>CM074523.1:10918550-13657066 GCA_037379345.1 Perna viridis
TTTGTAATGGGTTTCTCTGCCCTATACTATAATACCCCTGTACAAAACAACACCTAGATAAGCTGTATTGTACTTCCATTCATCGTGTACTAAGTTGCAACCCTATATTTATACTACGAGGAGGAATGGCCCGTCAGTAAAAGCTTTATCTTTTAATATTCTAGCTGGCCGAGTGTTATAGCGCCCTGGACTTAGCGCAGGCGGTCATGTCGTAAATGCACATTGACAGGTCTTACATCGTTGGGATTTTTCCAGACCCATATTATACATGTATATATGTATATATAATGAAGTCTTAAGCAAGGTTGCAAATTTGCGAGGCAAATTTAGTCGCTCCCTCAGCGGGATTCGAAATCTTTCTCTTGTCTGACAACTATGGCAACAACGCTTCACCAAGTCCAACGCTCTAGACTACTTGACCAACTAGGCTATAAAATATAGATTTCGTTAACCAAGTGATTCTTCCTCGTAATTTAATCAAGAGCACAAACATTAGCACATGATGTAAATGAATGGGACAACCTCTGATGGTATCTTGTAAGATATTAGAGAATCTGCAACATTATACAAATACAACCATCTCAAGTATATAATACATAAAATCAGTCTAATGGGATGTAGCAACTCAACCATCTAACTTGCTAATGCATTACTATGTAGAAACATAGCATACGTATAGAATTTTAATACAAATACAATGGATGCATGTGTGTATATAATCAAGTCTAAGCTACACCCCAACTCTATGTATGTACGAGCTCGAGATCTGCGGAGGGAACGACCAAAACCTTGCTTCGCAAATTTGACATTTCTTACATCGTTGGCAATTTTTCAAACCCTTCTATGCTTGCATTATCTTCCCTGCATCATTTTGATCCGATAGAGCAGTGTAGCGAATTGGGTCGTCGCATTCTGAGACGTATATTTATACTAGAAATGTAAAGCATCACATAAAAGTGTACATTAAATTTTGAGTAGGCAGTTCTTTTAAATATTAATTGATATATTGACTAAAAATGAGGAAATTATTTGTTTCCGTTTGAAAGTTTGAATGTCAATATACTGTAGTACTTTGTAGCCTTGGGATTAGTTACGATGCACAAAAAACTCGGTTTTCTTTTTCTGATTGTTTATTTGATCGTTGGTAAGTCCATTATAATTGCATTAATGAAATAAGTATATTACATATTACCTTTAAGACAAGGGTGAAATGATCAATCTTGTACTTCCAATTAACGAGAAATGTGAATTAAAGTTATTACGAAATGATGAAGAAACTGTCAAGGTAAAATTTTATCTGTACCTGAAAAATAAGGATTGAGTATTTGAATACTACAGTATACTTTAATCGGTTTACACAAAAAAAAAGACAAAAAAAAAAAAAAAAAAAAAAAATAGTTGTCCTTTGTGATCCCTATGCCTACGCTGCAGTTTTGGACAGTCACTTGAAATTATTCTGTTATGATGAAGTACTTTATTCATTATATAAATACACTTAATCGTTAGATTTATGTTAGTTTATTAAGTACTCCTCAATCTAAGAATCAGGCAAAATGTGTATAAAGTGTGACACATGAAGAAAAAATACACAGATTATTTATTGCATTATACAAGTATTTATACCTCACAACCTCAAGAAATTACTGTCAAAGTATTTATAAAGTTTGCATTTTTATGATATTGATAGGTCAAATTTAGTTGAAAAGCAATATGGAAAAATGGCGGGAAGATTTGCCCGAAGTTTTTACTTATATAAGCAGTCAAAAAATATCTATGACACCAATGATTCAGTATAAATTTAAATAGTCTAAGAGTTGTTTTCTTGATGTATTTGAGGCAAAAAAGATCAAATTGAGAATTACGATGTGCCACCCCTTGCCCGATTCTTACACAGAATGGTACTTGATAACATTACTTATAAAAAATATCTTACTACATCTTTTTTTTTATTGAGTGTAGAGAACAATATTTTATTGTTGATAGACTTTTAACCTGTTTGATATTTAGAATTGGAAGAAAAAATCTGACATACAACCAATGTATTTTATATTTGTATTTTAAATGTGAAAAACGAAAGATTTATTTTCAGAATCATTAAAAACAGACAGGACAGAAAAAAAAAACACGCGTAAGGATTAATTTTTCTATATAACATTATTGAATTTCATTTGTTTTGAAAAATAGCAATTTGGTTACTTATTTCGTCCTGATTTATGTTTTTAAATATTCGGAAACTATAAACTGCCCGATATAGTCAATAACACAGTGAGGCAAAACCAAAGGTCTGTGACGTGAAGTTTTAACAGTATGACCAGTCTGACATTATGATTAGTATTGTCTTGAATCGGAAACTTTGAGGTTGTGATGTGTCTTTATTTATTACGAAATACCAGAAATGACATATCATTCTAATATTCAAAGTTTAATTAGCGTATAGATTTTTCATTTGAATAAAAGCAGGGCAGAACAACTATTATTCTTATTATACTGGTGAAAAATAGTTTTGCGTCTGTCAAATGAGTATTCAATGATGCAAACAAATTTCTGTTTTACGGATCATCTATTTAGAACACTTTTTATTATAGAATCAGAACCATTCAAAGCAACAATCGTTTATGTAAATGATGGAGTAAATACTACACTCAACTGTGACGTAGATATTTATAATGGTTCATCATGGGTTGGACCCTGTTTATCATACACTGAGAGATGTCTCCCCAAAACCCATTATTATGATGGTTTAATAAAGAATCCGATGATTTCGAGTTCAATCAGTCTTCAAACGTCCAAAGGACAAGAAGAAGGAAGCTATAATCTACATATATCAAACGTTACTTCTAAAAACAAAGGCGATTATATGTGCGTAGGATTTAAAGGAAAATCAATACAAACTAAGAGATACGAACTGAAATTAAAAGGTAAGCATTTCCATTGATTTTGTTTTGGATTCTGCAATGGATTTTTCGCCTGTTCTTTAGCGATCCAGATCATCAGTAAATCTCTAAGCATACGACCCAATTGTCAACGTCACCTTTATTTTGCAGATCACTGCATTTACTAATGAAACATTTGTTGGGGATATTATCAATGACATTTCTAGTAGAGTTATTTTCTTAGGGTAACAAGTCGGGTGATGTCTTCAAGAAATTGCCAAAACCTTTTGCTGGTAGGTTGTTTTGTAGTACGTACTGTGGCATTTTTATGTCGTATAGCTAAGATATATCTTATTATGATAAAATATTTATGTTCGTCGTCTTCGATAAGTATCAAACAGTGTCCAGGGTTGTCGTTGATATATTATATCGTATTAGACAATGCATGAAAGGTAAATGGTAGACTTTTATTATAAGACTGTTTAAAAATATTTTTCTAAAAAGAACTTTATTTATGAATGCAATGTGAAATTTGATAGTACTTAGCAAGCATACGAAGCTATTAAACATTTTTGTTAAACAAAAACCGAATATGATTGTGTCACAAAGATTTCCGGTTCTTCTCTGGGTTCAGTCTTTGAAAATAGTTTTGTAAATGTTTCTCTCATTACCATGCATCACATGTATTTTAAAGGTATTTTGAGATGTAATCAGGAAAGAAATATAAAAGAACGAATGTGTTTTCCTGCTTTTCGAGCAACGTTTAATAAAGCTACCATAGTGTTGTTGTTTACTTTTTATTTGGTCTTACAATTTTACTTTAATTATAATCATTATTCCGTATTCAAACGTTTTAGTTAAGCCATCAAACATATCAATTGACAACATCAGTTTTGACGGAAGTATTATCGGTACAGAGGGGAAAGATTTGGAACTTGTATGTTCAGTCATCAGTGGTGTACCGAAAGAGAACATGTCATGGTACAGAGGATTGTCTCTGGTCAAAACAGGAGGCCCTGGAAACATTTCTTACTCTTTTGTTCCTAAACGCGATGATCACGGTCGGACGTTTTCCTGTGCGGTTCAGAATGAAGTATTAAAAAAGCCGTTGGACAAAAAGGTTACCCTAAATATAAAATGTAGGTATTAACAGTGTATTGCAAATGCAGATTATCTCATTTACAACCACTGCATGAATCTTATATTTATTTTATTACATTTCGAAATGTAAAAAAAGTTTTATGAAAAAGGTACATAGAAAATATTGATAGAAGATAAAAAAAAATTAAGAAATAAAATATATTATATTTATATATACGACTACCTTGGCACAATAGAACGATATCTGTCAAAATTAACCCCTTTTCGACTTAAAAATAGGTTTTGTTTCGACAGATATACACTTTACCAAGCTATAGAATACACTTGAATTAAAAGAGAAGACCATGTTATTGTACAAGTCATAAATATCGAAACTAGTCTTTTAAGTGTTCATGAAAATTAAATTGAAACAAATTTATTTTCTTTTCTTGACTATTTAATCGAGATTTAAAATTAAGCAATTTGAATTTACCGCGTCTATGGGCGCCAACATGATCGGTTGAGTTGTGACGTCACGAAGTCGATTTGTAAAGTGAACGTAAATAGGTAATTGATTAGGATATCCGAAGAAATCTCAAATTTGGTACTTTTCCCCTATAATTTCAACCCAAAATAAACAGAAAAAGAGATAGAGGCACAACATTTAAGCAAATGTCAGACAACATTGACGAACAACAGGAAGACAACCAGAAGACTAGTACATGTAGTATGTCAAAGGAAAATCTTCTTCCAAAGAATGTTTGTGTTGCCGATCAAAAACGTCTAGAATGTTCTCTGTTATCATTCATCCATCGTAAACTTGACAAGGCAACATGTTTTGGTGATTTGATAAACAGGATCGTAGAAATATTTACGGAATATTCTTTGTTAACATAGTATTTGCAGTACTTGTATCAGTACCAAACCAACTTAGTGACGTCAAGACCCAATCGGAAGCTATCGGTTAAAATCAATAAAGTCTGCTTCAATCTCCTTCAGAAAGGAGAGCTCTGAAGGATGGCTAATTACATATATTTCAAAGATTTTGAAATTTGAATAGCATTGAGTATTTTATAAAGGCGCATTTAGCATTAAAGGATATTTATTTTTGTTTACGTGGGTATGATTTATCATAAGAGCCGAACTTAACATTAAAGGACTTTAAAGAGTGTCTGGTTTTGTCTGCTTTCCGGAAAATTCAGGGATCAGCTCAAACAGAGGTTGGTGTACTTGCATTTGTATATATGATATTTTAAACAAACATTTATATTTTTATGACACTTAACAGACCGTCCAGTTGTTAAAATTCCCGCTAGAACTCAGTCAGTTTCTATAGGAAACAACTTCACCATACAGTGTCTGTCAGAGGGCAATCCATCTACTTACTTGGTGCACATCCGACATAAACACACTCTACTGAAAAGTTGTAACTATTCTACATGCAACTTTACGTTGATTAGTTCACGTAAAAACGATGGCAACTATATCTGTGAAGCGCAAAATGAAGTAGGAATTGCAAATGCAACTGCCACAGTTAAAGTATTATGTAAGTACATAAGCAATGCTCGTATATTGTATCAGCAACATAAGATAATTGGAAAACGAAAAAGTAGTACTGTGAAATTGAGGGAAACGTGTATGCGACATCACTTTAACTAATTTAGTTTTAATAGAAACGACGACATCGTTTTTAGGTCGATAACAAGCAAGTTTGTACAACAAGGGACACTAATGGGGCTTCATTGTTTACTTGAAAGCACCCTTGCGTAACACACACATACACAAGAGGAATCGGAGAAATACAAATATTTACACAGAATAGTCCTCTAACAACAAAGGGAAACACTTAACCCCCTGGGGAATTTATGGGATTATGAATTTAAGCTTCCAAAATATGTTTCTTTTCATAATTTTGGTGTTTGCCATCTGACAATTACTGCAAAGTATAATATTTCAACAACAAAAAAGGGGGGTCGAGTGCTTAAAAGGTAGCATTTTAGTTTTTACAGATAGATAACTATCACGCGGTTAGTAACACGTCAAAATGTAAGATATCTAAATTAGATATGGGACCTGTTTATTGCTTACACCAAACTCTTTCTTAAATCCATAAGGTTATTTGAATAACATTATCATTTTATTTTTTTTTTAAGAATAATGCTACTCTCACCCCAATAAAAATGAGACAATTAAAAACAAAATAAATTTCAAATTACAATTGTGATTGAAATGATTGCTAACTCTAATCTATCGTGGAAAGCTTACAAGCAATTAACATATTCATTACATGACGCAATTTGTAAAAAGTAAAATCATATGCACAATGCAATGATTTTCGACTGAAAAGGAAAATGATAATTTAATATTTTACTTCAATTTTACTATTTTCTATCTCTTTTTTGGCCGTCCCGTGCAGGTCTGGGTGTCAAAAGAATAGGCCTGCAGCAGCGCTACGCTTGTCGTAAAAGACTTCTAAAAAGTGCTCAGGAACCTAGCCGGGGGCTAGGCGCTCTGCCCACAGAGCAACTGGGATGTGTGCCTCAGGTAGTGGAATGGGATACCCATGGCGTGTTACATGCTGGGGTTGTCAGGCTATAATACGGAAAACCTGACCGCAAACCATAGTGGTGCACCGCGTTGGGAAAAACGCCACGTTTCTCGCACGTTAAAGAACCCTGCTGTGGTATTCGATAGGAATAGGAACCTTTGCGCTCTGCCACAGGAGGCTAAATTGCTCGGCTCTGTCCATCCCCCTTTTTCTAGTGGCAGTCTAGATTTGACGACCCTGTTGTCCCTGTGTCCCATCCCTTGTTTCATTTCATCATCATTCATGTTCATTTTATCATCTATTTCATGTTCATCGCCTGAATACAGCTGAAACATTGCTGCTCGGTCGTTTTACCCCAACAATCAATCAACCTTTTCAGGCCAGTTAAGGACTGACATTTTGAAAACATGGTCCCAATGTTAGTAGTATTCGTTCGTTGAAAGTCATTTTGAATAGTTTTTACCAATTTTATATTGAATTTATCTCCTGAAGATCCAATTTTGAGGACACAACCACATGCTTTGAGTGTTATTCTCAGTAGTCCAAGGTTACAGACGGTACACCGGTTAAAAACTCGCACTGAATAAATTCTTTTTTTTTTTAATTATTTCAAGGTACCTTTTAGTCATGAATAAACTTATTGGACTATAAAACGTTCAGATTATTTTACAGAATAAACAATCGTTTGAATCCTGAAAAAAAATATCTTGTTCTGTAATTCTTTCTTCAACTTTTACTGGACTATGCAAAATAATCAATAATATTTGATTATCCGGAATAGCCCTTTTATCTTGGCGTTAAAGTGCTTAGGGAATATTGGATTTTAAGTTTATTTAAATTGTATACCCTAATTGTAAAAGTTAATTCAAAACCTTCAAAAGAATTGTCATTCCTTAAATGAAGGCCTGTTTGTTGTTTTTTCTGAACTTTTTTTTAAAATATTTTATACTTTTGAGTCCAAATATTAAATAGGGTGCAATGGTCCTTTTTTATTTTTATAATAATAATAATAATAATAATAATAATAATAATAATAATAATAAAAATCAATTAAGATCGATATTTACAGCATTCCTGAAATAACTAGTAGGAAGATATTAAGAAATGATAAAGTCATTGATGAACTACTATTACTAAAACAAACTAACGTGAGTGTCGACATTCATGGGAAGACTGTCATTATCACCGGATATACAATTAGCAAAACCATTAAGTCTGTGCAAGAAAGTGACTTTACCAATTACACATTTGTAATATCAAATGCCAAGGGGTCTGTTAATTGTACAGTTATTTTAAAAGCCCAAGGTAAGTAATACCTTAAGTAGTGATTTTGTTACACACACACACTTTGCTGCGTTTCATTTTATTCCAAATATTGTAAGAACAAAATGAAAAGGATTTTATATAAGAATTACTTTTGGAATGTTGTACTCAAATCCTGTACTTAGTTGAACTTTGACATTTCCACAACTATTTCAATTTTCTATAAAGTGAAATTTGTTAGTACGAAATAATAGTAGGTACATGCATCTAGATTATTTAATTGTATATTTTTATCTGGATTATTTTCTCATCATATTTGATAGGAAAAGACTGAAAAAAGGCGGGCCTAAAATTTATGAAATATTATTTGCAAATTTTTGAAATTTTCGAACATTTCGAAATTTAGCTAAGAGCCATTAAAACCGTATTCCTAGAGTATTAAAATTAATTTTAAATCATTGTCCACTATTAGATGTTCCTAACATACCTTACATTGAAGTCGTTAGCGTCGGAGACACACACATTGCAGTAATGATAAGAAGAAACTTTAATTTTCGTAAAATACAAGCCTTTTATAGCGAATCACTGGAATTGCTTTGCAGTCATCAATGATACGTTTGGCAACAATACAGCATTGAGAATACATAACCTTGAATACGACATAGAATATTGTGTTCAAATATATTCTCCGAATTTTTTTGGTGGGAGTAATTCAACAACGAAATGTTCTATAAGAACGAATGGTTAGTAAACAAATCAAACAGTTAGTACGGAACGAGTGTCTGCGATGTCCTGTTATTTAAAGAGGTAGGGGGTTCTGAAACCCGAAGGGCTAATCATAGTTTTGACGGAAAAGTCATACGGAAATGGAATCGTCAGCAGTCATAGAGGGGATGTTGTTAGAAGTCTCCAATAGTCCCTTTGTTCGAAACACCGTCATTTGTTACTTGAGACTACATGCCCAAATGTAATGACAAGTTATTACAAACGTGATCCGACGTACAACCGGTTAAAGGTTTGAACTTCCTGACTAAATTTCACTCGATTAACAACGAGGATACTTGGCCTTTCTGTGAAGCTTACTAAACTGTCTTTGTGATATTTATTTCCTGGGAAATATTGAATATGAATTCACCAATTTATTAATTGTTCCGAAAAGAGAGTCTTAGTGATTGTTTCCGTGTCTGAAGGCCGATTATGATAATATGAATAATATAGATTTTGTTCCATATCGAGAACACGTGGGATATCGTGGGAGTAGTTTCCTAAAATGTTGAACTCCATTTATGGCGAATTATGATATGGTAACTAAATACATGGAGTAGAGTAGGAGACATATAATAACCAATAACATTTTATAGAAATACAATATCAAGCAACTAAATCATATACACATTGTTTAATCAAATACGTATTCAAGAAACAACTTTAAAATTGTGCGCCAAAATAAGTCTTATTTGTCCAACAGGGGTTTTTACTTTCAAAAGCGCATGATTCCGAACTTCTTTCTCCATTCTAACAGAAATTCATCCAGAAAAAATAAGATTGATTGATTGATTGATTATTGGAGTTTAAGGCCCGAGCAGCAGTATTTCAGCTATATTCAGACGATAAATATGAGATGGATGACACAATGAACATGAAATGATGTTGAAATGAAAAATGGGACGGGACACAAGGATAATAAGGTCGACAACTTTTGATTGCAACAAGAAAAAGGGAGGTATGGGTAGGTTCGGGGAATTTGGCCTCCAGTGGCGGAGCGCAAAGTTTCTTACTCCTATCGAATACCACAACAGGGTTCTTTAACGTGCAAGGAACGTGGCATCGTTCCCAAAACGGTGCACCACTATGGTTTGCGGTCAGGTTTTCCGTATTATAGCCTGACAACCCCAGCATGGAACAGGCCTGGGATACCCCATTCCACCACCTGGGGCACACTTCCCAGTTGCTCTGTGGACAGAGCGCCTAGTCCCCGGCTAGGTTCCTGAGCACTATTTATTCGCCTTTTACGACAAGCTTAGCGCTGTGCAGGTTTATTCTTTTGACACCCGGATGTACGTCTAATAAAGCTACCATAGTGTTGTTGCTTATTTTTTATTTGGTCTCACAATTTTACTTTAATTATAATCATTATTCCGTATTCAAACGTTTTAGTTAAGCCATCAAACATATCAATTGACAACATCAGTTTTGACGGAAGTATTATCGGTACAGAGGGGAAAGATTTGGAACTTGTATGTTCAGTCATCAGTGGTGTACCGAAAGAGAACATGTCATGGTACAGAGGATTGTCTCTGGTCAAAACAGGAGGCCCTGGAAACATTTCTTACTCTTTTGTTCCTAAACGCGATGATCACGGTCGGACGTTTTCCTGTGCGGTTCAGAATGAAGTATTAAAAAAGCCGTTGGACAAAAATTCTGAGACGTTATATATATATATATATATATATATATATCCTTCTTCAACATAAAATTTATAAAATTTTATGAGCATAAAACTCATACAACTTTAGGAGTGATTGTACCTTTATCAAAGGTACATATGAGCAAATGATATGGAGCCTGAATGAAAAGAACAAAGGGGGTCTTTTTATCAAATTTAAAAATAAAAATTAACTGTGGAAAACAATTAAAAAGGTCAAAATACAGTTGTAAGTAATAGATATATTTGGTATAGGATTTTACATCCTTCAATAAGTTTTAAAGTGATACTTTCTTTTATACCTTTTCTGTTTTTGTCTTCTAATTCATTTGATTATAATGCTACTGATGACAATTTACTCCTTTAATTAAGACTTGTCGACATATTTCACAACAATTTTACAACCTTCCAGGGTATGTTCAAATTGTGACTCCCCCAACGAAGTAGTTTATTGTTTTATTATTATTTTACATTAAACTCTGTTTACCATATAGACAAAATCATTATACAACAAATGTTTTTTATCATTGAAAGGAAGCGAAAAGCGTTGATACAAAAGCTATGAAATATGCCCCTGCACATAACCTGATATCATAAATAAATGGGAATGGGGACTATGTCTAGAGACAAATACAAGCTAGGACGAAAAGCAACGCAAATAATAATATCAGAAATATAAAAAAAAATATTGTATATAAGTGGTTACATGTTTGATACATGATTAAAAGGCCATGTTTCTATTTGTGGAAAGTTTTCACCTCATATTATACAAACTAACTTACCTTTAGGAATGATTAAAAAGACAGCTGATTCGTATCTTTAACTTCAAAGAACTGTGTTAACAAAAAATTATGAAAACGTGCTAAAGGACGTGTCTTTTGTATTGTTTTGTATTGTGATTTTTCTTTTCTTTTAATTCCTATGTTCACATTTAAATAAATATGCAGTGTTTTCTCAAAGGCTATTGTTTTGTCTTAGAAAACCCCCTTTTGAAACCTCACAAATGTTCTATAATACTAACCTTGAAATCGCAAGCATACTTAACAATCAGCAGAGTAAGAGTAAGTTGTCCATTATCAAGTGAATCTTGTACGAGCAAAATACGACGCCGAATCATTGGCTTGTTGACTGTAGTGGCAAGAGTAAACTTGGTATTTACAGTAAGACTTGGACTATCTCTTAATAATTTGATAGAATATGTCTTTTTTTCGAAACAGAACAACCACAAATCGGAAGAATCTAACCACACGCTACTTGTTGTTGATACTTTGACCGCCATTATTAGATTAAATGTTAACTTCCGATCGATCGATAATATACAATCAATATGCAGTGATATGAGTGCCGTGTGTCGTGTGCTATGAGTCCAAAACCTCCCCCAGCCGCATCGTAGTAATACAGATGCATATTTCAATTCATTCATCATTAGCTTTACATATTGAGTTTGTATCGACTTTCTTACCTTTGAATAATCATAAATAACAGTTATCAGCACATAATTAAAAATGAAAATAATCGTATAAGATGTAATAATTATTTTACCAGAAAATATTAATATTTATCGTGTCGAATAAACAAATATAAACGTTTGGTATCTGTAACGCAGATTCCTGAATTTATATCAGATTTGAGCAAGAAATGAAGTGTACTATAGACTAAAATAGCATATCATAGACAAAAATAATTAATTATTTTAATTTTCCAAATTTCATGGCCCAAAAAAAGCAAACAAATCAAGTACAATGACTGTAGCATAGATAAACTAAGTGCGATAAAGAACACTAGATGCTTTTTCATTAGCTTGGCTTTTTCATTTTAAAGATATTACAATTCTTGTGTAGTTTTCTGTTATTGGAAACCAAATGCAGGTACATCCAAGTTGTTCTATATATTGTCTGGAAATGATCTTTAATACATGCTATCCATGTTTTTTTTATGTATTCCGCGAACAAATATCTTAAAACAAGGATTTGATGTTTATATTTACATGTAAATGTTCCATCGATTTTATGAGTTAAACCTAAACACAGCTACAATATTAAAGAAGAGTCATGTTAGGTGAGCGTTCAATATATAATTTATTTCAAGTTAACATTAGTGAAATACACTTCATTTGTAAAAGGAAATTAAGGAGATTAGTAATGATTGCCACTTCAGGTTAACAGTTAGGGTATCACAACAATGCGTATTGTCTTATTAGATAATGTAGAAATTCCAGTCCTAAGGGTGATGCTGGTAGTCATTTCTAGAAACATAAACCCTGTCTAAAGAAACGGGAAATGTTGGCAATAATAAGATTTGTTTCTTATGAAGTATAATCCATTAACTTGCAGTTTTCTGCATTGGTGTCCCAAAAGCGTCATAAGAGGGTTTATGAAATAAACTAACACAATCTAAGATAAATAACTATTATATATCTATCATTTTAAGTCAACCATTAGAATAAAGCGTGTGACACTTTAAAATAAAGACTGAATCAATATTATATCAGCTATCATTGAATGGTTCAATATTTTCTGAATTTTGATGAAATCTACATGCGCTTTTATACACTTATAAATGTGTAATATTCTATTATTCCTGAGTAAGGCAATTCCGTTTTATTCTACATACATACATCATTCGAAAGGGAAATGGTGTTCCTGAAGTCATCTGTTTTTCATTGTTGACAAAAAAGGTTTCATTAAACAATATATGTAATGAATCAATATTATATCAGCTATCATTGAATGGTTCAATATTTTCTGAATTTTGATGAAATCTACATGCGCTTTTATACACTTATAAATGTGTAATATTCTATTATTCCTGAGTAAGGCAATTCCGTTTTATTCTACATACATACATCATTCGAAAGGGAAATGGTGTTCCTGAAGTCATCTGTTTTTCATTGTTGACAAAAAAGGTTTCATTAAACAATATATGTAATAAATCAACCTAAGCAGCGTTCAAATACCTATATTTTACAGCAGAAAGTGCGAGGCACCAATTAACCAAATATGTGAAAGCTGGGGAAACACTTACTCTTCCTTGTTCTTCAGATGACTACAAGACATCATCATGGGAAGGTCCTTGTTTATCGACACTGTCGTGTGTCGTCAACACACTAACTTATTTTGATGGGTCACTGATGAACCAAAATCTTCCTAATTCAATTTCTCTTCTTACTGACCACAAACATATTAAAGGAGGTTATGATTTGCAAATATGGAACGTTTCCTCAGAAAATGAAGGCATTTATAGATGCGTTGGAATTCAGAATGGTTCTTTCTCAGGCACAAGTTACGAAATTGTGTTGAAAAGTATATATTTCATAAAATTAGTTTATTATGTTCCACACGTATTTGCCCTATTTTGTTAACCCTTTAAATGGCTATAGGTAAACGTAAGTAATACACATGTACTCTTATAACTGCTCATTGTCGGTAAATGGTTTATACATATGTAAAAGTTCAAATAAACAACCCTGCTCATAGTCGGTAAATGGTATATAAATATGTATTTGATGAGAATAATTTCCTGAACTAACCATTTTATTGAAAGTGTATTAATTAATGGAAGAAATGAAATGCGTAGTTCAAAATATACTTTATAATATTCCGTATCTTTCGATTCATCATTTTAACTGATGAAATGATATCCGCCTAACGATATATCATAATTTATCATATGCTAAGTCTAAAATTGTGCACTTTCCCTGAATGGTTTCATATGAGACACCTATACGAAGCTAACCTAGAATAAACAGAGTCACAGATATTTACATTCATTATTTGTAGGAAGCCAATCAAACATTTGGATAAAGAATTTGACATCTGATGGCATAATTCATGGGGTAGAGGGAATACCGTTATACCATAATATGTGTAGTTGACAGTGGTATACCCAAAGAGAATATTACGTTGTACAGTGGGCAAAACAAACTTATAGTCGGGGGACCAGGGAAATTGTCTTACGTTTTTGTTCCCGAACGGGAAAACAATGGCCAGACATTTTCCTGTGTAGTTCAAAGCGAATCATTAGATGTTACATTGGAAAAACAAATGATACTTGATATCAAACGTAAGTACGCTTCTCTTATCGAGGTCTAGCTTGCCATCTTGTTGAATGTGCTTATTTTCCATGCTTGAATTAAACATAAAATTATCAGTAAATCTGATTAAAAGCCTGATTGACTAAATACTAATGACCAAAGACATACCATATCAAAAGTAATGAGAATAATAAAAAAAAAAAAAACAGAAATGTAATTAGAAGATTCTTTCAAATGCATTGTGTGTTGGAACGGGTGATTTTGTTTTCATTTATAATTGGTAATATTCCATGGTCATTTATCAAACGTTCTAAGTATGGAAGTGAAATGATCAATACTCGACAAAAATAATTTTGGTTATCGTCGTACCCTTGCTGCAAACTGACAAGGGCAAAAACTGTGTTTAACGATATTTTGACCCCGCGAAATATTGACGCCGGGTTTACAACATAATAACGAAATTTAGAACACTCTTATGATAATTTGACCACGTTTGTATAATATTTAAACCCCCGTGATATATTGACCACTCTAGCTGCAAGTCGAAAGAGGTGAAAAAATCTCTCAACAGGGGTTTACAATATCACTGCAGGGGGGTTTTATATCGCAGAAGGGGGATTATAGTTTCACAACAGGGGGGGGGGGTTAAAATATCCCACAAGGATATTAAAATATCGCAGCGAGTAGTTATAATATCGCATCAGGGAGTTAAAGGGACAGTTAACCTTTGCATTAAGTAAGGCTCTTATGAAAGTCATACCCATGCAAGCACAAATAAAGAAATGAAAAACGCGCTTCTGTAAAATGGTCAAGGCTAGCTATGCAAAATTCGAAATCTTTGAAACATATGCGGATAGCCATCTTGCAGAACTCTCCTTCTTGATAAAAGAAAATAAGACTATATCGATTTTTACCGACAGCTTCTGATTAACTCGCGACTTTACTAAGTCGGTTTGGTATTGATGCAAGTACTGCATATAACAAAGAATACTCCGTAAATATGTCTACGATCCTGTTCATTTAATCACCGAAACATGCTGTCTTGTAAAGTTTACGATTGCACAAATGATAAAAAAGAAATATTCCAACAGATTTTTGACCGGCAACATTAACGTTCTTTGGAGGAGGCCATTAGATATTCCTCAGACATTCTAGTCTTCTGGCCGCCAAACCTGTTATTCGTCAATGTTGTCTGATATTTGCTTACACGTTGTGCCTCTAGTTCTTCTTCTTTCTTCTGTATCTTTGGGTTGCAATTATAGGGCAAGATTTGCGCTTTCTTCGGACATCGTAATCAATTACCTATTTTCTTTCACATTACGAACCGACTTCATGACGTCTCAGCTCAACCGATCATGGTGGCGTCCATAGGCGAGGGAAATTCAAATTTCCTAATTATCAATAGCGATTTATTAGTTAAAAAAGGAAATTATTTAGTTTTAATTTAATTTTCATGAACATTTTACAGATTAGTTTTGATTTTATAATTTGCTCAATAACACCATAAGTCCTTGAAAATATCACAACAAGGAGGTTAAAATGTGCCAATAAGGGAATAAAATGTATGGCATCAAGGAGTGATATCATCACTATAGGGGTCAGGGTTGGGTTCAGTTACTTTATTGAGTATTTGAATGCTTTCAAATAAATTGCATTTTCCCTCATTTCCTTTACATTGCAATTACAGTGATTTTTTAAAAATGTATGAGATTGATTCATGTAAATTGACATTTTCACATGAAACAATACATGTACATGTAATGTATAGAAATGGCAGGATTATATCCCCATTAAAGAACGCAATTAATCTTGTAACATTAGTAATATATGACTAAAACGGTACAGATTTCAAAAGTTAGACTAACCAAGCATTATTTAGTTTTAATCATCAGAAGTTTTATCAACCATTCTGCAACGTTCTGGGGAAGATGTTTTCCAGGCCACACTAGATAACAGATCAAAATGTGCATACAGTTTCTGAGTAGAATACCCTAAGAAATATTTAAACCAAAGTTGGTTCTAATTGGTTCATTACGTTCGTCGGAGAAGAGTTTTAAAAACATGTAAGCGACAACGGACGACGACGACGGATGCCAAGTGACGGCAATAACAATAGAACAATATGTTTCTAGGGAAGTCATTCTTTCGGCGTTTTAATTAAAAAATTGTGACCATATGAAGCTGGGGATTTATGGTAATACTTTGTCTAATATTGCATATAATTTGACAAAATATAGTTGGGGCGGGGATTTAAAAATAAGGATTTTTATCGCGTCAGTTTCTAGTATTAAGGTAACACACAAACCTTTCATTTCTTGATGAATGAATGTTATTTCTTTACTGATGTGGTTATGGATTTAAAACATATCTCAAATAACTAGAATTATGCTAGTAAATATCCCTTGAGAAATAAGAAATACAGATCAAAATCTTTTTTTTTTTTTGTTAAGGTTGGATAAAAATCTACCATTTAAGTTTTCTTAGCCTTTTATTAAACACAATGCAGTGGCCAATATTTTCTATTGAAATTTCACGGTTGTCCTATTCGAGGTCATCTGTGAGAAAGCTGTAAATATTATCATGCTAGGTATACCCCTACTCATGTCAGTCAGTAAACAAAATCTTTTACAAAATATGCTGCATCTGTTTAAATGCTCGTACAAATTTTAAAATCAATCCAGCCAGTGGGATTTTTATGACGAAAATTTGCTGTATGATTACATACAAAAAAATGTGAAAGTGAAAGAAAACCGGAAGTAGTTATCAGAGCGCAACCAAAATCACTGACAACATATGCCCAATCTATGTTAAGCCACATGTCAAATATAATCTGTAGGAGTCAAGATTTTGGTGAAAAACAATTTTGCCAAACAGATGGACGTACGGGTTTATTCCTATTCCAATTAACCACCCTCACATTAAAGTATAATTAGGCAAGTTATTATTCTAAAATATAAGCTATGATTTACCTTAAATACAAATTATGTTTGATCTCCCTTTAGGCAACTGGACATCACGAATTATTAAACTCCTTCATACACACCTTCGTATAATAGTAAAAATTATCCAAATTAATTCTTTCGGCAGTTCGGCAAAAGTTGCATTTAACTTTTTTTACATATAATCTTTAAGCTGTATTTCCTCTATTAAAGGGCCTGCTGTATTAACAGTTGATTTAAGTTCATATACAACTTCCCCATAAAATTTTAACACAATGCCTTGAGTGGTTTTGGAGTAGCTGAGCATAGGATCATTGCCGATGTGTTTTTCTCACAGAGGGAGTTTTGCTGAGGTTTTTTGTAATATTGTTTACAGAAAGATATAATGAAAAGTCTGAACACTTTTTGTTAAAAAAGATACTAGTCAAAAATATATATTGCAAAGATTTGACATTGTTGTAAAGAAGTCCCCTTTGTCTACGGAAGATATAATTAAAAGTGTTAACACATTTCATTTATGGGGGAAGCCATATATTGATATCAAAATATAATACCTGTAGCACATTGATATATTATTACTCAATTTATTTATACGTCAATGTGTGTAATTGGATTGAAAGTAATTAATTTAGAGTAAAGTTGAAAAGGACAATAAGAATATAATGGTTAATAATATAAAAATAAAGTAAAAAGCTATATTTGTGTTGCATTTCATAAACATTTTATATGTATTATATGATATTTTAACGTCGCCTTATGAACTTAAACACCTGTTGCGATATTTTGACCACCTATTGTGACATTTTAACACCCATGTTGTGATATTCGAACCCTCTGCTGCGATATATTACTTCTCTATTTTTATATTTCAAACCACCTGTTGCTATATTTTAACCCCCTGCTTTGATAAATTATATCCCTCTTGTGATAATTTATTCCACTGCTACGATATTGTCTCTCCTGTATTGTGATATTTTATCACTTGTTTTTTTTTATGCTGTGATAAATAATCTCCAGTCTGTGATATATTTGTTGAGATATTTTAATTCCCTCTTGCAGTATTTTAACCCTTTGTTGTGATTTGCTTTTTATATTTTAACCCCATCCTGTGGTATGCCAAACCCTGTGTTGTGATATTTTATCCCACCTACTGTGATAAATTATCTCCCTACTTTTATATAACTCTATCTGTGATATTTTTACTAACTTCTAATGATAAATTATCTCCCTGCTGAGATATTTGATCGTCTCTTGCTGCGAAATCCCCCCAGTTTTTGATATTTTAATCCTCTGCTGTAATATTTTAGCCCCTTGCTTCAATGTTTCAATCCTCCTGTCGTGATATGTCAACCCCCTGCTGTATTAAATCATCTCCGTACCATCATATTATGACCCCTCTGTGATATTTTAATCCATATGTTATGATGAATTATTTTCCTGTTGTGATATTTGTAATGCCCCATGTTCCAGTATTTAAAGCCCCTTGCTTCGATATTTTAATCCGCCTGCTGTCATATTTTGACCACTGGTGATTTTTTAACCCTCTTGTTGTGATATTTTAACACCCAGTAGATATGTTAACCCCACTGCAGTGATACATGTTTTTCTTGCTGTGATATTTGACGCCCTGTTGTGATTTGTAATACTCTGCTGCCATATTATTACACCCTGTTGTGATATTTTAACCTAGTACTATGATATTTCAACCCCCACTCCGTTGCTATATGTTAATTTCAATAATGTGATATATCCCCCTATGCTGCGATATTTCGACCCCTCCCCTCATTGTACTATTAAGAAAAACCTTGGGGTCAATATTTCATACGATTTATTGCCCCCGGAAGTTTAGATATCATATGATGTTTAACAACGGGGTCAATATTTCGCGGCATCAAAATATTATATGATTTGTTATAATTTATTGAACTCGTAGCTAGACGAAGGGTGATTGAAGGTAACTCAACTCAAACAGTTAATCGATGTATTGACTCATAAGGAGAATATCTCCATTTTGTATTGGAAAGTAATGAAAACTTTAAAATCTGTCAAATGTGAGCTCAAAATATTGCAAAATCAAAAATATAAAGATGTCTCTTTTGCATCTCCCAAATTAAGTTTGATGTTGTAAGTACTTTCAATCTAGTACATGTAATATCTTGTTTGTGGTGCTTCTACAGACCGACCAGGAGTCTATTTTTACGAAAGTAATCCAACAATAATAGAAGGTAGTGAATATGGGATAAAATGTTTGGCTGATGGTAATCCAACTGCATTAAATACATCAATTGTAAAACATGAGTATCCAGAATTGAAGAAAAGCTGTGGAAAATCAACGTGTAGCCTGCACATAGGAGGTTTACGCCATGACAGTGGCAATTACACTTGTACAGCGATGAATGACGTCGGAGAAGGAATACTAGTTTTATGTAAGAACAATATAAAGTTAAAGATCTATATACTCTACAATGCAAATGTACAGAAAAACTGTACAAAAAATCGGACGTTAAACCCCAACAAACAAACAAACAAACAAACTGTACAAAAAAGTATATGATATGATGTCTTTTCATGTGGGAAGTTTCATGACGACATGTTTACATGTATATAAAAAGCTTTATATATATTCTAAGTTTGTTTATAAGCGAACAGTTTTGATAATGTTATTAGAACCGATTAAAACCAGTAAGGTTAAAATGAATTGATTTTCGTTTGATATTAAATTATCAACCAACATCAATCTTTTGTTGGTATGTAGACATCACTTGGGCAAGTAAAGGGGTTGTGGTCGTTGGAAAAAAGTTGTGTAAAAGTCGTTGTTGCAGTAGATAACAACGTGTGACCATGAAAATTTCATTTCGATCTTTGCTTTTATGCAAAAACGTTTCTACTATTATAATTCAATGATTTAGAAACCCTGTATAAAAAAGGTTTCATAATTTACTATTATTTACTATACTTACGCTTTTTGATTATTGTAGATCCACCAGACGTAAAAGTTTATTTGCAGGCCAAAAGACTACAATGCACTGCTAGAGGAATACCAGATAACTCCACCTTTCTATTTTGGAAGCATTTTTCGCATCAGGGAACACATCTTAGGACATTTGAAGGCTCAGAATACTTCCAGTTGTCTTTATCCCTCAATAGATACTTGCTAAATGGTTTATACCTATGTGAGGCAACAAATGGCATACCTGATAGTGCTGGGAATATTGTCAGTCGTGGTAATTATTCTGTCCAATTCTCTGGTACTTTCATTCACATTGTTGTGTTTTGTGTTTAATGTTGGCTTCTGTTATCATTAATAGTGTCGGGTAATCGAAAAGTCACATTTCAAAAACCAACAATTCACAACGTTAGGCTATGAATAAATGATACCGACCCCTTAAAACTCCTAATTATATATTTTTTTTAATTGTGGTTATTTAACGAAGTCAATATGTTATAGATGGACCCATGAAGATTATATAGACCGAGTACTAATTTCCAGGTTCCATAAATTATGATGGGTTTCATATATTCAAATTGGTCCATCTATAACGTATTGAAAAAGTATGTTATTCACATATTACATATGTAAAAAGTGCATTTTGGAAACGATATTGTATTTTGTTGATTCAAACTTCTGACTTGGCATGTTATGTTCACCATAAAAATCAATCAAAATTCATCCAAGACAAAGCCTGTTGAAATTGTTCGTCATGGCAACGTCAACACAACAAAATTACGCTCAGTGTGTCAAACTCTTCCTTTCAACCAAATGTCATTCAAGTTTTTTTGCGGTTTGTAAGTATCTTCATTACGTAAACTAAAATAGTCGTATTTATCATTCAATACATATGGTCCTAGTTGTTGACTTTGTAGTCAACTCTTTCTTGACATTGATTGATTCTAAACGTAAATATCGTAAAAAAGATAAGAAATTACGTGTAATGTGATTGTGTGATGTGATACTGTGATGTGACAGTATCAAAACCCATAACATGCAGTAAAAATGTTAACTGAAGTGAGATCTTCAACAATGTTAAATATTTTGTTTTTATTTCAGGCAAACCAGAGATTTTACCCAGAACAAACCAAGTGCAGTTTGGTAACTACAATGATTTAACAACACTCAAAATATACGTTTACAGTATTCCACCGTTATCTGATATTAAAATAATAAGGAACGAAAGTTTAATTGAAAAATCGAGACTACTAACAAAGACGTATCATTTCATTAAGGAAAACATCTTTGGTAAAGACGTGTTGATCAAAGGATACACAATAAGTCTTCAAATTCCAACAGCAGTGGCGAGAGACTTCGGCAATTACACATTTCTGCTCTTCAATGCAAAAGGGTCTCAAGCATTTACCACTCAACTGACTTTTAATGGTAAGACAGAAGAACATTTAAACTGTAAAATATTGCAGAACCGTTGAAAATTAACTTTATAAATAAATGAAAATAGTCGGACATTAGTTAATTTAAAAAAAAGTAGAATCGCTATATTACCAGTGAAAAAGTATTTTATCCGAACCAAATCCTTTATAATATGTATATATTTTCTTACTAGCCAAAATTTGTTAAGGTTTTGTATGGCGTTGTAAGATACTGCAAAACTTGAACAGCTTCTTGCAACTTGCATTGTTAGAGTGTTGATGCATATCATATGAATGAATTTCAGGTGATGATAATAAAAAAACTGGAGAAGTCGATGAGAAAAACTTCCTGTCTGGATATTTGATTGGAATATCAGTTGGTTCGGCCCTTGTTGGAGTCGTTATCACATCTTTGTTGTGTCTTTGTATCAGGATTATGAAGAAAAAGGCACATTCATTAACCATTCACACCCAAGAAAATGATACCCATTATGACGAAATTGGTGAAAACGTAGAATCATTACACCAAATCAATGCAATAAATGAAGTTGGAGAGGTAGGTATTTCAGTGTCTCGTAATTCGGAAGCTATTCGACATGAAACTCCATCTGATGAACACTTACGAATAGAACTTTCTGCTGCAATGGCCACAGAATACCTGGAACCCACGACTAAAGATGATTCAGGAGACGATACATCAATCAATTCATCAACAGAAGTGGAACTAAGACAAATTAATGTCTATGAGAAAAATGACGAATATAGTAAAAGTAGTGAGGAGTCTAGCTCTCAACAAAAGAGAAATATTTACTTAAATGTACAAACCGAATTGCGTAATTCATACCAATGTCTCGTTAAATGAGATTCTGAGGAGAGTGACAATAATGGGTACAATCAGAGTAAAGATGAGATGACAATGTTATATGTTCCTAACTACCATAATTTATAAGTTTAACATGAGTACGTAGCTTTTTAGTTTGACAAGCCTGACACATGTACATGTATATTTGTAACACTACACCAACGGTGACAGTAGGGGTAGAATCCGCTCATCTCAATGCATTCATCAGACATAGTGACTTTTGAAAGACACATTTAGCCAAAATTGCAAGAATTTTAGGAAGGTGATTTAGGTGAACTCATAATTTTTGGGTTAAAAATGAACATGAGATGTGTGCAGCGTAATATGGCAAGTTTTCTATATAGTTTACCTAATCCTTGAATCTACAATATGCTCTATTTAATATGAAACTCAATACGTATTTATCCGTATTATTCAAACCGTCTTCATTATGTAAATACCAACTGGAAATGTTCAAATTTTATTTTGGACGGATATGACAAATGCTCATGAATTTTTGCTACCACAAGGACTTCCTGAGTGTAAATTTTAAGGATTACTGCAATGTTTTTTTAAACTGTATACATAAAAGATGTATGTTCACATCGTCCATTGTATGAGGTGTTTCGGGGGCAAATCAAGGTCACACTATTTGTTAAATCTTGATCTCTTCTTTTAATACATCAGATGATATAAAACCGTAAAATTTCATTTTCTGATATTTCAGATGAGAAAGTGTGAGACATTTATGATAACTTGTGTGTAATATTAGTGCATAAACAAATGCATTTAACCGATTGAAAAGTCTTTTTTGCAATAAAGACACGCCATTTTACATGCACCTGGTCCATGTTCCCAGTGTTTAGTGGAGTCCGAGTTGCTCATTTACTTTTGTTACTTTTGTATGTATGATTTTAGTTACTTTATGTTCTTTGTTGTGTATGTCTGTTTTCCATGTCTGGTCTTTGTCCTTGGATTAGATTCTTTTGATTACCGCTATAACCTTGGTTTCCTTGATTACTCTAGCTACAAATGAGTAGATGAAAAATAAAAATAGAAATTTTTTATATTATGTTTGTTTTGTTTTGTTTTTGTTTTTTTGTTTTTGCTTTTTGTTTTTTTTTTTTGTTTGTTTTTTTTGCATTAATAATTTCTCGATGATTTGCTTATTTAAAATTAGAAACGAGAACATTTACGCATGACCTGCTGAAATAGATCTGTACTTAACTCTGACGTAACGACATATCAATTGGATATTTTGAGAAGAGGCTTTTTCCTCAGACTACATTTTTTTCTATATCAGGGCCAGTACGCTCGATCTTAGTGCATCAAGGGAAAATACCGCAAGAAACTGTAATTAAGTAAAACAGTAATACAGTTTTGAGCACAGTCGTTAGTAATTAGCAAATAACAGCTTAAGATTTTTTACAAATATTTAACAGAAGCTATCCTAACTTTAAGAAATATATGCAATTTTACGCTTACCCTACCGGTGCACCTGGTCCATGCTCCCAGTTTTTAGTGGAGTCCGAGTTCCTCATTTGCTTTTGTTACTTTGTATGTATGATTTTAGTTACTTCATGTTCTTTGTTGCATATGTCTGTTTTCCATGTCTGGTCTTTGTCCCTAGATAATATTCTTTTAATTACCGCTATAACCTTGGTTTCCTTGATTACTCTTGCTACAAATGAGTAGATGAAAAATAAAAAATCCAAATTAGTTTTTGCTCTTATGGAATGATAGTGTACTAACAACAAATTAACATTCTTAAGAAGGCTCACTGATCTAAAGATTTGCGTCCACTGCTCAAGGGAATGTGCATGTTTTCTGTATTCCGTCAAAATTGTCTTTAAATCATTACTTTGTGCAGATTTGTTTAAAAATGTTTACTTATGTCTCAGTTAAATAGCCTCCTTAAAATGATTACTTTATAACATATAGTAAATAAGTTAACCGTTTGTTCAAAATAAATCTTTCCATTTTCGCATTGTCGCACCTGGTAATGTTTGCGCCCGTGATGTGATAATTTATCTCGAAAGGAAACCAAGTACACTTTTCTGCAGTTTGATTACAAATTATCTTTAAATGAGATCGAATTCTTTGCTTACCCTACCGGTGCACCTGGTCCATGCTCCCAGTTTTTAGTGGAGTCCGAGTTGAAGCTCATTTGCTTTTGTTACTTTGTATGTATGATTTTAGTTATTTTACTATAATCTTGGTTCCCTTGATTACACTTTCTTGTTTTAATATCATTTTTATTTCTTAGAACATATTAAAAAACAACGTTCCCATGTCCCTGCTGTCTGAATGAGTTGAGAGACAAATTTCATTAAACATCACCATCATCATCAAAGTTAAAAACCATCGATGGACCATGACTAGTTACATGTATTAAATAGCTTGATAATATCAATATGTTGAAATCTTAATTAAGGTCAATATCATTGTCACAGTCACTTGACAAAAAAGAGGTATTTAAATTATCCTGCTTAGGCAACAAACTTTTCTTTTCTTTGATTGCTAACAACACATATATTCAAACATGAAGGGAACAAAGGTTTACTGATACTGGTTTACAATATTGCAAAGTTATTTTTTAATATTGGAAATTCAATTTGTAATGTAAAGTATTACTAATTCAGAAAATTGTTATATTTTAAAAACTTTTTTTGATATTATAAAATGAATTTCTATTCATTTCCATTGCCGCCAAGTCTATGTAAGAGGTCGTCGGTACAGAAAGTCACACTACTTCCAGGATAAAAAAGCATACGTTTCTATCACTAAACTTTGCTTTTACTTTCTCCGGCCTCTAGTTTGGTCCCACTATCAACAATTTGTGAAATAGGTTCATCTTCATATTTAGAAGTCGAGTTTGTCGACTCAGTTGTCACATTTTCTTTTCTCATTTTATAGTCATCATGGAGTAGTGTCTGGTGTCTTTTTCTACACTTTAAACACACGAGTCTATGTTTACAGTTTACACTTCGGTGACCTCTTTTCAGACATCCATAACAGAGAGCCTTTGATTTCAAATATTTTACACGTTTCGGTACTGATATGGTAAGTATTTCTCTACACTCTTCTATCTTGTGACTTGGACTTGAACAGCATGCACAGTTCTGATTAGTTCATTGCTTCGATTATGTCTCAATATCGGTTGCAAAACTGCTATTACTAGGTTGTGAACTATGAACTTTTGCGAGTTTTGTGGCTTTGTTCTTCTGGGTTTGGAACTTTGTGAGTTAGTCGTAATAGCTGGTTTCCCATATATAGGATCGTTAAGTTTACTTGCTGCTTCTAGTGTTACAAATTGGACAAAATCTGATATTTTGACGGATTCACCTTTGTCTCTAATATTCAACACAATGATTCTCCAGCGGTCATGAAGATAGATACAAAGGGATCTTCTGTAGTAGCAACTTAATGTTTTCTGAATATTCTACAATTCTGATTAATTCTTTGCTCTGAATAGCGTTCATGCTCTCAGTCAGAAAATTGAGAATTCGTCAAGTGTTTTTGCATTCCCTGGCTGAATGTTTGGCCATCCTAGTGCTTCCTTTATAAATGCATTTGCGATACCTTCTTCATCGCCGTATCTATCGTTTAATTGCGTCATTGCTGCATTGTATGCGTATTCTGAATTTAACTGTCCATACTCGGATACTACTTTATGGCCTCGCCATATATGCACTGAAGCCATAAAAAACTGATCGTGAACATTATCAAGAATAAATTTTAAAATACTTTCCCAGTACTAACAAGGCGTTGTCTTAAGCCGTTAATAACATGTCGAAATAAATGATGAAGCCATCGATGTGTCAGAAATCTACTTCAACATAATATTTCTTCGTTCCGGAAAGCCTTACAAATATAAATATAAACAATGCACATTTGTCAGCTTAAGCAATAAATAAATAAATAAACATACATATCTTTTCAAGGACAAATAAAAAACAAACTTAAATAAATACATCTTTTAATTTGTTGACAATTTTTAATGTTTATACCGATTTGCCTTTCATAATGAAATACTAATATCAGCATAAAAATACTGAAAGCTTCAAAATAAAAGACATTTCAGACACATCGAGAAGTGAAGGATACAAGACAGCACAAAAGAAACAAAAAACATTTGCAATATGAACTTCCACTTAAAACAAGGACATGTCATGCCCTTCAGCGGCACCTGTCAAATTATATGTGCATAAGCAAAATCTAGTAAGTCACAAGTCCATGTGTTATAAATCCGGTAAATGTGAATTTTAATTAAAACATATCTTGTTTCATTCTTGCGATAGAAACGTCATGTCAATTGTAGTGACGACGATCAAACTCTTGCAGTGATGATGACAAAAGACTGAAAACACCTTGAATTAGAAAATTATTTGCCAATACCGCGCTTTACAAAGAAAATTCGCGTGCAAATCACAGGCACAACAGTTCCGGATCTAAGCGGTATTGTTCCAGGAGAGGTCAGAAGGGATGTTGTAGATGCTCGGAAATCAAATGCAGCTGAACTCGGTCAGCATGAATGCTTAATTGGATGAGATTGGAACTTCCACAAACTTCCACAACGCAGTATTGTATAATCAAACTTATGGGAAATGACCATATTCGGAATTTCGTTTTTATTTCGGTCGATGTACGATACAATGCCCTCGCCAAGTACTCTATAACAGTTGGGACGAATTGCACGAGATTTTGGCATTTTGGAGCTCATCATAATCAGGTAGAAGGGATGGGAGGCAATACTTTTTTTGTGGCGTTCGAATGCAAGGGCTTCCAAGTACATTCAGTGTGGAAGCGGTTTAAGAATATGGGAATGATATCATCATCGAGAAAGCCAAGAGCAGCTGTACAACAATTCGTAGAGGCAGCAGGAAAGGTATTATACTGGATATGAAGCAGACAAGAGGGACAGAACATGATATATGGAACCAACGAGTTGTGATTGTTGCATAACGTATAACCCATCAACTGGAGAAAGTCATAATCTATGGGCAAAACATCCGAGAAAAATTTGTAATTACCTGAAGACGTTGGAACTAGGCTGAGGGTGCGGCGGACTTAAGTCGGGCATACACATGATGCTAAGGGATTCACTGCAGAATAACATCATATGTAAGTTATCTTTATAGATGTGATAACTTGTTCTTCATTGTTCTTATTGAAGCATGCGTACTTTATTTGAACAAATATGTTACAATCACAAATTCCGAAGAACGCATGAATTTAATAGGTGGATAAAATTTGTTCCGCATCAGATCTACTTTGTTTTCTTGTGTTTTTTTATTACTTTATTGGTAAGTAAATTAATATTTATCGTTTAAGTTGTAAACGAATTCATTATTTTTCCATGGATGTATTACCGTTAAAACGAGATTTGAAATAAAATAGTATTACACAAAACTTTTTGCACGCTTCTGTTGCGATCCGCCAGTATTGCCTAAAGTTTCTGAAGAGTAGAGAAATCTTTGAAACATTACATTTGTGTATGTCAATTTATAGATACTTTAATTTGTTTTAGGTTTTGAAATAAAAATTATTTTAATGTCGTGTTATCAATTTTAATTCGTAAATATGCGTTTTCGAATTTATAGCAATTAAGAAGTATTATTAATATGATAGTTTCGTCTGTACGAGGACGAAGCTGTATATATTGACATTTCTACTTGCCTCTTACAGTTTTACATTGTTTTGGTCAAATATATGAAACTAGTGAAGGTTTTTACTTCGTATTAATAGTTGCCGACCTGGATTTCACTACACATACTAATGTAATCCGTTTAGATTACATGCTCCATGTTTTAGCTGCTCAGCTTCTAAGATCAAAGATTAAATTTGTCTTAGTTGCCAGTATGAGGACTTGGTCCTCTATTAACCATTAAGTTTTTGCTTTCTTTCCAGTGCATTTTTTTTCTTCTAAAAATTGTTGCGTTGACCCGATAGTGGATAGTGTATTCAATTGTCTGCAAAGATTGTGATGTTCAGTGTACAGCAAGATTTTTCTAATGTTGTTCTTTGAAACGGGGTGGTTATATATATATATATATATAACGTCTCAGAATGTGACGACTCTATTCGCTACACTACTCCATCGGATCAAATTGATACAGCGAAGATATTTAAACTCGAACTCGTACCGCTGTGACATCTATGGCAACACCGCCTGCACAAAGTCCAGCGCCCTAGACCACTCGGCCAGCTAGGCTATATAAAAATATAGCTTTCGCTGGCCGGGTCATTCCTCCTCGTAGGATTAATCTAGGGCTGTAACTTAGTACACGATGTAATGAACTGTCACGTACCTCCATACATCATGTACTAAGTTACAGCCCTAGATTAGTCCTACATCTATTGAAAACGATTTAGAATCGTTTTTTTTTATGATGTATGAGGAAGCCATACCTAATACTAATCAATTGTGAAAAGTTTTGTGCTTCCATTGCAATTAGCTCAGCAGGTGTTGCGATGGCTAATGCATTTTGTATCCACTGTTCATTGTAAACCACATGATGAATTTCTTTGGACATTTTCTGGGAACTACATAACTATTAGTAATTTCCGTTATAGATATCCTGTTTTTATTGTTTGCTTTGAATGCATGTTTGGTTTTAATTGGCGTTTCATAGCATTTAATATTAATCTGTATATGTACTAATATTGATCCACGTTCCCATTATCGCTTCAGTGATGTTTAAAATTACAGATTAGCTATAATGACAGTCATAAAAGTCAAAAGTAATCGAACGGGTTAAATGATTAAAGTTGTGAAGGAACGAATATCAGACGAACGGACATAGCGATCACTGTTTACCATCCACCCACTTTAAAGTTAAGCGTAGAACATTAGAAAAACATACAAAAACGACTTGATTCGACCTCATTTAAAACTATATCTGAATTAACAAACCATGTTATATATTCTTGGATATATGTCAAGCTTAAACAAAACACTGCAGCCATTTAAAGAATGGACGTATTTTATTGCAGAATCAAAAGCATCCAATCGTACGAATGTGTACGCAAGCCCCAACATTAATGTCACGCTTCCTTGTTCCATAGATTACTACGATGAAGCATCATGGTTTGGACCATGTTTTAATGACACTGGTAAATGTCATGCAAGACAAGTAACGTACTACGACGGTTTAATTCATCATCCCAGTATTTCAAGTTTAATCCATTTTAAAAACTACAGCAGCAATCAACGAGTACAATACAATTTGCATATTATTTCGGAATTTTCTTTTAAAAACAACGGTACCTACATATGTACAGGTTTTAGAAACAAGTCAATACAAACGAAGACCTACGAAGTTTTAATGAAAGGTAAGCACTTAAGTACTAGTCAACATAAGATTCAGATATTACCAATAGTAAAGTGATTCATGGTGTAGAAAAATCAACCAAAGAAACGATACTTTTTCAGTCTACATATGCTATATTTTTACATAACGATAATTGATTATTTCTGTGTTTAGATCTGCACTTTTCAGAAAATCACACATGTATCTTCCACTAAACCCAACCAAATCAAACAAAACCAAGAACGATAAGTCATGCAAAGTGCCAATTTCATGTACAATATATATAATTTTTATTTCAATGTTTAAAGGGCAACAACCAAATGAAAAACTAAGAATTGTAATTCTTTATCAGTAACTGTTCCTGAACAAAATTTTAAAATGAATTTGGTGTCTGAGTTGCTCATTTACTTTTGTTACTTTGTATGTATGATTTTAGTTACTTTATGTTCTTTGTTGTGCATGTCTGTTTTCCATGCCTAGTCTTTGTCCCTGGATTACATTCTTTTGATTACCACTAGAATCTTAGTTCCCTTGATTACCCTTCGACGTGCATGAGTTACATCCTGTCTGATTTTTATAAAGATTAATACTTATGTATTTTGCTGTATGTCCTTTAATAAAGAATTTGTTACATGTTTTTTTATCCTTAATTTAAATTACACCTTCAAACATATTTATTTACAACATAACATTGAACAAAAAGGTCTGTGGAACAGAGGATGAACATTTAGAACTAGTATGTTCAATAGTCAGTGGTGTACCGGAAGAGAGCATGACATGGTATAAAGGACAGTCTGTGGTAAAAACAGGAGGACCTGGTAAGATTCACTACGCATTCATCCCTACAAAACTAGATCATGGTCAGACATTTTCCTGCGTAGTTCAGAATGAATTACTAAAAAAAAAAAACATTGAACAAAAAAGTGACAAATCGTTTAATGGGTCGAAATATTTGAACCTTTGTTCATCCTGCAAAAAATACATGGTGAATGGAATGTATGTATGTGAGGCAAAAAACGGAATTTCAGACATTGTTGGCAATGACTTCATATCCGGATATATCTATTACAGCTGGACGGTAAAGCACCCATTATTTAACAGATCAAATTTGGTGTTAGACCAATATATTCAAACCAATTGTTCCTTTATCTTAAAATGAAATGAACATGTTGGAAACACTGTAAGACCAAAAAAAAAAGGTTAATGTATTTAGGCAAATGAGCAATCACAAATACTGTTGAAAATTTGCTTTTAATGAGAGAAAGAGCTGTGTCTTTCTATTTGTATTCGTATTATTGTTGTCAAAGGGTCTGTTAACTTTACGGTTACTTTACATGCAAAAGTTTTGTCTATTGTTAATAGTCATGATTGGATAATCGTTTACATAAAGTTTTTGAACTGGGCAATGAATTATTTTGCTTTTTAATGAAAGGTTGATTAAATGGCAGAATGTTTTTCTTCAATGTCAAATGAATCATTACCAAGTGTTGACAATTCAAATTTTATTCTATAGAAGCCATGTGTAGACTTTCCAAAACTTGATAGAAATGTTATTGGAAAAGAATAAGAAATAAATTTAAATCTTTTAAAATTGATTTAGTTAATGAATTTGGAAGTATGAAAAGTAATAGCGGTATCTTTATGCAAAAATGTTTGCTGTTTGCCAAGATTGCATTTCATTACCACTCCTAATTATTCTAAGTAAGCCGTTTGAAAAAGTAAAAAGAATCCATAGTGATGAAACAGGATGTTAAATCGCATTGTTATATTTGGCTTTTTGTTTGCCATGACACATGTAACCATATTCAATGTCGTTGTTCCAAAGCAGAACAAAACATGTGTAATTGTTTCCCATGTTAGTAATTGCAAAATTATATTTAATTAAATAGCATTCTTATAATGACAAAATCATAATTTTAAAGATGTTTTAGACATTTTTTGACCAATAAATTATAAGATTATAACAACTATGACATATAATTGTATAAAATGTAGTTCTCAATTAATTAGGGACCTTATTTAATAAGTTCATTACTGATTTCCATGAGATCAAAACAATTGAATACGTCATTGAATAACCTGTCAAGCAGCAGAGGGTAATTACCATGGCAAAGAAGTTACAGTTATAAACGTTGTTAATATTTCCAAAGCTTTAATGCAAAGATGACTTCGTGATGTAAAAGTTTGCAATATTTGTATTTTCAAATTTTGTCCTTCCGGATAATTGCTCTAAAACACCTACAAATTACTTTGTTAGTTACCATAATACTCGGCTTTACCAAGTTTTCTTTTTGACTTTGTGTAAGGCGATCGTTTACGTTTAAAAAGATATAAACTACTTCATTGATACATTGTTCTTTTAACTGTTAAGCATTAATTACACAATAAATGTAGATATATTTCTAAAATATTTTATTTATATATTTTCTTCTTTTACAGTCTATGTAGATAACTACAATGTTATGCATTAACATAACACATTGCAATAACCAAAACAAGTTTAAAGGAAAAGCTTTTTTTTAATGCATTATGTTTAAAAAATGTGAGCGGTTAACAATTTGAGCGGTTAACAATTTTGTGAGCAGTCAAAATGACTTAAACAACTTTTTAAAATCTTTCAAAATCTACGAGAAAAAAAAAACATGTCTTGTGGTTTAATCAGTTTTAGTGCTAGTGTTAAATGTTAGTTTATTTGTGTTTAAATAAAGCAAACAAAATATACTTAAAATATCAGTCGCCAGTCATAAAAGTTTAAACTGTTATGCTATTTTTTGTTTTGTTTTTGTTTTTTTTCCGAAAAAGAATGTTCGTAGTCTTGCAATCGATTTGCGCATTATTGTAAAATTGAACTCACTCAACCACTGGGGTTATACTGTATATATATATATATTGCATTCGTGTTGAACATGATTTTTATTGTATTGGTATGCTTACAATTCGAGGAAACTTGCAATAAATTTTTATACAGAACAAAATACAAAGAAAGAAAGGAAGCTTCAAACATACACATTCATGACATATTTGGTTATGTTTTTTTTTATGTTCTTTTTTATGTTTTTTTCTGTACTAAATGTTGCGTTTTTTTGTGTTGTCAGTTGGTGGAGAGTTTACATGTATCTGTAAACTGATGGATATTATTTTATATTTCAGACGGCACAAAAACATCAGCAAACATCAAGAAAGGTGTTTTTAACCAAGGGTTTTTAATTGCCATATCTGTAGGATCGAGTATTTTTGGAGCATTTCTAACAGCATTTGTGTTTTTTTGCTATAATTTACTAAAGAACAGGTCAAATTTGTTTGACATCACTCAGACCATAAGTACAAACAATGAAACTAAGTATGACGAAATAAACGAAATAGAGGTTCGTAGAATTTCTGATACCTTCCGACAAAGACAAGAAGACCGTACTCTTTTCATGGATTCAAGAGCAGCAGAGCAATCACGTATAGTATCTCCATCCCATGTTGATGACACAGACGAACGTGACAAAACCTCCGACGAAAGAGAATATATAACATCGGAGGAGTATGCATGGGGTCAGGAGTGTTCCAGTTCAAACAGCGAGACTTCAAGCTATAAACCGTATAATAGCTACATAAATGTACAATCAAACTTACGAAGTTCATATCAATCTCCTGTCGGACAAAATCGTATGGACAATGACACAGGAAGCTATGACGAACTTACAAGGGAATTACAAAATAGCACAGACTACTACAACTTACGTGTATGAGAAAGAAAACGTGTTCTAACCATATTTCTTATCAAGGATCCCGCAGACATAGATACAAGTTCTTTATAAAGAACTCATTTTCTCTGCATTTCATTTTCAGTAACATGTCAAAATTATCGTAGAGTTTTTCCAATTTATGGTTTCTTACATATACTTGCCGGCAGTTAGAGTAAGAAGGGAACCAAGTTTATAGCGGTAATAAAAAAACAGACATGGAAAACAGACATACACAACCAAGAACATAAAGTAACTAAAATCATGCATACAAAGTTGTTGTGTTTATAGTTGTCCTTGCTTTTTCGTATACCGCGGACTTATTTTTTATGAACAATTCGGTGCGTGTTTCTAGAAAAGCAGAGGACGCTTACCCTACCGGTGCACCTGGTAAAGGCTCCCATATTTTAGTGGAGTCCGAGTTGCTCATTTTCTTTTGTTGCTTTGTACGTATTGCTTTAGTTACTTTATGTTCTTTGTTTTGTTTGTCAGTTTGTTCTGCATTGATATTGCTGTGTGTTATATACACTTTCTTTCCTTTGATATTCTTATTGAATGAATTTTATCTGGAACTTTTGCCTTTCAAGTTTGTTAATGGTTTTATAACTAATTATAGAAAAGTAAGTGCAAACATGGAATTGTGTATAGCACAACAGTTCTACCAAAATGTTTTTACAACAAAACGCGAAATGTCCAAATATAGTAACTTGTCGATGTTTTCAAAATTGCGTTCGAATTTAAGGACTGATAATTTTATAAATAAAACGGCTTTTAAAAGTGTAATAGGCTTTTTTGTCTCAAATATACAAGCAAAATGCGACCTGGGGAATCTGTTTGAGTTTAAATACATTATGACACTAGCTGGTAATTTCTAATTCTCATCAATTTATTTTGGTTACATATACACCTTTTTCAATAAAAAAAGAAAGAAAAAAAAGACACAGTAAAGATAGACTTTTACTATTTCTGAATAAGCATTGTTATAAATCAGTGTTAACGTATGGATCAATAAACGTGGTCCACAGTAATTTTTCACGACAGAATCTTTTAAACTATTTCCAAACAAGAATTCAAATGCAGATAAATGAAGGTAAAGGTTGAAATGAATAAGAGTAATGCAGTTAATAAACTAAAATCATTAGTTTATTTTAAAGGAATGCAACGTAAGATATAGACCAACAATGCAAGGAAAATAACAAAATAAGCAAGAATCTGACTCAACTACATAACAAAATCATGGCCCTGTTGTTCAACAAAGTTTTCTTAAATCCAGTGTTCAACACAATTGTTTAGTCAGTTATTTCATGTATTGTACAATTGGCATTCTCACTAAAATTCCATTACCTCTTACATTGCTTTGATTTCCATAATTTGGTAATTCTATTTGAAACGTTTCTGTGAAAAACAACGAATTTCTAAGACGGCCATAAACAACAGTTTGACAACAACGAATTGGAGATCGTCAGTAAACCAAAAATCATTACGTGATGAAAATACTTTTCATTTTAAAAGATGAAATGTCTTTTTCATACTATTATAATGACAGATCCTGAAATCTTATTTAAAAGGATCAAGTCTGTCTTTTAAAGTGATTCATGTACGAGATCAGTGGGACTCATACCTACATTGCTTTTTATATAAAAACTATTTTCAGTACATAATTTTTGTTAAAGAGACATGGAGATAAGGTTGTAAATGTTCCTTTTTTAAACAGATTTGTCGTTTAAAGGAAAAATGGTCGAATGCTACCTAACCTCTAACCTTGATTTCTCGTCTGTATCTCGGAACATATGTTTTTGTTTCTTAGTGTTTAGCACATTTTAATGAAGTCGATATAACATTTACAAGAGTTTCAATAAGAAATAAATCACGGAAACTCTATTTTATTCTTGTTTACCACGGGCTGACCATTTACGCCCATTATTTTAGTCAAATAATGCGACATAAATGGTCAGTCTGTGGTAAAACTATGAAGCACGTGGCGAATGCTACCGAGAATGTATGTTAGTGATTTTTACGGAAAATATCTTAGCTTTTCTAAAACATAACGTTTAATATCTTTATCAAATATAAATTTGATGTTCATTCATTCTACTGAAATGAATGAAAACAGCTGACACATCGGAATGTTATCTGTGTATGTGTGTTTTTTTTTGTTTTTTTTTTGTTTGTTTGCACGATTAAGGTGGGGAGTAATTTACACACACGCAAGCCACGCCAAATAAGTCGAGAACCGCTCATATGCCAATCGAAAATCGACCACAGTTGTGATCTGAAAGCCTATTAAGGACGTTATATTAGAAGATTCAATAACTTCAAAAACAAAACGAATGTCAATTTAGTTATGTCATAGATTTTAGATCCTATTTTACAATGATTTTCAAAATGTATCAAAAACATCTGAAACTATATAGTCGTGTATCATGAATTCATAATATTACTCTCCAAATGATACGAGAACACCTCTCGAACGTTATTGATTTTAGATTCTATTGTAGTAGCAATTTCAAAATATTTCTGATTTTTCTTTGTTTTTGAAGTAGAAGAAAAAATAAAAGGCTCATCGGAAATATTGAATTGACCGCAATACGAATTGCGTATTCTAATTTCAAAATTCAATCTTTGTCATAATCAGCAAGTACTTGTTGAACAGGAAACTGTAACTACAGTATCAGGTATATCAATGATAAAATTTAGTTTATAATATCCATATCAAGGATCTGTCTGGTTCTATATGGACTTTAAAGTAGGTATTTACAAGACTACTAAGTAAATATGTACAGAAGAAAGAAAACAAATGATAAAGAATACAAAACTAAAAGTGAAGAATTTCCATCTGCTCATTTATTCAGATACGGTTTTTTTTCAAATGTGTACTCTACAAACTCTATGAATTTAAAAGAAACAAACATGTATTTTTTTTATTTCATTTTATTATTATTGTTATTATTATTCTTCTTATTATTATTATTATTATTATTTGGAAATGTCGGCTAAATATAAACCACCGTATAATCTTGTTATATAAAAAATTCTAATATCTGAGTTCAACGTTGGCATGTCTTCTCCATGTTTATGGAAAGTCTAAATGTTCTCATTCTACATAATTTAATTTGGTACAAAGTACGCTTTTTGATTGAATCAAAAGCCGGAAAGAACATTGTTTTTTTTTTGTATAACTTGGTCAACTTTAAGCCACGCCTCCTTTTAGTGAACTACTTTTTATGACTTATTTACGATCGAATGAATGAAATGAATGAAATATTTTATCCTCAGCCAAAGAAGTTAAAGTCTGTTTGACAGAAGAATTAAGAATTAAGTGGAATGCTGAAGTTCGTGATAAATAAGTAAAAGTTTTGATACATGTAAGTACTTGTCGAAGTTTATTTCGATTTTTTTTAACATTAAGTGTAAAGATTTTGTTTGTACACGCAGACGGACCACGTGTTCAAATTACTGAAGACGTCTTATCGTCCATTGAAGGAAATAACATCACCATTCAATGTTCGTCAGACGCTAATCCACCAGCGTCTGTCACAAGCATTATAAAGGATGGAAATAACAACTATCTTGTATGCTGTGAAAATTCATCATGCAGTCTGAGATTAAACGGTTCACGTGAAGAGAGTGGACAAAATACATGTACAGCAAAAAACATGATAGGAGAGGGAAATAAGACTACTTCTGTCAGAATACATATCATAGTTTCTGAAAAGAGGTTGATGTACTAATTGCCGTGTCTGACTGTTAATCAATATTGATCTTTAGGATAATATAGGGTTTGTTCAACGCTTAGTACAATCTAAATTCATCCCCTGATATAATCCCATTTAGGCATAATATTATTTTAGAATCGGGTTTTGTATCAAGTCAAATAGAAATTGAAAGATATGCTACGTAAATCTGCATTTTACAGAAGATAAGGTGTGTATCATGTTTTATCATAACTAGTGGAATAAAGCTTATTTCTGAAAATTATTTTTTTTGTATCTTATTGTAAGTATATACTTTTTCACAACACGAATACAGTACGTTGATGAGAAAGCTTGCTTATTTAACAATAATTCAAACTGTGGTGTATATCCCAATGAAATATGCAAATTTATCATTTGGTCCTGTTATTTCAACACCTTTGTATCTTTCACTTCAGATAAAATTCGAATAGGGTATATGTATACTGCATTACCTATTGGTTCCTTTGTCGTCCTAGTTGTAGCCGCTTTGATTTAACGAAAAGGTAGGATTGTGGCTACAATGTCTAAATTTCTTAATAAAAGAATGCGCCTATTTCTGATTTAGAAATTAGTACAGTTATTCAACGGTTTGGGAGGTAACATATCCCTGGATTGATATTACTGTAGTGCATATAGGTATATTATAATATCTATGTAGATCAATTACGTAAACAACCAGTAATTTGTTTTAATTTTTTCATATCAGTTGACAAATAAAAGACAAGAAACTTGTTTCATTTTATATTTTTTGCTTTGTGTAACATATTTTTACTATATCTTTTTATCTCATTGTTTTGCAATAATAATGTTTTCATTCCGTCTTTGATGTAACATCGAACTATTTAATCTTTCTTGTGATGTTATCCCACTTTATATTTCGATGGGTGTCCGTCCCTCCTACATTCAATACAAAATCTTTTATCTGGTACTCCTTATTCGCCACTAAATGGAATTGAATGAAACTTTCACGGAATCTACATGTTCCCATATTGTGCATGTCTCGTATATGGTTGATTTTGAACCAAATCAATCTGGGGTTTCACATATTAAACATATCATAACATGAACTTTTGCATTTGTGAATACGGGGACATTGAGGAACAATCTCCGTTACTCCTCCTACACCACTTCATGAAATTGAATAAAACTTTGATAGAATTTTTATTACGTGTTCACATTGTGTACCTTTTATTTTACATATTGATCAAACAGAATATAAAGGCTAAAAGGTATCTAGTTTGTGTGCATTGCTCACAGTTTTTTTTCTAGTTTTAAGTAGCTGTTGGTTTAATAAAATAAATTTTATTTTTGAAGGTAACCAAGTTTGCAAATGGTGTGTAAGGTACGTTTAAACAAAATTTGTGTTTTATTGTTTTAATAAGACCTCTATTGAGTCCATCAATATTTCTATTTAATTTTTGCATTCTTTAAGACTATTTCTGGGATGATATTTTCGTTGATATTTTGCTTGGAAACAAGATTCGTTGAAAATCTTAGTAGCTTGAATTTAGTCACTTAAGATAAATAAGCAAGTATTTACCTAGTTTGTGTACAGTTTTTGGGGTCTGTTACTTATTCTGCAAAGTTTTGAACCCAAAAATTTAGATTGTTTGTTGGGGTTTAACGCCCGAGCAGCAATATGTCAGCAAACATGCATTAAGTGTTTGTTTAATCCACTAATGCATTACATTCATGTGCAACATTTTGAGTTATACAATCATATTCTTGTTTTGCAGTTACTTCTGTTCATTTCCTTGTTCACACTTTTTTTCTACACCGGACATTCAACGACTTGGACAATAATGTCAATGAAGGTCAACCAAGTAAATGAGTATCAAAACACGAGAAATTGAAAAACTGACTTATGCCTGTTATATCGACGCCTTTCCAATAATGTTTCGTGACGGATTTTCTTGTAAATTTTGAATTCGTGAAATAAACGATGTTGAAATATGAAGGTCATGAACTCCTCAATGCTGTTTAAGCCTCTTATAAAAAAGGGTAAAAGTGTTTATGGGCTTATAATTCATTATTCACACGGTCACATCATGTTTTAGACACTAGTGTATTTTCATCAACAACTAATTCAATGTTTTAAATATATTAAGACGCAAAGTGTAAATGTCTACGTTAATTGTATCAAGAGTCTTTTTTATTGGATAGAACAAGTAAATGAACTAGCAGTTGAAAACCAAGCATACCTGTCATTTGATTCACTACCAAGAATGTTACAAAATGGTTAGTAGAGTTATGTATTTACTTTACTATAAGAATGTGTTTCTAGTCCCATACCTAAAACATATGAGGTTTTTGCTATCTCTTTTCTTGAACTGGAATGAAACAACATTGACATATGTATTATTAATTCCCGATTCTCAACGTCTGTATTCTGTATTCTTTGCAGGAAACAGAAACGCAAACCGAAGCTTGCTTTGTCAAGAAGTAGGTGCATTGGTAATTTTCTGATTTATGACTAATTTGGCAAGTTTTTTTTATTTTGTCTGTGTTTTATGCACTTGGTTCGTACCAATTTCCTGTTACATTTATATTGAATTATGAAATACTTTGAATTCAAACTTTATAGACCATGGACCAACATAACCACATTCCCTCATTAAGGGATTTTTGGAGACCTACATAGCGTTATTTATTGATGTATTCTAAACACATTTCTGCCAAAATGAAAGTTCTAGCTCAGGATTAAGAAAATAACGAAGGACGTGACGTGGAAGAGCAAAATGTGGCCAAATAAAGAAAATACAGATACATCAAATCGTAACATATAATAAAAAAAGTTTTGTTTTCAACTTTTAAATGAGTATATATTTCATGGTTTTCGTTACAAAATTAGAGAAAAAATGATCACTCCTCAATTTTCCACTGAAAATTTCTAAGTCTCGAGATCATCGGCAACCCCTTTAAAGATTACTTGCAAACAGGGATATTTTTAAAACGTGGTTTAATACGAACCAAATCCCTCTTGTTTGCTCTTAGTAATTGCAGCGTTATAAACATCAAATGGAGGTTGAATAAATAAGCCCTCCCTATTTCAGTTAATATGAGCGTATCGTATTTATATAAGGAATTGACACTCTTTTGATTTTTTTTTATTATTACGAAAAGTCTATAAAACGTTCATTACGTATGAATTATAAATTTTAGCCTCTTTGGTCAATCCTTTTTGTGATGAAAGAGTTGCGGTAGAAATTTATAGGATTGAAGACCTGAGTCCTTCAACTTTTCACAAAATAACAGTTAAGGCTTTTTAAATTTCCATCAATATACTGTAATCACAAAAACATTAATAATAAACATGAACTTGTTATGAAATTCATAATTCATGACAATATCAAAGTGAGCTAAAACTAATATATCATTTAAAATTGGAACCTAATGATGGGAAAATGAAAAATGTTAGACTAGACCTTTTCAATCTTTGTGTCTGAATTAAATGAATAAGATAATTCGTTTCCTGAAATATTCGTAGTGTTGGTAATAATGAGACATCCTAAATCAATTTCTGATCATGAATATATACGAAAACGAGACAAGTCAAATTCTGCCCTTCGCTACTTCATTTGAATTGTAGGATATTGAACTTAAGAACTTAAGAAAAAAAGTCTAGCAAATAAAACTAAAATAAATCCCGCATGTATTCTTAAAGCAACATTTCTTTTATATTATACAATTCAGTAAATATGATTAGTCGTTTGGTTTTCATTGTGTTATGGTTTAATGCAATTTAATGCCTACATATTTTAAGTTTGTATTGAATGATGCACCGACAAACTGCTGTACCAAGTTATAAACAAATAGATATTACCAAAAATTGTGGTTTCCTAGTATTGCTACACCGCTTAGTTTTGTTTTGTTTAATTTTGTTTCAAATACTCTCAGTTCATTCACAATCGCTGGAAATGTCGTTTGACAAGATAATACAAATGTATATTTTTACGACTACTAGTCATTCACTATTTATCGTCTGAACTTTAATCTGTGATATTATTAGTTACATGTAAGGGTGTTTAAATATCACAATATTTCTCCTTTTCAGTTTTATGAATTTTTTGAAGGGCAAATCTATTTTTTTCGATTTGTTTCCTAGATGAACACCATTTAGATAATTGGAAAAATTAAACGTTCAATCTGATTATTATCATTTTAAGCTTAACTACAATTTAGCATACATATCAGAAGCCAGACGAATAGTGTTAACTAGTACTTCTTCTTTATAGTTTGATTGGGCTTTTTTTCAAATTCAAAAATACATTATGCAGTTATAATAAATAATTGTATCGTTTTTATCAATTGATTACACAGAAACCTACAAAACTTGTTCAGAGGGTCTGTCTCTAAAAGCGATGACTATATATTCTAATTTGGGATTTGCCTCGTGCAGAATAAGTGTAGATTAGTTTTATGCGATTCAAAAGTCTATGAGTTTGGGAATAAGTATTTAAAGAATCAATTATCTATGAGGCTAAAATAATTTAAAATGAAACTTTTTTGATCAATTCCCGATATTTGATAATAACTTACAATAAAATCAGGAACTGTTATTTTTTTTATTGTTTTGTTTTCCAATTTTGATTTCGTAAAAATATGAAACTGATAATGATGATGACTAGTCAATCCATTAGATATATGATATGTGTGTCATGTAGGTCTTCTTTGGTTATGCATATCATTGTGTTTTAATTTGGTCATTTAAACAATAACTCGAGTAAGTTTCAGTGGATACCATATTACCATATTACCGTATTTTTGAATACGTCACATTAAAACAAATTGAAATACTTGTGTCAATAGAAAAGTGTTTGAGCTGAATGTTGTAAAAGTTACTACTAAGACGGAAACTAGTTCATTTTGAGATGCTTCATTATCATTTATATTTGTAAATGAATGTTTTAGTTGCAACAGTTGGATACAAAACTACATTTTCACTAATGATGGGATTTTGACATAAGTTTTTCATTCTAATATGTGTTTTAAGACTTTAGAGGTAATTCAAAATCCATCAAAATTTTACTTTGAGGATTTTTTTTTAATTTATAAAAATGTATGAAAATTGCCTATTTTTCAGATTTTTGTGGGCACAAATGTTTTATAACGGAAATAAGGAATTGTCTGCCCTTCGGAAACTTTTTACTTGACCAAAATGTATCATAATCACGCATTTTGTGTTATATTTTAGCATGTACGAGTCAAGTAAATCAAACTGATTGGTGTCGACTAGTCGTCTTTAAAGGGGTAAACTTTTGAAAAAAGTTGCAAAAACTGATGCAAAAATCTCTCTGTGGGAAAGAAGGGGGGGGGGTCGTTATCTGGCCAATGAACTACTTTCTTATATGTCACTTGATAAACTTATAACCAACCGAACTTATTCAAAATGAAGTTTTTTTTCTCTTCACATTTTCAATATTTCAGCAAAATTACAATTAAACTATGTTGAATTAGACTTTAATGAGGCAGCCCAGAGATTCCAAATTCAGGAAGGAGACAAACTAATATATTCAGACATTGATCGAACAATGAGTGCTCCGCAATTGGATTCATCCGAATCTGAGGAAGATAAAGATGAAAACGACGACGACGACGATTTCGTGACCCTTGAGGACATCGCTGAGTTTATGAGGGAAAAGGGTATGACGCCACCGTTTGATAAATGAAACTGTCGAAACAGTTTCCACATCTTGGTTTGATGAGTACAACACCTTATGCATTACCATTAACATTTAAAATCATAATAGTGGAAGAGAACGAATATGGGTATCGTAACAAATACACCATTTAATAACTTAATACAGTAAACTTTCATCGCGATGACAAAATTTGATATGCAATTTTCAATGTTGGTGTAACTTTGATTTTCGTTGTTGTGTTCAGCAAAATCATCTACAACGGAATAATAGTTGTTGAAAATAGGAGCGAGTGTTAGTGTCATTATTCAATAGTAAGTAAGATTTTTACTAATAAAAATGTTACATACAACATGTCAGAATAAGAATACGGTAAACTCTCCGTTAAAACAAAGTTTTACCTCTAATTAAGAAACAAAAAACAAAAAAGGAATATATTGAATATAACTTACTGGTCTTTATCCTAGATAGCAACAAAAAGTCAACCCAATAACCCCAACGGTAGAAAACTTTAAATGTAAACTTTCAAATTTCCATTTAGACTTTTTTCAACAAGAGATGTAACGCTTGCTTTACCTTATTTTTTTTTCTTTACGATATACAAACGAGTGGATTTTTGTTTATAAGAAATGTATCTAACAGAAATTAATGTTTTCGATTAATGTTGCGAACTTTTTACGTCTGTTCAATGCAGATTTCGAGATCTGAATATTCAGTTGTTGAAAAGGGCACTCACCGTTGAACCATAGTTTAAATCTTTAGTTTTTGCTTCCGACTTATAGCATTTTCACCTAAAAAAAAGCTAGAAACCACTAATTATTATTCCCATTAGCTTCAATGCTAATTTCACAACATTCAATTGCTTTCAAGACAAGCTTTTAAGTATAGATAAATGCATATCTGCTACATAACACAATTTCAAGCTGGTAAATGTAAGGACCGGTATCATTTCCTAAATGGTGAATTTAAATCGGAAATATGTCATTAGGGATTAAACATATAAACGCAGTACACGTGACAATGACAATGGGAGATTGTGGTGGCATTTAAAACAAGAAAAGGTAGATCAAGGTTTACTTTCGTATGCTTTAAATAATATAGTGTCAAATGACAGATCTTCCTAATATCACACGAAATAACATTATCAACATGTGCATGATATTGTATACATGATAGTATCATGGTAGTTATTTGACTAGTCGGGAAAATAATCGTGTCTCATAAGTGATTATAAAGGTATTAGATAAACTTGAAATTGATAGTTGTTCAGATAAACAATACAGAACATAATCAACCTTCAGCCAAAGGTTTAGACTTGTTATCAAACGTTCTACCTTCAGTAGAGGACCTTGAGATCTAATATTTGCAATACAAACTTAGGAGTCTATGTGCAGTGATGTACATATGGGGTGAGAATCTCATGTCAATCAACTCTAGTACGATTTTCAGATTTTAAAGCCTTGTTGGCTATTTATAATCGAGATACCGATGTGGCTAACATACATAGTAACATACATTCATACGGGAGATTAGAATTTCATGTGGGAGATACAATTATTTAACGAAAATTAAGAGCTACAGTTTACGTAGCCCAGCATGATGCCTCTTTGACACCTTATAGCTCAAAAACTCTGGGAGATATCTGAAATATGATTGAAAAATTCATAAATAATCATATAAAAAAATCGAAATCAGACCCAAAAAGAGTTACTTCATTTAGGCGTGGGCAAATTTTGTACCCTTCTCACTCCAAAAGAATTAAAGATAAGCCTGTCTTGTGAAAAAGTTCAAAGGAACAGATTGACATCTGAATCATAAGAATCGGGTCAAAAATAAAAATGCTTATGATAATACATATTTCCCCCTTTTAGCTCCTTATTTCCAAAAGGGGTGTGACAAAACCTCTGAAAATTTGACAGCTCCAATATCGTTGGGAATCTATACGTTTACATATCTTCCCTGTATCAATTGATCCGATGGAGCAGTGTAGTATATATATATATATATATATATATACGGGTAGGATAATGCTTAACAAAAATCACGATATCAAAATTTAGTCACATTAAGGAATCACTACATACATTATGTATGTAAACATTACGATATGGTAGAGATTGGGCGCATGCTATCGCATTAAGTTGTCCCCGAGTGTGCCTACTGAACATCGTTCAACAAAGAATCACATGAGTGGCTAAGACGTCTAAAATAAAATAAATCACCCTAATCCATAAAAGTATCAAGAAGCATTCCTAATAGAATCTGATAAAATGATCCCTCTTCATTCGTATGAAGTTATAGAAACAATTAAAATTAAAAGTTGTAGGTGATGGCATTCCACAACAAACCAAATAATGGATAAGTGCATGTGCATGAACATATATATCCGTGAATTGATTACCACATACTTTACACAGTTTTATGTTATTGTCTGGTATGTTCATCAGAAGTTTAACGAGATCCTGACTGCACTAGAAGTTTTTTTTCAATTTCTCTAGTATTTGGCAAATAACACAACTTTATGTATTTTAGGAAACCCTGTGAATTGGGAATCACAATCAAATTAAGTCGTCCAGTTTGAACACTTGAACTTTTTTTTTTTTCACTATTTTTTTTTCAAGCTAATTTGAGGGAAAAGACCTGTAGATACAAGAGTAATTAAAGGAACCAATATTCTAGCGGAAATAAAAAAATGTAACATGGACAAAGACCAGACATGGAAAATAGACAAACACAACGAAGGACATAAAGTAGCTAAATAAGAATACATACAAAAACACAAAAGTAAATGAGCAACGCGGACTCCACTAAAAACTGGGAGCATAGACCAGGTATACCGAAAGGGTAAGCGTCTCTGCTTTTCTACAAACATCCGCAGAGTTGCTCATAAAAAGTCAAGTCCAAGGTAGACGAAAGAGGAAAAGAAAACTATGACACGCTCAACAAATCAGTTTTTTTGGTGCAGATTGATCTTTAATTCAAAATGTGTTTGATTATAAAGTGTTTCAAGCGGTTTAAAAAGATATCTCGATGGTTTTCAAATTGTTCCATACTTCGCATCCATAAAGAGTGGACGGTAAGACAACAGATTTGTATAAGCTTGTTTATTCAATCTCATACGTTGACCTACTGTTATTACTAAAATTTGTTATCAAAGACACAATTTGACAGTATGCGATGTTGTTCATATGAAACGAAAAATTATCTTAATTACTTACGTTAATTTTCAAGCATATGGCAACTGGGAATTTTCTTCTTTTGACAGATAAACGAAAATGAAAAATGAAACCCAGTCTGTCCTTTATGCTTTAAGATTTTGTGGAGCAAGGTCATAGACATTCATATGCCATTACCTTGGTCATAGTTACAGTTTATGTATTGCTTGTTTTGGGTCCCTATTTCCTAATATGTTGGGCCTAACCCCCCGAAATAAATCCATACCTTCCTTTTTTATTTTGAACCTTGTAATAATGTTATTTATTGACCTTCAATTAAAAATTATTTAAATCTAATAAGCATATGCCTTTTTCGTGCATTATGAATGGTAGTTCATATTTTACGTCCTTAGCGACAACAGTTTTTATAACAGTGTAAACAGCTACCATCGCTTCGACAAAAGATAAAGCTGTTTAGAGGCTTAAAACAGTATTATCTGCTTTATTCCGTTCATTTTTTGGCATTCTATTTTCATAACAACATTTTTTAAAGAATTTATACATATCCGTAGGCTGTAAATACTTTGATTAATGATATTAACAACCATGTCACGTAGTCGTTAGAATGCAGTCATTTGGAATGTCAATTTTGTATGTCAGTTTCACTGAATGAGTGTCAACAAGAAAAAACCTATCAATATATTTCAAATAGTTAGGGATTGGAAAGAGTAATCAAGGGAACCAACGTTATAGCGGTAATCAAAGGAACCAAGGATATAGTGGTAATCAAGGGAACCAACGTTATAGTGGTAATCAAAAGAATGTAATCCAGGGACAAAGACCAGACATGGAAAACAGACATACACAACAAAGATTATAAAGTAACTAAAATCATACATACAAAGTAACAAAAACTGGGAGCATGGACCAGGTACACCTGTAGAGATTGTCCATATAGCAGATCCTTTGATATGGAAAACACAATTAAATTTTATCCTACTTATTCTGTTTGTTCCATTGTCAAACTCATTATGATGTAAGACAGTATGGATTTATCTGTATTTTGACTCAGAATGTATTTGTAGTGTTCCTTTTTAACTACTTAATTCATGAATAGATCAAAATGTTATTTCCCTTTAAGTCAGAAGTTTATATTGCTATATAATCAAGGTTTAATGTGAAAGTTCATTGAGAATTATGTTTTGAAATTTCTCATTTTTATTCCAAATTTATTTTGACATGTGTCAGAATTATTTGTAGTTTTGCATTGGCATGTCTAATTTCCCTCCTAGTTTGGTTTGACATGTAACAAGGTTTATTTCAAGGTCCTCCATTTCTGGTTCCATCTGTCATGTGATTATGCCTTTTCCCATGTGTTCAAAACAGGCCAAAAAATATCACATTTATGAGTCAGTACAAAATATAATATGTAAATACATCCTCATCTTTCATTTATCAATATCCCTCCTTTTTGTTGACATTAGCAGATGAGGCAATACCATACTGCATCAACCAATCTAAATCAGACTGCTTCAAAGCCAATGAATCATCAACTTCACTTGTTTTGTCATCATACTCCTCACCACATGTCCATAATGTCTCTAAATCATACTTAGCTCGTGCTTCTGGTAGGAACACATGAAGGAAAATGTTCCCTGTTAAAAAATAATGACATGATAAGTAGTGTTAGTGTTTTACTGACTCCAATTTACCATTAGCATACCTGCTAATGACTTGGTGTTTGGAATATAACATTGACCTGATAGTGTAAACTAAATCAATTGCCAACATACTTATGTTCATGTTTTAGGATACTGTAAATATATTAATTTTCTTGGTGTACTTACTTTGTCTATTTTTGTGATGGACAATTGGGCAACAAAAAGAACCTGCAAAATTGAATATTTTAAACTCTGAAACGCTTAATTATTCTTTAAAATTGTAAAAAATTGATACACTAAAATAGGTTCACTTGACAGAATCTGTGAAAATTAATATGTTTACAGAATCATTACAATTTCACTGCTATTTACTTTTGTGACCTAAAAAAACAAGAGATTTTTTTTGGCTAAGTTTTCTTCCTTGCAATATTATCAAAAGTTAAAAGCTTACAAAATTTGTTCGGTTTGCATCAATGTATGGAGGAAAAGTTTCCCTGTAAATTGCTCTGTATTATTCTAGTTATTACATTTATTTCTGTATTTATCCCCTGTAAACAAAAATGTTTTCTACATGTGATCTACATCCCTTAGTGGTCAAAGGTGTTGTGGCATTAGGTTTGGGGCACTAGGCTATGAATATAGCCCAGAAATATTAACTGTGTGGTAAAAGCATAGTGTTCAAGGCATAATAAAATAAGTAAATATTAGGAAAAAGAACGATGCACTGGTTGATTGTTATAACATCAGAATGATGCCACAATTATAGGTCATTTAACAGAAAACTGCTGAGAATTGTAAATTTTGGTGTTTTTTTCCCCCGACATATTAACATCCAGACAACTATACCCACACTCAAGAAAACAATTTAATATTTTCACATAAGATAAAATATGTAATGATGTATTCACTAGGTCAGACAGTGACCAAAAAGTAAAAAATTAACAAAATATCTGACTTCTGGTATTAGTAATTCTTTTGTCCTTTTAATGCAAGAAATTTCAGGAGTCCATATGTTTTCTCAGCTATTATAGATTCAAGTTTACAAATTTAAAATTAACACTTTAACACTTGATAATTTTTCAGCTGAATTTTAGGAGAAACAATGCATTATTTGCAATTTAAAATTATGGTGGAACACTTATTTTTGTTTTATGGTTTACATCAGTATTTTTCCAAGCAAAGAAATGGGATATAGCATTGAAATCTAAAATGAAAAAAACTCACCAAGATCAAAGGCTATCCATTCCTTGGAGTTCTTGCCATCTGGTTTCAATGTTGTGTCTTTATTTGTTTTCTTCCTTTTATACTGAATGACAAGAAATAGATTATACATGTATTTAAATGAAGACAGCAATAATGTTTCAACTTTTTGGGTGAATTATGTACTATTTCCATTTTTACTTTGAAAATATATGTAAATGTACATCATCAACACTATAACTTCCAATGCCTACTCTACTAAATCATCAATATACATATTCAGAACTACAGGTACATGTACATGAACAATTTCAACAGTCATAGTGGTTACCTAAAATCCTAAATTCATAATAGGGATGAAGCATCAGCAATGCCATACATACATAATAGGGATGAAGCATCAGCAATGCCATACATACATATTAGGGATGAAGCATCAGCAATGCCATACATACATATTAGGGATGAAGCATCAGCAATGCCATACATACATATTAGGGATGAAGCATCAGCAATGCCATACATACATAATAGGGATGAAGCATCAGCAATGCCATACATACATAATAGGGATGAAGCATCAGCAATGCCATACATACATAATAGGGATGACGCATCAGTAATGCCATACATACATAACAGGGATGAAGCATCAGCAATGCCATACATACATAATAGGGATGAAGCATCAGCAATGCCATACATACATAATAGGGATGAAGCATCAGCAATGCCATACATACATAATAGGGATGACGCATCAGTAATGCCATACATACATAATAGGGATGAAGCATCAGCAATGCCATACATACATAATAGGGATGAAGCATCAGCAATGCCATACATACATATTTACTCTGTCAAGACATAAATGGCTAAAAATCTTTCTCACAAAAGTGAGGTATGCAGTTACGATGTGATCGTTTGAACTTATAACAAGATGCACATTGATTCTCAGTTAGCGAAACGTAGCTCTAACTATTTTTTTTGTATTTTCTTAACATTAGATCGCAAAATCAAAATAAAAAAAAAGATCACGAGCTACGATTTCGCAGCTAATTCTCAATATGATAACATAATGGTGTATTATTACAATTAAATATAATGTCCGTCATAGGCAAAGACTAAAATCATATCAAATGATCTTGTCAATTTTTTTATTAGTAATTTTGAAAATAAGGTATTATTTAAGTAAAAAAAATTTTTTATAAAACTTATTATTGCCCCAAAAATAATGAGGCAGCTTTTTACATCGTAGAATGTGAACAAAATTAATGATGGAGGTGATTTTCTGTTTTTATTCTTTCAATATGAGGATGAAAATGTGGAATATGGCAACCTCAGGAGAGACTATGGGAGATCCTGGGGACCAAGAAATTGACATAAATGACTTACAATCCATTGAACTGCACTCGATATAGCTGTGCAATGTCTTGGAGAGACTCCAGACACAATCACTAAATAGTCAGCCATGTTGAACGATTCAGGGAACTTAATAACACAAATATCTCTAGCATTCTCTGATCGAAGGACTTGAACTACTTCTTCAAGATCAAAAACTCCCTTTGAGCCTCCTACAAAAAGAAAACCATATAATAATATTACCAACAACTATATAAGCAGTGTTTTCATCTAGATTTCACAAAGCAATTTATTACCACTAATACATTATGAGAACCTGACAGTGAGTAGCACTTCCAAAACCATTTCAGCTATTTCATATCACAAACATATCTTTTTTCCAAGTTGAATTTGGTTTTTGATTAACTGCATGATTTAAGAGATATAGAAAACATTGAAATTCATTGAAAAAGGGAGATAACTCTTTATTTTTGTGGAAAATTTTGTTGCATTTTCTAAGCCATCCATTGTAGACTAAAAAAAATCTTTATACAGTTTGACATACATGGTGCATACGATATAAACATATCACTGGTTTTTTCATGGACAAGTTCTTAAACAGTTAACAGTAAATTTATTGTGAAACTCTAAAGGATGCACAGAAAAAAAAAAACATCTTGAAAATGGCCATTTAAAGAGTTATCTCCCTTTATCTTAAAATTCTACAGTGCATTCTGTATAATTTTTTTTCTTATGAACAAGGGTTCTATGAAGAGCCACATGTAATTTTCTGTTTACTTCAGCATTTTAAACAAAATATCAAAAATATGTAGGCTTTCCAACCATATTTCACATTTTGCATGATTCTTAGCTGGAGTGCTACTTAAACATACAAATGTACATGTCAGAATATAAATATTGTGATAACCATGTGACAACGTTTTTTGTGATACAAACTCACTTTTAAGTTCAACTGGAGGCAGCCATTGAGGTTCAACAACTTCTGTATTTTCCTGAACAGTAAAGTCTTCAATTTCATTCAGTTCTGTGACAGGATCACTGTATAAATCTGCTAGTTCTTCAAGCTCTTTGTTTGTCAGAGAGACATGATAAATAGACTAATGCAGTTGACTTTAACTAAGTACATGTAATAACATTATGTACTAATAGGGATTTTACTTACATATTTTTTTATTGTGTAGTTCTATGATAAAAAATGAGGGTAAACATTAATAATACAGGAATTCATATTACAAAAATAGCTCTACATTTTTTTCTGATATTCAAAAACTGTGCCTTTTATAATACATTAAGTAATGTAGTTGATATGACAAAACCACACTTGTGCCCTAAATATTTTCATTGTATTAAAATTCCCATCAAGAAATGTATATTTTATTGAGCCAATTCATCATTAGTATTAACATCTACATGTAACTTAGATTTTTATGGTCTATAAAATACATGTACATGTACATTTTAAGCTTTAAACTACAGAAAACATAATTCAAAATTTTTCCTGGTGTTTCATTTTGAAATATTTCCTGGTGTAAGTACATAATTGTATCAATACAAATATTCAAGTTTGTTTTTCCTTCCCATTCAAAGGTCAAAGAAGGTATACATTATTCAGTGCAGATAATAAATTCCTGGTAATATGCATACATTGAAACTACATACCATGTCCTACCTACATGACATTTTGTGCTGTATTTTCCAAGGAGCTGTGCTTAAGAAGGTGATGGACAGACAGACAGATAGACGAACAGGGCAAAAACAATATGTCTCCTCACCAAAGTGTAGAGGAGATATAATTTCTAAGGGACAAGAGCCCTTTTTTAAAAACAATGATGATACACATACAAAAAAAGGGACAGAGCCTAGAACTACAACACAGAGAATGAATCCCACATAACAGCAAGCCCCTATTCACATGTCACCAAAAGGAAATTGAGTAATTGTCTGACAAATGAACTATGATTTACACAAATTGTTTACTATTAAAAAAATGAGACGAAATTTTGACAAGTCATAAAATGATATGAAGTAGTCAAGAATACCTTTGAGATCTTCCCCTGTAATAGTTTTACTGGATTCTTTTGTTGTATTTTCCAATCCTGTCATTTCCTTTTCCATCTCTTCATACAGAGCTGATAGTCCAAGATCTGATTTCACATTCCAGTTTTTATTTTCCAGACTACTTTCTGACTGCAGGACTTCATACTTTTTCCTTCCATTTTTTCCTGTTCTATGAAGTCTTTGAAACTCTCCACTTGTATGGAAACAGCACATTGAAACAACTAATGGGGTTCTTCTTCTGGGACAATGTGGCATGGTCGAGTTCAGTAATGTTCTAGTTTTCATATTATTTGTGCATAATTTTGTATTATGATTATATATATTTTGCAAGACCATTCCTTTCTTCTTTATTTCAAAAATGTGCTTTTCCTTTATTCTTGCAAATAACTCTCTATAAAATCTTTGTTTACAATATGTACTAAAATAAAGCAGTAAACATCGCTCCATTTTCTGAAAAGAGAAAAGAAATATAGATATCTTCCATCATACATGTACAAGTACAGTGTTACAGGTCCAACACTGTATGCGACTTTTCAAGATAGAGCTAAATCCTGGCCACATGAAACAGGTGATCTCAGGGCTCCCAAGCTTCCAAGACACACATGCATGAGATTTGGCAAACATTTGAAAGATTAAAGACAAAAAACAAAAGGAAAATGCCACAAAATCAGTTTCAAAATTGGTGAGTCTCACACACATTGCATGAGACTTGACAGGCCTGTGACTTTTAAACACAGGATAATTTTACATAGAATGCACTACATTGGAATATAATGTATTATAACCATAGTCTCTGAAGAAAGATCATTGTTAATTACAGATGGTCAGTACAACAGGTTTGACTGTAGTTACTGCACATTGTATGTAGTATACATTTATATATGTGAAGGTTCTCTGGATTTAACTGGTTAATCCTAAGGTGATCACATTGAAGTATTTTGTCATTATCTGATCAATTCTGGTTTTAATCCTATGGCAGATACATGCACTTCATGAATTTCAGGACAACACCATTTGATCAATCTAACAAACCCTGCTTTATACTATGTTTTGTATCATAGTCTTAAAGTGCTACATTTATAGCTAACAATCATTTTGTCTATCTAAGCAACAGTCCTCAAATACTTTGCAGGCATGTTACCAAACTCAAAGCACATTATTTTCTGACTCAAATCCAACAAGTTGCTCAATCTCAAATTAATGTCATGTGCTCGACAGGTAAAGAAACACAGTTAATACCAATATTTGATATACGTGTACATGCAGTTAGGTAAGGGATTAAACCCACTTTCTACAGAACAAGTGGAGTGACACCAATGAAGTGTGCAGGCAAGCAGCAGTTTTAATGTATTTCAATATACAATGTGCAAGTGTCTTTAATTCTGTTTTAATACTTTCCATTGAGGTATGAATAGACCTGGTACGAAACGACCAGGTTACGAAACATCTAGCATTCCTTCAACACATGTACAGTGAATTCAACAGCTTCGCTGACATTAGTGCAAAAGAGTTTAAATTATTCAGTTAATTACAATTTTGGGAACCAAAAATGGCAAAACGGCAAAAAAATTATTCATAATCATTTATTATGAGAATGAAAACTTGTAATGATTTAAAGCAGACGCCCCATGCCACATAATGGACTTTTTGCCAAACAAAACCAAATCATAAGTAAGTGATGACATCACTTCTATATAGCAGGACAATTTTTTTACCTTTTTTTAGGGGGAAAATAGTCTCGGGAACAGAAACGACAGATACATTCTATATTTAATCAACGTAGGATAAGTGCATACAATAATATGCAAAAAAGCAATGGTTTCAAACGCAATATCAACTTTGTTGTAAAATTCAAAATCTGTATCTTACAAATGTTTTTAATAAGCAAGGGAAAAAACTAGTTTTTATGAACAAATTTGCCCCAGACATTCTTTTTGGACTTTGATACAGAATTGTGTTTTGTTTTCAAAATCAACTGATACAATCGGTACACGGTACACACGGAAATTTTATTTTACAATCTTACAATTGCAAAATTTCATCAGTTTTCTTTTCTTCCACCATGCACTACAACTCTAAAATCATCAGAGACACCCACTGGAAACATTTTTTTTTCAAATTTTATAGATAACTACAATTGCAAGTACATTTGTAATTTATAGGCATGATTGTTATCAAAAATAAGGAAATTAAGCTTGTAATATGGTATGTTAGCCCTGTCAAGTGACTAATAGTTTCACAGGAATTGGTACTAATCTAAAAATACCATTCAAATGCAAGGAGATTTGCCATTTACTGAGTGTTGAGTTCAACATTAAAAGCAAACAACAAGTTGACTTTGACAAACATATATTTGTACATAACAAAAGAGCAAGCATGACATACAACATGTGGAAGACTTTACATATACATGTATTTGCAATGCAACGCTTCAAGATCGGAAACTACATATATACATGTACATGAACATATACATACACAATAAATGCATTTGGATTCCAGTAAGGAAAAAGAAACTTAAATGAGACATACAATCTTGATGACAGCAAAAACATTGAGAATTTTATCTACACAGACTACACTTATTTACAATGTAAATTGCAAAATAATATTCCAGGTAAGGACAAGTCCATGAGTAAGATTAGCACACATTTTTTGTAGAGGTTAATTGGTTTGCTTTATCATTGTCTTTTCAGGATCATGGGTTCTGTTGTGTGGATTCCAACAGTTCTGGTGATTTTCACAGCTTACCTTTATTTTCTGTCTGTTAATGTCCCAGAACTAAAGAATACTGACAACACAAATACTAGGTAAATGAACATGTTTTTGTATATACATAATACACATTTATACATAATTTATTACACATATGTATATACCTAATTTAAATTATGTGAAGTTTATGGTGCATCAAAAAGAAGTTGGGAAAAATCTGCTTACTACATGTACATTTACATGTATCTTATAATGATGTACATTGTGTGTACATGTATTTTCCGAATTTTTGTCTGGCTTCGTAATGAGTTTTTTTTTTATGTGTAGTTTACCCATATGTGGAATATGTATTGATTCACTTGTGGAATTTCACCTCTAAGACCTGTTTGTAATTTAGGAAGCATATCATTCGCAAAATGTACATACCAATTCAAATGAAATTCTCATGAGACAATGACCTGGGTACTTGTAGTCATATATACATGTATATGTACAAATGAAAAAAAATACAAGAGGGAGTCATCTACCTTTGAATGCATAGTACAACTTGCATTAAGCTCTTAACAGCCATATAAAAAGTTTCACAAAGTAGAACATATTAATAGTCATATTTCAACTTGTAAAATGTATCTTAGGTATCTCAGATGGAATTGCTCTCGATTTGAACATGATGAACTAACTATTTTCAGGTTGACATTCCCAACAAACTTAGAAGAGTTGACTGCTCTAGCCACACGGCTGAAGTTGTATAAAAATGAGCATCTCCTGTATGTTCTCATTATATTCTGCAGTGCTTATATTTACAAACAAACATTTGCTATCCCAGGCTCTGTATTCATGGTAAGAACAATGTATTTAATGTCTAAGGATGTTCATTTTCCATTTACTGGTTTTACTCTGGTTCAAGCATTTCTTGCAAAGGGAAATAACTCCTACATAAGGCACTGTTTGTCATGTGTAGAAATAGAAACATTCTTCAAAAATAAATATGCATTTACCTAGATTTCAGTGAAACCTTAGCAAATTTAAAACAAGTATTCATAAATGGCAATGTTGTTACACAAGTTCAAATCACTTTGACGAAAAATGTCTATTTCGGGGTTCTGATTAGTAAGTTTCCAAGGTACAGAATCCTCTATTTCTGATGCAGAGACTTTGAAATTTCATTTACCTAGCACCCAAAATCTACTGTAATAAGGTTTACTCTTATTAAAGCCCTCTCACTTTAACTACTGAAAGAGGACCTTTCATCTAGTACGCAGAAAGTCCAGGACCTTCCATTTTTGAAAATGAAGTTGAACCCCTAGCTGTTATTTTTTTGCTCTCACTTAATTAAACAATAAAGCAATTGCCAAGTGTGTAGTTTTTTTCCTTATCATGTATTTTCAAAAAGGTAGAAGTGATGATAAAATATACAATTAAACCTTGGACATTTGATTATGTTATATGAAAAAAATGCTATTAGCTGGCAGGCCTCATCCAGAAGTGTTATGTTAAATACTTTTGTTCAAAACAAGTTATATTTGTAGGTAATTTCAAGTTAATAATGGGTTCTCTTTATGATGCCTTTCCTGTTTTTGCACTTCAACATGAAAAGTTTATTTGTTTGAAATACAACAACAAAAAACTGGATTAGCCCTTAACTTTTCATTAGGTTTTAATTGTACATGACTTCCTGTTTAAAGTAGTAAAAAAATGAGAGAGAGAGAGAAAAAAAAAGGAAATATTACACCAGTAATACCAGTAATCAACAAAACAAAAATGTTTGGAGTTAAAACACAATCTTAATTGCATGTCTGGTAACTAAATTGGAATATGTTTCCTGTTCTAAGGGAAATAACTCAAGAATAAATTTGTTTTCATTATTTTGTAGAATTTATTAGGAGGTGCCTTATTTGGAGTATGGTGTTCTTTTCCATTGGTTTGTGTTCTGTCTGCTTCTGGAGCCTCATGCTGTTATCTGCTTTCAAAATACTTTGGAAAACATCATATAGAAAGATATTTTCCAGATAAAGTAAAATTTTTACAAGGAAAGGTGAGCGATACATTTTTAATTTTCAATTTTAACCAGCATTTTACCCTATAAATGTTCATACATGTATGTGCAACATGTATACAATAACTTCTTATATTGTGATTTTCAATTATATTAGGAAAGTTTTCAATATTCAAACAGGCTTTCTGGCCTCTGAATGTATTGTTTCACTTTCACTTTCAGTTTACTTTTATTTTGCTGAGGTATACTGGGGCAACTATTTCAGTGTACCTGTTTATAATGTTGTTTTGGGGCCAGCTGCAGCCTGCTCAGTTGTATGAGGGATTCCTCATCATTCATGGAAGACACTTGGGCAGCCTTGGTCTGATAATTTGTGGGGTTGTTGTCTCTTTGACATATTCACATATTTCCATTCCTGTTATATTTATGCTACAATGTTTGAACAGTTCATGTTTATTAACCACAGAACACTTTCTAGAAAGTGTAAACTAGTTCATATTCTTATAATTCAATTTCTAGTTGACTCAAATCCTAATTTTCAAAATGTATTTGTAATCTAAACCTTATTTTTATTGGGGATTATTTGGATTATTCTAATATGATGTGCTATGAAGTTCTTTGGACTACAGCTATGGTAAATAAGTGCTAAACACATGACCAACATTTCGTGCAACACAAAAGCAACACAAAGGCTGCGTCTATTCACAATTAGGAAGAATTTAGTTCTATTAGAATCGAAATAAAACACGAAATATCCATTTTATCATTGTAATACCACAGGCTGGCCAGTTATGTCATTTATTAAACCCTTGCTATCACTCACTGTAAAACAATTTGATATAAATGGCCAGCCCGTGGTAAAACAATGATAAAATGCAGTTTCCGTGATTTATTTCTTAAGCAAAAAAGAGAATGCATTGAGTTGAGAAGCTAGTCGTTTGAACAGGTTTCTTTGTACTCTATTTGTATTATTTCTTTTTTAGGTTGAAGATAACAGAGAAAGTTTGATGTTTTTCCTGCTATTTTTAAGGTTTTTCCCAATGACACCTAACTGGTTTTTGAATATGGCTTCACCCATAGTAAATGTTCCTTTACATTTATTCTTTCTGTCAGTATTTATAGGTAAGAGTGTATGTATTACACAGCTATATAACATGGTTGATATGTTGGTGTATTGACTTGATAGAGTGATATTAGACAAGGTCTAAGGTTGAGGTTGATATCAGTATACCTAATCCCTATATTGAGTATTAAGTCAAAAGTCCTAAATTGATTGTACATACTGTTCATTACTTAGCAATTATGATTCTGTAATGCTTAAAAGCCTCCTTACCACAATTTTCAAAAAGTCTTTTAAAAAGATATATAAGTGATTATTGTATAGATAGCAGTGATTTACCAAATTTTTTTCAATAATTTACACTGTGAAATAAATTCGGTAATTTCACTCTCGTGCTTTCTCCTGCCAAAACGTCACATCACGAATATTAATCCGCCGTTCACAAAATTTTAAATTTGTTTTGAAAAAAACAATGAATAATGGAGGCAATCTATATAATAATAGTATAGTAATCAATTTGTCATCGTGAGTATAAGCAAAATATGATCGTGCCAAGAACTTGTGAAGATTTAACTTGTGTGCTGAACAAATGCGCACTCATTAACTCAAGGCGTTCTTCGGCACTCATGATCATATTTTAGTTATTCACTCTTTCCCAGGCCTGTTCTTTTATTGTATAAAACAAAGCTTACTGCTTATGGGCAACTTGCAAACTGTAAGAATAACTTCTGTTGTAACAAAAGAGGAATTTTCTTTAGTAAAGCCAGATGAAACTTTACTACATTTTTTAGTTTAATTCTTATTGTCTCTCAAATCTAGCCTAAATTTTTGCTAAAGTATCTTATATATATATGTGTACCTGAGAAGTATGCAAATCTTTACTCAATATTTTAGGACTGCATAAAATTGTAGTAAATCATGAAAACCATACACACCTGTTCTGCATTGATACTGTTAATGAATACCGGTTTATATTTGCAGAAAATACATGCAGCTGGAGTCTAATTTTATGTATTACATCTCTTGCAGGTTTAATGCCATACAATTTTATATGTGTTCAGACAGGAGGCATGTTGTCACAGATCAGCTCAGTGGATGATATTTTCACCTCAGCAACCTTGATTAAACTTGGTGTTATTGCATTGGTAGCATTGGTTCCAGGAATGATTGTTCAAAAACTTAAAAACAAGAAACTGAAATCTGTGTGATGGAGGATGATTTTTCAAACAGTTTTCAGGGTTTATTTCTTTTTTGTCAAGTTGCCTCAACTTTTTCAAGTAGGATCATATGTTCTAGAAAAAAAATCAATTAGACAGCATTCTATATAGATTTGTTTCTCCCGTTCTAAACCAATGATTAAAAGTACATTTGACTTTTTTAACTACTCTGTATAATTAAATTACATGAAAAGTTTCCCGCCATTTTACTTTTTTTTATAGCTGTTATTTTTCAATGTAGAAAACAGAAGACAACTAGTGCAAAGGGAGATAACACTGATAAACAATGGTGCTGTAATCTATATTACTCCAAGCATTCTTGTAAATGTACATACAAGTACACTGTGTAATTATATTTTTAATCCAAGACAATCTGACTTGTTACTTTTTGTGAATATGTCAGTAAGACAACTTATCCAGAACCTTGTATTTGTGATAACATATGATGTGCAATATAGAAATACATGTACAGTTGTTTTCCTTAAGTCTATACATTTTTTATAATGTAATAAATACAGTGTTGTCAAGTTTTCCTTAAATCTATTTATTTACAACTAAGCTGATTGGTCTGAAATTGTGTTAGTTAATGAAAATTTCAATGAATGATTTGTTTTATCATATGTATCCCCTTTATAGCAAAAATATTTTAGTCATGCTACACATCTTTGTTTTAAAAAGTACTTTTAATTTTATGATAAATTCCTGTGATAGATTTTTTTCACCCCACAAAAGGTAAAAAGCATGTTACTTAATATAAACAAATTATTTTTCCATTTCAGGAAATGAAACTTTGCTCTATTTATTTTCACAAATTACATTCTGTCTACCATCAATTTTATATTTAAAAGGGGGCTTATTTTTGGCAATTTATTTTTTGTGATTTTTTTCTTGCTCACAAAATAAGGGAAACTAACTTGGTTTACAGTAAGTTCAAGACAGTTTAAAGTTCTTGGTTTAATCATTATGTTTTAGAATTTGAAAATATGGACAATGTATGCAGACCTTTCATTAAGAGACGGTACCAGATACTTTTATTCTTCTAAACTACTGAAAGGTACCTCCAGAATTTTAAAATTTTATACCTTTTTTTTAAACAAAATGATGAAAAGTACCTCCTACAAAACCAAAGGTATCTGCTTTGCAAAAAGATACTGAAACCCCTGGGTGTGGGCAAAAAGTATGTAAAATCCTCACTAACACCTTTAATTTTTTTTGAAGTGCCAGTTCTTGATTATTTCTTGTTTGAGTTTCAAATGAAGAACCCAGATCCGATAGTGTTCTCCCTTATTGATCAGGGATTGTCTTGTTTGAGTATCAAATGAAGAACCCAGATCAAATAGTGTTCTCCCCTATTGATCAAGGATTGTCCTACATGAACAGAGTAAATCAAGAGTGGGATTTTTCTGCAAATTCACATTTTTTTGTTTTTGTAAATCCATATTTTTTTTAATTTTTGTTATTTATTTATTTCTGATTGTTGCAATTTGGCATATCTCATCTCTGTGGTAATGTATTGATTTGTACAGTGTTCTAATATTTGCTCTTTATCCTAGGGTCAAAATAGGGTCAAATATGTGCAAAAAACAGTACCTGCAAAATTTTTTTTTTTTACACTAAAAAATGCATATTATATTTTTTTTTAAATTTGTATGTTTATGGCAATTGCTTTTAGTTAGAATGCCCTATTAGCATTATGTTCTTATTTTGGAGTTGTGCTATTAGAGTGTCAATGAGCATTATGTCTTTTTCAGCTTCACAGGGAGAACACCGCCAGATATATGTGTTATCATTTTGCAGGTATTGGAAGTAGCTTGAAATAAAAAGTAAAAAAAAAGATTTTCCCAAGGGAGTAACCATTTGATTTTGAAAAAAATATAGTAACTTATTTTGCACAATATGTGAAACATATAATATACCCAATAGCAGGTACTTTTGCCGTATTTCAGCGATCTGTTTAAGAATGAATTCAAAATTAGGAATGCCAGTTTTTTCATGTACCATTTTGCTTCAATATCGCTCAATTTTACACCCACTAAAATGACCTGCTATATATGGCACTTTGAAAAACATGTGTTTGAAAATCATATACATGTAATAAATATGATTTTCATATTCAAGAAATGTGCAAAAATCTATAACGAATGCATGTTGTAAATTGTCCTGTGTATATTTTGTTAAATAAACAAAGATTTTTTTTTTTTTTTATTTTTTTTTTTGGGGGGGGGGGGCATTTATTTCGATGTATGTACTGTTAAAGACATTTTATTTTTGTGGGGTATCAATTTTTGGGGTTTTTGTGTATTCATAATTTTTATCAAATTGTAAAATTTTAATTGAAAAACATTTATGATCTTGTCAAATTCAGAGAATTCTAAAACTATAAACCAATGAAATTTTAACAAACCATATAAACATATACTCTTTTGTAAAAGTACTTTCACAGTATTTGATTCCATGACTTGCTTCGATTTGGATGTGTAAAAATTCCCCATGAAACATCAAATTTAGGTTAGACTCTTGCTAATTCAACCTTTCTTCTGCTAAGATCTCCAGTTTGTGAGATAAGAATGTGGGATATATTTAAATGCAAAAGATCAGATATCAAAGTAAAAAGACCTAAAAGTATTGGCACAGACAAAATTATGTATGTATTATGCCAAAATTTGTATGTGATTTGACCTTGAGGTGAAAGGTCAAGGTCAAAAGGTCACCTACTCTGGTACGCAACACTCTACCCTGAGAGGATATACCAACATACCAAATATTAGAAGTATTTTGCCAATAAGTCATTGTTAGTGGAAAGACTTAAAGTAAGACTCCCTTAACATACAAATCAAATGGTTGCTTCCTTACTGTAAAAAAACTTTTGAACTTAAATGATCTTAGTTCTATGTAAAATTAGCCTTATATACAATATATATTGAAGGAAAAACCTTCTTTGTTGATTGCAAACCAAAAAAATGCCAACAGATACAAAAAGGAGACAATTTAGCGTCATGTTATGTTTCAAATTATTTAAAAATTCTTTTCTTTTTGTATCTGTCGGCTTATTTTTATTTGCAACTGACGAAGAAGGTTGTGACTTCATATACATTGCAGATTCAATGCTATTTCTCTTCTTGAAGACAGTTTGTGTTTGAATTTAACCTTACAAAATCTGTGTTTGTTAATTAATGTAGTTGTTGTTATTAAGTGTATTTAACATGTGACTCATAGCATTAATATTTTGTCTCTCAGTACTGTGGAAGATGAGAGATTCAGAAAACTTGAATGTGCTTTGGAGGTCTCACAAGTTCTACTAGAGAATTACTATTTACTGGTATAACCTTAATCTTCTGGTATATAGTTGATATTTGTGGTAAAAAAGAAACAGTCCTGGTGTCGGTTTCACAAAAAGTCGTAAGTGTAAAATTGATCGTAAATCATGACGTCACAATGCTATTTTAGTTTATGACGTCATTACTTACGATCAATTTTACACTTACGACTTTTTGTGAAACTGACACCTGGTGTATTCCTCAATTTTCTTTGAACAAACAATTAATGCTTATATCAGTAATGTTAGGTAGGTAAATGACATCAGTCAACAGCAGTTCTCTATAATGTACAAGTATGCGTAGAGGGTATTATTTATATCATTTTTAAGATCATGCTTAATGAAGTAGACCTAGGGTAAGGGACACAACTTTTAAAAATCATTGGAACGTTTGTATGCAGCATTTTACATCGATCTTATGTGGATCTTAGGTAATCATCTAATTAACTCGAATTGGTAGGCTTTGGTGAAATTTAGTATAATACAAACATATCACTGATTTCAAGAGTTATGACCCTTACAGTAGGTCTACCTCTTTAAGTCATGTAAGCAACATGTAGCAGTTATCATTTATCATGTAAACAAAAAAGTTAAAAATAAACCTACCATTATGATTTTACATAGTAATATGCCAGGAAGACTAAATATGGTATGGTCAAAAAGTCAATTTGATTTGCTTGATGGTGTTTGAAAAAACATTATGCCTGAAAGATTATTAAATATATATAATCACTGAAATTCTTGTTGGCTACGTACCCCATATAGATCAACTCTGCATATTTCGATTTTAGGAAAGTATCAAAGTAAATAAATTCTAATCTAAGATGGGGCTTTTTCATTTTATACCTCTCCATAATGGCATATCAATATTTTATAATTTGTATGTTTAATTTAACAGAAAATATGATTAGGGCATTTTTATATTGGTATTGCACTTATATTGGTAAAACTACAAAGGATAATACTCACTAATATAAACACAATAACTCTTTTTTAAGATGTTGTTTTGTGCTTCTATTAATACAATGCATTCTGTAACAAGTTTATTTAGAATTGAACCAATTTAAATATCTATCAACAAGTTACCTCAGTAATCAAGCTAGTGCAATAAATATCTCACTTCCAATTTTTTTCCCACTCAGCCATTTGATTTTGAAATTTAAATGTTTATTGATTTCAATTTAAAAGGGCCCTGCCACAGAAAGCTTAATTTTAAACCTTTGTAAACTAAATACCTACCTTATTGTAATGAATTCTTTAGGTGTTGGTGTTTTTTTTTTTTTGTTTTATAGTATCTCGCTGTATTTTAAGTGTCAGTCTGTAAGAATCATGCAGTGGGTGAAACATGGTAGGAAAGAAAACCACCTTATTGAAAGTTTGATTTGACTATTTGCACCTTCAGAATCAAGGAAAAAGACGAGATTTTCTGTATCATTTTAGGTTAGTCGGGTTATAATTTCATTGAAATGCACTGATAATGAACATTTCCAGGGCAGATAACTCAGAAACCTTATTTTTCTGATTCTATTGAACATTTTTTTTTATCAAATGCAGAGATGCAGAGATCAAATAGTGGTCTGTTCAAATAAAGAAAGCATCCCTGAATGAAATTATATCGTCATATAGTTGGGCTTTTGACTTTTATGTTTCTGAGTTTTCCCATGTTGCCTGATTCTTACAAAAATCCGTACCATTTTATTAGAATGTGCTTTTCCAGTAAATCACCTTGCCGTAAGTTGAAAAGGTTTGCATTATAATATACTTTGGGGAAGGGTTGACAAGGCCTACATGACATTTTAAATTGTGTGATAATTTATGTTTTAGCTAGCATGTTGTGATTTACAGCAATAATATACATTTATATCAGTGGTGGATCCAGAGTTTTAGGTAAGGGGGTCCCAAAAAATATTTCTCGACAGGATCACTGGTAGGACCACGAAGTGATCTGAATTTGCTAGTGGGGTTTTGAGGCATGCTTCCCAAGAAAAAATTGAAATATTAAGCCTCAATCCTGCCCTCTGAAGGTATCTTGATCAATTTTCCAATAATTTTCAGGCCCCCCTGGATTCACCACTGTATATGAATTACTGACACAAAAATACATGTATACAATATTTCATTGGCATTTTTTTTTGCTTATGAAAACAGTTTGATTTTTTTTATCACAAAATTTGTTTTTCATTGACTTCGAATAACTTTGTTTAATACATTTAGAATAGAATTTGAAATGAAAGCCACAACTTTTTTTATTGCAATTGTACATTTTTTTAAGATAAGGCAGTTTTTCTGGTGAATGTCAGGGAAGACCAGCTCTGTCCGATGAACAACATCATTGTATGCACTGTAAATTTTATAAAAGAAAGGGTATACCAGTTATCAATAGATTTTTGATAATGTCATAATCACGAATTGTGACTTTTACAGTGCCTTTTATTCCCTTGATGTACATTTTAAAATGTACATGTTTTGTCCTAGTGTATTAGTGTCTTTTTATGTTATTTGTGAAAAATGTTCAAAGTTATGTAGAATTGTTTTAATATTGTTGAATGTTCATAATGTGCTCAAATATGATGCTCAATGATAGGACTCAAGAGTACCTAAATTATCTAGTTTAGTATTATTTAATTTATGAACAACAGTTGTTATAGATTATATTTTAACAATACAGATTTGTTATGAATAAAGTCTTTGAAATGGAAATTCCTGTTTTATCAGAAAGTTAATGATATATCTATTACAACAAGATTATAAATTAAATCTTACTGTGTCAAAATTTGGTGCTTTTAGTTGTGTACAGACAAAAATATTTGAAAAATATCAACATTATAGCTGAAACATGTGTATCTTGTTGTTTTAGCACGGTGAGGTAGTGTGTTTCCTGATGAACTTGATCTTTAACACAAGTTGATAGGTTGATTATGTCTAAATGTTCTATTATTTCATGCATTTCAGGATCTATCAATTGAGCATAATCTGCTTTGTACTAGTCTGATATGCTGAGCTTGACTTCTATTGCGCTAGCTCACAGAAGCAACAGCCTACAGTAGGCATGCCACCCCTCTGAGAAATATTATTCTGACTTCCATCTAACCTGTCGTCACTCTATCCCTTACCTAGGGTAAGGGACATAACTCTTGAAATAAGTGATATGTTTGTATCATATTCAATTTCACCAAAGCCTATCAAGCTTTCATTTGAAACAGAATGAAATCAGTCCAAGTTACTCTGATGCTTACATGAGATTAATGTAAAATGCTGAATACAAACATTCCAATGATTTGTAAGAGTTGTGTCCCTTACCCTAGGTCTACTTCCTTTAATATTGCATACTTGTCAGCGAATTTCACCTTTGGTGTGACTTGGCTGGGGATCAAACGCCATTAACTCAGCAGGCCAGAAGGCCAGCACACTATTTCGATATGATAAAGGGGTAATACCCAAGTTGAAATGACCATATCACATGTCAAATGTGCTAGTGCTGAAGAGTACAAATAAGCAGTAAGTCGTTAACAAACAAAAGCTTTATTTGAAGCAAGGAGTTAAAAGATCAAAAGTGATTCTCTTCAGAGTAAAAACAAATGAAACATCGCAATTCAAGATACACTTATTAATTGCACAAGACAAATAAGAAAATAAATGAAAATAGATTATTTTCTGCGAATTTTAAGAGAAAGCTCAGTTGGTACATCTGTGAGGTAGGTGCTACACTTTTCCATAAAAATCTTGTTACTGTTTGATTTTGGCAAGTGTAAAATTTACCTCATGGTATTACAAAATGAATCGCTCTGAAAATTAGCATGAAAGTGTCTATTAAACAAATAAAAGGTACACATACATGTAAATGTACGCTCAACATAAAATGGTTGAAATATCATTAACACTTCAAAAATAAAAAGAAAATATACATACACAGGACAATATAGGCACACAGTTAACTCCTTTTTCTCATATTTCCCTTATTTCCATCAAATTAAGACAGCTAAGTTTTACCTTTATTTCAAGTAAATAGTCACCTATGTAGAGAGAAAGTAGTTTGGATCAACATGATGTTCAGGACTTTAAATTTACTTTTCTCTTAACAAAATGCTCGGACATTTGGTCAAGGTCTTTTCTTTATTATTGTAAATTTGATTGATAAATTGTGGAATTTCAACAAACAAACATATAAACAACAACAAAATAACAATAAATAAAATATAGACCTGAAAAAGGCCAATTTATATATTTGATATACAATAAAAACAAATGAAATGCTTACATGAATAGGGCACAAGGGTTACTCATACGTATGAAATGTTACTGCATGCAAATTTAATGAGGACTATAACAGATGATTTAGTTATGTGTTGGTGGAGGGTAAAATTTGAATTTTTCTTACAAGACAAATGTATTCATCTAAAATTCAATTTTTTGGTGGTACCCCTATATCATGGGCATTCTCCATGGACACAATTTTTTTGTGGAATAGCCCTGACTAATTTTTCTGAGTAAATAAAAAATAAAACGTTTCAAATTGAGTACTACAGATGTTGACAGCCCAATACCATTATACAACTACCATTTATTTTGTGATTGTACAATAATGATCTAGAAGTACATGCACATTGGCTTTGCCAAAAATACAGTGTTAGTCATTTGTGGCCCACGTTGCATCCACCCAAAATATATTTCAGATTGCATAGTGGATAAAGTAATTTCTTTATGGGCTTGGATTAGACCAATGTAAGTATCATATACATATTATCTGTACTATTTAAGCATCAAATGTATATACTGTGAAAGTGCTATTGTTCGCGGGGTACCAATTTTCATGGTTTTCATGGATAGGCCAAACCACAAAATTTTGTTCCCAACAAAAAGGAGATTTCCATAGATGTTAAAACTGATAACCTCATAACCACAAATTCAAAAATCAACAAACTTGTGTTTCTTCCCAAATCCACTAAAACTGGTATCAACAAATTAAAGTACTTTCACAATATGCATTCAAAATAAATGGAGTTTACAAATATCAAACTCCAGATATTTTTTAAATTTTCAAAACAATATGAACATTTACTTTAAAAAAGTATCAAATTTGTGTACCTAAAAAAAGGCACATGTGACATGTATAAAAAAGTATATATTGGATAAAATTATTTGTAAACATTTGTTACAGCCTGAGATTGTTTTAGTGCATAGTGTATGCAAAAACATTCACACACAAAAAAATCATTTAAAAATACATTAAAATCTTTGTGCGTGTACCAATGTGTAAATTTCCCTACATCTTTGCAGTAGCCATCACTTTTAATGAACTTGACATTTTCATTGTTAGTCCACCCTTAAATCAAGAACTATAAAGTATCAGATTGCATTCAGAGTACCCTGTTTTACATGCAATGGCACTCCATTAACTATTGCCAATTTCCTTAAACAATTTGGAATTTTTTCACTACTAATTTTAAAATTCACTGGTTTTGAAGTTAAGCCCCGAAAAAGTAATATTCTTGTTTCCTGTTAAGTGCAAGAAAAAATAGGGTAGACAGATAAGGAAATTCTTTTATTTTTCAAAAACATTACATTTAGTTAATGGGGAAATAATCTAGACTTAAACAGTGCTTGAGCCAAAATGGCCATAAAATGTTTAGGGTCGGCATGAAAAAATAGGGGTTAGTAGAGTAGCAGAAAACAGAAAATATTTTTTGGGCCTTGAGATCACTAACTGCCTTAAATATGTGTGGCAGAAAAAGTGAAAAGCAATACACATGATACATGTACATGAAATGCATGAACACATATGCAAATAAGATCATTAGTTTGAAGGCATTTAAAAATAAGATGCACTGCTGGTGTTGAATTAACTTCCATTGCATACATTATTATTGTAATAGAATAAAATATTTTAATTTTAAGGTACTTAAGGAGGTAGACCTTGGGTAAGGGACACAACTCTTAAAAATCGTTGGAACGTTTGTATTCAGCATTTTACATTAATCTCATGTAAGCATAAAAGTAACTTGGACTGATTTCAATAGTTGTTTCCCTTACCCTAGGTCTACCTCCTTAATTTGGAAATATCAAAACATACATTTATAAAATAAAAAAACAATTACAACATTGAAAATCCATCTGACAAACAAATGTAACTTATCATTGCACGCATTACGAAAATGAGTAATGAGTCAATGAGTAATATATTTTTTCAGTCTTATGAAGAAATAATCACCATTATGTGGTGTACACAAAATAACATGTGTAGCAGGTTATTTCCAAGTGTGTGCCAAGGGCATTGATGCTATTTCAAAAATACCGAAACAATAAAGTAATTCCTTATAATTTAATTTTTGTATGAAAATTTGACAAATCATTAAAAAATGTTGATGATGTCATAGTCATATTACAAAATGTGTTCTATGAGATGATGGACAAATTTTTTTACCCAATCAGAAAGTGTGTTACATCTGAAATCTAACTAATGTCTTCTGATAAAAATCATCTTTGCTGCTGCAAAAATAAACTACAACCTGAGACATAAAAAAAACTTAGAATTATTTAATCTGACTTCTAAGTACTGATATTAAAGATGACTGAAAATTGATTAAAAATATGTACATATCTGTATATCTGTATATATCATGTTTATAAAAAAAGTGATCATATTTTAACATCGCCTTGGTGTACCTCCACCGCCATTGCCATAGTAACCAGTAAACAATCCTCTCATAATTCTCTGCTTATCTGCATTTAAATCAATAACAAACATGTTTTCAGTAACCCTGGTAACAGAACCGATAGGAATTTTAAATTTTGGCAACTCAGTTTTGTTGGAAAGTGCCTCAAATTCTTTACAAACAATTTCTAGAATATCATCGCCTGTTGTTTTAGGTTTTACACCATCTACGGTCACCACAGTAATATGAGCTGCACATCCCTTAACTAAATATACATCATCTCTCTGAAGCGTTGCCTTTAATAATTCTTCCCTTTTGTCAGTCTCTGGTCGCTCATATAGTTTTAAACCTTCCTGTGACAGTTGGACTTGAAAGCCAATACTTCTAGAAGTGATTGCTAACCTTGAAATTTTAAGATCAAACACAGATCCATATGACCTTTGAACTTCTTCTGAATAAGGATATGTTTTCCTCTTAGGTGTTGGAAAATTTCTACTACCCATAAACATAGCAGTACAATGTAGCATTCTCTTAGAATTGATTTCAAAACTTTCCTCTTTAATAACATCTAAAAGAGAAAAAAGTTAAAATATTTACAAAAAAAGCTAAATTTCCTAATGTCTTACAGTTCATATAACACTTACACTTTCCCCTTTAAATATAGAAGATTTAACAACTATCCATGTGACATGGCATCAGGTGTAACATACATAATGGGGTACAATTCAGAATCTTTCAAATGCATATTTTCTAATTAAATACATATAAATTAATTCTTGTAAGGATTTCCACGATGATCATTATCAGTTGGTGCATTCCTACCTCTTAGGTTGTGGAAGTAAAATTAATTTTTTTCCCACTTTTATCAATACCGTTTGATCTTTGAAAATGTTAATTTTTATACAAATATACAGAATTCTCGTATGAAAAAGCTGTCCACTACTAGGTACTTAAGTCAGGAACTGTGCTATGTACTGTATGATCTCACAAACAAACAAAAAACTGAGGGCAAAGCAAGATCCATTTCAATTAACATTTACCTTGAAAACTGGCAGATATATGGTGGAGACATTCCATTGCAATATTTATTAAATAATCTGACTGATTCTCATTTAAAAACCATCCAAAGTACAGAGGAAAAACTTGGTCAAATGATTTTAGTTTTGAATTAATGAGGTCCTCTGTTACTCCATGTGAGTTGAATTGAGCCAACTTAACTGGATCATTTTTCCAGGGAGTTTTAGGTTCAACAATTACAACAGGATAACTGTTTTCCGAAGCAAATTGTAAGTATCGATTCATCTCCCACTTTTTTATATTTGTGTTGTCAATAATTACAACAGGTGTACCATTCTCACAATGAGCTTTTGCTTTTTCTTGACATGTATTATGAGCTTCTGATAACTTTGAGTGGTCCCATTTATAAACACCATCACACATAAAAAACAGATCGGCAGAACAAACAGCAGAGTTTCTATAAACATTGCTTATTCTTTCCACGATAGATGACTTGCCAGATCCAGGTAGTCCTCTCATAATGAACATAACCTTGGCTTGTTGGACATAGTTTATAGTTTTCTGATCCAAAAGAAAAGGAAAATTCAAAGTCTCATCAGTATAGTCTGGTAGTTTAGGTGCAGCATACAATGAAGATTTGCTTACATCACTTTGGATTACTTCCTCTACAACTGGAAAACGGCCATCAATTTCATCTTCCGGAATACGGCCATCAATTTCATTTTCTAAAAAAAAAAGTAAACAATAAATAATGTATTTGTCCTAATATTACATTTAAGTCCAAGATGCAGGGAATCAAATTAGTGGTGGTCTGAGGTCAACTGGTTCTCCTCAAATTGGTAAAGTCCATGACCATCCACTATTGAAAGTAAATTTGAACCCTTGAAGATGTCCATTTGGTTTTTTGAAACAGACAAAAATAGCAAATACAGTGAATTTACATGTGACAGAAAAGTCCAAATTAGCCTAATTAAACAGTAAACTTTATAAGAACAACCTGTATAACATGCTTTGATATTTTTTACCAAGATCACTTACTGGGGGTCAGGTGTATGTTTACCATGTAAAAACAGGTAGAAATGACAAGTGTTTCAAAAACATACTTGTTAATTTGTTTACATATGAGTACAGGAGGTATAAACTAGAAACTGCCTATTCAACATGAGGTATAGCCATTGCACATTGACTTACCATTTTTTACCACATCTTCTTCCCCTTCAGCATTTTCAGCAGGATGAAGCCAGTTAATGAAAGACTCAACAAGAAGGTAAATTTGATGTGCAAGGACTATCATCTTGATGTCTGACTAAAGCTGGAATATAAAAGGATAAAAAAGAGAATAAAGATATTTGAAGTACGTTTCCATGTACAGTCACTGAACCAATTCACACAATTGATGATCAGTTATTGATTGATGGCTGATGGTTGCTGAATTGGCACTCGTGATCTTGTTACATTTGTAGGATGGCCTACCTACATTGCAGTAGGTAGTAAATTTAAATAGCCAATTATTTGACTTGGCCAAATAATGAATTCCAAAACGTTTGTTACTGGCATGTTACAAAGCAATCTGGGGTTTGATCCTTGGTGGCAACTATATAATTATGTTAGTCAAACCATGCTCTCCCATTACAGGTTACAGACCACCAATTCAACCAATGAGCACTTGGAACGTACGCAAAAATAGTCCTACGCATAAATTACCCCCTCTTCCTCATAGTGCTGTGAAAAAAGTTCTCATTTTATTTTAAAAATTTAAACAGTTTCTGAAAGGAAAAATATTTCTGTACATTTTATAGTGCATTTTGCTTCTTGTGATGTGAAGTCTAAACTCCATAATGATTTCTAAATATACCCCTATCTTGTGAAAACACTAGGATTTCCCATGCTATTTATAGACCCTTCACTTCTGGTTACCAGTCTGCTAACCCCACATGCCATTCCGAGGATTGTGAGCTGACATACATAGAATCCTGCCGATATATAGTCCTCTACAGGTTAAAGTTAAGGTAAAGTACAGAGAAGCCATTGAATATTGTGAAATTAGCATAGAAGCCTATGGGAAGTGGAATTAGTGGTTTCTAGCCTACACATCCAATGAGTTGCATTCTTTCAAGAAGAAAGTGGAAAATCCCAATGTTTAATCAGGGCTGATTGACTTTTCTAATGCCTACTGTAAAGATATTGGTTGATACTTTCATTTATAAAATGCAAATTAAGTTCTATTAATTGTGAAATAAAGAGCTGTAGACTTACATTGTATTAAACCAACAACTTTTTCAAGAAAACCAAATTCATGTTAGCGAGGAAAATTGTGTGACTATGATAAGCAAGTTTGAAAGGTTTTTAGGTACTTTAGTAAGTCCCGGTTGTCTGTTGAAACTATATATTCCAATAACAGAAGGGGTATTAAAATTAGAATGGCACCATACTAGTTGAAGCTACCATTGACACCTAGAAAGAAATTGGTATACTTGTGAACTTTAGGTTATATATTCTTATAATTGTTTCCTTGTTAACAATGTAATTCAGTAGTATTGCCACATTAATGATCACAATTCCTTCATTTTCTTCCCCCTGTTAGATCATAAAAAATATAAACACACTTACTACCGTGAAACAAATTGTAATTCACACCTGTGTAACATAAAACTAAACAAAATATTGCATGCAGTTGCTTGTCTCTACTTTCGATTTCTTCTTACACTCACGTGATGTAAGTAGCAAATTGAAAGAAGGATATTTAACCTTTGCTATTTTCTACAGAATTTGCTGGTCCCTATAAAAAATTCAAAACATTTGAAATCCCGACAGCCAATTTTATTTTAGATTTTATTCGATGCATTTTATGCATACATTTTGAATTTTGTTTGTTTATTTATTTTTGTGTCGCACATCAAATCAAGATGTCTGCGCCCTAGGACAAGTTTCACTTCATTTTCTGTAGTCAACTTTTCAATTTATATGATTAAGGAGTCATTGGTGTCGTGTTTTGCTTAAAAATGATTCCAGTTGACAATGATTGTATTTTAGAGTTGAGGAGACAAGGGCAGAATTGTCCGTGTATTGAAAAAATAACAAACACATTGTCTTATGAAGATTTTTTCAAACAATATTTACTGACAAACCGTCCATGCATTTTATCTTCTGAGTTTACTAATTCCTGGAGAAGTAGAAAAGAATGGTGTAAAGATGATGGCAGTCCAGATTTTGAGTTTATTCAAAAATATTTTGGTATGCTATAGAACATATTAACCTGGTAGTCAAAACACAAAAATATATTCAGTATAACTAGTCCAAACAGATGTGATTATAGTTTCTTGGGGGGTTAATTTTATTTCACATTGTCACCTCTCTGAAATATCAGATGAACAAAATTCCTCATCAAATGTTATCATTATCTGGAATAGCTAGCTTCTGCACGAAACTAAACAAACTCTTTCAGATGTGGCTGATAACAGTGTTGAAAATGTTGATATGTTGAGCAGTCACTCAGATTTAAGTGAAATAAAACAATCCCTTCAGAACACTGTCATGAAATCTGACCTTGATCAATTGGTGAACAAAAAAGAACTGAAAGAGCTTGTTACCACTATTGTCAGCAATTTATTGGTATCCTTCAAGGACACAATCACACAAGAATTCAATACACAAATGAGACACAGATGTGGTAAATTGCAAAATCAAGTAGATGCTTTAATTTTTGAAAATAACAATCTAAAGGAAAAGCTACGTGATAAGGACAAAAAAATGGAGGAACTACAGGAAGCTGTTAAAGAGTGCAATTTAAGGTCCAGTGATGCACTAAAACTGGGAAACTACAATGAACAGTATTCTAGAAAACACAACATACACATGGTCAATTATCCTGAAAAAAATAATGAAGATTCAAGATCTGACTTTGTTAAAATAGTCAAACATGACCTAAAAGTTGATGTTGACCCCTCTGATGTTGTCGCTATCCACCGTATCCCGGGGAAAGAGAGTGATGTTCGACCCATTATTGTAAAGATGCGTAACACTGAGACAAAGATAAAAGTGATGAGAAGCAAAATGGGACTCACAAACAATGTCAAATTTCATGACGACATCACTCAGAGAAACCTTGGACTACTGATCAGACTAAGCCAAAAGGACCAACTAGACAGTGATTGGTTTTATAACTGTAGTGTGTATGGCAAGTTAAAGGACAGCAAAGAGTTTTTGTTTGTTTGTTGGGGTTTAACGTCCGAGCAGCAATATTTCAGCTATATTCAGAAAATAAACATGAAATTGATGATAAAATGAACATGAAACGATGATGAAATGAAAAAGGGATGAGACACAAGGACAATTGGGTCGACAAATTTTGATTGCCACTGGAAATAGGGAGAGGTGGGTAGGGTCAGGCAATTTAGCCTCCTGTGGCCTATGGTTCCTACTCTGGGAGAATACCACAGTAGGGTTCTTTAACGTGCGAGGAACGTGGCATCTTTCCCAACACGGTGCACCACTATGGTTTGCGGTCAGGTTTTCCGTATTATAGCGTGACAAGCCCAGCATGTAACATGCCAGGGGTACCCCATTCCACCACCTGGGGCACACATCCCAGTTGCTCTGTGGGCAGAGCACCCTAGCCCCCGACTAGGGTTCTGAGCACTATTTAGTCGCCTTTTACGACAAGCATAGCGCTGCTGCAGGCCTATTCTTTTAACACCCAGACCTGCACGGGACGCAAAAATAAGAGAGAATCAAATTTGATTTAATTGATGACATTGATGAAAAAATTCAAAAGAAACTGGCAAAATAAATCTCAAAATTATCTTTATGTACATAGTTAACGTATTGATTGAAATGTTTGTATTATTTAATTATTGCCTTGTTTTGTATATTAGAAGGATTTAATTAATCCTTATATCCTGAGGTAATGTTTTGGTCAGACATCTGGGTCAGACATTTACTACAAAGTTTGCTGTGACTATTTTGCTTTTCTAACTATAGAGTTGTGATCATTCTTTTGTATTCTTTATTTGAGAACAAATAGAAATCAGACAGGGAAAATCCATTGAATAATTTTATGCTTGATTTCTGAATGAGTAAAGGGGGATAATTCAGTCTTTTTTCAGAAATGATCAAAATTATTGTTCACAAGTAATTATTGGTAGTCATCTTTTCAGATGTTTTATTTTTTTCATAATCACGCTGGATTGCTGCTAGAGTTGATTTATCACTGCACATGTCCGAGACCTCTGTTGTAGTGATAACTCAACCCTATCAATCCAGTGTATATGTAGTCAAGTGAAACCAAGTAAAACATCTAAAGGGGGACAACTCATGATAGCTTTGAAGTAGAACAATTTCTTTTCTTTTAGGGCTGTTTAGTTATTTATTCTTAATTGAGCTATGTTGAAAAAAAAACTTTATCATTCCAGATTTAAACCAATTGTTTTTTTTTTTTTTTTTTTTTTTTTTCTTTTTTATCTGTACTGTTTTCATTTTCTTTCTTCATGATTAAACATATTTTATAAGAAGCCAAACTGTACATATCTGATGTGTATTATGTATTGTAACAAGCGTCATCTATGTGCGAGATGTATGTTATCGTGAATGATTTACTAAGTTATGTACTCAATTACTGTTGTTTGACTGTCCTATTTCATATTTCATTTGTTTTTGATATTAGATAATGAGTGTTGATAATAATTTAAGTTTTATCCATGAATGTTCGGGGACTATTAAATACAAAAAAGAGATTAGACATTTTTAGTTGGGCAAAGGCTAAGGACGCTTCCATATTTTGTCTTCAAGAAACTCATAGTAATGAAGATGCGCAAAAACGTTGGGAAGATGAATGGGGAAACAAATGCATCTTTAGTCACTGCAGTAATAAAAGCGCTGGTGTTTGTACTATGTTCAAGCAGGGTTTAGATTTTACAGTTCGTGATTCAAAAATTTACTCTAATGGTAGGTTCATTGTACTTGATTTATCTTTGAGCAGCGACTTACCTTTGTTTGTATTTATGGCAGTAACACAGATGAACCATCAGTTTTTTGCAACTTATTACACAAAATTTCTAGTTCTTCAAACACCAGTATTTTGTTATGTGGTGATTGGAATGTAGTTCAGGACTTTCACTTGGATACATTTAATATTTTAAATAATAGAAATGCAAATTCTCGAAAAAAGATTGAAGAAATTGTTGAATCCTTAGAACTTCTTGATCCATGGCAAACTTGTCATCCTGATGATAGAAGATATACTTGGCGTCAGACCACACCTTTCAAACAGAATAGACTTGATTATTTCTGAGTGAGTGAAGACGTTTTCTCAATTATGAAATACACAAAAATATTACCAGGGTATAAAACTGATCATTCTGCCATTGTTTTCACTTTTTCAGCTAGTCTTGAAAAGAAGGGGAAGGGCTTTTGGAAGTTTAACTCACAGTTGTTGAGAGACACTGAGTATATACAAAAAGTTAAAACATGTATTAATGACACTGTCTGTGAGTTTTATCAGTCAGGTAATAAAGATGACCCTTTTCATATAAAATTTACATGTAATGATCAATTTTTTCTAGAACTAATGAAGATAAAGATCAGATCAGTGTCTATTACACATAGCATAGCTAAATCTAGGGAAGAAAAGGCTTTTACTCACGAACTTGAGACTGATATTCAGAATTTGGAAAATATTATGAATTTTTCTCCTAGTGAACCTATTCAAACATCTCTGTCCTTGAAAAAATTTGAGTTAGAGACTAGAAGGGAACAGAAGATTGAGGGTCTACTGAGATCCCAGGTAAATTGGCATGAAAATGGGGAGAAGTGTACCCAGTATTTCTGTAAGCTGGAAAAGGGAAAAAGAAAACAATGGCTGAAATGATAGAAAACCAAAGTAATCACATATCTGATCAGTCTGTGATTCTACGGGAACAACAAGATTTTTATAAGAATCTGTATTCTCATAGAGATATAGACTGCTCTGATGAGTCATTTTATAGACATGACATTAAGCTCACACAGGAGCAACATGACCTCTGTGAGGGGAATTTAACATATGACGAATGTAGCAAAGCATTAAAATCTATGGAGAATGGTGAAAGTCCGGGATCTGATGGGTTCACTGTTGATTTTTACAAGTTTTCTGGAATGATCTCGGACCATTTGTTTATCGGTCTTTATTTTATGGGTATGAGAGTGGGAGATTGTCAGAATTTCAATACCAGAATATTATTACCTGTATACCAAAAGAGGGCAAAGATAGAAGATTTATTGGCAATTGTGGACCCATTAGTCTCTTAAACACAGACATCAAGATAGCTTCAGCAGTAACAGCATACAGACTGAAATCTGTGTTGCCTTTTATTATCAGTGACACACAAAAGGGATTTATGAAGGGTAGATTATTGGGGAGAATACTAGGCTATTATATGACTTGATGCACTATCTTCAGTCAAATAATAAGTCTGGTCTACTACTTCTGGTAGACTTTGAAAAAGCTTTTGATTCAACTAATTGGGATTTTTTGAAAAAGGCTCTTTATAGTTTTAATTTTGGTCCATCGATTTGCAGATGGTTCGCGACTTTCTATGTTAACGCCAAGAGTTGTGTGGTTAATAATGGACACTTATCTGATTTCTTCAGTCTTGAGAGGGGTTGTAGACAAGGTGATCCCCTTTCCCTTTATTTATTTATCATTGGAGTTGAATTGTTATCGTTAAAACTGAAGTCAAACCCTAACATTCATGGGATCTCTGTTAATGAAATTAATGCTTTTGAGTCAGTATGCTGATGACACTTTTCGTACATTAGATGGTAGGGAGCAATCATTAGAGGAAATCCTTCACTGTTTTAATAAGTTTTCATCCATATCTGGGTTAAAGATGAATTCCTCAAAAACTAAAGCAGTTTGGATTGGGAACAAAAAATATTCTGACCATATACTTTGTCCAGACTATAATCTTCTCTGGTCACATGCAAACTTCAGACTCTGGGTATTGATCTGTCTTTGGATATGTGTAGTATAGTTGATGTTAATTTTTCTAAAAAAATAAAAGAGGTCTCAGCCATACTCAAAAGCTGGCAACACAGGAAATTAACTTTACTAGGCAAGATTACTGTAATAAAGACTCTGGCATTGCCAAAACTGATACATTTGTTGACTTCACTACATAACTTAGTCCAATCTCAGTTAAATAACCTAAACTCCATGTTTTATAATTTCATATGGAATGGGAAGACAGACAGATTAAAACGCAACATTCTTATTGGTGGCATTTTACAAGGCGGGCTAAGCATGATTCATTTGGATTCTTTTACTCATTATCTAAAATTATCATGGATTAAGCATTATCTGACTAATCCTAATAGGAATTGGCACTTTTATTATTAGAGCTGAAAAAATATTGGGGTGACAGAGTCTTCCATTTTGACAAATATAAATGGAAAGAGGTGTCAAATTTTGTAAAAAAAATCTATTTTGGAAGGACATACTTTGCAGTCTATCTAAGGCAAAACCTATTGTAAAATTATGCAGTAAAGAAATCATGTCTTTGGATATTTTGAACTATGTACCAGTGACAAATTTTAATGACTATTTAGTTTGGAAAGAAAGTGGTATTGAGGATCTTAAAGATATTGTAGATTTTGACAACAGGACATTCTTTTCATTTCCACAACTTAGACAAAAGATAAATTTGAACAATTTTTTGACATACTTCAGACTTCTATCAAACATTCCCAGATTTATAAAAGACTATGTGAAGGAGCATTGCTGGGATATTAATTTAGCTAATTTTACACTCATAGATCCACTTATTGACAAAATTTCAGAAAACCAAAAGCTGAAATTTATATATAGAGACCTTGTGATTCAGATATTTGTCAAACCACATGAAACATTTATAAGATGGGAGAATGTCCTGGAGAAAGATCTGTTAGAGTTGTCAAACTATTTTATTATTCTAAAAAAATGTTGTCATGATACGTATCTGAAGATTTTTCAGTTTAAACTGTTACATAGGATACTGCCAAAAATTCTTTTTTATATAAAATTAAACTTAAAGCCACAAAATTATGTTCTTTCTGTGGCATGACAGAGGAAACATTAGAGCATCTATTTCATGACTGTAATATCACTTATAACTCTTGGTTAACTTTTCAACAAAACATTAGAAATGTTGATGATAACTTTACTTTTAGTAAAGAACAGATTTTACTAGGATTTATGGAGAAAAATTTGTTTTTCAATCTTATTTTTATTATAGCAAAATATTTCTTATACAACTGTAAGTTGAAGGAGACTACTCCAACATTTATTGGTTTCAAGTCAAAGATTAAGCAGTATCAGTCTTTCGAACTATTGATTGCAAATAAGAACAACACTACTAGAAAATATTAACAATTCTGGGCTCCATTACAAAGCATATTTCAAGAATGACATTCCTTTTCTATTTTGAATGAATCATTTAAATTGTATGGACAGTCAAATGCTTTTTTATTTAATAAAATGTTATTATTTTTGAGTATATACATGTACAAGTGAAAACCAGTGAGTGAGTATGTGTGTGTGTAAGGGTGTGTGTATAGGGAATAATAGGGAGTGCCAGTACTTTTTATTAGTGTTATTATTAGTCTTATTTCTGCAAGTTTGTAACAAAAAATAGTCTGTAATAGCTATATGTAGTAATATAACAATATAACCTCCCAACACCTTAGTCTGGTGTTGGTTGTTAGGAGGATTGTAAAATCCAGGCTATTGAAAAACAAATAAAAGATAAAAAAAAAAAAAAAAAGCTACTGCAGTGCCAGAAGTTGGCTCTCATTACTTGATACTGTATAAAATTACAATCTTAAATGTTATAGGAGTAGACAACTGAATAATAGATACATTGTACTACGGTAGTATAGACCCTCAGTTGTAGTCATACTGACTTAACATCTAACTATATTTCTATAGATCTGCATCACTGAATATTTCCAATGCAGAGGTTCGATCCTTGAATTTGACCTAAGGTAAATATGGTTTACTAGGTTTCTTTGAAAGAACTGCCATGTGTTCTAGTTGTAGACAGGTGAGTCATTGTGAATCATATTATCAACTACCATCACGATTTCTCAGGTATCATTCATCATGCTAACCTTTCCAACAGATGTACTTAGTATGTTAGTCAAATTGCTGGCCACTGGCTACAACAGGGAGGTGGTTGGCCAGGGGGGTGGGGGTAATTCTGCATTTAGAATGGTTGTTGCTATGGAAAACTGTCTGGATAAGGGGAGTTGCTGCACATGGGAGGGGTTTTTAAACAGGGGGACTACTATATTAGTTTGTGATAATGATTGTAAGAAGGAATGGAATTCTCTCTATTAATCATGCTATACATTGAATTCCTAGAGGAGAAGGCCAAATCATCCGACACCTAATATACATATATGTACCCAATACAAAATGTATCTTTTTATACTCCACCCACATTGCTAGCTGCAAATGTGTACATCATGGTATTATATTATTATTTTCAGTAAGAACTTATTTGCAAAAAAATAATGTTAGATTTCCTTATCTTTACTTTTTACTAATTCTATTACAGTCATGACAGTTGTATTTCATTTGTTTCACTTTTATTTTTATAGGTGAAGCTGCAGTACCAGTTGCTAACTGTAATAAGAGAGAGTATGGAAGTCATCCTAAACAGGAGATGAATTTGAAAGATTATTTATCTTACTGGAAGGATTATAGATCTGCTGGATATCCTGAAGATATGGATTGTCTATATTTGAAAGATTTTCATTTTAATAGGTGATTTATTTTTTATTAACAGATAGGATATCAGAAGATAGACTTGTCAAGAATTGCAGTGTATATATGGCAGGAAGGCCTACCTGTGTTGTAGTAGGTAGTGAGATTTAAATAGCCAATCAACTGACCTGGTTAATGGATTAATTTTTTAGCTGAATTGGTTTGTCGCTTGCTCGTCACTGAGTAGTCAAGGGTTTGATCCTCGGTGGTGGAGTATAATTTTTATGGGTCAATTCATGCTCTCCCTTTACGTTTTCTTAAAAATGGATTTTTATTTTCTTTATTTATTTAATAAATATTAAAGCTAAGTAATCAATAGAAGAAATAGCACAATTATACAGTCACACAGACACACAGACAGACACACACACCCCTGACTTCTTTTGCCTTACAATTTTCTCATCCCCCTCCTTTTAAGAGAAAGATATTTTGTCTCATCTGTATATCTCTGTACTAACAATATATTGTTTATCAGGTTAAATAAAACTGTGCCTGGTTATCCAATCAAAATATGAATGATATATTGTGCTGTTTTATTTAGTTTTGAAGAGATGGGTAGATAGAAACTGGTTTTGAAATAATTCCTCACAACCGTTCTTAAAATCCTCAGTGGTTTCAGAATAGCAACCTGGCCTCAAGTTTGGTGGGGAGAGGGGAGGAGGGTCTTGGGTTTGATGCCGGGCCAAGTCAAACGTAAGATTTTAAAATTGGTAGTCACTGCGTCTCCACAAAGCAGGCGGCATTTAAGGAAGTAGAGTGACAAGTGATTAGTTTTGGAGTCAGAAATATGACTGGAGTGGGATTACGTGCCTATTTTCTTGCTGTTGCTTCTGTAAGCAAGGACAATACAGATCCTGCTGGATTTGTACAAAGCAGCGTCTGTTTGATTAATTGTTCTTGCTCTAAAAAGAATGAAACATCTACCATAGGAGGTTAAACCATAATCAATTAATCAATCAATTGCAACCATTGTTTACTGTCTAACTTATTTTTTTTTCAGAGCCTTTCCAATGTACAAAGCATACCAGACCCCTGATTATTTTTCCTCAGATTGGATGAATGAGTTTTGGGATCAGAGACATATTATACTATCTGAAGATATAAAGGATGATTACGGATTTGTTTACATGGGACCAAAGGGTTCATGGTAAATGTATGATATAGATAATAGGGGACATTTAAGCAAGAATTTGGAAACTCAGGCTGCCTAGCTTTCAAGACATATATGTGTAAGATTTGGCAAGAGTTTGAAAGATCAAAGGCAAAAAAGCAATATGTCAGAGTAGAATGCTGCTGAATCAGCTTTAAAATGGGTGAGACTTGACTAAGTCTGTTTACATTTTTCATCAGCAATTACACATTTATTTTGGCTATTAAGTACTATTTGCACTTCAAAAGATTGACAATCTAAAGTATTTTTTTTTATCCTTTAAGATTGCATAGCTTATTTATGTAATCAACTTACTTTGAGCAGCGGAGGGAGCATGTATTTAAGCTACCTAAATAAAGCAGTCAATTCTGTCTATCAAACATTCTTAAAAAGCCACTTACAGAAGAGTTCTTTAAAAAAACAGTAGCTGAATGCAGTGTTTATAAAGGTTTTTTCTTGCTAGAACGTATAATGTAAGGTCAACTAAACATAATTTTTAGGTTCTCAGTCCCTTTTTATCTTTTATATTTTGTTCCCATTTAAAATATTTATGTCTATTGAAATTTTCATTGAAAAAGAGATGACTATAGACTGGAATGATCGTTATGTTTTTAGGACACCATTCCATGCTGATGTTTTCCGCTCCTTCAGTTGGTCAGCCAATATTTGTGGCAGAAAGAAATGGGTGTTTTTTCCTCCAGGTATGTTTGCAACTACCATCATTTTAAAAAAAAATAATAAATTCCTCAATTATTCACTTCACTGTATTGAAAGTTATTTGCAAATTTCATACTAGGAATTACTGTACATTCTTCCTCTATCCCATTTTTTTGTCTTATTTATTTTTTTGTCTTTTTCATTTACATGTACATGTATCAAGACAGTTCTGTATATTATTTCATTAAGTAGCACTCCTATTTAGTTTTACATATATGATTATTAAGTCATCAGAACTGTGTTTTTATCATGAACGTGAAGTGTTAAAGTTCTCATAAAATAGCAAAGATCTTTTCTAAAACCGTACACCACACTGACTAAGAATTTGAACAAGAATCAAGCACTGCAAAGCACAGCATTGTATATGGCTGGTATATCTTGTTCTCAGTTAATTGTTTGATCCAGAATTTCTGCTGTTGAAAGCATTCAAAACTGAAGACCGTTTGTATTTAGTTTGTTTCCACTACATCTATATGATCCATAGTTTTATGAATTTTCTCCTTTGTGTTATTACCAAATTTTTAGTGTATAGATACTTTAGTTAAGCATCATATTTTTGTCATATTACACACAAGAGGATTGTAGTCTTTATATTACACTCTATCATAAACAACTTCCTCTGATTTTGAAGTTAGGAACACTTCTCATAAAATCACTGGGTTACAGACTTACAGGCTCCATTTGCTCCATGGGAGAAATCTTGAAATTGTGAAATTCTCGGGTAAGTTGGCCGTACTCATGATTTGTGCTGTAATTTAAATGCACCTGTGTGCATTAACATGTATCAGTTAGGTAACAATGGAGTTTAGTATCATATTATTATGAACATAATCATTAGTATCATTTTGTCGATATGGTTTCAAACCATTGATATAAAAAGGTTTTTTCTGAACTGATAGCAGTTTGGGCACATATAGGTACCAAAAAAATACCTGAAGTAAGGAAAGAAGTGATTTCATCTGGTATTTTTGCAGGGGAGGAGAAATGTTTGACAGACATCAATGGACAGCTGACTTTTGATGTTTACTCAGAGGAGTTGAAAAATACATCTAAATACCCAAATTATAAGCACTTACAACATCAGATAGAGGTTGTGCAAGAAGCAGGGGAGATAATCTATGTTCCCAGTGGATGGCATCACCAAGTTTTTAATTTGGTAAAATAAAATTCGTTTACATTCTTTAGCAATATATAACTCATTTACTGTTTAATTTGTCAATTTATTATACATGTCTGTGAAATGAACAATACCTAATTACTTGAATATAATATGCTTAAGGTATCAATCCCAATGTAATTGAGTTGATGACCTTTGAGCCTGTAATTTTGAATGATAAACATTTTATTTTAGGTTTATATTGAGTCTATGTCATATTCTTTATTATAGCCAGCACTCCACAGCATTGTAAACCTGCCTAATTTTGGTCTTGTAATCTGATGCTTTGTAAAATTTATCACTTTAAAAATTTGTCAAGCATCTATACATCTACATATCTAGAAAAAGCTTAAGCCAAGGCCTTCAGAATGCAATAAAAATTTTCTGGAACAAATGTACTCACAACAAATAGGGTTACCATAGAAACCATACAAAATATGCTAAAATTTGCAAAAAAGTTAATGAAATCTGGTTTAAAGATGTCAAATTTCCTAAAAATATCATAAACTTTTATTTCATGCCCAGAAATTGTCAAAACTTCTTCCTTAGAAAAACCTTTCTTCACATGAGCATCGCCGGTTAGATTTTTAGACATTTCATTTTGTAATCCACTTAGCCAGCACTCCACAGTATTGTAGAACTGCCTAATTTTGGACTTGTAATCTGATGCTTTGTAACATTTATCACTTTAAAAAATTGTCAAGCATCTGTAAATCTATATATCTAGATATAGCTCAAGCCAAGGCCTTCAGGATGCAGTAAAAAATTTCTGGAAAAAAATTACCCACAGCATATAGGGTTACCATAGAAACCATGCAAAAATATGCGAAAATTTGCAAAAAAGTTCATATAATCAGGTTTAGAAATATCAAATTTCCCGCAAAATATCTGGAATTTTTATTTCATCCCCTGAAACTGTTCAAACTTTTTCCGTCGAAAACCCCTTCCTCATATGGGCATCGCTGGTTAGATTTTGAGCTATTTTACTTTGTAATCCACTTATTAAATTTAGCATGGTGAAAAATTGACTTACTTTCACTTTCACAATGAAGTCAAATTGTCATTGAAAAAAAGCCCCTTCAACATAGAAAGTATGAAACATTGCAAAATACTTTTAAAAGTCCCCCTTTTCAGAAATTGTACAAATCTACAGTAGAATTTTCATTTTTAATCACTAAGCAACCACAAGTTTCCATTTGTCATTTTTTATCCCTAGCCAAAAGTGGGAAACTAAACTAAATTGTGGAGTGCTGGCATAACAGGACACCAAATCTATGTCATATTCTTTGTTTACAGGAGGACACCATATCTACGTCATATTCTTTATTACAGGACATCATATCTATGTCATATTCTTTATTACAGGAGAACACCATATCTATGTCATATTCTTTATCACAGGAGGACACCATATAAATATTCTTTATTACAGGAAGACATCATATCTATCTCATATTCTTTATTACAGGAAGACATCATATCTATCTCATATTCTTTGTGACAAGTGAATACCGTATCTTTGTAATTTTCTTTTTTTACAGGAGGACATTATATGTCATATTCTTTATTACAGGAGAACACCATATCTATGTTGTATTCTTTATTATAAGAGGACACTATATCTTTGTCATGTTCTTTATTACTGGAGAACACTATATCTTTGTCATGTTCTTTAATACAGGACACCATATCTATGTCATATTCTTTATTTCAGAAGGGCACCCAATCTATGTCATATTCTTTATTACGGGAGGACAGTCTATATCTATGCCATATTCTTTATTACAGGACACCATATCTATGTCATATGCTTTATTATGGGAGGACACTATATCTATGCCATATTCTTTATTACAGGACACCATATCTATGTCATATTCTTTATTACAATTGGACACTATCTATTTCATGTTATTTATTATGGGAGGACACTATATCGTAGTCATATTCTTTATTACAGGAGAACACCATTTCTATGCCATATTCTTTATTACAGGACACCATATCTATGTCATATTATTTATTACAGGAGGATACTATATCTATTAATCATAATTGGTCTAATGGATGTAATATTGATATAAGTTGGCAGTATATAAAACAAGGATTGGTTGCTGTGGAAATGGAGATTATGGAATTCAAAGATTCACTGATGGAGGATAATGAATGGTACAAACATTGTCAGGTATATCAAATTTCAAGAAGCTGTCGTATTGGCTATCATGCCTTTCATTTTTCCCATTGTGTAATGTTGTTCAGCTGAGAAAAAAAAATGTGTTCCTATCATTATTTCTGTTTTTGATAAAAATCATTTCAGTGGTATAGGAGTTGAGAACTTGTAATAGACATAGGACAGACAGACAGACATACTGACCTCTCTATGCTGCTCCTCTTGATAGAAGGGGGTATAAAAATGAAGTTTATTAGTGTTCTGAAGCATAAACCACACATGTATAGAATAGGTTTGCAAAATTTACAGCAATATTCACTATTATCTGTGTACATGTAGGTACATATAGGAAAATAAATGTATTTTTAAAAACCCATTTCCTCTCTGATTGTAAAGCACAGGGATTTTGACTGGTGACTGTACATGGAAACAATGCAATTTTTAGAAGATACTAGTATATAGGAATCACCTTGTTTGTCTGTCTGTCCACCTTTCTTGTACTTCTTAATCCCTCAACAGAAAGTTATAAAATTTTAAAGAAATGTTGAGCATCATATGTAGATGCACATGAAGTAATATCATGGTTGCTGAAGGACTCCAAAGGGTGAGAATGTAATTAATTGATAAAACTTTTTTAATAAGTGCAACTCCTGCCAAATCACTCAAAGCATTTTGATGAAATTTTATAGGAAGCTTGGGCACCATATATAGATATGCATGAAGAATTTAGAAACATTATTATTTTCAGAGCACTCAAAATGGAGATACATCTAATTCAACTTAAAGATTTTACATGTGAAAAACCTCATCTCCTCTTTAACTGCTCAAAATTGTATTGGAAGGTTGGGCATAACATGTGGATGTGTAATAAAAATTATAATTCTTGTGGAAGGCCTGCAAAGGGAAACAATCAAATTTAAGGGTTTACACTTTACATTTAACTCCATCTTTTTTGGAATTAAACTGAATTCCACATTATTTTTTTCAGAAAATGTTGAAAGCAGACAAAGGCATAAACTTTCCAGAATTCTTCATCTTCATGAAAACAATCGCTAAAACAAGAATCAAGGATCATAAAGAGGATAAACTAACTGCAGAAACATCTCTCCACTTCTCTGATAAAAGTCTGGTCCTATTTGATTTGAAACGGGTTATGTTTGTTCTTGAGGATATGATAACAAATAAAGAATTTAAAGCAGTTGATGAAGAAATGGGAGGCAACTATATTGAAGACATTCAAAGTTTGCTCTGTGAGATTAAGAGGGTGATAGAGGAGTTATAGCTTTGATCACTTTATTTAATTCATATATGTCAGGTGCCATGGTGTTCTAACAAAAAATCTTTATACTGAATTAGTGAGTTACAGTCATGACAGTATGCTGAATGTAACAGTCTGGAATGTGTTGATTTTGGTATTTTGAATGGGTTTGAATAAAGCAGTTTACTTAGAAAGAACAATCAAATGTGTTTTGGAAAAGTGGTGGAGTTAAATATGATTTGTCTAATTAATTGTTAGTAATCTAATCCGTTTTTTTTTTGTTTTTTGCTTTTACTTAAACATCATGAACATTCTTTCTCACGAACATTCTTTCTCACAAAGCATGACTGCTATATATTCATAGTACTGGCCACCATTTAAATCAGGTTTTTCAGTTGATTGAAGAAGTCTCATCTGTTATATGTACGTGACATTTCAATTTTTTCAACCAAAAATTATACATGTATGTATTTTTATGGTGCATATTAGGAAAAGAAATCTAAACTCTCTTGGTCATTAGGACAGTCTTGTATATGGCAGTACTTGGTCATACCTATTGTGATGAATTGCTTTATGTCCAGGAAACCTCTGACTGAAAAAGAAAATGAATGGTATTTCACCATAGCTTTATCACATGTTACATTGTCAAGACACTCAATGATAAAATGGATGTCGACCATCAATATTGTGAAAAGAAATAAATAAGGACTTTAATGAAGTGAAAATAGACAAAAAATTATAAGAACTTTGTGACTTATTGCTATCCACTTCTGAGTGCATTTTCATTCAACTAGATAGAGAGTTCAACATCACAGCTGGTATTCATCAGTGTCAGTGTTGCTTAAGCCAGCTAAGGTCATTTAACATATTTAAGGTAAGATATTTAATAGTAAATATATGATCATATAAATATGCTGGTATTTTTAACACATATATCATACGTACATTTTTGAGATAGTTGTTCTTAGATGATGCCTGTATAAAAAAGGGATAATTTACTTCCACCCAGTCTTTTGTGGATGTCCTGCAAAAAGTAGAATTTACTTGCCTTTTGGAGTTGGGTACCTCTGGTGTAGCAATTTCACTCCTGTTGTTATCATATCAATGCTAAAATTTTCAGCCGTAAAATGGTATCACCCTGTTGTTTTGGCATCATAAGCACCCATTTACTTAAGTTCATTTCCTTTAACTTAAATAAAACTGATATGGTCTTTTTATACGACTTCAAAAAAATTGTGATTGTAGTGTTGCTATCGTCGTTGTCGTCTGTAGATACTTAGTTTTCGTGCAATAACTTAAGTTGTGGTTAACGAAATGTTATTAAATTTTGATGTGATTTTACTAATTACTAAAGGAATGTTTCTATTTAATTTGGAGTTCATTGTCCCTACTATTTAAGAAAATAGCAAAAAGGGTAAAAATAGGCGTTATATTAAAACCTATGTAGAATATTTGTTTTTTCATCCAATTTTGATTATTCCTTTTTTGTATTCCTGATATTAAATTCTGGTAAACCAATGCATTAAGCAGATTTGGTGTGTTTATGGCTGTTTTCAAATTATAAAAGGTCAAAGGGGCCATACCCATTTTTTTGGTCCAATTTCAATTTTTTTTTTAAATTAGAATCCTTATGTATGAAAATTCCTGTTTGAATGGTCTTATTGAGTCAAAATGTTGGACAACTCCTTGTTAGAATTATTGCCTTTGAAAGGCAAATATTTAACCAGGATAGGGATTAACATTTATTTTTGGTCTGATTTCTAAATTTATTTTTTTAATTACTAATGTGTCTGTCTCTTTTAATCAGATTTCAAATATCTTTTATAGTTTTTAAGTTATAAGGGGTCAAAGGGGCCACATGCCAAAAAAGTCCTTTTTTTATTTCTGGTCCAACTTTGAAAATTTTTAATTGAATTACAAATTTGTGTACTATATTGTGACCAAACCAGTCGTCGTGTTCGTAATGAACTGTAAGTCCCTATGCTTAAGTGTGACAAAAATAAATATTGTGTCCACACTTACCTCAAGTGAACAGACTTTGACTGCTGTGGTCATATCATGCTGCACTCCAGGAAGCTCTTTATTACTGTTATCAGTATTTTAATATTATTATATTTTTATGACTTCTTGTCATCCTTATCTTCAGTTTTTATGTGTAAACTGTTTCATTTGATTCACTACATTACAAGTGAATATTGTATTTGTTTCCTGTGTTCAAATTTAGGCCATGTCTTTGGATTTTGAAATACTTACCACAGCTGACGATGCAGTATAATTCTGCCAATATTCTTCCTTTTTTTTTTTAAGGGGACTGTGCTGTAATATTCAGTGTGTGTATTTTGTAAAGTTTTTTTTTTAGTTGTACAATTTATTCTTTGTAATGTCCTTTGCCTGTTCCTTACATAGATTTCTCCAAGGATTTGTTCCATTGCAACATCTCCTTTATCAAACTCTTGACTGAAAAATACCTAACAAAATTCTGCTTTAAGAATTAATGCCAACAGCCAATTAAGTGTACATGGGAAATTGTACGGCACATTTTTACACTGTTGATTTATTCAGGCACCAATTACTGGCTAAAAGTCAAATTTAATTTTGTCATTTTATTTTAGTACCAATTATAACTTTTATATCTCGCTCACGGTCATACGAAATTTCCTTTAAATCAAAATGCTTTTTAAGCATGTCTAAAAAATTAGTGTCCCTATCGTACCTTATTTTACATGATATATAAAGTTTGGTTTCGTTGTGACTTAAATGGAGTAGTGTCTTTAGCAAATCGTCAAATATTTCCTCTACGTAGATTATATCAGCTCCTAAAATAAAATCATATTTTTGGTCAAATCTATGAAGATCTTTTGTCCAATCTAAAACCTTTACACTGTAATTAATATTGTCGACATCTCTCAGATTCTCTTTCACAACACGTTTGAGGTAAGGATATACTGTCTGTCTGTCTGTTATCACAGTATCTGCACCTAAATGAATGTAAACCAATCCTTTAAATATATCAAGTTTCAATATGCTGTACATATGTTTCAAGGAGTACCCTCTCATCAGCAGCATTAGAATCCAATACATAGGAAGTTCAACGTGTTCAACATTCAAATAAAATGTACTATATACAATGATACAAGAAGTAACCCACAAATTATTGAAATAGGAAGCCAGATCCATCAGTAATAAGTAGAGTATATCAAAGGAGATACATTATTGGACCAACATGTTTAGAATACATTTGTAACTGTGATTTGATTAATATCTACATTTCACTACCAGGGTTCGACACTAACAGTAGTCTGGTAGTCCTGTGCCTACCTAATTTGAGAGAGGACTACCTTCAAATTTTAATTGGTAGTCCTTACGGCTATCAAATTCATACTTCAATATTTTTTAGTCCTAAGGAAAGGACTGCAAAATAATTTTGAGGACTACCTAAATCATCTATCAAGAAGTCCTACCTAGCAAGAAAAGTTGGTGTTAAACCCTGACTACTATTAAGATTTGCAACATTCTATTTAAAATATAATCCATAACAAATGGACTTGGTTTTGAAAATTATTTTCACTTTTTTTTTCTTGTCCATGAACATAAATCTTAAGCGAAAAGGAGTTAACCAGTATACATAAGAGCCTGTGAAAACATTTAAGAAATAAGTAAACACATTATTTATTAAATTTATCCCGACTAAGGGGGTTAGTCATACCGTCACGACTAAGGGGATTAGTCATACCGTCACGACTAAATTCCAAAATAATTCTTTATTCAAATAATACCTTCTTTCAAACAGAAATTGACATTCTTATCAGTGTTGTAAATATTACCAAAATTATACATACTAACCACAAGAAATTAAAATTTTGAGTTTTTCTTCACAATAGCCACAACAATAATTTAATGTATTCTTGAAAAATCTGTTATAACTATTGCTTGACTTCAAGTTTAGTTAAAATAAGGAATGAAATGGTTTAAAGACTACTATTTATCATGCTTATTTCGATGTGTATTTTCTTGATGTATTGAAATCAGTCTTCAAAATTTAACTAACTCTTGATTTTGATGTAATTGAATTTTGCCACACAAAATACAGTCTGTAGTAGCCTAATGCTTTCATTCCAGAATTGCTTAGTGCTGCTTGGAAAAACATACCTATCAGAGCAGCTACAATACCCACTAATCCTGAACCAGCCCCAAGTTCTATCACATTTTTCTTGTTGAATTCTTCTTTATTCTTTTCAATAAATTCACACAAGACAATTGCCTAAAATGAACAAAAAATCAAATATTAGGGATAATTATGCAATCTGACAGAATGCAAGAAAGAATGAACTATCCAGTGAATGCTTAGTTTATTGATAGATTGTTTGATTGATTGATTGATTGTGGTATAACATCATATGGCAGATATTTCAACAGCCAACAGGTACTTTTACACATTATAGAACCAACTAAACAACCATCACTCTATCTTTGATTTGCAGCATACTCACCAAAGAAGCAGTGACTACAGATTAAAATCATGTCAAGTCTTTGGTATGACTTGACCTTAGATTGAATTTACAAACTCTCAGCTGCACTTATTCAAGACCACTGAGACAGTAAGAATGCTTTGGTTACCATAATTGTATCATTAATATTATAAAGTTAAAAGAAGGATATATATAGCCTTTAAGGGATTAAATTACACATTACAGGTGAAGCATAGCCAATGTTGTGTACTTTTCTATAATAGACTATATCATGACTTCACTTATCAGTCCGGAGGAGTAAGAAAGAGATCTGAACTAATCTTTAAAAGATTTTTAAAATTCTGACTACATAGTCTATATATAAGCGAGCAAACTGGCTTAGCTTGCTCTTAAATTAATAGAATTTTGTTGAAAAATTCATCATACTGACACATGAGAAACTTGCAAGCATAACCCTACATCAGGATACATTAAAGCTTCAGAAATAGTAAAATGCAGGCTAGACAAAACATTTAAAAGACGTCTAAAAAAAAATATTTCCAGAAGGAAGTCCATGACAAACCCAGAACAGTTCTTCTCATAACTTCACAAATATTTGGAATGCCCTTGCTGTCTCCCACTTACTACTGATGAAAAATTCCTAATAATCTTGGCAAAATGATAAATGGCATGAAGTGTAATTTGTTGAAAAGGGAACCTGTAACTTTTGCTTTGGACTTCACTCGCCTACCTGATATCAAATTATTCATAGTATAGTTAACTGAAGGCTTAATTGGTTAGGCAAAGAGAAACCAGGTACAGTTTTACAAGAATAGCTCTGATTTACCTCCAGATGCTGAATTACCAAAGATTTGCTCTTGCAGCCATGTATTATTAGAACCACTGATTTTACAATGAACAATTGCATTGCCAACTACATGTATTACTGGTTGTTACAAACAAATTAAGTGTTAGCTATTTACATTAAGCAGTCTTAATCACAATTAACCAACAGTCTAAAGCTCAAGGCTGGTAAAAAATGTTGGTTGGCCAATAAAAACTCATCTTTCAGGATAATGATAGGGGTAGGACATCAGCATTGTTATAAAATATGTATGGGGTCTGACACGTGAAAGGCTCAAATCATTCTGTCAGATATGACATGCCTAGTTGTTACTCAGAAGTGCTTGTTCGAACTTTAATGCTGGCAAAGAGCACGGGTTTTGCATGTTTATGATGTATACGATGTCTCCACATTCCTGTTGGTGAGACATTACAGATATAACAGCTAAGCAGTGCATTATCAATACAGTTGATATTTGAGTACAAATCGCTTCATCCCTGATATCCATAGCCAAAAAACATTTTACATGTATCTACTAAAAAAAAAAAGCTTCAGTCAGGGCCTGTGGTTCAATTGAATTTTTGTTTAGACCGATTCGGTAACTCAGCAGTACCAAATGTAATGCATCCTACTTACAGCATCCCATACAACAGCAGCCACACCTAGTTGTCCCCAGTCTTGTTTGACAACAATTTCTCTGCTGACAAAAGTGAAAGATCTTGATTGTTTCATGAAAGGTGAAAGTAAATTTTCGTCGTATAAAACTACGGCCGTATTTTGTTTTTCACAAGTCATATCGCATGTTTCTTTGTCAGCTTCACATTCACTTGGCCAAACAACTAATGAAATTAGTAAAAATGTGTTCAGAGAGTCAAAATGAAACTGAAACCACATTTGTGTATCTATCACGTGACAAAAAAAAAACTGGTGTTTTCGGATTGTAAACGCAATATTCTAGACATAGAAACTGTTTTAGTTTATTATATAACTAAAATACCGATGTCAATTATGAATGATTTATTTTAAGTATAGATCCTTATTTTATTTACGATTATACAAATCCAGCTTTACCTGTTGTTGCTAAGCGCGTATGTACACTTCCGGTTTTGTTTGTTATTGTGTCTGTGGTCTCGTATTTCAATGTTGATCAACTAATAGAAAGTATGGCTACAAACAAAAAGATAAATGAGTGCGGTAAGTTCAACTTTCTTATAAATTGCATGTTTCTACCAGCTTAACGATACAAAACTACTGATATCCACGGCCAGAAAATCCATTGAAATTTTATCAGGCCCAGACTGGCGAGGGTGTCTGAGGTTCGTGCATTTTTTTGGCACAGTTGATATGTTTTACCTTTAATATTAATTCTTGGTTTAACTTGCGCCCTTCCTGAATGCTCTGCTTGCCACTATTCTTTTGTATGTAAGACCTGATTTATCTCATCCATAGCCTAGGCATCGCCATTGCCATTGGTGAGAAAATCTTGATGGTCAGATCTAACATTAGCTGTGAAACGTAGCTCTAACTATTTTTTTTGTTGTATTTTCTTAACGTTAGATCTCAAAATCAAAAAAAAAAGATCAAGAGCTACGATTTCACAGCTAATCTAACATGCCCATGGCCGATTGCATGGAATATTACTCTTATCTTAAAAAAAGTGTCTATATAGATCTGTCCATTTCCTGTTGGTTGACATGCATTATGAGTTTGCTTAATGTAACTAAAATGTGTACTTGTTCGACAAGCTTTTGAGATCATAGGGAATCGTATAGATAATGGGTCGGCATGTTTCTTACAAAGTATATAAAACCTCTAAGTTAAAAAAAAAAAAAACTTTTGTAGATTGTATATTTGATCACTGTATTTGGTAATTGCAATGATTTCAGGTTGGTTTTATCATGCACCAGCTAAACCAAAAGCTCCACAAGAACCTGTGTTACTGCCGCCAACATCACAAGTTCCTGGGTTGAATTGTGAAATTGATGGTCAGTATCAGGATGATCCACCAAAACCACTGTTTCGTGATACAGACTCCAAGTACATTAGACTTGCAAAGCAGGGGGGCAGACAAAGTAAGTAAAATAACATTAGTGTAAAATGTGTCTATTCGCTACACTGCTCCATCGGATCAAATTGATACAGGGAAGATAACGTAAACTTATAGAAGGGTCTGAAAAATTCCCAATGATGTTAGAACTGTCAAATTTGCGAAGCAAATTTTTTGGTTGTTTCCTCCACGGGACTCAAACTCGTACCGCTGTGACATCATTGATTTGTTGTGACATGCATCATTAATTTGATCCTCTATCCTACATAATAACACCTAGATGAACTGTCCCGTACTACCATACATCGTGTATTAAGTTACAGCCCTAGATTAATCCTACAAGGATTATATATATATATATATATATATATATATATATATATATATATATATATATATATGTGCAAAATGGGACATAAATGTTTGATGGTTGCATGGAAGTGCTATGGGTAAAACCCTGAAGTGTGTATATGATCACTGAACTTTGATGATTAAGAGTGATTGCTGAATGCTAATAGAGCACAAAGTGTGTTTCCTAATTCGCTGATAACATATACTGGCACTGATTTTTCCTTGTTAATGCTCATCAGCATTGCATTTGCGAACAAAGAGTTCAAATCAAATCTGTATAGATAATCACTCAGGTATTGGCTGCAATTTCATTTGTATCCATTCTATTTTCAGATTTACTCTACTTCAAAGAGAATCCCAATATGAGAGAGCGAGCCCCAAGAGGTTACCCAAGGCCGGAATGGTTCTATCTTGAGGACAATGCAATAGAAGATGCAGAAAAAAAAAGAGCTGAAAATCCAGAGTTTGAACAGTGAGTTATAAATGTGAACCAGCGGCTAAAAGTGCCAGTCATGTCTGATGGTCCGACTAATTTCGTTATGACTGTAGTACTTTCTGTCTCCATAGTGACCACCTAAGAACTCCTTTTCTCATTAAGGATTACATCACACTTCAGTATGCGTAAACTGCCCCAAAGTTGGTTATTTTGCATAATTTAATAAAACAATTTATACCTTACAATTTAACCTCTTTGCGGATTCCAGTCAAAATGAAGAATTGATTCTTAATCAAATTGTTCTTTAGTTTGGATTATTTGAATTTTGGACTGTGGACAAATTGCTTTTTATGACATCACAGTTCCAAGCATAAATACACAAAATTACAGAGGGTCCCCCTCAAAAAAAAAAAAAAAAAAAAAAAACACTGATCAGAAGGATTGATACAAATCAGAAAATCAGATTGAAAGATTATTTGCTGCATACTGAGTTACTTTTGCAAAAATTATTAAATTTATGGTGTATCAATTCTAGAAGTTAATACAAAAGTCTTTAATTTACTACTAAGTACTTGTAATTTATTGCATTGTAGACCATACCAGTTTATGGTACCAGAATACATGGTCCATGAAGAATGGAGACCTGAAACTGATGGTTACCAGCGCCCAGCCCGATTACCTTATGCTTATGACAGAACGTCTGCATATGAACGAGAAGGGCAGCAGGTCAATGACAAAACAGTCAAATTACCAGAGGTGAAGAAGCATGGTTTTGGTGTCAGGAATGCTAAGCCTTTGAAGACTAAACCTAAACCTGCAGAAAGAACAAAACCATCTACGGTTGCTAAACAGTCACAACTAGAGCAGGAAAGACCACATCTCAAGTATTTACCATTGTAAGTTTGGTTGGCCTAAACTTATTTGTGTACATGTACATGTAACTTTGAATTTATTTTTTTTTATTTCAATTCTTGATCTTTAAATTTAAGATTGGAATAAAGCAGAATACTTCATAGCTTTTGTTCCTAATTTCAACTTTTAAAGGGAGTTGACCATCACTTTTTCTTCAATCAATGTTTATTTTTTTTATCAGGTAGATTACAGCAGAGTATGTAAACTGATCACAACCATAATGAATTAAGTTGCACTCCAGATAAGAATTATGCAAAATGTGAATCATGGTTAGAAAGCCTTCATATTTTTTTTTAATATTTTATTTAAAATTTTATAGTAAACAGAAATTAATATGTGGCTTTTCATTTAACCCCTGTTCTTTGGAGATAAAAATGATATAGAATGCACTGTAAAATTCAAAATTAAGGGAGATAACTCTGTAAATGATATGAAATACAATAGAAACTGTTGGATTTTCAGTGTGCATTATCTCCTATGAGCAGACAGATAGGTGTGAATGATTATATGTTTCATCATAAAGACCAATAAAGCATCTTATAATAGCACAAATAAAAATGTGTAGCTTTTTTTGGGGTGTATCACAACTAACAGAATTTGCATGATTCTTACAAAGACTGCCAATTACAACTTTTCAGATGATTGCTGTTGAAACTGATTGTTGTAAATGTTTGTAAATCCTGTAAGTTAAATTTATAAGTAAAGCTATGTAAACATAATAATTTTTCTTCAGGCCAGATTCAGATAACACAAAAGAAAAGGCCTCCATGTCCAAATTATTGGGATTTGAGTATGAGAGAAAATGGCACGATGATGTCAACAAGTGGCAATTCAAACAGGATAGACTGAGGGAAAAACACAAAGCCATGTTAACTGAAAATGACAAAGATCCACGGGTATCAGAGTACAAGACTACTATTGGCAAACAAAGTCAACAGAGACCATATGTTCAAGAGTAAGTTAAAGATGATACACAAAATTGTAACTGTTTTTTGGGGCCTGTGAGGGGGAATACTCAAGTTAATAGTGTGAATTTAGAGAAGTCACTTAATATGATTATTAGGGACCATGACAAAAAGATAATTTGTTGTTTTTGGTTGACTAAGGAAAAGGAATGAACTTGTAGAAAAATTAAAACAGTTTAAATCTTATCAGAATAAGATGTTGGATGAGATGTTAATACAGTAGTTTGAGTACAGGGGATGTAAAGCTAGAATCTGGAATACTCAAGTGTAGAATTTTAATAATTGGATTATTTCTTGCTTCAGAAATATATAGTTGAGGTTTTATTGTGTTACATAACTTACCTTTCAAATAGTGATGCAATGTTGTGAAAAAATAATGTATCTTTTATTTCCTTTATAGGAAGGGTAGAAAAGTATGGGAAACCACATCAAACAAATCTTTAAGTGCAAGAAAACCTGAAAAAGAAGAAAAAGAACTTTTCAAGTTATCAAAGTGAGTTGTTTTCCCTAAATAACAGTTGATAGCCTTGGTGGTTCAGTATACAGTTCCTGAACTGGTCCATGCAACAAAAATTATGATCGGTCATTGATCACTGGTCAGTCATCGATCCATCAACCGATCCATGAAACCAGTGATAGCATCACATGACCAAAGAGCCGTCAATACAGTTTTTGGATTCCGATGTTTTATTTGTCAATTTAACACATATTATAATAATGCAGAAGATATATACATCAATCAATACTTTTATTTTACATTTCTCTTATTTTTAATAGATCATCCATCATTTAACATAACATAAATGCAATCAGATCGGTCACCGGTCATCTGTTATCAATCCATAGGCGATCAGTCAATCAGTGGTCATCAATCTGTCAAATTATTGCATGGATCGGTTCAGGTACTGTAACATGCTCACCTCAACTGAAGGAGTCATGGGTTTAATCCTCAGTCGAGTTATTTGGATTAAGCAGTGTATTGGACTAACTGCAAGGCAGTGGTTGTCGATTGATCAAATACTCTAGTTCTGAAATGCTTGAAATGTCTTCCATAGTACATAATACTCCAATCAATCAATCTAAATTAAAGTTTATGGGTTGTGACAATTCAGTGAAGATAAGTGCATGACCATTCATCTTTACTCATTACAATGCCCAAAGAAGAATCATTGTTGCATTTGTTTCTTATGGTTTTTGACCAATTAAAAGTAATGATACTTTACCCTTTTTGATTTTAACAACAAATCAGTTGCATATGGCCTAGTTTGAGTTTCTTCCCCGATTCAGTAAAGAGGTAAAAAGATACCAATGCTAAAGCTAGTATCAAATACCTGTGATAAAGCCAGTGTCAAAAACCAGTTGCCTAATATTCTGCATTTCACACCTAATTTGCAATGTGTGCTGTGTTATTTTGGTTTAGGGTATAATTAAGATACCCTTCTTTTTTTGAGAACTGTACTGCACAGGAAAAACTTATTAACTTCCTGTCTGCGAAAAAAAAGCAAGACCAAGATTAGAATGTAGAGCTGGATATTCATAGTCTTTGGACAAAAAAAGACAATACATCATAAATTAAACAAGTTGAATAAAATGCGTAAAGAAACAAAAGAATTAAAGAGCAACCTGATCTCCTTTTAAAACTGAGAGTACAGATCAGGTATATTGGTAGGGTTTTATCACCATGTGAGTTTATCTATAGCGTTTTCTTTTTTTTTTTCTTAATTTATATGAATTGATGATAAATAGTTAATTCATGAATATTCATTTTTCAGGTTCAAAAATATAGGATCACGAATTGATGCTAAAAGGTCACCAAAGGATTCTCCAGTAGCCATGGCAACAAACCAGGCCCCAGTTCCAATTGCAGCTCATTGACAACTTAAAAAAGAAAATTAGAAGATAGAATTTAAACAGATTTTTATATGTGACTCCCTCCATCAAAAGTTTGATAAGATTTGTCTTACATGTAGTTCAAAAACCTTTGTTGATGACCTTCACTCAAGGTTAAAGGGAACCCAATATGTGATTGAGCTGAGCTGTTTCTTCCTTAGCTCATTGTGTTTAAGATTCCTCTGGAATATATTGCACATTGAAACACCATCAAATAATTTCTGTTAGACAAATCTGTATGATTTTTAAAGTTGAAAATGACTTTCATGTAAAGCAACAATATTATTGGCTGTAGAATACATCAATATAAATAAAACCCTTTATCATATTTGTAATCCCCTAATGCTTTTTTCTGGTATGACTGAGTGCTATACACTGTATACATCGTATACCTTTTTTGTCCGGCCTGTACAGTCCCACAAAGTCTTAGAAAAATGATGACCTCTCAGAGTATCATAAAGTCTCTATTTTTTCTTTGTTTTTAAAGGTTTTTGACATTTGGACCAGATTGTTAATCTATCTGTACTAGTTACTTGTATAAGTTTTGGAAGGCAAAATTGTGTAAGTAAAGTGCAATTTTTCATAACATTAGTACTACTGTGTGTTATTTATTATTATTATAACTATGAATATTTGTAATTCTCTCATTTTCATTAACGTTGTTGAAAATGATATTTTTAAAGGTATAAAGAGTTTTAAACATGTTACAATTTGTAAATTTCTAACTTCCTGTGTGTTACGTGTTTTCTTAATTTATCGCCAAAATCAATGCGCAAAAAAGTGGCATTGAAACTAAGTATCCTTGTAAAATTCATACAAGTACTAAGGTTTAGTTTTATAATTCCTATGAAATTAATGGAATGTACATAACATAGATTTTCTATCCTAAGTTTCATCTTGCCAAAGGACCTGTTAGTAGCTCTTTAGTTGGATTTGTTTCCTTTTGCTCAATTTTACCATACAAGTATTGATAGAAAATTGACAATTTTACCATACAAATATTGATAGAAAATTGACAATTTTACCATACAAGTATTGATAGAAAATTGACAATTTAAGCATTATATTTTTTGTTACATCAAGTTTTGTTGAGATTGATAAGTTAAGAGTTAAAATTAATCTGATTATTTTCTATAGAGTCATATTTTATTTTTATAAACAATTTTTATAGAGGAGATATTGTTATTATATATTGTTAGGGCATATCTTGATGCTTTATGAATATGTTTTTTTTTACTTTGTTCTATTTGTTTAGCTAGAACTAAAGTTCAAAGAACAGTTTTTATCAACTGGATATTCTTAAACAAAATCAATACAGTGATTAATGATATTTGTAAATATTATCTTTTTAGAAAGTGTTAGAATGTGTTACATGGTCTTCAATAACTTTGTTATCTATTACTACAGAATCTTTGAAAAGGTCGTAAATTAGAATGGAAACTGTTGTCCATGTTTGGACATTATTGCTTATGTTTTACATATGTATATAATCCTAGATACTTAAAAAATGTACATGTACATACTTAAGATGTCAATGTGCTAATTTAAAAAAAAACTTTATTTTACATCATGACCTGTATTGTTTTCATATTTATCATGCATTTGAAGTTGTTGTACAATTTTGAATGTATCTTACCCAATAAACCATTGATAACAAGAAACAGTTTTTATTGGAAAATTTGTCATTTCCACAAAAAAATTGTTGATAATGTCCTAGCACCCCCTTTTTTCTGAGGAACCCCAGCTGGCACCCTTCCTTTTCAGTGTGTGTGGATCCTCCCATGTTAGTGATTTCTTGCCAGTCAAACTTAAAATGTGTTTTTATATAAAGCAAGTTCTTGTCTATAGTGAGTTTTTTTTCTGGTTCCACTGAGGGATTTTCAAAGAGTAATCAAGGGAACTAAGGTTATAGTGGTAATTAAAAGAATGTAATCCAGGGACAAATACCAGACATGGAAAACAGACATACACAACAATAACATAAAGTAACTAAAATCATACAAAGACTCCACTAAAAACTGAGACAGTGGACCAGATGTACCGGTAGGGTAAGCATCCTCTGCTTTTCTAGAGAGTTATATACACTCAGAGTAGACAATATCATGTACCATAACAAGAGTAGATACTTCATAACAACGACTGACCAGTTCTGGTAATAAAATAAAAGCAATTAGAAGTGGAAACAGACCAGATTTAACCTTACATATGTTGTTTATGTCTGGTATATATATATATATTAGCTGTATCACTATAGTGTTCATGTAAAGAAAAAAATATTATGGAGTGAATACCACAAATTATTAAGTTTTAGACCTGTTCTTACACCATTTTGTAATGCTTTTAGTCACAGCAGATGCTAATGCAGTGGAAAGTTTGTGGTGCTGAACCCCCCCTTTCTCATTTGTTAAAAAAATGGGGAATATATGCAAATTATCACTGGGAATCTCATTTTAAATTGTATGGGTAGGAACTCCTTTATAATTTTCTGGATATCCCCTGGGCAGGCAGTTTTTCCTGCCAATATGGCGTTAACCTCCTCTCTGACAGAAAAACAGATGCCTGTACTTTTTGCAGATAAAGAGCAGATTTGAGTTTATTGCATATTACAAAGGGACCACCAAAAATACATACGCAGAAACGGACTGAAACACGGGTTCGTTGGTTCACATTTTGTTAATGCATTTGATATCTAAATCTTAAGGGTTTCAGTTGAAAAATATAATGTACCAAGAATTTGTATAATCTACTACAAAAATCCCTGAATACACCTAAATCAGAAAATGCAGAAAAGGCACCAAGTCTAAAATTTATCATAAAAAGTATCAAGGAGCCTGTTGATCAACATGAATTAACGAGACGCTTAATTTCCTTTAAGTGTTAAGGGTTCTTTTTAGAAACTCTAGACAGCAGTAATGCATGGCATGGGTTTTCTGAAATTAATAATCCCTTTTATATAAATACGGGCTAAAAAAGGAAATTATAGCCTAAAACCTCCTTTCTAACTTTGAGGACCCCCATTTAAAAATTCTGACTGAAGATTTGATACCATGCCTATTTGACATTATTACAAAATAATCATGTCCATTATAATATATTACATGTAAACAAGACTATTTCATGTATATGGTTTTGGTACTAAATGGCCAGCGGTCATTCGATCCTCACACGGAAGTAATGTTATTCCTTAAGATGTACGACCGGTAACGGTATAAACATTTTAATTCACCCGGAGCACCCATTTACTTATTTTTTTTTCAAGATGTGGAAGACTTTGATACTATGCATAATAGGAACGTTGATCGTTTCATTAGTGAGTGCTGAGAATAATGGCAAAGCTAAAAAGCCACGAGCAGAGCTGGAAATTGACGTCCTAAAGTCTGTCGACTGTGCTGAGGACCATAAAGTCCAGCTTGGCCACGTGTTGAATTTTCATTACAAAATGACAGTCGTAGGCCACCCCGATATCACCGAATCATCGTGAGTATTTAATAACTAGTAGTGGAACCAGAAAAGGGGATCCAGATTGTATCGATTTGTCGCGGAAGAGCATTTTAATAATCCAGGACTTTTTGAAAGAATTTATTATAACTACATATTCTTATTTAATTTGAACCTGGTGAATTGTTGTTGTTTTTTTTAAATGATTCGTTTAGTATGCGTTTTTTTTTTTTTTTTTTTTTTTTACTTTCGTTTTTAATTATATTTTTTTTCCCGTTTTGTAATTTAAAAGTGTTTTTTTTTCTTTTCAAAAATCATGATATTAATAAAAGTTCAGAACACTTAAACATATATGTTAGCACTTAATCAGGAGCTCATAATGGTAGACAAAATTACGTTATCGCACAATATAAGTCAAACCCGTCCTAGTAACCACTAGTATTTAGCAAACCCTGTCTTTAAAAATATGAATAAAATACTGCTTTGTGGTTCAATCTATGTAGAATTAACCTGTATTTAAAGATCACCTGTCTTATGGGACCATGATTTTGCTCTTCCTTGAAAGTTCACTTAAGATTTTCCTGTTTTTTTCGTCAGTTATTGCAGCTACATCCCAACTCTAGAATCGATGCAAGGTTGCAAATTTGTGATGCAAATTTGGTCGCTCCCTCAGTGGGATTCGAAACCCTTCTCTTCTCTGACATTTATGGCAACACCGTCTACACTAAGTCAAAAGCTCTAGACCATTCGACCAACTTGGTTATAAAATATAGCTTTCGTTAACCTAGTGTTACTTCCTCGTAAGTAAATCTAGAGCGCGAACATTAGCACATGATGTAACTGAACAGGACAACCTCTGATGGTATCGAGTAAGCCAGTAAAGGATCTGCAACATTATACAAATACAGCCACACCACATATAGGTTCAAAATTTTGTGACCGCGCCCGCACACAAAACATTTTCATAATTCATGATTACCTCAATATATACTTTTGTGTTTTTATTTTAGGTATGAAAATTCTAACGAGAAAGGTGTCGTGTTCTATTTATCAAAGGGAATGGCGATTAAGGGGTTTCTGAAGGGTCTTCCTGGAATGTGCGTAGGAGAAATCCGCAAGCTTACAATCCCGCCTCATCTCGGATACGGCTCTAAGAAGCATGGTATGTAATTAAACAACCCACTCCATTTACCAATATTATATGATCTCTCGAATGATTAATTCCAGAACTACCCCCTCCAAAAATAAAATAAAATAAAATCATGTTCGGACGATGGCAATTTGTTTCAAGATAGAAATTACACAATTACTTTGATTTTGGTTGAGGTTGTAGTTAGAATCAAACCGTAGTATTATCTTTTTTTTTTAACGCGGAATCAATTAAGTTGCAAATTCAAATACAGAACCACCTTTAAAGTGAACCATTTTGTGCATATTTTTATTTCATTTTTGTTTATTTATTAAAAAAACTACTGCTTGAGAAATCTCGACTAACACCATAACATGACCTCTTACCAACACCAAGCAATGATTCTTCAAGACAAAGTTTATTTTCTACATACAGATATTTTCCGTCCAATCTACCGATAACATTTTTCTGAACTTTTGATACCCTTGTTAAAGGGAGTGATAAACATTTATTAATTTTATATTGCAGGTGATATTCCTGGTGGATCTACTCTTGTATATGAAGTGGAGGTGCTTAACTTTAAAGAAGCCGATGACGTCATCAAGCGCTTTTCATTGGCTGATTTAAACGAAGACGGAGTTCTTGATATAACAGAGGTATTAACTACCAATCCATATTAAATTCAGACATTGCCAATTGTAAAAGTGAATCATGGTGTAGAAAAACCAAACGAACTAATGATGCCTTTTTGGTCTACATATGCTATATTTTTATATACCGACAGTCATTTCTTTATTCAGATCTGTATTTTTCAAAAAAAAAAAACATACATTCATCTCCCACTGAAATAAACCATATCAATCCACAAGATTGACAACTCGTGCCAATTTCATGCACGGTCTATATTTTTTTATCTCAAAAGTGCAACAAGCGACCAGTTTTGTGGTCTGTAACTGTTTCAGAATTAGAAATATAAGTGAATTCATTTTTTATAAAATATATTTACACGAATCACCTCTTGTCTGATTTTTATAAAGGCTGCTACTTAATTATTCACAATCGATAAATCTATGTTGTTTTCCTTCTTCTCATTCTTAAAGTTGAATTAAGATCCCATGCAGAAAATAGCAAACGAAATTTTATGACGTCCGTACACTGTTAAATATCACATAAGGTACTTGTACAAGTACTTGTGCTCTCTCAAAAGCAAAGGGCAAATGTAGGATAAATAATGTACCTATTTCAGTCGTATTCAAATGTCCATTCTTGCACTCATTTCTTGAAAATCAGTTCAAAATCGTCGTGGCAATATCTTTTTATATTATATAACCTTTCACTTGTTCATGTCTATTTCGTAGATGGAAGATGTCATGGACTTAGCCATAAAAGAAGGGAAGCTTCCAGTCCCGGACCAACCAGGTTTCAAAGAAGCCATGTTAAACCAGCTTTTTCTCCATGCCGACAAGAACAAAGATGGCGGAATCAGCACTGAAGAATTTAGAATTTTACTAAATATACAAAGTAAAAAGCCAAAGCAAGAACTCTGACTATTTTTTCATTAGTTGGTTTTCAAATTAAAATTTTCAAATCTGAATTTCACAAGCTTCTTTACCTAGCATTGGCCAATATTGATTGGATTTCGTAATAGAAATAATTATTTTAAAATGACATTGCATCCAAGATGTCACACCCCCTTTTTGTTGAAAAGTCTTGTCAATTTTTGGCTAATCTTGGCAAATATAGCGTAAAAAAAATCGGAATCTGACCCCTCTTTTATAAATGTTTGGATCCGTCCAGAAAAATTCACAATTCATGCGCCCTAGGTTAAAGGAACTCTGATGGAATACACAAGGAGGAGAACATATAAATTGTGTGCGTCATTTCTTAATTTTCATGTTTTATATATAACGACAATGAAAATAAAACAAAAACCAAAGATACCTAAGAATTATGATAGTTCAAGGATAACGACTAGACGGAGAAAATAGGCTAAAACAACATAGAACGTGTAATATCAAAAATAACACGTAAATAAAACGAAAGTAAATGAGCAACCGAGACTTCACTAAAACTAGTAGCATTGGTTTTACTTATTGCCTAATTATTTATTAAAAATATTTTATTTTACAAAATAATGAGTTTTAAACCTTACATGAATTAAAAACCTTGTTTTGCAACAAAGCGCTATACACGAACAATAAAATCAAATTATTGTATTAATGTTAAAATCTCACCATACTGGAGACACAGAGCATTGTGCCACCACTAACATATAGTTCTGATCACATTAATTTGCATGTTTTTTTATATATATATATATTTGTAAGCCCAGATCACGTGACAATGTAGTCATACTATGTGTAAATCGCATGGAACTTAATAGAATGCACTGCACTGTGAACTCGTATGTAGACTTATGGCATGAATTCCGGATCATCAGCTTTCAAAGCTACTCAAAGGGATAACAAAACTGAACAAAACAAAACAACAAAACAAATACAAATTCAAAAAACAAAACAAAACAAAAACAAAACAAAACAAAAAACAAAACGAAACGAAACGAATCAAGACAAAAAAAGAAATTAACAAACAAAAACATCTATAAATTAACCGAAATAACTGAAAACATTTTCTGACAGGACAAATTTGTCGTAAATCCTAAAAATCACACAACGTCTACAGATGCGGAAACAAAAACGATCTGACAAACCAGTTCCGAGTCTAATTTCAGGGAATTGCATACAAATATATTGTATTTAATGAGGTCAGATGGCTTGTAATAAGGCAAATGAAACTTTAAGATTTAGTTTATAAGGTATTAGTAAAATGTAAAAATACATGGGATTCTCCAATACGTGGTTCCTGGATCTGATACTTTCAAATTAACACATGTCTTTGTTTCCTTTCCGAAAAATTGTAAAGTATACACAGAGCCATGACGCAAGAGAAAATGAAATAGGACAAAATGCCTTTTTGAATTCCAAAGCCTATATTTAGTTATGCAAACGACAAACTGAAAATATGCTATAACAAACAAAATGCATTGGCACTAGCTAAGGAAATGATAATTTTCTATGCATTATCCAAAATAAGCTTTGGAGTTTTTCTAGAATCATCACAAGATGAACAAAAATGGTCCAAAACTTAATTTAATGACACTCAAATTATATAGACAGTGGCCACAATGTTGAACTGACATTAATTAACATATCGATAGTATTCACTATGTCGTGTTATCAAACCGGAAATTACATCGAATTACCTACATTTATGAACTTCAATCAAAACATATTGTAGAAATTCGTGTAAATTTTATGATGTGGAAAAATTTATGTAAAGAGACGGGAAAAGGTGTCAAACATCTCTTTCGTGCATTTATTACTTAATGGGTTTAATCAAAATATATTTCGATGCATTTTTTTTCAAAAACACGTGTATTGATGCGCAATCAACTTAATTAGCCGGCAAAATTAATTTCGTATAAAAGGAGGTGTTAGGAGGGTTAAGTCGCAGATCTTCTATTGGCTTCCATTAGGATCCTTCTACTGCCATCACAGTTCAGCTCAGGTTAGTACTGGTAAACTCGATCCCATGTCTGAAAGTAGAATAAGGCACCTTCATCATTGGATATATATTTTTTTTCAAACATTTTAAGACGATTTTTTAAATATTTTTTGTAAGTAGTGGTGACATTCAATTCTAGATATTAGTCTCTATCTTTATTTGTGTATATTTATAATATGTCTTATAGCATACTTAACTTGCAATAGTAGAATAGTACAATCCTTGATAAAATTAATCAACCTAAAAATGATTTAAAAAAAAGACTACATTCATAGTGTTCAGAAATAATATCGTAGATGAAAAAAAATGCGAAATAGGGTTCCCCTTACTGAACCTGTGTAAAAATGAAGTTTGTTCCTTATAAAATATGGAAAAATGATAACAAAAAATGTTTTTTACTTATAGTGATGTTGTACAAGGTTATCCGTTATCATCCTTTGTTTAAACAATCGATGTGAAAATTCAGATGCATTAATAGTACTCTACACTATAGTATAATTCAATTAATTTACAAAAGTGTTTCCAGTTCCTTACATATTGTACAGCGTAAAAGCTCGTAAATATTATTATTATGTTTTGAAACAATTTTATTTCAATGATTAATTAGCACGAATCAAGGTCGATCGTTAACAGTTCACCGTTCAATTGCATATGTGAATAAATTTTGCTCCATTTACTTTAGATACTACATTAATTGATCTAAAGAACAAAATCATCTGCAATTATGTGATAAATTTCAATCGATAAGGATGCTTTTCAGCAAATTGCTTGAGTTACTATTGTTTGAAAGTTTAATCTGAATTAATTGAGCACATTCTCAGAGAGCATTTATCTTCTTTTAAGCCATGGATACTTTATGTATGGTCTTATGTTTAAGTCTAAGTCTTTGTAAGAATTAGCCAAAGTGGGAAAAATCCGAAATACGCATAAACCGATCGATCTGACAACTTAATATCACTCAAGAATAAAACAATGCTTTCGACAGAGTTACCTGCCCTTGAAATGTCATGGTCATACTATGTTTCTCACACTGTCTGACTCTTACAGAGAGTGACAATGTAGGACATTTTTTTCACAAATAGATAAGAATGAAAGATACATTCAACTTAGATATCATAGTTTATATCTAATTAAGAATTGCTCGTTCTGTTGACTCGGCTTGACAAAGTAAAAAATATTTTACTTTTAGCAAGTTAATGAGTTTAAAATCAGTGAAGTGAACACTTGTTATTTCTTTTTTTCTATTTTCAGGTTCAAATTTTAACAGAAAATGGCAAAGTACATAGTTCTTTCCGTCCTCTTTGCCTACGCAAATGCAGGCATGATGAAAATGATGCCCCCTATGGAAATGATGGGAGGTATGAAACCAATGGAGATGATGCCGATGAAAATGATGCCAATGAAAATGATGCCAATGAAGATGATGGAAGGTAAGATGGGCATGATGAAAATGAAACCAATGATGAAGATGATGGAGATGAAACCCATGATGAAAATGATGGAGATGAAACCAATGATGGAAATGATGGAGATGAAACCTATGATGAAAATGATGGAGATGAAACCTATGATGGAGATGATGGAAATGAAACCCATGATGGAGATGAAACCAATGATGGAGATGAAACCTATGATGGAGATGATGAAGATGAAGGAAATGATGGAAATGATGAAAATGAAAGAAATGATGGAAATGAAAGAAATGATGAAAATGATGGAAGGTAAAATGGGTATGAAAGAAATGATGATGATGATGATGGAAGGCAAAGGTATGGAAATGATGCCAAAAATGATGGAAATGATGAAAATGATGGAAGGAAAAAAAGGAATGGAAATGATGCCTAAGATGATGGAAATGATGCAAATGATGGAAGGTAAAAAAGGAATGGAAATGATGCCCAAAATGATGGAAATGATGCCAAAAATGGAAATGATGAAAATGATGGAAATGATGCCAAAAATGGAAATGATGCCTAAAATGGAAATGATGCCAAAAATGGAAATGATGCCAAAAATGATGGAAATGATGCCTAAAATGGAAATGATGCCAAAAATGATGGAAATGCCAATGCTGCCTAAAATGGAAATGATGCCTAAAATGGAAATGCCAATGAAGAATAAAGGAGGATACTAAGCATACTAAATGCAGTAGTCATCAATGACAATTTACATATTGTGCAAATTAAATCGCATACTGATTGTTGAATCTGGAAATAAAGCTTTTTGTCATGCATCAAAAATTTGATTTCCATCGAAATTTAAGATGAAAATAAATATACCAAAAAACAGGAAAACATCAAACACAAAATAACAAAACAAAAACAAAGAGAAATAAAATAACAAAAGCAAAGTGAAAAAGAAAACTAAAACAAAACAAATACAAATACAAAACAAGAAATGTAATAAAATGCCATAAAACTTATTATGGATTACAAAAAGCATACCAATGATAAAAAAGAAAGCCTTGATATAAAAAATTATCATTTTCAGTGCAAACAAAAACATGCTTTTACTGTGAATTATTAGATAAAGGGAGCAAACAAAATCCATACATAATAATAATAATAATAATAATAATAATAACAACAATAATAATACTAATAAAAATAAAAAAAACTTATTCATTTTATTTTTTTAAACCCTAACAACATGCTATGATACTAATAAGGTAATTATTATCCAAACTCATGTTTGACATATGTAGAACAGGTAAAAAAATCTTGTAATGACACGTCATTATCCATTTCATATGTAGAACAATCGGAAGTCGACAAAAAAAAGACATTTTGATTTCCAATTACATAAACTGTGACACAAACTACAAGCATTGAGGATGTGTATGTTAAGACGTACACAAATTGAAATAATTGATCAAAATTTAAAATCATGACTTTTAATGTGATATTTTGATTAATTTCATGACACATAATGTTAGTATTACTTTTTCAACGACAAATTATTTTAAGAACTGTTATAACAATGCATAAACTGTGTTTTACAATATGGAAAATATTCGATACAGCAAACAAAACATAGCTTCGTGCATTGTAATTATAGGATTTATCTAATAGAGTAATCAAGGGAACCAATGTTATAGCGGTAATCAAAAGAACGTAATCCAGGGACAAAGACCAGACATACACAACAAAGAACATAAAGTAACTAAAATCATACACACAAAGTAACAAAAGTAAATGAGCAACTCGGACTCCACTAAAAACTGGGAGCATGGACCAGGTGCACCGGTAGGGTAAGCGTCCTCTGCTTTTCTAGAAACACCCGCCGAGTTGTTCATAAAAAGTCAAGTCCGGGGTAGACAAACGAGGGAAGGAAAACTATGACCCGTTGAATAAATCAGTTCTCATGGTGCTGATGGATACACCATAACGATCCACGAGTTCATGATAACGACCATAATACTTCTGTAGTGATGACTGCAATCTTGTAGCAACATAACCCTGCTCCAGAAGCCTATTTGTTAGAGTTCTAGCGCGATACAAAGAGTTAAAGAGTTGTATTTTCAGCACGAGCTTTACAATTATCTCTTCCATACATAACATAAATACACACGCAATAAGAGTAATCAAGGGAACCCAGATTCTAGCGGAAATCAAAAGAAAGTTATCCAGGTACAAAGACCAGACATGGAAAACAGACACACACACCAAAAAAAAAAAGCAAAAAAAAGCATAAAACAACCAAAAAATAATGCGTACTAAGCAACAAAAGTAAGTGTCAAAAACCAACAATGTTTAGTAGTCAATTGATGGTATCTTCAGTACGTGCTTTACATTTATCGTTTTCATTGATAGAATGAATACACATAACTAATAAGGAATGTTTCATCATCACTGTTTTGTAGTTAATTGTTATTTCACAATGCTATAATATAAATGGAATCAAATGGTGTTCGCCGTGGAGTTTAAGTTAGAAACATTCAATTAGCCTAGTATTCAAAACATCTTACACATTTGAGATGTGTAAGTTATTGGACTTAAACAGAACTCCATACTAGTATTAGATAGATGACAACGATTTATAGACTTATAAATATGTCTTACACTCATTTGATAAGGAGGAAAGGATAAGAGCAGAAGAGCATGTTTACATTACAAAATTTTGTGTGGTTAACAAACCAAACAAATCCAAAAAATAAGTTTTTTGACAAAGGGATATGTGTAAATATCAGAAAGAGGCACCACCATAATGAAATGCTATAATTCTATATATTTTAAAGTTGTATGTTTATGTCAAACTAAGGAGTCTACTGCATTATTTATTTTTAGTACTCTATAAAATATGAGTGTGTACTATGTAACAAAAGTTTTGATACTATCATTACTATACACAACAACTGAACTCATTGCCAGTTTCAAAAGTTTAGTAATTTTACATCTATATACATAAATATGGCAAAAAAATCAAATAAAATAAATACAATATTCACTGCTAAGTCTTATAAAGTCTACATATTTAATGATAAAATTTCCTTTTATAGAATAGACCTATTGGACACTTTACTTGTTCACCCATTCTGCACAATAATCTTTCTTTTATTCGTTTAAAAAACAATTATCTCTTAACTCGTCATTATTCAATCAATTATTATTTAAAATTTAAAATCTATACTTTTCAACAGAAATCATCACTCAAGATCCTTGTTTCCCATACCATAATCACAATTAACATAAAGCCTCAAACACCATATATTTTGAAGCTAAGTTTTTTAAAAATCATTTCACATCTCAACTTTAAATGTTAGGCGCAATTACCAACTTAAGTGTAGAACAGTATCTTCCCAAAAATCTAAAAATACAATGATTTATTAACTGTCTTTGTAAGAATCATGCAAATTCTCTAAAATGTGATACACCCGAAAAATGTCTACACATTTTTATTTTTGTTATTAAACTACTTTATAGGTCTATTTGATGAAATGTATAATTATTCATTCCAATCTGTTTGCTCTTAGACAAGATAATTCACATTGAAAACCCAATAGTTTCTATTGTGTTCTTGTGTTATTACAGAGTAATCTGTATAGGGGAGACTCCCATAAAATCAAGGACAAATTTTGAATCACTGTCTGTTAAGATTGGTTTCTAGTTGATGTTACTTAATTTTCTGCGAAAATAAATAGATAAATAATTGAATTAAAACATAAAATGATTGCTTTTCAGTAAAGACAGTGTCAACAGGGTGGGGGAATCTCCACATTAATTGTTCTTAAGGTTAGGCATGTTTGTTATGACATTTCGATGACAGAAGATTTTTTTAGTTAAAGGTGAGTGTTTCAAATTAACTGTTGCACTTAATATTAAAACAGTTTTGTGTATCTGCAGGAAAAAGTCGGTTAAGTAAACCAAAATATCTCGATTGAATTTTCCACAGATAGATACCTGATATAAAAATGAATTAACATAGGGGCAAATATTAACAAAACCCCGAGGTTGTTTTAAGTGCCCATTAATTATTCATATAAACGAAGTTCAATGAGTTTATACCTTGTCTTTAACACCACGATATGGAACACCAGGGTTCCTTCAAACTGTAAACGTAAAATATTACGAGGATTCTGACAACACTTTGTGTTTGCGAGTTTTAATTGTTTTGGTATCGAACATTTGGTAGTGGTTTATTCTATGAAATACGAGTTTCGCGGGTAGGAGTATGTCCAGTGCAAAAAGTTGCGTTAAACTACAGTTTGTCGTTCTATAAGAAAATACGTCAAATTAGCCAAACAGGTAATTAGTAATTAAGTAGTACTCTAGCTAAGAGTCATGCAAAATGTGATTCATGGGTTAAAAGCCTACATATTTTTATTTTTGAAATTTTATTTCAATTACCATAGTAAACAGAAATTAACATTCAGTTTTTCATATAACTCGGGTTCTTAGGAGATAAAAATTATATGGAATGCACCATAGATTTCAAAATTAAGGGCGATAACTCTGTAAATGACACTCAAATACAATAGAATTTATTGGATTTTCAATGTTGATTATCTCCTAAGATCAGACACATTTTGAATGAATACTTATACTTTTCATAGTAGAGACCCATAAAACAACTTAATTACAAAAATAAAAATATGTAGCCTTTTTTTGGAGTGTATCATAATGCCTTATGTTCTTCAATTGCCACTTAAACAAAGACAAATACGTACTTTAAATTGGTACATAGACGTTGCTACTGCAAAGCCTAAAAATTGTATTTCATTTTTCTATCAATCGCTCTGTTGTGTTTTTTAAATATTCCATTGACTCTGATGTATACTTACGATATTTCGAAAGCGTGCTGTAACTTTTGGTATCTTTCTTAATATCCAAGCCAGCCAGGGAAAGCACAGTTAAAGTTAAAGCTTGATTCAGCACCATCCGCATATCTAAAAGATAGAGCATTAATTCATTGCTTAAATGAACTTAATTTTACCCAAAAAATCACGTAATTTTCTTATGTCTGATGAAGTCAGTTTAGAAAAAAAGTAAGATACACCGACAAAAAATCATCTTTTTCTGGTAAGGGCAGATTAACCAAACATTTACATTTGTAAGCATCAATAAATACAGATAGTAAAAATTCATCTTACTTTTATTATGTGTTAAAATTTATGTAATATGGTGTCTAACAACTCTTTCGTGCAACCGTTACTACATGATTTTAATCAAATTATAATCTCATGCACATTTTTAATGAAAATGCATGTTAAATTACGTAATAAGCTTATTTAACAAAATGCCCAATGGTATAAATGGTGAAGTTTTCCAGGATCAAATCGCAGATTGGCTTTTGGTCTTCCCATCAGAATCATCACTGCCACTTAAGTTCCACTCAGGTACGTTCCTTTTAGCTTATAGTTTTATAATATGAATAAGGCACAGCCTACGAACGAGGATCGAACTTGTACATTTTTCTTACGTTTGTAAAATTATTGAAAAAAGGGACACCAGCTGAAAGGTGCGAGATAGAATAAGGAACGGTTGTATTTTTTTAAATTATTAAGCTTGCCGGATCAAGATACTGTAAATAATTATTTGAATTTTTTTTCTTTGTTTGGAACTGTATATTTAAATTTTAAAACAAATCAAATGCTACTTTCACTTTTATTTCACTTCCCTGACCCATTTCTGTGGGCTTGTCTGATATATATTCTGGTTTGATTGAACATCTATGCGATGCTCGGCACAATGCAGCGACAATTAAACTTTAAAAAATCGAAATTCGTTTCTAAATTCTACCGATACATCGGAATCGACAGGGTTTAATTCTGAACCTTCCTTTTTTAATCGAAAAACCATTGAAGTATATTTTTCAAATTAGATTTGAATTCGATATATTATCTATTATAAATTAAAGCTTACATATTAAAAAAACACCGATAAATACCATTCATGATAGTTTCAAAATATTTAGTTACATATTTGCAACTCTTCCTATCAAATGTAAATGAAAAGTTAAGATTTTTCTGCTAAAATTGTCACACTTTGATTTCAAAGGAGATACGCGGTACTTTACAAGGTTATCCATTCTTAATCCTTCTTTATCAAACATTTTATATTTTGATTGAATTCGTATACAGTTTTAGAATATTATAGTTCATTGTCTTATTAAGTGAAATATTATATATATATATATATATATATATATCTTCATAGCAAACAGATAATTTTTAAAAGTGTATTCGATTTATATTCCTATTTCTTACTATACTCGAATTCATCTCAGCCTGTTCTCAGTTTTTTTAGATTAATTCTTTTATTACTCATAAGTTCCTTTAAAAATGCCATTTAATTCATGTCGTTCTGTACTACAATTCTCATACAATTATTTCTCGTTCTTACCTCCGAGATTGAAAAAAAATCAAAATTTATTTTTCCTTGTTTCTATGGATATTCTGAGGTGTTCGCTATTACCTCACAATTGAAGAGCCATATTTCTGGTTCCCTGTTAATTCAATACTTTATGTGGTAAGTCTCATATTAAGTACCAGTTGTAGCATTTTCATTCGGAACTTCTAGTTTCTTTCTTTTACTAAAGGTAAAGAGCAGAAATATGGCGGGAAATCATGGTATTTTAGCTCTTCAATTGTGAGATAATAGGGAACATTTCAAAATATCCATAGAAACAAGATGGCGGATAAACAATACGTTCAGTGCAAAATTCTCGTAGGAAAAATAAATTTTGAATTTTTTCGGAGGTAAGAACGAGAAATAATTGTATGAGAATTGTAGTACAGAACGACATAAATAAAATGGCAAGTTTTTAAAAGGAACTTTTGAGTAATAAAAAAAATAATCAAAAAAAAAACCTGCAAACAGGCTGAGGTGAATTCGAGTATAGTAAGAAATAGGAATATGAATTGATGAATTATCGATTATTGTCAAATGTTACAATTAGCTTTGCAAGTGCAAAACAAGCCCTGTAGACTTCTGCAACAAATTTATATCTTTTTATCTTATTTTAGGTTTTAAATTCACAAAATGTCCAGATTTATAATTTTCGTTGTGCTGTTTGCATGTGCAAACGCTTATGGAGCAGGAAAGAAGGGTGGAATGAAGCCTAAAAAGCCCATGGAAATGATGATGCCACCAATGAAAATGATGCCAATGAAGATGATGCCTATGAAAATGATGGGCGATAAAATGGGTATGATGGACATGAAACCGATGATGATGGACATGAAACCCATGATGGGCATGAAACCCATGATGATGGACATGAAACCTATGATGATGGATATGAAAATGATGCCAATGATGCAGGATAAAATGGGAATGATGGACAGTAAAAAACCAATGATGGAAGGTATGATGGACATGAAACCCATGATGGACATGAAACCAATGATGATGGACATGAAGCCTATGATGATGGATATGAAAATGATGCCAATGATGGGGGATAAAATGGGAATGATGGACATGAAACCGATGATGGACGATAAAAAACCAATGATGGAAGGTATGATGGACATGAAACCAATGATGGATGACAAAATGGGTATGATGGACATGAAACCAATGATGGACGAAAAGAAAGGAATGATGGACATGAAACCAATGATGGACATGAAACCAATGATGGATATGATGATGGGCGACAAGAAAGATATGATGGACATGAAACCAATGATGGGAGATATTAAGCCCATGATGGATGAAAAGAAAGACATGATGAAAATGATGGACATGAAACCGATGATGGACATGATGGAGATGAAACCAATGATGGAAATGATGAAAATGAAACCCATGATGGACATGAAACCAATGATGGAAATGAAACCAATGATGGATATGATGAAAATGAAGGAAATGAAACCAATGATGGATATGATGAAAATGAAGGAAATGATGGATATGAAAGACATGATGAAAATGAAAGAAATGATGGATATGATGAAAATGATGGAGGGCAAAAAGGACATGAAAGACATGATGATGGGTGACAACAAGGGGAAAATGGACATGATGGGCGGAGACAAGAATGGAATGATGGACATGATGGGTATGAAAGACATGATGGACATGATGAAAATGATGGACGGTAAAAAAGATATGATGATGGGAGACAAGAAAGGAATGATGGACATGATGGGTATGAAAGACATGATGGACATGATGAAAATGATGGACGGTAAAAAAGATATGATGATGGGAGACAAGAAAGGAATGATGGACATGATGGGTATGAAAGACATGATGGACATGATGAAAATGATGGACGGTAAAAAAGATATGATGATGGGCGACAAGAAAGGTATGATGGACATGATGATGGGAGGGGACAAGAAAGGAATGATGGACATGATGATGGGAGGAGACAAGAAAGGAATGATGGACATGATGATGGGAGGAGACAAAAAAGGAATGATGGACATGATGAAAATGATGGATGGTAAAAAAGAAATGATGATGGGAGACAAGAAAGGAATGGATATGATGCCAATGATGCCAAAAGACATGAAGGATATGATGCCAATGATGCCAAAGGATATGATGCCAAAAATGGATATGCCAATGATGCCTAAAATGGAAATGATGCCAATGATGCCAAAAGATATGAAGGATATGATGCCCATGATGCCTAAGGATATGAAGGACATGATGCCAATGATGCCGAAGGATATGAAGGACATGATGCCAAAAATGGACATGCCAATGATGCCTAAAATGGAAATGATGCCTATGATGTCAAAAATGGAAATGATGCCAATGATGCCAAAAATGGATATGATGCCAATGATGCCAAAAAAAGGAACTTATTAAGAAAGTTTCATATTTTGACACCTCTGATTGTTCATATTGTATAAATTGATGTTGCTTAGTTTATAATCTGGAATAAAGCATACGTTATCATTTCTTTACGTCTGTTTATTCCATCGGTATATTTGTATAAAATTTAACAGCTATTTTATCTCCCTTATGCGAAGCAAATTTTTGGTCGTTCCCTCCGCATGACTCGTACCACTGTGACATCTGTGGCAACACCGCCTGCACTAAGTCTAGCGCCCTAGACATCTCCGCCAGCTAGGCTATTTAGTATATAATATAGACATATAAAACATAATCAGCTAATTACAGTTGCTCTTGCAAAGTCCTAATTCCAACAAATCAAAACAAACAAGATTATAGACAAACTGTGATAATGAAAAATGTGTCTATACATAACACACCCTGAATTCTTGGATCAAGAATCACATGTTACGTAAAGATACACTCTCTTACTAACACAACAAAGCGTGTAAAGTCAAATCATGATTTAAATCAAACTTAATCTGCCAAATTTGAAACTTTATATTTGAAATAAAAATGACTGTCCCGATATTCCCTATGAACCACATTCCTTAAGGCTTTAGATTAATATGCTGTGAATGCACTCAGAAAACAAATTAAAACTCTATCACTTCATACATTAAAGTACTTCGATTGAATTTTCTCATTTATTTTGTTTTTTGTTTTTTGTTTTTTTTTTGTTTTTGTTTTGTTTTTTTTTTTTTTGTGTGTAGTACTTACTTTATCATGCTTTGCTATACTCAACGTATCGTTTGTGTTAAAACAGCTTAATCAACACGGTAATACCTAGGCTGAACATCTTTATACTGCACTATTGGGTGCATCATTCAATATATAATGAAAATAAGAAAACAAGCATGACTTGGTTCTCGGTTGTCTTTCTAAGCGGGATTCATTTAATGTAAGGATATCAACAATACTTGTAACAATTAACAAAGCACGGATATCGAATTGAATCGAACCAATATTATAAAAACTACACTCATTTCCATTTTTTTAAGCAACAGTGTCGATATATCACATATTTGTTAATGTCTCTGTAAATGGGCGGTAAAACACGCCTTGAAAAAATGCATCGGATTTAAGTTCTGAAACAACATGGTAAAATGTGTATCAAATTGCATTTTTGAAAAATATTATGTCACGAAGGGTTAAAGGTTACTTGCCGTATTTATTGAACTGCCGTTGGCTAGAACATTTTATGTTAATCTAATATTAAATATCATCTAATAATGTAAAAATGTAATATGACATATGACTTATAAAACAAATTCACATCTAATATCACTTTAATAATTTGCAGTATGCAGAAGTTTCCTTCCTGACATATTGATTGCTGTTATTTTTCTCAAGGCTCATACTAATCAGATAAATTAAATGTTTTAAAACGCTGTTGTGCATGTTAAAAATGAATGTTTAATAACTTTTATCAACTGATGTTAATCACGTCTAATGTAATAACATATTTTCTTTATATAAAGAGTTAAAAATAATTTACAGTAAATTATACAATCACCAGTTGGTGTTAAAACTTTTATCAATATAACTTCGTATGAAAATAAACTGGATATATCATGTTCCCGGCACAATCCGTGGCATCACCTGAGCCCACTCAAACCTCGAATTTATGTTGAAGTAATAGGGGTTCTAAAGGCTACGAAAAATTATTACCCGTTCTTTTCTTCATTCGGACAGTGTTTAAAAATATCAGAGAATACCAGATATAGGATTTTTCTACATTGCATGTGCTGTCATTTTTTGATGGAATTCAGTATGATCATTGATTATCACAATAGGACAAAATATGAAAAATGATTACATTGTTTTATCTTTTAGTTCTGATGCGCACTTGAAAAATAAGGACAAACATAATCATTAGATTTAAAAAGAACTTGAAAAAAAAAAACAATAACAAAAAACAAAAAAAACAAAAAACAAAAAACATATTATTTCTTAATAGCAGTTAACCCTATATGAGACATTTCGTAGGAACGAGAAATAAATTAGGATCAAACTAACGAATAAATGTGTTAAATGTATCATTTTGTCATTTTGTGTCATTTTGCAAGTAACGTAAATTTGTTTCACAAAATTATCTCAAATACACAATTTTTGAGTTGTGTCTTGCACATTTAGTATGATTTATGACTGGTTATCATTTGGTCAACTCGGAAGTGACCGGGGTGTCTAACAAGGTGTCAAAATGAGTTACGATGTTTGAAACATTAACGTAATATTACATGCGTCCCAGAAAACTGTTTCGCTTACTTGTCATTTGAAGTTTATAGGATATACTTCTTAGAACGGTCCGGGTAAGTTATTCTCTTAAAATTTGTTTTAAATATTTAAATCAACGTTATACCACAACTTTGATGTGCCAGTGCCATACTCTGTTATTCTGCATTAAAATTAATATATTCTGTTCTTTTTAATGTGTGAAAAAAGAGTAAAATTTGTACATTTTGTTAATAGTTAACATATTGATTTTAGTGCAGAATAACAGAGCATGGCACTGATACCTATCCAAATATACTAAAATCGGCGATTTATCTGTTCTTAGACAAAGACATGCGACTTTTTTCTAATGATATTGTCTTTTTATTTAAGCGTCAGCTGCTATTTCATATGTCAATTTTGTTTTATAGTTAGATGAATATCTTGAATAAGAAAAATGAGTAACACGAAATGTTTCCATTTACAGATACTAATTCTAACGCATAGTCACATTAAAAATAGCATTTATATACGTTCAAACGATAACGCATTTAACATTAATTAGCATTCTTTGTAAGAATCATGCAAATTCTGCAAAATGTGATGCACCCCAGAAAAGGTTACATATTTTTATTTTTGTTATTAAGTTGCTTTATAGATCTATATGATGATATATTGGATTATTCATTCCAATATATCTGCTCTTGGGGGATAATCCACATTGAAAATACAACAGTTTCTATTGTATTTTACTGTCATTTACAGAGTTATCTTCCTTAGTTATAAATTCCACAGTACATTCTATATAATTTTTATCTTCTAAGAGCATGGGTTATATGAAAAACCACATGTCAATTTCTGTTTACCATAACAATTTAAACAATATATCAAAAATAAAAATATGTAGGCTTTCCAACCATGAATCACATTTTGCATGATTCTTAGGTGGGGTACTACTTAATAACTACAAGTTGTATTTGTGCTTAGTTAATCTTTTTTTTTTCTCAAATATTAATTTCATAATAGAATAAACTTTAATAAAATTGTTTTCCTCTTTGTAACAGTTTGACAGGTCTATAATGCCACAAAGAGGACTGATGATTTCACTGGTGTATGTTGTACTAGCTTTCTCCTGCGTGTGCGCTCAGATCCAATATGGGCCTGCAACAAAAGACATTTGGCCAGAACAGGAGATAACAGCCATAGCTGGTATGATTTAATATTTAATCTAAAAACTCACAACTTATACCAATTCCATATTCCCCATCTTTCACAATGTAAGTACAGCAGGTTGATTTTGTACAATTTCTCGATGAAGTAGTCCTATTTCGATAGTTTTGGGTTTGAGTACTTTTTGTATACAATTATTTTTTTTTATTCAGATATTCCTTTACATTCGATTCTCATACTGCTGATGAGAGGTTACTATTTGAAACAAGTGTACAGCATATCGAAATATGCAATAAATATGATGGGTATATTTAGCCTACCATGCAGATTCTTACTATATCCTGCAATCGTCATCTTCATATACAAGAACAAGGGGTCGAATATGGCTGTGCTGTATTTGTGTACATGTAATTTTTTGTCTGTTTTTTTTTTTTTTTTTTTTTTTTTTTGGCTACTTCAATTATTATATATAGATCCACCTTGCATCATTCGGCATACAAAAATAGACCCGTTCGACGGGGCATATTAGGGACAAATCATAATTACCTTTATGAGTGGCAAGCCAAAGTGGACAAAAATCAATATTTTATGTAATATTAGAAAATGTTCATTTTTGTCCACAAGTTTTATTGTATGTTACATGGTATTTGGTGGATGACTGTCTCATTTGCAATCATACCACATCACTTATTTTCTTATACAAAACTTTAAACTGATTATTTTCAAATCACGACTTCATCTTTTTAACAAAAAAGTAAACTTTTGATTCTAGTCAAAATATATATTATCATATAATCTTCAATTCAAATATTGATTATGTATGGAAGGAAATGGCAACATATGTTTCCATGAGGACGCTTACCCTACCAGTGTGCCTGGTTCATGTTCCCAGTTTTTTGTGGAGTTAGAGTTGCTCATTTACTTTTGTTTCTTTGTGTGCGTTATAATTAAATATTTATACGGTTTCAATAAGGTTTCGTAGTGTTAAATATAATAAGAAACCCTTTTTTAAACCCTTGATTTCTGTGTCATATCTCAAGTACCAGTCCATTTTAGGACACTGCCTATGGTAGGAGTGAATCTTGAATGGTCATAACAACCTACCAAAAAACATTGTGTTTTTCGTCTGTATATTCTATATGTTTACGTAACGATATTCCGTTAGTTTTGTGAAAACCAGACATTCATCCTCTACATTAATCATCAAAATCAAGAATGAAAACTCATGCAAAGTGTCAATTTCATACACAATCTATATAATTGTGTTCACAAACTAAGACTGAATTATAAATAAAAGTACATTTTGTGTGTTGACGAATCACTTACAGTGTGATTTTGTAAAGCTGCTACTGATGTGAAAGGCGATTCATTCATTTCATACAGTCTTTAATTATACGAATTTAAAAAAAAAAATTATCTTGTAAATACCATCGGAGATTGGATTCATGTAGAACAAATCAGATGATGTAATTCTCGTGTGTAACTCTAATTTAATTCTTTTCTGATTCCACATACAAGTAACTTTTAATATTTTTTTAGCTGCCGTTTTCCTATTTTTCTTCCTGATGAGAACGGAAATGGTGGACGGAATATTCAATGGCGGCGTCGCACCATCTCCTAACTAATTTCAATTTCGGTATGATATTGATAGATGACAAATATGAAATTAGAATGTCATTTTACCTTTTGCAAAGAATCGATGCAACGTTTACGTATTTTTACATATTCAAAGTGTGGACATATCCAGCTTCTTTTCCCATTAAAACATTTCTAATTCAGACTCTCTTTTTAATTTCAGTTGACCCTTTAATTGACTGAGTACGCACGATGTATTCTGGTATTTCAGCGATGTAGGGCTTAGTATACCCATTGACCTTTCAACAGTTAACTCAAAAGGATCTATTTGATTATAATCTGTGTAGACACAATCGACAAACTAAGTTGTTTATTCAATTTATTATAGCTAAATAAATAATCAATAAAACATCCAATCAAGGACGTATAAACATGAAAAGAGATATGTAAGCTTTTAATAATCTTAGTCCATATGGGGAAAATTAATTGCCATTTTTTTAATGTTTGTTCTAAGCATCAAGAACTGTAAATGTATCAATTTTCGCGGTTGCTAATTTTCGCGGATTCTGCCAAGTAAACATATTCGCGGGTATCAATTTTTGCGAATTTAAAAAAATGATAAGCCTTATGTAGTGTTAAAAATCAATATCGCGGGTACTATTTTCGCTCTTTTATGTTCACCGCGAAAATAGCGAAAATAAGTACACCGCGAAATTCAATACATTTACAGTATATTAAGTAAAGTAATGTCGGCATAATTTTGTCTAGAACTCGATCTATTTCATTTCCAAGACAACAAAACCCATTGCTATCATTCACATGTATACGACAGATGTTTTCGGTTCTTTTTGATTATTGTAGTTCTACATTAATTTTGAATACTATTCGTGGGAAATGTTTGTACCAGTTATAAGTTAAAGTTATCTAAAGCATATATCACCTTAACAGTAAATCAAATTATAACGGATGTGTTTTTTTTACTACATTTAACACTGAGTTGACTAAATTTTTTTGAGCATCGCACAAATTTGCACTTGAACTTTGAAGTCAAAAATGGATACTGTAGGTTTGATTACATGTACAGCCTGGCTTAACCTACCATGACAGTGTGAAACTCCTTTACCAAACCACGAAATTAATAGCTAGTTTGATATTTTCGCTTATTCTTGATTCAGGATGTTAAATATTGATTGAAATAATACACCTACAGAAATAATATCGGAAAGTGATGTAAGAGTTGATGGCTTATCAGGTGAATAAATTGCTGGAAACATTTCTATATATTTACATGTTATCCGTATCAAAAGACACTCTATTCACCTTAAATGTATATGGAAAAAATGTGCAGTTGTAGTCAACGTTTTTTAAATAGATATTATTGATTTGTTTTCTTCTTGATTCTTGTAAATGTTAAAGTTGTTTATTTTTTTCAGGGTGGAAGAAGAACGAGTATTAACAAATGCCACGAATGTCATCGAAAGGGGATTTTTTTGTCTGTTTCTGTACATAAATTTATAACAAAATTTATTTATTTATTGTGATTATGTAACGATATAGACAACATCCAAATATTACATGTTATTTTGTTTCTTTAATTGTAAATCATATTTGATCATTTACATGTACATGCATTTTCTTTTCTTAAAATACTTATTCGAATACCTGTAACGAAAATTTGTGGTTGATTTCTTTATACTGTCATAGAGAGCAATAGGGAATTCATAATATATAAAACAAATGTAAAAAAAATCATATTAATTTTACAATCCGTAGAAAAATTTCTGCTTGATGGCAAGTGTTTTTAATATCCTTTATGATTATAGGAATATACACAATTTCATTATATCTTGTTTGCTCTTAGATTAACAAAAACATAATTAAGGCAATTTAGAACTGGTTCATCGCTTGAAATTTGATAGGCCAGGAAGAGAATAAAAATTCTTACAGTTTTACGGATTGTGAAATTTGTCATTTTACTTTCACTTTAAATTGTATGCTGAGGACGCTTACCCTACCGGCACACCTGGTCCATGCTCCCAGTTTTTAGTGGAGTCTGAGTTGCTCATTTACTTTTGTTACTTTGTATGTATGATTTTAGTTACTTTATGTTCTTTGTTGTGTATGTCTGTTTTCCATGTCTGGTCTTTGTCCCTGGATTACATTCTTTTGATTACCGCTATAACCTTGGTTCCCTTGATTACTCTTTCAATATCATTGAACTTTTATGTTAGATTTTAAAATTCCTCATGGCCCTGTGATACCAAAAACTTTAACCTCATGAAATTAGATGCATCTTAACTTGACTTATTTTATTATTATTACCAGCATAATCAATCGTTATCGTTTTGATATTTCTTATCGCTTTTTAGTGCATCTTTATGATCTAGGTTCGTCTTTGTTACCATTCCTATGTTGAACTACTGTGAGAAAATTATTGATAGTGGGGTACTGATTTTTGTGGTTTTCGTGGGTTTGCTAAACAACAAAATTTGATTCCCACCGAAAAGAAAATTTTCCATTTGTTTGTATGAAAGAGTTGTCAAATTCACGAATCTTCGAACAGATAGTGTTTTCCAAACCACAAAAAAGTACATTCACAGTATTAGATGAACCATTCCAATTCTCCATTCCCACACTCCGGGTGTTTTCCCGTAACACATGCTTCGTGATCTATAGCATGTATAAATTTGAAGAAATATCTCCTTATGCTATACTACTTGTCCGACACAATAAGCTGGATCTTCATTGTTCTAGCTAACAGAAGCAATATCCCGCAACTAGGCATGTAACGCCACTTGAACACATTATTCTGACAAAACAATCCAGTCGTCACTCTATCCCCTTAATAACGCGTGCTTGGCAGATAAGCAGGGACAACCAACAATAAGGTCATTGGTTTGACTCGACCGGCAATCGAACCTACGACCTCTGGCCCATTCTATGCAAGCACGCTTCCATGAACACTAAGACGGTTATCTGTCAAGAGGTGTTAAAACCTCCATTAAAAACGAAATATATGAAATCTTCTAAGATAAAGATATTGTGTGAAATTATGCTTTATATATCATTTACATTTTTGACAGAAGGGAAAATGGATCAGGGTTTATTTATCAAATTTAAAGTTTATTTCAACATATCAGGAACTGTCTTTCAAAATTCAATTTTTTATCATTGTGATTAGTCCATAACATACGTAAAATGATTTAAGCCAGTTTTATTGGTTACTATACTCATTTCTTGAATCAAATTTCGAAATCCTTTATGCCGTAATTTTGTCCTCTATTTTTTCTCGTCATGAAACATTCAACCACTTCAGTGGAAAAATGACTCAAAACCGTATAGATACTCATTGCACCTGGTTTTTTTAAATGGTGTTGTTAATTTAGTTTAAGTTCTCTGTTTAACTTTGGAGTTGCTGTTATGGTTGAAATTATTGCATTGATAAGTCTTTATTTCTTAACTTTCGAGTTTCTGATGTAAAAGGACGACTGTTTCCCTTGATTTATTTACATGTATGTGCCTTGAATCAATCGGGTTTGCTTGTCGTTCGAATAAAAACCTTAGATTCTCTTCATTATAAACTAGATTGATAAATCGTTGAAAAATATTGCTTGCCGCTACAAATCGCCATTGTAAATAAAACTGTTGATAAACAGTGAAATATATATAAAACAAAACAACTGAACAAAGACAACAAATACCCGAAATAAAATTAAAAAAAAAACAATAATAATAAAATAAGAGCAAAGATGGACTGACGATATGTATAAATTATGTTATTACAATTTTACGTTAAGTGATATTCACGTTTATTTAAAAATATACGGATATTTAACACATACACATTGTTAGAAGACACAAATTGCGTGTTTTGAAGTAAATCAGTTTTGCATAAATTTATTGCAGGAGTCAGTATTATTTATAACGTCCAACTTTGTGTAGAGTTCACCTCTTAAAGAGTGTATTTTAAGTTCTCGATTTCTTTTTTTTTCTATCATTTCCAACAAAGATGGAGGATTAAACCAAAATAATGCTTTATCCGCATTATGCTTGTTTAAATGGATAGCTTTGACACAAATCAAGCAGTAGAAGTTATCAATTTCGTATCCACAAAACAACTAACACAAATATACACAAAAACAAAACAAAAAAAAACCAACAAAAACAACAAATTCAAAACAGAAATCTAACAAACAAACAAGTAATTAAATAATTAAGATGCATTACCTGCTTCTTTATATGATTTGAATAATAATAATAACGGTACACTAATTAAGAATATGTGGGAAGATCCAGCGACATTGAGAAGAAAGGCTTATCACATTGGTGATAAAACTAATGTTACATCACTTGGTCATGAAGTAAAGGAACGCTGGTAATGAACATGTAGCAATTTGAAATTCACAAACTTTTTGGCACAACAAAAAACGTTACTTGTCCCTACAAATTTAAGAACATTGACGTAATAATGTTTTATCACCTACTTTACATAATAAAAAAACAGGAGAACTAGAATTTGATTTGCGGTAATCAAAAAGAAAACAAATCTGGGAGAACAACTAGACAGAGAAAATGGACACACAATAAAGAATATGAAATAAACAAATTACACGCACACAAAAATAAATGCAGATGAACAAACCGGAATCCACTATAGCTACAAACTGGGAGCATGGGCTAAGTGTACCGGTAGGGCAAGTGATGTCATTTGAATTCTTTAGCGTCGGACCCAAAGATTTTGAAGAGGGACAAGGTTCTATGAAAGGGGTACCAGGCTTCGATTTGCTTAATCTACTTATATTTTACCTTTTGCTTTTGTTACTTTGTATGTATGATTTTAGTTACTTCATGTTCTTTGTTGTGTATGTCTGTTTTCTATGTCTGGTCTTTGTCCCTGGATTACATTCTTTTGATTACCGCTATAACCTTGGTTCCCTAGATTACTCTTACCCAAACTAAAGACCACCGGTACACCTGGATTCTCTACTGTTCTCGTAAGCTTATCTATTTGATAAATCTAATCGTCTACTTTAAAGAATAGTATACGAGTTGTCATTTTGTGACGGATGTTCTGCTCTGTGTGTGGTATGTGTAACAGCACATAGGTATACCTTTCAAATCTTATGTTTATAGTCGGCTAATATCTACAGAACAAGCAACAAACATACATTATTAAAAACCGAACATTTTTTTTTCCATTCAGTTCAGGTATATCTTTCTTTACAAAGGTTTATAATCATTAAAATTTACGAAAAAAAAATTTGAAAATTTCTGAATTAAACAGGCTTCTGGATTCCCCAATTTGTCAATAATTTCTTATCGTGTGAGAAGCAACAGTCCGCAGGTGTCCTTGCCACCCTTTTCAAACATATCTGGCTCGTAACCAACCATTTGTTATTTTATCCCATTTAATTTCGCGTACTTGGCGTACATATTCCAAGAATTCATATTTATAAAATATATATCACTCGCAAATATTTCCTGCAATGTGGTAAAACATTTGTATTTTGTCTTCGTATTAATCTGATATAAAGAAATAACCTGTCACAGAAATAGAATAAACATTTATCGTTTGAAACATGCCGAAATAAACTCATTTTTGAACAACAATTACAAAAAAACATAATAAAGGTATAACAATCAGACAGAGAAAATCTACATACAACAAAGATAATGGAATAATCAAATTATTTATGCATTAAAACAATGCAATAGATAATGAGCATATTGAACAAAACTACAGACAAACAAAACAAACAAAAAAACAAACAAAAAAACAAAAACAAAAACAAAAAACAAAAACAAAACAAAACAAAACAAAACAAAATAAATAAAGAATACGCTAGGTGCACCAGTGGTTTTAATTCTAATATTTATATATATTTCATGCATTTTCATGAAGAGAACACAGATTAGTTTATTTAGTGCATTTCGGAAAGTAACGTCATGGACATTGGTAAAATAGAAGGAATATGCAATGCAAGACTGGTACATGACGTGTGATATGTATAAGCGTTCCGACAGATGTATATATTAGATTTCGCCTGATAAGAAGAAATAAGGCCCAAAGATACAACGAATTGAAAGAGCAAAACAAATTATAACTTCGCAACAAACTTATTTGAACAAACAACATAACTGAGATGTAATGTACAAATTTCCATAAACAGTCAAAATTACGAGAATAAAAATAGGGATACTAATAAAAAGAAATACCAAACATGAAAAGAAAACCCAAATAGCCGAAACACTGAAAAACTCAAATTTAAAAGAAAATTAAATGAAAGATGACATTGCTATGAAGGGAAATTTATAAAAACAACATTTATACAACATAACAGAGTTTTCGTGTCATAGTCAAATAAAAGAATGAAATCATACACTATTTGTTAAACATGTAAAGTACATAGAAATATCACCAAGATGGCGAAAATTGGGTATCTGACACGATAACTTCCTCAAACTCCCTCGACTTCTTCACATCACTAGATATCGGACTAAAATGTCGAAATTTGTTCTGCCAAGCCGATCCAAGATTAACTGGAAACACAAACTTATGTTTCTACATTTAAGATTACCTGTCAGTTATTACTAAAGCTTGTAAATTCAATCGACTATTTGTTCTATGATTTTCATTATGCATCCATGGTTACGTATGGAAAAAATGATCAAAAGAATGTGGGGATGGGGGAATAAAAAAATTAGAAAATAAATAGAAATAGAAACTACGAAATACATTTATAAAACAAAATAAAACATAATACAAATAATTACTGAAGCATTCGAATAAGTAGTATTTTAAAAGCACTGTAATTATCAATAGTTCTATCCGAAATTGATATTTCAGATGTGAAAATGTGTTGAAAGTAACATATAAAAATTCTACTAGCGTTTTGTTCCCAATCAATGCAAGTGTCGAATTAAATGTGGTTTACATGTTTTATTATATCTGTTATAAGGAAAATCTGTCTGATATTTAGACTAGATGTCCAGAAAACGATTTCCTATTATTCAATCATACCACATTTCCTTTTTTAATATATGTTTAATAATACTATGCAATAAACCGCCAATATTACAGAGGATCTTTTCACGCATTACACGAAAAAATAAATCTGGTCACTACCTCCTCGGGGTGGAAAATTTTGACATACATTAAAATATCCAATTAGGTATCGTGTCTTTCAAATACTGTAAGCGTATTGATTTTCGCGGATTCTGCCAAGCGAACATATTCGCGGGTATCAATTTTTAATTCCAAAACATTATTAGACTTATATAGTGTCACAAATCAGTTTTACTGGTACTATTTGTTCGCGCTTTTATGTTCACCGCAGAATATAAAAAATTAGTACACTGCGAAAATTTATACTTTTACAGTATATTACAAGCAAGAAATTTTGAGGTTACATGGGGCACTTTATTAGTTGGTTCACATAATCCCAACATTACAAATTATTTGTTATCAGAGCGGTTCTTCCAAATTTATCCTTGACCACTTTCCTTTTGAACAAAACTTCCAGGAAACGGTATCATTACTTAAGTGTCAGTATCTGTAAGAATCAGGCAGTGGGTGAAAAATGGTATGAAAACATCCACCATTTTGATAGTATAATTTGATTATTTTCACCGTCAGAATCAAAGAAAACAGACAAGATGTTCCATATCATGCTGACCCATTGACCTACAATTTCATAGAAATGCACTGAAAATGAACATTTCAAGGGCAGATAACTCTGTCAAAAACATCATTTTTCTAACATTCCATTGAACAATTTCTGCCCAAATCCAGTGATGCAGAGATCAAATAATGGTCTTTTCAATAGAGAAATTATCCTTGAGTGACATTACAATGTCAGATTGGTTGTGACAGGCATGCTTCTGATATTTCCCATTTAGCCTGATTCTTCCAAACATTTATACTCAAAGAGCATGTCATACATAAGTCGTGTCTGTTTTGTTAATATTAGTGTAAGACTCTCGTGGTCAATTAAATTGTAAAAGTAAAACAAAGTAATAGTCCAAAGAATAATGATTTTCCAGCATAGAACATTTCGAATAAAAAAATACAAATAAATGAAAAGAAATATACAATTGATTAAAATAAATAAGCAAACAAATTAAATGAAATAAAGAGTATTAAATGAAATGAAATTAAATTAAATTATTAAACATGCTACAACACAAGTTAACGAGAGATAAATCATTTTGTCATAAATTCAATTATTTGGGGTTTAAAATGTAAATACGAGGAGACCATAATTTGCTAATGTTGCAAAAGGTACAACTTTACTAAGACTAATAACTTGAGAACTAAAATTACAATAAAGTGGTCTTTTTATATATAGTTAAACAAAAGGAATATGTGCAAATACGTAATTGTAAATGGATACCCTTTTTTTCATTTCTTCTTTCCTGGGAACAAAGTTGTATCGAACACAGGGACCCTTACATGTGCCCAATTGGGGTATTTAAGGATATTGTTAAGATAGTACAATACGGTTAGATCATTTCTGAAAATTTTATCTCATTTTGTTGAAATAAAGCTGTTTTAGACAGTCCGCATAGAAAATTGAAGTGTTTTGTCATAAAAAGTGCATATTTTTGTAAATGATTAGACTCTTTTCGATTCATTCTCTCACAATTTTAGTTCCAAAAGTTCGTGCGAAATAAGGTATTTTGAAAATCAGCCATCTGATGCTGAGGAGAGAACCTAACACGGCAGGGGACTAAAACAGATACCATTCTTTATTTAAATTACACCTGTTTACCATAACATATATTATACATGTCTATGTTTAAATGCTTAACTACATTCAAACACTATATCCACCACATTTCAACTTTTGATTTTAAGTTTTACAAAATTTGACAGGGGTAACTTGGTTTGCGAAACAGCGCGCCTTAATATAACTGTATAGTGCACCCTAACAACAAGAGAGTATTCAATAAAGTGTTTTAGAATTTAAGAAAAACCTGCGTATGATTTTAATGGTACTATAAAAAGACAATATATTTCTCTACGATGCTTACTTATACAGTCTAAGAATCACGCAAGATGTGTATACATGTATGATGTGAAACATGAAGAACAGCAAAAAATCAACAAGAAACAAACAAAAAAACAAACAAACAAAAAGACAACAAACAAAAAAAACCGCAGATGTTTGATTGCATTATCCAAGTGCTTATACTTATAACCTTCAGAAATAACGATCAAAGTGTTTGTAAAGTTTTCCGTTTTAAGATATTGATTGGTCAGTTGTCAATCGATGATATCTTTGATTTAATATTAAGTTCTAATGTAACAAAATGCAATGACTCAATACGACTAGTAAAGACTAATTTTTGTAGATTACATGTAATTAGACATAACACCATGTAAGAAGGGAGACAACGTTTGGAGTATATAACGAGCGCTGTCTTTCTAATGATCACTGTTAGTTTAGTCAAGAACAAGAATAACTTATCCAGGTAAAATATACTTTCTCTATATATGAATATTGAATCTTATATATTAAAAAAATGTATAATGTATTTAATGTAAAATGTATAATGAATAAGTTATTAATGCTTCAAAATTTATGATTTTGCATGAACTAATGCTCTTTTTTAAATAGTAAAATTATAGATTTTTCAAACTATTTTGCAGGAATAGTAATTATTTTCATATTAAAAAGAAAATAATAAAAAAAGATAATTATTAGTACATAATTTTTGTTTTCATTTTGGCACTATCGATACGCAAACAAAAAGACTGTCGGCGAACTCCGATGACATTTAAAATCATTATACATATTCATTGTATTATTTCAGTATATAATAGAATGTTTATGCTGTGTTATCGTGTGATCTGATATCATTTTACCAAATCAAAAATTTATTTTAATTTAGTACAGTACAAGCAATTACAAAAAGTTTCTATGTTTCTGTATTCTTTCTATGCCAGGGGCTCTTATCATAATTATTACAAAATTAATCCCCAAGGTACTTATAATTATATAATTATAAATAGATCATGATGCTATGCTCCGGTCCATATATTTCTGACAGTAAAGAAATAAAAAATCTTAAAAATATTGTGAAATATTAAAAAGCAAAATATTTTTATATGAATTTCAAACAATTTTGTCTAAGTTCTTTTTTTTTAATTTGACTATATTTTTATTTCATCTACAATGTCATTTTCAATTATTGAATGAACACAAAGTATTCTGAAAAGGTTACCTGAACAAAAAGAATTATGAAGCATTTTAAATTTCACGTACAGAGACTGAATTGATAGACAATAAGTATGTCGAACTTTTATTTGATTGCAAGCAACCACAAATAAAATTATGAATGTTTAATCTCCCTTTTAGAATGAAGCTTGTTATCGCCACCGTTGCTGTCTTGGTTTGTCTTTTCGGCATGAAGGGAATCCATGCTGACGACGGATATGGTTATGGTGGAAATTACGGAGTCGGAGGCTATGGAGCTGGAACTTACGGAATGGGAAGCTACGGAGGCTCACACGGTGGATGGGGAAGCGGAAGTTTCGGATACGGAGGAATTGGAAAAACTGGTTTCTCTGGGTATGGCAAATCTGGTTATTCCGGATACCACGGAGGACTTGTTGGTGGGTTTGGATCTGGATACGGAAAGAAAGGATACTCCGGGTACGGCAAGAAGGGAGGATTTGTCGACGAAACCATCGTCATTCCCGGAGTCGCTCCAGTTGGCATTGGTGCCGGAGTTGGTGCGGGTATTGGGGCTGGAGTTGGTGCAGGACTTGGAGGAGGACTTTTTGGAGGAGACAGTGCACTCCCACTTCGTAAGTCTATACAAACAATTTGATTATTAAAAATAAATAAACAATTAAAAAAAGAAACATTGCCGGAAATTTATCTAATCTACAAAGATCAGACGAATGTATCAAGTGTTTTTGAAAGATTCTATGGACGTTACTTATTTATCGCATTGTTCAAGGTACTATCTTACTTATTTTTAATCTGTATATGTTTTTTATTACAGTTGCACTTCTGTTGGGAGCCACCCTTTTGTTCCGTAACAACAACAACTAAATAACATAATAATTGGCAGGTGAGTAATCAAAACAGTGTAAATTCAAATATTATTGTGATTTTGTACTTTTAGATTTAGATGTTGAGCAAAAAATACACATTAGTCCAAATTCCATGATGCAAGTTCGGGTCATTGCGATAATAATTGTCGTATTTTTTGCAATACCAAAATAAATGGCCATATATGCAATATTTAAAGTTATTGAATGTAACTTTAATTTATCAAGGATGGGTTCCTATGAGTGTTACAACTGATTCTACATTTATGCACTGAAGAATACTTTACAGTTTAAATGCAATGTATTTGTAAAATATATCATAATGTTGTGCCTACGAATCGCTAGTTAGCAGTACGTACACTTCTAGATAGATCCTATTTCGTAGTTTGTTTACACAATATTTAAGGAATTTCTAGTTTTACTTGCATAAATTGTAGCTATTCAGTTATTTACAAAGCACATTGCCTTTTGTGAAATATTATGATTTCGAAACTGTTAATCAATTGAAGGTGATAAAAACACAACATTTTGAAAATAATTTATTCATACATGTTACATTGATATTGTGTACTTTCATATGTTTAGGTTGAAAACCTGATGACAAAGTAACATTATTACGTACAGCTGCAGCAGCATAGTAGAAGTAGACTAGTTGTAATAGTTTGTTATTGTTTTAATAAAAATAGTAATTTATTTGCATGTTTTTTTTTTCAATAATGTCGGCAAAAAACAGGTGTTATTTTTTCATCTCATACAATGACATGATAACATGTTTATAAAATGCATATAATGCTTACAAATGAGCAAGTTACATATGTAAATTGTATAAACTTCTGATTTAAACAATAGAACATCCCCGTTTTCAATTTTCATATATCCGCATCCCCCTAGAAACAGCATTTGTTTATCTTGATATAAATCATATATCATTATAATACGAAGTCAAATTCCATAGTAATACTTATAGTTGGTTCTCCGATCGACTGATGAACAGAGAAAACGAAGTCAAGAGTATTTTTTGATAGTTTATTCAGTATAGGATACAATAAATAACAATTAGTTAGATACACGGGTTATAGTTTAGGCGATATATATAACATTCACATAAACACAATCACAACAATTTGTATAACAAAGCAGAATTCAACACACATCGAAAGTGAATGTTCCTAAAGATCAAAAGGTGACATGTACTTTAACTATCAAAAATTTGAACAGCTATATATGAATTAGCAATAATTTCAAATCAGTATCAGCGAGTGTTCCTAAAAAGCAGAAGGCGTTAACCTAATTGGTGCATCTGGGTCTCATTTACTTTTGTTTCTTTATACGTGTAATTTTGGCTATTTCATGTTACTTTTTCCCTGTCTAGTCTTTATTCTCGAAATTTATTCTTTTGATTCCTGCTTGAATCTTGGTTTCTTTGATAAATCCCTTCTTTAACAATAATACAGTAATCAATTTCATTAAGAAGAAAACATTCATCGATAAAGTCAAATGACGTCAATATTGGAATTTATAAAAAGCAATACACATTAAAGGAAAGATGTCTCGGATATTTCCCAAACAGTATAAGAAAACTAATACAAACAACTAAGTTTAATTCTTACCATTTATGGAATGAGCAATACAACACTGAAATTAAGTAGGAACTCACTTTAATCAATGTCAGTCTTTAAAATCAATACACAATGATTAAATAACTTGGACCTGTAAAAAATAATTTAAAGTGCAAATATCACCAAAAAAATCCGCGTCGGTACTTAGACATATATGATTCACTTCAATTAACTCCAGAAAATATAATACAATGTACAAGGTATTCATATCAATGAACGTGCTATGTCGAATATTTACATTTCATTGCCGTGGTTTCCAATTGTCCTGTTTTTTACCCTGAATATTTTCATTTGTTATATCGTGCCGTTGAAAATGTCAACAGCAACTGAAGACAATCATTCAAGTTGAAAGCAGAGAATATAAACAAGCTGAGTAAGACATTTAAGTAGATTCGAACAAAAATACATATAAAAAGGAGAGCAAAACCTTAATTAAAAAACAAAGAAAACCAACTGTAGGATCGTTTTGTTAGAAATTTGTATTTTTAGCAACACCGAATTGCCAATTTTAGGTCCATGTGTAAATTGAATTATATAAGGTATTATGGAAAAGAAGCCCAAGGTGGTAATGACAACATTTAACTTTTGAACATATTCACACGCGGAAAATGGGCAGATCAATCGATTTATTTACGACTTAGTAATAGAGAAAAAAGAAATGTAATCCGCATTCTGTTTTCTTGCCTGTCACAATAAGGCCAAGAAGGATTACAACAAAATTACCGAACTGATAAACTCTAGCCAAAAGTCAAAACAAATAAAGATAATCTGTATAACAAATTAAAATATCATGGGAAAAACTGGAAAGTACGAAACCACCGCAATTGTCATAAAATGTAAATATTCGACATAGCAAGGTTATTGAGAGATGTACATAATATCTTGTACATTAATTTAGACAAAACGAAACTATAATAAAACTAAAATCATATAATATGAAATATTGTTGTTAAGTTTTGTTAGTGTGTGTTGAAGACACTTCATTAAGTTATATTGATCTATTTGGTATTAACTAGTCAGACGAGGGTATTACAATCATTTCTTTCATGAAGGCTAGGTTAATTCATTCTCAATTTAAATCTGAGGCATGTTTGATCTTTTCTGTTAATTAATTTCATAGTGTCGTTATCAATAATTGATTTCCGTATCAAAACCAATTAACGGATTCTATGATCTTCCGTTAAAGATAATGACCTCGAACGTTGAGATAAGAAGAAATAATCAAACATCATTTGTAATGGTTTTGTATTCGTTGCGTTGATTTGTTGGTTGAATCTGTGGTTTGATTTTACACATGATGCGTTAAGAAATAATAAATGTTTAAGTTTTGACTATGATTGATTCATCAAATGGTTATTTTTGTAGTATTACGTCTTAGGTCAGATAACTGATGAATTTAATTGCCCGAACGTTTGATTAATCAAACAGACCCTACAATGAACTAGTCAGAGATGCTGTGCATGAGTACGGTATCTCAAAGCAACAACATGGTAGACATATCCTCCCAGTAGGACTTGGAGCAATCCACTAATCATCACTATTGCCTAATATGCCATGAACATAGAGGGGAATCTGTGACTACCGAATTAATAGCGTTATGCATTACTCAACAAAGGTTGATCCGACGACTCGAAGCGTGAAAATTACCACGAGACTCCGGAGAAACGAGTATTGCAATACATCTTGCATATATATCCACTAAACATATTGTACTAGTAATTAAAGAGCGACACCTAGGACTTTGGGATAATGCACTTGAGTCTTTCCAATTTGCACCAATGCGGTAGTTTATTAAGCATGACGATACGATCTACACAGAAATAGGAGGCTGAAAGTTAAAGGTGGAGGAAAATGTATCAAAATAATGTTTGGAAAAGTTTTATATTAACAGTCTACAATCTTTTTAATCTTCATTTGACAAAATTAAATTTTGCCTATTGCGTATTCCTAACAATTTAAAAAAAATATATGATAATTTTAGAGCCATTTTTTTTAAATAAAATTAACTACAAAAGTATTTTAACAACCAACCAATAGAAAAAAAAAAAACAAAAACAAACAAAACAATTTAATTTTAGGTTCTTCATCGATAATTTTTACCAATTGAAATCCGCTCATAATCTATTTAACATTATATTGTATCCTGTATTCCCATGCTTCTAAAATTGTCAAAAATATATAGTTCCTAGACACTGTTACTTGTTGTACGAAAAGACCTAGTTTAATACCTTTTCTCTATTTATTTCACTCTCCATTTTTAGTTTTGATTTGAAATTAAGACATTTTAAACTTGAAATACCAACATATCTAGATTTCAAGATAACTGACAATTAATGGCGACAAAACTAACTAACGTACGTACTTGTACTTGCTTACTTCTCGGCATGCTGTCAGCATGTAGGCTGCAACATGGGTTACCTTGGGTCTATCTTTGGCTATTCTTTTTCCTATTTTACTCCATTTCTTATTCATGCCTCTAGGTTCTTTGTACATAGTCTTCCTTACAAAGATCTTATTTTTTTTTTTTTGATGCAATGCAATAGTCAGGATGAATATAAAATTGACCAATAGCCATTTTCAAGGTAAAAAGGAATTTAATATAAATAAAATATAATTAAAATGTAAAAACGCAGAAAATGATACCAAAATTTTCAAAATAAAAAACTCAGACTTTAACTTAATGAACAAGATGGATATCATTTTATTAAGCCCTATGCGTTTCAACTTTCTTTTGACTGGTATGGTGATAATATACGGTTATTGCATGAATACTGGTTATTATTATCCAAAGAAATATTTTATATTGCATGAGTTCCAGAAATTTGTACTTTCTTATCTACTTTAGACTAGAATACTTTGTTACCGGAAGACAACTAAATTCAACAACTAGCGGACTATTTTCGACTTAATTCAGATAATGCTTTAACTCAGTGAGCTTATGTCAAGAATTTTTTAAGGGATTTCAATGGAGACACTACTAGTAGTGGTTTGCTGAACATGTTAAAAAGAACCAAACCTTCTGTTGGACATGTGTATTCAAACATAGTTTACTTGTTATGCATTCACGAAGATTTAAGACCACAAATGTGAACAAACTGATGAACATTGGTTTGAATATCCAGTCAGATTTAGATTTTGTTGTGAAATGTATCTTTCGAAGAGAGAAATATAGAATAATATTTTATCAAGTTTCAACTAGAACTGTTCAACAACTAAAATACTAAATTAAATTGAAATTCAAATATTTTACATTTTATTTAAATGCTGTATTTTTTTAGACCTTGGTTTTAAACAGATTTCCATTGATGTGTATACTGACAATATCATTTTCAAGAATCCATGAAAGTGTGCTTCTAATCAACGAAAATTTAAACTACTTTCACAGTATTATCTTAAATGATCATCGAAACAAACGACAGCTAATACGGTTTTTCAAACAACGGATTACAAAGCTCATGCAGGAAATGGTAAATTAAATAGACCTTTCTTTCATATTTCCGACTTTGACTTTCGTTCTTTTAAATTCTGAGCAAAGTGAAATACACTTCCAACCCAACAGACTGGTTTACTGTCCGATTGGAACAATACCTAACTTCTAACTGCGATAAGTACTTTGTTAATATCGACTAACTAATTTCAAACCATTTAGGTACTTACCAAAGTGTAAATAATTAAAGTTTATAAGAAATTTTTTTTTATAGTTTTTCCTTTCCCCGTTGAGACCGCCAACCAGGTTGTCGGGTGTTGGTGGGTTACGTCTCTTTGGAGAACTTGCTACAATGGTTTGCATATGAAAAAAACTACTATTAAAGGATCTTAATGACAGAATGCCGACAAAACTTTACGAGCAGAAGGAAATCACCTTTCTTTATCAAAGATTCATCGAACAAGAATTCATAATTGAAAGAACTTAATAATATTACATATTATTAAAATTAGATGTTTAAATATAAAATACAATCTAACAAAAAAAAATGTTCAATAAAAATGCCATTCAAGACTTTGTATTATTCAATTATACCAGAAAATGCCACGATCAGGGAAAAACTTTCGTAATCATGGTACATGTCCGGGTTATTTAGTTTTACGTGAACAAAAAGTAGAATTGCAAAGACTAAACAGTAATAACTAACTAGTACGTGTAGCAGGCATGTAATTGGACATAACTCCCTGTAAGGAGGAAGATAGAGGTGTATATAAGAACTGTAGAATGTCTGGAAATCACTGGTATTCTAGTCAAGAACACGAACAAGTTATCCAGGTAAAATATACTTGTATTTCTTTGCAGCTAGATTTTAATTTTAGGGTTGTACGCAAACTAAATTTGTTCAATACTGCTTTAACCTACCATTGTGATGTTTTTAGGTTGATATATCTTTTTGGTTAAGGGTTTTGAAGTGATCGTTATATAACATGTAAAAGTATTACGACAAAATCCAAAGCAGAATATTCTAAACGGGGAAATTGTTCCAAATTCGTAACACTTTTGGATGTAGAGCATTTTTGTTTTTATTCGTATTTCTTTTGATATTTGATGAACTAATACAAATATTCCATTGAAATTATGATTTTTGAAAATTCTAAGGGAAATTGTCCCAAATTCGTGAGCTTTGAATATAAATCAAGTCTTTTTTCTACTCGTATTTCATTTGATATTTGATAAACTAATTCAGAAATTCAAGCGATATTATGATTTTCGAGTCCCGCTAAATTCATTTGCCTGTTCATCCACGAAACTCCCATTTGCATCACAGTTTTACACTACTTTAGACTCATATTTTTGTTATTTTGAAAGATTTAAAAAATGTCTTTTTTTGCCTAATTCAAAATAAGTGACAGAATATATTTCATCCAACTACGCAATCAATAGATTTAACTCAATTACAAGATAATGACCATGTAATTATCAGATATTAAATAATTTTTTTTCTGAAAGTGATATTATGCCGCCAGAGGCTTTGAACTGATCATATAAAGTACATGGTTTGATCACATACGATAATCAAAAAAAGATTATGCATGATTAGAAAGACGTACGAGTGTTCTATGAGACATCCAATATAAAAGAGAGAAAATGACACTTCAAACATTGACTTGTTTGAAATTTAGTAGCGATAAGATAGTTTTAGATATTTAGTGACAATAACGATGGTAAAATTTATGGAATAACGTGAACAAAAAGGCCATAACAAAGATTTTAAAATGATTTTTTTTGTGGAGGGGGGTTGTTAGGAATCAACACATTTTTAGAATAGTTATTATTACAGATTCGGTTTTTACATATGCCAAAAAAGAAGCTATGGGTGCAATTAAATTGTTTATTTTCCACTGGTTATGTGTCATGTTTTTTAATTGTTATCTCTTACAGAATGAAGCTTGCCATCGCCACCGTTGCTGTTTTAGTCTGCCTTTTCGGCATGAAGGGAATCCTTGCTGATGAGGGATATGGCTATGGAGGAAACTACGGACTAAGCTATGGGTCAATGGGAGGATGGGGAAGCAGCAAATACGGACTTTCCGGATATGGAAAATCTGGTTATTCAGGATATGGAAAATCAGGATACCACGGAGGATATGTTGGTGGATTCGGATCTGGATACGGAAAGAAGGGATACTCCGGATACGGCAAGAAGGGTGGATTTGTTGATGAAACAATCATCATGCCTGGAGTCGCTCCTGTAGGAGTTGGTATAGGAGCTGGAGTTGGTGCTGGAGTTGGTGGAGGACTTTTCGGAGGAGACAGTGTTCTCCCACTTCGTAAGTCTCAACAATATTACGACTTCATGCTGTTAAACAAACCCTGCAAGTCTGATCTAAAACCAAACAAACATATTTTATGCAAAGTTAAGTAAAGGAAAATGTTTATATGTAATACAATTTAAATCAAAATATGTTGCTTTGTGACTGAAAAGTTCTGTCTGTGCCATTAATAATACATGTACAAATACATTTGAGAGTTTATGCATATTTTGTTTCTTTGCAGTCGGACTTTTGTTGGCAGCAACCCTTTTGTTCCGTAACAACGACAATTAAATTATTTATTATTAATAGGTGAGTTATGACAACGGGAATATTATATGAAATAGACTACATGATTTATTCCTTTTAGAAATGTATTATCGTTTGATCGTATTGCAAAATGGATAAAATACAATTTCTAATTTATTTTTTATCGAGTTTTATGGCACAACGAATCATTTTAACTGTCAATATTTGTTCATTTTTATTTCATATTTCTAAAATATAGCATGTTATAAAGATTGAGGTAAAAATTGTGCCAAATGAAGATACATATATATATTAATCGTTATGCTTGATCAGTATTGAATCTATTTCTATGTTTAAAAGGGCATTTTAAAATGTCTTCATTCAAAATATTCGGAACATTATCTGACTTTTACTTGCAACATTTTATGACCCGAGAAAAAAGGACCGATTCCTGACTTGTCATAGAAAAAATGTGACATATATTTAACAAGTAAAGAAAGATATGGAAATACAATTTGACCTAATTTTTTATTGAAATGCTTGCTGGATTTTTTTATACGGGATTTTCTTCTCAATGTAAATTATCGAGGGTAAAAATCTATATTTTTATATGACGGGCTTCAAGGCTCTTATCCGGTAATTGTACAAACAGCAAAAACTATTATCTAAATTCATTGAAGTATGTTGCTCATGCATGTCTTATAACTTATTATTTACTTTTTTATCATTTTAGGTTCAAAACCTGTTTGATGAATTTAAATTATTTATTGGATGCAGGCAAAATTTGCCAGTTGTATTTGTTATTATCACAATAAAATGTATCATATATGAGCTGTTTTATTACTGATGCAAAAAAAAATGTGCAGAGCGTAAATAATTAAGTGTAAGTTTTTGTAAGAATCAGGCAAAATGGGAAAAATCAGAAACATGCCTATCAAAATCACACGGATCTGACAATAAGATATCACTCCAGGATGCTTTTTCAATTTGGAAAAAAAGAACTATTTGATCTCTGCATCATTGGATTTGCCCTGAAATTTGTCAATAGCATCTTAGAAAAATGAGTTATCTGCCTTTTAAATGATCATTTTCAGTGCATTTCAATGGAATTGTAACTCAATGGTCCACCATGATATGGAAAATCTTGTCTGTTTTCCTAGATTCTGATGGTGCAAATGTGCAAATTGTCAAATTACACTGTCAAAATGTTTGTTGTTTCGTACCTTGTTTCACCTACTGCCTGATTCTTACAGGGAATGACACTTAAATGATTAAGCGAAGCTTATATAGAAAAGAGGTTTACTATTACCATCTACAGTAACACTAGCATATACTATAGATCTAACTTTAAATTTCATTAGCTTATTAATGAAAACAACCGTGCTATTGAATTAGCCGTATTTGTAGGTTTTAATTCCCGAAATTTTTAATTCAGTTTTGAATTTTAGTTTTGATAACAACAAATAACGAACACCACGAAAATTATTACCTCATTAATTCTTCCACAGTATTCCTAGATGTGTTGTGCAAAACGCAGACATGATCATGATTGGATTGCAAATACACATCAACGGTCAACTAGGAATTAGTTTCAAGAAAATATAGTCGTTTTTTATGTTATCATTAAAGAAAAGAAACTTTCGGTGTCTTTGCTTACACTAACGTTGATTTGATTTACTATTAACGACGTGAATGATATATCGGGATTTATGCTACCTTTGGCATAAAAATAAGTGACAAACGATAGCATTGAACCTCTTTCTCTATATAAGTTTCTTGATCGGATCCACATCCCCCTTTTTTGTAAATATTTGGATCCGCCAGAGCCTGCATGAAATATCTGATGACAGCTTCAGCATTCCTCTCTTTATTTCATTTCTATGATTGATGAATATTTATAGCCTCGCAGGGTTTTCATTTCTAGCTAAACATTAGATAGGTTGTTATGCGTCTAAAATAAATAGACAACCTGAATATGTCGGCAGTGAAATACTAGTTGCTTAGAAATAAGCAGGTACTGATACGAGGTTAGAGGTCAACTATTTTTAATTTGATCGATGTGAATACAAATGTGCACTCCTAATTAATCAGCTAATTTAGTTCACGGTAAAAGTTGTTTATTGGGTTTGTTTATTGGCGAAAATAATGGACCTAATTTCTGTATTTGAACCTAAATGGGCTATGCCAATGGGGCTATTTGGCTGCGGTAGTGTAAGATAATTGCAGATGCAATCAGGCTTTACAAATTTAAAGGCTGTGGCGATTGCTATATCAATTCTGATCTTCGATCTAAATTGATAACAACATGCACACGGTCATTTTAAAATATGTTGTCTGTGTCATTATAAAATTCAGACACTGCCAATGGTAAAGTAGTTCATGAAGAAGAAAAACCCACCAAACAACCAGGCTTTTTCAGTCTTCATATGCTGTACTTTCTCTTAACAAGAATCATTTCTACATTTGGATCTGCACTTTTTTAAAAAGCAAACATTCATCTCCCATTAGAATTAACCAAATGGACTTAACTCAAGAACGAATACTCTTGCGAAGTGCAAATTTCATGTACACCCTATATGATTTTTATCTAAAAAGCGCAATAACCAAATGAAAAATAGGACTGGTTTTGTGATCAGTAAATATTTCTAGATATGAAATAAAACTGAATTCAGTCGGTTTTTGACATGAATCACCTTCTGCCTGATTTTTAGAAAGACTGCTACTTCAATGGCCAAAAGAAAGTAAATCTGTAATGAAGACAAATATTTGATAAATGTGAAATTTCCAGTATATACTTTTTTAATCAGAGGTGTTTACGATATGAACTAAACTATACATAATCGCCTATTTCTAAAGTCATAATATATCAAGACTCGTACATTCTGCCTTTAATAGTATATTCTTTGTTTGATGTGCTATGAAGAACAAGCAATGTTAATGCAAAGTGCCAAATCTAAAATCTAATGGCATAAAAGCAAAAAAATACCGAAGCGGAAGGTGCATGTAATACATTAACAAGTAAAACAAGAAAAACTACGCTAAAAGCTCACTCCAACTACCAATAACTCTAAGGTCAAAATATAAACCTAATCTACAAGGAGAAATTGATGTTGCCTCAGTCTGCTTTAAGACATGGCATGCATATATAGATTTTCTTCAAAATGTTAAGTAGCAATGATAAGTTGCTGTAAAGGGATCTGTAACAAAATACATGTATGTGGAATATCGAACGTCATGGTCACTATATGGTCACAAACCTTCAATTACTGATTCCGTAGAGTTCAATACATTTGTGCTCCAACATTTTTGTCCGTAGCTTAGACCATATTATTCTTTTGGATATAACACATGTATTTTGATACACCTTAGACACTCCAATATCGGAGGACGAAGTGCGATTCATTTTTACCTAAATGTCCTCCGGACTCCAAAATAATTCTTGAAACTGGGAATTTAGAGTCGGTACAAAAGCTCTACAGAGCTTATGATTTTTTGTAATATGCATCCGACTATAAATTAAAATTTCTGTTCTGTTTCTGTTCTGTTTAAAAATCCAGTAATTTTCTTTTGCGTCTGACTAAGGTCAAAGTTCATCAGAATTATTGGGCCATATACCTCATGCAAAGGTAAGAAGATGGGGCATAAAAATACTCAAAAGCAGTACAGTCTGAGATATGCAAAAGCTACGTAAAGCATCTGTCATAATAATCAAGTGATTATGATAAATAGTTACACTATGATAAGTAGATATAGTTACACAGAAAGCTATACCGAAACATTATTGATGGAAATAGGTAAACATACACACGAACGGACTCCATGATCATTATAAACATCCAGAAAAGGAGGGTATAATGGGTGATCTTCACTGGACCAAAAATGGGGCATGAACCGAGTAGATCATTTTACGTCATTTGAAGTATGATGGAAAAGATTGAAATACTATTAAATCGATCGCCAAGTCCATGGTTGTGTTGGAATCGTAGTGTTCTGAGTTTCTTTGTTATTAATTTACATGTAATTGATGCTGTGATGTTTAAATTGCCTGTTGCCCTTTTGCTCTTTCTAGATTTCCTTTTGTCCGCGAAACCGTTTTACAATAACTTCCGGTTTTGTTTTTACTTTTACTTCCACTTTTTTGCCGTCACTACTGACATAGGTTAGAATTGTATACGTTAAAAATGGTGATTTTTTTAAATGGTATTTTCCTAGACTTATCATCTTAACTTAGTTTTGATAAATAGCAGACTTATCGTAACATAACTCTGTACTTAAAAATAATTTATTGACCTTTTTCCTTTTATATTTCAAAACTGCTACTATCTTTTTAGTTCTCTATATATAATCAAGTCTGCCTTCTAGAATTAATTAATCAATTAATTGTATCTTTTACTTTTGACTATCTATCCTTTTACACAAGACTGCAACAACAACACTAATTGATTCTGTTGCGGGTTTACTGAACTGTTTCTAGATATTCGGGCTTAATCTCTTTATCATCCAACATTGTACATACAAATCACTTGATATAACCTTTTTAAAATATCAAAACGTACAGTTTTCTTCAGTAGTTTCATTGATTAATTTGCTATTCGTCATAAAAAGCTTATCGTCATATTCAGGTATTCTGAACTGTATTTATTTAGAAGTGTGGGTTATTTTTTTTTTCACATATAAATGCAACTTCATAAATTGAAAGGAAAAAATTGGTCTGCACATTGTCAAATTGGAAAACCGTTATACATAGCAGGAAGCGCTTTGGATTTTGTTATTTGGTTTTGGTTGTGTTTGTATGTTTAAAAAAAGTATATTTATTTGTTATTTGTTCGTTTGTTTGTTTGTTTTGTTCTTGCTTTATTTACTTTGCTTGTTGCTATTATCAACTGACTAAGTACTAACATAAAGAAAAAAGACCTGCACAACGTTCGCTTTACATTCAGTAAATTAAGGAGGTTGACCTTGAGTAAGGGACATAACTCTTGAAATCGGTGATATGTTTGTATCATATTCATTTGCACCAATGTTTATCAAGCTTTCATTTGAAATAGAGTTTAATCAATCCAGGCTACTTTGATGCGTACATGAGATTGGTGTAAAGTGTTGAATACAAACGTTGCAATGATGTGCAAGAGTTGTGTCCCTTACCCTAGGTCTTCCTCCTTAATTGAATTTATCTGATACCTTAATATACGAGTAATTCAGTTCAATAAAAAATTTAAATAAAAAAGATGTTCTATTTTCAAAGTATTAAATGTCGGTTTTCTCTGTACATGCATGCAAATCAACTGATTTCGAAAAGAGGTTTCATGGATATTATTGGTCATTATTGAAGATATATATACATACAATAAAAAGAAAAAAAACGTACGAAAAAAAACCCAATAAAAAGCTGTTTAAATGTCTTGCATTCCGTAAATATCTATGGACACAATATTCGAGCGGTAATCAAAATGGTATATATAAAGAAAAAGACTAGAAATGCAAAATGCACACACACTACACAGAACATAACCAAAATAATATGATATATGTTCTACTTTTAAATACAGGATAAGTTTGAGGTTTTCTCATTTTCCTTTTAACCACAATTTTGTATCGGCGGCGAAAAGTGAGGAATACATGTTTAAAGAAAACAAAATCAATAATTGGTTATACTATTTAAGAGGATATCAATGCATAAAACAGGCAGCGGATGGCAATGACAAAATTTTGTTTTCTTGAAATATTCACCTATTCCATATGACAAATGCATCCTTTCCCAAAATTGAATGTGTTTTTGATTAAAGAAAAATAAATTACAAAGAAAGTATTGAAATTTATAGAAAAAAAGGGAAATAACTCTTTATTGTATGCAAAATTTAATTGCTTTGTTAGGAAACTATAGAATAATTTTCTGAGCCTTGCATTAAAAAAAGATCTTTATATTTTTTGACATGCATATAATATAAAAATATAAGCATTACATTGGATCGAAAAATTCAGTGAGATCAAATTTACCATCCCAATCTCTGAACCAGAGGTCTTTGTATCTCCTACGTCAAACAAACACAGGGATGAAGGAGCTACCAACCTCTGTTTCGGAGATTGTTACCCCCATATTATAGGATCTGCCTAATTTTACATGGACAGCCACATAAATACAGGAAAATATTGACGTCCAACTATCTCGAGGGCAAAAAAAGGTGAGGAATAAAAATTCAACAAACAAAATAAATAATTGTTTAAATCTTTATTACAATAACAAACTATCACGTCTGGTGCTACTGGGCATACAAGCCATATATGAGACATCAAAGGATTCCTTCTCCTGTAAATAACAGTATAGCTATAATCATAGCGTGTTCTTGGTGATACATAATACATGCAGTATTGAAGCAGAATTGCGTCGTGTAAACTGACAGTACTTCAAGTAAATATTAACAGTATAGAGTAAGATTCTAACTGACATAAGTTCAGAAATTTTCGGTCATCTCTTATTATTCTAGACCAAAATGTCACTTTAAATTGTTCAATGTACACAAGCTCCATACTTTCTTGTTAACTTTTTTTTTGAAAAATGCAATTTCAATATAAATATCAACTGAAATGAAATATGGATACATCGCAATATTTTCCGAATGTAAATTCGAGTGGAGTAGGAAAAGTTGACTTTTGACCTCAGCAGTGCGGTTTTATAGATTTTTGTATGATTGTTTGTTTCAATAGTAAATGACCTTAATCAACTAAAAATAACAAATTCTTTCCTAATCTAAAATAGTTTGTTTGTGTGACTTTAAACTCACCTTTATTTCAGCTTCTCATTTAGTTGTTGTTGTTACGAAACAGAAGAGTGGCGGCCAGGAGAAGTCCAACTGCAAAACAGGGGCATAAAATTATACGTTGTAAAAAAGTATAAAAAAAACTAAGTGGAATATATGTAGTTTAGTATTATGGTACTCTGTTATATTCCAATTTTGCTGGCAATGGTAAGTACAAAAAAAAATAATGAATTTCGTTAAAAAAAAATACAGCTACATAATATAAAATTGTATGCACTTTTTTTTACAAATAAAATCAAATCAACGTAAAAAAAACTTACGGAGTGGGAGAATGTTGTCACCACCTCCGAAAAGTCCACCTCCAAGTCCACCTTCGAGTCCATCTGCAACTCCGGCTCCAATTCCAGCACCAACACCGACGGGAGCAACTCCAGGCAAGATAATTGTTTCATCAACGAATCCTCCTTTCTTTCCATATCCTGAGTATCCCTTCTTTCCGTATCCAGATCCGTATCCATCAAATCCTCCGATAATTCCTCCATGGTATCCTGATTTTCCGTATCCGGAATAACCAGATTTTCCATATCCGGAATAACCAGATTTTCCATATCCGGAGTATCCAGATGTGCCATATCCGGAGTTTCCAGATTTTCCGTATCCAAAACTTCCGCTTCCCCATCCTCCGTATGATCCGTAGCTTGGTCCGTAGCTTCCTACACCGTAACTGCCAGCGCCGTAGCCTCCGACTCCGTAGTTTCCTCCGTAACCGTATCCGTCATCAGCACGGATTCCCTTCATGCCGAAAAGGCAGACTAAAATAGCAACGGTGGCGATAGCAAGTTTCATCCTGTAAGAAAAGACAAGATGAATTAAATACCTTGTACATTCGTCATGAAAGAGATATTATACTATTACAGATTTACGAATACAGTTTTCTTCTTCAAAATAACCTAATCCGACAACTCTAAAAATGTCTAACTACGGCCAAGTAGGTGTGTGCTTCCTGCGTTCAAATTAAATTATTATTTGCTATTCAACACTTAAGTTATTTCTCGGTAATTTTCGACAAAACACTAATTGATTTTAACGATTTGCACTATTAATTTAATCTCAATTTCTTGCACGGACGGCTAGTAATTTAATAGATAAGAGTTTAGCCTCTGGCATGGAATTGAAGATCGAAGAACAAAAAAAAGTATAACGGGTTGACAGGAGCGTAACATAATTTCTCAGATCGAATTCAATGTTGATTTTTCCACGGGTATGTATGACCACTCTTTAAAAAAAAAAAGAAAAGAAAAGAATAGAAAGAGAAATCAAAAGGAATGTACATGGTACTGAAAGAAAAGCATAGTTACAATAATTGATAATATTGAAATTTTGCACACAAAACCTATTTTGAAGCGATATTTTAACTCAAAGCACTGTGTGTGAAAAAATGAAGTTTTAATTTAAACTCTACACGTCAAACAGAATAAACGACTACGAATTTAACAAACTAGAAATCAATAAATCAAAATTTGATTTGATAATCGAATCAGCACCCTTTGACCTATTTCAATTTCAAAATAATTAGCATTAATATTAACATCGTTACTTTTGAAAAAAATAAAAAATAAAAATAAACAAGATTTTTAATGAGTTATAGATTGAAAGTTATCTTAATGATAAATGAGCCATATATCCAATATTTAAAACATCCATAAAGAAACTAAATTTGTATGTATCTAAATTCGGGTTATTTAACAGTTGAAAACTTATATATATTTCAATAAATATACTTTACCTGGAAAAGTTACTCTGTACTTGACTAGATTACCAGTGATCCCTCCAAAGTCATTTGGTCTTATATACCCCAACCCTGTTCTTCCTTCTAATAGAAGGTTATGTACAATTACGTGTAAGCTACATGTATTGCACGGTCAGACAGGATGTTCGTAATGCAATCTTGTACAATTTGTACATGTACATGTATGTTATGATTCTTCAGATGTAGTAGAATTACAAAATATATATAATGTTTCAAACATATTGGTGTTTTATAAGAGATAATGTATTTTTAACTTATTATTAACAGTAAATATTTTCCAATATTGACACGTGTTACATGTTTTGTACTACCAAAACCTGCTATGATTTTTTTGAAAGAAGAAAGTATATTTTATATAGATAATTAGAACACATTTTAATGTATATATATATTTATATAGAACATTATTGTTGCTTATGTTTAATGTATAAGTATTTTTATATACATGATAAAGCCTCTCTTTTGTGTGTTTTATGGAAATATGGAATCTTTATTTGTATTTGATATTAAGTAGCACATCAGATAAGAATCATGCAAAATGTGATTCATCGTTGGAAAGCCTAAATATTTTTATTTTTTGATATTTTATTTAAAATGTTATAGTAAACAGAAATACATATATGGTCATATAACCCTTGTTCTAATGAGATAAAACTTATATAGAGATGATAAACGTGATTATTTTTCATTCAGTATTGTTAACTTTCCTTTCATCTGTGGCAACATCCCTTTAGAACCTGCGCACGGAATTTTCATGTCAGAACTCATGCATTATGCCTGAGTTTGGAGGAAATACCCAGACTTTTTGTATCGCGCTAGACTTCTTACAATTAGGCTTCTGGAACAGGGTTATGTAGTTACAAGATTGAAGTCATCACTACAGAAGTTTTATGGTCGTCATCACGAAGACGTGGGTCGTTACGGTGTATCCATCTGCACCAAGAAACTGATTTGTTCAACGTGCCATTGTTTTCCTTTCCTCTTTCGTCTACCCCGGGCTTGGCTTTTTATGACCAATACGGCGGAGTCCTAGTTACCCATTCACTTTTGTTTACTTTGTATGTATTATTTTAGTTATTTTATGTTCTTTGTTGTGTATGTCTCTTTTCCATTTCTGGTCTTTGTCTCTGGATTACATTCTTTTGATTTCCGCTAGAATCTTGGTTCCCTTTATTACTCTTATAATAATAAAGTATCAATGTATGTATTAGTTCATATTAAATAGTACTGCAGTTAAGAATAATGCAAAATGCGATTCATATTGGGAAGCCTACACATTTTTATTTTTGACGTTTTGTGTAAAATGTTATAGTAAGTGGAAATTAACATGTGGCTTTTTATATACATTGTAATCCTTGTTCATAGGAAATATGTACTATAGAATTCAAAATTAATGGAGATAATAGTGAATTTTTAATATGAATTACATCTATGCATCTACTAAGAGTCGACATATTGGAATGAATTATTATACATTTCATCATATAGACCTATTAAGCAACTACTTTAAATAACAAAAAGTAGCCTTTATTGGTGGTGTATCACATACTACAGAATTTGCATGATTCTTACAAAGACTAGCACTAAAGAGGTGAGACTTTAAAAAAAATGTATAATTGTCTTGTCTATAACGGTAAGGTTTATTATGCATTGTTTTATCACGTTTTTGTAATTACATGTACATTAGAAAAAAATCAATATTTGATTGTAGTAAGTTTGTTATAGCTATGGACGAACGCTTCTTTTCACTTTCTTCCGGTCCTCCTTTTTATCAAAGTTAAATTATTTGACTTTTTCAAACACATACATGTACCAGCATTAGGTAGTGGTCGTGGCGGAACATTTTTTAGTATTTACTCATCGTGTTTCCATGACAATAAATGATTGGGAGCATTTCATTTTAACATTTTATTGCCGAAAAAGTGTAACAGTTTTACATTGATATGATGTTTACATTACTCAAAGGCTGGAAAAAAATATGAGGAAGATTTGTTTTATTTCATTTTATTGATGGAATGTTGTAATGAGGTATCCCAAATGAGACGAGGTGTCGTCTGCGAACCTTGTATCATCTGAGCAAACATTTCCTCATGTCTACGTTTGAAGTTTTATGCCCTTCTTTGTGGAATATTACGTGGTAACTATTTTCGCACTTTCAATTCTTTATTAACTTTAAACTTTACAGTTTATCAGTAGAAGGTGAACAAACAAATATATAATGATATATAGACGTCAGAAATTATTGTTACAATGTAATATAGATGCGTTTCTTATTGTAAATGCATGACCTAAATATTTGCCTAAGTTGCATAACTCTTTTGTGTTTTCAACAGCTAGTAGTTGAACAAGTTTAAAGGCGGAAGACCTAGACCAATAATACTTTTTTATAAATCTTTTACGTAAATCAATATAACAATTACATTGTAAAATGAAGTGAAACTCATCCTCAATTACATTCATTTGACACATATTACAAAGTCTAGTATCTCTACTAGTATTATAATACCGCTCTGTTTCAATAAGCAGATTGTGCGCAGACAATCTGATTTTAGTGATATATTTACGATAAACAACAGGGATAACACATTTTTTCAAATAAAATTGAAGTTCAACATTAGAAACTACGTATTTATAAATTCTAACTTTTGAAGTAGCATCTAATACATAGTAAAGATCTTGTTGAGCATGAACAAACAAACGTTTTTTGATATCATATAAATAAAACTTATCTAAAGTAATATCAAATTGATTGTCCCACGGGTAATATAAACCTATACGATATAATATTTGCTTAATACATCGTGCCCAGTTGTTATGATTGGCACAATTATCTACTAATTCTTTGTAGCAAGACTGCAAAATACAGTTATCACTTTTCAAAATTTTATACCACAATTTTATCATTCTAAAATAACGTTCATATTGTAAAGGATATCTTCCAAGTTCATAATAAATCATGACGTTACATATTGTCCTTTTCACTCCAAGTATCATCTTACAATAATCTAAATGTACTTTTTCAACCATTGGGGCTTTATGTGCACCCCATATTTCACAACCATACAATAACACACTAACTACGTAAGTGTCAAATAGATTCAGCATAGTAAAAACATTAAAAAATAAAGATGATGTAGTTTTTCGTAAGCCACTTAAGTATTTAAGAAGCTTAAAGATTAATCTTATTGGTATTTAGCTTTGATCACAAGTTCTTGTTTCACATCAAGAATTGCGATTGTGCAGGTGATCGACTTTCAAGTCAATTAAAGATGGGATTTTTCTGTCATTGAGTTTATAATCCGATCCCTAATTCTTTATATACAGTGAACAAAAAAAAGGTAGTAATACACTATACTTTATGTTGAACTATGATAACTATAATGCTAGTTGCTTTTTGCATGGGTTTTTGTGGAATTTTGTACCTTTGATGAATAGTGTTGGATGTAACACTTGTACAATACCACAATTAGAGAAATGCATTCATTTACTTGTTTGTCCTTCAAATATCGGTTTAAAATTTGAAGCTAAGGTAAAAGGTATTTTGTGTTAAAGTTTTTGTTTCAAATAATATAAAATTTTCCATTTATATGAACAATGTAACTACATGCAAGATTTTTTATCATTAATTTTAAGTAACATTCCACATAAGAATCATGCAAAATGTGATTCATTGTTGGAAAGCATATATATTTTTGTTTGATATTTTGTTTGAATTGCCATAGTAAACAGAAATTAACATTCAGTTTTTCATATAAAGGGATAAAAAATGTATAGAATGCACTGTAGAGTTCAAAATTAAGGGAGATAACTCTGTAAATGACACTCAAATACAATAGAATCCATTGGACTTCCAATGTTGATTATCTCCTGAGAGCAGGCAGATTTGAATGAATAATTACATATTTCACAATATAGACCCATAAAACAACTTAATTACAAAAATAAAAATATGTAGCCTTTTTTGGGGTGTATCACATTTTTCAGATTTTGCATGATTCTTACAAAGACAGCTACTATAGTAGTTACATTGTTAATTTCGTCTTAGACTTTACTAGCAAAATAAAAAAAGGGACTTCGGAATACATAAAGTTGAAACAGACACACAGAGTCGTGCAAACTAACGGCATTTTTATTAAAGACTCTTTTGATAATTTGCGTCACATGATATGTTTTGTCCGGTTTGTCCCTTTATTTTTCCCCAATCAAATTTACATTAGACAAATCAATTCTTCCATTCAGTACACATGTAGTTACTGAATGGAACAATTGATAGATCTAATACATTAGAATGTAGTTTCACAAAAAGTCGTACTAAGCGTAAAGTTGATCGTTAGTAATGACGTCATTTACAGAAAAAAGCATTGTCACGTAATAATTTATGATCAATTTCTCAAAAAAAAAAAATGCAATTTTCGTTTATCACATTTCATTGCATAGTAATGATTAGTACATGTATGATGGAGAAATCTTTTAATTCCCAATAATTTATAGAATATGTTTCTTCAAAGGAATCTGTGGAAAACTCGGGAATGAAAAATGGCGGAATTCAATAACCGGTGGTTAAAAAGTCACGTGCATTTTTAATCTCCGGCTTAGAATTGGAACAATAGCAAGAAGTAACTCTCTTAAACCTGAAACGTTAAAATTTAAGGGATTCCAAAAAAGACAAAAAACATAAAAGGTTTTTAAGTAAATAGAGACGATTTTTGTATTCCACCGAAATGTGTACTGTTCAAAATGTACATGTAGTGCTTTGCAAGTCTGATAATTCCAACTAAACTTTGTTATAATGCTGCATCAAATAAATATTTAATTTCCTCTTTATTTGAAACTTAATTTAACCTATAGGAGTGAATTTACAAATGGATAAATAAATGAAGTCAAACAAACATTCACAACTAACTGATGAATAAACATATCAAAGCCACCAATTTCCTGACGTAATCCCCCCGAGTTTATGAAAGATAGTCTCTATGCCTATATTGAAAGAGACGTATAGATTTTTGCAATAAAACGATATCATCATCTTTCGATGCAAAATTTCCATCAAAAGTAAAAGTATCCTCGTTGGTTCGTGACAATAACAGTTACGGGTTCAAATCTGACAGATCGATCATCTGATTATGATAGTAATGAGCCTGAAACTACCATAAGAAACAGTTTAGTCTCAGCTGCTCGGGATGCAGCACGGTTCATAGGATTTTCAATGTATCGCAAATCTAACTTTACTTTCCATTTTGGACTTGTGTTATTCCTGTTCAAAGGTATGTTTTTCTTTTGTTTTCTCTTCGGTTACACAAAAAGCGGGTTCGATAAAGTCTATTAAACGGTAAACTTTTGCTCCCCTCTAAAAAAAAAAAACAAAACAAAACAAAACAAACAAAAAAAAAACAAACATAATGCGGCTATGGGAGACATTGCCTACATTATGTACAACTCATCTGTATCAAACCTTAAAACCAGTAAACTAGAGAGCTGATAAATAAACATGTGCCACATCTTGCATCACTTTGTTTTTTGTTTGTTAATTTCTTTCAACGTTATCACCATTTATTTTGAGATGCTATAATTTCTGAGTTTAGGAAATGTTGCTTTTTCATGGACCTCGTCAAATTTACTGAAATAAAAATTAATTTTAAATTTTAAAGGTCAAATCTTCAATGGCGATATTGTTAATATTCTAAATCTGATGATATAGTCTTTTTCTTGAATTTCTGTTGTTCTTCAACAAATGTGTATAATAAAATTCGCATTTTACTCCCACTCCAAAAAGTTCCTGGTGTATAGCGGACCAGGATACCGATTGTATTTAAGGAGGTAGACCTGGGGTTAGAGACATAACCCTTGACATCAGTGACATGTTTGTATCATATTCAATTTCACTAAAGCCTTTCGAGCTTTCCTTTGAAACAGAATGAAATAAATCAAAGTTACCTTGATGCTTATATGCGATTGATGTAAAATGCTGAATACAAACGTTCCAATGATTTGTAAGAGTTGTGTCCCTTACCCTAGGTCTACCCCTAAATCAGGCGTTCATAGGTTAGAACCCCACTTTTTTTAAATTCTGTAAAATGCGTATGAAACGTCTGCAAAAATGAGCAAATGACAGCCCTAACGCCTACATACGCCATCTTCCATATAAATTTTTAAATTTTTATAAATTTCTGAATCGAGCTACATCTCTTTTTTAAATGACTATACCTGTCCTTGGTAAACAATAAAATATGAAAATTGTAACAAAAATTGACATTTTACATAATGATTTTTTTACATGAAAGACATGCAACTAAACAAAAACACAAAAACTACACAGGCAAATATTTTTCATGTTAAATTCACTAAACACGAATTCCGTGTGAACATTTCGTGTGAATTTCACGTGAAGGCTCCATTCACCCGAATTTCACGTGAACTCTGTCACTTAGTTTTTTTGCTCAATTCAGGTGAAAATCATGTGAAATTCGTGTGAAAATCATGTGAAATAATTTTGCTTGTGTAATGAAATGCGTCCATGCCAAAGACCGTTTACTTGATCGTTTACTTAATTTACTTGTGATTCGTTCTATAATGTTCAGTTTGTTTTTTTACCAACTACATGTAGTAGCATCATACCCCTTCACCATTCAGACAACACTTGAAATATTCAATGTTTCAACGTTTCAAAAAATTCTAATACAAAACAAGGTAAAGTGAACAGTTCCCAGAACAATGAAATTTTCACGCAGTAATCATGTTGTTCAAGATTTAAAAAATAATATCAAGAACAAAAGAGGATATTTCCTTTCCTACGTTTTTAAAAGCATGATTGAACCCCAATGTATAGATATGACCTAATATAGTATCAGTATAGACCGCATATACGATGCAAGTACAATGTATTTACATGCGTAAAAAATAAACTTTTAATTTTTTATATGTCCGTCCGGCCGTGTATATAAACATATCGCGACATTACTTCAGACTTACATAAATGTTCATAATAATAAAATGCTTCTTTTAGGGTATGAAGCTGATCAGAATTTTTGTAATGAATCTAAGTCTTAAAAGTTAATCCCCTCTTCATATACACGAATTTTTCGTACGAATCCTTACGAATCTAACATATTTACAAGAAAGATTACTTGCGTGTCAGCCACCTATATATAATATTTGAAAGTTATTTACAATTAGTTAATACACCTTTTACACACACGAATCTTTCTACGAACCTCCAAAATTTACAAGATTTGTAAAGCTAACATGTATCCTTGCCACTTTTACGGGTGAATTGCAAGTGTATTACGATTTGTTATATAATAAGGTCTCATCAGCTGGAAATAGAGCGTGGTAAATATTTTAATATACCAGCAGTGCAGAAAATTTGTAAATAATGTAATAACAATTTTGAAGATGAGATACATTTTCTCCTATAATGTCGTGTTCTAGATCATGCTAGAAGGGAGGAACTAAATATTAAAGAAAACTAATTAGGTCACCTTAAAACATTTGGATGCTCTGGGTAATTAGCATGGCTTGTGCCAGTAGAGGGTGGTGGCTGTATACACTTCAATAAACAGCTTGATTTTCTTAAGAAACGAGAAGTTGAATTGGATATATATGCTATCCGTCTCAGTCTAGGCTTTCATTTCCGCATTTATCTTTTTTTTTATTATTATAACATGTTTGGCTCTCGGTGTCATACACCCACTACAGATCATTGTGCTGTTGAAATACTTTATTCTGTCTTTGATATAATTATATACAAAAATCATTTCAATGAATGCACGAAAGTATTCTGCGTCTTTAAATTGACAATACAGTATTTTTTATAGTATTGTATTGGTTACGGGTATGAACTATCACCTTATGATTCACTTTATGATTCACTTTATGAATGAATGCGATGTGTTTACGATAACAGTTTACGATTCATTGCGATAAAGTACGGGCAATTTACGAATGCATACGATACTGTTAAAAATAACTGCAAGTTCAATAAGAATGGTTTCAATTTATGGCAGTAAATCTTGGTTGATTTTCCACCGTTTTCACCTCCATGTCAGTTCACAAATTTATATGCATTTTTTTTTCAGCAATTGTTGATGCAGCTGACGATATCATCCTTTGCACAGACAGATCTACACAATTTGCAATTATCAACACAGTACCAATGACACAGAACAACGCTACTTCCGTTGTTTTCTCAGTCAAGTCTTGTGAGAATGTTCGGCTTATCTTCACCGGAAATGAAACTTCTCTTCGCCCTTCATACATAGTTGTAATAGGAATAAACCAAAAGACTACACAGGTTTCTAGATTAACCACATGCATGACTTCCGGTTTTTCGAATTGCATTTATGATCCTAAAGACACTCCGGATATTTTAGACTGTGACAGTTTCAGAAGTTTCTGGGTACAATGGGGTGACAAAATGAGTTTTGGCAAAGGAGATATTATCAACAACGATGTAATAAAATCTCAGCAATGGAACTCAAAAATCAAAATGGACTTTATTGGAATACAAACTGACTCCGGAAACCGGGATATGTGGATTCTAAAATCAGGTATAACTATTTATGTAAGACACGTACGTACAATGTAAAAGAACGGAATCATATAACAAAGAAGGCCAATTAAAAGCTATCATGGCACTTAATTTTGCAATTTAAAGTGGTTTGTTTTGTAACTCTTTACCGTTCAGTGTTTCTTTGACGGGACATAATCACATTATTGGTGTTGTTGAAAGCTAAAATGTGCAACTGATGTGTCAAGACTTCACTTAGAACTAAACACCATAGTTTTAAAGAACGCTAATAGTCTACTTTCTTTTGGACAAATGCCAGAAAGTCATTAACTTACTAGGCATACAAACAGCGGAGGCACAAAAGTCACCATAATTTTCATACTGATTAATTAATAAAAGAATAATTAAATGGAAAGAGTCAATAATCAAAATATTATCACGAGTGCCGAAGAACGCCTAGATTTAACAAGTGTGCAGAACTTGTTCTGCTCACGAGTTAAATCTTCAAGCGTTCTTGCCTACTGATATCTATATAATAAATCGGAGTATATCGACAAGTTTCAAGATAATTAAAAGCAGTATTCAGATCCATGGACATTTTGTTACTTGTTTTGCGTACATATATTTTAAATAGGTTTCATTATTAAAATTTTTTGCATTTTTTAAAGATGTGAAGTCATAAATATACCTCAGTTTGTTTGTTGGACATCAGTACATGTACACTTTAATTGTTGTTTTTAACTAGTAGCAGAAAATGTACACCAATATTCGAATAGAAATATATCCAAATACTACTGATGAAAAATAGGTATTCCCTATGCTAGCCAAGACTAGTGTTGTACATAAATTTATTAGACTTTCTCATTAAAATGCTTAAAGTGCCTAACAATTACACATCTTTCGTTAAAATGATTATAAAACACAGTTCAAAACAGACAGATTAAGGTATCTGGTGCCCTTTTACCCATCTTTCCTTGATGGTCACAGTAGCTGAATGGTTAAGACAACAAACTTCAAACCAAAAGGACACTGTTTCGAATCTCGTAGGTGGTCAACAAAAATCACACTACCATATTAAAAGAATGAAAGTCATAGATATTATATAGAATACGATCTCCTACGCGACTTTTTTTTGTATTTGCATAAATTTTATATCTTCCTGATCTCCCTCCTTTTAGCCAGGTGAGCTTATGCCATCAGTTGGCGTCCGTCGTCGTCGTTGAGGACAAATTTGCAAAAATCTTCTCCTCTGAAACTACCAGACCGACACGTTTTAAACTTGGCAAGATTGTTCCTATACGGCGTTTTGCACAAAATGACCGTTGGGAATTTTGATCCATGAAAAAAGATGGCCGCCGTTACTGAAAGTAGAACATAGGCAGTTTTTGCAAATTTTCTCAAAAAACCATTGCCTTTAGCAAATGTCTTGCTTTAGTAGTTTTGTTCGGCATCATGAGACGGACCTAAGTCGAAATTTTCAAAACAAATGATTCGCTGATGTAGGAGTTACGACCCCTCAAATAGTTTTTGTGTTTTTTTCACATGTACAACTTTGAAAATCTTCTCTAAAACCATTAAAGAACATTTAATGAAAATAAGCACATTAGTTCTTTTGTTTATCGTTCTCAAAATGACTGTCGTGATTTTTAATCTGTGAATAGATATGGCTGTCTATACTTAAATGGAACATACGGGTCGAAAGACAGGTTTTCTGAAAATAATTTTAAAAAATGATATCCTGGTTCCTTAAATGATATCCTGGTATCCTAAATGCCATAAAACGGTGATTTTATCGTCTTCTTTCTATACAAAAGTTACAAAACCAAATTATCCCTTTTTAACCGACGGTTTTAATTTTGATTAAATGAAATTCGAAATTTTTTGCTGTTTTTCGCGGCAAATCGCACGTGCATTTTGACCTAGAACGACGTCACAACATGCTTAAACCTACAAATTTGTATCTTATGTTGAAGGATGGATATATTGACTTTGTAAAAAGCCCAAGTTTGTCACTGTATGTCTGTTAGGATGTAAGCCATTGTATTTTATAAATTATTGACGAAATTGTAGACAATGAACGATAAAACACAGAATAGTAAAGAGTTAATGTCTAGAATCGGTTGTTTGAATTCTTAGTCTGGATTCAAAATGTTGCATGTGTCATTCCCTTAAAACTCGTAACTAGATAAAGTAGTAGTCTACACATGTATCTACTCTTTTCTACTACATTCTAATAGCTGATACACAAGGTTTCCATACTAGGCTCATGGGTTTTAAAGTCAGGGTAACATATTTCTGCTTATACAACTTTCTTCCGTCTCGATCAACAGTTACATTGCTCCTCTCGTCAAGTGTTATTGACCCCTGACGAAGGCCATCGTTATTATTATTTTTTTTTTTGTATTTAAATTGTATTTAGTTCCATATTAATTTTTTAAATGTAAATATGGCTACTTTTCACTTGTTAATTAATCATATGCACGATTAATTTACACAGGTCTACATTGCAATCAGGATTTTTTTTTGTTTTTTTCACGATGACTCTCTATCGCGTCTCCCCTCTTCCGGTTTGTCGCTCATCTACTTCCTCTATTGTATGACATCGTAACCACATTGTATTTAAATCGTATGTAATGGAAATTTGTTGCAATCGAAATCTAAAACAAAGGCTCCCAAATGGACTCATTCTCCTAGTCATTGTTATCAAATATAGATATAAGAACATTAAAATTATTCCGATTTATGATTATATTTACAGAACGTATTTTATCTTTATTCAGCAAATCTAGATCAACATTCATTGAACAATAGAATGGCCGGTAGTCATTACTAAACAGATAATCTCAATACTATAAACAAATATGCTTTTCAAAACCATCTACGGGAACACTTTATTACCAAAGCATTTGCTTTCATGACGTTTCAAGTCAACCTGAAGTATTGTTTATATTGTCATAGGATACGTTGTCCTGTATTTAGGTCAAAGTGATATTTTTTCATACGGATAGTTTTTAATTTTTGATGGAGTTATGCGAAATAACCAACTACGGGCAAGTTTGGGCTTCATGAAGAGGAATATTAACAAGAGTATAGTGTCCAAAATTTGATTATGCAAGCATAACTTGGTCTAGAATCCTTATAGTTTTATGTTTTAGTCCTGGTAAAGATTTGACAATCAAAACGTTATACGGTTTGGGATTGATTTATCCGCAGACAACGGACTATTATTTTGTTTGGCCTTACCTCCAAGAATTTACCAGCTCGATGTTACTTTGTTATAACACTTTATATAGCAAACAATTCAGTTTTTAACCTTAATAATTTGTTTACTAAAATATCGTTCATGTTTTTAATTTTACACGGATACTAACTGTTGTAGTTATGTCCAGAACTCAACCTTTCGACAATTCAGTTATTACCCTTTCGGCAATTCAGTTATTACCCTTTAGGATACAAAAGCGCAATTATTTGTAATGCATTTTCCATAGGGTACCTATGTAGTTTGAAAATTAATTCCAAGAAAACCACACAAATTAGTAGAAAATGGGTTTCAAATCCTAAAACTAGAAAAGCATACTTTTTATTTGCACAAAAAAAAAAAGTATATGGTCATGCGGCAAAAGTTGACCTAAATTTCAGTTGTTATAGACTCTTGAAAATTCAGCACAAAATACACTGGATAAAAAATGAAGCACCTAGATTTTATTTATGAGAAATCATTTCAACCCTATAACATTTTGTTAATTATTACCAAAATAAAATCAATCATAAATGGGTAAGCTTTGAAATGAAAATAAATTTCAAGCCATATCCAACCAATCATTCAGTACTCACTACCATGTTGGGGTAAAAAAAGTTCCCGGTAGAAAGTAAACAAATAATTGTGCATTTGCATCCTTTAGTGCTGCGGACAGGTATCAAAAAGTGCTTTCGTTTTATAGTTTAATGGGCCTAGAAGGTATACGGCTGTATCATATGTCAATAGAAAGATACATCAATGTAGTTTTCGAATATCGTACTCATCAAAGTGAAAAGAGGTAAAGTTTTGTGCTATTTTGCATTAATTAGAGGAGGGGTCAAAGATCAATCGACCCCAATATACTTTGATAAGTAATTTAAATGGAATCGTTCATTGTAGGTATCGGGAAACAAATAACATGTAAAGAACACATGTATACAATTTCAAAAATGTGAAATAGAACTTTTTTTCGAACAAAAGTTGACTATTAAATCACAGAAAAAAGTTGCCCCTAAAAATGATTGCATTTTAGTTCATTTTCAATGGTTAAGAGATAATAAGACATCGTAGAATATTACAATGTATATCTAAATATTCTTTACTGAATATCAAATGAAATAAACACAACGTTCTCGATTCGATCTGCAACATGGGCTTTGCAAAATGAGTTTGAAGTTGCAAATTTTCACATATTTTAAAAACTAATTATACTAAAATTGTAAAAATACGAATGCAATTCCCGAAAAACCTGTCCTGTTTCCGATTTGTTGGTAAAACAGAAAAACATGAATATCATCCAAAGTCATTTATCTCTTGACATGATCAAGATTTTAAGTGCTTTTTAAGCAGATTGATAAAAGTTTGACATATTTTTTTCTGTTATTCAATAATCGAGCGCTCAACAATGTTCGTTTTCAGGAAATTGGAATGAAGAATAGGATATCCATATATAGTCAAGACAAAGCACCAAAAATACAAAAATAGTCATGAGAATAATATATATAAATTTCAAGAATTAATAGCAAGCCAGGCTTGATAAAAAAACTGGGGGTTTGGACCAGGTTCATTGGTGGTATATTAATTTTAACGCCTTTTCTCTGTTTTCCTTTAGCGCCCGTCGATCTGTTCTTTTATAACTGATGTCATTTCAGTTTAAACGAAAGAGGGAAACTCTGGCATTGCTAAAAAGTCATCTAGAAAGTGACGGTGAAAAAGAGAACGTTACAAAGATTTTTTTTGGATTATTTCAAATAAAATCCTCATTTACTATCATGTAGACCGATGAAAAGTTTCCAAATTATGAGTGGCTTATTTCCGATTCCTATATTTTACAACATCTTCGTTAGGCAAGGGTTACGGTGCTGCCCCTCCCATTGCGTGAATGGAGGGGGCAAGACCGTAACCCTAGGGTAGCGGAGATGCTTTTACAGTTGTGATCCCATATTCAGTTTAATTCTTATTTGTATTTAGAATATAACAAATCAGAATTAGAGTGAACCATAAAGTGGCTCACTTATTCATTCTTTGCGTGAAGCAGACAGACATGATTAGCTGCCCAAAAATTAAAAATATGACATTGTAAATGTTCAAAACAACTTTTCTACCTTGTCAAAATATGACATCAATGCACAAACCACTTAGTACAAATGCTCGGTACATGTATGTTTACGCCGCAAAAAAAAAGAAAGTTTATAACAACTTACAGACAGTAAATATAGCAAACGATAGATTGTATCCCCTGTCTCGACCAGAGCCCCTCTCTCTTGTTTTCAATATTCTTGATTCGCCCCTGGCCTGGACAATGTTGTTTCCTTTTAAACTAATATTCTATAACAACTATGTTACCATTGTGAGCTATTCATACGGCTGCTAAAACTGGAGTCTTTTTGAGAGTTAAAAAAATCGTAGAAGTTTTGATTGCGTCTGAACTTCTTACTTACTTTTGCGTTAGAATTAATATTTTTACAAGGAATCTGGTTTGTTTTTATCATCTAGTTTAGTATAATCCGTTCAGAGCAGCGGCGGATCCAGAGGGGTGTGCATGGGAATGGCTTCCCCTTTTTATTGGAAAATTAGTCATTTTCATGTGTAAAATTGACAAAAATGATATCCTAGCACCAACCATCTATTCTGAGGAACCCCGACTGGAGCCCTCCTTTTACAGTGTGGATCCGCCATTGCAGAGGATATTGCATTTCAAGCATCAGATTGGCGCACAGTTAAACATCATAAGACCTTAAATATTGCGACAACATGCATGTACATGTTTGCACATGGTTCCATGCAAAGTATAAGTTCACAGATTATGTATTGTCAAATGTATTACGAAATCCAGCCTTATCATGAACCGCCGAGTCGCATTTTTTTGTTTGAGAATCCCTGATTCCTGGTTACATCTTGAGGGTTTTATTTGAAGTCCAAGCATATAAAGACAAATGCAACAAAAAATATGTATAATATTTGTATGTACAAAAATAAATCTCAAAACCTTACATCTTTTCATCAAAACGTAAGGTAGACTCGATACTTGACATGTGTCTGTTCATAAAACAGTCCGGAAACTAGACAAATTGCACGGAAACGATTCCGTGTTATACAATTTTAGTACAATTAATAGCTTAAATATGTGAAAATTTGCAACTTCAAACTCATTTTGCAAAGCCTATGTTGCTGATCGAATCGAGAACTTTGTGTTTATTTTATGCGTTATTCAGTAAGGAATACTTAGGTATACATTGTAATACTCTACGGTGTCTTATTATCTCTTAATCAATAAAAATACACTAAAATGCAACCAGTTTTAGGGGCATTTTTGTTCTGTGATTTAATAGACAAAAGTTCTTTTTTACATTTTTGAAATTCTATACGTATGATCTTTACATGTTACTTATTTACCGTTACCTACAATGAACGATTTAACTTAAATCATTTATCAAAGTGTATTGGAGTCGATTGATCTTTGACTCCTCCTCTAATTAATGCAAAATAGCAGAGAACTTTACCACCAGGCGCGTAGCTGAGGCCAAATTGAAGTGTAGGCAAAATTACGGCTGGGGGTCCGGGGCCGCTTAAGGTCCCCAACAGGTCCAGGGCGGGGCCCTTGTAGGGGGTCCAGGGGCGAATAGCGTTTTAGAGCATCATTTATGCATCTCCTGGATATATTTTATCTAAAAAAAAATTGGCAAAATTTAGTGCAGGCAAAAGCTTTTTTGCCTAACGGCAGCTACGCGCCTGACCACTTTTCAGTTAAAAAAGAATGATATTCAAAAACTACATTGATTTACCTTTCCATTGACATATGATACAACCGTACACCCTCTAGGCCCATTAAAGTTCGAAAAATCCTTAGCCGTCCTCAGCACTACTTTATATACAGTTCTGGCAAATTATATTTATGGGACTTTTTGCAGGTCATTCACGAACATGAAGACTTTGTTTTACTGTAAGATGATATGTATGCTATTGATTTTTACACAAATTTTGAATTCTATTTTAGGACAAGGACTTCAATACCAAAGCCCTGTACCATGTGAGGAACAAACAACCACATCTATCATAACGACAACATCATCAACTGAAACAGTTACAAGTGTTTCTTCAGACGTACAGACGTTGTGTGACTGTCAGTGTTCGTATTCCAATAAATGGGCTTACTTGCAAAATCTAAATTTGACAATAAACGAACTACGGTATGAGCTCAGAGATCACCTAAAAAATCTCACAAACGCAGTGAAAGTAGACACAAAGTCTACAACACGATATTTAAGCCGTAAAAAGTCGGCACCAGACGCACGGTCCTCGTCGGCATCCATAGGTCTAGTTGGGGCTTTAATTATAGCTTTGGTTCCTGTCTGTTTTGTGTCAATTGATATTTTAAATTTGATAATATTTCTATCTGGACAAAAATGAATTTGCAGGATATTTACGATTCCATGCTCACTCCGAATATGTCTTTATCAGGATCACAATCATACATGTATTTATTGCATGTGCACTTTTACGGAATCTTATTACAAAAAAGTAATTAGTTTTCAGTTCTTATGACGTACCTCTAAATATTGATGTACTTTTTTTTTAATTTGAAACAGAAATATTCATTTCACGTACCCTTTTCGTTGAAATATTATTTTTCGATTCGTGATTTCGTGATACTGCTTAAACATTTGTGAGTTATTTAAACCATCATTTCAACAAATCGTGGGAAAAAGACATTTCCCACTTAAAAATATTTCATATGGATGACAGTGAATAAGCAGAATTATTTACCAAGTACGCTATCATCCTATCCGTCTTTTTCAGTTTTTGCTATCATACCACATTATACTTATTGTGTATTTTAATACAATACAGAATCATATTGCAAAAATATCGCTTTTTATTGGTATGAAGTACTATTGAGAAGCTGTATATGATAGCTATAACAGCCCGTGTATTGCATTTTATTTAAATTTTAAATGGGACAATTTCATTGTGAATAGATTTCCAATTAGTCCATAATTCGTGACGAAAGTAAGTTAAATTACTGTTTCACTAAGAATTATGTAGAATATATTCATGTCAAGCAAGAAACAGATTATTCCCTGCAACGATATCGGATGAAGCATGCCTCTTATATTTATTACTGAAATTCTAATGAAACCTTGCTCATTATTTCTTCAATTGCATAGACATATTATTTAAATTATGTATATTATTACAGTGGAACTCCCCTAAACCGGCCCCTCTGAAAACCGGAATACTCCGAAAACCGATCATTTAGTTTTGGTCCGGAATTTTCCCCTATATAATTAAGTAAAAATTTCCTCCCTAAACCGGCCCCTCTGAATTCCGAACATCGGCTGCAAAATTCGGTCCCAAAACCCATTTCTTTGTAAAAATTAACCTCCGAAAACCGGTGAAAAGTTTGCCGACAAGTAAAATCAATGAGCCGTGTAACATGTTGTAAACATGTCAATCACGGTAAGATCAATAAATCAGTACTTCAAAAGGCTAACACCGATCTTGATTGGCATTAACAAGGAGTGACACTCTTTTATTCATTAATTATCACAGATAATGAGGGCAATAACCATGATCCTATATGTAATTAACTTTTTAACAAATGTTAAATTTAAAAATTGTTTTGATAACCACATTTTCAAACGATTCTGTAAAAACAGAAAATGAAAACTTCAAAATATGTTGTGCCGACCGCTTGTGTTCTATTAAAAACAGAAAATGAAAACTTCAAAATAGGTTGTGCCGACCGCTTGTGTTCTATTGTAAAATGAGTAAATGAAATTAAAGTTATGGCTTGAAAATGGTTTTCCTTAAATAGCCGGTGTTACAATTTTCAAATCATTCTGAAATTTGCATTGCTTCTGGTTTAATCTAAAATTACTGCTAAAATGTCAAAACCGCCGGCTAAAGTCGTCGTTTTGAATTAACGCTAGAAGACAAAATTAATTTAATCAAAGAATCTGAAAGTTTTCCAAAACCATCTCAGAAATCGTTAAGTGAAAAATTCGGTGTAGGAAAAACGACCGTTTCCGATATTTTAAAGAGAAAATCAGAATATCTTGCAAATTATGATAACAATGACAATTTGAAGAAATTTAGATTTGGTAACAAAAGTAAACATGACAATTTGAACGATCTGATGTGGGACTGGTTCCGTCAAGCTCGAGACAAGGCTATTCCGATTTCCGGGCCTATTTCACAAAGCAAAGCCTTAGAATTTGCCAGTCAGTTAGACATTTCCGATTTCAAAGCCTCAAACGGGTGGTTAGAAAAATTTAAGAGTCGCCATGCTATTAAAGCGTTTACCGTTAGTGGAGAAAGTGCCGGTGTAAATGTAGAAACTGTTGATGAATATCGCTCGCGTATTCCAGAAATTTGCTCAGAGTTTGAACCTTGTAAAGAGTACGATTACTCTTTAATTAAAAACAACAATACAACTTTTACGTTTATTCTTGATTTGAACACAAACATACACAAATACCTATCAAAGGATGTGTGTAGAAACATACAAACAGTGCAATCAGATAATCATCAATAGGATCGGATCGATCACAAGATCAATAACATTGTACTTCCGGTATCCATATACGGAACGGATACGAAAATTTCCGGAACCTCCGAAAACTGGCACCTCTGAAAACCGGTCAATTTCTTTGGTCCCATGGGCAGCCGGTTTTCAGAGGCTCCACTGTATATTACATAAATAACATATAGATGTGAAGGCGACAGAGCAGTTTGTTACATTGTACCCCGAGACAATTCTTGTCACCCCGAGGCGTAGCTGAGGTGACAATATTTTTTTCAAGGGGTATCGCACTATAAGCTATATGGCATTTATTTTGTTATACTGAATGTTCCTTTGTCATATTTTCTTTTCAATTTAAACCCTAACAATTAACAACGAACAATCACTTTAGCATGTTTTGTTGATTAATTTTGTTTTCTTTTCTTCCAAGTTTTCTTGTATATATTTACTTATTTGTCCCACTGTAACTGTTTTTACATGGCAGCATTAACAACAACAATAAGTAACAAAAACAAAAAACAAAGCAAAAATAACACGTCACGGGGCATTACATGACCCTATTTTAATGTCCTATGCTTACATTTTATTTTGACATTTTGTTTTTAGTTTTTCATAACTTTGGCTTAATTTGCCTGTAACAATCACATTTGGAATTAATATTAATGTTAAACATTCGATCATTTAATGTAACTGTGGTGTATATGTTTTATATCTTCAAGATCGACATCTATTCAAGTTCAGTTCAATTAAACAAGCGTCCGTGAGTTGATCTTGAACTTCATAAAACCTAAAAGGACGCCGTTTACGCTGACGTGACACATGTGCGTCTGGGATAAACACATGTTAATCGACGACTCGAAATTGAAACATTATCATCCTCAAGTTATTGTTTTATGTAAATTAAAATCCAGAGAAGCCACTCCTCTTCACCAGAACATAGTTTGAGGAAAGGAAAAATTAAATTATCATAATACTTTCCAAGACAGCAAAAAACTGCTTCTACAGATACAAATAAACAAGGGTTTATAGAACATCAAGTTTTGTCGGAGCCGGACATGTCTGCTCGTCCTGCTCAGTGTAGCACTGAATGTGTAGACAATACGCTAGGGCCAAATTCATTAAAGCCACAAAACTTTGATATTGCATCATGCAAGGGGAAGGTTGACGACAAATTAAAGTTCTTTCTACTGAAAAAAATGTATGGGTTGTTCCCGATTCGTTTGTATTTCTTCTAACAGAAATTTGGGGAGTGAAAAGGAGTTCTAATCGAACATGGCTCGATAAACATCCTTGGTGAAGATATTCCGAGTCAGAAATGCAGTGTATTGTTTGTATTGCGTTTTTTTTCAATAGTTCTGATATGATTTTGCAAGAACCCCTGTAGATGATTGGGCAAATGTGACAACATTGAAAAAACGACACTTGGGCCAACCTGGTCATGACAAGTGTATTGAAATGAGTGAAAGTTTTATGAAAATTGCTGAAAGTAAAAAGGATGATGTTGTCTCAATGTTGAGTTATATGTCCAAATAAAATATCAAGAAACAGGGCTATCTTGAAAAGTACTTTGAAGACTCTTTGTTTGTGTGGAAAGCAGAACATTCTCCTACGTGGTCATACCGAAGATAAAAGTAATTTCATTACTCTTGTCAACTTCAGGGCAGAAAATGATAAGATTTTGTCTGACCATTCACAAAGCAGTCCTCCAAACGCTAGATATCTACATTGTATCAAACCAGATAAAAAATGAGTTCATTCATATTTGTGGCCAACAGTAACGACATCAGATCGTCGATGAGTAATTGTGCAAACTGTTTTAGCATAATTGCAGATGAAACTACTGATGTTTCTACCGTCGAAGAAGTTTCTTTACGCTTGCGTTGTGTCGGTTCCATTAAAGAGGGTTGGCGAGCAAAAAAAAATCAAAACAAAAAAAAACAAACAAAAAAAAAAAAAAAAACACAAGAAAAGAAAGAAAAACGAGAAAAAAGAAAAAAAGCTGGCTTTGATTCTTTTAATTTATACACCTTCCTCCAAAACACTTAACAATTTTGATAATGGATAATCAAAGCTGTTACCTTAATGAACAAAATGTTATTCGATCCCAGACCCCCTGCTTACATATCTTAAATTTTCGACTACGCCGCTGGATGAGTGTAAAAATGTCTTTTTCTGATATAATTGCCACTACAGCATCACTGACAATTTCCTTTAACTTCATAACATCACATCAAAGATATGTATGGATTTATAAAAATGGTAATTTTCATGGATCTAACGACAATACTATTTTTTATGGTATCCCAAGATATTGATGATATGACGTCTAAATTTACCGCTAAATATTTAAAAATTGCGAAGGAGTTCATTCCCTGCAAAAAGGTTTCAATTAGACCTAACGACAAACCGTGGTTTAACTCTTAAATCCGTAAAGAAATGAGAATTCGTGGTCGATTTCACAAGCAATTAAAAATCAAGAAAATTCCACAATTAAAAGCAAAATACAAGCGCCAAAGAAACAAAGCCAATAACATGATGTCATATGCTAGGGAACAATACCTAATAAATGCTAATGAACTTCTCGACAAAGAAAAATCAATAAATCCAAAGTCCTATTGGAATTTAGTTAAAAAACTCAAAGGTGAATACAAAGTCCAAAACATTCCTCCCCTAATTAACAATACAGGTGAATTCATAGTAAATGAAAAAGAAAAGGCAAATCTGCTAAACGAATTCTTTTGTTCGACATAGACAATTCATACCATGATCCACCACATTTTGGAACTCGATGTGTAAATAATCTAGATATTGATCAAATTAACCCCTGATGAAGTTCAAGATGTTCTTGAGACGCTACAGTTAGGCAAAGCTACTGGCAATAATTGTATTAGCCATCGTATGTTAAAATATACTGCTTCAACTGTATGTTACCCCCTGTGTATTATATTCAACTATGGGATGGTAAATATCCGTCTAGTACCTGGAAATCTGCTAATGTACTAGCCTAGCTCTTTTCAAAAAAGGGTTAAAATCAGATCCAACTAATTATAGACCAATTTCATTGTTGTATACGTAAAGTCTTCGAATATATTATTTACAAATATATGTATAACTTTCTGTTAGATAATTCCTTAATGTACCGGTTCCAGTCAGGATTTATGCATGGACACTCTACAGTTCATCAATTGATTGAAATTTATCTTAATATTAGTTTAGCTCTTGATAAGAAAAAAATTATGTGCACTGTTTTTGTGATATATCGAAATCGTTTGACCGCGTTTAGCACAAAGTCATAACTCTAAAGATAAAGACATATGGTATATCTGGAAATTTATTAAAATGGATTGAAAATCATATGGCAAACAGAAACCAAAAGTTATTGATAGGAAATCGTCTATCTGATATAGGTACTATTAAAAGAGGTGTTCCCCAAGGGTCAGTGCTAGGACCTTTTTTCTTCTTATTGTATATAAATAACATTGTTGACAATACCACAAGTCTGTCCAGATGATACATCACTGTCATATACTTCCGGAAATATAAATCAAATTAAGGAAAACATATTTAGAAAAAAATAAATAACTGGTAAGAAAACTAGTGTGAACACTTCCAATTTACCTCCAAGGTTTTATATGTGAAATCATTATATTATTTTTATATTAGTGACAGTGACACCTTCATTTAAGTAAGAATTCTAAAAATTCTGAAAAATGTATGAGTGCGAGCAGTTTTATTTTTCATAATGGTCTGAAACTATTGACTAAAATTCTAATTTTTTTTTCAATATAACTATCATATTGTGTTTGTGATACATATATTTCTGTCAGAATTCTTCAAAAATGTCATGTTCTTGCAATATGTATGAGTGCGAGCACTTTTTATTTCCATGAGGGTCTAAAATTAATGACTAAAATGCTAAATGTTTCAATATAACTATTATATAGGGGCTGCGACATATTGATTACAGTCAAACTTCTTTATAAATGTCAAATTCTTGCAAAATGAATGAGTGCGAGCACTTTTGATTTCCATGAGATTCTAAAATTATTTACTAAAATGCTATGTTTTTGTAATATACCTACCATGTGGGTGACTGCGACTTATATATTTCATCAAAATTCATCAAAAAGGTATATATACATAAGTCGAAATTCTTCAAAAATGTCACATTCTTTCAAAGTGTATGAGTGTGAACACTTTAAAGTTTCATAAAGGTCTAAACTTTCTGTATAAACTGTTCAAAATTGTCAATATTTTTAGATACTCTATTATACCGGTGTCTAGATCTGCAACCAAACGAATTCAGTCCAACATCTTTAAAGTCAGGAGCGTAGAAGGTAGGGCAGGCAGTATTTTTTGTTGGTACATGTACTGCATGCCATACATGAAAGTTGGGTAAAAAACAGAAAAAAAAATCAAGTTTAAACATAGCAAGGCTTCCTTCCCGTCGTACGAATCGGGATTCGGGTGCTACGCCTTTTTTCGGAATCACGTACATGTACTGTATGTAATTCAGCCAGAGAAGTATTATCGAGCTAATGACTGTCAGAATCTGTCAATAACTGATCTAATCCACATATCTGTTCTATCTAGAACAGTTCCTGACGTACGGAGGGTGTCAGGATCTATGACAGATATGACCGAGCTTGTCCGGAGCCCTGAAAAGGTGTGTCGCGGGTCAGAACAGTTTTTGACAGTTTAGAACTGTTCTACATGTATGACAGCGAATCATGACAGGATCGAACAGAGGTAAGAAGTGATCGCAACTGTACATCCCACTTCTGGGTGCACAAATATGATACATGGTTATCAAAATTTTCCATTTGTGTTATTACCAATTTAACTTAACAGTGTTGGAACGAAGCGCGATTGCCTTTAGTGTTTCCGTGCGTTAGATTGTAATCTACATGCCTACTTGAATAAAAACTCGAATAATTCCTGTTTCTGCATGAGAGATACGGTCCGTTCCTTTTTTTTTGGTGGGGGGGGGGGGGGTGTTTGCTATGTTGCATGTTTAAGTTTTATTTTCATGTTTTGTTTTTTATGTTTTTATTTAAGTTCTTGGGTAGCTGTGATAAAACATGTTTATCAACTGTTTAGTTCATAACTTAACCAATACATCTGGTCAACGCACAAGTTAGGAATTAAGCTCGTATAGGCGATAAACATTGATTTGCTCTCTTACTAACAGCCACGGACAGGCTATTATCTTGAACTCTTCAAATCGGGGGTCACGTAAAGTATTTACATGTACAATACTCCGATTTTGCAAGATTCTTGCATTTTCAAAATGGCTTGTCTACACCGGGTAGAGTGAGTTTCGAACGCCAGACGATTATTAATGTTGAAAGATGACCGAGTTCGGTTCGTCATACGATTCCACGTGTACTGCACATTTTTGGTTATTCTGCAATAGTTAAAAAAGGATAAATGGACAAAATTATAGTACAATGAAGAACTTTAAATTACAAAATGAACAGCTGGAAAAACACAGACATCTTCCAAGCATGCAGCTATTGATACTTTTATAGATACATATATTTTAGAATTGCACCACATTAAGCTACTCATATCTGTAAATTGAATTCATTTCGACCTATTCTAGATAAACGTATTATGAATAAATTCAAGAGCTTATGGAAGCAATTGCCATGTATTGCTTATAATTAAAAACGCGCGTTGATTTGTTAACTTCAATCTTAAATGTACTTCGACAAATACGTGTAATATTTTAAGCCACGCGGTAAATATGTAAATACATGTATATAATAGCAATATGTTCGATTTATTGTTATGTCGTTAATTTCCTGTTGTATAATGTGTATTTGATTTTGTACATTTTATTGTAGTACCCAAGTATTCCTCTGTTGCTATGGACAACGTAGTAGAGTAAAAAAAAGGAAATCAAGATTCGAACGGAAATTTCGAGAATATATTCCTAGGATAAAGACTTGACAGGGAAAATAGACACACCTAACAAAGACCATGAAATCAGCAAAATGACACATACAAAGAAACAAAAAGTAAATGAGCAACCAAGATTCCACTAAAAATGGGAGTATTGACCAGATGCACCTGTAGAGTAAAGAGTAATCATTTATTTTTTTCGTGATAACTTCTGGTCAGTTTTTTTGTTCTTAATTTGCTCTGTAAAACTTCTACCTGCTCTGTGTTGTTTGTAATCAGTAAACCCACCGCGGGACCGATTTCACTCTGACAGGAAGTTTATATGTAATACCGAGTAAGGATCTTTACTAGTTTTGTATGTTCAAAAATCTTTAATTCACATTCAAAATGTAAATAAATTCAACTTCGTCGTCCTCCTATAGGTTACACGTACTTCATACTAAGTATGACCATATATATGGTAGGAATGACTTAGCCAAAAATTTTAGTCAATATGTTTGTATTTCATTGATAATTTATTTTGGAATTATTGACGTACTTTCAGATCATTCTTTATACAAGGTCATCTTTTTTTTCTGTTTTATAGCCACTTCTGTTAAGACTAATAGGATAATTAATTGAAAATCGAGAAAAAAACAAAATATTATCACGAGTGCCAAAGAACGCCTAGATTTAACGAGTGTGCGGAACTTGTTCCGCGCACGATTTAAATCCTCAAGCGTTATTGGCACGAGTGATCATATTTTGGTTATTCAATTGATTATCCTATTTATCATATACATTTTCTTCATAATGTATCGATATTTTGAATGTGAATTCTGTGATTGGCGGATTGATATCAAAGTTGTGACGTTTTTTTGCGGGAGAAAGTCCGAGAGTGAAATTACCGAATTTATGAATTATCGAAATTTATTACATTTGGAACATTTGATAGTACACTGCTATCTATATAATAAAATACATCATTATATGTAGCTGTTCAATGTATCAAAAGGGAATTTAAGAAGAACTATGAGCCTCGCACTGTAATATTTATCGATAATCTGCACTGTTTTTCCTTTGATCTTGTTGACAGATATTTTTTCTATCCTTCGTATAAGCGTACCTGTCAAAATTTTTGGAGCGATCGTGACTTTTATTTGCAAATTTGACAGTTCTAACATCGTTGGGAATTTTTCAGGCCCTTTTATATATTATATATCTAGTTTTTATCTAGATATTATTCAACAGGAAATAAGTTTGTGTTAAATCCCGCAGACTTTTTATGACTTAATATGTTTGCAAAGCTGATGTTTAATTGTTTATCCAGTAATAACTTCCAAGCTCTGCGGGAAAAACACATAAGAAAGATTACACTCAAAATATGGAACCAGGAAGCAATTGCTTTGCTTTCATTACTACTCTAAGAGACGGAAATGCAGCAAACTAAAATTAATTCTATAACATCAGTATCCTGGTTCCCGGGACTACGTTCCAGGTATTATTGCGATCGGGAACCAGTCTATAACATCAGTGACTTATTTATGCTCTGTAGGCGAGAATGCTTTGCATTACGTTTTCTATACAATTTTCTGTGATATTTCTGATTGTCCAGTAAAATATAACACTGAGATTGTTTCTTGTATTCTATTGGATGCCAGTATCGTGTATACTTTCCTATATAATGTCTAGAAATAAAGTAACTCGGATTTTCGTTACCAAGTACTTCTCTGATGGCAAAATTGATTATTCTTACCACATTATCTACTTTTGTCCAAGGTCAGTTTTATTTTTTTCTGTACAGCCCTTGTTATTTTTTATTTCTTTGCTTGCTACTGTTCTCTTGAAAATATGGAGCGTCTCCTTTGCTGCAAGCCAACTTAAACGAAATATAATTAATGATTACAGAGTAAATCGTGAAAAATTCGATAGGGAATTTCAGTTGTATTGAACACTCTTATCACTACAATCATCGACTATTGTTTCATATAAATTTGTTTTTATACCATAATATCCGCATATTAAATGGAAATTTAATTTCATTATTTATTAGTACTGTTTTAACAATTAATGGTTTTAACATCCCGAAAATTTTTTTTTTTAGGTAATTAAATTTATCGTTGGTCACAAATCTGATATTACACCCAAAATTAGAAACATTTTGTAAATTAATGCTTAAAGAAAAATCTGTCAAAAATGAATTTCTTTGTTTTAATCTATTTATATGATTCTGGTACTGTAGATGAATGAATACTTTTGAAATACGTATACAATACAACAACGTTTAGAATAATTGTGCATGATTTGTGTTTTTGTGTTTGTTCAGTAAGCCCGAATATGTTGATAAGTTTTGAGAAGTACTCATGCTAAGAATAATGCAAAATGTAATTCATGGTAGAAAAGCCTACAAATTTGTATTTTTTATATTTTGTGTAAAATGTTATAGTAAACAGAAATAAACGTGATTATTCATACAGCTTCTGTTTATGGGAGATGTGAATTATAAAGAATGTACTATTGAATTTGAAATTAAGGGAAATAACCCTATAAATGATATTGAAACACAAAAAAAACTATTGAATTTTCAGTGTGAATTATCTCCTAAAAGCAGAGATTGGAATAAATGATTATATATTTAGTCATATAGACCCACAAAAAAACTTCTTGGCAAACATAAAAATGTGTAGCCTTTTTGGGGTGTATCACATATTACAGAATTTGTATGATTCTTACAAAGACTACTAGTTATATTTGGCATACCTCTCCTCAACGAGGAATGAAACAGGAGAATAAATAATGCGTTCTTAATTTTGTTTTTGTTTTGAGTTGATGGCAATAATTGTCAAGTTCTGTAACTACGATAAATTAGTGTGTCTTATTTAAATATACATGATTTTTTAACAGGCCAAAAGATTTTTACAGACAAAATCGAATGAAGAGATCAATTTAGTGCAATAAGACCCACTTACAAAATCTTAAAAAAGAATAGACGTTAAGTGTATTTGAATATGATTAGTTTCAGAGGCAGCCAATTTCATTGATGTTTGTCCTAAAGATGTTTCTATAACGACGATTATAAACTCCGACCCAATAACCGACACTGGAGTAAAAGCAATCGTCTTTTCCGTACAGTCATGCCACGGTGCAGTAGTTACTTTAGCAAGCGACCCTAGTTTTTCGGAGCCCTGGTACAGGATAATGATAGGGATATTGAACCAGTGGACTGACCCTCCATTCTTTACAAATATTTATACTATCTTGTGTAGTGATAAAGTTTTTCCATGTGAAAACAGGACTTGGTCGGAGGATGCTGCTCTGGATTGTTCATCGCCAAAAAACTTTTGGGTTTCATGGAATGACAGTATCAGTTTAGGACGAGGACAGGATGTTCTAAGCAACACTATACTTTCTGCAAATCTCCTTGATGGTTTCAAAACAGATTTTATCGCTATAGAATCAAGCAATGAGGAAAGTCTCGACCAGTGGAGAATCAAATTAGGTATGTATTGATGTACATCAGTAACATACTTTTGTTAATTTTGCAGTCGGTAATTTTTGCACTAATTCTGTAAAATGAACCAATTCGCGTTTGCTTTTGAGACTGAGAATAAAATGCTAGATAGTACACTAGATAATTTAAAGATTTGTTTTGTTTTATAAATAGTTTCTGAATCTTTAAATCTTTAATTTCTCTATGACCAACACTTTTTTCGATTTTGTTTCATGATTAATTGACCAATCTTAATTATTTTCATTTAAAACTTGATATGAAGCTAGACAGTATGGAAACTTTTAAGCCATGGGTGTGAGGTAATATATATGATCAGTCGTTTTTTTTCATATTTACGGAATACAAGCCATTTTAGCAAGTATTTCAAAGGGACGTAACCTACCAACCCAACAGCCGACAATCTGGTGGCGGTCTCATTGAGGAAAGGAGAAAAAGTAGCTAAATGGTTTGAAATTAATTAGTCAAAAGTACTTACCACAGCTACAATAAATCAGATTTTTTAATTAGAAGTCTACTGCTGTCCATTGCTCCAATTGGACAGTAAACCAGTCTGTCGGGTTGGAAAGTTACTTCACTTTGCTCAAAATAAAAAAAAACAAAAACAAAAAAAAAAACAAAAACAAAAAAAAAAACAAAAAAAAACGTCGGGAATATGAAAAAGGTATATTGTTTTAATTTAGATGAAGATTCCTTCAAACTTAGCAATGCTGTTCGTTGTGGAGGAACGAGCTTCGATTTTACAACAAATAATATCGATGGTTTCATTTCAACGAAAACTTACCCCACTACATCTTCATCGACAAGAAAACAAACTATAAAAGGTTCATTGATTGAGATAACAAGTATCAATAATCGAACATCTGAAACAACAAGTCCGATGCGCTCATCGACCAATTCTTCAAATGGAATTATTTCAACACCTCAAGCTACGCCTGTTTCTGGCTATTCATACTTTAGCTCTACTGAAAATTCAAGAATGACAACGAATGATAATACAAATAATTCCACAAACAATTTACAATGCTGTTGTGTTATGCCCCTGTTGAATCGTTGGGCATACCTGAAAGACATGAATCTAACAAAGGAACAACTTCGACTTGAACTAAATGAACATCTTACCAGCTTAAGGAACTCGATCTTAATTGATAGAAAACAAACGAGAAAATTTATAACCACTAAAATATCAGCACCAGATGAGCGAGTGTCCTCTAGATCAATCGGATGGATGGCCGCTTTTATTATCTCTCTAGTCCCAGGGTCAGTTGTAATTATTGATATCTGTGGTTGTATGAAAGCCAAAACAAATATGAAATCATAATGATATTTCATTAACATATATAAAGTTGTTGTTTAGGAAAAAATCCCAGTTACGGGGGAGGAGGTTGAAAAATGAGATGTTAATTTGGATTTTATATTCGATATTGGAATTTTGGTCAAAAGCGAATAATGGTGGATTCAACATAAACGTTTACCACTGACATGTACTTAGTATAATAAATTTTAGATAATGATGTTTCTTTCCTTTCCTTTTTTTTTTTTTTTTTTTTGGGGGGGGGGGGGTGGGTGCATTCATTGTGAAATTACTAGTACTTTAAGCGTGTAAAATGGATTCATCGTGCTGGTACAACCTATATATATATATATATATATTATTTTGTAAATGGCGTTAATTTATATTTTCTCAGTGTAAACATTTTGATTAGCAACACTTTATAATAAATTTCACTCTCGGACTTTCTTCCGCCAATACGTTAAATCTTATATATCAATCCGCCGATCACGAAAAAAAATATGTTGCAAATAGCACCAAATGAAGGACGAAATATGAAACAAAATCTATATAATAAATATGAAATTAAATTGAAAAGAGTGTATCTAATCTGGCCTTGTTAAAGCAAAAACAAAAGGCTCATGTATTTACCAAAACAAAACTGAAAAAAGGTGATAATAAAAACTAATAGAAAAAAAAATAATAATGATAAATCGAACAGAAAGAAACAAACCAAATCAAAACAGATTAAGACAATGCAATACAATACATAGCAAAAACAATAACTAAAACATGCGTTTCATTTCGACAGAACCATTATACTGTGTTACAAAAATATTAGAGAACGAAGTCATTATAACGCTATTCAATGCAAAATAAAGTGTTAGACTTGGAAGCACCGATAACTTGATTTCAATGTGATTGAAATTAACGTACTGAGGAATTTTTCATTTAGCCAAAAAGATTTTTTTTTTCATATCAGAAGCGAAAAAAGTATCTGGTATTCAAGGCATGATAGACGACCATTCAATAAACGCAATTAACTACAGGAGTAATCAAGGGAAATAAAGGGAAATCAAACGAATGTAACCGAGGCACAACGATCAGACATGAAATAACCAGAATAATACATACAAACTAACAAAAACGGACTGTACTAAAAACTTAGGAGCATGGACCAGATGCACCTTAACTCCGCCGGTGGAGGGTCATGGTCAATAGTTTTTATCGGAGGTAGATTTGTTATACCCTGAATACGTATTAGCCTGTCTGCATCTGTTATATAAATAAAGTGAAACATGTGTAAACCACACAAATAAATACTTTAAAATTGTTTGGATTGAACAGGTGTTTGGTTTACCAAGGTTTAAAAAAACATTTTAACTTACACGATGTGACTTTGTCTGGATAATCTTTTTTTTTATTTATGCAAGGTTCATTTTTGACAGGTCTGAATGTTGTGCGCATTTAATACGAAAAAAAATGTAATTGCTTCGCTAGATCTGGAATAATCTATGTCTTTAAAGTAGATTGTTTTCTAATTTTTTTTCACACAATTATTAGCACTATTCTCAAATTCCATTTTTTTTACTAGACATAATTATACTTTTGTAATATCATAAATTGAAAATAAAACACAAAATAATGAATGCTCTTGCCACGTTAAGATTCAGTATATCAGCATGCCCTTATTTGATTGCAAATGATCTAATTGTACAAGCATTCTTGCAATACATTCAAATCGTGTTTTTTCTTAGTAAATGATGATGCTTCGTACTATAAAGATGTCTACCAAAGTAGATGGTAAAAAACAAAAACTGACATCTATGCGATATTATGGTGCTACCTACTTTCACTGGATGTTTATTTAAGTGCGCTTAGGATCGGTATTTCATTTAAGGTACAAAGGCGTGTTTAGCCTTTTCCCAGAGCCTGCCGGCGATTTAAGCTGTCGGAAACGGACATTATGGTTTAGTCTGGCAATGTTATTGCAGAAGTCAATATTACATTTGCTTTTATTTGTAGCAACTAAACTGTTATTAGATAGATAAAGTACAATAAATTTGTCTAGATTTTGTATCTTATCGATGGCAATGAGACTTAAGGGAACCAGTGTTCGAACGGTTATGAAGACAAAAATGATTCAAGGATAACGAAAAAGAATGAAGACACATACAAAAATAAAACCCTGAAACAACTAAGTTACACGTACAAAGACGTTAAAGTAAATGACCGACAGGTTCTCTACCAACAATTTGGAGCACTGACCAGGTTGACCGGTAAGGTAGGCGTCCGCACAGATAAAACATACAAACAAAATAAAAAACATACACAAAATGAAATTCCTAGATATTAATTAATGCATCAACCACACATTTTAGGAACCTGTACTGTTTTTCTTTTGATCTGGTTGACATAATTTTACATGAATACCTGAGCCGGAGCTTACTGTAGGAACAGCCCGCTGGTAGGCATGCCGCTCACCTTGGGCACAATATTCAGACTCCAACCGCACTAGTTGGCACAATAACCCCTTAAATACCGCAAGCATGTCAGAGAAGCAGGGACTAGCAACATGGTTTGATTAGGTCGGGGATTGAACCTACGACCTCCCGCACTCGGAGCGAGCACGCTAACGAGGCAGTTGCCACGGGCGTCAAAAGTTTTCAAAAAACGGTAACACAAAACTAAAATACTCTTTTTCAATTAGTGAATTTATTAACGTTTTGATAAAATTGATACAATAAAATACAGCAAACAATTAAATTTCAATGTCATTTCTTAAATGACAAAAAAAAAATTAAAAAAAATAAAAAGCTAATATGATTATGTCATACAGCGATATATCAACATAAGGGTACATTATCATCAATGAAGGTACTTTTAGTACAAATAATTGCTATTTGTTATAAGGTATTTGTTATGTTGCTAGCCATTTTTATTTTTATTTTATTTTATTTTTTTTTTATTTTGTTTTGTTTTGTTTTTTTATTTTTTTTTATGTTACCAGCCATTTTTACTTTTTATTATTATTATTTTTATTTTTATTTTTATTTTTTTATTTTTATTGCTATTTGATATAAGGTATTTGTTATGTTACTAGCCATTTTTTGTTTGATTAGTTGATAGTATGCAATATTATTCTCGTTATTTTATTTTTTTGAACAATTTAGGCAGTGGAGAAACGTAGAAAAAATAATCAGCCGATTTGACAATATTAGTCTTTTGCTTTTGATTTCCATATCATATCGGTATAATTTCTATTTAATGCACAGAAATGAATATAAGGAGCCAACTCTGTCCGAAACTTCGATTTTGTGACTTTCTCGATAAAGATAATGTAGCGGTCAATTTAACAGAAAGTCGGATTTGAACCACAGGGTTATAGTCGAACAGAGCATATTTTAAAGAAGCAAGATTTTATTGAGTGAAATTGAAGGTATTGAGACCGGCAGGTTTTGGACATATACGTTTCAGATTTTCCTATTTCGCGCAATTTGTATAAAAACGCACTTATAAAAAAAATAAAGAATTATAATTTTTTAGCCAGAACATCTGTTGCCTATTGCATTGCATATAGAAGATACATTGACAATAGGGTTTATTTACTTATCAAACTATTCCCTCCAAGAATACATGCAATATCGCCTATAGGGCGTTATACTCAAATTATTCAATAAATGAATTCGTCGATCCATCAGTCAATCCATGACCTTTAGGTACATGTAATTATCAAACTTGTGATTGAATGATATGAAACATACATTCATCCAATGTTTACATGATTTTACAGAACGTTATCAAAGTGCCGAATTGATAACTGATTAAAAAAATGTGATATATGGAATTTAAGTAGTTGTTATAAACACATACTGATAGCATATGATAGTGTTGTCATTTTACCCCATATTGGTAAAAAAAAGTACATATTTATTTCATCTAAGTCATAAATTTGGTCTAAATGTCCGAAAACTCATAACCTTTGATCCCTGACTATTTTCATGTACCTTATTGAAAGGTTAACATATGTACCAAATACCACATGACCTCAGCAAAAAAAAAAATAAATAATAAAGATTAAATAGAAAAAAAAATCTATTTAGGCAGAATATTTCTTTCATTTCCTGTTTAAAAAAGAGAACATTACTGCCTTTAAAAGACATATTCAATGATTCAACAGGCATGCACGTGTTTACGTCTCTTTTTCCTTTGTATAGAACCACAGCAACTTAGGATATCAATGGTCAGAAGAGTACCTATAACAAGGGAAATAATTAATGCTCCAAACAAACCAAGGGAAGCTGCAGACGTTCGACCATCATAAACGGATATTTTTGTGGCTAAGAATCGTTTTGTCGTTTTCCTATTAACAGAAATCGAGTTAGACAGTTCCTGAATGTGTCCTTTTAGTTCGCATCTCAATTGATCAATGGAAAGATTTCTATTGTAAAGGTAAGCCCATCGATTGTTCGGAGTACCACACAAACAAGTACATGTGTTGTTCGACTCTTCCTTGCTTTGAGTTGATTGAGTTCTTGGATTTCTTGTGGAATTCCCCGAGGTGACAGGTATTGCTGTTGTTGAAGTTTCCGTATTTACTTCCGTTGCGGGCTCTTTACAAAGAACGTCGTTTCGAAAAAACAAATGAATCTAAAATTATAAAAATGATCTTTTATAAGATTTCAAACTTTACATTGATATTGTCCTTCAATGACAACAACATATACTAAAAGAGATAAATACAGTGGACCTTGTTGAAACTGAATCCTGTATAAACGGAAAACATGTCTAAACCAAACGCCTTTAAGTAGCACTCCACATAAGAATCATGCAAAATGCGATTCATGGTTGGAAAACTAATATATTTTTATATTTGATATTTTGATCAATATGGCATAGGAAAGAGATCATAGCAACATGCCAAAACATTTGACAACTGGAAATCAACAGCATCAAGCTAACAACATAGCATTCATTATTTATAAACATATTATTGCTTTATTTTTTTCCTTATTTAATACCATTACACCCGGTAACACACTTATATAATAACAATTTGCTATCCCTATATGGAATTATGATAATCAGGGTAATGTCGATTCGTAAAGTACAACTCTACATGAAAGCTAGCTAGAAGCTAACGATAAGTGATTTGTGCATTTCTTAATCCAAAAAGGATCTTTGATAAAAAATTCTTCAGGCCTCATGAAAACTGTATTTGACAATACGAATGCAAATGGAAGTTGGTAAATGGCGATATTAATTCTTTAAATTTGGCTTTGTTCTAATAATGAAAAGTACAGGAAAATATCCTGATAGAATTTATATTATACACTATAACCAGTCAAAATACTTCGATATATCTCAGGGCTATACGAAGCAAAATGACTGTCTGACACTACTCTTTGGCAATCTTCAATTTTTATTTTGTTACAAACAATATCTGTTGTTGAAATATTTTAAATAGGCAATAGATGGTTTGTAGAATAAATCAAGAGTGTGACTGTTATGTAATAGAATACGGCAATCGACAAGCAAATTTTAAAGTGAGCAAACGAATCTAACACCGCCCGAAAATACAAGCCTAAGAAATCTCAGACACACTCGGGTAAGATGTCAATGACCTCTAACTCGGCAGAGCCTCTTTAGAGAACTTGAAACGTTAACCACGTCCGTTTGAGATTTCTCTTTATTGCATTCTCTGCGGTGTTAGTTTGTCATATCTTATTGGGGTTCTTGCGGTTTTTGATTTATAGCACATTTTATGATTTCATGGTCCCATAAGAATTTGTTTCCATTAACTACAAATACACAATTGTAGGCACAGTAAAATTCTTCCAAAACTAAAACCATTGACCAAAATTTTCATTCCTTAATGTCGACTTTCATATGTCATATATGGCAACACGAACAACTCATACGATATGCCGTAACTACGTTGCATTTTTGTACCGCGCCGAACCTCTTTCACTTAGGCTTTTGGAACTGGGTTATGTTGCTTAAAAATTGAAGTCATCACTACACAAATTTAATGGTCGTGAACATGAAATTTTGGATCGTTACGGTGCATCTAACCACACCACGAGAACCGATTTCTTCAACGTGCCATACTTATTTTTTATCCACTTTTGTCTTTCCGGACTCGACTACTTATGAGTAACTGGTCAAGTAGAAAAGCAGAGGATTGTTACCCAACCAGTGCATCTGGTCATTCCTCGCAGTGTTTATTGGCATCCGAGTTGCTCATTTACTTCTGTTTCTTTGTGTGTATTATTTAGGTTATTTTATGTTCTTTGTTTTGTTTGTCTGTTTTTCCTACCTGATCTTTGCCCTGAGTTATATCCTTTTGTTTTCCGCTAGAATCTTTGTAGCCTTGATTACCCTTCCAGGTCTTTATTTCTGAACACTTTTGCATTTTGTTTTCGCATTGTGAAGTGTATCGATAAGGACCTTAATAATTTCAAATGAAATTAAAAGTATAAGAATGCAATATGTGTCTTATATCTGAACATTCTGAGTTATTAAGAAACTTATCTGAAAGTATTATTGAATTATTTAAAGATGTTCGCTACTCTGTTTAAGAATTACAAAGATTATAAGGGTGGTGAAATCTTTCATTTTAGAACAATACAAAAAGAAACACATGACTCGGTTTTTTTTATAGATATAAGCATATATATAAGAAAAAGGATTTCTGTTGATTTTCTATAGGTTCTTTTTTAGCAGCCTATCCTGCAGTGTGACGGTTTCCTAGTCGTTCACTGAAGACCCATGGTGGTATTGAACTTACATTGTTCATCCCAGTGGAATATTTGTTTCTTTGATATATTCACCACATTCATTTTCGTTATATACTATTTATTTAAAACCCCAACGAAAAAGAAGTTTCATAGAAAACTTCTTACACAACAGTTTAAGTTGGTAGTGTTTAATAAAATTATGAAAAGAAAAGTGGAGTTCATTGAACAAAAATATTTTAACTAAGAAATGATTAAACTATAGGAGTCCGAAAATCAGACAAACCTAACTGAAAATTAGCAGCTATTTGATCTATCATATAATCATTCATCACCTGATTTCATCATCCATTTGTCCGTCTTGTATAAGTTACTGGATTTCATAACAAAATAATCAATAATGATGCCTTCATTTAGTGGCCCAGTTAAAAGAGTTTTATTATGAACTATGTCACCTAGGCCAAAGCTTATGCTACTTTTCCAAGAAATCCAGAATGTTTTTGTCTCATTGCAATGAAGAATTTCATCTGTTACTTTTTCTTGTAAAACTGCATTATCATCCTCATTATCACAATCAACCAAGCAGGTCTTCAGCTTTGAGATAAACGTTCCATTGGAAAGTTTTTTACCAATAGCTACTTTGTACTTTGGGAAACATGTACTTTGGTTGCTTGTTAGATTTATAATCACCTTTTGGCAAGATCGTATTTTGAAAACGACCGAAGTCTGGTTTGTGCTACTAATACAGTCGGAGTTTATTGTGGTCTTATTTTCCATCTTCTGAGGACATAATGTAGTGAAAACTGCGCACGCATTACCTGAAATTTATGTACGGTTTCATTAAGTGTGTTTCTATATTTGAATATTTATAGATTAGTCAGAGATACATAGATTCTCCTTCAGTCATTAAAAGTTAGAAATATTGAAGGAAGAATTGGCTAAAGGAGAATCTTTTTCCCCTTTAAATCTGTAGAACAAAAATAATTTGATTGAATTTGAAAGAGCAATCACGGGAACCAAGGTTTTAGCAGAAATCAAAGAATGTAATCAAGAGACAAAGACCAGACATGGAAAAACAGACATACACAACAAAGAAGATAAATAACTAAAATAATACATACTTGGTAACAAAAGTAAATGAGCAACTTGGACTCAACTAAAAATTGGAAACATGGACCAGGTGCACCGGTAGGGGAAACGTCCTCTGCTTTTCTAGAAACAGCCGTCGAATTGTTCATAAAATGTCAAGTCCAGGGTAGACGAAAGTGGAAAGAAAACTATGACACGTTGAACAAATTAGTTTTCATGTTGCAGATGGATATACCGTAACGATTCATGAGTTCATGGTGAACACAGTAAAATTTTTGTATTGACGACTTCAATCTTGTAGCAACACAACCCTTTTCCAGGCGCCTAATGAAATGTTTAGGAAACCTCACGCAGAAATTTGATGACCACCTTATGGCTATAAAGTAACGTTGGAGAAATTGCTTTAAGTCACTGTTCTTACTAATAAGGTTTTACAGTACTCTCGACTTTACTTGGTTATATATTATTATCCAAACACATGCACTGCTTTAAGTAGCAGTCTTTATAAAAATAAATCAGAAAGGAGGTGATTTATGCATGTCGAAAACCCACCGAATTCACTTTTAGATATTATTTAGAATCAGTTACGTACCTCATTACCGGTCGTTAGATTTTCATTTGGGGGAAAAAAACTGTCACGTGAAAATATAGCATATTTATATTGAAAAAGCATTGTTTGTTCGATGGGGTTTTCTTCACCATGAATCCCTTTAATATGGGCAGTATTCAGTCGCGTTTCTTTTGGCTTGTGATGACATATTTTTCAGACTGAGTACTGCATTCCAATTTGGATTAAAATGTAAAAAAAGATTTTTGTAATTATAAAGAGATCTTTTCCCGCGATTTTCGTGTGTGTATGTGTGTGTGTGTGTGTTTTACTATAAAAGTTTAAAAAAGAACGCTCGCAAATAAACTTTGATCACTAGAAACTATTTACATACATGTATATTTTTAACACGGAAAACTGCAAATGCATCCATTTACCTTTAAGTGAAAAGACAAATCCACAAATGATTAAACATGGAAACTTCATGATAAAAGTAAGAACTGTTTTGTGAGCATCGTTTCATACTTGTCATTTATATGGATATTTGCATTCACTTTTAGATATCATGTTTATGATAATTTCCCTTTCTTCTATTTTTCAAACTCTAAATGATTAGCATTTTTGGCTTGTCATGTTACACAACAGTTAACACGTTTTAAAGATTATTCATCAAGACAGATTTTATTGGTTGTTTTATTTTGTTGTTATGAGCAGCATTACAAGCTGTCATGGTACATCATTGTGCTTCAGTTGAAATCAAACACAATTTATGCAAGCCACTTCCTTGTTTGTCCATCCCCACTGAGTTCACAATATCTACCCTGGTATTTCTTATGCAACTGGCTTCCTTGTTTGATCGCTGCCGTACAATTTACAATAAATTTTGGTATTTTGATTAAATATATTCAATGCTCATAATTGTTACAATTGACTTCATTGTTTGAAAATGTAAGGGCAGTTCGAATATTGCTCTCTTAGCAACGAAATTACTTCCGCATACTTTCTACTACTAATTTCTAAAAAAAAAAAATAATAAAAACACTCGTTGGATCAATTATATATCGCTATTCAAGGAGGCAGACATAGGGAAAGGGACACAAATCTAAAACAATAATTGAAGACAGCTCATTCGTTCAAATCTGGAAATTACATATTTGTTCGAGTGTAAGTGTTTACAGGATATAGAACATTTATATCCAGGAAACATCATTCGATAAACCTTAATGTTTTTAAGTCATTCAACTCCTTTTTGTTTAGTGAAAACTAAGCGATTTGTAAGGATTGATGTGTATATTTGAAAACTTGTCTAGTTTTTGGAGATTCTGTAAATTTTTTATTTGTATATACCTAAAGCGTACAGATGAGTATCATTGTTTTCTTTGGGTTCCAATTTGTTTATTGCGCGAAGTGAAATAAACAAAATATGCACATGGAAAATTTATGTTATTTTTTCAATAGACAAAATTTTTAGTATAGTAAATTCTTATAAATTAATTTTAAAACATATTTTTGTCTTTAAATATGAGAAAAGTAGCCCTGAATAGGGGCGTGTCAATATTTTTGTTATCCATTGAGATATAACAAAATTATTTAAACCAATCAGATTACAGTATTTATCTCAAATTAATTTATTTGATGATAACAAATGTTATATTATTGAATACACAGAAATATCTATGCCTATACATGAACAAAGGCGTGAAAATATTTTCAACAACTACAACTAAGATCTATATCGGCAAATAATGCAAATTTATGACTTTTACATTTATGCAATTTAAGGTGATAGATTTTAGCTTTCTTAGTTATGTTGAATATGAACAAAATCTAGAAAAAAAATGTTATTTTCTGATCTTGTTGAAAACGTTTGAAAAATAAACACAATTGCGCTCTGATAAGGTAAACTCTATATACAGGTTCGCTGGAAAGTGCAACTCAAAAGAAATGTAAATCTTTTTTTCGATGCATTATCCAAAGAACATCACTAGTTATATTATTCAGTATTTTGATCGTAATGTTTTAAACAAACCGTCTGATTGGTTGATTTTCTGTTGGCATTTAATGTAATTTTGTACAACCTAGTATGATGCTATGGCCAGACTTTTCCTACAACACAAAATGCAAAAACTACATTCTTCCGTCATTTTGTCATCATGTTTTAGTGTTGGTATTACTGCTCGTTTTTTTCTTTGTGAGCTTTTTACATCGTTGTTTATGTATTGTTTGTTCTTCATATATTTTCCTGTTGCTGTTTATATTTCTACGAATGTCCACATTATATAACTATGGTAGGTTTTGTTATTCTTTATTTTCTTGGAACAAAACTATTTTAAGGAATATCAAACTTCCAAATTTTGTTACGCTGTAATGTACTGTCTGTAGATATCCTTTATATATATATTGGTATTCGATACCACAGAGCAAAAGTATGCACCTATAAAACAAACTTGTTACGCAGGCAAATATTTTTCACGTGAAATTCATGTTAATTGAGCTTCACGTGAAATTCATGTGAAATTCACATGAAATTCACATGATTTACATGTGAATTAACTACACACGAATTTCATGTAAACATTTTGTGAACTTCACGTGAAGGCTCCATTCACCCGAATTTCACGTGAACTCTGTCAATTTATTTTCTCAACTCTGGTGAAAATCATGTGAAATTCTTGTGAAAATCATGTGAACATTTTGCCTGTATAGTCGTGCTATGTATATTACAAAAAGTCAGTTATGCGTTTTAAATTTAGTTTAAACTTTCAGTAAATTGGTAATTTTATAAATTTACCTATATATTACAGTATGAAATGAAATTTACATATGTATATGTGTCCATGTTACATTGAAACGTTCAGATAGTTTTGAAATAGTTTTGATACATGTAGGTAATGACTCGTACAGGCGACTACTTTATTGTTGTTTATTTTATATCGCGGATTACAGTGGGTAGTTTTTCATAAAAGTTCGCTTCATGAATTAGGGTTGTCTTTCTTATCATTTGCAAGATATTAAACATACAAACATCACAAGTTCAGTATCAGTCTGCAAAGAAACACTGAAAAATTATTGTAAGCAGTTCAATCCAAAATTGTCACATCAACTTATTTATGCTGTCTACAAGAAATGCATTAATGGGGAGACTAATAGGCGAGCTTTCTGCATGTGTTTGGATTTGGGGCATAAATATGAATTTATTTGAAAAAAACAAACTCTTTTTACAATATTTGTAGAATTTAATTCTATGGAAGTCTTGACAGATTGTTATTTGATCACACATTTCTCCATGAATAATCAATGAATAAGTCAACCCAGGTGTATATATATTTTGCTTGACTCTGTGTCTAAAAGTTTTCGAATTCCAGTCTATTTCACATAATATGTTTGTAAGTCATGAAAACACATTTTTCTCAAGTAGTTACATAAGGTGGTTAGTAATTTGTGTACCTAGGTCACGCCCGGTGCCCAATTCAAGTTCCCTTGATTACTCTTTAATAAATACATAAAGCGATCAGAGTTACTCCGCTTTCATTATATTACTTTTGTTCCTTTATGTAACATAATAGTTTGGCCATTAAAGGTTCTGTCCGACTCACTTCATCCTAAAAATATCAATCATTATTAGTCAACAACAGATTTATCTCTTGATTTTACTGATTGTGTATGAGTAAATAAATCTATTAATATAGGTAAATAGCAAAACTCAATCCTCAAGGTTTTTCGGCTCTGAAATATATCGACCATTTGTTTAAATATGACATCAAATAAAACTTTGCAAAACAAATTTTCGCCTTGTCTGACGAATGTCAGTTAAAAGGAAAATGCAAAATTTAAAACCACGTGAATATTTTGTTTCTGACATTACCTTCGGTCAGACACATTTTGCCATGACCGCATTATTTACAACATAATATTTTCATTCGTTAGATACCATGATATGTCTACAAACATTATTATTTACTTGATCGTCATAATTGATTCTGTAAGCGTGCACGTCTTGATTACCGGAAGGGGTTTGTTCGTTTCACTGTGAAAGTGAAAATTTATTGCTGCATAACCTAGCGCACGTCAAATGATAGACAAAATATTTACCCATACTTTTAATTCAGAAGAAAAAATGTATATATATGAAAGCATGGTGAACTGTCTTCTTCAGTTTAGTCAGCTTTACAATTTACCTTAACATGTCAATCATATAAATAGCAGGATGTATTTGATAATTCCAACGTTATTTCTTTGAAATATCTAAATTCATTTAAAAAAGACGAACAATTCTATAAAAAAATCTATTCTCAATCGACAAGAGAAGCATAATATCACACAACCTCATGTTAAAAATAGCAAATTGTTCTGATAGAAAATACAATAAAGCCAAATAAGAGTTAGCTATAATCTTAAAACCATCTCTTATCTTCATATGGAAAAGTCAACCTGCTTGGTTGAATATTATTGAAGACTGCTTTATCGAAAAAATAAAGAAAACAAAAAGACAACAACAACAACATCCAGCTTAAAATGTCATTTTTATACAGCACGTGTTGCTTGATTCATTTTAAAAGAGTAATCAAGAGAACCAAGGTTATAGCGGTAATCAAAAGAATGTAATCCAGGGACAAAGACCAGACATGGAAAACAGACATACACAACAAAGAACATTAAGTAACTAAAATCATACGTACAAAGTAACAAAAGTAAATGAGCAACTCGGACTCCACTAAAAACTGGAAGCATGGACCAGGTGCACCAGTAGGGTAAGCGTCCTCTGCTTTTCTAGAAACACCCGCCGAGTTGCTTATCAAAAGTCAAGTCCGGGATAGACAAACGAGGGATGGAAAATTATGACCCGTTGAATAAATCAGTTTTCATGATGCTGATGGATACACCATAACGATCCATGAGTTCATGATAACGGCCATAAAACTTCTGTAGTGATGACTTCAATCTTGTAGCAACATAACTCTGTTCCAGAACCCTATTTGTTAGAGTTCTAGCGCGATACAAAACGTCTTCGTCAAGCTCTGGCATAACGTATCAGTTGTGATATGAACACTCCATACGCAGGAGCCGAAGTGATGTTGCCACAAATGAAAGGAAAGTTGACAATTCTGAATGAAAAGTCATCACGTTTGTCATAAAGTTTGGTCAATAGTTTTCCTTTACCATCGATTTCAAAGTGTAGATCAAGATATGAGGCTGACTTCACAGTGTCTGTAGTATCCTTTATCTCAAGGTCTTTTGGGTAGATGCGATGTATCAAATCCCTGAAATTAGGATTGTTTAAAGATAATACGTCATCTATATAGCGGAAACTGAGATTGAAGGATCTAGCCAAACGATATTCTTTCTTTCTGATCAGATCAGCTATAAAGTCAGCCTCATAAGAGTGAAGGAATAGGTCAGCAAGTAAAGGAGCACAATTTGTTCCCATTGGAATGCCGACCATTTGTTGAAAATCACGTCCACCACAATGGACAAATATGTTGTCAATTAAAAATTCCAGCATTTTGTAAACATCTTCCTCTGAATATTTGGAAGATGATTTGGAATTATTTCTTACAAAGTATGAGGAATCTCTACATATTTAACTATATATTTGTATCTAGGTGTACCATTTTTTTTGGGGAAAAACAACGATGTATAATGTTTTTAAGTCGGGATTTTAAGTATGGGGAATAGAAGTATACAGTGTTGAAAAATCATAGGTTTTAAAGCTATTATATTCAGATAATAGTCTTGAACATATTGTCTCCAAAAGATCTTTCGAATTTTTTAGGATCCACATTGAATTAATACCACTACGGGAGTAATAAGTGTTGTGGTAGGACTGTAGACCCTCTTTGACAGTTGTGAGTATAGAAGTTAAAAGTTTTGAAAGAGGTTTGGTGGTACATTTTGCAGATCCAGCTATGAAACGTTGTGTGTATGGATGCTTGTGAAGTTTAGGAATCCAGTACATAGACGGTAAATCAAAATCATCCTCCTTGGTAGAGAGACCAAACGAGGATAGCACAGATTTATGATTTTCTACAATCTCTTCTTTGGAGAGAGTGGTAGCAGTGTAGGTCTTATCACTGCTATGATCATAAAAGTGTTCGGTAATAATGTTGTTACTCTTTTCTGACAATTTATCAAAGAAAAATCAAGGGAACCAAGGTTATAGCGGTAATAAAAAACAAAGCAATCCTGGGACAAAGACCATACATGGAAAACAGACATACACAACAAAGAACACAAAGTAACTAAAATCATACATACAAAGCAACAAAAGCAAATAAGCAACTCGAACTCCAGTGAAAACTGGGAGCGTGGAACAGGTGTACCGGTAGGGTAAGCGTTCTCTGCTTTTCTAGAAACACCCGCCGAGTTGCTAATAAAAAGTCAAATCTGGGGTAGACGAAAGAGGAAATGAAAACTATGACACAGAGTAAACTATCTACAATAGTTTACTTTGATTTGAAACAACCTTCTTAATTAGTGTATTCTCTGTATGTTATAAATTATTGCCTGGTTTAGCACTGTATCATTTTTAGCGTCGAATGGTTTTCAGTTCTATTTTTGTTAAGAAATTAGAGAATGCTATGTTTTTTCTTACATGAAATTTGTTAGCCAAAATGTGTTTATCAACTATCAAACAATTGGAAGTTGACTATCTTTGATGTTTTGTCTACTATATCCAGTTATCGGTTATATAAGGGAAGAGGGACAGAGGGGAAACTCGATCCTCCCTTCCCTATCAGTAGACCACCGCCTCCTACCTTCCCGACCACCACTTCATTCCCAAACCCTCCCATTTTGTCCTCGGTAAATGGTCTGTAACCATGATACCCCTTCCGATATTTTTCACTCCCCGTTCCCTGCCCCTTCTACAATCGTTCCAACTCCATTAACCCTCGTACATGTATCCGCACCCTTTCCAACCCCATTTTTTTGTCATTATATTGGAAGACATGCTATTCGTACAGGAAATAATACTCCGTAATATTTCGATCTTGCTTTACGGAAGCGAAACATTTCGTCTGAATAGTAATGTTTAAATGTATAGAATTTTCCTGTTTAGTTTAGAAAAAAATTGGTTATAAATTTGACGTACAAGACTTTAATGAACATATAAATATATAATACATAGCTAAAGTGTTTTATCATGATTCTTACGAATTGATTACTATTTATTTATTTTCTAATATGACTCCTTGATAGGCTTTGAGATCACAACTGTGGTCGATTTTCGATTGCTATATGGGCGGCACGCGACTTATTGGGCGTGGCTTGTGTGTATGTACATTACTGCCCATCTTTATTATGTAAATCCACACATGTAACATTCTGATGTGTATCAGCTGTTTGCATTCATTTACGTAGCGTGCATGAACATCAAATTCATATTTAATAAAAATATTAAATGTTATGTTTTAGAAAAGTTATATTGTATTCCGTAAAAATCACTTACAGGCATATTCGGTAGCACTCGCAACGCGCCACGTTCGCCACCATGACATATCTAACATCGCTCTATTAAATTGCTGCTTTCCTTCATTATCAAAAATACAACGCACTAGTGACCATTTCAACTGACATAGATAGCGTAGAAAGTACAACCAAATATGGACAAATATGACTGGTCTAAGGTTATGAAATATGTAACCAAAATGTAAAAAGTAAACAAAATTTTAAAAAAATGTACCGTTATGGTCCTAATAGAATCGAAATAACCATCAAGTCAACTTATACGTATTACCGGAGTAAACTAGTAAAGTAAACATCATAATACAGAAAATTTGATTGATTAAGGAAGAAAAAACAAATAAAAATAACAAAAGACAAACAAAGCAAAAACGAAAAAAAAGAAAAAAAAAGAAATAAACAAACATACATACAAAAACAAAAATAGAAACAAAAAACAAAAACAAAACAAAACAAAACAATTCCCAAGAAATAAAAAAAAACGTTCTTTTATTTTATTTCATTTATGTTTCCTAACAAAAATATCTAAAGTGATGTTATAATCTGATCGACCAAACAAAGAGTTAAAACTTGTTTTGATATTTATATACTATAATTCTATAACATCTGAGTAATAACGTAAGTGAATTTCTAATGTATCTAATTGTTTATAAGGACTGCTACTTAAATAGATGTGTACAGATCGGGGGGGGGGGGTAGCCTGTCTAAACAATCAAAGCAATCGTGGATTCCATTGCACTACGATCAGACATATATCAATACTGAAATAAAAAGTGTGACCAAGAATAACATCTAAAGTCTTTTTGTACGTAGGAATCTGGTATTAAAACAACAAATTTATCATTCTTCAATTTAATGATCGTATAACTATGTCTTTAGCAGATACGGACAAAGCAATTCTTCAGACAAGCTTCCGATGAAGGCACATTTTCACAATTTGCAAAACATGCCTTAGTACAATCAATAGCCCTTTTCCGTCTTTTCAATCTCTTGGAGATACTGATGCCAGCTGAAAATAAAGAACGTTCACAATGACTTTCACAATAGAACGTTATATAAAAAACGCCTTTAAAAAAATCAAACAGCAACCACGTTTAACGTACATTATACAAATTTGACAATTACAACTATTTCAACATTTTGTAAATGAGTGTCTTCGTTATTTATCAATGACATTACTGACTCTAATCCAGTATGGATTTGTTGTTATCCTACATAAATCTATGCGTACATGTGTATCATATAGAGTAGATACAGTAGTTTCAATGTTAAAATAATAGAAACATTTTAAACCAAATCAATTACTGTTATCTATATAGAAACATACCACCTAGTCCTCCTCTAAAGTTGTGATGGACATGTCCACCAATATTCCAACCGTTTTTCGACTTCCAATTACCTTGAATCCCAGCACCTACATAATGGGGATACAATAATGTCGTTCATGTTTGCAAAATCGTTCGAATTAATCAGCTTTAACACACTTCAAACACTCAATACATGCAAGCAGGAATGTGTACTTTTTGTTTTTTGTTTTTTGTTTTTTAGTGATTGTTTTGAAGTGATTAGTGATCTCAGAGCTGCATTTGAATAATACTTATCACAGACTGATGCTATCAGCTCGGTTTCTCATTTAGTTATGTCCTAAAGTAGTATTACCTTCATCAAGTTCATTCAGAAGCATATAAAATAGATCATGGTATTTTTACTGGTAAATGAGGGAATTAAATCAGTCTCAAAACACATCTGCTAGCTTCGATAATTCAATACAAATAGAATCATATTTTGTTTCCAAGAAACGCATTGCCAAAAGTCAAAAGATGTTTTACAGGAATTTTATCTGCATCATATTACATTGCAAATACATTTTGGAAACAACCTTACATATATTATGGCGCAAAAATGTCATTGAATAAATATTGCAATGATTTACAAATGAATGTAGTTTATTCAAGTATAACTAGATATCATTGCCATTTGTATGTTTCAATCAAACAAATTAGTTAAGTAGCTGTCTTTGTAAGAATCATGCAAAATCTGAAACTGTGATACACCCTGAAGAAGGTTACATATTTTTATTTTTGTAATTAAGTTATTTTATGAAATATGTAATTATTCATTTAAATATGCCTGCCCTTAGGAGATAATCAACATTGAAAATCCAGTAGATTCTATTGTATTTGAGCGTCATTTACAGAGTTATCTTCCTTAATTTTGAAATCTACAGTGCATTCTATACAATGTTTATCTCCTAAGAGCACGGGTTATATGAAAAACCACATGTTAATTTCTGTTTATTATGACATTTCAAACAAAATATCAAAAATAAAAATATATAGGCTTTTTACCCATGAATCACATTTTGCATGATCCTTAGCTGGAGTGCTACTTAAAATGACCTTCAGTCTTAAAAAATATTCTAACCTTTATGAGAAAGATGCACATTTACATTGCCTCGTCCCCCAGATAATCTAGGTGTAGACACCCTACGCCTAGATCTACGGTGTCGTCTCCACCATGAAGATGATAAGTCAATGCACAACATTAAGACCAAGCAAAGAACTATGAACTTAGACATTCTAATCCTATAGAAAAAGATAATTTGTATTTGAAAAAAAAATTAAGTAAATACTGTAAATGTATCTAATTTGTAGGGACCTTATTTGCGCGTTTGGTAGTTTTAAGAGAAAGAGTAATCAAGGGAACCAAGATTCTAGCAGAAATCAAAATAATGTAATTCAGGAACAAAAATCAGACATGAAAAACAGACACACACAACAAAGAACATAAATTAACCAAATTTCACATGCAAAATAAAACAGTTTTGCAAGTTTAAAAAAAAACCGCTTAAAATGCATATTCGATGATTATTTTTTTCGCGAATTATTACTGATTGCAAAAATTCGTGAAAGAGTAATCAAGGGAACCAAGGTTATAGCGGTAATCAAAAGAATGTAATCCAAGGACAAAGACCAGCCATGGAAAACAGATATTCACAACAAAGAACAAAAAGTAACTAAAATCATACATACAAAGTAACAAAAGCAAATGAGCGACTCGGACACTAAAATCTGGGAGCAGGTGCACCAGTAGGGTAAGCGTCCTCTCCTTTCTTAGAAACACCCGCCGAGTTGCTCATAAAAAGTCAAGTCCGGGGTAGACAAACGAGGAATAACCCGATGAATAAATCAGTTTTCATGGTGCTGATGGATACACCATAACGATCCACGAGTTCATGGTGACGACCATAAAACTTCTGTAGTGATGACTTCAATCTTGTAGCAACATAACCCTGTTCCAGAAGCATATTTGTTAGAGTTCTAGCGCAATACAAAAAGTCTGCGTAGTTTCGGCAAGCTCTGGCATAACGTATGAGTTGTGATATGAACACTCCATACGCAGGAGCCGAAGGGATGTTGCCACAGACGAAAGGAAAGTTAACAAGTCATCACGTTTGTCGTAAAGTTTTGTCAATAGATTTCCTTTACCATCGATTTCTAAGTGTAGGTCAAGATATGAGGATGACTTCACAGTGTCTGTAGTATCCTTTATCTCAAGTTCTTTTGGGTAGATGCGATGTATCAAATCCCTGAAATTAGGATTGTTTAAAGATAATACGTCATCTATATAGCGGAAACTGAGATTGAAGGATCTAGCCAAACGATATTCATTCTTTCTGATCAGATCAGCTAAAAAGTCAGCCTCATAAGAGTGAAGGAATAGGTCAGCAAGTAAAGGAGCACAATTTGTTCCCATTGGAATGCCGACCGTTTGTTGAAAAACACGTCCACCACACTGGACAAATATGTTGTCAATTAAAAATTCCAGCATTTTGTAAACATCTTCCTCTGTATATTTGGAAGATGATTTGGAATTATTTCTTACAAAGTATGAGGAATCTCTACCAAGAACTATATATTTATATCTAGGTGTACCATCTTTTTTGGAAAAACAACGATGTATAATGTGTTTAAGTCGGAATTTTAACTGAGTATGGGGAATAGAAGTATACAGTGTTGAAAAATCATAGGTTTTAATGCTATTATATTCAGATAATAGTCTTGGACTGATTGTCTCCAAAAGATCTTTCGAATTTTTAGGATCCATATTGAATTAATACCACTACAAGAGTAACACAATCATCGTCCTTGGTAGAGAGACCAAAAGAGGATAGCACAGATTTATGGTTTTCCACGATCTCTTAAGTATTGAACTAAATATCGACCGAACGAATACCAGCATTTCAAAAACGGGAGTAAAATCAATAAATCGCTTAAACATCAGTTCATAATGTTCAAACCAGGAAACGTCTTTACGTAGCAATCTGTTTAAATCGCGAATAATGGTACTCGAACAATGGTAGTTTAGGATGTTGTGCATGTATATTGAAAAAAAAATAATTTCAAGGATTAGCACTATAGGAATAATTTTGTGAATATCATGCAGTGTAGTATAAAACACTTTTTGTTATTAATACAGTTAATAAATTAAGGGAGATAACTCCAATTTTCCATTAATTTAAGTGCATAATATTTTAGTGGCCCAATTCGCCAATTTTTATCGTAAACCTTTTTCCTTCAGAATAGCAAATTTTAACACCTGCCAAAATAACCCGCCATACGGTATACATTTTACAGAAAAAAATATAGATGTATAAGATATATAAGGCGACTTGTATTATGAATGTATAACCCCCCGAATTAAAAGAAAACAACTAATTATGGAGTTTCATTGATATGCATGTGGCACTACCTGTCCAATTTGAAAAAAAATGTTATTGAAAATTTACAACGTATGTTTCTTTTCACTGATACATATCAGAAAAGCAGTATACTGTCGCAGAATTATATCAAATTGGAATGACTTTAAAATTTATTACTTAAATAGCATACGTAGACCCCACTTCAAAACACAAAACCATTATATATTATGAACAATGCATGTCAAGGATGCTTCCTCTATCTGAAACAGAATAATTGGATTTCTGCTTCATTGGATTTGCTTAGAAATTTTGGCGATTGATTGTTATAAAAATGAAGTTTTCGACAGAGGTGTCTGTCCTTGAAATGTTTATTTTCAGTGAATTTCAATGAAAATATAACTCGGTTTACCAAAATGATATGGAAAATCGTGTCTTTTTTTCTTAATTCTGATGGTTCAAATAATAAAACTAAACTTTCAAAATGTTTCACCTGATTCTTACAGGGATTGATACTTAAAAAAAAAGACATAAACATATCACGAATTTTCACGTATTATCACAAGAGGTTCCAATTCATTGCAAATAGATCAAGAGTAATCAAGGGAACCAAGGTTATAGCGGTTATCAAAATAATGTAATTCAGGGACAAAGACCAGAAATGGAAAACAGACAAAGAACATAAAGTAACTAAAATCATACATACAAAGTAAAAAGCAAATGAGCATCTCGGACTCCACTAAAAACTGGGAGCATGGACCAGGTGCACCGATAAGGTAAGCGTCCTATTTGTGCTTTTGTAGATATGTTTCAATTACCTGGTTTCAAAACTATAACATGAGTGGAAGATTCTCTCTGATATTGTACTTAAGTGTTCCAACCTGTCTTTAAGGATTTAAAGTTTATGCATTTTGCTTTAAATTTTCTTGATACACCAGGTGCACCGGTATTAAGAGTATTAATGTGGCTAACATGACTTACCTTAGGTACTGGTTAGTTGCAAAGTACAAAAAACATGTATTTATACCATTGCTTATATTGATTGAAAAGCCCATATGTTCTACGAGTGTGGGATTTTATATTTATTCAACACTTTGTTTGCCTTTTTATATTTTTATATTGATCATTTATAATATCAAGATAACAAGCATTACGTAAACCGAAATTTTACCACATGAAAAAAAATGAGTTTTGCTTATGTACATGTAGCATTATGCTTATGTACATGTAGCAATAATTTGATACCTGAAAGACAAAAAGTACATATAGCGTAAAACGCAACAAACGTACTATCTTATATCCTATATTAAAACAGAAAATACTTACAGGTATCACCAAAAGGTCTTCAGTACGTTTAAATATAACTTTAAGTAGACTTTGATATGCTTGAACAAAAAAATCAATGTTAACAGCACAATGAAAGTTCATCAAAATAAACAAAAAATTCAAATAATGATACGAAAACATAATAATGAACAACCTCTCCTGACTGTGGACAGATGCATTAGGTCCACTTATCAGAAAGTATCTATGTCTCAAAAATGCTATATCAAGTAGTATTTTTAAGAATACTACAATAATGTGAAAAAAAGGAATATAAGTAAGTGTCCGGCCTTTTATATTTTTGTTCTTTGTAAAGAATAATCAAGGGAACCAAGGTTATAGTGATAATCAAAAGAATGTAGTCCAGGGACAAAGACCAGACATGGAAAACAGACATACACAACAAAGAACATAAAGTAACTAAAATCATACATACAAAGTAACAAAAGCAAATGAGCAACTCGGATTCCACTAAAAATTGGGAGCATGGACCAGGTGCACCAGTAGGGTAAGCGTCCTCTGCTTTTCTAGAAACATCCGCCGAGTTGCTCATAAAGTCAAGTCCGGGGTAGACAAACGAGAAAACTATGACCCGTTGAATAAATCAGTTTTCATGGTGCAGATGGATACTCCATAACGATCCACGAGTTCATGATGACGACCATAAAACTTCTGTAGTGATGACTTCAATCTTGTAGCAACATAACCCTGTTCCAGAAGCATATTTGTTAGAGTTCTAGCGCGATACAAAAAGTCTGCGTAGTTTCGGCAAGCTCTGGCATAACGTATGAGTTGTGATATGAACACTTCATACGCAACTGCAACGCACGATGGTCCTCTCGGTTGGTTAAGGTATTGATTAAGTTTAGATTTTTGTAAGAATCAGACAAAATGGAAATAAAATCAGTAATGCGCATGTCAAAAACCTAATGATCTGACAAAGTGATATAATTATACTCAATGATGTTTTCATTAAGTGAAAAACCATTATTTGATCTCTGCATCACTGGATTTTTTAAAATTTCACAGTTAATTCCTCGGTTATATAAAGATTACTTTCGTTAAAATCCGAAAAATACGAGCAACTAAATAAAACGATTAGGTAAGGATATTTCAAGAAATTAACTACGCGTGCAGCATATTATTGGTATCATAAGAAGGAAGATTAAGTCAATATTCTTTTCTCATATTTGAATATGTCCTCATATTTTTGCAATACCACAAATAAATGACTCATTCAATAATTCTGTTGTGGAATTTGTACAAGTGATACCTAAACTATCGTGCTTTATATTTTCCTATTGTTGATCGTTATTACTTCGAGTTCATGTTAATGTTTAGGATGATGCCAGGAAATTCTACCCAAAGTTTATGTTTCAAACCTTAAATATTGTTTGACCCACCTTTCTTTATTTGTATTATTTCCTTATTAACGCAATTTCTATAATGAAATGCGTAGCACATTTAAGACCAGAGACATACAAAACAAAACAATACATCGAAGTATCAACAGTTAATTTGAGAAAGGAAAAACAACAACAATAGTGTGTGCATTAAAAGGAGAGCAAAAGTGGACAAAGACAAACAAGAAAAAACACACACACACACACGATGGTAAAATGTAACCAAAAAAGTGCTCTATTATATTATATGTTATTACGCTATTATATGACACATTCAAGCAGCATACAGAAACTCTTCAACCAAGCTTTGAATATCGCTGGTCAATATGCATGCTAAAACTTGATTGTGTGCATGGCTTTCAAAAGGAGAAGTATTTATATACAATATTCGTAAAATGATTAAAAATTGGTTGTGATTTTATCATGAATACTTTCATTGTCGACTAAGTGTACATCATTAATGACAGATGTTGTTGGCTAAACAAGGAAAAATCAAAGGCAATTCTGTTTTGGATGACTATAAATAAACAGTAAAAAAAAAAATAATAATATTTGTCCTTGTGCGAGAAAAATAAATAATGTCAGTATGTATAGGACTTGAATTGTAGAAAAGGATAAAAGAATTATCAAAGTTGGTGCGTCATCGACGTCATATACGTAAGGGTAATCAAGGGAACCAAGGTTACATCGGTAATCAAAAGAATGTAATAAAGGGACAAAGACCAGACATGGAAAACAGACATACACAACAACGAACAAAGAACTAAAATCATACATACAAAGTAACATAAGCAAATGAGCAACTCGGACTCCACTAAAAACTGGGATCATGGACCAGGTGGACCGGACGGGTAAGCGTCCGCTGCTTTTTTAGAAACACCCGCCGAGTTGCTCATAAAAAGTCGTCTGTCTGTGTCTGGAACATGCATGGGTTAAAACTGTACTGTCCAAAAAGTGTAAAAACACAATTTAGAAATGGGTGTACGAACTTTTCATGTACTCAAAGAAAGGGTGTTTAATTTGACTATAACAGTTAATTAAGGAATACGATGAAGCAAAAGAAAAGAAGGATATAAAATCAAAAAAGATATAAATAAAGGACATTTCAAATTGAAAAGCCAGATATTATAGGTTTACACTATTACCTTGATAAAAGTCAGTCTACAGGCGAGTATTTTACACTATGATACACATATGCAATAAATTATAGGATATATCACTTATATAAACATTTGTGAACTCATGCAGCTAAGGCTGTCTATGCATATCAATGAACATGACGTCAATTGTACAAATACATTTAGTATTTCGTGTACCAAAGTTGGGAATATTGGAAAGCATTGTATGAGACGTTTCTCGTTGAGAAGTCGTAAGACGATTTTCCAAATACTCGCCGAAATAAAAGAGTAATCAAGGGAACCAAGGTTATAGCGGTAATCAAAATAATATGATCCAGGGACAAAGACCAGATATGATAAACAGACACACACAACAAAGAATATAAAGTAACTAAAATCATACAAAGTAACAAAAGTAAATGAGCAACTCGGAGTCCACTAAAACTGGAAGCATGGACCAGTTGCACCGATAGGGTAAGCGTCCTCTGCTTTTTTAGAAACACCCGCCGAGTTGCTCATAAAAAGTCAAGTCCGGGGTAGACAAACGAGGAAAGGTAAACTATGACCCGTTAAATAAATCAGTTTTCATGATGCTGATGGATACATCATAACGATCCACGAGATCATGATGACGACCATAAAACTTCTGTAGTGATGACTTCAATCTTGTAGCAACATAACCCTGTTCCAGAAGCCCAAAACTGCCTAAATGATACGGCTACATGGCTTTTTTTACATTTAGTTTTATGTGCATTCAAATGTGGTTGATAGTGCAGAAAAAATTCTTTATTATGTTAAATTCACTTGACTCCTGGCACAACTCTTGACAAAACTATAGAGCAAGAAAGAAAGAGATAACTTCTAGCAATGAAACTATGAGTAGGGACAATCCTTGATAGATGACGTCACGTGTGCTTATCACTTATCGTTCATGGAACGTTTCATTATTTTTTAATCTATTTCCATAATTCCATATTTGCATAAAAAGATATTTAACATATTGTGATGACAGGAAGCTAAGGAAATTATACATAAAGCCTATCCAATCAAACTTGTCATTTTGATATTAAATATATGATAAAGTGGTTGTTTTCCTTGGTCGATAAGTGTAAGTTATTCATGGAATGTAAATAAGACATAATTTTAAGAATAGTTTCCGTACACCGTATAATGTGCCTTCTCTGCCAAACTCATCACATATCAGTCTGGCAAAAATTACATATAAATGCGTTTTGTTTAAATGGAAAATTATTTGTAAACATTGCAGAAAAACGTTTTTTTTTTGGCTATTTCAATGAAAGAAAAAACATAGGAAACCATAAGTTATGATGATTGACTAGGGAAATGACGTCGAGTAATAAACGAAGGACCTTGTTCATGCTCCAAATTTTACTGGATTTTGGGTTCATTTGAATGCTTTATTTCAGTCATTCTATGTTCTTTGTCATGTGCGTCAACATCCACCGTATATTCATTGACCTTTGATTGTATTATTTTGATTTTTGCTTGCGATCGCCATTGTATTGATTGACAATACTGTTTATCAAACGATGATAAAATTCACACATGAAAGGAAAACTAAGGCAGGCCGTAACTTACTGACTTAACGGGCTTAATTTTAGAATGTTAAAGAAAGTTTGTGATGTTCGCGAACATTTCATAGTCATTGCAGAAGATAATACTAAGTTTTCTCGTTTTTTTGTTTTGTTTTTTGTTTTGTTTTTTTGTTTGTTTTTGTTTGTGTTTTTTTGTGTTTTTGTTTTTGTTTTTAAATTTAATATAATATATCAAGACGGGAAAAACTTTAAAAGGACACTGTGATTTACGATAACTGGCTTATTTTCCTTTAACCGGAATGAATCAAGCAAAAGATTGTTGATGAATTATTTTACCTTCATTCACTCTCATCACAAGAAATGACGATCGTTACCTTTCGTTAATAAAAAAAAGTTTGAGAGCTTGATTTTCGTATGAATCAATTTTATTTTATTTTTTTTTGTTATTCGTTTGTTTGTTTATTCTGTTTATTTTATTTTTTGCTTTTTTGTTAGTTAGTTAGTTTGTTTTAAGGGTTTTTGTTTTCGCTGAATCAGCAATGTGTTTACCAGGCAACGTTTCGCCTTACTCAAATCCATTATCTCTAGTTGTCCTTAGATTTGTTCGATATGAATATATTTATATTACATGTTCAGGTCCTTTCTGCACCGTTTCAACTTCACATAAGACTTTTTTTATTGAATGATCGTAGATTTGGTTATTGTTTTATCTTATTGTAGAAAAAGAACGCTACAAATTCAGGGTCTGTAAGTCTCGATTTCATTTCATTTTTTACCGGACATTCTGATATAGGACATATTGAAATTAGAAGACCGGTCTACATTTTATTGTTTATTTCCGAGATATCGAAACACTGTATAACAATGCAAAATCTTTCATTTTACGCTTTGTATTCACTTTTAACATGTGGAAATATATATTGATTTTTTTTGTGTGTATTTTTATGCGAAACATGTTTTGCATTTATGTACTGAACCCAACGCTATGAAAATGATAAATATTTATACTTTTTGATTGTAGAATAGGACCCATACTTGTGAAACCACGGAGTCACATGACGAGAATTACAAACACTACTGGGTGTTGTAAATTGAAATATATCAATAACATATTCTTAAAGCAAACTTTTTCAGATTTAAGATATTCTTGAGTTTTCACAATATAATATTTTTTACTTTATGATCCTTGTTGTGTATGTCTGTTTTTCCATTATTGAAGTATTCATCTATAATGATACTCATTCTCATATGATAACTAAAAGTACTGAGTATTTCCCATTCTTTCTGGCCCATGCCCCTCGATCCATTTCTTATTGCCCAATACCCAATTTTGATTGTCAAAAAAACCATGTATATGTACACGTACTTATAAAGAACCTAATTAATATTATGGCTCATTATAACGCAGTTACCTGCGGTCAGTTTAACATGTTAAATATTTTGATTTCATATATTTTCCCATCAATGCTCTTTAACACTATACTTAGTCTTTTGGTTAAAATGATATGTCTCTACCATCTAAATTAAACTAACTAATTTGTTTTAATTTCGTAAAAAAATAGAGAATGCCCACGAAATCGCGTGTGGACACAGTACTAATTTGACGAATCCAAACAAAATAAGTAATCGTTGTAAAGGATCTACGATCATCTACCATACATCAATGGTGTAGTTTTGTTCGAATTGATTTAGTGCTTTAAGAAAAGTTGACCAATAACCTTTCAATGGGACTTGGTTGTCTTTGTAATTCATAATTGTTTTCTATTTTTGTGAGCGCAGCGCGCAAAAATATGTATTTGTCGTACTTGTCTTACGCATGTAAGCGTATAATAGTTTTTCTGTTATTTTCTTCATATTACTTATTTTTTAACCCTTCCTTAACAAAATATTTTTTCTTCAAAGTCAGGATCGAAATATTTTGAACAACCAAAGAAAAACAACAAGGCCTCGGATGTAAAATGGTGCGTCCCTGAACAAATGGACTTCGGGTGCTGATGTCTTTACATATAAAAAGGGGGAATGTTTACTTCGACATATTCCAAATGTGTGAAAAGGTCATTTCCCATTTGTGTGTGATTGATGATCCAGTCGTTTTTTTCTTTTTTTTTTTTTTTTTTTTTTTTTTTTTTTTTTTTTTTTTTTTGGGGGGGGGTTGGGGGGGTGGATGGGGTGAAATGGGAAAGAAGGGGGAGTTGGGTTGTATACCCCTCAATTTTCTGAAAATTCTGCACCACCCAGTCAAAAGGTTTAAAAAAACTTTGTTATACATAATTAAAAGAATGTAAGCACCTCCCGGACTGTGATCACACCTTAGCCCAATTTCGGGTTTCAGTTGGGACAAATATCCATGAACGAATTAAACGTAAACACACAATATTGTTATTGTCAATATATTCAAATATTGTCCATATTGCAAATGCATTATACATGTGTTTAGTAATCAAAAAACTTATTTAAAACAAATGTTTATAAGATGTGTAACAGTTTTATTATTTTATTGTATATTTAAGACCGTGTGGTGACCTGTAAAAGTGTTTTTGTTTGTTGCGTGGTTTTTGGTGGATGACTGTCTCATTGGAAATCATACCATATCCCCTATTTTTATAATTAAAATCAACTATTTCATGATATTCTTCAAGAATTTACAAACTTGAATATTTTGAATATGAAATTTGGTTTTTGTTTGAAATATTAGTTTAGACCGTAGGTGATCAAACATTTTGAAAGTTGTACAAATGCATTTGGATTTATACATTTTTTTCAATTGCGGCGGGGGTAAGTCAAGTATCGACAGATAAATGAATTGTAAAATTGTTGATTTAGTTTTGGGTCTAATCTGCTAATTGAGTTTTCCATTTCATTGCATTTTCTTTCCTATTTACTTTTAATTCGTGTCTTGACTGAATCATGTAAATTAGTACGACACGGAAATAAAGTTTTTCAACATAGTCTTCTATATAAATATTCCTACATAATAATATATTCTTCCAGCGTCAATATCATTTTTTTAACCTCTTTTTTGATTCAAAACAAGTCAAAATATCCAGAATGAAGATGAAAACTATGAAAAGGGAGATAATTAAAGATCCAACCATACCAATAGACTTTGAGGACACACGATCATCATGAGCTGATTTTTTTGTGGCCAAGTATCGCTTAGTCTCTTTTTTATTTACTGCTATAGATTTCGATAATTCTTCAATGTGGTCTCTTAGTTCTTGTCGAAGTTGTGAAGATGTAAGATTCCTACTATATAAATATTCCCATCTGTCATTTCTGGTCTCACATACACATGTCGGTGCGATGGTCTTTGTAATCTTGTCAGTTGTTGACGTCACGAAATTATCTTTAATTGAAACCATTGCATTGTCTGACGTCAATGCATATTCTGTAGTCATTTCAGTTTCCGACGACATGGTAGCTTCTGTAGTCGCGGTTGTTGTAGATACTTCACAGAGAACATCCTTCCTGAATGTCAGGGAATCTGAAGAAAAGATCAAAAGAAGCCGTACCTTAATATGTAATATTGATGCTGTTTCTTTTAAATTGATTTGTTTAACGTGTCATAGTTTTCCTTTTTTCCTCTTTCGTCTACCCCAGACTTGACATTTTATGAGCAACTTGGTGGGTGTTTCTCGTCGCAATCGAATATCACTTAAATTTCCTATGTTATACAGATTTATACAATATAAATGCTCAATACTAACTTCACTCGGTGGGTGTTTCTCGAAAAGCCGAGGACGCTTACCCTACCGGTGACCTGGTCCATGCTCCCATTTTTAGTGCAGTCCGAGTTGCTCACTTGCTTTTGTTACTTTATATGTATGATTTTAGTTACTTTATGTTCTTTGTTGTGAATGTCTGTTTTCAATGTCTGGTCTTTGTCCCTGGATTACATTATTTTGATTTCCGCTAGAACCTTGGTTCCTTTGACTACTCTTTCAAGAACTCTAACAACTAAAAATGTCGTAATTGTTCCATGTCCCTATGATTACGAATAAGGCACAAAAAGTGTGATGTTTTCATTACGTCCGGTTTTTTTTTGCAATTTCGTCTCGATAATGCCATTATCAAAATTATTTTTTATCGTTATACCAAAAGATGACAACAATGAAAATAAAATTGTATTTCCATTCACAGTATAACATTTAGCATCGGTCTACCTCAGCAATCCCTTTTGACGCTTGGTAGATCAAAGCAATATTTTTAGATGGAAACACTTTAAAGAAATTGATAGTGTATTCCTTATGTTTTCCAGGCACCAAAAGAAAGAAAATATATGCCATTAGCTATTTTTTTTACACTCTAACGCATTTATCATAACACATTAAAAATAAAAAAAAGTATGTGAAATTTTGACTGCTAAATCTCACTCTCCATGACTCACGGAACACGTCTATTTTTAATGGGAAAATGATATTGCACCTAAGTTCAGAATATATTTTGACGTTAAAATTCAAGTTTATCAGGATTGTATTATTATCAAATTATATAGATGTAAATTTCAAAAAATGAAGTCACTCTTATTTATTTGACACATGTTCCCGTTTTGTAGGTATAATTTATACTTGAGTATAATCATTCATATATACAGACACGGTTTAGCCATCACCCTGTTTGTGACAGACATCTTTTTCAATGTACGAATATAAGTTACAATGGAAGTCTCAATATCGCAAGAACGAAGAAAAAAATAATCCATACCTGTACCTGACTCAATCATCCAATGAACTTGATCTTTATTGTTACTTGATTGTACACCAATATAATTAATACAAATAACACTGTTAAGTGATGCCGATAAGATTATATCTTTATCGACAACCTCACCATTTCCCAACGTGATGTTTCTTTCCCATGAAATCCAAAATGTGTTGAATTGATTACATTTAAGTTCGGTATCTTCTCTGTCGTTGGCCAACACATTGGGTTGTATATTGGACGATGCATGAGTAGTAATCAATATTTCTAGTGAATAATTGGGATCTTGTTTAATTATTATACTGTATTTCGTGTTAGGTAAGACCGAATCGTTAGTTAAAACCACAGTCGCCTCGCCGCAACACTGTACCTTAAACACAACTGATGTTTGGAATGTGGTGCTGATTTTGTTTGAATTAATAATTGTCTCCTTTAAGGTATCATCGGGACAAATAGAAGTAAATAAAGAGTAAACTCTGCCTGAAATATATAATGCAAATACGTATTTAATCGTTTTATCTCATCTCCCTTTAGATGAATAGTCTTAGGTAACTCAATATTATAACAGACAGTAAGAGTAGCCGTTGACCTAACATCATGCAAACGTAAAATCATATTATATTTTTTATAATGTTATAGCTATAGAATGCTTTAGGAATTATGATTTCATGATATAATATGTTCAAAAATTAAATGAATGGGATACAGCATCACTTTTATAGAATGATATAAGTTGTGATTTTGCAACACAATTAAAACTAATTTTGTCTCTTACAGACAGAAAGCATTGTCTACCAATAAAATACATTGAGCTAACTTTCATTAACATCATTTAATGATATTTGACGTTACTTATCCTGCGGTGTACCTGTTCAATGCTCCCGCTGTGACATCTATGGCAACACCGCCTGCATTAAGTCCAGCGCCCTAGACCACTCGACCAGCTAGGCTATATAAAAATATTTTCAGACCTTTCTATACGTTTATATATCTTTCCTGTATCAATCAATACCGCGGAGGGAACGACCAAAAATTTGCTTCGCAAATTTGACAGTTCTAACATCGTTGGGAAATTTTCAGACCTTTCTATATATATATATGTATATAGATAAAAGCATACCTTTTTTGTATTTGCATAAACCAATATTGTATACCCTATATAACACCCCTTTATAAACCATACTAATTGTATAGTAAAAATATGATATAATGAACATGACATGTCAAAAACAGTATCACATGCTGTATCAACCCTCGACCTATAACACCCCGCGGGCTGGTGGCCCTCGGGATAATATAGGGGTCTTGTGTATATATATCACCCGCGGACTGTTGACCCTTGAGGTGATACAGGAGTCTCGGGTTGACACCGCATGTGAAACAGATTTTGATATGTAATATTCAGTATATAACAGTTATATAAAAAGACCCTATATCGACGGTCAAATACAAATATTTTACTAGTACGTAAACCAATACTTTCATCCTTTTTTTGTAAATGGTAACAAATATATAATACTATTTATACAAACGTACCTTCTGAAGAATGAAATGTCTAAATATTACTAAAATGATAGTTGACCTACATATCACAATAATTTAGTACTGGACAACTATTATGAACTGTCACATGTTTATTTAATGAATGCATTCAATTTCTGATTAGATTATACGCTATAAACTAATTTGGGTCCGTTCACGCTGAATAATCCACGTGGCCTAAATAGCAAGTTAGTTTATACAATTGAAACAATGTTGATTTTTGTCAACAAACTAATCAAATGACAGGATTCTCATCAAATTAAAATATTTACTTATGATGAAATGTTTCCTAAATGTTGGTTTTTCATAATTTTAGATTTGCTTTGAAAAATATATAAAAGAAAACAAATTACTAAATCTGATATTGCTTACTTTTAAGAGAAAAGGTTCAAAGAGTAATCAAAGGAACCAAGGTTATAGCGGTAATCAAAAGAATGTAATCCAGGGACTAAGACCAGACATGGAAAACAGACATACACAACAAAGAACATAAAGTAATTAAAATCATACATACAAAGTAACAAAAGCAAATGAGCAACTCGGACTCCACTAAAACCTGGGAGCATGGACCAGGTGCACCGGTAGGGTAAGCGTCCTCTGCTTTGACCATTTATATTGTATAAACTATAAATTTAATTGATACAATTGATCAAATATTTCAAACAGGCATTTTTCTAAATTTGCACATCATACGGGCATTTACCGAAATTTGCTCATTTTAAAAAAAGTGTTAGCGAAAAACAAATACATGCAATGAGTGGTTAGTACACTTGACTCGACCAAATTATATATACACCAAAATATTGTTTTTAAAATCGTGATGAAGAGAAACCCACTCAGTGAAAATTCTTTGAACTTCTACAGAGAATTTAATAAAAAAAACTATGTCAGCTTGTTGCATGAAATGTTGTTTTATAAAACAATTAAAAGAGATAAAAACCTCTGCCATGGTCTTCGATCAATATTTCTTTTAAGTGTTCCATAAAACATTATATCAACATTGTATCACATTCACTGAGTTGTCATTAATGTTAAGTATTACAATTAGTATTGAGTGTCTACTCTGTCTAACGTACCTTCGAGAAGAATACAAAGTCCATAGATTACTAAAATGTTCGGCGTAGAATTGACCTGCATGTCCCGCCCATTAAGTACTGGACACCTTTTGACTGTCACATGCTTGTTTATGCCGAAATATGTCTTAATATTTTGATTTAGAACTACCTTGTTGTCATTAGCGTTAAGAGCTTTAAAAGCACCTAGAATGTTACATTAGCCTTTTCAGCAGTTTTGACTTGTTAGGATATTTTACCAATAACAGTAACATTGTATGGTACAAAAAGATAATCTCCAATTTATGCACAAACACTTCCTTGTTCAAATATTCCCACGATGAAAGTCAGTTATAATATTGAACATAAATGCATCAATGTCCAAACGTGCCACTGCCTTTTCATCTGTGCGTAATGAAATGTCAAAGTTACGTGATTACTTCCGTAAAGACTGTATATAATTTGCGAACCATTCAAACTATAAGAACGATAGAGCACATTGATTTTTTATCCAAAATGTTGGAAATATATTTGCAATTAAAAACGTAGTATTGGTAATCATAAAGTTTCAACGAAAGCTTCCTGTAGTAAAAAAAAACACAGATTAATTATTATTCGGAAACCTGAAAGCCACCTACAACGGATGTATGACAGATTATTAATCATCCATTAACAAATAGAAATGACAAATGTCTTGATCAGGCATGTACATAACGATTCTGCAAAAATCAAACGACTTTCAAATGTAAATAATTCAAAACAAAAGTTAGACATGTTAAAGAAAATATTCCTACGCCAAAGTTTAATGTTTCAGAATTCCTAATCCACAAATGATTCAAGTGCATTCACGAACTATGATAAATGGACCGACTGCAATATTCAAATTGGTTCTGTTTGGAATTGTATACATATAATTTCGAGTTTTCAATTTTCGTTTAGGAATTGCAAAATCAACTGACCATTAGAAATATGTAGTAATGAGATGTACATTTTTATTAACATTTATGTATAGCTTTTTTTATTGAATAAACCTTCCATTTCCCCATTTCCAATTGCCACATTCCTAATACCCAATTACCCATTTCACAATTTAATACATGCTCCCCAATACCGAACTTGTTCTCTAATCAAACTAATACATAGTAATTATTGTTTATAAGTAACGACAATAATTATTTTACTAGCTCGTGTTCGTCTCTTTCAGTACAATGAACACGAAGAATTGATTATTTTCTTCTTGTTAAACAATATTTTAAATCACACATAAACCATTATTTAAACAATGAATGTCTAATTACTTCCGATTCTCCGTTGGCCATGCCCCATTTCCGCATGACCAATCGTCTATTGTCACATTGCCAATTGCCTCATATCCTTTTAAACGGGAAACTTTTAAAAATTGGCGATGTAATTTCAAAATGGAAAGATGCAATATCTATTGATGATTAAGGGTATTGTTTTTCTAGGGTGTAATTATCTACTTTCATAGAATCTGATCTTTCTTTTTTTCGCCATGAAAATTTAGCGACCCTTATTTTTACCTTCGTATTTACGTGAATATTCTTTACGTTTTAAATGTTACTTATTAAGGAAATATGCTAAGTATGAAAACAATATTTGAATTTATGATAAGCTTTTTGTTGGTCGCATTTAGAATATTAGCAATTTCTGTTGAATCAATGTTCTTATTGTTCAAATTGTATTATATCTATATGTAATGGAAGTGACTTTAATCTTCTTAAATTTACACATGGTTTTGCTATAATCACGTGATTATCATATGATTTCGTTATGGATATAAATAGTAGTGAGCTGAGCTCGGTGTTTTACCGTTAACTGTTGCGTCTCTGTATGTTACATATGCTTAATGTGTTTGAAAACGAGATTGAGTTAATAACACATGAGTAACAATCGTCGCAATGATTGGTCAATTCAGTAGGTATTTAGTATTTAAGGGAGTTCATCGGCGCGGTTTATCGCTTCTTCTATAGATAGCCATTCAGGTGTGAAGCACACCGTCTCTATGCTGTAAAACTGTTACAGTCTGCACGTTCTTTGCTCTTAACTTATCTACGTAACATTCCGAGAGAATACTTTGGTTTAGATTTATTCGGACCTTTCGGCTTCTTTATACGCTAATTTATCATGAAATTATTTATATTTCTGGTTTTCTGTCGAGCTAAAATTATGGCGCAGTGAACAAACGTTTAGGGTATTAGTTAGTCACTTCCAGTTGCATTGTCATACCGGTTAATTTTGAAGTTATTAAGCGTTATGCGATATGTACCATTGTTTCATAGCAAAGGCTTTGTACTTGGTCAAATAAACTATGTATTTCTAATGGAGGTTTCATGTAGACAGTGTTACAGTTACAGAGCCCAGTGCACGAACGTACCACACAACAGGGTGTCTTAATAAGGTTATTTAGTCTGAATATAAGTAGTTGATATAGACACGTAAAATCTAGAAAAGCGAATACATTAGTGAATGTTCGAACATTTACCATCATTTATTAAACGAATAACACACTACTTATATGGTTAGATTGGTATTGCTGTTTTCTTAGTCAGATTTCAAAGTGTTAACTGGCTATTTTCACTGAGAATCTTGTACATACAGAAGACTCCCGTTTTATTTAATTGTAAGCCATTATTCTTAAAATGTAGAGAGTATTTTTTATAATTATATGTATCAGACTTTGATGGTAGGAAAGAGTTAAATAAAAAGGATACTTTGTTTTTTTTTGTGGGGTTTAACGCCCGAGCAGCAATATTTCAGCTATATTCAGGCGATGAATAGTTAGTGGATGATAAAATGAACTTGAACACAGTAAGGTTTTTAACGTGCAAGGAACGTGGCATCTTTCCCAACACGGTGCGAACCTGTGGTTTGCGGTCAGGTTTTCCGTACTATAGCCTGACAACTTCAGCATGTAACATACCAGGGGAAACCCATTCCACAACCTCGGCCACACAACCCAGTTGCTCTGTGGGCAGAGTGCCCTAGCCCCCGCCTAAGGTAGGTTCTGAGCACTATTTAGTCGCCTTTTACGACAAGTTTAGCGCTGCTGCAGGCCTATGTTTTTGACACCCGGACCTGCACAGGTCAAAAAGCACCCTAGTATAGCATGGATTTATTACACGATGGTAGTGTACTCTTGTTTTGTATATGTATTTATCTCTTGTTTGAATTATTTTGTTTGGGACTGAGCGAGGCACTACTCTTGGCACTTGGTCCATGCTCCCAATTATTGTGGAGTCCGAGTTGCTCATTTGCTTTTGTTATTTTGTATGTATGATTTTAGTTAATTTATGTTCTATGTTGTGTGTGTATGTTTTCCATGTCTGGTCTTTGTCCCTGGATTGCATTCTTTTGATTACCGCTATAACCTTGGTTCCCTTGATTACTCTTGGCCTTTTCAACTTCGGACATCGGGACGGTGTCGCTGATGAATTGGTTTTTATAACAGGGATATTTTATTCGAATGTTTAATAAGCTGTGTGTGTTGGCGAAATATTATTTTATTAATCATAAATTTCTTTTCACTTAAAACGTGCCATATAGCTAGACCGTACATGCAGTGAAGTATTATAGTGTATTAAAGTATAATGAGTAATTGACAGATGTATAAATCATTTTGAAAATTTCATTGAAATTTGGAAGAATATCGTGTTTAAAATCATCTAGAATTAGATGTATTAAGTGATTCTTTTTCTAATATTACTTTTTATTCGTTGTTTTCTTTTAATTTCATTAGTTGTTTTAGTTTATCCAAAACACCAACTTTCTTATATATGCTTCGTATCTCATTTTCGTAATATTTGAAACCAATTTTTATGTTGTTATGTTCTATTTGATATCTATTCATTGGGTGTCAGTGTCATAAATGTATCCATGATCAATGAGTAAGATTTATGAATAAACAGTTACAAAACCAACCCAAACGTAACATATTTCTTTTTAATATAGTAATTTCATCAGTGTCCACTACTCATTATTTTATTAACTAATGATCCTATAAAATGTCTTTCCCATAACCGTGTGTTTTATCTATTAATTATAATGATATCATTTATTTGCCCCAAAACACGTTTTGAATTAAGATAAAAATATTGCAACAACATTTAACACCGAACAAACTTTGAGTGATCAAATAATTACGGTAATTATCTTATTTTAGAGTTACAAAAAAATATTTACCAAACTCCACAATAAACGCCATGAAATTCCGTATTGTCATAATTCTATTCCTCTGTGGCAAAAATTCCTTTAGCACCTGCGTATGGAATTTTCATAATACAACTCATTCGATATGCAAGAGTTGGCCGTAAGTACGCAGACATTTTGTACCGCGCTTAACCTCTTTCTATTAGTCTTCTGGAACGGGGATATGCTGCTCTTACCATTAGGCTTCTGGAACAGGGATATGCTGTAACAAGAGTAATCAAGGAAACCAAGGTACTAGCGGAAATCAAAAGAAAGTAATCCAGGGACAAATAAAAACATGGAAAGCAGAAGTACATAACAAAGAACATTAAGTAACTAAAGTAATACATACAAAGTAACAAAAGTAAATGTGCAACTCGGACTCCACTAAAAACTTTGATCATGGACCAGGTGCACCGGTAGGGTAAGCGTCCTCTTCTTTTCTAGAAAACCCGCCAATTTGCTCATAAAAAGTCAAGTTCGAGGTAGACAAAAGAGGAAAGTAAAACTTTTACACGACGAACAAATCAGTTTTCATAGTGCAGATGTATACACCATAACGAACCACGAGTTCATGACGTCGACCTCAATCTTTTAGCTCTGTTTCAGAGGCCTAACTGTAAGAGTCCTAGCGCGTTTGTCGTAAAGTTTGTTGAACGAAAGAAGAAAGGATAACTATGATGCGTTGTACAAAACAGTTTTCATGGTGCAGATAGGTCAAACCTTAATGAGTTCATGATGACGACCATAAAACTTCTGTAATGATGACTTTTATCTTGTAGCAACATAACACTGTTCAATAAGCCTAATTGTTTCAAATCAGGCTCGATACAAAAAGTCTGCGTCGTTACTGCAATTAGTTGTGATATGAAAACTCCATACGCAGGGGCTGAAAAAAATGTTGCCATAGATGAAGGGAAAGTTGACTATACGGATGAAAATTCATCCCGTTTGTCGTATAGTATGGTCAATATATTTTCTTTACCATTGATCGCCCAGTCAAGATATGAGGCTGATTTAACAATATCTGTAGAATCCTTCTCCATAGTTCTTTGGGGAAGATGCGATGTATCAAATCCCCGAAACTAGAATTATGTAACGATAATACGACATCTATATAGCGAAAACTAAGATTAAAGGGTCTAGCTAAACGATGTTCCTTCTTTTAGGCCAGATCAGCTCTAAAGTCAACCCCATAGAAGTGAATGAAAACATAAGCTATTAGAGGAGCACAAATTGTTCTCATTTCATGCCAACCGGTTGCTAAAACACTCGTCCACAAAACTGGACAAATATGTTTTTGATAAAAATTTCAGCATTTCTAAAACATCTTCTGTATCTTTGGAAGATGACTATGAATATTATTTTACAAAGTATGAGGGGTCTCTACCATGAACTATATAACAATATATAGATGTACCACTTTTTTTAGAAAAACAATATGTACTATATTTTTTGAGTTGGTATTTTAACTGAGTATGAGGAATAGAAGTATATAATGTGGTAAAAATCATAGATTTTAATGCTATTATATTCTGATAGGTATCTTGTATTGAGGGTCTCCAAAATATCTTTCGAATTTTTCAGGATCCACATTGAATTGGTACCACTACGGGAGTAACAAGAATGGTGATAAGACTGAAGACTATCTATGACGGCTGTGAGGTTAGAAGTTAAAAGTTTTGAAAGAGGTTTGATGGTACATTTTGCAGATCCAAAACAATGTTGTTTTGGGCTTTGTCTGCTGAAACGATAACATATCTTGCATGTATAGTAGACAATATTTTTGCTGCATCGGGGGCTTTGATGTAGCATTGACACTCCTTGATCTACTTAAAACTTTCATTCGTTTCAAATTTAAAGACCTCACGCTCTTTATCCACTCTCACACAGAATCAATGTCTCCATGTTCTCGTGTGATCCATATTCTTGCGTAGTTTTCCACTGTAGCCATAAGAACTTTATAGTCATAATTCCCATAAATGGAGAGTGGTTTTCGGTATTTGGGATCTTTAGAACATCAGGTGGTTAAGCTTGAAGTCCTATTGATTTGTCCTTAAAATAGGGGGAATTTTGTAAGTTACGTTTTTGTGAAGGAGAATGTGAGCCAAATTAATTGTATCTTTACCTTTGTTAACAAACGGTATTGGAAGAAATGATCTTTTTTCTTCTTGATTGTTTACACAAATTGGTTTAAAGAGTCTGTGGAAATCAATATCCAAGTCTGTATAGAATATCATTGAAGAAACAGTCCGTTATTAGAATGTCACATGTTTTGCAATTTTTAATGCCACATTTTGAAATAGTACAATGTGGTTCGTCATCGTTGTAGTCAAACTGGGCAAGGTCCGAGCCAGTTTTTCTTTCATTCCTCTTTACACCGTTTAAATTGCATATATGATCTGATGGTACTCTCGGGGACAAATCCACCAGCAGAGTTATCGACCCAGTGGAGTAATCAAGGGAACCAAGGTTCTATTGGAAATCAAAAGAAAGTAATCCGGGGGCAAAGATCAAACATGGATAACAGAAATACACAACGAAGAACATTAAGTAACTAAAATAATACATATAAAGTAACAAAAGAAATGAGCAACTCGGACAAGATTAAAGTCATCAGTACATAAGTTTTCTGGTCGTCATCACGAATCATGGATCGTTACAGTGTATACTTCTGAATAAGTAGAACCGATTTATTTAATATTTTATCATTTTTTTCCTCCATCCCGAATTTGAATTTTTATGAGTAATTCGGTAGGTGTTTCTAGAAAAGCAGAGGACGCTGACCATACCAGTGCTACAAGTTCCGTGCTCCAAGGTTTAGTTTTGTGTTACTTTGTACGTATTAATTTTGTTATTATATATTCTTTGTTGTGTGTGTCTGTTTTCCCTTCCTTGTCTTTCTTCCTGTGTTACATTCTTTTAATTTCTGCTAGGATCTTGGTTCCTTTCATTACCTTTTATATCAGTGTTAATAATTTATAATATCTATTATAGTAATGACTTTTTCGGTCTATGAAGAATAACCCCAATTACGTGATGCACACAAAATAACCTTTATAAGCATTAAGAATAATAATCATGATTTAAATGATATGTTCATGCACTTTTATTTCTAAAATGCATTCATATTAACAAACATATACACCATTGATTTCTTCATATAGTTCCTCTTTACTATCTATGATTAAAGGACTTGAGCCATTTCTCCCGAACTCTGACCAATTACAAACAGCGTCCATGTGACTTTTCAATCTTATTGGTCCCAAAAATGCAAATTTGTGAAAATTTGGATAGATGAAAAATACACAAAATTTCAATAAATATTGTTAACAATGTATTTTTGACATTTTGTGTCTAAATAGAACACCCTGAGTCACTAATACCCATAGAAAAAGCATTTGCAACAATCACAATGTGTTTTTTTTTTTTTTTTTTTTTTTTTTTTTTTTTTATTTTCTATAAACACAAGATGGTTGCGTATGTGCCTTTAGGTGAGACAGTAATTTGTAGCTAAAATGATAAAACGCTGAAACAGTAAATATATTGAAAATAATAGGACTTAATACGTCACCCTGTCGTACGTCTTTGTCATATCTAAATTTAGCGGGGGGTCAAGTCATTTCAAGTCGTCACACACAAATTTCTTCTCTCTTTACAAATCTTTAATAATCGAGTAAACAAGACCTTTTATATTGCACTTGAGAAGTTTCGGTTTGATACCAGCTTGGATTACTATATAAAAAGCTTTATTCATAACAATAAAAATCTGTGCACCCAAGTCACAAAATATCAATACTTCACATGGAAATTTACTAAATTGTTGATACTGTACTGTACTACACGGTACTGTTCTGTACTGTACTGTACTGTACTGTAAATGTCGTTTGCGTTAGCTATGTTTAAGTTATAACTATTTTCGTGGCATTAAAAATAATACCCACATAAATGCTTTTAAAAGTATGAAACACCTAATTTGTTCTTTGCTGTATTCACATTAATTAATTTTTTTTATCAATCTTTGATTTAAGAAATTAAATAACGACCTATGAACCACATCTTGATTAAACAAGTTTAAAAGTCAACAATTATTCAGAAATCTGAAAGAAAGTTTTAAAGATTAACGATTTTGAAAATCACATCGAATTGAAACCAAAACATTAATAAATAAATATATGCATTAGATTCAAATTTTAAATTTAATTCTGAAATTTTATCTACATCCATCAATGGACCTTATATTTGACGGATTGAAGAAATGAAATTCTTACGAATATTCGGTTTAAAAACACAAAATGATAATTGCTCTTTACAAATTACCCAGTAAAACAAAATTTGTTATGCAAAACTGGTATATTTTTTGTTGAATTGCTAGAAAAAGCGCGAATCGTTGTAATTTAGAATGCAAAATATGACTCATGCGTTTGTGTAGTCCTAGATCTGTTTATAGCTTCTTTTACGTATCTTGTTTTATAAGAAACGAGAACATTTTTCGTAGTATTTTTTTTCTTTCAATTTTTTTTACATTTGTTATTATTGCAACCATAATTTGTTTATGTATTTTGGTATGTTTTTTATTGGTGAGTCCTTGATCCTATTAACCTTTTATATAAAAAATAAATCACGGAAACTCACTTTTTTCGTGGTTATACCACTGGCTGGCCATATATGTCGCAGTGTTTTACCTTGAGCGACAGCGTGATTTATTTCGATAATAACAAGACTAGTTTCTTCACATTTACGAAATGACGCAGGTATGTGTTTTACTAAATATTGATCATGTGTTTATCACATGTAAACAATGACTGTGGTCGAACGACCTTTGAAGCACTTCATTTTAGAATTATGTTTAGACAAAAAAAGACAAAAAAAGTCAATATCAAGAACATCCATTTCAAGTTAGGAATGAAATAAATCTTAGACATTGGGATGTAAACTGTTATACAATCTGTGGCATGAATAAAATGGAGTAATTAACAAAAAAAAATTAAAAAGAACTTTAAACATGCTGAGATGAATTCGATTATAAAGGAGTTTGAAATTGAGATGACAACAAAGTTAAATGAAGAAAGTAATTTATGAAGCACATAAAAACCGCGCGGACGAAGAAAACATCTTATCACAAGAACAATCAGAAGATTTAGCTCTTAATAATGAAGACTCTAAACATGAAGAACAATCTCTCTGAGAAGGGAACAAACAAAATCGAATAACACGGCATAATAACCCAAAAAGTAATGCATACTTCTATACGTTTATGCCCCATTTCACGATTTTACATGTTGGTATAAAATTGAAAATGTTGGACTTTATATTTGACTTTAAAATTATCGAAATAGGCTGTTTTTCTGAGGAGATTTGAGAAGAAAAATGAAAATAAATTGATACGATAAAGAATCAAACATACAGTTTTTAATTGATCTCCCTTAATAATGCTCAAACGTATCAACTTGTATGTTGCAGTCATTTGATATTGTAGCAATACAAATACAAAAAGTTTAGATCAAATATCCAGCAAGTATTACCTGGTTCATGTTAATCTGATTTAAGTATCATTTTAATGAACTCGTGGTGTATCCATCAGCACCATGAAAACAAATTTATTCAACGGGTCATAGTTTTCCTTTCTTCGTTTGTCTACTCCGGATTTGACTTTTTTTATGAGCAACTCGGCGGGTGTTTCTAGAAAAGCAGAGGACGCTTACTCTACTGGTGCACCTGGTCCATGCTCCCAGTTTTAGTGGAGTCCAAGTTGCTCATTTACTTTTGTTACTTTGTATGTATGATTTTAGTTACTTTATGTTCTTTGTTGTGAATGTCTATTTTCCATGTCTGGTCTTTGTTCCTGGATTACACTCTTTTGATTACCGCTATAACCTTGGTTCCCTTGATTACTCTTTAACCACGATAAGAAAACAATATATCCATTAAATGCAATAACACAGCAAAATCAGTAAATGAAGATCACAAAACTCTGCATCATTTTGAAGACAAACCGCAAAAGAAACATACTTATTGATTCTATACATGTCTATTTTTTACTAACTTTTGTTATTATAGATTTGACATAGTCTTTAAAATGGATACCAGTGGCCACTCATTTCTTCTGTAATACGTTAAGGACACTCAACTTCAAATATAGGGTTACGAATTGAGATTAATTTTTACTCTAATCGCAAAACCCAATGGTAATACATAATTGTTTTCTGAAAAACCAAATAAAAGAAATCTTTGAATCTGGCACTTGTATCAGTTCCAGCAATGTTCTTGTTTGTATATTACTTTTTCCATATTCTTTTCAGAAGTTCGAAAGGTTTTACAAGGTTTTATATTATACACTACACTATAGGTTGTTAATGTAACTGATATTCCCACACGGCATCAAAGTATCGGTAAGAATTGAGTATTTGTCCAGTGCTACTTTTTAATCTGGTTCATGTGGAATATTTAGCTATATTGGAATATCCATAACTGAATCCAGTTACCTTTCTTGGCACACTTGCAAAAGTGTGGTGTCTTGTATTTTTCTCTCGATTTTCTGCTGTTTCGAAAATTAAATAAGCAAAGTAAGGCATATATTTTTATGTAGTAATATGACAAAATAATCAAGGGGACCAATTTTCAAGAAGGAAATCAAAATGGAATATACTAAAGCTAAAGCCTTGATATGGAAAATAGACACATACAACTAAGAACGTGAAATAACCAAAATGACACGTCCAAAAAAAAAACAAACAAACAAACCAAAAACAAACAAAAACCAAAAGTTAACTAGCCACTCGGACTCCACTAAAATTTTGGAGCATGGACTAGGTGCACCGGTAGGTTAAGCGTCCTCTGTTTTTCCAGATACACGCGCCGAATTGCGTATAAAAAATCAAGTCCTCTTTAAACGAAAAAGGAAACAGAAAACTATGACGCGGTGAACAAGTCCTTTCTCGTGTAGTAGAAGGATACGTCATGAAATCGTGGATCGGTACGGTGTATCCATCTACGCCATAAAAACTGATTTGATCAACGTGTCATAGTTTTTCTTTCCTCTTTCGACTACCCCGAACTTGACTTTTATAAGCAACTCGGTGGGTATTTCTAGAAAAATAGGATGCTTACCCTACCACTGCACCTGGTCCATGCTCCCAGTTTTTCGTGGAGTCCGAGTTGCTCTTTCGCTTTTTTTACCTTGTATGTATTATTTGAATTATTTAATGTTCTTTGTTGTGTATGTCTGTTTTCCATGTCTGGTCTTTGCCCCTTGATTACTCTTTTAATTATTCATCACTTTGGGTAGGATGGAACCCTGTTTCAATTTAGGCTAACAGTAGATCTGGAGAATATAATTTTCAACATGTACCAATTTAAATGATATGACGATAATTGTAGATCCTCACAATACTGAATAATACCGTATAATCGTGCATATATACAAGTACCTCATTTTTGGAGATTCCAACTGATATAAACATGCAATCCTTCAGTTATAAAAATCAACGGCGATAACAGTGTTAACTTTTCAAATACACAATACTATAACTGAAAATGAACTATGTAATAAAAAAAAACGTTTATGATTTTATAATTATCTAAAATAACAACATACATTAAAGGAATTGTGGCAGGTGTATGACATCGTAATATATAAATGTTCAAAGTCTACAACAGCTACATGACTAGGTCGTAGGAATAATCAGGAGAGAAAATGTAACACATAGCTGTTTATTCAGATGAAATGGGGCTACATATTTTAGTGAAAAAAAAATAGCACATGCCAAAATTTGCATTCCAAATACTGCAATATAAGCAATCGTACATTTAGAAAGTGTCATTAAAAGGAGGTTGTTAAACAAAACTAACATTGTTATTCCATCCATATGCAATAAAAATGAAAGCACACTTTTCAAGTGGGAATATGATAAAAGAAAATGGCGAAACATTTTAACGGAGTCTTTGAGTTTATCATTATTTCTTATCAGGTTATATTGACGGAGCAGAACATGCTGGAGATACGGGATCACCGGATGTCACCAAAGTGTTTTAATGCAGTCAAAATTGCAAGTAATTAGGCTCCCTTTTTGCTGTCTTGTCCCTATCTTCAACTTTATATGTGTATTCAAATTTTATTTAGTTGTCTACATTGTTGATGTTGATCTTTTGTATTTCTGGTTTTCGCTTATTGGTCATCTATTTTATTCCTATGTCTCTCAATTGTCATTCTGATTTTATGTCTTGGTTTTCATTTTTGTTTTTGTTTTTGTTGATTTTCATATCGTCAAATATACAAACAGAAGCACGTTTTATTTACATCGATCACTCCAAAACCGGTGTGTTCTATTTTGTCGCATGGTAAAATTATATAAAATTCAGACACTGCCAATATTAAAGTGATTTAAAGTGAAGCAAACCCCACCAAACAAGCGATGCTCTTTCAATCTACTTATGCTATATTTTTTGTAACAGTTGTTCTTTCCATATTCCGATCTGTACTTTTGAGAAAATCACACAATTATCTCCCGCTAAAATCAACCAAATCAAACCGAATCAAGAGCGATAACTTTTGCAAAGAGCTAATTTCATGTACAATCTATATAAATTTTATCTCAAAAGCAACACCCAAATGAAAAATTATGACTGGTTATGTGATCTGTAACCGATTCTGAATAAGAAATTAAAGCGAAATCGGCCGGTTTTTTGACATGCATGACCCACTTTCCGACTGAGTTTTACAAAGAGAGCTACATAAGGAGGTAGACCTAGGGTAAGGGACATAACTCTTACAAATCATTTAAACGTTTGTATTCGCCATTTTACATCAATCTAATGTAATCATCAAAGTAACTTGGACTGATTTCATTCTGTGTCAAATAAAAGCTTGATAGCCTTTGGTGAAATTTAACAAGAGCATATGACTGACTTCATGAGTTATGTCCCTGACCCTAGGTCTACCTCCTTAAATCAAATTTATCAGTTTTGAATAACATGAAGTATACGATTGAGAATACTACTACCAGCTTGAAAATAAATAAATACATCTTTAATCGGCTAATGCAAAGCAGTAGCTTTGGTAAAAGTGTATGATTGATATTTTAAGCCCAATTCTTGCATGTCGCCGATTTATTTAACGAACTGAAAGTATTATCAAGGAAATGTTGAAGCGCTCTTTTTTTTATTACTTGTTTTGTACCTAAGAACACGCATTGAGTATTGGTTAAGTAGTGCCAGACAATAAATTGACATGCAAGGTATTAAAATAGCTGTTCTAGAATCGATCCATATTAGTTTACCAAGTTCATTTAAGCTTTAAAATACAGTGAAAGTTGTCAAAAGGAAACAACATTGTTTGGTTTACCGAAGTTATTTACATATTTAAACGGATATAAACGAACTGAAATACCAAAATACTACTATAAATGTTATTTGAATTAGTGTATGTTCTACGTGTGTTTCCACTTTAAATGTTATTGTAAATTTGTGTATTTTCTACGTGTGTTTTAAGAAGTAACCTTAAAACAACAGAATTTAGAACCAAATACACAGACAAATCTAAATAAATTGATAAACAATTAAAATAAATAAATATATAAATAATTTGTAATTCGAAGAAGCACTGAAGAGCAGAAATGCCGTTAAATGAAGCCAAATCCAGGAACAATCAGATAAAAAAGTTTGCAGTAAAGACAATTAAGATTAAGTTTCAACGTCTGCATAATCACCCTCTATTTTGCAAGCCTTAGAGTTTTTTTTTTACCAAAACGGTTTGTTGAAAGTTTATGTATATTGTTATCTCATTTCATTAGTCGTAGTCGAAAATATTATCAGTATTCGGATAATATCTTAAAAAAATCTTTCTTTTTGAAACTCTGAATTTCAATTCAATTTTTTAAATACGTAATAAAAAAGGTAATCATATCAAGTACTGTTCGCTGGCTTTTTGGTGAAATCAATGTTTTTGGTCTGTAACGTAATTCAATTATGGAAATCATCTATTCAATGATCATGTATTTATAGAGAGTTGCAAACCCGAAGAAGTAAATCATATCAAGATCATTGCTGTAAACCTGCAGGTAATTGGCGTTCTTTTGTCCGTTACATAAGATATTGTCTTGTTTTTCCTATTATTGAAACAGTTATCAAGATTTCTTTACGTTTCCATATCCTGGAGAAATGCGACGCATGGATAGACAATTAAAACAGGATTAGCAAGAAAATAGTAGACAGCGTAATAAATTTACCGTTGACACATAAAAACAGGATTAATTGCGCAACTGAAAGATGGAGTAATGATTTTTAAGAAGAACATAGAATAAGAATGGTAATACCGGATATGTTTACATTTGATACTCTTTGCTTGCGGATGTTAAATTCGTCAAAGTTTATTCTTTCGATACTTTTTTAAGTTATTTCGGTCATATTTAACCAGATTATGGAGGTAAAAACATCGCAGATCACACCAAGCACACTGTAAGATTTGTAACTGTTGCGATTTGGAGAAACACATACATGGAATATGAAGTTTAGAAAAGAGTTTCCAAGAACCTTATTCGTTGCGCTATGGCTAACTTGGTATTTTAAAGGTATGCTATAGGAATTACATTTACCCTACGTTGCAAATATTTACTTTGACGTTAGTATTTTTTTGTCGTGTTATTACTTCTGCATTTCCTTTCATTCTCATTTTACATAATGAAGTTAGAAATTAACATTTGCCAAATACTTTGTTAGTTTGTTAAATTAAATATTTCCTGGAAGACCTGTGGTAATTTTCACAAAAAATCGTAAGAGTAAAATTAGTCGTAAGTTATGACGGCATAGTAAATAAAAGTATTGTGACGTCACAACTAATTTTACACTTACTTTTCATATTTATAATATAAAATACAGTCAACAATAAAAAGGCATGAAAGGGATGCTACAAAAAAAAATCAAGAAAAATCAAAAGTTGGATTAAATATTTAAAAGATAGCGTCTGACAAGCTAAAACAGTATATTCATTGAGTGAATATGTCAATACATCTGCTTTTTTGGCAATGGTAGTTTTAATAAAAATATATAAAATATATATTGAAACATATACAATAGAATACACACTATTCTTAAGTAACTGTCTTTGTAAGAATCATGCAAAATCTGAAAAATGTGATACATCCCAAAAAAGGCTACATATTTTTATTTTTGCGATTAAATTGTTTTATGGGTCTATACTATGAAATGTACAATTATTCATTCAAATCTGCCTGCTCTTAGGAGATAATTAACATGGAAATTCCAATGAATTCTATTGTATTTGGGTGTCATTTACAGAGTTATCTCCCTTAATTTTGAAATTTACAGTGCATTCTATATAATTTTTATCTCCTAAGAACACGGGTTATATGAAAAACTGAATGTTAATTTCTGTTTACTACGACAATTCAAACAAAATATCAACAAAAAAATATGTAGTCTTTTTACCCATGAATCACATTTTGCATGATTCTTCATTGGAGTGCTATTTAACTTATTTATTTTAGCGGATGTTTGTTTTATTGGATTTCATTCCAATTTCTTCTACTTTATTTCACGTCTAGCACTCACTTAAAAATGCATTTCACTACAACGTGACTTACTTATTTATTGTCACTTAGTTACAGTTTTTCTTTTGTTCTTGTGAGAGGATTCCTTGCTTGCGGAATTGGTGAAAATGAATAAATAGTGAATATTAGTTGTCTTACAGTAAACAAATACAAAAATATATGAGAACAATTAATAAAATTATCCAAATAATTATTTTGTATTTTGCCTTTTCTCAGGAAGTACAGAAACTACTTTAATAGACATCTGTCCGAAACAGCTGTCTAGTACAACAATTATTAACTCCTGTCCGCTAACTGACACTAATGAATCCTCAATAGTATTTTCGGTCAAGTTGTGCGGATCTTTAAGAGTAACTCTTACGGGAAATCACAATTCAAGTTCAAACATAGTTAGATACTACGGACTCATCATTGATCAATACGGTACGTCCCTTTTTAAACAAATTGATAATTCGGAAAAAGTTACATTCCATGATTCCCTCGGTGATACTATTTTGAACTGTTCAAGTTATCAATCTTTTTGGATTTCGTGGGAGGAATACCTAACATTTGGATATGGAAACACTGTTTTCCAAAATGGAAAAGAACATTATGCTTTAGATAACCGTATAAATGTCGATTGGATTGGTATAGAATCTAGCAACGTTAATAATCAAGATCGATGGAGGATAAAGATTGGTAAGTTGTTTATGCTAGCAGTTTTGTCTCTCTGTATAAACACCTCACTATCTTATATTTGAATCAGATATGTACATTGCTTCCCCAAATTGATTTCATCATCGGCCTTTCAAATTGTATTAAACTTTTGTAAAGCATAAGATAAATACATACTCTGCCTGCTAGGCTATATATAATATAATATAATATAAATATAAATATAAATATAAATAAATATATAACAAAATATAGCCTAGCTGGCCGAGTGGTCTAGGGCGCTGGACTTTGTGGGAACGACCAAAAATTTGCATCGTAAATTGGACAGTTCTAACATCGTTGGGAATTTTTAGACCTTTCTATACGTTTACGTATCTTCCTTCCTGGTATCAATTTGATCCGATAGAGCAGTGTAGCGAATACAGTCGTCACATTCTGAGGCGTTATATATATATATCACTCAGTTTATTTAAGGCACTGAAGAAGGTCATTTGTTGACTGAAAATTTTGCTCATTATATATTTTATAATAGTGTATTAACATCTTTATCGCTTGAAGTGTGTAGAAAGTTAAAATCTGGATGTCGTGTGTGGTTCTATATTTATCCGCCCATTAAAGAGGTAAAAGTGTGTAACCCCAACATTCCCGTTGTGTGTATATAGCCGTGACACTTTACTGTCATTAAAACAAATACAGAAATATTTGCTAATCAGTGTTCTGAATAATAGACTCACATCAACCAAAAATTATCAACCTACTTCATCGTTTTACTTTAAGATATTTTACTTTTACATTTAGATCCATACGCCATCAAACTGCGAGAGTCTGTTCGTTGTTCTAACCCTATGTCAATTGATGCTCGAGACGACATTTTTATAGACGCATGTTTGGAGCAAACAACGTCAACCGCGGTAACAGATAACATCCAGAAAGTACAAACAGACAGCCCGGAATGCAACTGTTCCAATTTTTCAAATCGATGGAGTTATTTATGCAACAGAAATCTTACATCGGAACAGCTCAGACAAGAATTGAGTGAAAATATCAAGGAGCTGACTGGCGCGATCTCTATCAATACGAAACAAACGAAAAAATACCTTGCCACAAAGGTATCAGCTCCGGACAACCGAATTTTATCAAAATCCATTGGATGGGTGGCAGCCTTGGTTATTGCTTCTGTACCAGTACTAGCATTAATAAATGATGTTTTAAGCTGTGCTGGAAAGCCTTCAAAGATTAAACAAAATAAATAATGCATATATAAACTTTTCTAACTTTCGATCAACATTATATGCATTTGTACTTGACATTCCAGGGCTTTATTGATTTTTGTATTTGAATCATGCTTAGGTTTATAATCTTAAGATATTGACACTTTTGCTTTTAATTCTATTATCCCTTGACATATTTTAATTTACATAAACTGGCGTAGACACACAAGCGCGGATTTGGGTTACAGTGTGATTGAGCAAACAAAACGGAGAAGACACATAGAGGCACAACAGATTACTTAAGCATTCACACGAGATACTAAATATTTATTATTTATCTTGACCTTTTTTGCCTTCCGAATACAGAGTGAAAACTGTCGAAAAAGAACCGGTTATGTGACTACAAATTGGTTCGGTTTAAATAGATGATTACTTTACAATGGTTCAAAATACACTGAAACTGCTATAAAATTATCTGGTTCTGATGGGATTACAGATTTCTCACAGTGATATTTAGAAATGTTTCGCAATATACTGTAAATGCAATAAAAATTAATCCATGGCCACGATGAAGTACAATTTTTTTATCATACAGAAATAGGTACACATTACAGATATAAAATATAGTGTTCCACCGTTTACAGATAGGATGTCTCAAGTCGAGCATCCGGGTAGTTTCTTAATCTTACTTACATTCAATATATATACAATGCCGTTATTGTTTTACAGCTTTTTATTGGACATGAATAAAACATTAATCCATTTTCCCATTAGAATGATTTGCAACATCTATAATCATTGGAAGGGAGTTATAATAGGTCGGCATCAAAAAAGTTAATTGATGTTATAAATTACAGTATTAAAACTATAGAAAAGCATGTTTATTAATTCGAGGTTTACAAAAGTGTAGCTAAACATTTCAATAAGGAAGGATTTGAGGTCCGTCATTAACGATAACATTAAGCGATAGTTTTAAGATGATCGAAACAAACCAGAGCAAAAAAATGCAGTCAGAAATAACAAAACAAAAAGGAATAAAAGAATCAGAAAAAAAACACAAACTAAAGGTATTAAAAACGTATTACTTTACGACAAACGTGGTGACCTTTCATTCAGAATTGTCAACTTTCCTTTCATCTGTGGCAACATCCCTTCAGTACCTGCATATGGAGTGAAACTACGCAGACTTTTTGTATCGTGCTAGAACTCCAACAAATGGGCTTCTGGAACAAGGTTATGTTGCTACATGATTGAAGTCATCACTACAGAAGTTTTATGGTCGTCATCATGAACTCGTGGATCGTTTTGGTGTATCCATCTGCACATTCAACGGGTCATAGTTTTCCTTTCCTCGTTTGTCTAGCCGGGACTTGACTTTTTATGAGCAACTCGGCGGGTGTTTCTATAAAAGCAGCGAACGTTTACCCTACCGGTGCACCTTGCCCTTGCTCCCAGTTTGTATGTCTGTATTTCATATTTGGTCTTTGTCCCTGGATTACATTCTTTTTATTACCGCTATAACCTTGGTTCCCATGATTACTCTTTCCAAGCATAATACTGTTGCTGTTGTTTGTATGTATTTGTGTGTGTGTGTGTGTGTGTGTGTTTGTGTTTGTGTGTGTGTGTGTGTGTGTTTGTGTTTGTGTGTGTGTGTGTGTGTGTTTTTTTTTTGTTTTTTTTTTTATTTATTTTCTTTTTGAGCTTATTTATATTCATTTATATAAAAAAATATTAAGTCGGTACAATATTATTGTCTGTCTATACCGTCAATACCAGACGAGAGATACGTAAATAGTTATTTTTTTATTGAAGACAAACTGATATAAACAATATAAAAACAAAACTATACGGAAAGTTGATAAAAGCTAGAAACACATTGGGTTCTAAAGGGATCGGTTCATTCTCTTTGAACATATACAGTTGAACAATAATATAACACAAATATTATAGTTTTTGAAGGAAATGTTGAACCTGGTTTATTAAAAGTTTATAATTAGTACAAATAGCATGGCTTATGCTACCGTTCGACAAATAACAAATGGATTTAGTGTGGCATATACATGAAAGATTATATGCGGATATTGCATCAAATCATTTTCAAGATTTCGTGAGATTCTACCGCCTGAAGGAATTAAATTAACGAATATACATTTCAAATTCTCTTAAGAACTGAAAATCACTGTAAAGTACTTCCGGGAATGACAGTACAATGCATTCCGTTGAGATATACAAAGGATGTCTTACATAACTAATTAATGAGATAATGAAGATAGCATGTTCCTTACACGTACATATATATCTAACATATTGATGTCTGACATTGGACATTCCATATTCGTTATAGAATGTTTGTTTTTATTGCATTTACTTAGATCCTAGCCTAGCAACACATTAGATATTGATTAGCCGTAAAAGAAAGCTGTTTAATAAAAAACATTCGGAAAATAAAGTGAAATATATAATAAAAAAAAAACTGAGATTAAAAGACAACACTCATCACCGTTTCCTGTATATAAAATCTGACATGCTTGTTTGTTAATTTTTTTTCAGTTCGCAATGTTTCCTTAATCAGGATTTCAATGTTAATAATATATTCGTTAAACCCATTTTTGGTGATTAAGATTTCAGTCGCCATATGTTACAATACATTTTAAGACTAAAACTTCTACTTTTCTAATAATACAAGATATATGAAGATAAACAAGTTTTACCTGATCTAACCATTTATCATTTGAATGCATTATTCCTTCGCTCAAAAAACAAACAAAAACAATTTAACAAATTGCCAAAAAAAAATAAATAAATGTATTTTTTCTGGGTAGTGTAAACTTTTGTTATTATTATTATTATTATTATTATTATTATTATTATTATTGTTATTATTTGAATTAGCAATTTTTGCATGTTTCTGTGAAGAACTGGGAATATAAATCTGTGCATCACTAATTTGGTCATCAAAAACCACTAAAATGAGATGGCTCTTTATTTGTTGTTTAGCTTTTCAATGGTACAAAATTTCTTTTAACACCATATACCATTCCTCATCTTCAATTCCCAATTGTCTACTTTCCTTTTCCTCATTGTCCAAAGATAACTCCCATTCCCGGTAGAACAGTATTTCAACTCATTTATAACATTTTTTTTCTTTATTTGATATGTAAAAGTAAAATAAAACATTTCTGTTACTCAATATTATTGTTCACTGGAAACTGTTTTTTTTTTGTGAAACCTTTCTAAATCAACATCTAAATGTAGGATTATGATATATCTACGAAAGCTGAGAACGGTCATTCAAATTTGAAAATTCGAAATTCAGAATTCATAATACAGAACTTAAAATGAGAATTATCAAAACTCCCGTGGTCTCCTATCACGCGTGCGTTAGATATCGTGCGGTAAAGGCATTTCTCGAAAATATGGCAACGGGGTCAGATGTGAATATGTTTTTGGTTTCTTTAGCTTATATTGTTTTGATTTTTAGTAAATTTAAGGTATTAAAAATAATATGCATGTAGAAAAGTGGACTTAAATGTATCAGTTTTGTTTTCATTCTCCAGACAATAGCTAGGGTTATCCATGTGTTGTTGATACTTTCTAGTATATTGCATCGCTTGATTCAAACAATTCATGAACAAAAACTAAGCCAAATGATATAGACTTCATGTATTTCCTTGATCGAGTCCGTAATACGGAAAAACTTTTTAATAAGGCAGAATTGTATAATACTAGGTTGGGTTTTCGTTTCAAAGAAAGATTATGTCGACAAATCACGAGACTTTTTTCATATTTTGCACAGTTACTGACTGACAGATTCAAATTTAGTTTGACTGGATTATTTACGCACAAATTGTGACCCTTTTGTTTGTAATGTGGCGGGTATCACTTAAGTACCCTTAGATGCCATATTTTCTATCCTATAGTAAATGTAGAAAATTAGATGGGTTCCTAAATGAATATGTCCCCTATGCAATTACTCTAAAGGAGATGAATACCATTATATTATAGAATGTTCCATGTCGAATGCAGAAGGAAAGCGTTCATTGACAGAATACTGTTAACAAATTGCAATATGATAAAATTCAAGAATATAATGACTCAACAAAAACAATAAGCACTTAAAAAATTGTGATAAATGGAATAATAAATGACAAGTTTGATTCTCTCTGATGTGCTAAATACTCCCCAACAATTTTACAATATTAATTTTCATCAATATATTTTTGTATACCTTTGTAGTAACAACGGTGAAACCAGAATAAAGTTTTATAAAAAAAAATCCCAGCCGGATCCCCCTAAGATCAAATAATCTGAAATCTGATAATCTGGAAATATTTAGATAAGACAGCATATTCTCCATTTTAATATATGTGCAATTAAATGATGACACAGTTCCCTTTTGACAGGATTAACAGTGTGATCCCACATCTGTGTTAAATTAAATTTTGGGATAGTCACAAACCATGCAAGTGTCTATGCATTATGCTATAATTAATGCGTGGAATACACGTATTTCACTGTTATCTTACAAGTTAAAAACTATTGTGCTACATTTTCGTGCTTAGCTCTTATATGTTGGAATTGAACATTTCTCCAGAATGTATAATATTTTTTTTCGAAGTAGAATAAAGCTATGACGAAAACATTGTTATGAACCTTGGTGAACATTTCGGTGCATATATGTGTTAGAGACTCAATTTTAAGTTAATTGTTACTTTGTGTAGGTAGTGAAGCCTTTAGCAAAACGAAAGTTTGATGTAACCACTGAACTAATTAATGTACACGTATCGTCGAAAAATTATCAACCTACTATAACGTATTACTTTAAGATATCTTAATTCTATATTTAGATCCATACTCCATCAAACTGGAGGAGTCTATTCGATGATCTACCACTATTTCAGTCGATACACCAGATGACATTTTTATAGACTCTTGTTTTGAGCTGACATCGTCGACCGCGGTAACAGATAACATCCAGAAAGTACAAACAGACAGCCCGGAATGCAACTGTTCAAAACATTCAAATCGATGGAGTTATTTATGCAACAGAAATCTTACAACGAAACAACTCACACATGAATTGAGTGAAATTATTAAGGAGCTTACTGGCGCGATCTCTATCAATACGAAACATACGAAAAAATACCTTGTCATAAAGGTTTCAGTTCCGGACGACCGAATGTAATCAAAATCCTTTGGATGGGTGGCAGCCTTGGTTATTGCTTCTGTACCATTATCAGCTTTAAAAATTGATGTTTTAAGGTGTGCTGGAGAGCCTTCAAAGTTTAAACAAACCACATAATGCATATATAAACGTTTTCTTACGTTCTTTGTGCTACTAAGACCTCAAACAACATAATATGCATTTGTACTTGGCATTTCCGGTGTTTATTGATTTTTTTTTTTTTTTTTTTTTTTTTTTGGATTTTAATCATGCTTAATCTTTAGGTATTGACACGTCTGCTGGTAATGGTATTATCCCATGACAATAATGTGCATAAACTTCTTTAGACAAACAAACGCGGATTTGGGTTACACTGTGTTTGAGCTAACCAAGCGAAGAAGACACATAGCGACACCACGGATTGCTTAAGCATTTCACGAGAAACGAAATTGTTACTTTTCATCTCAACATCTTTGCCTTCCAAATACAGAGTGAATGCAGTAAAAAAAGAAACGGTTTTTTACTACAAATTGGTTTGGTTTAAATAGATGATTAGTTTACAATAGTTCAATATACTCTTAAACTGATATAAATCTGTTTGGTTTTGATGGGATTTTATATTTGTCGCAATAAGATTTAGAAATGTTACGCAATAAACTGTAAATGCAGAAAAATGTAACCCGTGGCAATGACGAATTACGTTTTTTTTATCATACAGAAAATGATACACATCATATATTACAAATGTAGTGTTCCACCTTTTACAAATATGATGTCTCAAGTCGAGCATCCGGGTAGTTTCTAAATCTTACTTACATTCAGTATATATACAACAATATGTTTTATATAATACAAGTTTAGCGAAACAATACCGTTGTGTTATTTTAACGACTTTTTATTGGACATGAATAAAACGTTAACCAATTTTCCCATTAGAATAATGGGTGACATCTAAAAGTATTTTCAGGGAGTTGTAATTATTTGGCATTAAAAAGTTAATCAATGTTAGAAAATACAACATTTAAGCTATAGAAAAACATGTAGTTACTCAAGATTTACAGAAGTGTAGCAAAAATTTAAATTAGGAAGGATTTGCGGTTCGTCAATAACGATGATTTTCAGCGATAGTTTTAAGATGATCGAAGCAGAGCAAAACACTGGAATCAGAAAAAAACAAAACTAACAGGAATTCAGAGAATTATAAAAAAATAAAAACAAACTAAAAGTATTAAATACTTAATTCTAAGCCCAGTCTGTATACTGTTGTTGTTAGTTTATTATGTTTTTTTTTTTATTTAATATATATTTATTTATATATATCTTAAGTTGATACATTGTTATCGTATGTCCATAACGTCAATACCAAAAGAGAAATACGTAAAGTTTTTTTCTTATTGAAGACAACTCTTGTTATATATAAATTAACTGAACGGAAAGTTTACGAAAGCTAGAAACAAATTATATTGTAAAGTGATCGATTCATTCTTTGTTTAACCATTTTTGCAAAGATGTGTTAGTCCTTCTTTGTTAAACATATTTGTCTCGAAGAATTGAAAAAGATATATATAAACAGTTGAAAAATAATCTGTTTAACACAAATATTATAATTCTTGAGAGAAATGTTGAACCTCCTTCAATAAAAAGGGTATAATTTATACAAATAACATTGTTTTTGCTACAAATAACCGACAAACGACCAATTGATTTGATGTGTCATATACATGAAAGATTATATGAGGATATTGCATTGAATTATCTTCATGACTACTTGAGATTCTACCCCTTTAAGGAATTAAATTAACGAATACACATTTCAAAGATTTTAAGAACTGAAAAGCATTCGTAAAGTACTTCCGGCAATGACGGTACGATGCCTTCTGTTAAGATATACAGAGGAAACCTTACATAATATATTAATGTGATGATGAAGCTGAGTTAAATATGGCATGTTCCTTACATGTACATGTATATCGAACATATTGATATCTGCCATGGGACATTGCATATTCTTCATAGAAAGTTGGTTTCACTTTTTTTTTATTTATTTTTTTTCTTTTGCATTTTAGTTCGATCCAAGCATAGCAACACAGCAGATATTGATTACCTGTACAAAAGGTTTGTTTAATGAAAAACCATTTGGAAAATAAATTGAAACCAAAAATATAAAAAAGTGAGATTAAAAGATAATAATTATGTAGGATCCGAAATGCTTGGTTTTTTTACCTAATCTAACAATTTATCATTTGAATGCACTAACCCTTTGCTCATAGGACGAACAAAAACCACTAAACAAATTGCCAAAAGACCAAATAATTATATTTTTTCCATGCAGTGTTTTTTATACCATATACCACATTTCATCTTCGTTTTCCCTCGTTTTCCCAATTGTTTCCATTCCCATTCCAAGTTGTCTCCATTTCCATTCCAACTGTCTCCACTCGCAGCACCCCCATTGCCCAAAGACACATTCCATCCCCGGTTGAACTGTATTTCAATTTGTTCATTACATTTTTTTCATCTGAGATAAAAGATACTACAGACACTGTGAAGTCAGCCTCATATCTTGACCTACACTTAAAAATCAATGGTAAAGGAAAATTATTGACCAAACTTTACGACAAACTTGACGACTTTTCATTCAGAATTGTCAACTTTCCTTTCATTTGTGGCAACATCCCTTCAGCACCTGCATATGGAGTGTTCATATCACAACTCATACGTTATGCCAGAGCTTGCCGAAACTACGCAGGCTCTTTGTATCGCGCTAAAACTCTAACAAATATGCTTCTGGAACAGGGTTATGTTGCTACAAGATTGAAGTCATCACTACAGAAGTTTTATGGTCGTCATGATGAACTCGTAGATCGTTATGGTGTATCCATCTGCACCATGAAAACTGATTTATTCAACGGGTCATAGTTTTCCTTTCCTCGTTTGTCTAGCCGGGACTTGACTTTTTATGAGCAACTCGTCGGGTGTTTCTAGACAAGCAGAGGACGCTAAACCCACCGATGCACCTGGTCCATGCTCCCAGTTTGTAGTCGAGTCCGAGTTGCTCGTTTGCTTTTGTTACTTTGTATGTATGATTTTAGTTACTTTATGTTCTTTGTTGTGTTTGTCTGTTTTCCATGTCTGATCTTTGTCCCTGGATTACATTCTTTTGATTACCGCTGTAACCTTGGTTTCCTTGATTGCCCCTTGATATGTAAATGTCAAAACATTTTTTTCTAATTTTTGTATAGCTTTTTTGTTATTAATCTTATTATACGTTTGAAACTTGTGTTTTTAAAACGTTTTTCAATCAACATCTAAATGTAGGATTATAAAATCTCAAAAGCGACATTCCATAAGAAGCATTTGTCTTTTTGTTTTTTTATGTTTTTTATGGTTTTTTTTTTTTGTTTTTTTGTTTTTTTTTGTTTTTTTGTTTTTTTTTTTTTTTCTTGGGGGAGGGGATACTTTTTTAAAGCATGTATTTGGAACCTGTCGATTTTTATTCCAATATTGAAGCTTTTTAAGCTTTTTTTTAATTTTTTTTTCATTGATCAGATGTTCCAAAAAGAAAGTGTTGCAACATTTATTAAATTCAATATTAAACAACTGCAAGAAGACATTTCTTAACTTTAAGCATATTGTCTGTCTGGAAAATGAAAACATCATCACAGATTTGAGGCAATATTTTAGTCAGTTTTACTTTTTACTTTTATTGTCGGTTGTTTTTTTAAAGGGAAGGTCCTTTTCCAAATTCGATGCGTCAGGTGAAGGAGTCTTTTCAACATCTGATACATTAGGGGATTTCTCTTTTCGGAAAGTTTCGTTAGGAAGTAATGTTTTGGAAATTATGTCTGGAAACTATTTTGTTGTTTCATAGCAGAAATTTGATAATCAATCAAAGTTTGAATGCTCTTCCATCCACTTAACTGTGATACTTCGGTGTTTTCAATGTTTAAATGCAATAATGTATCGGCGAAAGTTTTCTGACAGGAATGATTTACTTTGTGTGCTTTAAGCTGTCCTTCAGCAGCCATGTTTTCCATTATATTTCCTGTTGTGTTTTGTACTTGATACAAACGAGAATATCGCACATTACTTTTTGGGTTCACGAGCGAGTGCATATTAAATATGGACTTGTTTTTTACCCAGGCATACGGTCCACGTATGTTTTAAATGTTTTGGGTTCACGAGCGGGTGCATATTAAATATGGACTTGTTTTTTACCCAGGCATACGGTCCACGTATGTTTTAAATGTTTTGACTCAGCAGTATCGGTTATTTGGTCGAGAAAACATTTTCAATGGAACAGCTCTAAGGACCAAACATTCTGCTTTACTCCTAGTCTTGGTGCTTCACTGTACAATAAACAATGTAAACACTATTTTAAAAATAAGTTCAATACATAGTTCAATTTTACCATTTTCCCCTTCTCTATGGGCATATTGTAATTTTTCAAGGGAAATTTTAACTCATTCTGAAAACAATAACTGCTTGACGTTTCTATTTTTGATATGAAATTGTATTTGTAAAATTTCCCTATACTCTTTATTTTATCTGCCATAGGAAAACGAAATAAAACCGGTAGAAACAAGTGCAAGGTTAACCAGAACATTCTACATAGTTTTTCTCCTTTAGAATCCGTTTTGATTTCAAGATCCTCAAGCAAATGGTTTGCATGGTCTTTTCGTCATCAAAGTCCATATTACATGCCATTGTTAAGCCAGACTGTTATAATGAATTAATGTGGATTACCTGCAAAAGCAATATCATAATAAATATTACATATATGTATACTTTACTTCAAGACTTTTTTTTCAAATACACGCATCAAATATACAATATTTAAATTTAAATATAACCAATCTAAAAAAATAATATCTTTTTTTTTTAATGCAGTAACCTATTTGACATTATGTCAGTCAAAAGTTTATTTAGAGTTTCAGTTCATATCACATTTGATATGTTTGATAATGTCTGTCAAAAAAATCTAAAAGTTATTCTTGAAATTATGGGCTTAAAAACTTACTTCAACCTAGTACTTTTTTCGCATAAAATTGTCGGTTGTCAGATTCATCGAGTGGATATTCTCATTCGTTTTCCTTCATTACCCTTTACTTTTCTCATGTTTTCCTTTTAGTTACCAGTACCCTTCGTCAATGGCTAAAGCGTTTATTCTTTTTTATTATCTAAGTGAATTTTGTTGTTCCTCAGATATCTATCAATGCTATTTTTGATCCTCATATTCCGACCACTCTTATGTTTTAACATTGTAAAATAAGAGGCAACGGTATGAAATATTCGTACACATTTACCGAGTAACATGTGTATACACTAGTTCTATCCTGGTTATGGTCATCCCCTCCCCCCTCCAACATTATCCTCCTACCTGAATTTGACGGAATGCCACACATGCTCTTTACCTGATAAACATGTCCCTCATGACTAATATCAATATACCTACATTAAAAGACAGCAAAGTTACAGCCTGCCTTGTCTAGCAAAATAATTAATTTGATCTTGAGGTTAATTCAAGGTCAAAGATCATCACACATCATCTTGATCTGATATGCCCTCATGCCAAATATCAAAAGCTTACACCAAATGACAACAAAGAAGAGTTTTACATATATACCACAATGATCACTGAGGGATCTGAAACCAATGACCGCTCGGAAGGCGAATTTGTTATGATAAAGGACGGATAATCGGTTGATGTAAATATCAGAATTTTGATCAGAACTAATCAAATAAAGTGCCATTTTAAATTCGAGCTAAAAATGATGAATAAATATTTTGTATTTCATTAATAAATACCGTAGAAATTTGATTGACAAGTAAATCAATAAATGTCTGCATTAACCACGGAAATAATTTAGATAATGTGTGTACAAATGAAAAACCAAATCAAGATGACCCATAAAACAAATAAACCGATCATCTGTCATGTGATTGATGTAACAAGAGTCTCCCAGTAGCCTGAATCGCTCACCTGGTTAAATTATTGCCTTACAGTCCTCAATCTCGCTAACAAAGAGTTGTCCGACAGTTTTGACTCAGAAGACTGTGGTAGGACTTATCATGAGGATCACGTCATCAATTGAGAGTTTCATTCTATCTATTATAGCTTTCAAGATATTCGCTGCAAACTGCTAAAACATAATTTGTATTGCCTTTCAATGGCAACAACTCTAATTAGGAGTCATTTTAGCAATTAAGAATTCCGTGTCTTTTACGGGTAAAAACTCCCCACATCAGTTCTATTCAAGACAACCCAAGGCACATTCATTCCATGTGTGGTTCTTATTGGGCAAGTAGTGTCAGAGAAGAAGATTTTTGAAAGAAATAACATTAAAAATAGCAAAAAAGTAAACAAACATAAGAATAACTCCAACAGATTAAATTGATAATTTTACAAGATATATTTTAAAATATGAACACGTTTACCCTTGGATGTCAGAGGAATACTATAAAATTGTGCCGTCCTTAATCTTCAAGTTGAAGAGGAATTCAGTATGAATATCAATTGGAAAATAAGTTATATACCCCAATATCGTCCACAAGAGTAAATACATCTATTTAATTTTGCAGTTTAATGAACATTATGTAGTTAAAATAACCGCACAAAGTAAAAATTATGATCCTTTCAAACAATTTCACAAAGAGTGAAAAAAAACTTTTGTTCTTAAACTTGTACCCTTATTAAACCCATTACATTAGACATTGTGCCAATGATGTACATATATAATAAAAACATTTACATTCATATTGGATATCGATCCCTAATCCACATTATAGAGATAAGTTGAATTTCTATAAGCAAACTCTTTAAATAGACAATTAATTTGTTAATCAAAGTCACCTTTACCTTCTTATTAAAATTGAACAGGAACAAAATATGTGTGCCTTGCATGTTTCTCATGTTTTGCAAAAAACTTGCATATTACGCATCTGAAGTACCTATTGTATATGCGTTTAGGTACATGCGTGATATATGTAGCATTTATACGCTAGTAATATTTCCGAAAATCAGACGGGAGGTGATTCATGCATGTCAAAAACCCAACAAATTCAGTTTTATTTCGTATTCAGAAACAGTTATAGATGAAATGACAAGTCTTAGTCTTTCATTTTGGGATTGTGTTTTTTTAGATTTAGTTTAGTTATATTAAAATAAATTATATTTAAATCATTTAAGGACAATGCAAGTTGTTTATCTAATTCATACAAAAACCTCTTGGACTTTATTCTATACCTATCACTCGACTACACTCCCTTTACAAAACAACTTTTGACACTCCTGTTTCTGACCCCACCTCATCATTATACAGACTTGTTGCCATCATTTTGGATATTGATTTACACAGACTCTTTAAACCAGTTTGTGTGAAAAGTCAAGATGAAGAAAAACGATCATTTCTTCCACTACCGTTTGTCAACAAAAGTGTAGATGCAATTAATTTGGCTAACAGCCTCCATCACAAAAACGTTACCGACAAAATTGTCCCATATTTCAAAGATAAATCCATACCAATTATTTCATATTCCTATACTTCACTCATTGCATCCAAAATTTTCAATCATAAAAGGCTATTGTAGAACCTCGAGATTGAGGACTGCAAGGCTTAACCACCTGACTGTTCTAGCAAAACTCTCCATTCAAATATGGTTCAAATATGGTCCTTCTGGTCATGTCGTTACGGGAGATTTAACCATTATCGAAAACGAATCTCTGCGTAATATCCTTTCTAAAGGTCCCAAGTACCATGAACCACGCTCCATAAACTGGAATTATAACTTTAAAGTTCTTATGGATGCCGTCGAGGACTATGCAAGAAAATGGATAAAACGAGAACAAAAAGACATTGATTCTCTGTCAGAATGGTTAAGGGCCGTGAGGTCTTTAATTTTGAAACGAATGAAAGTTTTAAGTAGTCAATGAGTGCCAAGGCTACATCAGTTTTCAAAAACCATTGTAGCAAAACCATTGTCTACTATACATGACAAAGCCCAAAACAACATTGTTCTTATCTGCAAAACGTTCTACATCCAATGTTTATTATCAGAGGTAGACGTAGAAAATAATAGCAGTGATAAGACCTATACTGCTACCACTCTCTCCAAAGAAGAGATTGTGGAAAACCATAAATCTGTGCTATCCTCTTTTGGTCTCTCTACCAAGGACGATGATTGTGATTTACCGTCTATGTACTGGATTCCTAAACTCCACAAGAATCCATACAAACAACGTTCCATAGCTGGATCTGCAAAATGTACCACAAAACCTCTTTCAAAAGTTTTAACGTCTATACTCACAACTTTCAAAGAAGGTCTGCAGTCTAACCACAATACTTGTTACTCCCTTAGTGGTATTAATTCAATGTTGATCCTGAAAAATTCGAAAGATCTTTTGGAGACAATCAATTCAAGACTATTATCTGAATATAATAGCATTAAAACCTATGATTTTTCAACACTGTATACCTCTATTTCCCGTACTCAGTTAAAATCCCGACTTAAAAACATTATACATCGTTGTTTTTTCCAAAAAAAGATGGTACACCTAGATACAAATATATAGTTCTTGGTAGAGATTCCTCATACTTTGTATGAAATAATTCCAAATCATCTTCAGGAAGATGTTCACAAAATGCTGGAAATTTTAATCGACAACATATTTGTCCAGTGTGGTGGACGTGTTTTTGAACAAACGGTCGGGATTCCAATGGGAACAAATTGTGCTCCTTTACTTGCTGACCTATTCCTTCATTCTTATGAGGCTGACTTTATAGCTGATCTGATCAGAAAGAAAGAATATCGTTTGGCTAGATCCTTCAATCTCAGTTTTCTTTATATAGATGACGTATTATCTTTAAACAATCCTAATTTCGGGGATTTGATACATCGCATCTACCAAAATGAACTTGAGATAGAGGATACTACAGACACTGTAAAGTCAGCCTCATATCTTGACCTACACTTAGAAATCGATGGTAATGGAAAACTATTGACCAAACTTTACGACAAACGTGATGACTTTTCATTCAGAATTGTCAACTTTCCTTTCATTTGTGGCAACATCCCTGCGGCACCTGCATATGGAGTGTTCATATCACAACTCATACGTTATTTCAGAGCTTGCCAAAATTACGCAGACTTTTTGTATCGCGTTAGAAATCTAACAAATAAGCTTCTGGAACAAGGATATGTTGCTACAAGATTGAAGTCATCACTACAGAAGTTTTATGGTCGTCATCATGAACTCGTGGATCGTTATGGTGTATCCATCTGCACCATGAAAACTGATTTATTCAACGGGTCATAGTTTTCCTTTCCTCGTTTGTCTAGCCGGGACTTGACTTTTTATGAGCAACTCGTCGGGTGTTTCTGAAAAAGCAGAGGACGCTTACCCTACCGGTGCATCTGGTCCATGCTCCCAGTTTTAGTGGAGTCCAAGTTGCTCATTTGCTTTTGTTACTTTGTATGTATGATTTTAGTTACTTTATGTTCTTTGTTGTGTATGTCTGTTTTCATGTCTGGTCTTTGTCCCTGGCTTACATTCTTTTGATTACTGCTATAACCTTGGTTCCTTTGATTACTCTTCAACAAATAGAAGTCAATAAGGATTCTATGGGGAAAGGAGATTTGGATAAATGAACACGGGGAATAGAGCGTTGTAAATGTTGTAATTGAAATTGTTTACCATTCAAGAGCTATAAGCACATTAGTTATAATAGGGTATATAAGTCTCGTCACGTGACTACATGGGTTCGTAAGAATGGGTCCTAGTCTATCATTCAAATGTATGGAGATTCGTCATTAACATAGTATTGAGTTTAATATCAAAAGCGAAGTATCATTTTTGGGTAAAAATACTGATTAAAATGACAATTATCAAGTTCTAAGAGATACAAATGTTTAGAATAGCATACAATAGAAGATTTTGCATTTTGATGCAGCGTTTGAATTTCCCGGAAGTACACACTAAAATACATATCGGTCTTCGGATTTCAATACGTTCTACACCGGAAATTCCGGAAGGGAAACTGAAACTTGAACGCGACTTACAAACCCTATATGCAAAAAGTAAAATTTCATCTCTAAAATCACAATAAGTGATTATATTTGACTATAATACAAGTTATGTTCTGTAGGTTGGGAAAACGACCTAGAAAATGTATCTCTGTTTTGTCTTTCATCCTTCCTAGACTTCTAAAAAACTTGAAATTATCACCTGATGGCTTCATAATGGCACAGACGTTGACATGATGAGGTTGGATGGGTAAACGCTCTCACATCATAATAAATAAGAAAACAAATAAATCCCAAAGTCAGTATATTGTGGTTGTACTCGGCTTCGAAAGGGTACATATGCTATTAGAATTATTAGATTAAACTTAATCTGAAACAATTTCATTCATGGATGAGGTATTTTATTACTTTATCCCTCCTTATATGGAACATGCTTTATCATTGACAAAAAGTTGTTCAGTTCAAATCATTATGGGTAAAACCATGCATACGTAAAACTACGAGAATGAGTGGTCGTACGTTTCCTCTATGACAAATGGCGATGATCTCATATTTTATGTTGCTTGTTAATGTGAATATGGTAGTATTATTCAGGTTCTTATAGAGAAAGGGGCAATTATTCATGAATCATTCGATGTAGCAATAAAAATGTTAAAAGGGCATCACCTATCGATGCTACAAAATTGATATAATACATCAAACGCCGAATGACAAATGTTGTAGATGTTTTCCGCAAAGACCGTCTTGCATAAACCATTCAGATTCAAATGAAATAACGACAAAACAAATAACTTTTTGATATGGTAATGTTTATAACGTGACGATATCCTTCAAAAAGGGGCGATAAAAGAATAAAAATCGCATGACGGTAACACTTCATGTTTAAATGCTTGTACGAGAGGAAACGGGGAAATTTGCAAGACATTGTTGACAAATGTCTCAAAGCCTGACACAAATCATGCAAAGGACAATAGAATCATTGCGCTGCACGCCGCCTGTACATCTGGTTGTATGGAAGTTGTATCTGGACTAATTCAAGGAGAAGCGGATGTCGACAAGGTATCAAACGATTGCTATATTCCATTCATTATTTTTTGTAGGAGAAGGAACATTTCAAAAACATCAATCATGTAAATGATGAAGGTAAACTGTGCCCCTTGCTGTGTGAAACATGGAAAACAGACGTACACAACAAATAACATAAAGTAACTAAAATAATACATACAAAGTAAAAAAAAAACACATGAGCCTGGTTTATCATGTGTTAGAAACCAACAAAACCAAAAAAACTTGAGTTCAATTTGATTTGGGGGAAAGCTATGCATTCGTACAACTACGATAAAAAGGAGGGTGTACATTTCCTCTACTGAACATCTGATGATTTGTTATATACATGAAAGCGTTACGGAGTTAACCAGCAAAAATCAAAAAAGCTACAACTGACAACCTAAATTTTGTTTCCTGTTGTTCTACTCACATATTGAAATAATAAACTGTTTATAGCCACGCTTGACTGATATCTGCCTAGGTGTCAATTGCAAACATTCATGTTTCGCTCATACATTTATCTATTCCGTTGTCCAAAACCTACGACTGGTTTCCTCGTCAGACCTTTTATAAGAGGTGTGCAATTAAAAAGCTGGAGATATTTGTTGATTCAAATCACAATGAAATGAAACAATGAATTCACAAGTCAAACAGTTGTATATGGATATACTCCATTTTTAGTCGCGTTTTAAGCCATATAGCAGATGTGAACAAAGCACTTAATGACGCTTGTCGAACGTTTCATTGTTATAATAGATAGTTTTCTACTTAATCCAGTAGATACAAATGCTCTGACTTGATTTGGTACTGCAAGTCCTATCGCGGCGTGTGAAGGAGTTCATAGCCATTATGTAGATTTCGAAATTTAGCATGTTGCTTCCGTTAACAAACAAAGTACTTAATGTGATACCGCGCTCCATGTCGCTTGTAATGTCGATAGCTTTATTGTGTTAAAATACTTGTGCTCAATAAAGTATCACTTGATATTCTGAACGGTGATCGTAAATTACCAATAGTATCGCAAAAGAACGGGGTCATAGATACATTGCAAATACTGGAAGACATGTTTTATTCTTTCTTTTTTTTTGTTTTTTTTTTTTTGTTTTTTTTTTGTTTTTTTTGTTTTTTTTGTTTGTTTTTTGTTTTTTTTTTTCATTTTTATATCTTGTTTACAACACATAGTGCATTCCTCAACCCACTTGTTTTTTTTTTTAAGTATTAGCATATCACTGACTCCTTCAATCTATGAATACAATAACAATATTCAGGAAACATAAACCTCGCACTTGGTTATACAAAATATGTTAAACCATTATTTTTGGCAGAAAATAACACAAAACAAGCAAACATTTAACAAGAATGTCTCAAAGAATGATAGAACTATTCATCAAAAGCTACAAAAACCAAAGATGTTTCAATATAGAAGTGAAATGCCATAACATATCATATATTGTCATGCGTGAACGTATTATCGACTCAGGCCGTTTCCCTTGTCAATATCCCTTCTTTTTAAATGTGCCACATAGCTAGACAGTAAGATAGTAAGTGCAGTAAAACAAATAATGGGTGTAGAAGTTTAATGGGTGATTGAACAATAACACAAATATCTTAAAATTTCATTAGAATTTTGTGAGAGTTTGATGAATAACGTGTGTACAGTTATCAAAAACAACTCAATGACTCTTTTTTCCAATACTTCTTTGTTTTTCTCTTAATTTTATTAGAAGTTGTACCACAGGGCAGGCGATAAAAAACACCGACTCTGTTAATGCAAGCTTGGTGACACATACTCTCTGTAATTTAGAACAAGTTATGTCTATTATCTTTGATTTGTTATTATTTCGCTTGGTATTAATATTATACTTGTATATTATGATACAGTACCTGAACCGATCCGTGCAACAAAGATTGCAATCGGTCATCGATCACCGATCAGTTTCCGGTCAGTAATCGATCCGTCAAACCGATCCATTTGACTGGTGATATCATCACGTGACCACAGAGCGGTCAATGTATTTTACACTTTGTTATTTTCTTTGACAATTTTGCACATATTTACATAATGTAATATATTTAGACATTAGTTTATACTTTTATTTTACTTTTTTTTTAATTTAAAACAGCTCTTACACCATTTTACATAACAAAACTACGATCAGATCACCAGTCATCGGTCAACGATCAGTCAGCGATCAATCAGTCAATGGTCATCGATCCGTCAAATCTTTGCGCGGATCGGTTCAAGGACTGTACACGGGTGAAATGAGTATTAAAACAACTCAAATGCAAAATAATATATTTCCTAAAAATATATCAATTTTATCTGTCATCTATTACTCACTATACAATGTACACATGACCCCATGTTACATCTCTGATTCCTCTTACTATGCATTTGATTGTTTGACATTGAATCATTTCAGAACTAACGCATTTAAAACTGTCGAAGAGAGATAAATCAACTACAACTACATGAAGATTTGATTATTTTGAATCATAAGAAATACTGGAATAAGCCTAGTTTAAAGGTGATTACAGTACCTAACTTTTTAGCACTTTTGTTCGTGTTGGTAATATATAATATGTTCCATATTGCCATTAAGACTTTGCAAAATTTGCAAAAAAGTGTTAATTTTGTTCAAAGAAACGCTGTATGTACTGCAAAAAAATGTGTTAGTTATTTTATTTCATGTTTGCATATTGTTTCTTTTATAATACATCAAAGAATATGTATAACGTTTCCATCGATTGTAGTGGTTTGCGTGAACTGTAAACCCAAAATCAATAGTGCAATATGTCGAAATTCCAGGAAAAAGTGTCAATTTTAACATTCATATTCTAAATAATTTCAATTACTAATCCATATAACAATTATGAAAAATATTGACAAAAATAAGATTGTAATATGTTCGCAAAAAGATTTTATTTCCCACAAATAACATCGTGGATCAACCACTTAATATATGAAAATCATTATGTTCCAGATACAAAAGAAGCAAATTTAGTGAAAATAAGATAAGATTTCAATATCTATAATCTGCATACAAGGAAAATCTGAAAAAAGATAAATGGAGTTCCATAAGATTTCTAATAATCAGTGCACCTTGTCTTGATTGTAAAAGGCTTTCAGTTTAGACTGCTTTTCAGAATATAGGAGTTTACGCATAATACTTAAAATTTGATATATTGATACATACTGAAATAGTTTTGACAGTTTTCGTTTATTCTGGATTTGATTTAGAGAGGTTACACATAATCTAACTGATATGAAGAGACTTTAAGAAATATGTAGTTTTGGCGGTTTTATTTTTGATTAGTATGATAATAAGTAAACGTTTTGTACTCAGTGTTTATTTTAAACTAATTTTTTGGATTTTGTCTACGTTTTCACATCTTTTATCACTGAAAAAAATACTTCTTTGAATTCATTTTTTTTATTTACGTATATTTTTCAAACAGTGAACATCAATTTGAAAAAAAAAACCTTGAAATAAATTGTGTTTATTTCAATACAAAAATCAGAAAATGGTAAAAAAACAACGGTAATCAAAATCATTGCCATTGTTTTGTAAAACACCATATATACCAATAGCATTATTCATCTATTTTATCAATGACGTCAAGTCCCGACTTTATCATTGCAAGGTTAAATATTTTTTACTCTTAATCATGGTTTTAACATAATTGCCATTACTATCATTTTTTATTATTTTATAGAATGAAACTTGTCTTAACCAAACCCTGAATAATCCGAAAAACTATCTGAAGTAGACACTAATTAAATCTCGTTACATCTGTTTAAATGTATGTTCAAATCTATTGACCGAACATATGCCTAAACCGTTCCAGGTTTAAAGCCCAAACGGGGTTCAGTTTAGGCATGACTTAATGTATCCGGTATAATCTGTAAGAGTACGAGAGTGAAATCAAGTTCTTAATTCTTATCAGGTCATAGGTTCAATTCATATGGATTATTGATAAAATGACTTTTTCCCCTTTTATTTGTTGCATTTTTTGACAGCTTTTAAATAAGGTTTGATATTGATAAAAAAAACATATTAGTTATATAAGAAAACAAAATCAGCAAGTCTTGTTGATTATGCTCAAATGCTTCGTTAACTCATGTTAAGCAATGCAAGGAACTATCAAGTTCAAAAACACTCAGTTCTGTTTCAGGACACACGTCAAATGGCAATGCAAACATTTCATTAAAAAGAAATATGAGTGCGTGTTAGAAATACTATACCTGTTAGAGCATTGTTATTGAAGGACATACCTTGCACTGAAAAATATAGGGACAAATGGAAATGTATAATTAGCTGATATATTGATTTTTTTGCTAATCTTTCGATATTGATGTTTCCTGAATTATATAAGTTTTTTTTTGTTGTTTTTTTTTTTGTTGTTGTTTTTTTGTTGTTGTTTTTGTTTTTTTTTATTCAATGTGTTCAAGGTGTTTATTTTATTTTTGTCAAATTCAATTAGACAGAGGAGTCTTATTTTATAATGATATTAAACAAGTGTACAATTTAGCAATATCAAAATTATTATCCACAATTCATAACTTTCAATAACGATAATTTAAAACTGTAATTACAAATTACATTTATTTTTTGGTCTTCTAAATATGGAGGAAAATGATATTTAAGTATGAGTACAGAAAGTCGAGTATGTAGAAGACATGCGTATCAAATTTATTTTTATGCGTGTGGTTGTGTTTGTGGATTATTACAGAGTAAGCATGAAAACGTTATTCAGTGTCTGCGCACCGAGGTGTTCTGACATCAAAATTTAACATGTATGGGTACAACATGAGCACTCGACTGAGAACGATATTTGAAAAATATATTAACATGTATTCTATATTCATTGACACTACAGTGATATATGACCATCAAAGTAGTCATTTAAGAAACGTCGTTGTAGTTTTGGAGTCTATGAAGAAGTAACCTCAATCTTGTGGTGCACAATAAATAGCCTGCGTAGAACCTGAGACGTTGAGGTTATTTCTTCATAGACGTCAAAACTACAACAGCCATTTCCTAAATGACCCACTAGTATATTTGTTAAGATTTGTAAACATAGTCAAACAGTGGAAATATTTGTGTAAAACTGTAATGCTTTATTACAACGGCATTTTAAACCAACTTTTGTAACATTGTTTGAAATATGACATTGCTGTATATAAATGTATTATTAATTCCTAAAATATCACCGATGCCCTTAACACTTAACTGAAAGCTCTGTAAATGACAAATCTCCATGCTTTTGAATGGTAGACTAGGACCCATTCTCGTGAAATCATGGGGTCACATGACGAGACTTACATACCCTATTCACAGAGAATGTTATTTCAAATTGCGAACATCGACTTCTAACTGCTTATATTTTGAACAATTACGCGTACTGTAAGCTAGCATATTAAGCATTCTAAATGAAAACAAAATTAAAAAATTAAATTTACATATATATGATATATCATTGCCCTCTTCGCTGCAAATTCGATATTATTTCTGCTTTTATAATTGAATAATACATATTTTCTACTTGTTTATTTACATGAAAATCAGAGTGAAGAATGATAATAATAACAAGTGGTGCTGTTTTTGCAAGCAAAACACAAAAGTCTCCAAAATTGCCAAAAAGGTATATGGTTGCCTTTGACAAAATTCTGAAGTCGTCATTCAGTTCATAGAAGAGCATTCTCTCCATTAGGGACGGGAGGTTATTGGTTTGATATCCAGCTGAATCACACCTAAAGATTTAAATGGTAGTACCCTTGGAATTAAGAATTCAATGTTAATCGTGAAAATTGAGAATGTTAAAATTTTGCCGATTTTTAGCCGGATTATTGAAAATATTGAGTAACCCTCGCGATCGTGACATCAGCAGGTCAAATTATTTTTTTAGTAATTTTAATGCAGTTTTTTTTGTCCATTTTTCCAAGAGTTGTTTTAGCGTTTTTTTTAAACTCGGCAGCTATTTTGAATTTCAAAAAAATTGCATGGACACTACCTATGCATGCTTATGTATTCTAAGCCAAGTTTAACATATGTTTAATTTGAATCAAATAAACGTTTTCCGAGAAATCGCCAGGACATACCATCTTTACGTTCAAAGAAAGTATAATAATGATAATAACAAAAGCCGCAAAAGAAACTGGCAAATGACAATGATTAAATATAGAATGCAACGTGCACCCTATAAATCAATTGTCAATGAAATCGAACAATGTTGAAATTTTGCCGTTGATGTCAGCATGTAAAGAACAAATTTTTGAGTTATTTTTGAACAATCAAATATTTTAAATATTCATTTATCAACTAATAGTGTTTTAATGATGTAAAATTAATATGTTTAAATCATTTTATAATATTGTTTACATTAACATTTATCTGATAAGACTGCAAACATTAATTGTGAAAAAGCTTATTCAGTGGTGCAAAACTGGCCGGAAAATTCATCTAACGTGAAATGATTGGCGTGGAACATGTTCTAAATAAATGTGATGGGAAGGTAGGGTCTATGGTTCATGGGGGGTGATGAATGGGGAATAGGAGATGGGGATTGTGGATGGGAGGATAGGGATAAGGTATTGGGATGGGGATTGTGGATGGGGGATAGGGAAAGGGTATGGGGATGAGGATTTTCAATGAGGAGGATTAGGAAATTAGTTTTTAAAGTATCTATTGATATGATGAATGTATTGAGTATAAATTATATTAACAGTTTGAATGTGGAAAAAATTAAAAAACTTAAACGATAATATTTGATGAAAAATAATGTATTAGGAGTTTTCTATGAGGAAAGTTGAAACATTAATGGGGGAAGATGGTATATAGTGTAGGGTTTTATGGTCTGCAACCTAGTCACTCTCGTTTTAGGGTCTACAATCTAGGGATTGACGCTGATGTTTACTAGAGGAAGCTGTACGTTTTTTGTTGGTTTTTTTTTCGTTTTTTTTTGTTGGTTTTTTTTTGTTTTTTTAATGTGGCTTTGGTAAATTAAACTAGACTACATTGCTTGCAATTGTCATTCAACTTATGAACAATGAATGCCAAACTTACTGTTTATGAAGAGAAGAACAAACAAAAAACTTTTTTATCATACGTTAAAATTTGACATTTATGATAATGAAAAATCAACATAACTGAGTTTTTCATGTAAAGAAAATTTTCATCTTGGCCGCTTTTACTATCCTACTTTTCAAACAATGATTTCTATATTTACTAGGAATTTTTCCTACGATTTTGTTGTTGTTTTTTATTATGATTTGATATCAATCTTATTGTTACTTTTTTGTTGCACTGATTTCTCTGTTTAACATATTTAACGTGTAGTAGTGGTGTGTATGTTTGATGTATGTGTATATACTGAAAAATCGTGTAAAACATTCAAGCTTAGCTTTTGTACAATGCTCTACTATTCAAGTTTTATTTGACATTTAAATAGAACAATTTTCAAAATGCTTCAATATTATTTATTTGAACTCATTAGGTTTCTAACAGATTCGGGCAACACATTTCTTGAGGCAAGCATCAGGTACAGCTTCTTTTTCACAGACAGCTACGCAAGTCTTGACACAATTGATGGCCCTCTTCCTTCGTTTCCATGATTTTGAAACGGATATGCCACCTGTAAATAGATACTAAATGTGATTACCATAATATCTCCTCAAATCAACTGATTACCACCCAATTGACTGGTTAATTAAAGATATAATCCTTGGATATTATATTCAAACACTTGAGAAATACATAGGGAAAATGTTCACAATTATGTAAATTTGGAAAATTGTTCAAAAAAATGTCTTTAAAAACCAACTTAAAGATAAAACAAATGAAACCTACCGCTATGTCCACCACCAAAGTTGTGATTATAATGTCCACCAACTTTCCAGCCATGACCGGCATCCCATTGCCCTTGTACACCAGCACCTGTAAGAAGGTTCATATAAATTCCCATAAATCTAGAATTTTAAAGGTGTTGTTTATATAACAGGGTATCAGTTTTGTAATAATATTCATTCTTACAAATGGATTTTATTGTTGCATTATGATTTCATTTTGATTAAATTTATCGGTTTCCACATTATGTTTCAAACTGACTTAAAAAACAGGCTCCATAACCATATAAAAAACAAAAGCACAGAACTACACAGAAAAAAAAATGCAACATGCGTTTTTTACATGTTTAGGACCATCGTAAACATCACATGAAAAAATATGTTTTCAATTAAATTATAAAAATATGTATATCTTCCATTGAAAAATTAATATTAAAACTAATGTTTCCAAATGATTTCTATAAGGCATATTTTTCCCCACTTGGATTGGGGCAAAATATGCACTTCGTAAGTTTTAACGTGCAAAAACAGATATATGCCAATAGGGTATTAAGTCACGCCATGTGACCTCGTGATTTCACGAGAATGGGTCCTAGTCTATCATTAAAAAGCATGGAGATTAGTCATTTAGAGATCGTTGAGTTCAGTGTTAAAGACAAAACATCTTTTTGTGTAAAAATGCCGATACAAAATGAAATGTAGATCTGTCTTCGGTTTTCAATATGTTGTACGCCGGAAATTCCGGTAAAGAAAATGAAACTAGAACGAGACTTACATACTCTATAGTGACCATAAACATATGGTTCCATATGAAAACATATGTTGCGATTTTCCCTGTGTACAAAAAGTGTTATTCCAAAAGTTGTATATTAAACCAATAGTTTAAAACATTTTTTTTTCCTGATGGAACCTTATCAAACTTTACCTGTATGTCTGACATTAAGATTAACGGTTCCCCGTCTGGAACGTCTACGTCTACCCCAAAACCAAGACGATGAGGAGTCAATACACAGCATCACCACCAAGCAAAGCACTGCAATCTTGTTCATTTTCAATCTTTAAGAAAACATTTTTAACTACTACCAATTAGGATATGTCATTTGCATTTCCGGCAAAAATGTTTAAAAATGATATCAAAAATGTATTTAACACAGTAACAAAAAAAAAAAAAAAAAAAAACGAAATGTGCACCGCATTTATTACAAAAATAAAAATTAAAAATTTTACTTGATGATATGCATTGACAAAATGTAAATGTTAACATACACAATCACAAGGAATAAACAAACTTTCACAGACAGCAATATATTTTTTTTATTTATTTATTTATTTATTTTTATTTTGTAATTAACAAAAAAGTTGATGAATACGAAACAAATTCTTTCCAGAAAAAATAATTATAATTATATATATATATACATTACCAATATGACTTACCGATAGCACCGCTCTGATAATTTTTAATTTTGAATGTCTTGTTTTATACCAATCGCATCGATTAAAAAAGGATCAAATGTACATCTAACATGTGTTGTGTAAAATGCAGCCAAGTTTTCAAGGCTAAATATTTTTTACGTTTTTAATTCGTCCCAAACTTTATTGCAAGGGGGAAATTCATGCAATCTGTTATAAAATAAATGTCACTTCGGTAATAATTCTTGACTGTATGTTTTTTTAATTGATTCTTTGAATTCCGAACATTAATATTTACATTACTAAATGACGAGTACTGCTATATATTTCAGAAAATTTTTAAGAAGATTCATCAATGTATTCGTTCTACTCTGCTGTATAATTGAACTAATCAAGGTCCCTTATGTGTTTAAACTTCTAGTAGCAGAACTGGCAGCCATCAATATCAAAGTTAACCTGGATGTCAAATCTATTTGAAGTAAAATAAAATGATTGTGATAAAATATGTTACAGACAAACAAAAAACAAAACTTACCGTTATAAACCCATTTCCTTCTTTGATAACTATAGCAGTAAATTAAATGCTCCCCTCTGAAAATGGAAGTGTATTAAAATTAGATATACTGATTGTTCCATTCAGTCACTGCATATGCAATCTAAATCACTTAATTCTGTTTCCTGTTCATATCACCTTTATAATTTCAGATGAAACATAATTAAGAAAAACTGAAAAGTCAGGGTTGGTTCCAGTTGCTTTTAAACAGATGAAAGGAGTCAAGGCTTATATGTGCTACTTTTTAACGAAGGTTTGTACGACGTAAACGAAAATATTTAACAAATAGGGAACCCGGGTGTCAGAAACCCGTAGATTCGCCGCCTAATGTTGTTGTAATAAATGATTTAGGGTTAATGGGAGTTATATTATATCAGTATTTAATCTCTTGATCTACAACAGCGCAGATATATTTCATAATTTACTGTGCATATCATTAAAGTCCATCAAACTCATTTGCTAATCGCAAATAATCTTGTAGCTTTTTTATATATGCCACGGCCACAATTATTGAACTATTATTATTAATTACTGTGTGTGGCCTGCTTTCCAGTTATTTATAAAAGTTAGAAAGAAATACATTAAGAGAAACATACATAATGTAATTATAGGAATTGAATGTTTGAATTTGACTTGGGACTTTTATACTTCCGTATATTTATGTTCCTCTTCAGGATGTTTATATGTAATTTTGAGAATATATTGAAAATAATTTCCGAGTTTATAGGTCTTAAAAAGTGATATAAAAATAGTGATAATATGAAAATAAAATACATAAAACTACCCTGTTTTATTGTACGGCCTCCATATGTGTTGCTAAATGAGACATATTGACTAATATGTAGAAGATATAACTGTTTGGCAGTTTTTTTTTAGTGAAATGCGTTAAGTCGGATATTTTTTCTTATATCGAATTTAAGTTATTATAATTTAGATACGATGACAAAATTATCATTAAAACATTTGCAAGGCTAAATTAATATGCAATGAATACATAACGCTAGCCTTATTTCAGGACAAATGGCAAATGTCAAATCCATTAAAACATCAAATAGTAATGTGAGTGTATATTTTGTTCTATGTTTTTTTATTTCATATTTTTTTTAATGTTATCATCACCTGTTTCAAACTATTAATTTCTACATGTGATATTGAAAATAAATAATAACAAGATAACAAGGGGTATTTTTCCATGAAAATTACCCAATTGAACCCTTTTTGAAAGAAGTTACTTCTCTTTAAATGTTTTCTGTAACCTGAGATAAAAAAGAGTAGGGTATGGAAGTAGTAACGGGGTGGCAATGCGGGGATAAATTTTGTTATCTCCCTTAGATATATGGTTAGGGAATATATATATATATATATATATATATATATTTAATGGCAAACGTGAATAATGTCAAAAGGGACATCATTGAAGTAAGCTAGATATAGTTAGCAATATTTTAGAGTATAAGAATAGATGTTTTAAATGGCAGTTTTTGTAAGAATCATGCAAATTCTGTAAACTGTGATACAGGCTACATATTTTATTTTCTCTTATGAACAAAGGCCACAGGTTCTGTTTATTATAACATTTTAAACAAAATGTCAAAAATTAAAATATGTAGGGTTTCCAAACATGTATCACATTTTGCATTTTAGCTGGAGAGCTATTTAAATAAATCAATGGTTTGGAGAGTAGAATAAAAAATGAAAATGAAAAAAAGAAAAACATTTGAATAAAACGCCATATCCTTTCGTTGCAATAAAATTGATAATACTGTTTCCGTGCCATTTTGTGCACTTTTAGTTTATAAGGATTGTTTTATTTTGTGTGTTATTGACTGTTAAAAAAGGTTCTTCCCCATCAATACAGCAACTATTATTTGAGTAGTCGAAATACATTTACTGTATATTTAAAATAAAATGATACACTGTCTCTGCCAGAATGTTATTTTTTGTTACATAAAAACGTTACATTGTTTTGAACTTGTCAAATATTCGCCTCGTCCATCTAAAAAAACTCATAACAAAGTAAGCTCCAATGCCCACAGGGAATCATCCTTGAACTGCACATCCCCATTCTGATTCCAGCTGCAGCTTCAGAATGTGACCTCTTACTGAAAGTGGAATGCAAAAGTTGCCAACAATCCGGATTTATAGCTACACACGTATATATGACACATAATGTGATGTTTGAATATGATAAAAAAAAAAACGACGAATATTTAGGAAGAAACTATACATTGATACAACGATGTAATATTTTTCAATCGATTCTTACAAATTTGGGTTACATGTATTTCAGAATATATGGCTGCAGCTAAAAAGCATAACTGCTTTACACAAATATCAATACTTTAATTTGCGACCATGTAATAACACATCTAGTGTGTATGAATACAAAAACCATGTTTATTGGACTTTACAATAGACTTTAACATATCGTTGAGAGCATTTTCCCCCATTATATGCCGCGGGTATAGATTCAATCGCAAAATTTGTTCTTAACAAAAGACACTTAATTCTTGTTATATATTTGAGTTCTTATCATGTACTCATTCTTGTTACTTGGATGTCAGGGCACCTCGATGCGCTTTCATCGAAATATTTTTATGCTTACTTTATGGTAATCCAGTTACATATTCACGTACATAAAAAAATCAAAATATTTAATTCACAATTTTATAGCCTTATTGAAAGAACAGACCTTGCTAATGATATGCATGAACACTATTAACGTATCTCCTACATACTCGACAATATGTACTCATCTTTAAACATGTTAAATAAACTGCTACAATCAAATACGACTTCACTTATATCGTGTTTTATATGAAGCATAACTAGACCTTTGGCACTTGTCGTGTTCAAAGAGTAATCAAGGGAACCACGGCTACAGCGGGAATCAAAAGAATGTAATTCAGGGACAAAGAAAACTCACTTCACGTTTCGTTTTCAATCCGTATTTAACAAACCAATTTAATAAATGCAATTTGTAATTGTAGTACTTTTGTCGTTATTGGTATTTACATTGAGAGGTAAATAATTGTAATGTTTTGAAACCCTTTTTTACCAATATCATTTCATGTTTAGAATGAATGATATAATTCTTCAGATAAAATAAGATCCCTGTTAAAAAATGAAGGCTCCACTCCTTTTGAAAGATGTCTTTTTGATTGTTTTAAATGTTAATACATTTTTGTATAAAACATGAAAACCATATTTTTTAATAAACTTAACAAATTCAGTATCGATCAATATCGTAATATAACCGTTCAAATAATATTACAGATGAGTAGGCATATCCATATACGAATGTTCCAGTGTAGGATATGTCCTTCAGTAATATTGATATAGTACTAAATATATCATTTCTGACACGCATTCATAGTTTTTTTAATGAATTGTTTACATTGCCATTAATCCAGGTTCCTAAAATAGAACTGAATGTTTTAGAACTTGACAATACCTGAAAGTGCTTAGCATGCGTTTTTATGTTAATGAAACACCGAAGCATTGACTTGTTAATAATGTTTTTTTTTTATAAATATTATGTTATTATTTTATCAATTATTTATTTAACCTTAGTTAAGAAGTGTAAAGTTTGCAACAAAAAATAGAAGAGAAAGTCTTTACAACACATAACTTCATAATACTAAGTACTGAGGACTTTTCTAGTTTTGGTTTCGTATATTTAACAAGAACACAATATTATAGATATCGGCATAAAAATCGGAGGCGTCTCCCGTGGGATAATTCTTGCGTCGATTTCACAAAAAGTCGTAAGTTTAAAGTTGATCGTAGGTAATGACGTCACAACCTAAAACAGCATTGTTGCGTCATAATTTACGATCAATTTCACACTTACGACTTTTGTGAAATCAACGAAATCCCAAAACATGGCCTAAACGTGAACACTTGAAACAATGACTATCTACACATAAAATGTTGCGAACGAAATAAAATACACCATTTGATCTATTTTACTTGCTTGTTTGGGTGATAACAATTTTCAAAGATGTGGCTGCTCTTATATAACTTTAAGGTTATACAAACATCTGAAAAAATATGAACCACATTAAAATAAAAACAATAGAATTACTGAATGGGCTATTGATCAATGTTATGTTTTTGATGACTGTTCGTGTCGATGTCTCCTTAGTATTATCAGTTCATAATTCTCTGTTTTTTGCACATGAAACCCGTTAAAAGTCAAATGTTTGAATAATTACAAGCCAATTATTGTTTTGTTTTGTTTTGTTTTTGTTTTTTTTGTTTTTGTTTTTGTTTTTTTGTTTTTGTTTTATTTTTCATACTATATCGAATTATATCTCTTCTGGCATTAAAAAGGAATATTGTTTACAACATATATTGTTAAAAGATCAAACGCGCATTTTCAAATAACTTCGAAATAAAATATTGGTCGCTCTTTGTTTTAGCGAGTTAGATTTATTTTTCTATTAATGAGACACAATCTACTGCTATTATAAAGGTAATAATTTCATCTGTTAAAATATCTTAATTGTTTTTGTCTGCGATTAATAGTAATATGTGGTTGTGTTTTTTGCTACTGTTTATTTGAACATTCATAATTCATTTAAAATATGATTACATTTTTATAACTTTTTCGTATTTTTGTCGTTCCAATTCTTATCATAATTATCTGTTATGTCGATGGTGTTCCAACATGTCTATGAAGCGTAAAACAATTTTAGATATTCTCATAGGTTCATTATCAAAAATATAGAATATTAGAGTCAAGACAATTATTTATTTTTATAAAGTCGTTAAATATATACCTTACGGATATGTTTACAATTTATATGTGACTTGCATGCTTGGCATTCTTGTGGGCATCCTGAGCATTTTATTATTTGTATAGGAACTTGTGTTTTACAAGCAAATAATCATATGTTACCATGTAACGTGATGATTTATTCTGATAAATTCCAGATTACACCGAAGTAGACATGTATGTTATGTAAGCAAGTAAGTTATGCTAAATATTACGCAATATTTGAATTTTTTTGTCATGCGGATTAAAACTATGGTTATGCAATGAAATACAATACTTAAGATTTAAAGGAATTATCAGTATGATACATTGTAACCTGTATACATCGACCCCTGAATAGAATATGACTGTAAACAATGACACTTTTTCCAGGAACCTCGACAGATTGCACTATTGATTGTTGGTTTACTCATCACGTCACCTACATAGCAACTACAATCGATGAAAATTTTTGCCTGTTCTTCAATAAAGCATATGACTTGGACTGTTTCGACATTTTAATTAAGAAAAAATAATATGTTTTTTTTGTTTTTTGTCCCCCCCCCCATCATTATGGAAGTGTAAAAATATACTACATTGTCTGAAACATATATCAAATTATTATATAGTTTTAAAAAACACAAAAAATAAAAAAAATAAATTGAAAATAATGCAAAATGCCAAAAAAAAGGAAAACAAAAAAATGGAATAAAAAACCTAAAAATGAACACACATTTGCTTGTAGTAAATACATCATTTATTTAAACAAATGTCACGCGCTAATTGTTATATTCACAATAATACGAAACATAAGATAAGTTTCCAAGGGATTAACGAAAGATACGATATATTACGAATTCAGATAAAAGACAGTTTTTTTTGTTTTTTTTTTTTTTTTTTTTGGGGGGGGGTTGTTTTTTTTTGTTTTTTTGTGTTTTTGTTTTTGTTTTTTTTTTTTTTTTTTGGGGGGGGGTTTGTACTGTTATCCTCTCTAAAATTCATTTATTCCTCTAATAATTTAATTATTCAAACTTATCAACTTTCAGATGCTTAGCGCAGTTGCAATAAATTAATTATTTCATTTAACAATTTTTAAACGTATTTATTACGAAATGATAAAATATCATTGCAATTAATCAAATTAATACATGGACTGTAAATATGTTCTTTTTTAATTTAAATAGTCTCTATTTAACATTAAATAAATGTGTGACACTGATACTAAATGAAGTGAGGACTTTACATTAAAAGGAACATAATAATATTTATATGTTTCCAATAATATAACAGATATCATTTAATTTCAGAAGGAACACGCTTTCTGATTGGATAAAAAATTGTGTCCGTTATCTCTTCGTCCATTTGAATATGTGACTTAATCGACCATTTTCAATTATTTACATGTTGATTTTTAATATCTAAATTAAATTATAAAGAATGACTGTTATATTTCGACGATCTATTTAATATAAACTCAATGTCCGTGGAGCACACTTTAAAATATATATAAAAAAAATATATAACAGTCATATCTTAAATAAATTGTTAACGAATATATCGCATTTGAAACATTTTATTCTTCTAACTATGAAAGACACTTAATTTTAATAAAAAAAAATTAAAATGTCTTTTTTTAAAATATCAATCACCCATTTCACTTTTATACACTATAATATGTTTCTACCTTTACTGTGTAGCTATATGAACAATGAAAATGAATGAATATTGACGAGGCAATATTATTATTATTATTATTATTATTATTATTATTATTATTATTATTGAAAAGAATATAAATATTTTCTGAATGTTTTAATTTGGTTCAACGATTGACAGGATTAGTGATATGCTGATATTTGTAAGGCGAGGAATGTTCCATATAAGAATAATTAATTCTATAATCACTATATAATAAAAATTGGAAAACACACGACAGAATGCTAGACAGAATAGACAGAATATTGGTCAACCATTCTTCGTTGATAATACTTTCCAAGAGTAATCAAGGGAACCAAGATTCTAGCGGAAATAAACAGAATGTAATCCACGGACAACGACCGGACATGGAAAACAGACACAAACAACAAAGAACATAAAATAACTAAAATAATACATAAAAAGTAACAAAAGTAAATGAGCAAGTCGGACTCCGCTAAAAATTGGGAGCATCGACCAGTTGCATCGGTCGCGTAATTGTCATCTGCTTTTCTAGAAAAAAGGGTCGAGTTGCTCATAAAAAGTCAAGTCAAGGTTAGACAAAAAATAGATATACAAATCAAAAGCGGTGCTTTCCTTTGTAGTCATGGACCGGAAGATCCATTTTACCATTTTTTTAATTCTGACGTTACAATTTGATTTATCACAAAATAGAAAATGTAGATGTTTCAAATCTTTGTTTCCAAAGTATGCAATCAGGAAACTCGTGACTATTGTAGGCTATTTCAAAGAATCAAACACACACTCGTTTGTAGATACACTTTTCAATAACAATGCATTTTGTTACTTTTTTTTTATTATTTCAATCTTAAAAAAATCAACACGTATAACATTATCATGGGACCGTGATAGATAGAAATATATTTGAGTGTTATTTAAGCCTATTTATTAACTGATTTGTTAATGGGGTGATAGATTCAATCTTATTGTCTATACAGATTGCTGTACATTTTTGCAAATGTGTCACAAGTACAAATATCTTTAATTATTTATTCAAAAGCAAATTTAATTTTGGTGTTCATTATGTGTTTATGAATTGATTAAAAGATCATTTATGATATGCATAAATTTATTAATTTTCTTGGGTCATTGAGAACTGACCGATTGTTGGAATTCTTTAAATATATGAAACACCGCCATTTCCCAATTTTTTTTTTTTTTTTTTTTTTTTGTTCTGATTAGTTTTCTAAAATAACTCTTCCACTGAAAGTGAAACCACCTGAGATCATTAAAACGCACCATTCACCTTGGCCTGGGTAATTTGCAATATAATCACAAAACAACATGTGTGTAGTACATATGAGCCTTCTGAATCAATATAGTAATCCTATAAATACTACAAATTAAATCACACTTCATCAGTGCTGTACTAAAGGTAAGACAGAATTATCTAAGATGTATACAAATAAAGACGTTTTTCTATTTTGTTTTGTTTTGTTTTTGTTCTTTGTTTTTTTTATTTTTGTTTTTATTATTTTTTTTCTTGGTACTTATAAAGCGGTTCGAGGTTTTGGTGAATGTAGAAACACTGGTTATTTTTATATTTGTCTATGATATGGGCTCGTAACCCTGAAGTTCTTTGTAATAAAATGATACCTTGGTAAATCTTTAAAAAAAAAAATTTAAGTGTTGAACATTTTGTAACACTTTTGGGCACTCACGCAAAAACTCCGCAGACCATTACCTTTCCTGTATTTTTCAAGTTTGTACAGTAAAATATTATTTAACAGTGAATAAATGAAATTACGGGTATAGTGTTCTTTGTAGACAATAATGTATAAGATTGCAGTACTTTGTTTGGTTGTGATGCTTTGCATCGACTCGTCGTCTGCCTGGTGGAGAAGACGTAGAAGATCTAGTAGACGAGGCCACGTTAGTGTGCATGTAAATCATGGAGGTAAGAATACGAATAGACCTTTTTGTGCTAACGTTGGGGTAGTCGATTAGCATGCGTAGAGCATGCTCAATAAACATTTCCGCGAGGAAAATTATTTTGTTCTACCCAAGCCCTACCTCGCTGTAGTTACCACAAAAGGGTCTATTCAGATTGTCTTTAAACGGGTTGACTTTGTATCATCTTCCGTTTGAATTAATCCTTGGAATAAAAAGGCAGTCAACGTTCGCAGTTATCATTAATAGTCGATTTGTTTTAAAATGTTTTAAAATGAAAACTTAGGCATAGGAATGTGTTCCTTTATAATGTCGTACAATTTAGGAGAACATTTTTACAAATTAGTTTACTTTGGTTAATACTCGAGTTGTTCTAGTATCACTATTATTTTAATTGTATCTCAGAGTTTTCAAAATACAAAATATAGTATAAAAATATCTGAAGGAATTATAACAAGATAATGCTCGAACCAGTTCGATGTTTTGGTACCTTCTCCAACTATATTAAATAATTAAGTGATTAAATCGGTATTATATAGGTGCTGGCGTACGAGGTCACTGGGATGCCGGGAATGGTTGGAAAGTTGGTGGGCATTATAATCATAACTTTGGCGGAGGACATAGCGGTATGTTTCTTTGCAATAAAAAAATTTTTTTTTTAAATATGAGCTTGATCCACATAGGTGACCGGAAAATGAAGCAGAAAATTTAAGAAAAAAGTACAATATTTGATGTCATATAATTTTAAAGCAAATATAATATTCACGGAAAGAGCTGATTGTATTTATGTCAATTGAAGTCCATTCGTTACATTTTTATATTATACATCACAAATGTTCGCCAGGTATGTATTTGAAAGGAATGCCTCTACAATGTATATTTAAACATATCGTTCTCCTTATAAGGTGGGGTTTCCATTTCAAATATAATATCCAAGGATTTTATCTTTAATTAAATAGTCCATTGGGTGGTAATCAGTTGATATGATGAGATATTATGGTAATCACATTTGGTATATTTTTACAGGTGGCATATCCGTTTCAAAATCATGGAAAAGAAGGAAGAGGGCCATCGATTGTGTAAAGACCTGTGTAGCAGCCTGTGAAAAAGAAGCTGTTCCTGATGTGTGCCTCAAGAAATGCGTTGCCCGTATCTGTTAAAATCAGAACAATTTAAGAACCAATAAACGTTATTGAAGCATATATATTATTCCGTTTTTCGTATACAAGTAAAACCCTCCTCATGATCAATTGTCACAGCATGTTGACCTGCTTGTCATTTACCATGTTTGTGTAAAGTAGATAATTATAAAACATTATAATAAAAAGTCCCGTATTAGTATCTGAAAAAGATATATTTTGACGACAACCAAAAAATGTTTAAAAAGAATTAATTTTGAGATCAGAACCAATTCCATGACGGCACTTTACTTTGTGATATTGAAATTTTCAATGTATTCGGGGAACAAAATACTAATTAAAACTTTCTCAAAAGAAAATTATGCATCTACAGAATATCAAATTAATATTTTCTAAGGATAAAGACAGGGAAAATAGACACACAAAACAAAGAACACAAAATAAACAAAATAACTCTTACAAAGAATAAGAAAATGAGCAACTTGGATCTTCAAGAAAGTAGATAAGAACACCCTACTAAAACAACACATATACTCTCGTTCAACAAAAGTTAGTCCATTTTTCTTTTCTTACATTACATTGTCATAATAGGAAACATTGGACAGGATATGAAGGAATTTGGAAAGGAGCTACAAGCAAAAGAAAGAAATAAGACACACATTGTATATTCCAAGCTTTGCGTTGTTTGAGAATATAAAACATTGTTTTAAAAAAGGAAGTAGTTATTCAAAGTATCATTGAAATATAATCAATGATAACTATATATAAGATGATTGATTGGAAGAAGTTTTTAAGTCATAGGGGATCACAAATAAGCAAAAGTTGGATGTATACTTGGGTACAAGGAATGGGAAATTCCCCAAAAAAGCTGTTGTAACACCCTAACGACCAATTGATATAATATATGAATGGTTTCTGACAGAAATCAATACATATTGGGATAGGTCCTATTTCAGATGGATTTTAATACCAACTGGTATGATTCTAAAATGGATTTAATCATTCGTAGATTAGGGAGAGCAAAGATTTGAGGTGAGGGAAACGGATATTGATAATTGTAAGATAATAGGGATAGGGAATAGGAATTAAGAATAGGGGGTTTTGAGGAACTATCACGTGTAATATAAATACCAACAGAAAAAGACTGGAATTAGGTACCCTGGAAGGATAACATTTGAAGGTTTACAGGAGCTGTTCAATCATTATTATTACTCGTACCTATATTAGAGAAACTGGATGCTCTTTGTGAGATATTAAACGAGAAGATTAGATTAGCAATAGAAAGTTATTCGTTTATTTCCTGACTTTGAAAACACCCAGAATGCAAATGGAAAAAATATGTATAAAATATCCATGTAATCGTGTGTAGTGTGATTTTGAAGTCGTGCGTAGTTTTGTATTCGTTTGTTTTGTTTTTTTTTACAACCTCCTGGTCTATAGACTGACCTATAATGAAGGTGATAGTGAAAACCTATAAAATCCGGTTTATAAATACTTGCATCTCTTATGTTTATCGTTGACTTCTGCCTTTTCATATAAGAGAACACTAATTTAAGATACGTAAGAGTCATTTTCGATACGGATCGTTTTAAGTTCCATATAGTGAAATATTGACCTGTAAGAACTAGGAAGTCTAACAGATAAAGAAAAGTATTTTGGTTACGTTGCTTTGTTTTGTTTTGTTTGTGTGTGTTATATTAAGACATTTTATTCATTAATTTTTGTTCTTGGCAGTTTGTTGATTTGATTGCCTTTGTAACGACATAAACGGTAGTTTTGCATTAAGCCGTTATAAATATATACGAGGATAAAACATCATTAGAGAGACTGAATTTATTATTATCGACAGGTTCGATGTGTGAAATTGGATTTTTTACAAATCAACTGTAAGAAATTGATTAATGGCTTTTCAAAAGAATGTAAATTATAGTAAAGTGGTCCTAGATTTGTAGAAGAACAAGATTGAATTGCAATCTTTTTCAATGGATCCAAATATTGCATTTCAAAATTGTTGAAACAAAATAAAATTGGAATGAATAGCTAGTCCTCTTTTCAGTTCAGGCTAATTTCTAATTTCTAATTTGAAAGTGTCAAAAAAGACTGGAGGTTGGTGATTATGTAACTGTCTTTATAAGAATCATGCAAAAATAATTATTTTTGTAATTAAGTTGTTTTATGGGTCTATACTATGAAATGTGTAATTATTCATTCAAATCTGCCTGCTCTTAGGAGATAATAAATATTGAAAATCCAATAGATTCTATTGTATTTGGGTGTCATTTACAGAGTTATCTCCCTTAATTTTGAAATCTACAGTGCATTCTATATAATTTTTATCTCCTACGAACACGGGTTATATGAAAAACTGAATGTTAATTTCTGTTTACTATGGCAAGTCAAACAAAATATCAAAAATAAAAATATGTAGGCTTTTTACCAATGAATCACATTTTGCATGATTCTTAGCTGGAGTGCTACTTAATAACTAATTTATCGTATCCAGCTTCAAAGCATAAATGAACATAATGATGAACGACATACAATTGTCAACTATTCGCATTTTGACAATGTTGTTGCTATTGTAAAAAAGTTAGGAAAAGGTGCTACAATAACAAAAAATAAAAATATAAATCTGCATTTCGTTCATTCGTTACGGTACACTCTGATGATTTTGATATTAATTGGGCTTCAATAAAGGAGAAAAGAAGGATAAATGCTATCCTATAGGCTGTTCAATTTAATGTTTAACTTTTGAGCAGTTGTTAACATTTAGTTACTGGCTTCTTTCATTTAAAAGTTGTGATGACCTTGATTATCATCTAGATTAATTCTTCCTCGCTGAGATAAACACAGCAGATTGCCTAAACTAAATGAAGTGTTTTGATCAAGTTTGTGAACATGTAGGTGTTCATACCGCCAAAGAAAAAACTGAAGACCCAAAAACAATGTTAGAGTATTAAGTATTACTAATAGATACTGAATATGTGCTTGTAAAAATTCCAGATGATGACGTAAATGAAAGTTTTTAATCCAATTAGTACAGCGTCACGAAATAAAGCAATTGCATACTTTATGCAGTTTTCTTGCATTCTGTACAGAAGCTCTCCTAAAGAGCATGGCCTTTCGTAGGAGATAATATAAAGCAACATCAAGGACAAACTAACCATAACATTTGTTCGAATCACTAAAAACAGCTTTGAAGATCTTATTATTTTGAAATATTTTCTGGAGGAATTGAATTCGTTATAATATATGTTGGATGCAAATTGGATCACAAATTTAACAAGATTTAGCCGATAATAGCTGTACACCCTTTTTCTAAGGTAAATGGTTCTTTTTGCAATGGCCAGAATTAAAAACTACTGATATTTTGAAAGTCATGATATATTTGGGAACCATACCCATAGATGCAGATATTTATTCATGGTATGGCGAGCTTTTCAAGAAAAAAGTTTCGTTTCATGTAGATAATATCGCAGTAGATTCCATGCTGAATGCGTATGCCTCTAAAATAAGAGTGCACTTCAAAAGGATTTTTGGTCATTAAAGGGTAATTTTAAGATTGAATATCTTGTATTGAATCCAAAAAGAATGATATACTTGACTCTTTATCGCTTCGTCAATTTCAGAAATTCAGACAACTTGCTCCTTTGGTGGACCCATACCCAACAAAGTCCCACTAACAATCTTAAGCCTCTGTATGGGAAATATTTTAAATTGGTCAAAAGTCTAGTGCTCTCTAATACAATAAATGTTTATTCCAATGTCGTAAAGCGTTTCAGACACTTGGAAAAGTAAATGTATTAGAGCAAACATGGCAAATACCATTATCTAACTTTATTGGGGTTTTTTTTAATTAATTTTTTTTTTAATTAAATATTTTTTTCTATTAAAAATAATACCCACCTTCCACACTTAAGTTCATACATTTCTGGATTGAGTTTTAAAATGAAAATATCTTTTCTCTTAGATTCCACCAATATTTTCTTAATTTCGAAAAGGTTGTAAAATAGTATATTCAAGAAAAAAAAACAATTACTTTGGACTTGTTGCAACACATTTTGAATGCTTTACTGCTTTACATTTTACATGTTCCTCATTATGTAAAACAGTTATATTTTCACACCTACATTTTTCGCAATCCTTAGAGTAGAGTTAGTGAATTTGTTCTGTCCCTTTGTCAGAAAAGCATATGATATAGGTTCGAGATGAGTTGATTGACATTAATGGCGTAATTAACTTATTTTTACCATCCTAAAAGACGGACCAACTAGCAAATAGAAAAAATCTTGTAACACCTTAGTTTGCACAATGTTAATGTTTATCCTGTTGAAACTTCGAAATAAACCAGTCCCTTCACATTGTCATTATAACCAAAATCATTTATTTTAAAATCATTTATTTAGAAAAAGATATTTTAGCCAAATCTTGTCACACTATTTCAAGTTACACCGATGTTGAAGTCAAGCTTAAGATTTATAGATATGAATGATCAAGATTTTAATACCCATTCATTTAGAATTGGTGCAGACACTTCTTTCCTTTTACGGGGGTGATGTTATAAGAATAGTTAGGAGGAAATCAAACGAATATTTACGTTTTGTTCGCATACATTAGCAATTTCAGACTTTCGTTAATTCTGGATACATGGTTTATCAAAATTTTAAGGGGCACAGGAACACACAAAAATGAAACCTACAGGCATACATCATGTATATCTAGGCCTTGATAGTATATGGTTTTAAATTAATATAGATGGGAAACCCATGGACCAACATCGTACCAACGGTATTCAATGCAATTAGTTGATTTGATTTCCCAAGAGCCTTACTCGTAAACATTGGTGGAAATGATATTGGAAAATATCTTACATAAAACATTTGAAGTCTTCCATCTTTATAGTAAATCAAATGTTTTCATCAACACTAGTTATTGTTAAGCAATCTACCACTATATATTGTTGTTTTGCAGCGTTTTGTTGGCTTTTTTTTATTTTTTGATTTGCCAAGTTTTCTTTTCTTACATTTGTCGATGCAGATAAGCATTACTGACACATTAATGCAAATTCGACGGAATTTATCTTTTTAAACTTCTATTGTGTGGATTAACCCAACTTTATGTTGAATGTCGAATTAAAGTACGACGAATCAAAAGCCAAATAGATGCAGTTTAAATGGCAAAAATGTTGTGACGATATTAATTCTATACAATTGATGTCAAATCTTGATTAATACATTTGTCAGTACAAGTGAGTGTTAAAAGGAATCTTTTCCTTTAAGGCTAATAGTATGTTTTAACATATTAGTAATTTAACGTTTATCCTGCATTTTTTGTGTGTGCGGGGGTATGGTTGTTTATTTTGTGTGTGTGTGCTGGGGAATGGTAGTTTATTTTTGCTTTAGCTTTGTTTGTTGTTATGGTAACCGAATCTGATGTACCCAAATGACATACTGTATTGGAGAGCTTCAAACTTAAGATAAGTTATGAAGTTCAAGATCAATCGTTAATTGTTCTGGCGTTGATAATGTTTATGTTTGATATAAGGTTTGTTTTTTTTTTTTTTTTTTTTTTTTTGGGGGGGGGGGTTATTTTAAAAGCTTTAAGGATTGTTGACACTATTAGGATTTAATGATTTCTGGCAGGTGTGAATCGCTTTGGTTTTTTAAATGAGGAGAGTATGTTATTTTATCAGTCATAAAAGAATAAACTAATCAGTTATATGTTCTTCAAAATCGAAAAACATAATTTAATATTGTACTAATTAATCCCAATTTTAACGAATAATCAAGGGAACCAAGGTTATAGCGATAATCAAAAGAAAGTAATCCAGAGACAAAGACCAGACATGGAAAACAGACAGTAACAAAAGGAAATAGGAATTCAAATTTGCTGCGCCTATGGGTGCCATCATTATTGATTGAGCTGTGACGTCACTAAGTCGATTTGTAAAGTAGTTAGATACTTTGTTATGATGTCCGACGAAAGTGCAAATTTGACAATGCTCTCAATTACATCCAGCCAAACCACACAGAAAATAAATTTGAAGTCCAACGTGAAACGGAAAGGCCGGAATGCATGAACGATAGAGGGGGTGGCAACTGGAAGAAATTGCAATGGTGATTTACGAAGAATGTTAGTAATGCCGTTCAAAAAGCTTTTTGAATATTTCTCTTTTTTTATTTGTGCAATTAAAAGTTTGACAAGACGGCATTTCTTGGTTAAAAAACCCGTAGAAATATTTACGGAAGACTTTTGTTTTCATATTGAATTGCATTACAGCGAGTTCGTATCCTAGGATGATCAGAAATGGAAAACTACACTCACAAAGAACATAAAATAACTAAAACAAAAACTCGAACAAAGAAACAAGAATGAACGAGCAACTTCGACTCCACCAAAAAACTCAAAAGCATGGACCAGATGGACCCATAGCCTAAGCGTCCTTTATTTTTCTAAAAACACCTGCCGCGTTGATCTTAAGATGTTGCATCCGGGGTAAAATCAACTGGTCTATGCATGTTGAAAATTTAAAAGATCGCCTCGATTTCAAACACTTTACACTACTACATGGGGAATGTAATCTTTGTTTTCATTTTTTTTCTTAATTTGTAAGGTAATATCCATCCACATATAAACTGTATATTAAAACGCTCAAAAGGTGAATAAAAAAACGACCGTCAGCAATGCATTCGTAATAAACCGCAGAAAGTGAGGCCTTAATCTTTAGTCCTACGGCCTTTGTCATGGGTTAAAAGTACTAAATGGGAAGATACCACTATCGACCAAGACTATAGACAGAAGATGATGTTCATGTTGACTATGATTGTGGTAGAGACAATGTGTCAAATTCAAAATTTTCAGGGCAAACAAAATAAACTTTCAAGTAGAAATAATGAAATACAAGTGTAAACTGTGCTAGGGCTTTGCAGCAAACAAGGGTATAACAAGAGTGAACCACGACTTCCCACCATTTGGAATAAATATCAAAACTCGCATTATCATTTATCATACTAGAATGGTTTTCATTTATCCGATTTATACTGAATTGACCTGAACACTGGATAAAATGTACTATTTTATCTATAAATATGTTAGGCTAGTAAAAATATTTATGAACTTTAAGCAAGAAAATATATTTCACGAACCGGGATTGAAAGGAAGTGCAATGCTCCTATGTCTGTGTATCTACTGACTAACTGTCGATGTTTCTAATTCCTTAATTCAAATACCCATAAATAATATGGCAGTTATTTGTACATAGACTACTTAGTCCTATATGTAATCTTTCCTTGGTAACCCTTATATATTTGAATTGTATTTGCACTATGATTGCCTTAGCATTACAAAATCTAATATAGCAGATTGTAGATGAATATGTATTTGTTGTACCTTGCAAACTTTGATATGCTAAATTGTTTTGACAGAATTCAGCTGACTTTTTTCTAATGTGAGTATATGAGAATAATTATCAAACATAGATTTTAGCTTGCTCTATTAGTCAAATAGGTGTATCTCAAAGAACAATAGTACTTATATGTGTCGACTATTGTTCTATCAATCGAAGGAATATTGTTCGGTAACAAGTTTGTAATTCCTACAATAGATCATTATTTTCAAGAGTAATCAAGGGAATCAAGGTTATAGTGGTAATCAAAGAGTAATCAAGGGAACCAAGGTTATAGCAGTAATCAAAGAGTAATCAAGGGAACCAAGGTTACCAGACATGGAAAACAGACATACACAACAAAGAACATAAAGTAACTAAACTCATACATACAAAGTACCAAAAGTAAATGAGCAACATTTAATTTATGAATCCCATTAACATATAGAAATTTTACTACAACGATATTTTATAGATGAAACTGTGTTTTTGTTTGTTTGTTTGTTTGGTTGGGAGAATAGCATTTTTCAGATTTTTTTATTGCATGTGTTCGTTTTCTCATAATTCGATCCTTGTTATTCACTTGAGAAGTGTTAGACTTTTGTTATGTCAGAACTTACAGAAACCAAGTCTGCTGTCGTTTACAACAACCTAGAAATCTCGGTTTAATAGTCAGAGGAATACTGAACATTTTTTTAAAATAAAATATGCTTTTTATCTGTTAATATGTTTAATGTTGTTGGACATATTATATTCAGTGAACTACATTTTGGACATATTTAATTCAGTGAACTGTAATTTATTACATAAAAGTACAAAAATTTATTATGAAAAATTAAAACAATAAAATACCAGAACATTTATTACAACATGTTTTATGTTTTGTTTGTGACATTTTGTAGAGGAAATGTTTTTGGACCTTCGGCATAAGCATTTGAAGGAAATACACAAAAATCTTTACTTTGTCTTCCTTAGAAAATCATGAAAAAAAAAAAAGATTTTTTTTTAATTTTCAAAAAAAATTGTCCTAAGCACATAACACATTTCATTTCTATCTATTGATATTTCAAAATTTAAGTCAGTAGGATCCAGAATCCACGTAGTGCAATTTGGTATTCTAATTTATCATAGGACAAAGAATTCAGAGTAAATTGGAATTCCAATTTGTCCTATGAGAAATTAGAACTCCAGTTTGTCTTAGGAGAATTCCGGATCCTACTATACTCGACGTCACATACAGTACATTTTCTATTTTTTTAAACTGTCATGACTTTCCGCTAGAGTTGTCTCTCTTGTATTTTTAATCAGAAGATAGTTCGCATATATGCATAACGTGATAGTTCCAACGAGTCGTTCATTGGCTGAAATTGTGCGTAACAAATCCTTACGGGAAAATCCTATATTAATATCTGCCATGTTGGTTTCTACGGGATGATTTGTTTACAAACGAAGTTCGTAAGTTCCCGTCGAACTCCAGTGACAATCGTCTGCTTGATCATCTTCTCGGTGTTGTACGATGTTGGCGAAGAATAAATCCGAGGTATCCGAATTAACGCCGAAATGCATTCGGGGTACTTCGGTTTTTTGTACAAACCATTAAAACTTAAACAACATCTTCTAGCAACCCGATCATTGTAAACATGGCCGACTCTTGACAATGTAAATATTGGAACCGAGAATTAAAATCTCACCGGAATTTAACGATTCATTGTTTTGGGAGAAGCCGTTTGGCTAAACAAATGAGCAAGTCATTTATGGCAAGTTAAACGACGGTAGGTGTCAATAAAGTCGTAGAAAATATTTTTATTCAAATTTTAACAGTATCTTATTTATGTGACGCCGAGTATAGATTCCACTTCGCTCTTTAACATATACATTGTATATCGTAGTTAGTCTGGATAAAAACATTCGACTTCAAATAACATAGTTGCTACTTTCTTGGTTAAATGGTGATTGTTTTATTTCCTTGATGTAATCTGTCTATTTCAGTTAATTTTTCAACATTTCGCCAACATGCACCTGGTCCATGCTCCCAATTTTTAGTGGAGTCCCAGTTGCTCATTTGCTTTTGTTACTGTGTATGTATAATTTTAGTTACTTTATGTTCTTTGTTGTGTATGTCTGTTTTCCGTGTCTGGTCCTTGTCCCTGGACTACATTCTTTTGATTACCGCTATAACCTTGGTTTCTCTGATTACTCTTCTGCATTATTTATCTCATTTTCATCATGGCACCTTGTTGAATTGAATGATATCGCCCAAGTGTAAATTGTTTTTGATGGAATAACCTGTATATTCTTGTTGGAGAGATGCAATGTTGTTACAGACGACTATATTATACCCACTTGCAATGATGTTTTTGTATATGTTTTATATGTTTCTCACTTCGGTGATTTCGTACATAAATATATAATTTTTTTTCTTTTTTTGTTTTCTGCTTTTCCCTCCAGGCCATTTACCTGAACTTTGATCAAAGTTGAAGCACAATATTTAAACATTTTCCCCTGATTTCATGCACTTGTTTTCCGGAAAACCGATTAGAAAAATATGTATATAACAGATTATGAACTGAAAAGCGCCTTAGATCCATCAAATCGATCGGCATCACATTGATGATAAAAATAATTTGTAATGAAGCAAACTTTATAAACAGCTAGACCGTTTGATACTGTCGATCACCTTACAACTACATTTGCTGCAATGATCAACAAATACATTTTGGGCCAGAGAGTGCGATATAAAACAGGACCTCTATCACTGAATTAACGAAACCTTTTAGTTTCTTTGGATAGCCTTAGTTTTCTGTTGTCATGATATTGCCATGTCTTTGCGTTTTGATGTCTCTGAATTGTCCCTTTTCCTTTGATGGTTTGGTCTGTTTGTCAATATTTTGTGAGGATACGTTACATGAACTGTTGACATTGTCTGTATGGTTCGATTGACTTTTTTAAATTATCTGATCAGTCTATTTTCATTACCATTTTTTTTTTATCCATCGATATTCAAATTAACAGTTATGATTGAGGCAGTTAACATGAGAATTATACACAAATGATTGTGTTCTTCGGAATTCATTTCAACAAACAATTACCTTAACTCTTAATAAGAATAGCACGTTGTGAATATAAAGGTCTCGCGAACACGATTGTAAGGTTGGTCAGAACACAGGAAAACATTGATTTGATCCGATGTGAGCATTTTATTTAATCATGTGTGAATTCAACTTTTTTCTACTTTGAAAGGTATTTCATTAAGCATTGTGTTAGTTTTACCATGAGTTTACTCATAAAAGAATAATCAAGGGAACCAAGGTTATAGCGGTAATCAAAAGAATGTAATCCAGGGACAAAGACCAGACATGGAAAACAGACATACACAACAAAGAACATAAAGTAACTAAAATCATACATACAAAGTAACAAAAGTAAATGAACAACTCGGACTCCACTAAAAACTGGGAGCATTGACCAGGTGCACCGGTTGGGTAAGCGTCCTCTGCTTTTCTAGAAACATCCGCCGAGTTGCTCATAAAAAGTCAAGTCCTGGGTAGACAAACGAGGAAAGGAAAACTATGACCCGTTGAATAATTCAGTTTTCATGGTGCTGATGGATACACCATAACGATCCACGAGTTCATGATAACGACCATAAAACTTCTGTAGTGATGACTTCAATATTGTAGCAACATAACCCTGTTCCAGAAGCCTATTTGTTAGAGTTACAAAAAGTCTGCGTAGTTTCGGCAAGCTCTGGCATAACGTATGAGTTGTGATATCAACACTCCATACGCAGGAGCCGAAGGGATGTTGCCACTGATGAAAGGAAAGTTGACAATTCTGAATGAAAAGTCATCACGTTTGTCGTAAAGTTTGGTCAATAGTTTTCCTTTACCATCGATTTCTAAGTGTAGGTCAAGATATGGGGCTGACTTCACAGTGTCTGTAGTATCCTTTATCTCAAGTTCTTTTGGGTAGATGCGATGTATCAAATCCCCGAAATTAGGATAGTTTAAAGATAATACGTCATCTATATAGCGGAAACTGAGATTGAAGGATCTAGCCAAACGATATTCTTTCTTTCTGATCAGATCAGCTATAAAGTCAGCCTCATAAGCGTGAAGGAATAGGTCAGCAAGTAAAGGAGCACAATGTGTTTCCATTGGAATGCCGACCGTTTGCTGAAAAACACGTCCACCACAGTGGACAAATATGTTGTCAATTAAAAATTCCAGCATTTTGTAAACATATTCCTCTGTATATTTGGAAGATGATTTGGAATTATTTCCTACAAAGTATGAGGAATCTCTGCCAAGAACTATGTATTTGTATCTAGGTGTACCATCTTTTTGGGAAAAACAACGACGTATAATGTTTTTAAGTCGGGATTTTAACTGAGTATGGGGAATAGAAGTATACAGTGTTGAAAAAATCATAGGTTTTAATGCTATTATATTCAGATAATAGTCTTGAACTGATTGTCTCCAAAAGATCTTTCGAATTTTTCAGGACCACATTGAAATAATACCACTACGGGAGTAACAGGTTTTGTGGTAGGACTGTAGTCCTTCTTTAAGAGTTGTGAATATAGAAGTTAAAAGTTTTGAAAGAGGTTTGGTGGTACATTTTGCAGATCCAGTTATGAAACGTTGTTTGTATGGATTCTTGTGAAGTTTAGGAATCCAGTACATAGACGGTAAATCACAATCGTCGTCCTTGGCAGAGAGACCAAACGAGAATAGCACAAATTTATGGTTTACTACAATCTCTTCTTTGGAGAGAGTGGTAGCAGTGTAGGTCTTATCACTGCTATTATTTTCTACGTCTACCTCTGATAATAAACTTTGGATATAAAACGTTTTGCAGACAAAAACAATGTTGTTTTGGGCTTTGTCTGCTGGTACGACACATATTTGTCATGTATAGTAGACAATGTTTTTGCTACATCGGGGTCTTTGAAAACTGATGTAGCCTTGGCACTCATTTACCTACTTAAAACTTTCATTCGTTTCAAAATTAAAGACATCACGGCTTTTAACCAATCTGACAGAGAATCAATGTCTTCTTGTTCTCGTTTTATCCATTTTCTTGCATAGTCCTCGACGGCATCCATAAGAACTTTAAAGTTATAATTGCAATTTATGGAGCGTGTTTAACGGTACTTGGGACCTTTAGAAAGGATATTACGCAGAGATTCGTTTTCGATAATGGTTAAATCTCCCGTAACGACCGTAACGGTTCCCCACTATTTTACACCTATTGACTGATATTGTATATGAAATAAAAAAAATATTTTCGAAAACATCATTTCCAATGTTGCGAAAAAAGAGACTATTACTCAATTAATTATATGTACCGAAAATAAATTGACAAGCGCGGTAGGATTTTTTCTTAAAAGGCTGTCAAACACCAGTCACACCTATCAAATGGATATTATGGAATTATATGTTGCATGTGAGTTTGGAAATAAAGCCTCCATGCTGCTTAAAGGCCGGAAACGCCCCACTTATAATTGCATGTAAAAATGGAAACGTAGATTTATTTCTGTTAACTGTGGAAAAAATGTCAAAATTGGACATCAATCATGCAAATGACAAAGGCATCACTCCCCTGCATGCTGCATGTGACGGTGGAAAAGAAAGCATAATATCCGAGCTAATTAGATGCAATATCAAATGGTGAAAATACACCATTTCTAGTTGCTTGTACAAAGGGAAACATTGGTGTCTGTAAATTATTGCTTAGGTAACCATTTGAATTAAAAATAAATCATACCAATAGTAAGGGAATAACTCCACTTATTTCTGCAATTGATTCCGACCTGACAGGTATTGTGTTTGAAATTACTCAATATGGAACAAATATGAAAAACGTTGCTTGCCACGATGGCAGTACTCCACTTATAATAGCGTGTAAAAGGAAAACTATGCTATTTGCGAACGATTACTTTTATGTTCGGTTGACATTAACATTGCAAATGATGAGGGTGTTACTGCACTCCTTGCTGTGTGTGAATCGGGGAAAAACTAAACTGTCTCCTTGCGGCTTAAAAACGGTGCAAAACCTGGTGAAAAAGACAAAGATGGCAATAAAGCATTGATATTGGCGTGTATAAGTGGTGTCAATATCATGTATTATCATCTTTATCAAGTATTTTGAAGGTCATAAAACTATGCTTGAGCCAAATAATTATGGTGGAAGCTGTTGTTATGCACTAAAAAGTGTTGCATATTCTTATTATTAACATTTTGATTCTGTCCTGCCAGACTGTGTCCCGACAATGTTTGGTTTTACACGGTATATGCGTTCATATTTACATTGCATTCGTAAGAAGTGTCATGGAGAAACATTCTGTTAGTGTATATGCATTAATGACATCTGCCCTGGTATCGATTGCACAGACTCGTGTTTCCCGCATGCAATGTCCCATGGCACAGTCAAATCAAAAGAACTCGACGAACATTCTTTCTACATAAAAGTAACGAATTGTATTAAAAAAGGAGCTAATGTAAATTTGACAGCCAAGAACTATTAAAACTTCAAATCGCAAAGACCAAGTAATGAACTCACAAGCAAGACGATTCTGTATGGTTTTACGCCATTGTTTCTCTCTGCCTTAGAGGGAGATGAAAGTGTAGTATCTTTGCTGATACGAGAAGGCGCTAGCGTGAACAAACCTTTATATGACGCCTGTCGCGAGGATATGAACTATATAATTCAAAAATTATTAAATAACGGTGCAAATATAAATGCAACTACAAGATTCGGTCTAACAGGTCTGATAGCAGCGTGCGAAGGTGCTCATTATCATACCGTGGAATTTCTAATTGAAGAAGGCGCCTCTGTAAACAAGCAAGGGACTGATGATAATACCCCCTCCACATCGCTTGTAATGTAGGGGGTTTGCGTTGCGTGGAAAAACTTATTATCAATGGAGCAGCTGTTGATATTTCAGATGGTAAAAACAAGACATCGTTACAGATGGCAAAGGAATGGGGACATAAATACATTGTCAAATATTTAGAAAAGCACATGACAAACTCTTGAGTTTATGTCATTGACTGGTTCCTGAAAAGTATATAAGTGTCAGATGCACTGTGAGCTTTTATATTAAGGCGACAGATTTAATGCATGTACAACAATAACATAATGGCGGAGATACAAATGTAATGACAAGATTCGGTCTAACAAGTCTGATAACATCGTGTGAAGGAGCTCATTACAATAACGTGGAATTCCTGATCGGGAAAAGCGACTCCGTAAATAACAAAGTAAGTAACAAAAGATAATACACTACTTCACGTGGCTTGTAACGTCGGTTGCGTTTCGTGTGTTGAGAGACTCTTTTTCAACGAAGCACAAATTCGTATTCTGAACGGGGAAAACAAACAGCCACTTGATATTGTAGGTCGTACATACATACATACTTCGGAAACATATAATGTTGTATCACCGGTCTTTTTTTCATATTAACTTGCATCCGATAAAAAATCGGCATTTGGTATACTCCATCACCAACATTGCGTGACAACCTTCCATAAAAGACTCCTGAAAATATTTTTTATTTTTGGATTCATTTTAAAAATAAACAAATAAACAAATAAATGCGGCGTCCTATACCTCTCAACAGAACATGTTATGGTTTGTATTAAGGGAAGCTCTGGACTAAATATGATTTTCCTGTATATTTATTGGAGCGTTTGTCATGACAATATGTGAATTCATTACATAATAATAAATATTTTCCTATTCAAATCATTAGAAAACAAAGCATGCAAGTATTTGCACGCAAACTTTCATTCGTATCTGGAAAAATTCGGAGACGTTCCGAATACGCTATTAAATTTATTGCACTGCTGTCGTCTGCTAAAAAAAAATGGCGGAACGGGATATTAACTGGTTGTTATAAAAATGGCTATGACCTCTTTATATGGGTCAACATATTTCCTGTTTTGGTGACAGTTATTGTGATTTCATTTTTCTTTCAAATAATACAAACAAAAAATGCATTCATTCAATTTTACTACAATTTATCAAACATTCATAAATTCACATTGCACTAGTTCATATATTTATTATGCTTCATATTTGAACTAGTGCAATAAAACACATACAATGTTGTCAAATGCATTATATCCAACTAATTAGTCAAATGTTAACTGAAATATTTATTACTATATGTTAATAAATATGTATTTTCATATTGGCCCTGTTATAGGTTTGAGGTCTGTCATATTGGTCAAGGCGGTCGTATTGGTCCCAAGGCATCGCCGAGGGCCAATACGGCTGTCGAGGCCAATATGATTGACCAGTACAACAGTACACTGTGACTAGATTTACAGATTCGCAAGTCATAAGTATCATTGGCGAAAAATCTGGAACAGAAGTTAAAGCCTGAGAGGAAGGACCGCTCCAGTAATTTCTAATGTTTTTCTATATAATCAACCAAAAGAAATTTCGAGTATAAGGTGGGACTCCAATTGAATCTGTCTGAGTGCTGATCATGCCTACAAAGCATGCCTACTATGGAAAGCAGCTAGAGCTAACAAACTAATGAGTTGACACGTAGTAAATCTGAAAGCAGTCATTAAGTCTAAGGAGGCAACCAGTAAATGTTTCAAAAAGGTAAAAAAAAAAAGCTCAAGGGGATGGTCTCCAAGCTTTTGGATTGATTATACAGGTTCTTGTCGATTTCTAATGTCAATGAGGTATGTTATACATATACATATACATGTATGTAGTTTCTGTTAATGACATGTATCGTATAACGGGTTATGTACCATTTTATTTATCGAGTTGCTAAGTTCAACAGATAAAACTTCAAAACAAATGTGTCTTAAATATGCCAATGTAAGGGGTGCACATTTTCAATGTGTTTATAAACAATGAACAAATTTTGAATTTAGTGGACCGTTGCAAGGAACCCCTAAACATGTTGAGCGGATGGAGTTGATAAGGTAGTATACCTTCTTTCACTGTTAGTGACGCAAGTAAAAACAGAATATGAAATCCAAAAAATTTCATCCCTTGTAACTGTCGCCTAGCTTTTGCTTTTGTTTGAGGGTATATCGACTAAATGTAGTTACAGACAACAAACTGAACACGTCATTACATATCGCTCGTACAATATGTGTTACTTCATTAAAAAATGACATCTCAGAAGCAACTCGGAGGGGTTCCTAGAAAAAGCAACTGGACGTGGCCTATTCTCCAAGTGTTTAGTGTAGTCGGGGTTACTCATTCAATTACGCTTCTTTGTACATGTTATTTAGATTATTTCATATTCTTTGTTGTGTCTGTCAATTTTTCTTGTCCAGTCGTTGAATTGTTTTTATTACTGTTCTTATTTTCCCCTTAGAACAGATAAATACTCGAATATACTTGTACTGAGTGTTTTGAAGTGCTTTTTTAATCACGTTGTTAAAGCTTCACTTTGGAAAATTGTATATGAAACCGGTGGATACAGTGCTCCCCACTTTCACTTGTTGCTCCGAAAGACAAGCAAATTGTCGGTAGAATTAACCAAAAGATCACACCTTCATACAGCATTTATTGATAAGATTTAAGCTCATGTGATACATGTACCGTCGTTTTTTATATGATTTGCAGGACTTTCTTGTTTCGAGTTGTTGATTATTCTTAATTCGATGTTATGAGAGTTTTGTCTTGTCATCTTTGTGTAATTTTAACCCCTTAAAGAAATGTCTAGGTCTAGCGCTATGCTAGAAATTTCTTTCAGGGGTTCAAAGTAGCACTGATCTAATTCACGGGATCCTAAATATTTGGTTTTACATTAACTTTTATTGAGGACCTCTAGCTTTTTTTCTAGTTGACCTCCCTTTTAGTATGAAAAAAGTGCAGAACCTTTCACTCATTAAAGCAAATTTGAACCCCCCATACGTATTAGCTAACGCTTCGCTTCTCTCCATTGGTACAGCATCCGTATGTGAATTATTGTGTGTCCTAAATATACCACCGTACTATCAAACAGAAGCCCTTACCCTCAACATTATTCATGCAATGGAATTGTAGTCGATCTACCTCTACATACATGTACCTTTTAACTGTGAAGCTATCCTGCAATACTGTTATAAAAAGTAACTTTACTATTGTCAGTTTCGACTCGTGCTTCTGTTCTAAAATCCCTGATTTTCTTTTCAAATTTAAATTTAACGTGATCACATTGGTCGAAATTTGAGTTGATGATATATAGATTTCTGGAGATAAAAGCAGACTCCGTTCATAAAAATGCGTGACATTGACAAATTTTAACCAGTACAATCTGTGCAAATGTAAATTGAATAAATGGTACTAAATCAAAGATGAATTCAGCAAACTTTCAACCAGTTCTACAAAAGATGATTCTGGGGACGGCTCTTCTTGCAGTTTTAGTATAGCTGGCTCTTATAACACGCTCTTGAACTGTTCATTCTCGCAGAGCTGTCTCTCGTAGAATGCAGTTTTAATTATGACTTTGCTACAGTTGTCTGATGGCGTCTTTCCTGAATCTAGAACCGTTCTATGACACTGTAAATACAGTTCTAGAGCCGGTTCTTCTAAAAGATTCGTTGCGTGTGTCAGAACAGATCCCTTCTGTAGGTCGTGGGTAAATCCTTTTCTTGAAACACCAATTAAAAAGACGTAGATAATGAGTTCGTTTATAACTCTTAAGTTACATGTAGTCACATCATATACATGTAGGTCCGACAATAAAAACAAGTTCACCACCTACAATTGTGAAGAGCAAATTACGATATAGGGCGATACATTTATGAATTTTGTTGATAGCATCCGATAAACTCTTGAATTGATAGTGTTTGCTTGAAGCAACGATGTGCCGCTTATAGTTTGTTTGGTTTTTTTTTTTTTTTTTATCTTGACGGTGTTTAGATATAAAAAGAAAAACTGGTACCGGTGTTGTAGTGACAAAAAAAGTTGAAGTAATTGTAATTAATATGGTAACTTCATTACTGATAATATTTAAAGCAATAGCTCTTATATATTGAATTTAGAAACTTCAATTTTTGATAGATTATTAAGTAGCACCCCAGCTAAGGATCATGCAAAATGTGATTCATGGGTAAAAAACCTACATATTTTTATTTTTGATATTTTGTTTGAATTGCCATAGTAAACAGAAATTAACATGCAGTTTTCATATAACCCGTGTTCTTAGGAGATAAAAATTATATAGAATGCACTGTAGATTTCAAAATTAAGGGAGATAACTCTGTAAATGACACTCAAATACAATAGAATCTATTGGATTTTCAATGTAGATTATCTTCTAAAAACAGGCAGATTTGAATAAATAATTACACATTTCTTAGTATAGACCCATTAAACAACTTAATTACAAAAAATAAAAATGCATGTATGTAGCCTTTTTTGGGGTGTATCACATTTTTCAGATTTTGCATGATTCTTACAAAGACAGCTACTTAACGGTTAAAAAATATCTTAAAGTTCCTACGTTATTTGTGGTGCAATACTAACTATACATATAGGTATGGAAGTGTTTTGCTAAATTTAAGGGGGCTTTATAAATAAGCTACTTTTTACCCAATAACACGCCCCGTGCAGGTCCGGGTGTTAAAATAATAGGCCTGCAGCAGCGCTAAGCTTGTCGTATAAGGCGACTAAATAGTGCCCAGAAACCTAGCCGGGGGCTAGGCGCTCTGCCCACAGAGCAACTGGGATGTGTGCCCCAGGTGGTGGAATGGGGTACCCCTGGCGTGTTACATGCTGGGGTTGTCAGGCTATAATACGGAAAACCTGACCGCAAACAATAGTGGTGCACCGTGTTGGGAAATATGCCACGTTCCTCGCACGTTAAAGAACCCTGCTGTGGTATTCGATAGGAGTAGGAACCTTTGCGCTCCGCCACAGGAGGCTAAATTTCCCGACCTTACCCATCCCCCCTTTTTCCAGTGACAATCAAAATTTGTCGACCCTATTATCTTTGTGACCCATCCTTGTTTTTTCATTTCATATTCATTTTATCATCCATTTCATGTTCATTGTCTTAATATAGCTGAAATATTGCTGCTCGGACGTTAAACCCCAACAAACAAACAAACCCAATAACACATCTAGATTTGTGTCGCGATTTGACATTTGTTGTTTAAAATACTCAAAATTATCTATTAATTACCAATAATAACAGTCACCTTAATCCACACCTGAGGGGATCTGTGATTACGAGGTCTTGAACACATAGACATATTCATCTCATTCTGTGAGATAACTAATCAAAGAGTTTTTGAAAAGGTCACTTTATCTGGGGGCTAAATTGATTTTCTGTTCAAAATACCAAATTTTTATCTTTTGCTTACCTGTATGTATATGAGTGGGACAACACGTACGTCACAGAGCGTTCACCTGTACGGTCATAAAAGTAAAGATGGAGGATTGAAATATTTTGGGGATAGTTTCGTAGAGATTTGATTCATTTTAAAAGTTTCGTCAGGAGGAATTAAATAAATCATGGGGTGAGTGAATTATAATTAAGTATAAGTCTGAGTTTACAACTTTTTCGAGCGATTTAAACTTCGTCTGAAATCTTTTAAACTATTTTATTATGTGAAATTTATTTTTCAAAAGTGACAAATTGTACCTACCCGTGGGAGGATGTCAGATTTTTTAATGATGCATCAAGTTTTTTTTAATAAGCTGTCCGATGTTTAGCTTTATCTCTCTCTTTTTTTTTTTTTTTTTTGTTCACACACCTATTGCACTAAATCACATCTTTAAAACCTTGTCTTTCAATGAAATTTAAACTCTTTATATGTTATCTGAACCGGGTTACAAAGACGTCCAAGTAAATGTTCTAATTTATACTTTTGAGTGAGACATGAAATTGATATGCAATAAGTTAAAATTAATATAAGGGTTGTTGAACTAACGTACATACTACATCGGTATAGTTCACGGTATTATATATGAAAATTCCCTTACACGTAAATGACTTTTTTTCTGGGAGACAAAGTCGATTTAATTTGTATTATCACATCGGATTACATTTTTTGAAATGTCATACTGTTATTCAAATTTACATACCAGTAGTATAAAGGAGTGGGAAATGACATATGAGACTCCACATGTACAACATGCATACCTTCTCAACATGTACACAAATACATGTACCGAACACAAGATATACATGAACATGTATTTATAGTTATATGTAATACAGTGGCAGGTCCAGAGTTTCAGGAGGTTGGAACCCCTTTTTTATGTTTGAAAAAAAAATTCGTGTAAAATGTGGGAAAAAAATAACAAAATAATGGACTTGAAACCCCCTGTTCAAAATATCTTGATTTGCTCCTGACAAATAGGCCTACCACTGATCTCTATATTTAAAATTGTTAGTTTCAGGGGAACATTTTAAACTCAGTACATGTTCTTCTAGTTGACCTTTAACTCTTACATTGTTACGATGAGGCAGACAGGGATTACTGACTGATGGTGACGGCTCATTTAACATTTCCACAACATTTATAATTATTATTGCTGTGTAGCGTGATTATATTTTGTTCGTACTAGTGACATTATGTCATTACAGTGGTGTGTATTGACCTGTGGCAAAATGTTATAAATATCAAGCTGACACAAAATTGTCAATGATTTCGTATTTGACAGCTGTTCGCACAATGTTACATTTAAAATACTAGTCCAAAAAAACGTCAGGCCATAATAACCTTTTTTTTTTTTGGTTACAGTACTACAAATTCACGTTTCAAGATGTTTATACTAGTAATTATAAACGTACAATTATTTAATGTAAACATTAAAATTTTGATTGTTATTGTTAAGAGTAGTTTTTGCTGTTCAATCGGAAAATCCGCAAAGTAATTTTCTATACTAAATCCTTTAAACTGTTATCAGTTTTTTTTTAATTCTCCTACTGGTTGTTACAATTTTTGCCAAATGTTTAACTTTCACTGTATTCCTTGCAGCCCTCTATTTAATATAACATATTTATTTGTTGGAAGGAGAGCAAAGGGATTGGACAAAAGTTTTCTCAACATAATCAAGGAGTTATATACTTTAACAACCCTTGGCACAATTAAAGTTCCCTCCCTTGACAATAAAATTATTACGTACAAATATGCAATAACAACAAAATGTTCATTAATGATATATCAAAAAACATGTATCATAACGGAAGGTGGCAAAAAAGGGATACAAGAAAAAAAATGAAAAAAACCTCTCTAAAAATCCTCTAACACAACATAGAGTGTGAATGACATATATCACGTTAAGGTTATACATTTAAAGATCCTGCCGTGCAGACTGTGTGTACTCATAAGACTGTTTACTTTCAAGACAAAGAGTATAGTCATCTGCCCTTGCCATGCATTTATATCACACGCAATCAGTTACTCCTCATCGGACCATTCTCACTCTAAGATATTTGCAAATCCATGTTCAATGGTGGATTCCGAGAAATTGGTACTCCTTTTTGTAGGAAACTTTCTAGCAAAATTTGAGCAAAAAGAATATTCCAATCTTGACTCCTTTTCTTTGACATTTATATGGTTTTGGTACATGTATATGTGGGTACAAGTCTAAACGTGCAGAAAAGGATATATGTGACCCAAAGGTCACGCCAACATAATTTAAGAAGATATGATAAGACCGTACGCGTGTAAATATGTACCTATTTTACTTATGTAAATAAGCGTGTTGTTAGATCATGTTATAGATTTTCTGTGTACAGCTGTAGGAGGTTCTAATCTAATAAAATATACTATAATATAAATCTTTTTTTACGTTAGAATTCGGTTGAAGATTTAAACTGCATTAAAATATTTTAGGTATGCAAAAGTGTCAATGTAATATTATGCTGATAAAGGATTGCACGAGCGGAACTGAACAGTGAAAATACTGATGGTACAAATAATGGGGGATCCTCTGACATGACAACAAGGGGAACGCCCTAATAACAACACACGAAAATGTACAACACAAAATCAAAAAAAAAAAGACACACAGTAAAACGAACAGCTCTAACCCCACGAAAATCAGTTCAACTCAACAGCTTCGTAGGGGTCATTTACTCAATATGCTGCTCGTTAAAAGGTCATGGCCGGTGATATCTATGACCGTTATAGACCGCTGGTTATATTCGAACATTGTTCAGTCAAGTTACCATGGCGACCGTGGAACATTGGAAACGTCGACTTTTAAACTAGTAACAGCATACATATATCTTTATCCCATTAGAGGTCACGACATCACCCGCACTTTCTAGAGCAATGAAGTATCTAACAATAATTTTGATTAAAAAACACTACCCTTAGCCTTCACGAAATTATTAGAAAAAAATTCAAACAAGCCTAAAGAAGCCCATTTGACTTGCACTGTTCGGCGTCTGTAATAAATTGTACACACACACGAAGTTTAGAGCACAGATAGTCAATGTAATCGTTTGTTGAGCTGTTCTACATATGTATACGTAAGCCTAAATAACAACATTTTTTTAAATCCGATGTTGTAGGACGTCACGTACTCAAAAGTAAATTCTTTCAAGACGGTCACGAAATGTGCAAAAGTTAATTTGCCCATAGCTGCATACATCTATAAGGATTTCCTTAGGTTATTCATTAGTGATATTGTTAAGAACAACATTTGATTGGCAAATGATATCAACTTTAAAGAAACCCACAGATTTATATACTAAAAAAGATGGTTATTCGACCTGATCTTGATCCAGTTGTGGTACTAGTTACAAATACTATATGTATCACTGTAAATTTGAAGTCTTTTTCTTAGTTCCTCTTTCTTCTCGTTTCAGGATCGAAAGTTTCCAGAAGCAGGGTGTAAAGATATTGAAAGTCGGCATAACCGACGACAGCAGCGTTCACTTACTGAACCGACTCTACTGTGTTGTATTTCTCATCATTCTAGCAATTCTTGTCAGTACCAAGCAGTATGTTGGCAATCCAATTCAGTGCTGGTGTCCTGCCATGTTTACTGGTACACATGTCAAATACACTAACGATTACTGCTGGGTATCAAATACGTATTATGTAGACTTTGAAAGTACCCTTCCGCTAGAAAAAGAAACACGTATTCATAAAGAGATTGAGTATTACCAATGGGTGCCACTCATTCTTGTCTTCCAAGCTTTATTATTTTATCTACCTCGCATGGTATGGAAACGATTCGGTGCCTATGCGTACATTAACATCAAGAAAATGCTAAACATGGCCGCCGACGCTACTTACAAAACGGCGACGGACAGAGACAAGTCCTTAGACGATATCGTCGAATACCTTCACAAGTACATAAAAATCAGGAACTCGGTTTCGGCCCCACATCACAAAATGGAAGTTATGAAAGAGAAACTGGCAAGGTTTGGACTCCACTACGGAAATTACCTAGTGTTTCTATTTATGGTAACGTCATTCCTGTATATCATGACCGCCGCTATGCAGATAGTTTTAGTTGATCTGTTTCTTGGTAACGACTTCAAAAATCTCGGATTTCAATTCATTTCTATGATTTTCAGAGGACAGAAATTTGAAGATTTGGAACGTTTCCCGCGTGTAACCTTTTGTGACCTTGACGTGCGTCAAATGACCAATGTTCAAACATGGACTGTGCAGTGTTCGTTGCCAATTAATCTTTTCAATGAAAAGTTATTCTTTTGCAATTGGCTAATGCTGGTTGTCATGGTGATTATCAACTGTGTAAACTTTATATACAACCTCGTTTCCATTTTCTTGCCATTCCGCCAAAACAACTACGTCAAAAAATTCATGGAAATGGACGGAGTTGAAAGAAGCAGTTTTGATCATCGTCGATCTCCACGGTACGAAGAAGTTCGGAAAGACTTCGTTCGGGAATATCTCCGCCATGACGGAGTATTCCTTATATGGTTTCTTAGCAACAAAACAAACCAAGTCATTGCAGGTGAAATTGTAAACAAACTCTGGAACAAATACACCAAAGAGGGATTGGTTGAAGCCAAGCTACACGTCGACGACGAAGACTACGTCAAACCAATCGCTGCTCCTAATCTTTAAAAGTTAGAACTCGTGTTATCTGTCTTCAGTGTTGTAAATTGTGTTACTTCCTACTACAGCACTGAGTCAAATATACGCAAAGTCCAAGTTTTAGCTGCATCGTCTCATCAATTCTAATATAATAAGAAATATTAACACGTTTATACTTCTTTTAGAACTTGTGTCAATACGTTTACTTGTTTATGTGAGTGAGTTTGCATGAGGTGACAGGTATGAGAATAATTCTATGCCTGTACAATATGTGTACAAAGTCCTGTATGGTGAGATGGACATTTTCACATCAAGCATTCATTATTTTTTAAAGTAAACTAATTCTGCAGTCATTGCATTCTCTTCCACAGAGTTGTCGGTCCAGGAGCGGCTAAACAGAGTTTGAAAGAGGGTCAAGAGTGGTTCCAGGTTATAATTGGCTCATTTTTTTACAAAGAGTATGCTCGAAATGAACAAAATTTTCTAGCAAAAGGGGGAGGGTTCCGACCTCATGAAACCACCTCCTGAACCCGTCACTGCGTTCGTTCTATGCTTAAGGGGAGAAAGGATCAATAATTCTTGGTATAGGACGCAGCCATTTTATGCATGCAAGTTATCCATTTTTTTCTACTGTAGATTAACTTTTTGAAGTATTTTGTTCATTTTTAGATAATCTTGAAGAGGACGATTTTTATCATACATTTTTGTTCTCTTATCCGACTTGATTCTGTGATCTTTACTATGTTTTATTTTTGCATATTTTAGCCCTAGATAATATTTTTTATATACGGTGCTAGGTCTGTATTTGTTAATATACAGTGTTTGTCTTCGATTGCGATCTTCCATTTAAATTCACACTTTACATTTGTGTCAAATATTATTGAAAGACCTCAGTTTTCTTTCCAGTTTTACCGAATTGAGCCCTTATTCGACACAGTCTGTTTACAAAAAGAACATATTATATTAATGTATGTCAGGCATATAATTGTTATAGGCTCCGAGAGTGCATACGTGTTGTACTTATATTAAGTTATAGGCATTAATGATTATACATGCTTGTGTTGGGCATATGCTTAAGTTATAGAAACTGTAAGAACATAATTCATGTGTTTGACATATGTTTTACTTGTAGTCAATTAAAGAGCATATGTGTAAGGTCTATGATCAAGTTACACATGTAGACACTGAAAGAATATTTATATCGGAGGATATTCGTAAGTATAGGCACTGAAAGAGTACATGTATTTACATTAAATATCGGGCATATGCATAAATTACCGACACTGAAAGAGCACTTGTGTCGGGACTTAACCTTTATTTATACACATTGAAAGGGCATTTATGTAGGAGCATATGCTCAAGTTATACACTGAAAGAGCATTTATGTCGGGGCATATATTTAAAATAGACACTGAAATGAGTATGACCGTTTTTATTAATACTACGATTATTTTTGGGCATTTGATATAGGCATGGAACATTTATTTTACATGTAACTGAAAACTAACAATCTGCTGACTTCCCAGAAAGTGTGCAGTTTATATTTTCTGTTTGAGAATAATAAAGAAAGGCAAGAAAAAAGGAATTGTATGAATAGATTTTGTTAAATTGTCCTAAATGAATTGAAATGTAAAATTATTTCAAAAACAACTTTAACTTTTAAGTTTGCCAGTAAATATTGTAACAGCGCCTGTCATGTACCTGCATGGCTAGTGATTTTAAGGGTAAAACATTGGTCTATGATTTTCTTTCATTTTTAAGTACATGTATCTACTTTGATATGAATTTACATGCATTGTATCAATAAAGGCATATTGCCTATATATATTATGTGTGTGCGTGTGTATATGTTTTTCCTCGCCTGTGTCTGTCCTAACTTCATTTATAACACTATAACTATTTAAGTCGTGACCACCGTTCAACGACTTCTTAATAAAACTGGCTAAGTCTAACAATAATAGTACTCGTACACCTTTCTTTGATTTACATATTACACTAGAAAATGGAAACATTTCAACTAAAGTTTATGACAAAAGAGATGAGTTTGATTTTCCTGTTGTTAATTTCCCATTCCTAGATGGTGAAATTCCTGAAGCACTCTCTCATGGTATTTTAAAACTTTGATTCAAAAATATAACAGCACTTGCAGATTCTCAATTAAAATAGTATTGTTCATTCAGATTGTTCACGGAAATATAGTCTAAAGCATATTCTCTTTAACAAAATCCGATCTGAATATCGACTGCCCTTAATAAATCTATCGGTAAAAGATACGATTTTCAAATATTGTCTATTCTTTGGACCTTGTTTTCACAAATAGAGATATTGAACCTATTATTACATCTCTGCGTTAAAAGGCATTTTTAGTATTGCACTACATCGAATCTTGCCTATGTATTACTCGTCGTTACTACTCCAAATCCAACCCACTGGAATTGTCGTGACCGGTCATTTCTTAAGCTTGTAGCTTTGATGGTTTGTCGCTCTTCAATATGTTCTGAGCTAGCTTTTAGTATCTGAAAGCTTTTTATAAGCGGAAATCTCATTTGTTTATGTTGAAGTATGGAAGTTGGAATGAAATTTATGGTGTGTTGTTGTTGTTTTGTTTTGTTCTGTTTTTTTTTTTGTTTTTGTTTTTGTTTTTGTTTTTTTTTTCATTTTATATTTGACCTTGCATTAAATGGGGATGATTAAGCCCATTTAAAACTAATTTAACCCCATCGCAGATTTCATGCGCCTGTCCAGTCTGGTGTTGGTCGTTTAAAAATGTGTCCTTGTGTCGTTATATTACTTTTAATTTGATTTTGAAGAACCGTCGTCGATCAATGCCCGCGGACTTTATTACTGTGTTGTCTCGGCCATCCAGAGCTTACTTAAAGGTGTGTTTACACTTATTGAAGACCATTTGGTGATCTCTGAAAGTGTTGACTATTTTACACTGGTGAATTTGTTACGTTTCACAGCATCCGTTCTTTTTCTATGCTTTTAACGGGAAATCAGGAATTATAGAATTGTATTTTTCATGTAGCGCTCCGAATGAACTGCATTGGTGAATTTTTCCAGTAGTTTTCGATGGTTTAAACCACTATTTTCTCTTATGCATGTACTTTCGTGATTTTGTGGACAAATATTAACTAATTTTAATAGCCTATAACTCACAGTTTGGACATAATTCCCGGAATAGCACCAGCACTCAATGGAATCCGTTCTACTCTATTTATCATTTATTACACAAAAAAACGAACATTGCTCATGATAAACCAGCCAACCATGTAAAGCTAGATAACTCTTTATTTTCTGGATATACATGAACTTAAATGTACGTACAACTTCTCAAATCATAAAAAGATCATACATGCTCATTCATCTTAGAATTAAATTGTATATTTTCATTAAATTATGAGCCATATAAATAATTTCAAGTACATCCAAGTGAGGGTATTTTGTATCAAGTTGGCCCATAAATAATTTCGTGTTGTTACATGAGAAATAACTTAAAGTATTTTTCATCTTGAACCAAACACAATGAGCAAATTTGGTAGATTCTCTATGATCTTGGCAGTAAAATATTTTTATCATCGTCATCTTTTTCATATCTACATGTACATGTACATCTCTCCGTTCGGAAACAGTGTTGGCCAATAATTACTTGATCTGCCCGAACTGGTTAAAACAAAACTTATTTTTTTAAATTAAGCTACTGTGATCACTTTGTTCGTTTAAATTGTTCTTTAAGATGTGCCCAATTCTATTTGATATGGCTATTAAATTTTGGACAGGCGTTGTAAATAGAGTTATTTCCCTTACCACATGTCAAAAAACTCAGTTGGGTCTCGCTCAACTCACCAAAAAAAAGGAAAAATTAATAATAAATCTTACACCTACTGACCCTGTCTAGATTCTAGCTTTACCGATAGAAGTCTTCTGTTAAATATTTGGTAACACGTATATCAATCATTCAACATATCGGGCCTATATTCCCCTGCGCTCACAACAGAACAAGGTTAAGTGTGAACATTTTTTAGTCTACTCGATAAATACTTAAATTCATCATATTGAATGATACGAAAGTATGTTCACACTTTGTTTTTCCTTTTTAGAGGTTAGATTTATATCCAAATTCATATAAGCAGGTAGCTGTATGGTATTAAAATCCCTGTCAGACCGCAAGTCCATGTCAAAATTAACAGTAAGTTACCCCCCCCCCCCCCAAAAAAAAACAAAACAAAAACAAAAACAAAAAAAACAAAAAAACAAAAAACAAAAACAAAACAAAACACAAAACAAAACAACAAGAAAGGTAAAAAAAATCACACACACACACACACACACCTTGAAGGCATTAAAACCACTAAAGAAAAAGATGCACGCACTGATTTCATGATAATTACTATTTCATATGTTTATTGTGATATAATCAGCAACGAAGAAATTGGCACAGTTAGTATACTATTCCGTAGCGTAAGAACTCATTGTAACACAATTAACAGTAATATACAACAGCAATTCTTGAAGTGGGCTGCGAATCGCCAAAATTTATACTTGCGAGTATTGTATACATTGTATCAAATTTAACTAAACATGTGGTTCGTTTTCAATCTACTTAATTCGATACACGTCTTACGAATCATATCTTCTTTTTACTTCAATGACAATGGACGACTTTGCTGTTGCTGGTAGTCCGCCGCTTTTTAATCATTCTGCATTATATAAACAAATTACAGTCATGACCGTCATGAGTTTGATTTTGGTGGGTAAGGGCTGGTCACTCTGGATAAAGGGGACGGAAATTGGAATAAAAAAGTCGGGAAATCAGAGGGTAGTTTATTTTCTTTCACAATTGACAGAGAGAAGTTTGAATTTAAAGAAATGAAGGGAAAGAAGTTGGATTACCGAATATAGAGGGTAATGCAATTATTTTCACATTCCCAACATTTCTGGTATGTTGAAAATCATCGAAAGCACCGTGATGGTCTGTTTGAATTGTCATTCTGGTGACAAGGGCGACTATTGAGACCATTTGCATTAATGAGAAAAACAAGATAAATATAACGAAAAGTTTCGTAGCTTATAAACTCTTTTAGTCATCTCAACGGTTGGCACATCACGCATAATGATAATGGTATCCAAAAAATGTAAAATGTTCCAGTTTGCTGAAAGTCCATCGCATATGTTATTAAGGACGGAAATGTAAAATTTGTTAAAATAAAAGAAGTTTCCAGGCACGATTAGAAAGAGAAGTAGGTACCACAAGATGGGGTGTCGAAAAAGTTCTGATACATATAAAGGGGGGTTCGAATTTTGTTTTCTGATTTTTAAAGGGGCATTGAAGTGTTTTCCTGAAAAAAAAGATCAAAAGAGTGTTGAAATTTTATAAATTCTGAAAGAGGGGTCGTGAATTTGTTTTCTATCTAGACGGAGGGGATTTGAAAAAAATGAGAAAATTGGAGATGTCCCAAACCCCAACCCCCGAATACAAGTAAATGACTAATGGATAACGAATTTTCCTAGTTCTATAGGTTTAGTCTGTACCAAGCAAAGAGATCACAGCATCCAAACCAAAAATTTCGTTTAACCGTAAGTTTTGTAACTATGGTTACAATGCAGATATGTTGATTGAACAGGTCTTTATAAATTACCTAGAAGGGTTCCGGATTGAAGGATTTTCATTGGTTGGGATTACCTTATTTACATACAATAATCATAAAAAAACATTTATCATAAACACGTACACAACTTTCACTTGTTACTAGATGCATGATTGTAATACAAAATGTTTGAAATTGTAAGTTTTTTGTCAATGAAGCCACGGCTGAAATTGACCTAGGCATCCCGCGAAATCTTGCTTCGTTAAGCAGATATCATATTTTACAGTAGCACTCACAAGCATCCGCGATCAAGTTTCTAGGCACAGACCATAGTCGATGGAAAACAGCGAAACGTGAAAGGGAAGGAATAAAAATAACCATAAAATACATAGTTTATCAAAACCAGCATGCAAGAGAAACTCTGCATCTTTCATTTCATTTAGAAGTCCGTATAACAAGTTCGCACTATTTTACGACTTGTTTCATCGGACTGTTTGATCACGTGCATGGTGACAGTCAAACAGTCGCCAACCAGCCCATGCGTTACCTTAGGAGAAAAGTAATCTCATCGGTTCCCTGCAAGTCAATATCATAAGCGACCCTAGAAACCTGTGGAACAAAAATATTTGTCCGTGCCAGACTCGTAAGAGTAGTCAAGGACGTTAAAACCCCCTTAGTAGTAGAATAAAAATATTACCGGGTTAATTGTCAGGTTAAGAAGAAAAGTCGCTATTAGGTTTTTTTAAAGATGGGTAACTTCACAAAAGCATCACTTAATGGAGACACCATTCTTTCGTCATAAATCCCGCATGAGTCGCGAAGATGTTTTGATTATCTTATTAAAAAGTTTGTTTTTTTCTACACCTGTGGCCACCGTTAAACAGTACCTTAGCACCATTCAAATAATTGTTTACTTTTGTTTAAAAATGTCTATACTTCACTACCACTGTCATTTAATACTTTTGAACAAAGTATGCCATTTCTTTTTTTCTTTCAAATACCGTTTCAGAGATCATCAACTTAAAATCATATGCAATACTTTAAAGTACATGCATTATTTCAGTCATTCTATATTTTAAATCAGATTCAATTTATAAAATATTGTAATTATGGAAAAAAATTTAAATTATCAATGTACAATAATTGTAGTCTTCTTTGCACTGAGTTACCTTATATATAGATAAGAAACTATAATTAGCTCTTTTATGATGCTTTGTCCTTTTTTTTTTTTGCTGTTTACAACATGATTAAAGTCATGTTACTAACTTAAAAAGGTTTGAACAACATCAAAAATATAGATATTGTATATCATACATATGTACCAACGAACATGCTGCACAAAGCTCTTTATTACATATTGTTACATGTAAATAGTATCAGAATCATTGTAACAAGCTCAGTTTCTATAATTATATTCCTATTATTATTTGTTATCTTACCACATAAACACATAACAATTAACAACACCAGTTGGAAAATGTATAACATATTAGTTCTTGTTTTAGTTGGTAAAGATTTTATTCACCAAAAGTCTTATGGAATATTTCACACCAATGCAGTTAATTAGAATGGACTTACTAATTTTCTGATTTAGCAATCGAGCATATGGAATCCAAAAGTACTGAAAGATCCAAGTTTTTGAATACCCTTTTGAGAGTCTCGGGGCTGCTCCTTATTGGGATTTTGTTAGTAACTGTATTTAGTACTGTAGAGGGGACTAGACAGAATCCAGCCGTGGGTAATCGGATAGAACTCAGAATATGTTCTACTACTTGTTGGGCTGCTGTGTTGATGCTCTTGTCCGTTTATTTGGTTATTTAATTCATATTGATGATAATTAGACAGCAAAAAGGCAAATTCACATGCTTTGACTGGATTCAACAGTTGTTTAGCTATAAAAGCCTATAATGCACTTATGTGACTTGGGGAGAACCCTAATTTTAAAGCCATTTAGACATAAAAGTATAAAAATTTGTTCAATTCTACGATAAGCAGAAGCAAATGCTTTGTAGTGAAATTGATGGAACAGAAAAAAAACATGGGAGATTGTTTTAACATGTATATTTGTATCATCAAATTTATGTGTCTGAAAAGTTAAAAGGGTTGTGGGTAATTTTTCGTCCATTTGTTTTGTCTAGGTGCCTTGACTGTTCGGTTTATAAACCATCTTTTGAAAAAAGCTTTGTGTCTAACAGCGTAAAAGTAAAAATTCAACAAGAATTTTAATTCTGTGAGCAAGGGCTCACTAGTTATACCCCCGCTTTCAACGACGATGTAAGGAAAATAAACAGTCCTCGGTAAGCGGGAAGTTGTTGTCGATTTATTTGTTCAAAAAAGGACCGTGCCATATAGTCAACAGAAAATAAAACAAACCTCTCGGTAAACAGAAAGTTGTTGTTGAATTTTCCCAAAAATGAATCCCAGTATAAAGCATAACTAAGGGAATGGATTACAATTTCAAGCCACTGTGATGAGTAGTTGCAGAGAAAAACCGCGACAAAAATGTCAACTTTCAAAAAATAAAGTAAAGAATAAAGTAAATAAAGTCCTCGATTAACAGAAAGTTGTTGTCGATTTTTCCAATTATTATATCCTACCATATGACATACCAAAGTACGAATATATTGTGTTAAACCTCAAGACATTTTGATCAGTAAGTTTCAACGAAAATTTCAACTTGTAAAATATAATGTTAAAATAAACAAAGTCCTCGGTAGACAGGAATTTTTGAAGATAAATCCCACTATTTTGCACAACTACAGGAAGAATATATCTAAATTTCAAACCACTGTGATGAGTAGATGCTTAGAAAAGTGCGACGAAAATTTCAACTTTCAAAATATAATTTAAAAGTAAAAAATAAACAAAGTCCTCGCTAAACTGGAAGCTGTGGTCGATTTATTCGAAAACGAATACAATCAAATGGCATACCTACGGAAAGAATGTTTTAAAATTTCAAACTGCTCTGGTAATTAACTGCTTAGAAAACTGTGAAGTAAAACGTGTTACGGAAAAATGGAAACACGGACAAGGGTAAAACTGTATACCCGTCTCCTCCGAAACAGAGGTTTAAAAATTACTTTCTCTATTTAAATATCATACAATCCATTTTTTTATTATTAAAAATATGAACAGAGCAAACTATGAAGGCCTTCATTGACTCAGTACAGTAGTACTTTGGTTTTATTCTGAAACACAAGGACAAAGTCATTTATTTTCTTTACAACGCAAACCAATAGTCAACGTTAAATCCGAAACTGTTGTACGAGTTAATACAAGAGAAATACGTTCAGGAGGGCACAATGAGCCTTTCTCTAATAATTGGTAGTATTGCAAGCTGTATAAAAAAACTACTCAACATACGAATCAAGTGAAATCAGTAAAAAGAAGGGATACACTTAATGCATAATGTTCACACGATATTTTATCATTCATACTTCTGAATCAGTTGTCCGATCTATTACTGCTGTGAATTGCGGTTATAAATAACTGAGACAAACCCACAAGGCTCAATATTTTGCGTACAAATGTATGTTAAGTATGTTAATTTTCGAGATTAAGATGATCAAAGGTTAAATTTACTTTGCGTATATTTAGAAACTGGTTTCAGTACAAAATATCTACAATTATCAATGGGTGTTTCTTTAGAAAGCCCCTCCCCCTTTTGGAAAATTTGGTTAATTAAAAAAAAACAATTTTTGAACTAATAAACGAAAAGATTGGACACCCTCTCCCTTATAGATTTATTTAACCTTTCCTGGATTATATAATTCATGCGATAATATCCTTTGTTTGCCAAGCTCCAAACAGTGGCAGACGTTCGTTTCCTCTCATACTAACTGCTGCATAGGCCTTCCGAGATTCTCGAGCGTTATTCAAATCATACGTCGTATGACAATCGGATTACGTCGGGTAAATTCTTGCAATTTTGGAGAGTTCTGGCTGCAGTAGACTGTTTCCCGGTCGCAATATGCAGTATGAGAGTGTATTGTTAGTAGCTAATACATGTACCTGGAACGTAGTCCCGGGAACCAGAATATGGCTGCAGCGTCTAGCTTGAATTTCGAACGTCAGACGCTGTTCAGAACTTGATTGTTTGCCTGATTCTTACATGGGTTTGTATACAATACGGAAGTCAACAACGTCAGTCGATGATTACGTCAATTAGGCAGATTTTAGAGCGCTATTGTTCTCTAATTGATGATAATACAAGGAAATAAATGCAGTTTTTGAGAAGAAATTGATTTTTGATAGAGATTATTTCAGTACAACTGATATTTTCGCTTATTAAGCAATTAGAAAGTTCCAATTATTGAATAGATCGGTAATTTTATTTCTTCATTTTGTATCGACAACTCTCAATCTTTCTAGAGATGCAAATTGTTATACTTCCACGTTACCGTGGTGTACAAATTACGTCCTGTCTAAAAGTGTATAGTGAACCACACTCCATAAATTGGAATTATAACTTTAAAGTTCTTATGGATGCCGTGGATGACTGCGCAAGAAAATGGATAAAACGATAACAAGAAGACATTGATTCTTTGCCAGAGTGTCTAAAGGCCGTGAGGTCTTTAATATTGAAACGAATGCAAGTTTTAAGTAGGTCAATGAGCGTCAATGCTACATCAGATTTCAAAGGCCCCGATGTACCAAAAATATTTATATCATACATGACAAATATGTTGTCGTGCCAGCAAACAAAGCCCAAAACAACACTGTTTCTGTCTGAAAAACGTATTACATCCAATGTTTATTATCAGAGGTAGTCGTAGAAAATAATAGCAGTGATTTGACATGTACTGCCACTACACTCTCTCAGTTTTTCTTTGAAAAAAAAACGGATTATACCTGTCGAACAGAGGAAGGTACGGGTTAGAACTCCTTTCTTGTTGGAAAATTTTTGTCAATTTTGTGCTAAATTTTGGCAAAAAATATATATAGCCTGGCAATCCATTTAAGAATTTCTGGATCTGAAACCCCGTTTTATAAATTTTAGATCACTCTTTTATTTCAATAAAAATAAGTTTCGTAATTTTAATTAATTGACGAAAAACTGTCTGCGGACTAAATCCTGCCGACATGAAATATCAGATATTTTCAAAATGTTCTTGTTCTACAAAAATTTGTTTTTCATGCGACCAACAAAATGTGCAGTTAAATCATATCTTAAATTTATCATGTGAGTTACCAAGTTTTGTTTTTGTTATTCGCTAATAAATGATGCATTTTGGATATCATCATAGATCAATAATAAGACCATTGTCTGATGCATGCATTTCAGAATATAGTTAACGTTTAATAAAACCATTGCCGTTTCAATATTCAAACCACGTGCTTTCAGAATATTAAACTAACACATCATCTATATATAGGCATTTCCATTTCGAAATAGATTTAACCTTCCTTATTATATTATCAATAAGCGAAAATAGAATTCCAAGCATGAACTTTTACGCATTATATTTAGTTGGACGGCCTTCATCGAAGCCACGTGTAACTCGGGATAGAACCTTAGATTTATAACGTTCGGTAAGTTGGAATAACGCTAAGTTTATTGTATGTATCATAGCCTGCCCTATCATACAGAGAGGGGACCCGCTCCAGTAGATTCCAGTCATTTCTATATAATCAATCAACATTTCAAAGCAAAAGCGCATCCTTTCTGGATCCTTGTATGGGATCTAACTCGATTTCATTTCAAATGCATCAAAATTTTAACAGCTTGATAAAATGAAATTATTTTATATTTTTAAACATTTGGATTATTACTAACGAGCAACGGTGATCATAGATCAATGTCACACGTGTAACAATAGCATATACATTGAAAGTGTCCTATGTAAGGAACGGCTATTTTAAATTTTTCTAGGAGACACTACTTGGACTGAGGTCCAAATTATTCCACTTTTTTCCATGTAATCAATCCAAGGAAATTTATTTCGAGCTTTGTCTCAGAGGCTTGCTCTCATTATCAAACATGCACCCCGACTAGTATCACTATCAAATATACTGTCCCAAGGCACTAGTATAGTATTTTATATAGTCGTGCTGCATATTCGATAGTGGCACTCTTCACGCTGACGTACTCCCAAACAATTAGAGTGTGGAAACTCTCTCGGGGCCACGTGGGGTCTGGGATCGAGTAGGCCAGAGCGTCAACAGAGCAGCCCAGCCGCTAGTACAGACAGAAACCTACCCGAGTTAATTTATCTCCCATTTCATTGTGATTTTCGTCTGTCGGGATGGAAATGGCTGCAATAGGGCATTGTCGGTTCTGACACGGAAAATGGTCGAATATGAACGACATTCACTTGTTGATAATATATGACTGGCGGAAAGTGTTTTCTACATGTATGGTGAACAGGAAACGACAAGTGTAGATCGTGCCGTTTGCTTGACAGATTTGTAAAACGATGATTTCTTTGGATGGATATGTTGTGAAAATTTCTTATATAGACCCTTTTGTGCTAACTGTGGGATAGTCGCTGAGCATGCGTAGAGCATGCTCAATATACACTTCTGCGAGGAAAATTCTTTTGTTCTACCCAAGCCCTACCTCGCGGAAGTGTATAGTGACTGTATACTGAGCATGCTCATCAACTTACTACAAAAGGGTCTATTGGTGGTAAACTGTGGTGCCCTGACGATATTTGGATTATGCGTTTTAATTTTATGGTAAGTATTTCTAGTTTCCTAGAAAGTAAAAATTATTTTCCTCCGATTTCGCATATAGAAGTAATCCCCTTAAACATAAAATTTTACCGTTGAAGACACAACACAAGTACACTATTGAGTAAACAAAAAGGGTCAAAGGTTGTTATATAGAACGAACATGTACTGTCATATACAAATGTAGCTTCATTCTTGATTTTGAACTAGCATTTTTTCTTAAAGTGCATCCACATAGCACAGGCACTTCTTTCTATCAATGTTCACAAATACCCTGTGAAGATTTTTTCCCAGGGTACATGTACAAATGTACGCGTGGATTGTAATAGAAACAAGACTTAGTGCATACGGTCCGTATCTGTAATTTATTCATTGTAACATGAATCTTCTTTTTTCCTTTGATCTTTTTATGGAATAATTTAGAGACGACAAGCATGTACCAAAATGTATGCTCTAAATTGAAGCAACCAAATAATATTGCATGAAAGGTCACATGGGCCTATATAATGCAATGAGGAAACAGCCATGAAATAATCAAAACACTAAAACCAATATTGCATGGGTAAGCTCCGCCTCTTTGGGAAAAGATTACGCCTACAAAAAAGCACACATACAAATGTCAATTTTATTAGGTTTCAACTGGTTATGGAGTTTTGAGACTTGTTATATGCCTACATATTGTAGAAAATTGTAAATATGGAAAAATAAATAGATTTTGTTTACATTTGGGCCAAAAAAGGGGGTCCATGCCCCGAATAGTTGTGTTTAAAAGCCTTCAAAAAGACAATTAGCGTAAATCAGTCTAATTCAATTAAAAAATACACACCTGAGAGAGAACCAAATCATCGCTTTCTACATTTTCAATGAAAGCCAATCTGGTAGAGAGAATGCTTCTGCCATACTGCCTACTGTGCGGGTTATTAGATTTTCCCGCCAAACGTTTTTTTTTTCTGCACGGACTGTCATGGGCGTGTCATTCATGTTACAAATCATTTATAGCAACGCCTTCCTCGTTAGCCAAATAAACTTCTCACGCTGCGCGTTCGAAAGTTTATTTGTCTAACTCGGAATACTATGCTATAAATATAACTTATTTTACAAATATGATTGGCAATTGAAAATGATTATTTTCAATTCCCTAGTATTTCTTAAATATTAAACATAGTACATGTACACTGCAACAACTGGCAAGTATTCTTTTCAGGTTTACAAGTAGTAAATTTCTCTATTTCCTTAATGTTATATTTATTTAATATTTTCCTTGTTTTCCATAATAGGATTTTCGTATCTGTTATATTGGTAGCATTGATATGTAGCTATGCTTGTACATGTTTGTATTCAACATATATATCTATAGTAACTGTTAACTATTTTATCTAAATATACATACATGTATACTATTGTTATAAATACAGTCAGTATTACTATATATTGCAGTTGTTATTTTACAGGGAAAGTACTGATAAGTGTGATAGAACAGGTTATGTCGGATTGGATCAACATGTGTTTATACCTAGATGAACAGCAATAGAAGGAACATATTTATCAAATTTGTGAAGAAGTCAAGAACCGTGTTAAGAATACTTGTCTATATTGTTGAGGGGTCTACCTTTACGGTCGTGTCAAACTGCATTCGGGGAAGCCTTAAATTCCTTGTTGAATTAGAATTAGTTAATATTAGGCATCATACACTTGCAAAAAGGATGAAACTTGCAAAAATTTTTAAATTGTGGGTAATCGTATTATAGTATTTATACATGTACATAGATAGATTCAATAATTTTTATGAGAAAGAGGCGTGAGATGCATGCTTTCAGCTTTACGAAAAGATTCATGTCTACTCTAGATTAGGTTGATATTAATAAAAAAAAATTAAAACAGGGTAAGGAAAGGTTTGTATTAATTTTGGGTTTTGGACGAATGCCGCGTAGTTCTCTGACCAACCAAAATTATGTCGCCATCGGGATAATTCTCGGTGCCGTGTCCTGCACAATTGGTGCACATGTGTAGTGTAATTGCCTTTAGTAGGACATACTCTGAGATCTTCGGTGAGGTATCCCGAAGGCTTGGCTTCGCTACCTCCAACTACTAACAGACATCTACTAACACAATCCCCGCAAGGGGAGGTCGTGCGAGAACCGCAAGGATAGTCAAGACCGTATAAACCACCAATCGGTATCGGTTCGATAGTGGGAGCAAGCACCTGTGGCTTGACTGAGTGATTACACCATCTTTTATTGCAACATATGTTTAGTAACATTTTATTGGATCATCTCTCGTTCACAGCTAGCATCCAATAATGATTATTTTATTCTGTGTACAACTACATATGACGTTACATCTTCAAATAAATATCTACAATAATCCATTTAACGATTTTCTTAATATTAGTTGCCAAAGAACGTATAGAAAGTACACCTTCAGCTTTTTTTTTAAGTTTGATTGTCTCCCTTTTAAACTATCTTAGTTCATTTTTATACCGAACAGTTTAGGAGTAGTTGCGTTTCCAAGTAGCAAGACGGACAGACGGACAGTCAAGTATACACACCCCTTAAACTCTGGTGTTGCACGGTAAAAAGGAGAGTGGTATCTATAAAACTACATTTTATGAGACATTATGGGATCAAGCGGGTTTCCTATCAAGAATAAAGAGGGGTTAATTTTTTATGGTTTCTTTTTGAAATAATGAAATGGACTTTTTTTTGTTTCTATTAAGGCTGTGCAAAGGCTTGATTTCAAGTTCTTTCCTGACGGCACCAAGTCGCCTCAATATCTAAATTTAGCCTTTCTGAAACTTGTAGAGACCAACGGTTTGTAAAGCATAAGCGTAATACATGTATACATGTATATTACCATTTTGGTTGATCCCTTCTTATTTTTTCCCCTGTCTGTTCATCTGTCCGTACATTTTTTTCTTTTCTAATCTAGTAATTATATATATAGTATTTGGGGTAATATTTTACCTGACGCTGATGGCTATACACCACTTGTAGTTCGAAGCTCTGCAGCTTTCCATAACCTTGTTAAGTTATGTTATATTATATACAAGCACTTATACATTCCAGCAACTTAGTTATACAAATCATATGTCAGTGATACGATACATTGTCCTGCATTAACCAAGTTAACATTCTCAAGAGGTCATTTTGGGAAGAGTATGATAAAAAATAATTATAATGAAAGTAATGTACATACAATCAAATTAAACAAAGCAACTATTAATTTTGTGGTTTAAGAAAATAGTACAATACAACAATTACGATTACTTCTACTTATGTAAGAGATTGGAATTTCGTTCTCCGAAACCGTATAGATGCATGGGATGGCATGAAATCGAAAATAACTTGCAAGCCAATCTCTCTATAGGCGTTTGTGGTGTGCAATATACCCTTTCGTGTTAACTGTGGGATACTAGTAGTTGATGAGCATGCTTAATATACACCTCCGCAAGGAAAATTCTTTTGTTCTATTAAAGATAATTTAACGTATGCTTATTCGACTGTCCTCTATTTAACACAAAAACACAGTATCAACTTAATCCATCGTCACATCAACACAATACGCAACTATCAGTTTTCAAACTTGTAAGCGTGTTTTATCAACAGATAAAAAAGATAACTCATCCCAGTTCTAATTTCATAACGACCCTGGATTCTTGTATTTTTTACATTAAAGATATTCGTAGATGATTCACACGAAACGTATATTTAATTTCTCATACGCGTTAAAGTACCTGATGTAAATGTATACAAACAGTCTTGAATCATGTTAAATTCGCCATGTGATATTTTGCATTATACTGTATATAATCTAAACAACTATGGGAATGAGCGTTCTTATTAGAAACACTTGTATAGTATATACAAATGTGCATGTATGTACTGATACAAGTACATGTATAGCAACAACAAAAAATCGTGAAAATACACATAAAGAACAAAATAATATATGAGACGGAATGGAAGTAGCATTTTAATTGCAGAATCGGATTGTTGCTTAGTATGATTGTGTTAAAAGCAATGAAGCAAAGCACAGTTTTTATATGTATGAAGTAAACGTATGGAGGATAAATAAAGGACAATAGAAAAAAAACAAAATCAAAGGGAAACGACTAAATAAACGGAAAACAGATGCACAAAACATGAAATAACCAAAATAAGATATACAATTAAACCTAAACAAACCTATAATTAAAACGGCACTAAACATTTGGAACATGATCCATGTGCACCGATAGGAAAAGTATCCTAACCTTTTCTAGAAACGCCCGTCCAGACCATTACTAGAACCAGGTACGGGATATTCATAATCCGGGACAAAGACGAGACGAACAGACACTAAATCATAGATGAGAAGCCCCGACTCCATTGAAAACTGCGAATCTGTTGGACGAGGAAAAGGTAAATGTATACTATTTTTATATTGTTGTCTCCGTCAAAGACCTTGCGAGGAACCTATAACATTAATATATCCAAAAGACGAGTAGTTTTTCGATATATGATTCAACTAAGATATTCAAATATCACCGTTGATGTGTAAATGCTATTGTCGAAATGTTAGGAATAAATTGCAAATCTCATATTTTGATCGCATTCCAGTGGTTGATCAAGGGGGAGAGTTCCGTGTGTTGCACTGACCCCCCCCCCCGCTCCGTTCTGTCTTGTTTACAATTTGCGTTATGTTCAAATTGTTGGCACAGAAATTAGCATATTATAGACTGGAATCCCCTCTTCCTTTTAATTTTTCTGGATCGGAACATCTTTTTACAAATTTTAAAAATCTTTTTAAAAATTACATTTTTATTTTTGTCAATAAATATATTGCATTCATTAAATGATCGATACGGAAGAATACTTATGGGCCTTTTAAGATCTATATAATCCTTACAAGGACATGGTATGTCATACCCGGAAAATCCTCACGTACACAATAATATGTAATTACTGTATAACAGTACATAACCATTGCCAATGGACACTCATTAATCCATGCGTGTTTACGAGTGGTCTTGCATATGTAGCTGGTGCATTCTGAAATAATTACGTTTTGGCAGAATGATTTGTAATAATAAATCTGTTTTTGAATAAAAACTCGACCCACATAATAAGAAAGAAATTTTCTGCTTTTGATCACTGAAAGACGCATCCTTTTTCGATGGTCTGGAATCAGTTTATCACGTCCTCGTGTTTTGATCAATATTGTGCACATATGTGCATTGGGTCAATTCGAAAATATTTACCAACCCGGTACTAGCTGACCCTTCTAGAAGTGCTCCCAGATCTCCATTTTCGTACCACTAACATACGTATCGAGTGCATGTTTCATTAACACTGATGTCGGTAGCTTAGCATTTTACTACTTGTACTACTTTTTCTTGTCGAAATTTAATGCAAAATTCAGAGGCGGATCCAGATATTCTCAAAAGAAGGCCCCACCTGATTGGCCTTAGAGGGGTCCGGCTCTGTCATTGCTTAGTGATTTCTCATATATACTAAATTTTTCGTATATAAGGGGGCCGGGGCCCTTGGGGTCTTCCTTGTATCCGCCTATAAAATCGTAATTTATTAAATGTGCATGTATGCACTGATTAAATAGTATTGTCAAAATAAAGTTCTGTATCATACCTTATCGAATTTCCTCTGACCCTGCAACCTTTTTCCTTTCTGATAAGTCGTATAAATATCAACATCCAAAGAAAATTATGGAGAAGGACTGCAGGTTCAGAGTGAGTTCCCACTTGTATACATGTATGTCACTCCGAATAGTTTTACTGCTACAATGTACATTTATTATATGTCCTGCGTGTTTAAGTTAACTTCATAATTCAGTTCAGCGAAAATTAGTCTTATACACAAATTCAGTTTGGCTGACTTTATATTAATGAAAAAAAAAAAAAAAAAAACAACAGAAATTCTAATTGCATTTTCATTCACTGAATAAATTTTAGGTACGTTGTTGTATTATACGATCTAACAAATTAAGTGGGTATTCAACTCGAGCTAATGTATTTGGCACCCGTTTCCGGCGGTTCAGATGTCACGCTCGCCTAGTGAAAGAACTTACTTATTGAACCGAATTTAACCAGAGTATGCTAATTAATTATTTATGAAATTTACCTCCGTTTTTAGAGAAAATATTTTACTACAGGAAATACACATAACAATCGTAAGTTTCAGTATAAAAAACGAAACATTTGCAATGTTATTGAACAAGTTCAAATCATTGAATGAGGTCTTTTTTTGACGTCAGTGAATGTGTTTAACAATCACGCATGTTTCATGTGTTCAGAGTCTGAGAGGTCGATATTGTGGGGGTGAAAACTCAATAGAGTGGGTCAGTTGAAAAATAATTCGAATTTATTAGACTGACTTCTATTTTAAAGAACAGTTTTGTTTTTATCAGCATCCCCATCATTAGAAATCTATTAATAAGAACTCCTCCTCATTACTTGGTAATCAGGTTAGTTACAGTAGCTCAGATGGGAGTAGCTGATTTTGTTCAAGAAAAACAGGAACTTTTGTCCTAAAATGTAGTAAGATTTCTGACATGACACAATGTCAATGATCATGTAGTGTTGTACATTTTGTACATGTACAAAAGAAAAGGTACATGTCATTTACATGTATGATTTAAAACAAATCAATATTGTATTTCTGTTCTAAGGTAAATGTTGTTTCACACACTTTTTGTTTTTTTTTTTTCTCACATTTACCTTATCCATGTCTATTGTATCACAAGTTTATCATGTAAGTTGCTATTTAAACTCAAATTTGTTATAGTGCTACAAAATATATGCCACAGTAATATTACAGCTTAAAAACTTAATCTTGTAATGTTGAATTAGGGCCTTGTATAACACAAATCACATTTACATGTACATGTATATTTGGACATGAATTCCCCAGTATTCATTCAGTGACCATACATTATGGAATTCTACTATCTGTCCATCTTTCAACATACATTGTACAACGTAGCTTGCAATGTTATAACTAAACTCAGCAAAGCATGGGTAGAATTTGATTTTTTTCTTGCATGTGCATTAACTGTGAGGGAAGTCCCCATTGTTACTGATTTTTTTCCTCATCTACTGAGTTTTGGGACTTAAAGCACTGAAAAGGAGGGCCTTGCATACACTATTCATTTTACATGTACATACATTTTTTGGATGTATGCATTTACTTGTATACATGTACTAGTAAATTTTGACCTGGTGTGGTTCCAAGTTCTTGGCACAATACATTTTATGAACATGTTTGTGCATATACATCATTGTAACATATAACTTAAATGTTCAATGATAAAATTTTTATTTAGATATTAATTCAACAGCCATTCAGTTAGACTTTATACAGTAGTTTTATTTTTACGGTATCTTTTAATTAGTGTACAGTGGTGTTAGAAACTTACAAAAATGTTAGATTTCTGCATGGAGATTAGAAAAATTGAAATAGAAAAATGTAGTACATGTAATGCTTGATATCCCCTGATTTCATGTAAACATACATTGTACCTTGAACCTTGCATGAATTGTGTCAAAGTTTCTATTCCACAATACAAAGTACACTACTTTCAACACTAATTTTAATTTCTTCACTCTTCACAGTGGACACTGATTGAGTGGAGTCACAGTGTCTCCACCCAACACAGTGGAGTCACCATTTCAAAATATACTTGTAGTTTAATTCTTATGTTTACATGACAAAATTCGTTAAATGATTCATGAAGTTTGAAAATCATTTGAGTTACATAGACACATTAAAAGAAAAGTATTGGAATGGGGTAATTTTATCTAAGTTTTTAATGTAGTAGAGACACAGTGGAGGAAAATTATGATCCTGTTGTTAGGAGTGGAGAAATTAAAATTGTGGTTGGTGGGATTTTACATGTAGTAACCTTTTTTTAAAGATATTTTTATTTAATAAAGAAAACTTGATTGGCCATATTTAAAAGGTTAACCAAATGCTTTGGTTGTTCTGAAAATTTCATGACTTTATTTTTAACTTGTACAATTTACATTTAGGTCAATAGCCAAAAAAATCATTACTGCCGAGCACTGCTCGATGAGGCACTGACTGCTTGAGAAAAGTGCTAATTTAAATTTTGTATGCAATGAACAAATAAAAGTTTATTACATTTTTGTATCCACTGCAAGTTAATGCTGAGAATAACAAACTCTAAATTATCATAACTCAGCATTTGTTAGGATGACTTTATGTGTCTGATTAGATGAGTTTTCTTCTCAAGAATTAGAAATGAAGGTGATAAAATTTTAATACTTTAACTCTATTCAAAATACTTATTTAAAAATTTGTCATTAACCTTTCTGGTTTCCTTTGAAATTTTAATATTTAATTTTTTCATGTTACTTGTTAATGTTAATATCTATGTTTTTACCTTTTCTGCTTTGAAATTTCGCAAATTTTTATTTTCTGAACTAAATACCTGATTTGAAGTTTAATAAACCATTTAACTGATCCTCCTTAAACTTTTAATGTTTAATATTTTAAGTCTGTACAGAATGCTAATAACTATGATAATTTGTGACTTCACTATGGTTCATCCTACCTTTAATTTTAACATCTTTGATCTAAGCTCAGCATGTCCCAATGGTATTTGTAAAAACTTAAATCTAAAGCAGCCATTTAAACAGGTATTATATTTATGATTATGGAAAAAGCTGTTTTCTCAATGCATGACAAACAACATGATTTGTAAAATGTTATTTAATCAAAATATGTACTTTATACAATACTTGTGAATATGTTTATTTAAAAAGAGATTTCACACTGGAGAATGCCACAGAAGGTGAAGTTAATTTAAGCGAATATTTGACAAACAAGATGTGCATAAAATTGATATATAATGTGAGAAACTTTACTTTTCATGTCATCCAGCTGCTGTTATGAGTACATGTACATGTAGGAGGGATTAATGAATAGGATTATATAAGCCAGATAAACATTTATTATTTGATAATTTTACAGTCATTTACAGTTAAAAGTCATTTTATTGATCAAACCAATATGAATGTCATGGACAACTTTATTGCAGGGGTCGAAATAAGCACTTTCCCTGCTACTTTCCGCAGCAAGCATGTTTCATGACAAGCAAGTAAAAGTCACACAGAGCTGGACCAAAAGGCAACATAATTTTTGACTTTTTCTTTTTAGCATTCTGGGCCAGTTCAATTATTGTTAAATTTCTTTACTTGACAAGTTAGGCAAATTTTCTTATTTCTATCTACATGTATGTTTACATGTACATTGGTACATGTATGTCATACTGACATTTAATAAGTCCATCTGTGATTTCTTCAGTGAAATGGATATTCAAAAGAGGATTCAGATAATTTTTCACTTGATACAATTTGTATGACTGATGTCACTATATGTAATAAAAGGACATTGAAAAGAGAATTAAAATAATCTTCCACTTGCTACAATTTGTTTGATTGTGATGTCACAAATAGAAAGAATAATGAGAAGGAGGTTGAGGTATTTTTCACTTTCTACAATTTGTCTGACTATGGCATGTACATGTAAAGCATTTAGTACAACTTTGACAATAGGTTGCTAATGTGTTAAATCTGTTGTGCAGAATTGTTACATGTACATTATGGGTACATGCTGTTCCATCTCTTGTCATAGTCTGAGACACATGTATTTTGTAATACATTTTTTAAACAGGCTGTATTGCAATTGCCTAATATGCAGTAAAACACTGCTATTGTAGTATGCTTGCATCAGTTGAGGGCAGTTTATTTATGATAACTTGAGTAAAACTTACCAGATCTTTTTGAAATTTCTACATAGTGTTCCTAGATACTCCAGGGCACAGGGCCCTTAATAGTTTTTTTGAGGACTTTGCCTTATCCATTTTGGAAATGGACAGCTTAAAGAAGGAAAATAGGTCTATCATTAGACCTGATGGGAAAAGTTTATTGTTTATCAGATCTTTATGATTCAGATGAGTATATTTAATTTTTGAAGAAGTACATGTGTTTAAGGACCTTACGGGGTATACAAATATATTTACATTTAGGTCTGAATCGTGATGTTCTATGGTGGTATAATGACATTTTCCCACATCAGGTATTGATTATACCCCCACAATTTGTGGGAGGTACATGTAAAAATGAATGTAGTGATAGGAACGTCTGTCCTCCCATCTGCATTTTTGTTGCATAGAGGGATGCCCTTCTCTTATTCCCTACTCCTATTTAATGCCACTTAATGTACTGTAAATATTTTATTCTTTTAGATGTACTAATGTTCACTGTTTCTCTGGTGGACAGAAAACTGCAAAAATTATTTTAACACTGTGTTATGCTTATCCTTTTTTGAAACTGTAGAAATTAATTCCCACAGATATGCTTACTTGATGGAATCAGAAAAATTGACAACCATAAAAATTAATCCATTTATAGTATTTAATGAAATTTTCAAAAATTATTTATTAAACATCAAGGACAAAAATTCTGATTCAGGGTGTTTGACTAGTATAGAGGAGGGACCAGGGTCTGTTCAGTTGGTACATTATTCTCTTCTCTTGAAAAGCATGAATATCTCCCATAAAACATTAAACCATAACCAATCTATATAACCAGTCATCAATTTAAAGTCTGTGTTTTACTTCCTGCTACTGAAAACCAATATTTTTTCCTGATTATTATTTTTGATAAGGACAAAAAATTAAGAACAAATCTTCCTGAATGCTTTACATGTACTTGTATTTCAGTTTTTTTGTTTTTGATCCTACACAAAAATATTAATGTAATTCCTTTTATATCATTCAATACCTCTTTTATATCCAATAAACCGGTAGTCCAAAGCCCAAACCTGGTAAAAATGCTTGTGGGCCAGTAAAAAAACTTACAGGCCAGTATTTTAAATTCTCCAAAATAGGGATTTGGCCTGTGAATAAAAAAAAATACAGTGAAGACTGTTGGCATATATCTGAAATGAAAAATTGTAGTATTAACGCCATCTGCATTGAAGTAAGTACCGTGAAGTAGTGAGTTACATTAGTACATATATATACACACACCAGAAGTTTAGAAATACTTGTACAGTGTATGAGGCCAAAATTGAAATTAGGTTTGTTTCCCCTTATCCTTAACTTACCCATAAAATTTAGCCCTAACCATATAATTTTATTGCAGTTCTCTAACAAGATTTTGAAAAAAATCAAAGCAACACTTTTTACTTCTTCGATCTTGGTTTTTACAGAATAAATGCATTGTATGACATTTGGGAATAAACAATATTTCTACCTATCTACCCAAAGCCAGGAGCTAGAATCAGGTTACAAGGGGAAATAAACATTATTTTAAGTGTGACCTGACTCAGATATCACTGTCGAGTTGGTAGTTTCAGTCCTTTCCTTCAAAATTCTCAATAACTATAGGATTCAACTAGTCCAAAACAAGAAAAGTACCGGCACACATCATTTCACTTGCCCAAATCAATTTTTACTACATGTAGGCCCAGGCTTCAGGCTAGTGGCTAAAGGCGAGCATTGTTGTTTATAGTTGTATCTTATAACTTTGTCAAGTTTCTGTCACACTAAGCTGGATTATTGCAGTAAATACTATTTAAATGTTGAACATAGTCAGTATTTAATTATACTTATATAAGTACAGGAATACCAGAGTGGTGCAGAGGAGTTTAAATCTAGGTCACGGTGCCATAACGTCAATTTTGATTATTAATTTTTACCTACAAATTGACATGGTTTAAGATCTTTTGATGTGTTGTATTTAAATTAATGAAGGGATATGAAACAATGTTTTTGGCACGTAGTAATGTAGATAGATGATTTGCTAGTTGAGGGTCTAGATATTTACTGTGGAGTGATGTATTTAAAAGTACCTTATAAAACATACCTATATAAAGACCAAGGGAATATTTGGAGTAATACATATACATGTACAATGAATATTTCAACACTGTTGGGATACTGTTGGAAATTGATCATTTACATGTATGGCCATCTACATGTACATCATGTACCTTATTTGAAGTAAATCTTGGTTCTCTGAAGTTGGATAACCTTTATTCAAAAAACCTATTATATAATTCAAGTTTTTAATAGCACTCCAGCTAAGGATCATGCAAAATGTGATTCATGGTTAAAAAGCCTACATATTTTTATTTTTGATATTTTGTTTGAAATGTCATAGTAAACAGAAATAAACGTGGTTTTTCATATAATCCGTGTTCTTAGGAGATAAAGATTATATAGAATGCTCTGTAGATTTCAAAATTAAGGGAGATAACTCTGTAAATGGCACTCAAATACAATAGAATCTACTGTATTTTCAATATCAGTTATCTCCTAAAAGCAGGCAGATTTGAATGAATAATTACACATTTCATAGTATAGACCCATAAAACAACTTAATTACAAAAATAAAAATATGTAGCCTTTTTTGGGGTGTATCACATTTTTCGGATTTTGCATGATTCTTACAATGACAGCTACTTAAAAAATTTGTTTATTATCAATTGCAGGATAGAAATTGGCAGTAGCCCAGTCACCTATGGGTTCTTTACTTTCAGATGGGCTACCAAATGTTTGGGTCAAATTTAGTTGAATATACAGCAAGTATTCAACAGAAATGTTATCTGGGCTGCCATCTTGAAATAATCAAGTTTAAGTTTGAGTTATCGTTGTATTGACCTGAAAGTTACTGGTATATATATATGTTTATCTGCAGTGGGTCAAAGAGGTAATCAAATGAAATTTCCAGAAGGCCTATAAACTGTTTTGAATCTACAAATTGAGATTTGTGAACTTGACTCATTTGATACAACTTTTATGGGTCATTTTCAATGCTTATGGGGATTTCATGCATGCTCTCTTTAAAGTGACCAATGTGCCAAGTTGATTGGTATTAAGATACAAACAATATTTTATTTTAGGTGTCAGTAATTGAGTACTGACAGTGACCTTACCAAAAAAGAGATTGGTTGACTGCAACCACTTCAGCAGTAATCAGAAATCTCATGTTTTCATCTCAAAAGACGTAATTAAAGGCTTGATATATCACAAATTATTCTCTTTTAAGAAAGCTGAAATACTCATCTTCACGTTTTCCCATTAAAATATAATAATTATCTGCTTTTATGCCTTGGCAAAACACTTTTCAGTACTTCAAAGTTGCTGGCTTACACACGGATGGAAGCAGAAACAATATTTTTCTTTAATCAGCTCTTTGCATGAATTGTGTTAAAGGCAGAAATATGTTGAATACATGTAACGATGTTTGTACATGTAAAATGCATCATTTATCTAAAACCTGGGTCAAGTGTCATTAATGTTTGAACATTTACATGTTATTGTGTTTACAATGTTTTAAGATTTCTAAAAATTTTACCACTCCATTTGTGAAAAATTGTTTTGTCAACAAATCAACTCCTTGCCAGTACATAGATATTTTAGATTTGATACCTCAATGGATTACATGTACCTTTACACAGGCAAGTTTATATTCTTTAGAGGTTTTCCATGTTTCCTTGTAAAAATCAGGCAGGTCCTGTGATATTAGGTTGGTATATGGTACATTTTATCCCATTGAATTTTTTGTTGCAATGTAATGTACCAGTATCATGTGTTCATGTATGTCAAATAAGATAAAAATTGTGTTAAATCGACAATCTGTGGTTCAGAAAGTGACTTTTAGGTTCCTTAACAAAGCAATCAAATTTTGCTCTAATGAAAGAGTTATCTCTCTTTCATCATTTGTACCCCACGAAACATTAGTGTTTCCATAGTAGACCTCATGGACATTGTATCATGTGCTACAAATACAAATGATACATGTACATATATATGTATGCATGGGCAGGACTTCTGTACCATTCTATACATTCTAATATATCACTGTGCAACCTGGTAAGGGGCTTTACATGACTTTTCTATGACTGTCACTTTTATGAAGGAAATACTGCTGTTTGGAATCATAGTAGTCCAGAAGTTTAAAAATGTCAATCTTTGGGAACATTGATTGAAATCATTTTTACAGAGGACACAGTCTGTGTTAAAACAGTTTCCTATAATGCATTGATACATATACATTTATACATGTTTACAATAAAATTGAATTTTCAAAACAAAAATTGTTTACAGTAATCCCCATATGTTTTGCCTTATATAAATGTAAGTCTTAGTGTCCTAAAACATTTAAATGTTGAAGGAGAAACAATGGTCAGACAGACAGACAGACAGATAAGCAGACAGTACACTCACATCACCCATTGTTCAATACTCTTTCGTCATTAAAGAATGAAAAAAAAAACTGTCTTTAGTTTTCTTTGTGTAAAGTTTGTAATGGATTGTATTACATTTTATCTATTGATAAAACTGTTTTGTCACGTTTACATTTAAAAATAGGGAAATAACGTAAACCATGGCTCTCCTAACATTTAATATAACAAGGTAAGTTGTATTGTGCTTAAACATTTTAGGAGACATTTTCAGTTTTTACAGGTACACAAAGGGGATACTATATACTCTCAGACTGTGGAGAAACTTCTATATATGTACAATCTAACTTGCTTCAGAGAGGACCTGTATTCAGCACTTACCTGTCGTAATGAACTCCAGTATTCAACAGTAACCTTTCTAAATAGACTGTGATTAAAATATCTGTATATGGTGCATTCTATGTAATATTAACCTGTATATAGAGACCACTTGTCTTATGTGACTATAATTTTGCTCTTAGAAGCTCACATACATGTAATATTGTTTTTTTTTTTTACTATACATGTACATGTATGTGAGGAAGTATTAAAAAGTATGGGGGGTTCATTTAATGCAAAAAGTCTTCCTTTACCTTACAATATGGGTTGAAAATATTTACATGTATCATTAAGTATGGTTTATTGTGACATGTTCAAGGTTTGTTGAAGGTTTCATCATGTAGTACAGTGCAACTTGTCAAAACCAGCATCTTTTTTTATTCCCATTGTATCATTTTAATTAATTTTACACCCATCCTGGGTAAACTGAGCACCTGTCTTAACTAAATCTATTTTAAAGTTCAAAGGAGGTTAATCAGGACATGTTTCACTGAATCCCATAGTTTTCCAGCAGGCCTGAAACATAGGTTCATATTTTTAGTGGTCTGAGGTCTGAGACTCTCAATTTCTGACTGAGGATGTTTGAAATTTCATTTACGTGAGCTATGGACATTCAACCATTTGAATTGACATTTATTAGGAACTTATGCTTTCCTGAAGTCAATTTTTGATTTGTAGCTTCCACAAGTCCAGGCATCGATTTCACAAAAAGTCAAAAGTGTGAATTTAATCGTAAATTATGACGTCACAAAGCTATTTTAGGTTGTAATGTTATTACATACGATCAACTTTACACATGCGACTTTTTGTGAAATTGACGCCAGGACCTTTAACTCTTGACTCATTGCTATAAGAGTCTTTTAGAAGAAGATGAAAAAATATATACTGCATGATAAAATGATACCTGCTTTATCTTAAAATCCATGTAAACAATTTTATCTACATTGAACTCGTTGAATTGTGCTTAGAAACAACGATTCTAACATACAACAGCATATTCATATCACTTGATATACATTTAGTATGCCCTTTCTATCATGTTAAAATGTGCTCAAGTCCCTTTCTCTAAGAATTTGCCCCTCTTCCTAAATTTTTTCATGGAAATTACATTTTTATGCTAGGCTTTCTTCTATACAAATAAAGGGAGTGGAATAAGGCAAAGTTTTAAATTCCTCCACTGCATGACAACGTCTCCTGGTTATCTTTTAAGTTATGAGCAATGTCAAAAACAGGAAACAGGTAACAAGTTCAAAGGTGCATGTGCCAACCTCTGTACTTAGGAGATTGCCCAAAAACAACTATTTTGGGCAAATTTTGCATATTTTTATTAGAAAATGTGGTTGCAAGATAAAAACAACAAATGAACATTGCCAAAGATATCATTATATCTATTTGGGAATACTTGGGATTTTACTGTTCATAAAGCTCATCAAATTAATTTGATATTTTTAGGCTATATACATGTATTGTATATTTATCTGCAGTACATGTACTGCAATGTACAACAGAGGTCATTTTAAGGTTGTCATATCCTCTTGTCAGTAACAGCCAGAGGTGCAGCTGGATAGCTTATTTGCTATGATAATATAGTATTTTTCTATTTCACAGGTAAAATAATTCATTTTCCCCTTTTTGCTACAGGACATACTTTATACTTATAGATATGACAGTTACTTGTGAACTCTAAAATGCCAAATAATAATACAAAGATGCTTTTTCTTATCATCCGTCTTCATGGGGTACCAATGTGGATTTTGTGGGTTTGGTAAACCATGAAATTTGGTTACCAACGCAAAGGAAATATTCCATTAGTTTGTATGATAGAGTTATCAAATCAACAAATTGAAGACTCCACAAACTGATCATTTTCCCCTAATCCATGAATATTGGTACCCACGAATAAAAGTACTTTCACAATATTGTCTTCCAAAATTAGTCTTTTCTATGTGTAATTAACCTGTGTATGAACACCATCTTTCTTATCTGTCCATGTTTTTTCTCCGCTCAGGGACTAAAGGTCTCAGTATCGTATTAATTTTCCCATAGACTTCTACAGTGAAGTGCATATTTTTAGGATTTTTAAAAAAATATGTAAATTGATTCAATAAAACTTTCACTTATGTAGCATTTCTAAGGACATGTGAAAAAATAATTTCCCGCAAAGAAAATAGGGTGAATCCACGAAGATCGGACAGAAAAGTAGTCTCGAACTATAAATAGCCATTTTCCTTACTTTCACTTTCGTTTTGCACTCACCAAACCAACCTTTTCAGTGGAACATTTTTATGATATTATGTTAGATTTTCTTTTAAAAAAGTTCTTCATCTTACAGTGTGTTGTTTGCTCTATTTTATAAGTCATTGTTCATATCTTTTGACAAAATATTAGTTTGTAGAGAGGCAAAAAGAAAATGCACTATATTTTTATAGCATCCATGTTTTGACGTACACCTGCTCAGGGATATGCAATACGATACTGGTACCTATTACTAATAAACATTTCAATATAATCATAAAAGTTGTTGTTTTTCTGCTAGAGTATTCATTTTCATACTGAAAATTCAGAACATCATTGCCCTGCTATAAACATGAGTTTTCTATTAAAATTTTTATATAGGTACCCTATTCCAGGCATGAGACTAATATCTCAGTGTTAGCCAGAAAATATTACTTTTGATAAAAAGCTGCTGCATTAGTCAAGCTAAGCAAATTTGTGGTTTATTCTGACATGGTAGATACATGAGCTGTACTATGAGTTCCAAATCATTATTTAATCCCCACTTGTGACTTCCATATATGGAAATATTAATATTCGAACCTCCTTCTTTGTCTTTAACTCAAGGGAGCCTCTTGTTTAAAGTAAAGTATAATGACTGGTACAACCAACTGTTTTAAACTATAGATATGGTCATTTCAATTATAATAAATAAAAAAAAAATATACCAATATCATAGTTTTAAAAAAAATATAGCTTTTCATATGCAGAAAATACAGATTTTAAGCCATTTTGGTACCCCAGGCAGATACAAAAGGACCTCAATATGACAGGAAAAGGACTTTTTCTTTAAAACAGATAGCTATGATACAAGAAAAATAGTTTATTGGTATAAATATTATAATAACAACTGTTTGCTTTAGATACTTTTTGAAAAAATTCAGTTTTTATATGAAAAAACACCTTTATTTTTCTTGCCGCATTAGAATCTGTCCATTTGAACCACTAAAAAAAGTCCACTAAAAAATTGGCTGTTGACTTTTGTGACATTTCTGTGTTTAAATCAACCACACAGTTATATGGCAACTCATTTTAGCTATTTATTTGAAAGAAAAACAAAAAATAAAAAAAATATTCATTTTTTCATATATAAGAGGCAATGTATGGAAAATGACTATTTTCAAGTCCTAACCACATACTTAAAATGTGTTGTAACTTGAAAACTATCCTTTATGCAGGAGTATTACTTGCTTTAGGTTACATGAATATAGATATGCTCATCATAAACAGTCAAGATAATAATTTTATTGAACTGATATTATACAAATTCATGAAAACAAAATGCATTTCCAAATTTGGTAAAGATTAACCATAAATGCAAAAAACCAGAGCTACCATAAAAAATCAGGTTCAAAAGTTGGCTAATTCATCTTAAAAGTGTTACCTGCATTGGGGTACTACTTTTTCAGCTGGTAAAGACCCCTTGCTGAATATCCAACTTTACTTGAAAAACTGGCTTACTAGGTCTCAGTATCGTATTAATTTTCCCATAGACTTCTATAGTGAAGTGCATATTTTTAGGATTTTTAAAAAAAATATGTAAATTGATTCAATAAAACTTTCACTTATGTAGCATTTCTAAGGACATGTGAAAAAATGATTTCCCGCAAAGAAAATAGGGTGAGTCCACGAAGATCGGACAGAAAAGTAGTCTCGAACTATAAATGGCCATTTTCCCTACTTTCACTTTCGTTTTGCACTCACCAAACCAACCTTTTCAGTGGAACATTTTTATGATATTATGTTAGATTTTCTTTTAAAAAAGTTCTTCATCTTACAGTGTGTTGTTTGCTCTATTTTATAAGTCATTGTTCATATCTTTTGACAAAATATTAGTTTGTAGAGAGGCAAAAAGAAAATGCACTATATTTTTATAGCATCCATGTTTTGACGTACACCTGCTCAGGGATATGCAATACGATACTGGTACCTAAAGTCACTAATCACTGGTTTGACTATATATATTTGCAACCGCAGGAAAGTAACTTAAGAAGTTGTATTTGGAATCTTAAAATAGTACCAGTTTCTTGCAGCTTCAAGTTGTCCATTAAAAGTAAATATAATCCCTTTGAAATTTAACTCCATGGTCATTGACATTTTCATAGGGGCCCTCAATTTTAAGCTCACGTTTACCAATGATCCATAAAAGATTTTAAATGTTTTGTTCTTCATGAAGTAAATATAACAACTGTATATGGATTACAATCCATCGTATTGAAGTGACGTATGTACCCTAGTTTATAGTTTTATTTTGTTGATAGCATCTGAACAGATGGATGATTTTTTTCTTTTGGATTAAATTTGTACATGTAACTAAGATGTAAGCATAGTAGCTCTAGATTTTTTTGTATAAAGGTGGAGGGGTTGTTAGTTATTTTGAAGTGGTGAACTCTAATTTAAAGTTTTGTACTTGCATTATTTTGTTGATAGAATCTGAATAGATGTAGAATGTTTCTTTTGGATTAAACTTGTACATGTAATTAACATGTAAGCATAGTTAGCTCTAGTATATATTTTTTTTAAGGGGGATGGGTTGTTAGGTATATTGAAGTGGTAAACTCTAATTTATAGTTTTACACTTGCCTGGTTTTGTTAAAGCATTATAAATAATGTATAATTTGTTTCTTTTGGATTAAAGTTGTACATGTAAACGTAGTAGCTCTACATTTTTTTTATAATAAGTGGATGGGTTATTAGTTTTATTCAGGTGGTGAACTCTGATTTACAGGTAGTCTGTAATCAGTCATTGATTCATGATATAGTTGAGTATATTGGTTTTGAGATTGTATCAAGTACATAAGCACAGTATCAGAGCGGTTCTGGTAAGTGCTGGTCTAAGGTCCAGGGCCCTTAATATCTGATTAAGGACAATTGAATATTTATTTATCTGTGTTTGTGACCTGCCATACTGTTGTTCTTCACATTTACTCTTATGAGGACTTTTCACTTTATCTGAAGGACTTTTTATATAAAATACAATAAAGTCCAGAATCTTTCACTCTTGAAAGTATATTTAAACCCTTGTATTGCATGAAGTTAATATATTTTATATAAAGTATTGATTAGATGTCGCTAAAAACTACAAATATTTTGATAGATCTGTACTTCATAAGCAGATTATAAAGTTATAGCAGATACTTAAAGTATATTGTATATTATATATACTGGGGATGTCAGTAGAAGCCTCAGTGGGCAAATTTGACAGCTACTTGCTCATATTTTGACTGCTACTCTATTTAAACAATAAACAACTCTTGCAAAATTTTCATCACTTTACCTGCAACTTCTCCCTTTTTCTTGCTTCATAAAATATTACTGATATCCCTGTATACAGTCAAACCTGTCTTGAGGAGGTAGATCTAGGGTAAGAGACATAATTCTTGTAAAATGCTGAATACAAATGTTCCAATGATTTGTATGAGTTGTGTCCCTTACCCTAGGTCTACCTCCTTAAGTGACATATAAAAGGAGAGTAAAATCATAGTCACATACGACAGGTGATCTTTGTAGACATGTTAGGCCATAGAAAAAAACTTGTTTGTTTAAGGTTACCCTACCTACCCTAGCACATTTTATTGCTGCAGAACTATCTTGTTTTAGCTGAGCATTGTATTAAAGTCCAGAAGTCCTCCCATAACTGTCTATATAAAACAACTTTAATAAAATGATTTTACAGGTGGTTGCTAAGAATAGTTATTGCTGAAAACAGGTGGTTGCTAAGACAGGTTTATCTATACATTTTGTACTATTGTTCTTCAATTTCTGTTGTGTCAGGTTGACACTGTCACTGAAGTACAATTTTGATCATGATAGTACAGTTCTGTAGTCTTGTCAGGTCAGGCTTTACTAACCATGTTGTAATAAACCGCAATTTTATTACCTTTATTTGACCGACTTAAAGTTATGTGGATTTTGGTCCTTACTTGATTAACATAACCTTGATTTGCACCTTTACATGTAACTTAAGTTCCAAGGATACCACAAGGGAATAAGCTTCAAATTTTCTCTCTAGGGGCCCCACTTCCAAAAGAGAAATGGTTGTAGTGATCAAGTAGAATTATCTCTGAGAGAAATTCATTTTTTTCTGTACATTTGGTTGGATGTAATTATTATTCCTAGTGGACATGCTGGACAGTATATGGTATCACTGGTTCATTCTTTATGGAAGCACTTGTTACATGTACTTTCAGAACCAATCAAAACATTTGATTGTAATGCAGAGATATACTGTAACTCTGGAATTTTCTGGGTCAATGACTTATACTTGTGACATGAAATGGGTGATTTCAAGTATTACAGTCGGCCGATGATTAGAATAATGCATTATTGTTACACACAAAAAATTGGACTATTGACCCATGCCTCCATATGTTTTGGGGTCATTTTTATAATTTTAGGGCCAATGGTTCTTGCCCCCTCCTAAAGTGATCCCTAGAAATATCGTCATGCATCATTTTAGAATCAAAGTTTATTCATACTGAAAATGGCTAACAGTCTGAAGAGTTTTGCATATTCTGAGTACATTTTTTTTAAATTTGTAATTTAAGTTACATGTATTGAACTTTTGCATCTCTTAATTAAAAAATTCAATCCCTAAAGTTTCCTTTCAGTGCCCAAAGTTATGGTAGTGATCTTCATTGTACTTTTATACTTTGTCCTGATTGGTCCATTTTGTTTAGATGATACATGAGCTGTTCACCTTTGAAACAGTGAAATGTCAGTTTCTGTAAGAATCAGGCAGTCGATGAAACATGGTATGAAAAAACCTATCATGTTAATAGTGTAATTTAACTATTTGCACCGTCAGAATCAAGGAAATGAATATTTCAAAGGCAGTTAACTCTGTCAAAAACCTCATTTTTCTAAGATTCTATTGAAAATTTCTGCACAAAGCCAGTGATGCAGAGATCAAAAATGGTCTTTTCAAATTGAGAAAGTATCCTTGAGTGATATTTCATTGTCATTGTCAGATCGGAGTGGTTTTAACATGCATGTTTCTGATTTTTCCCATTTTGCCTGATTCTTACAAACACTGACACCTAATGTAGGAGATTTGCCCCCATTGATAATGTCTTATGCAGGATATTTTTACATAAAAGCAAATTTTGATGTAAAAATCATTTATTTAATATTTTTCATAGAAGATAGTTACCAAAACAGATATACACCCACAAGTCCTAACTTACTGTGGCCTTCTAAGTGATCAAAGTAATAGTCATGCTTATAATTTTGAAGATGTTCTCCATAGCATACAACTGAGTTTTGTCATTACTTTGAAATTATTTCACAGAATCTGTACATTTTTATAAGTACATGTATTTTTTGTAAGGTTAAAAACTATTGGACAATGAAACCTCTAGAGGTCCCTTACCTGAAAAAAAAAACCAAAAAAAAAACCATCAATACTGTCCAGGTGGTATGGATTTGACATGTATTTAACAAGATTAAAGACTTGCTTCAGACATGGCTACTTTATTGTGTTTGTTTAGGTTATGTTTTGTTTACATTCTTCCAGAGTGTGTAATGTCTTTCTGCTCAGTATAGGTTTAAATGAACAGATCGATTCACAGCCTGTGCCATATCTATATCTTTTTTTTTCTATGGTTAGATTTATTGTATGCCGTGAGGGTACTGACCAGCTATGTTAATGTAGTCAGATCAGTTTCATAAAGAATATTGCACTGCTTCCATGAGTTAAGCATGAACTTTGTTAACTTTACTTGAAAATTTATAGTAATTAGTCAGTGTGGTTGGCAGTGTGGTTTGAGAATTCACTCAAAAAGGGGAGGGTTTTACATGTATTAACTCGGTATTGCAGAAGTGAAAATCTTCAGCTATATTACACCTCGTAGAGAGTAATGTATCAAGAGTTTTCATTAAGAACCGGCTAAATGTCAAAATGTAGACAGTTCAAAAAGTGGAAATGGACGCTTCAAAATCGCAATGGGCCCCATTCCCCCTTTGATACATTTTGAAGGTGTAGATGGTCCATTTTCTCTAATAAGCCTGTTCACTGAAAAGATATTGAAAGCCCTGAATGTATATATATATATTGCAAGCAACAAAAGAAATAGCTAAAATGTATGAAGGATAAACAACAAATATTCCTGCTTATGTTACATAAAATGAAATAGTGAATACAATATAAACTTTGCGCACATTTTTTTTTCTAATTTTATGCTTTGTTTTGTTACAACTGGGTCACTGTTAATCTATGGTATCAAAAACCAGAGATATATATATATACATGTACATGTTGATTTATTGAGCATGCTTTGTACTGTTTTTAGACTTATCAGGTGCCAATTTTAAGGTGACTGTTCTGATACTCTGTTCAATATAGCACATACCTTACCAAAACAGATATACACCCACAAATCCTGGCTTACTATGGCCTTCTAACTGATAAAAAAAATTGTGTACTTTTCCATCATGCTAATAATTTTGAAGGTGTTTTCCATAGCATACAACATACAGGATAAGGATTTGGCATTGTACTATTTTATTGGCTTTCCTAGAAAAATGGTTTCATTTCATGGACATCCGCAATAGGTTTATCTGGAAAATATTTTATTACATTTCATGGACAGCTTCAATACCTCAATCTGGAAGAAATTTTATTTCATTTCACGAATTGCAGGTAACGTCAGAATAGGACGAGATGAACTTGCTTTTTACAGACAATGATTAAGTGCAAGGTTGTATTTCTACTTGAGATTTCACATATAAACAGGAAAATATTTCAGTATCTAAGGACTGCAATGAAAGTGACTTGATTAATGTTTCCTTTACAGGGAGATAACTCTAGGTAAACATCATGTAGAGTTAGTTCATTTTCATTTAAAACCAGCCATTACTGTTCAGGCCTTAAGCTAATTATTTTTTTACACATTCTGATACTGGGTTACAGAAAAGTAACTGTGTTATATTGTACATGTAATATGATTAGACAAACATTGCCTGGTCATTTTTAAATAACTTCTGTGATAAATGGAAATGAAATACTGGTACATGTAGTTACTGTGGAAGGTGGATATACATGTACATGTAGTACAACATAATTTGCATTTCAAATGTAGTTGATGAAATTTAAATAAAAGTATCCTACATATGCATGTGATTTTCTCGAATTTTACCAGATCTGTATTAATTTTACAAATTGTGTGCTACTAAAACTTTCAAGGTGTATTTCAAGTTTTTGGATTTATAAATGTTCGCACATGTACATGTCTGTTTGGCAAGTTTATCAAAGAATAATTAAAATGCTAAAATTAAAAAAAAAAATTACAAGGAAAGGTGTATTTTGACTTGTTTTTACCCTTAATGTTAGACCCATACTTATTTCAAATTATTATGCAGGGTGAGATTTAGTATAATCATTTGACATTCAAATCAATTTGATTTATTTTCAGGTATAAAGATTAGCACCTGTATCATGGAAGAGACCGGGGACGAAGAAAAGGTTATATGAAGGTGTAGGATTAGGAGCCTATATTTAATACCTGTGTGTGAAAACATTACTATAGCAGTATGGATAATAATCCAAACTTACCCATTAGAGATTTAGGATCCTTTGCTACGTCTCATGTACCCAGCGATGCTGATATCAAAGGTAATCATTTTAGTATATTATAATCAAGGTGAGATGTAATATTATTGTTTGACATTAATAAATTATTTAGGATCCTATGCTACATGTACGTCTTATGTTTCCAGCTGATATCAAATGTTACTCATATTTGTTAATTGTACTCAAGGTGAGGTTGAAAATTAGTTACTTGATCTCATGTACCCAGTAATTTTAATGTCATTTTGTACATATACATGTGTGTTATATTTGGTAATTCAAAACAAGTTCATGATCTTTTACTATGTCTCATGGTCTCAGTGATGCCGTTTGCTGTTTTAGTAGTATGTACTCAAGATGAGATTTAGAACTTTATGGTATTTGTGATTTAGTATCATGTGCAAGATCTCATGTTCCCAGTCCGGCCAGTGATGCGGATATCAAAGATAAAAGCAACATGTTGTATATTTGACTAAATATCAGATTACAGATCATTTGACTTAAGATAGTTAGGATTCTCTCATATTCCCAGCTAAACTGATATCAAAGTCAATGGTTAGTACATTTTACTGGAGATCAGATTAAAGAATCATTTGACTTTAGATATTAAGGAACATTTGCTATGTTTCTTGATCCTAGCAATCCTGTTACGGCAGGCAATTACCCACTCAGTCTGGAGATTTAGGATTATTCACTACATGTACTTCTCATGTTCCCAGATAAGCTGACTTCAAAGGCAATCTTTAGTAATATAACTGATACGTATGAGTCTTCGCTACATGCCATGATCCCAGCATTGCTGACACCAAAGATGATATTAACAAAATTGTAGAGATTTTAGGTCACTTTCTTCAACCTTTATGTTCTTTTTGATTCTGACTTCTATAACAATTGTTATGTAAATTATAGATTAAGGAATATTTGCTTCCTCTTTTGCTGCCACCCAAGATAATGACCCATTAAAGTGTAAGGACCATTTTTGGGTTTTTGATTTATCAAAATACCATATCGCCAGTTCATGCCTGGAACTTCCCTACCGTTTCTGTATGCTATACAAAATATTATGTAATTCCTTTTATATTATTCAATACATAATTTATAACCTGTTAGTATGCTTCTGACAATTATTCAGCTCAATAATATTCTATTTTTTCTGCAAATAAAATGAAGATCTAGTCTTAAAATGAACTAATGATATGGAGACTCCTTTTTGGCCTGGGAAGATGTTAAGTAATTAATTTGCATTTAGGGGATGAAGTTCTTGCAGTAATGTGTCAAAATGTATTAATGTTCTAAGCATGTTTCATTTAACTATCAGTCAATATCTCCATCCTATGATAAACAAACAGAAAGTAAAGAGCAGAGATTTTAACAAAGTAAAATTGGCGAGAAAATTCAAATGGATAAAAATTGGCTAGTTTTTAAAATCTATATTGATCAAGGAAATCATTTTCTTACAAGGCTGAAATTGGTTTCATTTGAGAATGATTACAGTGTAGGATAGTACTGTTGAAATCTTATTGCAAATTAACTTTTGGACATGTTTAAAAAATTGGAAAAAGGTGAAACAGAACAAATTTGTAGATGTATGTGAAGTTGGATACTTATTTCAATTATTGATTACAGTTTATACTTCAGAAATCAGTAGTATTGATTGATTTTCAGTTTATACATACATGTAATAGGAAGAACTGTTCTAAATAATATGGGAAATGCAAATGTATGATTATACTTTTATTTTACATCATGTAATCTGAGATTTTGTTCATGCTACAATTTTCACAAAATAAAAAAAAAATCAGTGCTAACAGCACTTTGATTTTTTTGTGATGCTGCCATTACATGCAATTTTAAGTAAGATGACATAGACTTTTTGTTCCCTTAACAGTAAAATTAGTACTCTAGATTTAGGACTATTTGTTTTTCATCTCTGGTCACCAGCAATGTCAACACCCCAGTGAGGTAATAACTTTTTCTTGATTGTTCAATCTTCTATATTATATTTGCTACATCTCATTGACAAATCTTCTATGTCAGGTTTCTAGTGATGCTGACATCAATGGTAATCTTTTTGGTAGGGATTTAAATTCAAGGTTACCTTCTTGCCATGCTTGTCAAATACAATTTTAAGTCTAGACATAAAATGTAAGAAATCTGAATAAGGTATTACTGTATAATCCTTTTGATAACCAATATTTATTATCCTTATCATTTTGGCAAGGTTTTAGGAATGAGCCTTGACTGAATTGAAAGATACTGGTATTTGGTCCAATTTTGTAGTTTGGAAATGCTGCATGAAATGTTTTCTTCAGCCCATCTAAAATGGACTTCACTTTACATCTATTTTTGCATTAGAAAAATGTCCATAATCTGACTTGTACTTGAGTATAAACAATTACCTTAGGTGTGGATTTTTTTTTAAAAAAGAGGACTCTACTGGCTCTATGGTTAACAGAGGGCTGTACTGACTCTATGGTTAACAGAGGGCTCTACTGGCTCTATGGTTAACAGAGGGCTCTACTGACTCTATGGCTAACTGAGGGCTCTACTGGCTCTATGGTTAACAGAGGGCTCTACTGACTCTATGGTTAACAGAAGGCGCTACTGGCTCTATGGTTAACAGAGGGCTCTACTGACTCTATGGTTAACAGAGGGCTCTACTGACTCTATGGTTAACAGAAGGCGCTACTGGCTCTATGGTTAACAGAGGGCGGTACTGACTCTATGGTTAACAGAGGGCGGTACTGACTCTATGGTTAACAGAGGGCGCTACTGGCTCTATGGTTAACAGAGGGCGCTGCTGGCTCTGTGGTTTTGTTTGCTCATTTTTGTCCAAAATTTGCTAGATATTAAGAAGATTTTATATCAAAAGAGGGTTTCCAACTTTAAGAGCCCCCTTTCCCTTGGATAAGCCACTGATAAGGTACTTTTTTTTTTACAGACCACCGATCTCAAGAGACGGTTACATACATTGGTCTCCAGCTACCAAAACAGCATGGCATGCGTAGACGGCATCGGCATCATCGGCACAAAAAATCAAACACAGAGAGGATTCAACAAGAAGAACAGGCAAATAATGCCGGTAAAGATTTGCTTAAATACATGTTTTAATACAGGCTTACCCAAGAATCATGTAAATGAAGAAATAATTGGAGGGGTATAAAGATTTTGTTGACTATTTAAGTAGCAGTCTTTATAAAAATTAGACAGAAGGTGATTCATGAAAGTTAAAAACCCACTGAATTCAATTTTATTTCTTGTTCAGAAACAGTTATTGGTCACAGAACCAGTCTTAGCTTTTCATTTGGTTGTTGCTCTTTTGAAATAAAAATCATATAGATTGTACATGAAATTGGCACTTTGCAAGAGTTATTGTTCTTGATTTGGTTTTATTTGGTTGATTTTAGTAGTATATAAATATATGATTTCCTAAAAAGTACAGATCTGAATGCAGAAATGATTGTCGGTATGTTAAAGTAAAGCATATATAGACAGAAAAAGCATTGTTTGTTTGGTGGGTTTTTCTACTCTGTCACCATGAATCACTTTACCGATTGCAGTGTCTGAATTTTTCCTGGACTGGTACTTAAACAATCTATAATCTTTCAGAAATGAAAAAAAATATTAGTAAGAGTAGTATTTGCTATTTGAATATTATGATAAATGACCTTCAAAAGTGCCAATAACTACTGAAAGATTTGTTTCTTTATTTTAGCAACACCACCTCGTATGAGAATACAGTACCTCCTTGGTGAAGAGGAAGATGATGAGCACACGTCACATGACTTATTCTGTGAGATGGAGGAACTTATCACAGTAGATGGGAAGGAACCACAATGGAAAGAGACGGCCAGGTATTATAAAGCTTAAGGCTGGTTCAGTACAATTCTTTGTAAGAATAAGGCAAAACATAAAAAAAACCCTGAAACAATATTTGATGTAAGGTTGTTCATGAAATGACACAAAGATATGGTAGGTGGTATATAAGTGTTCTTTCCAAATTGATAATGTATGTGACAGTTGTGGCCGTGAAAGTGATAATAAACATTTTTCCCTAGCTATTGTGATTAATTAGTTTCTAATATGACAAGCCTCAAAGGTCTTTAGACATCAGCTGAGGTAAAACGATGATAAACATGACTAACCTCATAGATACCGCATAGATCTACAACAGTCTTATTTCTAACATCATGGATAAGCTTTACCCAATTTAACAGACATCACAACAGAATTCTCCATAACAGTCACCATTTTGTGCAACACATAGGCTGTGTCTTTTTGAGAAATTTTTAAGAAATAAATCATATCAGAGTAAAACACTTGATGAAATTTAAAAAAATATAAATGAGCCATATAAAATTTAGAGAAGATATTTGGTAACCCCTTAACTGGTCTGATGCCTATAACTTGTACTCATTTATAGGTGGATAAAATTTGAAGAGGATGTAGAAGAGGGTGGAGAAAGATGGTCCAAGCCTCACGTGGCAACGCTGTCCCTTCACTCTTTGTTTGAGTTACGTTGTGGTCTAATGAATGGAACAGTCATGTTGGACTGTGAAGCCTCTGACATTCATTTTGTATTTGGTAAGTTTTAAAAATAATGTGGGTTTTTGGTCATATGAGGAAATCAGAAATGGGTTATGTAAACAATCTATAATTACATCGTATTCCACTGAAAGTTTTCAGGCATTTTGTGTCTAACAGTAGATGTTCATTTTGTCTTTTTTAACAAAATTAAATAGCGTTTGGTGATCTGAAATTATAAATTCACGTTGGAACATTTTGGTGGAAATAATATTGTGCCTTTATTACCCTGAAATGCCAAAATAATCTTTAAATTTTTACTGCAAAAGCATATTATATTCATACACTATGTAGTAAATCCATAATATGAAATTTATGTTAAAGCATCAGTGAGTTAGTTATTAAGATTCTTTTTTTTATTGGCAGATATGTTGGTGGATAATTTGATAGCTTCCAAACAGTTAGAGGAAAGTTTAAAAGATAAGGTTCTAGATACTTTGTACCTCCGACATCACCATCTTTATCAAAGGAAGCACCATGAAGACAGTGGTGGAAGCCGGTTTCATTTGCCCATCATCCGTTCCTTGGCTGATATTGGGAAAAAATTCTCTGCTCCGGGCAACCTTCATAACAATGGTAACTTTCTGATAGTTTTGTTTAAAATATGGTTTTCTAGGTTACTAGGTCACCATTTTGTAAAGAAACTTGAAAATGTGATTTAAATTGATCTCGGACTCTCATGCAGAGGTTTATGTGCTATTGCTTAGCTGTAACACTGCTTAAATGTGGGAGAGAGCTTACAAAGGCTTTCCTGATGCCTTCACTTCACTGGACACTATTAGTGATTGTTATAACATCAATATCACTATGGTATCCCTCCATGTCCCGAGAAATTTGCTTGTATTTTTGGCTTCCTGGTACGTAAGTCAGCAATTGTAAAGTTTCTTGTCAGGGTTTCTCATCATCTCTGCCGTTGTCCTCATGCCTAATATCTTTTAATTAATCTTGGAATAAAATATAGTTGAGAATTAACTAGTTGAAAAACCAGCCTCTGTGTGTAAATAAGTATAGTATTCTGGATTAAAGTTCAAAGATGTTAAAGAGAAGTGTTCACACCTTATGAATTTTTAAATATTGTTAATCAAATTTATTATTTAAAAAAAATAAATAAATTTTTTCAAGTAATACTGTTCTATTTAAAAATACATGTTAAATAGATTATTAATCATGAAAAAAATAGCAACAAAATCAAAAATTGATATACTTCAACACAGTCCTTTAAAATAAAAGGGTTGATGTAAGCAGCACAGGTAGAAAAGCTAGTGCCCTAGTGACGTATTACCTTTTAGATCATATTGGGATTTTTAGTTGATTTGGGTTAAATATATAGGGTCTATGAATATTATATATACATGTACATGTGCTTTTAGATGAATGTTTAGTCAGTATCTGAGTATTTGATTGAGTAGATTTTAAGGTACAGGTCCATGTAAAAATAAGGCAGTGGTGTTACATTCTAAAAAATGTTAGATTTTTTTTATTTATTAAAATGCTTCCAACTCTATTTACACCAAATGATTCTGTAAATATATATATGTTTTGGCTGTGCACTATTTTTTTTGCTATGTCCATGAAGATCAAATAAGTCTCAAAAATGGTACAGAAGATTCCACTTAATTGCTTACCTGATTATTGCATATTTCTGTTAATTGCATAGCATTTTCTTGAAGAACCAAATCATTTCCCATCTCATCCATGTTTATAATTCCTCTTAATTGCATACTGGTCTAAACAGACATTCCTGTTTATTGCATTATTTTCCCAAAATGTTATAAAAATTGACACTTTCTGGCCTTAATTATGTACTTTTAACAATTACTGAAAGCTATTTCAGCTGTTTGATATTGTTTTTTTATAGTAAAATTAGTCAAAAGCCATTCATTTTTGTTTCTTTGTTTGTTATAACATTATGTTGGTTTAATCAATACCCTAGATTTGTTTATATAGGAACAGGAAGATGTATAGGAGAATAAGACCATTACACCATACCAAATTCAACATTCCTGATAATAGCATATTCCTGTTAATTGCATAATTTTTTTCCTGACAAATTGGGTATTAGATTAAGAGGAATCCATTGTACCCGAGTTTTATTACTGTAAATGACTTGATTTTCAAAATTGTTTCCATAGAAATAAGTATTGGCAAATTTAACCACAAATCTATAACCCAAGTGCTGAGATAGAATAGTGAAGAGTGATAGTTTTTGGCTGATCCTGAAAATATATTTCAGTATTTTTGTTTTTGATCCAAGTTTTAAATGATTATAAATTTTTTTACCATGCTTGTTCAGCACTATAAAAAGTACAGGAATATACATGTATTTTGGCAATAAAAAATTTCCATACTTTTGAATGTACCACTGTTACTATAGGATGTGCCTGTTAATTACCTGGACCTGTACTTTTATCAGATTCTTTCATCAACTGCAATGTTTTCTGATCATTTTCTTTTTCATTTTTTGTCTAGGTTTTCGTTGTAAGTTTTTGAACAGAATTCAGAAATTGAATTAAAAGGGTGCATGTTGTTGAGCCTAACTTGGTTACAATACACCACAATTTTACTTCATCAAATTTAGGTCATGTTGCTTTTCCAGAATCATTCATTTTCCATTGTCTCCTCAGCTTTTTGGTACAGATTTGTATGAGAACCATGCAGAGGTTAATAAAAATTATACTGGTTATGTAGTGATATAGTAAAGAAAAACTCATAGCTTATTACTGTTTTTGGTCTTAAATATGAATTTTTGATAGATTTTATGTTTATAGTATTGACAGTGATATTGATGACCTATTTCAAAACTACTTCATATTTTTAATTGGGAAGATATTCATCTTTTTCTTAAACACTGAAATTTGGAATAACCCTGCAAAGTCTTGAATTTGTACTTTTAAATGATTAATTTTATAGAGGATGTCAAGTAGAAGACAAGTCATATTCATTTAATCAGTGTCTGAACAGAAATACCATAACCTACTATCTATTGCGAAATAGTTAATCTTGTTCCTGTTATTTGGGATTATTTTTTAAGCCTTTTTTTGGGACAAATTTGGAGACTTTCATTAGTGAAAACAGCCTTATTTTGGAGGTAATTTAAGGAAAACAGTGTCACTGATTGACTACAATTTTTCTGCCTTAAAAATCATTTAATTCATCATATGAAATATTAAGATTTGATCTACACATGTATTTGAAAATTTGAATGATTCATGGGATACACAGTTTTGCTTTGAAGCTTTGCTTGATGCCTTATTGTTCTGCTTATTGCCAGGTGTTTTGAAATTAGCAAGCATTCTGCCAACTGTTCCAGAAATACTTGCGGCCATTTAAATAGAAATTCAATATAGATATATCGTAGACATGGTAAAAACAGTAACTTTAAGGACGATAAGTTTTCATGTCTATTTTTAATGGTTGACAATTCAATCACCTATCTTCTCTGCTATAATGTTCTATTTGATTTAGATATAAAACCCAAATTTTTTTATAATGTTAAAATCATGATAAGTTGTACATGTACCCCTCAAACAAAAATACATAAAAAAAGAAAAAAGAAAGTTTTGGATCTGTAGATCATTTTCTAAATGACATTAGGGACCCTATGATAAATTCCCTACAATTATTTCTGGAAGAGTGTTAACTTTAACATTATCTGCTTGGTGGTTTTTTTTTTTTATTTCACTAGTTTTAATATTTTATTGACAGGAGTATATAGAAAGAATCCCAATTTGCGTAAAGCTCAAACTGTTGTTCGGTTTGAGAAAGGTAAAATAGTTTGAAGTAACACAACAGTCTAATTTATGTATATAAACCACTCTATAACTTTATCTGTTGTGGAAAATTAATCAACGTTGACCTGCACTTAAGGAAATAAATTATTTGCGTAACCCTTTTCTCAGGAATTGCTCACACAGCCTCTTGATATTTTGTATCCAGCATTGGATATGGGTCCCATATCGTGAGTTCAATTTCAGGCCTGTCGGACATCTACTTCCTGTTTAATGAAATTCTGCCATTTCTTTCTTTGACCTACTTTGTGTTTTTTTTTAATTATGGAAATATAAGGGTCAGAAATGACATCCATACAATTTTGTGGGTTAATTAATTTTGTTTTTTTTTTGACACTAGAAAAATAATCAACAAAATTGCTATTCCAGAAATTAATATTTTGCCCTTTCAAACTTCATTTCATAACAAAAATTAATCCCATCAGTTTGTTCATTTGCATGAACCTTTAGTATTTAGAAGTGAGAAGAAGTTAGAAGTTAGCAACCACAAAAAATAATATGTTTACAAAAGATTAATCTTTAAAATAATTTCACACTATACAGGATTCTTTGATGACCTGAAGCTAATGGTTTCAAATACTCACTGAAAACATTTTAAAAGTGTACAAAATTTTGCACAAAAATTGCACAGATAAACAAGAAATTTGGTAGTATGATTTAGCATCTCATAAAGGTTAGCAATTGTTGTAGGATTCAAAGCTATTGAAATTGAATGTTTGAATAGAGTTGTTTGGGGACATGCAAGTTATTGAGTGGTTTATCATAAATTAGTCTTCACAAGTGTCCTGTGTTTCTGCTCCTCTTGAACTTAAACTTTTTTTGTGCTTAAAGTGAGTATTTATCATAATGGTGAGTAAGTTACTCACTTGCAAGCAAAAAGATTTTTGGTTGATTGCTGTGAATTTAAAAATAGATGATGTGTTGTTCACTAGTGAAAGTGAATATCAGTGTCATCAGCTTTGGTTTTGGATAGATTTCTTTTTTCTTCAATAAGCTAGGTTATTGTGAAACCTGTTTCTTTTTTCTTCAATAAGCTAGGTTACTGTGAAACCTCTTTAAATGTATTAGAATGTAAGTGAATCATATCCTCATTAAAAACTTTTGTAGACAAACTTTTTTTTATATGCATATGGAATTTTTACTTATATGAATAAGACTTTAAGGAGGTAATTTGGTTTAGGCAAAGTTGTACACTATATCATTGATGAAAAATAAGTCAGTTTTATTGTGTATTGAAGCAGTACTCAATTGTTTTTGTTGTTAATTACAAGAATCACAAAATGTGTGTATCGGTGTGTCTCACGATCTTTTGCAGTGGTACTTTCTACATAGTCACGAATTATATCTTTTGCACTCAGCCTTGCCTCATTTATAATCTTTTGACAACACCTGATATTAATCATGAATCTCCTAATATAGTGCCTCTGTAGTCTTGTAAAGTAGTACTTTCAAATATATAGCATGACTCATTCTGGACAGAGGAAAACATTTGTATACAATTTACAGCTACAGTTTTAAATTTCAAAAATGTCATCCATACTCTTCTATTAAATACATTTCTTCATAACTTTAGTAGTTGCATCTATGAATCTGAATTTAATTCAATTTGTCTTTGAACAATTTACATTTACTATTATTACATCTATGTTGCATTTTGCTTGACAATGATACAATGTAGGTTATCTTTGCTTCTAAATTAGATGGGCAGCTTTCTGATCAATTTTCTATGGACAAATGAAAATAAGAAAATTCTTACCTATGAAAAAATATCATTGGTTAATTTTACTAACAGGGAGAAGCTTGCTACATTAGTTACTTGCTTTGTCAAAATAAAAAATTATATATTTATTATCATACACAATAGTTAAAATAGTGCACGATGCATAATACACTGCAGTAGTTTCTTTGAAAAACTTTGTTCTTTTATTTTTCTCTTTTGCTTCATCATTACATTATCTAATTAGTATGTCATTATTCAATCCATCATTTGTATTTTTTTAAGTAGATTTTTTTCAAAGTGGGTCATTTGACTTGGTTTTATATTTTTGATAAATTTTGAGATTTTGTGATTTGAAGTCAGGGACTTAGTTGTTTGGTTGTTAATTGTTTAAATGAACCGTTAACAGCCTTTTTCTGTGATTTTTTCCATCAGAATGTGTGATTCTTAACTGAATTAATTTATTTTAATTATATGAGACATATTAACTATATAATAATTAAAGCATGGTATATTTTGTAATCTACTAATTTGTGTTATTTTCTGAGTAGGGGAAACATTGAATTTCTGGATCAGCAAAGCTTCTTACACCTCAAGTGCCATGCACATTATCTTGTTCAATAGAATTTAAAATTGCCTTTGGCATTATCGTTATGGAGGGTAAGTTTCTGAATAAATACTCAAATAAGGATATAGGTATAGTATTTAGAAATTGTGTTCTGTGAAAAATGTACATGCTAGTAAGGTCCTGTATAATAAACCATTCTGTTCAAGGTTCAGACTTCAAATTAATTTTACAGCTAATGCATTGTCAACAGCCAGAACTACTCCAAACTTTGGTAGAGTTGCTAGTGCCAACAAACTAGAGCCTTCAGCTTCCATTGCTGGGAATAGTGATATCAGTGCTGATGACTCTGAGCAATCTTCAACTGGAAAGGTAGGTTTAGTATACAGTAGCTCTTCAGGAAGGAGGACAATTTAGTTATATAATTATAGAAATATTTTATTTGAAAGAGAAAGTAAAATCATCCTTAGATCTGTTAGAACACATTAGGGCTTTCATGGTCTTATCTGTTAGTAGGCATTCATCAATGGCAAAGTTCTTTTTATTTTATTTTATTTTTTCGCAAGCAATATCTAACAGCATGAGTAGTGAAACTACAGTTTTATTATCGTATAAAATGTATTCATAATTTTGTGTAACAACAGGCTCCAATTCCTTGTGAAATTTCCATGCAAATTGTGACAGTATTTGTTCTGGTCAAAATTGTCACAAACCATGCAGACAAATTGATCCTCTAGAATAAAAGTACTGTAAACATGTTCATTTTCATAGTTGCAAATTTTTGTCTATTCTATCAAATAAAGCTTTGTCTGGTAATAATATTCAAAGTCTTGAAATTTACAAAGTTTATCATAATGTTGAAAATAAATTTTACAGGTACCATTCACTACGAAAAAATTAGTACACTGTAAAGTTAATATGTTTATAGTATTTTCATAGTCATAAGTTTTTCTCCATCAGAGCCATAATTTCAATCTTTTTTACTTGTTAAATATAATTGACAGGTAATTAGTCACCTGTAGATGCTAAGTAGTTGGTTATTGGATTGTTGTCCCTGTTCTTGTACAATATACATTTCTGTCAGCATGAATTTTTTTTTTTTACTCCATAAAAAGGAGGAACATGGTAACTCTACTGCATGTAACTCCACTCAGTCTCAACCAAACACAAAAGTGATGTATATAAATTCTCCTTCAGTCTTTGAGGGGATTACACGATTTCTCAACTCAAGTTGGCTATAGTTTAAATACAAGATTTCAACCCTCAAGCTTCAGTGAGTGGGTTAAATCTCAAATTTAACCATAGAGAGTTGAGAAATCTTGTAATCCTTAAGAGAATCTGTTTCTCCCATGATATTTGTAGAAAACTCCGAAATATAAATTGGCGGGAAAACACACAGAAATTCATCACACTTAAGTCATGTGCATTTTTTTTCACCGGCTTAGAATGGGAGAAAAAATTATTTCAATTTAACTTTTTTTTCAATACTTTTCCCTGTACATACAAGTAATTGAAATCTCACAGAATTGTTAAATGTATTTTTGTATGTTTGCAAAAAGAAGGAAGTTAAGGACATGATTTCAAATGTTGAGTCCATTGTGTTGAGTGGAGAGTCTGTGTAAACACTGTGAATCCACTTTATTGGCTGAAGACAGTGTGACTCTACTGTTTTGGATGAAACACTGTGATCCATTGTACCCCTACCATTAAGACTGGAGAAATTAAAATTCATGGTGAAGGAAATGTGTCTTGTTCTATTTTAAGAGATGTTCCTATGTGAAATTCATGTCTGAATACGAACATGAAATAAATTGTATGTGATGAGGAAATCATTACATAGCAGATATTTTGAATAGACCTGTTTTACAATAAGTCATTCATTCATAATTTTCTTATTCAAACAGTACAACCATTTAATAAAGAATAAAGTTAATAAACAATAAAGTAAACAAACAATTTCTATAGTGGCTTTCTAGTAAGCTTGATCATTTATTTTTATTTTTTTAGAACTTAAGTTTTTCTAAGGTGGGTAGACAAGCTCTCTCTAACTTTTGTATACATTCCAGTAACCATGGTAACGTTTGCTCCCATCCTTAACAATCACTCTGTCTATCACCTCCATCTTTATTTTATAGATTCTGTGTTGATTTGGTATACGATCACAGTTAGCGTCACTCTAGTTATAGTTAGTCGGTAATACTTCAATTTACTGGGTAGCAGTTTGCCTTTGTCAATTTTGCCCAATTTGCCTGAAGTCTAACGGTTTCAGGTCTGTTAGGTGATGGTCTGGCATGTTGATTGGTATCTTAGTTCAGAGTACATGCAGTGCCTGATTGGAGTAATTTTGTTTTTACAAGATGTACTAGAAAGTAGGTTTCAGACAATAAGGAATAGGGAATCATTAATCACTTTACATCCTTTGATTTTTATGACAAAGTGTTAAATAATGGTCTATAGTCAAGTATTTTCAGGAATAATGGATGTTCCCTGATTATGTTTGGCCATATGTTTCAGAATTTTATCCATTTCATAGCATTAATATTTAAGTCAGTAACCCCTACTTTTCTTTTCATAATTTCATTAAACACACCTTAAAATGCTTTTTTGGGAAGTTTTATGAATTCTATATTTTCAATGGATAAAACTTACTTATACAAAACCTATGGAAAAACTTAAGAAACCCTATTCCTGCGAAAATTTCAAATGCTTATATCTCAAAAAACGAGCACACTGACCCATATATTTTTTCTTCTTATGTTGTTTAAGCATGAAAGATCTTGAAAAAATTTCCCAACCATTTTAAATCCTTGTTTTTCTTAAATGGAGCAGTGAACTTCCTTACTAATTAACTAAAAAATATGTGTGATCTTTTATTAAATCATCAACATGTTGGCCAGAATTGTTTGATGGTATGGAATAAAAATTAGGGAAAGTGGAGTGTGTGATGTTTACCTGATTGAAGGTCTGTAACACTTCAAGATATACAGAGTATTTTTTTTTAATATTCTTTGTATTGCATAAGGAAATCCACCTCAATCATAACACATCTATATCAAATCTAACTTGGGTCTGAGTTGATCAGTGATGGGTGTTTTGGCCTAAAGTACTCCACTGGGACTATTTTTGTAACTCAGTCCTTTATTGATGTGTGTTTGGGCATAGAGTACTCCCCTGGGACTATTTTTGTAACTGTCCTCCAGTGATGGATGTTTGGGCCTAGAGTACTCCACTTGGTTTATTTTTGTAACTTTGTCCTTGGGTAGCTGACTATGATAAAGCACCTTTAGGGTCATATGTTATGTCCATATCCATACATGTTCCTACATAAACTGTGTGTCCCAATTCTTTCTCACCAAACTGTTGGATATATATTCTTATGATTTCACCTTTTTATAATCAGACAATCTTCAATATATTTGATATATGCTCCTGTGAATCTATAGATTTTCATAATTATGTCAAGATAGACAGAAAATGCATGTTCATCATTGATTGTATTTATAGGTAAAAAGCATTGGCTGTATATTTCAAAAACACTTGACACAGAATGATGTGGTCTATAAACTTTACATTTGGACAAGCGGAGGTTGTATTGTGCTTGTCAGCAGGTAAAAAAAAAATTCAAAAAATTCAACCCTTTTCATTGGAACTTTATTTAGGACTTCAGATTTTTCAAGTGGGCCATTGATTTGAATCTAATAAAAGTTTTTTTTCTACTCTTTTAAGAAGATAGAACTAGGGTAAGGGACATACCTCTTGAAATCAGTAATGTGTTTGTATAATATTCAATTTAACCAAAGCTTACCATTTTTCATTTGAAACAGAATGAAATCAGTCCAGGTTACTTTGATGCTTACATGAGATTGATGTAAAATGCTGATTACAAACATTCCAATGATTTTGTAAGAGTTATGTCCCTTACCCTAGGTCTACCTTCTTAGAGACAATTTGAACCCTTACAACTAGTAGTTGAACTTATGAAGTACACATGATATTATCTTCCTTGTAGAGTCTCTCATTATTTTTTAATATGTATTTTTCACAGGGAAATCTAACATCACAGGAATCACACAATACATTTACATCTCTTCTTGTGTGGATTTTTATAACTCAGAATTCTGTCTTATTATGTGTATATACAAGATGTACTAACATTAATATTGTGAGTACAATGAGTGCCCATAGGAATGCCTTTGTGTTGCAATTACGTTTTTTTTTTTTTGGTTTGTTTGTTTGTTTTTTGTTTTTGTTTTTTTGGTATTTTGTTTTCTTTTTTCTAAAACAAATTTCTCATTATGACTTCATAATTATGCTTTAAAAGCAAAGTTTGTTATGATTCCTTTTTACTTCAGATTTAGAAATTTTTTACTTTGTATCTGATATTACTTATGTATCAACATTAATTCATCTTAACAATAGCCCATATTTGTGTTTAAAGAGTATTGAAGATGTTTGCATATGAACATTTCTATTATTTAACTATTGTGTGTACCAGTATGTTGCCATATGCAGAAAGGCTATACTAGTATTTTGATTTAAGGCCATTCTTATGAAAAAAAAACTGGTTGGCAGTTTTTGTCCTAACAACTTTGGTATGAGTCAGTATGTACATGTACATGAAATTTCTGAAAAGAAAAGAAAACCTTAAGGGCCGATCATTTTGAAAATAGAAGAAACAATCTTTTTCTGGGGAAATGAAGAAGCACTTGTTCTAAGTACTTAGCAGGCAATCTTTTTATGAGTCAGTCAATAATTAGCAAACCAAGATTTTTTTAATGATGGCCTTAAGTGTTGAGAACCATTGTTTATCTTAATTTATTCAGGAGGGCAGTATAAGCACCCAGAGTAGTGTACACAGTATTCCACACAACGAGGTAAAGTGCATGTCAGCACCATGACTATAGAAGATTATGTTTGGCAGTGTCTATGACATGTTTATCAAAAGAATTTTATCTCTGTGTAAAAATAAGTCCATCTGATTCTTAACTTGATGCTCCAGAATAAAATCAAATTTACAATGATAGATCTGGAATGAAAATAGTTGTAGGTTTTTTTGTCTAGAGTTACAGCCCTTGTTTTTCTAGTGAATGTTTGATAGATTTTTTTATATCAAAGAAAAGTTGTAGTTTGAAACATTTTATATGTCTGGAATTAACAGCTTCAACTTGTAGTTTCAATGATAATGTTTTTTTTTATTAATTCTTGTCACACTAGCTCCTTTGATAAACAGTATATATGCACAGCTTTAGTACAGATATAATTTAATGATTCTTTAATTTTAGCTTAGACATGTTTGTGTGCTGATGATATTTTATCCTTAAGTAAATAAGCAGCATAAGCCACAGAAAGGGAAATAACTCTTTCCATTTGAGCTTAGGCATTACCTGCTTGATATTTATTTACACTGTTTGAGAAAAAAAGTTACGTAAAAAAAAAAACCAAGTGGTTAGGCTCTATCTTTGCCATTACACCGATATGGCGGTCAACTGAATAAAATCTTGTTATGGCTAGAAATCTTCATTTCCTTCTGGTCCAAATGTCCATTGAAGTTCCAGAACAGAAGATTTATATTCAGACAGTAAATTACAAACACTAGATTTCATAGATTTGTAATTTTGATACTGAAAGGTATGGTTAGAGTTTTACACGGAAACCTCTGCTTTAAAAGACAATTAATTTCTTGATAAGATCCTTTATATAGGACTAGTTTTACTGCAAATCAACCAAATTTTTTTTTATTCTACTTAAAAAAAGACATATTTCTTGTCAGTCCCTTTCTTTGAATCTCATGCCTAACCTGTTTTTTTTTGGATTTATTTCAGTTTTTAAAAATGAGATTTGAAAATCTTTTTTATACAAAGGAAATATCAATATTTTGTATTTGAATCCATTTTTTATGCTACATTGATTTTTTGATACTCCCAGGTAGTGCTATCTTGATTCTAAATCTAGGAACAATTCCGGAATTAAACTGATTCACGTGATTGCTGAACAGAGCAATTTCTTTTATAATAAGTGACACTCATATATTTTCATTTTAAGCCAAAATTCAAATCCCCATTTGGACCTTAAAACCATTTAGTGGTCTGGAAGTCGATTACTTTGTTTCAAACTTAAAAAAAAAAAAAAAAAAATTAATTTTAGGATCAACATGCTTTTTTAGGTTGGAAATTTTCCTGAATGTTTAAGCTTGCTATTTGATATATACTTGTTGCCACAGCTACTGGCTTTATAAACCCAATTGTTGTTGTATAACTTTTTACTGGCTTTTGTAGTTCATAAAAATTTTAGCCACCTTGCTGACCATTTTCCTAACTGGATAATGTATCTTGTTCGTTATTTTACTACAAATATACATGCATTTCTTATACCGTTATCATAACCAGTTAACCTACCAGTAGCTTGTTACCTAACCGCTCAGTCATGTTGAAAGGATTGAGTGTTACCTCAGATGATATTAAACTCTTCAATTGAAATGTTTGATGAGGAGTCCTTTTCTCGTCTTCAAGTCTTAAGACAAAGTATCTGTAGCCATTCAGAATATAGTTTTTTCTTTTTATCTTTACCAGTGAATAAAGTTAACCTAAAACATGATTAAACATTGTTGAATTTTCAGGAGAATTTGACGAATTGTTTTTTTTTTTTTTCTATTGTATGAGAAACCTTCCTATTTGTATACTTCAGATACACATTAATAAGACATATTGGCTTTTGATACTGGCTTTAATTGGGTGTATCACGGCTGAGCCTGGTAGTTAAAAATATTACAAAAATTAAAAATTTTATCTTAAAAAAAATACATTTAAAGGTCATAGTTGTCGGATTGATCCATTAACATTATGGTACCGTTCGTATGCTATCAAAGTCAGTCAACCTCACTGTGATGTAATGAATTATGATTGACTGTTTTGAGCAGCGGATTCCCACAAAATTTTTTTACCCATGCCTGGTAGTAAACTGACCTGTCTCTGTTTGTATCAGGGCATGTCTGTTGTGACAGGCATCATCAATTTGTTATGTCTTTTCACAACACTGTGAACATGAAAAATTTGCTAAGATTCATAAAGTGTTCATCAAATACTACTTTTACAATTCAGGAGTTATGGCCCTTTTACACTTCAACTTATCCATGACAACCTTTTAACCTTTCACTTGTTTTATATTCAGAGGATATACATGTATAATTATTTAAAAAAAACATAAACATGCAGATGATGCAATTGCTATAACAGGGTGTGTGTTAAATATGATTCAAGAGTGTTTTATACTTCCAAAAACTCTAGTCAGGGATAGGTACTGAAGCATTGGTTATTCTGATATTTAGATTATTTTATGAAAATTGAGGATATCATGAAAATATTGAATAGTAATAATAGAGCACGCAGTCGAAATGAGGCATGTCTTGTAACCATGCCACTATTTTGTTTCTATAGTTACCAACACGTAATGATAGTACCAAGGTAGGTAACTCCATGTTATGATATGATGTCCAACCCAGAACCTAGCCATAGCACTACAACAATTAACTATTTCTGAGTTTTTCTATGAATACCTTCAATCTCAGTTTGATAAAATGTAAATCCATTTTGCCCCCAAGTAAAGTGTTTTTATAGTCAACATTTTTAAGGTATTGTAGTGCTGTAGTATGGTGTACTAACATGATCCCTTTAACTTCATCTATGACTTCAAAAATCCTGTTGTGCAGTGAATCAGTACAAATAATGAAAAACAGTCACATTTATTTAACTCTTGATGTTTTTTTTACCTGATGTGAATCTTAACAAACTGCACTGAGTTATTTCCCCTTATTTTGACAGGAAGTTAGTTCTCTTTTTTTTTTTTCTTTTTTTTTGGCTTTGAATACCTGGCAGTTTCTTGGTTTCAGATTTTCCATTTTAAAAGGATAATGAGAATATTGTTTTTATTTATGTGCCATCATGTGGCTAATGACTATACATTAATGTTTTTATAAAACATCATATGTTTGGTAAGCTTTTTGTTACATAATTTTTATAAGCTTTAGGGTTGTTCTTTACATGACTGAATGAGTATTGACTGATGAAATGTCTTGTGTTGTTAACTGAATAATATTTTTTTGTCAAGGAGATTTAAGATTACTACTTCTTTCTTTTTTTTCTTTGAATGATTGTCAAATCAATTTTTTTTTTATTTCTGTTTTTTCTGCTAAATTGATTGGATAAATCATTTTCCTGAAAAGTCCTTTTAGTTAATGCTGCTCCCCTCTCGATAGTAAAGTTTCAATTTTAACAGCTTTAACATAGCTCATATGATAGAAATAAAAAAAATGCTGTTTCTAGTTGATAAATTGAACCACTCCCTCTTGAAGGAAAATCTACATTTACCTTCCGTTTACATTGGCCTGTAATGAACAGACAGCAGAATAGTGATGACATTTAAATGGTGATTATCTTCCAGTACTATCTGTCTGGCAATGTTAATGGAAGATAAATGCCTAATGAATCTCTCAGAGAATTAAGTGATGGGTCTAACATCTGGTACTTCCAATTCTCAAAGGTTTTAATGATCTCCTTAAAAAGCACCTTCTACTCCCAGTTGCTTTAAAGTGGTTGCTGTAGACTTAGTTAAGTCAGCTAATGTAAACTGCTTGTCTGTTCTGTATCAAGTCAAGTTTTGGACAACTTGCATTTCATTTATTTTGCGGTATTGTTTTGGTATGCACCTTCCATTTTTGAGAAATGCTCTTTGAACTTGCTGTAGTCATTTCAGTATGCATGTCAATGAACCTTGTGCTGCCCAATGTAGATTCAGAAGTTATAATGCCTGGTTATGGTTACTGTCTATGGATTAGTTCCAAAAAATCTCACAACAAAGTGTTGTTGGTGTTACATTGATGCTATTATGGATTCTTCCTTAATACTAATTATTCAATATCTTTGAGTGGATTTTTACCAAACATGGGTATTTAAAACAGCATATTTCAATTTTCATACTTTGACATGGATTTGCATTAAATCTTTTTGCAAGGAAGTTGATTTTGGTCATTTTATGTTCTTTGTTATTTTTGTCTTTTTCCCATGTCTGGTCTGTATCCATGAATTACTTTCTTTTGATTTCTGCTAGAATCTTGGTTTCCTTGATTACTCTTTAAAATTTCTTCTGTTTCAGTGGTTATATACTTGTAGCTGTTTTATCAGATACTGTCAAAGGCATGAAAATCCATTGATGTGATAGTACTAGGACAGTTTGCCTATATCTTTGCCTCTCTCTCTATTTACAAAGTTTTCAGTCATTATTATATTAATGTACTGATTTAGTACTTTTGGCAGTACATTCGCTAACAGTTGTTTCATGCAGAGAATCAGTATGACATGGTATCTTGACTATGTCAAAGAAAACAAATTACTCTATGCATATTGTGTTATGTGCCATTCTGATGCACTAATTATCTCCTGATATTGTCAAGTGCTATAGATGTATATTCATCAGAGATAGATATGAGAAAATATGATTTGACTTTTATTTACTTATTAAGTACCAGTCATTGTAAAAATCAGGCAGTGGGTGATCATTTTCTTGTTGTGCACATTATTTTTTTATTCAAGGGCAGATAACTTGTCAATTTTCTGACATTCTAATGAAAAATTTCCTAACATATCTAGAAAAGCATAAATTGTATAGTAGTTATTTCAAATAGAATGAACTTTTATGCATTAAATTACATTTTCAGATCAGTTGGTTTTTTTTTTGACATATATGTATATTTTTTCTAGCATTTTTGTCTGCTTCTTACTGGGACTTGTACTTAATTATCAATGACAACAAATCTTTTATTCTCAGTTTACCTTGATTATGGGTTCAGATAGTGAAGCGTTTTAGTGTAAAAAGATTGAGGAAATAAAATGACTGGCTGTTGTCCTAAAATTAATCATTATTTGCATATTTTCTTCTGTTTGTCTGTCCATACACATTTTTATCTAACTGTAAATTTTAACCAACTTTTATAGAGTGAGGTTTGATATTATTGCTTAAAACTTTTTGAATGTGTGTCTCATAACATAATCATTTTACCCTACCAGTGCACCTGGTCCATCCTCCCAGTTTTTAGTGGAGTCCGAGTTGCTCATTTACTTTTGTTTCTTTGTATGTTATTTTGGTTCTTTCATGTTCTTTGTTGTGTCTGTCTGTTTTCCCTGTATGATCTTTATTCTTTGAATATATTCTTTTGATTTCCACTTGAATCTTGGTTCCCTTGATTAATCTTTGTCCTTCAAAGGCCTTGTAAAGGCCGAAAACTTAAGTTTTTATAACAGTACTATCTTGAGTACTTTTAAGGTACTTAGATCCTGGTAGCCATTATGAAGTTTTGATTTTTTTGGACTTTAGTTGAACCTCGATATTGTTTTACAAAAATTTTACATTTTAATAAACTAAATTAGAAGAACAAAAATCTGAACCACCAAAACTGAAGTATTTCCCAAAAATGTTGTTTCCATAATTTAGGAAGCATTATTGCAGAGAATCACTTCCTTGGTCTTGTGATGACATGCTCCTCTTGAGTATGGGAGGTCATGGGTTTTATCCCATTTCAAGTTGTACCAAAGAAATTAAAAAATTGAAGTTTTTGCTTCTTCACTAAGCATGCAGCTCATAGTAAATAAAGTGATATCCGGTTGGCTGGAGGTCAGTATGATGTTTTGAAGTGGGGGTGCTATATTAGTTATGTGAGCTTGCACATTAGAATAACAACTCAGAACAAGTATGATTCAGGGTCTGTTCCATTGACAAAATGTTCTTGTCCTGACATGCATGAAATATTTGCCATTGGACATTATACTACAGTCGATCTGTCAATCAATAAAATTGCAGAGGAGCAGCATAGAGGGTGGGGAATGGGCGCGCAAACACTTAAATAGTTTGGTTAGTGTAGTAATAATTGAAAAACACTCTAAAGCAGGCCCCCCTTTTGATCAGTCAGCACTACCTTTTTCAGAACTTCTGTATAAATCCTACACTATGCAGATGGAAGCTTTCTTTATAAAAAACAAGAAAGTGTGTTTTAATTCCATTTTGTTCTTTAAAAGTTTGAATTCTCAAACTACAAATGTACATCATGTACATGACTACTGCAGAGTTATTTTCTATTTAATTTTGATTCTCTAAAACTTTGTTTAGTCTACGACAGTGTCCATAGAGATAGTTTCCATCTCAATATTATTTCTTTATCTTCATTTCTCTGTAGTATCAGAATGGTATTAAACTGATAGATATTGTCAAGTGCCTGTATGATTCAATTTCTGGTAATTACACCATGCAGAACTTAATGCAATAATACTGACTGTGCTGAATCCTAGATTAAATTATAAAAACCAAATACCAAAGTATATGATGCAAGTACAGAACATTACAAGATCTGAAAACAAGTGTCAACACATTTCTATAATTTGCTGAATCCTTTATTGAATAATTTCCCTCCCCACCAACTATAAATTTCTGTACCATTGATATATGTTGTTATACTGGTACAGAAGGTGAATAGAATCTATAAGATTGATATGTATTGACCATGAAGGATGCTTGATTTACTTATTGCTATGATGATAGGCGTAAGTTATTGGTAAATCAATCCTAGGAAATTAACCTTCATCACTCTACCTGATACAACTGTACAGAATTAAGTGTTGACTTTCATCCATGACCTCACTGGGATGAAGTGAGCTAGTCTTAAGAATGTTATTGGAAACCCTAATCACTTTTCTGCCTACAACTGTACAGAATCAGGCATTGACTTTATCCATGACCTCACTGGGATGCAGTGAGCTAGTCTTAAGAATGTCAGTTATTGAAAACCTTATCACTTTACTGGCTACAACTGCGCAGAATCAAATATTGACTTTCTACCATTACCTCACTGATGTAATGACCCAGTATTAGTAATGACAATTATTAGAAATTAGCCCTTGTCAATATAGCTGTTTATATCTGTGCCAGGCGGGCCATCAATCATTTACAATCAGCCCTTGTCAATATAGCTGTTTATATCTGTGCCAGGCAGGCCATCAATCATTTGCATTCTTCAGTTAAAGCTCTTTTCAATGAGAAGAACCAGTATATGAAATGTCAGTCATTTGAAATTAATTTACCCTTATCATTTTACCTGCTTCAGCTTGGCAGAGTTGATTTTCGTAACTACCTAGCTGATGCAATAAATCAGTGATAAATTAGTCATTGAAAATAAACCTTTAAAACTGGACCTGATATGACTGAGCAGAATAATTCATTCTCTTTTTTTCTGAGGCAGTCCTTATAGTTGCACTTTTTACCCTTTGACCTTAAAGACCCTCTTCCTTGGAAACGCAAGTCACCTGATCAAAATTCTGTTTCCAGATTGGCCAAATACTGATAACGTAGTGGGGATCGAAAAAAAAATTGAAATTGCATGCTATGCATTATTTCCTGATGAAAATTATAAGCCCCCAAAAAAAAATTTACTGCGTCGGCTGTCTTTTTTAAAGATAGTACTTGTTTTCATTACTTTGCTGATGCAAAGAACCAGAATATTTAAAACAGACCATTTTCACTGAACCTGTTACAACTGTACAGAAGCTGTCATCAACTTTCTTCATTACTCACTGATCCAATGATCCAGAATTCAGAGTCTGTTATTGTAATTGGAAATCAATCCTTTTCTCTGTACCTGGTAAAATATATCATTGACTTTCATAACTTAGCTTTCTGATGCAACAAAATAGTGTTAAGACTTAATATCAGTCATTTAAGTAGAAGTCTTTATAAAAAAAATCAGAAGGTGATTCATGCATGTCAAAATCCACTGAATTCAGTATTATCTCTTTTACTACTGCCCAGATTTGATTGTTAACACTCTGCAATAACACGAACATTGTGATTTTAACTAATACCAAAAGTGTTTATATCCCCCTAAAAATCCCTTTATGATGAAGACACTCTCTGTCTATTTGTACATACATCTTACAGAACACCCCAAAAAGATGTTTACCTCTTGTTAATAAAAGATATAGTAATCTTGAGATACTGTAATGTTGCCATTGATTGTGACCTTGGTTGTAAATGATTTATTTCCTGGCATCACATGAAGAACTATTTATTGGAAATTATTACAGGACTTCAAGCTTTACATGATACAATTAGACAAACAGATATTTTAAAACCAGTTATTAATTCAGTAGCCTGTGTTTCTGTGAGAGTGATTCTTCATTCAAATGCATGCATATAATCCCCGTGGAAAAATAAATAAGATGCAAGCCTTATCCCCTCCCCTCCCCCCCATAAAAAATAAGTTTACCTTTTCAAAAATAGCGATGCTGTCTTTCTAAATTGAAAGAAAAGGTAGCATGATTAGGTTTTTCTAACCTTTTTTTCAACTCTATCCCCTAAAAATAAAAATTAAAATTAAAAAAAACAAAATATTTTGAGTAACATACTCAAAAGTAAGATTTGTTCATACAGTGTAGGCACTTAAAAATTTGAAACAACTAAATATTACTTCTGAAGAGCAACTAGACTTACAAGTTCATTTAGAATGTGAAGGTTAGATGAAGTTTTCTCATCATACAATAAACAGATTAATATCTGCCATTAATGTAGCTGATTTATTTATTGGCATTATGATAAATATCAGTTATTGGAAAATTTATTGCTGGAAATTGACCCTGGATAGTTAATCTACTACAGTTAGACCAACTTCACCGTGTACTTACAAATCTAAACCTTTATTTGCTACAGCAGACTTGGCAAAATAGATTTTTTATCTGCCTGGACAAATGGCATATGTTGACTTATTCCCCTATATGTTCAAGAAAATGTGAAAACTTCTGCCAAACTGAAATTTTGCCTGACATTGCCTTTGGCTATACATATTTTGCCATGACTAGTACAGTGTACTAAATAATGATACACAAATTATCATTGGTCATCTTTACAATGTTAGTACTATACCAAGATATTAAATCATGCGAAGATGGTAACCTATGATCTATAATTATTATACAGGACAGAACTGCAACAGTTAGCAGTCATCTGCAGATCACAGATCTATATGCTGCAGTGTACTTGGTCTGCAACATCCTTAGAGCAGATGTTGAGGCCATATAACTATATCACCCTTACCTGGACTAACCTGCAGCCATGATAATGACTTCTGAAAATGTAATGAGAATATATATGGGTGTTCTTTTTATGTGACACTCTCTTGTCATGTCTGGCTGCATTGTTTTGTACTGACATTTAGAGCCTATGTCATTTAAGAATCAATAGGACAATGTTGGAGATATTTCAAAGATGATTTGGATTGTTACATAGTATCAGTAATGTTAGGCCAAGAGAAAGGAAACGTATGTTTATTGTCAGAGATATTCATCTTGTCTTATCAGCTTGGTCGCATGGTATCTGTAATATTAGGCTAAACAGAAAGAAAACTGTGTTTACCATTCATTTTTAATTCTTCACTGTCTTCCAGGTTTGTCATTGAGTATCTGCAATGTAAGGCCAAGAAAAAGAAATATATTTATTGTGATCCAGTCATAATTCTTCTTTGTATCTCATCCTTGTCATTGAGTATCTGTAATGGAAGGCCAGAAAAAACAAACACATGTTTATTGTCATCTGACCTTCATCTTGGTCTATCAAATTTGTCCCTGGAAATATGTTATTTAGGGGCAAGAGAAAAAAATGATCACTAGCTGTCAGCCAACCTTCAGTTTAGCCAAGAGAAATAATGTTATGTTTAGTGTCACCCAATCTTCCACTGTATGCAAATTGTTTTTAACAAAGTTGATAACTTTAAAGAAAATTATTGGTGCAATGTACATATATTTTGTTTAAAACATCCCTTTTGAGCCTACAGGTCATTATGTTAACCAACTAGAAAGTTTTAAATACCATTAATTTTATGTTTAATTACAATCAGTTGAACAAGAAGGCTAGTGATATTGTCTTGAAAACTATCAAGAAAGATTTCATGCTGCAATGTTATATTAAACACAGAATATATTTATATGTCCTAATTCCATTTCTGTTGGCTGTCACAAAATATCATTCTATAATTATTTATGCCATAGAGAATTTATAGAGTATGACTGGTCGAGATTACAACAAGATTTGTGGAATATGTCTTCTGTATTTTGCATTTCATGAGATCAAATCCTACTTCTATTGACTAAGGACAGAATATTCAAATTCAATTACAAATGGATTTAATTTTTTTAGCATGTATGATGTATATTGAAATTGATGAATAAGTCCATATATTATTTGGAGTTGAGATTAGATTCTAGTTATTGCACAGGAGAAAGGTCTTTATTTTAAATTATCAGGAACAAATGTTAGCATGCCATGAATGGTATTCAACAAAGAATTGATAAACTTTGCCTTTGACGTTGTATTTATCACAATTAATTTCCAATTAAGAATTCACAAGGCACACATATGATTAGAAATCCAGTAGTTATTCCATTATCACAATTCTGATTCTTGTGTGTATGCTTCAGTATTTCAGGTACCGGTAATGGTTAAAATTACAAAAATGTAGTCTTGGTAGTCTCGTTCTTGGAATTGTTAATTACAAATGTAGCCTTGGTAGTCTCGTTCTTGGAATTGTTAATTACAAATGTAGCCTTGGTAGTCTCGTTCTTGGAAGCGTTAAATACAAATGTAGCTTTGGTAGTCTTATTATTGGAAGCGTTCAATACAAATGTAGTCTTGGTAGTCTCATTCTTGGAAGCGTTCAATACAAATGTAGTCTTGGTAGTCTCATTCTTGGAAGCGTTAAATACAAACCTAGCCTTGGTAGTCTCGTTCTGGGAAGCATTAAATACATAGTATTGAAGTATTGAAGTCTTAAGAATATTCTTAAGTTTCATGCATATGATAGCCCTTATTAAAGTCCTAATGGGTCATTAAAACTTAATGATCTTAAAAATTCAAAATTTTATTTAGGTTTTGTCAATTGCTCATAATAATGTGGCACTGCATGAGGTTGAAGGGCAATCTCTTAAGCCAAGTTTAATGTTAAATTGTGATGAATGAATGGTCCTTGGTTTTGTAATACAGTAATAAAATTTTAGTATTTTACCTGCCTCAGGTCAGGAGAAAGTTTATTACATGTTTTTATTTTGTAACTTTCACAACTTTGTATTTTATTAATTGATTTACAGGTACTGGAATTAAAATGATTAAAACACTTCATGATTACCAAGTTCTGATGAAAACACATTGGAAAGTTCCTATGTTAGGAATAATTACTGTTTATTGTTGTAATTGTATTGTTTAAATGCTTAATTTGATTTTATGACACTTTCAAATTATTTAACTAATTAAATTTTAGATTGGGGATATTTTTTGTATCCAAACAGAAAATGTTTTACTTCTGAAATTGAATAATTATTACATAAACTAAAGCAGGGACAGATGGAGGAGTTCTGGTTAGGGGTGTAAAATGGCTTCCATTTATTAATGTGAAATGAAGTATTCATGCCAAAAGTTTCATTTTTCCCCAGTTTTTTTTTTAGGGTGTGTGAATTAGGTCTGCCTATATGAATCTGCCCTTGTGAATCTTTCCAGGATTAAGTTACTGATTAATATATAGAACCAGTATCTCAACAAAACTTCTAAAAGCTTTGATGTAGTTTTCTTCTTGTAGCTTTCAATTATACATTGTACTTGATGAAGAATAATGATTATTTGGTTAAGGGTACCTCAGTGACAAACAGATATTTTAAAACCAGTTATTAATTCATTTTTTGTAGCTAAATTTACACTTCATGAAGAAGATCCCTCCAGGCGCTGAAGCTGCCAACATACTGGTTGGAGAAGTTGACTTTTTAACGAACCACCAAGTTGTAGCATTTATCAGGCTACTGAAACCTCTGATGGCTGACCTCACAGAAGTCCCTGTTCCAACTAAGTTTATTTTTGTATTACTTGGCCCGATGGGGCAGCAGGCACAGTTTCATGAAATTGGCAGAGCTATTGCCACTCTGTTCTCTGATGAGGTGAGAAATGAGATAAATATATAAAAATAATCCTTATAAAATGAAACTTGTGTAAAATGGTCATACCCTTGAGAGAAAGAAAAATTAACCAGAAGGCTGGATATGGCCTTTATGATAGGTTTTATTGTAAGTAATTGATTAGTGCAAAAAGGTACCAAATTTGTTACTGTTATTAGTTCCTTGGTCAAAGAAAACATTCAGCTGTAAAATATAAGTACACAGTTGGTTTTTTTTAGTAATAGCACTTAGCAATGACGAGGAATTCATGTATATCTGTGCTCAACAGGTTATTGTAAAACAACTAATTACAACCCCACCCCTAGAAGTAGGGGATATACTGTTTTTCCTGTTTATATCATTCAATAACACATTTTTTTTCTTAACAAAATTCTCAACTTCTGTAAATCTCAGGCTGTTGATATTTTATATAAAGCTTCATATGGGTATTCTGAATCATGAAATTCCTTTTCAACCTCATATGATATCTACTTCTTGTTTTCAGAAAAAGCGGGTTTTACACTAGTGAGCTATCAGTCACAGATTTCTTACTTTTACTGATTTTATTTGAGTGACAAATATATGCAGATTAATCACCTTGAATAAGTCTCATTATCACGGATAACATATTTTAAGGGAAGGTTAGTAAAGATATTAAATTCTAACGTTTAACTGATATCCTGAAATGCAAAAATTGAATCAATTTACACTACATGTACATGTAGCTACTATGGGTTCAAAGTGCATTCAAGACATTTCGTTGTGCAAAAATAGCGTATTCCACCTTTGTGTATTCTCAGGTATTCAGAGATGTCGCTTATCATGCACACAATAGAGAAGATCTGTTAACAGGAATCGATGAATTCTTAGATCAAGTGACGGTGCTGCCGCCTGGTGAATGGGATCCTTCAATTAGAATCGAACCACCAAAGAGTGTACCTTCTCAGGTAAAATACTTTACACAGGCAAAATTATTTCACATGATTTTCACACGAATTTCACATGATTTTCACCTAAATTGAGCAAATAAACTAAGTGACAGAGCTCATGTGAAATTTGGATGAAAAGAGCCTTCACATGAAATTCACACGAAATGTTCACATGAAATTCGTGTTTAGTGAATTTCTCATGAAAATTATGTTAATTTCATGTGAATTTCACATGAATTTCATGTGAAGCTCGATTAACATGAATTTCACATGAAAAATATTTACCTTTTTAGCTTTAAATGAAAACACTGCTTTATTCTCTGGCTTTATGTCATCAATAGGTATTAGCGGCATTGTGGTTCAATTCTGTATGTATACTTGTACATCAGTTCCCCTTCATGTGATCATTAGCAACACATCATTTGAATTAGAAAATCTTAGGGTAGCTTTATAAATTTATTTTAATATTTCATTCATTGTCTGTTTAATGTGTGTTTTAATTTTATGGAAGGGACATAGGCATCAGTATCCTATGAACACATTTCTTCTAATCTCCATATGATGTGCTTAAAAGTTTATCTTTTTTCTTTTGTCAATGACGTTAAAAAGAGAAGATACTGCAAGACAAGATTTGAGCCCTAACATATTTTTTTACCAGTGTTGGTGTCTACATTCATTTGCCCATCAATCTGTCCTGTCACACTTGTTGATTCAACTCATCAGATATGGCTTGGCAGATTTTGTTCAAATTTTGTGTTATCATTCGTCACTATTTGTAATTAATAACATTGCCCTGCCATTTTGATTCGACTAATTTTACAGGAGTTTTTGCGCTTCTACTTTTTTGTGTTTTGTGGCGGCAGGGGACATATGGCTACAAGTTGCTTGTTAATATATAACAGAAAGAAATGTAATACTAAGTTGACATGCTGGAATTGAGAATGGCTTAGAAAGATCCTACTTTTGACTTCCACTCGATAAGGAAAGGTTAATTGTCTGAAAAGGGACCAAATTCTTTGACTATACATTCATTAGTAAAAGTTGAAAGAATAACTTATTTGAATATATACTCTAAAATATTTAAGATTAGTTAACAGTTAAAACCCTGATTATCTCTTTAGGTGCTGATTATATTTGATTTATTTTATTTATTTGAATTACACATGTACATCAATATTTTACCAGGATTCCAGAAGACAACCTACTGGTCCCAATTTACCTAATGGTAAACCAGTAGCAGAGGATGAGGGTGATGGGGAAGCTCATGATGATGAAACACTCCAGAGAACCGGAAGGTAATGTCAGAAGAAAATCATCCATATCATCAATTTGGTCTTTTCTTGGTTCCTCTTTGGATCATTAAATTTCAAATGCGGAAGCCATTTTTTTTCTTGTGTCCAATTTAGAAAGTGTTGTGAAAGTATTGATATGAGTTTAGGCTTTACCTATTAGGCCCAGAGCCATTTTTCTCCCAAAAGAATGACCGTTTTGATAATGCACTGATATGTTGTTATGTTGCTGATATCTCGACCAATGGAAATATGGAGGACTTCCTATAAGAAACATCGTGAAACTGCGTTAACAGTTCAAACAATCACTTCCAAACTGCTGACATCAATTTTGAAATATGTCATTTCTGACAGAAGATTTTAACCCATTCATGTTTCAGAGTATCTACATACACAGGATGTTGCTAGGGGTCTTTCCCTATTATTGTCTTGTGGGGTATCAAAAATCTTGATTTTCATTGGTTTCTTAAACTATGATTTTTGTTCGAAATGAAAAGACAATTTTGCTGTTCATTGGTATGTTGACAGTTCCACAAGCGCAAGAATCTATGAACTAACATTTTTACGTTAGCCTAGAAAATAGGTGCATACAGATTAAAGTACTATCACAGTAAATATTTTTTAATATTTTATTTGTGTCATTCCTTAGGCCCGGCATCATTATGATATTTTGACCCTAGCAAAATATTGACCCGGAACTATTTTGTATCTCATTAATTGTCAAAGAAAATAAACAGTGTAATAAACAATTAATAATTTTAGGATGATATTCCCTATTTTATGATGATAATCCCTATTTTTGGATGATAATCCCTATTTTTGGATGATAATCTCTGTTTTAGGATGATGATCTCCATTTTAGGATGATAATCTCTATTTTAGGATGATAATCCCTATTTTAGGATGATAATCTCCATTTTAGGATGAAAATCCCTATTTTAGGATGATAATCCCTATTTTCAAAATTTAATTACTTTTTTTTATCTTATGTCCAAGTTAAGTTCTGTAAATTGTTTTATTCAGATGAAATAATTCATATTTTATCTGCAAATTTGTTATTCTGTTCCTTGCAAAGTAAGTTTTTAATGATGTTTAAATATAATCCACTATTTTTCCTAACATGGTCGTGTTTAAATATAATCCACTATTTTTCCTACATCATTATTATGTTAATTTAATTTTTATATATCCTAATGACTGAATATTTATCTCTAATTGATGATTGATTGCAATTAAAGTTGCAATGATTGGTTCAGGTACTGTAACTGATTGCACCGTCAAGAACTCTTCAATGCATTTCTGAGATGATTTTTTTTTTTACGCTTTTTAGCTGTAATACGCTATTTCAAATCTGCATTTTACCATTAGGATTCTATTTTTTACTGTATATTTACTTCTGATTTTGCCAGTTTCACCTTTGTTTTTAAACCTTGTAAAATCATGTTTGACATGTCAAGTATAAATTCTAAAAAAATGCTCTGACTAAAATCTTGTGTTATACTTCAAGAAAAAGACAACTGCTCAAACATAGCACTAATTTTAGATGTGAAAAGTTATGATTGCTTAAAAATCTATCTATATGTAACTAATATTGTACTATTTTAGGTTCTTTGGTGGTTTGATAGATGATATCAAAAGAAAAGCTAAATTTTACAAAGATGACTTTAAAGATGCACTACATATACAGTGTGTGGCCTCTTTCTTTTTCCTGTACTTTGCCTGTTTGACACCAATCATCACATTTGGAGGATTATTGGGTGATGCTACTAATAATAGTATGGTAGGTGCAAACATGCTGTAGTACTGCTCAGTTGTTAATTAGCAATAATGAGGAAGTGTTGCAATGATGATGATACCGGTAGTTTCACTAAGTGCTGTTCTCTGTAAGAATCAGGCAGTGTGTGAATCATGGTGGGAAAAAAAAACATGCAAGTCTTCCTGTGAAATCTTATTCAAAGTCTTATCTAAAACCCAGAATTGGCAATCAGTTCTTTTTATTAAGGTGTCTGTGTTATATTAAATGCATTGTAATTTTATCGTCAAACGGAGTTAACTCACTTTTCTCCTTTCCACTTTCATCTACCCTGGACTTGATATTTTATGAACAACTTTGTGAGTGTTTCTAGAAAAGCTGAGAAAGCTTACCCACTGGTTCTCCATGTAAATACTCCCCAGTTTTTAGTGGAGTCTGAGTTGCTTATTTACTTTTGTTTCTTTGGAGATGTTATTTTGGTTCTTTCATGTTCTTTGTTGTGTCTGTCTGTTTTTCTTGTCCAGTCTTTATCCCTGAATTATATTCATTTGGTTTCTTCTAGAATCTTAGTTCCCTTGATTAATATTATTCCTATTGTGACTTTGAACTCACATTTTTTTTTAGTATGATTTTTTTTTTCAAATTTGCCTAATTCTTGCAGATTCAAGCACTTAATACTAATAACAATATAATAATCAGTAAGGGAAATGTACAGTACAAAACCAAAGAGAAAAAACAAATTGGCATCACAATTTCAGTTACAAAACACACAGGTCAACATTACCTTTGAATGTTTTAGTTAGTGTGTGTACTCTTTTTTTGCATAGGCTTTTTGAATTATATTTTAGAATTTGAAAAAGGGTATAGAGTCATTGAACACTTGGATATAGTCCAGTGTGTCAAATTATGTTTTTCTATCTCATGCACTTTATTTGCAATGCAGTTTTTAACATTTTTTATTTTTTTCCTTTACTTTAGGCTGCATTTGAGAGCTTGCTGGCTGGTTGTATTGTCGGAGTTGTATATGCTCTTTGTTCTGGACAGCCACTTACTATATTGGGTAGTACAGGGCCAGTCCTTGTATTTGAAACTATTCTTCATCAGTTTTCTACGTAAGTAGTTTTAGCTGCACTGTTTCTACCAGATATTTCCAAACCTTAGCATGTGATTCTCTAAAGAAATGATTTTTATACCCCCAACCACTCATGGGGAGATAAATAGCAATCATGGGGTCCATCCCTCCACATGTTTTTCATTAGTTTTCTCTGCAATTATCACAGCTACTAAATATTTTGACAAGCTTATAAGCCATGTCAGGGGCTTCAATTTCTGACTGGAACAATATCAACTTCCTGTTTGGCAACTTTAATCATATGGTTACTGGGAGGGGGCAGCTTTTCTCACAATTTTCTAGTTTTGTTACTAATTACAGTCCTTTTAGTGGCTGATACTTATAAGTAATTAGTCAGTATGTCCATCTGTCTGTAACAAAGTATGTTCAGGTAGACTTTGGATATTTTGGCATGAAAGTAAATGATCTCAAGACAATGTGTTGAGTACCTTCATTTGTGAAGTGGGGGACATATAATGTGATAGGGGTATCCCTCCTTCCATCTGCACTTCCCATACACAGTGAAGTACCTTTCTCTTATTTGCTACTCCTACACCAAAAAATGGAATTTATTGAAACTTCTGCAGACAATTTATTGATAACATCAAAGATGTGCGTCTTCTATTATAGATTTTGTGCTGAACTTTTTAGGGACAGGGGTATCAATCTGTTGAGCATTCCATAGAGTTTTTATAGTTCTTGTGCATGTTCTGTTAGAAAATGTAAAGTCAGATTTATTTAATGAACTAGGAAAAAAATATTTAGAATCAAACATTTATAATGACCAGTGCAAATTCGGAGTTATATCACCCCATCACAATGCATTTATTTCCTTATAACAAATCAATACCTAGAACAACATCAAGGCTATTATTTTAGTGTTTATCTCAATTCAAAATTAGAATTAAAAGGTCATTACATTGTTTATTTCTCAAGTTTATATCATTTTTTATTATTTTCCAGTGAACAGGGATGGAACTATCTTGAACTACGTCTTTGGGTTGGAATATGGACATTCATTTGTCTGTTAATCATGGTTTTGTTTGACCTCAGTGCACTAGTTCGATACATCACCAGATTCACTGAGGAGTCCTTTGCTCTTTTGATAGCATTGATTTTCATTAAGGAGGCTGTTGCTAAGCTGTTGTCCATAATGCATAGCCATCCTGTCAAATTTGGGACGGAAGATACTCCTTATTACGAATGCTGTTGTACTCCCCCACCTAATGATACAGACACTGTAAACGTATCAACTACGACCCCTGTAATGTACACCACAGCAGGATATGTCAATGTTACATCAGCTGATTTGTCAGAAAACGTAACTTCAATGAATTGGAACCTGTTTAATTGTACATATTGTCTGGAGATGGGTGGAATTGTAAAGTTTTCTGGCTGCCATAAATTTGTAGATCATGTTCCAGATGTTTTCTTCCTGTCTGTAATTCTGTTCCTTGGAACGTTTTTTATTGCAATAAAGCTGAAGGCATTAAAAACAAGCAGATATTTTCCACATCCAGTGAGTGTTATCTATGTAATGTTTAAGTTATGATGTGAAATCTGTCAAAATCAAGTCTCTTTGGAACTGAAATAGTTGTTCATTTAAGGAGGTAGACCTAGGTTAAGGGACATAACTCTTGAAATCAGTGATATGTTTGTATCATATTCAATTTCACCAAAGCCTATCAAGATTTCCTATGAAACAGAATGAAATCAATCCAAGTTACTTTGATACTAACATGAGATTGATATAAAATGCTGAATAATAGATTAATGGTTTTTTGTGGGTTTGGTTTAGTCTGGTTCCACAGTACTGTACAGATTCATATAGCATTAAACCAAAAAAATACTGTATAATCATTTTAATTTCCATGGGGATAAAATTTTGTGGTTTTGTCTTTGAAACTGATTTTGTTGATACATATTTTCGTGGATTCTGGAATTTTTTTTTTCAATGGTATTGTACTTCTGATTCAAGCTCTCTAATTTGCCATGTTCTTCCATATAAACTGCACAGTTCCAACTCCAATCTCAGCAACACATATATGAGAATATTTTGTTTGCTTATACCACTTTCTTGATAATTTAAATATACCAAGCTTATTTATTAAAGTTTTGACATCCATCTGTGTACAGTTAATCAAGTGATTAGTAATAAATATTTCCATCTATGTAAATGATCTTTTTTATCTTCTACTAATGAAATGACAAAGGGCTCGAGGACAGCTTGACACTCTAGTTATTCTGTATTACACACTTTACAGCACCTATAAGTTAAGTAAACTAGAAACACATGTTTCGAGAAAATATTAAGGATTATTGATTTTATATACAAATAAGTGCATTTGAATTCAGAGTAATGTTTTATTTAAAATTGAAATACATATTTGGAGAAAAATTTTAGTGGGGACATATTTTTGTGGATTTGTTCTACCCACAAAATAAATGAAATTAAAATCCCAACAAAAATTTCTGCTTTTACAGTAATAGTTTTGTTTCCCGTTACAATAGATTAGATAGATAGGGAAATTATTCTGTTTTTCAAAATATCATTACCCACTGAGTTATTGGGGAAACGATCTAAACTTTAATAGTACTTCAGCCAAAATGGACATAAAATGTTTAAAGTAGGCACGAAAACTACATTAGCAGGAATTGGATATATTTTTTTTTTGGCTTTAGTAAGGTAGTCAATTACGACATACTTATATTGATTAAGATATCTTGCATGGAAATTTTGGATTTGTTCGAAATTTGTTTTGATTTTCAGGCCCACATTTCATAGGATTTTTGATATATGCCAAATGTTTCAATAACAGATTTTTTGGACAAATTAAAAAAAAGAATCATTGGTTTTGATACAATTGGAGGAGGTGGAGAACATGGATTTACTTCTTGCATATATTTTCATAAGATAAGGGGCAACATATGGCCCTTACCATACCTTATCCTTCTAGCTCATTCTTTCTGATTCTTCACATATTCCTTTATTAATCTTTTTTTTTTCAGGTTCGCACCATGATAAGTGATTTTGCTGTTATTATAGCCATTATAAGTATGGTCTTGTTTGATTTCTTCATGGACATTAATACACCTAAATTGGAGGTGCCTGAGGACTTTAGGGTAGGTACTGGAGTCTTTTTAAATCCTGTAGCTTGGAAGAACCTTTAATACCTTTCCATACCATGCATCACAGAGTCATTCATTTAAATATGAAATCTTACTTATATCAAGTGTTTTTCACATTATTTTATTGTTAACAACTTCAGGAATATTAGTGTGTTATCCTCTACCATATTTGTCTGTCTGTCTAAATTAGATAAGATGAAATTTACACAGAGAACAAGCTTTTCATTTTGGTCTTTGTGCCTAATTCATGGAGGATAAATTTTTGTTTTGACCATTTCTAAAAAAAACAAGATTTAACTATGAATATTTTGAAATATTTTTTGTAGCCTACCAGTGACACTAGGGGTTGGATTATCAGTCCATTTGGTGAGAATCCATGGTGGACAACGATAGCAGCCATCATTCCAGCGCTACTGGCCACCATATTGATTTTCATGGACCAGCAGATTACAGCTGTCATTGTTAATAGAAAGGAAAATAAACTTACTGTATGTATGGGCAGTGTTAGTTTTCTTTGATTTAAGTGTCTTATCTGTTATACCAAACCATATAGATTTTTTTTAAAAGTATTAGTGGCACTTTTGTAAAAATTGAAAAAAACGTTATTTTTTAAGGTTATTTTTGTATTAAGTAGAATCAGGATAATTTGGCAAATGTATTTTTTTTTCCCTCCAACTTCAGTTAAATAATTTTTCCAACGCTGTGGCTATAGTTTCGCTTTTTACCCTTTGACCTTAAGGCACTCTTCCATGGAAATGCAAGTCACCTGATCCCAATTCTGTTTCCCGATTGGCCAAATACTGAAAATTTGATTAAAGATATTCACATAGATGTGTTCTACTCCAGTATTCTTTTAAGAAATGTTCCAGTAAACATATGTGTTTTTTTTTTAACTTTTGCCTGTTTAAACCCTTCAATTAGATTTTATTGAACAGGTCCAGTGTCATACAATATTTTGACCCAGGAGTAAAAATGAAATAAGGAGGGGTTTGTAAAAAATGTTTTAGGGCTATTCCAGGAAAAATGTATGGGAGGGCTGACAGCACATTTTTTTATACTCAACCCACCCATACAATTAAAATTAAATGTTCATAACAAACTATTACTCTGCATGCTGTAACCCCCATTCATACAATTTTTGAAAGATGCTGTCCAACCCCGGCCCCTATACATTTTTTCTGGAATAGCCCTCGTATGATAAAGCGACTCCATGGTTGAAATATCATATTTTAACCCTGGGTAAATATTTGATGGAGGTCAAAATATCAAAATAATACTGGAGCTGAAGTCAGACAGTAGTGGAGATGGTTTCAAATTCTAAGTGTTACCATCTTTAAATTTGTCATTTAAAAAAAGATACTTGTCACAAATGTACCTATACAGTTTACGTAACAGTTTTATTGTTCATTTTTCAACACATGGACCATGAATGTATTTTTTTACAGAAAGGCCATGGGTACCACTTAGATTTACTGGTGGTAGCCATCCTCATTCTACTCAACTCTCTCCTGGGTCTGCCATGGTTTGTAGCTGCCACTGTGTTGTCAATAACTCATGTGATGAGTTTAAAGAGAGAGTCACAGTGTACTGCTCCTGGTGAACAACCAAAGTTCCTTGGATGCAGGTATTTATCATTTACTAAACTATTTGAAATTAGATCTTGAATTATATTCTACATTTCTTGACTATCAGAAACACATAAACGGCTGTTTAGTTGTTTACATGTTTCATCTAATGGAAATGATTTTGCAAAGTGACTGTGATGCCATGGTGTCTCGTTAAATTTTGATTTTAAGATTCCACAGATTGCATTGGAGAAACCTATTCTCCTTTAGATTGCATTGGAGAAATGTATTCTCCTTTAGATTGCATTGGAGAAACCTATTCTCCTTTAGCCTATTCTTGATTTAAATTATTTCTCCACTCTCTATGATTAAATTAGTATTTAACATGCTGGCCACAACTTGCATGTTGAAAATTTTAATTTATCTATCTCAAGTGGAGAAATTGTTTAAACCACACATTTCTCAAGGAGAATTTATTTATAACAGTAGGTAACTGTTGTTTTTTTTTTTTGTAAAATATCATTAAAAAAATGATAAAACTGTGAGTTTCAGCTTTAAAGACATAAACTTCTATCCTCGTTTTCACGTATAACTTAAATGTATTTGCTATATATTCTTCTTCAGAGAACAGCGAGTAACTGGTGTTGCCATATTCTTGTTTATTGGACTTTCTGTTTTGATGACAAAACTATTAAGGGTAAGCTGGTATTTTTTCATTTATTGTTAAATGACCATAGATTGAAAGTTTTTTTATATATATATATATATATAACGAGAATGGTTATGGTGAATATGTCAAAGAGACCACAACCCCGCTGGGTTGAAAAATGTCAGCTCAAGGCCGCTCATGGTTCTTCAGTGAATGACTAGGAAACCCTTGCACCATAGGGCAGGCTGCAACTGGCCATGAAATAATATTATACTTTTTATATATGTTTTATTAAAATACCCTTTATGTTTTTACATAATGATTTCAGTTTGTTATGAAATCGATTTTCTTTTGTCTTTTGTCAATAACCCACCAGCATAAAACCGAAGTACAATGGGCTTCGTCACAGTTTGTCATAACTAATGGAAACAGAAGTTATGTTTTATAAGACAGGCATCCGTTAGGATTGACAAAATTTATTGATAATATCTTTGGTGTCACATATACGTAAAATCATTCAATTTTGATTTAAAAATTAAAATCTACATTTTTTTTGTTTGCTTACTATTATTGTTAAAATTGAAAATTAACGCTCACTTAAGACTTCTCATTAAAATTTAAATTGCTAAATTCCAGTGACCTCTTTATTTGGTGTCACATTGTTTACATTGTCAAGTAAGCTGAGATTCTATTCCCGAGGCAATTCTTGGTTATTCGTGAATTTAAGTATTTATTTTGGGTTGTTTAATGAGTGACAAGAAGGACGACTCTTGGCTAAAAAAATTAGCCCATTTAAAAAAAAAATAAGTTTTAAATATCAATTGCAAAAATGGACTGTTATGGAATATAATGAATTATTATAAAGATCAGGGGCGTGGCAGAAGTGCGCCCCCCCTAAAATTTGCAACGCATGGATTGTTAGGGGTAGATTTTGGCGGTTTCAGGTTGAAACTTTAATTTTTTGCTAGTTTTACCATAGAAGAAATCTACATTGCACCCACTCTAGAAGAATATTACATAAAACTAACCTAAAAAATTTTTTAACTGTTTGCCCCCTCTAATCTGAAATCCTGGATCTGCCCCTGTAGATAGCACTGTTTTATTGAATGTTCCCAGTGTAATAAAATTTTATAATTCACACTGTAAAATAAAGTTGGTAATTTCTCTCTCAGGCTTTCTCCCACCAAAATGTCACAACTTTGATATCGATCCGCCAATCACAGAATTTAAAGTTCACATTGAAAATATCAATAAATTAATAAAAAAAAATTTATATAATAAATAGGATAATTAATTGGTTATGGGCATGGTCTATGTTCTATGGTAATAGAGTGATAGTAAATACTGTAAATGTACTAATATTCGCTATTTTCCTGATCGACAGAAAACTGTGAAATATAATACTTGGGAAATTGATTTCAACACTATTTAACACTCGACATTTCTTTGAAACTGCAAAAATTAATACATTTGCAGTATGCACATTTATATTGCAATCTTTCTATTTGAGTAACCAAAGTGAATTGGCAGTGTTTTTATTTTACTTCCTGTTTAACTTAGCATCACTATTGGGGCTACTAGTGGGGTAAAACAGTGATAAACACATTGTGTTTAAATTTAACTTGATAAAAAAAATGATAAGGTCAGTTTAAAGACAATATTAATGTATTGACTGTATGTCTTGATATATATTGTAAGAAATGCTTGTCAAAACTTCTTGCTTAACCCTGAATCTAAATCACTCTCACATAAGGATTTTTTTAAAGTAATTTTATTGTTAGTCTCTACATATCCTTTCTTATTCAATCTATTTTTTATCTTTTTCAGACTATTCCCATGCCGGTTTTGTATGGTGTATTTCTTTATATGGGTGTGTCATCCCTGAAGGGCATGCAGGTTTGTGCACGTGTCATGATATTTTTCATGCCTGCAAAATACCAACCAGATTATATGTTTCTGAGACATGTACCGATCGGCAGAGTTCACAGATTTACCTTCATCCAGTTGTTCTGTCTTGCTTTATTGTGGACTGTGAAAACTATCAAGGCTATATCCATAGTGTTCCCATTGATGGTAAGTGGAGTATATTATGCAAACCTGTTAGCCTTTGGTACAGTTCAAATTCTCCCACATTGCTATTGTCTCATGTGGGAGATTTTTCCCCACTGCTACTGTCTCATACTGGAGATTTTTTTCACAGGAATGCAATTGTAAGGTACATATGTATAAAAATGCATTTATCTGGTAATTTCCACAGTAAATTACTACTTTAACCTAAAACCTCCTGCAAATATTATATTTCTGTGTTGGAGATTCTAAATTAATTTTTTAAGGAAGTCATCCCCTAACGTGAAAAGGTTAACAGGTGTGACTATGGCAGCAAGTTAAATGATCTGTCACATCAAAAGCAGTGATAATTAAGACTTTTTTTTCGACATTAAAGATTTTACAATATTTACCATGCATGTTGCATGATTTTTGTTCAAATGTCTGGACAACATTTGAGCTCATTTTGGAGCCATATGACATTATATTAAGAAAAAAAATAGTTCATGACATTTAGAAATCAGATGTGAGTACTTTGCTCTGTTTACTTTTATGCATTGTAATTAGGATACCATTTTTTGTGATCTCCACCATGAAGGGACATGATTAACCATGTTGTGAGTAATTTTCACGGGGTGTTTATTTTGGCGTATTTTAGCAGTCTGTCTAAAATCATTAAAATAAATTTGAAAAATACATACTCTGGACTTCAATATTCAATTAACGTCTGCCAAAATTAGAAATGCCAAACTTTTGGGTTTACATTTTTACCTCCATTTTTCCAAAGTAACGTGCCATACAATATTATAATAAGTTATTGTTTTGTGAAATTTGAGACAATATGTTTTTTTAGGTGTGCAGTAAACTTTTAATAACATTTTCAGACATGAAATTTATAAAACTTCTCAAACTGAGACTTTTCTGTAATCATTTAGTTCTTCCTCAAAACTTCATTGTCTAGTAATCTTACTGGTTTTAATTAAGAGGTGAGAAAACTTCAATTTTAGAGTTTTCATGAATCCAAGACCTGACAATCATTTAGAGGCAAAATTGTAGAAATCACTGTCAATAATTTTTTGTGATATTTTTAGGTGTTGGCCATGTGTTTTGTAAGGAAGGCAATGGATTATTACTTTTCTCAGGATGAACTGAAATGGCTGGATGACATAATGCCAGAATCTCATCATAGGTCAAAGGAAGATGAATTAAAAAAGAAAGAAGAAGAGGTGAAATTGAATAATTTAACTTCAGAACTAGAATGCTTTCTGATTGGATAACAATTTTTGTCCTTCATCTCATAGACTACATTTTTTAATATGATGTCATCCAACTTTTTTATGATATGCTTGTTGAATTTTGATACTTAAATTAAATTGTAAGGAATGACTGTTATATTTTTTCGGTCTATTTGAAATTACCTCAATGCCTTTGGTGCACACTTAAAAATAAACCGCTAAGCTGGTTATTTAGTGTGCACCACACGATTTAGGTTAATTCTTCATAGATAAAAAATACAAATCATTCCTTCAATATATTCCTGGTACAGTACCTGAACCGGTCCATGCAACAAAAATTGCAATTGGTCATCAATCACCAATCAGTCATCAATCCATCAAACCGATCCATTAAACTGGTGATCGCATCACATGACCACAAAGCTGTCAATGTATGTTACGGTTATCATTGTTTTCTGTGGCAATTTTACACATATTTACATAATGCAACAAATTTAAACATCAATTTATACTTTTATTAAACATTCCTTTTATTTTAAACAGATCAAATGTCATTTTACATACCAAATCTGCAATCAGAGCGATCATCAACCCATCAAATCAGTGCATAAATCGGTTCTAGGAATGTATACATTTGTATATCAAAATTTTTGCTGATATTTCCCCTGCCAAACTGCTATTGACTGTAGATTTAGTTTGATTTAGATAGATTGATGTAGAATCAAAATTTATTTTGACTGATAAACACATTTTTTTTTTCTAAAAGTTACTGTGTTAAACAGGTTTTGGGGTTTTTTGGCCGGTTTCAAAGTAATGTGATTTTTAGAACTTCAGTCTTTTTCTCATTGGAAGAATGATAGGGCATAGAAACTGAAGATTAAAACTGAGTAAAAAATCTGAAATTTTTTTTTTTTTTTTTTAAAGAATGAATAACTTTTTTTAATACCTTTATACCTAGTACATTTGCATTTTATCATTGAAGAAAATTGTAATAACAAATTAGCATTACATTTGATTAGTAAGAAATCAAGATACAGCTATTCAAAAGATAAATTAGCATTACATTTGATCAAGATAAACATTGGATGTGATAATTAGTAAAAAAATTGTCTATTGACAACTTTACCATTTTCCATTGTTCTTACTGCCTGATATTTTCTATGTCAGGCCTCTGCCATGATACCAAAATAAACTGGCAATATTCAATGATATCTTTATGTCAAATCTACTGTGATGTCACAATTAACAGAATAATGTCAGGTTTGAATGTCTGTACAAAGTAACACATCTCCCTCTATAGAGTTCACTGTACATATTTTCCATCATGACTTCAAAACTGCCATTATCTGGTATGAACACATGAATTCATCTTTCTTCATTCTTCTCAACTAAAAAAAATACCATTTACTGAAAGACAAGTTTCTTTTTTAACATTTATGTAAGAAAAGCACTTTTGATGTCAATACCCATAGAATTAATAATTAATTTATAAAACTATTTAATTATCTCAGGCAGGAAAAGATGATGTAATAGATCCCTATAAGTTCATGGACAACACATCTCCTGAAGTACAAATTCCCCTCACTGGGGGTAATATCAGTAATATCCCCATGGAAACTCTAAGTATGGGGGTCAATGAGGTCAATATATCTGAGGAAATGTCTAAAACTGGGATTTGGAAGAATTTGACTGCAAGTGACTCCACAGAGAAGATAAAGTTCAGGTTTGTGTTCAACATGTGTTGATTAGTGTTTAGCCATCTGGAGTTTTAGAGAATTGAATATGGAAAACTGGTAACAACTGCTCCACAAAGCTCAAAAACTTAAAATAAGTGTGAGAGATTCTTATCATCAAAGGGCAAGAAAAAAGCCAAGAAGACTCATTTCTATATTTGTGGTTGTCATGAAATACAGAAAATAAATGTGAATTTCTAATTTTTAAAATATTCTTAAGGTTAGAATTTTTATGACCCGGTAAATGGTTTTACCCACAGACAACATACAGTACCTGAAACACACATAAAAGTTTAATCTACCATTGAATTAAGTCAGGTTCTTTAGATATAAACTGGTCAGAAAATGTTCTTGATTAATTTAAAGTCGTCAGATTTACAATGTATTCACATTTTTTCAGGAAAACTAAGAGACGATCTGATAAAGAATCTCCAGATGAATTACCCACAATTCCCAGTGAGTCAGAGGTCAGAATAGTAGGTCATAGGTCATCAAAGGGCAAGAAAAAAGCCAAGAAGACTCATTTCTATATTGATGAAGAGGAAACTGATCAATTGTTGGACAAAGATAAGTTGGATAAACCAGTCACTATTGTCATTGACCCTCCTAGTGATTCAGGTTCATTGAACACCAAGGATGATTCCTGTTGACCTTGAACTGTTGAAATATTAGATTGGTGTGTTTATAGAGCTTAAAGTGATTGCATATGTTCTGATGAGAGAACATGTAGGATTTAGATGTGTATGATTCATAGATCAAAGACTACATAAATAGTATTATAAATTTACGGCATTCATGCTAAAAATAGAATTGTGAAATTTTTAAGGATGTGTTCCATAAAAAAGATGTTCATTTATTGGATATGTTCTGTTAATAGAATTGTGTGCATAGGCATAGAATGCATTTGTTGATTGTATATGTGTGTTTAGAATTATATCAAATTATTTGAGGTAACTTTTTGTGTCTATTTTGTTTTTATGTTAGATTTTTACCTTTGTCTGTTGAGCAGAAAAGACATCATTTTAAAAAAAAAACAGGTAGAAACAAGTGTGAGTTAAGTGTGATTGCTTTGTTAGTATGTACATGTATGTATGATTCCATACTTAAAATAGAATCAGGAAAGTTATCCATAGGTCATTGTGCCAATGTGCTGTACAGTGCTTTATATTCAAGAGCTCTACTACCGGAAATTCACTTTAGTTAAGAATGCACAAAGAACACTATGCTTAAGCTTAAGCACTGTTTAGTTTTGTAATTCAAGGGGATGATTCTGCAGGGGAGTGTATCCATTGTTCTAGCCTTCAATATAATGGAACATTTGTCAGAATATTATACAGTCTCTATGAGTTATATTTCTTGTTGATCAATCTTTTTGTGACAAGTTGGTTGTCTTAAAGTTAGGTGTAATAAGAGGCTGGCATACTCCTTGTCCAATACAAGAGTGAGGTTTTGCTCATGAAATAAGCATCAGTTATAGACTTGAACATTTTGATATGTTGCTTGAGTGGAAATATGTGAGTGTGCCCACTTTGTACCGTTTAATGTTAATTTTTTGTATTGGTGTATTATTTTTTTTATTGTGAACTGAAATTGAAAGTACTTACAAAGGCACACTGCAACGGGTATAAATATAGTATGTATTATATAAAATATATGAATATATGCTAATGTAAGTAATCTTCAAATATTGCATATAATATTTGAGCAACATTAATAGGGAATATATTTTACTGCCTTAAATTATTTGTGTTTAAAGAAAGTACATGTTTGTAAATGTGCAGTTGATGTTTGTATTTATTTCAAATTATGTAAATTTACGACAAGTTTATTTTTGTTTTTTTGATAAATCGATGCAGTGAATCTGATGTTAAGGAGGAAGACCTAGGGTATGGGACACAACTCTTAAATTCATTGGAACATTTCTATTCAGCATTTTACATCAATCTTATGTAAGCATCTAATTAACTTGGATTCATTTTATTCTGCTTCAAACAAAAGCTTGAGAGGCTTTGGTGTAATTGAATATAATACAAACATATCACTGATTCAATGAGTTATGTCCCTTACCCTAGGTCTTCCTCCTTAAGTCCTGTAAAAACTCCTTTAAAATTCTGAAATTATTGCATGGCATTTAAGTGTCAATCCCTGTAGGAATCAGGCAGAAACATGGTATGAAAAAAACATCATTTTGATATTGTAATTTGACTATTTGTACCTTCAGAATCAATAGTTAAAAAATTTTGTTTGAAATTGAATGCTAAGAACACTTGATGTAATGAACACTGGACTGATAGATATATATATTTAAAAGTGCAAACAATTTCTCTCTAATTTGGCATTTAAATGTCAGTTCCTGTAAGAACCAGGCAGTGCTTGAAACATGGTATAAAAAACCCCATCATTTTGATATTGTAATTTGACTATTTGTACCATCAGAATCTAGGAAAACAGACAAGATTTTCCATATCATACTGGACCATTGATTAAAATGTCATTGAAATGCACTGAAAATGAACATTTAAAAGGTAGATAACTCTGTCAAAAACATCACTTTTCTAACATTCTATTGAATAATTTCTGAGCAAATCCAATGATACAGAGGTCAAATAATGGTCTTTTCATATAGAGAAAATATTTTTGAGTAATATTTTATCGTCAGATTGGTGGGGTTTTGACATGCATGTTTCTGATTTTTCACATTTTGCCTGATTCTTGCAAACATGCTTTAAAATATTGCAAAAATGTGAAATGGTTGAATTCACAACTTTTTTTTTAAATTCCATTTTGATTGTTTCTTTATGAGAAATTAAATTTGCATTTTGCTTTCATACAACAAGTTTGCAATAATTACTGCATGCAATAATTTCAGAACTTGCAGAATATTTTGCTAGGTTACAGACTGTACTGGTTTGATTTATCCTTGGTGTGATAACTTGGAACTTTTACCACAATAAGTCCCATTTATTTACAAGTTCAATCAAATTTTAAGCGTGTAGAGTTAGGTATTATTATTTCCTTGGTTTTACTTTTGACAGATTGAAATGAAATTTGTTACATGGCTTAAGACTAGAAGTTAAAGGTCAAATAAATTTTATGTTGAAATTAGAAACACTGGTTTAGAAGTTTAAACTTTGGGCAGGGGCATTTGTTATACAGGATTATTCCCCCTTAATTCTCAGCATTTGGAAATTTACTTTCATGCATTATTTTGTTCCAAGAAATTACAATAACCAAGGAATAAATATTATTTAGCCTAAGTTAGCATTTTTATCAGGGAAAGTAGATTTTAGTGAAAGATTTTTATCAATTTTTGTATAATTTATATTCTTAATTTACAATTATATTATTTCTGCTTCAGTGCTAAGTTAATTGCTTGAAATCCGTCTGCAGCTGTTTGGGTCTGTCTCATTGATTGTTTATTTATAGTCCCAAAATAAGGCCTAAAATTTTCTGTGTTTTCTGTAATCTCATCATTGATGGAACAACTTGTCAATGGTGGCCTTTGGCTGATATTTTCATCCCAGTGGGATGGTTGTCTCTTTGATATATACACCAAACCTATTCTTGTTATATTTTTCTTCCTTACTAATAGTTGAAGAATTCAACAAGATTTTTCATTTCATTGTGTAAATCCATGAACTTTGTTTGAAAATAAACATTTCCTAAAGTCAATTCAAATTAATGTCCTGGTTCGTAGGTCCTCTCTTGTGTCTTTTAAGGGGTAGACCTAGGGTAAGGGACACAACTCTTAAAAATCATTGGAAAGTTTGTATTCAGCATTTTACATCAATCTTATGGAAGCTAATTAACTTAGATTCATTTTATTCTGCTTCAAATGAAAGCTTGAGAGGCTTTGGTGAAATTGAATATAATACAAACATTTCACTGATTTCATGAGTTAAATTTCTTATCATAGGTCTACCTCCTTAAGGTGCTTTATTATCTATATTATCATGGCCATATCAACATTAAAAAAATACGAAACAATGCTTCCCTCATCATCCCTATTCTGGTTGAGAACAATGTAAAAAAGTGACTTTATCAACTTTTAAGGAGATTTTCCCCTCCAAGACTAGTTTTCATGAGAAATGGCCTGACAACCAAGAAATTACTTTGAATGGCCTAAGATGGAAAACACAGACACTTTTTAGGCCAAAGAGCAGTTATTGAATGAATGACGAGGACATTTTGATGTCATCTCTACATTTTTGTCATCAGACTTCGTTGTTCATTTCATGAACTGTTATCATTCAGCTCTTATTCCTTTGTTATTATTTATATGAATTTTTACATTTATGCATAATTTAACAATCCCTGTTTTGTTTTGTGCAATAGAAATGCTTTTTTTTTTCTTTTTTTGCATTTATTTATAAATCCAAGCTTTAATAATTAAACCCTTTATTTCAAAGGACATGCTAATATGCCAGTGAATAACCAGATCAGGTTTTATTTTAGTTAGAGATGCAACTAACTACCAAATAAAATTATTTTGTGAAGAGGAAGAATAACTGGAACACTATTTTTATTGATTGGTCTGGAGACTCTGGAAGCCGCAAAATTGTGTGCAGTAGTTACAATTATAAAGTACATATATTTTTTTCGTTTTTATTTTTGTTTCATGTGATTTCCAGGATTTTTTTTATTAACCTGTTTAGCAGAGTAGTTCAAACATTCTTAAATTAAAAGAATTTTTTTCTTATTTATTGACAGTAGATTTTTGTAACTTGATATTTTTCAGTAAACCGAAGTCTATATTTGGTAAATTTATTTGCCATCTGTGGGTAGACAGGCCCTTTCCTGAATTTTTATAGGATGCTGGTTATTGATCAACTATTAACTATTGCTGTTTAGTAACTAGTTTTACTTATGGAAATTATGGTAAATTTAGATATATCCATTTCTTTGATGAGCCCTATTTCTTTTGACTAATCTATTGAGATCTTGTGTGGTGGGATGATTATATTGTTGGATAAACACTGGACCCCACACTTGACCCCCACTCTGGTCCAGAACTGATGGTGGGTATGAAACATTTTATTGTGTGTAACCCATCAAGATTGGGTATGAATCTTTACCCCAGGGTATTGTTTTAATTTGCTTCCTAAATATTTTAGTTGAGGTACACTACGTCATAATATAATCTGAAGTATTAATATTGTTTTCTCCTTTTTCTCAAGAGTTTGTATTTTGTGAAGGCTAAAATTAAATATTAGTGATTTGTGATAAATTGAAATATAAATGTGAACATTGTTTTATATGGGTAGTTTCTGTCAATTGTTTTTTACTCTGACAATGTTTGCAGAAATTTTAGGGGTACATATAATTGGATTTGGTAATAAGTCCTGAATAATTGGACTGTTGCATTGATATTGGGGAGTATTATCCCTCTTAGAATATACATGTATTACATAGAGCATATTTCACTTGCAAACTAATTTTCGCCAATATTGTATTTTATAGAAAAGATGAAATTTTTGTATAAAATTGATAGAGTCATAAATCAGAAGATATTGGTATTAATTACACTCTAAATTTTGAATGCTTTTTATAGAAAGTATGATGTTAATTTCTTATAAATATATTTTTTTTATTTTGTATAATTGCAGAATCTATGGTTTAGTTCTCATGTTCATTTTTCTCTTATAATTTATAATTATCAAAAACATTTTTGTGATCCATAAAATGATAACCTCACATGTCCAATTGCAAGTGTTATCTCTACACAGGTGTGAGTGTCTTTGGTTGTCAAAAATTATTTTTGCACTTCATTAATGTTTTAAGAATCTCAAGTGTGGACTTGTTTCAGTGTTCATATATTAAAAAAAAACTCATATATTACCTGTGAAATATAATGCCATGTATAGATGAATATTATCATTTTTTTTTCAAGTAAAGATCATTTGGTTTTATATTATTCAGCAACATTGCAGGTTATTTCTAGTATATAAAATGTCATATTAAAATATCAGTGTTCTTGTACCTCCAAATTCATCTTTGTATAAAAACTAAGTATTTATCATTCATTCAATTTTGGGTAATAAAGAGACATGTCATCCAGGGAAGATCCAAAATTTATAAAGGAGGATATACTAGGATATCATATTCTCAATTTTGCCATATTTTTCCATAATATTATCAAAATTTTCTGATAAAATAAGCATGTGTCCATCCCTGAAATCCCCCTAGATCCATCACTGCTTCATAACAGGAAAAACAAAATGTTCCCGTTTTACCTTTAAATAACCATATTTGAGAACACCTCCAGGTGCTATGTAAAACTGATGTTTCATAAAATAGAAATAAATATTCTTCCATAAAAGTGAAAACATGTTATAATGACATTTTTAATTCTAGAAAATTATTCTTTAAGTTTTTGCATTAATTTACCAACAATTTTTCACATCATTTCATCACTCACACCTTTCAATTAGTCCCTAAATCCATTAGATCTCCAGACCCCTGTGCCACAAAACTTACATAAGTCTGTGAATGTTCTTATATGTTTGTGATGCCATCAACTTCAAGACTTTGATTTGAGTTAACATTGAAGTTAAGCATATTCTCAGACAAGTATTTTTCAACTTTTGTGGCAATGGGTTCAGATTAATAGCTTTAGCTATACTCGGCGTCACATAAATAATATACTGTTAAAATTTGAATAAAAATATTTTCTACGACTTTATTGACACCTACCGTCGTTTAAATTGTCTTAAATGACTTGCTCATTTGTTTAGCCAAACGGCTTCTCCCTAAACAAGTCGCTTATCAGCTTAAATCATGCGTAACAAATTCTTACGGGAAAATCCCATACTAATATCCGCAATGTTGGTTTCTACGGGACGATTTGTTTACAAACGACGTTCGTAAGTTCCCGTCAAACTCCGGTGACAATCGTCTGCTTGATCAACTTCTCAATATTGTACGTTGTTCGCGTAAAATAAATCCGAGTTATCCGAAATAACGCTGAAATGCATTCTGGGTTCTTCGGTTTTTGGACAAACCATTTAAACGTAAACAACATCTCCTAGCAACCCGATCACTGTAAATATGGCAGACTTTTTACAATGTAAATATTGGCACCGAGAATTAAAATCTGACCGGAATTATTTTTATTCAAATTTTAACAGATGTTATTTATGTGACGCCGAGTATAGTAAAAGAAAACATTCTATACCCAATCACTACGAATTTGTATAGCATTAAATAAACTTATCCATTTGATCATAGTTAAAGTTTGTATAATAAGTCAAAATTATACAGCCATTCCCTCCAATTTTCATGATAGATATATATATATGTGATGTAGTTAATACATTCAATGGTATGTTCATTATAATATTTATCTCATATTTAGCATCAGTGTGAAATATCAATTAAAATCATACTTTTGTTATTCTGTAGTCATAATTACCTTCAATTAATTCACTATTATCTCCATACTTCCATCTTTTTATAACTTGATAAAACAATTACTGGTGTGAAAAAATAGGGCAAATCAAATTTTTGTCAGCAAATTTAACATATTTTTTGGTGTTATTTGATATATTCTATCTAAGGCTTCCGCCATTATATTAAAATTTCAAACAACAAGGTCATGCCAAATTCATTGTCATATAGCTTATAAACTGAATAGTGTCAGTCCTGAACACTTTAACAGAACATGTCAACTACTGGGTTGGCAGTTTATTTTTTTCTGTTCGATTCCAACCTGCTGTTATTTTGTATATATCATTTTTGCCCAAATTGAAAATCACTAAAGTAAACTAAATACTTTACGTTAATGACCTCGAACGAATTGTACTAGTTTATATAAAAAAAAATTAACTTCAAACTTTTCAATATTTTGAAAAATTAGGAGAGAAAAGGTTTGTTAACACTTAAAAGTCCTTTAGATATCATATAATCATATAGAATTTGTCCTTCGGTTAAAGAACATTACTTTAATGGCATCTGGTCATCTCTACAAATTCGATTATGTTAAAATAGTCTACATATAAAGAGAATAATATTGACAGTAGTCATTTTCTCTGATATCACAGTGACTTTGGAACAAAATTGAAACAATATAATTATTAAAATATTTTGGGCACATAGGTATAACTTCATGAAAAAAAAACAATACATGTTTTCCTAATCTCACCAATGCAGTTCATCACTTGCAGAAACATTGAGAAATGCTTATGTGTCAAGAAATGTATAATACTGTTTTATGTATTTGTTTCCAGAATATATGTTTTATTTGATTACATGTCCATGTAAAAATCAGGCAGGCCCAAAGATAATAATGATTTTTCTTAAGTACTGTAGATCTTTTTTTATTAATGAATTCAACTCAGCAATATTCCTTGTACATATAAGAAGCTGGTGCATTTGTTCTGTTTCACCATATCCATTCTATTTCCAGTAAACCATCGGTGTTTACCTTCAAAAACTCTAAAACGTGTGAGACCTCCCTCAAAGTTTTCTCAAAACGGGAGATTTTCCTAATTTTTTGTGTATGTGTGGTGTTTTGAGCAGAATTTATTACGATATGAAGCTAAAAATCAATTTTATAAAATGGAGAAATTTCCGCAAATGTGACTAAATCTCCTGCTTTGACATTGGCTTATAAGCTGAAGAATGTTAAATTTTTCATGAACTGCTGGAAGGCTTCTGCCTAAGATAGGGCACTTAACATCCATGATTATACATAATAGTCAAGAACTAGAATTGGGATGATATGTTTTCAATTTTGATCTTGCTGCATAAATTTTTGGCAACATCTACTTATTTTATAACTGTATGAAAACCAATCTTACTTAGTTTGCTAAGTTCTATTATTTGTTTCAAGCATGTTTTAAGTCGTGTTTAATGGAGTTGAGTAATAAATAGTTCCGCAAAAAAGAATAACTACACCTTACAATGACTTGTACTCTAATTATCCCCCACCTGAATGAATATTACATGGAATTGTACTTGAATTATTTTATCGATCCATTCAATAAAAGGAAATCACAATCATGATGACGATTATCTGTTTCACCAGCATTTGTTTTTGTGGCTATATATAGACATGATGTAATATAATTTCACGGGTTTTGATAGAATGCTGGGTGTGAATTGACAGTTTAGTTCTGTGATTTATATTCATAATTTAGGCAGTGATTTTAGAATATTGCTTTATGTTATCGAATAAAATTTTATGACACAATTTTGTCTTAATTCAAGAATGATTATTCAAAACTAAAAAGTAATGAGACGAAAAAGCAACGCTTTACTTGTGTGGAAGCAAAGTACACAACCAAGTCTCTTCCAAATTATTTAACCCATTCTTTCTTGTATCAACATTGCCATCATTCTTGCCACAGTAAATGCTTTTTTTTTCACAAAGTGGTATAAATTTTATGTGGAATCTTAACAATTCAAATGATATGTAGAAAAAAAAATGATTAGTGCTGTAATATAAAAATAGGAGATGTGTAATGATTGCAAATGTAGCAGTCATCCACCGAATACCAAGCAACAAACGATTAAACTTCTACATGTCACCCTACGGTCTTCAGTGGTGGATGAATGTCTGGTCATTTACTATATATAAAAAAAGTTCTGATGGAAAAACACACACAAAACCGAACATACTAATTATAATGTTGCAATATGAATAACGATCCAAAAATATCTTGGCCTTCATTATGATTATTGTCTGTGTTGAAATTTTTTAGATAAACTGTATTGAAACAACTATACCAGTTTGATATGATATTAATTTTACAAGTAGATGTACATCATGGCTGAATATGTTGCGTCAGTACTTTTCCGAACTTCTGTTTTACCTGTATAGTCATTCATTTTGCCTCCATGGCCCTTTACATCATTCTTTAATAAAATGTATTGGAATAGCTATACCAGTTTGATTTGGTGTCAATTTTACAAGTAGATGTACATCATGGCTGAATGTATTGTGTCGATACTCAGAGTTTTACTTCTATAGCTATTCATGCTGCCTTCATAGCCCTTTAACATCATTCTTGAACTGACAAAAGCCGTTAACAATACACTGACCAAGGACATCTTGCTTTTACTTTCAAAAGAAACTGTTTTATCTTCTGTCATAACCGTAAGAAATGTTCTACAAATAGACCAGGTTTGAAATGCAGACATTCGTGGTTGCACAAACTTTGATTTTGTTTTATTGCAATATAAAAGAAATATGCCATGGTTACACAAATCCAGATTAAATAGTAAAAGGAAATCTCTGTGTTAACACTTTAAAGGGATAAGAGCTTTCATTTAATTGTAAATACCAGAAGGATGTGTAAATACGGTTTTAAGTTCTACTATCTTGTGACCATGCAGATTGTGACGCTCGATATATTGTATATTTGTTCGCCTTTTTTTGTTTGGTCTTACATGACCTTCAAATATTGACTAATACTTGACGATGAAAGTGTACTGCTTGTTCAAGGTCATTTTTGTGATCAACCTTGCAAATAGTAAAATATATGCAAAGTCATACACAGCACAAGGGTAGATGAAATAAAAATTAAAAAAAAATACATATACACGACCCTTACTCCTTTGTACTTACAGCTTCATAGTACTTATTAACTGGACTGATATTCTCCCTGCTTCAGTAAATTTAGAAATGGTGAAAATGGACAACGGAAAGAATCGAATTTTATTTGTACATGTATCCTTTCGTTACTTAATTAATACAGATCTTTTCTGTCTAAAGTTTAAGAATGCATGGATAGAGAAAATTTCAATATTTTAAATTGATGGAAGGAAGTATAGCGTATTAAAAACAAGATTATTTTTGTATAGATTATAAACTGTTTCGTGTTAATTGTGATGTAATCGATCGGCATGCTAGCTTAATACACATCTTCCGGGAGGAACATTCTTCTGTACTACCACAAGCCCTACCTCGCAGAAGTATATCTCACACATATACATCGGCTGTCCCGCTCTTGACATGAAAGGATCTTACTTAACAAAATTAAACATTAAATAAAATTGCTTAATGTACAACAATCATTTTTCAATTACGTTTGAACCACACGCATTTTCAAAATACTTTGAAAATTTTCATGAGCATATTTTAAACATAATTGTTTTTTCCAGTACCATAATATGCTCTGATATTATGATCTATTGAAGACACTTAGTCAACTCACTACCTAAACCACAGCAAACTTGAAAACAACAATATTGCACCACTCTTAACAAAGGTGTTACTACAAACAGGGGTTTCCCCAGTTATGATTTCATAACGTAATTCCATATACGTTAAATAGCTGTGGCTTTCATATTTCATTTTGTGGGAATAAGATTTGACAATTAACATTAATTTCATTCAGTGGCCATCACAATAACACTATTTGTAGTAAAATCAGTCCCCTTTGGTCTGAATAGACATTTGTCATCAATTTAAAGGAAAAGGTCAGAAAACCATACGTCAATTTGTCGATGCATGACAGAGTTTGCTATTTCTGTAAAAAAAACTTCGTTCATTGGGTATGGAAGAACATACTTATTTCGTCACCAAGGCGTTCTGTAAGAGTTCTCATTCTTGACTGGTATCATTTGGTTGATTTAAGCCACGTAGTGAGAGATGAAGGTATAGTTTTCCCAAAAATACATTTTTTTTACACAGAAAGGACTATATAGCATAACAGCGTTTGTTCAGAGGATTTTTATATTGCATTAATAACCTCTACTATATGAATACATGTGATTTCCAATAGGTTTGCTTGTGTTGGTATTCTTATGTTTTTTCTTACAGTATCTAAATCACGTGTTATACTGCATGATGCATGTCAGAGACCGACTTACTGTTAATTATTTTTTATTGGCCTATATTAATGAAATAACAGTTAATTATTGTCATATTAACATTAAAATATCATGTTTTTGTGTCAACATGATGACATTTTATATTATACAATGTCCATACATTTAAGAATTAATGTTATTTAGCCTGTACAGTGAATATGCTGATAACCATGTACAATCTGCATGTCAATTAATATTATAGTGTAATCCTGGACGTTGAATGTAATTTGTTATGTGTGTGTATGTGTGTTAGTTTTGCTTATTTATTTTTAAACTTTACAGACTGGGTATTACTGCTTGACATCTATTTTCTTAAATATATATACATTAATGTACTTCTTTATGCTAAATCAAGGGTACTATGGAATAAATGGATAAGGTGAATGCCAAATAAAAAGCACCGGAAATCCAAATACTTTCAGATATCAGCAAAAGATCTGCAACAAATGTAAACACACTTTCAAATGAGCTCTGAAATGCACTGACAACAATAGTACCAGAACTATGACAATTCTTCAAAATCAAATAAAATATTGATATCACGATAAAAAGAAGACATTAATTGTAGACAGGCGCATGAAATCTGCGCTGGATTTGAATTAGTCTTATATATGGCCCTAACCATCCCCTTTAATGTCAAACATAAACTGAAACAACAAACCTTAAAATTTACTCATTCTCTTCATGAAATACCTTAGCATATAATTTAAAGACAAAATGAGATATCCATTTAAGGAACTAGGCCTAGGGTAAAGGACATAACTATTGAAATCAGTGTTATGCTTGCATCATATTCAATTTCACCAAAAACTATCAAGTTTTCATTTGAAACAGAACGAAATCAGTATTTGGTGCTTACATGAGATTGATGTAATATGCTGAATACAAACGTTCCAATGATTTGTAAGAGTTGTGTCCCTTACCCCAGGTCTACCTCCGTAAAGGATACTTTCTCTTACTGAAAGCTAGCTAAACACATGATAACAGTACCATCAAAATTACCTGCATTAGAAAAAATCGCTCACTAAAATTCCAGTGGATTTGGAGTAGTAAATCGTCTAATACTTAAAAGGCACGATTCATGGCTTGGCTAAAATAACTTTTTACGGTGCAATTATGGGTCGAATATCTGTATTAGCAAGCAAAAAGTTCAAAGAATAGTCAATTTTATGAAAATCGTGTCCTTTACAAATAAATCTATAAAGGGCTTCAACTAAGTATGCCTGTGACTTCCGGAAACGCAGTGTATTTTAGCTCACCTGGCCATAGGCCATGTGAGCTATTGCCACCACTTGGCGTCCGTCGTCGTCTGTCGTCGTCAACAATTCTTCAAACATCTTCCCCTCTGAAACTACTGAATGGATTTTGATGAAACTTAATATAATTGTTTTGTAGAGAATCCTTCACAAAATGACCGTTTGAATTTTTAATCGGTAAAAAAAATATGGCCGCCGTTACTAAAAATAAAACATAGGGGTCAGACAGCAGTTGTTTGCATATATCTCCAAAACTGTTAGGTTGAACAAAATTCTGACATGGGTAAAAGTGTTCAGCATGATGAGTTCTACCTGTAGTGTAATGTTGGTGAAGACCTGCTGACCCATGTTGGAGTTATTACCCTTTTTGGAAGTTTTGTGCTGTTTTTGATGTTACTACTTTCAGAAATCTCCTCAAAAACTACTATACAGAATTCAATGATAGTTGGTATTACTGTTTCTTAGGGTATCCTAAACAAAATGATCGTTTCGCTTTTTTATTGTTGAAAAAACATGGCGGCCGTTGAATGGTGATGACGAAAGATTGTTCTTGGCGGCCATTTTTCTGCTAATTTTTATATACTTGCTTTGATTTCAACAATAATTGTTTTATAACGTAAACATGGTCTCCTGATATGAATGGTGATGATGAAAATTTTGGATAGCCATGGTTTCACTTCATTTTATGTTATTTTCAGCAAATCTATACTGGGCTAATGCCCCCTCAGACATGGTTGAATAGCAGGGCATAGGAGAACTCCTGCCCAAGTTTTTTCCAGAGATTCTAAAAACACTTTGAAGGCATTTCCAATATCTTACAGTGCCTTCGGTACTCTTTTGAACTTACAGCATTCTTAAATATATACTATCTTTCAGCATTTTTTGTCAAACATGGTAATAAAGCATGCTGCCTTTACTTTCTTAAACAAAAAACACACAGAAACAACAACGACAAACACATACACAAGGTGAGAGAAATACATATATAAGTCATTCGGGTATTTTCTGTTTTTATAGAAACATCATAGTCGCTCTTGTCACGTGTGATTAACGGAAAATGGAAACATAACTAAAAAACACAGAATTGCTGTAATTTTAGACTTTAGAACGCCAAACACGGTAGCAGATAGAGAAATACCATAGAAAATGACATTATTAACAATTTGTAATTTTTTAAGTCATTTTCTCTCATAGAGTTTCATTTTGTTTTATTCTCATCTTCCATCGATGGGTCAAGAAATGGAGCAGACTAGGTAGACTTTCTTTGTAATGTTAAATTCATTTGGATGTCACTTTTATTTCATACAGAGGATAACTCTTCATCATTATTTTACATTGGTTTTTCCATATACTATATATATATATACCTGATGAGCGATTTAAATTCAGTTGTGCCTCTCAAAACATAGACGCAAATGTCAGAAGCGATTTAGAGATGTTTTAAGGCTAATAAAATGATGGAGGTAGAACTAAGATATGGGACACAACTCTTACAAATCACTGGAACGTTTGTAATCAGCATTTCACATCAATCCCATGTAAGCATCAAAGTATTGATTTCATTCTGTTTCATATGAAAGCTTGATAGGCTTTGGTGAAATTGAATATGATACAAACATATCACTGATTTTAAGGTGAATATGTCTAGGTCTACCTCATTAAATGAATTTCATTTAATGGAAATTACTGTATTAACAGTCATCAGTTTTAACCTTAGCAGACCTTGGTGTACTTTTACACAGGTGCTTAGGTCGTCAAACTTTCAACATATAAAGGACAAGGCGGTTACAGACAAGCAGTGCGATCCTCCATAAATCACACACAATTTATAGTTGGAAACAAAGAAAAGCTATCTATGGCCAAAATAAAACATAAAAGAAAATGTTCCCGTCAATCATAAAAAAGTTAGAAACCTAGAAGTGTTTGAGTAAAAAAAATTAAGATTAAATTTAAAACAAAATTTCTAGGCCCTTGGAGACTGCTTTTTTCACTTTTATATATAACGAAAGCGATATTTTATATAGCCTATTTGGCCGAGTGGTCTAGAGCGTTGGACTTAGTGCAGGCGGGGTTGCCGTAGATGTGGGAGAAGAGAAGGGGTTCGAATCCTGCTGAGAGAGCGACCAAATTTGCATCGCAAATTTGCAACCTCGCATCGATTATAGAGTTGGGGTGTAGTTCAGAAGTGATTATATATATATATATATGTATATATACATATAACAAAGATTATAGCAGTATTCAAAAGAATGTAATCCAGGGACAAAGACCAGACATGGGAAACAGACAATGAAAATAAAGTAACAGACATGGAAAACAACAAAGCACATAAAGTAACTAAAATCATACTTACAAAAGCAAATGAGCAACTCGGACTCCACTAAAACCTGGGAGCATGAACCAGGAGCACCGGTAGGGTAAGCGTCCTCTGCTTTTCCAGACACAACCGCCGAGTTGCTCATAAAAAAGTCAAGTCCGTGGTAGAGGAAAAGAAAACTATGACACGTTGAACAAGTCAGTTTTCATGGCGCAGTTGGATACACCGTAACGATCCACGAGGTCATGATGAGGACCATAAAACTTCTGTAGTGATGTCTTCAATCTTGTAGCAACATAACCCTGTTCAAGAAGCTTATTTGTTAGAATTCTAGTGATACAAAAAGTCTGCGTAGTTTCGGCAAGCTCTAACATAACGTATGAGTTGTGATATGAACACTCCATACGCAGGTGATGAAGGGATGTTGCCGCAGACAGGCCCAGTGCTCACAAATGTGGCTGGTTTGTTTTGACAAGGGTGGTAAATAAGGACGCGATGAGTCTTCCATTTTTTCTTTGTCTCTATAAAGGTCTCCCTACCAAAATAAATCTCGGAATTCGTGGACTTTCATCTTCGCCCACTGCAAATTTTGTTCCTTTATATTCTCTTATTACATCCTTATCGGTATCGTTTTACAATCCTTTAGACTGATATAATGTTGTTTTTTTTTCGTGCTGTATCGTCATGACTCGACGATCCGATACCTATTAAGTTTAGTGGTTGGTAGATTCCTTCAGACTTTATATAAATATATATAATTAAATATATCTGCTTTCTATATATAAGTTTTCTTTTCGACACCTCCCCCGCTTCGTCTCCATTTTCTTTCTTGGCTTCCTTACCTTGAGAATATAATTTTTAATAAAACAAAACAACTTCCAAAATAATATGCAATGTTTAAGATCTGTTATAACTGTTTTCTTATACTTTGTGTTGCTGACTTTCTTGCAAGGTATATGTGAGGAATTTGCTACATTCATTAAAATATAACTTTTTATAACTTACAAATACGAGCAAAACGGGCTAGTTGCGAAATGTTAACACCATAGGAAGGTGCAAGCAAGATTCGGGCAAACCTACAAGGTATACGAAATCAGCTGTGATGACATATAATACATACAATCCTTTACAAAAAGCTGTACACTGGTACTAATGAGGTTGTGAACCTTTTCTCCTTTGACATTAAAATAACTACAAAAAGGTAATAATCTTGTAAATCAACCGTTCTTATAAACTTCACAAATGCAAATAAAGGTTTAAGGCCAAATAAAATAATTTTACGTTGTTCTGATATTTTTTGAATTCCCGCGTAAAAAAGTAAATCAGGGGTATTGCTCTGTTTGAAATCCAAAGATTACACGATAGTCCTTTTTAATCAGATATGATTGTTAGCTAAACGGAAAATCGCGAATTAAAAAATGCGTAAACATTAAGTTGTCATGGGGCTACGTTGCATACAAGCAATACTCTGTAGTGTAGTGAATATTGAGATCAGGGACTAATCAACGGAAATATGGAAGGGCAATGAGGAAAACCAGGCATGGAACATTCACCAAAACGGACATACTCCAAGGATAACGACTAGACAGAGAAAATAGCCACATAACAAAGAACATGAAATAACACGTTCAAACAAACATCATGCTCCACGCAGCGGCAGACGTACGTTGCTCTCTCACTAACCTCTGGAGACAGGCCTTTCGAAATTCCAGGGCGTTATTTAAATCATACATCGTTTGACAATCGGAAACTTTTCCAGACTTTGCAAGATTATTACATTTTCTGAGAGGGCTGTCGGCAGCGTTTACAGTGACTTTCGAACGTCAGGCGCTGTTCTAAGCATGATAAAAACATAAGTAATTGAGCAACCCTGGAGAGAGCATTATCATGTAATCATGTCTTGAAATCGAGAAATACTAAAGTGCATACATTTTGTGAGTCAGTATACGTATACCACTTTTATCTAAGGTTTTGGTTATAATTCATTCTAGAAGTACTACAAACATTAGAAAACATAAAACAAACACAAAAATATGATAAAAAGCAATAATCGAGACAAAGATGATATTGAAAGGAAATGTTATGTTAAATATCATGCTGCAGCCTAAATAGCTAACACTGGGAACCAAGATTTTAGAGGAAATCAAAAGAATGTAATCCAGGGGGAAAAGCCAGACATGGAAAAAAGACATACACAACAAACACAACACTGGGAGCATGAACCAGATGCACTGGTAGGGTAAGCGTCCTCTGCTTTTCTATAAACACCCAAAAATCTTTTAACACTAGAAAATTAGTTTAAAAGATGATAACATAAGATGCAGATTTCTCTTTTAGTCTGACAACATTCTCTTATTATTATTATTACCGACACTTTACAATGCCTTTACAAATAATCCAAAACATAAACAAAAACAAAAAACATAAAAATCTTTAACCCTCAAAAGAAAAGGGCAAGGAGATATGTATTTTATTATTTAAACCTAACCAGTCTTAAATGACGGTATATTATATTATCTTAGAAATGATGCTCCATACATTACAATAGCTCTAGGTACAAATACAGTCAGAATAAGCAGACTGGCCTTATCACATGACGTAGGCCTTTTACTTACACCGCGTCATTCATACACTATACAGGTCCGAGAAACAGAGGTGTTTTTTTGGAGGCCCCAACACTTAAAATACATATGGTTGGATTCGTTTAAATTTCCCGTGACAGAAAAACTTGTTATCGGTGACATAAACCTCTTGTTCCTTCAGGTGTAATAGGTGAATTAACAAGAGACAAAATGTTATGTATTACACGATCATATCTTAAATATGACCTTATACGGTTGTTAAATGTAAAGAAGAACGAAATTTATAAAATGATAGTATTACCTTATCATTGTATATATATGAACTTATTGCTGATCTGCATCAAATAGTGTCAAGCCAATTGCAACTTACCCCAAGACAAAATGGAAATGCTATTGCTTCTTTGAAACCATACATATTTTGATTTTTTTCTATTTCTATTTGCATTCGCACCAGCTTATTCAAAACATCTGCCTAACCTTAACTATAAAAGTGTAATCAAGGGAACCAAGGTAATGGCGGTAATTAAAAGAATGTAATCCAGGGACAAAGACCAGACATGGAAAACAGACATACACAACAAAGAACATAAAATAACTAAAATTATACATAGAAAGTAACAAAAGCAAATAAGCAACTTGGACTCCACCCGATTCAAAGAGTTTGCGTAATCTCGGCAAGCTCTGGCATAACGTATGAGTTGTGATATGAACAGTCCATACGCAGATGCTGAAAGGATGTTGCCACAGATGAAAGGAAAGTTGACAATTTTGAATGAAAGGTCATCATGTTTGTCGTAAAGTTTGTTCAATAGTTTTCCTTTACCATTGATTTCTAAGTGTAGGTCAAGATATGATGCTGACTTCACAGTGTCTGTAGTATCATTTATCTCAAGTTCTTTTGGGGTAGATGCGATGTATCAAATCCCCAAAATTAGGATTGTTCAAAGATAACACGTTATCTATATAGCGGAAATTGAGATTAAAGGATCCAGCTAAACGATATTCTTTCTTTCGGATCAGATTAGCTATGAAGTCAGCCTCATAAAACTATTGGAATATACATACATATTTTGCTGTTATTTTTGCATGAATCTTCTTTTGTTAATTCGGATGTTTGTCCACTATTTCTATTTTTTGCATTTTTAGTTTGGATATATGTCTTCATAAATTAATTTGAGAGAAGAACTGTAATCTAATTGGTTAAAATAATTTTGTTATATCTCAATGGATAAAACAAATATTGACACGCCCCTATTTAATTAAATTCAGACCTGCTTTTCTCACTTTTAAAGATAAAAATATGTTTTAAAATCAATTTGTAAGAATTAGCAATAATAAAAATTTTGTCATAAATAACATAAACTTTCCATGTACATATTTTGTTTATTGCACTTCGCAATTTTTCAATAGACAACATTTTTATTATTGCCAATTCTTAAATATGAAAAAAATCAAATGTGCAATATAACTAAATAACATCTGTTCTGTTTAACTTAAATATACTAACTTCACAACATTTATCTCAAGTTTGAAATATTAGAAAACTTCATTTTCCTTGTACCCCATATGTACTTATACGAACAGATTTGTATTCACATACAGTAGCATTTAACAATTAAGCAATGTGAATTTAGAACGACATGTGAAGAAGTTTTGAGGTCACATTTTACGTGTAGACAGGGCAAAATGTAAATAAGAATTACAAAAGTTTTATATTAACATATGAGTGGTTGTGTAATTAATTAGTTTTTTTGTTTAGGTTTGTTTTGAAAGGTAAAAAAAACTATATTTTTTCAATTAACAAATTGTTTTGTGGTCATAGCCTGCAGCACTGCACATTTTTTTTTCAATTAAACAGTCATGATATGTCGTAAGTTGAATATCTCATACTTTCTTTCTAGTCCGTAATCCCAAATTTAATAAAAAAATGTATTTGTTTGGTAAAAGTGTAATCTATTTATGTATTACCACAGTCGAGCTGAAACCAAGCAACATATTAGACATTAGTTGTGGTTTTAGTCGTATGATCGATATTGCATTTATTTCAGAACAAGAAAACTTGATCACTCGAACAGACCTAATACGACACGCCTAACCGACTGTGCTAGTTCACAGAAGTCTGTAGGTTGGTATTCTACTCTACTCTGACCACAAACCAACCTGTCCCCGCTTTTTCTCTTATCAGTATGCCGTGTTCTTTGGTATACTTTTACCAAGCGTATCTTTGAGGATTGTTGTTGAAGAATTTTAATCAAGTTATGGCAAATAACCAACTTTGAAGTAGTTTACGCTTTATGAACCGCGAAGTAGAAAATATTTAGATGTACGAAAATGGAAATAAAAAAAGTCATATTTCACATTATCTTCTTTGCTTAAATAGCAGAACTTAAATATAGCACAGAAAGTAGATAAATATAAACAACCTTGCCACCTGTGTAGACTTAATGAATTAATTTCCGACATAACACATTCATAACACAGTTTGATGACAAGTTTCACCTTCTTCGTCTCTTAGAGTTGTTGAAGGATAAAGCTTGACATATCCACGTTACTTAAGCGTCAAACATTTTAGAAAAGAGTGGCGTATGAAATAAACTACTCATAATTTGAATCCCTTTAAATATTAACTCATTCAAAAAGACAAACGACTTCGTACGTTCTTTTATCGGCGGACGTAATCATCCTCCAAGCAGTTTTGCAGGTGATTTTTAATAACCAGACTGCTCATCAAGTCTAAGTAATGGAATTAATCTCACATTTAGTAGTGTTCGTTTGGACCATTTCAATATGTAGGTTTTAGTTCCTACATGTTGTGTAACCAGTTTGTCTATGTCGTATATTTGCAGGTACCAAGTTAGATAATATAACATTTGATATGTCATTTTTGGGTGCCTTAGAACCTGTAAAATAACGTTACATTTATTCCACGAGTGGTCATATTTTTTATATAACAACATCAAACGTGGCGTATCATTTCACTTAAAGTTATCAAATTTCTTTCCCAAAGCTATATTGATAAACAGTCTAACACACACACACACACACTCTCTCTCTCTCTCTCTCTCTCTCTCTCTCTCTCTCTCTCTCTCTCTCTCTCTCTCTCTCTCTCTTTGGATAGTGCTATTGTATGTTATCACATCATTGCCGCCATGCTTTCCCTCCGTGTCTCATGAACTTTGGCTTCCTGGTATATAAAAGCAGACGTTTTTAAGTTTCTTGTTAGCGTGTCTGGCAATCTCTGCTGTACTAGTTGCCTGTAAGCATTTATCATTTTTCACATTGAGCTATATTTGAGCATTGACGAGGAGGGAGCATTAATTAATAATTGTTACTTGATAAGTTTAATGAAATCATAATTTTTTTTTACAAAACCAAACGCAGACAAATACCTTTCACGTGAAATTCTCAAGTCTTGCACAAATATTATTTTTCCTGTATAAATGTTTGGCATTAGAGTTGCTATCTCATTGACATTCTCCATAAATATCTTTGTGTAACTCAAGTATGCATTACTTCGCTTAATCTTATCATGCAATTACAGGTGGAGTAAGTCATATTTTACATGACTTTATGTCCATAAATATCTATCCGCCCTCATCCGGCCAAATGGAAATAAATGTGCATACAATAGAAAAATGTCATTTGTCTGACATTCCATTTATAGTAAACAAACAATGAGTTATGTATGAATGACAAAACGAGCCAATGTAAGGTAGATCATACCTTATATTTCAAACTTTTTTTTCTAATTTTTCTAAATAATTGGATGAACATACTTAAGAATAGAATTTTTAATGAAAAACAAGTGGCCGACTTGATGACGAAATAATTGAGCCTTGATAAAGACAATGTTTTAGATTTTCGATGGATTCTGTAGGGAATATTTCCCTTTTTAAATGCTACTATAAATTAATATAAAGAACTCTTAATTGACATTCTTTATTTCTAAAGAAAAAAAGGGGGAACCAAACTCTCGCTCTCGTTCTTGTATAAAAAAAATAACAAATAAACACACACACACACACACCAATTATGATGTAGCGTACGGTGTTGGTGTCATATTTGGTAACGTCAAAATCGGCAAAATTTTGACGTCTTTTTTTTTTTTGTATTGCGACGTACATCGTTCTATAATTGTTACGTGTAAAAAGAATTGTGCTTATTTAATTTTTTTACATAAAATGAAAAACACGACATGTTTCATTATTTAATTATCCGATTTGATATTATTTTTGCGTACGTTTTGGTCAATTGAAATGATCAGATTACATCCTGATATGGTAAATAGTTTGGCATCAACCATTTAAAAATGATTTGAAGGAAATTTTATCCTATGAGAAAAATGTTAGGAATTATGAAAACATATTTCATTATGCGCTAAAAAAAGTCATCACTAAGACAGAAAGCCAACAAACCTACAAGCAAAAACAGTCAGTAACCCCCCTCCCGAAATTAAGATGTGGACGCGTATAAATTGATTTTATTTCTTTCCTAAAGATCCTTCTTTGTGTAAATTTAAGAGCGAAATCTCCCGTTTTAATTATACGACGGAAATAACTTGCGGTCGTATAATGTTATGGCACAGTCGTCGTCGTCTGGGGACACTTCGTTTCCGTGCGATAACTTATAATAAGTTGCGGTTGACGAATTGTTCTGAAATGTTGATATGATTTTACCAACAACTTAGAAGATTCCTATTTAATTTGGACTTTGTTTCCCTTGCCACTTTAGAAAAAAGGGGACAAAAAAAGGGTAACAATACGTGTTTTATCAAAACCAACGTAGATTGTTTTTTGTTGTTTTTTTTTGTTTTTTGTTTTTTTCGATTTAATTATTCTATTTTTAATGTGTTCTTTATTTAATTCGGGTAAACAAATGTACCCCAGATTTTATGTTTTTTGGACCGTTTTCAAGTTACAGGGGGTCAAATTTGGGCAAAATTTTCATAACATTTTTTTTTCGAAATTTTTCATTCCATTGGATTCTTCATTGGATTCCTCATTAATAATCCTGCCTGTATTTTTCAATCAGATTTCGGATATCTTTTATGGTTTTCGAGTTATAAGGGGTCAAAAAGGCCACACCAGAATAAATCATTTGTTTTTGTTTTTGGTGCGATCTTATAGCTAAAATAATTGTCAAGAGGTAATTAAGACGATCATGAAATACATTAATTTTACAATATTTCACTAGCGAATGTGCAAGTGCATGTCTACATAATTCAAAATACATCGATACAGACACGCTGATCCCGATTTCACCAGGGCATGATTGCATATGAACAGACAGGAGTCAGCCCATGGGGGGGGGGGGGGGTGTTTTCCTTTGTGCTGTTTTCTTTTCGACATTTGTTTAATTATTTTATCAGATTCGCTAAAATTGTTTTTTTTTAATTCATTACATCCACAGTCGTATTAATTCAATCTTGTCGTAACTTTTCAATACTTTGTTTTTAAAATTGACCTTTAAAGAGTTTTTACGTCGCAAAACAGACTGTTACTTTAGAAAAAATACGCTTTGTGACATTTTTGTTAGACACGGTTTTACATTATATATATATATATATATATATATATATATATATATATATATATATATATATATATATATATATATATATGTGTAACCCATTTGTTAAGCCAAAGAAAAAATGAAATGATAAAACCATAGAGGAGGATGGATACATTTGCCTTTTTGAACAATTCATTCGAATTTTGCATGGTGTACGCGATAAAGACCGGGTAGCACGCAACGTGTAGAAAACGTCGGAAAAAAGACAACGTGACATCACAACATGCGTGCGTATCTATCTGCTATTAGACAATAAAACTCATTATTTTTTTTAGAATTCACATGATATTCGGAATATTTATACAGTCCTTTAAGCGTGAATATATTTGGTAAAAATACTATTCGTTGTTATATTTTACAACGGTAAGCAAGAAAGTAGCCGATGGCCAACGTCGAAAAAAATAAGATTTGTGACATAATTGAAATACGGACAAAAAGGCTTATAACAAAAAGACTGATTGAACATTTTATGTATATTTTCATTGGGGTTATATAATAAATTGTCATTATCGTTAATATAAGTCCCGATTAAAAAAAGCTGTTCGCATAACTTTAAAGAAATGTCTAATATTTTGTCTTCAAATCGATTTCTTTCCATTTTTACAATGTCCACATCAAAGGGGAGATATTTATGATATTGTAATACGCTTTGATCTTATCATTACGTCATGAAAAATATGACTTCAGCACAAACTGCTCTTCCCCAACAAGTTTGTCTTATCAAAATACGTCAAGAAACAACTTAGATATGTTGGTGGAATGGGAAGCAAGCATTTCTTAATGTTACCCGTCCACATATGAAAATTGTCGCTCTTGCGATCGAATAGTGCTTTCCCTCCGCAATTTATGGCATCTTTTAAAGATTTATGATTATAATCCTAAAACAGCAACCATTTTCGAACATTTTAATATCTATATTGCCTTTGATAACTCCACATTCTAATAGCAACATTTAAGTTTTTGCAACCAGCCCCGGTTCAGTCGAATATGACACCAACAACGTACGCAACGTCTATATATTTATATAGTTTGAAGGTGCGATTCATCGTTCCGATAAAAAAATCAAGTATTTGGACCATGTGGACTTTTTCCAAGTTATGTGGATGCAAAAAGTAATCAAGGTAACCAAGATCCTAGCAGAAATCAAATGATTGATATCCAGGAACAAAGACCAGACATTGAAAACAGACACACACAACAAAGAACATGAAATAACCAAACTAATACGTACAAAGCAACAAAAGTAAATGAGCAACTCGGATTCCCCTAAAAACTGGGAGCATGGACTAGATGAACCGGTAGGGTAAGCGTTCTCTTCTTTTTTTAAAAATACCCGCCCAGCTGCTAATAAAAATTCAAGTAAGGGGTAGACGAAAGAGGTAAGGAAAACTATAACACATTGAACAAATCGGTTCTCATAGTGCATATGGATAAACCATAACGAAAACACGTATTTATAACAATAAAATTACTTCCATTTTGATAATAAATGAAACATTAAAAGCTTACTTTTTACCATTTGAAATTAGGACGTGTTATAATAGCAATATGCACTACCACGATTAATTTTTACATTAAAAAAACAACAGGATCGTCTCCTGTCTTTTAATGTATTTTTGTTTGTTTGTTCGTTCGTTTGTTTGTGTCTCTTTGTAAAACAACAAATGCAAGCGAATCCCTTTCAAACGCCAAACTAAAATAACCAATAAACATCATTAAACAAGATACGAGAACTTGTAAGGTCTCTGACTTTCTGTATATGTATCAATTGTTTTACTAAGAAGGTTGAAAACGGTCTATATTTAAAATCATTTCCCGATAAATCGCATGTTAGTCTCGTTTGACCATGAATCCTCAAATTTTTACTTTTATCGTTCAAATCCTAGCAATGATAAATGCTTGCAGTAATTTACAAATTTACAGTTATAACTTTAGTATGATTGGACGAATGTCTAGATCTGTTATAAAAGGGTCAGCACAATTATAAGTATTGATTATTGTTTAATCATGGTTTTATTTATTGTCTGTCACTCCTATGGACACATTATAGTGTCCAGTGGACATTTATGGGATGTGATGTTAGCGCTTACAGTTTAATGCATCTATATATTTTCTTGCAAAAATTCGAAAACAAATCAAAATGATATAACTGTAAACACAACTATATGATAAGTACGACTTACTATTTAAAATAATTTCAATAAATTATTTTTTCTATTTGATTATCCCAAAAACAAAATTTAATATTAATATAAATTTAATGCTCATACATAGAGCAGCTTGTTGTATACGTGGGTTTTCAAGAATAGACTATTATATATTTCATAGCAAAATAAAGCAAATCATAGGAAAACAAGGGTCGAGCAACTTAGCCTCCTGTGGCGGAGCCCTATGGTTCCTACTCCGGGAGAATACCACAGTAGGGTTCTTTAACGTGCGAGAAAAACCTGACCGCAAACCATAGTGGTGCACCGTGTTGGGAAAGATGCCACGTTCCTCGCGCGTTAAAGAACCCTACTGTGGTATTCTCCCGGAGTAGGAACCATAGGGCTCCGCCACAGGAGGCTAAGTTGCTCGATCCTACCCATCTCTCCCTATTTCCAATGGCAATCAAAATTTGTCGACCCCATTGTCCGTGTGTCCCATCCCTTTTTCATTTCATCATTATTTCATGTTCATTTTATCATCAATTTCATGTTCATCGTCTGAATATAGCTGAAATATTGCTGCTCGGACGTTCAACCCCAACAAACAAACAAACAAATAATATATATGATTGCTTTTTTCATGAATTAATTAGTCAGAAACATGTGTTCTTCATTTGTTATCAAAACAAATGAAAAACATATTTCGCAATTTTTCTGTGTACATGTATAAGAAACAATGTATAATCAATGTTGTTATATTCATGGAAAGAGATAATATCAAAGACGTCAAGCGACAGAACCCACAAATAATTACATTAAAACACGATTAAATTCCTGCTAAAATATCGGAATACTGAAGTAGAAGGAAAATTAATCGGTTATCTAAATCAAAGTACAAGTCCATAACGTAAAAACAGGTAACGACCTAATTACACGATGTGGATAGAAAAAATGAAATGTAATTGCAGATAATACACTACAAACAAAAATATACTAAAGCAATAGATTGTTAGTAATAAGAGCCCTTTATTATCCATGTCGGTAAGCTGTATTATTGTTGCCAGACGTTCACTGGATTAAATTCACTTGCAATATGACGGGTGCCGCAGCGGAAGAGCGCTGTATTATTGTTGTCAGACGTTCACTGGATTAAATTCACTTGCAATATGACGGGTGCCGCAGCGGAAGAGAGCTGTTTTATTGTTGCCAGACGTTCACTGGATTAAATTCACTTGCAATATGAATTTCCATGTTCGGCTATGTATTTGGATATTAACGTATTTAACAGCCCCATTGTTCACGCATTGTTATTTTTTGCCGATATTGCGAAAAAGAAACAATATATCGACGACACCCAACTTGTGATGATGACAGTAAAACATCTGAAGTGACAAATTAACCATAGGCTGAATAATACCCCCGATACAGAAACTTTTTTGACAGTATTTTCGCCCTAACGAGAAAAATAATTTCTGACATAAAATAAGAAGTAGTATCTAATGACTCGGTTATATGGGGGAAATCATTATTTTCTGTCATATCATAAGTCAGTCTAATTAAATGTTTTATTTATTGTTTTATTTATATTGTTTATATACTTTAAGACACTCCTTTGGTCAGTTGTGGTGTCCAAGGACTTTTATGGACTATAAAATGATTTATAGACCGGACATTTTTCTCACATATCAATTTTTCATTCGTGAATGCCAAGATTGTTTTACATATATTCATTCATTGTAAATATCACTTTTCAAGTTAAGATAGCGTTTGAAGTATTTTAGTACAAAAAGTAATAATCTGTCACAATCGTTTTTAAAAAAAGCTTTAATTTTGTTTCTTAATATCAAGATTGTATGTAAGAATATGTAAGAAGGTAAGAATAAAGACTTGCATGGCCATGATGATTTGATGTGAATGGGCATCTTATGACTTCATTTATATTTTGTGCAAAGATGTAATTAAATAAGTAATGTAAACGGAAAATAGCGCCTACAATATTCTACAATAACAAGTAGTGTCCGAAATGATCATGTGAATATAAAACATATGTTTTATATATGTTTGCAATATGTAATATACGAGGAAAAGGTACTAGCTCTTCTAGAAGATATGACAACATTTTATTGAGAGTACAGCAAGATTTTTTTTAGTATCATGTCTTCATTAACATTGCACCTATCGTTTTTCTTATGTGAATTTTAGAAGTTTTAGTGTAACAGTCTTTAATAGTCTGAAAGATCGCAAGTATTAAAAAAAAATTATTATTCCGTTAGAACAAAGGTATACTATAGGGTTATATAATGGGCTTTTTCATATTGGTCCTGAATTATGTCCAAGGACAGACGTATTGTACAATGGATAGCTGTATAGAGCCGAGGCAATGCAGAGGCCAAATACAACTATCTGAGGTCCAATTCGACTTGTTCGAGGATATAAAACAGACCCAATATGAACAAAATCTATGGCACTTATTTTAACCATGTTTAAATATACTGTAGGGATTTTTCTGTATGAATTCTGTAATAATGAATAAATTATAGATATACTGTTATTACTTAACTACAACAAAAAACCTACTATATCATTTTGTTGACATCCGAAAGTAGAATATTAATACTGAGGCTGTCCGTATTGGACTTGTTTTTCCATATCAAACCTGTTTTCTTCTAAAATTGAGATTCTTTCTCCGTATTGGGCCTGTATTTCTGTATTAGTCCAGTTATTGATTCTTTACATATACATGTAGTATAAAACGGACAATTTTAATCATATTACACAAATTAGTGTACAATAAAACATGTAATTCCTGCTAGGAAGCATTCGACATTCGAATGGCAAAATTTAGAATTCATTAAAATATCGCCATAAAAATATTACATATATATTGATTTTATTTTTTATGGTTACATTTAGACCGAACTTAATTTACATATTAATATTTTTAAATCAAGGCATTCATTACATCATAATTTAAAATTTTCTCGTTTCTAAATGACGCGTAAATAATGATATTTCAAGCAACTTTGTCGAATATATACAATTTTCCTAAAAAAATGAACAAATTTCATTTGGTCTCTGATAAATATTAAAACTCCATCAAAAATGCAACTAATTATTTGTATTCGTGTATGTGTATAGGTCGGAACATGTTTTGTAAGAAATTTTGTGGGTATCCGTTTCCGTCTTCTTGTTAAAGTTAATTCGTGCGTGTATTTATAGATTCGTTTATTCTGCATGCCCTTAGTTATATTTCAGAAAAATTGTATTGCCTTCGGATCAAAATATTGGTGTGATTCACTCGTGGAATAACAACAATAATAGAAACCTAAGAACACAATTACTTAAGAGACTGTCCATGTAGAAACCAGATAGATCCTAAATTATTGGTGGCACAAGGTAAATTTTATCCCACCAAAATCTTTGATTCAGTGTAAGGTTAAGATCATTATGATGAGAAAAAGAACAGTTTTTTTGTATCAAAAGTGGATGAGCTAGTATATGTTCTAATTTCACAAACAAATTAACTACATTATGAACAGTTCAAAGAATCATTTCCCTCTATTTTGAGTTTTGTACTGCTTTCTATATAATTCATTTCATTCTTATCATTTCAGAAAATAAAAAAAAACATTTATTTTTAGAAGACATGACCTAAAATCCATGAAAATGTTTTGAAAACAAAATTTGACATGTGTTACCAACTACCTGGGTCTTCCATAGAAATCCACTTAAAAGACACAGAATAACAGTTACATCAAGAGAAACCAAGCCTTATTAATAGTGAAGGGCAATTACTGGTTTAGCGATGGTAGGCCTTTTAATCCAAGAAACATTTACGTTCTTATCTTGTGTATAAACCTTTAAATACTTTACAAATCCCCTGAGCGGTTACGGAGGAGCTGCGCTTACACATGGACAGGCGAACTGACGAACAGACAGACAGGCAGGTTGATTCGTATATACACCAAAAGATCGTTTGTGGGGTACAAAAGATGGAGGATACCTTAATTTTACCTTGAAATGATTCATAATACAACACAACATAAAATTAAAGTTATATTAGTGTTAAACATTATTTGGGAAGGAGTATAAAACAGAAAATAATTATAAATCCTTTGAGCGGTCAAGGGTTAGTTACGCTTACACATGGATGACGAACTGATGAAGAGACAGACGGGCACGACGATTCCTATATACTCCAAAACATCGTTTGTGGGGTACAAAAGGTGGAAGATATCTTAATTTTAGCTTTAAATGATTAATGATGCAAAATGAAAAACTAAGACTGGTTATGTAATCAGTTACTGTTACTGAACAAGAAATAAAACTGAATTCGGTGAGTTTTTGACATGCATAAATCACCTTCTGTCTGATTTTAGAGAGGCTGCTATTTAATTGTCCTACTGATTAAGACTAACTTGTTCTACATCAGTTGATAATGATGTTTTCAAAAGTATATTTCACTCTCTCTAGGTTGTTGTTGAATTGTTCGGAAACAGACCGAAAAATATAATGAATTTGACATAAATATATGTTTCAGAAATCCATATACTAGTATTCTATTAATAGGCTCTCATGATCAGTGCATGGACAAGATATTTAAAGTATCGCGGAAAAAAGGGTTGCTTGATAGTTCTCGTGCCCTACATTCACCTTAAAATTGTACAGGTAATACTGGTATATTACCACACCATAAATCATATTTTTGAATTATATATGATTCAAAAACACCATGATGTATTACAGTTTGAAAATCATTTTAACATTTATGAATTTAAAGGTTTCATAAAATGATGTCCGGTGTGGCTTTGTAGTAGCATGTAGCATGCTCTCCCCGAGTACGGCAATCGTAAGTTAGATCTGCGAACGGGTCATACAAAAAATCCTTAGATTTGATATTCATTACTTCTGCTTCCGTGAGCTAGCACAATAAAAATCCGGGTGCAAAATTAGTACACAAAACAGTGTCTGTTTGAATATTGAATGTCAAACGTCATGAATTAGTACGTGAAATATCTACCAACGGCGATCTCCTCTTACTTTCCACCAATCATTGATCGGCGAACATTATCTTTCAAGTTGAAAAGCTGAATGATATTCCCTGCTATTCTGAGCCTTGATTGAAAATGCTCGTGACTTTTTAAACACCGGGTGGTGATTAAATTTCAGCGTGAGCTTTCCCTCAATTTTACAGTACCGTGTTTTCTACAGATTTCTTGGGAAAACAGATTCTCCTCCAGTGCTCTCGGGGATTACAAGATTCTCCAATTTCCATAGTTAAATTGTAGATTTAACCCACTCGCTGAACCTCGTGGAGAAACTCTAGAGGGAAGGAGAATTTATATGTAACTGATTATAACAATATGATGTTAAAACTGTACAGTAGGTAATCTCAAGCGCGAATGTCTCACATTTCTCTGTTGTATATTTCTTTTTACATCTTGTTACTCATGCCTCTTCTTTTGTCTATTTTTTCTCTCTCTTTATTTACTCTTTTTATCACAAAAGCTACTTTTGTTATCAACTGTCAATTCTTACGAGGTACCATTTCAACTGTACACGTACATACGTTCCGCTCCAATTTGCAATGATTAAAAGAATCTAGGCTTACACTTACACAACTTGAACTATGTTGCTCGTAGATTCAGGTCATTGATCAGAAAATTCTACAGTCGAAGTTAGGATCTCATATACATGTATTTAACGTCAGTTACAAATATGATACCATTTCTCTCTATCATAAATTATTCTTTCCTTTTCACCGTGGCATAAATAAAACCAACTCGCACGGAAGGTGTTTAACAGGTAGGAGTAGCTACCTAATCTGGTTCCCTGGTCAATATCATAAGCGACCATAGGATCGCAAAAAATAGTGACTCAGGTCATCAGCGATGGATATGAGTAAATTTCCGTTTATGAAGAGAAACTTGTGGAACCAAAATATTACCCGAGATGTCATCTTCGAGAAGACCTGAGCTCATCTTGTGTTAAAGAGGGTAGACCTAAGGTAAGGAACGCAACTCTTACAAATCATTGGAACGTTTGTATTCAGCATTTTACATCAATCACGTGTAAGCATCAAAGTAGCTTGGATTTATTTCATTCTGTCATTAAATGAAAACTTAATAGGCTGTGATGAAATTGAATATGATACAAACATACCACAGATTTCAAAAGGTGTGTTCCTTGCCCTAGGTATATCTCCTTAAATAGTGTGTGTGTGTGTGTGTGTGTTTTATTTATTTATTTTTTTTTTTGCTTGTTTATTTGTTTACGTTTATCATCCTTTCTGTTGCTTTTCTTATTTTCCGTCTGTTGTCTGTTTACGGTTTCTTGTTTTTGTTTTGTTCACGGATATTTTCACTCGTTAATAAGGTCGACATTTCTACTTCGTCTTTCTTGTGTATTTTACCGTTATTACTAGACATTCATTTTTTTCTAGTTGTAGATTTCGTGATTTTTATTTGTATCTCTTCATAGATAATTATATGCAGATAAACTTGTTAACCTTATAAAGATTTTGTCTATTTTTTTGTATGTTGATGACCTTTTAAAGTATTCAGAAAGTGTCATTTATTGTACTTGAAAAAAACAATTTTATTATTTGCGTAATGTTAAAGTTCATGAATTTTAATTATGGAAGATGTCATTGTGTTCTACATATGTCAGAGAGCTGTTTAAAAGAGTGATTGCTTTATTTGTGTAGCATTTTACGATTTTGCTATGTCTTGTAAGAAGGATTTAAGATCCAATGGCATCTAATATGTGATATTTAACTGTTCCAGAACAGAAACGCGTGCTGTGACTTGTGTGCTGTTTTCGTAAACTTTGTGTATAATTTTGCTTTCTGTCAATAAGGCCCAGAAAAGAGCTTAAAATTTCATGAAATGCGAGTTTGATTCAGTGTTATCGGCTAGAAAATGCCTTTCGATGTATTTTATCAATATACTATGTACTGGTGTCGTTATAGAACTGATAATTCTAAATATATTTACTGTATCTTTTATTATTGTTCGTCAATGCTACATATCTAATGAACATGAATCATCTAGCAAAAAAGCATATTTTGTAAAAATCAAACATAAATACAATTTAGCCATACTAATTCAATCGATTAAAATACATTTTGACCTATACGAAAATCAAATTTAGACATTTTATTTATGGAATGGACATTGAAGATAAATTAGCAAAAGATATTTGAGGTGAAGTAAACACTCTGAAAATATGAGTTATTTCTCTTTTAAAGATAACTTGAGTAAATTTAATGACTTTTCCCAGCTCCCATTCGTAAATGGACTGGTACTTCTATATCGAAAAAACAGTACACATGTGTTGTCTGCCAACATGTATTAGGCATTTGTAGTAAATGTATCAGGATTTGTACGAAATGTATTAGGGATTTGTACTAAATGTATTAGGAATCTGTACAAAATGTATTAGGGATTTGTACTAAATGTATGAGGATTTGTACAAAATGTATTAGGGATTTGTACTGAATGTATCAGGAATTTGTACAAAATGTATTAGGATTTGTATAAAATGTATTAGGGATTTGTACAAAATGTAATAGGGATTTGTACAAAATGCTTTTCTCTGTATATTAGTATTATTCACAATGCTGGAAATTCCAACTTTTAATGCTTATATAAAACACGGTTTCTCTTCATTTTTAAATGTTTATTAAAAGTTGTGGTATCGTTATCAGCGACGTCACCATAAGGAAGGTTCTAATTGGTTTTATTCCTTACTCGGTCAGCGGCCACCCCCGTTTGTTGCACGCATAGGGGACCACCGTTTTGTTCTGAGCAGGCCTTGCATTTTAAACTTGCGGGGTCAAAATATTTACTTTTGAAATTTTGCGTGTCAAAAAAAAATTATTTTCCCCCACATCGGACCATGATTATGTTTTCCCTTTCATTGTATTTATATAAGTATCTGGAATGAAGTAAGGAAAATTAAATTTATTTTCTAAGAGGTGTAGGACAAAACATTTATTTTTCACTTTTTTTCAGGGCTTGTCTGTCCCTCCTGTAAATCAAATGGTCGCGTTCCCTTATATATTGACCCAATCAGGTGGTGACGAGTGTGATACTTAATCATTATGCAGTGTCAGACGATATACCTAGCAACTACTATTCTTTGTAAGAATCATGCAAATTGTATAAAATGTTATACACCAAAAAAAAAAAAAAAAAAGAGAAAAAAAAAAAAAGGCTACATATTTTTATTCTTGTGATCAAGTTGTTTTATAGGTCTATATGATGCAATGTGTAATTATTCATTCCAATTTGTCTGCTCTCAGGAGATAATCCAGATGGTTACGATTGTATTTTAGTGTCATTTACAGAGTTACCTCCTTCAATTTTGAATTCTTTAGTATATTCCATATATTTTTTTCAATCTTTTTATCTCCTATGAACAAGGGTTACAGTGTATATGAAGAGCCGCATGCAACTTTCTGTTAACTATGATATTTGAAACAAAATATCAAAAATAAAAATATGTAGGCTTTCCAACCATGAATCATATTTTGCATGATTCTTATGTTAATTGCTGCTTAAGTGACAATTGCTATAATAAAATATCAATTAATTGACAATTACATGTTTGTACATGTATTTTTCGTCTCGTTAAAATATGATTTATTCAGATAAGTAAGCTGACATGTCGGTAAATATTGTTATAGTTAAGAATTGCATTAACAGAATACCACTAATATGACTTCTATTGGGAGTCATACTATCACATGTATCTATAATACAAGAATGTAATATGAATTTAAGTGTCATACTAGATAATGAATAATTAGGGTAATGGGATGGTAACAAGAAGAAATTCAGATCTTGGCAATTGCTTGCGTCTTGCAGTAAATGCAAGAGGTACTACCTCACGAAAGCTGTATTATGCTTCACTCCATGCTAGATTCACCTATTTATTCATCTTTCAATTTCAGAGAAAACCTTCGCCGATCAATGATTGGCGGAATAAGTGGAGAATCGCCGTTGGTAGAATTCGAGGAGACTACCGTTGGTAGAATTAGAGGCCGTTTGTCCAACAACATAATTACAGTAATGCGCCAAAATTCATGACAATATGAAAAAAGGTAAACTTAATTAGAAAAGAAATAACTGCCATTCACTTAAAGACACTCGTGCACTGCTTCATTTAGTTGTGATTTCCGACTTTTTCTATTTTAATTTCCCTAAGCTTTTTGCTGAAGTTATTTCCCAATATCACAGCACCCATAATTGAAATGTGGCAGTGCCATCAATTCGTTGTAGTGTAGCTGTCTCTAGATCTATATAGAGATATATGTAAAATCTTGAAATTCCATCCATTTTACATGTTCTGCCATTTGTAACTGTTTAAAAATTCAAAAATTGCAAATTAGAGAAAAGTTGTAAATACCGCGGCTAACCGAAGGCTATATTAAATGTACACAAAATCCATCAATAAAAGTGAAAGTTTGTTAGATTTGTATGTCAGTCATGTGACCCAGCCATTGTCATGTGACTTCATTCAATATATAGCTTGACAGCGTGACATTTTGGTTAGATTATATATACATTTATGTCATAATAATATATGTATAAATTATAATATTGCCTTAAATTAATTCTTTTTCCTTTTGTTCTTTGAGGAGTGCGGACTTACTTCATTTTCTACAGGTAGGCTGAATATTTACATAATCATAGGAGATTTCAATACGGTGATTTGAATAGTTGTACAATTTACTATATTTTGAAAAAGCTCGTGGGTTTTTACAATTGTACTTTAAGATTCGTCTTTTAATTTTTTTTCATTTCTTTCTCATAAAAACTGTGAGAAAATAAAACGATTTGAGATTTTTGAACGATTTCTCCAAAAGTATCGTTCACGTGTAGTTACTATTATTGTTGTTTTAAGGGTATAAGAGATTTAAAGTAGAAAGCATGTGGTTTAAAAGGATGGTGACTTCCTCTGAAATGAAAGTTAGGAAAAGACGAAATTAAATTATATATTCGTAATGGTAAAAACTGTTCAAAATGAGTTTGAGAATGACGAATTAAAGGGATGAGATGTCTTTTGTTTAACAATATAATACATATATGTTTTGTTACTTCCAATGGAATTTATGACAGTTAAAGATAACAAAGCTAACACAGTGCATTTGTGAATTCGAATAAGAGAAAAAACCACAAAATATGTATACGAAAAAGGTTTGATTCTCAGAACATCTACTAGTATCTGAAATTGTATCCTTATACTAAGTCGTCCCCAACGCTAAAAGGAACGTTTGTTTGTTAGTTTGTTGTGGTTTAACGTCCGAGCAGCAATATTACAGCTTTATTCAGACAATGAACATGAAATGGATGATATAATGAACATGAAATGAAAAAAAAGGATGGGACACAAGGACAATAGGGTCGACAAACTTTGATTGCCGGTAGAAAAAGGGGGATGGGCAAGGAGCTTTATGCGTGGGACTACATGTATTTGTAGCCTCAAACCTCAAGACGTGCTTCAAAATAAGACGGAACATATTTTTCAAAGTAAGAGAAAACTAATACGTGAAAAATATATATATAAAACAAATCTACTTTTCTGTCCTTTTTTCTGTACGCTAGAAGTTTAGACTAAAATGCCAGTTATTATAACACCGGTCAGTCGGTAGCACGGCGAGATGAGTAGTCTAGTAAAGATTTACCAGTAATAAGATTACAAATAAATATGGTGTTAAAATCTGACTTATCTACAATCGGTATCGGATCTGACTAAAATCATTCACAATGGTGTTGGTCTGTCTTCAGAACCATAAAGTTTGGTACTTTGGGTCATGCACTTTCAAGCATGTTTAAACTTAGGGACATATCATTTCTGATTTGATAAAGCAGTCCAAGACGTGCAGGTGTGGACTAAACGAGCGAAAAATACAGGGAACAAACAATATCAGGACCTCAAAGCCAACAAACATTTAAATAATGTAAAATGTGCTCGAGGTCAGGTTGCTAAAACTGACCACTAAGCGCTTCAATGCTGTTGATGATACATCATTAAAGAATATGTAATCTTGAACTCGTAAACACTGAATTCAAAATTGAAACGCTAAACGGGTAAGTCAATTTTTATTTCATGGAAAGCGATATAATACCCAGTCCTAGGATATTTTATTATGTGCAGCTTTTTTGTCAAAAACGGTACAACGGCTGTATGCGTCTTAGCTAGGAAAAGCATAAGTTACACCGCTTTAGTTGTGATATATAGTGATCATTGTGTCCGTCCATATTTCCGTAAAACTACCAATCACGGGCACTTGATATTTTAACAGAATCGACGTATAGGCATGTCATGTCTTAGTCCTGATCCGATTTCAGTACGAACTTCTTTTACACTAGTGCGACGACTTTCTTTAGTTTTTACCATATGGTTCCTGAGGTTAGGAGAGGGAGATATCTTTTAATGAACTTAGCTCCGGTGATTCTTTGTGTCCAAACTCCGGTATGGTTCGTCCCAGGTAGACATTCGTTTTCTCTCTTATTAATTCTAGAACAGAATTCGTTGTATACAGGGTTGAAATTTTCCTATATGATCATTTTGTTAGCATATTTATTTTACTATAGTGGCGTTCTGTTACATTCAAGCTCAATGATTTTATAGTTCTAATCGAATACTGGTATCCTAATTGGCAAGCAAAATGCGGTCCTATACAAACTAGCGGAAGTTAGGAGTGACATAAAAACTTGATAATAAAAAGATAAAGAAAATGTGAATTTAATGCTTTTTCAAAAATTTAAACAGGATTTTCCTACTTCTAATATCAGGGGGTTGAAATGATAAAGAAATGGACACACTTATAATTGACCTTTAAATATATGACGTCAGCGGAAGGAAATTCAAAGTATAAAGTATAGTTTTTGGATGTTTTAAGTCTTTTTATTCGCACTATTATCACGAAGCTCTAAACTTACCATAACTGGTTAAACAGGTGCGCGTAGTATAATCCCGATTTTCTAGTTTACTACACTTTAGAATTAATATTTATGAGAGCATAATTTTTAACTAAAACACTTTTTATGTTTTGTTGTAATTTAATAGAAATTTTGGGTTTCTTTTGTGTAATGCAGTACATTTTACGTAAGTGAAAACCGCTAAGTACGTACGTTGTATGAGACAAAGATATTAACATATAGTATTTGAAAATCTATTATTGTACAACGTTTTAGTTTAATACCCCCCCCCATTCCCCAAAAATAAAAATTAATCAAGAGACTTTCACGATTTGTTCTGTTTTTCGGGTAGTATTATTAACACATAACCGGCCTACCACTATTAAAATTAAGAAGGAAATGTATTTATTTTGACATGACCGTTGATAAATTAAATTAGTCCCACCCTGATGCAGCTTCAGATTCATCGACAAGTTATTCAACATGAACAGATGTATACGTTTCCGGTTGAGAAAAGTTTACAATATGATCTTATGTAACAGCCAGGTTTTTTCTTTCTATATATCATATACACCTGCAATATTTGTATAATACCAGAGGCATGCTGCTGAGGTCGATGCATATTGTAGAAATATAGGAAAACAATGTACAATTGACGTTAACAATTTACTCATATATATATTGTAGGATGAATCATGCAAAAGCTGTTGTTTCAAAATATACGAACAAATGTATTTTTCATTCATTCTTTCTGATGGATTGCAAAACACGCGCATAAATCGGTAGAAATGTTAATATGTTAACCTAGAGGGTTAACCGTGTGAAAATGTAACGAATCTGTACAAATCTGCGCACGAAATGTGAAAGGTTCATGCAAACATTGGAAAAAAACACGTTGTCTATAGGCAGTTTTTTGGAATGATACAAAATGCACATGTAGGAGTGACATAAAATGTACTTGAAGCTTTCGGAAACAAAGCAAAACGTTATAGTGTTTGAAATATACAATTAGGTCATTTCTTCATGAGTGCAAAACACCGTAAGCTCAAGCACTTCATGCATCTATTCAGAAGTTGGCAACGCTCTGATACATTAATCGATATGACTAAAATGTGAGGACATTTTTACTTGAAGGAAGAAATATATATATGTACAAAACTTACACTCTTTGCCGGATTTTATCTTAAAATAGCAGGAAATTGCAAAAAGCGGAAACTCACTGCCCTCCCTTTCGGAGCACCTGAGTTAACTCTAGTTTTGTTTTTTTTATGTAATATATTTTTGTTTTTGTATGCTACGGTTTGTGCTCCCAGTTTTGTATTAATTATCTTTCGTTTGTATATTCGGTATTACTGCCTATTCTTTTTAAAAAAAATAGCATTACATTTTCCTTCATGGTTCCATTTGGAACATTCATGGCTTTATCATAGTTTTTCAAAATATGTGAAACAAATTTTAAAAATAATTCACGTTTATATGGTCGGCGTACGTATAGAACGTAAAGCGTATGGAAAAAGACATAAATATCTGTTCTACAAGATTGTCCTTAGCTTGCAATCGGTCAATACATCCCAACTACTTAAGCTCAATCTGCCCCTAGTTCATTTATTACTATGCATCACATACAGACATGTACATGTATAATTCAACAAAACAAAGATTACACGAACACCTTCAGGGTCGATGTAAAAAGGTGTCGAAATGACTAATAAAAGGAAGCTATCAACATGGTTAAACATGTGTACTTCAATTCTCAACCGGTTTCCATGTAATTTATAAATATATCATTTATTTTTACATTAATAGACGTAAAAGTAGAGTGATTCATTCCAGTTTGTTGTGGTTAATTATAAAATAGATAGAATTTAGAATTTTATGTGTTGTTAATAAACAGCTGCATTTAAGTACCAGCTTGGGCGGCTATGGTAATCCCCCCCCGCAGTAGTGCTAGAGGTTGTCTGGCAAGCTATTTTCTGACTTGGTGCCATGAAGGAACGGAATTCCAACCTCTCACGTTGTGTTGTATGAGTAATTTCACCACATATCTCTATCACTCTGACAATTGTAGTTGGTGCATTTCTTTGCTTTAACTTCAACTGGTACGTGTAACTGTGTTATATTATTATGTACTTGGTGTATAACGTCAAGTCAAATTTAATGCACCATTCGATTCGAGAATTCTTTATTATCCGTTGATAGCTGAGTAGTCTGTGCTCGTATGTGGTTTGATACTCTTTATTAATCCAAGTAGTTTTTGCTTATTTTGTTATTGGGGGCTTTATGCTCTTCAAATATGATGCATCTGAATAATCCAAGATCAGCGACAGCGGGCGTTGGGGACTAGGATGAAATTTAATTTGAAATATCATTGAAATGGCAAGACAGGCCATTAGAAAAATAAAAAGGCAGGATCTATTATTGTCCTAATACGTATTATTCAAGGACATTCTATACACCAATACGGCCCTCATTAGCATGGGAAATGAAATGGAAAGGACATTACCAGCCTTTGTATTAAAACATTTTCTACAATGTAGGTGAATAAAGCTTTGGATTTTGACCAAGTGATATATAAGCGATGACTGTTTAAACGCAAATTTCGATTATCAAATAAGATACCAATTAAGCGACCCTTTCTTCGAGGATTTGGTTGTCCCTCTTGACTGACATCGATAACCTTTTGAGGAAGTTCGGTTGTTTGTGTTATACTGATGAAGTGATTCATTTACCATATTCATGTTTTTCTCCGCTTGGCGATGCGTGTAGTAGTATTAAGTGTAAGTGTTTGTAAGAATCAGGCAAAATGGGAAAAAAACATGCATGTCAAAACTCCACCGATCTGACGATGTAATATCACTCACGCATACTTTCTCTAGTTGAGAATAACACTATTTAATCTCTGCATCACTGGCTTTGCCCAGAATTTTTTGCAATAGAATGTTGGGAAAAAAATGATGTTTTTGACAGAGTTACCTGCCATTGAAATGTTAATTTTCAGTGCATTTCAATGAAATTGTAACTCAATGGCCCAGCATGATACGGAAAATCTTGTCTTCCTTGATTCTGGTGGTACAAGAAGTCAAATTACACTATCAAAATGATGGGTTTTTCATATCATGTTTTACCCACTGCCTGATTCTTACAGGGACTGACACGACACTTTAAAATTTAAAATCAATACAGTTTGCAATAAAGTGTATAAATGTGGCATTTGTAGGATAGACAGTGGTTGATATTGAAGTTTTGACTCGTACGAATCATTTCTAGTCCATTAGAAATATAACGTAAGGAGTCATACACTCAGTTTCAATTTACCATCCAGACAGGGCGTGCCTATTCTGTTGGTTGAGATTTTCACCTTGGAACATTGACGAAATAGAAAAGTAGAGTCTGTCCTTCATGCTTGGATAAAGTGCTTTGGGGATGCTACTGAGCTTTTGTGTGCGATTAGGAGTTAAATATTTAAGGACAACAAACTGTACCTACAAAGCCCTGTGCATTTCGGTCGAAATAAATAAATATGATTACAACAATCATGGAATGTTGGGCAAAATGATAATCTACGTCTTAGGCAAATATAGCACGATGTCTTCGGGAACATATGTTTGATAATATAAACGTAACAAATTTTGTAGAGAGTGGAGGTTCGCTTTTGTATTTGTATCATTTTGCCAGTTGGGATACAGATGTCCGGGTTTAGACCTTATAAGAATACAAATGTATTTTGTTAATTCTGTGTAATTTGTAAGGTTTTGGGAAAGAGCAATCAAGGGAACCTAGACTCTAGCGAAGAACACCACAAAGAACATAAAATAACTAAAATAATACATACAAAGTAACAAAAGTAAATGGGCAACTCGGACTCCACTAAAAACTGGGAGCATGGGCCAGGTGCACCGGTAGGGTAAGCCTCCTTTACTTTTCTAGAATTACCCGCCGAGTTGCTCATAAAAAGTCAAGGCCGGGGTACACGGAAGTGGAAAGGAAATCTATGACAAGTTGAACAAATCAGTTTTCATATGCAGATGGACACACCGCAACGATCCAAGAGTTCATAATGACGACCATAAAACTTCTGTAGTGATGACTTCAATCTTGTATCAACATAACCCTGTTTTAAGAAGTTTAGCGCGATACAAAATATCTGCAAATATACGGCAAGCTCTGGCATAACGTATGAGTTGTGATATAACTCCATACGCAAGTGCTGAAGGGATGTTACCACAGATGAAAGGAAAGTTGACAATAAGGAATGAAAAGTCATCATCTTGTCGTATAGCTTGGTCAATATTTTTCTTTACCATCGATCTCTAAGGAAAAAATAAGCAAAATATAGCCTGGACCTCCTCTTTTTTATAATTTGAAAGATCAACTTCTAGATATATAGAGATTTGACTACGTAGGTCCATATATTATACATATGTAGAGCCTTTACAAGTTCATTTTTGCTATATACTCTAAAACATGGGATTGTCAACATTCCAAGACGCATTGTGAGCTATGATGAAAAACCGTGGCAGCCACAATGAATGAATCGTTAGTAGTCGGACTTGTCTGACCCCGAATGATATCATATGTTATCTATGAACATTTGCAGTGTTACAAATTTCAAAATACCTGTAACACTATGGCTACATTACTTGTATTACACACGGTAGAGCCTCTTGGTGTTGAATTTGGCTTTTTATTTCAATAGTTTTGGTTTGAATGCTTCTGGTATACAATCAATCTTTCTATGTATTTGACTGTAATGAGAGATTACTCCTCGAAACACGTTTGAAATACTGCTCATTAATGGTTATTTCTCTAAACATGTGTACAGTATATAGTATAGAGATTTCCATTATATATTGTATGAGTGGAATATATGTACTATTTTTACTGTGAATTACTCTAAACACACTGAAACAGATAGTGTACACAACTTATACCCTTTAACTCTTGACTGTTTTCGGGTGTTCAGTGTCATAAATTGTGTGTATTTGGACCAACCACATAAGATAAGCAAGAAATGGAGCTTTGAAAAGGCCCTTAATGTGAAGCCAGACTTTACAAGATTTTTCTTCACAAAACGCGCGACATAAAGTCCCAAAACTTTAGCCCAATACAGTTTCGTGTGTATAGTTGTTACTTATAATCCATATAAGTGAAAAACCCTTTAAAAGTTACGTGAATAAAATTTTGGATACTCCACTTCAGAACAACATGACTATGGCAGTTCTTAGCTACCCCCAGTCGTACCGTGCTTGAGATGCAGCCTTACTCTATTATATTTTCAAAGTCAAACTCAAAGGTTTTCCGTATATTTACATTACACAACCGTTTCATGTGACAGAATTATTACTTTATCAAGTACTTAATGAAATGCTTCCAAGAGCCAGGTACTTACCATTTATATCTAAACTATGCTAAGTAAAAACTCGAGTCAGACGTTATGGTAAATACAATAAGTTCGGAAAAAAAGTTGGGTTTATATACCTGCAGATGTGGGGTATAGGTATCAAGTGATTTAGATGGTGTTGATTGTATGTCATTTACTTGTTCCGACATATTTCTAGCAATTGTGATTAGGTTTTCTGTATATTTTCCCTGTACTTTTAAACATATTTAATCCCGAAAGGGCTCTTATACTTCTAAAATAAATTTAACTAATTTCGAGGGGGTGTCAAGAAGTTCTGTAAATAACTGTTTTCTGACAGGTTCCCCATAATGATTGATTGGTTATATATTGGCTCCGAATACTGTATGATATTTTAAGCGAAAACGGAAAAAGCAGAAAATGGGCTTTAACGCATCAAGTACTATATTAGAACCACAGAAAGCACAGAAAGCTACTCTTAACGATTCTAATTCATAACAAAGCCAAATAACGCGGTCAAGTCAGGAAACGGGCTGTGTTTTGTTTACATACAATTTTTAAATACAGGACGCAAATCTAAACCCCCAGTCAGAACAATGAGGCTATAAATTGTAAAAGTAAATATACGGTATTTATACATACTTCCAAATTTTATCAATTTCTCAGCATAAAAATTTCTTCTCTTGACATTGAGGATGTCTAATTTCACCTTCAAGATTGTTTGAAGGTTGTTTCGTTCCCAAAGAGGTAATAAATCTTAGCCCTTGTGGTTTGTTACGTTTTGTAGTTACGCTTACCTAATTTACACGACTTGCCTCCGAGGTGTATGTCAATGTGTTTAATATAAACGGACTATTTCAAATTTCAAGTGCGTAAACGCTGAGTATTTCCTTTCGTAGTTATTAAAATGCGAGTAAACGCTTTTCCTGGGTTAACAGAATACTAAATGCCTTATTTGTTTAACATCTTGGACATGGACATGTATGTATACATGCATTTAAATCAATAGTATTAGTAGTATAAGGTTGAAAACGACACATGGCAGTAAAGAATGGAATTTTATTTTGACTCTAAATCTGGCACATACATGTTGAAGGAGGCTTATAATTCAAAATAGGTAAATGAATATGGGGGATTTTACTCATTGAAGTTGAGAATTAATTTACTACGTACGCTGAACAATGATACCTGGTGACGCCAACCTCAAGAATTGCTTGGTTAAGACTTATTGCTATTGATAATGAGATGCGAATGACGGGTGCACGCCTAGTACACCTTCCTTCGATCAGCGCCCGATTACTCTCGATATATTTGCTAGCTCTATTTTGGTCTATAAAATTTGAATTCAAATATTTTGGGACTGTATTGAAAAGTTAAGTTGTGAATTTCGTTGTCAATTGTCGAATTGTCATCTGCAAAGGTTAATCTAGTCAAGCAACAGACGTGCACGTGTATTAATTTCCAGTACCGCTAACATAGAATTTCACAAGCAATAATATTTTTTGATCATACATACGTTTGTATTTTAATATCCGGAAGTGCATTACGATCATGTCCTGATCCGATAAAATTAGTCACGCTCTCTAGCTTCCGCTTGATGAAACCGCGGGAGAAATCAAATCTGCAACTATAGACAAAGAAGGAGTGGGGCTAAAAACTGCATGAATAGACATTTTCAGGATGCAGATGAGTAAAAGAACAATCAAAGAAACAATTGTTTATGTAAAATCTGTGAATGACTATCTTTCATTGAAGAAAAGGTCAAAGTTTTCACATCTCGCCGATTATTGATTAATAAATGAGGCAACAGATGTGACAGTAAATGGAAATTTGAAACTGTTACGTTGTTTATTTACCAATGAGAGAGATCGTAGTTTTTATGGAATTTTTTTATATTCAGATGAACCAACTGTGAGTAGCAGACCGATTTTCTTTAATGGGGATAGAAAATGATTAAATGAACAAATTTCAGTTAGCCATTCATTAAATTATGAGATACAAACATTACACATTGATGTCATTTAAAGCTTTTTACTTTTTTGTGCTCATATAAAGTCTGAAATATAAATTAAAGAACTCACAAAAAACTCACTCTGTACCATATGTACAAAAATCTACTGTAAAACTGGCATACAAATTGTATGTACATGTACATCTGTATTATTAGTAAATAGCAACCCACACATGCTTTTTATTTCTATTACACAACTTAACAATAGCATTTTTCTGTGGGCAAAATGGTCATTTGAGCATTATTATGATGAACTTGTTAAAAATTACACTTTCACTATATGTATCTATTAATCAAATATAAATTATCAAGAAAACACATGATGGTTATACACATGTATACTGTGGTAAAATTGCAGTTAAGATACATGAATTCTTGATGAGGATTGAATGTCTGACCCTTACATGTAGGGAAATGAGATGCACATTTTATCTTCACAAACTTGACTTTCGTACAAATTATACATGTACATGTGTATATAAAGTCAGTGTACATATAAGAATGCCTGTGATTTGATAAAAATATTATTGTTCATTTTTCTAATTGGCTTGGATATGAGTTTTCTAAAAAAAATTGTTAAACGATAAAATGAAACAGAAAGTTATAATAGAGGGTTCATCATTGGTAACAGTGTAGTTCAATATTTTTAACCTACATGTAAATCAGGACATACTGAATACATTTTTATGTGCACAGTACATGCTTTCTAGCATACAATTGCAACAACTTGAACGAAAATTATGACCATGTTAAAATTGCAGTGCTTCTAAGTATACTGTTTAAAACATGTAAAATTGTAGTTACATGTAAATGTATTTATTCAGTGGGAATGTACATTGAGTGAACCTTGTTTTTCAGTTTTACTTGGGTATAATTTTCAAAGTTCCAGTTGATCATTATGTAATTTTTCTAAGTACTGTTTTTTTATTATACTTATAGGTTCCCCTGGTAGATGAAGATTTAGTCCCGTAGCCAACCAACTATCTGCCATCATGTCAGACCCCAACATTGAAGAGGGGGTTGTTCGTGACATGGGTGCAACCAGGGTTGACGATGATCAAGATCGTTTGATAGATGGATGTAAGTCTCAAGTTAAAAGAATTTAAAGGCATATTTACGGACATGATTGTGGTATACCAACTTACTCTAGATGGAAGTATACTTCAGACATGATTTTTTTCCCCAGACCTTTTAGCACAGTTACACCTTTTTCAAATCTCTCACCGATTTCTGCATTTTTATTGCCTGACATGTAGGAAAATCGTGTCTGAAACTTACATGTACATGCTATACCTTTTAATTTTGTTTTTTTTCTTTAGCTGAACACAGAACAGACCAAGGTTTTATTGGAGTGAGATTACCAAAGAAACCAAGGCGACCAAAAAGACATCGAAAACACCGCCACTCACAAGAAAAACCAAAAATAGATATAACACCTGGTAAGTATCACAGGCCATGAGTTGACTTGACTTAACATACTCAGTGAAATATATTTATAAAAGTAATGGCATATCTTATACTTTTTCCGTATACACTACTATCTACACAAATTTTAATTTCTCTACTCTCCACACTGGAAACACCATTTCAAAAATTGTCTGTAGTTTAATACTCCTTTCTTTATACCAAGGTATATCTAATGGTTCTGGCAGTTTAATAACAATTCTCAGTTATGGGCAGAAAAAAGTATCGAAAAAGTAACGAAATGGAGCATTTTATCCTAGTTTTTACTTTGATGGAGTCACAGTGGAGGGTGTTAGTGACCCCACTGTGAAGAGTGGAGAAATTAAAATTCTGGTTGACTTTCCGTAAAGGTTACATTGAAAATGTTTGCTTGACCAAATAGAATTTTGTCTGACATTGCTTTCGTTCAGACACATTTGACCATGACTTTATTTTCTTTGTGGGACATTGAGCAGCTTATTGTTCCATGGGAAGCATTGATTGACTATAGTTTCCGGCTTATTGTCCCATGGGGAGCATAGAGTGACTACAGTTTCCAGCTTATTATCCCATGGGGAACATGGAGTTTCATCTTTTTCTGTCCATTATTGTTAGCTTTGCTTCTTTTCAGGTCTTATCAGATCTGTTTAGTTCATTTGGAAGTCCCCTACATCTGATGTTTTTTTTTAACTTCCCCTTTGTATCTGTGGTTTCCACTTAAAACCTCCAGTCTAGAAGTTCCATGAGTTCCATATAACCCAAGCTTTAAGGGGTTGACATACATGAAGTATTAAATGATGATTTTTCTAGGAATTTAATAACTTTTAAATTAAATTCAGCCAAATTTATCAAGGATAACTCTATTAAAAACCAAATAGTTACATCTAAAAGTCTTTTTTTTACGTTTTAACCTTTGATTGAAAAGAACACAAATATTGTTGAGGATAACTATCTTTTTGTGGAATTTTTTTAATGTATTATATTTGTAAGTTCAAAAGAACCACTAGTTTAACAGTCAAAATTCTGATTTATATGATGAACCTAATTGACCTTGTAAGAGAGTTAAAGGTAAAAAACAGCCTTATCATTCATCATGTGTAGACCTTTCCCATGTATTATCAACAGTACAGTCAACTCTGTCTACTACAGCAATAGCACATATGTACTAAAACATTTCTCATTTTGACAAAGAAATCTTCGTAAAAAAAGTTAAAACTGGACAAATTTGATAAAGGTCACTCAGTTGTCCTCCAGACAAGGTTCAGGGTTCAGAAGTGTGATTTAGATCATGTTCATGGTAGTAGGTGTATTGAGGTCAGTTAACCCTTGGACAAAAATGACAACATATGATATCGTATAGCATAGTGTTAAAATCATAGTATATAGCACAGTGCTAGAAATCATAGCATATAGCACCATGCTAAAGATTATAGAATATTGCACACTGCTTAAGATCAGCATATTGCTTAGTGCTCAAATTATAGCACTATACCTGCCTTAAGAGAAAACGGATATTTTTCTATTCTTCCACAGACGTGTTAAAGCTAGGATATGACAAAAAAAAAACGGACACAGGAGGAGGGCACTATAGGGTGTAATGTGCTAAAAGTATCACAAACCCTCAGATTTGTCAAATTGTTTTAATACACACAAAAGTAAATACAATGTATGGTGCTGAAGAGAAAAAAATGTCATTCGCATGTTATTTCATATAAAGATTGCTTGGACGACATTGTTCATCAAAATGTCATCAGGGCATTATGAAATTATGAAGAAGTACACAGGGGTACTGAAGGGGGCATATGTCTTCAAGGGTGGGACATCCCTCCTATTTACCCCTTTCTATTGTGTGAGAAATACAGATTGCTTGAATGACACAGTTCATGAAAATGTCATCAGGGCATTATGAAATTATGAACAAATACACGGGGGTGCTGAAGGGGGCACATGTCTTCAAGGGTGGGACATCCCTCCTATTTACCCCTTTTTATTGTGTGAGAAATAAAGATTGCTTGAATGACATAGTTCATGAAAATGTCATCAGGGCATTATGAAATTATGAACAAATACACAGGGGTCCTGAAGTGGGCATATGTCTTCAAGGGTGGGATGTGACATCCCTCCTATGTACCCCTTTCTATTGAGTGAGAATTGTATTTACTTGTTGAGTAATAATGATGATATTATTATATAACTTTCAGCTTTGCCATCTGATCCAAAGTTTTTCGATCCCGGTAAATTATTTTTTGTTGTTGTTGTTTATGGACATGGTTGGTGCATATTAAAATTTGCATGCAAGGGATTATTTACATTCTGTATTATGTAACGATTGATGAACTAACACCAAGGAAGGGTTAGAACTTCAGAAGATCACTGTTTTACTAACTGCATGACTTTTTCACAGATTCAACATTGAAAAAAAAAGATGCTTGGAAAAGTTGGTTTTGTAGAGCTTATCATTGTGTAATATATTATTTAAAAATTGAACTACATGTACATGTAATTGGGCCAATTGCTCATGCCTTTTGATGAGAATGGTAATTTATTAAATCAGATTCAAGAAAGTTTATTAAAAAAAAAAGAAAGTCATGGTTCATTTTATTCACATTGACAAACTGGGTTTAAAATGGTTATGCCATTTAGTGGCATTTACATGTACTTATAGGAATAAAAAATTGATAGGAGTCCAGTTGCCCATGCTACTTGATTTTGAGATGGGCTACCAAACTTTTGGGTAATATTTACATATGTAGGTAAATACGTATTTAGCAATTATTCAACAGAAATGTTGTCTGGGCTATCAACATAAAATTCTCAAATTTTACCCCAAAGCATTTACTGTAACTATATGTGTATATTCAGAATAATAAATTTTTAGTCAAACAAACTTGGTCAAGAATAGCTCTGTCATCAGAGCCACAAAACTTGAAAATTACTTGTCTAAGAATATTCTTAACTGTTCGTGATGTCACCAATTTTAAAGTCTTTGATTGGATTAACCATGGAAATTAAGAATATTCTCAGACTTAATTATTTTTCAAGTTTGATGGTGCCCAGTTTAGATTATTAAAGAGCAATCAAGAGAACCAAGGTTATAGCGGTAATAAAAAAAGAATGTAATCCGGGGACAAAGACCAGACATGGAAAACAGACATACACAACAAAGAACATAAAGTAACTAAAATCATACATACAAAGTAACAAAAGCAAATGGGCAACTCGGACTCCACTAAAAACTGGGAGCATGGTCCTCTGCTTTTCTAGAAACACCCGCCGAATTAAAGAATTAGCTACCGGTATCTTATTCTTAAAACTGTTTAACCAGCTTGAGAAATATCCAGCTGTTGTCCACCAGTTTTGAATAGCAATAGAATGTAATATTAAAAATGACCTGTACATGTGTGTCAAAGGTTAGGGTACACACACATATGACCAATACTCATCCATTGTCCGCAGTTCGTCCTATTTTCCTTTGATGTTTCTGCCTAATGTTTTACAGTAGTTGTATCACAAAAATATCAGGTAATACAAACATGATTGACATGCCAAAAGTGTGCAAGAATCCCATTGACCCAATCGATTAAGAGCTTGATCTTGTCATATAATACTGTTGTATACAATAATTATTATTTACCAGCTTTTATTATAATAATAATAATAATTACTTTCAATTTTGATACTGACAATGTGGAATGTCTCTAACTCATGCTCACCGGCTCATTGAGATATTCCACATGATATTGTCAGTATCAAAATCGAAAGCATAATACGCAGTTGATAGCCTTTAAATTTTCTGATTTTCCATAGTTTCAATATTGGTTGACTTATTTGTTTTTTTGTTATAGCTATATTATGTAATTTTCACCTTAGTTAACTCGTGCTTTACCCTGACTATAACAAAGACCATATGGAAAAGCTTACATAAAAAATGTTCATGTACAATGTATACTATTGCCTGAAGCCAAAATTGAAAAGTATTCACTGACCAACTTATTTATGCAATCTTCTCAAGAAGGCTATTTATTTGTCATTGTTTGTAAACAAAACATTTTTGCTATCAATCAATGCATAGAAAGTGACAAGTATAGGGCCTTGAAATATGTGAATTTATGTCCATTTGACAGAAAGAAAATAATATTTGTAACCTAATTTCTTTGATATAAATTAATTTGGAAGTGATTTATGAGTTGTTGTTCTCAAATTAGATAAATATGGTTAGGTCACCTAGATCCAAATTAACCTACAAATACATGATTGGAGAAGATATTTTTGTGTCAAGGCCAATCCTGTAGAAATTCTGTTATACAAAGTTTCAATAGAAATGTCTTTTTTTCTGTTGGAACAGAGCAACATCGACATCTTGTGTTTGTAAGGGTCTGAAACATGAATTGCTCAAAATTGTTCTGTCAGAAGTGATTGTTTGAACTTTAAATGCAGTCACAGAGTGGGTGTTTTAGGAAGCTTTTAGATTGGGTTTCCCGCAGGTTTTAATACACATTCTTTCAAAACTTATTTTCCTATTTTATTGTGTTAGAGGCATCTATGAAATTAGATTGAGTTAAATTGTACATGTACATGTATGTGTGTTATTATTGTTAATACTGCAGTTTGTCATATAATAATAACAAAGGTACCGGTACATGTATTTAAAATGCTTTTGTGTTATACATGTACAGACTGATGTACATATATGTAACGATGGTAACCTGCCGATGGTGTTGGATTTATTACCAAGAATAAAATATATCTAGAGTTAGCTTAACTTATATTGTAGAAGGTTAGAAATATGTGTTTTGGAGATTTTTTCATTGCAATTTGGCATTCTTATTCAGTGGACCTCAAAAACAATCTATATACCCAGGACACTTTAAAGTACTGTAGTAGCACCTGTCTAAAGGTGGAGATGATTTAAAATTCTCTGCTAAATTTTCCCACTATTTTGAATACTATATAACCAGTCAGAAATCAGTTCTCTTCACCTTACTACATGTATCTCAACAATATTAGTGTCAACAGTGTCTTGGTATGTTTAATATATTGTAGTAATCATGGTAATGCTAAGTTCTGGTTATTTTTTGGTGTATCATCACATGCCTGATTCTTAAAGAATAATAAAATTTCAAATGTCATGGAAAACTTAAACAAAATATCAGACATACTTAATAAGGGATAACAGTTCAAGTTAAGTTCATAGACACATAATATGCAAATTCAAGCAGTAAAAAATTAGCCCTCAAAGGAGAAAGATGATTCATACATGTAGACAATATGCATTGCATTTACAGATCTTTTGTTATGTAATATGTAATACTGGTTTGTGAATGTAAAAGTATCAATACAAACACAGATATTTTTAAATCTTGTTAGCTCATTCAATTGAAGTAGCAACAGTAACATATTGATTACATATGTACATGTACTCATAACAGTGTTCTAGGATTTTGTAGAAATTGAGGTTTCCTCGGGGGGAAAATTCATATAAAATCAACTTTCCCACAGTCAATGACTGCTTTCCTAACAAAACAAATCCTTACAGCATATGGAGTTTCCAACTTGCCACGGGAAAGTTTAACTAAGTACCTAACTTTCCCTGACCCAAATTTCACTTGCCCCGGGTAATGGGAAATGGGAATCTTAGAACACTGCATAAAAAAAAGCTAAACACATTGAAATCTGCCTATATTAGATCCCTTTTAGACTTTAAAAAGTGGTTCAGTTTAGACAGTTAAGCAAGGTTACAAAATGTATTTAAAATGATTGAAAGAGACGTTTAAAAAAATGTCTGTTTCATGCAGGTTTTTAGGTTATTCAGGGTTTTGTATTGTTTAAACCTGTGTTTGATACTGTTAAAGTAAATTTATTTTTACATAAAGATCCTGGAAGTCGTGGATTTGACAGTAGACAAACCAAATAGACGAGAAATTGTGGTTTCATTTGAGCATTGAAAATTTTGATGAAATTTTATATTTCATTCAGAATTTGAGATTTGACTGATTCACTAAAACCACAAAAATTGTTTCTCCAAGAAAAACATTCGTCACAGTATTAGTCTCATTGCCTGCTCATGTAAACTGCTGGTCTAGTTTCTTTTAGTTTGTAGATACCACCATACATGTACCTTAAAAATGTTTTATTTTTTATTTTTCAAGTTCTATGTATCAGTAGTGATGTGACCTATTTACAAAATCAAAACCAGCAAGGAAGCATTTACATGTACAAGGTTCACATCCAATTGTCTAATGGCTTTTGAGGATAAGTCTCATTTCTTTCTTAATTGTCCATTTCAGCAACTTTATCTCCCAGTGAACAGATCCAAGCCCTTATCACTGACAACGAGGATGAATCTCATGATGTTTTCTGTCAGCTTGACACATTGTTTAAACTTGGCAATGAAATGCAGTGGAGAGAAGCTGCCAGGTATGGATATGAGATGCAAATGGTGGGAGAAAAAAGATAAGATAATGGGTGAAACTTGATGAAATAAAGTACACCTCATATGGTTATAAAGTGCAAGTGGGGGGAGGTAGGGGTGGGGACTGAATCGAAATATAACAGACCTCTTTGACAGTTTAGTTTTGCTCATTGTACTTTAAGAACATAGATGAAAAGTCTGTCATTCTTAAAAAATTAAGGTTAATTTTACACATAATTTTACATTCGAAGAAAAATTAGAAAAAAAATTTTCTTAGAATTTTGTGGTAATAGGCTAAAATTTAAAATCATGTTTAGTTCAGAAATGACAACTATGTAATTATAAATTAACAAGCAATTAATTAATTTACAGTTGTTGCCTTGAAGTCATGGTTAAATGTCTGAAAAGTAGGTCATGCCTTTCAGTGGGATCTGGATATGTATGAAAAGCTAGCACATAAAAAATCAGCGTAAATAAATCCTGCTTTATAAAGAGGATCTTCTTGCTTTAATACATCTTTTTCTTCTGAAATTCATCAAAAAACTTAATGTGGAATTTCATGTTCAAATGCAACCATTCTGTCTATTGGATTTTCTGTTAAAACTGTCTAAATTAACCATTAAAAAAACAAGAAACCTTTCTAAACAGGATATCTTGTTGAAGTTAGATTGTGCTTGTTTGCATTTTGATCCTGCTTAAACCAAACATAGAACAAAATCATCTGTTTCTGAGGGAGTTTGGACAGGTTTAAATGCTTGTAACCTTTTATTATTGCATGCTGCTATGTGTAATTTTGTAGATGGGTGAAATATGAAGAAGATGTGGAAGACAGTGGAAACAGATGGTCCAAACCTCATGTCGCTTCTTTGTCATTACATTCTCTATTTGAATTGAGGTCACAATTATTGAACGGTGCTATGATGCTTGATGTTGATGCTTATCATATATCTCAAGTTGCAGGTAAGGTACCACAAAGATGGGACTGCTTTCCCAGTTCCTTCTTCTGTAGTTGGGGCAGTTAACCTTAAAAGTGTCTCAAATATTGAAGTAGGTGATAAGGTATCAGGGAGGTTGTACTGCTGTTCCAATTCCTTCTGCAGGAGTTCGGGCACTGTTAACTCTAAAAATGTATAAAATATTCAAGTTGGTGGGAAGGTATGGAGAAGATGGTACTGCTCTCCCAATTCCACCTTCAGGAGTTGGTGAAGTTAATCCTGAAAACGTCTCAAATATTCAAGTTACAGAAAAGGTATCAGTTATGTGGTCTTGCTGTCAGTTGGTGTAGTCCACCTTAAATATGTTCTGAAAATCCACATTCACACATAGAACAAAACTAGTATGCACAATGAATTTTCTGTGGTCTTTATATCCCCACTCAGTGAGTTGATGGTATATCGGAATCACTGTCCTCAAATTTGAAATCAATCAATCCATTTGTAGACAGGATAATTGTATAGAAACTCAGATGAGCAGACTAAGTTGTATACAAAAATACATGTACTGTACATATCAAATGGTGGACAAAGTTGTGTACAAAAATTCATGTACTGTACATATCAAATGGTGGACAAAGTTGTATACAAAAATACATGTACTGTACATATCGAAGATAAACAAGTAGTAAAGCTCTATAATGTTTTCAGTGAATCATTTTAATTAGATGTAAATTGTCAATAAAACTGTCAGTTAAACATTATGAACCATAACCATAGTTAATAAATGGTACTCCTCCACTTTATATAAGACAATGTGACACCTTGATTTATCTGGAAATACCCTACTAATTCCCAGGCCATCCCAAAAATTTGAACTGTGTTTATATGACCTCCTTGGGTCATGCAGATATTATAAAACATTCTGTGTTGATAAGGACTCTTTCTTAGGACATCTTTGACCTTGAATATGTTTATATGGCCTCATTCCTATGCCATCCCAAAAAACTCAAACAAGTCTGAAAAAAGTAAAGAAATTTTGTGTTGATACCATGTCATCTCCAGGCCATCCCAAAAACTTTGATTGAAATTCTGTATTTATTTGACCTCTTTTCCAGGCTATCCCGAAAGTTTTGAAAATTATCTGTGTTGGTTATACCTCTTTTCCAGGTTTTCTTGCTGTGATAGGACTTTTTTCCATGGCCATCCATAATACTTGAAAAATTCTGCCTATCTTAAGACTTCTTAGCCCATCCAAAGAAACTTTGGGTGATCAGAGAAACTGAATTTGTTATTAGTTGATACTTGTTAAAAATGGCCTTTTCAACTCCAGCAAAGCAGTAAAAATATTCAGAATAAACACATTTTAAGTGTAGAAAAAACATTGGACAGGGATACCTGTCAAGGCCAGCTGTTCAAAATACTGACATGAAGTTATTACTTTCATATAGAAGAGTGATGATAACCTTCTGACATAAAATTATTACCTTCACACTAAAGAGTGGTTATAAATTGTATGGTTGTCTAAATTTTGACAGTTTATAGACAATGATAATTTCCCTTGACAGTTATTGGATGTATAATTGACTCTAAAGGTCAAATTGATTATAATAACTGGTCAAATGTCAGTGATGGTTTGCCTAAATGGAAAATATTATTATTGTTTCTATATCTTCTTTGGCCCTTTTTCATGGCTTTTGCAGCCACTGCCATAAACAGCAAATCTTAAGTGTAAGTCTTTGTAAGAAATCAGGTGAAGTGAGAAAAAATCAGAAACATGCATGTCAAAAACCCACTGATCAGATAGTATAATTTCACTCAAAGATGATTTCTCTATTTGAAAAGAGTATTATTTGATTTCTGCATACTGGATTTGCTCGCAAATTTTTCAAAATAATGTTTTTGACAGGCGTATCTGCCCTTTAAATGTTCAGATACAGTGCATTTCAATGCAGTTATAGCTCAATGCACCAACATGATATGGAAAATCTGGTTGCTTTTCCCTTTGATTCTGATTGTGCAAAAAATCTAATAACATAATTAAAATGGTTGTATTTTTTCATTCCATGTTTCACCCACTGCCTGATTCTTACAAAGACTGACACATAACTGAATAAAGTTTAAAAGGGAGTTAGTTTAGATAGATTTCACTGTAAAATTATTGCTGTATATAAATTTGATAATCTTAAATTCCCCATTTTTCTCTTTCAGATCTATTAATTGATAATTTAATAGCCAACAAGCTTTTAGAGGATACGCTTCGAGATGACATTAAGCAAGCTATACTCTCTGCTCACATTCACGCCCACCTTAAAAGACGGAAAACACAAGCTGATGATCTTGGAAGAAAAAAATCTATTGCTAGGACATTCTCAGAGATTGGCAGATCATTCTCAAAGACAAATACGAGAGGTTTGTATACAATGGTGTAAGGCTAAAATGGAATATAAAAAAGGAGGTCTAGTGAGTGGTGATGGTCAAAAGGTCCAGGACCTCTGAACTTTCATTTACCTTGGTCATTGAACTTCGACCTTATTCATTGACACTTTGTGATGATTATCGGTTTTCCTTAAGAGATGACCATTGATTGGAAATTTAAAAAAAAAATCAAGAACCTGGGACACTAGATAGTCAATTTAGACCCTTGAATAATATCACCCAAAAATATATGTTGCATGATTTCCTGTTTACTTAAATATCTTTGACAACTTCTTATGAATTGAAAACTTTACTAGTCAATATGAACTCTTGAATATTCAAAAAACCTTAGAAATATTTTTCAACTTTTTTCTGAAACCAAATGTATTCTTGATTTCTTCTATTAATAACTACCTGATAATTAAACTTCAAAGAAAATAACAAGTAAAATCTATGTTTTAGTATAGGACCTTCAATGACCTATGTGTTTTGAAGGGTAAAAAAGGAAATGTTCCAAGTGTCCTTTTTGTTCGTAATATATTTAAATTTGTCTGTTGACGTAAATGATTATGTACTAAACTTGTTATGTTATGTTATGTTTCCTCACATCAAGGTTGTCAGGGCAAATTTCTCATCATAAAGAGGTGGTGTCCTCAAATGTTAGATGGCTAATTTGTGACTAAGAATAAATGAAACACTTCAACTGTAGGCTGTTCCAACATAAGAATTTAGGGACTGTAGGTTATTCCATTAAATCAGAAAGGGTAAAATATAATATGAAGAATACTAAGGCTAACAAAATAATTTACCAATTTATTCTCCCGTGTGCTTTTTCAGTGTACCTCATTACCAACTTGGATCTCCAACTAAATGAAATAGAAACACTTTCTTCTTCAGTTTCTTACTGTTAATTTATAATGTAAAAAGCACCCTGGTCGCTTTGAGCAATAAAAAGGTAGAAAGAAATGTTTTTTTCATGAAATAAATGGTCTTAGAATCAAAAAATTAACTTTGAATGGCCTATTAGGTAATTGATTTGGAAGACTTGGTAATTGATTGATACACATAGTATGTAAATTGTCTTTCTTTGTTATAATATGTTTCGTTCATATTAGTCATTTAAGGGCTGTTCCCCAGTTCCATGCAAAGTGAGAGGAGACATTTTCATGAATATTTCTTGCATCCAATGCTTCTCATAAAATTTCATTTAAAAGGAAGAAAGTAAAACAATTTAGAACTGGGTATTTTGTATCAGTGGAACCCTAAAGCCCCTCAAATAAGAACAAAATATATATATCAGACAAAATGAAAGGTTTGGATGTTGGGGACCACTTCAAATTTAATTTTGACTGAACTCAAGCTGTTTTAAAAAAAGGGCTGAATATGTAGGTGGTTAAAAACAAAACAAAAATGATAAGATCAATAAATTAATGGAGACCAACAATGATGATTCGAATTGCCAGATGGAAAGGTTGAACTAAATTAATTTTTGAAATCCCTGATATTCTATATGTATTTAAATATGTTAAGCATATTGTAGATTTCATATTTTCTTTTTAGTTCTAAGTACAAATTAATTGGTTTAGATTCAGTCATAACAGTTGGTTTGTTTGCTCTAAGACCACTTAAATTTCTGAGCCATTGTATAAATATTACATGTGACATATCATATGAAAGTTAATTGGTTTTATGCAAATGAGCAAATGAGCCAGACATGAAAAAAATCACCTGTATAACACACTGGGCATACAGAAATGGAGTTTATTAACCCTGTGAATATTAATTAATGCAATAAATGTCGTGTAAGTAATTTATATGATTGAAATATGAGATGACAAAACTTATTTCTGCACTATTTCGGTACATCCTGTTCACTGTGATGGTCAAATGAGGTTATTTGTAGATTATGAAACATAATAATTAAGCTAATGATTAATTATTTTGTCCCGAAACAAATTTATGATGCTCACCAGCTATTGTTTTGCCGGAATCTACACTATCAGTGGAAACTTATAGGTACACTATTCCACTTGCCCAACACTATGAAAACAATGCATCATTTCACTGACCTAAATGTTTTTTTTATTAGATTAGGGTTGGTGGCTGGTGGCAAGTATTGCTTCTTTCTGTCTATTTAACCACTAGTAAAGTATATTGAATAATCTTAGGGGTTGTCTAATGAACATAATCTCCACATCTTTACTTCATTATCAGTATCATCATGTCTCTGTTGAGCTTTGTGTCTGATTGACTATTAACATCAACATTTCTGTACAAATGCTCTTTTTTTTTTGGGTGGGGGGGGGGGGGGGGCTGAAGGCTAATCGTAAGTTGAACTGATTTTAGTTTATGTATACATGTATACATGGCTGGGTTTTAACCTTAAATTTGGCTTTGTAGCCCTCAACCACAGCTTAAATTTTGGTAACTAATATGTTAAGTTCTTTTACAATTACAGTAGAATTTTTAGTAGCCCACATCAAATTTTAGGGTCTATTGAAATGGCTGATGAGCCCTGTTAATTTCAAACATGCATGGTTATGAATGTAACTTGAGATAAGTCAATGTTGACATAACTTGTGTTGGATCCACTTTGTTAATTTGGAAATGAAATAAATGTACAATGTATGTTTAAACTCAAGTAAAATAAGTAGCATTATGAGCCTAAAGATGTTTTTAGTCCCTGTGTATTGTCAATACCCAGGCTTTTCCATTTATTGCAAGGACCAGTAAAAGTGGGAAATAAGGAGATGGAAGTTCAAATTGTGTATACTAGATATTAAAAATCAATCAATCAATCAATCAATCATCAGTTAATCAATCAATCAATCAATCAATCTTTACTTTTCATCACAGATGTCTCTGGAGCTATTAAAGGAAATCCCAACAGTGTACCTGACATGGCCAAACTCCAAGTCAATGGAGATCTCAAAGAGTCACCATCCAGTGCAAAGGTGAGTTTAAAGGTCATGACCGTATGACCTTGAGGTCATGAAACTAAGACTTTGAGTATGGAATCTGATGTGGTAAAGGAATAGCTACATTGGAGAATACTTACTTTTGATAAAAGAAAGAGAAACCATAGGATTCAAATTAACTATATCTACTGTAAATTCAGAGATAATAGTTTCTGTTAGTTAATGCAGTTTAAATTTTAATTCATAGTTCATGATTATTGCAATTAAGACAGTCCTATTTTTGTATTGATAAAAACATCAATAATTTCTGATTATGGTATGCTTACCTCTGATACAGAACATGAAAAAATGAAAATGTAAACACATTTTATGATCAATTGCTGTGGACTAAAGCCATTCAGTTTTATACAGCTTTCAAACTTAAAGAATGAGTTTGATACAGATATTTTTTTTTCAGTCTAGGATGAAGTACCCAAATCCTGTCAGAGGTGCACATTAAATAATTAGCATTATTCCCAGAAATTAGAAGATTGTGTCACCTTTTCTATTGAGTCAAACTCATAATATTAAAAATGTATATACGAAACTCTATGTTTATATGTGTGAAATGAAGAAAAATTAATTGACTGCAAAATATCCTGATTCTGGGTAGCAGAGAAATTGTAAGGAAACTAATGGAAAGCAGTAGTATATATTGCACTAGTACATAGAAGAGAAATTGTAGGGAAACTGAACGAAAGCAATAATACATGTATATATTTTGCTAGGACATACTATAATACTCTATATTTTTCTAGCTTTCCAAACACCATCACCATCACCAAGTAGGTTGATTACAGAAAAAATAAAATTTTATTACTTTTTATTCAGCATTTGAAAGGCTTTGCTTGCTTTTTTCACTAATTTTTGAATGAATATTTTAAAATTACAGAAGTAAGGCTTTGCTTTTATTTATTTTAAATTTTACATGTAGAAATTTGTTCATATAGTTTATAAGTATTTTTTTCAGCTTTGCTTTGATTTATTTAAAAACTTTTTTCTTCAAAAATAATGTTTCATTTTGGAGTTGCTGTTCATTTAACTGCCTTTGCTTGCTCCAATTTACGTTTGAGAAAAATTGATTATCTCCCTTTTGACCAAAAAGTAAAACATAAATTTGGCAAAGCTTATGCCCATATTATTATTTTTTGTTTTTGTTCTACCGGTAATCCTGTGAATGTTGTTTGCAATTTACATGTACTGCTTTTTTATATTATATGATATCTTTAAATAAAGTCTGTATCATTTATGTGCATGGTACTGTGAAAGTACTATTGTCCTTGGGGTACCAAATTTCGTGGTTTTCGTGGGAAGGCCAATTAACGAAATTTGGTTTCCAATGAAAAGGAGATTTCTATTGATTTATATACTGAAAACCTCAAAACAGTGAATTTATGAATTCACAAACTTGTCTCTTCACTAATGCATGAAAATTAGTATCCAGGAAGTAAAGTACTTCCACAGTATCTGAACGTTCTATATTTCTCGATGTGGAATTATATTTTTGATTTTTTGAAAGTTGAAAATATAGGAGAGGAGGTATACTGTTTTACTGGCTATCTGTCTGAAAAAAAGATGATATTTTGTTTGTTTTGAACTACTGCTAAATGCTAAATATCAATGCATTATGTAATGAATCATTTTTCATATATTTTAAAACAAATAGCAAAGCGACATTTCGAGGTGGAACAAGTAGACAAGTGTGAATTAAGGGAAGTTACCTCTTCATATGTTTAAATTCTACCAGAAATTATCCATACATCACGTAGGCCAATCTCTTTGTAAACCTCATAGCATATTTAGATGAGAGTTTTTAGAAATTTTATACATCAAATATGTGAATTTTTGTTGGGTTTCTTCAGGGTGAGGTAAGCCATTTGATGGATTTTTGAAAAAAAATTCAGAGAAGAATTACATCGAACAAATGTGCACAAAAATAAGATAATTTATGGAGATGCTTGCAAGGGAAGATAATCAAGCTTTAGAAAGTTGTATGTTTTAAGTCAAAAAAAGGAGAGGGCATATCATTTGTTTTGAGCTTGCTCATAGTTTTGTTTAAAAAAGTGTGAAAAAAAGTAAGATGTTTCCCTCTCTGGTTATTTTGAAAAAAACATGGCCTGAACATATGTCTATTGTTTATTTCAGCTTAACCAGCCATTCATGAAGAAGATTCCTGATGGTGCTGAAGCTGCTAACATTTGGGTGGGAGAATTAGACTCATTACGATACCCAATCACAGCATTCATAAGACTTACAGAGGCCAGGACAATCGGAGATTTAACAGAGGTCCCTCTACCAACGAGATTTATTTTCTTACATCTTGGTCCAAGTGGATCATCAGGCAAATGCTTAGAAACAGGAAGAGCCATGTCAACTGTCATGGTCGATGAGGTTAATTTAACAACTTTGATGTTTTTTTTAACTCCGACAAAATGAATAAATTTTAGATTTTGTCCATTAAAGGCCCAGGCAGTGGGTGGCACATGCTGAATTTTCTTTCCCAAAAAAAAATGTTCATTCATTAGGTATCACTAACTTGTGTTATTTTAAAAATAATGTTGGGTTGTAATTTATAACAATAGTAAGAATGAAATAGTTTAAAGAGAAATCACTAAAAATTTTAAAATGAACTTTTTAACCTGTCTTAATTGATTTGTTAGGGAAATCCTGCATCATTAGACATTGAAAATGTTTTCTTAGTGATCTAGTAACAAATTTACTGGGATTTTTCATCTATGAAAAAAATTAAAGTGTTAAAATGGTCAGTAATGTAAATAAATATTATTTAATACATTCTCTATACAGCTGTTAGTTACTTTTCTCGAAAAATTCTGATTATTTTTCGTTGAAAATATGCTGGTCATTCAAAAAAAAAATGCTATGTTTGTTTTTGCTTCAGGTTTTCCGAGAGGTTGCCTATAAAGCTAAGACCAGACAAGATATATTGACTGGTATTGATGAATTTTTAGATCAGGTGACTGTACTGCCCCCTGGTGAATGGGATCCTAAAATCCGTATTGAGCCACCGACCAAAGTTCCTTCTCAGGTTTGTCTTTTATCACAGTGAATTTAAGTTATTTAAAGAATTATTGTCATTTTTTCTGTGTATGAAGATTTAGCCTCGAGTACTGATTGCCCAATAAATAATTGACTTTCATTTATATTAAAATTTTCAATTTTGACATACTGTACATGTGTTTCAAAGATTAACTAACCTCTCATCAGCAGCATTTGAATCAAATCCATAGGAAGATCTAAAACCAAAAAATAATTGTATACAAGAAGTACTGAAAATCAAATCCATCAACATAGGAAGCCAAATCCCTTATCATGAGGTTCTACCATGTGCGATACAAGGAGTGAAGGCTCAGTGTTTTTTATGGATTTTGAAATTTTTAAGTGTGAACTACATATATTTAAGTTATTCAGATTTTAGTTATTCTTTTCAATCAATTTTTTATTCAAAATTTAATGAAATCTACTGGACTTTTTTTGCATCCTAAATGACAGGTCTTCAGGAGGAAAGTAAAGTCCTAAATATGAGTAAATGTAAAGTGTGGTACCAAGGTAACTTCAATGGCCATGCATCAGAAATTGTGGCCCTGGACCTCAGATTTGTGCTATTTTGAACCCTTCTGTCTTAAAATATCAGTAGTCCTGCATAAGAAATTGAAGGCCCTGGACCTCAAAACAATGCTGTTTTGAACTCCTGTGTTTTGAAATATCTTACAGCAAGCAAGAAAAGAGAACAAAGCAATGCCTGCTGGTCCTAAGGAGGCTGAAGTCTTCATTCAAGAAGAAGAAAACCACTGTGATCCTACCCTAGTCAGATCTGGCAGGTAAGTTTCCATGGTTACGTGAAATTTCTACATCTAAGAACAGCATTTTGTTTTTTTAAGATTACTGTAGATTTAGAAATAATTGAAACTTTTTTTTTTACATTGCGGAAAATGTGACATGATATTGCCATTTATATACTTAGTAGCACTACTGATGCAGTACTTGTTTTTGCAATCACACACATTAGAATTTCATTTCAAATTATTGATCAAATCTCATTATTAAGGTCAATTAAAAATAAAAAGTTCTTGATTGTAGGGCAAGTTGTTTACTCTCTTGAGGGTATCTCATTACCAATTTTTATTGTAATACATCTATCATTGAAATAAATACAAATTGGTACCTCCCTTATACCTTTGCAGGGAGGAAATGGTAAAAAGATAGGACTACCGCTCTAATATCATGATAATCTGGCCTGAGAACCAGGAAATCAATTTTGAATGGCCTAATACCAGGGATGATTTTGTTTCGCTTTTTAGCGGAATTTCGCTATTTCTAATTTGGATTTTGCCTTTACAATTCTTTTTTTACTGTATATTTACTTCCGATTTTGCCAATTTTCACTTCGTAGATATTGTAAAAATCATCTCTGTAATATATAGTTTTGTGAATTTACAGCTGTGTTGAAGATGGTTAAGACTGGTAAAAATTTGACAGGACTGGTAAAAAAATTCAAAATGCCAGACCGGAAGTCTGAAAAATTTCCAATATTAGTCATTCTTGATTCAGGTCAAAATGGACGGTAAAGCTTTGTTCCGTCCTGAAAATAGTATGTCATCACAGGACTGAATGTCCTGTAAGAAAAAACAAACCTTTGGAAAGACTGTTATATTATAGTTAAAATTGTGTAAACTGATCCCTGGATAAACTGAAACCTGTCAAAACCAGACATTTTGAATCCGTTCTTGTCAGTTTAGATATATTTTGAACCTAATTAATTCAAACATTTGTCGAAAACGTACAAATTTTACGACCAAACAGGGTTTGGTTTAGACAGGTTGCAAAAATTCTGTTTGTTATGATATCCTCTATTCCTAACATCAGTATGTCTTTTGACTAATCAAGAAAAGATTGATAAGGTACAATTCTTTCAAATGATAGTTTATTGATCTGTTGAAGAAAAGACTGAATTTTTTTTTAGAGAAGTTCTGAAAAACTAAGAAATATAATATTAAACCCCCATTCAATGAGTGGTTGGTATATTGGAATCTGTTCGTCCATCTATTCATCTGTCTGAATTGTATATACCTAGCACAACTGCACAAGCAACTTCTTGTTTAACTTCACTTACATTATATATTTTTTTCACAGATTATTTGGTGGATTGATTGCTGATATTAAGAGGAAGCTTCCTTGGTATGCTAGCGACTTTAAAGACTGTTTGCATATGCAGTGTATTGCATCCATCATTTACCTTTATCTTGCAACGCTGACCCCTAATGTGACCTTTGGTGGATTATTAGGACTGGCTACAAACAATTATATGGTATTAATTAATTCATTTTTTCATGTATAAGAAAAGAGGCATGGTATATATAGATAGTACTACCAGTTGTTTTTTATACTTTATAAAAGTTGAAAATATTTTTTATCCTATTGTTTTTCGTGTTAATTGTGTGGACACTTATTGTATTAAAAACATGGCTCACATTGGTAGCATACTAATTAATTGTGAAGAGTGAATAACTAAATTATCAAAGAGTTAATGAGTGTTTTGAACATGTTCTGTGCAAAAGTGAAACCATTACTGGCACAAGCAATCATGGCTATTTTGTATTATCTTTCACATATTTATTGGTTGTTAGCTTGATTTTTAGAATTGAAAATAAATAGAATTGTCAATTATGTCAAAACTATAAACTGACTTACTTTCACAAGTAATTTATTTTCAGTTATTTTGTGAGACAGAAAAAAATTTATAAAAAAAGCTGTTGCAAATAATTGCCTTCATTCTGGAATACTGTAAACGTAGTCATTTTCGCTATTTTCGCAGTTGACGGAAAACCGTGAAAGATAGTATACACACAATATGTGTACAGCACATGTTAAACTTAATGTTATGTGCGATAATAAAAAGTAGCAAAATCAGATTGATATCCTGTGAAAATAATGGATAGTGGCAAGTTGCCATGACAACAGCTTAGAGTCTAAAAATGAATTGAAAAGTGATTAACATTTACTTAATTGGCAATAATAAAAATTTTGTCTATTGAAAAATAACATGAATTTTCCATGTGCATATGATTTTTTGCATGAAATGTGATAAACAAAATATGCACATGGAAAATTTGTTATTTTTCAATAGACCAAATTTTTATTATTGCCAATTTTTATAAATTAATTTTAAAACATATTTTTATCTTTAAACATGAGAAAAGTAGCTCTGAATTTAACTGAATAGGGGGGCGTGTCAACATTTTTGTATCCATTGAGATATAACAAAATTATTTTAGCCAATCTGATTACAGTATTTATCTCAAATTAATTTATATTTTCCAAAACAGAATACAGTATTTGTTTTATTCTATTATCTGATTAAAATTGAAGACATATTGGTTTTTTATGCATTACTCCATATTTCTGATATCCACTATTTATTTAAGTATCTAGAATAGTGAAATATTAAGATATATTAGAGATATGTGCAAATTTAGGGCATTAAATTTAAAAAAAATCAGTAAAAACAAAATAATTCAATAACATTTCTTAAAAAGTCATTTCCAGTGTAATTTTACCATTAGTATGAATATATCATAGAATAATACAATTTATTACAGTTATATTATATTATATTATATGTAGTTTTGGTTGTTAACTGATGTTTGAATGGGGTTAACTCACTCACAAATATGGGTTCAATTTTACAGGGTACTATGGAGTGTATTTTGACAGCAGCTCTGACTGGTATCCTGTTTGCTTTGTTTTCTGGCCAACCTCTCAACATTCTTGGAAGTACTGGTCCTATGTTGGTTTTAGAAATGATTATCTACAATATTTGCGAGTAAGGTTTTAGTATCAGGCCAAGATCCAACTTTTCAGTGTTTCCACATCCTACTTTTTATAGTGTGTTTTTCAACAATTGACTTTTTAGAATAAATAATATGTTTTAAAAATCATATTCCTCTTTCAGTGGTATAGATTAACTTTGAACAGTCACAATTTTTTTTCTCAATTTTTAAATGGAATGAGACGTCATTGCTCAGTACAGGTGGTTGTTCAGTATGGGTTGACTGTATGTCAATTTTATTTAAGCCTCTAGAGAGAACACCCTCTTAAACTCACAGTCTGATGCAGGATTGCATTGTATTTTAATCTTTTCATTTTTTTTTCAGTGAACAAGGATGGGACTTCCTACCATTGAGAGCCTGGGTCGGTCTATGGTCAGCTTTCATTCTGTTAATAGTCGTTGCATTTGACCTTAGTGCTCTTGTAAAATATATAACAAGATTCACGGAAGAAAGTTTTGCCTGTTTAATCGCAGTTATTTTCATAGTTGAAGCATTCAAGAAATTATTTGCCATTACTGATAAGTATCCGTACAACATACATCCAGACATACCATTGGATTACAACTGCACATGTTATGATAAAATTTTATTTGAGGATACTAACATCACCATGGTGATGAACTCTACCACTGCTGCTGGGTATGCAGTGATAGATAACATGGCAACAACTGTTGCCAGTGTCGCCTCCAATGCGACCAATATGACAGTGGTAGATTTCTCAATGTTCTCTAAGAAAGAATGTAAGAAAAATGGTGGAATATTGATAGGAACGGGATGTGATACAATTGAATACCATGACAACGTCTTCTTCTTGTCTATATTATTGTTTCTGTTTACATTTGGAATTGCGTGGGTTTTGAAAATGGCCAAAACCAGTAGATTCTTCCCAACGATTGTAAGTTTCTATGTAAATCTCAAGTTGTAGATTTCAGGGATGATTTTCTTCAATTTTTTAGCAGATTTCCGCTATTTCAAATTCAGATTTTACTGTTACGATTTTTTTTTACTGTATATTTACTCCCAATTTTGCCAATTTCTGATTTGTTTGTAGACCTCGTAAAATCATTCCTGAGTTTTTGTAAGAACCACGTAAATTCTGTAATATGAGATACACCTCTAAAAAAGGCTGCACATTTCTCTTTTTGTTATAAAGTTGCTTCATATTATGAAATTATTCTTTCCATTCGAAGTAGACTTAGGAGATAATTTAAATTGAAAATCTAACAGTATCTTATTGTATTTCATAGTCATTTGCAGATTTATCTCCCTTAATTTTTAATTCTACAATACATTCTTCATTGTATATAATTTGTGTCTCCTATGACCAAGGGTTATATAAAAAGCAGCATGTTAATTTCAATTTACCATAACATTTAAACAAAATACCAACAGTAAAAAAGTGAAGGCTTTCCATCCATGAATCACATTTGCAGTATTTTTATCTGGAGTGCTACTTTTTCAAAGGTGTTTACTTTTTTGTATTTTCTACAAATTATGCTTTACAGATTTTTGATTTCTCTGTAGTCAGAGTTAGAAATAGTAGCCTGTCCACCAGTCCGAGACAGGCTATTATTTGGCAGGACCGGCTAATTTTAGCAAAAATTTATAAAGCCATATAGTAAATATATTGAAAAATTGTATTCAGGACTGGCTAGAATTTGAGTGAGTTTCCTACCCTGCCATAGTACCTTTTGTTAAAATCAAATTTTAATATAGGATTTTATAGATCATGTTTATAAAATATGGTATAAATTAAAAAGGATTGTCATCTGACAGGTGATATAGCACAAACAGGTCTGGATTTTATATTTGAGTCTTATGAAGATAAATATGATTAAATTTGTAAACCTGTTGAATAACAGGATTTCTTGTATTGGTTAAAAGGCATTGAAGGAAATAAAAATAAGTCCTGCATGATAGGGAGAAGTCCAAAAATCTATTTTGACAAATGTTAATACCAATTTCTTTCAAAAGGTCCTGCATTTTACAATCATTCTATACATACAGGTAGTCTGAACGATACTTTTCACATTTACCATCCCCTGCCAAACACATGCGGGAGTTTCTGAATTAATATTTTTTTTAATTGCAAACATACTACAAAGGAGTTGTCACCGTATATACATGTACACAAGCAAATGTGCCACACATTAGAATCATATGGTTTGCATCATATGATTATCATATGAATCGAGCACCATATGATAATCATATGTTTCAGTTAACATATGATAATCACATGTTTTTCTCAAACATATGATAATCACATGTTTTTCTCAAACATATGATTATCATATGTTTTCAAACCCATATTATCCTATGAGAATCATATGACTACCACATGATAAACATTTGGCTGTGATATAGGGCAATACCTCTGAATGATTTAATTTGATTGGCTGAATGATACAATAACTAAAAATAGCCCAACACATTCATAGAGAACTCGCATGAAAGCTGCAAAAATGAATTTATGTACTAGTATCTGAGAATTTCAGAGGTGTTGATTTATACAGATTTTAAGTATTTTTTTACGGATTTTGACTGCAAATTATGCTCTATGTATTGTGAATATCTCCATGGTACCTTTGTTAAAATATTAGAAAGTTCAAGGATTTAACAGATCATTTCCATAGAATACTGTGAAAAAATATAGATTGTCATCGAGTAGTATAAACAGATCTGGAATATGAAATGAACATCGATACCTAAAAACTGAAATTTTCATTGTTCCTTTTTTTTTTTTAGGTTCGACAATATCTGAGTGATTTTGCAGTGCTGCTTTCGATTCTTATAATGGTAATGATAGACTTTGCTATTGGTGTACCAACCCCTAAACTTAAAGTACCAGAGAAGTTTGAGGTAAGGGCTGTTTTATTAAATTCTTAAATTGCCTTAAGACTCACTTGTGGAAGCAGTTTTAAAGTTTATAAAATTCAATCAACCCAAAGATCACTATAATGTACCTCTTTTAAAAAATATAATACACATGTCTATGTATGTTTTTTTTGCTTCTATGAGAACAGGAAGTTTACATTAAAAGAAGAAATAATTAGTTAGTATTGAAGTTATGAAATATCACCTAGTTTCTATTTCAAACACGGGGCTTATTTCAATTAACTATATAGATCATTTATATTATCAGGACCCTGATATCTTTACATATCCATTTCAGTAATTTAATCTGGTTCTGGGTAATTAAAAAATTTGGGGTCATCACAATTAGAGAAGAGTACGAAATCCTATCAAAGGAACCAAGATTTTCCCGGAAGTCACCCGATTTTAGAGCATATCCCATTCGTGCAATATTGGATGTTCAAAGTTAGTCAACATCAGTGACAGAGAATATTTGATGATAAGTGACTTTGAAGACTTCAGCCTTTGGTTAATTTTGAGTTGTAGACTTTTTCTGTAGTGAAAAATCTGAATTCATTGGAAAATCTCCTGAGTGTAGTTTTGCTGTTATTTTGACAGCCTCTTGTTAAATAAAAGAAGGTTGTGTACATTTTTGGGTGTGTTATCCTGATCAGATGATAGATGATTAAAGATATTCCATAAAGTTGGTATTTTTGGTCAGGTGCTAATTTCTGGGTCTAATTGTCAGAGTCTGTTAAAAACACCAAAATAAAATCTGTGAAATATTTACCCTGGGTTTAGTTCTTTGTGCACTTTTAAGCATCCACCAAAATAAGAAACACTAAAAAAACTTGTATACCTTTGTGCCTAAAAATTGCCAAATTTTTACTCACCAATATAATCTGCCTTACGATTCTTTCATTCTGGAAAAATTCTGTATTATTGAGGTCAACCTCTGCTACAAATTATTGGAAGCTAAATAACCAATTAATCAGGGATGATTTTGTTGATTTTAGCAGAATTTTGCTATTTCAAATCCATATTTTACAGCTACGACTCTTTTTTACAGTAAATTTACTTCCAATTTTGCCAATTCCACTTTGTTTGTAGACCTTGTCAGATTTTCTCTGAATTAATACAATTATATTTTAGCCATCTAACTCTAATAGAGGCTGGTTTATAAATCCATTCAGTCCGAAGAACCCGTGGTGGACAACACTAATGGCTGCTGGACCTGCAGTTGTGGCTGTTATTCTTATCTTTATGGACCAACAGATCACTGCTGTCATTGTGAACAGGAAAGAAAACAAACTAAAGGTATGCATTTCATAGGAATGACCTCAATAGTCTTATGGTAGTTTCCAAGCCTTGAGGTAGGTAGGTTGTGAGTTCCAAAGACCTTTTTGGTTGGTGACATAAACCATGTCTGGTGATTACGAATTCTATTTTAGATATGACGTTTCCCAACTTACCATGAAAAAATACCATGGATGCTTTAAAACCCTGAAAAAAATACCATGGCAACCTCAAATTAGTTGGAAATTGTAAAAAAAAATATAATTGCTCTCAGACAATCAAATTACAGCTTTTTCAAATTAAGTGGAATTTATGTGAAATATGTAAATTTTAGCATTAAGCTTGTTTTTTTTACAGAAAGGAAATGGCTACCATCTTGATCTACTCGTTGTAACCATCTGTATTATAGCATGTTCATTGCTTGGACTACCGTGGTATGTGGCTGCCACCGTATCAGCTCTTGCCCACATTATGAGTCTAAAAGTAGAGTCAGAAAGTGCTGCTCCTGGAGAAAAACCAATGTTCCTGGGCTGCAGGTATACATATTCTATCCATATGAGTGTCTGACATGGGGCCAGGGTTTTTTTTCTAGGTTGAGGGTAAAATTTGTCCTTATGGTGAACAAAACATTTTACTCGTCCGAAATGACAGTTTAGGCAATTGAAGCAAAATTATGCAAACATATATATATATATCCGAATAGATTTTCACTGGTCTTGGACCAGTAGTCTATTGCTTACTTTATGGAATGTAAACAAGTTTCAAGTTTTAAGAATTAATTTGGTGTATTTCCCAGTGAAATGTATATATAAACTCTTTGAATGTAATAAAGTTATTTGTTTAGTTATTATGAAAGTACCATTGTTCATTGGGTACCAATTTACATGGTTTTCGTGGTAACCACAAAATGTAGTTCCCAACGAAAAAGAGATTTCAATTGATGTGTATACTAAAACCACGAATTCAAGAATCCACGAACTTGTGTTTCTTCCCTAATCCACAAAAACTGGTATCTACAAATTAAAGTACTTTCATGGTACTGATATTTTCATTATATTTCAGAGAACAGAGAGTGACTGCTTTGATGGTTGGAATTCTCAGTGGTCTGTCTGTCTTCATGACCTCTATCTTGAAGGTAATGTATCTTTTTTATTCTTCACAGGATGTTCTTACTCCTTCCTCTTTGTCTTCAGTGAGACTTAAGGCTGCAGTTTATTTCTCTTCAATATGCTCATGCTTTTATTGCTTTATGTGCCTCTCCCCATAAGAGCCCTCTGTCTTTCAGTCCAGCTACTATTGCCCTTTGTCGCATTGTTTTTTGGCCTTCTGTATTTTTTCTTTACAAGACATGATCTACCTATACTGAGGGCATTATTTTAGTCTGTCTATCTGTCTGTACAAAGAAATGGTTAATGATCAATAACTGTTTTAGATATGTCATCTCCTATGCAGAGTACGGAGATAAGGCTGTGGTTTTTATCTAGGTTGGTACTGCTTGGAAAGTTTGGGTAACATCTTTTTATTCCTCACACAACCAGAGTAATGTTTTTGGCCTGTCTGTCTGTCTGTCTGTGATCCATATGTTATATATAGCATGTTCTTGCCAGGATAGGGCCTTCATATTTTGCCATCAATTTCTTTTAAACTTAAGTAAATTGTTAGAGACATTTGAACATTTAGATGGGATTGATTTCAAAAGAAATCTGTTTAGGAGGACCACTCTTTGGGGATAAGTTTGACATGAAGGATTTAGGCTTGTCACATGGATAGCATCACTGTCGCTAACTATAGCGAGTTATATTGTTTGTATTGAACTCCGTTAATTTATACAAAGACATTTTTCCTCCGTCAATTCATTGTAGACATTCATTTCTCCGTCAATTGATATAAGTGACTCTTTGCTCCGTTATTTTCTCAGTTAATTGTGACATGGTTCCGTTAAAGCTCTGGTCTTTGTTAATTTGTATTTAATTGTTATAATTTCTTGATTTGCACGTGCTCTGTGTTCCTATATAAAGATATCTGAATTGTAATTAAGCAGATTAAATATGAATACTGAGGTGTGTTGTTATATATGTTAAGTGATTGTGGTGAAAAAGAGCATCACAACAATCACTATCTTTTTGATAGGTTTCCCTAACACTTCATTGAATGGTCAGTAGCTGTAAGAGCTGGAATTGGATTGATTTTTCCACATTAATTAATCAAGGGAGATCACTTCTTTTGACTAAACTTTTCTAATGAGTGTAAATGAAGTTGTTTTGCAGTGCTTGCCTTTAGCCACTAGCCTGATGCATGGGGCTATTAAAAATTTATTTGAGCCACTGATATGATGTGTATGTACATTTTTTGTTTCAGGCTAGTTGAATCCTTTACTGTCCTCTGTTATTTGGGCTAGTTGTTGAGAATTTTGATGGAAAGGTCTGGTTTTTGGAATTGTGAATGTGCTTAACTGTTTATTTGATATTAAGATTTTTATTGTTAATTAGGACCTGTTATCAAATGTCAACTAAAGTTAGTTTTGCTTAGGCCTGTGGTATGTCTCTTTGATGTATTCACCACATTGGTTCTCATTATATTGAAATAGAGCAAAAAAATGAGGATATTTTTTCAATTTTGCCTAAAACACAGTTAAAACACTTTTTAACAGCTTTTTTTTTTGCCAAGCTTGGGATGGGGGCCTGCATAGGGGATAATAGCTTCCTTGGTAACATTCTCTAGTTCTACCCCATCTCAATGAGCTCAATACTCTCTATCTGTTACCCTTTATAGTGTAGCAGTTTTCTCTTCAATCACTTATCACAGACACTTGATGCTCTAGCTGTGTATAAGTATGTTATGTGGCTGGGTTAACTATTGATTTGGTAGAACTATCTCCTGTTACATGACTTGATTTATATTTCGACTATATATATGTCACTAGTGGTCTAATTGAGTCTTTGTTTATTTCAGATAATTCCTATGCCTGTACTGTATGGCGTCTTTTTGTATATGGGTGTTGCTGCTCTCAAAGGAATGCAGGTAGAGTGTTAATCTAAGGTTATCTCACATTTCTTTGTCAATAGACCATTTTCATATTCCTAACTTTGACTTTTTTGGTTGTAAATTTTGAGCAAAGGGAAGTAACTCTCCAACCTGACAGAAAAATTTAAAAACAATCCTATAAGTTAGTTTCTTACTGATCCCAGTCAAAATTAAGATTTGTCCTTTCATCAAAGCCTTATTTTATATGAATTGTGGACTACAAACTGATCAATATTCATTTTGTCACAGTATATGGAAATAACTTTCTCTTTTGCCCAGAAGAGAAATAAACAATCAAGTTAAATTATTAAGTACCACTCCAGCTAAGAATAATGCAAAATGTGATATATGGTTGGAAAGCCTACATATTTTTATTTTTGATATTTTGTTTGAAATGCTTTAGTAAACACAAATTAACATTAGGTTTTACATATAACCCATGCTCATAGGAGAAAAAAAATATATAGAATGCACTGTGGGTTTCAAAATTAAGGGAGATAACTCTGTAAATGACACTCAAATACAATAGAATCTACTGGATTTTTAATGTTGATTATCTCCTAAGAGCCAGATCGGAAAGAATTATTACACATTTCATAATATAGACCCATAAAACAACTTAATTACAAAAATAAAAATATGTAGTCTTTTTGTGGGTGTATCACATTTTTCAGTTTTGCATGATTCTTACAAAGACTGCTACTTGATATTTGAATTATTTCTTACAGTTAACAGACCGAGTACTGATTCTTCTGATGCCAGCCAAATATCAACCAGATTTGGTGTATCTACGTCACGTCAAAGCAAAACGTGTCCATCTTTTCACGTTTATCCAAATCCTCTGTCTTGCTATTTTGTGGGGTATCAAAGTGTATAAGAAAATTTCTATTGTGTTCCCAATGATGGTGGTTGGTACTTGTTTTGTAAGAAAGGGTATGGAGAAGATATTCAGCATGGATGAGCTTAAATGGCTAGATGATCTGATGCCTGATGATAGCAAGAAGAAAAAGGAGGATGCCATGTTGAATAGCCAGGATGATGATGAGGAAATTGAGGTAAAGGATTTTTGCCATAGTACTCTTGGCAGAGCTTGAAATCTGGGATAACATAATTGAGAGAGGGTAGAGCAAGCTAGGATTTCCTTATGTGTATGAGCTCAAAAAGGTTTGGTTTTTTTGTCATAGTACTCTTGGCAGAGCATGAAAGTTGGGATAAGATAATTGAGAGAGGGTGGAGCAAGTTAGCGCTTAATAATTATATTCCTGTTAAATTGTTTACATCTCATATTTTTCAATGCCAACTATCACTTCATCCATGCCGCCTTCACTGTCATTGTGCAGCCAATTATGTGTATAAATATCCGTCTATGCTCTCATACGGGTGCAAAGGAATGTGTGTGTATTGAAGCGTAAACACAAACACTGTGTATCAATATAATCGACTGTGGCTCTCAGGGGGTAACTTTGACTGTCAGATAGAATTACAAGGATTGAACAGCTATTTTCTGTCGTTTATGCATGTATGAACGGATCTCTCAGCTATTTGCTGCTGTTCATTGAGTTTGGGAGCTCCAAGATCCATTCATTCATGCATGAACGACCGAAAATAGCTGTTAATCCTATAATCATATTCAAGTTCACCAAAGCCTTTGAAGCTTTCCTTTGAAACTGAATGAAATCAATCCAAGTGACTTTTATGCTTAAATGTGATTGATGTAAAATGCTTTACATAAACGTTTCAATGATTTATAAGAATTGTACCCCTTTTCCTAGGTCTTCCTCCCTAAAGAGACTTTAAAAATTGTCTGGTTTAGGCAGGTGTTCATATTTTAGACAGGTTTAACTGTAAAAAAAAAATCAATATATTTAATTATTTTATTATCAGTTTTCAAGATTATAATGGACAGATATTGTGCCATTAAATTAATTACAGAATGTTTAGTAAAACAGATCTTGAGCTATTATTATTTAATAAAAGATGATTTTTATTATAGACTGATAGTTTACTTGGAGCTGAGAAGCGCAGACTACAGGAGATGAAGAAAGCCTATGACCAAGGAGACAAATTTGGAATCCGTGTTCCTCAGGCCCAAGATAGAGTAAACATTACTGAAGAAGTAAACAAAACTGGTATCTGGTTACAAGTTCGAAGAGATTCCATGCCGGTCATACGGGACCCTGATCAAAGTAATGGAAATGTTTACAACAGGTGAGTATCTGGTCTTTCATGATGTATCATTTTTCTTAGCAAGTATCTTGTTAAGATGAGCCCTAATCACCAAAGCTCAATCAGTTAATGTTTTGTCAGAGGTTCTCTTGTGAATTTTTACCATCATAGATGCATAGATAACTTTTTGTGTTTTTGCTAAAGATTTTTTTTCCTCACGAAAGTGACTAGCATATTCCTATTTTTAGCCATGTGAGATATTCTTAAAGTATGCGATGTTTGTGACACCACAATAAGAAGATTAATGATGTCCTGTAAATTCTAAGCAATTTAAGCAAGCAGTGCACTCTACAATGACAAAATTAACTAAGAAAATGTGAAAAAGAATCAAACATCACTTAAAAATACAGGACTAGGAAAACTGAGACACCATTGGGTAAGATTTCAATGTTCTCTAACTCAGCAGAGCCTCCTTAAACTACTTGAAATCTTACCGTTGGGTGTCTGAAATTTCTCTTCTTCCATTTTCAGCGGTGTCAGATTCTAAATGACTCTTATTTTTGAAGTTGCAGTTGATTTTTACAGAAAACATGCTTCTGTTCTTGTATTATCTTGCGTCTGTGTTTTCTTAATCTTATTTCATTATTTTATTTCTCTCTTGAATTTAGGAAGAAAGATAGGAGTAGAAAAGTCTCCTCAGAGAAGACGTCTTTCTTTATTTCCGAGGATGATAAAAGTCCGCTAAGAGAAGAACATGAAGATGACATGGTGTAATGTAAATCATGATATGCAAACTATATGCAAATAAGTTCATGTAAATTGTGATATGCAAACAATATGCAAAACAGTAATTGTTTAAATTTTTACACTGCAAAAGAGCTTACTAAATTACATGTACTTCTATTCATACATGTATTATTTCTTGAAAAAATATTTGAAAATCATATTTATCAATTAGCAATGACATTATCAACCAGGATTACTGTGACACATTTGTTTAATACAGAACTGGTTCTTATAAGTTTTTGATATTTAATCAGCCATATATTTGCTTAAAATAAAGTGTTATTTTTTTCATAAAAAACTCCTGGAGACTATTGGTATGAATTTTGTATGATTATCAATGAACTGAAAGTCATGTCAAACACATTTTCAAATCTATGTGATTATGATGATGATATTTAATTTTGGACAATTGTTTTTCTGAAAGCTCTTGTGGCTATTAATGATTAAATTCATGCAAACAATGTATTTAATTATATTCTACGACTTACAGTCGTCTTTTAAAAGATAAGTTTTTTTTTCTTTTGTTAGTGTTTATCATAGTTGTAATGTAAATCTATTAATTTAAGTATCAGTCCACATAAAATTCAAGCACTGTCTGATGAAGGTGATTTATGGTGTAGAAAACCTACCAAACTATAGTTTTTGAGTCTAGTTATGCAAAAATATTTTTTGCATTTTGATCAGTGTTTTTTAGATTCATCTCTCACTAAAATCAACCAAAACAAGAACAATAACTCTTGCACAGTGTTAATCTCATATACAGTCTTTGTAATTTTTTATCTCAAAAGCACAATGAAAGAATGACAAACTAAGACTGGTTATGTGGTCTGTATCTCTTTCTAAATAAGAAAACAAAATTGAATTCTGTTTGTTTTGGACTTTCATGAATCACTTCCTACCTGATTTCTATATAGATTGCTACCTAGAAGGATATTTTTATCTTACCAATATATGTTTTTTTGTGTTTATAAATTAAATTAAAACTTGTTTTCTCCACATTTATGACCTACTCTTTGTCTTTTTTACAAGAGAGTAATTAATTGTTGATTGCTTTTTTTTCTAGTCCAGTTGATTGCTATTTAAGTGCAATTTGGATATGACTGCTATTTCAGTACAACTTTGTAAATAAAGAAAATTTTAGAATGTTAGACGGAAGTACTTGCACAGAAAAATTTTTTTCATATGTTGAATGAATATTTCCTCAATTATTGACATGTGCTGCCAATATTGAGTCCAAGAAGTTCCTGGGTTTTTTGCTTTATTCAGTAAATGTTTTAATAAAGAGCACAGGGAGACTTTTGGTTTAAATTAAATATTTGTGAAGAAGATACAATGTAATAGTAAAAAGCAGGGGTTCAAATTTACTTTCAAGAGTGGAATTTTTTGGACTTTCTCAAGTTTGAAATCTATGGTCCACTTGAGGTAAATTAAGAGTCATTCATAAAGTGTCAATGAAAAAGGATGAAGGTCAAGAACCTAGGTAATGAAATTTTCAAAGGTTATTGGTTGGACATTGACAGTCCTGACATCTAACCTCTGAAAAAGCTGTACTGAACTTGCAGAATATTTTACTTGCCAAAGTTATGAACTCATTATTATTAGAAATCTTTTAAATTATTCATCATTTTATATGCAAATATTTCATAAAGGCTTTTCATAGAATATTTTTATGTTATCTTGGAATTGTATGTATGATTTATTTGTAACTTTAATCTGGTATTTTAAAAGAATTTTTTTTTTGATTTACAGATTTTTTGAATTTTCATTCGGTAGATGTTTTAGAGTCTAATACATTAATGATTTTAACTCATGACATGCAATATATTTATACATATTGTGTTAATTTTGTCTGTTTAGGAAATGAGATTTTGTAATAACAGTGGAACCCTGCATAAACCACTAGTCTAGGATTTGGTGAGTGCAGTTCTCACTGTAACTGACTTTTTCAGCATAATAATCATAACTAAATGCTATAAATGGAAAAAGTGCTTTTATGATTAGGATTGAAAAATATTTAAAACAGAAAATAATTGCAGTGTTATTTTGTTGTTTACAGCAAATGAAATATGTAAATTACTTTTTGAGTCTCCACTATGACATTTTCTGCAATGTTATTATTGTGTTTTAACAACAAAGTGCCTTTTACATAAATATGGTCAGTGCTTCCATTTGACAATGTTTCAGAAGAAACATTTTTTTATTTCAATTTTTTTGTATATACATATCTATTTTTCATAATACACCATGCCATTATAGAAACATTTTGTCATTGTTATTGTAGTATTGTTGAGATTTATTGTATTCTATCAGAGAAACAAGTATTTAAAGCATGTAGTACACACATACAAGGCCAAAAAAAGTATATGTTTGTTTAACGATTTAATTAAAAAAAGTGTTGGTTGATATTTTCATTATATATTTAGAAAATTTAACTGATGACTGGAAGATTACTAGTCTGGTAAGAATATGTTACTTTTACTTCCATTTTTGTTCATGAAATGCCTTACAAGAAGCATTAACGTACATTTGTGTACATGTATTTATTCTTGCTCCATAAACAAACTTATTTTCTTGGCCTAATATATACACTAGACATAAACACATGATGAAATTTTGTCATTCGGATATATTGTGCCTGCAATAATAACCCTTTCTGAAAATAAAAATGTTAAAACTGATACTGTTGATTTTATTTTTCTGTATTTGACCCAGACATATGTTAGACAGCTGTCTGTCTGTTCTTTACTGGAAGGAGTAAATACACTTAAGAATGTACCTAAAGAAAGTAGTCAAAAGTGCTTAGTTGTCAAGTTGGTGGAACTTTGTTGAATTTTCTAGTGAAATTGTCACTATTGATTATATTTTGGTTATCCATATCTACCAATTGATTATCACGTTTATAGATGTTGTTTATACTTTAGTAGGGAAGATAGCATGTCATCTTATGAGCCTCACTGCTGTCAATTCTGCACAACTTTCCAAAACTTGATATTCTTCTATTTTTTGGCAACATCAGAGTTTATTTGATGTAACACTGTTATTTGATATTGATAATTTTAGTGTCTCTTCAGTGTCGTACCATAGATAATATCTGAAAATAATGACGAGTCACCGATTAACACTTAACTGTCTGCCGATATGATGGAGAGTGATGCTGCTGTAAACACTGAGCAATGTCAAATGAAATAAAAAACAAATAATTAACATATTTAACATTTGTGTTCATTGATAGTCTGATGCACTTTTCTACCAACAGAAACGTAGTACAAAATGCATCACTAGTGTAAAACTGAGATAAATATAACGAGAATAGGTATGGTGAATATATCTAACAGGCAACAACCTCTGTCCTCACCTCGATGTTAAAATATTAATACATGTAAATGGTTCTGAAATACTGCCCATGTTACGTAACACTCCCCCCAAACTTATATCATCCCTCGTGCTAAAGCCCTTTTGGCAGGTAGCAAGATGTTTGACTGGTAAGGGAAGAATGAAAAAGCCATGTATTAATAATTATTGTAAAAAGGAAAATTCAGTAAGTTACACTCAATGAAACATTCCAGTTTCACGTTTTAGTGTTCGTTTGTGTAAACGCACGATAGGAATACTACTGTTTGTTTAAGACATATCCTACTATTGTTTCTGCGCATAATGCTATGAGATATTTTACGAACTTAATATGCACGTTAAATGTGTAACGTCGTAGATCAGGAACAATGTTGAAGACCCCATTTTTTACCTGCGTCGCCAACGGCGGAAGCAGGTCTAGGAGTCGGGTCACTCCGTCCGTCCATCCGTCCAAATAAGCTTGTCATCGCAACTCCTCTGAAACAACCCCACCAAATTCAACGAAACTTTGTATACAGTAAGAACATCATATGTAGTTGGGGATATTACCTGGAAATATTGATCCTCTAAATTTTATGGGAGTTATGCCCCTTCAAACTTAGAAAATAAGCGAAAATCCTCATAAATGATTTGACCCTTTGAACTTGCAATGTTTCAAAAATCATGATATAGTGGCTTATCATTACAGATTATTTAAAAGATTCATATGTTTTCAGGGGATTTAATGCCACGCCGAATTATTTGAATCACGTATCCTCGGCCGAAACCTTATAGATGGAAAACCCTTTTGACAAGTTGTTTATGTTAATAGGAAATTTTTTATTACAAAATTGTATGGATGATATAGCTGCGAGCGACGCAGGTCTAGACATCATTAGGTTTCACTTGTTACTCGCTCAAATTAAAGCATTGGTTTATGGGAGTATGTAAAGAAAAATTGGTAGTATTAAATTGATGGATATTTCTGGAAACGTGCGGTAGAAGCTTTTGTTTATTTCTGTTAATTCATTATTCGTATGCTTCAACTTTTATGATTTTTATTTTTATTAACACGCAATCTAGCATGTAACCATGTATTATGTGATACAAGGGGGTCTTCAAACTTTGTGTAATTGAAACCTTAGTTATATAAGAATTCACCAAAAATATTTCACTTGGAATCTTTTTCTGTAACAAACAATGGAGTTTATTAGACAGAGAACCTGTTTTTCAGCACTGTAAATAAGATTTTTCAGGTTTTTTGACAATATTGAAATTGAAAAATAGACAATATGACACAAATCAATTGAAAAAATCTTTTATTATCAGCAAATTTGATTGTAATTAAAATGAAGAATAAAGTTTAAGGAGTAGTCTAGCAAAGGGAGATAATCATATCCTTTTTTTTTTTGGGGGGGGGGGGTGTTGGGGAATCCTGGAAATACCACACATTTTAAAAAAGATGATTAAATCTCGACCATTGTTGACGGCAGATAAAAGCACATGGTACTGCAAACTTAAGGTATGGTGCAAACTAATTTAAGAATTAAAAAGTTCTTCTATATCTAACTGACATGACAATGATCAAATTTTGCGTTTATCATACAACGCTGGAAAACACATCATTTCTTCATAACACAAACTACAAATCAAACAAAACACTTAGTATTATTGACATAGCATAAGGGGTTCATGTTTAAATGAGCCTGTCAGAAAACTTAATGTTAAGTTTATGACGCTGTCGCCGTTGCCACCGTCGCAGTAAAAGTTCCGCAACTTTCATCGCAGGCAAGACCAAAATTAAAGCACAGGACAAGAATTTATAAAAGTGCTGCTTCACTTGTTTTCCAATCCCCAATGTGTTCATTATTATGTCAACATATTCTTTCTTTAATAAAATACTTTTTACACTCATACTAAAGCAGACAATAGGGGTTGCTCATGTACACCAAAGTTGACGATTTTGGTTTTCCAGGTATACAGTTATCATGGAGTGACAATTTCCATTGCAGATCTATCGCTTTATTGTAACTTAAATTTAAAACTTAAATCTGAAAAAAAAACCAAAAAAAACAAGATAAAGTGATGCCCCCGCATTTAACCTTCATACAGCTATATCATAACTAATATCTGTAAAAAGCACTTTGTCAGATGTGATATTGTGTCTGTGAGACACAAATGATGTGGATTAAAGTTAAAATTAACTCACAAACAAATACACAAATGAAAGAGAAGAAATGAAGCCCATTACATTTTGATAAAAACATTTTTTTTCTAAATTACAAATTGATATGTACAATGTACATCCTTAACATAAATGTATGGATAAAAATCCATATTTCTACAAAATCTTATCAGTTAAGTCAGTCATGTTCTCCTGTATTTCAGACAAAACATTCCTTAGTTCGAGGTCATTTACAGTGTCAATTTCTTCTTCTACAAAATCTGCATCACGGGGATGTCCTGCCTTGAATGTTGCCTAGACGTAAAACTTGCACACAAGCTTTTAATTTGGTTAACATATATTCATTCATTTTGGGAAACATGTTTGATCCATTATCCCTTCTTTGCTTCCTTAACCTCTCACAAATCTCATCATAATATGGTCGCTTCCCTGTTCTTGCATCTTCATCATAAATGTTTGTCAAGAAAATTTTAACTTTGGGAGAAAAACGAATTGTTGGACGGGTTTTCTTTAAATCCTTTATCAACAGCATCTTCTATGAAACATGCGGTACAAAATTGCTCAATTACTGTCTTGTATTCACTACCAATTGTGGTGCATTTGTCAACCCACATTTGCTTTACAACAAGTGTTCATGGCAATTTAACATACTGATGTGATCCTTTCAATATGTGCCTTTCAAGACCACTAGAAGAAACAAATTCCTTTTGACATCTTGGCTATGGACGGGCAAACCCACTGCTGTTCACACTTTCTGGTTCATCCTAATGACAAAAAAGCACTTTGGTCATCATGCACTTCAGTATTGTTTCATGATTGTTTTACTTATGTTGAAAAGCTGTATTTATATAAAATGTACAAATCCTACGTTTTCTTGTACATTCAATAAATTATAAATTGAAAGCGTGTCAGACACTAATTTTATGTGTAAATAATGTGATTCGTGGTGAAGCATATTGATATCAAACAAGCTGGGGTATGCAAAGATAACCTCTGTTTTAATGTTAAGAGCTGGAGTCAAATCAAATCAGATTGCAATATTTTTCTCATGCATATTTGCTTATTATGGCCTTCGTTTGTGTAAAAGGAAAACGGGCAATAAAGGGTCTAATTGGCCTACAACCGAAAATTAATCATGAAGTGCTGAATGATTTGATTTTGAATTTTGAAACTTCAATTCATTACAAAAGAGAAAACATAAAGACTTCTGATAATTATTGCAATGAACTGACAGAAAAATTGTTTGAAATTTACCAATATTCAGATTATGGCAAATTTTGTACTTTTTGGTCACCTTCTTGTCAAATTTTGGCCAAGAAACAACTTCATATTTAGCGAATACATTCACTGTTACATAGTTTACCATAATTATGTGAAATTATGGAACCTTACGTCCACATATTGGACCTTCAATAAGATGTATTTGAAAAAATATCTGCAAACGTTTAGAAAAAAAAGTCCGGAAAACTTATTTCTATGAAATATTTGAAATTGAAAGACGGTAATTTCTGTAAAAATCAAGGAAAGGAAACGAAACATTATCTGTAACTCATTAATATACAAATCACTTCAATATCTTAAGGCATTTAGAAAAAAAAAATCTCGAAAACTGGTCAAACAGTAATTTTACAAAATGTAAAGGGGCACAACTTCTTAAAAAACATCAACGAACCAGAACAAATTTCAACCTTGAACTGTAACTCATCAATATACACCTGTATACAAAAACAAATCAGTTCAATATCTCAAAGACATTTAGAACAAAAGTCAGGAAAACTTATGATGGACGGGTCAAAAACATTACTGATGATATCATCTGCAACTTTGTTGCTTGGGGTATAAATAAACAGTTGTTTCTTTGGTGTGGACGTAATTTTCTGGAATATGTTTGAATTTTTGTGAATATGTCTGACGAAAAAAAAAACCACACAATTTTCCATTCCATGCAGTTTTTGTTAAATGACGGAAAACTGTGGCACCATTATGATTTCATTACAATGAAATTATTTCTCATAATGTTTATATATTTTACTTTGTTATGAACAGCTTTTATGTTATTACAACAAAGTTAGTATTTAAAGCAATGTCCAGACTTGTAATACATTCTAATTGATTATTTAACACAGAGCTACAGTATGAATTATTGAAAACTTTTATGCTGAGAACATTCGGTATTTCACTGCTATCCATGTAATAAATGGAGGTATCTAGGAATAAAAGTTTCTTATAATAGTATTACTTCTTCATAGCGACATAAGTACGGTATAATCATAAATTATATTCATTTAAAATGTACAGTTTACGTTGGAAGTTGGAAGTTATATTTAAGGTGTTTCATGAACTTCGTGGCAAAATGCTTGACAAAATCAGAGAACAATTATTGATAATGAACAAAGCAAATTTAATATGCTTAAGCAGTGCCCTTATTGAAAAATAACCTATATCATTACCACCACAGTGTATAATAAGTGCTCTAGGTGTACCAAAACAGTGTATTGTAGTACTAAGAAATGGTACAACTGAAGTCCAGTGCAATCCTGGCATGTCAACTCAAACTATTTTAAAACCATGATTTTCTAGACCAAGGTGGTGCCCTGTGGCTCTCTTATTTGTGTGATGCTCAGCCTTTGCAAGAACCGAAGAACCAATTATCCAAATAGGTTGTTGTCCTGAAAATTGTTTCTCAATATTAACTCAAATTCAAATGATGCATCCTTATATAATTCAAGTAAGTATCAGACTTCCATCTTCCCACTTTTTTCAATATCATCATCAGATTTTCAAATCATTGCAAAAGAAGTTGCAGCACCATTGCGAAATGAATGAGTATTGTATTCCCTTTCATCACAATTTAAATACCTTAAATATGCCTTTAACATAACCGATACCTGATAACGAGTAAGCGTTTCACCATTCAAATGAAGAAACAGTGGACCCTTGCCAATAGATCTAGCCTTTAAATAATGTTTTAAGTTTTCTATTGGACAAATAACACCTCTTGAAAAAACTAAGAATAACTAATTCAGTCTTCAACCCAAACTGGTCAGTTTTTGATGAAGGTAAAAACAAAGAAACAGTAACAAAAGCAAATGAGCAACTTGGACTCTGCTTTTCTAGAAACACCCGTCGAGTTACTCATAAAAAAGTCCGGGGTAGACGAAAGAGAAAAGGAAAACTACGACAAGTTGAATAAATCAGTTTTCATGGCGCAGATGGATACACCGTAACGATCCACAAGTTCATGATGACGGCCATATAACTTTTGTAGTGATGACTTCAATCTTGTAGCAACATAACCCTGCTGCAGAAGCCTATTTGTTAGAATTCTAGCGATAAAAAAGTATGCGTAGTCTCGGCAAGCTCTGGCATAACATATGAGTTGTGATATGAATACTCCAGCAAGTAAAGGAGCACAATTTGTTCCCATTGGAATTCAGACCGTTTGTTGAAAAACGCGTCCACCACACTGGACAAAGATTGTTGTCGATTAAAAATTCCAGAATTTTGTAAACATCTTCCTCTGTATATTTGGAAGATGATTTGGAATTATTTCTCTACCAAGAACTGTATATTTGTATCTAAGTGTACCATCTTTTTTGGAAAAACAACGATGTATAATGTTTTTAAGTCGGGATTTTAACTGAGTATGTGGAATAGAAGGAAGGATACAGTGTTGACAAATCATAGGTTTTAATGCTATTATATTCTGATAATAGTCTTGAACCGATTGTCTCCAAAAGATTGTTGTGGTAGGATTGGAGACAAAAAACAATGTTGTTTTGGGCTTTGTCTGGTGGTACGACAACATATTTGTCATGTATAGTCGACAACGTTTTTGCTACATCAGGGTCCTTGAAAACTGTTGTAGCATTGGCAGTCATTGACCTACTTTAAACTTTCATCCGTTTCAAAATTAAAGACCTCACGGTCATTAACCACTCTGACAAAGAATCAATGTCTTCTTTTTCTCGTTTTATCCATTTCCTTGCGTAGTCCTCCACGGCTTCCATAAGAACTTTTAAAGTTACAATTCCAATTTATGGAGCTCGGTTCACGATACTTTGGGCATTTAGAGAGGATATTACGCAGAGATTCGTTTTCGGTGATGGACAAATCTCCCGTAACGACGTGACCGGAAGGACATATTTGAATGAAGAGTTTTTGCAAGAACAGTCGAAATTCTGCAATAGCCTTTTATAATTGAAAATTGTAGATGCAATGGGTGACGTATAGGAATATGAAATAATTGGTATAGATTTGTCTTTGAAATATGGGAGAATTTGTTGGTAACATTTGTGTGATGGAGGATGTTAACCAAATTAACTGCATCTATACCTTTGTTGACAAATGGTAGTGGAAGAAATGATCGTTTTTCTTCATCTTGACTTTTCACACAAATTAGTTTAAAGAATCTGTGTAAATTAATATATAAAATGATAGCAACATGTCTGTATAATGATGAGCATCAATCATCTTTAATAACCTTAGCAGCAGTGTATAGGATGACAAACATGCAGAAAATAAAGCACCGTCTTATACTACATTACATTTGCATTTGCAAATTATACAGGTACTGTTGATCAGTTTTTTTTATGTGGCACATGTATTTTGTACGCTAAAACAGAAGCGACTATTTTATGGCTAAGCTAGCCAAGAAATATTTTCACATTAAAGAGTATTCGTCCTTCTAAGAGACTGCCAGTTTTATTCAATTTTCAACTGCGTGTTGGAAAAAAATGGAGAAAAAAAATTATTAATTTTGTTTTTATAATTTCCTCGTTAGTTGGAAGTACGAACGATAGGAAATCAGTTTTTTTCTGATTGCATGTAGACTAATATCATAACGGTAGAATTTCAAGATAATCGTATATATTCATATATGGAAAATGGAAAAAACAACATGATAGTCAACATATTTCAGCAAAGTACGAAAAAAACTCTCTTCCTCGTAGTGGCCAACGCATTTATGCGTTGCTATTTGTGGTCAACAATCATGTATAACCATCACAGTTTAGCGTAATCATAAACGCACTTCGGTTTACTACCATCGCATTTCCGCGCGACTGTCTTACATTAATTAATATTAATTAACAAAATATTTGTGAAATTTGATACAGACAATATTGAGTGAAACATCTCAACAAGTGTGTCAGAGCAAGTTCAGATATTTTTTTTGCAAAGTCAGTCAATCTCTTATATGTACATGGCAGGAAAATCAGATTTTAGTTCAATTTGAACTAAGTAAAAATCATAAGTTTATAAAATTAGTGCTTTTTTTATTTTGTATAAAATGTAAGCTCACTGTATATAAGCATGCACAAGTTTTTGTGCAAGGTTTTATAATATTCTTTAATTGAATATACTTACTGAATATTATTTGAAGTCAAATCCATGGTCAGTTACATCCCCATGAAGTAACAGTCTCTGTAAAAATCAGGCAATAGTTGAAACAAAAAGAACACCACTTTGAAGTATGATTTTGACTTTTTGCACCAACAGAATATCACCAAAAATTCAGTGATGCTGAGATCAAAATAGTGTTTTTAATTAGTGAAAGCATCCTAGATTGGAAATATTTTTTTATTTCACATTTTGCCTGATTCTTACAATGACTTACAATTAATTATTCACTCATAACTCACCCCATTATTCACATCTTTGTAAGTAACCCAGTCTCCACTTAAAACCAACACTTTACTCACTGCTGAAACGACCTTTCCTCGCTTTAGGGTGTACTGTGATAGCCTAAAATATGGTATCTGCAATTCTATCATAGCATTTAGTATGACATCATCATTTTGGCTTTCCTCTATAGAATGGCCGCAAAAATAGCGGAAATTAATATGTTTATAGTATTTGTAACATTTGGCATAAGAAGCAATGAATAAAGGTAAAATGATTTATTATATCTTTGAAATACACAAACTTGAGAATAAGCTCTTGAATTATAAGGATGCTTTATTTATTTTTGACCAATTCATGCTCACATAACCAACTTTGGGGCAGTTTTACCTGATAATGAAGTATAAACTGTCACTAAGTAAAACAAATTAAAAACAACCCTTACATATTTGTGGATCTTATTAAGAATTAAGAAGATGCAAAGCTTGATCAAAATTCAAAATAATCCATATAATTTAATTTCTTTTTAATTCCAGTCATATTTAAGATTTATCCCTTCAACTTTAGCCTTATTAATTGTGAAATTATTTGAAATCACAACTTTGGATCAATAGACATTCATGACTTCACAGTACCAATGTAGTTTATGGAAATATTTGCCCTGAAAAGAACCATCAATTTAACGTGATTTTACATACAGTCTAAATAAGTACAATAGACTATAAGAAACTTTTCACACAACTTTAATTATGAACGTTTGCTGATTTTATGAGATATTTGATGTTCATACTAGAATAAATTATCATCTTAAAAGATTTTCAAAGAAGTGAAAGAAAGTAATATTCACTATTAATTTTAACTTCAATGAAAATGATTAGGATACGCATACAGACAAAGTTTGTTTGTTGTTGGGGTTTAACGTCCGAGCAGCAATATTTCAGCTATATTCAGACAATGAACATGAAATGGATGATAAAATGAACATGAAATGAAAAAAAAAAGAATGGGTCACAAGGATAATAGGGTCGACAAATTTTGATTGCCACTGGAAAAAAGGGGATGGGTAAGGTCGGGCAATTTAGCCTCCTGTGGCGGAGCGCAAAGGTTCCTACTCCTATCGAATACCACAGCAGGGTTCTTTAACGTGCGAGGAACGTGGCATCTTTCCCAACACGGTGCACCACTATGGTTTGCGGTCAGGTTTTCCGTATTATAGCCTGACAACCCCAGCATGTAACACGCCAGGGGTACCCCATTCCACCACCTGGGGCACACATCCCAGTTGCTCTGTGGGCAGAGCGCCTAGCCCCCGGCTAGGTTTCTGAGCACTATTTAGTCGCCTTTTACGACAAGCTTAGCGCTGCTGCATGCCTATTCTTTTAACACCCGGACCTGCCATACAGACAAAGAAAGGCATTTCCACTCAAGAGGGGGATATTATGTGATGAGAATGATATATCATGATGATTAATTATAACTACCAATCATTTTTAAGGTAGCAGAGTTAGAAACGAATAGAACAAAATAGCACATAATGCTTATCCAATGGAAATTTGCGTGTGTTTTTTTTTTGTATGAAGCATGACAAATTGGAATCACCTTGTCCGTTCATCTGTCTGAATTTTTGTCACAATTTTGTGGCTCCAAATTTTTGGATTGAATTCATACTTAGTGCGTGGCTTCATATAGATTTGCCTTATATTGTAAGCATTATTGTAATTGGGAACTGCTCAATATTTCCTAGTACCATGGCAGTAGCCAGAAGTAGAAAGATAAATAAGAAACTAATGATAATACAGATAAAATTTATTTTTTCGGAGGTCTTTTCAATATAAGCAGAAGTTATTTTACCCCTATACATCTCCTGAATATTTTTGGGACAGGTTTAAAGAATATTTTAATAGTAACATCAATATGTGTAAGGAGCAGAAAAACTTCGAAGCCTTGCATGCAATAGATCTAAAAAGACTGATGCAAAAGGAGAGAGGAACATGGTAAGACATTTTTAAACTAGAAAGTTTCATTTTATTTCCTTTTAATCAGCATTTAGATTAGTTGGTTCTCATTCGAGCAATATAGCGAGGTTATTAATAGAACAAACACTCTATATAAGCAGTCAAAATGTATTGGTTATACATTTATATGTGTTATACAGTCACCGACTGGACACAATTTTCTGTTATGATGTCAAAGACAATAACAGGGCACGGACTTGACAAAACCTTATACGGTCTCAGTCATGTATTCTTTGCCCCATGGGCTTCTATAGTGTACCTTGAATTTAATGATTTTTTTTTAAATAGACAACAAGAAGTTTCAATCTAACTTTTGACCGTGTTTTTCAATTAAGGAAATGTCAAAAATAATTGTTAGGTCCATTTTCGAAAATAAGTTACGAACTTTGTTTGTCTGTTTTCCATGTCTGGTCTTTGTTCCTGGATTATATTATTTTGATTACCGCTATAACCTTGGTTTCCTAGATTACTCTTTCACACCACTTGGTCGATACCTCTGCTAGTGGATTTTGCACCCCCCCCCAGGGTATCATCAAACCAGTAATACAGTTTTCAAATTAATGGTCTTAACATGAGGAATGAAAGAAAAACTGGCTCGGACGTTGCCCAGTAAAAAAATCTGAACCTGACAACAGATTGGACACACTATTGTGTTTTAAGAATGTGGTGTCCCCAGATGGGAATCTTCGCACGCTCACATCTGGTATGGAATGTGCCCCGACCAATTCAACTGAAAGTACCCAATCACACGTTCAGTCTGCAGACCATCTACTCCAGTACAAAAATTCTGACTATTTCAAAATGATCAAACCATGTTCCATCATTTTAAATATATAAATTGACTACAACGATGACGAACCACATTGTACCATATCAAAATGTGGTATTAAAAATTGCAAAACATGCAACATTCTTATAACCAACTCTTACTTCTCCAGTTCATTTACAAACAAAACCTTCTATAATATATGGCTTAGAATGCAACATATGTGGTTTAGTATACGTTGGAGAAACACAAGAACGATTAAACAAAATTATGTGCGGTCATCGTTCGGGAATTCACACCACCAAATTCCCGACAGTTTATTAACATTTTAATCAACAAGATCATTCAATACTCTCTATGAAATTTCGTATTTTAGAAAAAAAATACCATCCTACGAACAGTCCTTTTCTAAGTAAAAACTATCGTAGGAAAAGAGAGGAGTACTGGATACGCAGACTTGATACTGCAATACCTTACGGATGCAATGACAACATCAAAAGTATAGGAATCCTTTCAAGCCAATATAACAATAGCATAAATGTGATGAATTTAGTTGACGAAAATCCATGACGGGAAAGGAGTCATGGTCATCGCCGCTATTTGTCACCAAAGTTACATAATGTGTCCATAGATGGCCTCCTTCCATCATACAAAAACCTTTTGGACTTCTTCACTTTAGAACCAAACTTTATTCTGTACATCTCACTCTACTAACTTCCTTTACCAAACAAGTCTCACTCCTGTTCTTGACCCCACCTCATCATTATATCGACTTGTTGCCATAATTATGGAGATTGGTTTCCACTAAAACAGTTTGTTTAAAAAGTAATGATGAAGAAAAACGATTATGTCTTCCACTAGATGCATAGATGCAATTAATTTGGCAAACGTCCTTCATCACAAAAACGTTACAAAAAATAATTCCCCCATATTTCAAAGACAAATCCAAACCAATTATTTCATATTCCCATACTTCATCCATTGCATCCAAAATTTTCAATTATAAAAGACTATTGGAAAACCTCAAGATTGAGGACTTCGAGGCTAAACCACCTGATGGTTCTTGCAAAAAACTCTCCATACAAATATGATCCTTTTGGTCCCGGCGTTACAGGAGATTTAACCATCATCGAAAACGGATCTCTGCGTAATATCCATTATAAGGATCCGTGAACCATGCTCCATAAATTGGAATTATAACTTAAAAATTCTTATGGATGCCGTGGAGGGCTATGCAAGAAAATGCGTAAAACGAGAACAAGAATACATTAATTCTCTGTCAGAGTGGTTAAAGGCCATGAGATCTTTAATGTTGAAACGAATGAATTTTTTAAAAATAGGTCAATGAGTGCTAAGGCTACATCAGTTTTCAAAGACCCAGATGTAGCAAAAACAATGTCTACCATACATAACAAATATTTGTCGTTCCAAAAGACAAACGTTTTACATTCTATGATTATTATCAGAGGTAGACGAAGAAAATAATAGCAGTGATAAGATCTATACTGCTACTACCCTCTCCAAAGAAGAGATTGTCGAAAACCATAAATCTGTGCTATCCTCTTTTGGTCTCTCACGATGATTGTGATTTACCGTCTATGTACTGGATTCCTAAAATCCACAAGAATCCATACAAACAACATTTCATAGCTGGATCTGCAAAATGTACTACTAAACCTCTTTCAAAGCTTTTAACTTCTAAACTCACAACTGTCAAAGAGGGTCTGCAGTCCTACCGCAACACTTGTTACTCCCGTAGTGGTAATAATTCAATGTGGATTCTGAAAAATTCGAACGATCTTTTGGAGACAATCAGTACAAGACTATTGTCTAAATATAGTAGCATTAAAACTTATGATTTTTAAACACTGTATACTTCTATTCCCCATACTCAGTTAAAATCCCGACTTAAAAACATTATACATCGTTGTTTTTCGAAAAAAAATGGTTCACCTAGATACAAATATATAGTTCGTGGTAGAGATTCCTCATACTTTGTAAGAAATAATTTCAAATCAATTTCGAAATATACAAGGGAAGATATTTACATAATGTTGGAACGTTTTTGAGATGTTTTTCAAAAACGGCCGACATTTCAATGGGAACAAATTGTGCTCCTTTACTTGCTGACCTATTCTTTCATTCTTATGAGGCTGACTTATAGCTGATCTGATCCGAAAGAAAGAATATCGTTTGGCTAGATCCTTTAATCTCAGTTTCCGCGTTATATATGACTTATTATCTTTACGCAATCCTAATTTCGGTAATTTGATACATTGCATCTACCCAAAAGAACTTGAGATAAAGGATATTACAGACACTGTGATGTCAGCCTCATATCCTAACCTATACTTAACATCCATGTAAAGGAAAACTATTGACCAACCTTTACGACAAACTTGATGACTTTTCACTCAGAATTGTCAACATTCCTCTCATCTCTGGCAACATCCCTTCATCACCTGTGTATGGAGTGTTCACATCACAACTCATACGTTATGTCAGAGCTTGCCGATAATACGCAGACTTTTTTTTATCGCGCTATAACTCTAAGAAAAAGGCTTCTTGAACAGGGTTATGTTGCTACAAAATTGAAGTCATCACTACAGAAGTTTTATGGTCGTCATCATGAACTCGTGGATTTTTATGGTGTATCCATCTGCACCATGAAAACTAATCTATTCAACGGGTCATAGTTTTCTTTCCTCGTTTGTCTACCCCGACTTGACTTTTTATGAGCAACTCGGTGGGTGTTTCACATGTTTTGAACATGATGGTGTTTCACAGTATGGGGCGAATTTGATTGGCAGGAAATTACTTGTCGGTGAGGTCTACTCGTTGATCAGTAGTTTCCTCAATTTGACATGGATAGGTTAATGCTGAATTTACCACATTTCTTATTCGTTTTTTTTTTGTCCTTTTAAAGCTCTTAAATAGGGACTTCATTTTTTATTCGAAAAGGTGTCTACACTATATTGTATGACACATACATTTTTTTACACAATTGTAAAAAAAAATAACAGATTACGATTATAGCCATGATACAGAAATCTTGAATATACATAAAGCATAAATGATAATTGAACTTTTTTTTGTTGAGGCTCTGTACCCAAATATAGATATTATTGTGCATGCAATTTTACTGAGAGTAGTATTAGACTTTTAATATGGTTCTACCTGGGTACACACCAATAATGCCAATTAAAAAGGACAAATAAAGTACTTTCAGACAATTTGTTAAAAAAAATTCTCACAAGTAAACAAATACCCGTAAAGAGACCAAGTTTGCAATCTTTCAAGAGATTTAAACAAATAGCGGAAACTCAAATGATGCAATCTAGTACTGTTAATCTAATGTTATTGTGAATGTAAATAGTATACCAAAGTGACAATAACCAGAAAGCATAAACAACTTAGTTTCTTTTAAGGCATTAGAGATTTAATATTTTCTTGTTTTGTAAAATATACTTAGGCCCAGGCTTTTGTGCTACCGCTTATGTTACATTCTAGACCTCATTATCTTATTTTTTCTTTGGTCAAATTTCATTCTATTATGACAATGGAAAATCATGACCGTTAATATGGTAAGTGGAAGTTAATTTCATGAGAAAATGCAGTAAAATTAATTTTTGGTTCTTCTTTACTTCAAGTAATTGATTTACAGTTCAATTACTGATTCCATGTTAAACATGGATAAGTATGTTCAATATATGTCAAACATGTGTTTTTGATATACGTTTAACATATGTCTGTGTACACCATATGATAGATATATGTTTTGACATGCGTTAAACATATGTCTGACATACGTTTTGTTTACGCGTTTAACATGTGTCTAACATATACGTTAAACATACGTTTGATAGACGTCTGACATATGCTATTTTGAGACGTACGTTAGACATGCGTCTAACAATATTTGCATATAATGATTGAGTTTCAGTCCGGATGAATGCACCCCCGCCTCCGAAACGTATATGAAAGCCTATAAATTGGCATCGTATTATATTCAAAATTGTCACTCAGCAGAAACTAACCGCATCGATAGCTCAAATATTCACCATTCTCATAAATACTTTAAGGCACGCGCAGATGATGTATAAAAATTATTACATATTTCTTCAAACAAAATTAGGTGTCACAAATGTTTTTACGGGACTCATAAAAGTGAACGAAACTTTCAATCTCAATCGAGTTTTTCATAAGTTAATGCAAAAAAAAAAAAAAAAAAAAAAAAAAACACACACTGAAAGAGAAATTACTTGCTTTGACACATTTCCAAACCAAATGGTTATATCTAAGACTTTACACTATTGGTTGTCTTGCATTTTATGTGAAAGAAAACAATCAGAAAGAACGTTAACTCCATCGTATTCATTTGCATTTCAAGATACTGTGTAACTTTAGCATGATACATGTAGAATAAAAAAAACAAAATCAAATAAAAATGTGTTTTTGTACTATTCATATCACTTAAATTTATAGAAACGTAGAGAAAAGAACAATTATTTGAATTCCTTTTGAATGTATATTTATGAGGACAAGTTTTTCCGATGCGTATAAAGGGATTTAGTCACACTTTGCATTGACATCGCTTTGCAACTACACCATATCGAAGGTCATCTAATTCTAGTTCTAATTGAGATATTATACTTTTATATAATGTATGCTACATATAAGATTGTAGCCGACAACCTTTGCCTGTATGCAGTTATTTTCGCATTGTTTTCTGCCAATATGATATTAAAGTTGAAGCTGAAACAGTTTATTGAAAGGTTCATTTCTACTTAATAATTAGTACCGCATTTCATGTTTGTGAGGATGTAAGCCACAATAAAAATTAAATACTTGGCAATGCAATCAGAGAATCACCAGTGGTCGATAACCTGGCCAATAGACGAACAAGTTGCATTGCTTAGTACTGATACAACAAAAGCAAACAGCTGATCCTGTTCAGAACGACTATGTTGTTTTTCTAAGCTATTGGGATGTTCATTTTCCATTGCGAAACCTCTTGTTTCTGAGCGATTTATTAGAAATTTAACACGGACTTTTGTTGAGCAACTATGTTAAATTAGCTATTGCATGCCATGCTTTAACCAGCCTACTGAGGTTGCCAGTGGCTCTCGACCTTTTTTTTATTGCGTTTGTTTAGCTTCCGACAAAGGTATTCGTATTTGTGTGTTTGTTCAACTAAAGGGGGACCATCTTAAGTACTCTTACAATACCCATTTACACACTTTGGAAAAATTCAATCTTGTATGTACCTAAAAAAACCCCCACAATTTTGCTTATTGACCGATGAAAATGAAAAACGTTTAAGATATTATTGCTAGTAATCATTCACCAAAGTTTGAAGTATATCGATCAAAAAATTTCTTCAATTTCAATACACAAAGGTTAACGCTTTAATACCTTTTCCCGCGTTTCTGCGTTTCAAAAATAGCAATAAAGGGGCGAATCAACCACGATCATACGTTCTAAAAAAATATAGTTAAATTTGTTCTTTTGACGAAAACATAAGATTTAAAAAAAAAATACCGGTCGTTGGATGTGGAACCCCCCCCCCCCCCCACCCAAAAAAAAAAAAAAAATGTTTTTTTTTTTTTACAAAATGATGCGTTTGTAAACTCTAGAGAATTTTGGGAAGGTAACTGAAATTGAATTAAGGTTAGATTTAACTTGATATAAATATAATTTTAAAATATTGTTACTAATTTTTTGTGGTTTTTGCAGTTTTAAAACATTCTGACCAAGCAATTCTGAGTGTACGATAAAAGACCTTTTCAAAAAATATATAATATAGCCGTGTATTAGGTAGGTGCATCAAAAACCTCAAACGGCCTTGTTCGGATTTCGCCCTAAGGATCGGTTACCGTTTTTACACTTAGAACAGAAACATAGACCTATAATTTTATGATTAAATAATTATTTAATCTAATTACAGGTCTATGACAGAATGTAAAAAATATTACATGAAAACAATGATCATTTTGAACGATGAGTGACTGTGCCGTGATCGAGGAACATGAACAACGATCGAGTGATTGTAGGAGTATGATTAGGACCAGCTCTAACTGTATAATTGGAAATTCAATGTAAATTTTGAAATCAAAACTTATTTCTAATCAGATTTGCTAATTGTCTTTAGTCACAGGGTTTCCATTTTTAATCACAGACTTGCTGTTCTTAATAACGTCACATAGAATAGAATTATTAAGTGTCAGGAAATGTCCAAGTGTTTCTATGTGTGTGTTAGTAATGTTAACCCTATGAAGGTACCCGTTATATTTAACATGGGCCTAAAAGTATATAGAATGCGCCAGGTAGGAATGCTTTTATTGATTAATATTCTTTTACCTTTTTTAAACAGAGTTTATTATATATGTTTAAAATTACAAGTAAACTAACCAGTTATAACCTAACAATGCATAATTAATCCTATTGACAATAGCCATCAAAAACAAAGCAATAACCTAAATCTCATGCATTAACAGAATACATAATTCCCACCTATGAAAGTAATAAAAAATATTATAAAATAACTTACTTAAAGGTATATAAAATGTGGCAGGTAGGAATGCCTACCGAGTGCGGCGTTTGCTCCTTTTATATGATTCTAATGCCACGTCCCATCAGAATATTTTACAAACATGTTCACAGATGGGATGGCATTGTCATTATGAAGCACATAAAAAGTATACAACAAAACACACAGGCGACACTTTAAATCATTATTTTTTAAACAAAATCCAATTTTAAATCCAAAGCACGAATTTATACAATCATATAATCAATTAAATAGTCGAATAACTTGCGACTAAAATTCTCTGTTCCCTTTCTGATCCCTTATCTGCCAAAAACCCAATATGTCAGGTCATAATTAAGACTTGTTTATGAAAAAGAAACATTACCTAAACAATCTGACCTTATGATTGATGTCGTAAAGGCTAACAGCGAAAAAAAAAAAAAAACAAAACAAAAACAAAAGCAAAACAAAAAAAAAACCCCCAAAACAACCTAAAGACATCTAATGTAAACAATTTAATTATAAGACTGATGTTGCATAAGTTAATAAGATAACCCTTAAATAAAGTGTAAATTAACTATGTACATCAATCAAATATACTGATGCGGGATAATGTAGAGTATCGACTTTTATTGAAATAGTGTTAGTATACCCCAATTCTATGCTGAAATATTTTTGAATCAATCTCAAAAGTTACAATATTACATAGGGGTGTGAAAGTTTAGAGCGGCTTTTCATATTTCTTTGTCACGACCTACGACAGTTTCTTTCAGGACATGTCTGGGAATAGGGCGAAATGTGACCTGACCCAGGACAGCCTGTCAGGATCCATCAGACATCTACTGTCAGAAAGAGTTTTCCTGACATAGTCTGACAGAATTTAAGAGAGATTAGATGCGATCGTAACTGTATCTTAGCATTACATCTACTCCATTATTCCAGACAACTATTTCGTCGTCGTTTTTTGGTGTATGCGGAATTGAAGTAACTTATTTGACTGTTTTGCGTAGTCATTGAATTTCGGTATCTTTTTGTTGATTTATTATTCACCGTACTTATGCGATTATCACGGCCCACTTAGACTCCATCCTGTACTGCATACTAGATACATTTGTATATACTAGGTTATTATAATTTGATTTCTTGCGAGATGCTTCACAAATATAGTATATTTCATGTTACGTTAATATCATTTTTGTTCCTGTCCAAAAAGGACATATGTCGGGGAAGACAAAAAATGCCAAGGACACACACACACACAACAAATGAAGAACAGACAAAAAATATCACTGAGAACATCGAATAGCACAACCCCTAACTAAAATCAGGACACAAAGCTAATTCTTGGTTTGCAATTTATAGAGTTTTATAATGTTCTCAAATCCTACCACTAACTTATGCATAGAAAAATGCTACTACATTTGACAGTGCACTAGTGTGTGGCCTTTACAAAGGAACTAAATACAGTTAAACGTCATATATTTAATAAAAGCAATCGATATAACATCGTCTTCCATCCCTCTTTTATTTGTTGTTTTAGTTCAAGTGCTTGCAAGTAATTTATATTTTTGTTACCGGATTACACTGTTTCCTGCTATAGCAATGCTTATTTCAAGAGCTTATGTTGTGACTTTCCAAGTAACTGGCTATGTCTGTATGCTTTCATTCCTTTGCGATTTGTAACGGTGTCTCGTTTTTTTTTCCATTCAGAATATCAACTTTAGCTCCACTGAGAGTAAGTCTTTTAACACAACAGAAACTACCGACGTAACAAGCGACGTGGAGCAGAGTATTACCGTCAATTCCTTGTTGGTTTACACAGGCCTCCTTTTCGATAAGAAATTCTATAGTGTGATAATGTGCTCCTTCACTTTCTGCTATTAGACCTGCCACCCCGAACCTTGTGAGGGCATTTGCATCTGCTCTTTTATTTAGAAGTATTTGTAAGATATCTTTATAACTTTCACGACATGCATCATACATTTCTTTATTAACATATGCTCCGAAACGCAAAAGTAATTTTGTACAATTCATATTTTGTTTTTAAAAATAAGCTGTAAATATAGGTGTTTATCCATATAAGATTGTCTTACTTGTTAATCTTTTGGTCTTTGATTTATGAATTTGGGATCATTCTCAGATGTAAAATTAACATTGTAACCTTGTTGTTGACATGCATTTAAATATTCAAATTGCCTGAAGATAGAGAATGACACGCACTCTTTTTCAAGACAAATATCATTTAAATTTTCAACAGACAACTTGATGTCGCTGGTTAATTAACATAGGTTATTTCTGTCTTGTTCATTTTGAAATCTGCACCATGTTTTAATTCATTAGCCATATTAAATGTATAACAAAACATAGTCTGATATTAATCAGTAAACAAAAGAAATGGATGTGGTTTATTTAATAATAAGTAGGAGATATTGTGGTACCTTTTCCCGAGCAATTATAAAAGGCGTGTTGCCGTCGTTTGATGTTGCTTTTACATCTGCTTCTTGGCGAATACGTTAAGGTAAGTTACTATTTCCCAGTTTCCAGAATCAAAAGCTGCTAATAATGCAGTTATTCCCTTATCATTGACATGATTTATGTTTGGATGTGAAGTTCTCGAAAGAGGTTTCCCATTGCATAAGCAATTATAAGTGGAGTGTTGCCATCTTTAGATGTTACATCAATATCTGCTCCATTCCGAATAAGGTAAGTTATTATTTCCCAGTTTCCAGAATCACAAGCTGCTAATAATGCAGTTATTCCCTTATCATTCGCATGATTTATGTTTTGATGTGAAGTTCTCGAAAGCAGTAGATAACAAATATCAAAGTTTCCCATTGCACAAGCAATTATAAGTGGAGTGTTGCCATCTTTAGATGTTACATCAATATCTGCTCCATTCCGAATAAGGCAAGTTACTATTTCCCAGTTTCCAGAATCACAAGCTGCTAATAATGCAGTTATTCCCTTATCATTCGCATGATTTATTTTTGGATGTGAAGTTTCCGAAAGCAATAGCTCACAAATATCAAGGTTCCCCATTGCACAAGCAGATATAAGTGGAGTGTTGCCATCTTTAGATGTTACATCAATATCTGCTCCATTCCGAATAAGGTAAGTTACTATTTTCCAGTTTCCAGAATCACAAGCTGCTAATAATGCAGTTATTCCCTTATCATTGGCATGATTTATGTTTTGAAATGAAGTTTCCGAAAGCAATAGCTCACAAATATCAAGGTTCCCCATTGCACAAGCAGATATAAGTGGAGTGTTGCCATCTTTAGATGTTACATCAATATCTGCTCCATTCCGAATAAGGTAAGTTACTATTTCCCAGTTTCCAGAATCACAAGCTGCTAATAATGCAGTTATTCCCTTATCATTGGCATGATTTATGTTTTGATATGAAGTTCCCGAAAGCAGTAGCTCACAAATATCAAGGTTTCCCATCGCACAAGCAGATATAAGTGGTGTATTGCCGTCAGTGGACGTAACACCGATATTAGCTCCTCTTGCAATTAGTACCAACACCATTTCTCGGTTTGAATTTTCACAAGCGATATGTAGTGGTGAATTGCCTTTTTCATCTAGATTGTCGATAAAAGATGATTTTGGTGCAAGTAAAAGCCAATCTACAACACTTGCCATTCCGTGTTTTGTGCATTGTATTAATAGCAAAGGTCCTTTCTGTATCTCACTGTCAGATTTTGGTATTAACAACCGCACAGCCCTTTGATACCCATTTTTCAGAGCTATATCAAGCGCTTTATTGATATTTGCTCCATTTTTTATAAGATATTGAATGATACCTCCAAATCCACATTCACATGCAACGGCTAAAGGAAGATCGCCATCTAATGTTTCAATATTCACATCAGCTTTCGTTTCAACCATCGATCGTACATTATCAAAGTTTTTAAATAAACATTCTCTGTACAATGGTGGAAGAAACCCATCATTTATCTTCTTATCAAAAACGTGAAATGATTGAACCGTTCTTTTACATTTTGCAACTGATTTCATTTTCGTAACAATGTCTTCATAACCCTTGCTATCTGCAATGGCCATGGGACATTTATTATTTTTGTTTTTTATTTCGATCGATGCATTTCGGCATAATAACAATTCTACAATGTCTTCATAGCCATTACTAACAGCAAGGTGTAAAGGCGTTTCACCCTGCAAATTCACCATATCGACCTCTGCTCTATAGTTGAGTAACAATTCGGCAATTTCCAAGAACCCTTTAGAGCATGCCAGATGAAGAGATGTGTTACCATCATTATCAACCACGTGTAAGTCAGTGCTTTCATGGCTTACAATTCTTTTACAGAGTTCCCATATTCTATATTTAACAGATTTAATTAGAAATGTCCCTTTTGTTAAACTACTTGCATCTCTGACAACAGCTTCAAAGACATTCGGGATTTCCATTTCATTTAGTAATGTAAGAAAGGTTTTCATGTCGACAGTTTCAAAATTAAAGTTCGCTCCTTTATCTAAAAAGTACTGAACTACTTTTTCTTGTTTTGCAAGAAATGAAGCATTTAATATGCACTGACCATATTTGTTTGTCTTAGTAAAATCTGCTCCATTATCTATAAGCAATTTAATAATATCAATGGAACCATTGATAGCGGCTGTGAACAAAGGTGTTTCTCCGAAATTCCCGATGTGATTTACCGACGCCCCTGCATTTATGAGAAGTTTTACTACTGTGGCGTGCCCCCCGCGACAAGCAGCAGTAATTGGAATGAACCAGCCATTCTTTGCATTGATATTGGCGCCATGTTTTATGAAGAAAGTAACACAATCATCATATCCGTTTAGACAGGAAATAATGAATGGATTCATGCCATTGTCATTATTAATTTCCGACGCATTCCTTATCTCACTGCTTTCCATTTTGTTTAGAATATTCAAAAACTTTGACCTATATACTTCTACTGACATATGTTTATAGTCAAGCCAGTCATGTATTTTATCCTTCAAAACATCTTTTTTCACTCGTTTAAAAAACTCGTTTTCGTATTCAGAAGGAATTACAATTACAAAGGGATCTTGATTTTCTGCGACATATATTTCTAGTATAGTACGTTCACAAAGGAATCTTGTTTTGGCATGTCGTAAGATTGTGATGAGCTTGTTTTGACCGAAGTAACCACATAGAAAATCTAACACCTTATCATGAGCAACTTTTAAAAAAGTGTTTTCTCTTGTCAAATAAGTCCCACAACAGGCGTTCATTTTATCAACTAATTTATGCCGGGATGTGTCTCTACTAAGACGACAGGCGTCTAGTACACAGGTAAGCTTATAACTTAGTTCAGTGTCATTTTCTAATAGGTTGGAAGTATCAATTGTTCCGTTCTCAATAACGCATAGCAACAGTGCACAATACTTTACTTTATCAAATTCTTTCATTTTGTCTAGTTCTTTACACAATGTTTCATATGGACTGTGAAGGAACTCAGTAATATTGAATTCTGTTGATTGTGCGTGCAGTGAACAAACAAGTGGAGAGAAGCTGGTGCTCTCAGTAATTTGGAGCAAAAGCTTTTCATCTACATTCGGGTATTTTCTTGCTATAGCCATTTTATCTGTATCTGTGTAACGTTCCGAAAGATTTATTACTGACTGGAATAATGTTAAGTCTTTTTTAAATGCAAGTTCGTTGAAAACATCTAACCTACATGTGGCCAGGATTTTCGTCCTTCTATTCTGTAAGATGTTTACTAACGTATCATTAATTTGAAGCAAATGTTCGACCACTTCTTTCCTTATTCTGTACTTTCCCAATATGTCATCAATTAAAAATGTCTGCAATGTGTTTTCCTTGTATTTGTTAACTATATCAGACACTGATCGACAAGGAATTGTGTCGTAGTGTTCGTTTCTTTTAAGAATAAGGGCCAAATGTTGGATAGATACAGTCTTTCCAATTCCGGATACCCCTGTCACAAGAATGGCATGTCGACTCAGCACAGTTTCATATATTTCTTTGAACACCTCAGGTTCCACATAAAGCATGTCTTTCTCCATCCAAGATTGAGATTCAACTTTGTCAAAATCTGAAATAATTGAAATTGAAAATGGAATTAAACATATCTTCATTTTTCTAATGAAGAGCAGCATCTGGGACAAACGTTACATGCTAACCACACAACATGAAAACCATTGTCTTTTCAATTCTATTTCATCGTCGAATGTTAGTTAGTCTTAACAGTATTGTGCTGAGGATCGACAGATTCCGATTAAACGTTTTTAGCTTTTGCGTTTTCGTTACACTTGTTACCATAATTATAAGGAACACAAGTTTTTCTGACAGCAGATCGGACACTTTGTTGTCTTGTAAGAATGTGGTGTCCCCAGATGGGAATCTAAGCACACTCACATCTGGTATGGAAATTGCCCCGACCAATTCAACTAAAAGTACCCAATCACACGTTCAGTCTGCAGACCATCTATTCCGGTACAAATATTCTGACTATTTCAAAATTATCAAACCATGTTCCATCACTTTAAATGATATATTTGACTACAACGATGACGAACAACATTGTACCATATCAAAATATGGTATTAAAAATTGCAAAACATGCAACATTCTTATAACCGACTCTTACTTCTCCAGTTCATTTACAAACAAAACCTTCCATACAAGAAGTCACGATGACTTAGGTTGCAAATCAATACATAATCAACTTAATATATGGAATAGAATGCAACTTACATGGTTTAGTATATGTCGGAGTTAAACAAAAGAATGTGCGGTCATCGTTCGGGAAATAGCACCACCAAATTTCCGACAGTTTATCAACATTTTAATTAACAAGATCATTCAATCATCTCTATGAAAAAATACCATCCTTCCATTTCTTCCAATACCGTTTGTCAACAAAGGTATAGATGCAATTAATTTGGCTAACATCGTCCATCCTCAAACATGATGACTTCTCAATCAAAAGTGTCAACTTTCCTTTCATCTGTGGCAATATCCCTTCAACACCTGCGTATGAAGTGTTCATATGACAACTCATACGTGATGCCAGAGCTTGCCGAAACTATGCAGACTTTTTGTATCGTGCTGGAACTCTAACAAATATGCTTCTGACACAGGGTTAAGTTGCTACAAGGTTGAAGTCATTACTACAGAACTTTTGTGGTCGTCGTCATGAACTCGTGGATCGTTTTTGTGTATCCATCTGCGCCATGAAAACTGATTTATTTAACGGGTCATAGTATTCCTTACCTGGTTTGTCTGCCCCGGACTTAACGTTTTATGAGCAACTCGGCGGATGTTTCTAGAAAAGCAGAGGGCGCTTACCCTAGCGGTGCACCTGGTCCATGCCCCCATTTGTTAGTGGAGTCCGAGTTGCTCATTTGCTTTTGTTACTTTGTATGTATGATTTTAGTTACTTTATGTTCTTTGTTGTGTATGTCTGTTTTCCATATCTGGTCTTTGTCCTTGAATTCTTTCGATTACCGCTGTAACTTTGGTTCCCTTGATTACTCTTTTAGGTGAACACATTTTAAACATATTTGATTTTTATATCCTTACGCATAGTTTGTTTGAAGTATGACGTATGTTTGGATTTGAGCATGAAGGATCAAGTATTTCTGAAATTTTACACCTTATAAAAAATTTTAGAAAAAATAGTTCAGTATACTTTATTACCCATAACCTTACCTGGACATGTAATGATACTACCGCTATGATAATATTATAAAGTATCAGAATCTTTAAGAATCAATCTTAACAAATGAAGCACTATATTTATGAAAGAAAATATCAAGCTATTATTTAAACTCCCACATTTTTTTTTTATCTCATAAACTATTTTGCCTTGTACCTGTTAAATGCTGAGAGGCACTTGGAGTATTTTCTTTGAGTGAGGACTACAACAGAAATAAACTATTATTGATGAAACAAAATGCATCGATTTAAAATAGAAGGCATACCATAGCAAATTTTACTGATCTACTTACTATAAGTTAAGTAATGTTTTTAATCAAAAACTCAAAATGACAACACGAAACAAAGATAAATATACTCTGCAAAGCATATATTGAGTGAGGACTTAGGGGGCAGTACATCTTTGTATAAATTTAGATTAGTTTCTGAGGTTTTGTATTTTAAATTGGTTTTCATATTTGAGATAATTCGAAAAAAGTGTTTTAAAGAGATGAAAGACCAATGCTTTTATGACCAATGCCATCTTACTTTGTTTGAATTAAAGAGGGCATACATCCCATCAAAGTTGCCTTAGATAAATGTTGTAAAGGCTTTTTGTAACAGCAACGCTTAGTATAATACGTTCCATCACGGAACTCAAATATCATATTCAGTTTCTATATCCCCCATTATAGGAAAGTGGTTAAAAAGCACGCGATATTTTAACCATAGGATGATGATAAGACAATTGGGTGATATTTCCTGCCATGTAATTTTCCAAATTTTCTTGATTTTAAATTGTGTGTGCATTCATTATGGTTAAATCAAGACTTCAACATGTTTGCTTAAATTCGAATATTAAAAATAATATTTTTACAACCTCGGATATAGATGTTATTCAAATCAACCATTACTAAAAAAGTATATACATTTAATTGTAGTATTTTCAAAAGTTGTACATATTTGAATCATACGAACATTTCATACTAAAACCGAAAATTAGTAGAAAATGTATAACGAATATTTCTTGTTTTATATCATAATTTGACCATGTCTTTAGATTTTGCTGACTATGAATTACCCTCTTGTTTCGGTATTTTCATGCAGACAGTTGAAAAAAGAAGAATTTGACAAGAATCAAATGGGCTCTTCTTTGGTCCTTTATTCATACAAAAGTCATTAAACCAATCACCCAGTATTGTGTTACGGCGCATTTTGGTACAATGTCAAGAAATCAACAGGTTCTTACATACGTTGCAGAAAAAAGCCGTGAGATTTCTGCGCATCTTATGGCCCCTTAATCCTTAAACGTTTTGTCAATAATCCGTGAAAATAATTAAAGCCTGACTTTTAACATTAAAAATAGCGGCATATGAACAGCGTTCTTTAATTATGTATATATAATTGCGCTATACTTACTTCTAATTGTTTTATTCTTTGTTCAAACGATTGTAAGTACTGTACGATTCTACGCAGCTCAGCTTCTAGGTTTTTCTCACTGGCATCAGTATCGTGTTTTAATGTTTTGATACATTTGGCAAGAATCTTAGTTTTCTCTGTACAATTCTGTAATAAATCCAATCCCAGAGGCGTTCCCTTGAGAAAATCTTTGCCTTCAATAATGAAAAACAAAAGAATTGCATTATCTTAATAAAGCCCTATAGTACAATGCTTATATGTTTTTATTATTGTAGCTCTTAGATATTTATCGATTTTTTTCCCATCAAAAGTATAACAAAAATACCAATTATAATGCAAATTTCAGTATCCTGTACTCGTATTACAAGTAATGACCTCTCATCAGTATTAAACCAAATACCGAGAGATAGTTAATGAAAGAAGCACACATAGATTGGATACAAGAAGTAGTGTGAGTATAATCTGAAAGGTAAATTAAAGGAACCAGGATTAGATCGGTAAATTAAAAAAAGGATAATCAAACAAGGAAGAAAGACAGCCTAACAAAGAACACGAACTGACAAAAAACAACCCAACAAAAACAAAAGAGAAACTAAAACAAATCCAAACATAACACCCTGCCCTCCCCCCCCCCAAAAAAAAAACCAAAACCAAAACAAAACAAAACAAAACCGCACATAGATACAAAGTAAATAGGCCACCGGACTCTTCTTCAAACTAGAAGCATAAACCGTGAACTTGTAGCTTTAAGGTTTCTCTTTTTTCCTAGAAACAACTGCCGTGTTGGACCAGGTGCACCGGTAGGGTAAGCGTCCTCTGAAACACCCGCCGAGTTGCTCATAAAAGGTCAAGTCCGGGGTAGACGAAAGAGGAAAGGAAAAATATGACACGTTGAATAAATCAGTTTTCATGGCGCAGATGGATCCAGCATAACGATCCACGAGTTCATGATTACGACAATAAAACTTTTGTAGTGATGACTTCAATCTTTTAGCAACGCAAACCTGCTCCAGAAGACTATTTGTAAGAGTTCTAGCGCGATACAAAAAGTCTGCGTAGTTTTGGCAAGCCCTGGCATCACGTATGAGTTGTGATATAAACACTGCATACGCAGGTGCTGAAGGGATGTTGCCACAGATGAAAGGAAAGTTGACAATTTTGAATGGAAAGTCATCACGTTTGTCGTAAAGTTTGGTCTATAATTTTCCTTTACCATTTCTAAGTGTCGGTCAAGATACGAGGCTGACCTTACAGTGTCTGTAGTATCCTTTATCTCAAGTTCTTTTGGGGTAGATGAGATGAATCAAATCCCCAAAATTAGGATTGTTTAAAGATAATACGTCATCTTTATAGCGGAAACTCAGATTAAAGGATCTAGCTAAACGATATTCTTTCTTTTGGATCATATCAGCTATAAAGTCAGTCTCATAAGAGTGAAGGAATAGGTCAGCTAGTAAAGGAGTATAATTTGTTCCTATTGGAATGCCGACCGTTTGTTGAAAAACGCGTCTACACTGGACAAATATGTTGTCGATTATAAATTCCAGCATTTTATAAACATCATCTTCTGTATATTTGGAGGATGATTTGGAATTATTTCTTACAAAGTATGAGGAATCTCTACTAAGAACTACATATTTATATCTAGGTGTACCATCTTTTTTGGAAAAACAACGACGTATAATGTTTTTAAGTCGGGATATTGACTGAGTATGTGGAATAGAAGTATACAGTGTTGAAAAATCATAGGTTTTAATGCTATTATATTCTGATAATAGTCTTTAACTGATTGTCTCCAAAAGATCTTTCGGATTTTTCAGGATCCACATTGAATTAAAACCATTACGGTAGTAACAAGTGTTGTGGTAGGACTGCAAACTCTCTTTGATAGCTTTGAGTATAGAAGTTAAAAGTTTTGAAAGAGGTTTGGTGGTGCATTTTGTAGATCCAGCTATGTAACGTTGTTTGCATGGATTCTTGTGGAGTTTAGGAATCCAGTACGGTAAATCACAGTCATCGACCTTTGTAGAGAGACCAAAAGAGGATAGCACTGATTTATGCAGGATGATTAATTGACCTTTGTACGGTATTATGATCGTGTGTAAGAGCAAACTGAGGAATAATTTTTTACCCGTTGTCTGTCCACTATTCATTTTCGTAAGTCACAGATCCCTCGTGATGATTACACAAACATCAACACTTTTTCCGGACTGTTAAACCCCATAAATACTGACACTTTGTGTAACTCAGTATGATATGCTGTATTAAGTTAGTGATGTTGGTAATATTTATTACATAATTTTTTCTTCAGTCTTCAGTTTTTTAACTGAAGTTTTTGTAGGTTTCTTACTGATTATGTTTTCCTCAATGCAGTTTACTCCATTCATAGTATTATGTCAATAAAAAAAAATAATACAAGTACTGTGAATGAAAACGAGCAGCGAGTGATTAACGATAAGTTTCGGATGAACAATAATAAAATGCACTGTCGAATAAAACACCTGATATAACTGACATAAAATGTAATTTTCACATTATCATTATTAATTAACTTATTTTAACAATTAACACCCCAAAACTATCATTTGACCTGGCCACCAAAAATATGAATATTTTCATCTTTCAACTATCAACGACATTTTCTAAGAATTTGTTGTTTTTCACACTGTATCAGAGTATTTTTATATTTGATCAGTTAAAAAATGAAATGAAACACACGGCGCTTATTTTTTCTTTTGTTTTGGTTGTTAACCTTGATCTATATTACCATTTGATTTCCATTTATGTAATTCTCCAATAATATTCATCCGTTCGTCGACAGAAAACACAAATGACGCAATAAATGACTCCATCAATATGAATGATTCATTGTATTTTTTCAGATCCCATTCCGTAAAATCACAATGTGCCCAACGATTACGAACTTGATCTCTAACCTGAAAATTAAATACATATATAGTAGCTAGGCTGAAATTGCTTTAAATACATGCACACCTGTTGAATGTTGTGAAAATTTATAGTGTTTTTTTAAATCCTTTTCACCTCAGTTAATTAAAGGCTTGTTTGAAGTGATTTTTTTACAATGAAAGCAAAGAAACGATGCCTGATTTAAATAAAACAATGATTTTTAAATAACTCATGAAGTGAAATATTTTCATAAAAGTGGTGCAATTTGTCATAATGTGATTTTTAACATACTTTTCCCGATTCCGATTTGATTTTACTTTCACGATTTTGTCATTGCTGTCAGTTGGTTGACGAATCGCTACAAAGTTTACACGCATTTCCCATTTTCTTGATTTGTTCGCACCTTCTGATGCAAAACAAAAGCGTTTTGCGTTTGATTTTGACAAATTTTTTATTTGTAAAGACGAAACTGCCGAGAAACTTTGAAAGCATCAACATCGTTGATAGTTTGTTTCGTTCATCTGCTTTACGCAAAGATTCCATGTATTATGCTCTTGTCGATTTTAAGGAGTCTGATGTTTCCTAGGAGCCATACACAGTGCAGTACCACCACTCATGTGTTATATAGATGGCGTATTATCTTTAAACAATCCTAATTTCTGAGATTTGATACATCGCATCTACCCAACAGAACTTGAGATAAAGATTACTACAGACACTGTGAAGTCAGCCTCATATCTTGACCTACACTTAGAAATCGATGGTAAAGGAAAACTATTGACCAAACGTGATGATTTTTCGTTCAGAATTGTCAACTTTCCTTTCATCTGTGGCAATATCCCTTCGGCTCCTGCGTAGGGAGTTTCATATCACACATCATACGTTATGCCAGAGCTTGCCGAAACTACGCAGACTTTTTTTTATCGCGATAGAACTCTAACAAATTGGCTTCTGGAACAGGGTTATGTTGCTACAAGATTGAAGTCATCACTACAGAAGTATTATGGTCGTTATCATGGACTCGTGGATCGTTATGGTGTATCCAACAGCACCATGAAAACTGATTTATTCAACGGGTCATAGTTTTCCTTCCCTCGTTTGTCTACCCCGGACTTGACTTTTTATGAGCAACTCGGCGGATGTTTCTAGAAAAGCAGAGGACGCTTACACCCTTCCGGTGCACCTAGTCCATGCTCCAAGTTTTTAGTGGAGTCCGAGTTGCTCATTTACTTTTGTTACTTTATATGTATGATTTTAGTTACTTTATGTTCTTTGTTGTGTATGTCTGTTTTCCATGTCTGGTCTTTGTCCCTGGATTACATTCTTTTGATTACCCTATAACCTTGGTTCCCTTGATTACTCTTTAAAAGATACACTACAATTGTTAATGTGTCGAGTAATTGCAACTATTTGTAATTAGGTTGATTTTATAAGTCCATGAGGCACTGCATACAAAAATGCGTACAGAATTGAGTTTCATGTGTTCGTGTGGTACAATATAATATGTTAAAATTATACCGGAACATTCGAAATGGACCCTTAATTTCACGTGGATTTTAATTTTATACTGATATCACTCATTAAGTCACTCATGTCAAGGATAAAAGGAAACTGTTGACTTTTGAAGTGCTATTCGAATTTCAATTGGTTCCGGTTAAGTCGTAATGATAAAGGAAAAGTATTACTTGTGTTATAAATGAGCTCCAAATTTGATCTCTATAACAGTTTTGAATATATACATCTGTCCTGTAATAAGTAAAAAAAAACAAACAAAAAACAAATAACAAACAACAAAACAAACAAAACAAAAGAAAAAAATATTCCCAAATAATTTTCTATCCAACAGGAACATTTTGAAATATTTAATACATACTATAGATAATTTAAGGGTGTTTCACCAGTCTTGTCTGAACAGAGCGTCACGGAAGATGTCTTATAACACGCGTACATTGCTGATAAGTCTCGAAATAATGATGTTTCTTAAGGAGGGTTTTGTTTTGTTTCTTTTTTTTCCAAAACAAAAACATCAAACAACGATTACAATGGCACACACACACACACAAACACACAGACAGACAGACATGTCACATGTCATGTCATATTCGATAAAACAGATCGATCTCTGTTTCCGCTATACAGATGACGTACTATCTTTGAAGAATCCTAATTTCGGGGATTTGATACATCGCATCTACCCAAAAGAACTTGACATAAAGGATACTACAGACACTGTGAAGTTAGCATCATATCGTGACCTACACTTCGCAATCGATGGTAAAGGAAAGCTATTGACCAAACTTTACGACAAACGTGATGACTTTTCCTTCAGAATTGTCAACTTTCCTTTCATCTGTGGCAACATGCCTTCGGCATCTTCGTATGGAGTGTTCATATCACAACTTATACGTTATGCCAGAGCTCACCGAAACAACGCAGACTTTTTGTATCGCTAAAACTCTAACAAATAGACCTCTGGAACAGGGTTATGTTGCAACAAGATTGAAGTCATCACTACCGAAGTTTTATGGTCGTCATCATGAACTCCTGGATCGTTATGGTGTATCGATTTGCGCCATGACTTGACTTTTCATGATCAACACGGCGGGTGTTTCTAGAAAAGTAGAGGACGCTTACCCTACCGGTGCTCCTGGTCCATGTTCCCAGTTTAGTGGAGTCCGAGTTGCTCATTTACTTTTGTTATTTTGTATGTATGATTTAATTACTTATGTTCTTTGTTGTATATATAAATGTTTTCCCTGTCTGGTCTTAGTCCCTTGATTAAATTCTTTGGATTAACGCTATAGCCTTGGTTCCCTTGATTACTCTTTCTTACATGTACATTTACATTAATATGTATTTGCTTTAATAAACAGGTTCGATATACACACTGTCCATTTATGTTTCGATATAAAATAACTTTCATTTCCATTGTACATCATACGTTGCGAAAAACATTTTCATTGGTCTGGGCAAGGAGTTAAACATATATCAAAATGTGACATTGTTAAAATGCACGGAATCGTTCGTTTACCGTGCGTTTACACATGCTGGGAGCGTTTGTTTATCATTTAAACGCACGATAGAAGCGTTCGTTTATCGTGCGTGCGTGTGGTGAGCGTTTAGCGTACGTTTGGGTATCGTGCGTTCGGTAAACTTAAACGTGTCAAGAAGTGTACATTAATTTGTTTATAAAACGCTTGACGTAATGATTTTGATACATATAATTGATGTCAAATGAAAAGTATTGTTTTACATTTTTTTTTTAAAATACATTCTTAATGTTTTCAATGGTTTGGAAATTGTAGATTTACTAGACAAAAATAGACATTGTCCTGTGTAAGGAAATTCCAAATATTTCTTCCTGCCGACCTGATTCAACTGCAAATACCTCCTTACATTATATGATACAATTCATGGAACGGAAGGAAATGTTATATATTTGGTATTTGTTTACACAATATGACTCAAGTCAAAAATGGTCACCATATATCATGCAGAGAACGTCGGCATTAACAGTCACTATATAAAACTTTGATAATAAGTCAGTCTATGAATAGTAAATAGTTTGATATATGTTTGGACATAAGATAAAATACGTTTAATCGCACGATACAGTGTGCGTTTAAGCGCACGATTAACAAACGCTCCTAGCGTGCGTGCACGATAGACGAACGCTCACAACGTGCGTTTAAATGCATGATAGGTGAACGATGACAAATAATAACATTAACAAATAATGACGGAAAACAAAAATAGGATATTGAATTAATGAAAATATATAATTTTGTAATAGCAAATAATATAAAAATAACAGTTTAATCAAGGAAATAGTCAAAGTACAAAACTAAACGAACGCTTCTAACGTGCATTTAAACAAACGCTAGTATCGTGCGTTTAAACGAACTCTCCCATTGTGGGTTTAAACGAACACCCCCGTCATGCGTTGAAACGGACGCTCCTAGTTTTTGATGTTAATGACCATCCTATTCTGTTTGAATGTCTCCAACGTTCCTACGGATACAGGACATGCATTAGCACGGATACATTCTTATGTAAATATGTCAAACCATGAATATCGGCAATGCTCAATCATCCGAGAAAACTCTCTCCTTTTGACTTCCGCAGGGTTCAGTGTTGGGACCGAAACAAAATACTGTATGTTATCGAAGCCGATCGGGCAGATATGTAAAATGAACTATCACTGTTTCGCCGACGGAACCCAAGCGTACCTAGTGATAAAATCTATGGTTAACTAGACTGACATCGCTATTCGCATGAAGGCTTGTCTCACTGATATTAGTGCGTTGATGAAGTCAAATATGCTCAAACTAAATCAACATAAGACTGCTTTGATAATGTTTACAACGCACAAAGGAATTTCAGAAATTTACTATAAGCTTTGATGGTCTTCAGTTTAAAACCTTTAGTTTTTCTTTGACAAAATCGCAACATGGGAAGTCAAGTAAGTTTAATTTCAAAGTCATGTATTACTCAAATATAGAAGATAGGACGCATTCTATCATACATAACAGACGATGCCTTCAAAACATTAGTAAATTTACCTGTGACTTCATGCCTATGGGAATGCATTATTATATTGAATAAATGCAAGCCATAAATCTGTGCTATCCTCTTTTGGTCTCTCTACCAAGGATGATGATTGTGATTTCCCGTCTATGTACTGGATTCCTAAACTTCACAGGAATCCATACAAACAACGTTTCATAGCTGGATCTGCAAAATGTACCACCAAACTTCTTTCAAAACTTTTAACTTCTATACTCGCAACTGTCAAAGAGGGTCTGCAGTCCTAATACAACACTTGTTTCACCCGTAGTGTGATTAATTCAATATGGATTTTGAAAAAAATCGAAAGATCTTTTGGAGACAATCAGTTCAAGACTATTATCTGAATATAATAGCATTAAAACCTATGATTTTTCAACACTGTATACTTCTATTCCCCATACTCAGTTAAAATCCCGACTTAAAAACATTATACATCGTTGTTTTTCCAAAACAAGGTGGTACACCTAGATACAAATATATAGTTCTTGGTAGAGATTCCTCATACATTGTAAGAAATAATTCCAAATCATCTTCCAAATATACAGAGGAAGATGTTTACAAAATGCTGGAATTTTTAATCGACAACATATTTGTCCAGTGTGGTGGACGTGTTTTTAACAAACGGTCAGCATTCCAATGTGAACAAATTGTGCTCCTTTACTTGCTGACCTATTTCTTCACTCTTATGAGGCTGACTCTATAGCTGATTTGATCAGAAGGAAAGAATATCGTTTGGCTAGATCCTTCAATCTCAGTTTCCGCTATATAGATGACGTATTATCTTTAAACAATTTAAACCCTAATTTCGGGGATTTGATACATCGCATCTACCCAAAAGAACTTAAAGATAAAGGATACTACAGACACTGTGAAGTCAGCCTCATATCTTGACCTACACTTAGAAATCGATGGTAAAAAAAAGCTATTGACCAAACGTTACGACAAACGTGATGACTTTTCATTCAAAATTGTCAGCTTTCCTTTAATCTGTGGCAAAATCCCTTCGGCTCCTGGGTATGGAGTGTTCATATCACAACTCATACATTATGTCAGAGCTTGCCCAAACTACGCAGACTTTTTGTATCGCGCTAGAACTCTAACAAATAGGCTTCAGGAACAGGGTTATGTTGCTACAAGATTAAAGTCATCACTACAGAAGTTTTATTGTCGTCATCATGAACTCGTGGATCGTTATGATGTATCAATCAGCATCATGAAAACTGATTTATTCAACGGGTTATAGTTTACCTTTCCTCGTTTGTCTATCCCGGACTTGAATTTTTATGAGCAACTCGGCGGGTGTTTCTAGAAAAGCAGAGGACGCTTACCCTACCGGTGCACCTTGTCCATGCTCCCAGTTTTTAGTGGAGTCCGAGTTGCTCATTTACTTTTGTTACTTTGTACGTATGATTTTAGTTACTTTATGTTCTTTGTTGTGTATGTCTGTTTTTCATGTCTGGTCTTTGTCCCTGGATTACATTCTTTTGATTACCGCTATAACCTTGGTTCCCTTGATTACTTCTTCCAATGTGGAATGACTAGCACTTCGATTACTTGAAAAAAAAGAATTGACAGAATATCCAGATACGGATCTCCGCTCCTTTACTGCAGCTTTAGTTAAATTTTTCAAATAATACCAGTCAAATATGTCCACAACTGTACAAGCATGCTGCAGACACGCAAGCTGTTAACGAACATGATATATCCCAAGATCGCCTAAGGTGTTGTGTTTTTAACGATATAAATATTGCCATGCCATCTCGAATATGAACAATTTTGGTTAGTTCACATCCTGGCAGATTTGTAACAATTTCTCAATCCTTCTAAGGTTTATGAAGTAAATCAGTCATGCAATAAAGCTGTAGGTACAAATGGAGTCGATTGGAAATGACAATACAGACTCCACCTTTACGTTGTATATGTTTGCAAGTACCACGGCACGCCTCAAAACTAGTTCAGAGTTTATATGGACATCGAGTTTTCCCCGGATTGACATTTCAGCTTCATTTTTTTAGTCATGTCCTCAAATGTTTTAGCTTCGACCTCTAAATAAGCCAGTGAAAACTTCAGAATTGTCCTCAGAGAGAGGACACCTTCAATGAATGACTCAACCATTTTTTTTCTATATTCGATCAAAATGCTCAACCAGGACATTTTCTTGCTTTTCGTATAGACTCATTCCTGATGTCTTTGTTTCCTGATGGGAATTCACGCGGTTGTGTATCCATCCAGATCTTCCGTGCATTTTTGAGCTAAACTATATTTTCAAGCATTTTTTCAATAGCTGTCAAAAACATGTCCCAGTACTTATAAGTTGGAGATTGTTGGTAGCCCCATAATTTAAATCGGATTTGAAAAAAAAGGTCAATGTGAGTTTCATACAATAACATACATAACAATATCATAACTTCATAAATCAGTGTCAGACCACCAACTGCTCAGTTATATTGCTTAAAAGCAATCGGTCAACCAGCGTAAACGTCAGAGGCAACTAAAAGGTCCCGCAGTCCACCATCGGCCCACAATCTACCAAGTGTTGTAATAAAACATGATGAATATATTTACACAGCAATTTATATAGCTTTACGAGACATTCATTCCGACTACTTCTGTTTGGTAACGTAATATTCATATCCAAACATTATTTACTATATTTTAGTATTTTTGTGTTATTTATTTGACAAGGGAAATTAATAAGTAGCGTACATTATCATGCTAACTTAACGGAGATAACTAAGTTTAAAGCCTTTTGTTTTAATTACATAGTAATTTGTTTGGAACAGACTTCAACCAGCTTATCACAGACTGACACCACCTTAACATTTTTGGCACATGTCTGGAATAGACTGAACACGACTAAAATAGTTACGGCCAATAACAGTCTTTACAGCTACTGAACGACTGAATTAATCTAAAAAAGAATTGTTTAGACAGGTCAAACTTGTTCAGACCGATATAGCTGTTTGAGATTTAACTTTTAAGTACTAGTTTAGCTGGAACAAAGTATATCTAATGTCTTTTACAAGTTGATTACTTTTTCCGTGAGTGAATATATTATATGTTGGCCTTTATGTAAAGTTTTCAGATATAAACTTCACAACCATCAGATCCAAATCTGATTGGATTTAGAAGAAAAAAGTGTTGCTCGACGTTAACAGTTTTGTGATTGCATTGTATGTATTTTTTAGGTTTATTGTTCTTATAATTGTTAAGTGAAATATTCATTAAATGATGTATCCATATGTACCATGAAAAGTGATTTATTCAACGGGTCATGGTTTTTTTTCTTCGTTTGTCGGACTTGACTTTTTTCATGAGTAACTCGGCGAGTGTTTCTAGAAAAGCAGAGGAACCTTACCTTACCGGTTGACCTTGTCCCTGGATAACATTATGTTGATTACCGCTATAACCTTGGTTCCCTTGATTACTCTTCAACTTTATCGGGCACCTCAGATAATGACGGTAGACCTGGTCAATTCTGCCAGTTTTTGATGTAGTTTGAGTCGCTCATTTACTTGTGTTACTTTGTATGCATTATATTTGCTTTATTCTCTATGTTGTGTTTGTCTGGTTTCAAAATCTGATCTTTGTCATCAGATAACACTATTTTGATGTCTGCTGGATAATTCTGAATGTGAATTTTTCTCATTTCTTTCAATATTTATACCGCTTAATCGGTGTTGGAAAAATGTTCTCATCACTAGTGACTTTTTTTGTTCTCAGAGTTCGATTAGCTTAGACATCGATTTTCTTGGACTCCATCTTGAATCGACTCGATTGCCATTGTATTTATATTTCCGTAAAATGAGAAAGGTTTGGTGTTTTCTGATCTTAAATAAGACATAGGAAGGGACTCAGGAAAATTTGAAGTGAACAAAAATCGTCTGGTTTCTTTTGTTTGGAATCTTTGCATTTGTGTGACGTCAACATGTCTCCTATGAAACGGAATCATAACGTGTCGCGCTGTTTGTTTTCATGTTTTGGTAAATTTGACGATCCGGGCATTAGAGAAACGGAATATATACACAAAGCTTGTTGATTATAAATTTCGGACATCTGGTGATCAAAACTATAACATACATTTCACTCGATGTCAGAAATACCTTAACAAACTCGTTATCATTGTATATTCTATATTTAAGGAACCTTCCAGCTAGTTTGAAATGTATCAATATGTGCTTCAAGTCATTCGACCAAAAAGTAGGAATGTTTAGTTTCATGTTTAAATAAAACATAATTATACATGTTGCAATTAATAAACATGAAAAGTTTTAATTGAATAAGAACATCTAATGTACACGTATATGAATGAAGTAAATCAACTATGACAATGATGGAAATAAAACAAGACAAAACAACCATGTTATATCAAATGTCTAGTTTAGAGTGATATAAAGTGATTTGTAAAACACGTCACACTTGGAATTGCCATGATGGTAATGACGTACATAATGCGGAATATATTACACGCACACATGTTAATGTTGATCCTAACGAACACAGTTTATACTTGAAATATTTGTAAATTTCAATTGGTTCCAGTTTAGTGGTTATGTTGGAGTCATAGCAAGGACAAATATTTTTTGTGTGTGTTAGCAATATGTTCTTTATCATTAACTCCGGTTGTAACTGGTATTTCATCGTTGACTTGTGAGAATAAAAACAATTCCCCCGCAGGACAACCTGGGAATGACTTTGGTTTAAAGTGGGTGTGTGCGTTTTCAACAAGGACATACCGACAGTAAAAATGATATCACATGAATAAAAACATATTCAATTCAAAAATCTAAAAAGAAAACAAATGAACATAAAAGGAGAAGTTATGTATTTGTAATTAGCTGCATGCACCCCCCCCCCCCCCACACACACACATAGAGATCTTAGCAAATGTTAACTTCATTTAGTGCAGTCGCTAAATTAAGCTATTCCAAACCAATATTCTCCTGGATACGCTCTTAAACTATATTTGAAAGGATTGTATGTCAAAACTACAACGCATATTAGACAGTTTGATACAATGGAGTATTTATCCGCAAGAAGCACAGAAAAAGGTTCAAATTATCAAAATTTTGGAAAGAGAAACACTATCTGCTAATAAAGACTGTGCGATTACAAATCAGTTCGTAAGAATTATAAAACCCCATAATCATTCAAACATTAATAAATATCAACACATGATGAAAACAGAAGTAAAACATGAAGCACTAAAATATTTGTGTCCTCTTGAAAATATATACAGTTTAAGGTTCTCTTCACAAACAAACTATTGAAGGGAATGTGTAAATGTTACGTTATATACCCAAACAAATTTAACGAAATGGTAAAATGTTTTACCCATGAGTGTTTCTACATGTAATAACGATAGACGGTAAACTTGAAAATCACTAAATCGTCATACTTTCAATTGAAATCAACTAACATATATGTTCGAAAATATAAATTATTGTGATGCATTTTCATTAACTGAATTTCACATTCAATATACAACATCATATTTACTGTGTAACATTACCATACTTTCAGATTGATATAATTATTATCCGATGAATTGCTGTAGACATTATCTCTTTCACATTTGTCAGAGCGATCGCATGACTTATAAACATGTTGTGATGGTATATTTGTTGGCATGAGAGTATAAGGATTATCGTACCCATCTGTCGTCAATGGAACATCATTTCTAGAGGAATGTCGTCGTCGCTACTTAGATGGTCCTGTATTTCATTTTTGATAGTGTTGATATTTATATCATAAATCAAAGTTTCAAAAACAGTTTTGTCGACTTCCAAAGAAAAAAAAACCTCGTTCATATAGGCTAAAACTGTGACCTCTTCCAATAGTGAACCTCTAAGGTCATCATTTAATTCGAAGATATTTACATTTGTTTTCCATTGAAGAATGTTGTCCATTATATTAGATTCTGAAGGTGTTTCAGCTTGTTCTGGTTGACAAAAATCAACGTTATTATGAAAATCGTAGCATTTGTCTGTTGTATGCATATCATCATCATCTTGTCTTTCATTACTAGAAGACCGATTTAGAGTGCCTTCAATTTCATCCACAGATTCATTTCTAGTTATCAAATGTATTTCATCACTTATCGATAAAAGTTGTCCAGGGGGATTTCTGGTCTCTATAGCTATGGAACTTCCAATCTGGCTTTCGATGAAATCCTCAATGTCGCTATATTCATTAATTAGTTGATTGTCCCTACTTCCGGCCTCCCTTGGAGACGCCCTTCGACTGACTATGGTTGGAGGGTTGGTCAGGACGCGATAATCTAATGTACCTATTTCATCGTAATTATACACGTTTTCCCTTCTCTCATTAGTCACCATATCTCTATGTTTTATCGGATGCAAACAACACGACATTGCTGTAACTATGATAACTACAACTCCAACAAAGCTCAAGACGACACTAGCAAAGGAGTACTTGTTGATAATTATATGCTCCTCTAAAATAATAATATATGATGTGTAATAATGTAAATGTAGATTGTGTATCATTTTATTATGTTTTCCTTTTTGTAAACTTTATTTTCATTTGTATTTGAATGCTTTGATACACCGAAAGTCATTTCTGACTATTAAAATCCCTCAAAGAATAGTAATTGATAAAACCTTGATGAACTAATCATCGATAATGCATAAAGTAGATTGAAAGTGAACACAACGCAAGAAATACAGATACCAAAAATTCCTTACATGGGACAGAGGCAAAATAGTATTGCAGTATTTTGGCGTGATGAAAACCCTCCCCATGTTTTAAAATGGCTACGGTGGAAATGAGTATTACACCATTAAACAAAATACAAAATTAGGTTAAAAGGTCTGGATATTTGTTTAATACTCAATGCATATTCCGGACTCAGCCTATTACTGCTACCAATTAGGGTTGATGAGTTGTTTAGGCTAAACAATTTCATTAATCTCGCCTACCGATAATGCCACGTGCAGGTCCGGGGGTTAAAAGAATAGGCCTGCAGAAGCGCTAAATAGTGCCCAGAAACCTATCCGGGTCTAGGGCTCTCTGCCCACAGAGCAAATGGAATGTGTGCCTCAGGTGGTTGAATGGGTAACCCCTGGCGTGTTACATGCTGGGGTTGTCAGGCTATAATACGGAAAACCTGACCGCAAACCATAGTGGTGCACCGTGTTGGGAAAGATGCCACGTTCCTCGTCTGTTAAAGAACCCTACCGTGGTATTCTCCCGGAGTAGGAACCATAGGGCTCCGCCACAGGAGGCTAAATTGCCAGACCTCACCCACCTCTCCCTATTTCCAGTGGCAATCAAAATTGGTCGGTCAACCCCATTGTCCTTATGTCCGATCCCTTTTTCATTTCATCATCGTATCATATTCATGTTATCATTAATTTCGTGTTCATCGTCTGAAATATTGCTGCTCGGACGTTAAACCCCAAGAAACAAACAAACAAACCTATCGATAATTTTCTAAAAATTGATATATGTAATTATGTTATATATTATTCTGTGCATTATGTGTATTCCGTACTTTAAAATACCTTATCCGTAGTTTCTCGGAACCAGCGACCATTTCATTTTTATTTCGCAAAACATCTGATATTTCAGTTCATAGATAAAAGTGGAGCGTAACAAAGTCAGGAGACATTTGGTCTAGTATTAAAAAATGTCACAATCCAAAATCTTCAGTGTAACAATCCTTCCCAGTATAAATGTCATAGTAAATATGAAAACTAAGTTATTATAATTTAGAATGACACTGTCGTAACTGAGATATAACTCAAGGTATGCAAATAGTTGCTTTTGAAGGGAACAAAGTATATATCATACCAAATTGTGTATTGTGCATATATGGTTTGATATAATGCAACGGAAGAAATATCGTTATAACAGTTATCCACAGGGATTATTTTGACAAAGCAATGCCGGAGACACCATTTTGTATATATATAAATATATATATATATATATAACCTTGGTTCCCTTGATTACTCATCCAGAATAAATAAAATTATGAACATTTATATATATATATAAATGTTCATAATTTTATTTATTCTGGATGAGTAATCAAGGGAACCAAGGTTATAGCGGTAATCATACGAATTAAATCCAGGGACAAAGACCAGACATGGAAAACAGACATACACAACAAAGAACATAAAGTAACTAAAATCATACATACAAAGTAACAAAAGCAAATGAGCAACTCCACTAAAAACTGTGAGCATTGACCATGTGCACCGGTAGGGTAAGCGTCCCCTGCTTTTCTAGAAACACCCGCCGAGTTGCTCTTAAAAAGTCAAGTCCGGGGTAGACAAACGAGGAAAGGAAGACTATGACCCGTTGAATAAATCAGTTTTCATGTTGCAGATGGATACACCATAACGATCCACGATATATATATATATATATAGGTCTGAAAAATTCGAAACGATGTTAGAACTGTCAAATTTGCGATGCAAATTCATGGTCGTTTCCTCCGCGGGACTCGAACTCGTACTGCTGTGACACCTATGGCAACACCGACTGCACAAAGTCCAACGCCCTAGCTTGGCGATATTAAAATGTAGCTTTCGCTGGCCGGGTCATTCCTCCTCGTAGGATAAATTGATGAATGACGCGGCCAGCGAAAGCTATATTTTCACACACATGCCATAACCGATCAAGCAGTCAAAGGGATCGGTTTATACATTGTTATTTTGACTAATATGTGAGAATAAATTAGAAATCGGCAAAAATTTGTCAACTTTTTTCTCTATATATTGATTGACCACTGCCATATTGTAAAATATTTTAGGTAAAGGTCAATGATAATCGGTACTGCTGGAGTAGTACCAATAATTTCTGATGGTACGTCATGCAGTATCGTACCTTAAATTCTTGTCAAAAATTGAAAAAGGGTGATTTTTCTCGGTAACTGAATTAGACAGTTAGAAATTAGAAAGATATGTGATCACTACCCCTGATTTGGGGTGTTTTGCCTTTGTGGTTTGAGTATAACAAACCCGATGTCTGTATAGCATAAGCCAAAGATATAAAAATTGTGTTCCCGAGATCTTTTGTTTCTAAATTTGGACAAAAATAACACCTGTCCACAGGAGAAATAAAGGTCATGTAATTATACTTCAAGATAGAAATATCGTTCGTAGACCCAAAATTACTAAAGAAAAAGAATCTCGATAAAACTTGGTTTTATTTGCTTGTTTGTGGTATCTATTAACACATTATTTGTGACTAGAACACGCCGGCAATCTTCATGTCAATCTTCGTGTGCGTTTTGCGTTTTAATTGTTTTGCTTACATCATAGTGTGTGTGTGTGTGTGTGTGTGTGTGTGTGTGTGTGTGTGTTACATTCAATTCACAATTGGTGCGTCATGCGTTGCTACTAAAGTATCTACTATCATTAATTACAGTATGAACCACATCTTGTCCATGTTGGTATTCAAAGTGTTTCTCACATGAAAGTATTTTACAGACATCTTTGTTATATGTGGGGAAAAAAATGCAATTATTGTTACTCATATTCCTGCAAATCTCCGCTTCAGTAATATTAAGTGTGTTTAAATAGAAATGTTATACTTGACTGCCATAATAAAAATGCATGTACAAGTAATAATACGTAAATTTACAAGGAATTCGTTCCTTGGATTGTTGTATTGGTGATTAAAGAAATGATTGGTCCAAATGTGCAAACTGACTAGTCAAGTGATGTTTAAGGCTTATTTAATTATCTTGAAAAGGAAAGGAAAACAACAAAGAATAATACAACAAAGAATAATAAAAGGTAATCAAGCAGTAGAGTGGGCAGTATCAGAGGGCAGTAGCTACTCTAGTAACCAAATGTGATCTGACTAAAATTAACAAGCTCAAATCTTACTATGTTGTCCTATTTGTTTTAAACTCTGTTCATTGATTAAAACTCCACTAAAACAGATGGGCTCGATTTTTGTATTTGTGGAATTTTCGTAGTTATATTCTTTTTAAGATAAAAAACGTGTTTAGCATACACTTGAGTCGTTAAACGTAAAACCACATACATTCATGAATTAAGATATATGTAAGAGTAGTCAAGGGAACCAAGATTCTGACGGAAATCAAAAGAAATGAAATCAAAGACAAAAACTAGGCATGAAAAATATACAAAAACAACAAAGAACATAATGTAACTATAATAAATAAACAAAGTATCAAAAGTAAATGAACAACTTGGACTCAAATAAAAACTGGGAGCATGAACCAGGTGCACCGGTCGAGTAAGTGTCCTCTATTTTTTATATGTACCAGCTGAGTTGCTCATAAAAAGTCAAGGCCTGGATGAACGTTCCTAAGCAAGTAATGGGTATGTGGAAACACAAGATTTCGTAAACCATGTCGACTTAGTTCTTCATGTCCTGTCACCGTTATAGTGTTTCGTTTTTCAGGTGAATATTAGCCAAAAGACCTTTTGCAACAAAAATTGCAGAAATCCCCCCTTCTGTCGATTTTACAATAAGTAACACGTAAGTGAAGGTAACAAAAATGCGCTTATCCGATTCATAATCAAGTAAAGTCCAACATAAATCTGACAAGAAAGATATCACACCATCGGAGCAGCTGGAAACACAATGGTCCAGACTCTGTTTTAGGCATTTCATACGAAATGGTTGGTAAAATTTAAGTTTTAAAGGGCGCTAAACCCCCTCTTCATGCAGGAGATGGAAAAAATATTGCTCCAGAGGTAAGAATTAATTTTAATATTAAAATTGAAGGCTTCAATTTTATCAGAAGTTTTAGTGCGAAGATGTCCACTGTTGTCATATTCGAGATATAGGTAAAATGATGCAGAACAAGTTATTTCTATAGTCTCAAGAATCTCGAGCTCTGGGGGATATATATATACACGGTAACCAGTTACCAAAAGAAAGGCTGTTGATAGACATAAATATATCTGTATGTAAAAGTTCAGGATTTTGCTTCTTTTAAATTTGTATTTTCACGAGATTCTGAAGAAATTTTGTCTCGTATGATTACAAGAACAAATTGGACAGGAGACGAGCACAGTAAGTGCTCATTGGAATGCCAACTTGTTAAAATGTGACAGATATGTTATTAATGAGGATATCAAGCATATCGTAAATCTGCTTTTCGACACTTTTGCAATGTTTAAAAAAAAGTGTGGTATTGTAAATAAAAATTTAATTTTATAAAACAGCAAAAGATTTAAAGTCCTTTCAGTTGAGTTTTCAATACATCATGTGTTAACGTAGTGTAAAGAGTTAAGAATCAAACGTTTGAAAAGACCTTATTTCCGAAAAGCTACGGGGGTTAAGGTTTTGAAAGAGTAATCAAGGGAACTAAGGTTATAGCAGTAATCAGAAGAATGTAACCCAGGGACAAAGACCAGACAAGGAAAAAAAATATACACAACAAAGAACATAAAGTAACTAAAATCATACATACAAAGTTACAAAAGCGAATGATCAACTCGGACTCCACTAAAATCTGGGAATATGGACCATGTACACCTGTAGGGTAAGCGTCCTCTGCTTTTCCAGAAACATCCGCCGAGTTCCTCATAAAGTCACGTCCGGGGTAGACAAACTAGGAAAAGAAAACTATGACCCGTTGAATAAATCAGTTTTCATGGTGCAGAAGTACTCTTTTGAACTTTGAAGTATCCTCATATGACATATGATTTTAGTTACTTTATGTTCTTTGTTGTGTATGTCTGTTTTCCATGTCGGGTCTTTGTCCCTGGATTACATTCTTTTGATTACCGCTATAACCTTGGTTCCCTTGATTACTCTTGCAGAAACGGGACTATAAATGGCATGGAAGATGTTGAACGTTTTCCTTGCAATTACTATTTCGTCACAATGAATACATATAAAATAATTTGTATTAATATGTACACATCGTTTTTTATCAAGTGTCGTTCGGTTCCATCAATTTTCTTGACATACATTTAATAAGTGATGGTCATAGTGAGAAAAGTCATGTCAGTGTCATTAGCATATTAATTTGGAACCGAATTTATTTATGCAGCGCCGAGTATAGATAGGAGGTGTTTTATGCATTTGCGCCTGCCTCAGTCTTTGTATTTCTTGTTACGTTTTCACCTTTAGTTTATTTTTATATTACTTGAGTATATAAATGAAAATTCGTTCGCCATACCTTTGCATAATAATTTTATTTGGTCAGTTGCCGCCTGCCCTGCGAAATAAGGGTTTCCGCGTTGTTCATTGAAGTGCAATGTTTGTCATCCCGGTGAAATCGTTGTTTCTTTGACATATACACCATACACATTTTCGTTTAATGTAAAAACTTACTAGTTTCACCAAAATAATTTATCTTGATTTTTTTTATTTCTCTTTATTCAGAAATACCGACCGATCGAATAATTATAGATATTATTTTAATAACGGTAAAAATATTTTCGAACTTAAATACGTGAACACATAAAAATGTCTCTATAACTTAAATAGAGATGGGGTTGTATTTAAGTATTTGTCAACATTAAAAACAAACAGAGAGAGGAGGTGATTCATGCCTGTCAAATACGAACCGAATTTATTTTTTCATTTTTTTTATTTTTTTTTATTTATGTATTTATTTATGTATTTATGTATTTATTTATTTATTATATTTATTTTCCAATGAGGAGAAATATTGCATGCCGAAAACGTACAAAATGTATAATTTATTTTCTAAGCGACATCGACACGGAGGCCGCCATATTGTTTACAGTTTCCAAGGCAAAAAGTAGTTACCACGTTATTCTAAAAATCACTGCCCAACATCGATTTACAGTATTGGACAGGCAATATTGACAGAAAATGCGTCCTTTGCAGGATACAAAGATATTAAAGCCTAAAAACATTAACGCGGGTCATTCCTCATCGTAGGATTAATCTAGGACTATAACTTTGTATACGATCTATGGTAGTACGGGACAGTTCATCTAGGTGTTATAATGTAGAATAGAGGGCCAAATTAATGATGCATGTCACAACAAATCAATATTATACAAACGTCTCTGAATGTGACGACTATATTCGCTACACTGCTCGATCGGATAAAATTGATTCAGTGGAGATAATGTAAACTTAAAGAAGGGTCTGAAAAATTCCCAACGATGTTAGAGCGGTGCGTCGTTCCATCCGCGGGACTCGAACTCGAACCGCTGTGACATTTATGACATCTACCACCTAAGACGTTTGTATAATATTGATTTGTTGTGACATGCAACATCGTTACCACGTCTTGTGTACATAAATTATTTGGTAAAATTTTCATTATTGTTTATCACATTATGTGTTCTTTTTCAATTGTTTGTTAATTTTTACTCACTATATCCTTTCAGGTTAGTTGTAGATTTGAAACCAAACAAACCGAAAGAATATAAAAAAAACTTGCCTTAAAACATATACACCAAACCTTATCCCTGTGAAGCAAAAGAACTGTTAATCAACCGAATAACATCATGTATATCTTCAGAAGATATTAAGCAATGTTTATTATTATTTTTATAAATGGTACATTAATAACAGTCTTTTGAAAGATATATAGAACTTCAAGGTTTTTCATATAATGTCTGTCTTCCCTGACATCATAATGAGTTTAATATTATATGATATCAAATTTACTTCATGTCGTAATTATCATAATATTTATCTGGTTTCTAAAAACACATTTCCTTGAACATTGCAGTGAACAGTTTCACAATGTCCAAATAAATTAAAGGCTAAAAATTAATTCATAATAATTTTTATTTGCAATTGAATGATAGAAAACCATACAAATATTACAAAAGCAAATTACTCCAACATCAGCAAATTAAAAAAAGTTCCTCGGCACATTTCATAAAATTACCAGTATTCCAGCCCTAAATATAAAAATATAAAATCAAAAATGCATTCAGGCCAGTCGATTCCTGTTATTAATGTGGAAATAAATTTGGAATAATGCATAAACCAATTAATTCACTTGAACATACTGAAACAGACAAAATTAAGTCAATTTCCATTGTTTTGTTTTGTTTTTTTTTTTCTTGTTTTTTTTGTTTTGTTTGTTTGTTTTTTGTTTTGGTTTAATTATGAATATTACAGGCAAAGATTTTAAACAACGAGATAATTCCAATGGTAAGAAGGGAAAGCGTTATTAACCTCAAGGCTATGGCTCCAGAACCAAGATCATTTGAAAAACACAAAGTAAAATTATAGTTTTTTTTAACATTGTTTGTTACGAAATGCACTATAAAAGACACAATTTCAAAATATAAAAGTAAAACCAAAAACATGAGGTAAAGATGGGAGTGTTGCCAATCATTACGTTATATGTAAGTTTATCGTTTAATTTGTTCAATAAGTTCACCTTTTTTGTTCAATGTTTTTCATCGATTCATGTTTTTAATAATATACATGTATTTATTTTGGTTTTGACCGTTTTCGTCACGTATTATGATGTTTTTAACGTTGTCCCTTGGATTTCGATTTATAAAAATATATAAAACCCAAAATATTCGCGTCGACTTATATTAGGAAAAAAAAGACGTTTCATATTTATAGTCTTCACTTGAGAAGTTGAAAGAGTAAAGTCAATTTATTTATCGGTATATAACAAAAGTCAACATACTTGACAGCGAATCAGTTTTCTATGTAGACGTTGTCGATGAAGTAGTTGAAGTAGATGTTGATAGTGTACTTGTTGAGATAGTTGTTGATTGTTCAGTTGTATCAAAGTTATAGATAAGTTATGTATCACAACAGTCTTTATAATCTGTTCCACAACTAGCTACAGAACAGACTGTAACACGGTCGCCATATTCACAATCTATAACAGATGCAGTACACTTTCTTTACATTTATTGCTTATATACATCGCAAAAAAACTTTTTTTTCAAAAATGATATCAAACGTAATCAAGGGAATCAAGGTTATAGCGGTAATCAAAAGAATGCAATCCAGGGACAAAGACCAGACATGGAAAACAGATATACACAACAAAGAACATAGAGTAACTAAATTCATACATACAAAGTAACAAAAGTACATGAGCAACTCGGACTCCACTAAAAACTGGGAGCATGGACCAGGTGCACCGGTAGGGAAAGCGTCCTCTGCTTTTCTAGAAACACCCGCCGAGTTGCTCATAAAAAGTCAAGTCCCGGGTAGACAAACTAGCAAAGGTGAACTATGACCCATTGAATAAATCAGTTTTCATGGTGCTGATGGATACATCATAACGATCCATGATGACGACCATAAAACTTCTGTAGTGATGCCTTCAATCTTGTAGCAACATAACCCTGTTCCAGAAGCCTATTTGTTAGAGTTCTAGCGCGATACAAAAAGTCTGCGTAGTTTCGGCAAGCTCTGGCATAACGTATGAGTTGTGATATGAACATTCCATACGCAGGAGGCGAAGGGATGTTGCCACAGATGAAAGGAAAGTTTACAATTCTGAATGAAAAGTCATCACGTTTGTCGTAAAGTGTGGTCAATGGTTTCCCTTACCATCGATTTCTAATTGTAGGTCCTGTTCTTTATCGTTAATACTTTATCTTGATACTTAAGAGGTAGTCAGTAAGAATCATGCAAATTATGTAATATGTGAAAAACCCCAAAATAGGCTACACATTTTAATGTCTTATTAAAGCTGCATTAGCTGCCAAATTTATTCAGTTTTGATTCTACTTAATTTTGCTGATTCAATTAAATAAGTCTGTAGCAATGCAATTGAAGAAATAAATGTCGATAATACTTACGGAATATTGTGAAAACAACGTTTTTCCAATCAGAGCAGATTGAAAGCTCTGATCTATTTTTTATTCGTTTGGCCATAACTTCCGACGCTTGCCGACAGGACATTCACCTGGGTTAAAATACACTAATCTTTGCAACAAAAATAACAATAACGGATACACAGGTGAGCATGTGTCTTGTTTTCATTTCATTTCATCTTCTTCTTGTTAAGTTTCAAATAAGTAATTACCATAGTTGAGCCCCATTACACACAATACGTAAATTTCAAAATACATTTGCGTTATATTCGAGCTTTTACGGCTTAAGTCCGTCGGTCTTCCTTATCGTTGATGAACCACTTTTAATGAGATTTGTTATAAACAAAGCGGCCATTAAAGCACATTCGCGGATTAAGGCCACCATAATTCACATGCATACGAATTTATCTAGGTCAATGTTTTGTCTTTGAAGAAAACAAATATATAGACACATATTTTATGTATTTAAATTCATTTTATTTGTGGATATCTGATGAAGATATACAGATAAACTACAATTTAGTATAAATAATTCAAAGTTAAGGTATATTTCAGCAGAAACAAAAAATTACGAAAATGACAGCTAATGCAGATTTAAGTTGCTGAATAGGTCTTTATGATGTAATGTATAATTTTTCATTCAAATTTATGTGTTCTATGGTGATAAATTTCATTGAAAATCCGGCAGTCGCTATTGTAATTTAGTATCATTTACAGAGTTATCGCCCTTAATTTTGAGTTCTACAGTACATTCTATAAAATTAACATATTAAGGATTCAACGAAAAGCCAAATATTATTTTGTGTTTACTTAAGTATTTCACACAAAATATCAAAAATAAAAATGTATAGGCTTTCCAATCATGAATCACATTTTGCATGATTCTTAGCTGGAGGGCTACTTAAAAAAGATAACAATATGTAAAGATGTAAATAACTTCATACTGTCCTATTAGCTCCGTGTTTACCGAAGCACACGACTGACAACAACCACTTAGCACATTTTCGTCATAACACGTTCTAGAATTGTTTGGAACTAAAGTATTACAGTTCTTCCCACCAAACGTATAGAGAGGGTTGTCCCCAAAGAAGTACGTTTCTAACGAAAATATCACAATTTAAAATACATGCTTGGATGGACGACTAATGCAAGCAAGATAGATGTACCAAAGAAAAATCATTTTTGCAAAATGGTAAATATCATTGCCAAATATATGGTAATGGCTTTTTTAAGATACACACAAAAATCCGAGTTCGCATTAAAGTGGCCCAAAATCTATTTTCTTTTTCGACAATATGTTTTTCTTTGTTTTATATATATAAACGTCTCAGAATAAGACGACTCTATTCGCTACACTGCTCCATCGGATCAAATTGATACAGGGAAGATATTGTAAACTTATAGAGGGATCTGAAAAAATTCCCAACGACGTTAGAACTGTGCAGGTACGGGTGTCGAAAGAATAGGCCCGCAACAGCGCTAAGCTTGTCGTAAAAGGCGACTCCATTGTCCTTTTGTCCTATCCCATTTTTCATTTCATCATCATTTCATGTTCATTTTATCATCCACTTCATGTTCATTGCCTGAATATAGCTGAAATATTGCTGCTATGGCGTTGAACGCCAACAAACAAATCAATTTTTGCGAAGCAAATTTTTGTCGTTTCCACCGCTGGACTCGAAGTCCTACCGTTGAGACATCTATGGCAACACCGCCTGCACTAATTCCAGCGCCCTACACCACTCGAACAGCTAGGCTATATAAACATATAGCTTTCGCTGGCCGGGATCATTCCTCCTCGTAGGATTAATCTACGGCTGTAACTTAGTACACAATATATAGTAGTACGGGACAGTTCATCTAGATCCGATGGAGCAGTGTAGCGAATAGAGTCGTCACATTCTGAGACGTTATAAATGTTAAACTGTCAAATTTGCAAATTATATAAAAAATATAGCTTTCGCTTTTTTATATAGCCTAGCTGGCCGAGTGGTCTAGAGCGCTGGACTTAGTGCTCAAAGCCTAAATAACTCACCTGGTTCAATTGTTTGCCTTTCAATGGTAATAACTCTAATTTGACCCAAAAGACTTAGGTAGGACATATCATAATGGTTGTTTGATCAACTGAAAGTTTCTTTCCTTCTATTATAATTTTCAAGATATTAGCTGACAATTGCTACAAACATCATAAAGGGTAATAATTCTCTAATAAGAGACATGTTTGATCCAATGCAGACTTTGTAGGCATTATCATATGGATCATTTCAGAAATTGAAAGTTTCTATCATAGTTTTAAAGATATTGGCTAAAATTAAACTGTTAAAAAATTGCTGTTTGCCGTTTAAGGGCACTAACTTTAACAAGGGGTCGTCCCTTAAGTTTGGTCCAATGTACACTATTGTAGGCATTATCATACGGATCAATTAACCCACCATTTTGTGTGAAGTGCCTATACAAAATCAGGACCATTGCGGTACCAGCTGCTCCGATGGTGTAATATCTATTTTGCCAGATTTATTCTGGACTTGATTTCATTATGAATAGGATTAGTGTTCGGTATTTTTGTTTTACCCTCATTCAGAAATTAAAAGATATTGGCTAAAGACTGTTTAAAAACATCATTTTTGTTCCTTTTCTGAATAACAAATCTAACAAAGAGTCGTATGACATGTTTGATCAAATGCAGACTTTTGTAGGCCTTTTCATAAGGCTAATTTCGTCAATGGAAAGAATTTGGCTGAACCTAACGGTTTTGAGAAAAAATAATCTTACTTAAGCCGGAAGGAGACTAATAACATCAAAAACAGTGAAAAAGACGTTGATTGATTGATTGATTGTTGGTGTTTAACGCCAGAGCAGCAATATTTCAGCTTATTCAGGCGATAAACATGAAATGTCATAATTTGACTAAACCAAAAGGTTTGGGAAATATATGCGAATAACTTCTGTCCTTTGTTCTACTTAATTAACAGCAGCCATGTTTTTGGGCCGATAAAAAATTCCACATCAGTTCTCTGCAGAATTAGCCGGGTAACATTTATACTTGGTTTGGTTCTTGATTCAGTTGTTTCAGAGAGGAAAAGTTTAGAAAAAAATTTTGACGACAACAGACGATAAGTGATGGCCTATGGTTCCTACTCCGGGAGAATACCACAGTAGGGTTCTTTAACGTGCGAGGAACGTGGCATCTTTCCCAACACGGTGCACCACTATGGTTTGCGGTCAGTTTTTCCGTATTATAGCCTGACAACCCCAGTATGTAACACACCAGGGGTACCCCATTCCACCACCTGGGGCACACAACCCATTTGCTCTGTGGGCAGAGCGCCCTAGCCCCCGGCTAAGGTTCTGAGCACTATTAAGTCGCCTTTTACGACAAGCTTAGCGCTGCTGCAGGCCTATTCTTTTCACACCGGGACCTGCACTGGGCTAAAACTAAACAAAGCAATACATTGATTTTTATTGAAACCTGTTCAATACTTTAAAAACCTTAGGTTGGAAGTAACTAAAATATATATACAACAACTGAAAAATTATTGTGTAGTCAGGTATTTTTTATTTCTTAAGATTCATTGAGACAGGCTTCAATGTCAATTTGATCGGGGCACGAAAACCACGAAATTCAATACCTAATTAAAAATCGCTCTACATCGTATGCTTAATACTGAATGAACTGTATTTTCTATATACAAAATAGATCATGAAAATATTTATTGTGTACAGAAGCGTTTCTTCTACATTGATGTTAATACGAAAAGGAAACGGAACTAACTTCGTTCCCATCTGTACATGTACAATAAACATTGATGGCGAATGGCGAAAAAACACAGATGTAGGTAATGATTCTGTCTTTTACATACAATTATTCAATATTATCAGTTTTTTTATTCTTATGTGGTCTAGCAGTTTTAGGTTAACGAAAGACGAACTAAGTATTTTCAGACAAACCTTACGAACCATTTAACTAAGACCCTCCCTTCAATAATGAGTTCATTTCATCGAATCGTTAACAGTACAAGAAATAATTAGATAGAAATAAACTCTCACACGGTACACCAAATACATTTTTCATCTTTAAAATCATGATGAATAAATGGTTTTTGAAAAAAAAAACATATATCAATAGTTGATTAGTTTGACTTAAAAATTAAAAAAGGAATCTATCAAATGAAAGAAAAAATATTCATAAATAATAATATTGTAATAAATACAATAAAATACACCTTCAAACTGAAGAATCGGTGACATACCACGCTTTGTACCTACGAATCAATGTGAATTATTTCACAAAAAAACCCAAACAAAACAATCAAAAACAAAAACAAAACAAAACAAAACAAAAACATTGAGTTCGTTATAAGCTACATTATGACAGACTTTAAATTGGAAATCAAATTCAACAAATATAATAACATACGTAAAATTGTATAAGTATATAATCAAATATGCATTGTTATTTTCACACAATAACATGTACCACAGAACACAATGTTCACCATAATGATTACAATAATGGGTAGTATGTTAAGTATTTTTGATTTGTTTTTCATATTACAAATTGCAAAGCACATGTAATAGTTTTATCATATATATGTTATATCATTATTCTAACCCCAAAACAGGAAGTGTTTGGTGCATTTTGGTCCCGATAATAGTCATTCGACTAATTCAGTGGAGGTCTTCAGCTGGTAAATCAATGACTTCTAGTAGTCTTGCCTACTTGGGTAATAATGTCACTCATGTATGACGCATGTACCATAAAACACAAGTGAAACAGGTGTATCAAATGTGTAATACGCATGTTTCTTGCCACTCATGGGAAACATGCGTGGCTCACATACGTTAACATGCGTGTGCTACGAATGTGAAACGCAATTGTCAGAAAACAGAGGTATCACGCTTATGTTCGGAATACGCATGTGAAACATGTGAAATGTACATGTGTTATGCATGTGTTTGAAAACGCATATAATACATGTGTTAGGAAACGTATGTAATACATGCGAAATTTACATGTGTTACACATGTGATTAATGTATAAATGAGTGCTAGTCATTGTTTCAAGTTGTTATGAAATTGATGCTTAAATATTGTTAAAATAAATTCCGCAGTCTGTCCAATCCCATGATAAATGCTCATTTGCATTTAGATTTTTGTCTGTAGACCACAGACTGTGATAAGTTATTAATGGTATTAGTACATGCATGTCTTAATACAGGTGAAAAATGCAGGTGAAAATGCATGTACAGTATTCAGACGACCTAACAGACGAAAAAAAAATCTAATTACAGACAGTCTGTTTGTATAGGTTAATGGAAAACAAGCCTATATATATAAAGGTCTGAAAAATTCCCAACGATGTTAGAACTGTCAAATTTGCGATGCACATTTTTTGGTCGTTCCCTCCGGGGGACTCGAACTTGTATCGCTGTGACATCTATGGCAACATCGCCTGCACGAAGTCCAGCGCCTTAGACCACTCTGCCCGCTAGGCTATAGCTTTCGCTGGCCGGGTAGGATTAATCTAAGGCTGCAACGTATATTAGTACACAATGTATGGTAGTACAGGACAGTTCATTTAGATGTTATTATGCAGGATAGGGGATCAAATTAATGATGCATGTCACAACAAATCAATATTTTACAAACTTCTAAGAATGTAACGACTATTCGTTAAATGTGCTCACACTTATTGGGTTAAACAAGTTGCAAAATAAGTGTAAAAATTACATGATTAAATTAATGTAATTAAAAAAAAAAACCCTGAATCTGAATTAATTTGATGTTTATATGCACAAAATAAATGAATGAAATGTGTTGTGATGCAGGGGGGTATCAGAACACCTGCACCCTAATACATTCCATTCATTTAGTTTACGCATATAAATATCCAATTTCAATTCAATACCAGGCTGTAACAACTGAAAGAACAAAACAACTTTGCAAATAAATGAAAAACAAATCAAATATTTGAACAACCAGGCATGAAAAATTGGAATATTGACACTGCTATCTTTTAGAAAAAATTGTCATATGTATTGATTGCAATCTTAATTCAAGTAAAGAAGCATGAATTCTATATTTATAAGGAGTCTCTGTCATGGGCTGTTAATACGGCGAATTTCGTCTATACTACCCCGTCAGATAGTAATGATATGATAAAGTACTGAAGTCAAATTCAAGTAAAAAAACGTCCGTTTCAGAAATGGTATAACTAAATACCAAAAAAAAAAAAAAAATCTTCCACACCTTTTGTAATGGGTTTCTCTGCCCTATACTATAATACCCCTGTACAAAGCAACACCTAGATAAGCTGTATTGTACTTCCATCCATCGTGTACTAAGTTGCAACCCTAGATTTATACTACGAGGAGGAATGACCCGTCAGTGAAAGCTTTATCTTTTAATATTCTAGCTTGCCGAGTGTTATAGCGCCCTGGACTTAGCGCAGGCGGTCATGTCGTAAATGCACATTGACAGGTCTTACATCGTTGGGATTTTTCCAGACCCATATCATAAATGTATATATGTATATATAATAAAGTCTTAAGCAAGGTTGCAAATTTGCGAGGCAAAGTTGGTCGCTCCCTCAGCGGGATTCGAATTATTTCTCTTGTCTGACAACTATGGCAACAACGCTTGCACCAAGTCCAACGCTCTAGACTACTTGACCAACTAGGCTATAAAATATAGATTTCGTTAACCAAGTGATTCTTCCTCGTAATTTAATCAAGAGCACAAACATTAGCACATGATGTAAATGAATGGGACAACCTCTGATGGTATCTTGTAAGATAGTAGAGAATCTGCAACATTATACAAATACAACCACCTCAAGTATATTATACATAAAATCAGTCTAATGGGATGTAGCAACTCAACCATCTTACTTGCTATTGCATTACTATGTAGAAACATAGCATACGTATAGAATTTTAATACAAATACAATGGATGCATGTGTGTATATAATCAAGTCTAAGCTACACCCCAACTCTATGTATGTACGAGCTCGAGATCTGCGGAGGGAACGACCAAAACCTTGCTTCGCAAATTTGACATTTCTTACATCGTTGGCAATGTTTTCAAACCCTTCTATGCTTGCGTTATCTTCCCTGGATGGATCATTTGATCCGATAGAGCAGTGTAGAGAATTGAGTCGTCGCATTCTGAGACGTATATTTATACTAGAAATGTAAAGCATCACATAAAAGTGTACATTAAATTTTGAGTAGGCAGTTCTTTTAAATATTAATTGATATATTGACTAAAAATGAGGAAATTATTTGTTTCCGTTTGAAAGTTTGAATGTCAATATACTGTAGTACTTTGTAGCCTTGGGATTAGTTACGATGCACAAAAAACTCAGTTTTCTTTTTCTGATTGTTTATTGGATCGTTGGTAAGTCCATTATAATTGCATTAATGAAATAAGTATATTACATATTACCTTTAAGACAAGGGTGAAATGATCAATCTTGTACTTTCAATTAACGAGAAATGTGAATAAAGTTATTACGAAATGATGAAGAAAATGTCAAGGTAAAATTTTATCTGTACCTGAAAAATAAGGATTGAGTATTTGAATTCTACAGTATACTTTAATCGGTTTACACAAAAAAAAAGACTACAAAAAAAAAAATTAAAAAAAATAGTTGTCCTTTGTGATCCCTATGCCTACGCTGCAGTTTTGGACAGTCACTTGAAATTATTCTGTTATGATGAAGTACTTTATTCGTTATGTAAATACACATAATCGTTAGATTTATGTTAGTTTATTAAGTACTCCTCAATCTGAGAATCAGGCAAAATGTGTATAGAGTGTGACACATGAAGAAAAAATACACAGATTATTTATTGCATTAAACAAGTATTTATACCTCACAACCTCAAGAAATTACTGTCAAAGTATTTATAAAGTTTGCATTTTTATGATATTGATAGGTCAAATTTAGTTGAAAAGCAATATGGAAAAATGGCGGGAAGATTTGCCCGAAGTTTTTACTTATATAAGCAGTCAAAAATATCTATGACACCAATGCTTCAGTATAAATTTAAATAGTTTAATATTTGCTTTCTTGATGTATTTGAATATATTTGAGGCAAAAAAGATCAAATTGAGAATTACGATGTGCCACCCCTTGCCCGATTCTTACACAGAATGGTACTTGATAACATTACTTATAAAAATATCTTACTACATCTTTTTTTTTTATTGTTGATAGACTTTTAACCTGTTTGATATTTAGAATTGGAAGAAAAATTCTGACATACAACCAATGTATTTTAAATTTGTATTTTAAATGTGAAAAACGAAAGATTTATCTTCAGAATCATTAAAAACAGACAGGACAGAAAAAAAACACGCGTAAGGATTAATTTCTCTATATAACGTTATTGAATTTCATTTGGTTACTTATTTCGTCCTTGTTTATGTTTTTAAATGTTCGGAAACTATAAACTGCCCGATATAGTCATTAAAACTGTGAGGCAAAACCATTGGTCTGTGACGTGAAGTTTTAACAGTATGACCAGTCTGACATTATGATTAGTATTGTCTTGAATCGGAAACTTTGAGGTTGTGATGTGTCTTTATTTATTACGAAAGACCAGAAATGACACATCATTCTAATATTCAAAGTTTAATTAGCGTATAGATTTTTCATTTGAATAAAAGCAGGACAGAACAACTATTATTTTTATTATACTGGTGAAAATAGTTTTGAGTCTGTCAAATGAGTATTCAATGATGTCAACAAATTTCTGTTTTACGGATCATCTATTTAGAACACTTTTTATTATAGAATCAGAACCATTCAAACCAACAATCGTTTATGTAAATGATGGAGTAAATACTACACTCAACTGTGACGTAGATAATTATAGTGCTTCATCATGGTTTGGACCCTGTTTATCACACAATAACAGATGTTCCCCCAAAATTCCATATTATGATGGTTTGATAAGGGATCCGATGATTTCGAGTTCAATCAGTCTTCAAACGTCCAAAGGACAAGAAGAAGGAAGCTATAATCTACATATATCAAACGTTACTTCTAAAAACAAAGGCGATTATAAATGCTTAGGATTTAAAGGAAAATCAATACAAATTAAGAGATACGAACTGAAATTAAAAGGTAAGCATTTCCATTGGTATTGGTTTTTGATTTTTCTTTGGATTCTGCAATGGATTTTTCGCCTGTTCTTGAGCGATCCAGATCATCAGTAAATCTCTAAGCATACGACCCAATTGTCAACGTCACCTTTATTTTGCAGATCACTGCATTTACTAATGAAACATTTGTTGGGGATATTATCAATGACATTTCTGGTAGAGTTATTTTCTTAGGGTAACAAGTCGGGTGATGTCTTCAAGAAATTGCCAAAACCTTTTGCTGGTAGGTTGTTTTGTAGTGCGTACTGTGGCATTTTTATGTCGTATAGCTAAGATATATCTTATTATGATAAAATATTTATGTTCGTCGTCTTCGATAAGTATCAAACAGTGTCCAGGGTTGTCGTTGATATATTATATCGTATTAGACAATGCATGAAAGGTAAATGGTCGACTTTTATTATAAGACTATTTAAAAATATTTTTCTAAAAAGAACTTTATTTATGAATGCAATGTGAAATTTGATAGTACTTAGCAAGCATACGAAGCTATTAAACATTTTTGTTAAACAAAACCGAATATGATTGTGTCACAAAGATTTCCGGTTCTTCTCTGGGTTCAGTCTTTGAAAATAGTTTTGTAAATGTTTCTCTCATTACCATGCATCACATGTGTTTTAAAAGTATTTTGAGATGTAATCAGGAATGAAATATAAAAGAACGAATCTGTTTTCCTGCTTTTCGAGCAACGTCCAATAAAGCTACCATATTGTTGTTGTTTATTTTTTATTTGGTCTTACAATTTTACTTTAATTATAATCATTATTCCGTATTCAAACGTTTTAGTTAAACCATCAAACATATCAATTGACAACATCAGTTTTGACGGAAGTATTATCGGTACAGAGGGGAAAGATTTGGAACTTGTATGTTCAGTCATCAGTGGTGTACCGAAAGAGAACATGTCATGGTACAGAGGATTGTCTCTGGTCAAAACAGGAGGCCCTGGAAACATTTCTTACTCTTTTGTTCCTAAACGCGATGATCACGGTCGGACGTTTTCCTGTGCGGTTCAGAATGAAGTATTGAAAAAGCCGTTGAACAAAAAGGTTACTCTAAATATAAAATGTAGGTATTAACAGTGAATTTCCAATGCAGAATACAGTATTTAAAACACTACATGAGTCTTATATATATATATTTTTTTTAAATGTTGTTAACGGTATTTATGAAAAGGGTAAATAGAAAACATTGGTAGAAGATAAAAAAAAGAACTAAAGCTTACATTTTTACATATGATCATCTGGGCAAGATACACGACATCCGACCGAACCAAACCCCTTTTTGACTTAAAAATAGGCTTGGTTTCGACCAATAATCACTTTACCAAGGTACAAAATACACTTGAATTAATATCAAAGGACTTTAAAGAGTGTCTGGTTTTGTCAGCTTTCCGAAAAATTCAGGGATCTGCTTAAACAGAGGTTGGTGTACTTGCATTTGTGTGTCAGATAGTTAAAAAAAATACATCTATATTTTTATAACACTTTACAGACCTTCCAGTCGTTCAAACTCCCGCTAGAACCCAATCAGTTTCTATAGGAAACAACTTCACCTTACAGTGTCTGTCAGAGGGCAATCCACCTGCTTACTTGATGCGCATTCGAAACAAACGGACCATACTGAAAAGTTGTAACCATTTTACATGTAGCTTGACGCTGATTAGTTCACGTAAAAACAGTGGCAACTATACCTGTGAAGCGCAAAATGAATTAGGAATTGTAAATGAAACTGCATCAGTTAAAGTATTATGTAAGTATATAAGCAATGATCGTATATTGTATCAGCAATATAAGATAATTGGAAAACGTAAAAGTGGTACTGAACCCCATGCGGTAATTATGGGACTATGAATTTAAGCTACCACATATGTATACTTTCATAATTTTGGTGCTTGCCATCTGGCAATTAATACAAAGTACATGGTTTTCACCAAAAAGGGGTCGAGTGCTTAAATGTTAGCATTTTAGTTTAACTTTCACTCGGTCAGTAACAGGTCAAAAACGTAAGATATCTTAATTAGATATGAAACCTACTTATTGCTTATATTAATTAAACTCTTTCGTGAAGCCACATCGTTATTTAAATAACATTTTCATTTTGTTATCTTTAAGAATAATGCTACTACTACATCAATAAAAGTTAACAAATTTCGAAAAAATACATTTTCAATTACAATTGATTGAAATGATTGCTAACACTAAACTTTTTTTTATCGTGAAAAGGTTACAATCAATGTACATATTCATTACATGACACAGTTAATAAAAAGTAAAACGCAGATGGACAATAATTTCCGACAGAGAAGGAAAATGGGTAATTTAGTATTTTTTTTTCAATTTTAATTGTTATCTCTTTTCTGGCTAGTTAATCACTCTAATTTTGAAAACTATGGTTTCAGTGTTAGTATTCGTTCTTTCAAAGTCATTTTGAATAGTTTTTACCAATTTCATATAAATTTTTTCTCCTGAAGATCCACTTTGATGACACAGCCCAAGAGTTAAGTGTTAATGATGTAAAGATACACCAATACCACTTAGTCATGAATCAACTTATTTGAATATAAAACTTTCAGATTATTTTTCAGAATAAACGAACGTTTGAATCCTTAAAAAGGAAATAATATCTTGGTCTGCATTTTATTTTCTGTTACTGGATTATGAAAAATAATCAATAACATTTATCTTTGCTTTAAAGTGTTATCACTATACTCGCTGAGGGAGTATTGGATTTTGAGTTTATTTTAAACTGTATACCCTAATCCAACAAAAATTGTCCTTAAATGATGTTTGTTGTTTTTCTGAACTTTTGAAATATTTTTGTCCATATATTAAATTTGAGTTTCATAGTCTTCATTTATTTCATATGATACTGATAATGAAAAAAGAACAATAACTCAGTTTAAGATGAATTGAAAATCTGTGTAATATGCTAACATTGGTAAATACCTATAACCATTGCTTAATATTATAAAGATCGCCAATGATCCGTAGAAACATAAATATGAAACCTACTTAACGAAGTTTGAAGCACTATACTGTTTGTGCATAGCCCAATAAGTGATGGGTCATATGGAAACACGCTTGTTCCCCGCGGAATATACGGATAACTATTTTTAATACTTTAATATAAAATATCTAGATATATGGACATTATTTTCTTTTCTAACATGTTATCTAATCTCATTTAATTTTACGAGTTATACAATTTAATAATCCAAAATGTAATATTCTAAATAAAATCACTGTTTAGTTTTGTGGTAGGGATAGGTTTTTCACATTAACTGCCAGAAGACATTAGTTAATTTGATAAGGTTTGGATTCAACGTACAACATAAACGCTAGCGCATAGTTTAGGATAATCAAACTGCCATTTTAATGATTATTAATAATCAATAATGGTAAAAAATGATAAAAAAAACCCAAAATACCTGGATTTGCGGCAGTGGTATATGTTAAAGCAAACATTTTATACTTTGCAGTCATTGGAATTTGGCAAACAGGTCAATTCTCGTTCAATTTTAAGAATGTGTTATCGAAAATTTCACAGGGAGTGGGGTCACCTAGGGCATATGTTGCCAATGGACTAAAAGTTGAATAAAGTACTTTAAGATAATTTTTTTCATCAATACAAAACGAAACTTGTTAAATCATAAAAAATGATGGTATATATATAGAAAGGTCTGAAAAATTCCCAACGATGTTAGAACAATTTTTGGTCGTTCCCTCCGCGGGACTCGAACTCGTACCGCTGTGACATCTATGGCAACACCGCCTGCACAAAGTCCAGCGCCCTAGATCACTCGGCCAGCTAGGCTATATCAGAATATAGCTTTCGCTGGCCGGGTCATTCCTCCTCGTAGGAATAATCTAGGGCTGTAACTTAGTACACGATGTATGGTAGTACGGGACAGTTCATTTAGATGTTATTATGTAGGATAGAGGATCAAATTAATGATGCATGTCACAACAAATCAATATATATACAACGTCTCAGAATGTGACGACTCTATTCTCTACACTGCTCCATCGGATCAAATTGATACTTAGTACACGATGATTGGTAGTACGGGATAGTTCATCTAGATGTTATTACGTAGGATAGAGGATCAAATTTATGATACATGTAACAACAAATCAATATTATACAACGTCTCAGAACCATGTACTACCATACATCGTGTACACCCCTAGATTAATCCTACGAGGAGGATTCACCCGGCCAGCGAAAGCTATATTTTTTATATAGCCTAGCTAGCCGAGTGGTCTAGGGCGCTGGACTTAGTGCAGGCGGTGTTGCCATAGATGTCACAGCGGTACGAGTTCGAGTCCCGCGGAGGGAACGACAAAAATTTGCTTCGCAAATTTGACAGTTCTAACATCGTTGGGAATTTTTCAGACCCTTATATATATATATATATATATACTCGTTTAATTAAGAATTTTTCCTCTTTATGCAAGAAGTTACTGTTGATGTGAGTTTCATAAAAAAATGTCATTTCAACAACTATTATTTCAATGTTTATTCTCTTTTGGTTGATTTAAAGATCCGCCAGATGTTACAATTTCGACAACAAACAATCGTGAATTACGTTGCAATGCGGACGGGGAACCAAAGAACACAAGTTTTGTTGCATGGAAACATTTTTCCGAGCAGGAAACCTTACTAAGATTGTTCAAAGGTTCAGAAAATCTTAGTCTTTGCTCTTCCTGCAAAACATACGAGGTTAATGGAGTGTACGTATGTGAAGTGACTAACGGCATTCCTGGTTCTGTTGGCAATAAGGTCACATTCGGAAAAAAAATTGTTAAACTGCAAGGTAAGCACACATTTTTAAAGGAAGGTACATTTTGACATTTTTTCTGATTAATTATAATTTTCATTCAGTTTTCAAATGCAGATGGGCAACGTAAGTAATTTTAATTTTTTCCTAAAGTATCCCCGCTAGTTGTAAAGACTTTTATAAAATAAAAATAATCGTATCTTTTTTATACTGCTTTTTTTTAAGGAATTCCTGAAATTTTGCCTTCAACAAAAGAATTACAATATGGGAAATACATGGAATTTGCAGCAGTTACGATCTATATTTACAGCATTCCTGAAATAACTAGTAAAAAGATATTAAGAAATGATACAGTAATTGATGAACCTTTACTATTAGTAACACAAACTAACGTGAGTGTCGATATTCATGGGAAGACTGTCATGATCACCGGATATACAATTAGCAAGCTCATAACGTCTGTGCAAGAAAGTGACTTTACCAATTATACATTTGTAATATCAAATGCTAAGGGGTCTGTTCATTGTACAGTTATCTTAAAAGCAAAAGGCAAGTAATACCTAAAGTAGTAATTTTGTTACACTTTGCTGCGTTTTGTGTTATTCCAAATATTGCAAGAACAGAAAAAGGCTTATATCTAAGGATTACTTACTTGAAATGTCGTATTAATATTCTCTACTAAGTTGAACCTTGAAATTTACACAACTATTTCAATTTTCTATAAACATATTTAGTAGAACGGAAACGTACTTATGTTTCAATCGAAATTGTTACATGCATTAGACCGTATAAAGGAAATATTGTTTCACATTTAATATTTTTGATCTCTACTTTAAAAGTAACTTTCCAAAATTCAATTTGAATTATGTATTTGGATCCTTCCTGCAAAGGAAAAAAGCCGTTTTTATAGATTAACTATATAAAAAAATAATAGTAGGTACATGTATCTAGATTATTTAATCGTACATTTTTATCTTGGTTATTTTCTCATCATATTTGGTAGGAAACTACTGAATTAGGTGTTGCCGAAAATCTATGAAATAAAAAAATCCTAGTATGCAAACAACTTTGTCTTCGGAATAACAGTATTATTTGATGAATTGTGTTTAATATCGGAAATTAAAATTACTCAAAGATGAGTAATGTAAAAGATCGAAATACAGTTGGTTCATGTTTGAACTTTGAAACCATGGGGGATGGTTCTGTCATTATTAAAATAAAGTTACAGATTAAGATACAAATCATAGACAACAGCCTCAAAATTATCTTTTATCCAAACTGATGTGAGTAACTATATTTAGTACATCTCTTTCATCGTATTGACATAAAAAAATAATTATAATAAACGTACCTCTGCGTATAACCTTGTCCTTATATAATTTCTAAAGTTAAGTCACGCTTTTCGTCAGATGTCATACTCATTATTTGCATATTTTCATAAACTAGATAACAGCTTAATTATAATTGTATTTCTATAGTATCAAAAATAATATTTAATCACTACCATACCTTACAATGAAGTCGGTAGCGTCGGAGACACACACATTGCAGTAATGATAAGTAGAAACCTTAACGGCGGATCAGAAAATACTTTTGTCGTAGAATATTATAGCGAATCAATTATGAAGCTTTGCCGTCATCAATAATACGTTTGGCGGCACTGTAACATATCGAATACATAACCTTGAATATGACACTGAATATTGTATTCAAATATATTAATGAATTTCTATTGTAATTCGACAACGAAATGTTCTATAAAACGAATGGTTAGTCTACAAATCAAACATTTAGTAGGAAAAGAGTGTCTGCGATGTCCTGTAATTTAAAGAGGTAGGGGGTTCTTAAACCCGAAGGCTGATAATCATTTTGACGGAAAAGTCGTATGTAAATGGAAGTTTTAGCACAGACATAGAGGGGATGTTCTAAGAAGTCTCCCAGAATCTCTTTGTTCGGGACACCGTAATTAGTTAAATGAGACTTACTAATGATCAAATATATTGACAATATATTACAAAGCGTGGTCCGATTTACAGACCAGTTAAAATTTTGAACTTCTTGACTGTAAGTTTCGCTCTAGTCACATCTGGGATAAGCGACCTTTCTGTGAAGCGTATTAAACTGTCTACCTTTGGGGTATATATTTCCTTGGACATATTAAATATGAAATTGACAATTGATTCATTGTTCGGAAGAGAGGTCTAAGTGATGGTTTCCATGTCTGGTGGCCGATTGTGATAGTTTGTGATAAATAAATGGAGACATTTGCATGTTATAAGGTGACAATATAAAGCAACTAAATCATAGGCACATTGTCGAATCGAATAAGTATTCAAGTAACAACTTTAAAATTGTGCATAAAAAAGTGAGTCTTATTTGACCATCAGTGGTTTTTACTTTCAAAAGCTCATGGTTCTGAATTATTTTTTCCCCAATTCAAATGAAAATCCAACAGAAAAAATTTAAAAGGTCCGCATTAGTTAAATGTAAAATATGGCAAGTCCAGCCCTAGGCACATGAAAATTTAGTGGTCATTTATAAGAGGTTGAAGGATAATTGAATTTCACCTCAGTGCCTTTTAATATTTCCCAAACGTATGATTTGTACCAAACGAATACACATTTACAGAACCCGTTAATTTTATATTTTAGCGAAAAAACTGGTCTGAATTATGGCCGATGCGATTTTCGTCAATCCTGAAAATTGTGAATTTTCCATGAAATTTCACTCTGGAAGCCTTGTACGTGTATAACTCCCAGTAAAGCTATTTTGAATTGTTTTCTGCCAATTTAGGTAAAACAAGATTAAACTGCTAACATCTTTCTTTTTAATTTGTTATTCAATATAATACAGATCCTCTCAAACTTCACCATAATAGTGATTTTCAAGTTTATGACCACCTAAAGATCTGCTACATTGCTGCATTGCTAATTCCTAAATGACTTATCTGTCTATTAATGTAAACTCCTTTTAGATACCCAAGTCGCGTACACCCTATGTGGTAAAGCCCAACTTCTTTCACTCTTTTCCAAAAAATGCGTCTACAAGAAATCGCCCGTCCGTGACTTTGCGGAGTAATGAATAGTGCCTTATGTTTTAATAAGTCTTAATACTTTTCGGATCATTTTAACTCCTTAATTTTAATCATTTCAGTTTAAGCTCATACAAGCTTTTTAACTATATAAATATCGTTACTTACCTCTCCACTGTGAATTGATATGGTCGTATTATTATCTGAGCTTTTCCTTAAACTGTTTTGATCACTGTAAACTGTTATATTAATTTCATTTTGTTGGGTTGAATTCAGTCTTAAAGTATTAGAATGCATTGCATATACATAATTTATTTGTATCGACATATGTAAAGCAATCACCGTGGTCTCAGAGTAGTATGCTCTTATCGAGTGCTGGGAGTCAAGTCCCAAACCGAGTCACACCGAAGACTTTAAAATAAGTCTTCTCCGACAAACACGTAGTATTTAGGTTAAATCTTCATGTCAGGAATACTCAGAGTCACAATAATGTGTCCGAATGGGATGATATGCCTAGCTGTATGCTGTTGTTTCTGTTAGCTAACACAATAGTGATCAAGCTTAGCGCGCCCCATGTAAAACGATGTTCCAACTATTGTTCGATATTTTTTATAGTTTTATTTGGTAAGGTATTGATTCTAACAATATATCAATAAATAACATAGCATTAATTTCAGATGATTTCAAGGCCACAAAAACACCAGAGGACACATGGAATGGTACAATTAGTCGAGAGGCTTCGATTGCTTTATCGTTAGGATCAGGTGTTTTTGGAACGTTAATAATAGCAATGTTGTATCGTTGCTATATATTTCTAAAGAACAGATTAAACTCACATACAGTCTCTCAGACTGCAAACACAAACAATGAAGTCCAGTATGACGAAATAAACGAAATAGAGCTACGTGGTGATTCTGACTCCATCCGACAAAGGCTAGAAGATCATACCCTTTTCATGGAGTCAAGAGCAGCAGAGCAATCAAGTATTGTAATTCCATCCCATGTGGAAGACACAAGAGAATGTAGCACGAGGGATCTCAATGCTGACGATAGAGAATACATTAAAGAGGGGAACGAATGGGATCATGAGTGTTCTAGTTCAAATAGTGAGACATATAGCTATGAATCATCCAATAGCTACATAAATATAAAATCGAACGTACGAAGTACGTACGAATCTCTAATCGTACAAAATCGTAGGGAAAATGACACGGGAAGCTATGATCAGGTTACTAGGGAATCACAAAATAGCGCAGACTATCACAACTTACGTCTGTGAAAAAAAACTTGTTCCAGCTATTTCTCTGATTAAGACCCCCGCAAACCTTTTATTTTGTTTGAGGTTTATACACATTTTCTCTGCATTTTCATCATTTGCTCTGTCAAATTTGTATAATAATTTTATCAATGACCAAGGATTATTTACCAATATAATGTTTTTTGTTTGTACATATCAATATATCATCTGTTTTGTTTTGATTACTGTTTTTACTGTGCCACAGACATAGAAAGCAGACATACATTCCACTCTAGTTCGTGATGGCATTTGACCTTGGAGTCAAAGGTCAAGGTCAAAAGTCGTCATATCTTGAACATTACACTCTACCTTGATGTGATACGCTTAAATGCCAAAGGTCAGATATCTAAGTAAAAAGACCAACAAAAAAGTTATGGCAGAAAATATTATGTAAAAAAGTGGATTATTACCATTTTATAATTACAACTTGTGTTAATTACGCGGCCAACAAAGGAAAACTGACTGGCTATATAGCTTACCAAACTCATGTACAATAGCAATCCAAGATAATACTTTACTCAGCGCAATAGAAGTCCTTCGAATAAAGGAACGAAATTGAACACTTTACGGAAAGATTTATTCTCACTATGCGGTTGGTAATCTTCACAATTGACATTTTTCGGCCGTTTACATAAATAAAAATAAAAATACCTACACAAGTATGTTTTAGTGATACACATCAAACTCCAAGATATGCGAAGTCATTCAGTAGGTCAATCAAACACAATTCAGAGGTATGGCTGTCAAATTACAAAGTTCGTTGATTAACCTACACTCGAAAACCATTATAAAAATTCGCACCCCACGAACAATAATACTTGTACAGTTTTACTTGTTCTTCATTTATTATGTGTACTCTCCCTATCTAGTCGTTCTTCTTCAATTATAGCATTTGATTACGTTCAAATCCGGGTTCCCTTCATTTTCTTTTAAAAGTATTCTTAGATATTAAGTACCACTCCGGATAAGAATCTTGCAAATGTGATTCACATTTTCATTCTTTGATATTTTGCTTACAATGTTATAGAAAACAGAAATCAGCTCGTTGTGTTTCATATAACCCTTGTTCTTAGGAGATGAAAAACATATAGAATGTAGTGTAGAATTCAAAATTAAGGGTGTTAACTCTGTAATTGACACTAAAATACAATAAAAACTATTGGATTTTCAGTGTTGATTACCTCCTAAGAGCAGACACATTGGAATGATTTATTATACAATTCATATATAGACCTTTTAGGTAACTCTATACAAACATTAAAAGGTGTAGGTTTTTGGGGCGTATTACATATTAAAGAATTTGCATGATCCTTAAAAAGAGTACTTCTTAAATATGGTTTCTATTATGTAAATAAATTTGAAATTAAATAACTCTTTATATAGAAACATGTTCAATACACCCAGAATTACAAGAGCAGAAATGAGGCAATTTTTTCAATGTATAAGTGTGTAATGATGTTTTGGGGCCAGCTGCAGCCTGCCTCGTAGAATTGAGGGATTCCTTGTAATTCATTGAAGACCCTTTGGTGGCCCTAAGCTGACATTTCTTTTTATCACGGTGGGGTTGTTGTCTTTTTTACATATTCACGGTACTCATTCTCATTATTCAATTGTGTTATCTCAAACGGCGCATGCACAGCTGGATGAGTCAATCCCTCAGAAAATGCTTGTAACACCTGCAATTCTCATTCGCACACTAAAGAGCGTCCAGTGAAAAGATACAAAAAAGCAAGATAAACAAACAAAATAAAACTTATATACAGCTAAAACAAAAACGAAATACCCGAAAAGAAGAAACAAAAGCCGACATTGCTTAATCTATCACTCTATGTTTTATCTTTGAAACATTCAATTTTCTTGTTTAAAAAATGTGTATTTAATTTTAACATGCCACTGTTATCAAACCCCGATTGCTTCTTTTTCGTTTTCTTTTTTTTTTTTTTGTCATTATCAGCAAATTGACTAAATGATACTTATATCTGATGAAAGTAAGCAAAGTTTGATAAAAAAAAATATGGTAAATGGTAGGTTTGCAATAAAGATTCATAAAAGCTGACTCATTTGTCCATTTCGCTTGATTAATAACATCTTGTGTAGATAAACCAAGCCTTTTGCTTCATGTGGAAGCCGAACAGGTAAAACTGACCTTTGAAAAATGTAGACACATGTATTCCTGATTGTTCATGTTTTTTTCACCACCTTGTCACAGTAGATGTAACTCTGGGAATATGTTGTTTTACATAACTGAGAAGCCATCCTTGGCTAGTGCGATTGTTTCTCTGAATGGTTTAGTTTGTAGGGTGTAATCATTGCTGCAATTGACGACACACTACCCATATTCGCTTCTTGTGCAACTCTGAAGCTGTTTTATAAACCTGCAGCAGGATTATCTCCCCCGAAATTTTCACGTCATTAGATCAAGGACTCTGCCATTATCAATGGATATGGGTCCCCCTTGACAATAGAATATTTGAATATATTAAGTCTTGTTTCAAAATCTCCAATTACATTGGATACCATAGCTGAGCCTGCCATGCTTAACAACATTTCTATTTTTCTTCGAGGAGATCTTTGCGGCTGATTTTGTTAGCACGTTCAAATCCCCGATCTATATCTGTTGGTTTATAGCCACGCGATAACAAATGACCACGGAGTTCATCTAGACTTTTGTTGGTGGTATCGTCAGAAGAACAAATACGCCGAATTCGAAGTGCCTGACTCTATGGTATGCTTTTAGTACAATGTTTTGGATTACAACTATTGGGAGATAAGTATTGGTGACTATCAGTTGGTTTGCTGGGAAGATCCATCGACATTTCCCCGTCTTTTACAAACGTAGTAGTATCCAAAAATGTGATTTTAGTGTCAGAAATATCATGGGTGAATTTGATTGATGGATGAACATTATTGGCATGTGTGATAAAATTGTCTAAAATTTGTTTCGACTCAGTCCATTTCATGTCAACATCATCGATGAATCGAAACCAAGAGAGGGGTTTCGATAAAGATGTTGAGATTATTTGATTTTCTAATTTACCCCTGAAGATGTTAGCATACGAAGGAGCCATTTTGTTCCCATAGCTGTACCATTGATTTGGATATATATATATATATATATATATATATATATATATATATATATATATATATATATATATATATATATATATATATATATATATATATATATATATACGTTGACTTCCTGTTTGTTTCCAGATGGATGGCTGTTTGTACCCCCTTTTTAACATTTATGTGCCTTTCTTTTAGGCTTGTGATTATGAAATGAGGTTATTTCTATAATATTCATTATATCGGTTGTCTCATTTTGTTTAAATAGTACTTCAATTAAGAATCATTAAACATGTGATTCATAGAATGTTCTGTAGATTTCAAAAGTAAGGGAGACAACTCTGTAATTAAAATAAATAGAATCTATTAGAATATTGATGTTGATTATCTCCTAAGAGCAGACAGATTTGAATTAATAATTACACATTTCATTATATACACCCATAAAACATCTTAATAACAAAAATAAAAATATGTAGCCCTTTTTTTAGGTGTATCATATATTTTACAGAATTTGCATGAATCTTGCACAGACTACTACTTAATATCTTCTTTCACTGTAAATTTTCCCTCTTGTCATTTTTTAAAAAGAAATATTGATTGGATATTGTTTTAATGTTATTATTGCTCAGACAATACTATAGCCTGAGTCTGCTTACTAACAATCTTAAGAATGAGTATTGTGAAGGTTTCGCATTCCAACGGGAACAAATTGTGCTCCTTTATACAAAATGAAAAATTCCTTAATCTTACGAGGCTGACTTCATAGTTGATCTGATCAAAAAGAAAGAATATCGTTTGGTTAGATCCTTTAATCTCAGTTTCCGCTATATAGATGACGTATTATCTTTAAACAATCCTAATTTCGGGGATTTGATACATCGCATCTACCCTAAAGAACTTGAGATAAAGGATGCTACAGACACTTTGAAGTCAGCCTCATATCTTGACCCACACTTAGGAATCGATGGTAAAAGAAAACTATTGAACAACTGTAGGACAAACGTGATGACTTTTCCTCCAAAATTGTCAACTTTCCTTTCATCTGTGGCAACATTCCTTCAGCACCTGCGTATGCAGTGTTCATATCAAAACTCATACGTTATGCCAGAGCTTGACGAAACTACGCAGACTTTTTGTATCGCGCAAGAACTCTAAAAATAGGCTTCTGGAACAGGATTATGTTGCTACAAAATTGAAGTCATCACTACAGAAGTTTTATGGTCGTCATCAAGATCTCGTGGATCGTTTTGGTGAATCCATCTGCACCATGAAAACTGATTTATTTAACGGGTCATAGTTTTCCTTTTTTCGTTTGTCTACCCCCGGACTTAACTTTTTATGAGCAACTCGGCAGGTGTTTCTAGAAAAGCAGAGGGCACTTACCCTATCGGTGCACCTGGTCCATGTTCCCAGTTTTAGTGGAGTCCGAGTTGCTCATTTGCTTTTGTTACTTTGTATGTATGATTTTAGTTGCGTTATGTTCTTTGTTGTGTATGAATGTTTTCCATGTCTGATCTTTTGTCCCTGGATTACATTCTTTTGATTACCGCTAGTACCTTGGTTCCCTTCATTACTTTCTCATAAAGAGCACTGAGAGACTTTTGGTTTAAATGGAATATTAATGAAGTAGATACAATTTAATAGTTAAAAGCAGGGGTCCAAGTTTACTTCCTAGAATGGAAGGTCCTGGACTTTGAAATTTGAAATCAAAGGCTCACTTAAGGTAAACTAAAAATCCTTCATAAAGCGGCAATGAAAAGAGTTAAAGATCAAGGACCTAGGTAATGAAATTTTGAAAGGTCGTAGGTCCGACATTAAGAGTCCGGACCTCTAACCCTTGAAAAAGCTGTACTAAACTTGCAGAATATTTTACTTGCCAAAGTTATGAACTCATTATTATTAGAAATCTTTTAAATTGTTCATCATTTTATATGCAAATATTTCATAAATGCTTTTCATAGAATATTTTTATGTTATCTTGGAATTGTGTGAATGATGGTAATGTATTTTGTATTCAGAATTTAAATAAAAAATATTGTTTTAATTTCAGATTTGTAGAATTTTCATATGGAAAATGATTTAGACTAGAATGCATTAATGATTTTAATTCATGACATGCAATATATTTATGCATATTGTGTTAATTTTGTTTGTTTAGGAAATGAGATTTTGTAATAACAGTGGAAACCTGCCTAAACCAAATAGTCTAAGATTTGGTGCATTTTGCACCGTATGGACCTTTTCTGCATAATAATCATAACAAAATGCCATATATATAATATTATATTATATGGAAAAAGCTCTCTTATGATTATGATTGAAAAATATTTAAAACGTAAAATTGTTGCAATGTTATTTTGTTGTTTACAAAAATTGAAATACGTTGCTTTTTGAGTCTCCACTACAACATGTTCTGCAAAGTTTTTATTTTGTTTTTAAAAGAAAGGGCCTTTTACATAAATACGGTCAGTGCCTCCATTTGTCAATGTTTCAGAAAAAAAAATATTTCAATTGTATTTGTATATACATATCTATTTTTCATAATACATCATGCCATCTTAAAAACATATTATCATTTTTATTGTAGTATTTTAAAGATTTAAAGATTGTATTTATCACGGAAATTGGCATTTAAAGTATGTAGTACACGCATACAAGGCCATATGTTTGTTTAAAGATTTAATATAAAAAATGTTTGTAGGTAATTTCATTATCTTTTAGAAAATTAAATTATTGACTAGAAGATTGCTTATCTGGAAAGAATATTTTACTTTTACTATCATTTTTATTCAGCGAAATGCCTTAGGAAAGCATTAACATACATTTGTCTACATGAATTTATTCCTGCTCAATGAAAAAAAAAAACTTACTTTCCAGGCCTAATATATGCACTAGACATAAACACAGAATTTGTCATTCAGATATATAACAATAATATGCAATAATAACCCTTCTGAAAAGAAAAATGTTAATACCGATACTGTTAATTTGATATCTTCATATATGACCAGACATATGTTTGTCTATCCATCCATCCGTCTGTCTTTCTGTCTTTCTGTCTGTCCTTTACAGGTAGGAGTAAGTCCATATACAGATATAAGAATTATATTGTATTCCACAACTACCAATTGATTGTCAGGTTCATTTCATAGATGTTGTTTATACTTTAATAGGACAAATAGCATGTCATCAGCCCTCTCATGAACATTACTGATGTCAATCCTGCACAATTTTCCAAAACTGATGTCAATCCTGCACAATTTTCCAAAACTGATATAATTCTTTATCTTTGGCGACATCAGAGGTTATAATGGAGAATAATGCTGCTATAAGCACTAGGCAGTGTCACATGAAATATAAACATAAAATATAAATACATGTAACATGTTTTATTCACTGATTGCCTGATACAATTTTCTACCAACAGAAAGGTAGGAAAACATTCATCATTAGTGTAATACTGTGATATTAGGTATGGTAAATATATTAAAGAGACAATAACTCAACCTCGATGTTAACATATTGATACTTGTACATGGTTTTTTGCCCATTGCCCATGTTAGCAGCCCTCAACTGATATCACCCCTAGTGCTAAAACCTTCTTGGCAGATGGAAAGATGTTGGGCTTATAAGGAGAAAATGAAAAATATCATGTATCAATTGATTACCATTGCAACAGGGAAAATTCAGCAAATCCATACTACACCCAACGAAACATTATGGTTTCCCATTTTAGCGTTCGTTCGATAGGAGTACTAATATTTGGTTAAAGACAAATCCTTCTATTGTTTCTGCGCATAATACTGTGAGACATGCATTTTACAGATTTAAGATGCGCGTTAAATGCGTAAGGAATATATAAAGAAAATTCAAAATATTATTTGCAGTTTTAGATAGATGGATTTGCCTTGAAACGTGTGATAGAAGCTTTTATCCATTTTTGTTAATTCATTATTTTGTTAACTTTAATTTATATGCTTAGACTATTATTATTTTTTTTTTGTTTTTTTTTATCCAACCGCATTACTTTTTGTATCACATAACGTAACCTGGTATCACTGGTGAACTCTCGTGTATATGTGATAACTTTAGTAAAACGTATCCGATTTTTTTTAATATTTGTTTTACATATCGTTCCTAGGGACATGGCGGAGGGTCCCATAGTTTATGGAGTATGTTGCCCATCTCTTATGAATATAGGAAGCTGGACGAAATGTTATCATTAGAGTTAATAGAAAACGTATCCGATTTTAATTATTCATATGCCAATGTGTTCCATCTATTATGCCATTTTTGTTTTTAATTTTTTTACGGGGTAAACTTGTCTTGAAATGTTTTAGACTTATTATTGGTAGACTTTTTTCATTATTATTGTCATTGTCTCTATTACAAAAATCTTTATCAGTATGTTTAAATGATATAGTTTCGATTGATTCCCCAGTGTGCAGACTTTTGATAAAATTTCAATATCACAACTCATACGCTATGATGAGCTTGCCAAAACTTCACAGCAGTTTTGTACTGTGCTAGACTTCTTAAATTTAGGCTTCTCGAACATGCTTATCCAGGGACAAAGGCCAGACATGGAAACAGACATACACAACAAAGAACATAAAGTAACTAAAATAGTACATATAAAGTAACAAAAGCAAATGAGCAAGTCGGACTCCACTAAAAATGGACCAGGTGCACCGGTAGGGTAAGCGTCCTCTGCTTTTCTAGAAACTCCCGCCGAATTGCTCATAAAAGGAAGTCAAGTCCTGTTGTAAACAGACGAGGAAAGGAAAACTATGACACTTTGAATAAATCAGGTTTCATGGTGCAGATGGATACACCGTAACAATCCATGAGTTAATGATGACGACCATAAAACTTCTGTAGTGAGGACTTCAATCTTGTATATGTAGCAGCATAGCCCTAGTTCCAGAAGCCTAGCAGTAAAAAGTCTAGCGCGATACACAAAAGTGCGTAGTTTCGGCAAGCTCTGACATAATATATGTGTTGTGATATGAAAACTCCATACGCAGGTACTGAAGGGATGTTGCCACAGATGAAAGGAAAGTTGAAAATTCTGAATGAAAAATCATAACGTTTGTCGTAAAGTTTGGTCAATAGTTTTTCTTTACCATCGATCTCTAAGTGTGGGTCAAGATATGAGGCTGACTTCACAGTGTCTGTAGTATCCAATATATCAAGTTCTTTGTTGTAGATGCGATGTATCAAATCCCAGAAACTAGGATTGTTTAAAGATAATACGATTAAATGATCTAGCCAAACGATATTCTTTTTTTCTGATCAGATCAGCTATAAAGTCAGCCTCATAGGAGTGAAGGAATAGGTCAGCAAGTAAAGGAGCACAATTTGTTCCCATTGGGAAAAGCCGACCGTTTGTTGAAAAACACGTCCACCACACTGGACAAATATGTTGTAGATTAAAAAATTCCAGTATTATGTATACATCTTCCTCTGTATATTTGGAAGATGATTTTGAACTATTTCTTACAAAGTATGAGGAATGTCTATCACCTTTTCCAGTTGTAATTCTCGGAGTATGTATTTCTGTATATCTTTTTGATTACCCTTCTTATCTTGGTTCCCTTGATTTTCCTTTCAGTTTATTAATGTCAAATAGTATATAAAATTGTATTATAAATGAACTTGCTCATAACGAAACATTTGAAAAAAACAATGCCTTACAACAATTCCAAAACCAATAATACCGAGCTTTGAAAAAATGGAAATTTTCAATTTACCTTGCCACCATCATCGTCTACCTACGTCATGTAAACGTACGTCATAATTATATCTCATATCCAAGTTCTCCTTCTCTATAGACTATCTTGCATGACAACAACGACTTCCAAGTCTTCTCCCCCCCCCAAAAAAAAAAAAAATATAAATAAATAAATAAATAAATATAAAAAAAATGAGATAGGTTGTGAGAACTACCTATACATCTACTCCATTATTCTAGACAACATTTTCCTAAAGAATTTATCTTTGGTGTTTGGGAAATTGAAGTAACGTATTTGGCCGTTATTGTCGTGCGTGTTCGTTATATTGAGGTGGCTTTGCGGTGAATCATTATTCCCCGTACTCATGCGATTACTCTTTTCATGGTTTACTTTGACTCCATCTTGTGCTTTATACTGGATACATTTATATGTGTTTCAAGTCTAAGCGAGATCTCATCATATTGGCAACTTGTTCTATGAGCGCACTTGCAAGTTGTTTTTCAAGTATTTTGTTTTCATGTTTAAAGAAGCAGGTATCATAATAATATTATTACTAAAATATTTGATATCTATCATAATCATAAAAAATCCACAAATTTCAAATGAATATACAATTATATCAACGTTTTAAAAACAGTATATTCAGCATCAACGTGATATGTATAGGAGTAACAAGATGAATTCAGTTTCATCTATAGTACTCTAAATGACAGGTATAATTGATCAAGTGGCATTTGTTTGTTTTCTTTTTAACAAAATGCAAGGTAAATAAAAGAATGTTAAAAAAAGTTACGTTCTCAAATCTTACCACAACGATCCCGGGGATTTGCACATTTCATCTTGTAAAAAAAAGGAACATTATGTGACACAGATTCAGAAAGGTACAAATTCAACATCGTTATACATGAAACGTGTAGATATTCACAATCGTGCTTATTACAAATTATAATGAGAGATGAGTCATCGTGAAGATAAAAACGGCAAGACGAACTGATCGGGTGATCACCGCAAATCGGTAAATTGAAAAAAACTTATGAATTATGCAAATATACTTCAAAAAATGATTACTCCACAACAAATATGTAATATTGTGTTTGTAATCCAGGTATTTATTGGGTAAAAAAGGTGGGTTATGATTAAATCCAAAAAGTGTAACGAACTGTCCAATATAGCCATGTGTCCTTGCACGGTATATTAAATCATCCTCAGATGTAAAATTATTATCAAAACTTTTTTGAAAAAATATGTCATCGACCGATGAAAGAAGGTTGTCCTTGGCTTTACGATAGAGAATTTTATGTGGAAAGCATGAATAACTACATAATCCAGGACAAATATCATAACAGCTTTTCAAAGAACATTGTTTCTTAACTAAGTTTATTTCTGTTGTGAACATGGGTAAATTTTTTTGCCTACCATGTTTTAATTCATTGACCATATATTCTGTATAACCAAACTTAGTCTGATTTAGATTATAATTATTCGGTACTGAAATCGGATATTTTCGTCAATATTGAAAAAAAACAACCCTTAAATGCAATATGAAATCAATGTGAAAATGTAATGATTATACTAACATACATGATATACTTGTTGATACAACAACTGTTATTTTGATAGCAAAATATGAGGAAATGTTAAGAAGAAGTGTAAGAAAAAAAAACCAAATTGACATTTTTAATGACGAAATCGGTTAAAATATTGTCTTGTAACTGGTGTTTGTCAGTCAAAATAAAAAAAAAATAATTTGCTAATTTTATTTACAGAAACGAATACATTAACCAAGTCTTTCTTTACTTTTTTTGCCACGTCTTTGTTCGCTTTTTATTGCCACGTCTACAGTTGACATTTTTAAAAGTTATAGGAGGTAATTTTTAAAAATAAACAGCATTCATATCTATCATTACACCTTTAGGAGAATACTTTTTGTAAACGGTGTAATGCTGAAAAAAAGATTTATCCAATTGACATTAGCTTTGATTGGATCCATCAGGTCGCGTTGAAAAGCATTTACTATCCATAAGGTCGATGTGATGATCTCAACTTTTCTAAATAAACGAAAAGTTCAATTGCAATGGTTTACAAACTATACTGTATATTGAAAATCGTTTTGGTATGTTGATTTCAAACATTTTTATCAAGGTAGATATGCAGAAAGCTTAAGAGAATTGACAGTGTCAAAAAAGGTTTGTTTTTGGCAAGTCCAAAAATTACTGTAAAGGTACAAATTTTTGCTATTGTCGCGGTGGCCAAAGAACTGCGAAAAATAGTACACTCGAAATTGCCTTTTAACACTATATGACGCTAATCATTTTTTGAAACCGTGAAAATTGATACCCCGAATATGCTCTGTTGACAGAATCCGCGAAAATTAGCAACCTTGAATATTAATACGTTTAAATTTAACTTAAACCATCTCTATACACAAATATTCTCTGCTAATAAGTTAAAAACTAAGACAATTCGTCTTACATTAATACGTGACATAGAAGTTTGTTTCAAATTAAAAAACTATAATAGTGATTTTCAATTCTAAAATGCCCTATTCGATACGATTGATTTGCAATCCTAGGGAATTCGGCACAAATAAAAAAAAAAAGCCTCGCGAGCCTCGCGTTTAACACCATTTCTTAGTCTCATCCGTATATTGTTTTTATTTCAAAATGATGTTTCTTCCCAACGCCTTTTCTATTTTAACACATGCAAAATCATTTAAAAGGATGTTTACTACAAGGTCACAAACATCTGTCAAAAAAGACAAGTCAATACATTTTTAAAATAAAATAATTCAAATAAATATTTGAAAATACTCCTTGAGCCTGTCATGTTTTCTCAGAGACACAGTAATTTTTTTTATGACGATTGTTCTTTTTAAAACCTTATCCTCTATGTTCAAGACTGTTTGAATTTTAGGCATTTTTAATACCCATCACCGGCACCCAATGTCACTTCAAGTTGAGTTGGCTAGTGTCGAAGTTCCATGTGCAATGTCTTGTTTTTTTTTATCTCCAGTTTTCATATGTAATTGCAATTCTTTCCGTTCGTGAATGTAAATTGCTTTATTTCCTGTTATAACATTCAGAATATTGTTTTGGATTTTTATTTATTTTAATGCTCCCACTACTGCCGCATTGGTTTGTTTGTCGATAAAATAACTCGTTGCATACTTAATCATTTTTATGTAGAATTACGGTATATTGACCTGACCTTTCATGATACACAAACCAAATCTAAGTAGATAATTTGTGGTGCGAAAATCTTTGTGTTTCTTCACCAAACAAGATGCCTTCAACAACAAAGAAATTTGCATCTATAAAGTCCTACATTTACATATGAGCCTTATCAAGATATATATCCTTCGCAGTAATAAAGAGACCATTGGTGTCCATTGAATAAATGAAAGAAGCTTTAATAAAGTTATAATATCGTGTGAAAGAGTAATCAAGGGAACCAAGGTTATAGCGGTAATCAAAAGAATGTAAACCAGGGACAAAGACCAGACAAGGAAAACAGACATTCACAACAAAGAACATAAAGTAACTAAAATCATACATACAAAGTAACAAAAGTAAATGAGCAACTCAGACTCCACTAAAAACTGGGAGGATGGACCAGGTGCACAGGTAGGGTAAGCATATATGTTCTTTCAATATACGATGACCATAATCGTCTACATTAGTTGCATACTTTTTGTAGCTTATGGCTAGAACTGCCCTGAAAATTGTCAGGAAATATTTTGATACAGACTTATGAAAAATTCCTTCCATGTTTCATTTTCATATATCGTTCAAATTCATAATTTTCAGATATCTTATTGCCATAGATACTTGAAATGACAATATTATTGTATACGATCGTAAAATGTGTTCAAAATAAAGAGAAAAAACCATGTATTATGGGAAAGTTATATTACATAAGCAAGTAAAGAATTGCACAGCAGAACAAATGGTCGCAAACATGAAATAATTTCTTGAATTAGTTAAATTGATCAAGAAAGATATTCTTAGTTACAAGCGTTTTGGATTGTTATGTAGTCAAGTTGTCATATATTGTCATAATGTAACGTGATTACATCGTCAGAAATCGATCTTAAATTTGTCTATCCTAAACCGTCTTTGTAGAATTTATCATTCAAGCTAAACGTAATCATAAGTGGCTTAATCATAATTTTCCATTAAAGTCCTTTATCATCTGCGAAATTATTTATCGCTGTCTGCTTTATACCAGACAGCGGTTAACCTTAAATGCCTGCAATACATGCTGAAAAAAGCTGTAAAGCTGTGTACTGTTTACTACATAATCAATATATAGCACTGTGATTGGTAGAGATGCACAAGCCTTTAAAATGCCAATTGTTATATACTCACTGCAGGAGATAGTTCCTAAATTGTTTTGCTGACAATACACATTACCTCTGGATTTACACTGTATCAATGGTACATTGTATGGTATGTTGTTTTAGGTTGTTTTGTACGTTATTATTTTTCTTGGGGGGTTTTTAGATGATAAGGTTTTTACTTCTTTTGTCTGTATTTAGGGGAGCTTTATTTTTATATATTTCCTATTGCACTAGCCCGGAAGAAATACAATACTGGTAGATAGGTGCGAGGCTTAGTGGAAGGTATCCATAGTAAGTATCTTACCTTAGTTGTTGTGCATAGGACATCATAATTATGTCGTCGATCATGAAAGTTTTCGAATTTCAATTTCATATAGAAGATGGCACAGCTTCAAAATATACACTAGTGCGTAAGACAATTGTATTAGTTCTTGTATTCAATTTTCTATTTAATCTTGAAATTTCAAAGTTTCTAGAGCTAGTTCTGATATAGCTTATGAGAGTATAGTCATCGACACGTAATCAGCATTCTTACATTTGCTATGTTGATAAGTGATTGATATTTAGGATTGTTTATCAGTAGGTTGCTCAAATTGTTATGATACCTAAATTGTGATCAAGTGAATGAGTTAATTTCCTTTCTTCGATTTATTTTGATATGAAAAACCAATATAGTAGGTCTTCCACTGACAACATATTTGATTAAAAGGGAAACTTTTTTATTGTGTATTTCTGTTTTCCATGTCTAGTCTTTGTCCCTGGATTACATTCTTTTGATTACCGCTATAACCTTGGTTCCCTTCATTATTCTTTTACAATGATGACAAATACCAGTTTGATTTGTTTGTTTGTTTGTTGGGTTTAACGACCGAGCAACAATATGTCAGCTATCTTCAGGCGATGAACTTGAAGTGGATGATAAAATGAACATAAAATGATGATAAAATGAAAAATGGGATTGGACACAAAGATAATGGGGTCGACAAATTTTGATTGCCACTGGAAATAGGGAGATGTGTATAGGGTCGTATATTGAATGAATTCGAAGTGTAAATGCATTGAAAAATTCAAAATAATGATTTTTTAAACATAATACAAAACTTGTCTAACCAAAGACTAATGCTGTTTATATTTTGTATGTTGAAAGTATCATCGATGTCTGGGCATGAGGGCTACATCGTGGATGGGAGCTACAGTATGCCGACAATCCAACTACAAGTGCAAAGTGTACTATGTATAGTGTCCAGCAGCTTTAAGGGTTTAGAGAAGGTACGTCTGTCTGTCTTCTGTGTTGCTCCTGTATGCACCAAACTTGTAAGTGGTCTGGGCATGGATAAACAAATAAAACTGCTGTCTAATCTGACTTAGCCTTATGAATTAATTTAGAACATGTGTTTAATAAGATTTGTCTGCTATCCCCTTTGCATGTTTTTCGACAGACGACCGTACATTTCCTACTCTAAAGAAAATCGTCTTCAAAATTATAAAAAAGAAATGTAGTTTAACAGAGGTAATTGGATGGCATTCTTTATGAACCAATTTGATTGGTGAGTCTTCTGTAACATTATGACGACACAAAAAGTCGTGAAATGTTAATCTTGTTTCGATGCTCATTCTTGATGATGTACGCACTGTGTATTTATACCTCTTTCTCTATAATTTAAGACTTCAGCTGAATTATTAAACTGATATGCAGGATTATATGCAGGATGATATGCAACTGATTAAATGCAGTGAAAGTCATTTTCATATATTGCATTTATAACACATTATGAACATCAATAACACTGCAACGACCTTTCCAAACAATTTAGTAGAAACCCCAGAAAGCGTGTACACATACGGCCAACGTTGTTGATTGTTGGCACGGTTGGCAATTTGTTGACATTGGCACACCACCACCGGACCAACATTGGGCCAACGGGTGTTCGCCTACTGTTGTGTGTATAATGTTCGGCACTCGACACATGCCCAACAAGTTAAATTGTCTATGTTGGTCTAATGAAAGTCCAGTACGATACATGTCAATGGTTAGTATGATGTTGAGCAGACAACATCATGCCAACGGTCTATGAGGAAGTCGATACACATATCTCTACAAAACTACTCATCCATTTCAACAGCAATCGTCCTTCACGAGATACAAACAACTATAAATAAGTCGGATATGCAGCCGAAACCACATGCACAAATTCGATGGATACATGAAAATATATATAAACACATGTGGCAGTTATTTTTTAATCATACCATTGTTTATATTCTGGTTTATTAAATAACACATTGTAAGAATAATAATTTATATGTTATTTTTTTTATATATTTTCGCTCATCCTAAACTTTTCAAGTTTGCCAGTATAATTTCTTAAATATGTTTTTTTTGGGGTTCTTTTGTTTGTTTTTTTGTTTTTGTTTTTTAGTTTTTTTGTTTTTTTTTGGTTTTAAAAACTTAATTTATATTGTCATATTTTCATAAAGCAAAAAAAAAAGAAAAAAGTTAAAAAAGTTACCAATAATGTCCTGGTTACATATTGAACAATATTGTATATATAGAATAATACTTAAATTAAAAAAAAAAAAAAAATATATATAATTTTGTTTAAATGATTTTGATACTCCATCTGAAAACGAATACACCCTTTACCCAAAGGTTAATACCACACATGTCGATGTTGACGATTATTAGTTTGTACTGTCGCCTTCCAGTGTTTAGGTGGGATTTTAAATTATAGACCCGCCATCACCAGGGGTTCATATATCTGATTTATCATGACATTTTTAATCATTTTTGACGATGTCAGCAGATCGTCAATTTTTTTTGTGCCTTTAATATGTAAAGATAAAGTAGAGAATATTTATGACAGTCCATATCATATATGGATGAAGCGAGGTTACAAAAAGGGAAGATTTTGTTATGTTGTCACGACGTATTTCGAAGGAACAGAGAGGATTTACTCTAAATAACAGACGGAAAACATTGTAAGGGAATTTCTTTGGTTTTGACTAGTTCAAACCATGCATAAGAACATCCACCCAATTTCCATTTTTTCTCTTTCATCTCTTTCTTCTGACACCATATATATACATATATGTCCGTCTACATGTATTCCGTGTACCAGATGGAGTCCATCGTAGTGCTAGCACGTTGACGGGTGTATGGGGCATTCTACATTAAAATCATGTCAAAAACCATTTACTTCGTTTTACATCCTAAAAATCCTGTGGTACTTGTTTTCAGATACAGCAGTTTATTCAATATTATATTTTGCCAGAAAATGCATAATATTCTTCGTAGGAACTGGATTTGAGAAACATCAAGCATAGTTATATCGCCGATGTAATTTTCCAAGTTGCAGCGCCAAAGAGGAGGACTTCAAAAACATTGCTTTTGAAGATTTTGATTGAGGCATGGTTGGATGATCTCAAGTTGTGAAAGATAGTACAAGATCTTGTGTCTGTAGACATTCGAGCTTGTACATCTATCTACAAGTCTCCATCATTGATAATCATGCTATCATAATAAAAACAATTTTCAACTTCACCAACCATACGACCTGACAGGATAATTGAACCGTCTGCTCTGGTCGTCACCTTCACATGCTTGTTGTTTCAAACCTACTTTAGCAGATACTAGTTGATTGGTTTAATCCTGCATATCAGCGAAATCAATTCTTTCTAGCACTGTGTCAATGTCCAATTTCTTTTTGATGTTTGTTCTAAGTTATATCTTCCCATCATAATCCAATCAATAAAAACAGAATGGTACGATATGAGAAGCAGATATTATTGCTAAGCTCTGTCTTCCAATTATTTTACTCCGTCAGACTTGATCTAGAGATAACTTTTAAATGAAAAATAAACACAAACAATGTAGCATCTTTAAGATAGAGATGAGTTATCTGGAATTCCGTAGTGGCCACGAATTTTTGAAACGGTTTGGATGTTTACATATGGGTCATTATTACAGACATATCACCAGTACATTATTGCAGAACACCACGTAAATTGATATTATGGTACCAAATAACGTTGTCGAAATTCGTCAACGACCCTTCAGTGCAGTATGATATCATCATGAAATGTTATGATCTAACTCAAATATACATCAGATACAACATGTTAGTGTTAGTTTAGTTGCACAGTTTCGGGAAATGTTGAATATGATTGTAAGGGAAAATATACTGTTTAAAGAAAAAATGGTTAAAATATGATAACTGATGTTTGTCATTCGACAGTAGAGGAAATTTTTCTGCGTCTCTACTTTCTTTTTTTTTGCCACGTCTCTATTTTCCGTTGACTACTTTTTAAATTTTTAGGTTACGTTGCAGTATTTTTATTTTAGTATCCCACGCATCAGCAGATGTAGTATAGACATAAATATCCATGCAATTTTGGATTTCGAATAAAGATTGGTGGAAAAGGCAAGCAAAGTAAGTGTTTACTTTAAAATTGTATAATAAATTTTTCGTATTACCTTGTGCCTGCTTATCAATTTGCTATTTAGTTTAATGGACTTAACGTCTGTGTCCTGTGTTGGAACAGTGTCCATGTAATTTAAGGTGGAACATATGCCTTAGGATGTAAGCCTAAAAAAGTAAATACATAGTATAATTAATAATGAAGTCGTCATTTATGTCATTTCAATGTCTTTTTTTGCAAACCTTGCATAACATCTTTGAATTTTCTTATTCTTATCATCACTGGTCCCATACATTTGTTTTGGTATTCCTGGGGTATGTATATTTCAAACACCATTTTCCACACATAACTCAAGAATCATAAAACAATATTTGAGTTCATATATTATATTATTTTCAATTTTCAAGAATTTAAAAAAAATATTGAACTGTTCCTCATGGGAAATGAAAATGACAAGAATTTAAAGGACTTTACAACTAACAACGTATATGATTAAAATCAATACGTTTCTTTTGACTTTCTTGAAAGAATTTTCATTTAAAAATGTATGGCAGCATGACTTTCAAATTTCATATTTTCGCAAAATCGAAATCCCATACATAAAAACATTAAAATAGTAATTTGTAGAAAACTTTTGTATTACAAACACCAGATAGGCTATTTAGATAAATTTCATATCTTATTATTGCGTTGCCTATTATCCTTAGCAAAATCATGTGGGGTCTGATTCACATTAAGATCTTAACAAAGTCATAACATAGATACATACAGACTTATAAATTATAAATGCAAACATTTAAATTATTATACTAAGATAGAGGGGAGTGCAAATGGGATTTCTCATACCAGTATAAATTGATGTCTAATGATGTTTAGAAAAAATATATATATATATAGGAGTAATATTGAAAAGATATTCTGTATTAAAAATAACCTAAAACTCGAAGGAATTTAAAGTGATTGAACATGCATAATATTGACATAACAATTTATCTTATTCATGTTACCTATATTTGGGTCTATCAAGTCGCATTTAAGAGCTTTTATCTCACACAGGACCGCTTTTTCTACATTAATTGTTATGTTAAAAAATCAAACTTATATATCTAGATAATGTTGAGAAAGTTTAAAGAAAAGTTTTCAAAAGTAATTTTGCCAAATAAAAGAGTAATCAAGGGAACAAAGAGTCTAGCGAAAATCAAAATAATGTAATCCAGGGACAAATGAAAAATTTAATATACTTATATCTACATGTAGTGTTCGGTAAAACATTTAATTGAAGTTATTCTTTAGAAATTTGATAAACTTGATTTGTTTTATATATGTCTTTATTTACTTTGGTGGTAGAGAGGATCAATTGATATGGAGTTTAGTTTAAAATCTCATGTCGCTTTATAGCATTGTATATCTAGATAATGTTGAGAAAAATATAAAGAAAAGTTTTCAAAAGTAATTTTGCCAAATAAAAGAGTAATCAAGGGAACAAAGAGTCTAGCGAAAATCAAAATAATGTAATCCAGGGACAAATGAAAAATTTAATATACTTATATCTACATGTAGTGTTCGGTAAAACATTTAATTGAAGTTATTCTTTAGAAATTTGATAAACTTGATTTGTTTTATATATGTCTTTATTTACTTTGGTGGTAGAGAGGATCAATTGATATGGAGTTTAGTTTAAAATCTCATGTCGCTTTATAGCATTTATATCTAGATAATGTTGAGAAAGATATAAAGAAAAGTTTTCAAAAGTAATTTTGCCAAATAAAAGAGTAATCAAGGGAACAAAGAGTCTAGCGAAAATCAAAATTATGTAATCCAGGGACAAATGAAAAATAGACAAATACAACAAAGAACATACGTTACCAAACTAGTGCTTTCAAAGAAAGAAAGAAATGAGCAACTCTACCTCCACTGAAAATGGGAATATCGACAAAATGCACCGGTAGGGTAAACGTCATCTATTTTCTAGAAACTCGCACCGAGCTGCTCATTAAAAGTCAAATCCAGGATAGATAATAGAGGAAAGGAAACTATAACACGTTGGTTTTCAAAGTGCAGATGGATACACCGTAACGATCGACGAGTTCAGGATGAAGACCATAGTAGTGAAGACTTCAATCTTGTAACAACATCACCCTGTTCCAAAAGCATTCAAATAACTGTAAGAATAGCAATAAAGTCAGCATAGTAGAGAGCGCTGGCATAACGTATGAGTTGTGTTAAGAAAACTCCTTTTTGAATGGATGTTACCACAGATAAAATGAAAATTGACAATATGGAATGAAATGTCAATGCTGTTGGTCAATTGTTTTCCTTTACAATCGATATCTAAATGTAGACCAAGATATGAGACTGATATAACAGTGTCTGTTTTATCCCTCATTTCAATTTAATTTGGGGAAGATGCAGTGTATAAAACTCCCCAAACTAGGATTTTTTAACAGTAATACGTCATATATAAAGCGGAAACTGTGATCAAACGATGCCCTTTCCTTTGGATAAGATCAGCTATAAAGTATACCTCATAACAGTACCAAATTAAGTAACACTATGCCTATTAAACAAATCTATCCGCTAAAAATGTAAAAACAAAGAAATCTTAATGTGATTATAAATATTGAAGATAGTATGAAAATAAATACCTATCAAAATATTGTCTATTTTCTTTTAAATATCCAGTCAAATGAAAAAAAGATATTGTTTTGCAATCCTTGGTTAAATAAAATAAAGACATTGTCTGCATCAAAAACAAAAGGTATGAAAACTATCTTATAAACAAGTAGAAAAAAGAAAAATGTAAAACTGCTAAGCAGGAAAACCAAATCAATGATAACATGCATATCTATGTTATTGATTGTTTAAAAAATCGCATCACAAATCGTATTATTTGCACAGATGGTGATGTTTCAGCATAAGTTTCCTGTATACAAGTTCTTAAAAGCGAGTGCATTTTTATAATATTCACAACGTGTCAGATAGATGCATTACATTGTTCATAAACAATCTGTAAATTTAATATTCATGTAGTGTTCAGTAAAACATTTAATTGAAGTTATTCTTTAGAAATTTGATAAACTTGATTCGTTTTATATATCTCTTTATTTACTTTGGTGGTAGAGAGGATCAATTGATATGGAGTTTAGTTTAAAATCTCATGTCGCTTTATAGCATTGTATATGTATGTCTGCCTTTTGTAGACTGTGTCATTTTTATTTCTTTCATTATCTATAGCAATTGTCAGTAACCTGACGAAAAAATTCTAATTCATTAGAATCTTAATTCAGATGAAGACGTTTAAGACGTTAGCTGTCGTGCGACAATTAAGTACGCGATGACAAGGGCTATTGGCATTTTTTTGGTTTTGTGTTGTGTTTTTGTTTTTGTTTGTTTGTTTTTTTTTTCACAAAATTACTAAATGGATATACCTTTATTGCCGCCCTTTTATTTTTAAAAGCAATATGTTTCAATTTAAAAGAGATCATTACTGAATACACATATTACTAAAGGCTAAATAGATATTTAAAAAAAAAAATCTATTCAGTAGTTCAATTTTAGCTCGTAGTAATGTAGTGACAATACATTCATATCTTAACAAACATAATGTGACTGTAGGGCTATGCTATTGTTTTGTAGCTACTGTCGCAATCATAGATTTCTAAATCAAAACAAATCTAAACAATTTTGTGCAATACATTTTTATTTATGTTATAACTCTTCATGATTATTGACTTTAATAAATGGATATCATTTATCTGTTTTTTTTTCTCTAAAATCCCGTAGCACGATGCTGGGAAAATACCCACCAATGAACTTTCTGCAAAGGCAGAGGATATATTGAAAGTAAAATCATTAATCAGCTCTATGTATTTCCTTTCCATTTCTTATAATACACCGTTAACTAAATTACAACAAGTACTACGATATTATTGTGGTGACTCCTGGAAGTAGAATATCAAAATAGAACCTGTTTGGATTGTGCGTGTACATTTATATTGAGCCGTTATTCCGTATTGGACCTATATTTCCTGTTTTGTCCAGTTATTATTTTTTAAAGCATAGTTTCAATTATTATTTGTAAAACTGTTTATTGTTTGTTACGGTAGCTTATTAGATCTACCGTAAGATTGTCAGAAAATGTTCATGCGTCAATTTCACAATAAATGTGAAGACATAGCAATGATATTTTAGGTCGTGACGTCATTACGTAGTATCAACTTCACACTTACATCTTTTTGTGAAATCGGCACCAGAAGCAGAACCATTAAACATCATTTTAGGGGATTTTTTCTTCTATCATTCAAGTTCATTATTGTCAAATATCATTTAGCCATAAAGGTAGTTAAAACGACAAATTTGATAGTCGCAGGTTGTATGTATTATGTTATATAGTTAACGGTGTTTATAAGAAATCGATAAGAAATATATGGAGCTGTAGTACCCATAGCATAATCTTAGAAATGAAATTATTTTGTTGTATCATTGGTATATTGTATAATGCATTGTTTTCTGTTGTTTTCGTGTGCTTGTATTTTGTTTCGTTTTTAGATGATAAGATTGTTACTTTTTGTGTCTGTATTTGGGGGAGCTTTGTTCTTATCAGTTCGCCTTCGTTGTACTAGTCCGAAAGAAATACAAATCAAGACCCTAGTAGATGCAAGGCTTAGTGGAAAATATCCGAGGTATATATCTTAAATTTGTTATTGTGCATATGTTTTTGGGAACATCATTTATTGTCTTCCGCCATGATTGTTGAAAATATTTTAATTTCACTTATAAAAAGTCATTGCTACAGAACACAATAGTTCATAAGACCAATGTACTTGAATCTTTAATTTTCAAAGTATTTTGTTCGTATGCAGCCAATGAGAGGATACTCATCGAAACACGTCAACATCATACTGAAATTTGCAATGTTGATGATCAGTAATTGGTTTTTAGGATTTTATAACAGTTGGTTGTCCAAGCCGTCAAGAGACAAGTAAAAAAAAAACCATGATACTGGCACTTTAAGTTTAATTTAATCGTACAACTGTTTTAATCCAATGGAATGTTCAGCTCATTATGGTGCCATAGAGTACAGGGTTTGTTTTCCGTTTTGCAAAATCCATAAATGTAAATTAAAATGTATAACGATGAAAGAGATAAACACCATGCATGAACACCCACATAGTAAGTCTTCCATGGGCACCTTCTTATATTAAAAGGGAAAACTTTCAATATGCACATACATACCAACTCTATTTGTCGGTATGTTTTCTATAGAATAGATAAAGTCGTTTGAATACATATAGCATCTTAAGATTTGAATAAGTTGAAAAGGAAGTTTTTCGTAGGCATTCCAAGTCCCGTCCTTATGTTGAATAACTGTAAAAACAAATTCTCCATTCTATAATGTTAGTACTAAAACATATGTATACATTTACATGTTTTTATTATTTTAGTTCTACGCCAGCATTTTGCGATAAAAAAAAAGTTTAAGGTGTGATTTCCCTTAATTGGAAACATTAATTCATCAATTTTAAATTCAAATAGCACTTGTTAGAAACGAACATTTTACCGAAATATTTGCTTTGGTTTATAAACAATTTCATTTTAAACAGATGAGAAATTCATTAAAAGTATATGTATGGACGTAAAAAACTGGTTCAGACGAGGCTTACTATAAGTTTCAATGTACCCTTTTTTTTGCAGCAGTCAAATCAGAAAAGCTATTCGCAGAACACCAGGTGTTTTAAGTGCACTCCGTGCAGCACAACGAAGTACTTGTGACTGTTATAAGCACGTATCTTGTATCTAATAGTCCATTTTAAAATTACTGCACTCGCTCAGTTTGGCTTATCTCTTGATTACGAAACAAACTGTTATGTTTTTAACTTGAAATGAGTTCTGTTAAAGAAATGAACCTTTTTGGGAAAAAATACAATGAATATTAACTTTGAAATTTGTGTGATTTACATATACAATGTATTATATAGAGTTAATCACAGTCTTTTAAGAAATATAAAATATTACTGAATTACATACATACTTAATTTGTAATACGACATACATTAATCACAGTCTTTTGCTTATAAAAAGTACATATTTCCATTCAAATTAACTTTTGTGTCATAAAGTCTTCAATAGAGAAAGAGTTTTCAGTTGTGGATGATTGAAGTTTTCATTTTTTTTTTCTAGGGGTACACCAAGGCCTATCCTGAATATTACTGACTCACTATCTGCCGAAGAGAAACCCGTTTGGCCTCCTTTGGCAGTTAATAGAGATACATGCCCAGCCTACAATAGGGTTTTCTATTTTCCGAGGAGTGTATTGTACGGTGGTCGAAAATGTTGGGTTTTGTACCAATGGGCGGGATTGAAATGTCCCTATAAAAGATGCCGGTAAGTGTATTCCTAATGTTTACTACAAGCGAAAGTAATGTTGTACACGAAGGGAGTTCTAAGTTATCATTTGCTTATTGTCGTTACAATTTTGCACATTTTCTATGACAAAAAAAGGGTCCATCCCCAGAATATATTAAGATTTTTTTTTGCCTTTCCCAAATTAGGAGTTACTGGGGCTGTATGTATTGGTTGGTTTAGACTTTCAATTTACGTTTCTGTTGCTGCAAATGTATAGGGGCATTTACTTCAATGTACCTGAGGAAAATGTTCTTTTGGGTCAGATGGCAGCCTGCCCTGTGGTGTCATGTCGTTCATTGAATACAAAAGGGTAGCTTTGAGCTGACATTTTATTCATCCTGAACGGTTGTTGTCTTTTTAAATTATAAAAAAAAAATAAAATAAAACATTCATGATCAGAACCATATTTCCTCAGATTTACATTAAAGCTTTCTGATGTTTATCGTTTATCATAAAAACGTTTTTACACAGATAAAAGACACACAGCATCATGTTTGTAATGTTTATGTTAAAAGGTATGATCGTTGTCTGGGTGTGAAGGCTACATCGTGGAATGGAGCTGCAGTATGCCGACAATCCAACTACAAGTGCAAAGTGTACTATATATGGTGTCCAGGAGCTTTAAGGGTGTACAGAAGGTACGTCTGTCTTCCTAAGTGTTGCTCCTGTATGTACCAAACCTGTGATTGGACCGGGTAGTTGCCTGGATAAAAAATAAAGTAGCTGTCTTATTTGAATTAGCCTTATGATTTCATTAGTTTAGCATATGCGTTTGAATATAATAAGCCTGCTATATCCGTAGCTTGTTTTCCGACAACCTAGCCTAAATTGTCCCGGTTTGCCTAATTTGTATCCTAAAATGAACACTTTGGCGCAACCCTATAATTGAGCACGAATCTGTTGTCATCGAGGACAAGATGCAAAACCGTCGATTCAATGTCATAAATAAAATTTCATTAACAGGAATGTTTTCTTCAAAATTGTTTTCTATTTTAACACCGACCATTACAAGGCATTCTTTATGAACCCTTTGAATAGCGGGTCCTCTGAATTGTTTTCTGTTGTTATGACGATACAAAAAACTCATGAAAGGTTAAGGGTATTTCGATGTTGATTTTTGATAATGCAATTAGTGTGTATTTCTACATCTTTCAATGATAATATTTTTTGTATATTGACGTTAAGTTAGACAACAGTCAACAGGTTTGTATCCAATAGATTAAACATCGAGGAGCTCCAGCGTATACATATTTATATAAAACCATAAACTCTGTTTATCCATCCAACCATAGGTTGCAATTCGTGCGGCACTAAGAAATGTGAGTGGGTCCATAGACCCTTGATATAGCAATTTTCTTGTCAAAACACGAATCAAGAAATTACGGAAAACGGCTTTGTTATATTGATATAAAAATTCCAAGTAGATGTCGGATGTCGTTGAAGCCAATATACGACAACACCACAAGAAATAAATAGAACAAACAAACAAACAAATACAAAAACAAAAACAAGCAAAAACAAAAAACAAAAACAAAAACAAATAGAACAAACAAACAAACAAACCAAAATAAAAACAAAACAAAAACAAAAAATAAAAAAGGAAATACTCTAATTTTCAGTAGGAATGGCATTACTGGTACATGTATATTCTTAAATAGTTTTACATCGGATCTGTGAGAAATCAATACAAGACAGAAACCTATATCACACGAATACGAATCAAATCAATATTGCAACTTCCGATGTGCTTTATACGTATTTCAAGGAATATAGCAGTGGTGTACCGAATTTTTGATTACATTAACATTTAAAACAAAATATCAAAAATAATTATATGTAAACTTTCCAACCATGAATTCCATTTTGCATGATTCTTATATGGAGTGCTACTTAATTTTTCACAAGTTGGACATGGAAAGAACAAAACAAAACAAAACAAAAAAACAAAAATATCTTTCATATACTTAGGTTGTTTTACAACTGTATTGCACAGAACTCAATACAGTACATTTATATTGATATTGATATATTCATTTCTGAGATAATAAAAAAAAAACAACAAAAAAACACAAATTTTATTTTCACTAATCAGCATGGTAAAATGAATGAACTATTGTTTTTAAGTATGAAAATGTAAAACATAAGAATACGTTCTTAACTCACCCCGTCAAACAGTATTCCTATGTCCCTGGCACTTGAACTTTGAATCAACTCTTACTTCTACATAAAATCGAGTGTTTGACGATTGATTATATATTTATTGGAAAATCTGTTCCTTAAAGTTTCTTGTTCAAACTTATGATAATACTTTCCCGTGATCAGAGCTACTTTGCGTTTGTGCCAAACCTTTGATAACAAAAGACTATAACCAGAAACTTCACCTCTTAAAATGTAGGGAATAAATATTTTTGTTCAAAATCAATGGCTGAAATCAGAATCTATTAGAAAAGGACTGACACGTCAAAACATTGAAAAGAAAACATAATTATCATAAATAGTCATGTAGTAGTAAAACGAAGGAATGGATAAGTATATGATTGCAATTTATTATAAATGATGTTAAAAATGAACCTGAGCTATAATGATGCGTAACATTGAACCATATATTCATATAAGACAGTTAAAGAAATGGATAAGATTAATGTATATCAGCCACTTCACACGGAACTGTTCCTATTAAGTTAACACACTTAGATCAAATTCAAAGTTACGTCGTCTTTGTCAGTTGTGGTCTCCTCCTCTTCTCTTCTAATTTTTCTTGCCCCCTGACAAATGCCTTTAAGTCAAAAACTTGGGTCTTACTTATTTATTATTCACACTGGTATTTCTACTTGGTTTTTTTACTTTGTCACTATGGTTACACATGTAAGTGTTGTGAAACTTTTAATATAACATATCGCACAACGGTATAAAAATGGAAATGTGAAACAGATTCTATTATCGACAAGATCATTCATGTACAGGTAGGTAATACTATGAACATATGGAAATACATATTTTGATTGTATGTTTGGTGTTAGTTCGATTGTTGGTACATGTAAAAAGAATCCCATGTCAATTGCCAATTTGAGATGATAATTACTGGGTGTTCTGCAACGAAACTATGGAGAGAAAACAAGGTGTAGACTTATCTTTAAGATGATATCAGGCAAACAAACTACCAACATATCTGTATGTATAAGGATTAGAGGATATATATTTAAAATGAAACTTGTCGTTGATAACTGTATAATAGTTATAAAGTTATGATCGTCTGTCCTTTGCTCATCTGTAAGTTTGTGTACTTACTATGGTTTTCTTAACGCTAATGATTTCTTAAAACATGTTTCATTTCGTTGCGTTGTTTTAAATTAGAGGGCAGCTATTTAGTACTTAAACTATATTACCTTCAATAAACATTTTTGTGTGGCAGTGGTGTTATGTAATGAAAGTCTATCAACAATGATAGGACAAAAAAGAGTGGAAAATAACGGTGCTCATATATATACAAAAGGTGCATTGCATTTATTAATGAACACATTAATCTGTTGGTTAGAGGCGACTTTCAATCAGATACTATTTTAATGTATCAACCAAATGATGGGAGAACATCTTTAAAATTTCTAACACTAAGGTTTTTTGACTGCTTTCAAAGGAACGCTGTGCCTTATGGATTATACGATTTATTTTACTTAGAATCTGTCAGTTCAAGATATTAACCGGAATTCTGATATCTGTCCCTGTTTCACAGTTGCGTTTCCGTCGTACAGACAATCTATCCGTTTATGCTACTAATGTAAATCTATCTTATTTAATATACACTGAATTAAGCATTTGTGCTTTTGTAGTTGTAGTCAACATCTCCATAGGCGGTGTTATAGTTTTATTAAAAAAACGAAGTCTATCAATGGTTCTACTCTGCATTCTTGCGTTTAAGATATTCTGACATCATTAATGATACTTTTAATAGACGTGGCACCATATTTATCACTCTTTTACCGACAAAAATATCTTTTAAACGAATATCCATATTGCATGATACACCTATTATTCTCGGCTCTGAAATTGTATTTATCCGATATCAGTCTTAGTATGGTGCTATTCACACACACCCGAAAACAAAGTTTTTAGTTAATATGTCTACGGACTTTATCAATTATAACAAATTTAGTATTATCTTTAATGATTCTGAATGAGTTCAAATGAATTTCAATCTATAAACATGTCTGCTTTAAATATATTGTGATCTTTTTTCTTCGGTATCTACCTTATAACATTACATCTACATTTTCTCGCGTACAGTAGTTGTGATATGTAAACTTACCTCCCTGTTATGTTGACATGTCTAAGAAAACATAAGAAAACATCATAGAACTGAAGCAGTCAGAACACAAAGAAGAATAGAAATTCTGCATTGATTGTTGTTTGTATTTGCACAGTTTATCTATTTTCAGAAATTTTAAATATGTTAATGATGTCTAAATGGACGACACTTATAGATATCCGGTGAGGTTGGCGTTTTGTCAAATTGTGTATTATAAATTAAAATTGTTTTTAATTTGCATTTTTTTTTTATCAAAAGTATTTTTCTTTATTTATATGCCAAAGAGTAATGAAGGAAACCGTAGTTCTAGCGGAAATACAAAGAAAGCAATCTAGGGACAAAAACTAAACATGGAAAACAGACAAAGCAAATAACATTAAGTAACTTAAATAATACATACAAAGTAACAAAAGAAATGAGCATGACTTCACTAAAACTGGGATCATTGACCAGGTGTACCGCCAAGGTAAGCGTCCTCTGCTTTTCTAGAAACACCCACCGAGTTGCTCATAGAAAGTCAAGTCCAGGGTAAACGAAAGAGGAAAGAAAAACTATGACACGTTGAACAAATCAGTTTTCATGGTTCAAATGGATACATTGTAATAATCCACGAGTTCATGATGATGACCATAAATCTTCTGTAGTGATGACTTCAATCCTGTACATGTAGCAGCAAAGCTGTATTCCAGAGGCCTAGCAGTAAGATGTCTAGTACTATACACAAAGTTTGCGTAGGTACGTCAAGCTCTGGCTTAACATATGTGTTGTGTTATGAAAACTCCATACGCAGGTGCTGAAGGGATGTTGCCACAGATGAAAGGAAAGTTGACAATTCTGAATGAAAAATCATTACGTTTATCGTTAAGTTTGGTCAATAGTTTTTTTTTACCATCGATCTCTAAATGTAGGTCAAGATATGAGGCTGACTTAATAAAAGTATCATGTATTATTTTAAAATCAGCCTTACATCTGCTCCTTCAAGTAATTATATAATGAGCAGTCTTGTACAATTAAGTCTTATGGTAAATTGGAAACCTTTCTAAATGCAAAAGTAAGCAATATGACACCATAATTCATCAAAGGCCATATGGGTTTTAGAATGGAATTATTATTTAGTAAGTATGGTGTTAAACGAACATACTTTTTGTGAAAACAAAACGGCTTGACAAATATCTCATTATGTCCTGCGCAGTTTTATCTTCGATCTTGAGTAGAACCCTAACGGAATCAATCATCTTATGTCATGTTTGGCACGATAAAAATTTCAGGAACCGGATTAGGTGATACAACTCAATATTGTTTCTAATTTATTTTCAGTTTGGTTTCAACAGTCATTTTACATGCTAAACGTAAGAATTTACGATTCGGACTAACTTGAACCAAGATAAAAAAATATATATACATGTATATTCCATATGTAGATCATTGCACTGTTATATTAGTTTTAATATCTTTTGCCAATAAATATATTTTCTCCGCTTTCTTTTTATGAATTGCATTTATTACACTATTGCACAGTATTGTGTAAAAATATATGGTTCGGCTTTGCTTTTTTCACACTGCCACTTTTAGATACACTGCATACTGTTTACAATTTCATACTAATTATTATATATTAATCTTTTTGAATTGAATTTATATGCAGTTGTTAATTTAGAATAACTTGTAAAAATGACCATTAAATACCAGATATGATTCAGTTTTAATAATGATTTAGATTGATGAAAAGATTTATTTTTAGTCCCTGTACGGTAAATATTCCTAAAATGTATTAAAGTATGAGTGTACAGATTTGCAGAAAATTGAACTATGAAAAATTTTTAGGAGTACCCCAGGTCTACTACCCTAAAATGAATAATAAAACCATCAAATTGCAAATCATGGTGAACGTACATAATTACATCGACGTTATTCTTCAATTGGGTGTTGCCTTTAATTTGACATGACATTTTAATTTATCTTTTTCAAAAGCGATATAAGAAGTAACATTTTCTTTAAACGACGCATTTCCGAAAACTTCCTTATGTTTGATGAAATTACATACTTCAGCATTCGTTTATATTTATTATAATATTTATATCGTTGATTAGTTAGGTTAATATACCAGTAGTACTCAGCAGACATGACAAACAAGCAGCCTTTTTACTACACTAGTATGTAAAATGTCTACCCTTAATTAAAATTACTTATGTAGATGGCACAACTGTTCTTGTTTATTTTTCATAAAAGGCATATGGACGCAGCTTTCTTTCCATAAAACCGTTTACGAATAAATAAAATTGTGTTTCCAAACCAAAGGAAATGGGAAAATAAAATAATCGATCACATCGCAGATATAGATAAAAATATTCATACAAACATTTATTTTGTTTTCTAAAAGCACGTCGTTATCAAGAAAAAAAAGTAGTTATTTCAAGGTAGTAAACAAAGAAGATGCCTTGATTGTTTACGTGACGGAATTTTACGTGTATACCACCAATACATGTATACGTGGTAACTTTTAAAAGTTCTAAAATACGTTGACCATCTTAACACATTCATAAATCATATGCACGTATGATGGCTTAATCAAGGTCACTCAGTTTTGGGGTCCAATATTTTAATTCCTGTCCACAGAAAATCATTCAATTTTGAAAATATTAAATATTAATTGTTTTCCTAATGTTTCAGGTTATTACAAAAAATTCTTATTTTAGTGAAGGTAAATACCACGAACAATCCTCGTTTAAAGGGAAATATAACACTTACCAGCACTTTGCACTATACCGTTTAACGCAAATATCACTATTGGAAGGTTTATATATATATATATAAACACTTGTATACGAACGACGATCATCCGTCGTATTCTACCATATATTTGTTTTTTCTTATAAGGTACTTTTTGATATATTCCACTGTATTCTTATCTGCCAGGTTTTAAACAGATTTTAATTTTTCACAACCATTACTACCCAAAAAACTGCATCTGACCATGTAATCCTTTTCTGAACTATATCGACTGTGTTTTTTAAAGACCGGTAGTTCGGATTATTACTTAAAAGGTATATATACCAAATGAGTATTGTAGAATATGAAATTAGCTAATGTTTCATATGAAAGCTTGATAGGTTTCGGTAAAATTGAATATGGTACAAACATATCACAGGTAACAAGAGTTATGTCCCTTCCCATATGTCTACCTCCTTAACTGCCTTGAAATCATTTTATTGATGTTATGTTTAAAGTTCATAATTTAAAAAATAACGATTGAGGAAGAAACTCACAAGAAGCGCCTGGAACGCTATTAAGTAAATAAAATAGCATTTTTTTTTCACTCTTTGGCACTTATTTTATGGTGAGATCCCGCGTTAACCAAAAAGGATTGAACCTGAAAGTGTGCATTTATTCATTCTTGTAACAGAAAAAAAGTTTTTTTTTGTATCAAAGCTGGATCTCTATGTGCATTTAACAAAAAAAAAAAAAAAAAAAAAAAAGAAAAAAAAAATGCAAAAAATCACGCTTCAAATTGCTTCAAAAATGAATGTCCAACATTACTTGTACATGTATCACGTGACCTAGATAACTGTCACATGATTAAGCACCTGACCACCCGTGTTATATACACTGAAACCCTACTTACATTGTAGCAAGTGGATTAGATATATCAATTAAAGAGCTTTTATTTCAACTTTATACCAAAAAATGAAATAAAGTCTGATATAATCTTTGATTAGCTGTCGATTTCATATAGCCACTGCTATGAACGTGCATACATGTTCGTAAATGCACTTACTTAACACCGTGTCATTGCCTTACGTGAGATTTTTTCTATAGAATTAATTACCTGTACATGTATAACGTGATCTAGCTAACTGTCACATGATTAAGCACCTGACCACCCGTGTAATATACACTGAAACCCTACTTACATTGTAGATTTTTTCTATGGATTTAACATTTGAATTTAATAGTTTTCAATAATTGTTTACTGTAATATCTGTATCGATAAAAGCTTTTTCTACACCTGATTCACTTTTGCGTTGAATGTAGTACAAAATGAGAAGCTTTAAATCAGCTCGTATAAGCAATAGTGTATAGAAACCTGTAGCACGCTGTCTAAAGTTAAATTTGATTGTAATAAATGTCGCAACGCATGTTTTAACTTTTGCAATCCAGCAACGTTGGACGCACTGTTATAATTTCAATCGCGAATTAATCTTTATACTCGCTCTTGTTCTTATTTAAAGGTAGTGAAAAATAAAAACCATTTGCTTTGTTTGCCTGTAATATAAAAAATTCCAGGCTCTATGTAGTCATCAATGCAATAGCAAAGCACAGTTCTCTGTTACAAAGTTCTTTCAATACTGTTTTCCCGGAACAAATCTTCTCTTCTATACATATACAATTACAATGGCACATATCAAACATGTCTCTTCATATATTCGATATTGCAAAGTTAACATATGCATAATATATTTTTTTTTAATTATTTATAATTTCATTATACATTTGTGCCTCTATAACCAGGATTTTCTCCTCACCTTGCTACTATATGTATCAAACAGATAGTGTAATACAAAACACTAAGATGCAATTGTTTTTTGTTTTACTTTATTCAAAATATACTGATTAAATATGCATACAACTTTCTCTTCTTTAATTCAAAAGAAAATTGAACAATATAGAATTTATCGAAAGATAATTTAATTTCTTCTTGTAGGCACTACAACGCCTTATGTACCCTCATCCTTTACAGAATATATATATATATATATATATATATATATATATATATATATATATATATATATATATCATCTAGGCAGTAGTCAACGATAGTCAAAAAAAAGTCTAAAAGTAAAGTCCACATACAAAATGGAAATATCAGGTCATAAATCGGAAAGTTAGAAAAACACCGCAATGATACAGGCAAATCAAAATAAAAAGTAGGTTAAACAAGTTTATATACTTGATAAGATCGCTGAGATATTAAGTACCAGTCTACACAAAAAATTTAGACACTGCCAATAGTAAAGTGATTCATGGTGTTGAAAACACCCACCAAACAAACCATGCTTTTTCGTTTTACATATGCTATTATTTCACATAATGATAATTATTTCTGTATTTAGATCTGCACTTTTGAGAAAATCCTACATTCATATCCTACTAAAATCAACCAAATTAAGCCAAATGAGGAACCACATCTCTTAGAAAGTGACAATTTCATGTACAATTTATATCATTTTTATCTCAAAAGTGTAATGATCCAAAAGTAACAACAAAAACTGTCCTTGTCGGAAAAAAAGTCATTTAATTGAACCAAACACATAAACAATTTTATCAAAATAACGTTTCAATTATATAAAAAAAAAACATTTTCTTTATAGTTTTGAGTCTTCCAATTTTGTTCTCATATACCAGGAGTTAATATATATGATCTGTTTGAAAAGTTCGGGAAAAGTTGGATGCACTTATGCTGTTCCATGTCTCTACTAACTGTAGTCAAGAACCTTTCAAACTCGTAAAATAGATGCCTATTTCATATATATACATTGTTGATACAACTTGTACCTCACAAAATGTTAGTATTACCAATTTGATCGAATAAATCGTCCTTATTAAAGTTTGGGAAATTTTGTTACATGTTAAGTCTCCATTCACTGTAACATATTTAATCAATGTATAAAAAAATATCGGCCAAAAATTTTGTATAATTTTTATACTGCATGCAACGTAAGAGGAACTGTTGGAAAGTAATGTAAGGAAAAGGTTTAAGAATCTAAACACATATTTCTATAATTTATTAAACTATGCATAAAATCCAAGTGGAAAAAACTTTCTCATCACTGTAACTCATCGGAAGTTAAGAGAAATGTTAAAAATAAATTTTCGGGAGATTTCATAATAACGAATGTATTCTCCACGTCCTTTAGACGTATTATTTTTATGTTTAATATAAAGAAAATTAGCCGACAAAGATGTTTTTTTTTCCAATTTGATATTTAACACTTGATTAAATGCAATGTTATGAGAAAGTTGTGATATTATGGATATCGATCAGAGTAAAAAAAAGTGTTTTGGGGTATTTTACATCCAGCTTTATGGTATGGGTTTTTCCTATCATTGAAAACCGTGTGTTGACCTGTAGAAGTGCAATTGTTCGTGACTCTTTGTGGATGGCTGTCTCATTGGCAATCATACCCTATCATCTATTTTTATATTACATATGATTTATTGGAGCAGATAAATTCGGTTGGCAAAACTTATTACGATTTTTTCTCAAAACATTGCAAACCTGCTTTGTCTTACAATGTTGTGTTTCTGATAAAAAAGAGTCTTCAGATCCGAGATGAAGCTGAAAACAACTCTCGCAGTAATATTACATCTGTAGTATCCGACCCCATTTGCTGCTCGTTATTTTCTCACTGTTGAGAATAAATTAAATCAGTTGCAATCGATACTTTGTCAAGAACGTCATTTATCTAACATCCTATTGAACAATTTCTGAGAAAATCTCCAGTAATGCATATATCAAATAATAGTCTCTTCAAATCGAGAAAACAACCTTGAGCGAAATGTAATTTTCAGAACGGTGGGTTTTATACATGCATGATTCTGATCTTTTCAATTTTTATCATAATGGGCTCGTGGATCGTAACGGTGTATCCATAATTTATTTATATAAGTCGCCGATTTGTGCTTATATCTGTGCTCAAGAAAAAAAACCTTAAACAATCATACCAATAAACAAATTAACATAAAAATAGAACAATAAACAAACGAGAAACATAACAAAAATGAACATGAAGAAACATTTTCAGTAACAGGCAAAACTTTCCTCTGTGGTTTATAGCTTCGACTCAAGCCTTACATCTATAAAGTATGAATTATGATATCCACTGAGTTTAAATTATTTGCAGAATAGTAAACCTGGTAGCACCAGGTCCATGCTTCCAGTGTTTATTGGAGTTCGAGTTGCTCACTTACATTTGCTACTTTGTATGTAATATTTTGGTTATTTTATGTTCTTTGTTGTGTTTGTCTGTCTAATAATGATAATAATAGCCATTATCTTAACAGGATGACATATTTAATTACATAACAAGTTTACAATATGGTACTGTAATATGCACATATTATCAACATAATTTATGAAATTGAAATTAAGCCAGATTAAAATTACATGATAATATTACTTAAGAATGATACAGGCGATATTGACTTTAATAAACCAAAGTCCTGTTCTAAATATGACTTTTTAAAAGATTCGTTAGTTGAACAATGTTTTTTAAAATTATCCCTCGGCTCTTTACACGGAGAACTATCAGATATAATGAAAGAACTCTTAACACATTCTGTTTTACATTTTGGAGCATACAATACATTTTGATTACTCTGTCTGATTTAAAAAAAAAACAAGAGATTTATTGTACTATCCAAGTAATTACACCGCATATGCTCTAGAAATAATTATCAACGTGTTTGTAAAGTTAGCCTCTGTCAGATATTGAAATGTCAAGTTTAATTGAAATGCACCATGGAAAAATAGATTCCTGCACTTTCTCCTTTTATAAACAGTCAGAAAATATTTACGTCAAATAATTTTCAACAGCGTTTTGATTATTTTCAAGATATATGAATATATCTGATGCAAAAAAAGATCAAATTGTGAAAAATGACACACCACACATTGCTTTATTATTACGAAGAATGGTACTTGAAAAAGTCGAGCGAAAAAGTATTGATATAACTTTCCTGTATGCAAAGTACGGGACCTGTAGATAAGAAATGAAAGAAAAGGTTTAGACTGTCGAAACAGATGTTTCTTTATATAGATAAAATATGCCCAGAAATCCATAGCTAATGTTCTCTAATGATTGTATTTTTTAATTGTCAGGTAAGTGAAAAAAAAACCCAGAATTTTGGGAAATTTCATAGTGACGAATGCGTTCGCCACGTCTCTTATACATGGAATTTAGTTTTTGTTTTATTCAAACCTGCCGACAAATATGCTTTTAAAAAAAAAGTTTGTCACACCTAACGTAAATGCAGTTTCATTATAAATATTCGTGTTACTCAACATTTTGTGTAGGGCTATATTGGAATACAAAGATAAGCACAGTAAGTACTAGTAAATAATATATAGTTGTATTAAGGTTTGTCTCGATTTCTTGTACTTGTTACATTAGTCTGGAGTTAAGGTGTTGGTTCAATGGACATAATATATATATATGATTCTATATGTACAAATGTTCTGTACAGCAAAATCGGATTTTTTTCAATTATTTCATGTGTACTAATGGGAAATGATACATATAAAATCTTGTTTGCATCTCAGATATTTTTTCGTGTTATCCTACATTTGTATTCTCTTTGCGCTAAATGTGTTTTATAAGTTTGTTCGCTTATCTTAAATTTCGTCATCCCAAGTTTGACATGGTATGATTTGATTGTGTATATGACATTTTAATAAACATCGAGTAATGGTCTTCGGAAGAATATTGGCTATTCAATCGTCTCTATACCACTACAATTTTGCTATCACATATAATAATTTTGTATTTTATGTCCCGGAAAATTTGCTTCATTGAACTCGTTACTTTCATGGGAAATACAGTAATGAATTCATATAATTCAATACATAATGTACAAGACATAATAGTTTCAGTATGTCATGAATTTTCTCACAATAAATGATTTTATAGAGATTATACCGAAAGAAGTCAAATCAGAGCAGATAGTTTTATTGTAAATACTAATTTTGCGGATGCATTTTTTTTTATTTACACTTCCATACAAGTAAGAGACGGATACATTTTCGACGAGCATCTCTCTGTTATTGGTTCTAAATCAACCTTTTCAAGAATGTATTTTTTGTAAATTGTATTTGTTTTAGATGCTTAAATTGTTACTTCTTGTGTCTGTCTTTGGGAGAGCTGTTTTACTCATGAGAATGCCAACATGTTCTCTCCCACAAAAGAGAAATGTCGCGACACTGGTAGATGCTAAACTTACGGGAATATATCCAAGGTATGACTATATACATACTTATATACATACATATACGCATAGCATTCTATGGCTAATGGGTAATAAAGGGAAAAATGATGGTTTGAGTTAAATCGGCACCGAAATAATCAAATCGATACCTTTCTAAATAGATACCTCATGAAATCCACACCACTACTACATGTACATTTGTATGATTTGAATCCAGCATTATGACTAACAGAATGAAATGGTACAGCTTCCCATATACACTATATACCATTTCCCATTTTCTTCATTCCCATTATTTATAGATAATTCCCCGATCCCCCGTCGAAATGTTCCATTCTTCCCATAGAATCCCCCTTCTCTCAATTCCACATCTAAAATATACATATTATAGAATGGGAATTCTTAACCGCTCGACCAGGTGATTATAAATAATTTGATTCCCTTGGTGATTACAAAGTTTAAGAGTAGCCAAGGGAACCAAGATTCTAGCGGAAAAATAACTTAAATAATGCATACAACAAAAGTAAATGAGCAACTCGGACACCACTGAATACTGGAAGCATGGAGCAGATGCACCGGTAGGGTAAGCGTCCTCTGCTTTTCTAGAAACACTCGCCGAGTTGCTCATAAAAAGTCAACTCCGGAGTTGAAGATAGAGGAAAACGAAAACTATGACACGATGAACAAATCAGTTTCCATTGTGCACATGGATACACCGTAACGATCCATGAGTTCATGATGATGACCATAAAAATTCTATAGTGATGGCTTTAATCTTAAAGTTGTTCATAAATTGGCATGTACGGTATACAGGAAAGAGGAAAGAGAAACTATGACATGTTAAACAAATCGGTTTTCATGGTGCACAAAGATACAAAAAAGTCTCGTGCAGTATATTTTATTTCATAAGTCATATTTAAGATCATAACGTGCGAAATAGAACCATTGTTGAAATTTGCGTAGGAAAATATGATGAAAGGTTTGAATGGGGTATTTGACGGAAAAATCATAATTAAATTGTTTCAAAGTTGGACAACAGATACGCATTCAGATTGAGTGGATTATAAGTGATCATAATAAAAACCATATCATGAATCTATGTTCATATAAGGAATGCAGGATTACACAAAATGATAATTGCACAAATAACGTATTATGTTTTAGTATAAATCGATAATTAATTCATCTATAAGTTATAGTTCAAATATCGAAGAGATTACAAAAATAATGGATTTCGAATGGTAATGTAGTATTGTATTAGTGGAATATATAATGGGGAGAAACAGCATTAAAAAGAGAATGGGGAACCTTTGACATTAAATTGAGAATAAAGCAAAGAAAGATTGTAAATAATGCAGTTTGAATGTGTATATCGTGAAAGAGTTGCAGCAAAATTTATCAGGCTTTTATAACTCGCTATATGGCCTCCGCTGACTACCGATTTCGAACAGACGAACATGGAGCAGGTGATAAAACAATTATACAATTAGACTGTCTAAACCAAATCCTGAATAAATTAAACACATGACCTTACTAGGATCGCTTTTCAATCTCTTCTCAGCAATTAAACTATATTCCGAACTTTGACAAAAGGATACCTATCTTAACCGAACCAACTTCTTATTCCAAAATGTTTCGCAATTAACAACTTTCACTATTTTTCAAGGGAAACTAGTGTCAGTTTGACATGTAGTTTGACATTCTTTGTATTGAAGTCAATTGATTCAAAGAAAAGTGCATTTTAGGAAAACTACTTAATAATGACAGGTAAACAACTTGAATGTTTGCAAACCTTGTTCGATGAAAAAAGTTATAAAAATGGGTTATATCATTTCAAACTTTTAAAACCAACCCAGATGTCAGATGTGTAATTCTGATCTCAATGCAAAACTCCATTTTGCTGCTTTTTTTTGTAAGATCATAATGCTAAACCTAAACTCACTAATTATATATTTTCCTGAAGATTCAAACATATACTCAGTGACTCATTAATAAAAACAGATTCGTATTGATTGATTGATTGACTGATTGTTGGGGTTTAACGTCTGAGCAGCAATATTTCAGCTATATTCAGACGAAGAGAATCGTATTAAAAAGGTTCAAATCGTTAAAAATATGTTTAATTGTTAAATTATTCGTATTCATATGTTAGTTACAGTGTATCTGATTAATTACTTTTCAGTGCCCGAGTAAGTGATGCTTTATTGTCACAAAAAAGTATAGCCGATGGCTTTATCTCGGCACAAAAGACCACCTGCGACTGTTACAGGTACATGTTTGGTATTGTTCTGTATTAAACTACAGCATTATTTCTGATCATGTAGTCGACTCTGATGAAAAGCAGTAAAGCATCAAATAAAAAAGAGTTTATATTATTGTAAATATGTTTAAACTAAAGGACACAATGTGAAATATATTTATTTTGAATTGTCCTGCTTTCACTACATATATCTAATCAGTTGTTTGGTCAATATACAGAGATAGTTGCAATGTTTTTTTCAATCATAGCCAATAATCAATAATATACCAAATGAATAAATCATTTTGTTAAAAATCAATGTATGTTTTTATTCTAGGGGAAGACGAGCCGTTCACCAGAAAGAAGTAATACGTACTTCTTGGTGGCCCATAGTATACAATAGAGATACATGTCCAGCCACCAGTTGGACCTTCGATTTTCCAAGAAGCGTTAAGTACAGCGGTCAAAGATGTTGGGTTCTGAGTCCATGGGCAGGATTAAGATGTCCTTATAAAAGTTGCAGGTACATGATAATATGTCTGTTCCTAATAGATACAACAGTTATATACCAAATTCGCGAATAGGCAGCTATGGTATTTAAAGATTATACAAGTAAGTAAATACATAGAAGAAAAATGTATGGTTTTTTCCTTATTCGTCTTATCAATATAGGAAAAAAACATCGGTACATGTAAATAAGTTCAATAGTACAATAAAGTAGGTGTTCAGTGTGCAACTATAATTGGGATTGTATTCTCGTAGACACAACATATAACAACTGTTTCTCAATTGACTTCAACTATTTTATCTTTTTAAGATACCATAATTGTCAGGGTGTAAAGGTTACAGGGATGGGATTTGCATTTTGTCGTCCATCCAACTGGAAATGTAGGCCGTACTACATATGGTGTCCAAAGTTTTCAAGAATTTATAGACGACATTTCTGCTTGCCACAGTGTTGTTCATGTATGTATCAGCGATGTTACTGGTGGGATCACGTTCCGATTGTCAAACCATTGGCTTCCGTTGAATAAAAAAATGTATACTTTATATGTATAAATACAATATATATATATTGACCTTATACAATTTACCAAAATTTCAACAACAACGATAACAAGTTCAACTCATGTTTTATGTTATTTTCAAGGAAATATTCTAATTTATCAACCCCTACTTTAAACACTATCAAAACACTTTGTTATAAAATATTGCCAAAACTTTTTTGAAATAATGGTGTTAACAATTTGCAGAGTGATTAAATTTATGTGAGGTATCATAACGTTCAATGTTTGTAAGATTCGATTGATATGATATTAACTCTGCTACATATAAGAGGAAAGTTGTCACATTCAATTTCATGGTCATTTGACAAATCTAGTGTTTTCTATGCATTTCTTATAATGAATACCATGTATTTTTCAGTAACTAATGTCAAGATAAATACATTTGACATGTTCAGATATCATCGGTGTTTTGATTTTTTATTTGACAATATTCATATTTGGTTAGGCTCAATACAGACAAGTTGTTGATACAATGGGTACCTACTGTGTATCTCGCAAAGCTGATTTGTATCCATACTGTAAAGAATCACAATTCATGGTTAATTCCAAAATCATCATTTTAAATATGATATATTTCATCAACTTTATAATACTTCAGTAATCTGACGATATTGAAGCTGTGTACAATCTGTTCTGACAACTATGCCCAAGATATCTAACGAAAACTATCTTAGTCTGACAATTGTAATGCCCATACGCCTTTTCTTGATTTAGATACTACACTATAAAAGTGCTCCGATCATACTAAAAGTATATAAAAAAGATAAGACTGATTTGCTCTATTGTTCATTTTCCATTATTAGATAGTGGTTTTTCTGTAACACCCTCCCACGATATTTTCATTTTCATCACTTGTCCGATCCTCGACTTTGTGACGTAGTTCCCCTTGGGAAAGCTTTCGCATCAGGGCATGCGATTTGTCAAACATAGAAAAATATTAATAACACCGTTACAAAACTTTAATACAGAAATACAATACCTCTTCTTCGATATGTAAGTTCTTCAGTTCAATTTTGTTTTACAAAAAATAGTCTATTAAGCACAATCCTTCAGACAAAATCTGATGGGTTTATCAATTACTATTCAAATATTTATTCATAAAGGATGCAATTTTCAGTTTTCCCCTGTTCATTGAACATTATTTTCGCAGGTTGAAACATTTGACCCCTAATTGCATTCCAAGTAATGCTTTTAGTATGGAACTTTCACACTACATCAAAATTTGCCTATCTAGTACTATTATTAACGCAGTCTATTTAAATTATGGTGACCAACAATTTATAATTCTGGTAGTTTTGAAGGTATTGTTGTTCTTTAATAAGTTCTCTGGTAGCTTTTAATAACTGCAAGTAATATGTAAATCTCAGTTTGTGTTTATGGTGTATGTAAATATATCTAATGGCGATTTGAATGTATTATTTACAGAATTTCATGGTATGTGGATTTCTTGTTCTAGTTCTTATTTTTAACTTACTTAAAAAGGGGTGGCTAAGGCCTTATATAAAAATAGCTAACCCCAACGCAGATTTCATGTGCATGCCAATAACCAGACGATGTTGGTTGTAAATATGTTTTGAGTCGTTATATTACTTTCGTAACTTTGTTTTGAAGAATCGTCATTGTTCAGTTACCGTAAATTTTTTTGTAAGTGTGGCCTTTCAGAGCTTACCTTAATGTTGAGCACCTTTTGGTGACCACTGAAAATATTTACAATTTTGAATTTAGCTTGAATACGCACTTGTCCCATTTCACTATGCTCGTCCGTTTTCCGTTGATGTAAATTTGTTATCTATATATCTAGCCATGAATGATTACAAATCAAGTGTGCGAAATGTAATTGTATATGCAATGAAATGATGTGTTTGGCTTACATATTTGTCAAGTTTGAGTTGTTCATTTTCTGTTTACGGGTTATTTTGGTTTTTTGTTGTTCTTAGTTGTCTGTGTTCATTTCCCCTTGTCGTTGTAATTTGTTTTAATATTTAAATGATAACCATTTTAATGTTTCTTCCCTTGATTTCCAGTTATGGATATAAAAAGGCTTGATATTAAAACAATAGGTTCAGCATCTGCGTATAGGGTTTTCATATAACAACTCAATATATTATGCCAGAGCTTGCCATAACTACGCATCCTTTTTACATCGTGCTAGACTTCTTTCAGTTAGGCTTCCGGAATAAGGTTATGTTAGTACAAGATTGTAGTCATCAATACAGAAGTTTTATGGTCGTCATCATGAACTGGCGGATCGTTACGGTGTATCCATCTGCACCATGAAAACTGATTTGTTCTCCGTTCACAAAAACTCCAATTTGTTCAAAATGCTGCTACAAAATTAATATCACGAAAAAAAAGTCAATCGCGCCAGTTTTTAGTTCATTGCATTGTTTACCAGTTCAGAAATGTTGCTAATACAAACTTTTGATTTATGTGTTCAAAACAATACACGACAAACAATTTTAAAACTTATCTTTTTAGAATCGCTTAACTGACAGTTGATTTATGATTCATTTGGCATTTCATAAAATTTTGGTGTCTTAGCTTTCATTTTTCTTCACATTTTTATTGATTGTTCCCTTTCAAAACTTTATACTTTCTTAGTTGCTTTAAATATTTTTTGTTTGAGTATAAACACGAGTTTAACGGCAGTTTCATGGTTCCACTGCATTTTAGTCTTGCCATTTTGAATTCTTTATCACTGCTATATTTATATTGTATATCTGTTCATAGTTTCCATTTTTTTTATCATTTTGTATAAGTATTTTCTTATAGATTTTCGTTTGTAGTTGTATTATGGCAAGCGCTTAGAGTAATCCTTAATATTATTAAATGAACTATAAAAATATTGTATAGAAATAGCAATTTGACACAATGACAGATATATCAACAGCAAATATTGTCTCGCTTTTAACCCTGCATCTATTTTCGAAGCAACAGTTTGAGATACACTTTCAATTTAAACCTCAAAAAATAATTTTGTGTTTTGCTTGATTACCGTATATTTTCCTTTTGGCTTCTTTCCTCGATAATTGGGTTTGAAACTTTCTTGTATACAAGTTTTTTTTTGGATCCTCGTATATATTTGATTCTTGTGGTTAAAAACGTTTACAACATATCTAAATTTGAAATATATATGTGATTTGTATTGATTCATTCCCTTAACCAAATATTCAATGAACAACGAAATGTTGCAAATAGGGTAATTGAGTAGCTTTTACCCTGATGTTATATTGAATATGATATTTCATACAATCGCATATTATATGTTGCAATTAACAAAATAATTGATTAATGAATACAGGAGAGTAAAAAAATCAAACACAATGTTATTATATTATCAAATTTTAAACGCGTCTTGCCGGCAGCTTATAATACAAACGCAAATACCACTACAGAAAATAAATGATAGGAACTTTACCAATCTAATGAAGGCAATAACAAAATTAACTAATATAATATAGGCAGTAGTCAAAAGGAAAGTCCGTATAACATATGTAAATATCAAGGTAAAATTTGAAAAAGATGGATACAACCGTAGTGGTACTGACTTGGAACATGCATTTAAAAACGTATTCAATGTATAGAGTGTGAAAAGAGCACCATTTGTAGAATGCAAGTTTAAGACTTAATAGAACAAAATATAACGTTGAAATGCTAACATACAATTTTATGTGTCCTTAATGTGATTCAACAAATACCCTTGATATACGCCCAAATCCCAAAACATGGCCAAGAGGTGAATACACGAAACAGAGGCTAACTATATATATATTATGTAACACGCTGAATAAAATTAGATCATACAAACACAAATAAAGGAAAGAATAAGAAGACGTCACACAAAACGCTTTAGCGGTAGCAATATGAACTCCCACGAGAACCGGAAGTGACATCAGGTGTTACGGAAGACAAGGCTTGTCCTGTCTCACCAGTATTGTAAGTGAGTCAAGAATTGAGAACACTATACACGGGAGAAATTTTGACCAATCTTCTTAAAAGACATATCTGAAAACATTAATATTTTTGATCATATAACAATCAATGCAAATTCGTTTAGAATAATATTCCAGAATATCTTTTACTCAAATTTGCTGCTTGACAAGAAATTTTGAATATATGAATGTGACATAGTATTCATATCACATTTATCAAAGCATGTTTTAGTCTGTTTGATTAATGACAATTTTTTGAATGGACGAAATAGGCCGTCTTTAAATTCAAACAAGCAGTAAATAAACGAATAGATACAATTAAAAATAAACCTCCAAAAAATACGATTCTGTTTTAAATAAGGATAACAACAAAATAACCGAACACTAATTCGAACAATAATCAGGCCAAGTTGAACACAAATGTGGTAAATAGATTTTACATCACTGGCACAACGGGGTGCGGCAATGGTTCTAACAGGCATTTCAAACTGCATGGTAGGTTGAAGTTAGGTTTTATAGAGGGCTTAACCCCTAATTCCATGGCGGAGTGAATATACGGATAGTGATTAAGTAGCGTTTGCATTAGTTTCCTTCACAATTGGAAAACCAGCGGTCACACCAGCAAAAATTACAATTTACAAAGCTGAGTATTCTATCAATCAAGGAGTAATATCTAAAACAGACTTAAGTTTTTAAAAAGCTTTCACTTCCGATGTAATTTATTCAGTACATCATTGGAATTCATGAAGAGAATATAACACTTAACTAAACTTAATTTCCAAGACTTCCAAAAATAAGGTGGATACGTGTACCGCTTTTGAAAGTTTGGATTTTGTATATTAATGGAAAAAAGCATATTCAGGTTTTACATGCATTATCGAGAATTTTTTTAAATATAGAATTTTACATATATAAATAAAGCTTGGTTGCAAAGAAAAATGAAAATAGTTGTGGTACAAATGAAGCCAGAAAACAATCCTTTAGTTTTTTGAGTGGAGTCCGAGTTGCTCATTTGCTTTTTTACTTTGTAAGTATTATTTTAGTTACTTTATGTTCTTTGTGTGTATGTCTGTTTTCCATGTTTGATCTTTGTCCCTGGATTACATTCTTTTGATTACCGCTAGAACCTTGTTCCCTTGATTAACCTTTCAAGCCAATACCGTACAGTACAAACAAGATATCTCCAATATGCTCCTAACGTACTGTGTTACTTCTTGAAGTGGAGTATAAGGTTTTGGAAATAGGCTATGAAAGTTTTGCACTCTGTTGACGAAAATTTTGAATATATGAAACATTTTTCATTTCATTATACAGAAAAAGATAAAAATGTAATTTGTTATGTTGTTATATAATTGTACAAATCCGTAGTCGGCCTGTTAGTCTATAATATCTCAATACGGTTATGAGCTATTAGCAAAAACGATATTTGAGTAAAAATGGCTATGCCCCCAAAAGGTAAATCATAAAATCATATATGATAAACAAATGTTACTCATGTACCGATTTTGCTCGTTTCATGTATACATGCACATTGGACAAAACTGAAGCTGCCTTTTTATTTTTTACGTGTCTGTCCGACAATTGTTCAGTACAATGTCAAAACACTGTCCTACAATGTCCTACAAAGCGTACAGTATTTACCTCAATACATGACAAAACATAAAACGTGTTCATTCATCATACATTTTCATTTTAAGTAACACCTGCAACCTTTACATGACCTATTAACAGACACTAAAGACGTGGCATGACCTATATGAATATCATATACTTACAACATACTTGTATTTGACCGACTACCTTTATGATACAACATCGTTTATTCCATTCAGGTGACCTCTTCTGAAAATTTACATATTTCTACCGTTTATGTAATTTGAATATATGATTTCAGTGTTTCTTTACAGTAACATTAGAATGTGCATATTTATATAGTATTGGAATTTTGTGAGGCGACAACAGTGAACTTCACGTTCCAAATACCTGTCTAATTCTTAAATGCAAAACTGTTACCTTCCTTATTTTATAATAGAAATTTGTACTGTACTATCAAATTAGTGAAAATAAACAGAAATGTTTACATTAAGTAACTAAATAATAGTAATCAGTATGCATCTTATTGTGTTCGTTGCATTTATTTTTTGTGTGTATTTAAAATTGAACTTCTATCAAAAACCATTTTGCAAACCATAGACCATTAAGGTCATGTCAACATACAATGACCTCCTTCGAAAATCAACAAAAGCAAACCAAATAAAGAATGATAGCACTTGCAAAAGTCAAACAGCACTCATAATATAAACCGATATATGATGTTTATCTCGAAAATGAAAAAAAATAATGGATCAATTAAGTCTGAAGAGGTATTATATAAATGTCTTTGAATTAAGTGGAAGTGTGGGTTTCTCCGAAATGAATGTTTGATAGACGCGTATGCATGAATATAAAACATCGGGAAGATGTTTTAGTCGGTTACCATGTAGTATAAAATTTGTTAGGTATAAATAATTCGACAAAATGATACATTGGACAGATAAATTATTTTAATGCTGAATAGATAAATTTATTATACCCGATACAATGGGAAATATATTCAAATCGCAAAAAAATGTTGAATTAACCCAAAATAAAAAAAAACAACCGAAAAATATCATTAAAAAAGGAATTATTTTAAAATTGATTTTTAAGACAAATTATTTGTTTATTAAGATGTGCTTAACATTAGAAAATCACGGCATTCATATTTAAAAAGATTTAAAAAAAAAAGATAATTTGTTAGACAAGAAGTCCAATCAATAAGTGTTAAATCACTGTACAATCGTAAAACAAAATATATTTGCTAAAACCAATGGAATATATGTTTTCATCAACACATAAGGAAATACTGAAACTACAATACTAAGAGTAAATGAGATAATTAGTTCATTTAAGAGTTAATTCTGAGTAAAATGCTTTACGATGAAAAAGACAAGTAAATTATCAATTATTGTACCTTTATCCAGCTTTTCAAACTAAAACTTAAAAAAAATAGCTGATAAACCCATTCCAAGGGAATATGATTTAACCCGTTTTTTGTCAGCAATTATCATATTTTGCAAACTGGGTAATCAATAAGCTCAGCAAAAGAGGTCCAAAATACAAATTATATTATTTTTTGCAATATCGATAGGGTCGATTGTTTACCAATGTGTTTTCTTATTACGGCGTTTCATTGGTCTATTGCAACCCATCGAAAACACCTTTTTAAATCATATTATCATAGAGCGGGAAAATCATAATTTTAATAATAATAATAATAAGAGAATTTTATTATGATAATTAATAGTTTCCAATAAAACATGACATATTGATAATGATTATTAAATGCTACGAACAAATTTGCATTTTATTTCAACTTTACTTTATTTTAAGTCCCAAACTTTGATTGAACTCAAAGCAATTTAAACACGCGGAAAGGCATCAGAACAAAATAGCATTGACTTTAATTTGACAGTATCCTTGTACTTAACGATTTATATATAGGACATTGATTACATTTATTCAACGTTTTCCTTGTTTTGTTTATGACATGAGACTATATAGGTTCATTAATCTTAAAAGTATTGAAACTCAAACTTAATATTTCTTCATAGTTTCTGGTTGCAATATGTATACAATAAACTGGCGTATAAATTAAGATATCTTAAATCGCTCTCATCTTTGGTCAAAATTTCCAAATTTATAATTAAAAAAGCTATAAAACAACCGAAAACAAAGCAAATGAAATGAAAGGTAATAATACAATTAACTGAAAATTATAGGCAGTAGTCAAAAGGAATAGTCTTAAAGGAAAGTCTGTATAACAAAGGGAGATATCAGGGCAAAAACAGGAAAGTTGGAAAACCGCCGATATGGCCTGCTTTGGTACAGGCATTTCAATATGAAAGGTGGGTTGAACCAGGTTTTATAGCACTCTTAACCTTCTACTTCAGTTACAGTTAAGTGTTTCCGTTACATTTCAGCCATATACAGACAAATTATGTAAAACTAGAATTCAAAACAGTACAGAAGATAAGAACAAAAATACAACGTTCTATTACAATTAGTATTATATGAATGCTAGTCAAGAATTCTTTGTTTAGAAGGTGTAGTTCAAGATGAAATAATAATGATAACAAAGTAGAAACTATAGAACATTAATTTGTAGACATCATGAAAATCCAACAAAAGTTCAACGTATCATTTTTCCTTTCCTCTTTCGTCTACCCCGGATTTGACATTTTTGTGAGCAACTCGGCAGGTGTTTCTAGAAAAGCAGCGGTCGTTTACCCCTACCGGTGCGCCCAGTCCATGCTCCAAGTTTTTAGTGGAATCCGCGTTACTCATTTGCTTTGAGTGGAGTCGGAGTTGCTCATTTGGTTTTGTTACTTTGTATGTATTATTTTAGTAACCTATGTTCTTTGTTGTGTTTGTCTGTTTTCCATGCTTGGTCTTTGTCCCTGGGTTACATTCTTTTAATTACACTAGAGTTTTTGTTCCCTTAATTACTCTTATAATACAAAGGTGTAAATTATATTAGCAAAGTATGATTTAATGTTTGTTACTTATTAAAACAAAACTCTGATAATTACTTTTTTATTTGGATTTCCATATATAATGTCCCTGAAACAAAAACCAAATCAATTGGAATACAAATACATCAGAAGAAAAAAAAAACAACAAAAATATGCGCTAGCCTGACATTCGTTAACGACAATTTTAACTTTCAAAGTCACTATTCATTTCATTAACATTCAATAATCCAAGTTTATTAGACACGAATCTTAGAGGACCCATTCCTGTGATTGTTTTGTATAAATCCTTTTCAAGCCACTCGCAATCGTGAACAAAGTCATAGCCAGCTTTATACAGTTTTTGACACACTGATATCGACGGGTCACTAGATCTATGGGTTGATAGGTAGAGGGCGCTTTGTCCATCACTGTCAACAATGTTTACGTCACATCCAGATTTTATCAAATAACAACTGATACGATCACACCCTTCCAATAATCCATTTAGTAAAGCTGATCTTCCAGAATCATCAACATCGTCTAAATCAGCACCTGAAGGAAATACATATGAATCATTATTACATTAATCAATAAAAAAGCACCACTCTAAAATGTTTTTACACCACATTGAAGACAAATATCATTAAAAAAACCTGCAATTGTTGATTTTTAAGGAAACAGTTTCGACATGAATTGTACCTAAACATTGAATTCTAACATTTAGCTCAAAACATTTTTCTGCTATTCAATATTGATTGTACATGAATATTTCATCTACATTTAGTTTGGTATTTGAATGTTAACGTCTGCAGACACATGCTGCATTCCTTCCAATATTCTTTACACTATATGTTTGCTATTTATTATAAGACTAAATGTAAATGAGGTGAATTAATGCACGTTTTTATTGTCATATTTATTATATGCATAAAGTGTATCATAAGTATTATAAGTAATTAAGCTTACCTGCTTTAACTAATGTTTTGACTGCTTCAGAATCAGAAAATAACGTGGCCCTTATCAATGGTGTCTGTCCCAACAGGTTTTTGCAGTTAATGTCACATTCTGAAATACAATTAAATAATACCTCAGTAAACTCATGTTAAATTAAAAACATTGATATAAATTATGGCATTTCGATATATAACTTGGCAATTTGTTATAGTAATAGCATACTTATAAAATGGATAATGTTTCATTGGCAGCCTCTTTAATTTAAAGGATTAGTGTTTGATTTGTTTTCTTAATGCATAAACGATACAAACACATAATTTTATAAAAATGAATGTATAATCATAACATTCAGTTATAATATGGATAACGTAAAATATTTGTTGTCCATTAAAGTGATATCAAGTAAAACTTCTATATCATTGATTCTGCTTACCATTATCTATCAGTAGATTTAAAATATCCATATTTCCGTTATCAATCACGTCATGAATTGGATAAATCAGCTTATTATCCGGAATGTTGGGATCGGCCCCTGATTCTAGTAATTGTTTTACCAATTCAACATCACCCTGCTGCGCTGCGTTGAATAATGCTGTTCTTCCATAATGATCGGTTTGATTAATATCATACAATACGGTATTAACACACGCAGTATCAGACACAAAACTACATATAAATTGCTTCTTCTGGTCCTTTTTCGAGGTTTTGTTAAGTCTTTTGCCGATCTGAAACTTCATTTTAACTCTTGTATCCAACTGTCTTACTTAGTTCATTCAAATATGAGTGATATGAATTACCGATCTAGCCTTTTATACTGTTCGAAAGTAGGTAAGTGTAAACCGCACATTATAAATTCAAATAAATGTAAATGAATGTAATACCTGTCAGTACATGTCAGAGGGGACCTCGTGCAGGACAAGGTGATCAGGAATTTCAAATTCATTTTTAGAATCTGATCCTTATTGTCGTATCTAACCAATGAATGAAATCAAATAAAAACAATATAGTCGACCAATCAAATATTTGTATCCTGTGGTGACGAAGGAAACAGACAAATATTGATCGCAAATACATTTTAGAGATTTCTCAATTTTGTCTTATTGTTTATATTTTGCTTGTTTAAATACAAAATATCTTGTAGGACGTTTTAGTATTCCCAACACTATTTCTAGTTTTTTTTTACTTGTTTAATTTACCATTGTTTTTGATGGGATGTGTAGCTAAAGATATTAAACTATTCACCGACAAATGTCCAAGGTTAAACATATATTTGTATTTTAACATAAGGATAATAAATGATCTACCATGCAATAGGAAATTCATTAATTTCAAGGCATATATAAACAAACTTGCTTGAATAAACAAACTTATATGTGTTACTACAGGACGCTTACATAACCGATGCACCTGGTCCATGCACACACTTTTTAGTGGTGTCCAGGTTGTATATTTACTTTTGTTTCTTTGTACGTGTTATTTTGGTCATTTTGTGGTCCTTGTGTGTGTCCATTTGTCTTGTCTAGTCTTTATGCTTGAAAAATATTCTTTTAATTTCTAGTCGTGATTTTCTTGATTTTACTTGCAGAGAATGTCACTCTGGACCATCACTAAACAATGTTTGCACATGTGTGTAATTGTACGATGCGTGTGCTTGTAAATGAAAAGTTTGTACTCAAAATTGAAATGACATGTCAACTTACGAATGATGTAGAGAGTACCTTAAATATTATTTCAATTTCATGTCGGCGTTCATTTTAATATATACATAAGAAAACCCATTTCCACGCGCTGTCTATCACCCTATTACACACAGAACAGAACAAAAATACTTTTAAGGACAGTAGTTGTGAAATGTATTTTTCTGCTGTTTTTTTTTTTTATTTAGTGATAATTACACTCTGGTCTTTATGGAAATCGTCTGTCTAGAGTATAGGTACTTTTACCAAACATACGTACAAATTTCAAGCGTGGATGAATAATAGTATTTGTAATTTTATGATCGACAAACGATTAACTATTGATTTAATACAATTCAATAGAGGGTTTTGAAAATGCATGACTTGTGCAAATGTAGAAAAAGACAAAAAAAGTTATCCCTGTTTCTTTCTGATTTGTGTGTGTTTAGAAACCCAGTATAAACATTATAAAAGCTGAACGTTTTGAAAGTTAATTTTTTCAACATATAGGCCAATTCCACTATTACTGGACCATTTGAACTTTTTCGAGGCATTCGTCAGACAAGAGGCCAGCCTTTGAATCATATCAATGATTATCTATCATAATATGCAGTTACATTAAAATTCAACATATGTGATTACATTCCTTGTTTGCACATGATATATTTTCTCGGCATTGCATTTGGATTCTTACTATGAATGTGCATATGGATTTGATTTAGAGAATTAAACAAAGAAAAAAAATGACATTTATAACTTTTAAAACATGTATACAACATGCTATAATTATCAGTATTCATTTTTGATTTGTACAATGTTTGAAGAAAAATCGACTGGGTCGAAGCCAGTAGAATTAGAGTGGAGGTTCCGGCAATATTAGCCATGTTTTGCAGGTTCAAAATCGCGAACTCGGATCTGTTAACCAGTATTAACAAACTTAAGCAAGAGTATTGATTTGCAATTGCAGAGTTATATTATATTATGAACAAAAAACTCAAAGATATGAAGTATAATATTAAAATCGAACTATTGTCTTAAATACTCGAGACCTCTGACATTGCAAATTTTACTTTTAAAGTTATTACTCTATGTTTATCATAATTTACTACCAATATTTAAAAGTGTCAATACTTGAAACCACACAGCATTGTCGGTTGATTCGCCAAGAGATTGACTTTGGTCTTGTCACGCTACTTATTCAGTGTGCCTAATCAATCAATGATAAATTCTTACTATGTTTTACAAATTGTATATTCTATCATTCTTCCTGGAAGGTTTCAACTGAGAAATGTACTGACATTTATGACTTTATTTGCATAAAATTGAATTTATGGTTAGTCTTTGAAGATAACTTGGTTCTCACGTAATAAAACTTGCATTTATCAGGCCATTTATGTCTATCGTGCATTACTGTTATATGACTTAATGCTTTAAAGTGGTATTATTGCCTTGTATAAATTTTCGATGGTTGTAATCGTCAGGTTATTAACAAATACTGAAGGAGGAGACATGTTGCTCTTAAAGAAACTGTGGCCCTTTTCACAAAAAAATTGTGAGTATAAAATTAGTCATCATAATATTATCGTATAATCAAATTTATTTCATGATATATATTTCGTAATCAAATTATTATTTGACGATAAATTATTTTTTTACACAATTAAACAAAGTGATCAAAACGACCGACCACCTCAGTCAGTTCTTCCCCCAGCATCGACATCGAATATAATCTTCAACTTCTATCAGGAATGATCTTTGAAATCCGCTTGTTTTTTTTTCCCGTGAAATTACTTTCTACATGTTGTCCCTTAGATTTATCGAGCATTTATCCCCCCTCCCCCCGCACACACACACAATTATGCATTCTGTAAAGAACCTTTACTTATTTCGTTATTGATGAGATGATTTCAGTTGAACAAAAGAAAACTGCATTTGTCATTTTAAGTGCGATTCCGATATAAATAAGCCATTGTTTATTAAATATTCAAATTAATACCAGCTCAGTTAATTGGAAGTATATTAAAAGAAATCTTTTTATGCTTGTTTCTAACGCCTTGCTATTCTATAATCAAGTACATCTTCAATAACGGAAAGGTCATTTTTTATGTTTGACATCTACTTTGTCTTTTTCAACAGCACAAATCAAATGGAAAGTCTGTATAGCAAATGGCAGTATCAGTTAAAAGCCGGGAGTATGAAACCAATGCAATGGTCTTGTTTTCAATATAAAAGGTCGGTAAAACCAGGTTTTAAAGCGCGCCAAACCACTTTCATTACCGTCAATAACTGAACATAATTGGTATTAAGAAAGTCCAAAAACACGAACAACAAATAAATCTTGATTTAAGCGTCAAAGACGCGCCAAGTTCAAGATTAAAATAATGATATGCAAGTAAAAACTGTTGAAAAGCAATTCGTTTATAATACGAAAATCCATTGTCTATAAAAGAGCTCTGCGAAATAAGATGGAACTAAATAACAGTAATTAATACAAAAACGTCTACATCAAAAGCAGTAAATCAGGAATAGAGACTAATTTAAACAAATGCTCGTTAATTCATATGGAACTTGCCGCAAAAACAAGGTAAAACATTGCGAGTCGATGCAAGTGGTCGCATTAAACAGCGAACTGGACAAAGTAATCCTCATGAGAACAGAGGCAGTCACGCCTAGCAACTTGTCCGACCCAAAGACACTGTCAAGTTAGGTCATTTGAATATGTGTGGATCGATAACAGAACCTAAACCCGGAACTAGTCGATCAAGTAAGCGACTCAAGCTTGAAAGATCATACTGGAGTGAAACTTTAACAAATCTCTGGAAAGTAGTTTGTCAGAAAGGGAAGACATTTCTTCCTGTCATCGGTAGTCGAAACATTAGAACAGCATTGAGACGTGATTACTGTGAATCGAGAGATACTTTTAACTAAACTTTACGACGAAGTGAACGAGAATTTCGAAGGACGGTGTCAACAGAGATCGAGTCTATCTCAACAACAAGTCCGAATTATTTTTTAGATATCCAAAAACTAGGACCCCGTACCGGAAAACAAATGACAATGGAGGTTGTTACCAAAAATGGCGGCGTAACGAGAGAGGAACACGTTGTACTTGATAGAGGTGGACAAGATTTTGAAAGTTTTTATAATGGAAGTAACAGTGATGAATTCGAAACAGAACATTACGACAGATCAGTGATCCATAAACATTTACTAGAGTCTAATACGTTATTCGAAGCGAACGAAGAATTGAATTGTAACATTTCTATTGATGAAACAACAAGTATAGTAATGAATGCTACGTCGAAATCAGCATATAGCTATGATGAAATACCGTATTGCGTTTTGAAATATCAACTGGTAATCTGGTAATCGATGCTATACATGAACTATTGAAACTCCTGTTTGACACGTCAATCATCCATTTATTTGGTGCAAGGCTATTATCTCTCCAATTTTGAAGGACCCAGTGTCGGTTTTTTGTTTGTTGTTTGTTTGACTGTTGAAGTGGATGATAAAATGAACATTAGATAATGAAGAAATGAAAAATGGGATGGGACACAAGGATAATGGGGTCGACAAATTTTGATTGCCACTGGAAATAGGGAGAATTGGGTAGGGTCGGGCAATGTAGCCTCCTGTTGCGGAGCCATATGGTTCCTACTCCGGGAGAAGGGTTCTTTAACGTGCGAGGAACGTGGCATCTTTCCTAACACGCTGCTGCAGGCCTATTCTTTTGACACCCGGACCTGCAGTTTCGGACTTTCGACTGCCATTGAATTACAGAGGGATCAGTCGTTTGTCATGCGTAAGCAAACTTAACAGTGTTTTTTATCAGTAAACGCCTGGTAGCTTATCTTCAAAACAATGATAAATTGGCGGACGAGGGGGTTCAGAAGGAATAGATCGTTTGAAGAACCAGTCTTTTCGTTAAATACATAGTATATTGAGAAACAAACAAATCGGTATATGCTCTTTTATATGATTTGATTTCATAGATAGAGATATGATGTTTACAAACTACTACTTAATAATGTGAATGGGAAACTATACAACTCCATTAAATGTGTGTATCTAAGATCAGAAATCTGTGTGAGGCTCAACAGAAATTTGACATCATGGTTCAGTTGTAAAACGGGGATCAAACAAATCTGTCACCTACGCTTTTCCTATCTTTATTAATGATTTCGTGTCCGTTATAAATAACCTCAACATAGGCCTAGATTTAGGCGGAAAAAATATCCACTCTTCAATACGCTGATGACATAATTTTACTTGCAAATTCGCTTGAAAATCTAAAGTGTATGCTAGCCCATGGTGTAAACAATGGCGTGTTTTAATAAATACTGACAAGTCAAAATACATCCACTTCAGAAATGCAAGAGCGAAACAAACAGAATTTGTATTCTCCGTGGGGGCGATATACCCAAAATTGGTGACAGCTTTAAAGACCTTGGTGTAGTATTTACTTACAGCGGTGATTTCACTACTAATGCTGAAAGAGTAATCAAGGGAACCAAGGTTATAGCGGTAATCAAAAGAATGTAATAAAAGGACAAAAACCAGACATGGAAAACAGACATACACAACAAAGAACATAAAGTAACTAAAATCATACATACAAAGTAACAAAAGTAAATGAGCAACTCGGACTCCACTAAAAACTGGAAGCATGGACCAGGTGCACCGGTAGGGTAAGCGTCCTCTGCTTTTCTAGAAACACTCGCCGAGTTGCTCATAAAAAGTCAAGTCCGGGGTAGACAAACGAAGAAAGGAAAACTATGACCCGTTGAATAAATCAGTTTTCATGGTGCTGATGGATACACCATAACGATCCACGAGTTCATCATGACGATCATAAAACTTCTGTAGTGATGACCTCAATCTTGTAGCAACATAACCCTGTTCCAGAATCCTATGTGTTAGAGTTCTAGCGCGACACAAAAAGTCTGCGTAGTTTCCTTGCCAAAGCTGGAGGACGGGCACTTGGACGCATTATATCTTCTATACATAATTTTAAAGACTTTGGATTTCAGTCATATGAGAAACTTTTCGTATTATGTGTTGTACCGATTTTAGATTATTCACCAGCAGAATGTTCCGAAACTGAGGATTTATAAAACTTTGAAAATCAAACTAGACAGTTATGTGACATTGAACTTAAACGAATCAGAGCGATCTCATTTAGCGCAATTTCGCTTTGATATTTTACCACTCCGAATCGAGACAGGACGTTATATTGGCGGAATGAGGATCGGCTGTGAAATCAACGGACCGTGGAGTCAGTGACCCGTTTTCTATTAGAATGTGATCTTTATAATAATATTCGAAATAACACGTTTCATGATATTTTTAATTTAATTGAATATACATTCATGAACACTATTGCTAAGATGAATCTTTTAATGTATGCACATGCAAGGAAGTTAGCAAAGTTTATTGTCCGAACCGAGCTTCCAATTTAAGATGTTCTCACATATACAAATATTTGATCAACTGATAACGTTTTTTTTAATACTTATATTTTTTCAACTTCCTTTTTTTCATTTTAGTCATTACGTTCAATATGTTCTACTAAAAATCCGTGATTATCTCATTGTTTCTATCTAAAATTATTTAAATATAAGGTGACTTATAGGTCCAAAGGGCCGGGTGTTTGATACCGTTCACTTATTTGATGTAACACATTTATCATATATGTTAACACAGGTCACTATAATAAAATAATTACTTACTTACTTACTTGGTATGTTCCTGGAAAACAAAATATTTCTCTTATTGTATGCCTGGGTGTCAGAAACATTACTTTTTATCTAGCGTAAGAGACGTATTTTCCTATATCCTATTTCAAAAGCCTGTCTCTCAGGACATGATGGCGCTTTAAGAAATCACAATGATGGATACTGGCTCTTGCATGCATTAACTACTGAGAAATATAAACACCATTTGCAGGGATGCTGTACAACTGTTAAGTGTAATTTATAATTCTATAATCACAATCGACTCGTTTGTTATATATTTTTTAACAGAGAGTCAAGTTCGAGGTTAAGGTCCGAAACTGAAGCGGAGGAATCTATGTCATTAGATTCTTTAATGTCTAGTTGTGGTGTAATTTCAATTTGAAATATACATAATTAAGTTAGGTCGGTACACATAAAGCATATGTTGTCAGTGCTCATCGGATAAATGTAGATTTAATGTTAATTCTCGAAAATATAGGTCAATTTATTAAGTACAGGACTATGCTTAAAATCTAAATTGTCACCTAAACGTTATTTTTAAGACATTCACACACAAAAATGGGGACAATTTGAAAAAAAAGCATGCCACCAAAACTTTACTTTAAATATCCTTAATCCTGATTTTTTTTTATCTCAGCATCATTTACGAAACATGAGTTTAGTATTTGTTAATGCGATCTTGACTTAAGAATAAGATGCAATTAAAAAATAAAAAAATAAAAATTGTTTTATTATTATTATTATTACTATAAAACTCATAAACGATCATATTTTTTTCGAATAGAAATTTGACAAATATGTATTTAGTTTGATAGATGAGTAACAAATGAAACTAGGACACCCAGAATGAAATATTTCTACCATCTTTGTTAATTATGTACCTCTTGCTCGTCTATTGATTTCAATGTATAATAATGTCACAGTATGATGGACATAACGTGGAATCATAACCTTTACACAAACAGATCTTTTTTTCTCATGAAATTCACGTGAACTGCACATGAAGTTAACGGGACATTCACATAAAATTCACTTAACATGGATCGAGTGCGAACAATTCACGTGAATTTTTCTTGGAGGCTCGACTCACCCGAATTTCATGTGAACTCTGCCGGAAAGTTCGTTTGCTCAGTTCGGGTGAAAATCAAGTGAAATAGTTTCGCATGCATAGTTATTATTAATGTATTACGCTATCGAAAATTTAAATTTGCAAGAGGTACTCGGTACATCTTTTCATAATATGACAGGTCGTTCACGTTAAAAGTGCAAGGTTGCCCTTTGCATGTTCAATGAACATGCCTTGTAAATACAGAGTGATTTAAATGTGCCGATATTTGTTTGCTTTTAAGGCTGGATTGATATACTTGATATTGTCATTTGTGATATTGACTTCCATTTCGAAAAGTTCTTTTTTGCATACACCTAGAGTTTACTATTGTAAACAATCACAAAGGTCCAGTTAATCAAATATCAAAACACAGCTTTTTCCTTAATTTTTATTTCAGAAACAATTTAGTTATACATTATTAAATCATAAAATATGAAACGACGCTTTATTTTTTTGAAATACTTGCAAACTTATACAAAAGTTAGATACCTCAAATTTTCTGAAAACATATTTGCAATAATGTATCTTTGTATATTTATTCAAAACCACAAGATACAATTATATGATAGGTCGACTGAAATGTTTTGATTTCGTGTAGTTCATTGGTTAAGATACAACAATAAAAATCAAAAATTGATTGATAGATTTGCAGGTTGTAAACGTTTTGTGCTGCACAGTGTCCCCTCTAATATGAACTGACAGGAACTTCATTCATTTACATCTATTTACATTTATAATGTGCGGTTTACACTAACCTATTTACGAACAGTATAAAAGACCGAATCTGTAGAACACAGAATTTATAATTGAACCACCTTCGAAGTAGGAGAGTTGACTTGAAGTGTAAAAATGAAGTTTTCAATCGGCAAAACGATTTGCAAAACCATGACGAATGACCAGAAGAGTGATTATAGAAAAACGGACAATTTTTTATCTGCGTGCACTAATAGCTGTTTGAAGGATATTAACCAAACTGATGTTTATGGTAGAACAGCACTTTTCAATGCAGCGCAGCAAGGTGATTTCGAAAAAGTAAAACAATTACTTGACATTGGAGCTGATCCCAACATTCCAGATAACGAGTTGACTTATCCGATTCATGACGTTATTGATAACGGATATCTGGATATTCTAAATCTACTGATTGATTATGGTAAGTTTGCTCATGCAGATAATATGTTAAATTTGAAATAATTGAAATGAGGTATAATACATGACCAATGAAAGTTGAAATGACGAAGCTTTTATATGCAATTTAGAGCTTTGTTTAATATTATCTTACCAAAACCCGAAAAACAAAAATATACACATGACACGCTTTCTGTATTTGAATCAACACAAAAAAAAAAATCAAAACAACATTTTGATTTTTAAATATAACTGTTTTTATAACGTAGTGAGAGCTTAGGGTAAATTGTATTTGAATTTTCCGATGATCATCTACTCATTATATTACAGAATCTGATATAAACTGCAAAAACCTGTTGGGACAGACACCATTGATAAGAGCCACGTTATTTTCTGATTATGATGCAGTTAAGACCTTAGTTAAAGCAGGTAAGATATACAATGTCGACAAATACGTGTATATTGTAACAATAAATATTAAAACGTGTCTTCTTTTCACCTCTTTTTGTGTTATTGTGTCATAAATCTTATTACCAATGTATAAAACTCAAATGCTTGCTTACAAGCAGTAACATTTACATTGGAAAAGAAACATAAACAATGTTACATTCAAACTAGAAAGGAAATATACTGGTCAATGTAGCACATTTTCTATCTGTAAAATTACTTTCCACTTGAGTTTGGAGTTAATGCTTGTTTAAGTATTTATATGCTGCAAAAGTTGCAGTCTATTATTTTTATTCGTTTTTGGTGCTAAACGTACTCAATTAAATGACATATTAACAAAACCTAAATTGTATCTTTCAGGTGCTGATTTAGACGAAATCGATGACACTGGACGATCTGCTTTACTAAACGGATTACTGGAAGGTTGTGATCGTATCAGTTGTTATCTATTAAAATCCGGATGTGACGTAAATATTGTTGACAATGATGGACATAGCGCCCTCTACTTAGCAACACATAGATCTAGTGATCCGTCAATATTAGTTTGCCAGAAGTTATATAAATCTGGATATGACTTTGTTCACGATTGTGATTGGCTGGAAAAGGATTTATACAAAGCCATCACGGAAGTGAGTCCTCTCAGCATCGTGTGTATAAAACTTGGACTGTTGAACATTAGTAACATGAGTTGTGACTTTGATGAAAGTTAAAATCGTCTTTGAATAATATAAACTTATGTTTGATCGAATCAAAATATTACCAGTTGAACTGCTTTTATTGATATTTTCTTTTGTTGTGGAGAAATCCTACTAGTGTATTGAAATCCAAATAAAAATTTATTTTCAATACATTGTGTAATTTATTTATTCATTCTTGTATAAAGGGTTCAGTAAAAACTCAAAAGACAAGGTGAAAAAAAAAACACACACACACGCACACACACGCACACACACATGTATATAGATATATTTGAAGGCAAAATGTACACCTGTCATATGTGTTTTTCACAACGCAAACGAATAATAACTTCGTTCATTACTATTTTTTAAATGAAGGGAGAAATTGCTAATCAAGATTTACAATATTTGATATACATATATTCACACTGTAAGTCATTTTATGCCGCTCTGTTACTTTTAGTGCAGCTTTCAATTTGCAAAAGTGAAGTATTTTTTTTTTCTTATCGATGAACTTAAAACTTAAAGGGCTAATTTTGAAAAAAAGGAAGTGAAAATGAAAAGAAAATTTGCATAAATTAAATATTTGTAACATAAACTGTTCTTTGTGTTTCATTCAAATACTGCAGACATAACTGTATTGTATTCGGAGTTATACAGGCTTCTAATACCGAGGTCGCAATTGAATATTTCTGAAACACATTAATGCAGTCAGAATAAGTTCTGTATAACTGTCAGACACCCTACAAATATGTCACTACAAATGATGAATAACAATACGTGTTATTTTAATCGAGAATTATTTGATACCTTAATTTTCAATAAAGTTGCTGTTAATTCTGTTTTTACTAAATCACATAAAATTGTCTTTTGAAACACAAAGTATTTCTATCATTATTGACATTACCTTTTCCTGCTGAATCAAACTGAGACAAAATTAAATTTATTGTTACAATATTTCGCGCCAAGAGTATCGTTTATACTGCTTATTAGCTCTTATTGATATTAGTACATGGAAAATATATTCATATAAAATTTCAGTTAAGACTATAAAGATGTCTGGTGTAACATTCGTACTCATATTATAATTAATAGAAAACTTAACGTAGTATGTCAAACAAAATGCTTGGCTGATGCTTAATTTATATGTATAATGATAATCAACCATACACCTTTCTATAAACATACTGAAGCTGAAAGCAAACCTTCAAATTTAAATAAAGTATTTTTAAATTAAAGCCAAATTTAAAGTGACAACAATTTTACAGTAAATGAAGCAGTATATGTCCATGTCAATATCACAACAAGGAAAATATTGAACAAATTATGGCTAATTTTCTGCAGATAAATCGTGTAGTACAAGAATACTGTCACATTATTTTCAAAGCCAAAATTATTTTTTGTGGTTTTCCGTGTTTGTTTATATTATTACAAGGAATTCAATTAAATTTTAAGAACAAAAACAATTCAACGCATAGGAAAATAATACAAGTAGTAATAATTTATAAAAAAATAGAGAAAAAAAGGGATTTTGGTTTTCAATTTTATCAGGTGAATAAATAAGGTGAATAAATAAGGTGAATATGCAAAAGAGACAACAACCCTGTCAGGATGAAAATCAAGGCCATCCATAGATATTCGATTAACGACGAGGAAACACTCACAGTTTCCAACAGCACCATGAAAAACTGATTTATTCAACGGGTCATCGTTTTCCTTTCCTCGTTTGTCTACCCCGGACTTTTTATGAGCAACTCGGTGGGTGTTTCTAGAAAAGCAAAGGACGCTTACCCTACCGGTGAACCTGGTCAATGCTCCCAGTTTTTAGTGGAGTCCGAGTTGCTCATTTGTTTTTTTACTTTGTATGTATGATTTTAGTTACTTTATGTTCTTTGTTGTGTATGTCTGTTTTCCATCTCTGGTCTTTGTCCCTGAATTACATTCGTTTGATTACCGCTATAACCTTGGTTCCCTTGATTAATCTTTTACACCACTGGGTCGGCTGTAGCCGATCCCAAAAACAACACAATACATAGAAACAGCGATATATTTGCATCTATTTATCAAATAACGTAGAATATTTTAAAAGTTCTAAACAATCCAAGACATACAGAGGCCAAAATTCCTGACTAGGGACAGGCACAAAAAATGCCTCGGTGTAAAAATACTTTTGCGTGATAACAACCCTCCCTTTTTTAATCTACTCACTGTAAAAAAAATATTACACACTCAAACAAATCTAAAAATCAATTCAAAAAGGTCTGAGTTCTTTGTTAAAACATAAATATAGAAACTGATTATATGTTATCCAAATGTACAAAAAACAAAGGACTAGCGGTTTACTGACATGCCAGTTCCAGATCAGTTTTAACCTACTAAAAGTCGAGCCCTCATCGTATGTTTGTAAAATCGATTTTAAGTGTCCTCGTGTGGGATTGAGAACCACGCCACAACATATGTCATACAATAAGGACTCAACCCATGTTATGCCGAAAACTGTCTTTAATAATCTTTCAAACGTAATGTGTTAGTTTTTATGTAAAGACCCGAAAGAACGAACCAGTGCTAATACAAAAAAAAATATTATGCTATCTTCAACGAGTTGACAACAATATCACAACATTATATCTCACGAATTGGCCTATTCAATGGTTTGGACAATTAATTGGTCGGGTTATGAGATTTCCGTACTTTATGAAGAATATTGCCATTGAACATAGGTTGGGAGATACCCTTACGTATTAATTGCACAAGTACATCTGCATGCTAGAAATAAAAAAAAAGTATTGAAGTCGTCGCTATAAAGAGGAAAATATCCTCCAAATTTCTGAAGATATTAAATTTGTCTACCAAATGTTGTTTGGCAGGTTCTTCATTCATTCTACTAGTTGTTTGAATTAGAATGAAAGTACTTGTCTAATCAATTTACAACATTGGCCCATTGACACGATTTCCGTACTTTATGAAGAATATTGCCATTGAACATAGGTTGGGAGATACCCTTACGTATTAATTGCACAGGTACATCTGCATGCTAGAAATAAAAAAAGTATTGAAGTCGTCGCAGTAAAGAGGAGGATATCCTCCAAATTTCTGAAGATATTATTAAATTTGTCTACCAAATGTTGTTTGACATTTATTCTATTAGTTGTTTGCATTAGAATGAAAGTATTGTCTAATCAATTTACAACATTGGCCCATTGACAGGATTGTTTTTTTTTAAGGTAAAAGGTTGATTGACTATACAGTATAGTTACTGACTTATACAAGATGAACGATCAGGTCAACAATCTATTTTAAACATATAACGTGTTATACACGACTGTCAAAAGAACTGTTATTCTTTTTTAATCGGCATATTCAACCAGCTTTCACCGTTGGCAGATTTAGTTGATGGAACATGTGATATCGTTTGAATGGTTCTAAAACTAAATGTCGACATTAAAAAAACTGCCTGTTTTGTGAAATGATGCACATTTGTTGTGAATTTGTTAGCGAATACATTTTAATGATATTAACTATAACCTTCACCACTACACTTCGTGGAATGAAGGCTGAATGCAGGAAAACGGTTTAATATTATTTGTACGATTTAACACATTTTTTTACTTTCTTAAAATTGCCATTTTTGAATTACCCTATTGCTGAAGATTCGGTATTTTTTGCAGATATGTCCCTGTATAGTATTTGCCAGTATTTTTTGTAGAAAGGGTTACATCAAACTATTTTTGTTGTCGAATACATTTACTATACATTTTAAAGATATTACGAGGGTGATGACCTATCTAACAGGATTATTTTGTCTTTTGAAATACACCCAAAAGTAAGAAAGAGATTAATTAGAGGTGGAAGTTCACGACAGAAAATTAGCATAAAACGAACTGTTTAACTACACCTGTTGAATGCCACGATCAAGTTTATTATATCAGTCATAAATATTTCTTATGTTCACATGGTAGTTACGTGCTTGTTTCCATATAAAACGGAAGGATTTGACCATTAAGAAAAAAAATAAAATTCTAAAGTACAAGACTTTGTCATATAAGGGTTTTTAGATTAGAAAGTGATCGTCTGCCTGATCTAAGGGTTCCTGCTTTTCGTTTTCTTTAAGGTTAGGAATAAAACAAATACTTTAAAGGTAAAAAAATAATAACAAAAGTAATAGCAAAATTTGTATTCAGTAAAAATTGATATTTTTGGACTCCTAAAAAAACGCATTACGTTTTCACTTGATTGAGAGTTTTTTTTTTCTGTCAATAGTATGTAAAACACAGTAACGAATGAAATACATGGCTAGATTAGGTACTTATATCATTAGTCCTGTATGTTTTATAATTTAGTATACTTTTTTAAGTTCTACATTGTACATGTAAAAGTAATGAATGAAAAATGCTCAAGTACCCACACAATTAAATACGTCTAATGTTTTAGTGTACATTTCCATGTAGCCATCTACTTAAACATATTTCTTGTTGTTTTTTTCTTAGTTCCCGAAGTTTCAGAGCGATGGAAAAAGCGTGAAATACATACACAATAAAAAAGTTCAATAATTCATGACGGGAGTTGCAAAAGAGTAGATGTGTACAAGGTACGCAGTACAATTATGTTAATTCTGACATTTTGAGTATTCAATTGCACACTTTAAACAAGTGCATGCATTTGTATTCGCAGTTAAGGTGAATGAACTCACAGGATTATGTAACATTCATGCCTTTTAACTTGATACAGTATCTAAATAGGGTGAACTCATATTTTCACTCAACAGAGCATAGAATGATAGGGAACAAGATATTAAATACATGAAAATGGGGATGGGGCACGGAAAATGAAGAATATATACATTCGGCACACGCTGATAATAACAAAATCATTTCCTTACTCATATAGGTAAACAATTGTATTTAAAATGCATTTATTTAGTTTTATGTATCTTTTCTATTTATTTCACATGACGCATTAGGAAGGGTGCTTACCAACTAGGGCTACAACAGGTTTCAGGATTGTTTCAATGCTTTTTTTGCAGTACCGCATTATTCATGCGGAATATATACAGATTCTCATACCTGGTACGGTCTTTAAAAAGTGCGTTTTCTTGACCATGTTTTCAGTTTTTGTCATCAAAATGTATACGTTATAAAAAACGTCCTGCATAAAAGACATGAAAATTTGTTTCCTCTGGTTGGTATTGACGAGGAGTTCCACGCAAAATTATCTAACGTTATTGATAGATGATGAAGTATAAAGGATGCATTATGCTTTACGTTGATCACTCTGTATCCCTAACAATACTTCATCATCAAGGGATTATTTTTTAGCGAATGGTGTCAATAAATTTGCTTAAGATTTTGGTGAATGATACTGGCAATCTAATTCTGGTTGGCGAAATGCAATATTTTTGCAAAGTTTATTGATTAGATATGACTATAAAAGTCTTAATTGATGGAAAAACTTGTATTGGTCGAAACTGTTTTCCTTGACAGAATTATTTCTAACATGTTGTGACATTAATTATTTTAATTAACATATTATGATTCGTGTCTTACCTGTCCTTCTGCCCTACACTATTTAAGTCATGATTTCTACATTTTACATTATTCATATTTATGCTGACTTAGGAGTCGTAGAGTATTAAGTGCATTGATAAGATGAAGTTTCCCATTGGGAAAAATGTAAAATCTTTCGAAGACGTGCAAGGAAACAGATTATGAAAATTGGATATTTTTAAACAGATGCTTCATTTGTTGATACTTTTTTGATGATGTGAAGCAAACCGATGTTTATGGAAGAACAATACTACTTATTGAAGCGAAAGGGGGGGGTATTGACTTCATGGACCTCATCTAGATATTGGAGCTGATAACATCAAATTGCAATGTTACCTAGTTTACATATCCTTTCCATGAACTTATTATTATGTTTATTGCTTGATTTTCTGAAAGATCTAGATCAGAGCAATAATATATTCATGTTCTAAAATTGTTTCCACAATTTTACTTGTTAGTAAAACGTGGACTGTATTATTTTTCAAACAAAATACAATGCATGCGATTCGGGAATTCATTCTGGTGACATAAATTAACAAGTTCTGGAGAATAATTAAAATACAACTGTGAATACATGTACATAAAAATGAAACACACTTGCAATAACGTCTTTTACACGTTTTGTAAGCTGCTGTCGTTTTCTGTTAGTAATCTTAAAATTAGATATGATGAACTATTTTGCAATTGTTATTCTCTTTATGTGTGTTATATTGAATGTGACTTTAATTGAAAAACCCCGTTTGGGCAGGCAACATTAATCAGATCGATGTTGTTTTCTTATTCTGAAGCAGGTGGGTTCAAAATCGCATTACATGCACAACAATAATAAGCGATAAATTAACAATTATAGACATATATTACTAGTTAAACGTGCTCGAATGTCATCTCCTGAAGTCATCTGGTATATAAAATGCATGTTTTACAAAATTACACGTTTTAAGTCATTCAAGATAATTTAAATTTAAATGCAGAATTATATACACACAATATGAATTCAGCTTATCTAAATTGTTTTAAAACAATTACATTATAGATTGATTAACTGCAAAGCTCAGGTCGTATTCATGTGGCACTTTCACTTAAAATCTTAAGAATAAAAAGATTATTCTTTTCTCTATAAGTCAACGACCGTAGATTTGTAATGTGTCTTGTTTTCATTGAGAATGTCTTTTAAAACTATTTCATATATCCACCATGTAGTCACATATGTGTTTTACAGATAATATCTATTGTCTTAAGTATTGGTAAAATCAAACAAAATTATAACTATCATGTGCTGATTAAGACCAAGCTGATGACTATGGAAGAGTAATCAAGGGAACCAAGGTTATAGCGGTAATCAAAAGAATGTAATCCAGGGACAAAGACCAGACATGGAAAACAGACATATACAACAAAGAACATAAAGTAACTAAAGTCATACATACAAAGTAACAAAAGTAAATGAGCAACTCGGACTCCACTAAAAACTGGGAGCATGGACCAGGTGCACCGGTAGGGTAAGTGTCAATCTATATTGAACATAAATGAAATGAGTTGCTTCTTAAAAGACGATGCTTTTTTACAGTCAAACTGCTTTAACAAAATAAAAACAGACAGACAGCCAAACAAATAAACAACTATCTATGAAAATACTCCATCGAATAACCAATAAAAATGGATAGTTTTGTGTTAATGTTTAATACAAAATTTTTATGTTGATCACAAAAAATCAAATGTCTATATATTTTTTATTGACTTCTTATATTTTTAGAAGCAATATTTCTATATTGGTTCTTGCTCTCCATTAGGAATAAGGTGATTCTTTATCCCAAGTATTCCGTGAAAGTGCGTTAAGCCAATAATCGATTTCCTAAGCAACACAAAGGTTCATACCGGACAAGACATCTAAAAAGATCATATTTCATTATGATATCGGTAATACATGAACAATTAGCATTGAACAAAAATGTCTTATTTCTTCCGTAAAATTATCAAACGATCATAAATGCTTGTCGATTTATAATTTGCGGTAAAACCTCAGTGTACAAACCTTTGATTAGTCGACTATATTGTGATTTTTCTCAGTTCATTGGCTATATTCTACAAGATAATCAAAATTTGATTGACAAATTGTAATGAATGCTTGATCACTTTATCCTGGACGAGATTTACACTGATTTGTACTAACATTCAGTGTTTTAACTTAAATTAATTTGCATTTATAATGTGCGGTTTACAACACCTAGTTTCAAGCAGTGTGAACGACTGGATGTCTTATAATATCACTTAAATGTAAACCGACTATGATGTAGGAGAATGAACTTCAAGTGTAAAATGTAGTTTATGATCGGCAAAATAATTTACAAGAATACAAAAAACGACCAGACAACTGAATATAGGAAAATGTTCGGCGTTAACAAATTTTTGAGGATATTTAACACACTGATTTTTATGGCAGAAGAACAATTTTCAACGCAGTACAGCTGGGTTATTTCTTACCAGTGAAACGTTTGATAGACAATGGGGCTGATTCCAAATCTTGGATAACTAGTGGAATTATCCGGTCCATGACGTTGATGATATCGGATATTTTAATATTCTAAATTACTGCAAGAGTACGGTTAGTAAATTCCATTATATAAAAAAGACGTTAAATGTGAAATTTAATATATGTTTTGTTAATGTCAAATATAAAATGTGTTCATGCAAATGGAAACCTGCAATGATATAATAGAGTTTAATGTCATCTCACTGAATACTTATAAATATATGTTCGTTTTTTAATACGCGATATGTAAAGTTTATTTTCACCTAATAATTTAATATTACAATTCAACTGTTGGCATCAAATATTGAGAGATTATTTATTAAGAAAAGTATATCTTATCACCTTCATTAAAATGCACTAAAACATCTTTTTATTATATTACAGAATGTGGTATTAACTTAAAAACATGTTGGGACAGACACCATTGAACAGAGCCACGTATTTTTAAAATTAAAAAAAAACATTCAAAATATTAGTTGAAGCATGTAAGAATTTAGATGTGAATAGATATCTTTGCAAATGACGTTTATAACTTATTATTCATAAAATTAATATACAAAATGTACCTTAATGCCACCTGGTATAGAGATAATAATTAATATTAAACAATGCAAAACCAAATGTATACAAATACATGGATGCACACAGTAACATTGACATTGCAAAAGGTATATGAAATATAAACACTGTTTTTACAAACAATTTATAGTTTTTAAATTAGTTTTTTTTCTACTGTGTTTTATTGTTCAGGTTAAGTAAATATAGCTATTTTCTCTTGCGTCATAGAGTGATTTGTGAGTCAACTACGTAAATGTTCTGAAAATAAAAAAAAATAAAAATAAAATAAATAAATAAATAAAACAGTAATATTGTTTGGTATTCTGCTTGTATTCGTATTACTCTAATACAGATTTTCAACCGTCGATTTTTAAATTTTTATTAGAAAATGTATTTTATTTAATGGATTAATAGCAAAACCTAAATTGTATTTTTCAGCTGTTGATTGGACAGAAATAGACGACTATGGAATATCTACTGTTTTGAATGGATTACTTGAAGGATGTGATCGTATCAGTTGATATTTAGATGTGAAGTAAACACCGTTGATAATCGGGGATATAGCGCACTCTATCTAGCAACACATAGAGATCCAATTAATCGTCTATATCAGTATGTCAGAAGCTTTATAAAGCCGGCTATGATTCTGTTCACAACTGCTAGCTGCTTGAAAAAAAATACATAAAACCATCACAGAAATGAGTTCACTCAGCTTAGAAAACCTGGACTGTTGAATATTTGTGACATGAGTTGTCACTTTGGTGACGGTTAACATCTTCTTAGAATGATATAAACGTACTTATATTTAACGAGAATATCTCCAGGTAATTTTTTTTTAAATGTTTGTTTCAGACACACCCTTCATTGAAATCCAAATAAAAATGCGTTCACAAAATGTATGTTATTTATTTATTATTGTTAGAAATTAATTGATATGCTTTTTTTTTCAATTTGTATATATCATAAAAATTAAAATCAAATTAGAAAAATAAAAGATAATGGTTCACAAACAGCGACACTTTTTATTAAAAAAATCAAGAGGCATAATTGGACATATAAATATCTATTATAAGACAAAACCTAAGTTGTTTCTGTGTACCTTATATAGTACGTCCATATTAGCCGAGCGGCGGATAATTACAATGTAAAACGTCGTCTTAATTAAATAAAAAAAAGTTAGATGGAAGTTTATTGTTTTAGAAAAACATTTGGTTATTCAATTTTCATATCATGAAAAGTCTCAAAAGTGGTCCCTTCAGTTATTTAAATAAGAATTAAGTGTAACTCCCTATATGAGTTAACGGCCCATGCCCGATTCGACAATTTTTTTTTCTTTTGGATTATCGTTTTGTTTTTATTCAAAACCTGTTAATACACACATCGGAATATTGTCTCGTTAATTTGTGAAAGGAACACTTACATAATTAAATACATGTCCACACCTGTCGAAAGTTGTGTATATTTAAAGTTTTTTTTTAATCCTTTTCACCTCGCTGACATTTTTAAAGGCTTATTGAAAGTGATATTTTTACGATGAAAGCAAAGCAACGATGCTTTATTTAAAGTAAAACAATGACTTTTAAATAATTCATGCAGTGAAATATTTTTATAGAAGTGGTGTGATTTGTTATAATGTGATTCCGAATAATGTAAGTACTTTTCCCGAATCCGATTTGATTTTACTTTCAAGGTTAAATCTTGCAATTTTGTCTTTGCTGTTTGAAGTCAGGTGGTTGACGAATCACTACGAGTTTATTCGTTTTCATTCGCTTAATGTGTTTTCATATTTCCGTCTTGTGTGTTTTTTTTTTTTTTTTTTTTGGTTGTTTAAGTTGTACTTTGGCGATAATTATCGTTGTTGTTCGGTGTTTGTACCTTTGGTGCGTTTGATTAATACATTCATTTTGATGGACAGTTTTGATACCCCTTTGAAGTTCGCACCTTCTAATGCGAAACGAAAGCGTTTTGCGTTTGATTTTGACGAATGTGTTATTTGAAAAGACGAATGAGGAACTTTTGAAAGCATCAAAACCTGGGCGTGATAGGTTGTTTCGTTTTTCTGCTTTACGCACGGATTCCTTGTATTAGGCTTTTGTAAATTTTAAGGAGTTCGATGTGTTTTCAGGGCCATGCATTATGTAGTACCACCACTCATGTTTCAAAGGATTCACCAGTAATTAAAATACTGGATAATTAAGGCTCCATTCAAATAAAATAAACGAACAAAAGCTTGCTGTTGGTGGAAACCCCAGTTCTTTTGAATCGTTAGCCAATTATTAGAAAGTAATACTTATTGCTTGATATGTAAGAGGAAAACTCACAACAAAGTAAAACATTACACAAACTGTTTATGATGAGAGAATGAATGGTCTTTAAGGTTAAATGATAAATGAATGTTGTTCAGGATTTCTAATAAATCCTTACTTGGTAATGATGTCTATCATTCTGCCTGTCTGACCAGCTATTTGACGGTAAATGCTTAAGCAAAACCTTCGGTACACGATTTTGCATTTGAAAACCTTACCAAAAATTTAAGACCAAGATTAAAAAAAAACTTTTCACATGGCTACAATTATGAAGATTTATCAGTCTTTCCTACCAGACGGTGTAAGTGTAAGTTCGTATGTCTGCGTTCGTTGAAGGTCAGATGGCTTCTGACTTTCTTCGAGATCCTATTACCTCATGCAAGGGCATGAAAGCATGTTTAAGCACATGTTTTAGCAAAGAGCAAGAGATGACGACTTGCTCTGTCTTATATTCATGTCGAAATGATGACTTCTGTAACAATATCAATACACTTGAAAAATATATAACTGAACCTGAAGACGGTGATATTGCTGAGTAATTATCGCAAAATACTTCATCAATAAAACAATATTTAATCAAACTAGTTCCGGATATATACTCCCAGAAAGTTCCCATTGACCTCAAAAGCTTCCAAAATCAAAATTAAAAAAAAAGTTCGACCGGCGACCATTTTTTAAATTTCAATATCGCCGACCAAAATCTTTTGTAATCTGTATGATTTTACCCCTATTCATTATGATTTTTTCCTGGTGGTCATTTTGAAAAGGCGGTTATGTTAGAGTTCTTAGTATGACATTGCAAAACTTCAAATGGTAGCCAATTTATGTCGGTGTGCGCAAAATTTGGTTCCATTCCATTTAGTCACTTCTCTCGAATAAAAGTTTGGGAGAAAGAAGAAAAAATATTAGAAAAGAAACAAACAAAATAATATAGTCCTTCACTTCGTTTGGAGAACTTAATAACAAGTGTTTTTTTTTATGTACGTGACACCAGCTTACTCCTGAAAATTACTAAATCTCCTCTTTTTAAGCACGAAAACGTGGAAATTTTCAAAAATGAAATGGTTTCATTGCCAGTAAATAGTGTGCTAGAGTCAATATTTCAGCTTTTTTACACATTTTATTTGAAAAAACATTGTTTAATTATTTCGTAAATAACTATAGATCTATTATATATATAATAAGTGTTTAAAAATATGCTTTTAAAGTGCAAGTTTAAAGGTTCAAGTACAATATTGAAAAATGCACTTGATCTGCCTTCGGCGGTGTGATGTGCTTTTTTCGAGAAAAGCGTTTTAGTAGAAAACTCAAACTTTAGGATAAATCTTACCTGAATATATATGCCACGAATGCCACATTTCACATGAATTTCACGTGAAGGCTCAATTCACCTGAATTTAACGTGCACTCTGTCACAAAATTAAATTGCTCAATTCAGGTATAATTTATGAGCAGTTCGTGTGAAAATCATGCAAAAAATTATAGCAATTAAGTGCGGCTAGTTATTTTTTACTTAATCAAATAATTGGGTCATTGAATATATTCATATGTTTATACAAAGCTACACTTTAGTGTGCTTAAAATAAATCAACATGATTTCTTCGAAAATACTCACTGTGAATCCTATGAATATTAATATGTTATTGGACATTATTTGAGCCAAATCAAGATTCAATTCAAATATAATTAGAAATCAACCGTACCGATATATAAATCATATAAATCATAGATTGAAATACATATTATAAAGGTGTCTCGTCAAGCTTTAATATAAGACTAACATATCATAATGGTGTCTCGTCTCGTACTTTCATAAAGTGTCCGTTTCTGTAAGAATCATGCAGTAAATGAAACATGAAATGAAAAAAAACAAAACAAAACAAAACAAAACATCATTTTGACTAATTGCACCATCAGAATCTAGGAAAAAAGACACTATTTTCCATATCATATTGATGCATTGAGTTATGATTTCATTGAAATTCATAGAAAATGAACATATAAAGGGCAGGAAACTCTTTCAAAACCCTCATTTTTCTATCATTCTATTGCGAAATATCTGAACAAAGCCTGTGATGTTGAGAATAACGGTCTTCTGAAATAGAGAAAGCATCCTTGAGTGATATTACATTATCAGATCGGTGGGTTTTTGACATGCATATTTCTGTTTTTTTTTCCTACAAACACTTTCAATTAATTATTGCTAGAAAGCTTAATAAATAGCTAAAACAAAAAAGAAATTGGCTGATGGAGGATTAATATATATTCCATCAAATAATTAAACACTATTTTAATAAACATAACAAACAAATGAAACCTTAAAACTTAGTATGCATAAAATTATATTTAAGTTAAGAAAGGAAACAATTTAACAGTAAATGAACCAGTTTGTGTCAATGTCAATATCACAACAAGGAAAGACAAAAACGAAATATGATCAATTAACTATAGATAAATCATATAGTACAAGGATTCTGTCAAGTTATTGTCGTTTCCAAAATTATTTGTTGTGGTTTTCCGCGTGTTTTTTGTTAATATTACTACCAAGAGTTCAATTCAAGTTTAAGAACAAAATGAATTTAAGATAAAAATGCAATAAAATAAAGACAAGACATACCAAAAAAAAAAAAGACACATACAACAAAGAATACAAAGTAAAAAAAGTTAATGAGCTACTCAGACGCCATTTAAAACAGGCAGCATGGACCAAGTGCACTTGTAGGGTAAGCGTCTTCTAATTTTTCAAGAAATACCCGCCGTGTTGTTTATGAATAGTCAAGTCCTGGGTAGACGAAAGAAGAAAGGAAAACTATGAAACGATGAACAAATCCGTGGTCATGGTGCAGATGGATACACCGTCGCAATCCACAAGTTAACGATGACGACTATAAATTTTTTGTAGTAATGACTTCAAGCAAAATAACCCGGTTCTAAAGGCCTAATTGAAAGTATTTTAGCGGGATACAAAACATCTGCGTAGTTTCGACAAGCTCTGGCATAATGAATGAGTTGTGAAATGAAAACGCCATACGCGGGTGCTGAGTGGATGTTGCCACATATAAAAGGAAAGTTGACAATACGGAATTAAAAGTCATCGCGTTTGTCGTGAAATGTAGACAATAGTTTCCCTTTATCATCGATATCTAAGTGTAGGTCAAAATATATAGTGTCTGTAGTTTCCTCATGTTCATTGGGGGTTTGCAAAACAAGGATTGTTTAACAATAATACGTCATCAGAAATGGAGATGAAAGGATCCAGCTAAACCATGTTCCTTCTCTTTTTTTTATCCGATCGGCTATGCATTCATCCTTATTGGAGTGGAGTATTAGGTTAGCAATTATAGATCCATTTGTTCCAGTTGGAATGTAGACCGTTTGTTGAAAAATGCGTCCACCACACTGGACAAATTTGTTAGCGATAAAAAAATTCCACCATTTTGAAGACATCTTCGGCATATTTGGAAGATGACTTGAAATTTTTTTTTTCAAAGTAAGGTCATTTTTTCATCAGAAACTACATATTTGTATCTAGGTGTACTGTCTTTTTCTTAACGATGCATAATGTTTTGAGTGGGATTTTAACTGAATATGGGGAATAGAAGTACATGTGAATAAAGAGTTGAAAAATCATAGGTATGAATGCTATTGTATTCTGATGATAATCTTGAATTGAGCGTTTCCAGAAATTCTTTTAGAAAACCACATTGAATTAATACCACTACGGAAGTAACAAGTGTCGTGGTAGGACTGGAGACCCTCTTTAACAGCTATGTGTACGAAAATAAAAAGTTTTTGAATAGGTTTGGTGGTGCATTAGCAGATCCAGTTATGTAGCGTTGTTTGTATGATTCTTTTGCAATCTAGTGTATAGACAGTTTATCACAATCGTTGTCAAGATCTCAATTGTAGACCAAAAACAATAACAAACAACCATAGAGTTACACATGAAAGGTCACTTCCGGAGTGGACGAAAGAGAAAAGGAAATTATTACACGACGAACATATCGGTTTTTACTGTACAGTGGGTTATGCCATATCGTTTTATAATTCGAACGTGTTATCGCTTTAGAAAAACAAATAAACAAAACTGCCGTCAAATCAATTTTAGAGTTTTCGTGCAACGTAAAGATTGCTTTAAAAAAACGTAATCACTCTAAAAGCGTGATTGAGTTCCTGTCATTCGCAAAAAAAATCCCGATCAGTTTAACAATCCATTTTCAATATAAAACGTGTTATTCAGAACTGTGCATCATATTTAATCTTTTCATTCAGCTATCAACATTGATATCATTTTGTCACAGCCTGCAACCGAAATTTGCACTCGTACAGCTTTCTTACGTTGGTCAAGGCATATAATAGGTAAATGGTTGTCCATTTATTTTTTTAAAAATTCAACGTGCCAAACTTAGGTAACAAGTATATAAATCTGTTTTATTTAGTTTTTTTTTACTTACATATATTAATTCATTGTCAATTAAAAGGCTACTTTCAAAGTTGAATTTACTTCCCTTACCCATTTCTGCGGGAATGTCTGACACTTATTCTGGTTTGACTGAATATATATCGTTAGCCTCGCATGCGATGCTCAGTATTCGTTGACGAAGAATGCCAAAATGTCTAATTGGTCAAAATACAAAATTGGAAAGATAAATAAAAATTCGATATTAAAAACTATTTTAAACGATGGAACCTGTGTCTGTAAGACTAACTGGTGTTTGTCTTTGCCACAAAATAAATATTTAAATGTTTATGAGTATAGGGATTAGCCAACTGGTATTTGATACAATACATGTTATAAATAAATCAGTTAGTTTTCTTGTAAGATACGTGTTCTTCTGAACATATTTTCTAAATTTTAGTCAATTTTTTAAAATGTTTTGAACTTTTTTTACAATTACTTTTATGCCATTTAAAAATTCATATAATTTTAACTTTTACTAGTATACTTTGTGGAAAAAAAGCTGCACATTCCTTTTGTATAGGGTTGAACTCATTGTTTTAACTTACATAATGACTGCACGTACCGTTTTGCAAATACTGTAATATTTGCCAGTCTTCTTTGTGGAAACAGGGCCGCGTCAAAACATTGTTTGATATGTTTTCGTAAAGTGCCTAATACATTTATTATGCATTATACCGAGATACCAAAGGTGATCTAATTAATACTTTAATTCTCGTCGCTTGATCTAAAGGTGAGAATGAGGTTACTAAAACGTGTATGTTCACGACATTGAATTATCATAAAACGTTACACTACACATGTCTAATACCACCAAAAAGTTTATGATATCAGTTATTACCATCTCTTATTTTCACCTGGCGTAGGTGCATGTAAGTTTTCATTTATAAAACGGAAAGAAAATGAAGACCAAATTTGACCAATCAGTAATTATTTAATCGTCAGGAAAAATACTCCAATGAAAGACGTTTAGTTCGAATGTGATAGTCCACATGATTTTGGTCCTCTTGCTATCACGCTTTGGGGAGAAGGGCTTCAAAAGGCAAACAAGTGATAAAATAAATTGTAATAAGTTAATTGAACTTTTTGGGTATTTGATCAAACAGCATGTTTTAATTTTATTAAGCTTTCCTCGGTTGTAAGTTTACATCATACAAAAATGAATAAAATGCATTGCTAAATCAGGCCCTTATGATTTTGTATTTAATATCATACCATCATAATATTGTTTTTTTTTCAAGTAATACATCAGTTTATGGGGTAAAATTAGCATGAAAAAAAAAACAATTTTATAAAATGTACAAGTGCCCTCCGCGATTCTTTAATGCATTTTATTTTTGAGTTGCCAGCTATATGTAGCAATTGATACAAAACACTTATTTATTGTTCTTTTGTTTTTGTTAATGATCTTGTTCTTCCCAAAATATTGTTACTATTGAGAGAGATGGACTTAACGTGAAAGACATACACACTAAACGACAGTTGTTAGATTAACGACGGAGGTTGATAAGGACTTGAACTGTTGAAGGTACACGGTACGATTATTTTAATTCTGGAATTTTGAATATAAAAGTACCCACTGACAACAAAACATGCATTTGCATTCGTGTTTAAGGCAAGCGAACTCGACTTGCCATTTTACATTAATGGATTTTTGATGAGTACCCTAATGGGATTAACTTACATTTGTTTTCATAAGACCATGCGAAAATGAGGTATGGGGCAATAGGGAATCGGTTATTAGGTTCAAAGAGTGTGGTATGAGACACAGGAAATAGCATTTAGCGATAAATCAGGCACCACTGATAAGAACATTATTTTTTTAATTGATATATTCCTTTATTTTGATTAAAAAAGTTTTACATTCATTAAGTAACATGTTTATTCCGTGTTTATTTTTATGGCGTGATGCCTACTGTGAATTGGGATAAAGATGAGATAGATGTTTACCCCATGGAGCTATATCAGATTTATTATTACATATGTGCTTTTGCTTGCAATACCTCGTTATTCACGTATAGGATATATAAATTTACATTGATCCATGTATTCCGTCAGTTTGTGGTTCGATTAATGTTGTTTTTTTGTAGTATATCTTTTTTTTGGCCAGGCCATGTATTGCAATTGTTCATTAAAGTTTTAAAAACATTTTGTATAAGTTTCCAATGTAAAACGTGTGACAGTTTAAATGATATTTCCCCTCGTAGATATTGACAAGCAATATTCCCTGCGCAGTATACATGTACGTTTTTCATCGGTGAATAGAAGCTGTTATCATTCAATAAGGTATTACGCTGTAATTTAAGTCACTGTGAATCACGTGTAATAATCTATCATCAAGTTTATGCTTTGTTACAATTGCTTTAAATGGTTTTATCATTTCAAGTTTAACTATTTGCCACAGATTTAACAATAAACTGGCGTGATTCTTAAACTTGCTGGATGTAATGCTTTGATTTTACCATTTTTTATATTGATTGAATAGGACTATAAAACCAAAATTTCATGGATAAAACTGTACTGTTTGAAATTGTTTTCTTGCACAGAATTATTTTTGACATGTTTTGACATTAATAGTTTTAATTAACATAATATAATTCGTGTTTTACCTGTTCTACTTTCCTACACTATATAAGCCAAGATATATGTACATTTCAAATTATTCCTATTCATGCAAAGTTAGAAGTTGTAGAGTTTAACTGGTATGAAGTTTCCGATCGGCAAAAAGATTTGCAGAATTACGAAGATGCGCAAGGAAAGTGAAAATGAAATTTCGGATAGGTTTAGAATTGATGCTGCCTATGTCGATACTTCTTTGGATGATATTAATCAAACTGATTTGTATGGAAGAACAACATTATTTAATGCAGCGCAGCAGGGTGATGCTTACTTAGTGAAACAGTTACTAGATCATGGGGCTGATCCCAACATTCCAGATAACGAATTGACTTATCCTATTCATGAAATCATTGATAACGGATATTTGGACATTCTTTACCTACTAATAGATTATGGTAAGTGTTAATACGGCCTTTTATTAAAAATGAATTGGGTTTTTGTACTATACCATAAATACGGACTGTAAAAACATATACACATAGTTTAAGTTACATTTACAGAAACTTTCTATAAATATAATTTATGTAATTTGTAGGCATTGTAAGGCATACATAGCAGACTTAGATTTTATAAAAAAAAATATTTTATTTATAGATTGTGACATTAACTGTCAAAACCTGTTAGGACAGACACCATTGATCAGAGCAACGATGTTTTCTGATTTCAGAGCAGTAAAAACATTAGTTGAAGCAGGCAAGTTTTAAATCGGCAGGTGTAATAAACGACTGTTGAACACTTCTAACATATTATTACTATAAAAACGTACTCACATGTCATCTCACAAAGTCATTTAGTTTATTAATTGTATATATATATATGCACCACGTGAAAAAAAAATGCTTTTACCAAATCACACTACACAAGTGAAATCACGGAAGACTAACACAAAGTAAATGCAAAATAGGAATATAAACACGAAATATGGATTTACAACAATGTTTTTAGACATTTTATATATGTTCATTTACAGTTAAGCTCAATTCGTTACCTTGTTTCATTTTGGCATCAAATTATATAGATAAAAAGGTAAAGACTAATCAAGGGAACCAAGATAATAGCGGTAGTCAAAAGAATGTAATCCAGGGACAAAGACCAGACATGGAAAACAGACATACACAACAAAGAAAATAAAGTAACTAACATCATACATACAAAGTAACAAAAGTAAATGAGCAACTCGGACTCCACTAAAAACTGGGAGCATGGACCAGGTGCACCGATGCTAAAATTGGAAGAGTAATCAAGGGAACCAAGGTTATAGCGGTAATCAAAAGAATGTAATCCAGGGACAAAGACCAGACATGGAAAGCGAATTTAGTACAATTTGTATGTGTGTTGCTTTTTTTAATTATACTCATATATCAACTTAGTGCACATGTGTATATTTGCAACTTGAATACAATATTTATAGCTTGAAGTATATGGAAATATTGAAATTGAAACAATTCCTTTTATATCAGGTTCTGATTTAGATGAATCTGATGACTCTGGTAAATCTGCTTTACTATGTGGATTACTGGAAGGTTGTGATAGTATCTGTTGTTACCTGATAAAATCTGGATGTGATGTGAACATTGTTGACAATGATGGACGAAGTGCCCTCTATTTAGCAACCCATAGAACAAGTGACCTGTCCATATCGGTGTGTCAGAAACTTTATAAAGCTGGATATGACTTTGTTCACGACTGTGAATGGCTTGAAAAGGATTTGTATAATTTTATCACAGACAGGAGTCCACTTAAATACTGGAGTAATAAATTAGACTTGTTGAACTTTACTGAAGTGAGTTAAAATTGACTATAAAAGTTGATCATGGATATGTTTTGTGAGCGCTTTATCAGTTTCAATGATTTTACTGAACTCTGGCAACTAGCAATTTTTTTAGAAATCCAATAAAATGTATTTGTAACGTTTTATGTCATTTGTTTATTTTTATTTATTTTTTTTATTGTTTAGCAGAAAAAAAATTCAGCAGTTCTTATAATATAACAGTTATAAGAAATATATATACCGAAAGCAGTTTAAAAAAGTAAGCTAATAAGTGACTATTTTGATAAATAATTTCAAATCAAAAAATAAAACTGACAAGACTTATTTTCATTGCCTTTTTATAGTAAATTATATAGGTACATCTTACAATAATACGAAACAAAACAGACAATGTCAGTAGATGGTATTATAAACATCATCGCTATTTGAATGCCTTAATTCTGCATATTTCGTCTACTCAACTCCGTTATCAGTAATTGAAAAATCTGATATTCGAATATTTTTTTTCGATTAATTGTTATTAAAACATAAAGATATGCAAACATTACTCCAGAGCATTACATTAGGAATATGGAATGTTAACATTTCCAAGCAACACCTGGAACAATAAATATAGTTTATAAATATATCACAAACATTTGATGATTTTCTTAAAAATATATATATTTTTATAATACTCATACACCAGGTAAAGTTGATCGTAAGTAATGACGTCATAAACTAAAATAGCATTGTGACATCAAGATTTACGATCAATTTCACACTTACGCCTTTTTGTGAAACCGACGTCTGGTCAATTAAAGTAAATAATTAAATGATTTTATCCCTTTTTATATAAAGTTAATCCCTCCGAGTAAACAGTCGAAATCTGCAATACTTCTGAACTATAATTATAATCTTTCTTACGACAAAACGTGATTGTGTGATAACACTTGTTGCTTGATCGAGGAGCACCGACAGATATTTTAATTCTGATTAGTAAATGGTAATCATAGGGAATAAAATAAAAAATATTATTACGACAATGTTGTTTGGATAAAATTTAAGAAATCATTTGACAATGTAACAATGGACTTGTTATGGTAAACAAATACTAAAGTGTCACTTTTGAAATTGCATTTGATAACCATACGTGATGGTAAAAGGTTTTTGGAGTTTATTAAGCAAGACTTATCATTAATTCATTACTTTAAATATAATTACCATAAAACATAATATGAGTAGATGCAGTGTCTTTCAAAAGAACACAAATTACTATTTAGAGTTTTATAAAAAGGAATTGCTAATTTTATGAAATTAACACTAAATACACATTCCTAAATATCGGTAAAAGCAATACAGAATTATAAGTAATGGGAAAATTTAAATATGTCAAATTAAACAAAAACATGGCCTAAACCTGAAAACGGGAAATTCAAAAGATCTACATATACACTATAGCGAACCGTATCAAATAATTAGCGTATAAAAACTGAAGACAATGAAAACTAAACGTGATACAAACAAGACAAAAACAAAAACCAAAACAAAACAAAACAAAGCAAACAAAAAGAATACAAACGATAGTGATACCAGGTGTGTCGATTCATTGATTTGTTTTTCTAACCAAATTAGCAATATCACAGCTTTATCCGATCGTTGGACATGAAATTGATGATAGAATAGACATGGAATGAAAATGGGACATGACACAAAATCACAGGCTCGATGAGTTTCGATTGTTACTGGGAATAGAACGTGGTTGGTGGGGTCGGACAATTTAGCCCCCTATAGTAAAGCTGATGATCCAATTCCTGTCGAATATCACAGCAAGGTTCTTTAACGTGCGATGAGATTGGCATTTTTCCAGCATGGTGCACCAATACAGTTTGAGGTCAGGTTTTCCATATTATGGCCTAGAGACTACCATTCCACCATCTGTAATACAACCCAGTTGGTCTGTGGGTTGAACGCCTTACCCCGTGGCCAGGGTTCTGAATACTGTTGTGTTTTTTTTTTGTACTATTAGCTAAGCACAGTGCAGGCTATTCGTTGGACACCCGGACTCTAACGGGCCTAGGTGTTCCGAATAGAAAGCATATCCTGCTCCGCCAGACTTAGTTATGCTGTAAATATTTATATATTTATATTTCCCAAAAAGCATATTGACATAAAAACGTGCAGTACTTATCGTAGCAAATTATAAACACTGCCTATAAACATATTATTTTTGTACGTGGTAAAATTTGTTAATACAAATTGGTGATAAATATCGTGTAGGTAGGTAACAAGTCTTACTCATTTCAGTATTACTGTTATGATTCAGACAAAGAAAATAAAGGACATCTTAATGTACAGTAATGTTAACGTTTTCAAAACTATACAATCACCCGCTATGATTACATCAAATTTAGGGATTGCATTGCTTTATTTGAACACAATAATTGAAATTTAAAATCAGAATAAAATTGTATTATATTTGGCAATTTCTCCTGAGCAAGCATCTAGGGTGGGAAGAGAAGAGGACAAACGATTTTTAATTTTCTGAAAAGGCTCTGGACATCTAGGCCATCTTGTTCTTAATAATGTCTTTAATTTTGCAAATTTTGTGTCATATTTACTCTTTTATGTAAATTACTGCCATTGCTTTTCGAATGTTTATAGTTTATAGAAGGATTTCTTTGGTGGCAAAACTACCGAACATAAATCACATGGGTGCATGACAGTCATTTAATTGGCAACAATTGGAGGTAAAACATACATGGACATTTCTAATCATCTGATGGTACAAAAATCCCAATCACATATATTGCCAGAGTCGAATACCGATATGCTTTCTATTCGGAACACCTAGGCCCGTTAGCGTGCACTGTGCTTAGCTTGTCGTTATGCCAGAGCTTGCCGAAATTACGCAGATTTCTTGTATCGTGCTGGAACTCTAACAAACAGGCTTTTGGAACAGGGTTATTTTGCTACAAGATTGAAGTCGTCACTACAGAAGTTTTATGGTCGTCATCATGAACCCGTGGATCGTTATGGTGTATCCATCTGCACCATGAAAACTGATTTATTCAACGGGTCATAGTTCTCCTTTCCTCGTTTGTCTACCCCGGGCTTGACTTTTTATGAGCAACTCGGCGGGAGTTTCTAGAAAAGCAGAGGACGCTTACCCTACCGGTGCACCTGGTCCATGCTCCCAGTTTTTAGTGGAGTCCGAGTTGCTCATTTACTTTTGTTACTTTGTATGTATGATTTTAGTCTCTTTATGTTCTTTGTTGTGTATGTCTGTTTTCCATGTCTGGTCTTTGTCCTTGGATTACATTCTTTTGATTACCACTATAACTTTGGTTTCCTTGATTACTCTATTGCACATTCGACATGCTATGCATGAATTATAGGGATAAACCGCTCACCAGTAGCATTAAATTCAAATGGAGTAAAATGTTCGTTGAATGTTGAAGGTTAGAAAACAAATCATCGTTCTACATTTCATGGTTAGCAAAACGTGTAAAATTACTACACGTCTAAAGATAAATGTTTCACAACAAGACATTTATATTTATATCATTTTACTTTGCAATGTTTAATCGGACTAATAGTAAGATTTCTCAGTGTATATTTACACGACATTGACCAGAATAAGGAAGACCAAAGAAAAATATTTTTTATTGATTAAATACACATCGTAAAATTCAAGGACATTGTCATTTTTCTGTCGTTTAAATTATCAACAATGTTATTATTTAAACATATTTGTCCAATTTGGATCTGGCTTTCCTGGTGTTTCAAATGGTGTTGCAACCACGAGAACAGAATCCAAGCAAAAGGAAATATGACACCACCAATAATGACAAAAATAAAACAAAAACAAAAACAAAACCAAACACAAACACAAACATATTATAACCAAAATAACACGTACTAATCGTTAATCCGGCCTTTAAAAAAAGCTGGGACCATGGACCAAGTGCATCGGTAGGGTCATCACCCTCTGCTTTTTTTCAGAAACACCCGGGGGTTTTCTTATCAAATGTCACGTCAATAAACCTTTTATATTCTTTGAATTGCAACCAATCCTATATAAAATTATATTGACAAAAATAATAGTTTCTAGGTACTTTTAACATTTAATGCATCTACTTGACATTGATATACTTATTTTGAAGCAATTTGTGCTTCTATAGGGTAATATGAGATTTCATAAAAAAGAAAAAATGGACATACACTTCATATTCACTATTTGAATGAGTGATAATAATAGATAACGATTATCAAACTACATTAAAGAGGTAGACCTAAAGTAAGGGACACAACTCTTACAAATCATTGACACGTTTGTATTCAACATTTTACAATCTCAGGGAAGAATAAAGTAATTTGAATTGATTCCATTTTTTTTAAATGAAAGCTTGATAGGCTTTGGTGAAATTGAAAATTATACAATCATATGACTGATTTCAAGAGTTATGTCCCTTATCCTAGGCCTACCTCCTTAAATAAGAAAGAAATTTTGTTTTGTTCCTGGTAAAAGAAAATATGTCGTACCAATTAGTGACAAAAACGGGTTCAACATTTTGAAAATCAAAAATAAATCAGAATCATATCGCATTTTGGCTGTTTATTTTTGTTATCTTAAAAAAAAAACCAATTTATCCATCTGAATGACATATTCAAATAACTAAACTTAAGTGGTGCGTTCATTGTGTTGGTGGGTATAATATCGATGAATTGTTGTTATCACAGAAAAGGAACCATTCTAACATATAAGCTAACTAAATATCTAATTATATTTACGTTTAAATAAGAGACAACATTGTACGATGTAATCAGATATTTCTATCAATATAATATAAGTGTGATATTCATATCAAACTATCGTGGCTTTGTTGTATATATTAAAACAAATAAAATTTCAAGCGTTCATATTAATGTACAATTTATGTCCTATCATTAAAAATGTTCTCAATCAGTAATTAAGGAGTAAAAGATGTGTTTTTTTTTTCTATTTTAAGAGACAATTGTTCGTTATGTGAAGCAAAACAAGGAAGTAATGTAACAAAAACAACTATATTTTATCGTTTGTATCGTTTAAGATGCAAGGAAACTGTCAAATATGAATCAATTTGAATGCAAATAACTTTATTTATTTATATCCCAGAGTTCACCTTAAGTTGAAAAATGTGGAAATATTAAATTCAGCGAGAACAAATGTATAAAGAATGTAACATTACTGCTATAATTAAATGATACTTACAACGTGATACCATAGTTACTGCATAAATTGTTTGGTAGGTGTCATAAATGTCACATTGGCCGAGGGGGAAATTGACACAATAAAACACACATAAAAATCAGTTCAAAAAAGTCTGAGCCCCTTGTTACAATGGACATAAAGAAACTGAATATAAAATACACAAATGTACAAAATAAGGACTACTAGCAGTTAACGAACATGTCAGCCCCAGTCCAGTTTAAACATACAAAAAATATACATGTTATGTACCCGTCGTATGTTAAATCAATCCCGATATGGTATTTTTAGGTTTTTGAAGGATACACATATAAAATTTATATATCCATGCCCAACCTTTTTTTTTTTTTTTTTTTGATTAACAAAAAGTCTGTGACCCGCAAACCTTCACTTTAAAAGCATGATTTGATTTCTAGACAAGTTACAACGTACTATATGAGTGCAATATCATTATATACTGAATATTATATGATAATGTTATAAACATGTCATATTTATATTACAATGTTAATATACATGAAAGATTCTATGACTGGGTTACTGACAAATAATTGTTACTGTCAGTGATACATTCATCATCATACTTTGTGAAAACCTCATCTACTTGAATCGAGGTCTATGAAGTTCTGTATCAATTACTCATCACTAAAAGTGAAATTTATTCTGAGAAAACGGATAGCACAAAATAAATATGCTGTGAATTATCTATCCTTCTGTGTGGTATGGTATATGTCTTCTAAGAATACGGGATTTGCTGTCAATTAAAGTCTTAGTGGAAATAAGTTTAAATGTTGGATAAATGGAACAACTTATATTTTTGCATATTGAATTAACAGAACAAATTATAAAAAAAGTTTGCAATGTAGTGATCGCCTTTCATGAACCAATAAAATAACAAACCATATTAATAGTCTAGAATATATAGTATCTGCTATCAACAGCTTCAAGAATAGAACAAGTCAACTAGTTATCAGAGATTTCCGGCTACCCTTTTTATTCAGTAACTCATCGATTTCTACGACATCGCCACAATTAAGTAAACTGCTTGCAATAAAGTAAATCATTCATTACATGTGAGTCAACCAGATTACATTATTTTGAAATAAAAAAAAATATCTCTGCAAGAATTGGCTGATACTTATGAATACGTTTGCGGTATTTTCTCCGGATTTCGTTCAACATTTTTCTACCTTACATTTCATGATGTACTTTTTCGGCATGGAATTGATGCTTATCAGACAGAACAAATTAACTGTACGAACTTTGAAACAACTACGCCATAGATAGTTTGGAGATGTTGTTTAACTCCAAACAAGCGTACATACAGCATTACAAACAATTATTCGAAATCAGTGAGGTTTCAGCCATTGTTCATTACTAACAAAATTAGTTTTGCGGGCGTCATCAGTTTCTATCTCACAAATGAGACAATATAGTCTTAGTTACACTTCACATCGACAAGACAACTTAAATACGCATCAATTATCGGATTTTACTCATTTGCAATGTGATCTGTTCCGCTGACGTGTTTTCCCTTCCGGAGCACCTCCCTGTAAACGTTTATCGAAATTATTAGCATTATTTTTCATGTTTTCCTTTTTTTCAAGTGCTATTATTTTTATTATGTACATTGTGGATGAAGATCGTCCCCTTTTGCTGTTACCACGTTTTAGAATTAAAAATACTGACAATTTCATAAAACAATGTTCCATATATTTAATGTCATACTAGTCTGACTATTTGATGACCTTTGATCCACCAACAGTGGCATAAACCACACGAGGATATTTCTGTTGCTCAACGGTGACCAGAGATCCTCCATTAATGGTGCCAGATAATTGCGTACTAATTTACACATATTGGAGGTTATTTATATCCACTTTCACTTTACAAAAACATGGTCTTGTTGCAAAGAAAATAAAAGGAGATTTTGTTGCCGAAAAGTTATCACTAAATAAGTACATACACGCAAGCACACTAACACACATATATAAATAAAGGATTAACAATACGTTACTGCTGAATTAATGTGGAATATTAGATTGAAACCCCGATTCATAGGTATAATTATTATGTGAATCATTTTTTTATAAAAGTGAGAAACTTCGTTTAATTCTGAAGACCTTCGAAGTAGATGATATAGCTATAAACAGCTTAATAAGGACAGAACTTATTCTATCTGTATGAACAAATACATGTAGAATATATATAACATTCACTGGAGTATCCATTGTATGAGCAAACATATGAATATAATATTGGGTTACCAATGGTCCCCCATAGGAACAAACACACAGATATAAAATTGGGTTACCCATGGCCATATTTTTGCATGATGAGTCGGTGGACAAATTGTCATGGACAGCTAAAAGTCCCAACTTAAATCCACATCTAAGACATGATTGATCGTCGTGTGTGAGAACGAAAAGTCTCGATCATGCACATACAGCTAGACAATTTTCACAACAGCAAATTTGCCTTTTAATAAGGGCTTTAATCCATGTGAACAAAAGTTACACAAAATATTAATACTTTCGAATAGATATTGATACTTAAAGTAGTGATAATGTTTTTGTGCAGTTTTGCCAGTTTTACAACCGAATTCATGAATCATGTAGACAAATTGTTACCAACTGAACATTTGACGCAAAACTATTACATGTGTTTACTTGTTTGAATAAAATTTCGTGTGGTCAAATTTGTATAATTCTTTTTTTTTTCTTTTTTCATTATGCATTTGCGAATGCTTTTAATTCAATTTATCTGTATTTTTATGGAAAAAAATGACTCCTTGTTATTATCAAAAGTACTTATGAAAAAAGATCGAGTTTGGAACATTTTCCCCGTTGTATAAATGAAATGAAAATGAATTGTACACAAGAACTACTCTCACTTCTCTAAATAAAAAGACAAGTGATTCATTTTAATGTTCACATTGTGGTCTTTTTATTGATTACTAAAGAGAAACCCTGGGTTTATACACAGTGTTAAAGAACTACTTTCAATGTATAAAAAAGACAAAACAAAACAAAACAACAAAAACAAAAACAGAAAAACAAAAATTAAAATAATAAAAATAAAAATAAATAAATACATAAATAAAATAATGTACATTGCACAAAAAAAAATGATTCCGATGTATATACATGATGCTAGAATAATTTCTAAACTTTTGTTTAAATGCAACTCCATAAAAAAACACTCCACTCATCCTCGTGTCCATAATTTTCGTATCATTTGCATAGCAGTTCACACAAAGGTTAGGAGCGGATGTTTAATGCCATGTGAATGTCTACGGCCGTGAATTATCATAAAATACATTAATAAAGGAACATTGCATGTCTAGGAGTCAAGGACGGACAACTAATGTACTTGGAATAACGTCAGCCTTTAGCAAGTACACTCGTTCTCTGTTAATATACCAGCTACATGTACATGTTTGCTCATGATTTAGACAATTTAGTTGCTGTTATATTTTCAAGTAAATTTTACACAATTTTTTTTCCATTTTTTAATCCATGTTTTATATACGTTTTCCGTCTTCTTCGTTCGTTATTAACTAAACAAGTTTATGTTTAAGGGGTGTAGACGTACGTGTTGTTAATTCATGTGGTGAAGATACTGTCCTTTAAGTATAACACCGGAGCATAAATCAACGCATGAAAGGCTAGAATTAGAACTCTGAAATCAGTTCCATACGTTTATACACATATTTCTGTTAATTTTATTATTGAAGTGTAAGTTGGAAGTCCGGGCGGTAATAGGAAAACAATGAAACTGTGGAGATAAAGAAGTGCATTATTGAATGTTCTTCTCGATGTAGTTTGACGAATAAGGTTCTGGTAAAATATATCATGTAACACAAAACGATTACGAAAGGGAACGTCAAGGTTTATTTTGAGAAAATGTATAAGGTTTCTCAAAATTACAAATAAATATGTTGTAGAAGATAAACGTTTAAAACGCTATATTGGTGGTGTTTTAGTGTATGCAATTTTGTGTAAATATCATATCACTGCAGACAAAATTAAACATGCAATATGAATAAAAAATGTTTTAATACATGGTAAAACTACTATAAATTGCTAAAACGTCTAGAAAGATGTATTTTGATTATGTAAGAGTAATCAAGGGAACCAAGATTCTAGCGGTAATCGAAAGAATGTAATCCAGGGACAAAGACCAGACATGGAAAACAGACATGCACAACAAAGAACATAAAGTAACTAAAATCATACGTACAAAGTAACAAAAGCAAATGAGCAACTTGAACTCCACTAAAAACTGGGAGCATGGCCCAGGTGCACCGGTAGGGTAAGCGTCCTCTGCTTTTCTAGAAACACCCGCCGAGTTGCTCATAAAGAGTAAAGTTCGGAGTAGACAAATCATGTGAAATAGAAACAAAATGTCTATTGCAAAAAAATATATAATTGACGCTTTTGTCACATCGGATGTTAACCACACACAGTACGTAAATCAATCATATCTTAAAATTTCATTCAGCTGTGTCTACATAAAAACACAACACTCGACCTTGTGTTCTAAGCATTCGCATTTACATACCAGTTCGCTCAAAGCTAGACGATGATGTTACAGCCATGTGAATGAATTCGAATGTGAATTATACAACAAAGTACATTAAAGTAAATGTATATACATATGTATCTATGACGGAAAATACATTCATGATATTCATTCACCTTTGGATGACACCGTCGTCTAGCATGTAACCTCAATCGCCGAGACAGTACACTCACAGAAAATGATTTTCTGGAAACATATCCCGAGTTACTCATAAAGGGTCTAGTCAAGGGTAAATAAAAGAGGAAACAAAAACTTTGACACGTTAAACAAATCTGTTCTCATAGCGCAGATAGATATACGGTATAATTCCGTAATAATATCGTAGTAATCCACGAGTTCATGATAACTTCAATCTTGTAGCAAAATAACCCTATTATAGAAGCCTAATTGTAAAAAGCATATCAATCATGATGGTCGCCAGATAGACTTGCTACCAGTCCTTTCATTTCACATGCTGCATTGTACATGTATGTGTAATTATAAAACAAAAGTATATTAGAAGTCTAATAAGTTAAAAAAAAAACTGTATTGTAAAAGTAAACTTCAGTAAAGCATGCATATATGTACATGTATGCCATCCGATTTAAAAACTCCTTTTACTTCCATCTTGGGACGGATTTATCATGCATTAAAGCATTCCTTCAGTACATTATGGATGAGTATGATTATATTTGAATATATCATAATCTATTTATTACACAGCTTCTACCAACGAGTTAGTTGTCCTAACAAATAATTGTACAAGCCTGAAGCAATGAAAGGTTGTTGTAGATTTAAATACTTTTCTGTTTAAGAATCAGGCAAAATATGTATAAGGTGTGTCACATCAGTGCTTGTGAAGATTACCTTTTTAAGATATTGATTATTCAGACTTAGTTGAAATGCACTATGGAAATATGGCAGGAAAATCGTCCCATACATTTTCTCTATATAAGCAGTAAAAATGTATTTATATGATAGATACTTCAGGATAAAATTAAACAGATTTTCAGTTGTTTTCTAAATGCGTTGATTTAATTTGAGACAAAATAGACCAAATTGGGTATTATTATGTGCCACCCATTGCCTGATTTTTACCCCCCAAAAATGGTTCCTAAAAAGTCAGTTAATTGATTTGGCTGACCTGTCACTTACTGACAGAGTGGTCAAGTTTTTGATCTCGCATTACAATTTGTTCAAATAAGATAATGCATTAAAACGTTAGTACCATATTCGTGTTTGTTTTTAAGAGGCTGTCCATGTAAAATCAGGCAGATCAAATGAAACAAGTGGCACATGGTACATTTTATTCCACTGATTTTTTTTTGCTCCAATGTAATGTATGTACCATACGTATGTCAAAAAAGTATGAAGTTAATTTTGAATTGACAATGGATGGCTCAGAATATTTTTTTTAATTTCCTGAGAAAGCAATGAATTTTTGCTTAAATCAAAGAGTTATAGCCCTTTTTTAATACATTTCAATGCTTTCTACATAATTATTTCTCTTTTATCATTGCAATTAATCCAAAACAAACATTCAACTTTGAGAAATAATGCATTTGTGTTATGAAATGGGTGAAAATTTTAGGAAAATATAATTCGTCATTTTCCAACCACTGCCTGGTTTTTGAATGGACACGCTCTTAATTACTCATCCTATGGGTAAGCAAATTGTAAACAAATTGTGCACATTCTCTTTAAATGTAAGTTTTTTTCCTGTATTTTCAGATGCACAGTTTTATTTTTCTTCTTTTCATGCTGCTATGAAATATGATATGAAGAGTGGACAGCCAAACATTGGATGGTGCAATTGATTAACACACTTTTGAAATGTCTGAAGACTTCACAAGAGCAGTCTGAAGATGCAATAATGGTTAAAATTTGGGCTCCTGCTCTTAACTGCAATATAAATACAGCCATTGAAACAGTATTAGGAGATCATACAGCTTACATGTAACTTCAATGCGCCTTATTTTACAAAGCCGCATCAATCACAAAAGTTTGAATATGCTTTCGTCAAATCTTGAATCTCCTCCCATGTCCAACGCTGAAGACCAAGTAATGAAGAGAACCACTGTTGTGCCAAGTGTTTGTGTGGCACTTAAACAATACCCAGGAATTTTCCCAATGGTGGTTGAAATGACCTCGGCAGGTTCGGAAACGTAGGGTTTTGAACACAATATGAAGCAGATGCTATCTAAACTAATTTTATTTAAACTAAAACTGTGTCTTCCGGGCGATTTCAAATGTCAGCCATCTTTAAAAGTGAAAGAGAATTACAGATTTCGACTCCAATATCTATTTACAATTACCGAAACAATGAGTTTTCACTGGACTTGTAAGCTGTAGCATACTGTATGTGTACTTGTATATATAGGATTTTAAGATCATCCCTAAACTAGAAAAAAGCTTGCTTCAAGTTTTTGCCAAGAGAGGCCAATCTTGTGGAATATCAACAATTGTTATTCAGAAGACAGATGATAAGAAGACTTGACAGCTGAGGGGACATCCATTTGGTTACGGTTGGGAGCTGAGGGTGTTGGAAGTATTTTAAAATACATATTTTTGACTCATACCTTTTTGAAAGTAAATATTTTGGAAAAAAAACATGTTTTGACCCTTCCAAATATCTGTGATCCGAACATTATCTTTTACATATTTCAAAATAATTGATAAGGGATATGTTAAAAAAATAATATTTTAACTGATCACGATAACAACAACATGGGTAAAATAAATAATTTGATCCTTAGAAATGTGCCAATGCCCCTCACAAAATTGAATGGTCGTATTCTAATTTTTACCTTTCAATAAAGCTTCAATATAATTGCACCCTACAATGTGTCTGTACTAAAAGTTTGCTTAGTTATATCTTTCAAACACCCTACACTCAAAATCGTAGTACATGCACATACACAATGGTGGAATTTTGAGAGGAGGTCCTAGCCAGAAAGCTAAAACAAATAGATAGATTTCAATCTCCCATTTGTCAAGTTTTCAAACACCCTACATTCAAAATGGTAGTACATACATAATGGTGGAATTTTGAAGGGAGTTCCTAGTCAGAAAGCATTAAAATTGATAGCTTTATGTAAATGGAATTAACGATCAAAGGCCAAATAAAGTGAGACACGTACATTTTACCAGATCTCGAGGTGCAAAGTAAAGAGTTCAATGAAATTAATATATAGTTTTTTTTTGTTTTTTTTTAATTTTTTTTAAAGTGCGGGGTGCTTGCCTAGCACTTTTCTTTGATCAACGCCTTACCAAAATCGATCAACTAACCATTTAATCAAAATCGGATAGGACACAAGGATAATGGGGTCAACAAATTTTGATTGCCACTGGAAATAGGGAGGAGTGGGTAGGGTCGGGCAATTTAGCCTCCAGTGGCTGAGATTAAAGGTTCCTACGAGAGAATACCACAGCAGGGTTCTTTAACGTTCGAGGAATGTGGCATTTTTCCCAACACGTCTCACCACAGTGGTTTGTGGTCAGGTTTTCCGTATTATGGCCTGACGACCCCAGCATGAATCGTGCCAGTGGTAAATTTTGTACCCCATTCCACCACCTGAGGCACACAACCCAGTTGCTCTGTGGGCAGAAAGCACTAGCCCCAGGCTAAGTTTTGGGCACTATTTAGTCACCTCTTACGACAAGCTTAGCGCTGCTGCGGGCCTAATATTTTGACATCCGGACCCAAACGGGGCCTAAATGTAATCAACTAAAAATCATGATAGTATTACAGCATTAAGTCAATGAAGACCAAATTATTTAAACAACGTTCTAAAATTCTGATAGATCTTTTTAGCTAAAGTAATGTAGCTGATGGACTTATCATAAAACAAATTTAGAGTTATGCACAGGTAATGTCAAAGTCTATATAAAAAGGGGTGTTAGCTATTAAAATTCCCTTTACATGCTGATTGACATGATATATTTTCTAGGGTTGTAGAAGTGACAATGAGTAATCAAGGGAACTAAGGTTATAGCGGTAATCAAAATAATTTAATCCAGGGACAAAGACCAGACATGGAAAACAGACATACACAACAAAGAACATAAAGTAACTAAAATCATACGTACAAAGTAACAAAAGTAAATGAGCAACTCGGACTCCACCAAAAACTGGGAGCATGGACCAGGTGCACCGGTAGGGTAAGCGTCCTCTGCTTTTCTAGAAACACCCGCCGAGTTGCTCATAAAAAGTCAAGTCCGGGGTAGAAAAACGAGGAAAAGAAAACTAGCCCTCACGGCGCTGACGGACACACCACAACGACCCACGAGTTCACGACGACGACCATAAAACGTCTGTAGTGATGACTCCAATCTTGCAGCAACATAACCCCGCTCCAGAAGCCTATCCGTTAGAGCCCCAGCGCGATACAAAAAGTCTGCGCAGCCTCAGCAAGCTCCGGCACAACGCACGATTTGTGACACGAACACTCCACACGCAGGAGCCGAAGGGATGCCGCCACAGACGAACGGGAAGCCGACAACCCCGAACGAAAAGCCACCACGCCTGCCGCAAAGTCTGGCCAATAGTCTTCCTCCACCATCGATCCCCAAATGCAGGTCAAGACATGAGGCCGACCCACAGTGTCTGCAGCATTTTATTTTCATATCCGCTTCTTTGAATTGGACTTCAGAATTGCACTCAGTTCATTCAGTTTGAATTATACATTTTTGTGTTATTGAACTTTATTCTTACACAAATTTGGCAATTCGTGTTTTCAGACTGGTAATTAAATACACTTCCCAAAGTTGCCATGAAATTGTAATTTGTTTTTGTTTCATTTATCATTCCATCCAAATCCATAATTGGGGGTACATTGTACGTCCGTCTTTTTGTCTGTTCATATTTCTTAAAAGTTAAAATTAGTTGACCACTTCTTCTCGTCCTTAAAAAAATTATCAAACTTTAAATGTTATTCATAGAAATATACAAAAATGCATATTGTTAAAACGGGACTGCATGACTGCTATCGTTATGGAATTAAAACACATGAATCACTAGAGTATATACCTGTATTTTAATTAACAATAAAGATATGAAACAGAATAAGTGTCTATTACTCGTACGTTAGAAAAAGAACGAATATTGTGAAAGAGTAATCAAGCGACCCAAGGTTATAGCGGTAATTAAAAGAATGTAATTCAGGGACAAAGACCAGACACACAACAAAGAACACAAAGTAACCACACTCCTTGAGACGTTTAGGTTTCCCGCACGCACGATACCTAAGCGCACGCTAAACATTCACCGAACGCACGATAAACGAACGCTTCTATCATGCGCTCATATCGTGCGCTTCCAGTGTGCGTTTACACGCACCATAAACGAATGCTCCTAGCGTGCGTTTAAAAGCATGATAGACGAACGCTCACTGAGTGCGTTTAAACGCACGATAGACGACAGATGAAAAACAATAATATTAACGAATAGTGACGAAAGTAAAAAAATGGAAAATGGAAAATGGAATTAATGAAAATATAAATTAATAATAGGAAAAAATATAAAAATAACAGTTGAATCAAAGAAATAATCAAAGTACAAAATTAAATGAACGCATGCATTGTGCGTTGAAACGAACGTTCCTAGCAAGCGTTTAAACGAACGCTCCTAGCGTGCGTTCAAACTAAAGCTTCTATCGTGCGTTTATCGTGCATTTAAAAAAACGCAAAATGATGTGTAAACGCACGATAAACGATGCACGAACGCTAAAATGGGAAACATGAACGTTTCAAGAGTGTAAAATCATACATACAAAGTTACAACAGCAAATGAGCAACTTGGACTCCACTTACAACTGGGAGCAATGGACAGGTGCACCGGTAGGGTAAGTGTACTGAAATTGAGCACATGCACCAGATTATCAAATTTAGTTTCAATAAGAAGATCATAAAGCTGAAGCACCTGGATGTATGTACATATGCATGTATTGTACCGTACCCGAAGTTCAAAATTCTATGCAGTCATGTAGACGAATGCATTTCATCATGAACTGGTCCTATTAAACATTTTACAGTTTCTCAAATAATCGATCTGGTTCAACCAATGGAAGTGACCTTGCTCTCTCCTGCTTCTGTGGACGTCCAGGTTTACATGTACCTGCAATAAATACTTTATTTTATCAAGATTGTCTGTTTTATCAATGTTGTCTGTTATATATCTGTATTTCATATCAGTGAAAAATCAGTAATTTCAATTGGATAAAACCCGCTTTCGTGGGATTAATTAAAATATACATTGTTTATTTTTCTGTCCACAGAAATTATACATGAAAGCAGTGGAAATTTGATATGCCTTGGAACAATACACAGGTCTACAGATCAATGTCTTGAAATGAACATTTTATGTAAGAAATAAATCCTTCTTACTACAAAGAAACCTGTCTAAGTCGGTTATGCGCGTTTAACAAACCATCTTTAAAAGGGCCTTCATTTCCGATTTAAGAAGCAGTCTTTCTAAACTCCAACAGAAGTTGATTCATGCATGTCCAAAACCCATAATACGGAGTTATATTTCTTGTTCAGAAACAGCTACTGATCACATAACCAGTATTAGTTGTTCATTATGTTGTTGCATTATTGAGATTAAAATTATAAAGATTATACATGAAATTTGCACTTAGGAAGAGTTATCGTTCTTGAATGGCTTCATTTAGTTAATTTTATTGGGAAATGGATGTATGATTTTATAAAAGAATGCAGAAAAGATTGTTGTTATGTGAAAGTATAGCATGTGTATACTGAAAGAACACTGTATGTTTGGTGGGTTTTTCTTCACCATTAATCATTGGCAGTGCCTGAATTTCATGTGGACTGGTACTTAATAGATTGGAACCTCAGTAAAACGAACAAATCCCTCGACAATCAAAAAGGGCTTTGGTTAATTGTATACATGTATGTACCTTGTGTTGGACAGTCTGCTTTAGTCGCCGAATTCACCCCGACAGTCAGTCTCCTTTTCCTTGCAGGATTGCGTAGAACTGAATAGTCACGTGCAATCATTTTAATAGGACTTTCGGTAAAAACTTTTTCAAGATCGTTGCAACTTTCAATTAAGCCATCATTACTTCCGAACAGACTGGTAACTACCATGACCGAATCGCTTCTGTGACGAACTTTAGGCACAGCCAGGTTTACGTTCTCTTCGGCGTCTTCGCGAAGCATGTTGGAGTTTGATCGCCATAAAGGGTTCACTGTAAAGGTAGAAGGTACAGATATAATGTTTGTGTCAAGCTTAATAGTATAGTTTCTAGATGCCACAAGACTTTAGTTACTTTTTGACATGTAGTTGTTTTGGCCTTTTCTGTTTTTTTTCCTTCTTTTGTAACTGAGTAGATGATTTGTAAAATTGTACAATGATGTACGAGGATCGACAAAAGCTTGCCTTTTATAAACTTTGCAGCCTACTCATACTCTAAACACTGAATTTTATGAACTCGTTTATTATTGTTCTTGTCGTGGTTCCCGTGATTTCAAAGTTATTTTGGTATATTTTTTTCAGACAATTAGTAGGTGTGTAAAACGTTGTGATGCATTAAACATTTTGTACAGATTCAACCAGTTACTGATCACAAGTCACTCACGCACTGTTACAGTAGGGAACGTCTTACTGCATCAATTTGGTTACAATGTATCTCCCACATGTGATGGAGAGGTCCATATACAATGTACATCCGTTTTTGAATTATGGCCTAATGAATTGTAAAATGCATTGCACTTACGTATTTTAAAGCAACGTGTGATGGAGAAAAAATATTTATTTTAGGGGAAGATTGGCGAGTAGGATGAGGACTTAATTGTGATTAGTTATTTTTTACATGTATAAAAGATAACTATTAAATAGATTTTAGATACATGTATTTTAGGGTTGAACTGCACAAAACATTACATGAATCTATCGTTTTCTTCGATGCGATTTGCCCGCTTTTTTAATTAAAATCGTTATAGCAAGACCCAAACTCACTCTCAACATTTAGCCGGTTGTAGATTGGAGTGTCTCTCCTGGACCGTGTTATTTCCGGAAGCTCACAGTCATCGATATAAACACACTGTGGTGTAAAGTAGGCCTCTTTGAAAGAGTTGTCGATCGTTGTACTCGACATGGTTCTTCTTTTTCCGACAACACTAAATTTTCTAACGTTTGTCCCATATTTAACTGACATTTTGCGATCTCCTGAAGCTGGAAGATAAATTTAAGCGATGCTTTGAGTTACATTTGTATTTTCAAGAAATTGCATGCACGGTACACTTAACAAAACATACTTAACATTATTTGGATTTGTAATAATGTGGTCAAATACATTAAAAACTCTCAGGTGTGGCTAGCCTGATACACTGTAATTAGTAATTACATAAAAATAACAATTAAGCATGTGCACATGTATACACGTGTATATATTCAGGTTAATTACATTTAGGTACAGTATACCATATTACCCGCCCTGCGAGTCTCACATGTCACTAAAACATTTCTTTACATTTTTGGCCATGCAACATTATACACATACTGCCTGCAATTGAGGGTGGTATACTGGATTACCACACGAAGGAAGAATGTTTCCCGAGACGTAGTCAAGGGCAATATTCTTTCCTGTGTGTGGTGATCCACTATATCACCCTCAACTGCAGGCCGTATGTGTTATATTATACTGAATATCTTTTTAACCAGTATACCACCCTTCTATTGATAAACAAAGATCAAACGACCCATTGACTTATTATTTCTCATTGTGAAGTGTTTTTTTTTCCTCTGCAAAACCAATTGTCGTCTGGTATTTTTTTGGGGGCGGAAATTAGAAAATATTCAGTAACACCGGACTGCGCAACGGTAAGGACAAGATACATTTCCGGTCGGAGCGGGTGGTATACTCGAAGGAAGGATGGTATACTGGAATGCCACTTTCATCCAATCAAAATTCTAGAATTTAATATGAAATGTAATATTATAAATTATCACGCAAATTTTGCCTATACAAATTATTCCGTCCGTTAATATACACATGTATATGAGCTGAAAATGAGGCAAAACACTATCATGTCTGTTTAAGGTTAAATTGGATGAAAAATGGGGTAGCTACATGTGCATGTAGAAAGGTAAATCGTAATATAGACATTTCTGTGAGGATGTTTTTACTTCAATAGTGTTCAACTAAAAATGACAGTAAAGCGGCATTTTATAAAAAAAAAAAAAACAAAATGCCAATAACATGTGCTAGTATAGGCAGAATAATAGGGTACGTAGGGTAACCATAAGCAGACACATCATTTTTGGCCAAATATGAACAAAATACATGTAATCTACATAAAAGCTATTAAGCAATAGAAGTTTAGTACAAAAAATGCCAATTTACGTGGCGAAAGGCAAAAATATCAGCCAAGGACTGGGACAAATAATGGAGAACTGCTGTAAAGGTTATATTCTTCACAAAAGAATAATGAGAATACGCCAAAAATCACATGTCAACACATTTTATGTCAATTGAAGTAAAATTAAATAAAATTGTTTTTATACTGCAATTTACATATGTGAGAACATTTTTATACCTGTTTATCAATAATTCAAAATGAAAAAAAAAATGTATTTTAATATCAGAATACGTACCCTATTGGATAGAACAATGAACTTACATGAGGACATTCTGTTTGCGCTTTGTTCTGTTAAACTATCGTACCCGGCGTCAACTGTTTCTGATGATCGCGGTGTTGGCTCTGTCAAATAAGACCTAACAATTTGATACTTTTCAAGAGAAATAAAGTGTCATTGTGTTTTGTCGTGAAAATGTAACATTGTTTTATTTTTAGAACACAACACAACATTGTCTAAACGTCTTATTCTTTACGGACAGGTACATTCCTGGAACTTTATGATTGTGTGTTTTCAGCATACTGTAATATTTCTTATGTGCAATTTGGACTTAAACTTGTGTTATTTGTTGAATAGTTTTGTGTCCCAGTGCATTTTGTCGGGATTGTTTTTTAGCATGTCCGAAATTATTTAACGTATGCACTTAGACGAAAAACAGAGTGACAGTTATTTCTCGTTTTAAGTAGCACTCCAGCTCTGGATCATGTAAAATGTAATTAATGGATAAAAAACCTACATATTTTTACGTTTGATAATTTGTTTGAAATGTCATAGTAAACTGAAATTAACACGTGGTTTTTCTTATGACCCATGTTGTTAGGAGTTAAAAATTATATAGAATGTAGCGTAGATTTCAAAATTAAGGGAGATAACTCTGTAAATGGCGCTCAAATACAATATAATCTACTGGATTTTCAATGTGGATTATCTCCTGAGAGCAGGCAGATTTTAATGAATAATTACACATATCATAGTATAGACCCATGAAACAACTTAATTACATAAATAAAAAATATGTAGCCTTTTTTTGAGGTGTATCGCATTTTGCATGATTCTTACAAAGACAGCTACTTAATTCTTTATTTTTGTATAGGATATAGACGGTAAATCATCCCAGTAACATTCAGAAAATTTTTGAAGACATACAATTATTATACATCAGATACAAAGAACGCTTTCTCGTAGACCGATTCAAAACCTGAAAAAAATAGCTACTAGTTATACCTCTTATTGGAATAATACATTGTACAAATGTACAGGATTGTACATGTGCGAACTTAGCATGAAATGCACATAAAATTCATCAACTAAGGATAAAGATCACGGATTTTTTTCCGAAATACAGTATCTACATACGTAGAAGCCCATAAACGAATACCAAGGAAACATGAACATTGTTTTGATCAATTCAAAACGAAATGTCAAATTTCAATTGCTACATGTACATGTGATAAAGAATTACAATTTATTAACGTATCTTACACTTTTAACATGTATATACATGACTATGTAATCAATGAAATACCCCAGAATTGTCCCGTTTTTACAACAATCATAAACTATTTAAGTTAAGTTACTAGGTTAAATGTATTTTTTCTTAGGAATGAACAGGTACCAAGCATAAAACTTACTCTTCAACATTTTTGTCTTCTTTCGTTGCTTCTTTGCCTCGTTTTTCTGAAAATATTAATCGATAGAATATAGACAATTTCTTGCTCTAGCAGGATCAGTGGGTTCTTCCGCTGGGTAAGTGCTGTATTTAACAATATTTTTGGGCGAAAGAATTGCTCCTACCACGCGGAAGTACCAACTGATTCTGCTCTGAAAATTAGGTCGAGAAGGTCTATTTCAAACGAGAAATATATACTATACTCTAGCTTCTAATTTGCAATTTCACTTTTGATCCTGCATACAGCCCTATCATATTTCTAAACTGGAATCACAAGAAGTGAAATTGAGTAAAGTTATACAAATTCTTAGTCTTTCTGAAATAAAACATGCCAACGACTACAATTTTGATTCCGATCTGCGATCACAATAGACACATACTACATGTAGGTTCACATAGTACATGTATAGCTCAGATGGCCTGTGTATAAATATTGATTTTTTTCTAATATTTATCAGATTTGTCAGCTTTTAGATACTTGTTAAGTTTGACACAAAATATGACGAAACTATTTTAAAAACCTTACATAATCTTCCATTAGTCTATAATAGCAGCATTCATTTTATAAGTATGAATTCATGCATGTCAGAAACTCATTTTCATTGTGTATTCAAAAACAGTTACAGGCACCATAACCAGTCGATCCCATTTTTTTTTTATTCCGTTATTGCACTTTAGAGATCAAACTTTTATAGATTTTACATGAAATTTGCACTTTGCAAGAGTTACTTTTTTTTTTTGCTTAATTAAGTGTGGCAGATAAATGTGTTGTTTTCTCCAACAAACAGATCTGCATGCAGAAAGGACTAAAGATATGAAGCATGTATATTTAAAAAGCATCCTTGGTTCGATAGGTTTAACCCCTTTGGCTACCTTTGACATGTTCTGATTTTTATATTGTATTGATACATTTAAGGCGTTCCCCGGACGTATATTGTTTGCATTCCGACGTCCTTTGTTTTTAACTCGTTTTGTAAGATGTGTATATGGAGTAAAATTTTATAAATATTATAAATACGTACACATTTATGCATGCGTCTCTATGAATAATTTCTCATCAACAAAATTATAAACAAATAACGGCAAAGATTAATCAAGGGAACCAAGGTTATAGCGGTAATCAAAAGAATGTAATCCAGGGACAAAGACCAGACATGGAAAACAGACATACACAACAAAGAACATAAAGTAACTAAAATCATACATACAAAGTAACAAAAGCAAATGAGCAACTCGGACTCCACTAAAAACTGGGAGCATGGACCAGGTGCACCGGTAAGGTAAGCGTCCACCGCTTTTCTAGAAACACCCGCCGATTTATTGTTGTTTTTCTTTAAGTAATACATGCAATACCGGTGCATGTACACATGAAAGCGCAGACTTAAGATTGAAGGCGAATCAGTGAATGAACATAATAAATCATATTCTTTCAAAATTGGTTTGAAAACTTAATGGAATAAAGCTAACAATTACGTTCCACGCTTTGAATTAATCGGCTCTATCTTTGTAGCATAAAATGAATTAAAATTGCATACTGTCGTAAAAAAGAAAGTGTTATCGTTGTTAAAGGTGATCAACCAATCATAATGCATGAAAAAAAGACATATGCTAATTAGATTGGAATCATTACGCGAACAAATTACATTTGTAACAGTTATTACTACCTGTAAGAATTCTGTCAGTTTGGTTTCTTCCTCCAATGGCATTGTGGCGTCATTGGTGACATGTGTACTTATTTCAACCTTCGAATAAAGTGACAATGAAAAGCACTTGATGATGATGAATGAAGAAGGAAATTGATGATGATTATTATGATATGGTTGGCGGTAATTATTTTGATGACGACGATGATGACGACGATGATGATAATAATAGTGAAGGTGATGATGATGAAGACGACGACGACGAATATGGTGGTGCATGTAATGGTGACGATGCTGACCTTGCTAATGATGATGTCGAGGAGAGGTGGTCGACAATCGCGACCTCTGTGTTGAAGATGAGAGGAGTATAGCAGGAACATATTGCTTCTAAGGAAAATAGATCAAGTGTATTAGGTGCAATTAAATTGATATTAGTAGGTTGACTTTTCACTATAATTTCTCAACTTTGTAAGTTTTGCTTGTTAACAACAAGTTTCCCTACTAGTTTAACATTCTACAAAGTTTACCTCTTCATCACCAAGAACACCATATAAAGTCACAGTTGCCTCTTCTGGTATTTCTTTTTTCAAAATAGCGTAGACGTGTGATGTACCTTCGGGAAGTACCGGTGGCAGAAATTTAGGAACTGAAATAATTAAAATGTGTTTACATATAACGGGAATGAACGTCAGCTCAAGGCCAACCATGAGTCTTCAACAAACGACGAGGAAACCCTCGTCACATGTGTGCTGTTCTATGTTAATTAAATGTATACAATGTACATGTATGATACAGATGTAAATTATATTAAGTTGAACTGTTCTACGAAGTTGTGCATACTACGAGTCTAATATCTATTTTGGTATAAAAATCGCATTTACATGTATGTTACATGTAGTTTATAAATGATTGAATGCGAATGGGCTTGTCGTACATGTAAGAACCAATTCTATTTACACTTGTTTTCATACTGCATTGATAGTATTGATGTATATACCATATTGAATATTGCATGCGTTCATCGTTCAAACAACATATCAAATTTTAAAGCTCACTCTGTTGTTTAATTGGTAAATGTCCCCAGCAAATGATAGGCTCTTTCAGCATGCCGCCTACACTACCGATTCGAGGAGGAAGGTCCGATATGCACGAAATAGAAGCCCGCTTTTTCTGACAAGGCTCAACAGTTATTTTTAGAACAGCTATTGGGCGTTCAGACCAGTCGGAATCACCCAGCTTGTAGATGTCGCAGGTAGTTAATATTCTGTGACTTGTTCGTTTGATACTAAGTCTGCGGGAAATTTCGTCTGCGTCTAGCCACTGTACGAAAAAAAAAACATGTTTTGCGAGTTTTTTTTTAAATTTGCCATAAAAGAGGAAAAAAAAGAAAAACACATATTGGCAAATTAAAAGCATATTGCAGAATCAAATTCTTGTAATTAATTTTTAATTAATTTAAACTAGACCAGTTCACTCAGAATCTAATAAAATTCTAGCGATTTATTGTGAAATGCATGTGTGTACTTCAGTCGTTTTTAATCTAATAAATCCCTGGTGTTCAATGTTCAAAATTTTATTATTATTTTTTATCATTTACTTATTTTTATTTTGTTTATTTTATATTTAAATGGAGTTTTCAAACTGGTAGCCCTTTTCGCAATTAAGTTTTTCATTCGTCCCAACAAAAGGCATGGGATAGGATTATCGCTTCCAAAATAGTTCTGTATGGCCAAAATTAAAAATGCATTTGTTTCCCCTCTCCCTACCTACCCACTGTAAATGGTCCTTACTTTTAAAATGTATTGCCTTTTTTCTTCTTATTATATTAATTTTATTTTGTTGTTGAAATCTATTTCTCTGCGTTGATCATGCTCTTTAATACAAAATTTGGAGCCTTACTAAGCAAAAATGGGAAAAATAATCCTAAATAAAAATATTCTACCCATGAACCGCCAATTGAAGCCATGTCGAATAATCGTTTTAACGTATCCCAAAAAAAACGACAAACTAAATGCAAGAGTTATGACAAATGGATTGGAGCTTACTGTTCGTTCTGCAGTGCAAAATTTGTTTGCATTACATAGGTGTCAACACATGAAGGGAAAACATCCAAGTGAACGTTAATATGCTTATTATATGGCAAACATTTTTTGAACGAATCATACAGGGTGCAATTCGACAGACTAAGCTGAATATTTAGTATGCTAGCTTACAGAAGCAGAAACACAATTAATTAGACTTTTCAAGGCATTACAAATCTGAGGTAGCATGCAGATACGTAAAATGTAACACGTAAGCGGAATTGGTGTTAATCAAACTTTGAGTTATTTCCCCTTTATATGATCACATTCTTCATGTAAGTGTACATGTACATACATGTACATGCACAGGAATGGAAATGTTTCGACAGAGAATCCATATCAGTCGTCACCCTAACACTCGGTAGATGAAAATAAAGTGCATTGCAGGATTAAGCTGAGATTACCTCAGCAATGCTAGAGATTTTCTTGCAAGCTATAGAATTCTGATTTGGTGTCATCCTTAGAGATTTGAACCTCTTTGTTGTAGAAATAGAGGTGATAAAGGACTTGCTGATAGAGCGGATTTCGGACTTGCAAAGGTTACATGTGTATCTTAAACGTATCTTTGTTAAATCCTTGGATTATATTTGTATTGGCCATAGCATATAAATTAAATATTGATTAACTCTCTTACAATTCGTCCTATTCCCTGCCAATACTGTTTGCACGGAGATCTTGTTTTTGTAAGACATTTTATTATATAGTTTCAATAAATCAATAAAATACAGACAACTGTATGCTCAATCGAATTAATACATTCTTTAATAAGGTACATTTTGTACTCTATTCCATGTTTTCTTGTATGCCGGTGGCGTTTAATAGTTCTTTCACAAAGTTCAAGATTAACGCATCCAGGAAACATTATAATGCGAACATTATTATTTTTTTTATCTTGGCATGTGCGCGGATACATTGTTTTACTTAGACTGCATGTTATGATATGTTTTCACTAAGTCCTGTTGGACGTGTTTTATTGATACTTTTGTTTGAGTAAACAAGGTGTCCTAATTAGTTGCTTTTGGAGTTTGAACTAGATGTCGTTTACAATAAAAGCTAGTACTCTTTCGAGGAAGATACAGCTTGTTGTCTATTGTCTTACCGTATTTGTTCAAGTGTTTGTATTCTTTATTTTATCGATATGAAGACTTAAATCCGAATTCAACAGACTGTTATATTTTCCCATCTGCCTCAGGTTAGGGGTGGGTTGAGTGCTCACAAACATGTTTATCCCACCACTTACATGTATGTGCCTATCCCTGTAGCCCAATGGTTGTTGTTGTTTTTTGTTTATGTTTATTGTTATTCATTTTTAGTTTTCTATAGATTAGGTTGATTTATGTCTTTTAATGAATAAGTTCACTTCATTTATTTTGGAGCTTTATACAGCTTATGATAAGGGTTATCCCATCTATAAGACCGTATGATGACCCGTAGTAGTTGAATTGCTCGTTGCTTGGCTTTCAGTGGATGACTGTCTCATTGCCAATCACATTTCCACATCTATTTTTATATTGCTACACCTAACGTCATTGTCAACTCCTTATTTTTGCAAGCAATTACATGTAACATGTATCACTGGTCAGACATATTCTTACCGACTGTGAGGATCCTTTGCAGTAAGGTTTAGATGCCTGGATATCAACAATCTGTTCGTCAATTTCAACTGTTGCTTAAACGGAATATTTGAAACTATATACTACGTATAACTACATACATGTAAAACAAACAAGGTAAACCCGTTTTGGAATCAAAGTGAATCGAGGAGTTTGAAACTACCTTTGATAGGAAATTTCTCTGGATCTGCGACTGGAAATAATGTTTGATTAGAGCATAAATTCGCATTTTGGACAAAAATACATATGGCCACGGGAAAACCGCAACATGGTTTGTTTTCTTGTGATTATTATTTACTGTTGTTGTTGTAGTTCAGCTCATGTCTCCAATATGATTTTCTATACTAGTAATAGAAACACATGAATGTACTGTGATAAGGGAGAAAAAAAAACTTCAATATAATTCGTATTCACAAAAACCCATACACATTAGTACTTAACGCGTTTATAATTTTAATCTTATGAAAATATATATTGCGTTTTTCCTACTTGTACACAGACCTGTGATAATTTATCTTGTTTTTTAATTTAAATTTTCTATTAGGCTTCCTGTTACAACGTTACTGCACATGTACATGCGAGAATAAAGCACCATATAATTTAATTTCTGATGTAACACGCCATCTGTATGTTCATTATCAAATAGACCAAATTTTATTATGTGAATGTGATGTCAGCAACCTTTTGTTACTTGTTAAATTAATTTATAACAAGTGACTGTAATATATTTTTTCGGTCTATTTGAAATAACTCCAATGTCTCTGGTGCACACTTTCAATCCTTAATGACGTGCTGCGAAGCTTTTTAGACCACTACCATGGTAATACGCACATGACCAATGTTTCGTGTATTTATTTAAAAATATGAAGTAAATTCCTATTAGAATTGAAATAAAACACGCTATCGATCGGGGTAAAACAATGCGACATAAATGGCCAGCCCGTGGTAAAACAATGAAAAAATACCACTTGATTGAGGTTATTTCATTATAGACAATGACTGATAATTTCTAACGGGTCGTAGTCTTATTCAAAACGTCATGTTGTTAAGAAGGCTTTAAGTTATTTGAATCGTGGAATACGGACAAATGGACGTTAATGACGTCATAGTATCATGATAACCTGGCTTGTTTAGAGAAAACTTTTAATTACTGTGTGTACATGCATCACATGCTGTCATCCACCTAGTCAAATTATCGACTAATTTATGGAAAGCAATAATATAAAATTGTAAAAAAATTAAGAGAGATGTACATACCTTGCGAGCTACATCCACTCCCCATATTGATCTGTCTGTCGAAATTTTCAAATAGTTTATTTTCAATACAATCTTGACATTTACTCAGAATAGGTATCCATACTACGTCAGTAGAAAATTAACGCGTAAGTTTGTTTGAATGTCAATCAGTTGTTTTCTTATCCCCACTGATGTGTTAATATTTTAAAGTAGATCATACCTTTTACAGCGTTCATTCCAGAAAATTGCACAAGGTGGTGGGCGCACTACTGTGACAGTTAAACAAGGGATAATTTTCAGAAAAAAAGGGGCCAATATGGCAGTATGATAGGTGACCATTTTTAGATAACAGGAGATATTCAACCAACGAATAAGTTTGGTCCGGGTTCGTATATACTTTATAATTTCATTTTTTTGGTGAGAAGTTTACACCTTAAATGAATAAAACAAAATATTAGAAGTTGTTTACTTGTTATCGCTTTCTTCTGATTCAAATTGTCATTTATTTTGTTGTAGCAGCTCTACTATGAATCTTTCTGTTTTTATCGGTATCACATCCTGCCCAGGCCCATGGACATTGTTTACTCGAAATTCTCCAGGTTAGCCGGCCGTTCCATTTATTAGTCAGTTGGCTCATCTATCATTTTTTGGGTAGGCCGTCAGCAGCGTCAGAGGAAACTCTTCTTACGACACTCAAGGCTATTGGCGCTTTAAATGACAGAGATGCGTCCGGACACGTAACCGAAAAAAAAAATCGGAAATTCGAAGATCGACCTACAGAACACTTTGCGACCACAGGGCTTACATGCCACACTTTTTGTGCGCTGTTCTGTGACAAGTTTCGACCATTTCTGATGCAATCGATTTCTTCTTGATACAAGTCATGTTGTACCGTTTCAATGAGAACAATCTCATTGTCCTTAAGTGATTTTTCGTTCGTATCGTTTCTTGATCTAGCTCTTTGGACCTTTCGCATAAGAGTTATCGCTCGCTCTAATGAAAGAACTCATTTTCGAGAATATCTGAAATCTGTCTGTTCCAAGTTCTGATCGACTGAAATATTCTATCTTTGAAACTAAAATCATAGGTTTTATCTCCTTAACAAACTCCGCATCAACTAATGATGCACTTTCAAACTCAAATGAATGAAGTCTGTCCTTTTATCCATCGACTGTTGCAAATATATTCGTCTGCCACTGATTGAGTGGCTTGATCGCCGGATTACTCACTGTCGGATCAAAATTCTATTCTCTGGTAGTGTGGATCTACGGATACGTTCGATCATGTATTCTACATAGATGTAAAGTCGTCTAGTCTCGTTGTGTATATATCCTAAAATCGCCTTGCTGTCGGTTTAAAATTTGATAGCGACTAAATTTAGATCTGAGTTCTCGATTATCTAGACTCAGCCATATCTTGTCCTGTTTGTTGATCATTGATGTGTGATGTTCTTTGTACTTTGAACGAATTTGGCAGATTCAAACCGAGCCATTTGATAATAAGTTCACTTTCCTCCACTTCGGTTCCTTAGGGATAGCTTGAAAACTTTATTTCAACAGAACATACGATTCGGGTCAGTCATTGAAACGGATGAATCAAGACATCAGATGATCCTTCTTAAGAAGGAAACGTGAAAGATCACTCAAAGTAGCATTATTGTCATTAGTTGGAGGTTGAGTAGGAGACGCAGACATGTCCATTGGCGGTTGGGACACAGATGATGAAATGTTAATTTCGGTTGAGATGGCAATGAATTAAACATTTTAAAGTTGATTGCGGCATCATTCTGTTGTTGAAGTGGTCAGAATGTCCTACTAGATGCTTGCACTGGAGTTGATTGAGACGGCGATCGATTAGCACTTGGTATGAACGGAGAATTAGTGTAGATGCTACAATAAAGATCGCTCTGAATCGCGTTGTCGTGAACACTCGGAGCTGAAAACCTTACTTTTATTTGACTTTCAAGGTATAGTCTAGGTCGCTCTTGTCCGCCTAGTTACGGAAGCATTCGTAGTGACTCGACGTCGTGTTGCGATTTCGTTTCCTCAATTGCAGCTTCATACTCTGCATTTACTACAGCTGCTTCTTTTTGCTGATTGAGAAGTTCAAGATCAGCTTTTACGTCTATCTGTTTGTGATGCATTTCCACATCTGCATTCTTAAATTCGCGGCCTCCTTCACGGCGATTCTAACGAGGCTTTCTCAGCTTCGGCTCTATCTTTAACTTTCAAAATCAACGAGCCCCGTGCAGGTGCGGGTGTTAAAAGAATAGGCCTGCAGCAGCACTAAGCTTGTCGTATAAGGCGACTAAATAGTGCTCAGAAACCTAGCCGGGGACTAGGCGCTCTGCCCACAGAGCAACTGGGATGTGTGCCCCAGGTGGTGGAATGGGGTACCCCTGGCGTGTGACATGCTGGGGTTGTCAGGCTATAATACGGAAAACCTGACCGCAAACCATAGTGGTGCACCTTGTTGGGAAAGATGCCACGTTCCTCGCACGTTAAAGAACCCTGCTGTGGTATTCGATAATTGATAATTGATAGACGTAAAAGCCCGAAATTGCCCGACCTTACCCATACCCCCTTTTTCCAGTGGCAATCAAAGTTTGTCGACCCTATTGTCCTTGTGTCCCATCCTTTTTTTTCATTTCATTTTCATTTTATCATCCATTTCATGTTCATTGTCTGAATATGGCTGAAATATTGCTGCTCGGACGTTAAACCCCAACAAACAAACAAACAAACAAAATCAACGATGTTACTGAATATTTTCCACTTTTGCCGAACTTGTTGATTGGAGGTGTAGGAGATAGATGAAGCATTATGAAAGAAAAATAAATGCTACATGGCTATACTAGGAAATAATAAATATTTATTTATAAATATATGTATCTTTCTTGTCTAAATGATTTTTTTTTAAATTACGTCACAAATTTTTTTTGTATGATACGAGGAATGAAAAATGAACACAAGTATGCTATCTTACTCAGTAATTCATTATTATTATTGTTATTTGGAGCTGCTTCGTATATACAAGTACATGTAATAGACGTTCGCGAGTTGTCAAAACGAGAACTCTGTTGTTTTAATTGTTTTCAGAGCAATTTCATTAAAATTAGTTCCATTTAGTCACTGCATGTTACTGAACGGAACAGTTGTTAGGTCCTATTTTGATTAGATCGTTTATTGACCACTTGATTGTTTGCATGGAACTTAATGTATTTCTTGTTTTCGATTTTATGTACATGTAGTAAGTTTAATTGCAGGTTTTACTTCATATACTAAATGTATAACGGAGAAAATTGGAGATAACTAATTCATAATTCTAATTTATAAGTCTAAAAAACTGTAGTTTGATTTACAGAACAATTGTTCTCACGTGGGGGGACTTCCTATATACATATATCAGTATATACAGACGTGGGGGGACTTCCTATATACATATATCAGTATATACAGACGTGGGGTTACTTCCTATATACATATATCAGTATATACAGATGTGCCAATTCTAGAATTAAAATAAACATGCTTGATTGGGTCATATTTTTTTCTCTTTCCTACATGTATGTCAATGGGCTTTCATTTCTGAGCTATACTATAGCAATGGGTCATTTTATTTCTCTAGATATTTTCTACAGTTAAATGCATAATTACTGATTTTTTTGCAACCTGCTAGAGACCTAAATGGTCTTATAATTCAAAAAGATGTTAGCTACACACAGGGAGTGTAATATAAAGTCCCTGGTACACAGTAGCATTGTATGAATTGGTATGTGTTTTTACAGACAAATATAAGATTGGTGGGTGTTTTTTGTTCAATACTAGCTGCACCCCCGCACCGAATTGTAACAAAAATGACCCCCGGGTGATAAAACAATATTTGACCATGCATGTTACTCATCAAATACTCTTCTAAATAAATCTGCTTGTACAGCGTGCTGTTTTTACCTTAAGACATTTCCACGGTACATCACAGTTAACCCTCTTTGTATGCATTTGTATTGCGTTGGTAAAATTGAGTAAATGACTCCCATTGCTTTTAGTGCAACGCTCTTTTTATGCTATACCTCTTCTAAATAAACCGTTAGATATCAAGAAGTTTTATATTTAACTGCCTTATTGTGAAGTGTAAAAATCTGTACAAATTATATAAGAATGATCGTTAATATTATTCAATCCTACGGCCAACAATCTTCACTTGCTTACATATTTTACATCAGTAGGACTGGAGAGCGAAAGCATAATTTCACGAAGTATTGGACTATTGTAAATTAAGTAAGCGGCCAACTTTGAAATCGCAGCATCAAATCCCTGCGTTCTCTGATAGTGTATGTTCCGATCAACATAAATAACGGATCAATGGGTGTTCGCTTTTTGGAACAAGTCTGGTTCTTGCTGTAATAGTTCCGACTGGTTTCCTGTTATGAGGAAGACTTGGACATTCACGTAAAGTATTTTATGTACTACTTACAGGAATATGTAATAACTCAGCTTACTAATCTATTTTAGATCTCCATCATTTCTGATATCGAAAAAAGAAAATTAGAAAAGAGCTCACTCATTTAAGATGGAGATAGAGGTGAACATGAACCCGACCTTTGAATGACTTAGCTAACATTTGTCAGAATAACAAACAAGATGCCTGCCATTTGATACCCTGTCCTTGGGCATATAATTGCATTGAAAACAATTAATATGAAAGAAAGAAGTAACCATTGCTAATGTTTATTATGGACTGTTGTATTTTCTGGAAAAAAATTGGTTGTTCGATTAATTACTCTGACTTTAATTACTTTAATTAATTGGACATTATATGTAAGCATAACAACCCATTAGGCTGGCCATGGACCAAGCTCCACGCAGCGGCAGGCGTTCGATTTCTCTCTTACTAACCGCTGGAGAAAGGCCTTTTGAAATTCAAATCATATATCCTAATTATAAGACAATCGGATAACTTAGCGTATAATTAATCATTTTTTCCCGACTTTGCAATATTCTTGCATTTTCTGAGAGGGCTAGCCGCAGCGTCTAGAGTGAATTTCGAAAGTCAAATGCCGTTTGCTGCTTGGCCATTGGCATCCTTCCATTTCTTACATGAAAAAGGCATATTTGTATACACCAGTTTCTGTGTCTTTTTACAGTCTTGTCTTATCCACTAAACAAACTTATTGACATTTGTTAAGTTAAACAGTGATTAAACGAAGGGCATGGGTAAAGGCGATTAATTTTTAGCTGGTGGCCTAAAAAGCAAAATTCCTAGGAGCACGATTCTACTGTGTTGTTCTGGTTTCGACGTCATTAGAAAATAAAAGTATTACAGTAGGACAACTGCAAGTGCCTGCGTAGAAAAAAATCCAATCACAGGTGGTTGCTGAAGAAGCCGGTATGGCGTTGTTTTTTATTGCAAAAATTAAGGAATCCAGATTTTTCTATGTAACCAGTCAGATACTGCTAAAAATCAGATTTGCCTTCTGCACGATGGATATTAGATAACCATAATTAGGTTAGTGTAAACTCAACACTATAAGAATAATCTTCCAATATCTGGCTAACATTCCGTGCCCAATATTAGTAGTTCTTTTTTGTTATATGGCAAAATCCTAAGCGACAAAGCTTCTAGACTCAACAAAGGAGTATCTTCACTAAAATCGTGAGATTTCGAAGTTTTTGATGAGCCCAAAAATTGATTAAATCCGGGGAACATGTAAATTGGAAATTGAATAAGGGTAACAACAAAATTGTCGAACACTAAACCGATTCATAATCAAATCAAGTCGAAAATAAATGTAGCAAAATAAATACTACACCACCGGCGCTGCTGGTACCGCAATGGTCCTGGCTTGGTACATGCACTTCAAACGAAATTTGTGGGTTAAATGTAGGTTTTACTGCGCGCTAAACTTCCCTGTTCCTTTGCGGCCTGACAATAATCCACAATACTCTTGTATTGTAAAAAAAATATCAGGGCAATGAAAAAGATTATGTTATTTGCCTGGTAAAGTGCTAATTCAAATAATCGAGTTCATTTTAACAATAATGCACATGTTGGCTTTTCTTTATACATTCATTGTAAGTTTTATAAATTTGTTATGTAGTTTTAATTTCAAATCATTTATTACATTTTAAGACGGAAGAGCACAGTCTTTTGGATTGTCAGTAATCATGCAAGCCCGACATGGTTATACAGCTGTCGAATTGGTTTGCGTATACATATATGTATATGCTATTTTAAGTGTGAAATTCACGGCATATGGAATGTTGACCAATTAAATTTTGCTGTCTCTTGCTAGTTCAACTATACAGTAATTATGATGCTAAGTAAGGATAACATTAATATGTTTTAATTTGATTAACAACCATCATCAAAAATGCTTAATATGTGAATTTGTTTTAGTTTGTACGAAACAATAAAACTTGAAAGTAAATTTAAAAGTATGCCTCTGGGAGTTTTAGTATCTATGGGTCGCCGGCAATTGTTCTCTCCAGTCATGAAAATTCTTATTTTTCATCTCAGGAATTTAAAAAGTTCTACATTTGTGCTTTACAGTGGCAGGCCCAAACGCTTTGAAAAGGAAAGGTGACAGAAGACAGAAGGTGACTAAGACAAAAGGGTTGATGCTAGGACATTATTTATCATATATGTGGATCAAATTTACGTACGAAAATGACGATTTTTCCTATACATGTATAAAGGAGGGGTACTAGCTCCCGGCACCCTTGATCTGCAAGTGCTTCATTCGAGTTATGACTGTAAAACAATTGGTTTATTTATGATATGTTTAATTTACTATCATAGTTTTCCTCTTCCATGTTCCATGCACGTTGACGTTTTATGAAAATACGGCGATTGCTTCTTAGAAAGCAGAGGATGATTATCCTACCGGTGCACCTGTTCCATGCTACAAGTTTTTAGTGCGACCGGGTTGCTCATTTTCTTTTATTTCTATGTATTATGTTGTGTCTGTCCTGGATTATGTATTTTTTATTAGCGTGCTATCTTCTTTTCCTTGCATTCCCTTATACAAACACTTCGTTTTGAAAATCGGTTGATGAATTTTCGCAAGCAGATTTATTGCCCACAGATCGCATTTGACCGTATTAACGATAACTTTACAGGAACAAATACAGATTTTTTTTTAATTTAAAAAGGAGAGGTTCAGATTCAAAACGTTATAAATCATTTTTGTGATTGCCAAAAGTATGCACAGTCAATAGAAACACAATTTCAATTAACAGAAAAGGCGTTCAACCCCCGGAACCGTTACTGATTAATCTGAGAAGACAGATACATTGGTATATATTACAATTCTTTGAGACTTACATAATGCACTGGCAACCATTTTTACATGCTACACAATGAAAACGCTAATCAAGACTCGAAATTAAAAAAGAAGTATACAGAGTATCAACAACAAAAACAATAAATACATGTTTGGGACATAATCTTTTACTTTTATTTAATTTCAGATCAAGGCGAGTAAAGCATGGAAACAACGGACTTCCGGGGTAAATTATAGTTGTATCTGTGTCCTTCGATATTGATCGTAAATGATTGGGAATACGAATGTGGATTCATAACTACAGCCGCGATTGTTCCGTCTGGATTTTTGAAGGCTACTGAACGTAATCCGTTCACATTATCCGTAGATGAGATTCTCACTGCTTGTGTTTGAACGACTTTTGTCATGTGGCCTATAATGTAATACTCAACTTCCTTCTTGTAGCGATCACTTCCGGAAAAAACTGTCACGACACCCCTACAATTTTTACAACCGGAAACTTGGACTTGCGGGCCCCATTGTTCATTAAGTGCAATATTCCACAAAAGAACTGCCTTAACCCAGTTTCTAGGTTGATGAATAAAAAGGTTATCAAAATTCCACACAAGATTGTCGTCAAAATTTGGAGAGCTAGCAAATCCAGAACACTCGGAGAAGTACTGATCTACACTTGGAAACTTAGAATGGAAATTAGACGGCTCTGACTTATCTCCACCGTAACAGTGCCATGCGACGCCACTGATGTATTGAGCTGCATCGTGGTCTTTTACGACGTTTTCTGGATATTCATGCAAGTCCCAATTGTGGTCCAGTAAAAGAATTCTGGTATAAATATTGTTTTGTAAAAACAAGGGCCCCAAGTGCCACTTAATTAAATCGCGCTGGATCTGCCATGACATAGTCATTGTAGGGTACCCGGATGTTTGATATTTTGGCTCATTTTGAATTGTAATTGCGTTTATATCAATGCCTTCGCTTTTATACGCCTGTATAAACTTAACGAAATATAGCGATAATGCTTGCTGATATCGACCGTCGGGATCGTAATGAAAGTCGCCACCGTATAGTGAACCAGACGATTTCATCCAGGCAGGGGGACTCCAAGGGGTAGCCATGATTTTCAGATTCGGGTTCAAACTCAGAGCCTCCTTGATTATTGGTATGAAAAATGCCCTATCCTTATTGATACTGAAACGGTCCATGTTAAAGTCTGTTTGACCCGCGGGGATGTCATTATAGGTGTAAGGTGATACGGCTTGCAGATCAGATCCACCCATAGTTATCCGGATAAAGGAAACACCTGTAAATTATAAGTTCAGGTTCATTAGTTTATGCTTACAAATGTTTTTGTATAATATGATTTTTCAACGGATGTCTCCCTTGACTACGTTATATTTCTCATTTAATGGTATTAAGGGAATGGGATACCGGAAATAGGGAAAATAACAGATTTGAAAGGAGAGACGTCGCGCACAAAGCTGACTCCACGAACGTAACGTTTTCAAATCACGTTTTACTTTTTTTTAATTGACCATCGAACATTACCTCATTTGCAAGCATTTTTTCCTGTTCACTACCTGAACCAATTTTTATATTGTATGATTACATGTGTTTGTTATAAAGAGAAGATTCTAGAGGTGATGCTGTTGGGTATTTTTAATAGAGGTTGCACCGAAAAGCTTCAAAACGCGATGTATACATGTGCAATTGATTGAGGCTATGATGAATTGGGGCTGTAGATGTAAAAGTAGGTATTGATGCAACAAAGATTTAGGTGTACAATAAATGGAAATTTTACACCATCAGAAACCAGAACAACACACTGTGGAGTAGTATGCAGAGTCGTTAGAATTTTAACGTATAGAAAACATTCCAATCGCCTTGTAATTTCAACTGTCTGTTTATAGTGAGTATTGAAGGGGGAGGTAGACCTAGGGAAAGGGACAGCTGTAACTCTTGACATGTTTGTTCCATATTAAATTTCATCAAAGTTTGTCAAGCAAGGCATTTGAAAAAACACAATATTTAATCAATCTTAATTATTTGGATGTTGATTTTATATTAATGTTAAATGACTGACAAACGTATAAATAATTTGGAAGAGTTATGTCCCTTGAATTAGGTCTACTTCTTTGTACTTGCCATGTTACCTATTCCGTCAATAGGACTAAATAACTGTCTCATGATTTCATGTCGTTTTGGGCTGTTGTAAATGACGTAGGCGGCTGAGTTCGAAAACGCGGCTCCAAACCCTTCCATTCGTTGATATTCTGCCTTGTCTATTAGTATTTCAGGGCCATTTCCGGCAGACGGATACAGATCTGGTTCCTTTGAAAGAAGCTTAGACTGGTCGCCAGTTGTAAGCAGTACTTGTACCTTGTGTGGCGATTTTGAATCAAGTAGAAAACCATAACAGACATTTACCAAAGCGATAAACGCTGCAATAAAAATGCATGCATTTGTTTTAAGCATTAAGTTTTAAAAATTTGATAATAATGTAACATATTATCTTCACAGCCAAAACAAATTAAAATGTGATTTACACATTAATTACCATAAATGAGAGAAAGATACAAACACAGCATTTTTATTTAATTTATTTTATTTTTTTTTATTATTATTTTTTTTTTTTTTGGGGGGGGGGTCTATTTCTGAATCATTATACAATAAACTTTCACTTCTTGTTTTCATACCATAACTTATATTTAGTAAGCCATAACGGGCCGGTTCCAAACACTATCTTTTTGTTTTGATGTACATACATTTTTACACATATTTATATTTGTACTGCAATCGTTTTTATTTTAAGCAACTAAAATGCATTGACGGTATATACGTTCACTGACTGCTTTCCTACCCTTACATGGACTACCTGTTTATCATAGCGTCCCTATAAGGTCAATACTTGGGACGAAATGTAAAAAGTACGTCGTATAAAATTTTAAAAAATGATAAGGATCGCAGTATAAAGACCATAAGATTACATTGATCATAAATTCCGCACGATCGGAAAGAAGCTCGACTAAGCCTTGCGATAATTATATATTATGTTTTAAATCAATACACTGTTTTTGTCTGTATATCAGGCAAATGTACATGTATTTGTTTCCATAACATAAAGGTTACTAATTATGCTGATCCAGTTTATAAAAAAAGTAAATTGTTGAACTATTATAAAGGAATTTTAATACTAGAAAAGAAATAACGTTGTTTACTTACTAACTATAGATCTTGGTCTCATGCTGCCCTTATGTGGTTTTTACAATGTAACTGTTCGGTCTTTACACATACATTATAGTTCTTATCACTGTTTAGTAAGCATACAAATATACCAGAAAATGACCTTTATACATGTCAATACTACCAGTCTGTACTTGAAAAGTTGATCAAATGTAGTAATAGTGACGTATTCTAGTATCCGTCTTTTTTAATAATCAAGCAGTTGAAAATCATTTTTCTCAAAATGGTCTTTTTTGTACCTCAATTTTATTCAATACATCTGGAAAACAACTTCAATAGTACATTTCAACTTATTTTCTTAACTTAATAAAACAAACTTTGAAGCCTATTTCTGAGGTTATGAGGTATAGATACTTCGATAATGCAATATAATTTCCGCGTTTGTTCTATTAATCTGCCACACCATATATGCAATTTGCCCGAATCTTCAGAAGGCATAAATTCGACCGCGAAGTGATTTCTTTGTTCGAAAATGTACATGTAGTATGAACTGCAATCATGATATCCTCAATGAACTTTCTTCAATTGGTGTACTGACTCTTACTTATCATATGTATCTTGCCGTTAATTGGCCTGATCCGAGTGTTGTAATTATTTGTACAACTAAAACAGCTATATCGCCAGCTTTTTTTCTCCTCTAAACTATTTTTTTATTTTAAATAAACACAATGTACCGAATAAATTACTTTAGACTTTTTAATTGCCACAATTGTTATCTTCTCTTTTAAAAGAATAATTCAAACGTCTGAAACACATCATTCACTGTCCAGACTCCTTGGTCTAATACTAGTTAAATCACGAGGTATCCTGCTTGCCTGAACTTTATTTATGAGGAATTCTATTTTGAAATTTAATGGTTGGAATATTTTTTTGTCTTTAAAACATCTGTTTTAATATTATCAAATTTAGATAATTTATCTGCAGTACTATAGGATTATTGCATGAATACTTGGAAATATTATCCCGAGTAGAATTTCATATTGCACGAGTTTACGAGTATAATTATAATATTCCACAGTATTCTTTCAATAACCCTTTAATCGTACATATGTATGGCGGTATAATACAGTCTAGTTTCAAGTTAATTTTTGTAATGGATAACGTCACAAATTTGAACTATATTTCCACTAATGCAATATGGAAATTTATTACACGCTCACGTTGCATTCTATTAGGAAATTATATTGCTATACAATAAATCAGAAAGTCACTCTCGTTCAAAGGTAAGAAAGCAGTATAACCCGTATTAGGCAAAATTAACATCATTTTTATACCTTTTTTTTTATTTTAAGATTGGTGTTTCCTTATATAGTTTTCTATTGTCCTTTCCCGCTTGCTTAATATCAGGAAATGGTTACATTCCTTTTACTCTAGTCCTGGTTCCTGGTTGCCTTTTTTTACGTTGTGTCAGCAGTTTGTCCTCTTTTTTTAAATTGAAAAGATGTGTTGAGAATTTTGCAAGTTGTTTGTATGTTAACCCGATGATACTTCCATCAGATCAGACATTATTTTGTCATCGTCACAATTTTAATTACTGATACCGATGTTTATATGTACCAGATAAGATACCAAACTTTATTAACTTATCGCTTACTCTATTCTACTCACTTGCAGTGTACATGTGTTGCATGTAGGTGCTAATTGCAGGGGTCATATTGCTCAAGTTTAAAACATGATGCCATGTTTTATTTCGGTTTTAATATTTTATTTTATTTTAATCTGTTGTATAATTGCTTGTGGACTGTGTCTGTTTCCTGTTGTCATGATGTTGTCATGTCTCTGAATTGTCCTCCTGTGTTGATGGTTAGGAATTTTGTTGAAAATATTTAATACACTTATTGGCATAACAATGACTTATATATTTAAGCAGATTATAATTTATTTCAAAGGGTAATCAAGGGAACCAATATTCTAACGGAAATCAAAAGAATTTAATCAAGGAACAAAGACCATACATGGAAAACAGACATACAACAAAGAACATAAAATAACCAAATTAATACATACTGTACAAAGTAACAAAAGTAAATAAGCAACTCGGACTCCACTAAAAACTGGGAGCATGGACCAGGTGCATTGGTAGGGTAAGCATCCTCTGCTTTCCTAGTAACACCCGCTGAGTTGCTCATAAAAAGGCAATCTAGGGTAGACGAAAGAGGAAAGGAAAATTATGACACGTTGGACAAAACAGTTCTCATGGTGCAGATGGATACACCGTAACGATCCACGAGTTCATAATGACGACCTTAAAGTAGTGATGCTTTATAGCAACATAACTTTGTTCCAGTAGCATAATTGTAGGGCGCTTAAGTCTAGCGCGATACAAAACGTGCGCGTAGTTACTGCAAGCTGCACCAATTAAGTACCAGTATATTTAAAATTAGACACCACCTTTTGTAGAAGTGATTCATGGTGTAGAAAATCTCTGCGTTGAAACGATTTTTTTCTCAGTACTTATGGTATATTTCTCCTTTTTAACATCTGAATGTTAAAAAAAAATATGCATCTACCATTCACAATATCTAAAATTCTCCTGCAAAGTGTCAATTTCATACAATGAATATAATTTTAATCTCAAAATTGCTACACTTATGATGATTTTGGTGTCTATAACGGTTTTTGGAATAAGAATAAAAAGTAAATTTGGGCTTTTTACATGCATGAATCACCTCCTGTCTAATATACGGCTACAAACAGAACGTTTTTGCGAATAACAACATAAGATAAAATAATTCTTTTTACACCTTTTTTTTCTTAAAAGCCATGTCCAATCAAACAACCAATATGATGGACTGCTCAGCTAAGCTTTAAGTGACGATAGAAATTCCCATTCGGATGAGTAGTTGTTTGTTTGTCCACTCTGTACGGTTTTTAGTGATGTTAAGGCTGATACATTATTAGTATCTGGTACTATTAAGCGTTTCGTTTAATTTGATAATAAACAAAATGATTTATTTATGTGAGTTTTTCATCATTGTCACAAAGTTGTAAATAATACTACATCCAAACTCAGTTCTTGTGTATGCAGGAACAATGCAGGTCCTATAATATGAGTGACACAGGGTAAACTTTTCCCCATCGATATCCTGTTTCAATATAATGTTAAACTCATTATGATATCAGAGGGAACATGGATTTTTCTGTATCAAAAGTGGTTGACTCAGAATATATAGCCAAATGTACCTCACACATTGACGAGATTATGAATAGATCAAAGTGTTATTCCCATTATTCTAGAGATTATATTGCTTTCTATGTTATATATGTCACTATTATCATTTCAGTTTATTTCAGTCTAGATGGACAATATTCATCTGTTAGAAAACGTGTTTGTGATCCCTAATGAACGAAATTTGTTTTTGAAACAAAGTTTTGCAAGAGCCACCCAACGTTGGCGTCTTTCATGGATATATTCTTAAACAATAGAACAGATTGATATATGATTGGCATATTAACTTGTGTGTTCTGATTAAATCATTTGAAGATCTTCCTTGGAACAACGACCTAAATTCTGTGATGCACTTTCTCGATGTATACTATTTTCTTGCAGTTTGTACATGTTAAATATATTTCAATTTTATGATGTACTTATCTATTTATTCATTTTACTATCAGTTATATTTTGTATTTTAAACAAGACTTTAACAATTACCGTTCCCATAACAAGTTCCCATTTAACGTAGTGATAATGTATTTATTTCTATGTTAGATTTCAATAAAAAATATAATTACAATAGTCAATCGGAATTCTTGAGGGAAAAAATAAGCAAGACAACACAAGTAACGGTTAATTTTAATGAAAAATAAATCGTGATTATTGAGACTTATGAAAGAACAAATAATTTAACAAGTTGTTTGAAAACTATCTAACATATTTTTAGTTACTTATAAGATACATATATCGTGGATTTCGTTGGCCCTTTTTATCCTTCAAAACTAAACTGTACTTTGATAATGGAGACAGCATTTTATAATTAGTGATTCAAATGCTACATAGCTTGAATCATACGAATAAGATATCCAAGACAAAAATACGACTTGTTTATAATTCGACTTCTATTGGTACCCCAAAATCAGGATATAATGCAAAGCGTAACAGATTAAATTTTTAAGACAATAACATATTAATAAAAAATCTTTTTATATTTTCATTATCTTCTTAATTACATTTTTTTATCAAAGAAAATTTCTAGTATATACAGCCAAGCAAAATTGGTAATTTGATTTGTTCTTGCATTTAGTTAACGTTGTCTTAAAGTGTAGGATGTGTATATCATTAAAATTAGAAAAAACGATTTTGGTATGCTTTGTTTACTGCAAGAGTAACGCATACATATTTCTTTTGTATATATTCAAAGATATACATACAATTGAAAGTGAAAAGAACCTAAAAACGGAATTGTAACTAAATTGACTATCATATTTTTTTTGTACTAAATATAAAAGTGAGTTCTGACTTTTTTAAAAGATCTGCAAAAAAGTTTTAATTCTAAGAGCAAAATAAAATTCAACATAACAATAAGCTATACAAATATAAAATATCGGCTGCCAACCAGGGCTATCAAAACAGTCGATGAAAAATGAAGGTATGTTCAATCCGGAATTTCTTTGACCGGATTCAGTTTTGGTAACTACCGCACCTTCCTTAATAGTTCGTGGTAGCTAACATCACCGTCGCCTGCAAAGAAAACCACATAGAAATAAGACAATTAGAAATTTAAGTATGCTGCATGGCCTGTGATTTTTTTTTTATCATTCTTAACCTGTATTATTTCATGCTCTTGAAATGTGATATAAAATTAAGGTAAATCTCAGTTTAGACCCATAGTTTTCCTATGGTCAATTTATTAATATCTGGGCCTCCTATCGGGAAATATATTCTGCATATACCTGTAAAGATGCACGAAGGAATAAAATTACCATCGGTACCTTTTGTACCATCACAACACCTGAAAAAAGATTTTTTTTTTGTTCATAGCTTGCGTTTTATATTTTCGGATTAAAAATATAACCCATGATCCTCCCATTTTTTTTGGTGAATATTGTTTAAAAACTGCACAGAAGCATAGTTTTGTGCCCTCCTTGTGACTAATTTATTACATAACAGTAATATCAGTATATTATTATTCAGATAGTATTTTGGCTTTAAAATAGGCAAACAGAAAATTTCAAATATTAAGTTGAAAATTTGGAAAAATAGTAGGACTGATACTAGTGTTAGTGAATTTACCCCTTTAGATAACCTTGGCGACGCGGTTCACTCTATTCTTGTAAGGGAGACGTGAAGCGTAAAATCTTATCTTATATAATCTTCATTGTCAGTAAGTAGGTCAACCGTTTTTATTGTCATGTAAATTTTCATGACCACAATATTCATATAAGCACAATTTGTGAATCGGCTCACACAGGTAGATTTAGAATTTTATTTTGAGAAGAGCTTATGAAAAAACCTTCTTTTTTTATAATGTTTGCATAAAAATAGGGAGCTAGGGTATCGCATTTCGCCAGTAGTTAGACCTCGATGACTTTTTTTCAAAATGTGCATCGTTTTAGACGACCACCAAATAATGACAAAATTCCACACTATTGTAAGTGCACGCACACACATAATAAGGGACTTTTAACCACATCGATCGACAATATGTGCAGAGGGATGTGACAATCCTGCAATCTGTAGTTCATTTTAAGAAACAGCTAATCTAATAAGTATTAAATTATTTCTTTTTGTCACCATCAGTATAATTACAACTGTTATAATTTACTTGTGTTTAAAATAATTTTGTAACTGATTGCTCCAGGATGCTGTCAACTTTTATTGCATTTTCCCAAATTCATAACATAACGACATCTTTTTTAATGTTTCGAGAAACATATGACTCTAATATAAGCACTTCTCCAAAAAAAATGTAGCAATCGTCTTTCGACATTGTTTTTTAATCCTTAGACCTATTAATTCCGAGGGACATTTAAACTTAATTATCGTTTATATTTGTTTTAAATTATCCTTCAAAACCATGTGCCATCTAACAAATTGAAAGTGCACGATTCGTTTATTTAAGATCGCATCGCAATCTACCACGCGCAATATTGATTCCTAATAAATCATTCCACAGTCATTAATCTCTAAATCACATACGAAGTGAGCAACAATTTCCGGCTCTGCATTATCTTTTCACTGACGTGTAAATCGGAATTTTACGTTAATTAGATACTTATTTAATCAATTTTGAAACTTTATTGCGACTTATATGTTTGTACAATTGGAACAAAGCGTGATATTTTGGAGTTGAACTTGTCGTAGATAAGCACTGATGCCTATTTCCTGGCTAGTACCAGAAAAGAAAGTGCTTCAATGCAATTCATTCAGAATAAGGAATGGAGTTTGTTTTCGTGTTGTAACAATGACAAAATAATTTTGCAAAAACAAAACTACCTATGCGTAGAACCCAGTGTTTGTAGTTCATTCTTGAAGTTACTTTAGTACCAAATCATATGAAAATAAGACCCTACCAATGGAATGGTAGAAGTGATTCATGGTGTAGAAAAAAAACCAAAACAAAACAAAACAAAACAAAACGTCATACAAATGAAGGTTTTTCGATCTAAATAAGTCATATTTTTCTTCTTCTTTTTCCGTATTCAGATCTGTATTTTAGAGAAAACGTATCATTCATATCACTTCTCCCTATTTCCAGAGGCAAGCAAAATTTGTCGACTTTTGTTATCATTGTGTCCCATTCCATTTTTCAGTTCTTCATCATTTCATGTTCATTTTATTATCCATTTAATGTTCACCGCCTGAATATAGAGTTGTTTTATTAATCTCAAAAGTGCAACAACCAAATACAAAATTGAGGTTGGTTATGTATTGTGTAACTGTTTCTCTATTGAAAATATTACTGACCTTAATTTTGGAGGTTTTAAACAGGCTTTAATCGTCTCCTAATTGATTTTTAGACAGGCTGCAACTTAATACAAATATGTTTTCTTACACAAGTAAGTCGGACACTTACCGTTAACATCAATAAATTTTCGTACAATGGCTTCGGCTAGTACGTCACTTTGCATAATATGTCGTACCAGATCTTCCACTGTCATTAAATCGCTGCAATAGATATCAAAATACAAAAGAAACATTGAAAGAAAAACATACATTAAATTATTTGCTATCTTTCCCCTCCTTTCTTTCATGCTGATGTGTGTATGTTGTTCGATTTATGCTAGCGTCTTCGGTTGTTTTTAAGTATTATTTAAAGGCCCATTGTTCAACATGTAGCAATGAATCTACCATTACGTTGAAATGTTCCGTATTGAACAATATTCCCTACTTGTGGAGACGGGTTCAGCCATATTTTATCCTGTTTTTGCATAGTTACCTCCCGTAAGAGCAGGTGTAATTTCGAAGTCTCTCTAATATGGTAATTTATTTTGAATATTAGACGGTGTGTCTTGTCATTTAGTTCGTTATGGTATATATCATTTTAACGATTGTTGAATGGAATTTCTTTCCTTTTGTTTCTTTACTGTCATTTTGAATATTAGACGGTGTGTCCTGTTATTGTTTTCGTTATGGTATATATCATTTTAATGATGGTTGAATAGAATTTTTTCGCTTTTGTTTCTTTACTGTCATTTAAATTGTAAAACATCCAAAAAAGAGGGATATAAAGACCTTTTATGTGTTACGGGGTCTTATGCCATATCCCTTATTTTTGTCATACTATTACGAGGACCACAACGATTACACATGTGCCGCATTTAGACATCTTTAAATGGTTTCAAATTGCTTTTCTTATCAGCCATTAAAATATTTTCTTTCATTACTCAAAAAAGATCATGTGATTAATATAAACGGCGATTGATTTGATGTTTGGTCAGGTTTCTGATATATTAAACAGTGCAATACAATCAACAATCCAGTTTTGATTAATTTGAACAGTTGTTGGATAATAAATGACCAATTAGATTTCGATAGACATTTCAAGTTAACAGTAGTGACAGAGTAATCAAGGGAACCAAGGTTATAGCGGTAATCAGGGGAACCAAGGTTATACTGGTAATCAGGGGAACCAAGGTTATAGTGGTAATCAAAAGAATGTATTTTAACACCGAGGCATTTTTTGTGCCTGTCCCTAGTCAGGAATTTTGGCCTCTGTATGTTTTGGATTGTTTAGAACTTTTAAAATATTCTACGTTATTTGAGTAAATAGATGCAAATATATCGCTGTTTCTATGTATTGTGTTGTTTTTGGGATCGGCTACAGCCGACCCAGTGGTGTAAAAGATTAATCAAGGGAACCAAGGTTATAGCAGTAATCAAACGAATGTAATCCAGGGACAAAGACCAGACATGAAAAACAGACATACACAACAAAGAACATAAAGTAACTAAAATCATACATACAAAGTAACAAAAGTAAATGAGCAACTCGGACTCCACTAAAAACTGGGAGCATGGACCAGGTGCAACGGTAGGGTAAGCGTCCTCTGCTTTTCGAGAAACACCCGCCGAGTGACAAATGATAAAACTTAAGTGTCGAAATAAACATCTCAACTGATTGCTTACAAAACACATCATAAACATTAGGGCATGCATTCAAAATCCAACCTGCCTGTATATTGCAGGCAGGCTGCTAAAATTGAAATTAGTTCGAACATACAGCAATTCAAACAAGGTATTTATGTTATCAAAGATAGCGACAAATACCCCCCCCCCCCCGAATAAAGTATAAAGGGAACAAAACAACACAAAACGAAACAAAATTTAAATGAATTATTTTTCACGGAGCATAAAAGGAATTCTGATAATTGTCACAGAATCATCATGTACTTTTCATTAAAAAAATTGTGAAACCTATACTGTTGAAATTAATAAATTGAAATGTTCTTGTCTAAATGGAAGTTGACATAGATGAAAGGAAGTTGACAATACTTAATTAGATGTCATCACGTTTGTCGTATTGTAGCTTGATCAACAGTTTTCCTTTACCATGGATCTCTAAGTGTAAGAAATGAAAAGGACACTTTAGTACAACCAAGGAGGTAAGAATATAAGTTGTGCTTTTGAAACTGATATTGAAAAAAAATAATAAATCATTTTTCAAAACGGTTAAAACGTGTATATCACTGCAAATATAAACACATTATATGAAAAAAAAATTAGATTTTTTTTCAAGCACATAAAATGTACGTTGCAGTAAAGTTTCTAGACTGGAATAAGAACGATGTAAACCTCCAATTATATTATCAATCATGTTGAATATATGTTTACATTGCAGAATTACACGTCAAAGCGTGGCGTCGAGTAGTACAGTGTTGTCTGTTATATCAATCGGTTAACTATCATTCATATACCCCAACACGTAATTAAAATTTCTACTGGATATCGTACTATTCTTTGTACAGTTCTATATATAATCAAGTGAAAAAAAACAAAAACAGATGAGATCAGTTCTTACCACTCACAAAACTTTCCTAGAAATGTTCTATTACAAATTTAGAACAGTTATAGAGTGCTAGCTCTATCCTGACAGTTCTAGCAGTAGGACCTGCTCTACTATAGAACTGTCCTGGTAGAGTCGGCACTGCTAGAATTGTTAGATGAGCTGGCTCTAGTAATAAAACTGTCATGATAACTGGCTCTAGAACTGTTCTATAAGACGGATTGATATCATTAAATGTATTCTTTATAGTATATTACTCTCTCCCAGGCCATACAGAGCTGCTGGAGTTTATCTCAATTGAAATCCAAACCAACTTAAATTTAGGCGTATTGTTACTTTCAAATTAAGTTTGAGGACTTCAAGGCTGAACCACCTGACTGTTCTTGCAAAAACTCTCCATTCAAATATGATCCTCCTGGTCATGTCGTTACGGGAGATTTTACCACCATCGAAAACAAATCCCTGCTTAATATAAATCGGAATTATAGCTTTGAAGTTCTTATTTATGCCGTCGATGACTATGCAAGAAATTCAAAGACCCCTATGTAGAAAAACATTGTCTAATATACATGACAAATATGTTGTCGTACCAGCAGACCAAACCCAAAACAACATTGCTTTTGTCTGCAAAACGTTTTATATCAAATGCTTATTATCAGAGGTAGACGTAGAAAATAATAGCAGTGATAAGACCTATACTGCTACCACACTCTCCAAAGAAGAGATTGTGGAAAACTTATGGTCTCTCTACCAAGGACGATGATTGTGATTTACCGTCTATGTACTGGATTCCTAAACTCTACAAAAATCCACACAAACAACGTTTCATAGCTGGATCTGCAAAATTTACCACTAAACCTCTCTCAAAACCTTTGACTTCTATACTCACAACTGTCAAAGAGGGTCTGCAGTCCTACCACAACACTTTTATTCCCGTAGTGGTATTAATTCAATGTGGATCCTGAAAAAAATTCGAAAGATCTTTTGGAGACAATCAGTTCAAGACTATTATCTGAATATAATAGCATGAAAACCTATGATTTTTCAACACTTATATTCCCCATACTTAGTTAAAATCCCGACTTAAAAACATTATACATCGTTGTTTTTGCAAAAAAAAGATGGTACACCTAGATACAAATATATAGTTCTTGGTAGAGATTCCTCATACTTTGTAAGAAATAATTCCAAGACATCTTCCAAATATACAGAGGAAGATGTTTAGAAAATGCTGGAATTTTTAATCCACAACATATTTGGCCAGTGTGGTTGATGTGTTTTTCAACAAACGGTCGGCATACCAATGGGAACAAATTGTGTTCCTTTAGTTGCTGACCTATTCCTTTACTCTTATAAGGCTGACTTGTAGGTGATTTGATCCGGAAGAAAGAATATCGTTTGCCTAGATCCTTTAATCTCAGTCCGCTATATAGATGACGTATTATCTTTAAACAATCCTAATTTCGGGGATTTGATATATCGCATCTACCCAAAGAACTTATAAAGGATACTACAGACAATGTAAGGTCAGTCTCATATCTTGACCTACACTTAGACATCGATGGTAAAGGAAAACTATTGACCAAACATTACGACAAACGTGATGACTTTTCATTCAGAATTGTCAACTTTCCTTTTATCTATGGCACCCCTTCAGCACCTACGTATAGAGTGTTCATATCACAACTCATACGATATGCCAGAGCTTGCCGAAACTACGCAGATTTTTTTGTATCGCGCTAGAACTCTAACTAATAGGCTTCTGGAGCAGGATTATGTTGCTACAAGATTGAACATCATGAACTCGCGGGTCGTTATGGTGTATCCATCTGCACCATGAAAATTGATTTATTCAACGGGTCATAGTTTTCCTTTTCTCATTTGTCTACCCCGGACTTGACTTTTTATGAACAACTCGGCGGGTGTTTCTAGAACAATAAACAGAGGACGCTTACCTTACCAGTGCACCTGGTTCATGCGTCCAGTTTTTAGTGGAATCCGAGTTGCTCATTTGCTTTTGTTACTTTGTATGTATGATTTTAGTTACTTTATGCTCTTTGTTGTGTATGTCTGTTTTCCATGTCTGGTCTTTGTCCCTGGATTGCATTCTTTTGATTACCGCTATTACCTTGGTTCTTTTGATTACTCTTTGATCAGATATGAATAAATGGTCTGTACGGTGAAATGATAATGCACATGTATCGGTCTTGAACAAAGAATAAATATCTGAACAGCATACGACGTTTTATCATATCCACACTCTTTAATCTAATTTGACAGGCATGTCACAATTTTTCGTGTATAGTCGACATCATTTTTAGCCCATTACTGATTTAAGAGGTTGTCCATTTAGAAACATACAGTTCCTATTTTATGGGAGACACATGGTAAGTTTTATCCCACTACATTTTTTGTTCTAATGTATTTTTTATATCATATGTTCATCTATAAGTATACAGACGTGTCGATAAATTGTCGATTTAAAAAAAACAATTTTTGTGCTATTTGACATACATATGATATAAATATTACATCAGAACAAAATAAGCCGTTATATAAAATTTCCCATTTGCCATCCATATTATAGGAGCTGCTTTTTGTTTACAAGGACATTCGCTTAATGTTCAAATAAGATATAAAATCATTTGATACTACCTTGATCATGACACTTAGACACATATTGCTAAGCAAAATCACAAGATTGATGTATTACCGTAATGGCATCAAAACTGAATCTTTGTAACACGGTGTTCATTACAGAGGAACATCAAAATATAATCAAGTTATCGAAAAAATGACCAAGAAAGTGATCTCATAACGATATACAAGGATGCCTAATGTGATCGCTAGATTTACTTTCGTCTGCATTCTTGTACAATAAATACAATTTCTTATACTTGATACTTCCGCCTCTCGGTTGTCAGTAACAGGAATCCATTTACCCGATTCGTTTTAAAGATCATTCTAGTTAAGTAAAAGATTCGTATTTTGTGAAAGAAACTAAAAAAAAAAAGAACATTTAATTGTATTTTTTTTAGATTTTGGTTTTTAATAAGGATGTCTCTGTTGTTTTTAACTCGTTTTGTAAGATGTGTATATGGAGTAAAATTTTATAAATATTATAAATACGTACACATTTATGCATGCGTCTCTATGAATAATTTCTCATCAACAAAATTATAAACAAATAACGGCAAAGATTAATCAAGGTAACAAAGATTGTAGCGGAAATCAAACGAATGTAATCCAGTGACAAAGACCAGACATTGAAAACAGACATACACAACAAAGAACATAAAGTAACTAAAATAATACATACAAAGAAATAAAAGTAATTTAGCAACTCGGACTCCCCTAAAAACTGGGAGCATGGACCAGGTGCGGCGGTAGTGTAAGCAACCTCTGCTTTTATAGAAAGACCGGCCGAGTTACTCATCAACGAAAGAGGAAAGGAAAACTATGACACGTTGAGCAAATCAGTTTTCATGGTGCAAATTGATACATCGTAACGATGCACGAGTACATGATGACGACCATAAAATTTCCATAGTGATGACTTCAATCTTGTAGCAACATAACTCTGTTCCAGAAGCCTAATTGTAGGAAGACAAGCGCGATACAAAAAGCCTGTGTAGTAACGGCAAGCGCTGGCATAACGTATGGTTTATGATATGAAAACTCCATTCGCAGGTGCTGAAGGGAAAAGGTGAAAGATGAAATGAAAAATACAGAATTATCAAAGACAAGTTGGGACAATTGAGAAACATCAAAAACCAAGTACAAAGCCATATTGTGAAAACAGGAAACAAAGACGACCTTCATACACACTTTAGCGAATGCATGTACATGTACCATTTGTCAGTTGTATTAATGAACCGTAATTTGTAGTGTGTATCCCTTCAGTTTGTAAAATGCCTTTTTTCCATTTGTCGTTTTCGACCTTTGTGACGAAGTATCTAGAGGTATAGAATTCCAGTTTTTTTATTTCATTGTATTTTTTGTTTAGATTTAACTGGAAATAGAAACTACCATCTACTGAATCATATATATTATTTTATTTTGGCTAGTTCAAAAGGGTGGTATTTTAGTGGTATACATCATTTGAAAATTGTACATTCAGGTTCTTTTCTAAAAAATAATTTACTGAATTTAGTAAAGTTTCCTTGACAGGAGTACAAAGAGTTCCTTCCCAACTGTGATTTTTCAATATGCTCCCTTACATTTGTCTGTATTCAATTAAAATGTTTATATGGAATGTCATTAAATCTTGATTACACAATACTTATATTTTACTATCTGGAGTATTAATATTTCATAATTGAAATAAAAAAAAAATAAAATAAATTTTACCAAGCTATTTTGGTATTTTTATACTTTCACAGTAAGTTTCCATCTTTCATGAAATTTGTTAAAATCGAAACCTGAAAAATCAGGTAACCTGTCAAGATCAGACATCATGTAAAGTTAACTGGTAATATTTCTTCAAATCGGTTACAATGCAGTCTAAATCTGTATGAAATCAACAACCGTCTCATAACAATGTCCAAGAACTCAGTATTAGTCCCCAAGTGTTAGGGGCGGGGTATAAGTCAAATGGTTTAAATATGCAATTGGCTACATGTATCACGCAACCCCTAAAAGCCACAGACTCTTCGAATGCATCTTGTGTGTGCACCTGCAATTCTGGTTGGACAAAATTTTAGATATTATAAAAAAATATGATTCATTTATTTATTGAATATAAGTTTTTCAAGCCCAATTTTGGCGTGTAAATGTAACTAAAATGTTTATAAGAATTCCCTACTACCTATGTACACGTCGGTAGATCTAAGGTTAACTTTGTTTAAAATTGGCTGTTTAAAAGATTAAAAGATATGTTCTGGCAGCTGCAAGATGCCTACAAAATATCAAATACTCATTTGAGGATACATAATTATGGACATAAATCTTTTTTGCAACTAACACCTCTCTCTTATCAATAAAGCGTTGATTGATTTTGGCGTCATTTATTTTCTTGCTCGTTATATTATCAAAATGAATCGCTCGCAAAAACAATTGACTTATATTGGTTGGATAAAACTTATATGCATTTTTAAAATTTCATCATTGTCTATACGATAATATAATTGTCAAACTGCTGAAGCATATTGTTTAACCCAGGTGGTGAATACGACGTTTGATAAATGGAATAAATATTTAAACTATGAGGATCAAAAATCAAAAGGTTTATGATTTGTGTTGAAGCAAAAACAAACTAACAAACTAAATAAATCAAAACAAAACAAACAAAGAAAAAAAACAAACAAACAAAAACAAACCAAAAAAAACATAAAAAAGGAATCAAAACAAAACAAAAAACATGTTTTCATTTTTTGAGAAAAGGAATTTGTAATCAAACAGGCTATAAACTCTTTCTTGCAAATTATATATTACTTTTTTAAGCTGGTTTCATCATTTTCCTGTTGGACAGTAGTCAGGGTAACCAAGATACTAGCTGAAACCAAAAGAATGTACACCAGGGACAAAGACCAGACATGGAAAACAGACATACACAACAAAGAACATATAACAAATAAAATGATACATTCAAAATAACAAAAGTGAATGAGCAAATCTGACATCACTAAACACTGGGAGCATGGACCAGGTGCACCGGAAGAGTAAGCGTCCTCTGCTTTTCTAGATACCCCCACCGAGTTGCTCAAAAGTCGAATCCAGGTATACGTAAAATTGATACACTGAAACGATCCAGAGTTCATGATGACGTTGAATCATCCAGACCCACAAAAATCCATTCATACCAAATAATGAAAAGTTTAACACACTTTTATGTCTATTAAATAATATCATCAAAGTGCATCATACGTAAAGTGTATGAGTGGAAATATACTGCACAATACATTGGCAAACTCAATTATAAAGCAAAGAATTTCTTTGCAATTGAAAAGTTAGGATACCCGACAATTTTAGGTATCTTTGGAGTCAGTTTGACTGTTCTATTTAACTTTCTTGCACTTACATGTTTTGTTAACCAGAGTCACATTTTGTAAGATTTTATATTTAACCAAGAAAAAAATAATACAAAAAAAAATAATAATAATAAAGCAATTAAATAAAAACAAGTACTATCTTTAAAAATAAAGATAGCCGACGCATTGAATTTGTTATTTTTACTTATAGTTTTCTATACTGCGTCGGAAAAATAAAATAAAATAAAAGGTTTGTCGCCTTCAGGTTTACTCCTTCAAACACTCATGTTTCAAACTGAAGCATTCATAAAGTGTTTATCGTGCCTTTGCTAAGCACGATTGAACCATTCATTCACACGCACGATATATACGTTCGTATAATATCCAATAGCAATATGATTATCTTATAATAACGTTTAAGATCAATGTGTTGTATACGGTAGGTGTTTCTAGTGAAAAAAAAGATGTGTACCTTGCTCATGCTCCCAGGTTTAGATTGAGACCCAGTAGCTTATGTTTTTTGTACATGAACTTTTTGTTTCTTCATTTTCTATATTGTGCGTGTCTATTGTCCCGTTTAGTCTAATATCCTTATAATATATTATTTTGATTATCACTCAAATCTTGTTTCCGTTGATTACTCATTTATACCAATGTGTTTCTTACATTGCACTCACCGTAAGAAGAATAAGAACTTGCCTACCTAGAATTACAACAAATTCAGATAATCTTCAAACGTCAAGTAATTCAAGTAATTGGTTCGGAGTGGTCTCTTCCAAAGAGTCAAAATTATCACTCACTAGCGACGTTGAACATCATATCGAGCGAAACTGATTAGAAACATTTTAAGAACAGATCATTGTAAAAACCATGTAAATTTTTTTAAAAGTCTGAAACATGCATGCCATAAACCTACTGATTGCACTATAATTTTCACTCAAAAAATCTCTTTTAGGTTCTTTGAATAACTTGAGATGTTAGGAGTCTTTTCAATATATTGTTACAAAATTGAGATGAGTGTCAGATTTTTTTCCATAGAATGATTATTTGGGCAACATTTCAATGAAGTTATAACTCGTTTTATGAAATATGATGCGGAACATCTACTCCTTGCTCCTCTTAAGGTACACATAGACAAGTTAAACTTTGAAGAAGCGGATGATTGTGTACCAAGTTTTACAAATTTCCTGATTCTTTCAAAGACTGATAATTAAACAAACATGATTGATTTTGACTGCAGACCAGAGATAGCATAAATCAGAAAATGTAATTTTATCTCTCAGGGATACATCATTACGCACTATTAACTTTTTGAATGTATCAGACAGAAATATTTGACTACGGTTAAAAGTGACTAAACAGAACGCATTTTTACTACAAACTATTTTAAAGAAAAAGAAATAAAGTTGTTCATTTCGCTTCCGTAAGGTTTTTGCATATTTGTATTTTTAAATCTGTTACACCCCTTCAAACATTCACGTTTCGAATTGAAGCATTCATAAAGTATTTTTCGTGTCTTTGCTAAACACGATCGGACTGCTCATTTAAACACACTATAGCAGCGTTCGTATCTACAATAATAGAAGCGTGCACTTAAGCGCACAACTGGAACGTTCGCATACAAGCATGAAACAGCGTTTGGATACATGTACGATAGAAGCGTTCGTTTAAGTGTACGGTAGGAATGTCTGCATACAAGCATGAAAACAGCGCTTTAGACACATGTGCGATAGAAGCGTTCATTTAAAGAAGTTTGTCGATATTGGTCATATATATCACGATATTACAGATGCTATCAAGTCGTATTATAATAATGTTGAAAACAGTATGTTATTAAGAAAAAGTATATGAATTAATGCCGTGTTTAAGAATCTACAGTATTAAAAATATAATTCTACATGATATATTATAATTATGCATTAACCCGATTAGTTGTAGGAAAAAGAAATCTTACGATATATTCTTTAAATCGTTATTTTATTTAGGTGTCAACCAGAGGGTAACAAAGAGAACATTTTGTTTTCCGTCGATTTTGTTTAGACAATATAGGTTGTGCTTTAACAATAAATCTACCGCGAAATTGTCTAAATTTGCACTTCAAAATATCGGGACTAGAAAAGTTTCTGCCCGTTTAATTACCCCGTTGGTTATCGTGCGTCTAGGTATGGAGAGTGTGGGAAACCTAAACTTCAGAACGGGTGTTAATGAGTTCCCTAGCATATTGTCATTGAACAAGTTCGATATTGTATTGTTTAAAAATTTATTGTATTAAAATTGTTTTATGTTTCTAGGTATTAAATTATAATGATGATGTTAGTAGGAAGTTACTCCTTGACTCTCTCGTATTGCAATTCGTTTTCTTTTGATATTCTTATTCATTTATTGCAGATATTAGTTTTTTTTTCTATAAGACAAGAACATTGTTGCAATTTGGTGCGCTCTTGAGCTATAGAATATTACATTCACTCGAGTAAAATTATTGACGGCAAATTTTACATTTGAAAGAGTAATCAAGGGAACCAAGGTTATAGCAGGAATCAAAAGAATGTAATCCAGGGACAAAGACCAGACATGGAAAACAGACATACACAACAAAGAACATAAAGTAACTAAAATCATACATACAAAGTAACAAAAGTAAATGAGCAACTCGGACTCCACTGAAAACTGGGAGCATGGACCAGGTGCACCGGTAGGGTAAGCGTCCTGCACAGAATTGATCGCAGGTTGACACATGGTAGACAAGTATGTTATTTAACCAATTAATTTATATAATGCAGTGTAGCGTTTTTAGCACTGTTTCAACTTTTTACTTAACCACAGTGATTTGTATTATGATTTGTGTTGTCATTGAATGTTTGTATCACTTTGTTCTACGTTGTTTAAAAATAGAGAAAAAAAAATGATCGTGGATTGATTAAAAAAGAATCTTGCCTACAACAAAATGACCATGTATCTTTGTGACTTATGCATCAATTAGTTGAGGTTATAAAACTCTAAATTTATCAATATAATAGGGTAATTATGAATTTTAAGCTCATTTATAAAAAAAACTGTTCAAAATTTAAACAAACCTATGGTAGCTTTTAAAATTTGAAAAAAATAAGAGTATTGATTCCCGCACCTCCTACTCAGTGTGTCAGTATTCTAAAATTATTATTTTTTTTGTTTTTTTTTTTTTGCACAATTTAAAGTACGCCCACATGTATTTCAATATATTAAAATGAATTCGTACATCTTTACAGCTCTATATAACATATACCCTCATGGACTAATTTGTATTACTAAGAACAGGTCTTAAGCGATAAATGCGCAGGGATCGTTAAAAATAATTACTTTTCGAATCTCTTATGACTATTTGGGGATTTGATATGAAACACATATGCAATTACAAAGTTCAAATGACTCAGCTAATATATCGTTTTGTTAATATATTTAAGGAAATATTAGATTATAACACGTGCGTATGAAAAAAAATAGAATGTACTGCCGTAAATATTCGAAACCATGTCGATCATTGCTCAGCCTAGTTCTGAAAATAAAATATGCACTTCAAGGAAATACATTATACCAATTCAGTAAAAAGCTGTCTTTTCCGAAACTATGATTAATGTAAATTTGTGTTATGCGTTTATTGTAAAATATTTTCTTCGTATTTTTATGTTTTCAAATCATTTAATTCATTATGAGAAAATAATTTTGTAGGTGAGCTAATGAACATTTTAAGAAAGTGTAATAAAAATATTTGACATGGTGACATGAATATAAGGTATTCAAAGCGGTAGACCTAGGGTAAGGGACACAACTCCTGTAAATTTTTGGAACTTTTTTTTTCTTCAGTATTTTACATCTATCTCATGTAAGCGTCAAAGTAACTTGGACTGATTTCTTTCTGTTTCAAATGAAAGCGGATAGGCTTTGGTGAAATTTATTATGATGAAACATATCAATGAGAGCATATGCAACGGTGTTTTCCTGTAACAAAGATTAATTTTAAATCATGTTTTATTGTGATATACACATATGTCTTTATTTTTCAATGTAATTTCAAAATACACACCCTGTTTCAACAATCGTAGCATATGAATTTTAGTTTTGGCAAAAAATTAAAACAGCATTTTTTTGTCAAGTCAATTGCACGAAAAAGGATAACACGAATACCAAAATTAATTAAAAATGTAGGAAGTGAACACATAAAGTTTCTCATCTGAACAGATTTCCCTTCCCGATCACTCTGTACTTATCTGAAAAAGGCAATGGACACTAACAAACTAAACGGAAATCCATTATAAAGTGTTTCCCGATTAATCTAATGCTAATTGTTAAAAAACGCTTTTTTTATAATGAATGATAATTTTGAATTCCTCTAAGCAATTCTCAGACTGTATAAGAATAATCAAGGGAACTAAATTCTTGAGGAAATCGAAAGAATGTAATCAAGGGACAAATACCAGACATTGAAAACAGACAAACACAAACGTACACTAAATTACCAAAAACAAAATAATACAAGTGTTGACATATTTCTGTAATAGCGTTTATAGACATGACATAGGCCAATCAAGCAGTTCCGGTTTGGAACGATTGGTTAAGGTAGACACCATAATCAACCGATAAAATACAATATCATCATTCATTAATTAGGTAAGTAAACAATTTGATTGAAAAGCGCAATCATGCTTTTGAGTTATTGTGACATACTATACATCATGGTTTCATTCACTGCAAAGTTTCATTTTGACGCCCCTGTGACCATACATTGCAATAATCATGTCTCATCAATAAACATTACAATGACCATGATTAAACCGAGAATGAAAAACAATGACGGAAGAGGCTTGTTACTGACAGAAATCTCCGGAGATGCCACGCAGTGATAAATAAGACAAAAAGTACAAGCTTTATACCCCATTAGAGGATATTGAATTACAGTTCTGCATCATTTGATAAAATTGGCGGGAACAAGGCGACAGTAGCTAGACCATGTTGGATGATGCTATAATCCTTCTATATTCCCGGTCGATGATAATGGAATGATTCTTTAGACAGCATAGCGATGGAGTAAGAAGAATAGATGGATTAATATCATGATAAAATATCCATGCCTAATTAAACGTAATATACCTTCTACTATTTATACTTGGTATCTCAACCTTGTATATTGTAGTTAATACCGATTAAAATTTCAATTTGCTGTTTAATTGGAGGATTTGATTTACGGGAGTCAGACATGTGGAATAAACGGACGATGTAAAACAAAACAAAAATATATATTCTTCTAAAGTCACTGGTCTACTTCTATAGAAAAGAAAGTTTAGAATGAGTAAGTTTTCATATTATGATATTTATTACTCTTTAAAAACTACAACCCAGGGCCAATGCCTCACGCTGTAAGATTCAAAAATAGAAACCCTTGGTCGAGTATTCGAGGCAACGAAAGACATAGGTCATTATACGAATTTCGCTGTTGATACCCTTATCTAAAGGTCTTCAGATTATTGATGTCTTGTGTGGTTTTTTTTCATTACTTTATGCACTGCTCAAATTTTGACACAATAATGAATAGAAACATGTACGATTTCCCATTTTTCGTCCTGATATTATCATTTGTTAACGGACTCTTTTCAGCTATTCCTTTTGTTATTGTCTAGAGTTTATCTGTACGGCAATTTCGTTATTATCCTCCACCAAGGTAATAATCTGGCAAATGATTAAACGTCAGACTTTGTTCAGAAAATGGCGTCGCAAAACATGTACTTATTACACCTAGAAAACACTACATAAAAACGATTTTTCCCGGATGGTGTGTGTCGAGAATGTAGTTCTACTGGTTGAAAAGTCCTCGTAAAGGCTTTTATACCCAGAGTAACTTGTTTCACTCAGTTTCTGACTAGATATGGTCTGCTGTACAAATTCAAAAGCTGTAAATATGGGGAAAAATCGGCAAAAAAAAAACATTTCGTCAAATGTCTACTTTGACCTAGCTCGACACCAAACATAGGTGAAAGATCTATCGATGATGCCTCCCTAATTCACATTTTCACTACAAACGTTTCAGGGTCGTCATATTGTACTCGTGTATAGTTATTATGTATCCATCTGCACCATAAAAAACGATTGTTTATCGTATCATACTTTTCTTTTCCTCTTTCGTCAACTCTTGACATTTTATGGGCTATTTCGTGGGTGTTTCAAGAAAAGGCAAAGGACGCTAATCTTATTATGCCCTCCGTTTTAGTGGAATCCGGTTTGCTCGTTTACTTTTGATTTAGTGTACCTGTTATTTCGCTTATTTCATATTCGTTGTTGCGTATGCTTATTTTACCCTGTCTTGATATTGGGTTTGGATTTTGTCACCCCCGCTCCATTTGAACCGTTCGAATCCTAGGTAACTTGATTTCCCTTGATTACCTTTTTGATAACAAATCAGTTGTACCTTTCTCATATTTCAAACATTACAAATGTATAGAAGAGTTTACATACATTGTCAAATACATACTAGTAATTTCTTCTTTACCATCATCAATCTTACTAATTAAATATACAGGGATTTCATCATGAACACATTTTGTATTTATAAGTAAATAATAAATTGTTTTGTTTTTTGTTAATTTTTTGCTTAGAATATCCTTAAATGTATCGGCGAACAACGTTTGCTTTGCGTTATGTTCATCTTGAATCATCATGAATTTTAATTGTGGGTGAAATCTAATATAAAATGTACAAGATGTTGGATATTTTTCCTGAATTAGTAGCAGTTTATTCCACACAAAATAAACTCTCTACGTAATAAAGGGAACACATTTACGTAGCTGTCTTTGTAAGAATCATGCAAAATCTGGAAAATGTGATACACCATATTTTTATTTTTGTAATTAAGTTGTTTTATGGGTATATACTATGAAATGCGTATTTATTTATTCCAATCTGCCTGCTCTTAGAAGATAATCAATATTGAGAATTCAGTAGATTCTATTGTATTTTAGCTTCAATTACAGAGTTATCTCCCTTAATTTTGAAATCTATAGTGCATTCTATACAATTTGTATCTCCTAAGAACACGGGTTTTATGAGAAACTACATGCTAATGTCTGTTTACTATGACATTTTAAACAAAATATAAAAAATAAAAATAATAAATAATTAAAAATAGTAAAACATTTTTACCAATGAATCACATTTTGCATGATCCTTAGCTGGAGTGCTACATAAATACAATTTGATATTTGAAAGCTGATAGTCAAAGGCGCATCAAAGTAGACCAATGAATTATTGTATAAAGATTGGGGTTACATAAAAAAAATATATGTCAAATTGACTTTGAATGCTTAGAATATAAGGGTGCGTTCGATGTAATTTTCAACTATTCAATTATTCCGAGAAAATGGTTTAATTAGCTGAGATCATGTTGGTTCTTCTATGCATCATTTACTCTTCAAAGTGTATTTGTTAATTGTAAATTGAAAGGCTCTACTTCTTAATAATTGATTTTAAATTTCTTGTATTTGTTAAATAAAAATTATCGCGCGAAATTACGTAATTTAGTATAATTTTGATATCTATTCAATTTCAACAGAAAATGCGAAAATTAGTTTCATTTCAACGTTGTCAAAAATGATTTAAATAATTTGAAAGATAAAGCCCGAAGTGGTATGATCATTTAAAACAAAGGACAACATGCATGTTAAAGGGGGCACTTTTTCGAAAAGAATCAAATATCAATTTGTACTGTTTCTTGTTTTTTCCAAAACGATCTTAATTTTTTTAGAAGAAACATAGAGCAAATAGGCAATCATGCAAGGTATAGTAATTGTTTTTAAGAAATAAGAGATGCTGTATGATTGATCAAAAGAATGTCAGCCACCCAATACCAAGAAACGAACATTTTAACTTATACGGGTCACCACATGGTCTTCAATGATAGGCAAAACCCATACATAAAGCAAGCTGTAAATGGCCCAAAATTGATAATGAGAACAGCCACCTGACTACAGGTTCTTGGCTTTTGACAGATACATTAAGTATGTGGCGGGATTAAACATGTTTCTGAGCACTCAACCCTCCCACTATTCTGGGACAGTGGCGGGAAGGTAACCTGCTTCAACTATATCACGAATGTACCGAAAATCCTTCTCAACAAAAGTCGTTTTGAATTCATTTATTACCAGTTTAAATGTTGGTTTGAACTTTGGTAAACCGAAAAACTTTCCAAACTTACAAAATATTCAAGAAGTGGTTCGGTATAGACTGGTTTATCTGGGAAAGTTGTGAAATACAAAACGTCACTGAAAAGAAAACAAGTATACTATAACTATCATTTTGACAACTTATAACTCCTACAATCAGTTTATGAAAATAGTTTCATAGGTTTGATGGAAGACACATTTCGTGAAAAATGAAAAAGAACTAATGTTATTTTTTTTTCATTTCGAACCTGTCACATCTTGTTCAACCTAATATTGAGATTTGCTTCCATTATTACTACAGACACTGTGAAGTCAGCATCATATCTTGACCTACACTTAGAAATCGATGGTAAAGGAAAACTATTGACCAAACTTTACGACAAACGTGATGACTTTTCATTCAGAATTGTCAACTTCCCTTTCATCTGTGGCAACATCCCTTTAGCACCCGCGTATGGAGTGTTCATTTCTCAACCAATACGTTATGCCGAATGCAGAGCTTGCCGAAACTATGCAGACTTTTTGTATCGCGCATGAACTCTAACAAATAGACTTTTGGAACAGAGTTATGTTGCTACAAGATTAAAGTCATCACTACAGAAGTCTTCTGGTCGTCATCATGAACTCGTGGATCGTTATGGTGTATCCATCTACACCATGAAAACTGATTTATTCAACAGGTCATAGTTTTCCTTTCCTCGTTTGTCTACCTCGGACTTGACTTTTTATGAGCAACTCGGCGGGTGTTTCTAGAAAAACTGAGGACGCTTACCCTACCGGTGCACCTGGTCCATGCTCCCAGTTTTTAATGGAGTCCGAGTTGCTCATTTGCTTTCGTTATTTTGTATGTAGAATTTAATTACTTTGTGTTTTTTTTTTGTGTATGTCTGTTTTCCATGTCTGGTCTTTGTCCCTGGATTGCATTCTTTTGATTCCCGCTATAACCTTGGTTCCCTTAGTTACTCTTTAAACAAGAGAAATCAAGGAGTCTACCGAAAATCAATACAGTGTAGTCCAGGAACAAATACGGGACAGGGAACAGAGACACACAATAAATAACATAAAAAACTAAAATAAGACATATAAAGTTAAAAAAAAATATGAGAATCTACTAAAAACTGGAGGCATGACCAGGTGCACCAATAGGATAAGCGTCCTCCGCTTTTCTTGCAGCACCCACAAAGTTGCTCCTAAGTAGTCAAGTCCAGGGTAGACGAAAAGTAACAGGAAACTATGACACATTGGACAAATCACTTTTAATGGTTCAGATGATACACCGTAACGATCCACGAGTTCATGATTACGACCATAAAATTTATGAAACATTATGTAGTGACTTTAAACGTGCAGCAACATAGCCGTGTTCCCGAAACCTTATTGTAACAGCTCTAGCGCGATACAAAAAGTCTGTGTAGTAACGGCAAGCTCCGGCATAACGTATGAGTTGTTATATGAAAACTCAATACACGCGTGCTGAAGAGAAAAAGGGGGCTAAAGCTCATGATAACACTTTTTCGTAAAAACCCCGTGCAGGTCTTGGTGTCAAAAGAATAGGCCTGCAGCAGCGCTAAGCTTGTCGTAAAAGGCGACTTAATAGTGCTCAGAACCTTAGCCGGGGGCTAGGGCGCTCTGCCCACAGAGTAACTGGGTTGTGTGCCCCAGGTGGTGGAATGGTGTACCCCTGGCGTGTTACATGCTGGGGTTGTCAGGCTATAATACGGAAAACCTGACCGCAAACCATAGTGGTGCACCGTGTTGGCAAAGATGCCACCGTCCTCGCACCTTAAAGAACCCTGCTGTGGTATTCTCCCGGAGTAGGAACCATAGCTCTCCGCCACAGGAGGCTAAATTGCCCCACCCTCCCCACCTCCCCCTATTTCCAGTGGCAATCCAAATTTTTGTACCCCATTATGCTTGTGTCCTATCCCATTTTTCATCTCATCATCATTTCATGTTCATTTTATCATCCACTTCATGTCCATCACCTGAATATAGATGAAATATTGCTGCTCGTGCGTTAAACCCCAACAAACAAACAAAACAAATATTTCGTTAAAATTATAACAAAGAATGATCTAATTAACTAGTGCTGTCCTACTGGTTGTCTGTTTTGTAAACGTATTTGCATTACAAATCTATCGTTCAAAATGATGACATAAGGGCATTCAAAGTTAGTTGCCATTTTCACGAAACCCAACGACATCATGTTACTGACCTAAATTTGCCGAATGAGCTTTTCATATTGTGCATAGACAGGATACGTAACGAATTAAGTTATTATTTCGTTTTGATTTTCTTAACTTCCCAATACAAATTTGTAGAGGCACCAACTTAAGATATGAGGGACGGCCTGAGCAACAACTAATTAAATTGTGAGTATGTCATCAACGTAAAATTATTAATTCAAGAATTCAAGACTGTTCTTGTCAATGTGCAATAAAGAACTACACAATAACATTGTTGTACAAAATCACATATACCATCTGCTAATACAAATATAATACATCCCTCATGAATTATAATTTTATTTTCTATGGTAAAAGTGTCGTTTACATCCGTTATATCGAAATATTGTAATGTATTTTGAAATTTTCCTAGAATTTCATATTCGTCCTTTGGCAATTTGCTATTATGATACTAAATAGATAACTTTAACAATAATGAGAATACAAATGCTGTTATTGATGGTAGATTTATATTACAAATGCTAAATGAATGGTATGACTAATATTCGACATAAACACAAAACAATCTAAACATTAGTCAGTTTTGATCAAGTTCAATATGAGTTGATCTATCCCTAAAATCAAAATCCTGAACCAACCTTTGCCCAAAATGATAATTGATCAGATCTTTATACAACCCTTGATAAATGAAGATCGTTTTCATCTTTACTTTACGCCTAATCTTAAACTTTGAATAAAAAACCAGAATTTAAACCGAGTTTATCGCTCAATTAAAACGCTAACAATTATAACATATAAATTTGAATAATTTACACCACATGAACAATTATGCTTATGCAATTTAGCCATAAGAAAGGATAATAAAGCAAAATTACCCACTGAAATGTTGATAGTATGTATTGTACTCTGAAAAAAAATATTAATGGCGTCAGTTCCAAAGGGTTCATTTACATCGTACCAAGTTTTGGTTGTGACGCAATAAACCGAAGTATAACTATTCTTTCATTATTGAATTCCTACAAATATGATATTGTTGCAACAGTTTATTTATATTATGCTTAAGCATCACGTCCTCTTACACCTTTTTACTTATTTTGTAAGATTTAGTAACCCTGGTTACGATTAATCCAAGAGCACAGACATGCAAATATTTTTATCAAACCCTCTGGTATAAAATTTGATAGGGACGACTTGACGCTTCCTTTTCCTTGATTTATTCTACGGTAAACACCATTTTTATGATGAGATTGTTTATCGCATAAAAACAATAAAATGAAACGTAATGAATAAAACTAAGGTAAGTAGCAATCAAAGTATCATATTCATATGAAAATTGTTTTAAGCTTGTATAGTAAACAATAAAATTTACAACTTAAGTCATACAACACGTCAAGTCTTGAAATAATGTTTTATTATACTCATGCTTAACCATACATTATATGCACTTTCGTTTGATTGTCTAGACTTTAACATTAAGAAAATGCATTTGTTTTCAAATTTGGTGAAGCAAGGCATATTTTGTTGATTGAATGGGTTACATTGTTAGCATTGATTTTGAACAAATGTGTTTTAAGCTTTGTCTCTGTATTTCCAACGGGTACATTACGAACACATTTCAAGGCAGCTTTAAAGGTAAAGGATATTGAAAGTATATTAAAACCTTTAATAGGAATATTTCTGGTGGTATACAGAGAGTTTTTTCGTCGGAATAACATTGCAATGCTGGAAAAGAAACGGTTTATTGCGATTGTTGAACTACGTGTTATTTCAATTCATCCCAAGAATATCGAAAGGGTTTCGTCAATTTAAATCAAAAGAGGCAAGGTGTATGTTTTTTTTGCTGTTGTAAGATTAACTGAGTCGGTGAGCATTTTGAGCTATAGTAGAGCAAAATTAAATCAAGAAAATAATTTCAGAATGGTGCTCATCGCCACCTAAAACATTTCGAGCATCAACCAGTCCACATAGTTGAATATGCAATTAGTTCCCAATTTTCACATCGTCAACTTGTATTAGCTATCAAAAGGGAATAATTTGTTTGGGTTGCATAATACCATCATATATAACTTAATTTGAAATATTGTCAGAGATATGAGTTATTAAATGGTGAGCACAAGATGATACTTAAATACAAATACATGAAAGACATCAGAAATGTTTAAAACAAAAATTTAAAATAATCCATCAACATAACTTTTGTTTTGTTTAACAGACTTATTTAAGGCCAAATAAAATAAATCGTTAAGTTCTTTTCCCTTTCCGCCTTCCTGAAATTGACAAAAATAAATAAAAATAAGGCGAACATTTCAAAATCAGAATTTCCCGTCTCGTCAGTCAACTGTATTAAAATACTGTAGCACACTCATCTTTCATTTCTTGGTCAATGAAACGACATGTCTTCCCTATGGATATTAATTAAGATCATATCTATACTTTTAATAGATTCAATTAGGCTAGCAAATATCATATGGTAGGACACATAAATTCCTCCAACCTGTTTAGTAAAGGGCCACGTTTTGAGCTGTGCATCTCTGGAGACCTTTTGCATTGTTTAGAATCGAACGTAAAGAAAGTTACTGTTCTTAAACTGTTTAGTTGAATATTTTAGTGAATATATAACTCCCTGTACCAAAGAAATGCATCAAAAAATAATTTCTATCATATCTATGATTATTCAAATACTAAAGTAGTACAATTACAGTGTCAGGCGGACTTGTTTTCTTGACCATGTTTCCATCAGTGTCCAACGCTTAAACAGACTGACTTTGAAACTTGTGTATTCATATTAATATTGCTTATATTCTTTTACAACTATCAAATGTTCAACGTAGGACAAATGATGACATGACAGGTCAATCACACCATGCCTATGGTAAAACGTTACAGATTTACTGTAACACCGTTATATACATATCATTTACAGTCATATATAGAAAGGGAAACTTCCGTTTTTATTTTTATTTATTTGGTAAAAAATCTAACAAAAAGGGAGTGTATGCCGTTCAACAATTGATAGATTTACTGTTTTTTTTTAAAAATCTGCATAATAAACTAGAAATTACAGTTGTACAGTTTATAAGTTAAATATGTTTTTATTTTTGGGAGGGTATTCAATGAGTTACTCGTGTCTACGTCGTTTTGCGTTTCTGTCCTTTGACAAAATATGCATTATTCAATCTAATCCAATCAAAGTGTAATATGACGCATTTTAACGTTTTAACAGAAGGTCTAAATATAATATCAAAGTGACAACTGATATCTTAATCCATTTGCATCGATATTTTGAAATAAAACCATGGATTAAAACGAATATTTAATTGAAACATTAGCAAAGCACCGTGTTTTTTTTTAATAGTTGTCTGAATTAGATGTTTAGTAAATTGTGCAATTAAGTTTAATTACAATGAAAGCATTTTTTAAAATAAAAAATAAAGATCAATTTGGCAGATAGTGTTTCTGAATATACATATATTAAGCCAAGCTTAACGTGCCACAAAGCAATATACAGATTTTCAATACTTGGCTATATATTAATTATCAAGTGTGTATGTCTTATTAATATAATTTTCATGAATGGACTGTTCAATATCTTTTGAAGTATTTGGCTAGCGCACTTTTGCTTCCCTCTTCAAAATGTGTATCTACCCGGCATATCAATCAGAAAAAATCTACATCCATAGATAATTGTCAAAGCAGAAATTCTAGTTGTCTAGCAAGTATTTTTCATGTTTCATTGGATAGATTAATTTATTATCAATTTCATCTTTAAAGTGGAAACAGTTTTGCACTACGATATACACTTTTGACAATTTTATTCAAAAGACCCGACCATGCAAGTTGATTAATGCTTCATTCCTGCTGTATTTGCATAAATGTCTTTTCATAAATTAAAACAAAATAACAATACACTACAACAAATTCCTGCACAGCACCTGTACAATTCTCGAAAATCATTCTGTGTAGCTGTAATAGTATTAAAGACACAATTTAACCGGCCCAGCAGTCTGATCAAAATTTAAAGGTCCCTGAATAGGGTGTTTCAGTTGTAAGTCAGAACATACATTCACCTGTGTTTTTTGTTTTTGTTTTGTTTTTTGTTTTTTGGTTTTTTTTGGTCAAGGAAATAATTGAGATACCTGATGTATGTGAAACTGAATTAGTTTGCAATCCATACAATATTACATATTCTAAAACAATATATAATATATAATATGTCTTCTGAAACGAAAAACGTTAAAAAAAATAACGTATAATATGGTCATTTTGTTTTAAAAGGCCTTGCCTATAGAGGAATATCGATCCCTTGTTCGATGTACATTGCATGACTCGATGAATGATAAAAATACACTTGCCAAAAGTCTATGCCAGCAAAACAGAAATAAAAACGGATAATTCAAACTCAAACTAACAAACTTGTGTTTTAACTAATTATTACATTAAAACACTATTAAAGTGTCTGGTTCTGCTGTATTAGCTCCCAATAAAAATGATGATTTATTAATTATGCTTAACAGCGGTATGACTTTATAACAGTTACGGTTTTAATCAAAATAACCCAATGTATCATTAAAATTAAGCATACTTAACACCTGAGGCGAGCTATCAAATGAAGAATTAATTCTAAATATTGATGTTATGTTTAGGCAGTGAAAATGGAGATGCAATGCACTACCGATTAATAAAATGCAAATACTGTGAGTAAATGCTATGATACGGTATAGAAGGAGACGTTAAATCGACTATTAATCTACAATAAAATGGAGGCTAAAACATAGACGAAATAAAGAGTCTCGATTCAAATTTTACTCATAAAGTTCATTAAAACTGAGTAAAATGATTTGGTTGATGTGTTTATCTAAATATATATTTAAACTCATCTACATGTTTTATTATACCAATGATAACCTAATAAATTGTGAAAGAACAGTTTAGTCATTTAGGACAAATTAAGAACTGAGGGGACCATGATTCTAAGGGAAATCAAAAGAACGCAAAACAAATAACATGATATTACTAAAATATCGCGTATAAATGAGCAACTCGAACTCCATTATATCCTGGCAGCATGGACATGGTGCACAAGTATGGTAAATATCATACCCACCGAGGTATTTATTATTAGGTTTAGTCGGGGTAGGGGAAAGAGGAAAGGAAAACTATGGTAAGCAAATTGGTGCAAACGGAAACAAAAAATTGAAAGATCAATTAAATTGATACACACAAACACAACAATCAGTTCACCATAAACTTTAAGGATGTGCTGAAATCCTAAACTTAAATAATCAACGATCCAAGGGAATTTGGTGAAACCACGAGAGTTTTCATCAATAAATACAAAAAATCATTCATTCTACAGAGTAATAGTGACACTGTTTCACAGGTTTGTATTCGCTTTATTAGTAGATATGAAATCAACAATTTTTCTTAAAAAAAAGCTCCCAGTCCATAAAGGGAAAAAAAAACAAAAACAAAATAACCAGATTATAAGGATTAATTTATTATTCATCGAAATCGTTGCTGTTTTGAACTATATTAATTGTTATTGTATGCATGCATAGATGACCCATTCTGATATTGGATTTGTATTTACCATAATTTAAGAGCATTGTGCACGATCTGGATGGTGTAAATTGTCAAGTTTAATAAAGCATGTATAGTTCTTGATTTGAAATAACGCTGTTGTAGTCAGAACAATGCAATAACAGTTTAATATGCACATTTTCATAGCAATTTCTCAATACATTAACGCTCAGATTTGCTCAATTTCAAATTTTGAATAATTGAAAAATGCTAAATCTGAAAGGCCTTTGTATGCATCCTAAACCTCTTATTATTACACTCGGTCGAGCTATACAAAATTATTTCATGGAAATTGAGTTACATGTGTACAAAGGAAAGAAATAAAATTTGTCCTTCATCTTCATTTTATCACTTTGCCATATTCTGTTATGTTCGTATTGGATCATTTGTGTGAACTTTTCAATGGCTTATAATCTAAATATTTTGGTAAATAACCCTTTATATAGGATTTGGACTTTAAAATAGGGATTAGGTTAGTAGGTATTGGGGTTTGTTATTATGTTTTTCAATAGAAATCGTAGTTCTGAATTTGATTGAGACGAGGTTTTCAGAGGATCAAAATAAAAGGTATCGAGATGGTACTGATATGTCTTTAGAAAAAAATATAAATGATTTATGGAGGTAGATCTAGGGTAAGGGACATTGAAATCTCTTGAAATCAGTGATATGTTTGTTTCATATTCAATTAACTGAAGCCTATCACGCTTTCATTTGAAACAGAATGACATCAATCCAAGTTACTTTGATGCTTACATGAGATTGGTGTAAAATTCTGAATACAAATGTTCCTATGATGTGTAAGAGTTGTGTCTCTTACCCTAGGTCTACCTCCTTAAAATTGAAAAAAGTCATTTGAGTATTAAAAAAAACACACAATAAATACGTGGAAGTCGGACAAAAAGTATGTTATAAAATAAATTGGGCTTTCGCAGAAGCTTGATGGTAGTTTTTTTAATAAAATTAATATTAATTTAAAACCAAAATGAAATAACATGAAATACTGTAAATAGGTATGTTCTAAGGTATGTGTCAATTGAAAAGACCGATAAAATAATATATTCTATCAGGTGTTTCCTTGGTTTCTTAGTTATCATTTCATCTTCCGATGTACAGTCGCTTCTCCAAAGCTTTTACTCACACTACCTTTTCAGTTATTAACAACACCAGTTTATACATATTTGAACAGTATTACTGATATAGTTTTACAGATTTGCAGTGATCATAGTCGAATCACTTGAGGCACAACTTATCAATGTGCGGAGGGAAACGAAGTATAACGGAAAGTAGTTATTAAATATGTATGGTTGTATGCAATGAGTCAATTATTTTAATTTCTCGAAATCAATTATCTCGCAATTAACAAATAGTACTTCAAAATAAAGTTTATAAACTAATGCTTTGTTATTCTTTAACATGTATTTGAATTGAACGAAGAATCTTTAAAATAGTAGTCCGTAGGAGTTTCCAGGCCAGCGTCAGTTTATTATAGCTCACGTTTTGCACATAATTAAAAAAAAAACCGTCCTCCAACAAAAAGGGGTTTTCTACTCTCTCCCGTTGGAACCGCCAATGAATAGCTAGTGTAATTACTTACTCTTTATCTATATCTTCCAGGTAATCTGTTAATGAAGGATCTGTTCGTTTACCAAACCCATGTCCCATTCTGTCATGTACACCTGCTAAAAATCCTCGTTTATGCCGTATCAATCCTGGTGCACTATCTACGATAACAACCCATAAACTAATTAAGGCAAGTACTCCACAGAATCGCATGGTTAAGTGTCTTTCTTGTTATTTCTGAAAAAAAAATAAACAAGTTCTAATTACATGTTTGGAAATGCTCACTTATTTACAACCACGAGTTAAACAGAACAACATATTTGGTTGATTGTCATTGTTAAACGATTTAAAAAAAAATAATACAAAATTTGGATCTACAAATGAACTGCTATTGTTCAAATCAGATAATTAAAAGTATACATAAAATATTGTTTGCTCTTAGTTAATTTTAGTACAAACTGAAATGTATTTTGGTAACCAATTAATAAATAAATAAAATACATTAAGGATAAATTTAGAAATATTTGAATCGAGATCCATACATTGTGTATTATTGGTCATGGTATTGCATTATTGTTAGTGTGATTTAAAATCTTCTTGGTTACATAGGGACACACAGAAATATTCAGGGTCAAAAATGTTCTAATACTCAGAAAGGGAGGTGATTGATACATTTAAAAAACCCTCACAAAACTACTTCTTGTTCTAATTCCGCAATATTGACCGACCATATACATGTAGTCAGTCTTGGGGAAAACAATCTTTATTCGGTGGGTTTTCTACACGAGCACTAACATCTTCTACAGACAGTTTCTGTATTTTGGTATGGAATGGTACTTACATTTCCTGTATTTTTGTATGGAATGGTATTTACATTTTCGTTTTAACAGGAATCAGGTGAATATTGACTTTGGTTCTAGAAAAGCAGAGGACGCTTACCCTACCGATGCACCTGGGCCATACTCCAAGTTTTTAGTTGAGTCCGAGTTGCTCATTTGCTTTTGTTACTTTGTATGTGAGATTTTAGTTACTTTATGTTCTTTGTTGTGTATGTCTGTTTTCCATGTCTGGTCTTTGTCCCTGGATTACATTCTGTTGATTACTGCTATAACTTTAGTTCCTTTGATTACTGTTTGCATATGTACCTATTTATGTTTACTTGTAATTGGTTATTCACAAGATATATTATCAATAATTCGCGTACTTTCCAGTTAGATTGCAGATGTACTCAGATGAGTCACAACATTATTTTTATCCATATTGAAAAAAAGTTCTGTGCTGCAAATAAAGATTTTACCAAACTGATTGTACTTGAAGGAAACTATAAAAGATATAGTTTGAATTGTTATTATAAACTAGCTGCCAAAAACTCAAGACGATATGCACTTATTCCACATAACAGCTGATAACAAAGCCTTAAAGTCAATCTTACTATATGTAAATATAATTGAAAGATAACGTACAAACAGTATTACCACGAATATATCTTTTGAAGACTTTTTATGTGCTTGTGTACTATTGCTTCCGAGTGTTATAGGTTAACTGTGGATTGAAACAAAAATGATCGTTTTTAGAAAGCTTTTTAGATTATCGGTAATTAAACAAACAGAAACGCTACTGATGGACTATTTGAAACTTGCCCCCTGATTCATAGAATCACCTTTGGTTAATTAAAATTATCGAACTCTCCTCGCGGGAATTAAATGTCAAAATATGATTGTTTTGATGAAAAACAAACATTTTTCACTTCAAATTGTCTCTCAAAAATATCCATATAATGTCTATTCAATTGATATATAATTACTTGGAGCTTTGGACTCGATAATCAGTCACAATGTCATGAAATATTATTTTCATTACAGCTTTTCAGATCATTATTTTTCTCAATCTAATGACGGGGGCGTTCATTGAATGTGATCTAGAGTATTTAAAATATCAAAAGAATTTAACACTCTAACCTTTTTCACATAACAGAAACTTGTTAAATTGATAGTTGAGATTAAGTTAAATTAAAGTTGTATTTAGTTTGTAAGTTAATTCATAAACCAAGCAATTTTTGTTACTATTTTTGTAAACCTGTAATTGGATGTGAGTGATGCGAAAATTACACGGTATTCAAGATAGTCATTATCTATATGAATGGTCATACTGGAATGAGTTATTTGTTTGTAGTAACTATAGTATTGTTAAATACAAGTATTATTTTTTTTAAATATATTATACTCGTAATCAGTGTATTAATTTACATAAAACCTTCAGGAAAAATATTTCATAACAACAGAGACTAAACTGACTGTAGCAAAAGCAGTAGGATATGTATGACTCGTCACGTGAGTCCGTGGTTTTATGTGAATGAGACCTCATTTACCAATCAAATGCAGTAATATACGGTATTAACAGATCATTGAGCTCAATTTTATTAGCAAAGCATCTTTTCGTGTATAAATATCGATAAAAATGACAAATATGTAGTTTTGCATGATAAAAATGTTAAGAGAAGCATAAGATAAAACAATTTGCATAGTTATTCAGCGTTACGAGATCCTGGGCGTAAACAATAAAATGCAGACGGAATGGGTCTTCGGATTGCATTACGTTCTACACCAGAAATTCCGGAAAGGAAATAAGGAAAATATAATGAAGCTTACAAGCCCTATAAAGTCTTAGGACGTACTAAAGAACAAACTAAGGGGAGGGGATTGGGTAAGCAGAATTATTCTTGAAAAGAAAAAGTCATGTAAAATAAAGAACATTTAAATTTCAATCATATTAAAAAAAGGCCTGAAAAAAATTTGAAATTGAATCCAAACGAAAAAAATATAGACTCTTTGTCTTGTTATATACTCCTCCTGCTACCTATCGAATGCCTTGTGAAGTGACAGGGGAATACTATTTGTGATGTGATATATGGTAATCAGTTATCGTAATTAGACCAATATAGAGGTGTGTCACAATTCCTCTTCCCTACACGCATTTGTACTCTCCATATGCGATGACCAGAGCTCTTTTAAGTATAGCTGAATAACAGGAAATCATTGGATATTATCTAATATGATTATTGTAAACGCACGCGTACATGTTATATTCAATGCAAACTTAATGGATCAACATTTAAATCGGTAGTATGAATGCCTTCTTACACAAAGGGAAATGGAAATTCTAACTTGAACGCATATTTGAACATAGAAAATATTGATTTTGGATTGAAAATATATTGCAATAATGTACTATTCTTAAAAAAAACAAAACTACTGACATAAAATTGCAATAGTGATAGCTTGTATAATGGATTTTAAAATACTGATGCGGGAGTTTTTTTGCAAATATTGAAAATCACATTTCCGACGAAATTGCAACAAATAATACACAAAAAATCTCTTAATTAACATCGTATGTCGGAAACTGAGTTTAATACAAATCAACACTCTGTAGATTTGATAGTATTTCTAAAAATAAAAGTGTAATTTGGAAGCAGTAGTGTTATTTTCAACATTTGTGACAATTTAAATATATTTGTAACTTTTTTTATTTGTCTATTACGATCTACATGTCAATTTTCCATTGAGGCTGGGAAATGATTTATATACACGATAGAGTATACTTTGCAGACATTACATGTACTTTTTAAACTTAAGTAAACTAAATTTTGTTTACGAAATGAACGAAGTCGATTTGTTCATTAGACTTCTGTAACGTATTGTTTCGTTGGTGTTTTTCGTTATCTTCGCGCAATATAACCCAATGATAAATTGAAAAATTCTGCAATTTTAATCTATAAATTCTCATTTATATCCACGAAACGTTACGGTCAGCAAGGACATACTAAAATAAGTCTTTCATATTTTCTTGATAGTCTAGGAATGGAATACAATTGACAAATGAAATGCTGTATTGTTAAGAGAAATTTGTCTAAATGCAATTATGTTGTTCAGGAAAACAAGCATCACTTGATAATTATCCTCTTGAAATATGTGTTGTTTGAAACCAATTAAAAGTACATTAATCATCAGTGTTTCAAGAATTACTTGTACAGTACATCTTTATGAAATTTGTCGTGTATTCATAATTGAATTTTTACTATGCTCGTGAAATTGTCGCATTTGTAAATATTTGATACGTATGGGTTATGGCAGCAATAGATGTACATGTTTAACTTATTTTTTACTCTTATTGTTGTTTTTTAAGTTTGCGTTGACGAATAGGATAATGAACAGTATGCGCTTAGCGGCCAGAGGTAAAATTGCGAAAAAAATCTATGATAGCCAGTTTAACTAACTCTTGCCATTGTTGAGCGTTCGATAAATACAGAATAACGAATGTTTGAAAATCGAGAAAGAAATCGTCACAGGTAAGGCGAGGTGATCGAGATATTAAAATTGACGTTGTTTTGTTAATCGGCGAAGTCACAGTTGATTGACGTACCGTTATCATTGACAATAGTCAATGTTTTTAAGTAATTACCTGATACAGAAAATATCAGGGAGCCAGGACAGTTAAAAAACAATAAAATTGACAAAAAATGCAACAAATATTTATATTATTAACAATTCTAGCCATAACTTAGCTAAGTATTGTCTGCTGGCTAGGTACAGATTATTACTTTATTTTTTCTTAGAATCTGTCGGTTATCAAATTTAGAAGTAAAATCTTCTGAACCATGTTTGATAGTAAAATGGCTTAAGGGCATATTTCAATATTTTTTACCTTAAATCAGCTCAATATTGCGTTCCGAATAGGATAATTTCTTGTGTGAAACCGAACATACTTAAACAAAACAAACTAACCATGAAGGACAATTTTTACATATTAACTTTTTTAATGATTAACTAACCTCTGACTTTTGATATAAAACTTTGTTGTTAATTGCGCTATTTAAATTATTAACAGTTTCCAAAATATATCATGATTGTATCGATGTAATTCTATAACTTTTAATTTAGTTTTAATGTACCTGATTATATGAATTAAATGATGTACAATTCTGCACGTGCACGTTTGCTTTTGTTATAGTGCATAATGTTTAATTAGATATTAACTCACTGAGTTAACTTCATTCCTTGTATAGTTATTTATCTAGAAATAAGTGAAATTATTTACTTTAATGTTTCAAAAATTTGATTACTATTTTAAAAAAAAAAGTAATGATAAAAGATAATACTTACCGCACCAAACTAACGGAAAGGTTTAAACGACAGAAACCTCGAAAACTGATCAGATTTTAAAAACTTAGTAATGTATATCTCACACGAAATTAAAGTATTTTCTTAGTTTCTCCACGGACTAATAATTAAATTTGAATATGCCTCCGTGTTATAACTTGTCGTTATTGAAAACTAAATGTTAAATCACTGGTTACACGTGCTTTTGTAATGTCACAAATAACAGTCATCTTTCTGAACGCACATTTTCAAAAATGAGAAATTAATTATTTAATTCGTTTTAATGGACTTCAGGTTTAACTACGTGCTATCCCAAAGAAAAATTTAAATTGTAACAATACCAAATGTTTGTTAAATACTTTAAGCTTCTCATCAACCAATCGATATAAGCGTATTAATTGAATCCTCGTTTTGGATGTTTGACACGGTACTGCTTTTATTGATACTACGCATTTTGTGATTGGTCAAATTATTAGCGTCTGTGACGTTAACGGGAGTGACTTCATTCAGTAAAGACAAATTTGATACCGCGAACGTAGGTTTTTAAGGATGCTTTTTGTGGTTCTATTTAACGAGGTAATTTAGTGCAATTTAGAATATTGAGTTACCCGATGTCTGAAAATGGTACATCACACAATTATGTACGTTGGTAATAAAAGTGAAAAAAATTTTAACCAAATATATTTTAGGAATGATCTGAATTCCAAACGTGGTGCGATTTCCGTATTTTAAGGACAATTAAAGATTTATTAGAATGATAATCCTTATGCCAACACATATTGGAAATTTCATATTGTAAATGCTATACTTAAATTGATACAATAAGATATGGAATTCGCAGAATAAACTTATATGATTTTTATTGTTATAATGTTAATAAGTTCTTTTCTTTAAATCTTCATCAAATTTATAAAAAATTCCGAAAATATCTAAAAATAAACATGTAGTAAAACGTTACACGAAATAAACTAAGGATGAAGGTGCACCATTTAACAAAACAGACGTAAAAACACGAAGTAAAAACAAAATGTACTATTACAACATGACAAAACTGTTTTAAGAACACTGAAATTCGTAAATTCATCTATGCCCCTCGCCTTAAGGGACATAGCAGCAGAAGAAACAAACCAAAAAGACAAGAAAAAAAAAAAAAAAAAAAAAACACGAGACACAAGACACAAAACACAATAAGTTAAAATTACAAACAGAACCTTACGTTTAATATGTTTGAACACTTTTTTAAAATTTACAATTGTTGATGTTATGGATATTTTTAAAGTTGTTTGAAGGAAGCATACATATTTGCCGACGGGAAGGGCCGGTCAATTTAAACGTGCATATCCCATTCTTATGAATGCTGCTAGATTCCTTTAAAGGCTTTTACCTTAATAGTATCAGATGAAGAAGAATAAGTCAATGCTAACTATCAATCACATTTCGAACGCTGCGAATGTTAATCTTAAAAAAACTTTTGAAGTAACACCTCCATAAAATTATTGAAATTTGTTCATAGGTAAGTAAATAGGTAATAAGACAAATTAATTAGGCAGGTTAATTAAACCGAAACCTGACCGATTTTCAGTAATTGACTGGTCAACCTATTGATTTTACAAATAACCACTGTAATAAATGAGCTTTAAAATAATTTTCATATCATCTGGGTGTCGTTAGAATATACATAATTGATTTAGTGAAAATAATATCCTATCGAAATAGTTGTAATTTCGAGGAGTTGTTAATTATCAATTTGAATAGATGTTAAAGAGACCTACTGGGAGTTTGGGAAAATCCCACAATGATGAGTTGATACACAAATATAAATCTATGAGATAACAGAAAAATAATAAAATAAAACACAATTAAAACTATATTCACACATAGAAACCATGAAACAATTTTTTTTTCAAATTTTGCAATATTTCATACTTTTTGTAAAAGTAATTCAAGGACATTTTCGCTAAAAATTGAAGACTTCATGGATTATTTTGTCATTTACCACCACGGCAAGTATTTTCAAAGGTATGATAAACATAAACTGTTTTGAAAACAGACATATCAAAAATTTAATATATGGACAAAATGATATAATCCAACAACTACTAACACATGAAAAACACATAATAAATGGACACGTGCTCTTAATACACTATGAACATAGTGTTCCCAATAATCAAAACAAATAAAATTTGATCTTGCAAACAATTGTTCAATATATGTTATATTATTGGGTAATTGCATGAATACTGGTGAATATTGTCGCGAGCAGAATATTATTTTGCACGAGCTTGCGAGTGCAATATAATATTCTGTGAGGGACAATATATACCAGTGTTCATGCAATGACCCTTTTATTATATAGTAATATATATTTCAGTTAACATTATACTAATTTGTTGGATATAATGCATTTTACCACGTGGTATGTGTTTTATTGCACTAGTTCAAATATGATGCATAATAAATATATGAACTAGTGCAATATGAATTTATGATTGTTTGCTAAATTGTAGTAAAATTGAAAGGAATGCATTTGTTCTTTGTTAATATGCGTCAAGGTCACTGGCATAGTTTCGATGCTCCGGTGTTCATTTTTCTGAACGAGATACTTTTACAGCAGTTTTAAGTCATTTTTTGTACAATTTACAGTATATTTCTTTTTCTGCTTGTCTATAAAGCCTTTGACTCCTTGTCGGTCAACTTCTAATACAGCATTTTTTGCCTCCTCTTGTGGTATTTCTTCCAATTCCGTATTTTGTAACAACTGTCAATATCCCAATCAGCCATTTTTTTTTAGCAAACGACAAAAGTGCAATAATTTTTAAAAACATATTCGGAGCGTCTCCGATTTTTTTTCGGATACGAATGAAAGTTTTCATGCAAATACCGGGATATATTGCATGCTTTGCTTTCTATTGATTTGAATAGGAAAATATTTATTACTATATAATAACATGAAATTCACTAGCCTTCATGCTTACTTTTATTCAAACTGAGCTATCGTACAAGGTACAAACATGATCTATAAGTAAAACAAACGAAATGTCAGAAAACACGATTTTTATAGGACTTGTGTCAAAACCGTTTTTACATTTTATCATTTACACAACTTCCGGTACAAATAATGTTTCAATTGATTCTAAATCAAATCCATTTTACCAATAAAACAAGGTTCTTTGAAATTATTAAGCTTCCGCAAATATCAGTTTTCCATTGGAAAATATTGTTATGTATTCACAGAAATTTACAACTGAAATTGATGAGTTCCACCTAAGTAGTTTCAAATGACGAAATTTCAGTTTAAGTTTGCTCAATTAATCTACATGAGCAAAGCAACAGGGAATAAAGGCTTGTTTACATAATTGTTTTCTATCATTCTGAGTATTTGTAAATTAGAGAAAATTGTTCCTAAATTTGAAAATGGCTATTTATTCTTCGATTTATAACTTGTAGCATTTTGATTTTAATGCCTTAGCAAGGGTAATGCACTACACGGAACAGGAAATGTATGGGTTATCGGGTTATTCTGTACTTTGAGGATACAAATGTGGATGAATTAGATTTGTCGAACATGCGTATGTGCAGTTTGTTTTCAACCGAAACGTGTAATATTGTTTTTAAAAGACGAAATTTCGGAACCATGAAGTCTTTAAAACTAACTGATGGATCTGATACATGATTCTGTTTATATTGTGTTATACGGATTGTATTTTAATGATAATTTCGTCTGCATTATTACCCCAGTTTCTTTACGTTAAGGAGGTGGACCTGGGGTAAGGGACATCACTGTTAAAATCATTGATATGTTTGTATCATATTAAATTTCACCAAAGCCTTTCAAGTCTTCCTTTGAAATAAAATGAAATCAGTCAAAGTCACTTTAATGCTTCATGAGATTGATGTAAAATGCTGAATACAAACGTTCCAACGATTTGTAAGAGTTGTGTCCCTTACCCTAGATCTATTTCATTAATTTAAAATTGTGTTACATGTATTGTCCACCGTAATGCATAAATCATGGTAGTGTTATGGTATAGGTATTGCACTCCTTCTAAAATATATCAAATGAAATTATAAACTTGTATTACATTAACAAGGAATCAAGATTTTATTTTTGTTTTATTTACAAAGACAGCAAATTGTATCATTTGTTAACCTTCTCCGTCGGCGTCTGTTGGTTCTTTGTGTGTGTGTGGTGTTCATTCAATGATATGACAATAATGAATTTATTACCACTTATACTGCAACATTGATAATATCACAACTTGTTGAACTAATACCACAAATACAATGACAAATACTTAAGTATCTGAATTTGTAAGTTTCCATTTTTTGCTTTTCCATGCTGAAATGATTAGATATAAATATAAACTATGTTTTTTTCATCAGCCTGAACATAATCAAAATTTATCACAATTTACAATATAAAGCCTGTTAATGTTTGAATAGATGTCTGTATCAAAATCATTTTGCACGGAGTTCTCTATGTGTCTTTATGAAATTGATTTCTCTTGTTATATACGCGATAATGGACGGTATTATTTTGATGGTGTTGGGTCACTTTCCCGGGGTTAAGTGTTACATGACTTTGAAGTCAATCCTGAAATATTACACCACATCCAATTTGTGATAGAAGTAGTCAAATGGAAAAAATGGATCATACATTCATTTATGAATAAAATTGTTATAGATTTGGATATGGAAAACTTGTTGTAATGTCTGCTAGTGAGATTGTTATATACACGAAGTTATGTTTTAAGATGTTTTAAGTTGTAACTAAGCAGTTATTATATAACACATTCACGCTGTCAAATTTTCATATAATCATTTAATGATTTATTCAATATTCTTTAAATTGCGAGTTTAAGCTTAACGTTGATGCAAATCTTTATTTAAATGCTGCATTTCAATAGAAACATTTTGATTTTCTATCAAGAGAGTACTACCAAATCGCTGCAGTAGTTTCATTTGTTGATGACACAAGTAGATATGAATAAGACAAAGCTAACATATATTTATAGTACAGAATAGTGAAATTATAACTTCAGAGTCGAAGATCTTGCAACCATATTATATTCATTGTTTGTGTATGCTAAAGTGATTAACAAATGTACTACAGGAAACCATGTTTAATCTTAACTTTGTTTAAACTTAAAATTTGATTTACTGACAAAGTAGACTGAGTGTAAACAATACCATAATATGTATATACATATTTCTTAAATGTGAATATCAATAAGATTAAGTAATATGCTTTACGTATGTTAAAAATACATCGATTCTGGTGTTAAAATATAACGTGTAATTGCAGTTACGCTTTAGATTGTTTCAGAAATCAATGGTGTATGCTTTTCAGTGCTTCTAATTGGAAAGCGTTGAGGTCCCCGCTCTTTAAATCGGACGCCTGTACTGATATTTGATAGTGTGAACGTCTGTTCTCTTAATCACGTGCACCTGAATTGGAGAGTATTCGTGCTGTTAACAGCTGTTCCGAGTTTATATCGTATATATGTCCCTGTTTTTTGTGATAGTGTACACTCTTGCATTTCGCTTGTACTGAGTGTCGGTATGAAGTTAAAGTTTTAGTATTGTTATTAAATGTTCCTTTTTACTTTTATCGTATGGCTTTTACCTGTGAAGTACAATTGTAATTATTTTCGTATTACAAAAAATCACCATAAATAAATTGCATTGGTTTGAGTTTCGTTGTTAACAATGAAGTTGTTATTACTACTACTTATCACAAATTATGATATCTACATCAATTGACTTGGATCTAAATATAAAATGTAATATAATAAGAAAAAAATAGCCATTTGTAAATTAAAATTAAGGAAGGTTGAATTTAATAATTTTGGTATTATGAATCCTTCTGATTGCATTAATGGAATCTTCACTGATGTATGAATTTTAAGTCAACTTGTTTATAGTAGACTACACATGTACTTTCAATTGTTCTTTATTTCTCTATATGTTTGTGGACATTGGTTTTGCAAAGTATCGTGATTGTATTTTAAACACTGCCGTTTTCCCCCTAGCTAAGTGGCAAAGACAATTTGTCAATGTTATCGTACGTCATCATCACCCTAACTATGTGATAATGATAATTCGATAGAATAGAATAACGCCCTATCATTGCCGTATCATTATATGCATTTTAATGTAAATATTTTTTTTTCTCAAAAGTTACATATTTAAAGACGCGATAGATTGTTTTTTAAAAGAGCGGAACATAAACAACGTAGTCATGCAAAGCTATCATAAGTCCGTAAACCAAGCCATCCTCAGAACACTTTGTAACCTTTAACCTTTCCCATTCATCAAATTATGGTTTTATATTCATAGGCTCCCACCTTTTTAAATTGATTTATATTGTACTACATAACAGTGATTAGCCACTTAAATAGTAAGAAACAATAACTTATTCCAAAAGGAAAATTTGCTCTTATATTAATATCCGGATGGGAAGTCGGCAATACTTCTCCGGATATGCTTGTTCCGGAATTGATCAATATTATATTTGTTCTTCAAATCAATGCCTACACTAAAGTCTTTGAAGCTTCAACCAATTAATCACATAATGAAGATGATTGGCTAAAAAGGATCTCGTGCTGTAAAAACCATTAATAACACATGACAGATGCTTTTCAGTTTCATTCTTGTCGACCTTTGATTCAACGCTGCTACGAGGCAGATTAATTTTTAGTTTCGGATTATTTTGAAGGTACGATTATTTATTTTTGTACTTGAATGCGTTGTCATATTTTTTTAAATACAGTAATACGTCCATCAGTGGTTTTATTGATTATTTTGGGAAGGATATTTTAAATTCTTTCAGGCAGACAAATTATCTTATTGGCATTAATTATTCAACGGTTATATGAAAAAATCACCGTTACAGTAACGAATTTAAAAACCAGAAGGTTATTTGACAAAAGGATTTTATAGATTTTTTTAGATAATAACACAATTATTGAACATTAAATAGAGCTTTAAATGAACGCTCAAAAGAAAACTAAATTTCGCACGACTTTAAGGGTCGATCATTGCGAACAAAATTTTCAAGGTATACATAAATATATATATGTATTAAAATACTTTAACCAACTATTTTCAACACTGAATATTTACAATATTTCAATTAGTGCTGTAATTAACGATTATACTAAAGTTGTTCCTTTTGTTATGCGTTGTTATTCTAATCTCTGGACATTGGTGAAATTTAACAAGTTTAAGGAGGTAGACAGATTGGAATAAAAAATATATACATTTGACTATATGGACTCATAAAACAACTAAATAACAAAAAAAAAATTGTAGCCTTTTGAGAGTGTATCACATATAACAAAATGTTCATGATTCTCAAAAAGACCAATAAGTAATATGTATTTGTTTTTCCTTTTATTTTAGCATTTCAGAAATATATAGTATGCGCTGTTGTTTATTTGTACAACGAGCATTTATGCTTGTGATTTTTGTAATTGAAGTTGTAGGTAACGGCACATAACTCATGCTATTCGCAAAAAAAACTTACTTTCACAATTTTATTTCAATATGTTTTTATTTTTGCAACACATCAACAAATGGTACTGAAATAATAATTACAAAAACAAAGCAAAAAAACAAAAAACAAAAAAACAAAAAACAAAAACCTTTTAATGTAGTTAAAGTATATGATACATATGTATTGCTGTTAGAGAAAAACTTATATTCCAATTTCAGTTTTTGTCGGATGTTTGTCCACTTATTCAAAGTTATCCTCTACGCTAACAGCATGACACTCGATTGGAAATGAATGTCTTCGCCATTATGTCAACACTGCCAATTAATGTGTGTTCGTGTCATTATTCGATTTTTAAGTTTATTTTGAAGGAATGTAATCGTTCTGTTACCGTGGAATTTATTACTTTTGTTTTCGAGGCCTATCAGAACTTACTCAGAGGTGTGTTTACACTTATTACATGCCATTTGGTGATCTCTATTTACTATTTGAATAATGGTTATATGATGATGCATTTGTGGCTTTTCATCTGTTCCCTTTTTTATTCCAATGTTGTTTGGTTGTGTTCGTTTTATTTGTTGTTATTTATGTATTGTTTTTTTTCTTCTAGCAAAAAAACATCCTTCAATATTGAATTAAACCCTTTATATATTAAGATTATGTAACATGGGACGGTTGTTTTCATAGGCAACACCTCCACTGTAATTTTAAAGCAAATTTAGTCAAATTATCAATCCCATGTTTTAACACTATCGAATTGAAAACTGTTTGATGTTAATATTGTGTTCATAGATATAAAATGCGCCACTCAAAATACCACCAAATTTATCAATACTAAGTTGTATCTATTTTATTTTACATCAATGCTCATCTATTGTTAACGAATTTATATCTATTAAGCATATGAGCAACAAACTAAGGAGCACCTGTATGTACTGTATGGAATAAATGGGTCTACGTCTGTTTAATGTGCCAGTAACATCGTTATTTAGCCTTATGAACCATATATTTCAATATAAAAAGGTGAACATTGAAATTTAAAAAAAAATGAATATTGAAATATTTAAAACATAGTTATTACTTACCTGCTATGATCATGAATTTACGATCCGGAAATGACAGTTTGTTCCGTCAGTGGGTCTCTCTCTTAGAATCATTCAGTATATCAAATGAGTTATCTCATCATCACAATATAGCTGTCCAAAACGATAATTGTTGATTGAACAGAAATATATAGGAGATAGAAAACAACGTGAACTATGAACTTCTTGACTAAAGAGATTAATTAGGCACTAAATACCTCATTGATTGTTGGAAAAATTGAGAAATTCGTTGCAAATTATTTGTAAATGGTTTACGCTTATTAGGTATCAATAAGCGCAATATTGATATCATTTTATATTTCTCTTTAATATTTGAAGCTATGATGCGATCAAAATCGTAAATGAAAAAGTTAAAGATCACTACATTTAATATCTGAACACAACATCGATAGGACATTTCGAAACATTTCGTGCTAAAGATGTATTTTACCAAATACTAAATATTGTGCCAGATAAAGGATACTACAGACACAGTGAAGTCAGCCTCATATCTTGACCTACACTTAGAAATCGATGGTAAAGGTAAACTATTGACCACATTTTACGACAAACGTGATGACTTTTTATTCAGAATTGTCAACTTTCCTTTCATCTGCGGCTCCTGCGTATGGAGTGTTCATATCACAACTCATACGTTATGCCAGATCTTGCCGAAACTACGCAGACTTTTTGTATCGCGCTTGAACTCTAACAAATAGGCTTCTGGAACAGGGTTATGCTGCTACAAGATTGAAGTCATCACTACAGAAGTTTTATGGTTGTCATCATGAACTGGTTATGGTGTATTCATCGGCACCATGAAAACTGATTTATTCAACGGGTTATATTTTTACTTTCCTCGTTCCTCGTTTGTCTACCCCGGACTTGACTTTTTATGAACAACTCGGCGGGTGTTTCTAGAAAAGCAGAGGACGCTTACTTTACCGGTGCACCTGGTCCATGCTCCCAGTTGTTAGTGGAGTCCGATTTGCTCTTTTACTTTTGTTACTTTGTATGTATGATTTTAGTTACTTTATGTTCTTTGTTGTGTATGTCTGTTTTCCATGTCTGGTCTTTGTCCCTGAATTACATTCTTTTGATTACCGCTATAACCTTGGTTTCCTTGATTACTCTTTGTATGTTGATTCCGCCCAGTTTGCTCTCTTAAATATCTTCATTATTTCTTTTGATAATCTTTCAGGATTATTAGATCACATATCTTCGTTATTTCCATGCTCATCCTTATAATAAATCGTATGAAATACTGTTTTGGTAATACATATTATAAAATAATAATGTTCGTTACTTGTTTCATAACATGTATAACTTGCTCTTGAAATGTTTCCGATTGACCCAATGACCCCATGATATATAAAAAATACAAATATAGAGATAAAAGCACGAAATAACATGAAAAAAAAGTTAGATGCTTCTTCATCTTTTTATTTTTTTTAAATTAATTGTCACACACGCCGATATTGGAAGGAAGGTGAGCGTGTCAGAAGTATACAGTTATGATTATTGGTATAAACTTGACGTAGAATACCACAACAGAACCTGATATCACATAGTTCAAACGTATACATTTTCTTTAAGCCCTCTCAAGATCTGTAATCTATCTTTTCATCCCGACTTAATGCCTTCAGCTGTCTATTGAAGAAAGGGATGATTACAGGGAAGAAAATTGGTCAGAACTTCGTGTTGGTCTCGGAGGAATTTGTAAGTTAACAAAAGCTCGATTATTTTCTTTCACCTAATTTCACTCTGTCTGAAAAAAGCTTTATGTTGCAATATTGTATAGTATCATTCGAATCTGTTGGTGATGGCTGCCATCCATATATATATATATATATATATATATATATATATATATATATACCACTCTATTCGCTACACTGCTCTATCGAATAAAATTATTTCAGGGAAAATAATGTTAGCACATAAGGGTCTAAAACATTCCCAACGATGTTAGAACTATCAAATTTGCCAAAAAAAAGTTTTGGTCGTTCCCTCGTAGCACTTGTACAGCTGTGACATCTATGGCAACACCGCCTACACAAAGTCCAGCGACCTAGACCTCTAGGCAAGCTAGGCTATATACAAATAGAGCTTTCGCTGGAGTGATCTAGGGCTGTAATTTAGTACACGATGTATGGTAGTACGGGACAGTTCATCTAGGTGTTATTATATAGGATAGAAAATCAAATTAATGATACATGTCACAACAAATCAATATCATACAAACGTGTCAGAATGTAACAACTCTATTCACTCCACGGCTCCATCTGATCAAATTTATACAGGGAAGATAATGTAAATAAAGAAAGGTTTTGAACAATGTTAGAACTGTTAAACTTGCAAAGCATATTTTAGTCGTACCTTCCGCAGGATTTGAACGCGTATCGCTGTGTCATCTATAGATCAAATGATACATGTCACAATAATTAATATTATACATAGGTCTCAGAATGAGGTGACTCAATTCGCTACACTGCTCCATACTACCATACATCGTGTACTTAGTCACAAAAACGATCCCGCGAAAAAGACAACTACGTTTATGTACAAGATCGTTATGCAAATGTTGTGATGCAAAATGCAAATAAAAATGAATTTAGCATCGCTCATTTATAAATTCACTCAGTAATTGTTTGTTCTATGAAGTTAACGTAAAATATCTCTTAAATCGAAAATTGAATTCAAACAATTCCCCTTAAAAATAGATTTGCTGCTAGACAACCGTCACATTATAGCCAAATGCTGTTATAGCATTTAAAAACAATAAAGCCAAATTATTTTAATTAAATCCAAAGTTTTTATAAGTTTCATAGTCACAGTGATGATACAATGTTACAAATTATAAGCATTAAATGGTCGGAAAGGATTTCTGCTTCAATTAATTTTATCTGCATCACACAGTTATAACGTCATGCAAATGTTCAGAACGACGACGTAAACACAAATATACCAACAATGTGTATAAACCAAAATTATCGAAAAGGATATGTGTTATTAATGAATTGCATGTGTTCTTGATTAATTTATTGCGACATCAATTTGTCTTTTGAACACTTCTCTGATATAATATAAACAATGTCCCAAGTTATGGGTGGAAAATGTCACCCGAAACAAATTTGGGCAGTCTGGCTTATATTATATTCAATATCATACCCTTCGTATTATGAAACTACCATTTCATTTACTACGGGAGGCTAGGGCTTGATTAAATGTTTTTTTTTTTTTTTTTTTTTGGTTTTTTTATAATAAATAAAATAAGCAAGATATTTTATTGTCCCTATATGTTTTTGCTGAATAATTAAAAAACGAGAAACGCCGAAGAAATCAAAATAGTTATCGCCAAGTTCAATTGGTGCTGCAGTATGAATTTGCGGAACCATCTCACCCCTATGCACAATCGTTACGAACTCTTTGTACCCTTATTTACAGATTTTAAAGTGAAATACTGATTTTTTTTTTTGTTTTTTTTTTATTTACATATTATTTTCTATTGTCAAGAAATAATCGTCCAGTGTTAAGGTTTGAGCGGAGGTATGAAAAATAAATGGAAAACGGACCGGAAAGGGTAAAACAATTACCGATTCCAGCGGATGGTATTCTTTACGGAAGGGAAAATTTTTCATGTTCCTACACTTGCTGGGACAAGCTGGTATGCTCGAAGGAAAGGAGATAGACTAGAATATTTCATCTATGTAAACCAATGAAAAACGTGGAATTTTATATTAAGTATAAACATAAAGTATAGACATAAAGATATATTAAAATCTCAAGAAATTGTTTTATGTTCGTTCTATTGTTGAAGGTATATCTTAAACATTTGATAAGATAATTCACCGACGTTTAAACGTTTAACATCAACATCATTAGAATGTTTGTGTAGAAGTCTTCATTGTCAGATGCTATGGGACTTTCAAACTTAAAAACTACTATGAACAGCGATATCTCGTGCGTCTCTTTTTTGCGGTTGATGTACTTAACTTGTTTTATAATACCGATATATTCAGAACAGTTAATTATTTGCACAACAGTTCTTACCTGTACGACAGAAATATCAAAAATGATACTGTCGCTAAATTTCACGATGATTTTATTTATTTTATAGGTTATCTGTTGTTTTGTGTTAAGTACTGTCTCATCTACTCGATACAGGTGCAGGTGGACAATAATAAATTCATAGAGTAATTACCAAACTTTATCAGTCTTGAATTTTCGATTACGTAAAATGTACATGTTTTTCTACACCTTCAAGTATTATGTTCTATGGACAAAATATAATTTTCACAAGTACTGAGTAAAGCGTTGTTAAAAAAAAAAAAAAAACATTTGTCAGGATCCAATTGAACTGCACGGAATAATTCCTCCTATATTTGATATTTAAAAATAAAAAAAAATGTAAATAATTGTTATAATCTTAATCACTGTGTATCGACATATTTTTGACGTTCGTTTTAAATTAATCCAACCACATTCTAATTATTTTCTATGTAAGTTTGAAAGAGATATGGTTCGGTGATTGGAAAATGTAATCCCCAATACCAAGCTGTGGTTCGATTTTCACTTCTTAGTGTCAAATTTGACATTTCAATTGACGATATTAATTGGTACGGCCAGACCATTTACCAACATCCGGTTTGAGTTTCGAACTTGTTGAGGGAAGGTTTAACAATCAGTCATTTATTTGATTAATTCGTATCTGGTTCTTTCCATATTTAGAAAAAATGAGGTCTTTGATTTCAAGTGCATTCGATATAATGTGGGAAAAAACGGTTGTTTTACATGGAAGTAGTTTTAAGCCTTGTAAATATTTCTAGAATATAATTTCTTAATAAAGAGGGTCAATTGTAAAGCAGAGGAATGCCAGGATACGCAGGTTGCATATGTGTGCGGATGTACGAATATTAAAACATAAACAAATTGAAATGAATATTATTAACATTTCATCAATTAACACTGCAAACAATAGAATGCGAGACAGAACATACTATTTTTGAGCAAATGCGCCCGAACGTGTAAAAAAACTTCACGTTCTTTCGAGAGCGAGGTTTAATGGCATGCTTATCATTTGTTAAATGCCTCTGATTTTTTAATTTGAAATGTACAATACAAAGTGCAATGCACAGGTAACGCGTGGACCAGAAAGTTGTCCTTTTCTTGCTATGAAAAACAAATCGCTGTTTTAATCAGAATAGTTGAACCTGCAGCTTACATTACCTATCACTATATTTGGTGTGTTGGGTTTACTTATTTTTTATTTATTTTGTTATGTATTAGTTCTCTTTATTGTTCACTTAGTTATTGTTCATATCTTTCCTACTTCTTCGCCTTCTAATTTTGCTATTTCGATAGGTGGCAATTCCATGCTGATACAATGATTCAAAAGTGTTTTTTTTTTTATTTACAAGGTGTAATACTCCTTTTCAATTTGAACACCTACAACAGAGTCCTTCTTAATGATGAAAACTTAACAAAAATATAAATATGATTTCTATTCATTTTGACAATCTTTTAGTATTTTTTCAAACAAACATTCTGCATAATGTTCTTTGTGTTGATTTACAGCAATTAAAAATGTCAATGAATTTACGTTAAACCTGGGAGTTCTATTCCAAAGCAGCGGGTATACTTAATTCATTATCTCAAATAATGATTGAAAATCGTTATATCGTTTACTATACTAAACAATCATCTGGAGTAAATATTGTATTAAGCTTAATTGAAACGATACAAGCAGTTTTAAAAAATTCAAATTACTTGTAAATGGCCATTTTGGGAACTATATCATTTTTATACAATACAATGCCTTGTTCATGGATAGAACACTATATCGTAAACCGACAATCCTTCTCAAATTCATGAAATCCTTTACATAGAATGGAGGATTCCCAGAACATAATTATTTGATCATTTCACCTAGATTTCAAGATGCATTGCATGAATTATTTGTGGTTAAATCGTGTATATTATGTTGTACATTCATTTGCCTAGATTGAAAATCAAGATAAGTTTGCAATTAAGAGTATCAAGTATTGTTCATCAGAATGTTACTTAATGTATTGGCATACATATACCATAACTTTATTTTATAATTACAAATTACTCGAATTGCAATAGTAAAAATTCGCATCTGCATAATTCAATAGTTTACATCAATGAAATTTGGGGGGGGGAGGGGGTTGGGTGGGGGGGTGGCATAGATTTCTCAACGCAATAATCCATGCATGCAAATATCTAAAGTACCCGTAACTTACAACATACAAGGTACATGTACATGACATATAATCTGATTGTACATATTGAAAATATGTTTTTTTTCCTTTGTTTTCATAGAGAACGCCTGATTTGTACATCGGTTCAATTTACATGCAGATTTGTTAGCACAAATCACGTCTACCATTATAGCATAATAATTTGGATTAGTAACTACCTTTTTGTTAATCACAACAGCCAAATAGCCAATCTATTTGCCTATCAATCAATTGATTTTTTCCACACTTAAATGCTATTTGATATCAATTTTAGATTTTGTGAACGGCGGATTGAAATTCTTGTTATGATGTTTCTGCAGTAGAAAGTGCGACAAGCTTCGAACATCATCTGACTATCGAAATTTACTGTAGACGCGTCCCCCAGCCCTCTCAGAAAATACAAGAAGTCAGGAAAAGTGAATAATTTTACGTGACGTTTTCCGATTGTCAAACGACGTGTGATTTGAATAATGCACGAGAATTTCGAAAGGCAAATGCAGTGGTTAGTAAGAGAAGAAACAAAAGTCTGCCTCTACTAGGAGTCCGAATTATCGATCTTTTGTATACACGGAATAACTGCTTAATCAACATAATAAAATTTGATGCCTAAGCAGGAAAACCTTGAAATCTAAAGATCGTTTTCATATTTCTACATTAATGTAACTTATTAAGCACTTTAATATTAAAACAAGTGCACTGGGAATCAATTTCAATGATGTATGGTAGACTTCATGAATCATTATACAATATGCAGCTACAAACACTGTAGTACAGTCAGACACCTCACTCATGACGACATGCTAGATAAAAGTTCATTAGATTTTAATTGTTTAGTTTTCTGCTGTCATTAATTTGACGCTCTATCGTTGTTGAGTACCGCTTTTACTATCGCTCGTTCAATCTAATTCGACAATAGATTTTATCAAATGCGACACATTTATTGGACGTAATAATTATATATCATTCTACATAATCTGAATTTTTTTCAAGAAAAGTACGTTTTAAAGTTAAATTGTGAAAAAAATACCTTCATTACGCAATGAAATTTATTCATAAACATCGAAATCTACACAGTGCATTGCTAACAAACGGCTATGTTAAAATGTCAACATATATCTTTGGTACCATTCTTGTTCTCTGTTAATCTTTTTTTCCGAACAATTTAAAACTGAACTCAACGGCGTCCTGTATATGTGTAAACAAACATAAATATGTTAAAAATCGTTCGGCGGAAAGTAACGTAATTAGAAATGATATATGAGAAATGAATGAAATTTAACGCAGGCGTACAGAGTATGCAATCGAAAATATTGCATCTTGGTTGGAACATTGTCAATGTAACATGGCGATGAATTATAAACAAAGTCAGTTGTTATTTGATAACAAATAACTCTGTCCCTCATAGACAAAACCTTAAACCTTACATGTAACGACTTCATTTTATAACATACACCATGTTTAGGATGAAGACCTAGGGCAAATGATTGGAACGTTTGTATCTAGCATTTGACAGCAATGGCATGTAAGAATCAAAATAATTTGGACTGATTTCATTCTGTTTTAAATGAAAGTTTGATAGGTTCAGCTGAAATTGAATATGATACAATCATATCAATGATTTCAGTAGTTATGTCCCTGACCCAAAGTGTACCTCCTTAATAAACTCTTTATTTTTTACTCCCTGTTCTACATTCCCCATAATATCCGCATTCACTTCGTGTCATACAAACTATGGTATTACTTAAAGTAAATGTCATATCTTAATATTCGTCCTCACTCGGACTGTAGATTATAATTATTTTAAGATTAATGCATGCATCGACTGTTTTTGAACTGGATTCTCTTATCAATTTTTTTTTGAAATCCCCGTCCTCCATATGATATCCCCATTCCCTATTCAAATATACCCATCCCTCAATTAAAATACAATTGGAAGCTTTCAAGTTCTGTTATTAGTGACGCAAACACAGCTCTTGACTTATATAAATTTCTGATTTATCTAATATATCATCCCTTATATCCCATTCTCCATTGTCTGAATCCAAATTCAGAATGACGATTCCTTAGTCCATATAGCGAAAACAACATTGCATTTTTTTTTTTTATTTTATTACTTCATTTGGTATTGTAACTACTACTTTTAATAGAATAAAACAAAGTTTTATTAGAATATTCTAAAACTTCTTCTCTCCATTCATTATATTCACCCTGAATACAAAATCTCCATTCCAAATTCCCAATTACTGCATTATTTTACCCCATATACCATAGCTTCTGAATTTTACCCCATGCATGTACTGCATCAGTAAACACAAGATAAACGCAAGTCCTTTCTTATGTAAGTTGTTATTCAGATACAACATTAGGCAGTTAAGGTGATCATCAGTATAATAAATCATGATATAGAGCATGTAATAAATTTAATATTCCAGAGAAAACAATGAGCATTCAAACTTTCTATTTAAAGCAATAAATCGACGTTACAAATCACAATGTTTTATTAAACTTAAGATAAATGTCAATTTGATTCAATATTATTGCGCTCGGTGCTTGTTGCTTTACAGAGCTGAAAGAGTGCATCGATCTGTTTGTTAAAGAAAAATATGAAAAAAATACACTCACTGATTTGCAGGATTGTATTATCATGTATATAATACTACCACTCTGTTCAAGTATCAGACATAAGAGTGGCTTTTTATGTATATCGAACTTCAATTTAAGACCATCAGAATATATCGTTCATCCAATACTACCTCGTTTTCTTTTTCCTGAGGTCAAAGCCTCAACACGATAACATAAACAAAACAAAAACGAATGCAACAATCAATTTCCATGCCATCGTACACTTGTTGATAACAATTATAACAGTAGAACAATTTTAAGGACCAATAAATAACAGTGTGTACATATAGCCATATATCTAAAGAGAAAACAAGTTTTATATTCCACGTTGATATTATTAGTGTATACCAATTGGTTTTAGAAATGGAATGGAAAAACAGAAGAAGATGGTCATTGTTTGTAAATATTGATATATACGATACATGTACGTCTGGCAATTAATACAATTAATTTTCCTGAAGGTTAAGTATATCTAGTTCTGATGCATTAGTCACAATTTTGAAAATACCGTTCCGTCTACGTAGAATAACCTGACATTATTTACCTCCTGCTAAATTACTATTATTATTATTATTATTATTATTATTATTATTATTATTATTATTATTATTACATTTATGTTGGTACCATTGTTATTCAATTCAAATAACTACAATTTGTCTAATATTAATTTGCAGGTACATTGCATTTTTTTATATTTTTATTTAATTGAATAGATATATTTGTTTGAAATGACTTAAATAGACCACGCCCATTTTTCGTCTGTTTTGATTGGTTGGTTTGTTTATTTGAATGTTTATTTGTTGATTTTTGCTCTTATCCCAAATTTCCGCTATTTATTTCATTTGAAGGGTGTTTCAACAATAAATCGAAATTGATACAGCTGATTTCTTATTATCAATGGCGAAATGTTTTATTTTTAATTAATTTTTTTTATTTATTTTATTTTATTTTTTTAATTTTATTTTTTTTTTTTTTTTGTCATTTCTTTTATTTATAGAATAAAATATTTCCATCGTTTAAGTATGCGTAGTTTACTTTGAAATCAAAGTTCTCTAGTAACAAGTCACAATTGTCTTTCTGGTAATATTAGCATTTGCTATCACTGATGGTATCCTGTTCCTTGATCGGACTTGTGCAAACTCAATAGAATAATTATAAGATACTACATATACCGTTCAATTGTGTTCTTTTGTAATCAGAAATCTAATTTATAATATTTAATCTCAATGTTCCTACTTTGAAGTTTTTTTTTTTTCATTTCAAGAGATTTATCACTAGGTTAGCTAAGATTAAGTAAACACAATTTTGTTTTTTTAGTCTCAATCGAAACTTTCCATTCAGAAGTGGGTGTCAAATTCAGCATTTAGTTAAGTGCCGGATCGGTAGTATTCATCGTAAAATTTATTGTCATAACTGTGCAAAAATCGACATGGTTAAAATGGAATTTTATCTGATTTAGAAAAAAAGTTCTTTTGAAGGGAAACAATATTTTGTTATTTAATATTTCGTTTGAAACGGATAAGGTTCATTTAGTAGTGTTTAAATTACATAAAACCACTTTGATAAATCGGGAATTTCCCATCCTGAACAATGCCATTATCAAATTTAAAAAAAATAGCAATGATGTTTATAGCAAAGTTCGATACGCTGTCCACGTATTACAAGGAATATATGTAATCTATCATCAGTAACAATACAATATCATATGTTACAGGATTATACTCTAAAACTTAGTTGTATAAGGAAGTACTCAAACCAAAACTATCGAAAAATGAACCTTAGGTTTCTACCATGAGAAAAACAAGGAATAAAACAATGAAACGTTTATTGAAACAATGCAACAAATGGATTAAACCAAAGGGAAAATAATAACGGAAATACAATACAGTCATATGTATATGTGTCAAATCTGAAGACATATGTTAGAATCAGTTACCAATGTTACAGTCTCTTTCAATTTGATAAACAATGGCCAACATATATGAGCGATTTGGAAAGATTCCCAGTCTATTCGGGTTTTGTTATGTCATGATAGATGTTGGCGCATTATCGAGCTTTAGATCGTTAATCATAATGTGTTTATTATCTGAAATTGAGTCAAAATTGTTTAAGGTTTCTGAGAAAGTGGAAACTATACAAAGCGCGAGATAGTGCGGCCATGTGCACGTTAGTTATTCTAAAAATATCTTTGGCGGGCAACATGCTGTAAGTTAGCAACAGTGAATCTGAATATCAACCCAATACGGGTTTATTAAATATAATATTTTTGGCAATACAAAACCATCGTTTTAGGCCAAGTCTTTTGTAACCCACATTCAACAATATCCTTAATATTATCATTCCAGTGGCGTTGTCCTTGACCTTCTATAATCATTTCAAAGGCATTAAGCAAACAAATCAATACGATATTGCATCAATTACGTCTAATTGCTTTACTGATCACAATGAAGAGAACTAATAAACGGCCCTTGACATATTGCTGTCTTGACCTGTGCAGGGGGTAACCTGTCCTTGATATTTGGGTCGTCTCTAATTCGCTTTATTCTTCTTCTCAGACAAAACATACATGATGTAGTGTTTAACACTGGGACAAAGGTCAGCAATTGTACTTTTTTATCGCAATGTAGTGAAAACATGCATACAATACATTGCAGGATAGAATTGTACGACCTAATTAGAACCAGGAATTCATTTCAAGAGCTATGGTATATTGAGTAATATGAGATGCGATTAGAAAATAGGGATCAATTGCGAGATGAATATTTTGATTTCGGAGAATACGATTATTTGTTTGATTTTTTAAAATTTTATTTCAACCTTATAAACATTTTAAACAAATTCAAAGTTTTAATAATGATGAAATTGTAATGATAATCCATTGATGACTTTTTTGTAGTAAACTTTATGTTTGTATAATGATGTTTTGGGATCAACTACAACCCGTCCTGTGACCAATATTTAAGACCAATTGGTGGATTTGGGTTGATATTGCTATCCCGATGGGATTTTTGTTTCTTTGAAATATTCACAATACCTTTTCTCGCTATATGGTAAATGGTGTATATTGAAAGTAAGTGCCATTCAGATGTATGAATAAAACGAATCTAAGATATATGGAAATAAAATATCTTTGTATTCAGAAGTCCATATATAATGTAACTTTTTTATTTTGTTTTCAATACTCTTTATTTAGTTATATTTGAGCTAATCACTGTGCCGAAGGTTTTTTTTTATTTTGAACGAACCCAAAATAAACTATAAATTTTATCAATTTTCAGTTCTCCTACTTTTGCAAACATATGGTAATGTTTAAGTCGTGGGATCATCGTCGTCGTTGCACGACGTATTGAATTTACTACACGAACTATGTGCGCAATGCATTTATAAAGTTTAGAGAAGAACTGACGCTTCATTTACGAATTTATATTTTCTTACGTGATTGACTGAAACTTTATTGTTTTAATATTCTACCAAAATACAATGATCTAATGCTAGTTTTGTCTTAAATTATCGAATCAGAAATATGAGTGTGTCTTGCAAAAGTAGTATTCCAAGTAATGGTACCATGAATTATGTATATATATCAGACTGGAGGAGATTTTTGTATGTCAGACACACTAAATACACTTATATTTCTTATTAAGAAACCATTGCAGACCACTAAACAGGTCTAAACTAGTCATTTCGTTGTTACACTATTGAGTAAATGCATTTTGTATCACATGAATTATAGATAAAGTTGGCATTTTATAAGAGTGAACAATAAGAATAATGAGAAAAACAATGTAGGATTTTCTGATATACACAGACTTAATGGAGTATAGTTCCGTCAATCTATGACCTGTATAGGTAGATCGTCAAAGCATCGTTTGTTTAGTGGCTTCGTTGTATCTTGAATCATCTTCACCATTGGTATTATCTGAATGACGTATGGCTTTGTAACTTTTTCTAGTTTGACGTTCTTACATGTAACAGGTTTTGATAAGACAACTTTGGTCGATTTTTGAATGCTATATGAGCAGCACGCGACATGTTGGGTGTGGCTTACTACCCACCTTAATCATGTAAACAAACACACGTAACATTCTGATATGTATCAGCTGTTTTCATTCATTTTAGTAGCGTGAATGAACATCAAATTCATATTTAATGATAATATTAAACGTTATATTTGGAACAGTTATATTATATTCTTTAAAATCACTCGGTAGCATTCGCGACATAGCACCTGTGTCATCATGAATGAAATCAAACATAAACAATTGTCAATGAATGAAAAATTGTACCTGTTCATATGTGAACACCGTGACCTTATAACCCAAGACTATTGCCATATCTAACATCGTTCTTTGATTCGCCTTTTCCTTCATTATAAAAATACGAAGCAAAGTTTAACAAGCGAACATTTCTACAGACATAACTAGTGTAAAATGTACAACTAAATATGGACAAATATGGTGGGTCTAAGGTTAACTCATCAGGTCACGAAAATGCCAAAAAAAGTATTGTCATTGTCCTATTAGAATCGAAATAAATCACGGAAACTCCATTTAACATTGTTTCACGACAGGCTATCGCTATCGCTCGGGGTAAAATGATGCGGCATAAACGATCAGTCCATGTTTGAACAATGATAACATGGAATTTCCGTGATATTTTTCTTAAATGATTGGTATTCGTTGTTTAGTCTTTAAATTTAGGCAATGTCCAATTCACAATTAGTTTTGATACCACAGAATCGTTACCTTATAAGTTTGTTTTATACAAATATATACAACTTATAGTAATATGACACATGTTATATCTAATCAAATTGACTATTTCTTTAATTTATATTGTAATTCCATATGGATATTCATCAATTTCGTGACTTATATAAAAATAAAAGATTATTACCATGCGTTTGTTTAATGACCAATCAAACCTTTCTTTTCTTAGGAATGTAAATGTTATATATTAGAGCGCTATTAACCTCGGAAGGTGACAAAGGAACTGACCACGACGATAAAAACATGACCGCCATATAACCTGATAATCGGACTAATCAGGATTAAGGTAAATGATTTCGATTGCATACAATAACAATGACGATTATTAGGTAAGTATACAAAACAAAAACATAAATCGCCTTCATTTCAGATCAAAGAAGACAATCTACTCTAATAACATTGTAGTTGTAGGAATGTAGAAGTTGATAGGAACAATTTTCCTATTCAAGGGGGAAATGAAATAGGTGGAATATTATAGTAAAAGCAGCCTTTGGTGTACAAAGGTCATACATTCGCTTACATAAGAGTGTTAAAAATAAACAACTAATTTGTATTATGTAATATGTAAATAAAGAAAATTTCAAATTCTAACCTGCTTCAACGGTCTTTAGGCCACAACCATGGCAAAAAATGATAAACAAAGACCAAAACATCGGCTCATAGGCTTTGTCTATTTAACTATGAAATATTAGAATAAAAATAAATCATAGAACCTCCAGTAAGTCGTTGTATTACCATGGGCAGGCAGGCCATTAATGTCGTAAGTTAACCCTTAGCTGTCGCTGGGGGTTAAAGATAATGTGACATAAATGTGCACCCCGTGGTAAAAAATTGTAAAATAGAGTTTCTGTGATTTATTTCCTAAACAGTGTGTAGTCAGGGATGGTTAGCTTTTAGTTAGCTCTCAGAAGCTTCGTCATACTGTTTGAAGTCAGAAGAAACCGGAACATTTTCACTGCAGTTATTCTTGCACTCACCTGACAACAAATGACCACGCCCGTGAAGTCATTTAACTGATTTACAAAAAATACTCAACCAAAAGTGCTTAGAAATTTGATTCGCGTCAAGACTGCGAATGTATATGTATTAAACAAACAGTATTACAATGTATACTTACAAAATAAATATATTTCTCGACGGCATTTGTAATGAAATTATGTTTTCATTATTCATTTATTTGAAAAACTTACGTTTAATGCTTTCAGAAAAGTCGGGATTTTCACTATCAAGATACCAGTTGGCGTACAAAAAAGCATGCCTATCATACAATGAACATAACTGAATTGAAGAAGTTCTGGGTCTAACCACGTAAGAGAATACAGCAAATGTCGATGAGAAAATAAAGTTGTCATAGATAAGTAATTTGTAAGGGTTAAATACAGTTAATTAATATTCCAACTTTTATTTTATTATTGTCTGAAATAATTGATTAAATTTCCATTTCATGTCCTACCATTACATATATTAAACAATAAAAACTAGGTTTCCTGCTGATTGGAACCAATATTGTATTTCTAATCTTTGTTTTCCTGCTTTTTATGTCCTATTTCTCATCAAAATTTAATTCAAGTTCAGGACAAACCATTCTGTTTTCATAAATTGAATTGGCGACGTTTGACAAAATAATAATCGGTAGTGAAAACAAGTTCAAGAAGAAATGGAAATGGATGATGCATTTAGAATCATACAGACTTAAAATATTGTAATATATTTTTAGAATGGACACGTTTCATGTACTGTGCCTGAATTTGATGACATTTCCATATTACAAGGAAGATGCGATTCGGAAATCAGCCAGGAGCGCCGAAGTTTATGGACTTGGGAGTGGCGAATGGATAACATTTTAAAATATGTAGGCACACAAGTTTAAGTAAACAGTTTTATTCTACAATTAAATGTAATATAGCATATGCATGAGTAGAACAAAAAATCGTTGTTTTCGAATTATATTTGGCATTTATGAATGTGGCAATGCTGAACATAAACAGCATAGTTCGAATCGGTTAGCGTGTAAGTACTGTTTTTCGTGGGGTACCGCTTTTCATGGATTTCGTAGGTAGGCCAAACCACGAAATTGTGTTCCCAACGAAAAGAATATGTCCATTGACTACTCATAAACCTCAAAACCACGAATTCAAGAATTCATGAAATTGTGTTATTTCCCTTGTCCACGAAAATTGGTATTCACAAATTAAAGTATTTTCGCAGTATTAGGTATGTCGGATGGCGGTGGGCATTTAATAATCGCTCCAAGGGATATTCAGAATGGAGGAAAGTCAAAACGTTAGAAAAATAGGATAAAATTTCCCAAGAAAGTAAGTATTCTAAAGAGCATGGATATCGTTTTTTAGACTACTGAGATGCACTTTGTCAGTAAAAATGATAAAGGCGTTTGTTTTGATTATATCAAATTGAAAACTTAAATTAAACCTACTCAGATCAGTATTAAATAATAAAGAATGACGTATAATGGATTCGTAATTTGCAGTTTTTGACAAAATGTATATGACGCTTGTGAACCACCTTGTAATAATTATTTATGTTTTGCTTTGCACTACATGTACAACAACTCTAAACAACATGAATGAAACTGTCGAACTACTATATATATGAAACAGCAAACCCAATTTTAATCAACAGAAGACAAATATGAAATCGTGAAATATGTTTGAGGTACAACACTGCATGTCATTATTCATATTTGTGATCAGAAATTCATGACGTGTAAACATCTTTCAGACGCTTGAGGAAACATATTATGAAATAATATCATAAAAACGTTTCGATGATTTTGATCTTAATGTTTACTTTATCTGTGTAAACAAAGTAGGCGGCATATTCAGCGCAATTTAATTAGAAATTGCATTTGATTGATGTTCATGGTTTGCCCTTCTATTAAAGGATATACGAAAATAACGCTCGAAGTTATGGATTACCACTAAATATGGTGCTGCTCTTCCAAGCAATTACTGTAGCTTATCGTTGATATGGTAACATTTAGAAGAAACTTACATAATGATTTATTCAACTGGAAACACCTTCCACACTTAAATGAACATGTTAAAGATCAATATAGGAAGGCACTTTCTTTGATTAAGATTTATTTATTTGCAAGTGCTCACCAATCGGCATAGAAGAATATACGCAATACTGATAAGCGGAAGACTAATAATGTTCACCACAAAAAAAAACAAATGTTATTATGTTAAATATTCCCGTATTAGTCCTGGAATACACTTAGTGACCTGTGAAAACATAAATTTTCTTCTTTTCAATCATTCTTTCCAATTCATACAACCGCCCCATAGGGCCTATTAGTAATTTTCAAACCGACCCAAAGACAAGACGATCAAAACAATAAAATTTATTTTCCTCGATGTGAGAAATTACATAATCAATTCGTTATCGTTCTAGATTCTATATTTTCACGTCAGCTATATGGGTCTGTGTAAAGATAATATGTTTGTTTTTGATGCATTTTGATGCATACAAATAGACATTCATGGTTTCAATAAAATGTATACGAATCGTGTAAGTTGAAAAGAATATCATAGTCACATTTACAAATTGATATATACACATGTTTGTCATTGACATCTTTAGGTGATTATCATAATGAGTCGCATTCAAATTTGCATATACATCCGTATTCCAGAACATGCATTTCCCCGAACCATAAAGTTTCTTCATATAATTATGGCATATCAGACGAAACAAAAGTATGTTTAGACTGAAATGAAATTTTCAAGATTCGAAAACATTCTTTGGAGGTAAAAATGCTAGGAAAAAAGAAAATTGAACGAATATGTATGTGTTTGTACGATATAGTATTCCATCATGTGTTGTCTGATTTTTTTACTAAAATATATAATGTGTCGATGACTGGTCATAATATGAAACTGGCTACTATGCATGTCTATGAAGGACACAGCTTTTTGCACTAAACCAAATTTGTGTTTGTTGATTTTGCATTGCCATGATGTTACATCGCTGAAGTCGCGGCCAACAATACCCGAGATTTCCCTGTGTGTCCGTGTAATAATTGAAGGAATAACATCCTTAATGTAAACGTTACTTTAAAAAGATAAACTTCTGAGAGAATACATATGAGTCGTTCATATTTCAGACCATCTACATAGTAAGGATATTGTTGTCGCTTTGTCCATATACGTCAGACGATTTTTACCAAGGTATCAGTGTTTGGCCAATCGAGAAACCAAATTGCGATCAAGTGACTTGCGTTTCCATAGAAGAATTGACGTAAAAAGAGTTTTTTACGATGCCGAACAGGACGTTACTTTGAAAACGTCAAAAAAAGCGCTTTGTGAATTTTTGTTAGACACGGTTATATATATATAGCTGGTCGAATAGTCTAGGGCGCTGGACTTTGTGCAGGCGGTGTTGCCATAGATGTCACAGCGGTACAAGTTCGAGTCCCGCTGAGGGAACGATCAAAAACTTGCATCGCAAATTGGACAGTTCTAACATCATTGGGAATTTTTCAGACCTTTCTATACGTTTACATACCTTCCTTGTATCAATTTGATCCGATGGAGAAGTGTAATGAATAGAGTCGTCACATTCTGAGACGTTTGTATAATATTGATTTGTTGTGACATGCATCATTAATTTGATCCTCTATCCTACATGATAACATCTAAATGAACTGTCCCGTATTACCATACATCGTGCACTAAGTTACAGCCATAGATTAATTCTACGAGGAGGAATGACCCGGCCAGCGAAAGCTATATTTTTTATATGAGATAAGATACATTTATGATTATTAACGATATCATGCTTTGATGGCTCTTTCTTATTTTTACGTTAAAAGATTTGATACAAATACTTACTGTTCCAAACCAATGTCGAAAGAAATTTATGTTCATGTGGACTTTCAATATCTGCCAATGATGCGTTCTTGCTTCTACAGACATCCTGTAACAGATATTTGATTTAAATCGATATTTGTATGGTGAGCGTTTTTTCTTTAAATTGAAATATGTGACAAAAGCGAGTTTAGTCCAATGTTTGTATTTACATTTTATACCTTTTCGACATCCCAAATTCCAAATTCTACAAATAAGATTTCTCTTTCATCGTAGAACCCCAAATGCATTTATTGATAAAATAGTTTTTTGGAAATACATACATACTTTTATCGATTTCGAAATTTTTCCAATTTAATATCCCATCCCTATCCCTCAACGTAAAATTCCAAATCCTCAACATCTATGATCCGTTTACAAAAGGTTGCAAAGTTTGTTCAATACCAGTTAATGAATGTTTTCAGAGATTATAGAAAATTCATTGTGAAAATATTTTGAAAAAAAAAATGCCATACCGCTGCTTCCATAAAAGTCAATACTTCCGCTACTGTACTTGTTTGATAGCATGATTCACCATACATTGTCCATCCAGATTGACATTGGTTTGTTAAAACACCTGAATGAGAGATATATTATATGTAACAAGTGATGGCATGTGTTTAAGTGCTTCAAAATCACTTTTTCTAACAAGACAAATCTAATCAATTTCACTATACTTTTTTATCCCTTCCTACAAACCGAACTATATCCCCTATTTTAAGTATCTTCTATTTTATAGAGCAGTTTCCAACATACCATCTTCCGTCAAAACAGTATCCCCTTCGTTTTCTCAATCAAAATTTATTTATTATGATTCATTGTATCCATAAGTCAAGGGTCACTGTATTAAAAAAAGATATTTTCACATATGTATTCTAGTAAACTGTCATAGTAAACATATGCGAGACTCGTACCGCTGCGACATCTATTGCCACACTGCCTGCACAAAGTTAAGCGCCCTAGATTACTCGGTCTGATAGGCTATATAAAATATAGCTTCGCCGACCGGGTCATTTTTCCTCGTATGATTAATCATCTATATGGGAATTAAGAGTTTACTGCACAGATAAAGGTTGTTTTTAGAAAATCATGAAAGAATTTTAAACAAGTGAATTAACAAAAAATAAAATTGCATACCTTTTTATAAACTAAAATATGTTTTAAGCTGTATTTACTATACAAATAATACAGCACGTGTTTGTATAAACACATCGTTATCATTAATATTAAAAAATGTATTAGGAATCTCATACTTACTTTTAAGAACTGAGATAAGAAAAACAGTTCTAAGAATGAAATCCAACATTTTCGTATTTATTCACGCATATTCCTCTTCTTTTAATTACTATGTATATTATGTACAACACAGGAAGATACGAACTTTGAACTTGATGACATGTGTTATCAATATCGTGTTCAATTTTATAGATGACATAGTTCTTGTAACAATGTGGCTTTAGATTAGTTTAACGATTACTGCGTAATCATATTTTTTTAGATTTATTACCAGTTCTCCAGTTCAACATTGCCCGCTTCCCCATGTCCCATTTTCAATATATTTCTCATTCCAATTTAACATTGCTCAACCCATAGTTTTGAAACGGTTAGAATTGAAAAAAAAAAAAAAAACATTTATAGATATTACAAAATTCGATATGTTGTGCCTGTGTGTTAGAGAGTAACCTCTTCTAAGCAGCATTATATCCAAAGATATAAGAGGAACTCATAACAAGTAATATCGAATTAAGAAACCAAATGCCACACGAAACGTTCTCCTAAAGTATTTTGAAGGAGCTACAAATTTGCCAACGCATTTGTTATGCAAATGAAAGAGCCTTAGTATATATGAATTTAAAAGCTGGTGCTACGACAAATATCGGTAAATGCTATATGACACATGTACATAGTTCGTGATCAGACAACATTGTGTTGGTTAATACCGTCGGGGAGGAAATGGACTGTGGGCAACCAGCAGTGACAACGTCTCCTAGTAGAATGATTCGAAATTCCTAAATGATATTTGACAGTTAAAAAATGAACAAAATATTCGTGTGTACGTGATTTTGAATTCGAAGTCCTTTACCCTATTTTACATTTCTCAATGCTCAATTGACGCATGCACCACTTCACATATCCCATTCCATATTGAATGAAAGGACGATGACCTATCTAGGTATTTTTACCTTTAAATACACTGTCTTATTTCGATATAATTCATCACAGAATTGAAAGTGTATGCATTTGTTATGAACTATAGCTGTATACTTAAAAAAACATATTTTGAGCTTTTATGAAATGATTACTTAAATGTGTCCCCATTATCCCTAAAATATCCGCTGATGTTGTATTTACAGTATTTTATGCAGTTAATGTTCTGGTTGAAAACATAAATTCATTTAGACTTAATTTGTTAAATACAATAGATCGACATACACAAAATATTCCTTAAAAAGCATTGACATGAAAAAAAATGATACACACAATATTCCCTAGACGTTTACAAGAACTATTTCGAAAAAAAATGCAAGGGCTTATTGGTTCGTGTAACCGAATACAACAGCTTCAGTTATCATGATCCCATACAGTAATCAAAGTACGTATATTTCAGTGTCAATCCATGTAAATCAGACAATGCTAATGGTAAGGGTGACTAGTTCTGCAGAAAACTCATCGAACAGATAGTGCTTTTAAGATATGCATATGCAAAATTATGAAGTAAATATGGTTCATCTAGCACAGAAGCATGAAGAAACAGTTCATTTATCTAACACTTAGTTCAACTGAATCGGAAATAACAAACACTTGCTACATGTGGGGGCCATGCGAAAACGAAAACATGGTATCACTGAACTTAGTGTAAAACACTAGAAAACAAGTCTTCCCTGTTGTGTAACTTTATTTAATCTTACGGACAAAAATTCTTCCCGAAGAATTGTTTTGAGTTCACTGTAACTACTCTTGTATATAGGGGTTGTGGCTTTTTGAAATAGTCAGTAAATACATCATACATTTTTTCGACCAGTCCATCTGAATTCAATCATCTGAAACGAATAATACATAACATGCATAATAATTCTAACCCCATTGAGAGTCATTTCTCAATATTTTGCAATATAGTTTTCTTTGGTGACATTTATTTTCCTTTAATAAAATAACTAAAATTTAAAACCGTGATCACTACAATTAAAAAAATATACGAAACAGACATAAATTTTGTGTAAATCCAAAGTTTCTTCTGAACAAAAAAAACAAAAATCAAACACGGTTATAACGCTGACATTTTCAACATTGTCGCAGTAATTGTTTATGTGGCAAAAATGCGTCAAAGAGACAAAAGCTGTTCAAAAATGCAAAAGCACAAAAAACAATCCATGCAGCGAAATGATCTCTATGATGTCTTAAACTTTACTTTCCATGTATGTCAGATATAGCTGACAATATGTGCCATAGAAATGATAGTTAATGGAAGGAGTACATTTTGCCAACGATAAGATACTGAACGAAACATAAGTTGCAGCTTGATAACAGCTATATAGTGTAAGAACTTGGTTTTTACCATTTATTGAAGATCATTCACTTTCTTATTTTCAATATACGCATATCTAAACTGTGTCGTTTTCGGATCAAATAATTAAGTTTACATACCGTATTTTTTTCTTTTTTTTTTTTGTCCCTTTCTATGTTGTTTTGTTTTTTCTTTGTTTGTTTGTTGCTTTTTTGTTTGTTTATTTGTATGCTTACCTGACGTCTTGATATATGAATCATTGTCCATATAACTCCTTCTGAACATGGCGTCGTTGTTAAACTTCCATGGTATCTTTAGTAGCGTTTGGTTGATGGGAGTAAATCGCTTAGTCTAAAGACTTTAATTTAATTTTTGCATCTGTCATGATAAATAACATACCGATGTTACGTATAAAAAAAACATCAAGACATTGTAGAAACCGTCAAAATCTCGTTAACGCTAAACACTTAACGTTTTGAAAATGGCTATCCGATGTGATCTTGGTGATGGTAGCTTATAAAGTTACTTTTTTTTATTTTGCATATCTAAAAGTTATAATATGTATATGGATGCAAAGCTATCGTTGACATGTGCCAAGTATTTTCAGGATATACTTGCCATGGATTCTCTACCATAGTTTTGTTGTATTTTTTGCGATTACCAGTCTTTTTATTGGTATAAAATTAGTATTAACTGCCAAAGATATGTTTTTATTCAGTTATTCAAGTCTGTTTAAGGGCATAGTTAATAAAGCTTTCATTCAAATGTTGATAATTGAACGATTTTCAAACTGATTTGATAATCGAAAAAAAAGTGACTGATGTAACGAAAAACGTATAATTCTACCATTCTTTGTATAAGTTCATATTCATGAATTATATTTGACGTTTCAACAAAGGTTTTTCACAAGTTTATAAGTTAATATGTTTTCACTTTGATTACTACACAATAAAAGTGTGTAAGATAATTTGCTTGTATATATATGCCCAGCATTATAAGAATACAATTCGGTAAATTCATATTAAACATCATGTAAATCTGTAGTTTGTCTCGATTTTTTATCTTAGTTTCGGAGAATTTATTCAGAAATCGCATCTACCACCAAAGAACTTGATATGAAGGATTCTACAGACACTGTGAATCACCTTATATCTTGATCTACAACTTCAGATCGATGGTCAGGGAATACTAATGACCAAACTACACGAAAAACGCAATGACTTATCATTTCGTATTGTCAACTTATTTTTTATCTGTGGCAACATCCCTTCAGCACCTGCATGTGGAGTTTTCATATCTCAACTCATACGTTTAGCCAGAGTTTGTTGTAAATAAGCAGAATGTTTCTTACAATTATACTTCTAGAACAGGGTTGTGTTGCTGGGAATTGAAGTCTTCACTACATAAGTGTTATGGTCGATCATAAACCCGAACAGTGTATCCATCTGAAGCATGAGAGCTGACTTTTTTATGAGAAACTTCGTGGATGTTTCTAGACAATAGAGGACGCTTACCCCACCGGTGCACCTGATTCATGCTCCCATTTTTAGATGAGCCTGAGATGCTTCGTACGTGTTATTTTTGTTAATGTACGTGTTTGTTACGGGTGTTACTTTTTTCCCGTCTGGTCCTTGTCCCTGGATTACATTCTTTGAAATCTTGGTTCCCAAAACCCCTAATTATACCATTGAGTGTATTGAAAAAATAAAAAGCATACAATGAATGCAGGTTTTGTATCAGCATATTCGTTTTTACGTATGTTGTTTATTATGTAAACATGCCAAATTACCTGAACAACGTGATCTTACCTTTGCGTCTTATTATTCGAAATTGACTTACAATAGGTTCATAAAATCGATTAAAATATCCAATCCACAACATGGATCTGTATATATGTTTACACAACACTACTCTCGATTCTGTCCGACTTTTAAATCAAAATACAAATATCATTGTTATTAAGTTATTTTTCATATTAAAAATAGTTTTTTTTTTTTCATACAAGTACAATAAATTAGAATTTTAATTTACAAAGTAATCTAGTTCCTCCATTTTTAGCAACAATGACCATTTACCTTAAACCGGAATCCAAGAACAGCTAATCCATTCTTTATACCTAGAGCCTCACCCACGTGATTAAATCTTTTCATATGTGTAACTGCATGCATCTGAAAGAAATTTTAGTTTGGAGAATGTCAACTGGAATTACAATTTACAAAAATGAACAATTTTTTTTCTTACAAGTACGTACGGAAGCTGTCACAAGAGGATGCTTTATCTTATCGGTATAGCTTCTATAGATAACAGGTACATACACTTTATTGAGAAATACACTGACATCATTTTATTTTTAAGTTGATGGCGGATGACAATCAATAACGTTGCCCGCATTTTTAAACATTGCGGAGAATAAGTCAAAAACATACTTTTATTTCTATTTCAGAAACAATTATAGAAAACAAAAAAAAAAAAAAAACAGTCTTAGTTTGTCATTCTTTTGTTGCTTTTTCGAGATTAAAACGATATAGATTGCGCATGAAAATTCGTACTTTGCAAGAGATCGGAGATCGGAGCAAAAATGATTATCATTACGAAAAAAAAATGCCCTCATCTTACCATAGCTCATATTGGAAATGTGTTATATATTACTGTCATGAAGACTTCGTCCTCTATTAAATTTCTTAAATACTATTTTTACTAGCGTCTTTATTGGTTCTATATTTTAAATAAAAATACCACCCTGATGTGTTTTGTTTTAATTCCTGTCTACCTACCTCCAACGGATATGCCTTTCCATTACACAGATATTCAGACCCATGTTAGTTTCTTGATCCCCAATTAAAATGAAGTGTTTCTGCCATATAACTTCCTGGTGATTCCCACTATAAACCTTCAACTGCTTTTCTGTCAGCTTAAGATGGACTTATATGATGAGAAAAAACCAAAAGAAAATGTGCCGATTTATACTTTTTCACGTTATTCTAGTTAAGCGAACATTTTATAGAAGAAAAGGAATTAAGAATAAGTTTTTGTAGAAAACATTCAGAATGGGAAACATCAGAAACATGAATGCCAAAAGCAAACCCATCTGACAATACAAATTCGCTCAAAAAAGCTTTCTCTATTTGAAATGACCATTATAACTTGATACTTACATAATCAGATTTGCTCAATTTTTTTTCAATACAATGTCAGAAAGATGAGGTTTTTGACAGAGTTATCTGCCCTTGAAATGTTCATTTTCTGTATATTTAAATGGCATTACAACTCAATTTACCACAATGATTTGGAAAATATAGGGTTTTGTCCTTGATTCTGATGGTGCAAGTAGACAAATTAAATTTCAGAATACCATGCTTTACCCTCCGCTTGGTTATTACAACTTGCACTTAAAGGCTTTTTTAATGACCTAAAATATACCTGAAAAATAAAAACCACGTATTAAAATTTTGGATGAAATGTTTCTCATAACTTCAGAATGGGAAATATGGGAAAATCCCTCAAAACAAGAAGTTAAATTGAATGGCTTATTTATGTAACGTACGTGTGGACAGATAAATTGGGTCCAATAAACAACAACTCATTGAAAAGGAGTAAAATGATTTTTTTCAAGTTACCACATATTGTGTCTTACCAGAATGTCCATCGTTAGAAAGAACCATTTTTATATCTCGAGTGTTTTTAAATCGCAGCAAATCAAATGGCTGTAACGACTTGTCAAGTTTAATAACATTTGTCCAGAAGTCCATCGGAGACTGCTCATGGCCATTGCATTGTGGGAATATAGTTCCCCATCGATCTTCTTCTGCAATGAATGTTAAAAAACAAATAAAGCCCTTCAACGAGTGGTAGTTATGGTTGAAATTGGAAGTTTATAAACGTTGATCATCGAATCAATCCATGTCATTTAAGAGTATTGATGAAAATGTAAAATCCGTGCATGTATTAGGACATGAGACTTGAACGGGCTTTTGGTGATGATTTGTTTTAAAGAAATATGATATTAGATTCATGCACAACGAGAAAAAAAAACATTATTCAGAAACAATTCACAACAACAAGAAAAAAAGCAAAACAAAACACAAAAAAGAAATAAAAAACAAAACAAAAATCAAAAAAACAAAAAAACAAAAACACTACGGATATTTAACAAAGTTACTTCAAATTATGGGAATATAGTTTCCTACCTTTTTTCTGAGTCGATCACTTCATGTCACTTTTGTTTTGTTTTGCTTTGTTTTTGTTTTTGTTTTGTTTTTGTTTTTTTTTATTCTTGTTTTGTTTTTGTTTTTGTTTTTGTTTTTGTCATAATTATTTTCCGTGTAAAGCTTTAATTTCCTTTTCCTCGGTGTTTCGATACTATATTTTTTTTTAATAGGTTAGCTACTTTTATGTTTATATCGTCTTTGTTTCATGTATTAACGTTCTTGCTACAAAATGTAGGTATGTGGATTTTGACGTGTCTGAATTGTACCATTGGGCACGCCAACGTAATTTTATTTTGCCGATATGATTCATTGGAGTTTAATTAAATATGTGATAGAGATGCAATTACCGCACTTTTGTAGACTGTTTTATCTTTGATACTAATTTATAGCACACCCTCTATGATCCATCAACATGACCAGTAGTTACTTAATAAATGCAATGTATAATGATAATACTCTGTTTTTAAGGTTTATTCTTTTTAGTGCACATTATAACTGATCAAAGTTGATAATGATTTTCTAATGGTATTAATGACAACAATGAACTCAAGGCATTCATGTTGTTTTAACATTGCACCATGATTACAAAAAATGCAGACGTTTTCTTACCGCATTGTATCAAGGATGTCCGTATTAATACTCCAAACAAGCTTAAAATATACGTCGTTTAATGAAGTTTTGCAAATAGATTTCAGTTCACACAAATGTTTTCCAACTGTATAATCAATAAAAATAGTACGAAATTATCGAGTGATTAAATAAAAACAGATTTCTTAAATATGATTTTGTAACATTTGTTCATTAGATGGCCATGAAACCTTCATAATTTTTTATACAAAAAGATCAAATTACAAAGTATTAACATGAAAATACTGTTATACACAAGCGTCCTTTACGTGATGTAAAGGAGTCGCATAAAGGGTAAATCTATCATTATTTAAAAAAAAACGTGAACTCATATTGTCAATTGGGATCTTGCCATTAAACACATTGTGTGACCAATTTCAATAAGTTATCAAAACTTAATTGAGTGATAAGTAAATCAAATAATTAAATTTTGTAGTCCAACTTAGTTCATAATAGCATTATTTAATCATTTGCATGATAAAAATGCACGAGCATGCCGTAATGCACTTTCAATCAGCTTCTGGCACTTTCTATTGCTTGAAAATAGCCAAGCGTTGATGATGAACCATATCCATTCTAAATATAACATTTTCATGTGACGAAAACAGGTGATGTATGTATTGTTTCGTTTGCACTTACAGTTTACTTATATGTTTTTGAAGTCTTTAGGGGCAAGTATTTCGCCGTTCCTGTGTAGAATATTGTTTTGGGGAGTACTTCAGTCTGACCAATCGTACGATATTTTCCTCGTCGTTCATTGGAGACTAATGTATAGCCTTGAGGTAACAATTTTCCTCCCGTTGGGGTTGTTTACTTTTTTACATACTCACCATATGCAAACACACGAAAAAAATACCAAGGGTTCTTCCTGAATGTTTATGTAAAAATTTACACTTCGTAACAATTTCGGATTTTTTCTAACACATATGCATATTGTGGTGGCTTAGTACATGTACTTTAAACTTACTGAAACATTAAAAAATAATTTTAAATTTTTTGTTAACATTGTAAGGGAACCAAGGATATAGCGGTAATCAACAAAATGTTATCCAGGGACAAAGGACAGAAATGGAAAACAGACATACACAACAAAGAACATAAAGTAAATAAAATCATACACACAAAGTAACAAAAGCGAATGAGCAACTCAGACTCCACTAAAAACTGGGAGCATGGACCAGTTGCTCCAGTAGGGTAAGCGCCCTCTGCTTTTCTAGAAACACCCGCCGAGTTGCTCATAAAAAGTCAAGTCCGGGGTAGACAAACGAGGAAAGGAAAACTATGACCCGTTGAATAAATCAGTTTTATGGTGCAGATGGATACACCATAACGATCCAAGAGTTCATGATGACGACCATAAAACGTCTGTAGTGATGACTTCAATCTTGTAGCAACATAACCCTGTTCCAGAAGACTATTTGTTAGAGTTCTAGCGCAATACAAAACGTCTGCGTAGTTTCGGCGAGCTCTGGCATAACGTATGAGTTGTGATATGAACACTCCATACGCAGGAGCCGAAGGGATAAAAACAAACGTTTATTAATCCTGACGCATAATCAAGTACTACGTAATTGGTGTTTTAATTATGTAAGTTTTATTCAATACTAGTAGTGGGTGAATCAAATTAAATAATATGTTTGCTTTTTGATGATACATTAGAATTAATGACAAGTTGAACAACAAGTTAGTTTCATAATTAAGTTTAAACACTTTATTAAGATAGAAAATAACCTATTACGATTAATGGCAAGTTTAGCAATAGACCCCAGGTTATTATATTTGAAGTTAATTTAATAATACATTTTAGTCACTTACTATATTTTTAGCCAAAACGGAGTTTTTGATTCAACAGTTTAATCGTCTATGGCTGTATGATAAAGTTTTCAAAATGCAATTAAAAATCAAAAAGCAAGAAAAAAAAAACCTGTAACACATTTGACATCATCGCATTGCGACGATCAACACCAAAATTAAACTGTACTGTTCAGCCCTAATCTTCTTTTTACAATGTAATATTTCTTAATTTCTGTATAACTTATACGCCGTCTTTTGGTCTTCGAAATATCTTTTTAGAAACACATAAATATATGTATATATATACAGGGATATTTTTATTTGTGAACTGAACTTAACGAAACAAAGGGGAATAACAAAATTGTTGAAATAAAAGGCAAACACTCGACAAAAAATACAAACGGCAATTTTAAAGCCAATAAGTTGGAAAAAAATCGCAAATGTCCACACGTTAAAGCTGACCTGAACCAGGAAGGAATTCCATTTTGATAAATTTCGAAGCAAACAATTGAAGTCCACACAAGCTGTTTTAGTCCAGTAGGATTCATTTCAGTATCTATATTAATTTGTTTGTTGTATCAAACACGACAGAGGAGGATAATGCCAATTCAATAACTAAACTAGTTATGTTGAACTAGACATTTTGTTTCGAAATCATTACATTGAATATTCAACTAATGAGTTATCAAGGGAACAAAGATTCCAGCGGAAATCCAACGAATGTAATCAAGGAACAAAGACCAGAAATAGAAAACAGACACAAACAACATAGAACATGAAATAACCAAAATAATACATACAAAGTAACATAATTAATGGAGCAATCTCAAACTCAACTGGAAACTGGTTGCAAGGACTAAATGCACCGGTAGGGGAAGAGTCCTCTGTTTTTCTAGAAACACCCAAGTTCCACATAAAAAGTCAAATCCGGGGTAGACGAAAGAGGAAAGAAAAATATTACACGTTGAACAAATCAGTTTTCACAATAATCCGTCATCTATATAGCTGGAAACTGAGAAAAAAGGATCTGGCGAAACGATGTTCTTTCTTACGGATGAGATCAACTATAAAAGCAGTCTCATAAGAGTGAAGGAATAGGTCACCAAGTGGAAGAGCACATTTGTTCCCTTTGGAAAGCCGACCGTTTGTTAAAAAACAAATCCACCACACTGTTCTGTATATTTGGAAGTTGATTTTGAATTATTTTTTCATCAAGAAATATAGACTTTTACCAAATTAATTAAAGATAACACATATCAAAGAAATGTCATTTCACGAGTGTTCTGATTATGCATACCTGTGAATTTTTTATTGAGAAGCACGCGTTTGTTATATACGTTGAGGGAAAGGAACAATGTGATGTAAAAACTCTTTCATACATTGGAAAGCTTAAAGTACTCCTTTGATTTTTCGCTTATTTCAGACTACCTGAAATTGATGGTAATAAACTTGCACTTATGCAATGAATCATGAATGTATACTTAGTATAGAATAAGTCTTTTTCGTAAATTATGAACTGTACAAATGAGAAACAGCCTCATAATTGCCAGACTGGATATGAGTTTTTACTTCTAAAAACTTATTTTTTGTTTGTCTGAATGGTTATGTTCACAGCTTTGACTTATGTTACAGTATAATTATTGTTAGATTTAGGCAATTGTATCAAGCAATCAAAACAAAAGAAATTTTTGATCACCTAGAAAAATGTTCATTAACGTGACTGGTTAAAACAGGTACCTTAAAATGTGGGCAACTTCTTTTTTAAATTGTCAGATGTAATGTCCTCAGACAAGCAATAATGTGTTTTGAATACATATATTATACTGAGCAATACAAATGTTTACTCAAATGTAGGATGAAGCCTAAATGAAGACAAATATAATAATCCAATAGTATAACTTGATGTTTTGGTCTATCTCGGGATGCTATACTTTGAGATTGTTTCTTGTATGAAATGTATTAATCATTAACGTGGCCAATATACAGTACTGGTATGGGTAAAACGTCCGATTCTTTGGTATATTGGGGATCGGAAATTGGATATGGTAGATGGGAAAGAGGATGGGGGTATTTCTTGGTTGGATGTGGGTATTGAATGCAGAAAATGGGATAATCAGTGTTTAAAGTATTTCTTGATATCAAAATATATTAAATTTGATTGAAAATGACAGTTTTAATGTTGAAGAATTTCAAAATGGAAAATTTTGATTTGAAAATGTAAGTGTTCAATACGAAGTATGCATTGGGATTCTATGGGGGATTACTATATGGGAATAGGGAATCCTCAACGAAGAACCAGGATAGGACAGGGGGATATTATATATAATATGCTATGTAAGTTAGTACCACTCTAGAGCTGTATCCAACATTCTTCACATGAACATACGATTTTATCGATGAAATTAATCAAGATTGTCTCTCCTTTATCGCAAAAATCAAATAGATAGGTTGCGTTCGTATGTTATGTCAACACACAAGAATTCTCCCTTAAAACATTATTGAAGATCTATGCCTATATATAAAGACAGGATTGCTTGTAGTTTTACTATAATAAGCAAACATGATAAATGCCAAAACATGGTATTAAAAGAAATATCTATAATGTAAAAGTTCCTTTAAAGAGGTAGACCTAGGGTAAGGGACACAACTCTTGCAAATCATTGGAACGTTTCTTTTTAGCATTTGACATCAATATCATGTAAGGATCAAAGCAACTTTGATTGATTCCATTCTATTTCAAATGAAAGCTTAATAGTGTTTTGTGAAATTGAATATGACACAAACATTTCACCGATTTCTATAGTTATGTTCCTTACCCTAAAGCAAATCTTTAGCCGTTCTGTCTGCGGAACTCGAACTCGTACTGCTAGTATTGGTATTGAATAAATACTTATTTAGCTATGAAGATTTAACAAAATGTGTGCTGTTCCATATACGTGAGAGAATAAAAATATTATTTGACAAGGTCTGACTGAAATTGTAGAAAATATTTTAATGTTAAGGCTAATGATAAGCAGTCATGAAAATATTTCTATAAACGGTGTTTGAAACGGATAAGCGAGTACCCAGATGAGACATGCAAAAAAGTGAAAAAAGATTTTTGGACAAGAAATTTAAATTTACGCATTAATATTTAATCAGTAATTTTTTACGACCAAGAATTACAGACTTCAACATTCCCAATTTAGACTTTCAATCGAACATAAGGAACATTTCTTACATTCTTATGAACATGTATTTAGCTTAAAGCTATGGCTGGATTAACTTGATGTATTTTTTTCAGATTTTGGGATTTTTATAATAGAAGATTTGCCCCTCTTAACTCTATTTGGGGTTCATTTGACACAGGAAGCACCTCTAAACAATATATTACACGAACAAGCTCAAAGTCGTGACAATTTAAGGTATTAGCAAGGGTGGTGAGTGGGGTTGTTGAACAGCAAGTGGTACATTGGAGGAGGATTAATTAGTTAATATTTCAAAATATTCCCAACTTTTTAAACAGACTATTCTATGATTGGTTTAATGAAACAGCAGAAATAAAGGGGACTGAGATTTGTTGCAGAGGATATATTCAATGTTAAAATTCAACATTAATTCCTTTTACTATATTTTTACCGAGAAGTGTCAATTTCTTATTTTCATGCCACGGAAATACCGTTCCTGCTGGTCATCATACTTCATCCATTCAGATTTTTAACTATTACTTTTTTTCACACGAAATTTGTTGTTAAATTCAATTTGGCCCTACAATGCAGACCATGTTTGTAAATGCAAATTGAATCTTTAAGAAAGCGGAGTTATAAAGTAAATCATTTATTTTCTTATTTATTAGTTTCGTATTATTGAGAATATTTTTAAATAGTGTACAGTGGCTGGTATTGAACATTGTCTAATTTAAAATGACTTAATCGGGAGAGGAACCGTATTATGGAGGCTCACTGGTCTAAACATTTGCGCCCACTTCGTAAATGCCTGTGCCTTCTAATTGCGCCCATTTTGTCGTAACTTTCTTTTGTTAAGATATGTATCAAAAGTTATACTAATGACTCTATTCTATTGGAAACCTAAACTATATACAGACCACTTGTACAGAAAATCGATATTATATGCAGGTTACTTTGAGGGGTAGCGATGATATAATGTAATGTTTTACAAACTGTATAACTCAAAATTTGTGTGTTGAATTGATTTGTTGAATTCCTTTCGATCTCATAGAATACTTATCTATTATTTACACTATTTAAAATGTTGTCTGTTTTGTCTTGTATTTTTTAGCACTGTCTGTTGGGTCTGTACATGACTTTCTTGAATTTTCATAAAATTGTGTAATGTGTTTTTTAACATATTATATTCAGACACGTAGTATACTTGTTTACAATTAAAATGCAATAAAATATGTTCGTTATTGACTGAAGTGGCTGAATTTTGTCAAAAAGGCACGTATGACTAACAAGTGCTTAAAGATGTTAAATCAATTTCAAATACCCGGGACTTCAAATGGTCCTCATGAAATACATGCATCAGTAACCTTTTTTATATAAAATGGCTAGGCAGGGAAAACATGCACACACAACAACGAACATATATTACCAAAAAATACGTAAAAACAAAGTAATCAGCAATTCGTTCTAGAATAATGGTCCAAGCATGTGTTCATTGTTTCTTGACACTGGTATAAAGACAAATTGACAGTACGGAATTAAAAGTAATCGCCATTGTTGTATAGTTTGGTCAATAGTTTTTCTTTCACATCGATCCTCGTGTTAAGGTCAAGATATGTGGCCGACTCCACATGTTTGTATTATCATTATTTTTTTAACAATGAAACTAATGAAAATTATTTTATTGCTATGTTGAATTTAGGTTTTTCACAAATATATAATTTCTTGTTACAACATGTGTCATCGTCCCAACGAAAGTGTTCATTGTTCCACAGTTGTACACAGTGTTGTTTATATGTGTAATTATTTGGCTCTCCAGGATTCCAATTTTGATAGTCAATTGGAGTATTGTCAGATATCCATGAAAACGAGTTTTCATTGTAGCGGTCGTTGAGTCCAATCCAAGAGGTCTCTGTTTCTGTATACTGAATGGCACATAAGTAAAAGTGATTTAGCCAGATCAGTAAGGATATCACAAAACAAGTAATAAACTGTGAGCTTAGATAGTTATCAAAACATATTTCAACAATTTATCAAATCATAAATTAGAATTCAAAAAATTTGCCAACTGTGTAAAAAGGTTGATTTTGTTGCTTCTCTCTTCACACGACTGTATTCTTTATTTCTACATGCATCGAAAACTTAAATATTTTTTTTTTCATGGTTACGTCATAAATTTACACTAAAATACCAGAATTATCGGTACTCTCTTCACATATCATTCGCAACAATTCATATTTTCAAATAAAATTTCAGTTCATTTAAATGAATATTTCTTACAATAATGTTGAATGAACCCAACAATCCTACTGTTCTCAGTGTTTGATTCAATCTTCGCAAGATTAATCTTCATTCGCTGATATTAAGCCTACAATGACAAACATATGTCGTTCAGCCTACAATGAAAAACAAATATTATTCAGCCTACAATTACCAACAAATATCATTCAGGCTACAATGACATACAAATGTCATTCAGGCTACAATGACACACAAATGACATTCAGCCTACAATGACACACAAATGTCATTTAGGCTACAATGACACACAAATGTCATTCAGGCTGCAATGACACACAAATGTCATTCAGGCTGCAATGACAACCAAATGTCATTCAGTTTCCATGACAATATGCCATTTGTATATGAATTATATTTGAATTTCGATGATTACCTTCCACATACCAGTCTCGAATGACAATTCTGATACAGATACATACCTATTCATTTCATTTTTTACACAGTAAGATGTTTAAGAAGACGCAATTTCTGTATGTTATTATCTTCATTCTTTTGATTTCCGCTATAATCTTGGTTCCTTTGATTACACTGTGACAACCTTACTTTGACAGTTGAAATATTAACGATATGTTGTATTTTATTTTATTTCTTTCAATTCATATGAAAAAGGATAAAACAATACAACAACAAGGCAATATGTGACACTTAAAACTAAATATACATTTAAACAGATTGTTTATTCGTTGAAGATGTTTATTAACCATAATAAATCCCGAAGTGTTATTTGTTATTGTCTGTTAAAACGTACTACCAATGTCAATTTACTTTTTTTCGTAATTTGAAAAAAATATCTGTATCGAATTATTAATCCTATCTCCTATCAAATACTCAATCATGTAATTTATTTCTTTGTATAACATAGAGTTTGGAATTTTGAAAGCATATATACATTTTCATCTAGGTGGGGTTGTTGTCTCTTTGACATATACACTATACATGTTCTCGTTATACTGCGTTAGTGTGAGAGAGGTGTAATTACTTTCTTCTATTGTTTGCAGATCATACAACGTACAGTTGTATTGTTTCATAATATATTTACTTATCATTTATTCTTGACTCCCCTCGATGATTCTCTACTTTACCTGGCTTGCCTTCCAAGTAGCAAATGTATCACATAAGAAATAGCATTAGTGTGTGAGTGTCATCCATCCGTGTCCGCAACCTCTTTGTGAAAATAAAATATAAATAAGAAAGCCGTATCACAGGGTATGGTCAATTGATAATTCAATGCATAATTATTGGTCATCATAGAGACAAGGCATTGAGTCGTTGCGTTTGTCATGATAAAAAAAATTCCCTTTTTCCATTTAAGATACAAATAAATAAAAGGCAGGCCGATGCTTTTGCTTCTTGATTTATTCAATTCGTACTTTGTAAATATGGGAAAAAGTATCAAATAAAATGAATGAATTGTCCTTAATATTACATCTTAACATCTGTTCATGATAACACGTTGTTGTGTCATTAAATTATATCCGAACAGACCGGTCATTTGCCATTTATGAAAATGTTTACAGTGAAAATCCAATGATAAAAGCCAATAAAATATTCAAATTTTGTTCCGAAAATCATGAAGAAGTTAATAAAATAATAAAATTTCACAAATAGTATTACCTTGATTACTGGTTTGGTGGGTAAGGCCTTGAGACGCCCAGAACGAAAATAAGAAGATTGCAACCATCTGAGATTCCATGGTCGTTGTATCTTATCGAAGAAAATTATTACCAATTGCGACACAGGGCACGCAACTTTACTTGTCCGACGTATTTATATACTTGTTCATATGATACGTGATAGTGAGCTCGTTACAAGTGAGTCTTCTATTGTCTATTCATCTTACAACAGGATCTTCTAAATATATACATAAGGACAATATAATCTTAAGGTAGGAAACATATGTATCTTTATCTCGATAATTAAGTGCACCGAGGATTTTAAAAGCAATATAGCTTTCACCGAGGGCTTTTTTTTTTGCACAAAAGAAGGATTTGATAAAGGAGAACTGAATTGCCTTATATAAATGGATCCAGTAAATATCAACTTTATAAAAACTGCTAAAGATAAAATATGTCGGAAAGAAGTGGCTTAAATATCAATATAATCAGTTTCCGTATACATTCAATAATTTTAGATTTGAATGAAAAAGAAATCAAGACTTAGTAAAAAATGCAATTCAAGAAAATGTCGTGAATTAAATTTAAATTTAATTTAATTTAACTTTCTACGTTGTTACATGCGTAAACACCATAGATGTATTGAAACTGTGGTTCATACGTGCATGTAGCTTAAACAATTTAAATGCTCTTAAGCGGCTTTTTTTTTACCTTACTCTCGAATATCCCGATCTGAATAGGTTTGTTGAATTATATATGAATAAAGGTGCCTGTTCTTCATCAAATTTCAAAAGTTTAGTATCATGATTTATACACGTGAATGCTTTAAATACGACGGACGTGGTCTAAGTATTAACATATGGTACATCATGGTAAAAACTACTGCTGTAATGGCAATAAGGCAAGTGAGGCTAAACCGAGACATGTTGAAGAGCTTGTCTTTTGTTTACATCGCTTCTACAATCTAAACACAAATGATACAATTCGTTAGTTTACAAGAACATCAGTATTAAGATAATCTTATTATTTTCGGTTCCAATTTTTCAATTTCAGGGACTGAATTAATTAATCAGCAAGATTCAGCACATACACTCCTTGCTACATTTAGATTTCCTGCATACACGATACCTAAACCCACGCTAAACGCTCACAAAACGAACGATAAACGAACGCTCCCAGCGACAAACGATGAAAAATGATAATATTAATCAATAATGACGAAAGAAAAAATAGAAAATAGAATAAATGAAAATATTCAAATTAATAAAAGCCAAAAAAAATAACAGCTGAATCACGGAAATAATCAAAATTCAATAATAAAGTATAAAACTAACGAACGCTTCTATCGCGCGTTTAAACCGAGGCAAAACGATGTGTAAACGCACGTTGAACAAGCCACTACATGACATTTATACCTTGAATGATACATGTTTCCTTATTGCTTACCTGGAATGTAATTGCATATGCCTTCATATAATATTTTTAAGCTAAAATAAAAAAAAATAGTATGGTTCTACAGAGAAAACATATTGTTGATGACTTAAACTTATTTTTAACTAGATTTTTTCAATACGGCGAATCACTTTTAAAATAATAATTCCCCTGCAAACTATACATAATATTTCCACAAAAAATTCAATTGCAAATAGTTTAATTGAAATGTTATATCACCCTAATTTATTTATCATATAGCTTCTTACCGTACAACGAATTCATAATTACATTAATTTCAGTAAATTGGGATACTAAATAGCGAAATAGTTCGTTATTAATCCCTCAAAAAAGCAAACCAAATTGTTTTGATGCCAAGAAAAAATAATCAAGAGAACCAAAATTTGAGCGGAAATCAAAAGAATATATTCAAAAATAAAGAATTGTCAGGGAAACAGAACACACAATAAAGATTATAAAGTAATCAAAATAATACCCAGAAAGAAAAGAATGGAAATGAGCAACTAAAACTCAACATAGCACCACGGACCAGGTCACCGACAGGGTAAGCGTCCTCTGCTTTCCAAGAAATACCCACTGAGTTGTTCATAAAAAGTTAAGCCCGCGGTAGAGGAAGGGAAACTATGATACGTTAAACAAACAGAAAAATGTTCATTTACGTGACTGGTTAAAACAGGTAGCTTAAAATGTGGGCTTCGTCTTGTCTTATTGGTCAGATGTCATGTCTTCAGACAAGCAATAAATGGTTTTGAATACATGTATTAGACTTAGCACTACAAATGTTTACCCAAATGAAACACGAAGCCCAAATGAAAACAAATATAATAATCCAAAAGTATAACTTGATGTTCTGATTTCATTCAGAGAGTTCCTTGTATGAAATGTATTAATCATTATCGTGGTCAATATACAGTACCTGTATGGATAAAACGTTTGATTCTTTGGTATATGAAAGATCGAAAATGGGGTATGGTAGGTGGGAAAATTGTATGGGGGTATTCCAGTTGAGTGTGGATATTGAATACGGAAAATGGGGTAATCAGTGTTTAAAGTATTTCTTGATAGATATCAAAATGTATTAAGATTGATTGAAAATAACAGTTTTAATGTTAAAGAGTAATCAAGGGAACCAAGGTTATAGCGTAATCAAAAGAATGTAATCCTGGGATAAAGACCAGACATGGAAAGCAGACATATACAACACAGAACATAGAGTAACTAAAACCACACATAAAAAATCACAAAAGCAAATGAACAACTCGGACTACACAAAACAAACTGGGAGCATTGACCAAGTGCACCGGTAGGGTAAGCGTCCTCTGTTTTTTTCTAGAAACACCCGCCGAGTTGCTCATCAAAAGGCACGTCCAGGGCATACAAAAGAGGAAAGGAAAATTATGATATTTTGAACAAATCAATTTTCTTGGCGAAGATAGATACACCGTAACGATCCACGAGTTCATGATGACGGCCGAAAACTTTTTATAGTGATGATTTCAATCTTGTAGCAACATAATCGTGCTCCAGAAGCCTATTTGTCAGAATTCTAGCGCGACACAAATAGTCTGCATAGTTTTGGCAAGCTCTAGCATTATGTATGAGTTGTGATATAAACACTCCATAAGCAGGTGCTGAAGGGATGTTGAGGAATTTTAAAATGGAAAATTTTGATTTGAAAATGTAAATATTAGATACGAAGTATACATTGGGATTCTATGGGGGATTACTATATGGGGAATAGGGAATCCTCAACGAAGAATCAGGATAGGACAGGGGATGTTATATGGTGTAAGATGTAAGTTAATACCATTCTAGAGCTGTATCCAACATTCTTCACATGAACATATGCTTTTATCAAAGAAATTAATCAAGATTGTCTCCCCTTTACCACAAAAATCAAATAGATAGGTTGCGTTCGTATGTTATGTCAACACAAAACAATTCTCCATTAAAACATTATTGATCAAAGCTTGATAGGGTTGGGTGAAATTGAGTGTGACACAAACATTTCACTGATTTCTAGAGTTATGTTCCTTAACCTAGGTCTACCTCCTTAAACTTCTTAAACTCCCTATGGTAACGTCATCGGAAAATGTGTTTTGAATTTCTGTTTCATTTCTCAGAAACAATAAATCTAAATCGGATAATAATACAAAATGGATGTTACTAATTACCCATTTAACAATCAAATTCAAACGCTAACTGAAACCAATGCAGAAAAAACTTATACAGAGTAATTCATTCAAACGACCTCATATAAAATAATATTTATTTGTATCTGTGTCACAAATTGTCGAAATTCCCATGATTTTAATATTTTACAGGTATATTTTCTGGAAAGTAATATTCATATATAGGCCATAATTGAACAAAAGAATCGATATGCCAAGTAGAAATGTAAATGTATAAAGTATTCACTCCGAATGTTACATATATATATTTATGTTAAATTAATGTTACTGGTGTGCTGTCTCTTATGTATGTGTAGATTACAAGTTGACTTCATCATATTCAGCAAATAGACTTAATCTACTTTAAGAACATGTTTTTGTCACAGACAAAAGTTTTCTCAAAGGTAGTATAATTTCAGACCAAATAGATAAAAAAAGAGAAGCAAAAACCTCAGGGCTGTTATTGGAGTTCTCTTTTATGGAAGAAACTCTATCTTCTTTTATATTGTTTGTTTTTATTTGTTTTAGTTTTTGGGTTTTTTTTTATATTTTTGTTGTTTTTGCTTTTTGTTTCTGTGATATGGTTGCCAATGAGAGAGTCATCAACCGAAAACCAAGTAACGAACAATTAAAATGAATAGTTTGAGACTTTTTGTATACATATCTCCAGTACCCTGATAAAAAAATGGACTCATGTCAGATTTTTTTTCTAAAGAGGTGGGTCCATCAAAGGAACCATTTTCTCTATCCGGTTTGGTTTTTAAATGTATTACTTCATTATTCAAAGGAAAGCTGGCTCGAATGTCGCCCAGTATGAAAAGGTCAGAACCTGACAGCAGATCGGACACTCTGTTGTCTTGTAAGAAAGTGGTGTCCCTAGATGGGAATCTTAGCACACTTACATCTGGTATGGAAGGTGCCCCGACCAATTCAAATAAAAATACCCAATCACACTTTCAGTCTGCAGACCATCTGTTCCAGTATAAAAATTCTGACTATTTTAAAATTATCGAACCATTTTCATCACTTTAAATGATATATTTGACTACAACGATGACGAACCACATTGCACCATATAAAAATGTGGTATTTAAAATTACAAAACATGCAACATTCTTATGATCGACTCTTACGTCTCCAGTTCATCTTACAAACAAAACCTTCTATACAAGAAGTCACGATGACAGAAGTTGCAAATCAACAAACTTAATATATGGATTAGAATGCAACTTATGTGGTTAAGTATATGTCGGAAAGATGCAAGAACGATTAACAAAAGAATGTGCGGTCGTCGTGCGGGAATTAACGCCACCAAATTCCCGATAGTTTATCAACACTTTAATCAACAAAATCATTCCATCCACTCTATGAAAATTCGTATTTTGGATAAGAAAATTTACCATATTACAAACAGTCCCGTTCTAAGTGAAATCTATCGTAGGGAAAGAGAGGAGTACTGGATACGCAGTCTAGGTACTGAAATACCTTACAGATGCAATGACAACATCAAAAGTATAGGAAACTTTTTAAGCCAATATAACAATAGCATAAATGTGATGAATTTATTTGACAAACTCCAAGACGGGAAATGAGTCATGGCCATCGCCACTATACGTCACCTAAGTTACATGATGTCTCCATAGATGCAAAGACAAATCCATAACAATTATTTCATATTCCTATACTTCACACATTGCATCCACAATGTTCAATTATAAAAGGCTATTGCAGAACCTCAAGATTGAGGACTTCAAGGCTAAACCACGTGACTGTTCTTGCAAAAACTCACCATTCAAATATGGTCCTTATGGTCAAGTCGTTACGGGAGATTTAACCATTATCGAAAACGAATTTCTGCGTAATATCCTTTCTAAAGGTCCCAAGTACCGTGAACCACGCTCCATGAATTGGAATTATAACTTTTAAGTTCTTATGGATGCCGTCGGGGACTATGCAAGAAAATGGATAAAACAAGAAGAAGAAGACATTGATTCTTTCATAGTGGTTAAAGGCCGTGAGGTCTTTAACTTTGAAACGAATAAACGTTTTAAGCAGGTCAATGAGTGCCAAGGCTACATCACTTTTCAAAGACCCCGATGTAGCAAAAACATTGTCTACTATGCATGACAAGTATGTAGTCATACCAGCAGACAAAGCCCAAAACAACATTGTTTTTGTCTGCAAAACGTTTTACATCCAATGTTTATTATCAGAGGCAGAAGTAGAAAATAATAGCAGTGATAAGACCCATACTGCTACCACACTCTCCAAAGATTTTGGAAAACCAAAAATCTGTGTTATCTTCTTTTGGTCTCTCTACCAAGGACGATGATTGTGATTTACCGCCCATGTACTGGATTCTTAAACTCAAAAAGAATCCATCCAAACAACGTTTCATAGCAAAATGTTCAGTTCAAGACTATTATCTGAATATAATAGCATTTAAACTTATAATTTTTCAACACTGTATACTTCTATACCCCATACTCAGTTAAAATCCCACTATTTGTCTAGTGTGGTGTTTTTCAACAAACGGTCGACATTCCAACGGGAACAAATTGTGCTCCTTTACTTGCTGATCTATACCTGCACTCTTATGAGGCTGATCTGATCCGAAAGAAAGAATATCGTTTGGCTAGATCCTGTAATCTCAATTTCCGCCATATAGATGTCGTATTATCTTTAAACAATCCTAATTTTGAGGATTTGATACATCGTATCTACCCCAAAGAACTTGAGATAAAGGATACTACAGACACTGTGAAGTCAGCCTCATATCTTGACCTACACTTAGGAATCGATGGTAAAGGAAACCTATTGACCAAACTTTACGACAAACGTGATGACTTTTCATTCAGAATTGTCAACTTTCCTTTCATCTGTGGCAACATCCCTTCAGCACCTGCGCATGGAGTGTTTATATCACAACTCAAATATTATGTTAGAGCTTGCCGAAACTATGCAGACATTTTTGTATAGCGCTATAACTCTAACAAATAGACTTCTGGAGCAGGGTTATGTTGCTACAAGATTGAAGTCATCACTACAGAAGTTTTATGGTCATCATCATGAACTCGTGGATCGTTATGATGTATCCATCTGCACCATGAAAACTGATTATTCAACGAGTCATAGTTTTCCTTTCCTTATTTTTCTACCCCGGACTTGACTTTTTATGAGCAACTCATCTCACTCTCTAGAAAAGCAGAGGATGCGTACTTTACCGGTGCAACTGGTCCATGCTCCCAGTTTTTAGTGGAGTCCGAGTTGCTCATTTGCTTTTGTTATTTTGTATGTATGATTTTAATTATTTTATGTTCTTTGTTGTGTATGTCTGTTTTCCATGTCTGGTCTTTGTCCCTGGATTAAATACATTCTTTTGATTGTCGCTATAACCTTGGTTTCCTTGATTATTCTTTCAAACACGATCGTTAATCTACAGTGTCATAAAAAATGGTTCCGAATAGCTTTTGAGCCAGTATGCAGATGACTCAACATTGATACAAGGTTTTAGAACTATAAAAAGAGTCCTTAATATGTTTTACTACTTTTCTGCTTGTCTGGACCAAATGTTACGGGTTTGATCAAGAAAGGCGAGTGATCTATCTTTATTACCTTGTAAACAACTTCCCTGTAAAAACAAACCCGAAAAAATTCAGATGTTGGGATTAATGATGATTACGAAATCCTACAAAACATAAGTAAACGTGTTGGCGAAATATGGATTCGACTTAGATAGGTCGATCCACTGTCATTACATGTAAAAAAGAATGTAATCCGGGGATAAAGACCAGGCATGGAAAGCAGACATATACAACACAGAACATAGAGTAACTAAAACCACACATAAAAAATCACAAAAGCAAATGAGCAACTCGGGGTACACAAAAAAACCTGGGAGCATTGACCAAGTGCACCGGTAGGGTAAGCGTCCTCTGTTTTTTTCTAGAAACACCCGCCGAGTTGCTCATCAAAAGGCAAGTCCAGGGCATACAAAAGAGGAAAGGAAAATTATGATATTTTGAACAAATCAATTTTCTTGGCGAAGATAGATACACCGTAACGATCCACGAGTTCATGATGATGGCCGAAAACTTTTTATAGTGATGATTTCAATCTTGTAGCAACATAATCGTGCTCCAGAAGCCTATTTGTCAGAATTCTAGCGCGACACAAATAGTCTGCGTAGTTTCGGCAAGCTCTAGCATTATGTATGAGTTGTGATATAAACACTCCATAAGCAGGTGCTGAAGGGATGTTGAGGAATTTTAAAATGGAAAATTTTGATTTGAAAATGTAAATATTAGATACGAAGTATACATTGGGATTCTATGGGGGATTACTATATGGGGAATAGGGAATCCTCAACGAAGAATCAGGATAGGACAGGGGATGTTATATGGTGTAAGATGTAAGTTAATACCATTCTAGAGCTGTATCCAACATTCTTCACATGAACATATGCTTTTATCAAAGAAATTAATCAAGATTGTCTCCCCTTTACCACAAAAATCAAATAGATAGGTTGCGTTCGTATGTTATGTCAACACAAAACAATTCTCCATTAAAACATTATTGATGAAAGCTTGATAGGGTTGGGTGAAATTGAGTGTGACACAAACATTTCACTGATTTCTAGAGTTATGTTCCTTAACCTAGGTCTACATCCTTAAACTTCTTAAACTCCCTATGGTAACGTCATCGGAAAATGTGTTTTGAATTTCTGTTTCATTTCTCAGAAACAATAAATCTAAAACGGATAATAATACAAATTGGATGTTACTAATTACCCATTTAACAATCAAATTCAAACGCTAACTGAAACCAATGCAGAAAAAACTTATACAGAGTAATTCATTCAAACGACCTCATATAAAATAATATTTATTTGTATCTGTGTCACAAAATGTCGAAATTCCCATGATTTTAATATTTTGCAGGTATATTTTTTTCTATTTTCTGGAAAGTAATATTCATATATAGGCCATAATTGAACAAAAGAATCGATATGCCAAGTAGAAATGTAAATGTATAAAGTATTCACTCCGAATGTTACATATATATATTTATGTTAAATTAATGTTACTGGTGTGCTGTCTCTTATGTATGAGTAGATTACAAGTTGACTTCATCATATTCAGCAAATAGACTTAATCTACTTTAAGAACATGTTTTTGTCACAGACAAAAGTTTTCTCAAAGGTAGTATAATTTCAGACCAAATAGATAAAAAAGAGGAGCAAAAACCTCAGGGCTGTTATTGGAGTTCTCTTTTATGGAAGAAACTCTATCTTCTTTTATATTGTTTGTTTTTATTTGTTTTAGTTTTTGGTTTTTTTTTATATTTTTGTTGTTTTTGCTTTTTGTTTCTGTGATATGGTTGCCAATGAGAGAGTCATCAACCGAAAACCAAGTAACGAACAATTAAAATGAATAGTTTGAGACTTTTTGTACACATATCTCCAGTACTCTGATAAAAAAAATGGACTCATGTCAGATTTTTTTTTCTAAAGAGGTGGGTCCATCAAAGGAACCATTTTCTCTATCCGGTTTGGTTTTTAAATGTATTACTTCATTATTCAAAGGAAAGCTGGCTCGAATGTCGCCCAGTATGAAAAGGTCAGAACCTGACAGCAGATCGGACACTCTGTTGTCTTGTAAGAAAGTGGTGTCCCCAGATGGGAATCTTAGCACACTTACATCTGGTATGGAAGGTGCCCCGACCAATTCAAATAAAAATACCCAATCACACTTTCAGTCTGCAGACCATCTGTTCCAGTACAAAAATTCTGACTATTTTAAAATTATCGAACCATTTTCCATCACTTTAAATGATATATTTGACTACAACGATGACGAACCACATTGCACCATATAAAAATGTGGTATTTAAAATTACAAAACATGCAACATTCTTATGATCGACTCTTACGTCTCCAGTTCATCTTACAAACAAAACCTTCTATACAAGAAGTCACGATGACAGAAGTTGCAAATCAACAAACTTAATATATGGATTAGAATGCAACTTATGTGGTTAAGTATATGTCGGAAAGATGCAAGATCGATTAAAAAAAGAATGTGCGGTCGTCGTGCGGGAATTAACGCCACCAAATTCCCTATAGTTTATCAACACTTTAATCAACAAAATCATTCAATCCTCTCTATGAAAATTCGTATTTTAGATAAGAAAATTTACCATATTACAAACAGTCCCGTTCTAAGTAAAATCTATCGTAGGGAAAGAGAGGAGTACTGGATACGCAGTCTAGGTACTGAAATACCTTACAGATGCAATGACAACATCAAAAGTATAGGAAACTTTTTAAGCCAATATAACAATAGCATAAATGTGATGAATTTATTTGACAAACTCCAAGACGGGAAATGAGTCATGGCCATCGCCACTATACGTCACCTAAGTTACATGATGTCTCCATAGATGGTCTCCTTCATTTCATACAAAAACCTCTTTGACTTCATCACATTAGAAAAAAACTTTATTCTATACCTCTCACTCTACTACACTCCCTTTACAAAACAAGTCTTGACACTCCTGTTTCTGAGACCACCTCATCATTATACAGACTTGTTGCCATCATATTGGATATTGGTTTCCACAGACTCTTTAAACCAGTTTGTGTGAAAAGTCAAGATGAAAAAAAAGATCATTTCTTCCACTACCGTTTGTCAACAATGGTATAGATGCAATTAAGTTGGCTGACATCCTCAATCACAAAGAAATTACCAATAAAATTCCCCCATATTTCAAAGACAAATCCATAACAATTATTTCATATCCCTATACTTCACACATTGCATCCACAATGTTCAATTATAAAAGGCTATTGCAGAACCTCAAGATTGAGGACTTCAAGGCAAAACCACGTGACTGTTCTTGCAAAAACTCACCATTCAAATATGGTCCTTATGGTCACGTCGTTACGGGAGATTTAACCATTATCGAAAACGAATCTCTGCGTAATATCCTTTCTAAAGGTCCCAAGTACCGTGAACCACGCTCCATGAATTGGAATTATAACTTTTAAGTTCTTATGGATGCCGTCGGGGACTATGCAAGAAAATGGATAAAACAAGAAGAAGAAGACATTGATTCTTTCATAGTGGTTAAAGGCCGTGAGGTCTTTAACTTTGAAACGAATAAACGTTTTAAGCAGGTCAATGAGTGCCAAGGCTACATCACTTTTCAAAGACCCCGATGTAGCAAAAACATTGTCTACTTTGCATTGACAAGTATGTAGTCATACCAGCAGACAAAGCCCAAAACAACATTGTTTTTGTCTGCAAAACGTTTTACATCCAATGTTTATTATCAGAGGTAGAAGTAGAAAATAATAGCAGTGATAAGACCCATACTGCTACCACACTCTCCAAAGATTTTGGAAAACCAAAAATCTGTGTTATCTTCTTTTGGTCTCTCTACCAAGGACGATGATTGTGATTTACCGTCCATGTACTGGATTCTTAAACTCAAAAAGAATCCATCCAGACAACGTTTCATAGCAAAATGTTCAGTTCAAGACTATTATCTGAATATAATAGCATTTAAACTTATAATTTTTCAACACTGTATACTTCTATACCCCATACTCAGTTAAAATCCCGAATAAAAAATAATTATACATCGTTGTTTTTTTTCCAAAAAAAGATGGTACACCTATATACAAATATAAAGTTCTTGGTAGAGACTCCTCATACTTTGTATGAAATAATTCCAAATCATCTTCCCAATATACAGAGGATGTTTACAAAATGCTGGAATTTTCAATCGACAACATATTTGTCTAGTGTGGTGGACGTGTTTTTCAACAAACGGTCGACATTCCAACGGGAACAAATTGTGCTCCTTTACTTGCTGACCTATACCTGCACTCTTATGAGGCTGATCTGATCCGAAAGAAAGAATATCGTTTGGCTAGATCCTGTAATCTCAATTTCCGCCATATAGATGTCGTATTATCTTTAAACAATCCTAATTTTGAGGATTTGATACATCGTATCTACCCCAAAGAACTTGAGATAAAGGATACTACAGACACTGTGAAGTCAGCCTCATATCTTGACCTACACTTAGGAATCGATGGTAAAGGAAACCTATTGACCAAACTTTACGACAAACGTGATGACTTTCAGAATTGTCAACTTTCCTTTCATCTGTGGCAACATCCCTTCAGCACCTGCGCATGGAGTGTTTATATCACAACTCAAATATTATGCTAGAGCTTGCCGAAACTATGCAGACTTTTTTTTATAGCGCTATAACTGCTTCTGGAGCAGGGTTATGGTGCTACAAGATTGAAGTCATCACTACAGAAGTTTTATGGTCGTCATCATGAACTCGTGGATCGTTATGATGTATCCATCTGCACCATGAAAACTGATTATTCAACGGGTCATAGTTTTCCTTTACTTATTTTTCTACCCCGGACTTGACTTTTTATGAGCAACTCATCTCACTCTCTAGAAAAGCAGAGGATGCGTACTTTACCGGTGCAACTGGTCCATGCTCCCAGTTTTTAGTGGAGTCCGAGTTACTCATTTGCTTTTGTTATTTTGTATGTATGATTTTAGTTACTTTATGTTCTTTGTTGTGTATGTCTGTTTTCCATGTCTGGTCTTTGTCCCTGGATTAATTACATTCTTTTGATTGTCGCTATAACCTTTTCCTTGATTATTCTTTCAAACACGATCGTTAATCTACAGTGTCATAAAAAATGGTTCCGAATAGCTTTTGAGCCAGTATGCAGATGACTCAACATTTATACAAGGTTTCAGAACTATAAAAAGAGTCCTTAATATGTTTTACTACTTTTCTGCCCGTCTGGACCAAATGTTACGGGTTTGATCAAGAAAGGCGAGTGATCTATCTTTATTACCTTGTAAACAACTTCCCTGTAAAAACAAACCCGAAAAAATTCTGATGTTGGGATTAATGATGATTACGAAATCCTACAAAACATAAGTAAACGTGTTGGCAAAATATGGATTCGACTTAGATAGGTCGATCCACTGTCATTACATGTAAAAAGAATGTAATCCGGGGATAAAGACCAGACATGGAAAGCAGACATATACAACACAGAACATAGAGTAACTAAAACCACACATAAAAAATCACAAAAGCAAATGAGCAACTCGGACTACACAAAAAAAACTGGGAGCATTGACCAAGTGCACCGGTAGGGTAAGCGTCCTCTGTTTTGTTTTTTTTTTCCTAGAAACACCCGCCGAGTTGCTCATCAAAAGGCAAGTCCAGGGCATACAAAAGAGGAAAGGAAAATTATGATATTTTGAACAAATCAATTTTCTTGGCGAAGATAGATACACCGTAAAGATCCACGAGTTCATGATGACGGCCGAAAACTTTTTATAGTGATGATTTCAATCTTGTAGCAACATAATCGTGCTCCAGAAGCCTATTTGTCAGAATTCTAGCGCGACACAAATAGTCTGCATAGTTTCGGCAAGCTCTAGCATTATGTATGAGTTGTGATATAAACACTCCATAAGCAGGTGCTGAAGGGATGTTGAGGAATTTTAAAATGGAAAATTTTGATTTGAAAATGTAAATATTAGATACGAAGTATACATTGGGATTCTATGGGGGATTACTATATGGGGAATAGGGAATCCTCAACGAAGAATCAGGATAGGACAGGGGATGTTATATGGTGTAAGATGTAAGTTAATACCATTCTAGAGCTGTATCCAACATTCTTCACATGAACATATGCTTTTATCAAAGAAATTAATCAAGATTGTCTCCCCTTTACCACAAAAATCAAATAGATAGGTTGCGTTCGTATGTTATGTCAACACAAAACAATGCTCCATTAAAAAAAGCTTGATAGGGTTGGGTGAAATTGAGTGTGACACAAACATTTCACTGATTTCTAGAGTTATGTTCCTTAACCTAGGTCTACATCCTTAAACTTCTTAAACTCCCTATGGTAACGTCATCGGAAAATGTGTTTTGAATTTCTGTTTCATTTCTCAGAAACAATAAATCTAAAACGGATAATAATACAAAATGGATGTTACTAATTACCCATTTAACAATCAAATTCAAATGCTAACTGAAACCAATGCAGAAAAAACTTATACAGAGTAATTCATTCAAACGACCTCATATAAAATAATATTTATTTGTATCTGTGTCACAAAATGTCGAAATTCCCATGATTTTAATATTTTGCAGGTATATTTTTTTCTATTTTCTGGAAAGTAATATTCATATATAGGCCATAATTGAACAAAAGAATCGATATGCCAAGTAGAAATGTAAATGTATAAAGTATTCACTCCGAATGTTACATATATATATTTATGTTAAATTAATGTTACTGGTGTGCTGTCTCTTATGTATGTGTAGATTACAAGTTGACTTCATCATATTCAGCAAATAGACTTAATCTACTTTAAGAACATGTTTTTGTCACAGACAAAAGTTTTCTCAAAGGTAGTATAATTTCAGACCAAATAGATAAAAAAAGAGGAGCAAAAACCTCAGGGCTGTTATTGGAGTTCTCTTTTATGGAAGAAACTCTATCTTCTTTTATATTGTTTGTTTTTATTTGTTTTAGTTTTTGTTTTTTTTATATTTTTGTTGTTTTTGCTTTTTGTTTCTGTGATATGGTTGCCAATGAGAGAGTCATCAACCGAAAACCAAGTAACGAACAATTAAAATGAATAGTTTGAGACTTTTTGTACACATATCTCCAGTACTCTGATAAAAAAAATGGACTCATGTCAGATTTTTTTTCTAAAGAGGTGGGTCCATCAAAGGAACCATTTTCTCTATCCGGTTTGGTTTTTAAATGTATTACTTCATTATTCAAAGGAAAGCTGGCTCGAATGTCGCCCAGTATGAAAAGGTCAGAACCTGACAGCAGATCGGACACTCTGTTGTCTTGTAAGAAAGTGGTGTCCCCAGATGGGAATCTTAGCACACTTACATCTGGTATGGAAGGTGCCCCGACCAATTCAAATAAAAATACCCAATCACACTTTCAGTCTGCAGACCATCTGTTCCAGTACAAAAATTCTGACTATTTCAAAATTATCGAACCATTTTCCATCACTTTAAATGATATATTTGACTACAACGATGACGAACCACATTGTACCATATAAAAATGTGGTATTTAAAATTACAAAACATGCAACATTCTTATAATTGACTCTTACGTCTCCAGTTCATCTTACAAACAAAACCTTCTATACAAGAAGTCACGATGACAGAAGTTGCAAATCAACAAACTTAATATATGGATTAGAATGCAACTTATGTGGTTAAGTATATGTCGGAAAGATGCAAGAACGATTAACAAAAGAATGTGCGGTCGTCGTGCGGGAATTAACGCCACCAAATTCCCGATAGTTTATCAACACTTTAATCAACAAAATCATTCAATCCTCTCTATGAAAATTCGTATTTTAGATAAGAAAATTTACCATATTACAAACAGTCCCGTTCTAAGTAAAATCTATCGTAGGGAAAGAGAGGAGTACTGGATACGCAGTCTAGGTACTGAAATACCTTACAGATGCAATGACAACATCAAAAGTATAGGAAACTTTTTAAGCCAATATAACAATAGCATAAATGTGATGAATTTATTTGACAAACTCCAAGACGGGAAATGAGTCATGGCCATCGCCACTATACGTCACCTAAGTTACATGATGTCTCCATAGATGGTCTCCTTCATTTCATACAAAAACCTTTTTGACTTCATCACATGAGAAACAAACTTTATTCTATACCTCTCACTCTACTACACTCCCTTTACAAAACAAGTCTTGACACTCCCGTTTCTGAGACCACTTCATCATTATACAGACTTGTTGCCATCATTTTGGATATTGGTTTCCACAGACTCTTTAAACCAGTTTGTGTGAAAAGTCAAGATGAAAAAAAAGATCATTTCTTCCACTACCGTTTGTCAACAAAGGTATAGATGCAATTAAGTTGGCTGACATCCTCAATCACAAAGAAATTACCAATAAAATTCCCCCATATTTCAAAGACAAATCCATAACAATTATTTCATATTCCTATACTTCACACATTGCATCCACAATGTTCAATTATAAAAGGCTATTGCAGAACCTCAAGATTGAGGACTTCAAGGCAAAACCACGTGACTGTTCTTGCAAAAACTCACCATTCAAATATGGTCCTTATGGTCACGTCGTTACGGGAGATTTAACCATTATCGAAAACGAATCTCTGCGTAATATCCTTTCTAAAGGTCTCAAGTACCGTGAACCACGCTCCATGAATTGGAATTATAACTTTTAAGTTCTTATGGATGCCGTCGGGGACTATGCAAGAAAATGGATAAAACAAGAAGAAGAAGACATTGATTCTTTCATAGTGGTTAAAGGCCGTGAGGTCTTTAACTTTGAAACGAATAAACGTTTTAAGCATGCCAATGAGTGCCAAGGCTACATCACTTTTCAAAGACCCCGATGTAGCAAAAACATTGTCTACTATGCATGACAAGTATGTAGTCATACCAGCAGACAAAGCCCAAAACAACATTGTTTTTGTCTGCAAAACGTTTTACATCCAATGTTTATTATCAGAGGTAGAAGTAGAAAATAATAGCAGTGATAAGACCCACACTGCTACCACACTCTCCAAAGATTTTGGAAAACCAAAAATCTGTGTTATCTTCTTTTGGTCTCTCTACCAAGGACGATGATTGTGATTTACCGTCCATGTACTGGATTCTTAAACTCAAAAAGAATCCATCCAAACAACGTTTCATAGCAAAATGTTCAGTTCAAGACTATTATCTGAATATAATAGCATTTAAACTTATAATTTTTCAACACTGTATACTTCTATACCCCATACTCAGTTAAAATCCCGAATAAAAAATAATTATACATCGTTGTTTTTTTTTCCAAAAAAAGATGGTGCACCTATATACAAATATAAAGTTCTTGTTAGAGACTCCTCATACTTTGTATGAAATAATTCCAAATCATCTTCCCAATATACAGAGGATGTTTACAAAATGCTGGAATTTTCAATCGACAACATATTTGTCTAGTGTGGTGGACGTGTTTTTCAACAAACGGTCGACATTCCAACGGGAACAAATTGTGCTCCTTTACTTGCTGACCTATACCTGCACTCTTATGAGGCTGATCTGATCCGAAAGAAAGAATATCGTTTGGCTAGATCCTGTAATCTCAATTTCCGCCATATAGATGTCGTATTATCTTTAAACAATCCTAATTTTGAGGATTTGATACATCGTATCTACCCCAAAGAACTTGAGATAAAGGATACTACAGACACTGTGAAGTCAGCCTCATATCTTGACCTACACTTAGGAATCGATGGTAAAGGAAACCTATTGACCAAACTTTACGACAAACGTGATGACTTTCAGAATTGTCAACTTTCCTTTCATCTGTGGCAACATCCCTTCAGCACCTGCGCATGGAGTGTTTATATCACAACTCAAATATTATGCTAGAGCTTGCCGAAACTATGCAGACTTTTTTTATAGCGCTATAACTGCTTCTGGAGCAGGGTTATGGTGCTACAAGATTGAAGTCATCACTACAGAAGTTTTATGGTCGTCATCATGAACTCGTGGATCGTTATGATGTATCCATCTGCACCATGAAAACTGATTATTCAACGGGTCATAGTTTTCCTTTCCTTATTTTTCTACCCCGGACTTGACTTTTTATGAGCAACTCATCTCACTCTCTAGAAAAGCAGAGGATGCGTACTTTACCGGTGCAACTGGTCCGTGCTCCCAGTTTTTAGTGGAGTCCGAGTTGCTCATTTGCTTTTGTTATTTTGTATATATGATTTTAGTTACTTTATGTTCTTTGTTGTGTATGTCTGTTTTCCATGTCTGGTCTTTGTCCCTGGATTAATTACATTCTTTTGATTGTCGCTATAACCTTGGTTTCCTTGATTATTCTTTCAAACACGATCGTTAATCTACAGTGTCATAAAAAATGGTTCCGAATAGCTTTTGAGCCAGTATGCAGATGACTCAACATTGATACAAGGTTTTAGAACTATAAAAAGAGTCCTTAATATGTTTTACTACTTTTCTGCTTGTCTGGACCAAATGTTACGGGTTTGTTCAAGAAAGGCGAGTGATCTATCTTTATTACCTTGTAAACAACTTCCCTGTAAAAACAAACCCGAAAAAATTCAGATGTTGGGATTAATGATGATTACGAAATCCTACCAAACATACGTTAACGTGTTGGCGAAATATGGATTCGACTTAGATAGGTCGATCCACTGTCATTACATGTAAAATTTACCTAGTTTTTGGTGAAGGCCTCGTGTCATTACAAGACTCTCCAATTTATATTTTACCGGACAAACCAAATATATTTTTTTCATTTCTGTGGAATGAAAACACGACAATATTCAAAAAACAAAATGTAATGGCTAGTGAGATCGAGCTAGAGTTCAACGATTTCCTCATATTATGTACTTCTGTAAAACTTTGAAGATGTCATGGTGACATACATTTCTAGAATCGTATCTCCGTGGAAAATCATATTACTAAAAGTTGAAAAGTATGGTGGAAAAGAGTTACTTTTTTCTTAATTAGGAAGGGTTGATCCAGGCATCCAATGAGTTTATATATTTTTCCTTCATTTTGTGAACACCTCAGAATGTGACGACTCTATTCCCTACAATGCTCCATCGGAAAAAATTGATACAGAGAAAAATAACGTAAGAACAGAATGGTCTGAAAAATTCCCAACGATGTAAGAACTGTCAAATTTGCAAAGCAAATCTTTAGTCGTTCCCTCTGCGGGACTCGAACTCGTACTTCTAGTATTGGTATTGAATAAATACTTATTTAGCTATGAAAATTTCAAAAATATGTGCTTTTTCCATGTAAGTGGAGGAAAAATGATTATTTAACAAAGTCGGACTTAAATTGTTGAAAATATTTCAATGTTAAGGCTACAAAATGGCTATAAAAGGCTTTAAACGATGTTTGAAAAGGGTAAGCAGATGAGGCATGCAAAAAAGTGAAAAAGATGTCTGGACAAGACATTTGAAATTTGGCATTAATATTTAATCAGTCATTTCTTTACCACCAAGGATTACAGACTTCAACATTTCCAATTCAGACTTTAAATTGCAATATGTAAGAAACATGATTGTGTTCTTTTTGCATCGAAAACAAGGGAACTTTCTTACATTTTTTGTGGAAATATTTTTAGCATTAACCTATGCTGGGTTAAGTTGATGTATTTTTTCAGGTTTTGGAAATTTTATAATAATGATTTGCCCTCTTAACTCTATTTGGGGTTCATTTGACCCAGAAAGACCCTCGTCTAAGCAATACATTACACGAACAAGCTAAAAGTCGTGATAATTTAAGCTACTATCAAGGCTGGTGAGATGGGTTCTTGAACAGTTTAGTGGAACATTGGAGGAGGATTAATTAGTTCATCAAAATATTCTCAACATTTTAAACAGACTATTCTATAATTGGTTTAATGAAAATATAGGAAGAAAGGAGACTGAAATCCGTTACAGACGAGTGTACATATTCAATTTTAAAGGTCAACATTAATTAGTTTTACTATATTTACCGATGAGTGTTAATTTCTTATTTTCAATGCCACGGAAATGCCGTTCCTGCTGATCATCATACTGAATCCATTAAGATTTATTACTACTACTTGGAAAAATATTCTTGTTTTTTCCCACGTAATTTATTGTTAAATTCAATTTGGCCCTGTAATGCAAACAATGTGTGTAAATGTCAATCTGTTCCAGTTGAATCCTTAAGAAAGGAGAGTTATAAAGTAAATCATGTCTTTTGTTATTGATAAGTTCCTTATTATTGGAAAACAGAAACTATTTTTAAATAGCGTACAGTGGCTGGTATTGAACATTGTTAAACTTTAAATGATACTGCAGATATGTTTCAAAAATTGTACTAATGACTCAGTTAACACGATCTGTTAACATCAATTATTTTACAACGTATAATATAGACAGAGCGGCAGCTGCGTCGTACATATGTATAATGAAGACCAGAACTATGAATGGCTTACAAATTATTCTGACGGAAGTCGAAATTTGTCGACACGGAAGTAATTGGTTGAGCAATTGCGGATGCACTGTTTGGTCTTTTTAATACGATAGATACGATATTATATATATTTACTTATGTAGTGATAATTTGGAAATTATTGGCTGTGTAGAAATGTATTAAGCTTCCGAGAAGAAAATATCACACATTCTCCTTGCCTACATCAGTACAATCAACATGGAATTTACTATTAATTGGACGACACATGGAAACATTACTAATATATTCTTTTGTGGACAGAATGATATAATCTTCAGCCGGGTTTTCCATTTGTACAGGAAATCTATATATGTATATGTTACTTTTGAGGGTAGCGATGATATAATATAATGTTTTACAAAATGTATGACTCAAAGCTTGTGTGTTGAATTGATTTGTTGAATTCCTTTCGATCTCATAGAATACTTATCTATTATTTACACTATTTAAAATGTTCTCTGTTTTGTCTTGTATTTTTAGCACTGTCTATTGGGTCTGCACATGACTTTCTTGAATTTTCATAAAATCGTGTAACGTGTTTTTTTTTAACATATTATATCCAGACATGTTCTATACTTGCTTACAATTAAAATACAAAATTATATGTTCTTTATTGACGAAAGTGGCTCAATTTTGTGAAAAGGCGATTATGACTAACAAGTGCTCAAAGATGTTAAATCAATATCAAATATCCGGGACTTCAAATGGTCCGCATGAAATATATGCATCAGTAACCTTTTTTTGTAAATATAAATATATATAAAATGACTCGGCAGGGAAAACATGCACATATATAACAAAAAAAATACGCATTAACAAATTAAAGAAATCAGCAATACGTTCTGGGATCATGGTCCAGGCATGTGTACATTGTTTGTTGCCAATGATTGAAAGGAAAATTGACAGTACGGAATGAAAAGTAATCGCGATTGTGGTATAGTTTGGTCAATAGTTTTTCTTTCACATCGATCTTCGTGTTAAGGTCAAGATATGAGGCCAACTCCACATGTTTGTATTATTCATTATTTCTATTTTTTTTTTAACAATTTAACTAATGAAAATTATTTTATTGCTATGTTGAATATGTAAATTATGGTGTACATGCTCGGTTGTAGAAATTTGTTTGTAAACATTTATTTACAATACAAGGTTTTAGGTTTCTCACAAATATATAATTTCTTGTTACTACATGTGTCATCGTCCCAACGAAAGTGTGCCTTCTTCCATAGTTGTACGCAGTGTTGTTTAAATGCGAAGTTATTTGGTTCTCCAGGATTCCAATTTTGATAATAAATAGGAGTATTGTCTGATATCCATGAAAACGAGTTTTCGTTGAAGCGGTCGTTGAGTCCAATCCAGAAGTCTCCGTTTCTGTATACTAAATGGCACAAAGGTTGAAGTGATTGAGCCAAACCAGTACGAATATCACAAAACAATTAGTAAATTGTGCGCTTAATTTGCAATCAGAAACTATTTTTACAATTGATCTTTTCAGAAAATATAATTTATGTATTTTGTCAACAAGGGAAAACGTTGATTTTGTTGGTTCTTTTTTCGCACGATTTTTTTTCTTACATGCATCGGAAAGTAGTTGCTCGGTCCATGAGAAAATAACCTCAAGCACGCATTGCATACCAAATAACCTCCGTAGCAGGTTATTTTCAAGTGTGCACCACGAATTTAAGAAGTAAAGTAGGAAAAATGTGATGGCGTCACAGTTACATTACAAAATTGGGTATATATAATGATGGATAAAATGTATCATCTAATCAGAAAGCATGTTAAATAAAAAAAAAATAAAATTATTCAACGGTAAAACTATATTCAGGTAATAATGATTTTAATTTACACTAAAATGCCGTAATTCTCGGTACTTTCTTCCATTATCATTCGCCGAAACATCAGCAAATGCTATTTTAAAACAAAATTTCAGTTCATTTAACTGAATATTTCTTACCAGAATGTTGAATGAATCCAACAATCAAACTGTTCTCAGTGTGTGATTCAATTTTCACAAGATTACTCTTCATTCGCTGACATTCAGCCTACAATAACAAACAAATGTCATTCAGCCTACAATGACAAACAAATGTCATTCAGCTACAATAACAAACAAATGTCATTCAGCCTACAATGACAAGCAAATTTCATTCAGCCTACAATGACAAACAAATGTCATTCAGCCAACAATGACAAACAAATGTCATTCAGCTACGATGACAAACAAATGCCATTCAGTTTCCATGACAATATGCAAGTTGTATTTGAATTGTATTCGAATTTCAATGATTGCATTCCAAATACCAATCTCAAATGACAATATTCATACACATGTGTACTTATTCATTTTATTGTCACATAAAAAGTTGTTTTTGACGACACAATTTCTTTATATTTTTATCTTTATTCTTTTGATTTCCGCTAGAATCTTGGTTCCCTTGATTACTTTTTGAAAACTTTAATTTGACAATGAAGATATTAACGATATGACCGTTACATGTCATTTCATTTCTTTCAATTCATATAAATAGGATAAAACAATACAACAACAAGGCAACATCTGACACCTAAAAACTAAATATACATTTAAACAGTTTGGTTATTTTTTGACGTCGGTCATTGGCCATAAGAACTCCTGTGGTGCAATAAGTAAAAGAAAATGTGGAAATTGTTATTGTCAGTTAAAATATATTACCATTTTCAATTTTCTTTTGTTTGTTTTTTTTTTTCAAAACGTGAAAATGTATATATATCGTATGATTAAGCCCTACACGGACGTCTTATCTCCTGTCAAATACCCATTTGTGTAAACCATTTCTGCGTATAACTTAGAGTTTGGAATTTTGAAAACATAATATTCAGTTGGGGTTGTTGTCTCTTTTACATCTACGCTATACATATTCTCGCTGTACTCCGTTCTTGAGAGAGAGAGGTGTAATTGCATATCTCAGTTTTTTTGTTTGTTTTTTTTTTTTTTTTTGCAGATTATACAAAGTACATTTGTACTCTTTCATAATAGATACACTTATTACATATTATTGACGAAAGCTCTACTTTACCTGGCCTGCCTCCCAAGTAACAAAAGTATTACTAAAGAAATAACAGTTGTGTTTGAGTGTCACCCATCCGTGTCCGCAACCTTTATGTGAAAATAAATAAGAAAGTTTAGCACAGAGTATGATGAAATAACATATTCAATCCTTAATTAGTGGCCATAAGAGAGACAATACATTAAGTCGATGCTTTTGACATGATACAAAAACATGTGTTTTGCCAATAAAGAAACAAATCAAGGGCAGGCAGATGCTTCGGCTTCTTAGGCTGATTTAAAAAAGTTATATATTGATTATGCATTTATATGATCTAGTCATAACTTACGCACTTGTATCGTCAATTTATTCTTAAAATTGGTACTGATTATCAATTAGTATTTATCCAATTCGGAATTTGTAAATATGAAAAAAAGAAATAAATATAAATGAATTGTCCTTAAAATTACATTTAAACATCTGCTCATGATAGCATGTTGTTGTGTCATTAGAATATATCCGAATTGACCGGTCATTTTCCATTCATGAAAATGTTTACAGTGAAGAGCCAATGCATAAAACCAGTAAAATGTTCAACTACTGTTCAGAAAATCATGAAGAAGTTAAAAAAAGATGATAACATATCAAATATAGTAATACCTTCATTACTGGTTGGATGGGTAAACCCTTGATACGCCCAAAACAAAACTACGATGATTGAAATCATCGGGGATTCCATGGTCGTTGTATCGTATCGAAGAAACTTATTACCAATTGCGAAACAGGATTCGCAACTTTACTTGTCCGACGTATTTATATACTTGTTTATATGATACGCACCGGACAGTGGGCACGTTACAAAATGAGTTAACTATTGTCTATGCATCTTACAACAGGAACTTCTAAATATATACATAAGGACAATAGAATTATTAGATAGGAAACATATGTATCTTTATCTCGATAATTAAGTGCACCGAGGATCCAACGGATGTTATTTAACACATAGACAATTGGTTCCATTTAAGTACAGATATTTAAAGATGGTATAGTAGTTCTTTTATTTTTAATTATCTAGTAGGGTCTGCTAAATATACAAAATGTGCCTTTTGTATATTTGAATGAGGATTGTAACTTAGTGTATACAGTGAATGGCTGTACTCTACCATTGATCTTAGGGGATATGATCATATTTTCACATCACATTTACCGACTAAAATATACCCGTTTCATAACGTGATTACTTTAATAGTCCCATCTGATTTGTTTTGGGAAACACAAGATGAAAACTTTGATCTTAAAACTGCGATGCTTTGCAAAACTAATCCTTCCCTTGGATTGGCTCGAACACTTACAATGGTGATTTTTAAAGCAATATAGCCTACACCAAATCCTGTTTTGCCATGTAAGAAGGAATTGATCAAAGTAAACCAAATTGCTACATATAGATCGATCGAGTGAATATCAACTTTTTAAAACTGTTTAAGATAAAATATGTCAGAAAAAATTACTAAACTATTAATATAACCATTTTCCGGATACATTCAATAGTTTTAGTTTCGAATGAAAAAAAAATATCAAGACTTAGTAAAAAATAGCTATCCAAGAAAATATCAAGAATTTAATTTAGATTTGATTTATGATTTTTTACGTTGTTACATGCGTAAACCATTATAAATGTATGCAACTGAGTTTTATATGTGCAAGTAACTTGAACAAATTGAATCATCATAAGCAACTTTTTCACCTCACTCTCGAATATCCCAATGTACATAGGTTTGTCGATTATATATCAACGAAGTTGCCCGTTCTTCATCAAACATCAAACTTTTATTATCATGATTTATAGACATGGATTATTTAAACACGGCGAACATGGTCTAATTATTAACATATTAAACATCATCGTTGCAAAACTGCAGAAATGGCAATTAGGCAAATGAAGTTAAACCGAAACATTTCAAGGAGCTTTATTTTGTTTACATCGCATTTACAATCTGTACACAAATGATACAATTCGCTAGTCTACAAGAACTGAACCGATCTATACATTTACGGACTGAATTGAGTAATCAGTATGATTAAGCACCTAAAATTGTTTTCCATCTATTTGTTCTAAAGGCATTCCATGACATTTATACCTTGAATGATACATGTTTCCTTATTGCTTACCTGGAACGTAATTGCATATGCCTTCATATAATATATTTAAGCTAAAATAAAAAACAAATAGTATGGTACTACAGAGAAAACATATTGTTGATGACTTAAGCTTATTTTTAACTAGATCTTTTCAATACGGCGAATCACTTTTAAAATAATAATTCCCTTACAAACTATATATTAAACTTCCACAAAAAAGTCAATTGCAAATAGTTTAATTGAAATATTATATCACCCTTAATTTATTTATCATATAGCTTCTTACCGTACAACGAATTCATAATTACATTTCAAGAAATTAGGATAGTAAATAGAGAAGAACTAGTGCGTTATTAAGCCCCCAAAAAAGCAAACCAAGTTGTTTTGATGCCAAGAGAAAAAAACCAAAATTTGAGCGGAAATCAAAATAATATATTCAAATATAAAGAATTGTCAGGGAAACAGAACACACAATAAAGAACATAAAGTAATCATCACATACCCAGAAAGAAACAAATGGAAATGAGCAACTTAGACTCAACCTAGGACCATGGACGAGGTGCACAGGCAGGGTAAGCGTTCTCGGCTTTCCAAGAAATACCCACTGAGTTGTTTATAAAAGAGTCAAGTCCAGGATAGACGAAAAAGGAATCGAAAACTTTTACATGTTGAACAAATCCGCTCTCGAAAAAAAGCATGAAGACTACATTATTTTCACCTGTTTTCATATGCTTACAGCAGTCGCATCCCTGAAAGACAACATTTGTACGCTTTGGCGTAACCGTTAAATTCAAGTGATAAAAATTCTAAATGGAACTCATTGTGCAAAACCTATTCCGGATATTTCTGTATTGTTACAAGTAACAGAGATCTAGAAACTGCAGAACTGTCTTTGAAAATAAGCAAATAGTTATATTAAAGTATTCCGTCTCCGGTCTTAGTAGTCATATTGATAATGGAAAACCCAATATTTAAATTTACGATAAAAGGGGATGAATTGTAGTTCCTATCCGTTTTAGATAGTTACGTCCCTTGTCAAGAGAATTCAGTGTTTACATATCACATTGGCTTAATTTTGTCGTATTTGTAAAATATATGTGTCGGATTTTAACGAACAAATCTTTTTATAACGGAGAATTTATTAAATCAAGGTTTTCGTTATCACAAACCAGTAAAAACAGTTGCAAATGTTCATCCTATTCAAAGAACCCATTTTAAAATACAGGTGTACTTGTAGACGATTAAAACGTGCGGGTATTTCCAACACAAGTTTTCCAATAACTTTCTTCATAAAGCATGGAAAGCCCAATACTCACTCAATAAGTCAACTAAACGTTGAAAAGGCTCGTTCTTTAGTGATGTAGGTGTAATATTGTTATCAAATCGTTAATGATAGCAATTTGGCATGAACAATGATACATTCTTAGGTTCTTTACACACACATTTAATCACTATAAAGCTCTATAAAACGCTGTATTTGCAAACAGTTTTCGATATGACATGGGTTGCGTACTTATTTCATGACTTATAATCTACCGTGTTTCTCATCCCCGCGTTGGAAAATTGGATTTATTTTTTTATACGATGGGGACATCAATTTGTGTAGGTTTATATTGGTCTGGTGCTGGCATGTCAGATAACTGCTAGTACTTGTAAGTTTGTACATCTGTTTTTAAACAGTTTCCCATATCCATTTCCATGGTAGCTCAGTCATAATGTTAATGTGAAATGAGATGTATAAATGCATAAAATAAATTTGGTTTGCATTCTATAATTCTTAGCAGCAGCTTGGATGTTCTAATTTATAATGCATTTTGTTGCATATAATGACGTTCACTCCCGAGTAAGTTGTTCTTGTTCTTGCTTTTTTCATGTTGTGATAATGGAAATCATAGACACCTAAACCGTGTGTGTCCCCTTCCCTTCCCAGTGTGTTGTAGAACTATATTGTAGAGGTTCCCGTTATACCCAAAACAAAAACAAATTTCGCTATAAATAGAAAGCGCCAGTGGATTTTAAAATTAAGATGGTACACGTCATAATAGTAATATGAAAATATAATTTAAAAGATGTAAAACGGAAAAAAACATTTGTAAGGAAAATACTTGCTGTTTCTGAATCAGCAAAGACTTGCGTGATTTGTTTACTTTTGGATGGTAAGAATATAGTAACCCAAAAATAAAATAATGGTTCGAAAGTGTTCAAGTCAAAATTGAGATTACTTAAAGTTTAGCCATTTAAACAATATTTATTCGATTGATATAATTAGCATAACATAGTAAATATTATATCGAACTGATAAAATAACATTACATAAAGCATGAATCTAACTTATCTTAAATCATTGCAACATCTGCTTTTGGTTGACTTAGATGGCAAATTATTCTAAGGATAGGTTTAGTGATAATTTTTTTTATTTTTTTTTTTACACAACTACCTGGTTTAAATGCATATAACAAAACAATTAACATAAACGCACCTTTACATCGATTTAGTATGTCAAATTAATTGTTTGACGTGATACAATAATGTAAATTCACGATTGTAAACGCTAATTAATATCCGTACGTTTGCATGTCAACATTTATTATGAACATTCCAATGTGTCAGGAAGAGCGAAAGAGCTCAGTATGTCATTATGGCATTGATTGTTTTACCTGATTCATTATTGGATAAAATTACTTTTTGTTAATTTATCCGAATGAATTTAATGTCGGATTTTTGACACAAATAAATGGATCAATTTTCCCATCAATTAATTCTTGATTATGCTTGATTATGCTTCTGATCACAAACAATCAGATAATGCAGTCACTTTTGTTCGTTGTCCTGATTCAGAGTAACACGCTATTAATTTTAAAACTAATAAATAGGGGCTACAGTTTATGATACATTTCTTCACAATCGGTTTGCTGGTTTTATACAAAAATGAAATTAAGCAAAAATATCATTTCATGCCTGTAAACTACTCTTTGTTCTTCCGAAGCAAAGGCATGACAGAAAAAAAGACGGATATGGAGGAAATGCACATGCGTTTGATGTAAATACAAAATTGTAAATAATTTTGGGTATTAACAAAAGTCTTTAACAAGTATAAACCCGCCTTTTAGTTAGTTAACAAAAGTAATAAAACTTGATGGCATTTTTTTAAAATAAACTAAAATTAAAAAAAATGTACACGGAGGCCCATTACAGACTGCTATCTCCTGACCGTGGATAGGGTTAAACTATTCCCCTTTAATGGAAAGTAAAAGGTTATTTGAAATGACAAACAAACAACTCATAAAATTAAATAAATATTTCATCGAATTCTCGCTATTGAATACCTCATTATTCACCATATATACAAAATGAGATATATATTAACAGAACGCTTGCAGTTCCTGAAAGCTTGCTGAGAACATATTAAGTATAATATTTTGAAACGGACAGGAACAATCCAAGAGGTTAATCCGTTGCCTTCAACTGTGTACTTTTTCGAGAGAATTGTGGTACATATATGTACTTATTGAAAGGTAAACTAACCTTAGGGGTGTTTCATATATTTTTGTCATAAATTAACAAACATTATTCAATAAGTAAACTACTTTAACCAACCGTCGCAACATTTCAATAATATGTATATGTTTAACATTTAATATATGCCCCAGTCACACACCTATGATAATTATCTGCATAAAAGACCGATGTCTGGCAGACACAAACACACGGTTATTAAAATATGAAGACAATGAACGTCTTCCACTTGTTTATCTCACTGTTAACGGCATCTCGGACTTTGAAGGGTGAGAAGTTTTAATCTGACTTAATTTTCTCGAAGATACATTTTTGTTATTTAGTAGATTTGAAGCCTGTAACCGTTAAGTATTGTTAACGTTTTATAGATGGTTATTTAAGAACAAAAACAATAGTCAATACAAGTGTTATATTGTGTTTTGTTAGTTTTGTTTTGTTTTGTTTTGTTTTGTATTTTGTTTCTGTTTTTGTTTTTGTTTTTGTTTTTGTTTTTGTTTTTTTTATTCTGTTTTATTTTGTTAACTTGATCATGGTTTGCCTTTCCTCGTTTGTCTACCCCGGACTTGACTTTTTATGAGCAACTCGGCGGGTGTTTCTTGAAAAGCAAAGGACGCTTACCCTACCGGTGCACCTGGTCCATGCTCCCAGTTTTTAATGGAGTCCGAGTTGCCCATTAACTTTTGTTACTTTGTATGTATGATTTTAGTTACTTTATGTTCTTTGTTGTGTGTGTCTGTTTTTCTTGTCTGGTCTTTGTTCCTGGATTATATTCCTTTGGTATTATTTCTCTTTGATAACTTATGACGTCATTAGTTCAGAAAGACATTCGAGGCAAACTTTAAATTTCGGCATGATAAAACAAGAGTATATGTATTAACACTAGATAAACGCATTATTGTTTTGTCTTTGTTAGTTTATCCTTCTTTCTTTATTTATTTTCCCTTTTTTTTCTTGGAGGGGAGGGGTCGGTTAAATTGTTATATGCTGTATAATGTTTTGCATTCTAATTTGGTATATTTCGACAGATACCATTTCAGTAAGATATTTTTACCCATGAGTTTAAAGCACAGACGAATATTCTTCATTATTTGATATAAATTAATCCATGGTGTACATTATGATGAAGTAATCTATAATGCATTGGCTGACAAGTCCATTATATGCCTTGCAAGAGAATAAAATGCATATGCTAAATGTTTGTGCGACAATTTTGTATGATAAAAATTGAAAAAAAGGAAGTTTGCTCCAAATGTCATTTTGCTACTGATGATGTCATAAGTTTCAAATAGAAAATCATTCCACGCTTGGATGTCTCAAGTGAACAGTTCTGCTTCGTTTTTGTTTGATACAACATCCCAACTGTATGAAAAATGTACAGTATATAGTGACCTTCACTATAGATTGTATGTTAAGTAAGATGCAATGTCAGGTTTAGTTAGTAAAAGGTATGGGTGTATGATAAATTCTCCATAATAGTATATACAGGTGCTACGCATGGTAATAAAAATGCAGACAGTTCATAATTTGTTAGCGTTTCCTTTATTAAAAAAAGATAAAATATAATCATAAGTATTTATTCTTGGTTACTTTAATAACGGCGCAAGTGTAAAGAGACATATAATTTTTAAAACTCTCCATATGCTAAGTGCTATTTTCTTTTTTTTTCAGCTGTAGAATGGGGGTATAACTCAAACATAGGTAAGAAATTATTATCATATGTTGTCTTATATTTTGCATAGTGAATTGAAGAATAAGCACTTGTCAAATACACAATTTTCATTAATTTTCCCAATTAATTTCTTTAAAAAAAATCAATTGAATAAACAAATGATTTTTATTTGCGTTATGTATATACATGCTATCGGAAAAAAGTGACATACATATAATGACATAAAACACACTTAGAAAGTGATCAAATTGTTTTGTTAGGCAATCATTACATTTTACAGCGTTCTAGAAAAGGGTATGTAAGTCTCGTCACGTTACACCGTTGTTTCGTGAGAATGAGTGTCAATCTTCCTTTCAATTGCATGGAAACTTTGTATTTCAGAGAGCGATGAGTTCAGTAATTAAGGAGTAATAAATGTATTTTTTTTTCTGTGTAAATTACCGACAAAAATTAACAAAAATATTTCTCTACGTGATAAAGAATTGAGCAAAGCAATAAATAGAAGGTCTTGCATTGTAATGCCGCGCTCCAGATTATCCTCGAAGTAGAACATAAATTGCATTTCGGTCTGCTCATTTCAATAAACGATCTACATCTAAAATGAAGACAAGAAGATAAAACCAAAACGAGACTAACAAGCCCTGTTAAAAGAAGATCTAAGGTAGTTACAACGTTTAGAGTTTGAACGATCTGTTTTGGGCAAAACGTGTGTATATTAGGCAATGCACATCAAAATGTTGGTAAACATCGTATGCGGAGAAATCTGTATAAATGGAAAAATAATGATAAAGTGGTATACCCTTTTACAGCTCTGATTGCAACATAAATATCAATGACTACCTTTGTTAATATTCAAATACGGCCAATCTCAACATTACCCTTCATGTGCCACTTTTTAATTCAGTAAGTAAATGAACATTATTATATAAAAATAGTTTTCAAGATCTGGTGAAGATTTCAAAGTTTATAGTACAATTTACAAGTGCCCTGCAACTTTCTCAAAGGGGTGCAATCCAATGCTGCATAAGTTGATCATTATTGAAAAATGTGCTACTATCCTGAATTATACCAAACGAGACACAACTGGTTTCTTAAAGTAGCCATACAAATGTAGTTGTGTTTCCATGTTTGCATCATATGGAAGAGGGTTTTATCTGTTTGCTGTTTTTTTTTAAATTTTTTTTATGTTCTTTATTTTTTTCTCGTTCATATTGCATGGCATTAACGTCTATGCTATAAATGTTACTGTTTATTTCTATTTTAGTTCAAAACCTCTGGGGAACAATATTCCCACAATGCAACGGTCGGGAGCAATCACCAATTGACTTCCAAAGAAACAAAGTAAACGTTGACCTGTCCCTGCAGCCTTTTGATCTTCGGCAACTCTACAATACTAACCGGGTTAAGATGGTGCTAAGTAACAATGGCCATTCAAGTGAGAATTTTATTTTTGCAGTTTCATTACCAAAATAAAACAAATGATCATTTGATTACTCATATTTTCATTACATGTTAGCATAACCTTAACATAGTCCATAGCTCATTGTTTTGGCATCAAATATGGTTTGTTTCTTTTTTGTTTTTTTTTACTTTATGTAAGAGTACTCAAGGGATCCAAGATTCTAGCGGAAATCAAAAGAGTGTAATCCAGGAACATAGACCAGACGTGGAAAACAGACCAACACAACAAAGAACATAAAGTAACTGAAGTAAAACATACAAAGTAATAATAGTAAATGAGCAACTCGGACTCCAATAAAAATTGGAACACGGACAAGGTGCACCTGTAAGGTAAGCTATTCTTTGAACACCCGCCGTCTTGCTCATAAAAAGTCAAGTTGATACTAGAGGAAAGAGGACAGGATAACTATGACACATTGAACAAACCAGTTGTCATGGTGCAGATGGATACACCTTGACGACCCACGAGTCTATAGTTCTGAATAGATTTGCTCGACCAAAAGAAAGAATTGACTTGTTTGATTGATTTTTTTTTCGTTTTTAAATTGTATAAACAGCTATGATACATCAAAATGTGGTTATAAATAACTTCGACCATGATTTCATGATCTTGTAGTACATCTTGACCTTACTGAAAAGAAGTTGGAGGTAAATGGCGGAAATTTACCAGGAAGTTATATGGCAGAACAACTTCATTTTCATTGGGGATCACGAAACAAACAGGGATCCGAGCATCTGTGTAATGGGAAAGCATACCCTATGGAGGTAGGGAGAATAAAAAAAATAACTTACTTGTACTGTATGTTTATACTGGCCATTGTTTGTTTTATGTTTCATTGTTGTTTGATCCTTTTATACATGTATAAAGTACTTAAAAAGCAAGAAAAAGATATGACATAGATTATTTACTGCCAATAGCCGTCCATTCATGTAACTATTGAATACACTGTCAGTGCATATGGTTGCCATAATCGGGTTATCCGATTGATATACATAATACTTTTTTCATTACTTAGAAGCGTTCTTTCTTCGATATGTATTTCTTATAAAATTAAATTGTGTTTATACTATGAAACCCATTTCATTTTAGATGCACATAGTAACACACTCAAAACAGTTCAAAAACGTTGCTGAAGCTCTTGGAATTAGTAATGGATTGGCTGTTCTTGGATTCTGGTTTAAGGTTAGTTCTTAACTATATTGACATTCTTATCAATATTTCTTTTAATTTCAAATTCATGTAAAAATATGAGATGTGGTATGGTTTAATAAATTGTTCGAATATAACATTTCATCCCAGTCGTTATGTGTTTATTATTATTATTATTATTATTTACTGCAGTACTGAGTTATTGTTCTTGTTTTGTATTTTAGATCGGCCGTTATAATAAATTATTTGAACCTATTGTTAGCAAACTTCGATATTTAACCCGAAAAGGTAAGAATAAAATAAACCAGCATTAATATTTTTGTTCGTTTTTTTTAAACTTTTTTCTCAAATCTGTTTTCCAATTTTCATTTAATTATTCATCTAATAAAAGTAAAATAATGTTTTAACAACATGGTGTAGTATCGCCGTGCATACTTAAATTCATTCCCATGCTAAAATCAACATAAAAAAGCGCTCCTTCAATTTACTCGTACCATTGAAATATTTATGCAGACCATGTAGAATTTATAGTACCTAACGCTCTGTCGTACGTTACGTTAGTTATAAAACGGTTTTTACATTGACACCAATGAAGTTGTTATAAATCCTGTTAATTGACATTATGAATCAATGTATCGTAAATGATTCTTTTCTCTGAAAAGATATATTTCTTATTTTATCCGTTTTTGATCATTCCCAATAGGATCCAAAATTGAGCTTAAAAAGGTGTTCAGACTGGGAAACCTTCTCCCATCCACCAAACATTACTATAGATACCAGGGAAGTTTAACAACGCCACCATGTTCTGAAGGAGTAATATGGACTATGTTCCAAGGCCCAATTTATCTTTCAAGAGCTCAGGTAAACCTTTACATTATGTTGATAGACAATTAGGAACATCAGAGCACATACAATTGGCATTTGGTTAAACCTTTTCTTAAAGGTAACATATGGTAAATATATCAAAGTTTCCTATTAATCATCATTTGAACCTTTCACTGCCACTAAAAATAGTTTGTTGCTCATTTTCTTTTATTGCTTTTATCTAGTCCATGCTTCCGGGTTTTAGTGGAGTACAAGCTGTTCATTTATCTTTATTGCTTTGTACGTATTATTTTTGTTATTTTATGTTCGTAGTTAGGTGTCTCCGTTTTTCATATCTAGTCTTTGTCCCCGGATAATATAATTTTGATTTCGGCTAGAATATTCAACGACCGGAAAAAGCTGTTCAATCTTACAAAACATCAAGGAAATCAATAAAGCTTGTTGTAAAAGGCGACTAAATAGTGCTCAGAAACCCTAGCCGGGGGCTAGGGCGCTCTGCCTACAGAGCAACTGGGATGTGTGCCCCAGGTGATGGAATGGGGTACCCATGGCGTGTTACATGCTGGGGTTGTCAGGCTATAATACGGAAAACCTGACCGCAAGCAATAGTGGTGCACCGTGTTGGGAAAGATGCCACGTTCCTCGTACGTTAAAGCACCCCACTGTGGTATTCTCCCAGAGTAGGAACCATTGGGCTCCGCCACAGGAGGCTAAATTGCCCGACCCTACCCATCTCTCCCTATTTCCAGTGGCAATCAAAATATGTCGACCCCATTGTCCTTGTGTCCCATCCCTTTTTCATTTCGTCATTCATTTTATCATCAATTTCATGTTCATCGTCTGAATATAGCTGAAATATTGCTGCTCGGACGTTAAACCACAACAAACAAACAAACAAACAAACAATATTTGTCAATTTACATTACTTATGTAATGCAATATATTTGAACATCAATTTTGTTTTATTTTACATTTGTTTTATTTTCATGAGATCATTCGTCATTTTACATTACAACTGCGATCAGATCGGTCACTGGTCATCAGTTATCGATTCATGAGTCATCAAGCAGTCAGCGGTGCACGATCCGTCAAATCATTGCGCGGATCGGTTCAGGGACTGTATATATCGTGATGCACCTGTATGAAGGACTCAAAAAGCAATACACTTTCTTCAAATGCAACAAAAGGATTAAGTCATGTTTACTCACTAGTGTACATATATGGTACATATATACTCGTTTTAATTCAGATGGAGGAATTTCGAAAGCTTGGTCGCACCTGCTTTCCAGAAGCTGTTGACCTAAGTAACAACTTTAGGAAACTGCAACGCCTATATGGAGGAGTTGTAACAACAAACTCAAGAAGATTTTCTAGGATGCAGTGTTGCCAATGAGAAATAAAAGAGAAGGCAATATATATATAATTCATTGTTATTGTCATAAGATAATGTAGTATCTTGTACGGATATGAAAAAACAACACGAATATAAATGTGCCAAAGCCAAAAAATAAATATTTAAGAACTATGAGAAACAATAAAATGATAAAGAAATGTATAGTCTACGGTTTCTAATAGAGTATTCACTACTATATTAAACAAAGAAACAGTTTACATCTTAAATAAGATACATCAGGTGTTTTACTTATTTTCATTGTTAAAACACTAATAATTTCTGACTTATTTAAATGATCTTTCACGTATAGGGAATGTAAGTCTCGTCTCGTGGCTTTGTATACGATAATTGGTCCTAATCTACTATCCAAATGCATGGGAACTTTGTTATTTACAGAACTTTGAATTCGTTATTAAAAGTAAATGAATGATAATAACAAACTTAACGAACTGATAATGTCTAGCCAACAGTCAAACTGATACGTCGAAATGCAATTCCGTATACCAAAATCAAGGTAAAAACCGGAAAGTTGGAAACATCTAAATGTACACTGATATCGATAAAATAAAGCAATAAAGCAATAAATAGAAGATGTTGCATTGTAATGCAGCGTCCCTTTAGCACTTGCGTATGGGGTGTTCATATCACAACTCATACGTTATGCCAGAGCTCGCCAAAACTACGCAGACTTTTTGTATCGCGCTAGAACTCTATCAAGTAGGCTTCTGGAACAGGGGTATGTTGCTATAAGATTGAAGTCATCACTATAGACGTTTTATGGTCGTCATCATGAACTCGCGGATCGTTATGGTGTATCCATCTGCGCCATGAAAACTGACTTACTCAGCGGGTCATAGTTTTCCTTTCATCGTTTGTCTACCCCGGTCTTAACTTTTTATGAGCAACTCAGCGGGTGTTCCTAGAAAAAACAGAGGACGCTTACCCTACCGGTGCACATGGTCCATGCTTCTAGTTTTTAGTGGAGTCCGAGTTGCTCGTTTGCTTTTTTTCTTTGTATGTATGATTTTAGTTACTTTAAGTTCTTTTTTGTGTATGTCTGTTTGCCGTGACTATTGATATTTTATCATATCATCAGTATTCTGTATTGTTTTACCAACTTTACCAAATTGTGAGGTCACCCTTTTATCCGTCTGTTCGTATTGCAATATACCAGAAACAGCTAAATACAACTGTACCATAATGGCAACGGGAAGTTAAGGGCGCTATCAAATCTGGTTTCACCAACTATTACCATAAAAAACCTGTCCTAAGTCAGGCAGTTGCTTCGGAATCTCCAGTTCGTTAGCCTGGATATTGCCATATGTCATTTCACTTTCTCCACAGTCAATCAGTTCCGTATAATTTATTATCCTCTATATATAATGTTTTCTTTACAAACATTTTTTATCTCTATCATTTATAGAGAGTACACAATTGAACAACGAACTGGGATTCTACAGAAGTCATACCAACCCTCGAATATTTTGGCCTAAGTGAATTAAAGCTTTAGGAGAACCAATTGTTTCCCACAAAATCATGTTCGTGTAATAATAATCAAGAAACCAAGATTTGTAACAGTATTTGACGGTACACCTTAATACAAATATGTATTTCTTGGTATAGATTCCTCATACATTGTAAAAAGCAATTCCAAGTCATCAAGCAAATATACCGAAGAAGATGTTTGCAAAATGCCGGAATTTTTTATCGATAGCATATTTGTCCACTGTGGTGGACGTGTTTTTCAACTAACGGTTGGCATTCCAACGGGAACAAATTGTCCTCCTCTTCTTTATGACCTGTTCTTTCATAAGGCTGACTTTATAGCTGATCTGATCTAAAAGAAGAAAAGTCATTTAGTTAGATCTTTTAATTTCAGTTTCCGCTATAGAAATGAAGTATTTCTGTTAAACAATTCTGGTTTCGGGAATTTTATACATCGCATCTACCCCAAAGAATATGAGATAAAGGATATTGCAGACACTGTGAAGTCATTGACCCACATTTAGAGGTTGACTTTCATTCCGTACCGTATGTTGCTAAAGATTGAAGTCATCAACTCATGTTGGTTATTTTATTTTCTTTGTTTTGTGTGTCTGTTTTCAATGTCTTTTTTACTCTTTTACTTGTTATGTATTTTAAAATATTCTATAATATAGGACAAAGTATTCTTATATGAATCCGCTCTCTTTTTTGTTATTTTCTGAAAGAACAGATAAGTGAAATCCTAGTGCGAAATGAGGAAGGCTACGTTAATGTTGAATTAATAGTATACATGATAATTTCTATTTTATTGTCATTCAATACCACTATTTAAAAAACAATCACCTTAGTTAGTGTTCCAATATAAGGGAAAAAGGGGAGGGGTTGTTTTCCTATATACATGTATAACTTTTAATTTGTATACCATGTATAACAGGGAAAATTGCATCTTAATTGTAGAAATAATTAAGTTTTTATTCCTGCCTTGTTGATAAATCCTCCTAACTACAGTGACATTATGTCTTCTTTTGTTAAAGGAGTAGACAATATTAAAGAAATGAACTGTAAACATGAGTCTTTAGGCACTTTAGCATAAAACCACTTTTCAAGAAATTAACAAAATATTTCAGCCTTAATAACAACAGACAGTAAGTTCAAATGATTTAAAGGAATAAGTCTGAAGCACAATGTAAGAAATGTAAGAAAGTATTTGTATATGACTTTATTTGACATGTATGCTATACTGAATACAAACAAGACGCATAACACGTCCGAAACTTGGTTCGTGTAATTTATTTTTTAGCATATAAATAATCCTACATGTATATAAACACCAAGCAAATCAAAGGAAAAAAAACTATCATGTGAGTTACAAATTACGTTACAATATGAGAGATCACTTATACTGCTAAAATGACTAAGTTCAATAGGTCAATTGTCATACTTATTATTTGTAAAATTACATTTAAGTTCACATCAATATGTCTGAAAAGACTGTGGAAATATTTAGAACAGCAATTATTGATTACATGTGAAATACACGCACATTGTTAATCTAAATTCAAGCTATGTATTTAATGTACACTTGATATGTTAAGTACAATTCCCATATAATAACATGTTGTACTTGCATTGCATATGGTCTGCATCAATAAAAAAACGTGAAACGTAAAAACAGTAATCAAAGACGGTACAAATACTCAATGTAGCGAGTCGTTAAAATACGTATTACTTGTAAAACGTTAAGATAAGGAAAACAAATGGTAACACAGAAAACTAAAGCATTAGCAATACGTATTCTTAGAACAAAACAATTCAAAACCTCGTGACCATAGGTAAATACGTGACTTCTTGGAACATTCGCTTGCGCTACGTCTGCGTTCATATTTTGAATCACTTCCGAATTTCGTTCGTTTATTCCCACAGAACGAAGTTTTGATGTTTCAGTCCAAATATATATATATATATGGGACGTCGTTGATTCTCCGTCTATAAATACTATAATTTTAATTAGGCAAAGCCTACCATCGAGTATCGCACTTATACATTTTCTTGCGTTTGTAAGGTCACTGAAAAATGGAACAGTAGCTGAAGGGGCGAGATAGGATGCGTAAACGGTTTTTCATTAAAAAAAAAGTGAGGCTTACCGGATCAAGATACCGTAAATATGTTTATATGTTGTTTTCATTGTTTATGACCTACATATTAGTTTTAAATCAATTAAGAAGCTACTTTCACTTCATATTAACTTCCCTTACCCATTTTATCTGATACTTTTTCCGTTGAAAACTATATTTTTGAATACTGAAAACAGCGAAAATATCAATGAAATGTACTTCTGAAGCCCTTGTCACCTTACTTAGAGACGAGCCAATCTTATGACGTCAAACAAAACATTCATAGCCAAGATGAACCTTCTTTTTTCTTCTGATGAAGATGTATCTTATATATTTGTCATAACAATTATATATTATCTCTTAATGCACTATATGATTCATTAATCGTGTGACAATTAAAATGTCAAATGTGCATCAGGATTTAATCAAATTACATATCGTGCAAGTTAGAAAGCAAAGGCATTTTTTTTTCAGAAACATCCAAAATGTTATGTACACTGGTGTCATCAGTCGCTCTCTTGTGATCAAAAGCCAAAAATTGATCTGATAATTTCCGAATTAATTTTTTGTATCAATTTATGCAGTTTTCACTGGCTACATCTTGAAGTCTAAACATTTCAAGTGGAATGATGTAAAAAAAAACTATTATACTTGATTCATTCAATCAGTGTAACGTATCGAACAAAAAAATGAAATGTATATTTACAACCTTACGTAATAACAAACGTCAAAGTAAATCATATGTTAGAGGGAAAGGTTGGCTTCGCAATTAAGCTAGTAGTTGATCAATCGGAACGTATAGATTGTGATTGCACAGACCCAATTTATTTTACGGATACATCTTTAGCTGTGCATACGTAATTTTTTTTTTTTTTTACAGAAATAAATTTTTAAAAAAATACAAGTATTATTATATCAAATATTAACAGTGGTTCTAACTGTATTTTTTTATATATTTGTTTAGTTTGTATTACAGTACAATGAATATGAATATTCTTCTAGGTTGGTTTTAAGTATTAAAACTTTTTGTAAGACCACGACAGGGTAAGATTTACACATGCAATAGGGGAATATAAACCTGGACGAAAATTTGAAAAAGTAAGGACAGAGGTAATCCCCTTCAAATGTTTTCTTTTTAGCAACATAATTTTATATATATAGTAAAAAATGGGAGATAATCATGAAAGGTATAAGCGCAAGTATAAAAAATATTCAATAATAAATATCCCTCTTATCCAAAAATGTTTCAAAACCTAACTTGAAGAGTAAATAAAGTACGAACAAATAAAGTCATGAGAACATTTTTTTCGACCCCATCGTGTTATTTGATTGTTTGTATGTTGGTTTTTTGGGGGTTTTTTGTTTTATTTATTTTGTTATTATTTTTTTGTTTTTTTTGTTTTGTTTTTTTGTTTTTGTTTTTGTTTTTGTTTTTTTTTTTGTTTTGATTTATTTTTGTTTTTCTTTTTTGTTTGTTTGTTTGTTTGTTTGTTTGTTTTTTGTTTTGCGTGTATGTGTATTTTTTTTCAAAAAACTATTCTTATATATCACGATAATCTCGATAACAGGATAATTCAAGGTCATCAATTGTCATAATATACTTTTTTTATGCAAACGATAAATTGAACCTGTGTAGACAAACCATTAGATAGTCATGTGGAAAAATATACAAAACGTGCATTCCAACGAAAATTATACACATGACATATAAGCAACTTTTCCCCTAACATGGTTTTGACTATGAGAGATTGGGTTATTTGAATTTGCTATGGTTGATATCCCACCAAACGGGAATATGAGAGACATCAAATGACACCCGCTAAGCGTCGCGCTAAAATGTAAATGCTCACTTCAGAACGAAATTTGTTCATTTCCGAAATAAACGCATCACTTCTTTGTTGTGTGTGTGTCTGTTTTCCATGTCTGGTCTTTGTCTCTGGATTGCATTCTTTTGGTTGCCGCTATAACCTAGGTTCCCTCGATAACTCTTTTCGATAGGACGATTTTGACACAATTATGTTTCACCTGCGGAAGAAAAATTGCAAAAAATAGTTTCATGTTTCAAAACATATAGAAACATATGCTTAGGACTGCTATGGATAATTATCTTTTTTATCCCTTAACACTCATGAACTGCATATATTGCCCCAAATACAAATGCAGACATATACCTTAAATGATCGAAATTATTGTTTACGTTTTAATTTTTTAATGAGTGAATGTCATATACTTATATTTTATTTAAACACATATGTTTTTCAAGATGGTCCTAAACATATTAAAAAAAAATATCTGTTGCAATATTTCCTGTGTATTTATATAGGACGTCGCTGACGCTTCGTCCCATTTAATCTTAAAGTAGTAATGTAATATAATGCTAGTCTACATGTCACCTATCATTTAACCAAGTATCATAACTTTACGTGCGCGTGACGTTTTGTCTAATTAATTATCATTCATCTTCCTTTGTTATTCATATTTTTAAAAGGTGACGTCTTTTAACCTTAAGTAAAACATTTTGTCTTTCAAACAATTTGTTATTTCTGTATTATAGATGGTGTAATTACCATCAAAAGATTATTGCTTTTATGTAATTTGCGGACTTTTAAATGCTGTCTTACAATATATTGAAATCATGGGTCAACTGATTGAATGGAAAGATAATATATAAGATATAATGATTAATATATTATTGAAATTCCTAGTAAACAAACAAATAAAATCTAATCTGAAACAAGCATGTACTATACTCTTCAACATTTCATATAATGTATAAAACCTGAAAATAAACAAGTAGAATCAAGATGAATGATTAAACTATTTTTAAACAAGGGGCAATTTTTTTTGCTCAAAAAGAACATGTAAATGCTAAGTGATTTGCGAATGTTCAAACATGATCAACTTCATGAGTGCGGTCTGTAGAAACAGGAGCTTTTAATCTAATGGTAAGGTGTTTCATTTTCTCTCAAACCAGAGACAAGATTAAATAAATTGGTTATATATTAAGTTATATTTTTAATACAATTGTATGCTTTTCAGAAGTAAAAAGAAAAGAAACTAGTTACTGTACATGTAACACAGTCTATGAAATATATGCACAACGTTCATTTTTTAACATATTATCGATTTGGTTTGTTAGTGTGAGTGTGTTTACAGGTTTACAGTAGACGTTCTTTTTTACTCTATATTTCTTCTTGTTGTATTTTAAGAAGGCGACGCTTACTCTACCGATGCACCTGACCCATGCCTCAATTTAAGTGGGGTCCGAATTCTTCATTACATTGGTTGTATGTGTATGATTTCTTCGTCTAGTCAGTATCTTCTTTTAGATTACCGTCCGAAACATTGCTCCCTCGATTTTAATTCCCACAAACATATTATCTCCATTTCTGTGTCATTCTTCCACATACATTTTTTTACGTTAATGTAGCTTTGAGTTTGGGCAAGATTGATATTACCATTACACAATTGTGACATTTTGGGAATGACATGGTTTACAAGGGATATCTGCAATATTGTAATAAAATATGGGGAATGGTAGGGAGATGATTATAAAATATAAAGATTTGAAGTTCACTGTCAGTATGTTCAAATAATATTCTTTTCAAGAACACAAAGTGGTGTATGCGTAACTCAACTTATATTTGCTATTGCTACTTTCGCATGTTAATCTGTTTGTTTGGCTTGGTTTTTTAATTTGATTGTTTGTTGTTTAGTTTTATTTGTATTTTATGGCGTTTTTGTCATGATACATGTATCAGACAACATCAGTTTTTCCTTTTGTTGATATGTCTAGATAATGCACTACTATTTCTTCTTTATTTACTAACGTTCGAATATTAGCCTAAATATGATTTAAAAAAATGCCAATACAATACAGAATACAAAAAGGCGCCATTACGGGTTTTAGCCGTCCAATACTTATTTTACCATTCATTACAATTCGCCTCAGTCGAATATGGCTTGCCTTGGATCAATCACCAAGCCATTTTGGAAAACGTTACGCAATAATTCTATAATATTATCATTAACCAGCGAATTGACTTGCCTGACTTCTTTATATTAGGATGCATTTCTTTAGGTTAATAGAGTGCTCAGCATTTTCTTAAGCTCATTGTAATAAGGAGGGTATAAATACTTTTTTTATGCAACGATTCCAAGTTTCAACTCATCTTTTCTGAGTTATTTCTAATGCATAATGTAATTTTCGTTGAATTACTAGAGACGACCTAGGTAATGTTATAATTTTTATTCAAAACGTCAGTTTGAGAAACTTAATTTTGATCGATTAAACAGAGTTCCAAAAATGTATTTAAAACTTTAGAGTTACTTTACGTATGTTCCTCAATTTATATAACCCAACGTCATTAGTCTGGCGTAACAATATTATAGCATAGACGATTGAATAATGGTAAACCAAACCATTACACAAACATCGAATGCAAAATATGTCTACCATTTGTCCTTTATCAAAGTAATCGTCAATCTTAAAAAATAAGTTTATTAATGAGTGATATCAATCAAAAATAAATTTGACAGCATTGAAGATCAAGGCATTCAAATTTAGGCTGATTGCACTGGAGATGTTACTTAATAAATATTATTTAAGCATATAGAAGAATTAATACTTATTACAATTATATTTCACTTCAGTATATATACAATTAATGTCAACTTCAGTGGAATCCGGGTTGTTCTTTTTAGGACTTGTTTATCTGTTTGGTTATGTTGTGTTTTATGGTGTTTTTTCAGTTTTCTCAGCCTATGCTTTGTTTTTGGGTTATAGATATATCTTATCATTTCTTGTCCATTTATTTACTTAACCAACCGCTATAATACAGTTTGAAATAAAAAGAACGTATCTATCCTTAGAAAACAGCCGCATAACTGACTACAAGAACCAAATAAGTCATTTAGGTCGTAAGAGTAAACAAATGTTTCACTGCAAACATTAATATTCATTTTTTCCATGCCTACTTTCGCTAGTCATTTGTTAAATATTTTGTGTGACTTTAAAAAAGGTTTTTTTTTTTTTTAAAGTCATTAATTTCAAATTTCAGACAGAAATGCTAACTTCCAAGATTCAGCAAAATTCAAAATTTTAATCACGTTCACGATATAAGCTAACTGTTAAAGCCCTCATTACCGCGGCATTGTGCAATTGCGTTATTTGTGTTTAAAGACACACAGGACAAATAGTAAGTTTTGATTATTTACTTTTTGCTGAATCCAAGCCGCTCAAGATTCAAGATACGTAATGAATGAAGTATTTATAGTTTTACTTGATTAAGTTAATACTCGCCATATTTCTTGTATGCTTTTCCTATTTTATAGGTGTAATTTAGTACTTTTTAAGTCAACTTGACAGTATCATTATCTGTGTACGCATGAATCAAATTGCATAGATTATCATTGCATATGTTAAGATTTCTTTTTATCTTGCTGGATTTTTACTACAAGATTGAAGTCATCACTACAGAAGTTTTATGGTCGTCATCATGAACTTGTGGATCGTTATGGTGTATCCATCCGTGAAAACTGATTTATTCAACGGGTCATAGTTTTCCTTTCCTCGTTTGTCTACCCCGGACTTTACTTTTTATGAGCAACTCGGCGGGTATTTCTAGAAAAGCAGAGGACGCTTACCCTACCGGTGCACCTGGTCCATGCTCCCAGTTTTTAGTGGATTTACTTTTATTACTTTGTATGTATGATTTTAGTTACTTAAGTTCTTTGTTGTGTATGTCTGTTTTCCATGTCTGGTCTTTGTCCCTTGATTACATTCTTTTGATTACCGCTATAATCTTGGTTCCCTTGATTACTCTCTTACAATACATTTGGGTTAAAAATTATGTTTGGAATTCCCAATCTTTCTGTTACTCTTCATATGTAAATATATGTATGAACACTTAAGTACAGTATCTGAATGGGATAAACTGCCCATTTTATGGGGTATGGGGCAATGGGACATAGGGAATGGAGCAATGGGTACTGTGGCATTGGGAATAGGGTAAATGAATGTGGGAATAATTCTGATTGGTCAATCAAAATTTTTCTGCCTTTTTTCCGCAAGCAACGTACATATCATAATTCTATGAGAGCAATTATAATAATGTGTAGACAAGATGGTTTTAGAGTAATTTTTCAATTATCACATGTGTCGCAGTTCATTATTCATTGACATTTTTTTTTAAATATTAACCGGAAGTACATTTGTTATTGATTGAAAATGTTCGAGATTATACGATGTCTAAACGTAAATCATTTTTTAAAATTCATATTGCATCCATACAATCTGCAGAAATAAGTCATGTTTGAGAAATTTGATTGAAATTAATGTGTCAAAGCCACAGGCATGACACTTTTTTGACATTTTTAATATCTTAAACAATAATATAAGACCTTTAAGGATATTTGAAGTGTTAATAAAGAAGTCGAAGCAATGGGGGATAATAATTATTATTTATAATTATTTATTTATTTTGTATTGTTTTTTTTTTAGGAAAGGAAGGACCGTTTTTTTCTCGGACAATTTTTATTTTGTTCAATTGTATAGAATATTAATGTTTCGAGTTGTGTTTTTAACAGTGAATATCCCTTTTGGTAAATTATTTAAAGTTTTCCTATATTTTTGTTTATATATTTTATGAATCATTTCTATTTATCTTTAAATAGATTTATTCTTTGAGAAAACATCTTCCATTTAAATCACCGAAATCAACAATTTAATAGTAATTTACCAATTTAAGTACCAGTCTATATAAAATTCAGACACTGCCTATGGTAAGGTAATTCATGGTGTAGAAAAAAAAAACACAAAACAAAAGATGATTTTTCAATCTTTATATGCTATACTTTCAAATAATGATTATCTTTTCTGTGTTCAGATCTGTACTTTTGTCTATTACTAAGATCAACCAAATAAAACCAAATCAAGAACAATAACTCTTGAAAAGTGCCAATCTCATGTACAGTCTATATAATTATTATCTCAAATGCGCAACAATCAAATGCAAAACTGATACTGGTTATGTGGTCTATCACTGTCTCTGAATAAGAAATAAAAGTGAATTCGGTTTTTTTTTTTACATGCATGAATCACCTCCTGTCTGGTTTTTATAAAGATTGCTACTTAATACACAAACTATATAATTGTTATCTCAAAATGCAACAGCAGATTTGAAAACTAAGACTGTTTATCTGCAGTGTTACTCTTCTGAATAAGTATGAATCTACTCCTGTTTGATTTTTATTTAAAAAAAAATACGCTCTTTTATAACGTTGTTTATGTGATTATTGACATGATTTTGTCAAAGCTATAACTCTTTGTTTACAATGTCATTTTCACAGTCCTATATTATTATACATATTGGACAATACAGGTGTAACATGTTTGAGTATGTTTTGTCATGTAGTAGAAATGTTTGGTCTGGTTAAATGGAATACATATCCTTTCAAATTACATTTGACAAGTACATGCAATCTTACTTCTTCGTACAAATGTATTTTGAAATTATCATCGATCACATGGCTTCAGTACATACATGCAATCGTTACAAGCATACAGTTGATGATGTAATCTTCGGTTTTATTTTTTTCTGTGCTATTTGTGTAAGAAACGTAAGTCTAGGTATTTCAATACATCAGAATTACTCATGACATACACCGCCAGAAATGCTACACCTGATATTCATTTGATTTGTAACACGATTATGGTATGAATCAAGCATGATTTGATAATTTCATGCTTCAGTTGAATATCATATGATAATACAATGTTTTCAAAAAACATCCAGTTATTATTGTTTCAAAGCCAAAATTAACATATGTAAATCACATCACAATCATATAACTATCATATATTATTTGTCAAATGTTTATCATATGATAATTAATATGTGATCAACATATGTTGCATATTTAGCTCTGTTGGGTTGATCAAGCAGTAAACACGTACCATTGATTGTCAAAATATATAATAACCCATCAGGAAAGAAAACGTTATGCTAAATCATTTGTTATTCTAGACTTGTGTACATGTACAAATATACGAAAATACCTGTTCAATCTGAAAAAACATTTTATTTTGTTTGACATGAATTTGAATGATTTGGTGTAATAGAAGTAAATAAAGTCGTCATATAGCAAAACCGGTTAAAAATAATACTACCACATTTATTTTTAAGAACTTTATTACACAAAAGTTGGAAACTTTTAAGGTCATGTTAATGTGGATTTCTAGCCATTTTCAAAAGCAACTCTAGGATTGCTGAAAATGTATACTCAGGTTGTCAACGATGGATATACAATAATTGAGTGATTTGGCACTTATGAATTAAAATAAAATATAAGAATTGGTATTATCTAAATCAAGTGTTGTACATTTGTATCGACAAAATATTTTAAGTAATATGAATGAAATTCCCAGACCTATTCTGTTTTAATTTATAGATTAGAACTTTTGAAATTAAATACAAATGACGCCAAACCCACTGAACCATTTCGCAGACAAAAGACGAAACTGGTCACAGTGTATATATTTGAAAGAAAATTTACAGGTCTTCCAGGTTAGAGTTATATATGCATCAGGGTATGTTCTAAACCAAACAGTCGTGCTTGTACAGCTTGATTGATTTTTTTATAGATTGTACAGTGAAAAGATCTTGGTGTAATTTGATACTTACACAACTACATTCAGAGATGAAAGTTTTTATCGTATTCGGGGTATGGTACCAAACATTGCTAACACTGAGCGGTAAGATGTGACTTTGTTTTTCCTAAATGCAGGTTTTGATGCTGCGCTATGTGCTCAGCTGTCTTTTTACTTTTAAAATAAAATAATGCATATTGGCTTTTTGGTAGCGTTGTTTGTCAGTGTATATGAAAATATAGCGATAAACGTTATTAGGTAAGAAACGCAATTTTGTTTTACTCACTGGAATTAAAAGGCGTTTTTGGTGTTTAATTTCAATTGATTATATTAAAGAAAAATAAATTGTTTCGCAGGATAGAAGATTAGCTGATAAGAGAATACAGTACTGTTCCATTATAATCCAAATAGGCAATATAGCAAATAAAGGAATTACCATTTTTATTCCATTGTTGATCATTTATATTTTTCAGCCCAAGACTGGGGATATCATTCCAATATAGGTGAGAAACTACCAAGATTTACGTCGTTTTGTCTTTTATCGGTAATCTGGAGTTTTATTTTTGTTGACAGATATTTTAAATCTCTCATACATGACATGACATTCGAAATTATCCGTCAAAACATCGGGGTTGATTGTAACGTCATCATATCGTCTTTACAGTCTTGAAATATAAACGACAGCTTGCACCGACAGAATTGTAGTTACACTATTAGTCGATTTTGATGCCGACAATGCGGTTTGTAAGTTCGTTTAATTTTTATTTTTATTTTTTGGAATGTCTGATGTAGAACGTATTGGAATCCGAAGATCTGAATTTATTGTTTTTCCAGGATCTCGAAATGCTGCACTACAATGCAAAACCTTCTTTTTTATGCTTATATTAGAACTAGATATTTGCCATTTTTATCGGTATTTTTACACGAAAAGATGTTTTGCTCTCAATACTGAATTCAAAGCTATGTTAATGACAAACCTCCATTCTTTTTACGGGTAGACGAGGACCCATTCTCGTGAAACCAAGGAGTCAATAACGATACCTACCCAACCTATATTAGCAAGGAACATCTTATCTCCCGCCCACTCTCGCACTCGCTAGATATTTCACTTGTTATGGTCGGTTTCAAAATCGAAAAAGACAATTTTGATAATTATTTATATATAGATACGTAATGTTATTATCTAATGATTATCGTTAAAAGAAATAATAAAATCACAAAACGTATATCTAAACTCACGGTAATAATCAAAAGTTAAGTACGTACAACAAATTGCAATGTCAGGGCAATTTTGGGGTAAATGGAAACAACCACAATGGTCTTGAATTGGTACAGGTAATCCCCGGATTACGGCAAGTATACACACACACAACAACGATATTTAAAAAAAATCATAATAATACGCACATAAGAACGAAATGATCAACCAGTACTGTAATAACCGATAGAGTAATCAAGGAAACCAAGGGAAGAATGGACTAGGTTAACCAGCTCCCTCTGCTTATCTAATCTTAAACATAAAAAAACATTACAACTGCCCTATTAAAGACAATAGATGTATAATATTGTTGCTTTGATTTAATTATTGTGAGGATTTTTTTTTTTTTTTTTTTTTTGACAACGCAAACTATTCCTTGCAGCACAAGATCATTGGGGATCTATATTCCAGCAATGCAACGGCTTCGAACAATCTCCGATAGACTTCCGGACGAATAGAATCAAATTCGACTGGTCCTTACAGCCGTTTGATTTGCATAAGCTATACAGAACTCAAGGTTTAAAGAAGGTTCTTTCCAATAATGGTCATTCTGGTAAGCAAAAAGTCATTCCGTAAAAATAATTCCGTATACAAAATTTATCCTTTTACTTACTGCTGTTTCTTACATAAATTTTGTTGTTGTATGAATCCCTGTTCCGAATAAGTATTTACTCGTTTTTGGTCGGCAAAATAGTAATTGCCCTGATTATCATAGTATTTTTGCTGAATCAAAGAAATCATACTTTTATTTTTTTTTACATGAGATTGTTACATAAAACAAACAGAAATTACTTTGAGAAAAACTAAATCATTGCAACAAAGTTAAACCTTAAACATTCAGTCTTTGAAAAAATTTTCATTTACGTGCATAAAGTGCTGTGTACTTTCATATGATCGAGTTCAACGAGTCGATAATCAGTCGGAAAGGCAATAATATTTTTTGTTGTATAGTTTACAGTTTTATTATTATTATTATTCAATGTAAAAGTTCAACTTGATTTGACCGAGAAGCAGTTAGAGATAAATGGCGGAAATCTCCCAGGACCATTTATGGCAGAACAACTTCATTTCCATTGGGGATCAAACGATAACAAAGGATCTGAACATCTGTGTAATGGGAGGGCATATCCATTAGAGGTAGGAAAACTACATGAAATAACCAATTTTGATAAATGATAATAATGATGCGTAGAGGGGCTTAATGTACAACCGCTGGAATTGTAGAAAAAAAAAAATATAATGATTAGATTTATCCAGTAATTGTCGTTTTCCACAAATATGTACACATGCAATATATATAACGAATTTCAATTGATACAATTCGGTGTTCGTGCGGAAGTTTCGCATTTTTTAATTAAAAAATTCGATAACCTAGCACACATTACTGGGACGTAATATAGATTTATAGCTCTTATTGTTACCCCTATTCTTAAACGAGAAAAGCTTACACTACAAAGAAATTCAAATGTATACAGCAAGTATAGTATATACATACCATAGAGAATTATTACTAAACATAAAAATTTATTTGAGACCACGTTAGACATGTATCTCCAATCTGTCTGAGTATTGACGATTTAATTGTAATGTACATTACAGATGCATATAGTTACACATTCGAGAAGATATGGTCATGTGTCTGAAGCTTATGGGGTAAAAAATGCATTGGCAGTTCTTAGCTTCTGGTTCAAGGTTAGGATAACATTCAGTAAGGTCTTCTTTTAGGTAATATCAACTGCTATTGATGTAAAAGGAATCAAACGATTATTCATATATAAAAAAGCATTATTTTCAAAAAGGTGGTCGTGAAAGCCTCAAAACAGGGAATCGAACTTATTATGCGGGAAATAAACTTTCATAAATTTTAAAATGTACATTTATAACAGTTTTTTGTCTGCTTGGTGGATTGATAACCAGCATTTTGTCATTTCTGTTTCAGGTCGGTCGCCATAACAGGTTTTTAGAACCGATTATCAGCCAACTTCGAAATATTAGACGCAAAGGTAAGACGTCTTTTACATTAAACGGTACAATCTGACTTCTGCTTTTTGTTCATCGTTTGTAAAGGGAAACTTTTGAATGAACCAAAAATGGATTAATTTTTATATATTGGAACGCACCTGAACGAACAGCATGCATAAAGCAAATATACCAAAGACGATATTTTTGAAATGCTGGATTTTTTTTTATGGATAACATACTTGTCCACTGTGGAGGATTGCTGACCTATTTATTTACTCTCATGAGGTTGACTCTATAGCTGATCTGATCCAAAAGAAGGGGCATAGTTTAGCTAGATCGTTTAATCCCAGTTGGCAGTTTGGTAAACAGTTTAACTAATAAATAAATTATGATATGCCACCAATAGCTTTATTGTCCCAGTCGTGCATGTTTATATCTTGTCAAAATTTCGACGGTTTACGATTTTTTAGTTTGAAAAAAAAGTACATGTTATTCTTATCTTTAATGATTCAATTTGGATGCTGAGTTCACGGTTTGGCTTATCAACTATACAGAGGAGAAATTGCAATTTAAGTTTTTCATATTTTTTTAGAAAAAAAAACATCTAATAACATGTGTTTTACATTGTTAAGGACTATTTAAAAATAAACATATGATGAGGACAAACGAATTAATTCAGAAACACAAGTACTAAAAGTGGCATAGGCAATATATTCCTTACATAGGAGTTTGTATATATGTTTATGTCTTTTTATAGGTCCCAAAACAAATATTTCCATACTGAAACATATCTTTTCATCTTTCAATTTTCACTGTGTAGTTACCACGGGCAAATAAACTTTCACAATATATCCTTTCTCATTTAAGATTCCGAGGTTGAACTTAAAACGGTATTTAGACTAGGCAATCTACTGCCATCATTGCAACGTTACTATAGATACCAAGGAAGTTTGACAACTCCCCCATGCTCTGAAGGAGTAATATGGACAAAGTTTCAAACTCCTATCTACATATCCAGATATCAGGTATTGTAGAATGCTTAATCAAGCTAGAATGCTTCCATAAAAAATTGATTAAATATCATCGAGAATTGTTCAATGTACACCTAATACGTACAACAAGTCTTTATATCAATATATGATTTTTTTTTCTGTCATCCGACAGGATCTTTGAAGAACAGCACGTAGGTGTCTGGTAGGACGAAGCAGGTACCATTCATGAATTCGTAGCATCCGAGTAAGCCTTGGGTTTTTCCACTCGATTTAAAATGCTATTTTTCTATTCGTTTTCTTTTCATTTCTGTGTGCATTATTGTAGTTCATTCGTATTTTTTCTTATTGGCATTTAACATGTTGGTGTTGTCTTGTACGTGCGTTTCCATTTGTAGGTACCGCATCGAGTATTACCGCATCCTTTAATAAAGACAATATCCGTGTATTGGCTTGAAATAAAAACGTCCTGAGGGTGAGGCTTAGAATGGGGATAAAACGAGAGGCTTTGCCGAGCATTTTTTTTTTCTAGTCAGGACACTGTTATTGTCTTAAAACTGCAATCCAAATAGTTTTTAATCAGTTACGTGTTTATTACATTTCCCGATATGACGCTACGATAAGTAGGTAATTAATGAAAATGCATTTAAAAATGAGGAGAAAAAGTGTAATATTCTGTCAGTGACCGTATATCATCCATAAATATACTACCAATGCATTATAGTTGCGCAAACAGAAAGATTGCTGTATACAAATGAGTATATATTGTTGAATACCCTTTTTTGTTCATAATTAATGCGAATCCCTTCAATTAGTATTCAATTTTTACATCATCAATCATCACTTAGTGACGCTTCACAAATTTAAAGTTTTACGTTTTATTTATATGTTCAACAGTAATGAGTGGTGTTGTGGAATTAGAAACATGTATACAATTACACAAGTGCAAAATTAAAGTAATAATATTTTTATGACAGCTGAATCAGTTCAGGAAGCTTGGTCAAACCTGGTATCCAGAAGCATTTGAACTTACGGACAACTTTAGAAAGCCTCAACCTCTGTATGGTAGAGTCGTTACATCGAATTCAAGAAGGTTCTTTTGGCAGCGTTGTTGTGATTGAAAGTTGAATTAATAAAAAAAATAAATAAAATAATAACAAATTTGTTGTTCTCTTACAATTGTTCAGTATTAACAACAAATTGTAAGATCATAACCAACTTTTAACAGTTCTTTTAAAAAACAAACGAGACGGACTATGATGTTTCTTTTTTATTATAAAAATACAAATAACCATAATAATAAATTAATGTTACAGTATGAACAAAATTATGAACAAAGAAAGACAACTGGCACTGAAGAGTATATTTCATTATTTTATTAGACTATCTCACCGAAATCATACATTCGTCCTTTTTTTAATTATTCATTCGTCCTCGAATCTTTCATTTAGACTAATCAAGTTCCGTTATAGTATTGTATTCCGACATTTTCACAGTGATTAGGATAAGCAGTACGTGAACGTAATGGGTCAAATTAGAGTTATTGTCAATGATAGGTAATATCAACAGCAATGGTCCAATGGAATAGCATATAGGAAATTCCTTATAACAAGTGGCAATATTGCGGGGAAAACTTGGAAAGTTGGAAACTGTCCCGACTTAGAACAGGCAACTCTGATGGCAATGGTGTCTTTTATCATAAAAAATTTGACCCATCAAAAGGTAACCAATCTGGGCATAATTAACCCTTGAAATAATACCTACTGTTATTCACTCAAAAAAACGTATATTAAAATGAACCTTAATTTAACAACAGTCACAATGAAGCAAAAATTTGATATAATACAATTCAAGCTTTCAAATGAAGATGTCATCGATTTAATCAGCCAAATTATCGTTTACACGAATTTGAATTATACTCAATTAAGAAAGCGAATATGAAAATTGTAACTGATTGAAAAAAAAATAACCGTGTACGTTTTTTTTAATTTGTTAACATAAAAGATGTTTCAATGTATAGTTTGTTAGAGGTAATAATCACGTGAAACACATGAAATGTCATTCTGTTATTAGTGGAAAACACGCGATAAGTATACAATCTTAAAAAAAATGATTACAATTTGATAACAACTGGCCAACAAATCATTGCACATGGAAGATGACAGTACCCGATTCACATTGACTTCCTGTATCAGTAAAATATACAAATAGAATTATTTTGATTGGTAATGTGGGAAACAATTGTTTCAAAATATTTGAAAAAAAATTCAAGTTGTAAACAGTGAGTAAATTAGTGCACTACTTTGTAATTCTAAAATAAATATTTAAATAAGCAAATGCGCTGAAGCCAGAGATCCACATTTTATTTCACAAATTAGCTTCTACACTATCACCATTTGTAACCATATTCAATACGTTTCCTTGAAACCACGAGATACCGAGTTTGATTAGGTTTTTTTATCAATACGCAAAGTGCATGTTCCTAATGTTTCCAATTCTAACATTTTGCGTCAAACCGTATAACACACATTAAATATGGCACATACCTTTCAATCACAAAAACAAAAACAAAAAACATTTCATCAACCACTTATCGCAAATCAAAATCAAACACAGAATAAGCAGTACTGAATTTGATGTATACATATTTCTTTAAGAAAGATTCTGTCTTATTCTACAACTTACAAGTACATAAAGAGTAACGTAGATTCTTCACATTTATGTATCAGCACGGTGTAATAGACAAATTTTTAATATTAAAGCAATTCTCCTAGTGCAAGATCTTTCAAATATATGTAATGATTGCTTCCAGAAGAATTTTGACTGTTATGTGATAATATTGTTCAGATGGTGTATAATGTACACATTTGTTTCTTCCTTTGTTTTGGAGCTGGGGTTGTTGGAATTTACTATTTAACTAATATTTTGCTGTAAATTTCTACCAATTTCCCCCTCATCTTAGAAAAAAAAACTTTGTCTATCTATTAGACATATGTTAAGATTTAAAGACAAAATATTTCCCAGTAGAAGACATACATTCATAACATATTGTCTGGTTTTGAATGTCTTTTAAGTGACAATACACAAACAAATAACCAACAGTTCTAATATTCCTAATTGTTAACCTCTTGAACATATAAATACAACATGTTTACCAATACATGGACAAAATGTCTAACCTAATGCTAAAATCGGTTTAATCATCTAGCGGGACACTCTCTTTTAAGAATGCACTTGTTGTTCAATAAGACATGTCCCCGAGAACAAAGACATTCTGGAGCACATGTTTCTCTACAAATTTTCCGTCTACCATAACGGGAATCACAGGTTTTTTCGCATTTTCTTGTGCATTTCTTAAAGGTTGCACCTTCTGGGCATTGATCTGAAAGCATAATTTAGGTATTTAATGCGGTGTGTTAGTTTTTATTTTTATGCAAAAAGATACAGCAGCAAAAAGGGGCACACTATGAATTAATTTCATTATGCAATGAACTATCAACGAATAAAAAGCAAATATGAACATATGATCTGTGGAGGCCTTACTAAAGTAACAAAACAGCATATTCAGTTCTCCAGTAAAGTAATCTGTTCACGTTTGTAGCGACACACTTTCTTATCAACCAGACACCATATGACACACATTTTTTTCAGCAAAACAGGGTGCAATATAATTAGTACAATGTAACCTCAATCAAATGACTTCAACAAATGTGACATAAAACTATGAATATTCATTCAAATAAAACAAGATGGAAAGAGGTATTGTTCCAGTACTTACGAGGACATATTATTTCTTCGTCCCATTTGGTAGAAATACCAACTCGGGAACAAGCATGTGCATACGCTTTGAAGGATTCACATGCGCATTGATGATCATCTGGACACTCACACATATCAGTAATACATGACCTGAAAATATATACTTATATTTACAGTTTCCTGTTCTTTTTTTGTCTTCGATACATTTAAAATATGACAATAGTAACTACTTTGAAAATCAAGTATCACGTTCGTAAGATACAATTCAGTTTAGTTTGGATAATATTTGGTGGTTAAACATACATGTACAACATTTTTTTTTTCAACTTAAAGTCTTGCAATTGATACTGGGATTAACAATATTGAAGAAATCCATTACATTGTCAGGGTAACTCTAGGACAGAATATGAGTTTTGTTTTTGATACTAAGATATCTAAATGGTTAGGAACGCTTTCAGTTATAATTTATTACAAAAACGAATATAAAACCAAAACACGTGTACCCTTCAAAATATTTTGCACTAACCTGTAGTAAGGTCCAACATCTAACCGCCGTCGACATCTATTAAACATACTCCCCAAAATCGTGCTACATTCTGATTTCGCTCTTTTAAAAGACCATTTTTGAGTATCACAAGAAGAAATCTGAACTTTATTTTTTTCCACAATGGCACAAGCAGACTTACTGCCGACTCTCCATGTATCTCCAAATTCTTCACTATTCTTGTACAACTTTTGATCCCTACCACGCATGTCATCTTCGTCATTTCCGTTATAATTACCACAGAGACCCGCCATTTTGGTTCTGTATCGACTAGCTACAGTAACTTCTACATAACTATGTCCATCCCATACTACTTTGAGTCCTATTTTTGATTGAAATACTATAGAGCGTCTATCTCTATAGATTTTGAATTGAGGTATTCGTGTAAAAGGGAGACTAACTCTTTTTCTATTTACTTTAACTACACTTTTTTGATGAAGTCCTACTTTATGACCTGATATAAATATAGATAACATCTTTGTCCATGTAAACCAAGGCGAGGTCCTTGCCTCGTTCCGAACCCGTATAGCGAATGATTTTCCCGCGTCATCTTCAGCAAGGAGGTATTTGCAAGGTCCCTGGAAGTTGTAAATTTTTCCATCAAATGTCCGATAGTGTGGGTCACCAAAAACAGTGCAGACACCTTCAACTGAAAATAGTTAAAGCACAAACAATTAAATTGTTTGCTTGATGCCAATGTACAGCTAAATAAGCAATTACTGCATGGCATTAACAGAACAGTACACTTATCAAATAAATGTATTTTAATTAATGCTCTATGTTTTTTTTTATAATTCACCCCACTTTAAGTTATCATACTTGCCTTGCGTAGTTTGTGTGTAAGTAAAGTTGACTTTTATATGTTTTTTTTTTCTTTTTTTTTTTTTGTTTCTTTGGTTTTTATCCTATTCCCCTTAAATGTGATTGTCACTTACTATTTTCATTTCCTCGTATTCAGTTATTTGTTTACTTTTTTAAACGGGAATATTTGTACATCAATAGTTTTTCGGTTAGATCGTCAAGCAAAAATACAGCAAAAAGTTTTGTTTTCTTCAATGATTTTATCTTATATCTGTATCAATGATGTAGATTAATTATAATTATGAAGGTAATAGACTCAATTTACCTTCAACACACCGGGGACAACATTCATCCTTCACATACTGTAGTTTGTATCCCTAAAACGAAAAAGTTTATTTCCTGAGACAAGATTGAATTAATTCCCTTTGTATACAATATATAATTCAAATTTTCATGATTACGGTGTTTTATATAATTCAATTCATTTTTCAGACAAAATTGACTTTCTCCCCTTTTCACACATTAAATAAACAATTACCAATGATATAAAAACTGCGAATTTACTTCTATCCACAGCATTAGAGTCACTTACTTAGAAGATCTAAATCCAAACAAATTAATTGTATACAAGAATCCCTCAAGCCCAAACAATCTATCGAAATAGCAAGTCAAATACATCACCAAAAGATTTTACCATGAGAAATATAGTAACATTACATATTTATCTATTTAGATTTTATTCAAATACTTTCCCTCGCCCTATTAAATTCTTGTACTTTCTTTCTGAATTTAACTTAATTATTCATGAACTTGACGCTTTACTTTAAATAACCTTAAGTAGCTGTCCTCGTAAGAATCAAGCAAAATCTGAAAAATGTGATACACCCCAAAAAAGGCTACAAATATTTATTTTTGTAACTAAGTTGTTTTATGGGTCTATACTATGAAATGTGTAATTATTCATTTAAATCTGCCTGTTCTTATACTAAAAGAAGTCAATTTATGTAAACACGAGTTATAAAATATAGGCAATGAGTTAACTACCTATTATATGTCAAAATTTTATTACATCTATCAATCCTTGACTGCTATATGAACCGAGGGCCAATAGCCTGATGCCGCATATTACCCTGCTTTTTACATGACATGCATTAAATCATATGAGCCGAGGGCCAATAGTCTGGTGCGGCATATTACACTACTTTTTACATGACATGCATTATGTCATACTTTTCTACTATATAATACTAGTGCTGTCCCAAATTGTGATAAAGGGTTACAATACAGGCATACGGGGTGAGGTATATGTTTAAAACATTATCTATAATGCATGTACAACACAAATATTGAACTGAACATATGACACATTAACATATTTACCCTTACACTTCGTGTACAGCAATTTGTTATATGTATATATTACGAATAATATTTTGTATTAAATTTACCAAAGGACACCATAGATTATTTTGACAGTTTTCCATGCGACATCTTGTAGATCCATCATCGCAATAGCAGGACATACATATATGAGGCTTCCATTTCTGTCCATCCTATAAATTAAGATAAGATTTGACTAGAAAAAAAGAACGGATATGGTGAAAGGTAATACATAATTCAGAGTATACCCTAACTACACATATTGATCCATAAAATATAACTTTTCCGTTTATGTTCTTTTAATCAATATAAAAGATACTTGTGAATGTAATTTTAAGCGAAATTTATTTGTGTTGTCAAAAGTAAAAAATGCTGTAAAATATATATCATGAATTGTCAATATTCAATATGCTTGGTCAACAACAACAGAAAAACATGTGAGAGCTTAAAAAACATATTTAAAGGGTTGAAAAACCATTTCGACGACGGGCAAAAGTCAAACGAGCATCGCTGTCCACAAAAAGACCAAAAAACTGGATGAATGCCAGAGCGACCACAACATTAATTCATCTATTAATTAGTCAATTTCTCTTCCGGTAAAGTGCGACTGCTATTTTTTTATAGATTATATTTTATATTATTTTATACCTGTTTAAGTGATCCTTGGTAGGGGCAAGCCTCTTTACTTGGACATACTTTACAACACGAGTCCTTTGGTTGAATGGCTTGACTAGGTAGGCAGGTTAAAGGTGGACAAGATTCTCTATCACAAATGGCTGTACCATCCTAAAGGAAAAATCATAATAGTTCTATTTCGTTGGTTGTATAATAAGCTACACACACTGTTACATATGAAAGTTTGTATATATACCGTGTAGCAAAATCATAATACAGAAAATCTTATCAGAGTATCTACAAAACAAAAAATTACATTACCAAATCTCGTTGTGAAAACATTAATAAGAGTTCCAAAATGAATGAATTATTTTCTTGCTTCTTTGTCCAAAAATCGCAAAACATTCTACAATGAGAAACTTTAATAGTCATAATGAAGCAATTAGAGATTTGATAGACAATATAAAATAATTCAAATTGGCAAACAAGAACAGTTGCTACATGTACTGAATTTTATATGAATGAAATAGTTACTGTAGTCTCACCATACATGTACATTTTGTGCATTCTTCTGGCATAAACATCTGTCCTGTTTTATAGATCCTGTTCTGGAAGAAGCATCGCCCACCAGGTAGGTTAAATATCCGTCTCTGTCCTAAAACATTGTGAACACGGGCTTTATTCAGAGTATAACACATCGTAACGTTAACTTGTGGAGACAAACCGACTTTAACTTAAAACCTAATGTGCAAAACGTATGTTGTCAGACTTGGATATAGCATTGCTATACAACCAAATCTCGTGTTGGGACAAATCCGTTTCCATGATTCAGGAGGAACTCATTACCAATTCGTAAATAATCAAACAAAGAGTCTTCGGGCTTCAAGATTATCTTTTAAAGTTGATGTGATCGGTCAATAGAAAACTGCAAATTCAGAAATAACTACAATGTCTTTAGTATTTTCGACAAATGCCACAATAAATAATTCTCGGATTATTTGTATGATATGATACTGTTTGAATAGTTATTTTTCATCGATACTGACATATTTCGTAACGTAATTGTTAGTGAACGAAAATATTTCGGAATTTTCAATACTTATTTTTTCATGTAAAATTGATTAGACGATGTCCGCAAACAACATTTCTTACCGTAACATACGGGACAACATGTCCCATTTGGTGTTGATATTACGTCATCTGGACAGTTCAGAACTGGACATGCTTGTCTTTGACACACCATACTGCCTTTCTGAAATTGATGATACGTATACGTTAGTATATATAATGAATTCAATCCAACCTGCAAAAATTTCAGTCGATTAAATGCTGGTAATTTGATACATATGCAGGAACTAAGAAACATTTTATTGTTATAACTTGATATGATTCCATGTGGAAGTGCTAATGGTTTATTGACTGGGTCTTCCATTATATTTATGTACAGAAAGTGTCTCAATATCCGGTTTGACCTTCACACTGGGGCTTAAATTAGCGTCATGGCGGTTCCATGTTCTTATATTGCGGGTAATTATTGTAAATGGATTGAGGACCAGTCTATGAAAACTTTAACTACAAGTCAATATATAGCTTCTATTACCAAAAACAGATAAAAGTATGACTCCCAAGTGTTAACAGAAATGATACTATGTCTTACCCATAATTCCTTATGAATCCCAAACAATTCGGTCCAAAGACATTTCGAAATATGACAAATCGGAGAGTGTATTAGGCCAATTCAAACTGCATATCATGATTTTTTCTAAACGGTATTAGAAGGTAATAAAATAATATATCAGAGTTGTCAAAATGAAATGTGGTATGTTGTTTTTTTTTTCGGTAGCATTTAAGGAGGTAGACCTATGACAAGGGGTATAACTCTTGAAATCAGTGATATGTTTGTATCATATTCAATTCCACCAAAGCCTCTCAAGCTTTTTTTTGAAGCAGAATAAATCAATCAATATTGATGTAAAGTGCTGAATACAAACATTCCAATGGTTTTTATGAGTTGTGTCCCTTACCCTAGGTCTATCTCCTTCAGGTTTCACATGTCTCAAATTATACCTACTTTTGTTTTCCTCATTCGATCATTGTTTAAGTTGAAATTTATAACATACTACATTGTTATGATCAATCAAATTCTCACCTGACACAAACACTTTGTACAGGGATCTGATGATAAAGTGAATGATTCTCCATCACTGTATTGTGTCCCTTGGAACGAACAACCTGTAAAATAATATAAACTATATACTTGTGAAAATGATGATATTGGCGTTTTCAAAAAAGTTTAAATTATATCTTTATTGACGTTTGTTAAATTTGTTTATATCATGCGTAAGAGAAAGTTAAGGCGAGGTATAACATGATTCCCTCCAAACAATTGAGTGTCCGTCTGTCTGTCCGTCTGTTTTCTAGACGATAATTTAAGTAGATATTCAAGTATTAAACTTTGGATAGTTATTGGGTACCTTGAAATAAAAATCAAGTCTTTATATAAAGAGATATAACATTAAAAAATATACAATTTATATTATTAAAATTGAAGAGTTTAATTCAAAATGAATATGACAACAGTAAAATATGGAATAAAAGTTGGTTTTAAGTAAATTGTTGCTGAATCTTAGCATTCTGCGATGTATTCTTCGTCGAACGTCCTTTTGGTATTCCCATATTTTTTTTTTGCCATTTGATGCCTCTTTTTCTATACCAATTGCTTTTTCTTAAACGAAGTTACATCATCGCTTCATTATGCCAACCACAACCGAATTAAAGTTTGTTCTCTCTTATTAGATTGGGTAAAGATTTAGCACTATCATATCTCGAAAGTTACATCATTTAATTTTAAAAGCCGACACTAATGTTATCCTATGTTCTTTATAACTACTTAGATATACATCACCGTATTAAATGTCTGCTTAATAAAACTTAATCTTTCTCATCGTAAGGTTGTATATTTACGCGTTATAAATATCAGGCAAATTTTAGTTTTTCGATTATTCGGTATATTAAGGTACGTTAAACGAAAAAGATAATTTCTCATTGGCCACCCTTTATTATATTATACATACAGTGAAACCAATATATAGGTAGTAACCCATGATCATAAAGATACAGTTCTCGTGTGGTCAAAACTATTTCTTGTATACGGCGGAATTGGAAATTCGAAAAAAAAAAAACAAAAAAAAAAAAAAACACACAACGACAACAACATCAACAAAAGAGTACTATTAAAAGATTTTGAAATATACAATTTCAGCTATCTTATAATGTGATACCAAAATATTTTAACTGACAATGTTAATCTTACTCAGGAGTGGATTTACAAATTGATAAAGGGGAATCGAACAATAGGGAGTTATACAGAGGAGAGTGGCATACAATAAGAGGGATTTTAATATCATTCAAGGGCTATCTTGCTTCAGCACTAAGTATGACTCACACATACCAATTTCATATTGGTTTCAAGCTCAACAGGAACGAACAACTAAAAAAACAACACTCATAAGAAATTATGGTAGGCATCGTCATATGAAAAAAACCTGAACGATGATGCAAACAAAAAACAATAATGTGAATGGTTCAGTTTCAATTCAGTGGGATTCTTGGGGATGATGACAGGGGAATGGATACTTGAAGCATGGGAATAAAGTAGAAATTCTGTAATCTACATATAGCTTTACTTTTGTATACAAATGTAAATAAATTAAACAAACAATAAGACATTTTGATAATCGAATATAATCCATAGAAGAATGCTGTGGTAATAGGCTGTAAAAAGAAGAGATTTGGAACAATTACTATTTCATATCAAATGATACTTCTCTATTATCTGAAATCAGTTTGAAAATCGATTTTAAAACGAAAATGCATTGTGCATTAATATTACATTCACGTTGCTTCTGGCGTCATGATGTTACAGCAAAGGTCTCCATATTTGATACTAGGTAAAGATATGATAAACAACATCGTTCCCGAGTCAGTGTTTAAATGGGAAAAGAAACTTATATATATGTACATATAAGAAATGCCTATTTACGGCAAATACCGACTAAGTATTAAAAAAATTGCGTGTGGTTTGCCCGCTTTGTCAGAATTTAAACATAACAAATGTGATAGAACATATGAACTCAACAAATCAGCTTTAATCATTAAGATGTCTTACTAAAGTGATTTGTAATACTGTAAACGTATTAATATTCGCACATTATTTCTAACAAACGTGTCAATTGTCGCAGTTTCAAGAACAAAAACAAAAGGTTTGGCGTTATATAGTGTCAATAATTAATTTCGCTGTTACTATATAGTGCAGTTTTCTGTCCACCGTGAAAAAAGCAAAAATTAGTACACCGCAAAAATAAGTACGTTTGCAGTATTTAATGACCGTTTTAATCAAACCCTTTCCTTAAACCAACAAATTCATCAGTTACAATCAGAATCGATATTATTAAAATTGAGATTTTCTTGTCTTTTTAACAAATAACGGTAACAACAAAATTACCGAACACTAATCCGATTCATAATCAAGTCAAGTACAAAATAAATCTGGCAAAATATATATTACACCACCGGAGCAGCTGGTACCGCAATGGTTCTGACTTGGCACAATGAAATAGTGGGTTAAATCTAGGTTTTACAGTGTGCTAAACCTCCCAATTCCATTGCAGCCTGATTATAACAGTGATGATTAAAAAGCATTTGCATGCTATTGTCATTGCCACGTCATCACAAAGAACATTTTACAAAAAAAAAAACAATCATTAATAATTGTTTTAGAAGAAACTATGTATTTTTCAACTAAGGGCTGATATCTAAAAAAAAAGAATTTGGTAAGAGAACTTTTAAGACGCATTTCCTCATACATTTGATTTGAATGATAAATACCTGTATATTTTTTGCGTTTTCTACCATTTCTGTTCTATCCTAAATTTATATCAAAGAAGATGTAAAGCTTTACATTTTTAGTAATTGATTACATATTCCAAAATATTAACATTGAGATTATAAAATATTGACAGGTTCATAAACTTAATGGAAGTCTTGTTTGTTATTCATCTACTTTACAAACAGCCAGGACAAGAAAACCAAACACAAAATCCAAATTGCAAATACAATTTACTGCTAAGAATTTACGATATTTGAAATATGAAAAGAAAAAATCAAAAAGATAAATTTAATGACCTAAATTCGCTTTTTATTTATTTGTACAAATACAGTGTCAATTTTAAACATAATGGATGGAATTTTCCAGGCTTGGGTTTCATAAAAAAAAATCCCCATTTGAGAATTTCCTCAAATCCTAAGTTTTTCCTCAAATCGTCAGTTTCAAGTGATCTGATTGGTCAAAATGTCAGTTGAGAAAAGACTTGAGTTTTAGATTTTTTATGGAACCATGGCCATATGAAGTATTGTTCACTCCCAAGTTGACTTATAATATATAAAATATGAACTGACAATACTTACAATATATGAAATATACAAAACATAGTAACATTAAAGCCGTCTTTCCATCTGACATTTATTTGTGGAGACGGATTAAAATAGAATATTTGAATATTACAATAAGCTATCATGTAGAACAGTACCTTACTAAACGTTGAGTTTGATTTCTAAAAACCTATTCTCATCGTAGTTTAATATCTTAAGAACTAAAACCTGAATTATTACCACACACTATTAAAACATAATGGTCCGGAATTTTCTTATGAAAATTATTAAGAAAACTGTACTAAAGATTTTGGGATAAGCATGATCTATAATTGAAGTAATAAAGCATCATCCGACTTTTCTACTTAAACGATACAGTGTATAAGATATATACATAACCCTAATTCTAATATTTAAGTGTCATTCCACAGCAGACAGATAAGAGTCGAACTTAACAATGCATTCTCTTGTGTTCTTTCAACGATTACTGATAAATAATTATGTGGTAATTAACTTGAAATGACCCAGGTATAGCTAATTTCCATTTTATGTAAAGTTGATGCACTTTTTATCTATTGTGGATATAATAAATAACAATACGGTATATGTGATTCTTCTATCATGAAACTTCTAATTATTAATTTTTGAATCGGTTTCGCTAACTCAGGAAAACTTCAACAAAAAAATTTTCTCATTTTATTTTACTCCCGTTTCACTTGAAATGTTTGTTTAAACTGTTTAAAGTAAAAATAAAAGAATTTTTTGACATTCAAATCATATTCTTAAATAATGGGAAATTCTTGAAATTGAAAACCACTACAATACCTTACCACATCAGTTTTTTTTTATTCATGAACTAATTTTGTGCGAAAAAAAAACAGAATCTTAAGTGTACTAACGGCTCATCTATGTCAGTCCTTTTCTTTAAAATATTTTAAGAAAAAGTTGACATTTCAGATGGCTCTATAAATGACGTACTGAATTATACATTTAAACATGGCCTGAAAACATTATAACAGTTTTGTATTATACTGGTGATACAAGTTTAAAGCGAAGGTTCGATATTTTCAGCCCATTATACTGTTGAGCATGACAGAGATGATAGTGTCGAGTGTTGAATTCAGTATGAAATATTTATATTTACATTTTTATTTGCTCAACTAACATATATTACCATAAAAATGAATGTTGGTTCTCATACTCTTGATGGAGTTTATTTGTTTAATTTGCCATCTTTGTAACTTGCTTTACAATTTCAATCAGTTTAAACAAACATAGTTTTAAAGGAAAAAGACCAAGGAACGTTTCAACTCTATTTTTCTTAATGATCTGCAGTAAGCGCTCGAAAGTTATTTTGTCGAAAAAGGATATGTTAGTTAAGCAAGACAACTTATTCTTACCTAGGTTACTTTTTTCTCAGTATATCATTTCAAGACCCATTTTGACGCATTAGTACATTTACAACATCTTCAAACATGAAGCTGTCAAATTGACAGCAAACCTATCTTCACGCATTGACATTAGACCTATGACCATTAACTACAGAAATTTTTATTGCGTTCTTGTAGAGATTTTGTCTAACAATATATAAAAGATGTTTGAATCGAAACAAAATAATGCGTTTTTGTGGTAGATGCCGGTGCATTTGCTGTCTTACCCCATATAACTCAAGTTTAGCTGAAATAAGTCCCTAAAACAAACATAACAATTCGGAAAAATATTGAAGATACAATGGTCCACTCAACCACGACAACATTTAAAAGCCACATATTTTTTTCTAAAAAAATTTTTTTTCTAAAACAAACGACTACCAATCGGATGCGACAAACATAATATTCATTCAAGTCAGTGCGCGGAAAATAGTTATTGTACCAATTTTCCCAACAACAAAAAAATGGCCGCCATTTTAAAACGATACTTGTTGGATATTTGCAACGATCAATCTAATTAATCAATCGATTAATCTAAACAACATATTCAAATTTGAATGAAAATACCCAAAAAACCTTTCAAGGTTATACTCGGACAACGCTCGAAGTCCCTTTTTGCAATAAAAGACAAGAACAGTACGTGTACAAATTAAACTATTTAGATCTTCACTTGTGATATAAAATATCAAAACTTGAACAGAATTGTTTAAAGTTGTTGCACAGACCATGTTTGGAAGCCAAATGATCACCAGACCGCCCTATATACCCGAACTAATAACCTGTTTATTATATTTTTTTTCGTTGGAATTTTCGGTTAAAAACCTTAACAAAGACATACTCGGTTATGTCCAAACAGTCATAAAGGATTGTCTACGTTAAGGAGAATTGCCATTTATTTTCTTCCTTGCGTAATGGAAATTTGTAGAATTTTTTTTATATATATTCAAGAAAAAAGTATATGCTAAATATTATGTTTTTAAGGGAAATATTTTTTGTGAAACGATACAACACCCATTTGTCAATGTAAACAGATCAAAATATCATAGCAGTATTTTTATCTATTAAAGTAGGTGTTCTACTACGATGTAAACGACTTTCTAATAACATGTATGTCAAAAGCTAACAACCAGATGAACCATCATAATGCTAATTGGTAAATTATTTGCTTTATAAAGGAGTTATACTGACTAAATATAAATTTGAATTCACTGTGTATTGTTTAAGTACCACATATTTTGAGAAAATCAATCATGCATTTCCTCCACAACTAACCACATCAACTAAAATCAAGAACACTGGTGTGTGTGTGTGTTTTTTTCCTTGTGTGTCATGCATGAATAACCTTCTGTCTTATCTTTGTATAAAGACTGCTACTTATAAATAGACTTTACCAAAAAGGTATCTTCTATCTCAACTATAGCAAGTGTAAATTAGTCCAAATCCACATCGTTACCATTAAAACCTTCAATGAGTTTAAAAGCGATTGTTATTTTGAGTGATCATAGAAAAGTTTGTTTTTTTTTTTTTTGTTTTTTTTTTTGTATTTTATTTTTACTGACTAGACACAACAGTAGTTTCATTTTAAATACCCTGATATGGAATTACCTGCTAACTGGCGTTGAAGTTGTTTATAACAAAGTCTAATTGAAATTTCTTTAATGTTGCGTCAGTGTTTGCTTTTACGGAGCAAAGTGTATAAAAACATGGTCATATTACAATAAAAATAGTATTCAATTAAAGTATTTACGAGACTGAATCAAATATCTCAGTTTGAATGAGAAGATTTTCATTATCGTTTTTATAATACTCAACAATGAATTGAATTGCAGTAGGATAAATGATCATAAAGGCCCACTTCTATCAAATGTTATGATAACAAAGGACTACTGTAGTTTTCAGATTAGTTTTTGTAGCAATATGAGCTACGTGAAAGTCTACCTGTCAAAATAGATAACAATAATATTTGTACAATTACAAAACGAAAAACCGCTGAGTACTTAATAAGCTGAAGACGGTGGAGGCCTAGAAAAAAAGTAGTTCCTCGAGAATAAAAATTCGATTCATATGATAAAAAGATTGCCGGAAATGAACATGCTAAATTCAGATTACAGATTGATTGCACATTGGTATCAAAGACTTCATCTGTTTTATTTTTGTTTCAAACGAATATCTATTTCGCAAATTGCGGATTGATATTTCAAATCATCGGAAAAATTACATCACAAGCAGATTAAATTTTATGCACACGTAGTTCATAGCACTGCTATATGCGTACTATTTGTTTCCTTTAATGAAAATATTATAAATCACGACGATTAAAACAGCTATAATATTCATAAGATGAATTAATGAAACGGCATCAGGTATGAATGTTATATTAATACATATAACACAGATATTTATTAAAAGACAACAGTCGAGATGACCATGACAAGAGTTAGTAACAGGGTATCCAACATATTATGGTGGTAAACCTAAAACCAAGATGACAGACGCAACACTATTAATAACACAAACTGGAAAAAAGTAAAAATAGAACGTAATAAATGAATAACCCTGATGAAAGTATAGATGTTGAAATCACGGGGTCAGTTTTGCATTTTCTATCACAGACATAATGTTGAAACAATATCAAAAATTAACACATTCAGAATAAAAGAGTGTTTAAATTTTAAAGAGATTGCCACAGTGATGTCAACCTAGTTAAAAAAGGTACACCAGATAGAATACTGCAGATATTTTAATGAGGAGTGCTCAAGCATTGTTGACATTTTTTATCAAAAGCAGAGCAAGCATACATATAACAACCTAGCAGCAGATTGATCCGTAGCGAACCAGAACGTAGTTGTAGATCCAAAGAGGTCTAGAAAATCCATAACTGTCAAATTAAGGTTTAATTTTATTTATTTTTTTTTTCATTTTTTGTAATTTTCGTGAAATGTGATTTCTGCAATCCAGGAATATATCATATATACAAATCAGGAGGAATAATCCTAAATGATCGAGGGTAAAAAATCTTGTTTTTATTTTCGCGGCCAGTGTCTATCGTTAATATAAGGAAAATCACATCGATGCAAAAACAAACTTCTTGTACATGTATAAGTTATACGGTATACCAATTTAATCAACATACCTTTACACGAGCCACAACACAATCCAGACGTCTTAACTGGGTTCTTACAAGGACTATAACACTTCATTTCTGATCTCGTCACGACTCCAGCCTAAAACAATTGTTTCCATTATATTTTCACGAAATTGTATTTCTTAATACTTTGTACAATATCAATTAAATTGTACCAATAAGACAGAAAAGCGTATTAATCCATCCAGTTTCTGGAATAAAGTTTGGTTAGAATCAAAATATTTCCTGTAAAAAAATGCATATTTTTTTCGTGTCTATTCTTTATATGTTTCTCCTTGTATTTACATTGCAAGGCAATCGTCATTGTACGTAGTTTTTTTCCTACATTTTGTGGATTTAATGTTTACTTGATGATTGGCATATAAGTCCATATTACAAAAAAAAAAAAACTTTCCCAAAAGACTCATAACTTTTCATTATTTAATTGTGCAGATATTTTTTTTTAATGTGAACAATTGTATGTACGGACATCTACTTGACTTGTTGCATAGAGACAATATTTAGTCAAAGAAAATTTTTAAAAATGTTTTCATTATATTGGTATCAGAGTTAAATGAGCGGGGAGAAGTGATTGTTGTTACCTGCACATAAAGTAGATTTTCACACAAAAAAAAAAAACAGAATGTTTATAGCAAAATATATTTTGTAAATACTCCTATAAATTCAAATATACACGATACATTTCATTCCATTTATTTTTGGTGTTGTGACATTCGTTGTATAAGTACAAATGTAAAACTCTAAACACCAAGTAAAAGTAATTAGGTTTAAAGCCTCAAATATCTTCCATTTAGAACTTCAATGGTAGAGAGTAACAATTAACCACACAAAGGTGTTCAAAGCCTTAAATATTTTGCCAATGTGATTAAGTTTAAATTTCAAATTTTTGCCATTTTCAGCTTTAAAGGACTTTCTAAATGACTACTGTTGGACATAATAAAAAGCTTAAATAATGTTGGTAGCCGCTAAATTGACAGGGGGTGTCGTGAAAAGTCAAATGATTATAATTAATAGGAGGAACAGAGAAAGTGGTATTCACAATGATTAATTTTGTAAAAATGAACTTGAAAGGGGATTTAAAGATGTCCATCGCCTTTTGTACGCTTAATTAGCAAAGTGATATGTCCGATCGAGAAGCCTTTTGTTGCCTGTCCTCGTGCTTAAGTACTTGACTCATGGTCGGAAAATGTTTCATTAACTTAGCGCGTTTAGTTTGTATTGAAAGGGAGAGTGACAAATTAAAGGTAATTTTACAGTGTTGACACTAACTGCTATCGTCCAATTTTAATTTTAAGGTAAGATAACGATAAACTTCGTTAATGTTTGTATGTCTATACTGAAGAAATACTCTTAAAGTGATTGAGAAAGATACAAAAATATAAAATCCTGTACGAAGATGAAAAAAAAAACATTATCCATTCATTATTCTTGAAAGCGTCGTATTCATAATTGCAGTTATTGCGAATGTTTACTGAACATCCTCAAAGACACATAAATTTTATTTTAACTTTTTTATAGTTTGATATTTTTCATTCCTCGCAAACATCGAGGATTCTTATGATAATGTTATGTCAATAAACGTAGATGTGACTGATACACAGAAAAGTTCGTTTGGGATGTATCAAGGTCATATTTAATCCTATCTGGTTGGTAGTGTCTACATATCAGTCTTAAAACTGTCGTTACTGTGTAATTCGTATTCCATCACCTCCATTATTGTAAAAAGAAAAAACATAAGTATTGAAGTATAAGAAACTATAGTACCTGTACAGGGAAAAATTCACATTTAAAGGGGACATGGGTTATAGAGTAATGGGACAATGGGTCATATGGCATTTGGCAGGAGAGATGAGGACGCGGTATTTACTAGACACACGTTGATAATAGGAATTTGTTTCTTTAATTATCAACATAAATTTCTGTATTGAAAATATTAAATTAATTTCGTAACATAAGTAGCCCTTGTTTATTACGCATGGGCCAGTTGTGTATATGACTGGGGAAAGGTGCATGTAGCATGGGGCAATGGGAATGGGGAATATGGAGAGTGGGAAGTTTACACTATGGAAGAGCAGTAGGAAGGATAAAAACTGATTGAAATGTATATTTTTTAGATTTAAATATTTAAATAAATGTAAAAAAAAATTACAATGTTTTATCTATCTTTTTTCTACATATCGCTTATTCACTTGTTTTAATCATTGAAACAGAAAAGTAATACATATGTTGATGATTTTACTATTAGGACATATTGCTGGAACTCAAAGAGGTAATGAAATTGGGAGTCTTTGGTCCAGCTAACACATTTGTATATGATATTTAAATGATATAGATGGCGGGAAAATTGTGTCCTTATGAAAAAGAGTAGTTCACCACTGTCAAATTATTCTGTCGTACATTCCGTCTAATAATTGCAAACATAAATCATTCCTACCCTGCAATGAAGCGTAACACATGGATCGTCAGCCTCAACCCAAGATTGGCCGCTGTCGAACGTCTTTCCGCGGTACATGCAACGTTTACAGACTTCACAACACTGGTTCTTTTGCCAAGGGTTGTCAAATAAAATCATGTAACAGCCCTCTAAACTTTGACACACTTCGCGTTCACACTCTACCTTCCCGTTCTGAAACAAAAAAAAAATGAAACTTTTATAAGGTAACAATACACATGGATTAAGACTTTGTATTCTCAATATTCAAAATAAGAAAGTAACATTCAACTCAACGTATTGGCATTATATGCTTTCTCACGTGTCTTCTCTCCAGAAATCAAAGGATCATACTCTACCTTCCCGTTTTGGAACACAAATATAATACTTTTATATGGCAACATACACGTGGATTGAAGGCTTTATTTTCTCATTATTAAACGTAGAAAGCATATGCGTTCTCACACGTCTTCCCTCTTGCAATGAAAGGATATTTAGTATATATTTAAGGTTATATCAATCAATGGTTGAGGAATTGGTTCTCCCACACTAAAACGTTGACAAATGACATTTAAAATCGTGATGGAAAGGTATGGATCCTTTCTCCACCTCCCTCACTGTAAACAAAAAACCTGGGATGTTACTGTAAAATCATAATTGGTTGAATATATCAATAATAATAATTTTGTCATCTTAGTCAAAACTGTGATTTCAGCTTTTGAAATCCGAAATTAGTTCTGGTTAAGAATTGCATACTGTGAACTACTTTTGATTCTTGTGATTCTAAGTCAATCACATATTTTTATGATAAGGCAAACATTGCCACTTATTCTTAATGAAAGTTAGTAACGTAGATACAGAGCAGACACTTCTTATATGCTTTTAGGTATATCGTGAGAAAGGCGTCATAAAACGTTAGACGCTTGACGAGACGACGGACGGCCTGATAGACAAAAACAGATATTACATGTCTGAAAATTTCAAACATTACATGTATGTTTAGATAATACAAAATGTAAAATTAGGGGACAATGCGTTGTTTACTACATGTTATGACTAAGACAAAGGCTAGATAAACTTTTTTGGGGTTTGAAGCGAGTTGAATACTTCGTACGTACTCGAAAGAGAAAGAAATATTTTACAGGTATGGCCTTGTTATGAATAATTCAATAGTAAACAATTACAACATTAACTAAACATGTACAAAACATCCCCTGAAATGGCAAGATATATGTATGTTTCATTCAGTTATGTTCTACAACCATCACACTTCATTGCAATCAGGGCATTTCTGCGGATCTCATCATGAAGCATGTCTCAAGTCTATTCTTTTGGAATAGTTGCAATGATTAATAAATAAATCGATTCATCTTGGGTGGAGTAACCATCTCAGTTTTGGTGAATGGGAAAATAATAAATGAATTGTTGTTGATTTAATGAAGTTACAATTCTATTCCTGTTAATGAAAAATGAAGAACTTTGAGTTGAATAATAGATCTTCCCTTTTTTCAGTAACTATTCCACTATACATGAACACTGAGTTTAGGAATGAATTGTATGCTTACGTAATGGACCAATTCAGAGACTGCTTCTTGGGATTGCTATTGTTCATGACGTTCCTGATTGGTCAAAACGAGTACGCTACGACGGCGCAACGTTGTTTTCGAGGACGGATGTTGAATTTCTAAATCGATCCATTATACTTTAATGGAAATGAATGGTGGATATTGTACAACGATGGGAATGATGAGTATCTATTAATGAAGAAGTAGTTTTCTTTAAATGGTTTCAAAAGGTGAATGTTTATTGGGAAATTAGCTGTCCTTCAAATAGCAAAATTCCATTTTCTGTAAGGAAAGTCTAAACGATTGGATATTCTAAGTCAAACACTACATGTGATTCCAAAAGGAAAACAAACAGGGCACAAATCGTACAATGCCAAGGAATTAAAAATTAAGAACACTACGGAGGTGAAATAATGTGCTCCGAAATGGTTGGCAATCCCGCGTTTCAGCAGAAATCTACCCTGCTTTTCGTTATTATGGGAAGATCAGGTGCTCCTAACAGATGTGACCACTCGACAACTGTACTGCTCCTCGGTGAAGGTCAAGTCCAGTGACAGAGAAGAGATAACTATAGCAGACGGAGGTTGTGTTTTATATCGAATAGACACATACACCATATATGTATAAGTAAACTAGCTCATGATGAAGACAGAAAACTTGTCGAGTCTTAATTATTGGGCACCACAGTCGTTTGTGCATGAACCACTGAACCTAATCTACAAAATTAGTGTTATCGTCTTAAATGTGAGAGACACTAACTCCATACGCTGGAGCAGTTGAAAATATTTGAATAGAAAAGGGTAGTTGACATAAGTTTAGAATTGTATTATTGTCTTTTTTTAAAGTAAACTAAGTAAGACACAAATATGCCTGCAAAACATGGTCTAAGAATTAAACAATGTATTTTACAAGAAATATTACGTAAACTTTAAAATATTCAGCAATTTTAAACGATGTATAATAAAACAAGAATAGAAACTTAAACCTCCATTTAAAGGAGATATTTTGCAATTTAGTTTCGTATAAATTTTGTATCTATATCAAGAAAAACTTAAACTGATGCCAAAAAAGAAGTATAATAACTTAACATGTGGCCAAAATTACCACATTTATGACAGCATAAAATTAATATAAGCAGGTTGTAAATTTCAAAACAAAAATTTTCCAAAAAGTTTACAGATAATATGAACATAAATTGAGAAAATTTTGAATTATGAATATTAATTCAAATAAATTTACATATTTCGTTTTAAAGTGACAGGATGAAAATATTACTCCTCTAATTAAGGCATGAAATATGAGAGTCTGTTTTTATGAAAAATTAATACATCAAATATAATCACATTCAACAATCTAGTTAGCTAAGGTAGCAGACAATATTTGTTTTTAAAAAAAAGGCCTTTTTGTAGTCAGAATGGCTTGTATGTACTTTATGTGTGGTGTGGCGTCTTTATTTCTTGTTGCAGTTCATTTTGACCTTACAATAAAGAGGGTGGTCAAGGCCTTATATAAAGTAGTTTAAACCCACTGAAGACATGCCCCTGCCAACAGTCAAAAGATGATAGACTCACTATTTGTCATTGTCCGTTACCATGGATTTAATTACTTTCAGTTGTCAGTGCCTTTCAGAGCTTTCTTAATTGTGTCTTTACACTTATTGAAGACCTTTTGTGATCTCCGTTACTAAGTTTCATAATGGTTAAACGGTGATGTATTTGTTGCGTTTCACTACATCTGTTCCTCTTTCTTTGGTAGATAAGTGTATAAATAAAATTAAACCAAACGTCGAACTGCGCTGAACAAGCCACTGACAACGTTTGAAGCATTTTCAAGATAATCAAAGGTTCATATAGGGATATCTTAGATAATCAGGTAATTTGTTTTAATTTTTTTTCTTTTTATTTCTGACTCAAAACTACAACATGCATATGACAAATATATTTCCTACGAAGGATATTTACACTACGTACTTTTAAATTAATAATAAACATGTTTACGTCTATATAAGTTTGACAAAACAAACACCAAGGGTTGTTTTTTATTTAAATTCTAGGTTTCCATGATATTGACAATGTTGAAAGTAATGCCATATGTTTAAATGGAGCTGTATTTAATTTGTATTTCAAGTAGAAATTTGACGAGCATAATGGGCTAATTTATCTCCTAATAATATCGCGTCTTATCAACCTTATAGAGTTGCAGTTGTCTAAGGTTGCATGGTGGTCTTTCCTTATCGTGAGTGTTAAAGGGCGGGTTTCTAACAATATGGTTGTCATTTTGTTTTCCTTAGATATTTATATTTCAGTATAATTTCGGTACTCTTTCTCATGTCACCCTTTACGATAGGACATCGATGACTGGAAGGGGTTGAACTTTTACACGTCCTTCACTATTAACAGTGTCAGGATCATTTTTAGCATTAGCAGTATTATTATTATTATTATTATTATTATTATTATTATCGTTAGTAATACTATAAATAACATTTGTTTTGATTAATATAAAAGATTAGCAGATACATTGTTGTTTTTGTTGTTATTATTAATATGATAAATAATATAATTAGTTGTATTTTGTTTTTATTAACGTTTTTTATCATTACAGTAACTGTTATCTTTATCCCATTTACATATGTACATGATCAAATTTTCGTGTTTTGACTGGTACTAAACATTTTTATATCCAAACGAATTCATCTATTCAAAATGTTTTATTGCATAAAGAGAGGTATTTGCTGAACAGTTAGTCATGTTAGATGTTTGTTTATTATTATTATTATTATTATTATTATTATTATTATTATTATTATTATTGCCCACAATGTTGCCGGCCAAAAAATTAAAACTCAATACATAAAACTTTCTCATTCGATGTTTCAATATTTTATATTTCATTCCGAATTAATGAAAAAAGATGCATGTTTTCTTAATAGGGTGTATCAGAGCTATATGTTTTTAATTCATTTTTTTTTTAGAGCAGTCTACACAATTTTTTGTTCATCCCCGGCTTTTACAGAATTCGCAGAGTTTTTTTTTGTATGTACCTTTTAAGTCATTTTTGATATTTTGGTTCTTCAGGCGTTATTGTACCTACGATTTTCTCCACATTCGTACTTTCGTTATTGCTACTTGTATATATCTATAGGGTGTAATTGAAAAAAAACCAAGTGTTACATGTATCTGCATGTTAATGTATATATCACCTACCTTATCCAATCAAACATTTAGCTCTATAATACTGTGAAACCGAGAATCGAAATCGTACTATTTCTGCAGTTCCTCAGTATCAGTTTCAATGTATTTAGAACCTTCTGTTTAAAGCAAACAAATTGTATAGTCCAAAAGAGGTTCGGTTTAGACGGGGTTCACTGTAAAAGTCAATTTGTGTGAACGAAAATGTCCGAAACTTCTTTAATTTTAAGAGCATAATTATACATGCAAATGAAATACAATTAACCAAAAACGTCTTTAATATGCTGCCGAGGTACATGTTTACCCAGAAATGAAGTCTGTTGATAATACCGAATAAATTTAGCAAAAAAATACGTAGGACAATAAAAGGAAAAACCGTTGCGTCGGTTCTTTTTAGGATCATTTCTGCCTTATGTTTAAAATGGCTATCAGAAAATAAACAGTGCACGTATTTGTTTTGTTTTCCGCCTGTCGCATCAATAGTAATCTTTCTTCAATGGGTTGGAAGTATTTAATCAGTGTATTGACATAATTTGTGTATGTTAAGATTGGGAAAAAAATATTACGTGGGTGCGACAAGGGGACACTACGAAATGATCATATGACTGTTGTATGGTACAAATTGAATTTTAAGATTGCATTTACGAAAATACTAGACTATTTTGAATCGATACACATCAAAGTCTATATTCCAGCAAAATAACACCAATTAAAGAATAATGGAGACACAAAATAACTCATAAAAACCTGTTTGGGCCCCAATATATTGGTCTGATTATCTGAGGTCAGACAAGAACGTCGACTCTGATGTTTGCTTTTTGTCACTTAATAGTTTTTAAACAAGTTATCAATCCCAGTATACTGTTTTCCTAGCCACTGAATGGCTGATCTCTTAAATAGGAGAGAAAGTTTAGCCGTCGTGTTGTCTACTACAATCCGAAATAACTTCAGTATAAATTTATGATCCTAGTTTCACATAATTTGGTTGTTTAGATAGATTTTGAATCAACAAATGTAACATTTTATTTTTAAACATTGTACATACATTTAAGGAAAGTTTCTATTTTTAAGTGTACTTGTACATGTATTCTGAATCTGGGTCGAATACACATGCTTGATAAGCATTTATTTACAGGTCTTTTGGAATGTACATGCATGTTTGTTGACCAGATTTATGAATTATAGGTTTAATTTGAATAAAAAACATATTCACAGTCAATAGCTGATAAACTTGATAAAGCACTTCTTATCTTGCGAGTATCAATCATGTTTATTTAGATACTTGTATAGAGCATAATCATGAAAATGGTCCGAAACGCTGATTATGACTCGATCTGCAGTCAACGCTTCATTTTATTTCTTCCCTAATATCGCAGGTTCAATTATCTGAGTCTCAATGTATTTAGATTTGTAATTTTGATTTTTTTTTTCTAACACAAAATTCGGAAATTATCGAAGCTAGTATCAGCAGCTTCTTAATTAAACAAAACGATAAGGTATTTGGCAGCACTTACTTGTAAAACTTGAAAATACAGCCATTTTAATAGTTATGTTTCATTCTTATCTTTATTGGTGACGATAATAATGACTACCAAATAACTCTACTAGCACTTTTTGGTTTATTATTATTTTTTTCATTTTATTAGAACATGTAGTGAATTTAACTAAATCTTACGATTTTATTAAAAAGCAGAAAAAAGCTGTGTAAAACTTCAACAGAAGTTCGGAATAATAGAATTTACATTAAAATACAAATTGTTTGCCAGTTATTCTTTCTGTACATAGAAAAAAAAATAAAACAACAAACAAAGTCAATCAAAGTCTCAACTTTCCAAAAACTTTTTGTATTAACTAGAAAGGGTGCACCTTATTGAATGAATGAATGAAAGTAAAAGGAACCTTGGGGTAATGTCCAGATAAACTACAGTCGGGTACTTATAATGACAGTTCGTATACATTCCCGGGCATACTCTGAAATGTGTCCAGTTAAACTTCAAACATGGACCAACAAGAGTGTTGATAAATTGATGTCAGGGGTATATCTTATTTTGTCAATGTTTACAGAGTAATGGCCATAGTTTTGACTTGTTTTGATATTATAATATGTTCGTTTATATCTCCGTAGATTTGAATACACAAACGGGAATGTTAAGATAATAAGATAAGATCAAAACAATTTATTACCAGGTCTTTATCATATGTTAACATTCTTCTGTAAATTTACTCAAATAATTTTGTTTGTTTTCGTATTAAAATGGTCATTTATAACCGAACGACGAGCCAAAATAAACAAAACGGTTACGTATCCACCATGCTCACCGACCGATGGCGGAGATTAACGAAGACGTTTCCGTAACTTTACGGTCTTTTCCGAGAATTATCTCAAACACTACTTATCGCGAAAGAAATTTACACAGCTAACAATTGCAAACATTTGCTTTAGTAATAATCGTGTTTATTTAAGGTTTTCTCAAGAGCCGGGTGGTATGTTCTGGGGTGTTGTAACGCTACAGAAACTATGCGGGACTGCAGTCTATTTTATCACCATTCCTATGGACAAGTTTAAGAGGAAGACATGACGTATGACCTAACTGTAGAGGTTCATGTACACTGTAACGTCTAGACTGAGATCAAAAATACAATTTAAAAATGTCTGACACCAATAATTTTCCGTGGTTCTACCCAGTTTACATTTTAATGTCTCGCCAGCAAGATTGGAAAATATTTATTGTGTCCGTCTGTTCATCTCTAGTTGATCTAGGTTTTCTGTAATGGTATAAAACACGGTAAACATTTACATTTAGCCTTATTCTTATTCATAATTTATGTCGTATGATAATATGACTTATTATGAGGGTTTAGTACCGTCATAGCTTCAATGTTGCACTTTTTATGTTATTTTGTTGTTGTTGTTGATTTTGTTTTGTTTCTTTGTTTTTGTTATATATATATATATATATATATATTTTTATATATTTATAATTATATATATATATATATATATATATATATATATATATATATATTTGTATATTGTATTTTTTCCTGTGTGTGTTTTTTTTTTCTTAGTTTTTTTCTTTTTGTTTTGTTTGATTGATGTTTGTTTCTTTTTATTTGCTTTTTTTTTGTCTTTTCATCAGTACTTTAGGCCATATTTTTGTTTGACAGAGCAAAATAATCATGCATAAAATGCGCTGAACACGTCCCTATAAAGGAATCTTTCCCGTCGTCGGTTGTCATAAGTTAAATGTAAATGTGTCGATTTATCTGCTTGTATCAATTTTGGAAATAATTTGGCCAAAATATTTTTGTTGGATGTGGTGCATGGCAGCAAAAATCGATTATAAGAACGAAAATCGTCTATTTTACTCATTTTCATGAAAGGAGAACAGTAGGTTTACTTATGATTATTTCGATGGTACAGACTTCTGATTTAGGTGCGAATACAAAAGAGTTACTGCTTACATTTAAAGGAAAGAAAATTAAAGGAAATTGGGTATGACTGATCTTCAATAAGTCTTAGTATGAACGGCATTCCATTTTTTTTCGATTCGTCATTTTTTACGTATAAAGAATCACAGTTGTGATCTGACCTCTCCATACGAAGATCAAAATTCACAATGCGATCTTTCTTTTAATCCTACCCCTTCATTACGTAAGGAGCAGCTCTAGACTCTTAATGCCAGTTCTTAATATCTTTTAAAGTGATTTGGTCTTTATCATAACAAAAGCCCCTGCACGAATTCTCCATCTGAGGGGATTTCGTCTGAAGAAATAATATTGTTTGAAATAAAAGATAACTTAAGTAGTGCTACAAATTTTACATAAGGGTCCTTATGGTGGTGTGTCAATAAATACAGATAAACATTCTTAAATGCCGGTAATAAGGTTAAATATAAACAAAGATTCCTTTTATAGTTCACCAAAGCTGTGGTGTGGTTGGTTTCAACAGTAATGTTGCTATTTACACTTGTACAGAGACGCTTTGGAGTAGGCCACTCTTTTAGAAAACACTGCTTTTCTATAGGAGTAATCTAGGAAAGATTCGAGCAGAAATAAAAATAATATATACCAAGGATAAAGACAAGACAGGGGAAACAGACAGACAAAACAAAGAACATGAAATACCCAAAATAATACTTAGAAATACATGTATACCAAAGTAAATGAGCAACCGGACTCCAATAAAAACTGGGAACATGGAATAGATGCACCGGTAGGTAAGCATCCTCTGCTTTTCTAGAAACACCCATGTCAATTCTGGGGAAGACAAAAGAGGAAAGGAAAACTACGATTATAGATTTGATGGTAAATTTTCGGAAATGTATGCCTTCTTCAAGCAAATTCCGAGTCTACGATTCCGAACTTTTTCATTTTATTTCCGAAATTCGACATTGATGTGACATTCAACCAGTTGTAAATATTAGAAACGTTATATCAAATATATTTCTATAAACCAATGTTTGATTGTTAATTATACATATATATTTTTTTAAGAACGATCAACATCCCAATTTGATCACTATTTCATTTTACTGCCTATTTATCAAATATAATAGGAATGAGTTTTAAAAATGTAATATTCGACCAATTTATTTCTTCCATTGCCAAAATTACAAATGTAATTTATCTTGTGTCTGAATAAAATCAGAATCTTTATTTTTAATAACAATTGTTCTGTTTTAATATGCAACTATAACAAGTCTCTTTGATCTATCAAGTTGCATAAAAGGATTTTCGCTCTCCTATCTAAAGGTATAAAATTTTCATAATATTAAGTGGGTTCAATCAGTGTATAATATTTCTCATTTTATAGCACTTTGATCGTTATGGTACCGCTGTTGATTAATGTTAAAGATTATAATAATTGTGGTATCTCCCCTTATTGATAAAAACTGCATGCGGACTGTTGCAGTATTGTGTGACTGATAATTAACGCGTTGGGTGTAAGTCGTTCTTTTGTATTCGGATTTGGCGGGAAGACAAATTTGGTGCAGAGGGTTTGTGTAACGGGGTATGTGCATTAAAATGAACCGAAAAATGCCGTTAGTTGTTTCAAACACAATTTAGTAACTGCATCAAAGTTTTTTTTTTTTTTTTTTTTTTATGTTTTGTATTTTGAAATTTGAGATCCTTAAAATACCGGAGGTTTTAGTACCCTCTAGTGCACCGGAAACGGCTCGAAGTGTTGAAAACCTTTAATTATAGCGTACTAAATGCTTTAGGCTTTACCTGTAATTGTCAGGGTTATTGGAACTTAAATTACATGTACATATCGGAACTTAAATTACATGTACATATATGTATGACTTTATGTCGTCATATTGCTGATTTCTCAACCAACGAGAATATGTGGGACTTTCTACAACACACGAAGTGCGTCTACGTTAAAAATTCAAACAGTCACTTGCTACACGAAACTGCGTACGTAATTTCCGAAATACGTCATTTCCGACAGAACAGTTTCTTTAGGACATCCCTTACGCCCCGTCATTATCAAATTTTATACTGCAATCGTTCTATTTGAGCAACGGAAGTCCTTTGACAGTACATTTATTGATGATAACTAAGGGTTTTTTAACGTCTTTGATTACCCTGTCGGGTCTCGCACGAACGGAAAATTATTTATGATATAATAGTGACAATATATAACATTTTAGTTCCGTCTACTTTCCTACCCGTGCATGAACTACTTGTTTATCTTAGCGTCACCACAGGGGGAAACTCGGTGGAGCCTCGCAGTTACCCCGTTTCTTCGCCTCATTCTTTTATTGCCTTCATGTGAAGTCCAGACACTAGTATTGTCTATGTTCATGTACCACCAACTGAGAAGTCAAAATGTTCTTGGTGAAAAAGAGCAAGAAAAAACATAAAATAATGGTCTATTTGGTGGAGCTAATTAATTGCTATGATTAAGTGACTTCTTTACACATTTTGGATTCTTACCTCTGGAGCATTCCGGAGTGTATACATCTCCGTGATTATTAAATATGGATAACATAATACGACTTTTGGTGAAACCGTCGTTTATAAGGGTTCTGTTCCTTGTTTTCAGTGAGAGACCCGGAAGGTTTTTCGACTCCTCTGTTGGGAAATGTTGTTAATCTTGTGCAAATTTTGTTTAAAGGAAGTTAATAATTACATGCACATTTGATGCTGGTCACATCTTACCTTACAAAAACAGCGAATACAAGGTCCAGTTATATGGTCTATATATACATCTTCTCCTTCATTTTCACATCGAGTTATCGTTCCTGAAAAAATACGCATCAAGTTACATCATAAGGTGAACTTTTGAAATCTAAATTAAAAACAGACTAATTGACCTTTATTCCATCCACCCATCCCGTACTATCTTTGACTAAAATAAAGCAAAAGCTAAACAAAATGGATATTATTTTTCCTTTCCTGAACACTGATCAAAGCCCAAAAGTATGCATTCAGTATGGCAGAGAACCTATTACATAGAGCAAGACTATGTAACAGAATGATGCGGAATTCTTCAGTTAATGTATGTTTGTGCACTTTACATAATGACTTTAGGAAAACTCATTGCAAAATATTTCAAGCAGTTAATACTCGACCAAAAGTAAAACAAAAGAGCATAAAGAGCCTTTTTTCGTGGAAAGGAATTACCCCAATCTCATAACAAGTTTACCGAAATTCCTACATGTATTTTCGAATCAAATGGATTTTTCTCCTTTTTTTAGCCTCGTGTGGACAATTTGTCGTTCCCCCATTACAAAATACTAGCAATTCTATTTATATTTTAATGTTTTAGTAAATTTCATTAAAACAACAAAAGGTGGTTTTATCCTATTTGTAATACGCTCTTATAAGAAGACATTTTGATTCCTGTAAGGGGACATAAATATTATACTTGTAATAGAAAACAACGCAAATACATTTTGTACGTCGTTAGCATCATTGGTATTATGCATTTGCATGCTAACGATCTTGCTTCATTCTGCGAGAAAAGTTAAGCTGGAAAACAGCATTGCACTTATTGTCTAAAGGTTTACCAGGAAGTCAGGATTAAATCTTCATTGCAATTTAAATACTCTATATCTTAGTCTAGACAACAAAGTAGCAACAACTCAAACAAGTAGCATGCATCAACCGGATATGAGGCAGAAAAAACGTTCAAAAATAAACCATGAAGATTATTTCATGAAATTCCTACCAAGAAGAGTGACGAAAGAAAAAATACAATACCAACATCACTTCGTCAAAAGGGGTCAATAAAAACGTATTTATTGACGGGAAAAATCCGCAGTTCATAAGGGTACATCAGTAGGGGATAACATGCTTCAGCAGCTTCTGTTTAAAACACTTGTAACTGATACGGAATCAGAAAATATTATTTCAATTTATTCTATTCCATTAGTTAAATATTTCCTGCATTTTTTGTGTGAAAAAGTACAATATAGCCCAGTCTGAACTATTGATGGAAACTGAATAACACCGGATGTCTGCGCGGTCAGTTTGCGCGCAGTAAGTATTGTATGAACTAATAAAAAGTGTCTGGTATCTACATACATATTCTCACATGAATGCTATCGTGACAAATTGTGTTTCTTTCCCCGTTATTTATGTTTCAATTACAGTATGAACAAATCCCATTAGTATTGTAACGACCATGATTTACTGTTTCACCAAATACTTGCTAAGTCATTACACAAAACATGTTATTTCGGTATATAAAAAACATTCTAACGTGTGCATTAGCGAGCAATTATTCTCATCGTACTGCTAATGGTTAATATGTGGTACAATCTGTACGATTAAAACGATGACACTTATACTTTAGGTTATAATATGAATTTAGGTGATGCCTATGATGAACGGGACTCATTCGTTGTTTACGGTGCACCGCTATGTTGCTTATAGGGTAGGTAGAAATATATTAAAAAAGACATTAAAACGTACATACTTCTGGTCTATTCTGGTCTTTATTTCTACTCATCGCACGCATCTCATTCGATGAGAAGAATGTGTATGACTTTCTTCTTGGAAAGCTCACAACCAATAATTTCCAAAATATTATTGAATATTGATAAATATATACATGTATATAATTGTATCCATCGACGTATTAAAAGACGAAACAGCGCCTCCACACTTGCGCAATCGTCTACTTCCGTGTCGACAAGGCTTTCAATGGAAAATATTGTGAGGCTTATATGACGGTCAATGGGCGGATCTAGACACGTTGAAAAGATGGAGAGCGAAGTTCCTCAAAAAAGGGGGTGCTAGAACAGTTTTTACTATTTCAAGTCTATTTACCACATGAAAATGACAAATTTTCCAATGAAAAGGAGGGGTGTCAACCTCCAGCACGTCCCCTTGGATCCGCCACTGTGACTTTATATGATAAATACATCAGTGCATGTTGATTCGTCAAATCGTTAAATGATACATTTATAATAAAGAATATTATAACACTAATCGTCTAGATGATGCATCAATGATTTTACAATGGTAAATGCAAGTATACATCTACATGTAGAATGTACATACAAACGAGAACTTTTTGTGAAACTTCCAAGAAAAGAAAATCACCACAAAATATAATAAGTTGCATGTATACAGTGTTTATATATATAAGCATAACGATTACTGTAATTTTTAAGAAAATATGTACTATCATATCCGGGTTAGACAAAATCGACTTTCTGATCAAATCAAATAAATTAAAATGTTTTCGGAGATTCTTCATTCAAATATTAATGCACAAGTGCACTTGATGTGTAATTATACAGAAGATCACGGGTCGTTATTGTACTATTGCAGATGTACATTTATACTGTGACACTAGGATAAATGAAGAAAACAGAGATCATTTAGAGAGGAAGATCTCTAAGCCAAAGCTTTCAAAAATGTACATAATCCGAAGACCTATCTAAACCAAAGCCTGAATAAACCGAACAGGAATATTCCCTTTAAGTCATTTTTAATGCACTTTTATTCCCAACAATCCAACCAACAGTTTTTGTTATTCGGCGATGCTAGATTGGAAGAGGTTACCTGCTAATATCAAAGCTATAATCAACAAATATGCTTTTAAATCTTCTGTCAAAAAATATTTACAAGAGACTGCTAGAAATCGAGAGAATAATGAATTTTTAATGTATTAGTTACTCTATATGTATTTCATGTTTTATTGTCTATTTATTATATAACATATATTTACTAAATATGTGAGTCCTTTTTTTTGTATTTTTGATTTAGGGACCCCATTGGAAATAAGCTATTTTAAGCTTTATGGGTTATCCCAGGCTATCAAGTCATGTGTTTAAAATATACTACTTATATATAGATTTATATGATTCGGTATCTATTGTCATGGTTTTATTTGTAATGTAAACTATTGTAATGTACTGATATAACCTAAATATAATCTATTCTAATCTAATCTAATCTAATCTAAAACTGTAAACATAAAATCTAAAATCTGCCAACACAAAATCCTTTATTCCAACACCAATTTATATAGGTTTTACTGTATATCAAGGTGAATATGCGTCCATTACATCAACAACAGAGTGGAGCCCTCAAGACCACAGAAAAAAAGGTAGATCAAAAAACACATGGAGGCGAGATTTGTATATAGAATCCCAGAAGATCTGAATGACCTGGGAAGAAATTAAAGTACGGGCAAAAGATAGGAGGTGATGGAAAGCCACAGTGGTCGCCCTATGTCCCCCATAGGATGAAGCAGTTAAGTCCAGTAAGTCCAATCAACTATGCACATACAGATGTAGTATCAAAGAGAGTTTAGTTTTTTAAGATATACATGCACAACATTATGTCATGGATGTCTGAAAAAAAAAAACTACCTTTCTAAACCACAAATAAATGTCTTACTATGAGTATGTTTTTAGAACGTGCACAGTTTTATGTACAATAAGAATAGTAGTCTCACATCTTCTTGCAAAATACTGTATCTGTTTCACTAAACTATTCGTCGAGAATTACCATCAAAATCCAAACACATTTACAAATTAGATTCTTTAATATCGTAAAACACGTGAATATTTGTTGATAATTCGAAACGCATTTTTAAAAAGGAATGTTAAAAAAAGGGAGTTGGACTCTATTGTTCAAATTCATCTCGTAGCACGCTTGTGTTCATCTTTCAATAAAATTGATATATATGCATACTGTGAGCCTTTTTAACTTTTAATGCCTTCCCCAAAACTGCATAAATAGCTCGTTCATCTAGTTTTTAAATTGTCAATGCATTATGAAGTCAATTTGAGAAAATGGCTTACTTAGTAAATACTTTGTGCATTATCATTCATGAAATTTGTCATTTAAATAAGTTTGCTTAAATAGACAAAAATTTTAGGATGAAGTACTTTAGTATATGTCCTTGCGTTGATGTGGTTTAAATATCGTACAATGTATACATATACATATAGTCGACAGAAAACCTCTAATTTTTCTTTTGTATAGGCTTGGTACATGACTTGTACATGTATAACCTAATCAGGTTTTGATACCTTTTTAAGGAGAATATATGGGGATTAGACAAAAAAAATATCCTTCACATTGAAAACTTCAACTTCTTAGCCTATCATAAATAATCATACATTTTTTTAAATTTTAGATAAAGTCCAAATTTCAATGAAGCCTTATATATGTGTGTAGGCAGCTAATGCATGTATGTAGCAGAAAAACATAGTTTCTTAAAACTTACAATTTCTTTCTAAAATCAACCGTATATGCTAAAAAGGAGAGCCTGTTATTTTAATTTGCTACCATCATGAACGAAACGTTGAAGGGTAAATATTATTTATGAGTACAGATGCGTACTTAAACAATGAACTTTAAAAATAAAAAAAACACTCAAAAAGAACAAAAGAAAAATGAGAAAGGAAAAACAAGAAACGGATGTACAACTTTTTGTACTTATCTCTAAATCAATAAATGCTTTTTTTGTTTTTTGTTTTTTTTTTGTTTTTTTTTTTGTTTTTGTAAACGTGACATTAAGAAGCCAAAACGACTTTAAAAACCCAATGTACAAAAATGTACTTTAGAAGTAACTATCTGTTTAGAATGTTCTAACCTCCATTACAATTTCTGAAAACGATCAAAACTATGTAAAAACATATAACATATCATTATACAGTGTTTGGGACACGATTAACATCTCTGAATCGTAATGCATTTTGATAAATATTAGAAACTGAACATCAGGGAGGATGTATATGGTCTGCAATTTATATTTTGACATGATACATATAATTTAAAGTCCTTTAAAGGATATAGCAGTACATAAAGGGCCCTTTATGGGTTTCAGTCCTCGTGTATGGTTTCAAAACGTTTTTTGTTTTTGTTTTTGTTTTTTTGTTTTTTTTGTTTTTTGTTTTTGTTTTTTTTGTTTTTTGTTTTTGTTTTTGTTTTTGTTTTTGTTTTTTTTTGGTGTACATGTATGTATTAATTTTCATTACTTTTTGTCTATCTCGCGGAATTATCTTTGGGGGGGGTATTGTTATTAGTTTGATTATTTGGTATTGAGAGACTATTTGTGAGCACTTACTACGAACAGGAAAAAAGTAACTACCACATCGTGGCGGGAAAAGGGTATATAATCTTTTGAAAATGTCACTGTGGACTTCACAAGTCATTGAAAACCTAAATAAGGATAAAGCAGACATGAAACAACATTCAACGCAACATTAAATTCCTAATAAAAAAGTTCGAAAACTATGCTCGAGAATATTTGAAGTACATGTAGTTTGGGCTTCTCGTGACACATTATAAAAAAAGTTTCTGGAAACTGGTAATTGATGCAAAATGCCCTTGTTAATACAGAAATGCGAGCGTCTCCGTCTAGATACATTAAGCTTTTAAAATTATTAACATATCTGAAAATTCATCAGTGCAGTAGTTATCAATGTCAGCAAATATTTAACCATAAATGTTATATTCGCTCCGTTTAATAGAAGATGAAATTTAATACATTACATTTGAAAGGTGTAAAATTCTTAAAAGATTTTCATCAAAATATACAACAAAGTGGTCTGTCCCATTTCAATTATCCCGTCCGGATAATTGCCTCCCCGCGATAGATTTTCTTTTTAGAATTTGAGATCGCGATGCGATCTTGAACACTGTTTGTCATCGAACACCTGGTTATCGGGTCTTCAATCTCGAGGGACAAAAATGATAGGTAGAAATGTATTAGAAAAAATTGCTCGTTAAAAGAGAAAATCATGATTAATGTATCCAAATTTAATATTTATGGTACTGGTATTGGAGCTAATGTGGTACGAAATATATACGAAAATGTGACATATTTGACACGCAGTAGAAAGCATTATAGGAGGAAAAAATGTTAAATGAAAAAGACAAATAAAAATGAATACTTAAAGTAAAATATATTGCTTTTTGATAACACGATGAAAAGGAAACAAATGATTATGAACACTTTAAAGAAATTAAAATTAGTTGGGTTTATAAAGATGAAAAGTACTAAGTAGAGAAACTATTCCCAACTTGCGGAGCTCGGGATGATTTTCATTTGTATCCCGGGTAAAGAAAAATTTATGGCAAGGTCAGTAGAACGAGAATTTCCCTTTTGACTTTCGAGATTTTCTAAAGTATCGACGATATCGGACGGAAAACCTTATGTGTTCCGAACAGACACCTGCTCCAAAGGGAGATAAATGTTGACAAAATGTTGGTCCGCAAGTCGGGAATAATCGCTTTGGAGTTAAAATACAATAAAAAAAAACCATTGAATTTAAATAATTTCATATAAACTGACTCTCCTGAAACATCATAAAAAAGCTAATTATGCACGTATGGTATAGCAGGAGAAAACAGGAAGAGAAAGTGTAACGAAAAATATACTAGTTAACTTCTTCAAATCTGAAACATTGATCGTAATGTCTTTTTTCATGTCATGTACATGTATATTTCTTTTTAATGTACAAAATAGCCAACACAGTTTTTTAAATGCGCGTGCATACACACAGAGTTAACAAACGATGTGTCCCTTACGCTTCGAAGTCCAAGATATATCTCAATAATATTGTTCCAGTCAATAGTTATTAGTCTAATCTTGAAATATCTGAACAGCGACTATAAATGGCGTTGTCAGAAATGATATATTTTTTCAAGACGGCAGTCGTTTCCCCGATTCTCGTAAACTTATCATATCATCTTACGAAGTAATAGCTAATATTCTGCTGACCTTCGTGAAGATTGGCCTTTTCATAGCTGCACCATACATTTATCGTAATTAATATCAATATTCTAAATAAAGGTTCACGTAAGAATCGTGCAGAGGACGATAAGTCTTTACCAATTGTCAACTTTTTTAGAGTAAAGATATAATTAAAGGTATACAGTTATTCTATTTAGTAATTTGTGTACCCATAAAAATGATGGAGGTGGTTCGGAAAGTGATGAAAAATAATAAGCAAAGTTAATTGTTTAAGTAAACTTGTACTTCGTACACTTGTACCTATTTAGCCCAGGAAGACTGACCTTAAGGAAGTAGACCTAGGGTAAGGGACACATCTCTAACAAATCATTGGAACGTTTGTATTTAGCATTTTACGTCAATCCATGTAAACATCTAAGTAACTTGGACTGATTTCATTCTGTTTCATATGAAAGCTTGATTGGCTTTGGTGAAATTGAATATGATACAAACATATCACTGATTTTAAGAGTTATGTCCCATTCCCTTGGTCTACGCCCTTAAGCACCTCTCGAGGATATTGGTTAAGCCAGGTTATCGGTAAGTCCTGTGTTTTGATTAAACAAGCTTATCTCCATACGCGTGTTTAAATTTCCTGTAAATATCAATAATCTAAATCGTTATATTTTATTGAAACCACAGTTTAGCCGCTGGTACTAAAAGCGTTCAAATAACGAGTACCTTAGATCCATAATTATCAAACATTTGATCCAATTAATGTACAACGTACATTGCTTTTTATACACCTCCGTGTACATCAACAATTGAAAAGTTACAATTCATATTTGCTGCTTTTCTGTCATGTTTTGTATGAGATGGAGGAATGATCGAGAAGCAGGCCTGACCGGAGCAAGAACAATGATATACACGGAAAATGTCACGTGTTTCCATGTGGGTTGTGTTAAATATGTTGGGTCCACTCGACTAGTTAGTACATGTATATCATATAAATATATAACTTGGCAAATGTATTTCCTTGTCTTAAATTGACTGAAATTTTCAACAACATGTTCTTCCGCTACTCTACTCTTACAACGTAAGAGGTTAGAATTCCGTTTCTCCATACCACAACAAGTCAGAAAATACCTTGCCAGACAACCTCTAGCATTGCTGGAGTACTGCAATTGTGCAAGCCTGCCCGATTTTCTGTAAGACCTGTGTATAAGGTTGATTCGATTTTCAGGATTCTTTTCATTTTGTTTATTTTGTGATATTGCAAAGTCAATATCAGCTTCGATTTGTCATTTCATCTAGATTGTAATTTGCACGAAGATGAGATTTGGTGAAATATCGACAATTTTCTTCTGATTTATGCTTCAAAATAAAGCATTTTGGGTTTTGGGTTTCACTTTTAGAACTTTTCCTATTAAGATAAAAATATATTTCTACTATTATGGAGATTGCATCTTCTGCTGTGTTACATAATCCTTTCGTTTTTCGGTCGTTAAAATATCAATGACAATTATTTTAGAAAAAAATAAAGATTGAGATCGTATTCTGTTTTCGACGTTCTATCTATTCATGAATCTGGCTAGTATAAACGTATTTTCTCAACTGATGTCATGTTGCTCTTTTACATGTGTTACTACAGGCTGGTCCGTCTGAGTTCCGGTTGTTGGAATTTCCACTTTTGTTGGAAATCTACCTTTTAATGTTTGGAGCAAAAGGCGAGCAAAATAAATAGTTTCGTGAGTTTATTGTAAGTCAGTGTGGTATTCAAAAAATGGACGTTGTCCTACAATCAATCGGTACCATCGTACTACATGAAGCTTTTGTTCAGCCGTATAATTACCAAAACAAAACATAACCCTGACGAAGCGTCCTGCTGATCATGAATTCCGGTACACTTTTAATTTTCTTTAATGTTGACGGTTGGAACTACGTATCTCCAATTGTTACGAATCTGATACAAGGAATTTTTATACCTGCGTTTTTTTTTAAATATTTTGTAATATTGATAAGAAGAAATCCCAGTGTGGGGCAAATTAAAAATAGATGCCTTGAGATGGTATCTACCAGTAAGGGTTAAATTTTATGCTACTAAAAATCCTATTTTCATACATTTCAATTTTCCATTATTATGATATTTAGTAAAAGCAATCTACCATACTGATCTAGAAGAAAAGGCAATGCTGACTTAACGAGCGCTCGGTAGACCCGTTGCAAAAATTCTCTCCCTCTTCCCCCATTAAAAAATATTTTTTTACTAAATTTAGATATTTCAATTATTGTATTTGTCCCCAAAAAAGTATTGTCTCTTGCTCTGTTCAGCAATGCTATTGTGTTCATCTGCTATCTACACAACTGTCTTTATGATTGTACATTATTTAAACAAGTACAATGTAACTTCAACGATTTGTACATAAAAAATACATGTCTAGCTTCATAGTTATCTTAATCACGTGTTTAATTTTCAAACACAATACAAACTCATATTCCGTTTTTTATACATATTTTGTCTTCAAAACAAATTTGAACAATTACGAATAAAAGATACATTAGCATTAGTACTAAGGGTTTGCAACTTATACAAAACAAAATAGTTTCTTTTTATAAATGTACTTATTTTGACGTTCCAAAATAACGATCTCTGAGGACATGACCTATGGATTCACATGACATGCAAGCTTTACGCAACAAAATATTTTCTTTTCATGCATTCACATAGTTAGATGTCTTCACTGTAATAATCTAAACATACTTGATCCTATCTCTCAGGACCTAATTTTGTATCCGTTCAATTCGACCACAATGGCCTATTTTTGAAACAAATTCGTTCTTTTATCATTTTGGCTCAGTCATTTATCCTGCGAACGTCGAATTATTGAAGGGAATATAATATTTCTATTGTTAAAGAAAAGTTTAAATTTTTGTGCTTTAGAAATAGTTGTCATTCTGACATTAAGGTACGGAATTTTATTGTGTAGCATAATTATACCGTCATTCGGTTTGAAAATAATAATTACACGAATTTTTGAATGTCGAATGCGTTCAATTTGCTAAAAAACGTAGAAATGCATTGTGGTAAGGTAATCGTAAGAAGTCTTGTTCGAATTTGGCCCTTGGGTTTTTGTTAAAGGTTTCTCCTTGGGCACGGTTAAAATATCTCAAATTGAGAATCTCCTGAAACTTCATTGACGGTTTTCAAATTACTTTCGGTCTCCATATGCATTATATACTTGAGCTAATGGGGTACAAGAATAAAAGCTTATATGGAGATTCAGTTTTTGCCAAATCCTGTATTCCTAGACAAACATAAAAGCTTGCACCACTTGAATTCAATATAGTACAAATATTTCACTAAAACGAGAAGCGAAAATGCATGATTACCGATATTCTGTCTAGCAAGTGTTAGTTTGACATTCATGTTATAACCCAATTCAAAGCCTTCTTAAATGAAACTGTTTTAGCAAACCGTTCGGTGAAAACGTCGTGGTATTTCTTCATACAAAATTGCTACATCATTTAAACCACCGATAAGATTTTGGTACTTATCAGAAGACATGCTACATAAACGTAAGGACATGAATTCGTGGTGCACTTACATGTACAGGGCGGATCCACAAATTAAAACAAATGAGATTGAGGAACTTATAAATGTGCAGTTTAAAACCACCATTTAAGGACTAAGCAAAATTAACAAAACTGTTTAAAAAGGGGGATCCCAATCCACGGACCCTCTTTGGATTTGCAAACTCTGTAAGATGCATACATATTTTTTTTAATTTGTCTGATAAATACATTGCACTCAAAAACATGTACATGCGCAGGCCCGTAGTAGTTGGTTCTTTAGACTGACGGAGAACCCCCTCCCCTGGCTACGGGTGTATATACAGAAAGTCATTGATGTATCCAAAGGGGTGTGCAAGGGGTTGGCACCTCTCCCTTTTTAATTGGAAAATTTGTCATTTTTCATGAGTAAAGTGTAAAATTGAAAAAAATGGCAAATAGTGTCCTAGAACCCACCCACACCCTTTTCCTTTGATTGGCACCGGATCCGGCCCTGCATATTATGAATATAATTCATGTATAATTATTTCTATAAGAAGATAAAAATAATTTATAATTGCTACAAAGTTGCATATCCAAATGTGCATATTTAATTTACTTCATCTTTCTTCTTCAAAGGACTGAAACTGATTTTTTTTTCAATCACGTGACTTGCTAACGTACCAAGATGGCACCGCGTAGACTCGGAACAATGACCTAGGATGCACATTTAGTTAATGGGTTTTTGATAAACTAAACAAATGCACATTTTAAAGGGGAGAGTTGACATTATCAGGTCGTTTTATTACCATTCGGTAATGTCTACATTAGTGTAGACCCCAGGGCTATTTCGGTAATTATACTAAAACGACGGTTTTATGACCTCATCTAGACAAGTAAAAAGTGGCGACGGTATGTAGTTTTGCATGTGTAACTATGAGCAAAACCAGAAAACAGCTGTGTCATATAGTAGTGATCAGACATCCGGGTAAATTAAGATCATCCCTCTCTTTTCTTTTGTCTAGATATACATACATGTAAAAATGATTACGACGCAGAATAATAAATCATCGCGTACGGTATGGATTTCCGTACGACCGTAAATATGATAAAGGTTCACATTGACAGATCACGAATGTCAAGATGGTCCTGAAATATTGGCCAAATGTTTCGAAAAGTCAAGTCCTCGTTTGAGTCCTTGCTCTTAATTATGCACATATACAAAACCATATACAAATTGGTTTAGAAAACAAAATTAGCCTATTCATAAATTGATATATAAACATAAATATTTAAATGATATGCCTTTCAAAAATATGCACAGAGGATACACATATAGATGCCAGTTCTATAAAGCCTATAAAATACCAAACATCATGTAGTTTAAATGTTACATGCAGAGGCTTCGTTGATTGAATAATACATTGACCATGGATATTAAAATTTAGGGTGAGGTTGTATTCATTTTATTTTGTAAAAAAATTGGCAAAATTTAGCAATCAGTAGCCCGGGTCCCCTTTTTTGTGAACTCTCCTCCAAAATCTCGCTTTCCACGCCTCGACCTAGAAGAACTCATAAAATATTATTTCGGTTCCAATCCGGCATCACCTCTATAGATCTACTATAGGGTGTGTAAGTCTCGTTCTAGTTTCATTTTCTTTACCGGAATTTACGACGTAGAAAGTATTGAAAAACGAAGACCGATCTGCATTTTATCGTTTACTTCCGGGTACTCGAAACTCTGTATAACAATGCAAAATCATCCATTTTATGTTTTTCTTTTTCTTAATACCTTTATCATGAAGAAATAAATATTTGTCTTTTTTATCGGTATTTTTTGCACAAAAAAATGTTTTGCTCTCAACACTGAACTAAATGACAATTCTCCATGCATTTGAATGGTAAACTATGACCCATTCTCGTGAAATCACGGGGTTAACTGACGAGACTTACATACCCTATACGGGTGTTAACATAAGTCAATTCAAAATTAAACACATCGTAAATGTACGACGTATGAGTAAAAACGAGAACGCGACAATGCAAAATAATAAAAATATTGGTACGGATCATCATAATTGTGGAAAAACACGAACACAATACAAATTAAGTAAAAATGTATAGAGTACATTTGTATAGTAAGAGTACAATCAAATCCAGAACACAAAGTTTGACCATAGCCCTCCTCCTTTTGCCACTCAAAATCGTATGGGTGCCCCTGAGAAAATACAAACTGCTCTTAAAAGTACACCCCTTACTTACGTAACATCTGGATTACATATTAATAATAATGCTTTAATTTTATTAGATGAGAAAAAGATGCTAATTTCTTAAATAGGTTCAATAAATTATTATACATTGTGAATATAAATTGATGAGACCTACTTCTTATGATTGACTCAGTCATAACAGCGTACATGTACTGCTGGAAAGTGTGGGAGTCGGAGAAGAGAATCACTAATTTGCTAATTGTCCACGAGAAGCAAATGCGTGATTTTCTTTTGGCACACCAGGAACATTGCAGATTTCCAGAAGTAAATTATTGTTAGTTATAATTTAGCTATAAGTGGTTTCAGTCAGTATATAGAAGTTCGAATCTCCAATTCTAAAGTATGTAATGTTTCAACACTGGAATTCGAAATCAGTTATTCCGCATTTTGTTACAATACACAGTATATGCATTCTGTTTATTTTTTGCACTGATGCTGTATATTTTCATGACAACTTTCAGTAACTTCTCAATGGTGATCTTCATACAAGACCATATAAGTGATTCAATTAGAGTCGTTCATTTCTAAACAAGAGGTGAAGCACTGTATAAAATATACCAAATTCGTATGCCAAAAATATTACAGTGTATACATCAAATAAAATGCATTTCGACAACTACCATATCCAAAATAGTGAAAACAATTGCATATTGTAATTTAGTACTCTTACCAAGGGCGGGTGACAGACTTATATATATATATACACTTTATTTTGTTTCAATTAAACTGTATAATTATAGCACTAGTTCCGCATACATTTCAAATGATCGATAAAAAAAAATTGATTGATTGATTAATTTATGATCTGATGATTTGATTGACTGGAATGTCGTTTTATTCTTCTTACTAGTTTAATATTGCATAATAAGTTTCACCAAAGAACACCTGGAAAGTATTCAAGTCGACATTTAACATGACTCTGTTAACGGTCGCCAATCTTCAAGTGCGTTTCTAAAGTCTCTTTTTTTTCCAAGAGCATACATGTATAACCGTTAGAAAGGAGCCATTTGATGTTTGACGAGGGGAGTAAAAACAAAGAAGTAGGGACAAATACATTGAAAATCGGTCCAAAAATACCATAAACCTTTGTTTTATTGTGCATTAAATATGACCCCCTGTGGACATTGGTATGTATCTAATATTTATATTTTTGCAAAAAAAAAGAGAAAAGTGATGCTGACATAACTATGATGACGACGAGGTATTCTGCTTCATTTTAAAAAAATCACAAATTAAAGTTTTCAAATACTACTTACTAAACGGTGTATGCACGTGACTTTCCGAACTAGAAAAACTGCGAGCAATGCTCATTAACTTAATACTCGCCTTTTGATAAAATTCTCCTTTTGTCCTCCCGAAAAAAAAATTAAATCAGAGGTGCACATTGGGAAATATATTAGAGAATCTATAAAAGTTTCAATAAAATCCATTCAGTGGTGTAGAAGGAGTAATGTGTAAGATGTGCCTCCTTCTGTGTAATGGAAGGGGGAAGGAAATACAAACAGAAGTCACATCCCTATCACCACATACCTGGGTATAATGGGGTCATGCAATTCGTTGCTTATGGCATACAGTTAAAAATACATTTGTTTGACTTCTATAATTATTCATTTTCATTTCAAATTACCATTACATTTTTCGTATATGTATTGCGAAATTTAATACATATACATATAATCCTTACATTTTCTTGGAAAAGTTCGTTAATTTCGCGCAAAATTTGGACAAAAAACGCAGAGATAATAACCTATGACCTCTTTTTGTCTGTAGCCCCTCTGGACCAAATCTATCCCAATTCAAAATCTTTGAGTCCGCCCTGCTTCTTTAAAAACCTAATTTACAAAATTTCGGAATTCAAAATTATGATAATCTGCTGGAACATACTTTATTTGTAGCATGGATGTAAGTCAAGAAGGGCTTTCTATTGTTTATATATCCACGTATGTCATTTGTATAAGTAAAAATGTAATTACCAAAAAAATTATGTTAAAATGAATATAAAATTATTTTACCATGAAATCATAGACCTTTAATTCATTCATTAATATACAAAATATCCCCATCAAATCTTATTCGGTCAAGGAAGTATTTCATACCAAAAAGTGTCTTTTAAATTTTAAAACATTTTCATCAAAGAAAATGTTTTAATTGTTTGAAAATGTCAATTTAACCAGCTTCAGTGAAAGTCTTCTGAAATAAAACAAACAATACATTATTATTAAAGTTTTATTTCCTTGTAAGTCTGACATTTTCCTGTAATTACGTTTTAACACCGCATTTGGTAAAGTTTTAATACTTGCAAATTATTTATAACAGCTCAGCATACATATTTGCAGCTGCCTTCAAGTTATTTTTAAGTTCATTAAATGCAAAAAAATGCGAAACACTAATGAGCAATCAGTTTCAGGCCAAAAGGGTAAGGCCTTCACATCACGAAAGAATACCACATTTTAGAATTGACTTGGGTTATGTCAAGCTCCGATCAGCGTTTGGCGTTCCGAAGTCTAGCAAGCCCTCTCGGAAAATGCAAGAATCTTGCAAACTAGGAAAAAGTGAATGATTTTATGCAAAGTTTGATTTATATCATGTCCGAGAATTTCGAAAGGCCTGTCTGCGGAGGAAACGAACGTCTGCCGCTGCACGGAGCTTGGGGTTATGTTCGATTATTAAACAGAATTGCTTAAACTACTCGACGAAGTTGGCCTATTTCATTCTTCACATACACAATTGCTTCGCAAAGCGTCAATTCCTGTGGACGAACACAGTTTGATACTGTTCATTAATGATTGACGTCCTTTCTTAATATCACAAACCGAGTGCAGCCTGAAATTATATATGTACAATAAGCTGATAGTGGCGCGTGCATAACAGTGACACATGTGTATAGTCAAAAATGACAATTGATTACTGTATTGAAGAATAGTAGAGATTCTTTTAAAATAATTAGACGGCTTATTTTGTCAACAGTTACTTGTACATGTATAAGGGAAATACAAGATGTCGCCTTTAATAAGAATAGAGCCTGAAATCAAGTCATGAAGAACTCGGGGGAAAATACAGAGCAATGTGAAATTTTAGGGGAAAATTCAATGTAAAAATCACGAATCCATTCTCACAAAATAATATTTCCGATAGAAGTTGAAAAACACATCGCACAGTACATCATAAATTCGGTTCCAGGTGAGTGTTCCTGGGTTTGGACCCCACTTATGGAATTTTTTTTAATTCTGTGCAAAATTTAAGAAAAAAAAACGACCGAATAATAGCATGGATTTCCCCTTTTTCCTTTGTGTCGGTTCATATAGAATAAAACCTTCTCTTTGTTTTACGATTTTCACATCGCATCAAAGCCTTTAGTGTTACAATATATATTCATTCAGGCTTTCTTCACTTCGGAATGCTTTTCAAGCGTGCCAGTATAATGGGTCGCGAAAATAGATACAATTTAAATTGAGTAAGAAATTTGATAATGAAATAGCTTAATAAGCAAAAAGTCGAATATGTACGCCCACTTTAGCATGTTCTATGATTTTATAAGTTATGACCTATCAAAAAGTTATGAAATTCAATTAGATTTTTATTGGAACAATTCTATTAGATTAAATTACGGATGAGAAATCAATCAGAACAGGATGCGAACAAATACTGTAATCTCTAAATAAATATTTGTGGAAACAAAATATTGGAATTTTTACTGATTTGTTTGATGTCTAAAGTTTGTGTTATATAACAGCCATTTATAACTCATTTATTTCAGACCTGGGGTGATTCTGCATTTATTCATCATGGATAAATTTTCTAAACTAGTCACTGGTGCTTTCTTTGTATACAATGTATATGTATGGTATTCGTTGCTACTAATTTTCGCGGTTTTCTTTGTTCTGGCTAACCACCAAAGTTTATTGTATACATCCGATGAAAAATTATATAATAATTTTGCTTAAAAAAGAAATTGCTTGTTACATGTAGGCTTAAAAAACTACCTGTGTTTCCGCCAACCCTAACGACTCTCATTTTTTTGTGATTACCCTGAAGGTTTTGGTTTTTTTTTCCATTTTATGACAAGCGCTTAGTCTTTTAAAGTCTGATTGTGTCTGAAACAAACTAGTCAAAAACTTTCGAAACTTTTTTTTTAAGTTTTGCCTACCCACCAGCCCTGGTTTTCAGCGCTTGTTAGAAAAAACATTGCTTTTTTCAATAATAACATATGGAACAAGGAAAATCGAGCCTTCACTCATTCAAACTTCATTTATTTACAGTAGCAAACACATACATGTACAAGTGCATGTTAATGTACAAAAACAAAAAAATAATTTCCTCTAAAAACAAATAGCATCTATTTTTGTACCCACATACACATTCATATTTTTAAACATTAAATGGTATTCTAACACGCACACATTTCCTTGTTAAATGCAAAGAAAGCGCATCGAAAATAGACAGTGTACATGTAAAGGCTGAATATATAAAAAAAAATACGGAAGTTAACGAATAACTTTCTCTCTTTTTGTATATTAAGGTAATTATGGTCTAATGCTTCCTGATAAATAGAATATTAGTAAGATATATACAAGTACATGTATTGGTCGGGGTTTTACATTTTATTTTATACCACACAATTAAATATGTTTCCAATCTGTATTTGTATAGTACATGTTTTATCAGCATGCGAAGCTCATTGTTGGTGACATAGTCTCTTTTTACAAAATAAAAATTTTAGAAAAAAAAATTTAAAAATCTAATGACATGGGACTTAAAGTTTTAGATTAAAGTTTGCAAGTATTTTTGAAACCAAATATCCTAATTACAAATAAATACAGAAAGGGACACGTGAATAACTCACTTACATGTACATGTACAGGCAGAAAAAACTTAGTCTACTATAACAATATCATACCTTTCCATGTCTTTTTCATGAAGTTTATCTGATCTATTTATTCGTACAGAATTTAGTGTAGGGAGCAATCATTTTATATTGATAGAGTCCAGGATGTATTGTTATATTTATTCTGTTTATTTTGAGAAAATACATAGATATTGATTTGCCTTTTTACAAAGTAGGGAACATTTTGAAAGTGTATAAATAATTACATGAATCTTTAATAAGGGCATCCATTGTCGTGAGGGTATATTAAATAGCAATGAAAAAAACCACAAACAAACCACATTATATCATCGATTACTGTGGTCCCTGTGTCAATGACCAATGTTAGGAGATTGCATTGTATTCTTCTTATTACAGCGCCCTCCAGTATCACAAATGTCTTGTAAAAGGAAAGATTTACCGAATATTTGAAAACGATTTATCAATGTATTACATGATTTACTAGTAAAGAAAAGCACAAAATTTGCCCATTCAAAAATGCCAATTAGTTTTTAAAGTCCTGAACTGAAGCAGTCATTTGTTGACAATACTAGAGACAGTAGCCTATTGTACGAGCACTACTAAAACGCTCAAATAATCCAAGAAAAATATCTTACGCTTTGCTCTCAGTCTTGTACATGTATCTGATACATAAAATGAAAAAAAAGTCCATAAAAAGGAACGAACAGAAAGATATTTTAACAGACTAGTATTTTTTTGCTTAGAAAAAAAAATATTTGAAATCAACATCATAAAAATGCATGAAAAAAAATAATAATAATTGACGATTCTTCATTTTAAAAAATAAAAATGCGATGGATAAAGAGTCCATGGTCAAAGTGCACACTGTCTTAAATCTTGAAAAGAGACTAAGAGTCCTATGACGCGATACAGATGACACAAAGTGAATTTCAAGCTGTATTGTGAAAGATGCAATATAGACAATGCAATCTGTGGTTAATGCCACTTGATTTCATACTTTTTTACAAATGCAGAGAAGATGAGACACGACATTATCCACTGTCGCACATTTTGAATTGTAAGGTACATGTGCAAAGAGCAAGTAAACTACATGTACATATATCTTGTCGCACATACATCTAATTGCAGAAAGGCTTGCCCTTACTGAGCCCATAATTGAAAATGTAAAAAATATTCTCATTGCATTTTTACTCAATATTGTATTGTAAATAGAAAATAGTAGAAAGTTCATCCTTTCCTCATATTATTGTTGAAAAGCAAATACAAAACTTGAAACTTTCATCGCAGTTTTTTGAGGAATTATTTATATGTTTAAATATTCATATAGTTATATGTCAGCATTCAAGAAGTTGCCACACATTAACTGATCACAATGATATTATTTAAACACAAATATTTACTAAAGAAACCATTGATAGCAATATAGTCAGGCCAAAGAAATAACATGTATTGGCTGTGTTGTAGAGTCTCCATACCTACATTCCCTATCTATTCTTACAAGTATAGCAGGAAACAAGACTTTTTTCCCCACCATTATCATAGTTCTAAGTGGACTGACATGCTATAACTTCAGGCAGTTAAACTTTAAAGATGAGGTCAGAACAACATCTAATGTTGCTTATTTTGAGGGTGTAAAATTAAGAAAAATGTCAGTTCAAGTTGCTTTGAAGCTGCCTATAGTAATACTAAGATGTAAACAAAATGTATCGGTTAAAAAAAACAAAGTCAAAAATCATAACAAAATCTAATCATCTCCATAACATCATTCATCGAGGGCACTATTATCAATATTCTCGAAAGGAATTGCATGTACCAAATGTCTAAAGAAGACAGAATGCCAAGTCAATGATGTCAGAATAAAATAGAAATATTACAAAAAATAATTATTTTAGCAGTATATCAATACAAAAAAACACTACAAAATGGGAGAAAAACCTTCGGAAAATGATCGACTACCTGACAGCGCTAATAAGAAAAAGGTGTGAGACATAATTAACATAAATATCTAATTAAATCACTTACCTACTAATTGCAATTTGACAGGTAAAAATAAAAACGTCAATCTGGTAACCATCCACAAAATAATAAAATAACTGTTAGAATCGAATACGGGAAAACGCATAGTCGATTGTGAACATTTGAATAGTTTTCCGGTTCTTTCGCATTCTAAAAGGTTCTTGATTTATTCCGTCTGATTTTATACCACTCCAGGACCATTTTTTTTTATTTAAAGGAAGATTTTGGGAAGATTTCCTGAAGTTTTTTTTTCACTGTCTAATGGACTAAGTTCCAACAAAAATTAAGCTCCACCTTTGGTATTGTCTTTTTAACTGTTTTGCTGCTTTTCCGGAATTTTAACCAGTAAAAAAATAACCTTTTCTGTTCTAAGTGTACAAAATTCGAAACCCTTCCATTTTCGAATGTTTACAGAAAAAATAAACCGTCTTGAAAGTTCCACAATTTGTATTTCTAATATGTCTGTCTCTGTTTCAAAATGTTAAAACTACCATTTCAAAATTTAATTCCTATTTCAATTAAGTCCATAATTTAAGTTTGTTCATTGAATCTGTTGCAGAAAAGTCATCATTAATTAACATATTATTCCTTAATTTGAACCTCAGAAACTTAATATGATCCAGTTGTGAGAATATGGCCCAAGGTTTACACCACGGCTTAAACTAATTCCAAAAAGTGAATTAGGAGCAGTTATCCTCTTTAAACTCGTAAAAATTTTATGAAGTCCTTAATGATCTCTCTCTGCAGATGACTTAAGTGGCTTTCACCTGTTACGGGACCTGTCGCCAGGTTTTAGACCGTTTCACACTTCTGTAGACAACCATGTTCCGTCGAGTTTTAGCTGATAACAATCTAAATTCGTTTTAAAACTTTCTCAAATATTTTCACCCATGATAAACTGGTAATTAAAACTTTATCTCGTTAGCTGATCTCTCGTTGTTATAAGATTTCCACCTTCGGCCTGCGGAGATTTCTTGTGTCCGTATTATCAGGCGATATCATGTCAATATGGTAAAAAAATTAAAATGTCATTTGTTTTTCTTTTCGTATCACTAACCACAAATCAATTTCCACTAATTGCCCTGAAATGGCTGTAAGATGATCGCTTAAACGAGTAGAAAAGAATCACAAATATACATATATACCATTTCACAGAATCACATTCGAAGCAGACGGGCACAAATTAGAAAGTGCCCCGTCGCCAAATTTTAGTTTTTATAGCAGACGAACTCAAATCTCATGTTGTTCACATAGTAAACTTTAAAAAACATAATTCATAAATAAAATTCATGACTTGAAGAAAAATGATCTTGTCAAAGATCGATAACAAAAGGGAAGCTAACCAATAGTCAAATTTACAATTTTCGCCATAAAATGGTACGATTTTATTGGTTGAGATGTAAAAGATGGGCGTGGTCAGATGCAAAAGTTAATATCTTTAATGTACTTGGACTATTCAAATATTTACAATATTAGACAGCCCACGTGAATTTATTTGGATAGTGGAGCCGTTTTACTATCGAAATCCTTTTAAAAGTATTTGTGTTCATTCCCCTTGCACATCAAAATAAAATTTGTCATCCTTTTTGAAGATTTCTATATTAATAAAAATATTTTACATTAAATTCGAAACATTATAACTTCATCGTGTTTTATGTATAGTAGCTTTGTATGCATGAAAGGCTACAACTTTATTTTCAATGTTCGACTAAGCTTAACTTTACGATTTCATTGACAAATGTTTGGACAGTTTAAAGAACTTTTACTCTCAGATTATCAACAAAATTTATTGATGAATGAATCATTTATAGCCAAGACTAATGAACATGCCGAGAAAATGCAATCATCGTCTAGAAGAAGGAATACTGAATTACTAAGGGGCAACTGACTGCTAATTAAAACAGTGACGGATCAATGGGTAGGGGTGTCCGGGTTGATACACCCTTTTTGTCACAAAATTTAGTTCATTTTGTGCAAAAGTTTAACAAATATGAGCAAAAAATATCCTGGATCCCCTATTCTGGAAATTATCCGGCAAACTCCCTTTAAAAAAATCTTTGTATTAAGTAATATACTCGGTATTTGGCATAAAAGCTGTGGTCAAATGATATGAAATGTGTAAAGAGAAAAAAAGGTGATGTAAAAAAATGATTTGTAAAGTATAGTCGTAGAAAGCATATAGATGTACTAATGGGGGGGGGTTGTTGGGGTGTATGACAATCTTTTGGGGGCACAGTATGAGTGGTAAATATGGCAAGGAATAGGTGTATGATGTGCAAATAGTAGCCTGGACCGTCTTTCTCAAATTTCTGGTTCCAGGTTTTTCATACATTTTTTTTTGTCTGTTTGCCAGAATCTATGATTGAGAGGGAAAAAAATAAGATACAACGCGTAATAAATTAGCAGTATTCGTAGTGAAGGAGTGTATTGAGTGTCCTGGCAGGGCAAGATAAGATAGCTTTGGCAATAACCTCGTAGGTTTATTTAAAATATAAAAATAATTGATGATGAATACAACCGGGGTTCTTTAGGAAAAGGGGGTACTTAGACATTATTCGGGACTATTTTGTCAATTTTACACCTTCTGACCCGCCACTGGACTACAAAGGTCAGTCGTGCGCGCAATTTCGACCATTTGTGGTTAGTGATCGCAATTGCAATGATGGATCCAGAGTGGGAGGGGTTCCGTGAGTAAGAACCCACTTATTGAAAACAATGTTTATTACGTACAAAATTTTGGCAAAAATGAGCAAAAAATAGACTGTAATCTCTCTTTATGTTGGAACCCCTTATTCTCAGGATCCGGTCGGTATTGGGCCTTCCTAACTCAATTACATGTAACGTAAGAGGTTAGAATTTCCGTTCCCAAGATTCCAGGTGTGAGGGTGATGCAAAGCCATCAAATAACTCTCTAACAGTGTTAAAATGGACATTCCCAAGCTCCGAATAGCGTCTGACGTTCGAAGCTCAGTCTAGACGCGACATTCAGCCCTCTTAAAAAATGCAAGAATATTGCAAAGTCGGGGAAAAGTGAATGATTTCTCGCGAAGTTATCCGATTTTCAAACGACGTATGATTTGAATAACGCCCGAGAATTTCGGAAGGCCGGTCTACAGCGGTTAGTATGAGAGGCAAAGAAATATTGCCGTTACGTGGACATTCCTTACTGAAAAATCAGCATCGGTCTTGAAATATACACCCATTGTTTAGTCTAGTTAGTTATTGTGGAAAACGGGGAACGGGTGACAGCCAGAGACAGTATGAACTCTGCCAGTATATAAAACAACCAGTTACTGTTCTAACAAAATGGGCATAGGGTCCGACCCCTTCCTGGATATAAAAATTAGAATAAAAACATACCAAAAACGTAACATTAAAATATCAATCAACGAAGCAAAACTATTGCTGTCGTACATCGCCGAACTTAACACTTCTTAATATATAGCTGCAAGAATTCACAGAATAGATGATTAGTTTCACTCCCCCACATAATTTCATGATTACTGCAACCACAATTAGGTCAAACACGACCAGGTAATTGGTTGACATGTGTAAAAATTGACATATATTAGTTTAATAAATGATTTTTAGTAGTTGTCACTTGTACATACATTGTATGTATTTAGGAAAATTTGACAGAAAATAGTTGTATATATTGTACATGTCTGGGAAATCTATGTTATGTATAAAGGCTACTGACCGAAGAAGCTGAAGCCAGTTATACCAACGTCATATTAAATGGCGTGAAAACGGACAGAGAAACGGACAGCCAGACTGTAATAAGTGCGTTCAAAGACGGGGAAAGGATGTCGTTGACAAATTTAATGGATAAGACAATTAATTTTTTTTATCTAACAAAAATGAAGCGTTTTTGGAAAATGTTTTCTCTTTGAATTAGTTTTCGCTATAATTGCTTTAGCTGTTGGGACGCAAAAAGAAAAAAATAGCGAATATTTTAACGCCCCCTTTTCCCAGTTTGAAGTTATTCCTTCTTAAGCGTGTAGTTTGTAGATTCTGAAATCGAAAAAAACAAAAACAAAAACAATAAGCGGAAACAAATCATGCCTGCCATTTTACACCAATAAGGCGAATTTACAGTACGTAATAAAAGCCTCAGTTGCGTAAATTTTGTGCTAAACTAGGGTAAAGATAAGCAAATGTTAGCCTAGAAACTCCCCCTTTCTAAGTGTCTTGAGCAGAAACTTCCCTCCCTTTCCAAAACCTTTTTTTTTAATGTAATCTTTTTTTATCGTTTTTATAGATCGTCTCTGTTGCATGTTTTCATGTTAAGGCCATTTTTAACGTACTTGAATCATCCCACTGCTGACGCTTCGGAATTTTTGGCCGATATTTGATTCGACCCTGCATGTACCGTGCCTTCTACATGTACTACATGTATCAATTGTGTAACTATTGGGTGTTGTGTTTTTGTTCTGTTTCAACAGTTGCGGGAAATATTACATTGGTGCTAAAGTTATACACGTACAGCAATGATGGACCCGTGCACTTGTTCCCTTTCCGATATCTTGTTTTTTTCCTTAGCTACAATGTATATCAGAACCAGTTTTGTTGTATTCCCCCAATCATAAATGGGGTTGTACAGCGATAGTGAACAGTATTGTACATGTCTTGTGCTATTCTGGTTTTCCCTGTTTTTTTCAAGATTTCTACTTAATGCAAAGTGGCGATAAGTCGCCTTTCTGTTCATCTTTTTTTTTTATTCTCAATTACGTGAAAGCAGCGTGAACATTACAGAAATGATCATTGAGTGGTTTACACTTTTATTTTTTTACTCAAAATCTATCAGTCAGATGTGCATAGCAAAATAGCAATTACGCACAAATATGCTATTAGATGCACGAATATAAGAAAATCCTTACAGGACAGGCGTAAACGCTTAATATATATAGACTCCCGAATACTTCGCGTTACGTCATACGGGTATAACTGCCATACGAATAATAATGTCCGGCCGATATGCGTCCTATAACTTGTATCATATCGCTTGTGTTTACCCTAAAATAAGAAACGCCTCTATGGTCTCAGTCTAGCGTGCTCATCTTGAGTCAATCGCTCTCGTCCTGAACTGCATGAAATATTTGCCACAGAAATGTACAGAATATAAATCAATAAATCAATTGACCATGGTGTAGTCTAAATCTGAAAAAAATAATGATACGTGTAAAATTGTGAGCAAATTATGCTTTCTTGATGGTACCCGTCCACTTTCCAGAAACCAAATAAGGGATGCATAATTGCATTACGTGCTAAAAACTTATGAACGTTTCATTCAATTCTAATCAGAGTTTCAGAGGAGGTGGACCATTGAAATATAGTCCATGTATTGCATCAAGGACCCCCCCCCCACAAAAGTCGTCCAGATAGAAATACTAAATAAATTTATCATAATTTATTCTACCATTTTAAAGGCTTTGTTCGACCAATGACTTACATGGAAGTTCCGTAAAGCCAAATCTATTGCCCAACAATGCAAACTCGGTTTCATGGACTATCTTAAGTTGTGAATATCCTTAACTTTATGAGGTTATAAATATGGATGACCTACATTATACAACACAAACTTCCAGCAGGTTGGAAACAAATCCCTGACTTCAAAATATAGAATGATATCGGTGAGAAAGCTGTTTTAAAAAGCTTATACATGGTAACTTTAGTTTAACCATTTCATGCATTATAAGGGTAAATTAATTAGGCAAAGTGCATGAAGCTCCCGTTTCCGAACTCCACGTAAAAATGTTTGAATTCGCAACTGATGCATTGAACACGTATTTAGGAAAATGTAGCAAAGTAGACAATATGCGAGTTTCTATATTTAATGTGCAAACAAATATCCTGGAAAATCCGTATATTCATATTCGATTCGAACTCGTATTTACCATTGTTTTTCATTCTTTCTTAACTGTAGGATACTAGCAGTATCTTTATTATTGTTCGTTGTTATGCTCTGCGTTTTCTTTCGTGTAATTAATCTTATCGGTATTTATTCATTTATAACAGTGCCCGGATAAGCGGGAAAATGACACCCACAATCGAAACGTCTGCTGCTGATAACGAAGAAACAAATGAGAACATTTTACAATATTAATTGATTGTTTTATTAGATATAAATTGGATCACAAATATATAGGAAACTATCTGATTAAATAGTCTGAATGCTAGAGTTCGCTTACTGATAATTTCTTTCCAAAGCTGAATAACACGTACGCTTTAGGCAGTGACTGTACTATAAACTATGACTAAACATAATTACGGAACAAGATAACAATATACATATAGATATATAGATATATATATATATTTAGGTCTGAAAAATTCCCAACGATGTTAGAACTGTCAGATTTGCGATGCAAATGATTGGTCGTTCCCTCCGTGGGACTCGAACTGTACTGCTGTGACATCTATGGCAACACCGCCTGCTCAAAGTCCAGCGCCCTAGACCACTCGGCCAGCTAGGCTATATAAAAATAAAGCTATCGAAATGCCGGGTCATTTCTCCTCGTAGGGTTAATCAAGGGCTGTAACTTAGTACACGATGTATGGCAGTACGGGACAGTTCATTTAGATATTATTATGTAGGGTAGAGAATCAAATTAATGATGCATGTCACAACAAATCAATATTATATAAACGTCTCAGAATGTGACGACTCTATTCTCAACGCTGCTCCATCGGATAAAACTACCTTACATCGTGTACTAAGTTACTGCCCTAGATTAACCCTACGAGGAGAAATGACCCGGCCAGCGAAAGCTATATTTTTATATAGCCTAGCTGGCCGAGTGGTCTAGGCCGCTGGACTTTGTACAGGCGGTGTTGCCATAGATTTCACAACGGCACGAGTTCGAGTCCCGCGTAGGGAACGACCAAAAATTTGCGCAAATTTGACAGTTCTAACATCGTTGGGAATTTTTCAGTTAATTCATCAATTTGATCCGATGGGGCAGTGTTGCGAATAGAGTAATCACATTCTGAGACGTTTATATACATATATAACGTCTCAGAATGTGACGACTCTATTCACTAAACTGCTCCATCAAATTGATACAGGGAAGATAACGTAAACTTATAGAAGGGTCTGAAAAATTCCCAACGATGTTAGAACTGTCAAATTTGCGAAGCAAATTTTTGTCGTTCCCTCCGCGGGACTCGAACTCGTACCGCTGTATATATATATGTGTGTGTGTGTGTGTGTGTGTGTGTGTGTGTGTGTGTGTGTATACAACTGTACAACTCTAGAGGACATCGTCTCCATCCTATACTGTTAAAATTGGCGTGTAATGGCATTTCTGAAATTAAGTCAGACCTTTGTTTCAAATAACGGACAGACAGACTGCAGGTCGTGTTATATATATGATTTTATTTCGCAAGTTTTCTTGAGGCCAGTAGTTGTACATGTATGCTTTTTAATGGAAAATATTATACAAGTAAACAATATTCTCATTGTATGGAAAGACCATACTTAGCAAGTGACGGACAGACGGACATGAAAAAAAATATTATGTCCATTTATAAAACATGAAACGTAATTAGCGTCAAGTAAATAGAATATAAACTTTTCTATCGACAATTACCACGTCTGGACAAAGTTGACCAAGTTATCCTTGACGCCAGAGAGTAAGATCAGATTTAGATAAAGACTATTTTCACTAATGCGATAATTACCATTTAGCGGTTTGTTAAGAATCGGGTCTAAAATTATATCATTCAGACCCTTGTTGACTTTATAATGACCGTGTTGACTTGTTGGTCACTTTTTGTCAATGGATGACCACGACCATGACAGCCAAAATGGTGGGTAATTATACTTACCTTACAATTCCAATAAATCCAATCCATGTCAATGATAAATTATACTGACATTTTTGTCAGATCATTTTTTTCAAGATTTGGTAGTAACATTATTTTCAATTATCCTCTTACTATATTTATTTGAACATTTAACACTGTTAACACAGAAATACAGGGGCGGACCCAGTCGCTTTGAATAGAAGGGGTGCTAGTCGGGGTTCCTTAGAAAAGGAGGTGCCATGACATTGTTTGCATTTTGTTTTTAATTTTACACATGAAAACGACACATTTTCCAATAAAAAGGAAGTATGCAAACCCCTTCTCATGGATCCGCCACTGGAAATGAAAAAAATAAAAAAATGGATGACAAGTTTGCGACTTGCTGGCAGAATTTTGTATTTCCTCGCGCACTCGCTTGATTCACTGTCTGCTTCCGGTAAACACCGCCGTTGGTCTTTTTCTATTGAATGAACTAATTTAAAATTGAGAAAACAGCAAATCGGCTGTTAGGTAACTTATTGAAGTTAATTCGATTTAAGGACAATAATTTAAGGATTAGAGGTTGTCAATTCAAATTTCACTTTCATCTTCTTAAGGCGTAATAGACCGTAACGCTAGATGGCGCGACAGAAAACGATACTGACAAAACACGGACGCACGTCTTCGTTTTTGTGGTCTTTTAACTTTTTAGGACTGCCAGATTTGTAATCTTCTCTTAATTCGGTTATAAAGGAATACAATTCATACAGCAAGCATCATAAACCCGGCTTGATACAATAAGCACATCATAAAACCGGGTCTACTGCCCCGCTGAGAGTATAAAAAATTGTCGTAAAAATTTGATATCGCGACCACAAAAATATGATTAATATCAGATCGCCGTAGTTTGGTATTAGACGTATAATACCCCATTATCCTATCTATAAACTTATAGTTGGTAACTGGAGCCGACAAAAATGAAGAGAGTTTTTACACATGAACTATTTTTCACAAGAAAGACCACCTATTTGAAAAATTAAGGTGTTTTAATACAAGAAAAACAGTTTATAAGCGGTGATAACAATCTCAGTTTTACTTCTTGTTAGTGATAATCTTGTCTGATTATTGTGACTGAGAATGACAGTCTTCATGCCGTGGGGTGGTCAGAGGTAACGGATAATAAATATGGAACGAATAGTGCGATTTCATGCACTCCAGCAATGCTTGAGCTATAGATGAGATCAGTTCTAACATTTCGGAAAACTATTATACTAGAACTGTCAGAAGAATAGTTCTGTGACAGATTTAGAACAGCTTTCGGGCAGTTCTAGAGCCAGCTGTTATGCCAGTTCTAGCAGAACCGGCTGACAGTTCTCCTGTGGTTTGAACTGATCTCATCTGTAAATGATACATTTGGTTTGGAGGAACGGGATTCCAACCTTTTACGTTTGCTTTTGGTGGTTTATTATGGTCTTGAATGCTAAAAAAAGGTCTTGCATGAACACCTCTTACGGAAATTCTGCTTCATGAAGTAGATAACCAACCGCCGTGTGTGACAATGCTCGAGTATGTCCTACTGTCGGCGGGCTGCCATGTTGCCGCGATGGCCTATTCCCAGACTCCACTTGCGTGTTTGAGCTTTTCCCAATTAAACTTTCTTGTAGGAACACAACTAAAGAGTCAAAAGAGCTTCTTACGATTTTATATGGCATACGCTCCATTAAGTAACTAAATAGTATTACATATGGTGGTTATCTGTATTATGCACGTAGTATTTGATAGTGCATGTATGTATCGTAAATTTAAGGTGTACATTTATATGCAAATATCCAGCTGACTTTCCATGCAGATTAATTCTTCACTGCAAATTCGGACTGTTAGTGGTGCATCATTGCAGTATTCACGAATTAATTTCGTTTGTTTTATTGAGAGAGAATTGAGATAATCATAATTTCCTTAAACATTAATTAAAAGCTAATACTTACAGACGTTTCGACGTCCAGCCAGGTCCCTTTCCATTTTCTTTTGTGTTTTTAGACAGAATAGAGATGAGCATTTCAATTTCATTTTATTACGACATTAATTTAAGCCTATACTTACAAACAAGCAGATGTACAACCTTCAATTTGGGCAGCTCATTTGCATTCATAATATGAAATATAAATATCGAATATCCTTATACTCCGTCAAATATGTTAACTATCGATATCTTAAACTTTTATTTGATGAAAAATATGTAACGTTATTGATGAGTGAAGTAAGTGCATATTTGTGTGATGATAGATTATTCGTTTTAGTAGAAGCTAATGTGGATTTTATGCAGTTGGAAGCATTAAATACATTCATTTTCTCCAGAAAAGGTCAAAGTGTAATCCAATTAGCAAGGAATTTGCGAATTTATAGTTTGCTCTAAGACATTCTTGGTGGAAGGCTATGTTTTAATTCGTCAATAAATTCCACGCTGAGCTTATTTATAAATTATATATTTAATTTGGTTTTATTAGCTGCATCTGTCAAACTGGTTGTTATATGTACACCAACGTCAGTAGATGTAATTTGCGAATCGGGACTTGTGTTAAATCGAGCTAATCTAAAAAAGGAGAAATGGATTCAACGAAAAGTAGGTGGTGCCAGTCGAAGGTTCCTCAGAAAAAGTGGGTGTCGATTGGACAGTCACATTACTTGTATTCGCCATTTTTTTGTCAATTTTACAAATGAAAATGACAAATTTTTCAATAAAAATGGGATGCCAACCTCTTGCACAACCCTTCTGGATCCGCCACTAAGTCATTTGATGTTTGGTGGAAATTTGAGTTCGGGAAAGATATAAAGAAACCAAAAGTCTCAATTTGAAATTCTTTATGAAATCACATCATATTTTTAAAAGGGTGTTCCTGCAAAAAAAAAAAAATGTTGCAGGCCATAATTTACATGTATAAAATATGCTCTCTATCTTTACCTAAATTCTACACAAAATTAACAAAAAGGTTGATTACAATCCATTGAATCGCCCCATCACCGAAACCGCCCTGAAAATAGATCTAACTTCGCGTAGGTGAATATGAAGATGAATTTTGACAGATCTTACATTAAAAAAAACCCTTCAGATTGTGATGTTACATGTACATGTATGTGTAATTAACGTGCAAGTATGTGTGGATTTTTCTCTCTTGAACCATGCTTTATTGTATGTATTGTGCGAGTCATGTCCATGGAAAGAAAGCATATTCCCAGCTATGCTTCTGTTTGTTTTTCTACAAAATATAAAACATGTATCCAATATTTTTATCAAAAACAATTACGTATTAGTACAATGCACTGGGAAATGTAACGGACCTTGTTTTTAGTTTTAAGGACACAATCGTGTAAGACTTACAAGAATTAAAAATAAATAATCTACGATGACAGAAAACAAATTTACTCTTTCCGGCAAAACATTAAATCAATTACGTACAAGTATGGTAACATGGTGAAAAACTGCAAAAATGCAAGAAAATAACATCTTTAGGTGAAATGTGTGCGTTTACATATATCAAAAGTTCTTAAGGTATATTTACGAAAATAACTGCCGAACTTTATACTATAAATGCCACAAATTTCTTGTTTAACTGAATAATTACATGTCAATTGTAAATGGGAAACAATACTAATAGGTCCGTTGTATCTGTTGACATCTTGTTTTTTGCGGTAGAATTGGTAATTACTCGAATCATTAGCGACTGATTAGAAGCCAGGTGACCACGATTTCGTATCAATTGTCTACGGGAAACTGTCAAAAAGATTAAAGGTAATTACTAAAATGAAAAAGGCAAATATTTCACAGAATAAATTTGACGGAATAATTTTCATGATTTACTAGTAAGCCAGTGACATTCCAGGTCCGCCCCTGAGGAAAGTTGTGTTCTTTGATCTCTTCTTGCCGCGTCTGCTATTTAAGTTTGAAATGTGGAAGCAGATTGGAAAAAAATGTCGAAATGTGTGCTATTTAGGTAATGATATCTATTAAGTCATGTTAATTTCTTTTTCCTCGCAAAAGGTCCGTAAATCGTTGGTTATTTTAAATTTTAGTCTGATGTACTGGTTTCAAATGTTTTACTGTTCGATTCTTAAGTTTTATAAGCCAATTTAATGTATGATTAAAAAAATATATATGTACTCTGTCTAGTCATGTCATGTCTGAAAAGCTAAATGCAGTCTACATGTTCTTTCTTTGGAGAGTCAAAGACATGTATAATACACTGTCTATTTGTTTATTTTTCGTTAATTTGTCCGCGGTCATATCTTGCTTTGCAAACGCGGTTCACCTAAGGCTGTGCACAGCAGTGCTTTGATTTCATGATTTTTCATTACTCTTAAAGCTTAATGCCGCATCATTTGTATGTACATATGTACATGTATGTGCATTCAGACATATAGTTATTATGTCTGCAAGGAAAGATAATCTTACCCAAGGATTTTAATATAATTATTATTTTGCATATATAAAATATACCCCATATGGTTAAGCAAGAAAATATATTAGCTATGTATGTAATGGATAAACACACATACATACATGTATGAGTCACGACCAACATGAACCTATTCTTTCAAATGCTAACAAATGTTGTAAGGGGATAACAATATTGTAATAAATCCACAATTTATGGTAATACCAATCATGAGCGGGTCCAGGATTTAAAGAAAGTTTGGCGATGAGAAGCGGATTCAGGATTTCAGGTACAGTCCGTAGGTAAGGCAATGAGCGGTAGATCTGGGATTTTTTAAGGTTTCGCAATCAGGAGCAGATCTTAGCATACCTTGGATTTCAGGAAGGTTAGGTAATCAGGAGCGGATCTTGGATTTAAGGAAGTATAGGCAAATAGGAGCGGATCTTGGATTTAAGGAAATCTAGGCAAAGCGGATCTTGGATTTCAGGAAGATATGGCAATCGGGAGCAGATTCAGAATTTTAGGTAGGTTAAACAGTCAGGGTTGAGTCCAGTTGTTAGAAAGGTTTGCAATCAAGGGTGGCTATAGGATTCAGGTAAGTTGGGCAATCACAGGCAGATCCAAGATCTCAGGTAGGTTTTGGAATCAGGGGCGGACGTACAATTTATCAGATTGGGGGGTAATTAAAGGCCGGTCGCAGCGAGAAGAGACATTTTGGGGGAAGAAATTGTGAGTTTATGCCAAGAAAAATATTTTTACTAATTTTACAAGAGCGTATATTGGATCCACTCCAATGAATCCGCACCTGGCAATATTGGAAGATGTGTGGGAAGGAAGGTACATGAAGTGAACGCTAATGCTAGAAATGTAAGCACTTTTGAATTTTAATTTCTGCTAATTTGATTTTATATTTTAGAATCTAGAAGATGACTTGAAAGCAATTCGTTTTCTCGAGACTTTTTTTTCTGTATTTCCATTATTGAGGGTATGATAGCGAACTTGATTTAAATAGAAATCAAATGTGGCCAAGATCTACTTTCATCTATAAGCTCATCACTCACAGTATATTAGAAGTTTTTAAAAATCAATGATTAACTTATGGTATGAAAGTTCAAAGGCGGTTCCAGATGTGTCGACGCCTTACCATGCCCATTTACTTGGAATGTTTTGTTGAGTTGTCGAACAATTTCTGCACCCACCCCTGAAGTTTATGATAATTACGTTTTCAAATCGTGCGCGTATTGAAATACCACTTCCGGTTTCTATTGATAACGATAGAGACTCTGGTGTAATATGTACATTGTATACATAATTATTCCTTCCTAAAGGTCTCACATGCCTTGGTTTGACTTCGTCTGCGACAAAAAGTAAACTTTTCTATTTAAATAACCAGTAGCTGCCGATATAGAACTATGGAAGCACATGTATGGAGAATGGGTGGATGTGTCAAAGATACAACAACCCGACCTACAAAAGGAAAGCAACAGGTTTCGGTCTAGTCCTTAAGAATCGTTTCATACATGTTTAGTCTGTTCGTGGGTATGAAACCGATATCCTTGATTACTGAAGTCTTACTATGGTCAAATTGTAAATCATTACTGTATACAAATCAACCTAGTAATGGCGGTGTTTATTGTAACAGAGATCGTCGAACCCCTACGTTGGAATTTGCCGTTGAGACACCTCATTCAATTTGTTATAAACGAGACTTTAGATGAGGAAAGTGCCAGAAATTAAAAGAAAAAAATCAAACCCTACAAATCCCCCACTAGGAACATACTTCAAATAAAAAAATAATTATGTGTAATTACTGTATTACTGTAATATGTGATTTTAATTTAATAGTTATACCGTTCAAACGTAGTACCCTCTTTCTTTCCTGTAGTTCAGAAATAGGACATTGTTATTATTATGACAATAATGGCCTCCTATAAAAAAAAAATCAATTCTTACCTGATTGGTATGGAACCCCGTTTTCAAATTTATTGAAATTCGACTTTTATTTTTATTTCTATTGTAGAAATTATCATTCCTGATTGAAAATCGTAAATATACATATAAGATAGCCTTGACTGTCGTTTAAAACCAATATACATGGTATATTTATGTAACACAAGTGCATTGTTTGCGATAGAGAAATAGAACAATACATTTATGCATGGGCAGAATTTCATATTCTTTGTTCATATCTGTTACATGTACATGTATACAAAATGTACATCGTGTATCTGTTATGTAAGTTTTTCAACAAAAACTACACTCAAGTGAATGAACTCATAAAGAGTATAAAATATGCCCAATGAAATAGCCGGTTTGTGAGTATTGTTATTTTGTTATTTATTTAAATCTAATAACGGTTATATAATCTATAAGCCATGAATTCCCGCAATGATGAATTGATAAATAGCAGTTCAGTTCAAACTTTTAAAAAATTATGAACAACACTAGTTACTGTAGGAAATGTATGGAGCCCCATAAAACGCAAGAAACATGTACACAAAGACCAAGATTTTCAATTTAAATGTAAAACGGGACACAATCTGAAAAAAAAACAACAAAAGCTATGATATCAGAAATCCAAAGATTCATCAGCATCTCCCTGCATAAAACCATGAACATTAGATCTTTTGAAAGATCCACAGCAAAGATCAAATTAAGCCACAATTAATAGACATAAAAAAGCAAACTGTCATTGAATGACCACACATTGCGAAAACCATTAAACAGCATCACAAGACAAACCCTCAAATCGAAAGAGAGGACGACGAACACACCTGGCGACCTGGTATGGAGATACAGAAGTGGAACTCAAAGAGCAGGGTCACAACTGGAGCTCAACAAAACAACTTGCGCTTTAGCCTTGACCGAGTAAAACAGAGAGACGTCGTGAAGGCTTTTACTCAAAAGAAGAGCAAAGGGCTAAATAAGAAATCGTAAACAAGCTGACTTCAATGTAAGCAAATCAAAATGATGATTTGTTTTAGGAACTAACAAATGTATTTAAGCTGTTTCATTGATTATCTCGAGATACAGTTAATCACTCCGTGCCTGGTTTTAAGGCAGAACCATACTTAAATGCTACTGTATAATATGGACGGAGCGTCAGCGAAGTCCTATGTATGTAGAATGTAAGAGAAGAGTTATGAATTGGCTAATCAATATTCTGACGGAAGTGACGAAAATTGTCGACACGGAAGTAGACGATTGTACAAGGGCGAAGTTGCTGTTTTGTCTTAATTTCAAAACGTCGATGGATACGATTTCGTATAAATTTTTTATTTATTCATTTAAAAATTGGCAAATTATTGGCTTTGTAGAAAAGTATTAAGCTTTCAGATGTCTCACAGATTCTGCTCACTGATAAGACTTTGTACAAAGCAACAACACCCTATTAAAACAAAGAATGAGCCCCGTCCATCATTGGCATAGCCTAAAACCATATTAACATTTGAATTTTGTAGAATATCAAGATAAACTGTAAAAGACATAATATTTTCGACAAAAAAATACCTATTTGACTTAAGATTACGCCTTCCTCATATTATTCTATGTTCACGATCATGGTTTTGCGTATATATGACCAGTTTACTACCTATTGTCTTAATCTTCAAAACTAATATGAAATTCGCTCTCCGTCTTAAAAAATAAGACTGGGTTAAATTAGATGTTTTAACTTGCGTTGGCGGGACATAAAGCATGACCATGCATTAATGATGATCTGAATATCTTCAAACAACCAAAATTTAGATTAAGACAAACATAACAAAAATTCAAACAAATTCTTAAGTGAGTTTCAATGATGGCATGTCATGCATAGAGATACAGTCGGTTATCACTGTTTACTCAGTAAACATATCACAAGTACATTAATCCGCCCGACAAAATAGTTCTTTGTGCGTTATCATTTTGTTAACATTTTTGTCAATAGTATGATAATGATATATTTACAAGTGAATTTTAACATGGGACTGTTAATTTAGATTTTAATAGGTAACTAGGTAAACTGAAGATATATATAGTGATAAACTTATCAGATTACGATGGATTCATGGTCTAAGCTCACACCGCGGTCCAAGCGAGTAAATTTTAGTTTGATCGCATTTAAGGAGTGATTTAAAAAGGCGAATAAAGAGAAACACAGAGTTAACTGTAACGGGAAAGATTTACTGGGAATTCTGTATTCTGTATAATAATGATATGACTTCGCGGACACAGGAAGAGATCTCATTTCTTTTCGTACAACTTCCTCGGTTTTGTCGGCTAGTGATCATCTGGACGTTCGGATAATACATTGTATATCGCCTTAAATTTTCATCGCAATATTCAATTAGTTGTGCTACGCGTTATTTGTCTTGAACTTTTGTTGCCTCCACATAGTCTTTCCATCGTGATTCGAATCATCAATCTTTGCTTATCCACCATATGAAATTGTCGGTCATTTGACCTTTCTCCTGTTGCTGCTGTTATGAACTGTAACGTGAGCATTAAGAATTGCATGCTGTAAGAACTACAGCGTCTAGATCGACGATTTCAAATTCACATCCAGGGATGGGACATTGAATACAAAAAGGAACAGATATTGTGAAACGCAACAAATGCACCATCGTATACCCTTTATAAAAAGTAAATACTTACAGAGATCACCAAACTACCTTCAATAAGTGTAAAAACTCAGAAAGGACCTGACAACAAAAGTAATCAAATCCATGCATGGTAACAGAACGAGGACACTTCTTCAAAATAAACTAAAAGTCAAATAATGACATGAAAGCACATTAATGACCAACATCTCCTGAATGTAGACATGCGCATGTCTACGATGGGGTTAAACTAGTTATATAAACCATCCCCTTTAATGTAAGGTTAAAATTGAATTGAAACAACACATAAACACACCATAAAATTCACTCAGTGATATATCCAATTTTTCTTTATAGAATACCTTAACATACACACATATAGACAAAATGAGATATCCTATTAAAGATCGCTCACAGTTACTGAAAGCTAGCTCAGAACATTTTAATGAATGACGATACCATCAAAATTACCAGCATGATATGTAATCGGTCGCTACAATTCCAGTGGATTGGATTAGCAGTAGTAACGTCAAGTACTAAATAGATAAAATTTGATGTAGTGCATAACTAGAAAATGACATCATTTTACGTGGGATTGCAATTAGAGGTCGAATATCTGTATTTGTGAAAACAAGGTTTAAAAATTAGACAGTGATTTGAAAGTGCTATCCTTTACGAATAAATCTATTAAGGACAGTTAATGGATACACCGGATTTCGTTTATAAGAATGTTTTTTATAACTATGTTTTTATAGTAACGTTAGAATCCCTAAATATACTAGCCACATTTAAGAGTAATCAAGGGAACCAAGGCTACAGCGGTAATCAAAAGAATGCAATCCAGGGACAAAGACCAGACATGGAAAACAGACATACACAACAAAGAAGATAAAGTAACTAAAATCATACATACACAGTAACAAAAGCAAATGAGCAACTCGGACTCCACTAAAAACTGAGAGCATGGACCAGGTGCACCGGTAGGGTAAGCGTCCTTTGCTTTTTCTAGAAACACCCGCCGAGTGAATAAAATAATAAGAAAATATCTTTTAACATGTTAAGGTTTGTCAATATTAGGAAGCAGTTTATAGTTACAACAAGAAATAAATTAATTTGCGATAAATACTCTAATCTGATTGTTAAAATAATTTTGTTACATGTTTATTTCAATGGATAAAAAAACATTGACACGCCCCTATTCAGTTAAATTAACAATTGCACAATAAACAATATGCACATGGCAAATTTGTGTTATTTTTCAATAGACAAAATTTTCATTATTGCCAATCCTTAAATATTTACAAGTGCTACTTCATATCAACGGATAGAATGTGAAATGGCAATGCATTCATTCAACAATGCATATTATACCGCTTACATAGGGTATCATGTCGTCCATTATTTTTTTTAAATAGCAACCTGCTGATTTCGTTCAATGGCAGGCATCTTGTTTGTTTTTCTGACAGTTGTTTGCGGAGTAATTCAGTAGTCGGGTTAATGGTCACAGCTAACTTGAGTATGATTGTGCTCTTTTCAAATTATCTCTATCTACATAAGAAATAATGCAGATCTTTAATATACAATAGGTTATAACATATTCCTGTAAACTTTAGTTCAGTTGCTTAAAAAGAACGGTCATAATACAATGTACACAGTTTTGTATCATCGCAACATTGACGATCGTTCGACCCTATGCGTACACAAACAGGGTATATAATACGATGAAATTTGAAATAAATATTCATTTTCTGATTCCACTAAACAATCACTGCGTTCACATGTCGTTGCAAATCAAAATACGAAACTAGTCACCGAAAAAAAAGCATAGCACTCAATAGAATATGCTGACTCGTTGTGAAAAGATACATTTCAAACGATTTTATCAAACTATTTACCAAATTCTTGACTATTCTTTTAAATGTCATTATACATTTTTACAAATTAAGAAAATAGTCGTATTTGTACAGATTAGGAGATAAAGACTTGAAATTTTACACTTTGATACGTGAAACCAGAAAAGAACAAGACAGGGGACCAGAGGCCAAATTTAAAGACCTTTCCGGTATCTCTCTGTGTCATCTTATCATTGTTGATTGTTTTTGGCTCGTAATTTGATAGTTTAATTGACGTATCTAAAGGGTTCTGGAAAGATAATTAAATTTTTACTGTTCTTTTCTTAAAAAAAAAACTAAACTAGAAGCCCTACAACCCTTGCAGTGCCAACATAAAATATTCGTAAAGCGAACTTATATCACGTAATGTATATGAAAACCGGCTAAGGCATATAGAAATGAAACAAAAAGTGCCTAGACGCAATCGGTAAGGTTTTTACAATAGATTAAAATTAACCTCAGTCTGCAAAGTATCACTTGTACATGTAAGTGTGATGCACCTCCCTGCTATTTCTATAATGCGCAAAAAGTATAATTTCTTGTAAAGTTCATCGAAAAATATGTAGTATCTACCTACCTTACAATCGGTTCTGAAAACAGGCCTCCAAAAATTTTAGTCCATTAAGAGTAGGTCGCGAATCGACGAGTTTTAGCGGGGAAACAAATAAGTTTGAGCAAATATGGTCATTTTACATTCACATTCACATGTTTTTTTACAGAATGATGTCACATTTCTTCGATTGGATATACAGTGAAACCTGTCTAAACCGGACTCCTTTTGGACTTAAGCAGCACTCCAGCTAAGAATCATGCAAAATGTGATTCGATTCATGGGTAAAAAGCATACATATTTTTATTTTTGATATTTTGTTTGAATTGCAATAGAAATTAACATTCAATTTTTCATATAACCCGTGTTCTTAAGAAATATAAATTATATAGAATGCACTGTAGATTTCAAAGTTAAGGGAAATAACTCTGTAAATGACACTCAAATAAAATAGACACTATTGCATTTTCAATGATGATTATCTCTTAAGAGCAGGTATATTTGAATGAATAATTACACATTTCATAGTATAGACCCATAAAACAACATAGTAACAAAAATACAAATATGTAGCCTTTTTTGGAGTGTATCACATTTTTCAGATTTTACATCATTCTTACAAAGACAGCTACTTAAAAACCAGATCGGTTAAGACAGGTGTTTGGTACACCAAGGTTTAAGTACCAGTCCACATAAAATTTCGACACTGCCAATGGTAATGTGATTCATGGTGTAGAAAAATACACCACACAAACGATGGTTTTTCAATCTACATGTGCTATACTTTCACATAATGATTATCTTTTCTGCATTCAGACCTGCACTTTTTAGATAATTATACATTCATCTATCACAAAAATCAACCAAATCAAGAACGATAACTCTTGTAAAGTACCAATTTCATGTACCATCCATATAATTTTCATCTCAAAAGTGCAATGTCCGAATGAAAAACTGTGACTGATTATGTGATCAGTTACTGTTTCTGAACAAGAAATGAAACTGAATTTTGTTGGTTTTTGAAATGCATGAATCACCTGTCTGATTTTTAGGAAGAATGCTACTTAAATACATTTTTAAATTCATACGTAAAGGGACATTAAATAAAAGTGACTGGATTATAAAGTATTCAGATTATTTACTGTTTGGTTTAGATGGTGTTCACTGTATCTGGTTTAGCAAAAGAAAAAAAGGCACTTTAAATACTTGGTTGTAACTATAGAAATGATATTTTATAATTTCAATAAATTTGTACATTCTAATGTGATGCAAAATATTCAGAAAGTAAAATTCTGATCCTGGGCCTGATTGAGATTTTCCTCAAATATCCTAATTCAAACAATCTGATGGGTCAAGATTTCAGTTGAGAAAATATTTGAGTAAATCCTCTATTTGAGATTTGATGAAACCCAGGCCAGAAATCATTCAACAAAACAAAAGCACAATCACACAATAAAACAGTCTCATATAGAATAACAAAAAAAAAGAAATAAGAAATACATGTATATGAAATAAGAACAATATTTCATTAGACTTGGGCCTTTGAGGAACAAAATACACTCCATGATCCCTTATAACTATCACTTTTTATTGCAATATAAAACATATTTATTAAAAGACAAAAAAAAACCCTCTCTGTCAAAATTTGTTTCCTTCTAGGAACAACATAATAAATACTTATTCAACACTTATTTTTTAGAGATTTAAAAATGAAAAAAAAATACCCCCATCCTATTTTTCATAAAAAAATGGCTAAAAATAAACGAACATAACAGAGACTTAAACCTACAAAGAAAAGTAAAGTAACAGTACTACTGTTAAAAAAAAGAAGAAAATTAAAAAAAATCAACCACCAGTACAAAATGTGTTCAGTATACACACATTGTATATATTTTCATTTAAAGAAAGCATTAACATCCCATGCAGGCCTTATTTAAATACATTGTCAAAATTCCACAAATATAATCAAAGGGGGATAATTCAATTGTTCAACTCAACTGTAAATTGTAGGCAACTTATTTATAATGAGCAACTATTCCCATGCATATCTTGACATTATTTTGAGATACACTACTGTCAACACAAATTTTAATTTCACCACTCTGCACAGTAGACATATTTTAAGTGGAGTCACAGTGTCTCCACTCTCCACAGTTGTGTCACCATTTCAAAAATTGTAATTAACTTCTCCTGCCTTTATACCAAGGTATATATTTAAAGGTTCTAGCAGTAAAACATCTAAATAGTTGACAGACATAAATAATAAAAACTATTGAAATGGAGCAATTTTATCCTGGTTTTTATTTTGGTGGAGTTACAGTGGAGGACATGAGTGACTCCACTCTGAAGAGTAGAGAAATTAAAATTTTGGTTGACAGAAGTGTACCTTCATTAACGGAATACATTTTGGTAAGTAAATTAAAGGGAATCCATTAAGTCAGTTCTGCATGTGTTAAGGAAGTATAAATATTAACTAAAATTAAATAACAGTTATGGTTCTTAATCTTTATTAAAATATAAAAATCCCTCAAAACAAACAAAATACAATAAATATTAATGGAAACAAAAAATGTCTGATTCAGAAAATGTGGGAAAAAATCCTTCAAACAAAATAATGCAGGAAGGGCAGGTATTTCAAAATAGATATCTTAAAAACTGATTAAGGTATGTATAGGCATATACTCTGATAACTTGTCCTTCCTCAGACCTTCTACAAGTTTAAAACAAGTTTGTAGAATTTTTCTTATCAAATATTATTTAAGGATCCAAGTAGATATAGGTGACCCTGCTCATGGCAAAAAAGTTAACTTCCATTTTATAAATGTTTGTTCACTAAAATATTTTCAAGAAATCCTAGTGATTTTTGTTTTTCATTCATTCACATTTATTTGGCCATCATCAATACATTCCAAAGTAAAATATGTAAGTAATGGCATATTTCTGTATCAATATACAAGCTAACACTACCAGGTAAGCTAAGGATTTGGACAACTTTAGTTGCTAAGTGAGATATTGGCAAAAATTTAGATAGACTTTCTTCTTGACACACCTTATATATACCTACATGTACATGTATGTTTATTGAGTGACAGCCAATGTAAGAAGCAATCACATGGGACAACAGTAAAAGATAAAATGACAGCTAGAGGAGATAATTATAAACAAAATCACAACTTTTCAAATGACCTATTTAACACATTTTTTTCTAATATTCTCATAAATTTGTTTTCAAAAGCATGGCATATAGCCAGAGACATTTTCAGTAAAACAGAATTGCCTTTTTCATAGGGTACTTACTAGATTTCATCAAGATTTCCTCATTCTGACACCATCTTGCACTCATAATGATTTTTTTTAATAATAAGGCAAAACATTTGCATGTAGAATGGAAGGATTGAAATTTGGCATCAATTTTATAACAAGCAGTAATGATACATTAAAGCAATAATATGAATCAGGGATGAATCCAATAAGTTCAAATGGAAGGACTCCTAACCATTCTGTTGAGAACATTTTGTTTTCAATTTCAAGCAAATTTTGGGCAAAATTGATCAAATACAATGTTATAACCTAGAACCACCCTTTCGTTCTGGAGCTCCTCTCCGAGTCTGCCCTATGTTATTTTCCCTAACTATTACATATTACACAATCCCCAACACAGATAAGAAAAAATAATCAGGAAATTTCGGCTGAAATAAGTTTTATATTGCTAATATAGAAATCCCTTCCAACAAGGAATCTATTTCATAACATTCTCATTTAAATATATCTAACACGGAATTTTGACTTATTAAATTCTTGAATGAACATATCAGTCTGTGTATATACTCTAAAAAAAGTCACTTAGAAATCTTTTGTATATGTACTACCAGTATTAGACCATGCTTCCTCATCCACATACAATGTAATAATGGCCATAATTACTGTCAAGATACAAGATCTTCAGAACTTGAAGAACCATCCTACAAATGGATATATAGATAGGATTTCATTAGAAACCACACTGTCTTAGAGACATCTCTGTTCGAGCCATTTTTCAATACAAAACTTCATTTCCATATCAGTAATTTAATCCAATTCACCTCATTCCAGTGATTGTCTCCCTTTAATAAATAATCTCCCCTACTCATAGAATAATTTGGTTTTTATAACTTCCACTAAGAGCCTTATCAGGCAGTACTATAGAGTTCAGGATGACTACCTCAGATGGAACTTGAACACTAGAACCTAAAAAATAAAGAAATATTTATCAGAATCTAATAAGAACAAACAAAAGATGAGAAAACATAACATTGAACCTTATATATACATGTACAAAAATACTCTTGATTTAATCTTCACATTGATTAAAACATGATTTTGACAGTCAGCAACAAAGCAAAAGCTAGAAAAGCAAGAAGTAAATACATAACAAAAATGTATAAAATTGAAAGTTTTTTTATACTGATGTTTGACAGTGACATATGAAGAACAGCTACAGTATCGGACAAACTGATAGGGGATATAAAAAAAACTTTCTGTCTTTCAATTTTATACATTTTTGTTATGTATTTACTTCTTGCTTTTCTAGCGTTTGCTTTGTTGCTGAAACAAAATTTATAAAATTGAAAGACTGAAAGTTTTTTTATATCCCCTATCATTTTGTGGGTTTTAAGATGTCCTGGAAAATCATTGATGTTTGACAGTGACATATGATGAACAGCTACAGTAACACATTTGCCTAATTTACATTAATAACAAGAAAAACCAGAAAACAGCAGAGAGTGTCGGTAAAGAATTACTATAACCTCACAAAAGGCAACTTTATTGTATATACACCATGTGGTGGGACAAAAGTACAGACCAACTGAAAGCAGTGGAAACAAGTTGTTTTAATCATTAAAAAAACAACTAAGAAAACACATCTGGACATAAATACTACAACTACATTTTTCATGTCAAAAGTACTTAAGCTTATAACTGGGCTCATTTGGCATATGATTAAATCATTTTACAGATCACACATGCCTTATATTACAAACCTATTACTGTTATCGACGGACTAAGTTTTCCTTCACTGGTAAATATTGGTGTTACTTCTATTTTAGCAAATGGTTTATTGGGATTTGGGTCATTTGGTGTACCCTCTACACGTGTCCAACTACCAACTGTTGCATTCCATCCAATAATACTGTACAACACACAACAATGGTCCTACAGAACAAGCATGAAAACTTTCAGATATCATATAAAATAAAATAGAAAATAAAAGGCTTGTTTACATTAAATAAACATACTTTCTGTATTAAGCTCTTTTATCTTTTTAACTACTGAACCAATAAGCTGAAAGTTTTAAGTACTTTTCCGTCTAAGAATCAGGCAAATTGTGTATAAAGTGTGGCACATGAAAGAAAAAAAAATGCAAAGATTTTATTGCATTAATCAAGTATTTATACCTGATAACCTCCAGAAGTAACCATCAAAGTGTTTGTAAAATTTGCCTTTTTAAGATATTGATAGGTCAAATTTAGTTGAAATACACATGGAGAAATGGGGGTAAAATTTTACTGCACTTTTTCCTTATATGAGCAATAAAAAAATATCTACATCACAGATGCTTCAGGTTAAATTCAAACAACTTTTCAGTTGTTTTCTAGATCTATTGATACATTTGAGGAAAAAAGACCAAATTGAGAATATGATGTGCTACCCATTGCATGATTCTTACACAGAATTGTACTTAACACAGTAATCTAATGATGGAGTTTCCTAAGTAGTTATACATTTTTTAATTTCTAGAATGAATGTCAGTTTGTAAGACATAGGCTCTTGAGATTTCAGAGTTAAAAAATCTTTATTTTCATCATGTAGTAAAAGTCGTTAAAAATAATTAACATTTACATGATTTATGTAGTATAATTCTTTTTCTGAATTTGCATCAGAACATTGCTAAGTTTAAAATAATGTATCAGGCAAACACCAATCTGATTTCCGTTATTGTTCCATTTAGTTATTGCTTGTAGAATTTATTCAATGATAATTTTTGTTTAGATGACCTCTTCAGAATCCTCAGAATTATCCTTTAAAATAATACTTTCAAAACCACAAATACTGAAATTTGATTTGCTGACCAGTTAGGTCAATAAAAATACTAAAATCTGTGTATTAAGAACTCTAGAGAATTTATACATGTTATATGACTTTGATATTTCGGGAACAATAATTTGATTTCTAAAGGGGTAGTGTCAAATTTTATGTCCTGGATTTTGTTCAGTATAATTTCTGACATGGCTCATTATCTTTTTTTACTCTAGCCTGTCCTGGATGTACCAAATTGTTCATTCTGTTTTTTTTTACCATACCTCATTGTCCTGCCTTTTTTTTTCAAATTTGATTCCAGCCATCCCCCCTAAAAATTACACGGTTGCTCATTATAGACTATGTCCAGCATTAGACAGTACTATAGTCAATGGGATACAAATTTTGGTGATTTTCATGGGTTGGCCAAACCACGAAATTTGGTTCCCAATAAAAAGGTAAATTCTATTGATGTGTACCCTGAAATCCTAAAAACCTTGAATTCAAAAGTTCACGAACTTTTGTTTCTTGCCTTATACACGAAAATTAGTATCTGCAAATTAAAGTGTGTTATCAGTACAGCCACATTACATCAGTATCAACAGATACATACCTGTAAACTCGCACCTTCCAATACAATGGATTCCCTCACCCTGACACCTTCACCGATGTTGACATATTTTCCTATTGATACATTCGGTCCAAGCTAAAAATAGAACACAGTTAACATTACATGTGCCTCAAATCATGCAGGGTTTGAAATTAGCAGGTACCCACTTGCCAATGGTCCTTAAAATTCATTGTGAGCCTCCTATTTTTTTTTATAAAGAACTATACATGTTGGCCACCAAAATTTAAGCTGTAGGCTACCAAGCCAAACCTTTATGTTTAAACATTAAAATGTGTATTACGTTAAGTTTATTATCAAATTAAAATATATATTCATACATGTGTATAATAGAGATATTGCATATTTCTAATGAAAAGTTTGTTTTAATTCTAACATTTTTGTATTTTATGCATAACCAAGTATCAAAGTGCAAATTGCAGTTTATATGTATATATTTAACTTATTTGACAACAATTTAACACTTGATCTGTGACATATTTCATTATGTACCAACTAATGTCATATGTAAACCATAAATGTCTGTTGCATGAAAAAAACTTTTTTTATAAAATATACAGTTTGTACAAGCATTTGACCATTTATGTGAGAATTTTTACGATATACAAACTACTTACTACAGCAGTAGGATGTACTTGAGCCGTGGGATGAATGGTTACATCTCCAATTATTTTGGGCTTTCCCTCACCATTTTTTGCCAGTCTGTCTGTGTGAGTATTATTGTATATTGCTAAATAATGTCTGTTTGCATATATAGCTGCCCTACAAAATAATCACTATAGAAGTTTTATGGATGACATCATAAACTCATGGAACATTACGGTGTAATAATCTGCACTTAGAGAATCAGTTTGTTCAATGTGTCAAAGTTTTCCTTCCCTCTTTCATCTACCCCAGACATAACTTTTTATGAGCAACTCCACTGGTGTTTCTCGAAAAGCAGAGGACGCTTATCCTACTGGTGCACTTTGTCCATGCTCCTAGTTTTTAGGGGTGGCTGAGTTGCTCATATGCTTTTGTTGATTTGTACATATTATTTTGGTTACTGTGAAAGTATTATTGTACGTGGGGTACCATTATTTGTGTTTTTTGAGGGTAGGTCAAACCACAAATTTCGGTTCCCAACGTATAGTAAAATTCCATTGATGTTTATACTGAAAACTTCAAAACCATGAATTAAAGAATTCCCAAACTTGTGTTTCTACCCTGATCCACCAAAATTAGTATCCATGAATTAAAGTACTTTCACAGTATTTTATATATTCTGTTGTATGTGTCTATTTTTCCTGTTGTCTTTGTCCCTGCATTACATTCTTTTAATTCCAGGTAGAATCTTGGTTCCCTTAATTACTCTTAGAATATACAGGTCTGTTCAGTTTATGTACTTATTTTATATTTTTTTTTACGTTCTTATAATACCTAGTCTATTGAAAACTGATTTAACATTGTTCAATACAAGACATTTTTGAATTTGAACCATTAGTTTAAAAACAATTCTAAAATCAATAACCATTTGTGATATAAAAAAAAAAGATTATGTAGATCTCATTTTGACAGGAATCACTGGCTTAGCTTAAAGTTTGTAATGTTTCCATGAAAAATAAGTAAACTAAATTTCTACAAAAGGCCATATAAGTTTTTTTTTAGTTGTAAGGCAATTCTTTTGAGCAGGGGTTAAGGTGAGGCTGACAGTATTTGGAAGTAAATAATCTTGCCCTGAAGTGGTTAAAAATACAATTTTCTGACCTGCAAAATTTAAAAAAATAATATTTCGAGCCAACAAACAGCCCTGTCAGAATCAAATGGTTGTCCCCTTACAGAGAAAGGCATTTTTTAAATTTGTTTTATTGCCTCAAAGAAGTGGATGATAAGAAACTCTCAAAAAGGTTGAAAGGGGGCTTGAAGACATTGGCTTAAATGTTGTACGATGAACTTTGTACTTTTTAGAATTTAACCAACACCCAGCAGCAGATCCAGAGAATAACTTATAGGGGGCACATAAAAAATTTATGTCAAACACTTCTTATGCCTACAAAACAAAAGTGTTATTTTCATAAATTTTCAAATTCAAAAGCAGGAGACCTCTGCCCCCATCTGGATCAGCTTATGATATTCTTTGGTTAACTGTTACTGTGACTTTCTATATAAGACCATACATTTTAGTCGTATTATATCTATGTTGGAGAGTACAATTAGCTAATACATTTCAGTTCTACAAAAGAGCTTGTAACTGAAAATTCTATAGTATTAAGCTTAACATTCTTTTTATCTCAGTTACCCTGTTGATTTAATTTGACTCCAGAACTTTTTGGTATCATACACAAATAATTTCCCTGTACTGGCTAAAGGAACAAAGATATCCTGTTCTAACCGGATAATCTCACTTGATGGAATACTTGGATCAAAACTGAAAGTAGAAAGTGAAAGTAGAATCATAGATTAAAAAAGATATATCATTTGCTGTTAAAAGAGTGGAACTTGATTCATTAGAGGAATGGATTAAAGCATTTTTTTAAAAAGATATCTGCCTTACAAAAACAAAATTGGAAAGTTTTGAAAATAAAAAAAGAAACTATTTTTGAAAATTGGAAGTGTTTCAAAGAGCAAGAAAAAAAAATATAATAAATCTTATACTATATACATAAAAATAACACAAAAAACTACAGAATGTAACAGACACAGTCATAATTTAATACTAAGCATTAAAGCTGGTTTGATGAACTAATGAACTTGTTAGCCTTACATGAAAGAATATTGGCTTGTGTACAAACATGATATATAAAAATTTTCCTAAATCTGTCAAATGCTATCATTTGCGGGTCAATATTACTATTTAGGCAGACGTAAATACTTATAAATGTTTCTGGTAATGTTGTAAAACTGGGTACTGGTAAAGATTAGAAATGTACATGTTAGCTGTGACATTCAGGGACATTGGACAAGGATCATCAATAACTAGTGAAATGCATGCAAATTATAGACCTTCCAGACATTCAATTAATTCTGTGTTTCTAACTACATAAGGGAACTGGTAGAAAATGTGAACACAATATGCTGCAATATTGCTAATGTTTTTGCTCCTCCCTAATCATTTAACAATTTTAGTTATCCATTGCACACATGCATTACATACAGTTAATATAATCTTAATTTTATGAAACAAGTGCCTTAACATTGAAAAAGAAAATGACCCTTCCTTATTGAATGGAATACAGTATACATGTACCTCTCTTCACTAGATGACCAAATATACATGTATGCATAAAACATGAAAAATGGATGAAACTCTACCTAGCAAAATGCAACTGCAAACATACATCCAATATAAACTATCATGCCTGAGTTGCTTCTTTATGACGCTGTATACATTATGTACAAAAAAGCATCAGGCTAGGTATACACAAAGCAGCACAAATGTCTCCTTGTAAAAAAGCAACTGAGTTCTATTCCTTGTAAGTAATGAGATTTTGTTATGTTGTGTTTCTGGTATAATGCTGATTTTTATTGTCAATAATGAATGTTTAACTAATATAACAATTAATTGTAGAAAACTGACATTTGGCCATCAACTGTTATCATTCAACAAAAATAAAAACAAACTTTTCTTCATTTGTTTACATCTCCTTACTAATAAAGGGGAGATAATTCTTATAAGACATTACCACATGCACTTCCATGCATTTAAATAAAACAAGCAGACATACATTAAAAACCTGACAAAATGCTATCAAACTAATATTTCTAGAGAGAAATTTCTTATCAATTTTTTTTAATTATGTGATAGGTACCTACAACCTGACGTATTTATATAAACTAGTGTATTATGGTACTAGCACATTGCAGCACATAGTATACTTACTTCTTAATTCTGAAAAATAGTCAATAAAGAATAGAAATTACTTAATTCTTTTGCATGCGATATACTTTGAGAACATGGTAAGATTTTTCTCATGGTTCCAAATAGAGTTCTCATATCACACGAGTAAATAATTTCAGAATATGAACTACAGTATAAGATTCAACTCAATAAAGTTGACTTTGGGATCAGAGATAACCCAACATCCTAAATTTACCAGACATATAAAATTGTACAATGTGCATCCTCAAAATTTAAATTTTCAATACATGATAAACTTGAACATATTTTTGAAAATGTAGCAATGTTTTGGTAAGTAAATAAGTCCAAGAAGATCCACTATTTGACAATGAATCTATTATAGCGACTCTTAGAAACAATTTTACATATCACAAAAGGGCAAAAGATTTAAACCTACCCAACAAGGTACATCAGATCTTTTTACTTAAATGAATACCATTCATAATCATATTTCATCTACCACAATATAAATTGAACAAAGGATAATAACGAAAAAAGGGGGTGATTTTATCAGTATAGTTTTAGCCAATGTCTTTTAAAATGTGTAGGTTGTATGTTTCTCTCCAACTAGAGCTATTTAAGGAATGAGCTAGGGTATTCAGTAAAATATGACAAGCAGTAACATCATTATCCACGAAAAAGGAACAACATTACACCATTCATGTTCATTTTATATCTACTACAATACACACTATACAAAGGACAACAACAGGTGTGTGGACGGGTCTCTACTTTTAACAATAGTTTTAGCCAGTGACATCACAAATGTGTTGGCTATTTTCTATTCTACTGGAAGTTCAAAATTAGCCTGGGCACTGGTTAGGGTGCCAGTACTAGTTGCATATTAGTACAATAGAACCTGTCTAAACCTAATTCATAAATACACAGAAAACCTGCCTACAATGAAGCCTAAAAATACTGGAAATCTGCCTACAATGAACCCTAACAGTACAGGAAACCTATCTACAATGAACTCTAAAATACTGGAAACCTGTCTATAATGAATCCTAAAAGTACTGGAAACCTGTCTACAATGAACCCTAAAATAATGAAAATCTGTCTGAACCAGACATCTTCTACTATCCTAAGTGTTACCTGATCACTAACCACAACTGAACAAAACCATCAATGTGAAAGAGGTTTGGTTTAGACAGGTTTCACTGTATGTTGAATTAAGGGGCTTCCACACCCCCAAACAATTGTCTATTACCCAATGTAGAACTCAATAGTAACAGATTAAACAATAGGCAAAACAGTTACTGTAAAAATAATTATGCGGTGTTTTAATTTTCACATATTTCGCGGTTAACATAAAAGCGCAAAAAATAGTACCCGCGAAATTGATTTTTAACACTATACACGGCTTTCCATTTTTTGAATCCGCGAATATGCTCAGTCGACAGAATAAGTAAAAAATTAGTAACTGCTAAAATTAGTATGTTAACAGTAAACTGGTAAATATAATAAACCTTTTTAAGAAGGAAAATTTCCTTGAATCTGCAATCTACAATTTTTATTAACCAGTAATTGCTTATATTTAGACCATTTTTTTCAAAATAAATCACCACCAATGAATAGCTATCTTTAATAAAGAATTTCTACAGCTTATTCGGACATTTAACAATTTTACAGATCTTCATCAACACGTAAGTGGTACCCTGCTATGTAATGGGGTGGGCAAAATGTTCAACTAGAAAATAAAATTTTGATTTTCCTGAAAATTGAACTTCACCTGTATTTTATGGTACAAAACAACTATGCAAAATTTAAACAACTCAAATTATCATCAAGAAACCGTTGAGGGATGGAATAACAGACAGACAATTTTTCAGTGGTTTCAGATAATACCTTGCAACTTTGTGTTGCGGGGTATAAAAAGTAGTATTTTTAATATGTTTTCTTGACCTATAAGGTAGTAATATTTTCTTTGTCACCTATACATGGGACACTAAGGTGAAAACAGATGACAGATGTAACATTCTAGAACAATAAGCAACATAGACATGGCTACTTGTGACATAATTAGAACTGGCTTATAGAACAGAGTTAGTACAATACCAGACCTAAAAGCAATTGCAACAGTCTCTCTTTAATACCTCAAGATCATTTACAACATGCACTGGGATCTAACAGTGAAGATAGAGGTACAAACAAAAACCAAAAAGTAAAATAAATCATGCCAAAAATTACCCAAAGCAATGGTCCTCATTTGAACTAAACATTAAAAAGTTAAAAACAATAAAACATTGAAGACAAGAGAAGATGGTTTTGAATGAACTTTTATGTACATGTTTTACATGTATATATTAAGAATGGACACATTTTTCGGTTCCCATTTTCAAATACGTAAGTTCAGAAATATAGAAGTATAAAATCATTGTTGCATCTGAAAAAGAAGAGAACAAATAAGAACTTTCCAGCTAAGATACATGTAAATCTGAACAAATTTCTTCACTTACAAAGAGCTAGGTTTTTGTGTAAGAAAAATGACTTTGACAATCATCCAAATTTTTAAATAAAACAATAAAAGAACTAATCCTAGAACACTGATAGACATATGCAAAACTGCAGTAAAAGGAAAAAAAATCCTGATTTGAAAGGTCACTAGGGCATAGAAGCTGTAAAATAAAAATATCATAATAAGTTAATAGTGAGAAGTAGAGAACCGAAAATTCAGAGAATTAATGCCTGGTTTTATTGTGGTATATACAGGGTTTTAAGAGACAAATACAAAATATTTTCAATACACCTGGTAAAAATTAAATCCCATTTCAATTATAATGATATTCCACCACTTAAGTAGTTAAATAACAGCAATTATTATATAGATAGCAGTGTTTTATTGAATGTGTAATAAATTTCGATAATTCACACTTGGAAATAAATTCAGTAATTTCACTCTCGCGCTTTCTCCTGCCAAATTGTAAAAACTTTGATATCAATCCGCTAATTACAAAATTCAAAGTTCATCTTGAAAATATCGATAAATTATAAAGACAATCTATATAATAAATAGGATAATCAATTGGTTATCGTAAATAACTAAAATATTATCACTCATGCCGAGAAAGCTTGAGGATTTAACTCGTGCATGGAACGAGTTCCGCCCACTAATTAAATCTAGGCATTCTTCTGCACTCGTGATAATATTTTGGTTTTTCACTCTTTCCAATTAATTATCCTCTTATTATTCCCTGGAATAAGTTTCTTTTTTCATATCTATTAAATGCATGTAATTATTTAAGTAAGAGTTTAAACTATTTATCCTGCAATGAGGTTTTTTGTTAAACGAACAAAGGTATACGGTTATTTTTTTGCTGTATCCGTACATTAGCAGGTTATCGACTTTCTGGCTCCTCCAACTCACGTGATCGGCAGAACTACTTTTTTCTGGTATGCATAAATTAATCATGGCCGCCACCATAGATATGATATAAACAAATTGCGTATCTGGTTAATCTTTTTTTCGCTGTTTTGTTTCGTTTTCACTTTTTTTAGCTGAATGAAATAAAAGATTTTATGTAAACCAAATAATAATTTTTTTTGTATTTTTTTCACCGTCATATATATGGCAAATCCCAAATCTCGTTCAGATTTGATTCATTATCAGTTTGCAGACGACTTCCCCTGTCATTTCAGTCATGTCGTACTCGGAGCCAGAGTGTCTGTCACAATTTAACATAAACTGGTCCCCACTTTAAGAAATTGAAGCATTACAATATGATAAAACTCTTGAAGAGACAAATGACCAGGAAACTGTTATGCTCTTGGATTTATTATTGCCTATACCCCAAGATAGTGAATCAGAGGAACACATACATTATAGATCTGCCCATACAACTGCCTCCTCTTCTTCAAAAATCTCAAACAAATATTTCAAATCCCAAAGAAACTATTGCACAAATTTCACCTCTGAAATCTACTGCCATATACCAAACAGAAACAAGTCAGCTTCCACCTTCCTCGTGAAATTCAAAACTTTACTGTTCTTAAAATCGACTTTACAACATTTAAAATGTTTGTATTTATTGTTCATTTTACTTATTTGTCTCTTGGAATTAAATAAATTTTGATACATTGCTTATTTTCTTCAAACAGCTTTCACAGATTTTATGGCGCGGATTAAATTTCAATGTGTACTGAGTCATGTGCCATGCGTATTAATTTTTTTCTTCCGGTTTAACAACTGGGGCTTCTCAGGGGATATGCATTTCAAAATTTTATTTTAAAAATGTACAAACATACAATTAAAATTAAATATACAATATAGGTACATTGTCGAAAATTATTGAAGATATGTGTATTCGGCTTGGAACAGGGGAAATAGCTCAGTGGAGCCTCGCATTTCCTACCCGTTCCGTCACCTCATCACATATCTTCAATAATTTTTGACAATGTACCTATATTGTATATTTAATTGCAACTATGTAATATATATTACAGAAAAGAAAGTTTCCTAGATCAGAAGCATCATTTAATGAGAATCTGTTACCACATAATACATATCAGTGCAGTGGCAGATTAAAAAAATCCAAAAAAGGTAGTGGGGGGACACTGACTGGACAAAGGAGGGCCCACCCACTCAAGTGATTTACAGTACTTCCAATCTCACCCACCAAACTTTTAGAGCATAAGGTGGGACATAGTTCTCTACTTGAATCTACCTATAATATACACAATATTACTTCCTATCGTAGGAAAAGATGCAATTGCTGTGAAACAGTCAAAATGGCTCAGAAAACTATCAGGATCTGACCTGTTCCTGAAGCTCATACAAATACAGGTAAATTTGATGAATTTACAGCAATGCACATGTATTGAATATATCTCTCATAGGCAAAGCCTAAAATAACATTATAGAAGAAATAACTTCATATTTTCCATTTTTACCTGTATTTGCTTTCTAAATTCTGTTTAAAGATCTGTTCTAGTGGCTGAAATATCTCAGGTGAAAACAAGTAAACTCCTCCATTTATTGTCGTACTGATGTATGTTTCTGGTTTCTCTACATAATGTAACACCTAAGAAAGACAGGTTAATACAGATAAATCACAGGTAGGGACAGGTAAGATTTTATAATTAAAAACACAAAAAATAAACAACTTTGTTAAAAAAATCATTTTGAGTTTTCTTTAAATATAACTTATAAAGGAGAAGGTCCAATAAGGGCAAAATTTTGCCTAAAAATCAGTGTACCAGAAGAACATACAAAATTTGTCAACTCTTTTAATGTACATTTCAGTGGGTTCTTCTGGTTTCTGGTAATCATTTAAACATATGCTTTATATGCCCCTGTCCTTTCTTCTATTAGGTGCAAAAAAAAACTTTAAATGAATATACACAATATTAACCTCCAATAATACAAACAAAAATCACATAAATATCAAATTAATTACCAGCTCCTTCTCCCACAATCACTTTAAATACATGTACCCATAACTGTATTTTATACTTTAAATAGATGTACCCATAACTGTATTTTATAACTTTTGCAGACAAATATCTTAGTAATACTAATACAGTGTGAAATCCATTCTGTCACACTAAACTTTATAATCAATTTATTGGTGTATGCAAAAAATGTTTTAGATACATTGTAACAGCATAAAAGGTCAATTTAAATATTTTCCCCTCATTTTGCAACCAAAATTTCATTGATTTTTACCAGCGGACACCAGTGTTGGACCCTGGGCTAGTAGCTCAAGGCAATCAGTGATTTTTTTTTAATTCAGAGGACTTTTTTTTTACTTACAATTTCTTCAGAAACTCAGAAATAAAATCAGAATTGAAGTTTAAATAGAAAAAAGTGCATGCCACTGTAAGTCCAGTGATATAACTTCATAAGCAATCCCAAAAGAATTTACATTGTAGCTCCTCAATTTTACCTCTCGCAAATCCTTCCTGCTATAATCCTTTGAAGATTGAAAATGATTACACAATGAAATAAAAGTAAGAAATGTACGATAATGTACTGCAAATTATTTTCCATTTAGGGACTTTGTACTTTAAATTGTTTGAAATTTATAGACTTCTTAAAGCTGGGTAATGTTCTTCAATAAATATAAATATAATAAGTATGGTGAATATGGCAAAGAGACAACAACCCTATCATGAAGAAAATGTCAGTCCAAGGTCATCCATTGGTCTCCAATGAATGATGACTCATTTCTGTAGGAATTTGAATTTGATTAACCATGAAAACAAAGATATTGATTATTTGTGTACATCCTTGTTTAAACATACTTTCACAAGCTTTTCTTCTGTCTGATATGAATATTAAATAAAATGTATGATTTAAAACTAGGATGAAATCCTGGAGACAAGGATCAAAAGAAAGTAAAGCAGACTAACATACAATATTCTTTCAGCATCACATTTGTCAAAGTGTTAAGCACAAATAGATGATGACAACTGCACTAGGTTTTTGGCACAAGTGAAAAATAAAGTTCGTCCTATGCCAAAACGTTTCCAAAAAGTAGGATGAGAATATTAGAATTGTTTTTGTTATGGCCTTATTTAAATCTTTTAAGAACCTGTTTTTTTTTGTTAATCCAAATTTGCCTTACAACACAAATATTACCTCATGAGTTTCTTTATTTTCCACTATACAACCATAATTTATTGACTGTTGTCTTGTAGCCTGAAATGAAAAATATCAATTAAATTTAAAGTTCCTTTAAAACTTTAGTTCATACAACTTATTAAATACCTACCCATAGCCTTATTAAAAACCACATGTATCATTACAATTTACTATAAACTGATTTATTTTCAGGGATTATGATATTAATTTTTCTGTTAAAGAATATTAAGTAGTACTCCAGCATTTGTATGATTCTTAGCTGGAGTACACTTAAAATTCAATATTGCAGCTACCAGTACGTATCATACTTACTTTTATATGTTGCCATAATAAAAGGATTTTTTGTGGCGACTATTTTTCACGTTTTTTTACTTCTGAAATTAGCAATATTTAATTGCTCATGAAAACAAAGAGAGTTGATTTACAGTATAGCAATCAAAGTTTTTGCTATATGATTTCAATGTTAGATATTCATTGAGCGAAATTCCAATATTCAATAAATGATCTTTAGACAATCTCAATTACAACTATTAGGGGTTATTCTTGTTTGACAATAAAAGAAAGCTTGTTTGCATTAAGTTGAGAAATCAATAAGGATTTTCTTAGGCTCAGGTTCTAATTAAATTTTTTTCAACAACTAGTCTCCTCTTTTTCACAATTCCCTCATCTTTGTTATTCATTTACTCAAGTTTAAATCTGTGGAGGAGTTACAGATTTACCTAACTTATCAATTTTGGGCCAACTGAAGTTTACCTTATTTTGCACATCTTTTTTTTTCTGGGATTCAAATCTACTTTTAATAGTGAAAGGTCCTGAAGATTTTAGCACCAAAATGGAATGTTCTCAATGAAAGTAAAAGTAAAGTATTGTTAGTCCAGGACCTGAATCATAAATTGAGGGTCCAGGACCAACCAGCGCTAATTTGAACCATTGTGTTTTTGTCTGTAAACAAGGTTATTTCTATGCACAGAAGAAATGACAACATTTGTAGACTATCCTTTTCATTGTTTTAAAAGAATACAGGGTTTATCTTTATAGTATAATTCTCCTATAAAGCTCAGGTATGATTTCACAAAGTAAAAAAAAAGCGACATCTGCAAAATCAGAAGTAAAAATACAGTAAAAAAAAATCAGGTTTTGAAATAGCAAAATTCTGAATTAAAGCTGAACAAAATTATGTCTGTAAGCTGCTACTCTATATTTTTTTTTAAATTGTAAAAAATTGGATTACCTCCCTTCTCTCATCCTCAGCCATTATTTAAAAAAACCTAATATTTGTCTTTACTATGAAACAAAAGTTAAAAGTTAAGTTGGCTAATACTGATAAATTCTTCATTGTTTCCATAAGTCCATTTAGCCTTTTACTTTTCCAAACAGCCATTATCCTGACATGAATAGATGTTTTCGTCACGATATATGTTGACCAACATTTTATTCTACATGTCTACTTCAAAATGTTCACTCCTTTTCAAGACTAAAAATGCTGTCATGACTCCTATTATTTAAATGCAAAATATTGGTGGCTTATTTGTTAAAAAATATTCTCAGTTAACACTCTTGTTTGCCCAAATTTGTCTTTAAAGGAAACTTCACCTCTATTCCTAAAATAGTACAGTAGATTTCTTTCCCTTTGTTTGTATGTGCCATTAACATCTCTTTAAGTGGAAAATCTCCACAAACATCAGAATTCATTACAAAAAAGTGCTCTGGCTGTCCTGCCAAAATCTGATCCCTGAAATGGTATAGGCCTCCAGCAGTCCCAAGAGCAGTGTATTCTTGAAGGTACCTGAAGACAGAATTAATCTTTATTACAGTGAAACCCTGAATAATCCTGAAACCTGTCTTAACAAGACACATTCAAAGTCCCTTCATACCAATTCAAATGTAGTCTGCCTCTTGATAAATCAGCTGTCTAATTTGAACCAATTTTTAAAGGTCTAAAAGTGGTTCGTTTTAGACAGTTTTCACCGTTATTATAATTAGATAGAAGATGCCCTTGGACCTAAACTGGGAACCTGCCTATACCAAACATATTCAGAAGATTTTTTGTTCCTACTATTATATTTTATATTAAGAATCTGTGTAAACCAATTACTGTGAAACTAGATTGTTCGTGGGGTACCAATTTTTGTGTTTTTCGTGGGTAGGCCCAAACCACAAAAAATTGGTTCCCAACCAAAAAGGAGATTTCCATTGATGATGTATGCCAAAGTACTCAAAACCAGGAATTCAAGAATCCACGAACAGGTATTTCTTCCCTTATCCACGAAAATTGGTATCTACAAATTAAAGTCCTTTCATAGTACCTGCCAAAAGAAGCCCAACTTAGACAGTTTTCATTATCAACATCCAGTGTCCTAAGTTCAATGTTTTTTTCTGAAATTTTAGGTTAATGGAATGTAGACTAAAAGAGACTTAAAAAATTTCCACATAGATTTGAGCCTCTGATTTGTTTTTGTTGTGCAAAACACATATCAACTTGTAACATTACATCAATATAATTTCTAATTTTACCCTTATTGAAAGTATTTTGTGTAAATCATGTTTTCAGAGCATCATGGTCGTTTAGAAGTAAATGTAATTTTTAAAGCAGCAAAATATTTTCAATTTGCCCAATCTATCTCTAACAGTTGATCATCCTGTGTCCACAGAAAATTATTCTTACTATCATATATGCAGACTTGTATTTTCAGTATTAAAGCATGCTTTAACTAGTGAAAGTATTTGATATCTAGAGTAAGGATACATGTTCTTGATATCTAGGATACATGTATTTGAAGTTTCTTGTGCTTTTTTTTTAGGCACATTTATTTGGAAACAAAAGCCTAATTTGCATTTTAAAACACAATTTTATAAACACACTAAGAAAAAAATATTATGTATAATCATATCTGTAAATCAAAACAACACCAAGGATTACTCCATAATAAATACATGTACTGTTATTCTCAAAAATCGGAGCTTTCCTGTGGAAATACAAAACTATAAAAAATACATTGGATTCTTAGAACCTTGAATGTAAAATAGATACATGTACATATATGAATCTCTAGATATGAAAAGTAACCTGATCTGAATCCTAAACTCCATCTGTGCTGAGTTGATAAATCTAGTCAGGGCATCGTTAGGCTGGAAAAACCCTATTAGGATCACTTCCTTTATATCTGGTACCTGGAGATAATATGCTAATTATGTATACACAATCCTTCAGCAATGAGTGCTTTAAATCATTTCTCCAATGCAGATGGTGAAATTAATATTTTTGACAGGCATGATTTAGCGAACTTATTAAAATGTGGATTTCACCATCATGTTACAGTGAGTGGAGAAATAAATTTAATCCAGAACTGGCAGAAAGAGAATCAGTTTCTCCAATGAAATTTATAGAAAACTTGGAAAAAGTAAAGCAGCACGAAACCTCACATAAATTTAATCACCATCAAGTGATTAAAGCCTTATGCATTTTTAATCAGCACCTTAAAAGAATGGGAGAAATCATTTTATACATACATGTATATTACAACCCAAACAATTTTATTTGAGGAGTCCAAATTCATATGCTATATGTACATGTTTACATGTAATATACATTCACTGACTGTGTATAACTTTTTGTGACATCATATACATGTATGTCACATTTGTACATTGTTGAGGTTCACTGTGAACAATATATAAATTGATGTACATTGATAAATTTATATGGAAGGTACAGTAAATAAAATGTACAAATGTATAAATTCATTGTATGTTAAAATTTAGTTCTCTGAATTTTTCCAAATTAAGAAAGTTTCTGTGAAAATGTCCATTGATTATATGACGTTTTTTTGTGCAATTTGGGAAGTACATAAAATATAAGGTGTCCATACCTTACTGCATGCCTCTATGTGATGATAAATAACTGGATAGCCTGCTACAGGGAAAAGAGGCTTAGGAAGCTCTAATGATAAAGGCCTGAATCTAGTACCTACAAGATATAAAATTGAAACCTTACATGAATACTCCTTGAAACTTTCATATTTCGAGCGTTTACACATCGTTTTTGTATTTGTTTATTCGTTACTTTTTGTACATTCAATTTTTCCTTTAATCAACGGTGAATTTTATATTTTTTGTTACTATTTTTTGCTATGAGTATTCTTGTATCATGTGTTAAAGCGCATGCTAAGAGTGTTTGGTTATCGTTTGTTTAAATACACAATGGAAGCAGTCCATTATGCACAATAGAAGCGTTCATTTATCATGTGTTTGGTGAGCGATTATTGTGTGTGCGGGAAACCTTAACGTCTCAAGTAGCAAACAATGTACATGTCATGTGCTACGTTTATATAATAAACATAAATGTATATATATGATACTACATGTATTTTTTCTCTTGTTTGGAGGTTTATTCTTTTAACAGGTTTTCAGGCGTTCCTTGCTGATTCATTCCTGTATTCTAACAAGTTGAAGTTCATTCAGAGTCTTTAAAGTTAAAAAAAATAATACTAGTGAAGCAATGTCTTCTTTTTTCATGAACAAATATATATAGACCAATGTTTTATCCATCAATACAAAGTAATCCAAACTTTCTCAATGGATCCTGTTAATATATCTTCCAGAACAGGATATTAAAGAAACAACAGACATTAGGGTTCCTTCACTTCATTTTTAGACATACTGTGTGACACATCTTAAATTTGTCACCAATCACCAGTGGTCACCTCGGGTTCACCAGAATAGGGAACTTACATGTACATGTATTGACCCACAAACAAATCAGTCCAAAACAATTCAGACCGTCAAATTGGGCAACTCAGCTCATCTAAAAGGACAACTCAGCTATGATGATAATGAATGAGAATAAAAGTTGTTACTTGACAAGAAACCCTGATCATCCTTAGAAATAAAAGTATTTCAAACCCATTTAATAAAGTAAATAAATACTGTGAACATACATGTACTATTGTTCATGGGGGTACTATTTAATGGATTTCATAGGTAAAGTAAATCATGAAATTTAATTCCCAACGAGAAGGATTATTAACTTTAAATTGTATGACAGGATCACCAAAACCGTCAATACATGAATCCACCAACTAATGTGCTTTTCCCCAAATCTATGAAAATTGATACCCACTAAAATATATACTTTCACAGTACATTTCGGAACTTATTAAACACATGTAATTACAATGTAGGTATAATAAAACTAACAAGTGATTAATTATCGGACTTGAAACTCAATTTGATATTACTTGTTTTAAGCATTGCATTTTTTATTAATTAATGAAAGACAATAAAGAAATTAAAGCTTTTTTCAAAATGAGGTCATGGAGAACCATGACATGTATGTGTTTTTTAGATGATCAGAGTTGTCTTTTTTTAATGGTACGAGTTATATTTTTTTTTACAGTCCTAGTGGTCCTGGTCGGAGATATCTAAGGGCAGATTTCTCTTGTATTTGTTAATCTGACATTTATGCCTTACTAACAACGGGAGGCGACCATGCAAAATAAAAAATAGACTGGAATGAAGATAAATAATGTCTGATGACAGCAGTTGCTACACACAGAGAATATTACAACGAACAACACTTCCACCTCATAGATCTAATCCCATTCGGAAATATCAGAATCCTAGTTAAAAAGAGGCGATTGTCGCGGAAATAATCACAAAAAAGAGAGACCTGAGACAGTCAGCCCCGTAAAATCGTGTTTAGTTTCCTGTCCTCAACAGTTTCATTCGAAGGTAACTATTATTCTTAATGAAATGTAACATCTACCTTTAATAGGTCCGCCGATCAATATTATAGCCTTCAGCATAGTAACGAGGATTTTTCCTGTAAAAAGTTGTTGTCTTCGTGTCAAAATTACCGGAAGTTTATAGCGCCCTTCTAAAATTCAATATTTACCGGATATGGCAGGATTAAACTTCCGAAATTTCTTGAATATTATTTAAATTAAGTCTATTGTATTATAAAACATCATTATATTTCTTCCATTTGAAATTAATTATATATATATAGACACTACCAGTCCTCTCCGAAAATGCAAGAACTTTGCAAAGTCGGAAAAGTGAATGACCTACGCGCTAGACCAGGGACTAATTTATATTACACTCCCTGAAGCGGGCATTCTAGTTGGTTTGGAAAGCATAGAAGGGTCTAAAAAATCCCAACGATGATAGAACTGTCAAATTTGGGTAACAAATTTTGGTCGTTCCCTACGCGGGACTCGAACTCATACCGCTGTGATATTATGTAGGATAGAGGATCAAATTAACGATACAAGTCACAACAGATCAATATTATGCAAACGTCTCAGACTGTGACAGCTCTCCCTCTATATTTAATGAAGTAGAATACACTGCTTTTAAAAATGATGATCTGGGTTCACAACAGATCAATATTATCCAAACGTCTCAGACTGTGACAGCTCTCCCTCTATATTTAATGAAGTAGAATACACTGCTTTTAAAAATGATGATCTGGGTTTTGTGAATATATTTAAATCATTGGAAACAGGTATATTCCTACAAAAGGTAGATCGACGGGAAAAAAGACAAATCTACCAAAGATCTGATAAAACAGAAAGAATAAATTATCACATTCAACCAAATTGTAACAAAAGAGACTGTTCCAAAATATATGAAAATAGTCAGCATTAGTGCTATTATGAACGGAAAGAATAAGCAACTATAGACCTGTGAGGCTAACATCAATTTGACTGATGAAAAGGACCATGAAAAACTCAAGGAAGACTCAACTACCGTGAGAGTTGATGCGACAAATTGCTTCTAAAATTTCACCCCAAGAAATGTAAACATAAAATTATGAACTTCGGGAAAAGGAATTAGAATATTCAATCTTACAAACTGTGTGGCACAAAGTTAGTAGAGACTGACCAGGAAAAACACAGGAGTTATAATAGATAAGAATGTAAACTTTAATGTTCATGTAAGAGGAAAGGTTAAAAAGCTAGCTTTGCGGCACTTAGTAGAACATTCAAACACCTTGAGAACAAGACATTTATGCAGCTCTATAAAACGATAGATGCAGGGACACATTTTGATTGTGCTTGTTTTGTCCGGAGTTCATATAAGATGAAAGACATTGTAAAAAATGAAAGCATTTAAAAAGGGCCACAAAAAAACTGTCAGGAATGAGGAATCTATCATTCCAAGACAGACTCAAGTCATTTAGTACATAGAAGAATTAGAGGGAATTTGAAAGGAGATGGGTTAAGATGTACAATATTTAAGTTTTCGAATAAACACATGCAAAATTCAGCACCGAAGAGCAAGAACAAAGAAAAGATAATATTCATTTTCAGTAAGAATTGCATTCATATGGAATAAACCAGCTAATTAATCAGTTGAAGGACTACGTATAAATGCTTTTAAAAATCGACTCGACAGATATTTGAAATAAAATTAAAATATACTTTGAGAACTATAGGGGAGAGATAGAAAGTCACGTTACCAGAGGAAACCCAATGTTTGAAGAGTGTTGGAGTCTGCAAGGCTACAAGGTCCAAACTATTACCTGTATTGGGAACTTATCATAAATTAAAACAAAAAAGGCACTTTGAAAAGAAAAAAAAAACACCTGATTATGTCTTAGTGTGATAATAAATACTAACAATGACAGCAATTACTATATTATGCAGGCGTTGTAAGAAAACCAGGTTAAATCATGGCTTCTGTAGTTGAAACGAAACAAAATGTAAAATCATTGGTTATGTAGTTTTATAGTTGGAAACAAAACTTATCTTTACAAGTTAACAGAGAGACTCTCAACATGTGTATGTCTTGATGCTCACATTGTTAGTGGGAAGTAGACATTTGCCCTGCTTCGGGGATGAACATTCTAGCTAATTGATGTTTACTAGTATTTTGGACCATGCACTCCTATTTTTGTTTCTGGCGCCGCCCTGCAAAATTCAATATTGCTGATATTTCTTTATATTTATTTTTGAAAGTTGTATGTTTGAATTTGATTTGAGAAACCCAATTTCAAACATTGCTAACAATACTCTGTAGAGGCAAATATTTTGCTGTACCCGAGTTTAATCTTGTTTTGCTTCCACCTGCAGCCTATCCTGTTGTGTGAAGGTTTCCTTGTTCTCTGAAGACCCATGGATGGCTTTGAGATGACATTTTTCACCCGTTGGTGTTGTTGTCTTTTTAAAATATTCACTTTATAAATTCTCGTTATATCTGTAACTAATACAAAGCGTATACCACTATGAGTGCATTTCAGTTCATCCAAACAAACTTTGATAGACATCCCAATGCACCGCGATCAGTCCCCATATAGCTGATTATCTCAATGGTGCCCAATCCCATGTACATTTGTATGCTGAATGACTACTTGTGAAACACTTATTTATGAGTACATTTTATTGATGTCATTGTTAGTATTTTCCATCACAAAAAGACACAATTAAGTAACTTTTTTTCTTTTCAAACTTGCGTTTAAAATTTCTTTTCTTTTGTTTTACGTTATGATGAGTTCCCAGCACAAGTCCTAGCTAGTTGAGACCTCTTCGCCAGACTCTAGCTCTTCAAACAATCTTGCCTATTTAGTACTTGACGTTGCTACTCCAAATTTATCCAGTCCACTTTATTTATAGGGACTGATTATTTAAAATGATGGTAGTTTTGAATGTCATTGTTATTCTTCAACATGTGTATGTTCTGAGCTTTCAGTGATTGCTAGCATTCCTTCATTTGATATCTCGGTTCGACATGTGTATGTTCTGAGCTAGCTTTCAGTGATTGCTAACATTCCTTCATTTGATATCTCGTTTTGTCTATATGGTGAATGTAAATATATTTTATGGAGAGAATTTGGAGTATCATTGAGTTAATTTTATTGTGTGTTTGTCCATTGTCTCAGTTCAGTTTTGACCGTACATTGAAGTGGTATGGTTAAGGCTTATAAAACTTGTCTAACCCAACCGCACATTTTATGCATATGTCCACAATTGTCCACAATTAGGACATTAAAGTTTTATTTGGATGGTTGTCATCGTTTGTGGAGTTTGTTACTTAAGGTGTCGGGGACTGTTAGGTCTTCCGTAGAGGTGATTTTTAAAATTTGTTGAAGATTTTTTGGTGATCTTTAAAGGTATTTACTATTTTCTATTTAGGTTAAACGCTGGCGCATTTGTTGCGTTTGAGTATATTTGTACTCTTGTGGATTAAAAGGTGTGTATTTTCACTTGTTGAAGACATTTCGGTGATCTCTGAAATTACATCCTATAATTTGTATTTGGGATATACGCTGGTGCATTTTGTTGCTTTGCACCATATCCGTTTTTTTTAACTCATATAAAAAAGTCTGTACAAAATATTCGTTCATAAATAATAAATTAAAATACGATTATGAGAAAAAGCAGTCAGAGCAGTGTTTTCACCTTCTTAGACTGGAATCAATATGCCCACGATTCCAACCTTACAATGAATCTGCTTCTCATGATTTTGTAGGAGATTTCAAAAATGATTGCAAGTTATATTACATTTACATTGAAATGTATTCAAAGACAAAAAGAAACAACTAATATTGTTTTTTTTTTGTTAATTAAAATCGCTATAATTTAAAACTAGTATGTAAAAAACTTTTCACCAGAACTTGTCAAAAATAATTTGATAACATATATTTTTTAACATTAAGTAACAGTGAGGATATTTTTCATTTAAATTTCTTTCCTGTAGTTGTCATGCTCACCATGGATGGTTTGTGATATTGATTGAATATTTAATTTACAGGACAATGAATTACCCCCGATTTTGTATTTGCAAGCAGACACTTGCTGGAGGGAAAACAAAAATAGATACGTACTTGCTATTTGTGAGTTGTTGGTTCAACATGTATTTAACGAGGTAAGATAACATAGAATTTGATTTTATAATTTCGTTATCTCTCAGCATGACTGAATTCAAATTTAAAATATAAATTATCGAAAATACAAGAAGAAAAAGAATATTAATGTGTGGTTAACGTGTATTTAAGTACGTTTCAATATGTACGAAGTGTTTTATTCCAGTCTAATTGACTTGAATTTGCTTCATTTAATTACAATTCTACAAGACTCGTGGCTAATTAAATGTTTCATAACTATATATTCCATTTGTGGGTTCATTTATCACTTTGCCTGTTGGACACACACATGAAGATGTTGATGTTGCGTTCAGTTGCATTGCTGAAATATACTGATGCAGAAACTTTACCAAAGCTTAAGGAGATGCTTCCAAATGTCAAAGATGTAACAACAATTTATGATATCCGTTCATGGATTACTCCCTTTATAAATGACATTCGAAAGCATACTGTCCCACTACATTTATAAGTTCACTCGGGATTTGGCTTCCAACAAAGTGAAAATGGAATACAAGGCTTTTCATAATAGTGTTTGGATAATGGAACAGTGTGGTATGGTCGCTGTTTCAAGAAATGGAATACCCACTTTACCAAAAGGAATACCAACTATTTTACATTCTGTTTTTGATAAAGTTAATATATTGAACGCATCAAAGAAAAACTACAACATTGGCGTTGTTTGTTCACAAATTAAATTAACCAGTCTGAAAAAAAGTGGTGAACAGCATCTCTTAAAAATTCGATAAAATAAAGAGCAACCCTTTATACAGAAGGACAGAAGTTACTTCAAAAGCAAAATTGGTGTTGCCACTGTTACCAAAGCAGTAATTGATCCGCCATAGAAAGAACTCCGACCAAGATATCCCTCCGGAGATAAAACGATTGTTGGAACATGAGAGAGAAGATTATGTTGTTCAGATACATGTACATGTAGTTAGCCAAAATGTATTTTAGTATATCATATATTTTTGTCAAAACTTTTATATACCATGTAGTTCTTCTTAGTAACATCTAAGTAGGGTGTTCTGTTAGTAGTTGTACTAGCTTGCAGATTTTTTGGAGTGATGGTAATACTAGTAGTACAAACAAAATGTCGACTTTATTAGCCACAGTTGAATAAATAGTTTAATAGTGCTTGTTTGTTTTCACCTGCTCCTGTGTACGGGCCTACTGTGTATGTTCATACTCAGTAAGTAATATTATTACTTTTGAAAGTTTTTTTTTAAATCTTCCTGTCCATTTCAGATACAAGTTAGACAGAAAACAGTAACAGAAAGGGGCAAACAGAAACGAAAATCTAACTTGTTGAAAAGTATGCACCACTAACTTGTAACATGACTGATATAAAATTCGTCGCACCAAATGTTCTATTTTTGAGTTCAGATACAGCTTAAAGTCATTAAAGTAAAGTAGAAAGTTTCAAAATTCGATATAAGTAATTTTCATCGTCGACTTAATGTATAAGGTAAAACGTTACTAAACTAGTAGTTAGGACAAACTTACATACATTTTGCTTTATATGGATAATTATTAATGCATGCCATTTGTCTCACGCTAATGCGGAAATTTCAATTCTGGAAAAAGTAGAATTTTCAAATATTGGATTATATATCTTTTAAACGTTTTCCCAAAGTTTGCTGGATGTATGATGCCACCAAGGCTAGACACATAGACATATATTAGAGTTATACTGTCCCATATTATTAGATTTCTGGTATATAGACCAAATTCATTAGCAACATACACAGTGAATGACATGGTGATGACTTAGTATTAATTTGGTTATAATTGATGCATGAAAATTATAGAAATGATAGTATTCATTGTAAATGCTTTTTTTTTCTTTTTTCTTTTTTTTTTTTTTCCTTTTTCTTTTTTTTTTTGTAACCAATTCTATAATTCAGGTTATTTTACCTACATTAAAACTAAGTGTCTCGCTCATTTATGATGCTTTTACTGCTTCCAATAATATCTGGTCTTAAGACCAACAATTGTATCAGAGAAATACACACATCAGCAGTGTGGGTACTTCATTTTTGGTCTAAAGACCAATTTAAATCACTCGATTTATTGTTATCATATTTTCAGCCATATACAATAGAAATGTACATTTAACGATAAAAATAAAATAAAAATAATGAGTAATGTTAATATTTTATTTGGTCTTTAGAAGAATAGATCACGTCGCTACTCTGTTACCGAAATCACATAAGAGACAAAAACATTATTTAACTGCATTTTTATGCAGTAATATATGGTTCGCTGATAACAATTAGTAAAAGAAAAGAAACATTCCTTTTTGAAAATGGAATAAGTTAGATGCTTTTACATGTTTTTCATGTTACACTAACCACATAATATTAGTATATGAATCGTCAGACTTTAATATGGGTTTGTTTAGTTATTGCTCAAGTGATTAAAGAACAGAAATTTTACGTGTAACATACACACGTAGTAAACCGTAAGAATCCTTGGGAAACCTCTCTGATCCTTACCGGTTTGTAATTCAACTTAATGGGGCCGTAATTTTCAGTTATACATTCGTAGAACACCGTACTTTTTCCTTAGCAATAACGTAGTGTAACTGTGCTTTTATTTACTTATTCGTAAGTAATCGTACAAGTCCCTGACAATTATACAAATCTACCAAGTAATAGGGAAAATACGGTTTTAAAAGGGATTAAAACGGATCAGTAGAAGCTTATACGGTTAAGTAGGGTTGTGCTACGGTTGTTTGATCCGTTGTCAAATTTTGAACACGTTCAAAATTTGTCACGGATAACCAAGTATTTCTACGTATTATCACGAATCATTACGGATATAAGCTACGGGGCGATACAGATCGCTACGAGTTATGACGAATCGTATCCGTATATATTCCGGCAAGGCGATCCTTCAATGTGTGACCTAGAAATAAAACATCAATCTCAATTGTATCCATCAGTTCTGTCCGTACATCTGCTGGTATTTTTTTAGGTTTAGGTTTTGGTCCTCTCTTATTTTGCATTTGCTATTTTCTTTCCAGTGTCTTTAAAATTCAACAATCATCGCTAGTGGCTATGTTGATATGTAGAGACACATATTGTCGTAAACAAATAGTAAGTTTTAAGTTTGTTTTCCTACAAATATCAAAAATGATTTGCTTATTTGACACCAGAAAATCCAAGAGCAACTTTTAAAAACCAATAAGTGTCCAAAACGCAACACAATTTTCAGGCGTATAATGTATTTATACAAATATACAAACATTTTGTTGTCAGAAATGACGACAATAGCTGTGTCTAACAAGTGAATTGACCAAAAAAGGCATGGTTTAATTACCATCAAAACTCCTGACACGAAGATTTGTGAAAATGTGTAATACAACGTATAGTTCACGGTATGTGATTTTGCAATTGGTGTCATTTATTATGATAAAAACTTCTAACCTACCCTTACGCTTTATTTTTAGTAACGGTGGCCAAATGTTTCAAAGGATAAAAAATCTCTACATTCCTTCCATGCATTATGTCATACGAATTCATAGCCAGTTTGGTTCTAACTTGTTCAAATGTTTCAGAGGTGAAGAGTTTTAAAGATATAACATTAAAAATAGAGAAACAAAACGTGAAAAAGGGCAATAATTCAAACATGGCGCATGACCTAGTTTCGGGGATTTAATAAATCGCATCTTCCCCAAAGAATTTCAGATAAAAGATACTACAGACACTGTGAAGTCAGCCTCATATCTTGAAATACACTTATAGATCGATGGTAAAGGAAAGCTTCTGACCAAACTATACGACAACTTTTACGATTACTTTGCATTCTATATTGTCAATTTTCCTTTCATCTGTGACAACAGCCCTTCAGCATCTGCATATGGAGTTTTCATACCACTATTTATACGTTATCCCAAAGCTGACCGTAACTACGAAGACTTTTTACACCACACTAGACTTCTTACATTAGGTTTCTGGAACATGGTAATGTTGCTACAAGATTTAATTCATTACTACGGAAATTTTATGGTCGTTATAATGAACTCATAGATCCTTACAGTGCACCCATCTACTCCAGGAGAACCAATTTGTTCAACGTGTCAAAATTTACCTTTCCTCTTTCGTCTATCCTGTCCTTGATCTGCTAAAAGCGACTCGGGTGTTTTCTAGAGAAGCATCGGAAATTTACCCTACCGGTGCACTTGTTTATTGCCCCCAGTTTATATTGGAGTCCGAGTTGCTCATTTACATCTGTTGCTCTGTACCTTTTTATTTGGTTATTTTATGTATTTTGTTGCGTGTGTCTGTTTTCCCCGTCTGGTCTTTGTCCCCGGGTTACAGTCTATTGTTTTTATGCAATTTAAGTGCAACAAAAATGTAACAATGCCGATAACATATCCGTTTTACGGTACTGTTATACATTTGTCAGTATGTGAATATTTTAAATATAAGCACATCAAATTATAAAAAAATGTGGGTTACAAATAACCTATAGAATTACAAATGTACATTCTTTTCAGTTTGAAAGCATATATTGCTGATGAAAAGGCGAAGTTTCATCAGGTAAATATTCATATTAAATAATTGTCAAGTTTCTATATAATAGTAGAGGATAATAATCCAATCTTTATTATTTTTATTATGTAATTATAGGTATACAAATAAATTATAGCAGAAGGCTACTAGTGTAACATTTCTGATCGTAATTTCCTTGTACAAAGTAAAAAATTGCCAAGATAACACTATTTTTTTTAAAGTTACAAGAAATCAATAATTGTACATACTTGAACATTGACGATTTGTTTTTCAGCAATAAGGCTTGATAAAACACAATCTAAAACCTTGATACAAAGAACATTTCAACAACAAAAAATACATCACAACTTCGAGTTTTAAGTTACAATAAAAACACACTCTGTTGTTTCTGCGAAGAATAAACAATATATTACTCCATATAACAACAGTATATTCTTTATACATATATACAAATTATGCAAAAGTGCAAAGTTTGAATAATAATGTTTCTTTACTGGTTTAGTTATAGCAGAGGCACAGTAAAAGATCACTAAGGGTAAAGGATGAATGGAGTCCTGTTTTGGCATTGATGGCACTGGAAAAATATAAACAAATATGAACCTACATATCAACAGCTATTAAGTTGTATAAAAATTCGTCCTTTTAAGCTGCAATATGGACTTTAATTTAAGAAAAAAAGATTTTGGAAAAGATATCTGCCAACAACTTCTTTTTTTTTATCTATGCCGAAATTTCATTCAAAATCTAATCCCTACCAAATTCGTCTTTTAAAAAAACTTGTAAAAAGGTACTTTATAAATACGGAGCATTTGATTTTGTTTTACTTTTTTACTGTCTGCTTTTAAAATACAGTATGCAGGTCGTTTCAATATTGATTTTTTTTCAAATGTACAGTACAAAACATGTAAAGTCAATTCAGATAAATCAAAACATTAAAAGAAGAGGTAGTCGAAAAAAATGCATACATGTGTTCTCCATCAAATTGTTGAATGTCGTAAAGATTCATCTGTAAATTTATTCTCGAACTCAGAATTATTTTTGTCATGTCTATGACAAGACACTTATACCTATGATGCCTGTCTATATTGAAGAAGTAAAGTTGGATAAAAAGATTCTATTTTTCGTTTTGTAGCGCATGATGGATGGTGTTACAAAGACTAGACAACAGTTTTACGTTGCTGCAATGAAAACAAGATTATTATATTGTATAAGATGCTCTGTAAAATTCGACATCGTGGAAAGCATTAGAGTTGGAATGGTTAAGCGGATAATAGGAATCGATAAATTAAAAATGATGTACGAAGGAAAAAAACGGGCGAAATCATAAAAGAACGGACAGACATTCTGATCACTGGTTTTTCGATGTTTACTACACTGCTTTTGGCTGACGAATAAGTGATTTATAACGAAATTATGAATATGTCACTCCAAATGCGTCAAGAATTTTTGTAATTGGTGTGGCAATGCACCCTTTTTTGTCTGGAAAAGTAGCTATGAGCATTCCGACACAACCTCTAGGATGGTTTGGGTCTATTGCATAGATGCAGGATCCCGAATCTCTCATCTTTGCTGAAATATTAGTGATATACAATTGACCATACATTCTTCTGTTTGTCCGTACAAGTATCTGTCTTTTGTGACATTTTTGAAGAAACGCTGTTTGCGTATGGACATCTCTTACAAAGGCGGAATAGTTTGTGTTAACTTCACGATATATTGCGGTTTCAAGAATCTCATTAAACTCTTGTGTTAACTCTCTATACTGCATCTGTACATCTGTATAATATCGAAGAACAATGTCACAAACAGCTTCTTTGATGTTATTTTCCAGTTTATCCTCATTAGCTAATATATCTTTAATATCATTTCGCGAAGGAATGTCACGCGGTTTTTTATTATTGATATTTTGAAAAACTGACCCAGCTATGACTTTAACATCATCTTTAATGGTATTCCAGTAAATATCAGTTATTTGTTCAAGAGTGAATGGTTCTCCGTCGTCACATATTTTAACAGGGGAGTTAATTGACGACAGTCCAGAAACTGCCCAGGCACTAACAGCCTTTACTGTAGGTTTAGTTATTAAATGACTCAGATCTATGTGAAGAATACAGTTCTGGTTCAAGTATGTGGACTGCATCCCTGAAAAATAATATCTAGCATCAGAGATTTGAAAATATGAGGTTCTGACAGTTGTTTAACTTTTTAATTGGATAATATACCCATAAGACCATTTTTACGTTTTTAAATTACGTTATTTCTACTCAAACTCGACTTCAGCATGAAAACAAAGCACACGACTTCCATTGATAATTTCTCTTATAAGCTTTCAATCTTGTTTAATGTGTCTAATTGAAAACAGCGACGAAAATATTTGTTTTTGAAAATTACTGCTTATATCTGATATAATTGGAAATATTATGTTTCTGTTAATTCATATATTAGCGTTATAATCAATGATCTATACAACTAGAAAAAAGGTGATAAAGACAAACAAGATGACACCCGTAGTAATAGAGTGTCGTTGGAAAATATGTGTGTAATGTTTGAGGAATTTTAGACTGCTTCGTAGTGGAACTTTCCTATAAACTTAAGTTGTAAAAAGTTTCAAAAATGGATAAATGCATGTTCCAAAACGGTTTCTTTTTCGTCTGAAAGTAAATGCCTTCCTCACACACACACAAAAAAAAGAATAACAAATAATAACAAAGAACACGATAAAACTGAACTTGCCATTCCTGATCTGGTCAAATGAGTGGAATGTTTAACAAAATACGTATGACTGCTTCATTATCACAAAACCTATGACTGTAGTACTTATGCATGAATTAATCGTATAACTAAATAGTCATTCATTATTATACAAGAGTGTGATAGAGCAATTTGTTACCCCGCGAAAATCATTGTCATCACAAGGCGTTGCCGAGGGTGACAATGTATTCTCAAGGCGTAACAAACTGTATCACCCTCTAAGATATATGTTATTTATTTTATTATACTGAATGTTCCACTTTCAAAGTAAGTCCCAACAATCAGTTTTGTATGTTTGCCTTTTGTCTTTATTTTCTTCACTAGAATTGTTTTATTTCTTTCAAGTCATATATTAAAGGTCAACTATGGATCACGTCCCTTTTTGTCACCTTCATTGAATGAATCGGTGATTTCCGTGCTCACTAACACAGATGTGTATAAGATGACTTTTTAAACTTGTGTTTCTGTTTAAGTTTTTTTTGTGTATCGGTATTGTAATCAACTGTTACAAAGGTCTCTTACGAGACGGATTTTTAACAACAATGACATATATTTTCATTTAACCACTTTCTTTACCAGTTCCAAAGAGTAATCAAGGGAACCAAGGCTATAGCGGTAATCAAAAGAATGTAATACAGGGATAAAGACCAGACATGGAAAACAGACATACACAACAAATAACATAAAGTAACTAAAATCATACATACAAAGAAAAAAAAGCAAATGAGCAAGTCGGACTCCACTAAAAACTAGGACCATGGACCATGTGCACCGGTAGGTAAGCGTCCTCTGTTTTTGTAGAAACACCCGCCGAGTTGCTCATAAAAGGTCAAACCTCAGTTATTTGTATTTCAACAATAAAATTAGAAATGTTTGGGTACAGATTCGTAGTAAGAAAAAATATTAAGAAGTATTTTAATCGATGTTGTATCATTTATTGACTCCTCCTTCAAACGCAAAACTGACTAAGATTGAACTGGTACTTAGTTTTTATCAGGGCCAGTTTAGCTTTTCACGAGAGGATAATAGACAACAAACTATCACCAATCTGAGCCATGTGATAGAGCAGATTATTCCCCTCTTATTGAACCAATCGAAATTTAGCAAATTGAAATGAAGTGTAATAAAATAAATGTCATTTCCACTTACCAATATCATGCATACTGTGTTTTTCATCACACGAATTAGCATCCAAAACATTGTCATTTTGATCAATATGCATTGCATCTGCTACTCTCACAAGTGCAGCATCAATGCTGACCTCTTTGTCATTGTCCATCCTAAAAATTGGATCGTAATGTTCCACTCAAAACCGTCGTTGACGCTTCACCACATTTTGCTGGTTCGTATATGTAAACATATAGTTTCTCTTCATCATTTATACCACAATTTTTAGTTGCGAGTTGGTCTGGAGTAAAAAGCACATGTGCACACGTGATATATGTTGAATCTCCCCTTATTTTTACGAACCCGCCTAGAATACCGCTACGGTTTGGTGTCACCCCACTTGACTTCCTACTTTGATATTGCTACATAGTTGAGAACTGCCCTCGATGACATCAGTAGGAAGCCCATTGCAGTGAACTGGAAAGTGATCTTCTCCAACAGGAATGAAACCCTTCACTCGACAGTACAAGTGCAGACATTTCATCTCCTTGATTTTCCATTGTTCTAGATCTCTTTGCCTGAATCCTACAGACTTAAAAGGTGACGACAAGACTATAGTTAGTTTTGTATGTTTGTCAAAAATCTCCCTAGCGGTCTTCGCATCCACGCAAGTCTTTGATGGAAAATGAAGTACACCTTCAGCAGCCTGAATCTTGTCGTGAATTGAACTGCTCTCTTCACTGCCATAGTATGAGATTTGCATAATTTGAACACCATGAAAGTTTTCTATCAAATCAGGATTTTTTGTCTCATTCTCAACTATTATTCGAACATCAGGTGAACATATAGTTTTCTTAGTCACACTTACTTTTGTGCAAATACATTTGAATCCTGGCCAAATATCAACGATATTTCCAAGAACAATTTCATTCGCTCTGTAAAAATGCTTTGTTATGAACCATGAAATTGCTTTACAACAATCGTATTGATCTTTCTCAATACTTTGTTTCATAAGTTGATGTAATAAGGTAAAATTTGTGTCACACTCCGAATGAGATAGAATAAATCTGCACAACATTACTTGATTCTTTTGAACAGCATATTGTAGTAGTTGATGAAAGTTACAGCATTTAGACTTCATATATTCCGTCTTATTTGCCATAAATAGTATTGATTCAAATTCATTTCCTCCAAAATCCTGTAATGATGATAGAACATCGATATCTACAAAGAAATAGGTTCTTTAAAAAGTGGCAAAATAAAATTAACTACAAATTAAAAGTTTTGACAAATGATACTGATGAGAATTTAACGTGTCCAAGTATTAAAATCCCCCAAAAAGGCCATCAAACTGTTTTTAATAGTTTGCCGTTTTAATTTATTGAGCTAAATTTAGTTAAAACGCACCTTACTAAAACGGCAGAAAAATATGTCCCGCACTTTTCTGCTATATAAGCAGATAGACAAATCAACGTCACAGATGCTTCGTGTTTAATTCAAATAGCTTCTTTTGGTTGTTGTATTGAATATATTTGATGTAATACGTCAAGACAAAATTGAGAATCATGATGTGCCATCCGCTGTCTAATTCTCACACAGAACGGTACATTTATTAAGCATAATTAGTCAAACTATAATTATAACGGTTGCATAAGTCAATTTATTCATTTATTTTTTTCATAAAAATGATTTAAACAGTTTATTAGAGTATGTTTTTCTGTTGGCAATATTAAACAAAACACAGATGTTATTTTTAGTTTTGTTTTGTTTTGTTTTGTTTTTGTTTTTGTTTTTGTTTTGTTTTTTGTTTTTTGTTTTTCTTTTAAGAAAAACGCGATGTAATTAGGGAACAAAAAAAGGAATGTTTCATTATTAAAAAAAGGGTCACAAAAAGTGTTATTATAGGGCATGTTCGTCAAAGCACTCATCTTAATTCAATACAAATATCACTTTAAAGTCAGTAGCGAACGGAAATCAAAACAAAACAAAAACACTTGAGCTGGTCAGGCAGCATTGTCGATGAAGATCTATGTTTTAGAGAAATCAGGAACTTGAAATATTCAACCATTGAATTTTAAATAAATCTAATTGCAATAAAAGGTATGGGCAACCTTTCATTCAAATGTAAGTATTGCATGTCGTCAATGTTTATAGCAACATAGTGTTAAGGGAGATCCTGACTAAGCTGGGGCGATAGGTCTCTGGGTCGTCCCAGAGGCAGCTTTGAATTAGAGATTTAAAATAGTATAATTAGGAGACACGTTCGACAGACATTAAGATCGTTGGCATTTATTAAAAAAACAAAACAAAACAAAAAAGAAAAAAAAAACGGAATGCCCTTTAAATATTAAGTTTCTAGCGGCTACCAGTTATCTGTGTTTAATGTTTTGAGGAATGATTTTATATTTGATCATTATCTGTTGGTTCATTTCATTATTTTTTGTTGTTTTTGCTAAAATAGCATGCATTTCAGATCTATTGAGATTTCAGAATTTGATTAGCCTCGCTTAAAATATAATGTTAGAAGATCTTTTTCATCAGCATATGCATATGCTCAAAAAAGAATTAAAACTATAATTTTTTTTCATTGTTTTAAACATTGTTATAACTGGCATCAATACCATCCAGTCACGCAACGTTTTGCTTCGTTATACAAAGTGTAACTGACCCTTAATGTTTACTGAGACTATTATTGTTTTTTCACATATTTAATTTATATTTTGAGTTGTCTTAAACCTTCTTAATTTTCCAGGTTTCATTCTGTTCATATGAATTTTTATCTTGTTTTCAAAGGAAGTATTGATATTTTGCAAATAGAGCCCTGCATACATCACCACATAAATCAACTTATATCAGGTCACTTTCAGAAAATGAGTAACGTAAACAATCTGATTTAGCTGCTTTTTGGCTTACTATTAAGGGAACGTTTTTTATTGTTCTATTCGGTGTATCAATGATACATCACAACAACCAATTTTAATTTTATGACGGGGCCAAATACTTATTTTCAACGTGAAATTCGAAAAGCCCAAGTGGTTTGAAAAATGTTGCTTCATTAGTGTATTTTGAATTTTCTCTTTGTATGACGGGCGTTGCTAGGAGGCGAGCTATGTTATTTTTTATTTTTTATTTGATTTTTAAATGCTGGTTTAGGACTTGACAAAATTTCTGATTATATGAAGATTTATCTGATCTGACAGACAGGTATAGTCACTTTGTTCTCTGATTAAGGGGTATGCAAACTCTAGACAAACAGAGAAGGATTAAAACAGAACAGGAGAGCTTAGTAATAATTAGTCCACCATTTCACTAATATTTTCTCTATTTGAAAGACTATGACTGGGTTTGCGTGATTTTTCTTTAAATATAGTCTTAGAAAAAAGTAGTCTTTGACAGGGTTATCTGCCCTTGAAATGTTCGTTTTCAGTGCAGTTCAATGAAACTTAATTTACCAAAGTGATATGGCAAATCTTGTCCATTTCCTTGATTTTGATGGTGCAAATAGTCAAATTAAACTTTCAGAATGGTAGGCTTTTTTATACCACTCCCTGTTTCTTACAGAGACTGACACTTATTTATCATTGAAATGTTTCAGACTCAATGCATTAAAAATAAATGTCACACATTTTTTTTCTTTGGGGGGGGGGGGAGATATAAATCGAAGTTTACGAACGATTAATGTTATTAAGACCTATCATTTTGTTGTTTTTAAATACTTGTTTGCCATTTTAATCAATCATTTTGAGTTAGACCTCTTACCGTGTCTCAAAAGTAAGAATACTGCTTACATTGGGCTTCTACCTTTTAAGCCTTGTGTTCTTGTAGTATTTGACCAGAAGTCGTTCAGGGATATACTGTACTATGTATTACTAATTAAAAGAAATTAAATTATTGAGAAGAACTTCTGCATAATGTAATCACCTTTAATCATTGTTTTGTCTTTGTGTACTTTGTATCGCTCTTGTTTCTCGCTAACGATACAGTTTACAGCATAGCCGTTCAGCCAGAGTAGATTTGTCATTAGTGTATCTGAAAATAGAACCTTAACAATGACGTCTTATGTACTTCTATGCTTGAGAATCAGGCAAGATATGTATAAGGTGGGGCATATGAAGGAAAAAACGCAGAAATTTTGATGCATTAACCAAGTATTTATACCTGAAAACTTCCAGAAATATCCATCAAAGTGTTTGTATTACATGTGTACTTGCCTTTTAAGACACTAATGGCTCAACGTAAAATGAAATGGCTCAAATTAAGTTGAAATGCATAATGGAAAAAGGCGGGAAAATTTTTCTGCACTTTTTCCTTATGTAATGAGTCAAAATAAAATTTACAGTTTAGATACTTCGGGACAAATTAAATGACTTTTTATTTGTTTTCCAGATGAATTGAAAATATTTGAGACACAAAAAACCTAATTCAGAAATATGAAGTGCCAACCATTTCCTGATTCTTACACATAATGAGACTTAAAATTGATGTTAAGATTTTAACGAAACCTTAATATATACAATAAATTAAATAAACCTGTAAATATGTTTAACATCACCAGAATATATATATAAAAGAATATATAGCCTAGCTGGTCGAGTGGTCTAGGGCGCTAGACTTAGTGCAGGCGGTGTTGCCATAGATGTCACAGCGGTACGAGTTCGAGTCCCGCGGAGGGAACGACCGACCGTAAATTTGCATCGCAAATAATTTGACAGATCTAATATTGTTGGGAATTTTTCAGACCCTTATATATATATATATAATTAAATTAAATGAACCATATGATCCAACAATGCGATTTTAAAGGCATGGCATGCATTTTTGAAGTTCTTTCAAATCGTAAATAACTTTAACTTATCATTTACCTAAAGGGTAGATATACTGGCTTTCTTTTGTTGCCATTTGTATATACGAGAGCCTTAGTTTAACACGTTTGGAAGCTTCCAGAATTTCGAGAAGAAGTTCCAATATCTAATATCCCAAAACTACCTAGTGACCTACTTGTCTAACATTTTTTCCCAATATTACCTGAAACTGCACCTAAAAGTTCAATGCTTTAGTTATACCATACTTTAAACCCATGCAATTCAATTCTACTTTTACATCTATAAGGACATGGAGATTGTGTTTTTTAGATTTTCTGAATGGTTTCATAATCGGTAAGGGGTAATGCAATATCGCCAGCAATGTCTGTATCCATCATTTGTGTTCCTGTACAATTATATTGTTAGAGGTAGTATGCGTTTTTCTTAGATATTTGATTAATACATAAAACTGTCTTATACCAAATCTAAATGGCTGCTAAAACTTAATGAAGTGGTAATGTTTGAACAATTATATGGAATACGTACAATTAATAGAATGATCATGTAAAAGTTTTGTATTCTAAATGAGGAACAATATGTAATTCCACGTTGACGTATAATATGCATTCTTGTTAAAAGCACATTGATAAAAATAACACCAAAACAAGTGCCCGTATTGCAGTGGAGATTTATTACACCACGACTTACACATGTTACAGATTGAATTAGCGATTATCAAATTTTTCAAAGCAAAAACAGAGTTACAGAATAAAGTAACAATATAAAAATAAGATCATGCACTAAAAAACGCACTCTTCAATTAAATATACTGATTTGTATATGTTTTCCCAGTTGATAAGCCTGTCTTGATTTTAGTAAATTGACAATTTATTCTTACCATGTACTGCATTTACTGTTGGATTCATGTTTTTCCCATCATTTCTGACAGACGTTTTTTTTTCTATATACATCATCGTTGATTGGGATTATTTTGTTGTTATTCGAAAGTAAATACATCGCTATATCGTACTTTTCCTGTGCAAAGGCAGCATAAAAAGATGATTGTTCATTCCCACGACAAAAATGCCGTTCATCCGCCTCAAATAAAAATTTCACTAAATCTAGATTACCCCCTTTGCAAGCAGCATGCAGCAATGATGGTTCCTTCCTATCAAACAGTGTAACGTCAGAATTTATTAAAATTTTAACTAACGAGTTGTTACCTTCCTCCAATGCAATATATAACGGTGTTTTTCCATTTTTGTCACGCAATGAGGTATCAGAAATCTTTGTCTAGTAAAAGTTTTACAATTTCATCGTTCCCTGTCTGGCAAGCATGATGTAACGGCGTTTGTCCGTTGTTATCCCACAACGGAATATCAGCAACTTTGTTCAGTAAAAGTTTAACAGTGTTTTCGTTCCCAATATATTTCTGGCATGCAACATGTAACGGCGTTTGTCCTTTTTGATCACGCGAGGAGATATCAGCATCTTTGTCTAGTAAACCTTTTACAATTTTATCGTTTCCTCTCTGGCAAGCATGATGTAACGGCGTTTGTCCGTTGTTATTACGCAACGAGGTATCAGCTTTTTTGTCCAGTAAATGTTTTACAATTTCATCGTTCCCTTTCTGGCAAGCACAATGTAACGGCGTTTGTCCGTTGTTAGCACACAACGAAATATCACCAACTTTCTCCAGTAAATGCTTAACAGTTTGTTTGTTCATAATCCATTCCTGGCATGTGACATGTAACGGCGTTTGTACGTTTTATCACGCAACGAGGTATCAGCATCTTTTTCTAGTAAAAGTTTTACAATTTCATTGTTCCCTTTTTTGCAAGCATGATGTAACGGCGTTTGTCTGTTGTGATCACACATCGAAATATCACCAACTTTCTCCAGTAAAAGTTTAACAGTTTGTTCGTTCATATTCTTGCATGCAACATGTAACGGCGTTTGTCCTTTTTTATCACGCAACAAGGTATCAGCATCTTTGTCTAGTAAAAGTTTTACAATTTCATCGTTCCCTTTCTGGCAAGCATGATGTAACGGCGTTTGTCCGTTGTTATCACACAACGAAATATCAGGAACTTTGTTCAGTAAAAGTTTAACAGTGTTTTCGTTCCCTTTTTACCATGCAACATGAAACGGCGTTTGTCTGTTGTTATCACGCAACGAGATATCAGCACTTTTGTCTAGTAAAAGTTTTACAATTTTATAATTCAAAATTCCTTTCTGGCAAGCATGATGTAACGGCGTTTGTCCGTTGTTATCACACAACGAAATATCACCAACTTTCTCTAGTAAAAGTTTAGCAGTTTGATCGTTCAAAATACATTTCAGGCATGCGACATGTAACGGCGTTTGTCCGTTTTTATCACGCAACGAGGTATCAGCATCTTTGTCCAGTAAAAGTTTTACAATTTCATCGTTCCCTTTCTGGCAAGCATAATGTAACGGCGTTTGTCTGTTGTTATCACGCAACGATGTATCAGCATCTTTGTCTAGTAAAGGTTTTATAATTTTATAGTTCTATGTCTGGCAAGCATCATGTAATAGCGTTTGTCCGTTGTTATCACACAACGAAATATCAGCAACTTTGTCCAGTAAAAGTAAAATTTTATATTTTCCAAAGTTCTTCAACATTTTAGCCAAATTTAAATATATATTGTTATCAATAATTTGTTTGAAAAGGTTTTCAATCCTACTCATTGAAAATCCCCATTCCCCGACACCATATCTATCTCCCGTCCACATTATTCATCCCCCATTCTATTTCCCAAAAATACAATTGAATACCTCTTACAGATACTGTAACATCCCTTCAGCACCTACGTATTACATCAAACTCATACGTTTCGTCTAAACCAGATTTGACTTTATTAACACCTCGACAGTTTTGTTCTAGTAAAGCAGAGGACACTAACCCTACCGGTGCACCTAATGCTCATAAACAGTAATGGTCTGGGTAAACAAAAGGGGAAAGGTGCAGATGGATATACCGTATCAATCCATGAGTACACTTTGACGACCATAACATGTCAGTAGTGATGACTTCAATCTTATAGCAATAAAACTCTGTTCCAGAGGTCTATTATTAAGAAATCTACCGCGACACAAAAATTCTGCGTAGTTACGGCAAGTTCTAGCATAACGTATGAGTATTGATATGAAAACACCATACGCAGGTGCTGAAGGGATGTTGCCACAGATGAAAGGAAAGTTGACAATACGGAATGAAAAGTCATCGTGTTTGTCGAATAGTTTGTTCAATAGTTTTCCTTTACCATCGGTCTCTAAGTGTAGGCCAAGATATGAGGCTGACTTCACAGTGCATGTAGTATTCGCTACTTCAATTTCGTTCGGGTAGATGCGATTAAAAAAACGAAACTAGGATTTTTTATATATATAATACGTCATCTATATAGCAGATATCAAGCTAAACGACGTTCCTTCTTTTTGATTAGACATTAGCAATAAAGTCAGCCTCATTAGAGTGAAGGTATTGGGCCGCAAATAGAGCATAATTTGTTCCCAGTAGAATGTCGACTGATTAATATATATAAAAAAAAAAAGAAAAAAAAAGCGCTTTCACCACACTGGACAAACATGTTGTCGATCACAAATATCCAGCATTTTGGAAACATCTGCGGTATAGGCCTTATTAATGCCATTATTTTCTACGTCTACCGCTGTTAATAAACATTTGATGTAACATGTTTTGCACACTAAAACTATGTTGTTTTGTTTTTTTCTGCTGGTACAACATATTTGTCATGTATAGTAGATAATGTTTTTGCTACATTTGGGCCTTTGAAAACTAATGTTGCATTGACACTCATTGATCTACTTAGAAAAACTGGCGTACGTTTCAAAATTATGCAAATATTGTATTATTCAAACCTTTCTGTTCAATTGATATATTGAAGGAACACCAGCACAAATATTTGTGCTTTCGTTATATTATACTTTTCGTACAAGAATCTGAAGTTTTGATTGGTTCAAGAGACATTTGGTATTTGGTCTATTTCCCACTGTGCCTCTCCCGTTGTATAGTTTGCTGTCATGGTATATCACCATGATTTACAATAGATCATTTCGATAGATCACTTTCGATATAACACCCGCTCCAACCGGAAGTTGCGTTCCTAACCCGTATGCGCATTCCGGCTACACAAATAAATTTGCACTTCCGCCAAAACAAACATATCAGACGACAGTGTACTGATAAATACAATGGCAGCATTTGCGGACGTTGACATAGAAGAAATTCAAAAGTTTTTGTCCGAAAAATACAAAAACAAACTGTTGGAGTATGACATCATAAATTCAACGCAGTTAGTCAAATGTACTAAAAGCAACTAACATAATATTTTTTTCTACCACCAGAGAATGTCACGACGAGGTCTTACAGCGGTATATACCCGACTTAAAGGGGTTGTCTTTGTTCAGCAGTCAGGTTTAAGTATCTTTATTGGTCAGAGAACCTCGAATTAACGGTCTCTGAGGTAACACAATTTCGGTACCCACATTCAAAATTCTGTGAGCTAAACATTGACAATAATTCGACCTACTATTTGTCGTCTTCAATGACAAGTTGAGTTATGTTTTTGCCCCTTCTTCTTAAATCCAACAATTTGTTCCGCCATTTCAAATCCCGGAATTTGCTCGTTTGCATTAATTTGTATTATTTCTAGCAAGAAGTGACCAAAACATAACAGAAGTATAGATTCATAATATGTATAAACACCCAAAATTTAGTGATTTTAGCCAATTTTAAGGCACTTGTTTGCCATCTTCAAATTTACCGGAAGTATTAGGTATTTCTTATCCCTGTTTCATACAATAAAGTATGAAAAGTACGTTTGTGCCAAATTTCAAGCTTCTTACAAAATGTGCACCAGGTCAACAAAGTATTACAATTTTGGTACATGTTTTTTTTCTTCAAATGGAAACACGCTTAACTTGTCATACTAAACAGATGTGTATACAGTTTTACACTACTGATTTTGAAAAATTCAAAAATACATATTAAGTTTACTATTATATTTGTTTATTTATCATCGGTGTCTACATGTTTTGTCATACGAAGTTGAATATAACGATTTCATAAAGCAGTCCAAACTTGTCCTTGGATCATTTCATGTTGTGTATGTCTTTTTCATATATTAACCTGACTCTATGAACATGCATATTTTAGTTGATGGGTTCAAGTATTTGAATTTGTCTCCCCTTTAAATAACTTTAAATAATGTAAAGTATATTTTGTCATGTTTTTGTATCAATTGTGTGATTTCCCACCTCAAGCAATATCAAAATGATTACATTTTTTAACTTATTGATTTCTGTGTTATTTATATATTTTTGTTTTTTGTTTAGAAATTTTTTCACGAAAGAAAATTAGTTTGCATGCTGCCTTACGAAAATGTTTATTACTTTTTCCTTTTTCTTTTCGAATATTTACGAGAGACCTTCGTTTCATACATTAGATGACACAAAAATGCGACGATGTTATGTATGCATCTAACAATAAGTAGACCACTACGAATCTATAAGGGCAAACATACCATCATGGTATACATGAAGTATGTGTAATTTGTATAACCTATTTGGTCTAGTTATTAGATAAAAAGTACAGCATTCGTTCTTTTAGTTGTAACACAGTTAATAACCATGTAATGAGAACTACTTTTTATAACCGTATGTCAGTTTGCAGATGTCCAGGAGCAAAGGAAGGAAAACAAATGACTTGCTTTCAATGAAAGACAACTTGACATCTACATCGTATTTCAGATCATTTCAAATTTGTCAGAACGGCATTTGTTGGATAGATAGGGTACAAATCAACCTGTTACTATATAAAAGGACCATCTGCCACACTCGATGACGTTAGATATTTATTTTGTAATTCATTGTCTAAAATTATAGCATCAGAAGCCGACTCCACTAACATTCTAAAAATATGCATTACAGCACATTGAATTGAGGCCTCAAATGTGAACTTGTATATGCCATTATGATGTCATTTGTATAGAAAAATGATCAAACCAACTGCGGTAAAAATGACATCAAATAATGTTTTAGTCTATCATCTACCATATACTGTTATGATCTACGTGGCATGTAAAATTAAAAGAGTGGGAGTAGGACTGGCATTTTGCGGTACAAAGAGGAAAAAGAGGAAGTACATTAACATTGAAAGTTGAAGAGATGCTTTTTCAGTATATTCATCAGTGTTGAAAAATCCAATCATTCTAATCTCAGTCTAACAAAAGATTTAGCCATATTTTAATTTAATAAAAAAAATTACAAAAATAGGAATAAAAAAATCCTTATATGTTACCTTGTGTACATGTAAATTTCTTGTTTACTGCAGTAACGATCATGACGGTCATTTGTAAGCCTCGAACCAGTTACAACATTTAGGACATATACGTGAAATCGGTCAATCACTACGGTTTGTATTCTTACTCGGGGTGTATCTACAAAGTCTGTTGATAAGGTCGTACTGAAAATTAAACGATTGAAAGTTATCCAAAAGTGGGATGTTTAAACAAAAATTGTGTTAAAACTCAGAAGGTCTGAGCAAATATTTGAAATCTGAGAAAGGGGGGTTGATAATTTGAAGAAACAGGCACGATTTTTTTTCTCATCTGTTTGTACGATTTGTAGTGATCTAAAATCGAAAGTAAATAAAGAAATACTAGAATAACATTGTCATAGATAACTCTAAAACGTTACTCAAATCTCTTAGCTTTCGTAATGCGTTAGTTTTATTCGTAAAGTGGTCGTTTTCAATGCTCGTTTTCCAAAACATGTACAGAGTGTCTGTGTTTGTTTTGTGTTCATTGCTCGTTCTCCGTTCGATAAAAAAAACTCCTCTATCCTTTTACGCGTTGCTTGCATGTTCGTTTTTATTTTATTCGCAACATAAAGTTTTTATCTGATAGATGATTCTTCTATTTTTAATTTGTTCAATGTTTGTTCGCTCAATTTGTCATAGATTCGGCGGCCCTTAAGCGATTGGTTTAACTAGTATCTCTCAAAATCAGAAATGCCACCCTTTCAAATAACTTGGTTGAGATCGTGATAGAGATCAAGGCAGGCTCAAGTTAAGCAAGACATATACGCCCTTTATATCGAGTAAATAATTACAAGTTCTAATATTAAAAGTCATTATTATCAATCTTGGCTCCTTTTAAAAGTAGCAGTGTGTGATTTGGTATGTCGCACAAACAATTTAACATCTTACTCTAAGCTTATAGAGAAAACTACTTCTATCAATTTTAATTTGCTGTGTTTTAATAACTGGTATTAAAATTGATGTAAAAATGTACCATAAACCGATATACTAAATTGCTCATATTGAGTATTGTATATTTTCAGTGACCTTAAACAGACCTTTTCCCGCAAACGCAGTATATTATATTAATTTTTCATGTAAAGTTTGAGCATTCATTTTCATTTTAAATAGGGAAATCGCTGGAAGTATATTTCGATCGGTAGTCTATAGAATACTTTAAGGATAACGACAGGAAAATAGACACACACGATATACAACATGAGATAACTAAAAAAACTAGTAGAAATTGCACATGAGGAATCTGGAATCAACTACCATACTGAGAGCATTGAATAGATTCACCGATAGGGTAAGCATCTTCTGCCTTTTCAGGAACACCCTGCTAGTTGCGCAAATTTAGACCAACAGATAGATTAAATGTATTTTAACATTCCAATGAAACTAAAGTTAAAGAAAAAAATCTCATTTTTACGATTATTTTTAGCTTTAAACTGGTAATAAATATGACTAGAGAAAGGTAATTAATGAAATAATAGAGAGATGATAGGTTGTCGATTGGTCGGTATATTACTGTAACTGAACCGATCCGTGCAACAAAAATTGCAATCGGTCATCGATCCGTCAAACCGATCGGTTGAACCGGTGATCGCATTACGTGACCACAGAGCGATCAATATATTTTACGGTTTCCGTTGTCTTCTTTGTCAATTTTACACATATTTACATAATGCAATAGATTTAAATATAATTGTGTACTTTTACTTTACATAAGTTCTATTTTTAACAGATTATTCGTCATTTTACATAACAAAACTGCAATCAGATCGGTCACCGGTCATCGGTTATCGATCCGTCAGCGATCAATCAGTCAGTGGTCATTTATCCGACAAACCGTTGCGCGGATCGGTTCAAGGACTGTATTTGTCTCAATTCGTCGCTTTTGTTGTCGGAAATGATGATGGTATCTTTGATCTGTGTTGAAAGTCCTATTGGTTTTATATATTGTTGGTTGGAATCTAAATTTGTTTTTTCAACACTCTCCATGACAAAACAAAACAAGACACGCATACAAACAGAAACTTGATACCCTACAAATATTCCGCAATACAGGTCAACACTTTTTAAATAAAAGGTGAGACCTACAAGAATGCAATATGGAGAAAGTTTTTGAAAAGTTTTTTTATTAAGAAATATTTAAATAGATAATAGACATAACATTCGAACGGTCAACCATAAATTGTCAATAGAATCTGAAAAATGGCAAACTGTGGCACGGGAAGACAGCAAATGCATATTATGCAAAGGCGATATTGATAACGAACTCCACTATCTCTTTTTATGCTCATATTTTGATAATGAGAGAAACTCATTTATAAAGGAGAAATTAAGAGACAGACCAAACATTATCAGGTTTAATTAATTAATTAATAATAGAAACATTTCCGATTTAAACAATCTCTGCAAATTTATGCGTATTTTTTTAATTCAAACATGTAATCTCCTTGGACAGTTGTTAACTTAACTGTTTTATACTTATATGTTAAATGCAGGTACCTCTGTTTTACCTTCGTATTTGTTTTTTTTTATATTTTCATAAATTTCTATGTTTATATTCTCTGTACCATTTTATTTTGGTAAAAAAGAGTAAACTCTGGTATTTTTATTGAACACACAATGGGTGTTTATAAAAAAATATGATGGAGAAGTTCTCAAATAACGATGTTTAAGGTTGTATATCTGGGGTAAGGTAGATTATCCAAAATGTCGCGTTTTCGTTGTTCATTTTGCCATGGAAACCGATGCCACATCATCGTGCCAGATTACGAACTTTACAATGTTGATGTTTATGATTTCATCAAAACCGCTTACAGATCAGTACAGAAATATAATATGCAATCTTTATTAGAAATGTAAGTATGCCATCTGTCCATAAACCTCAGTTACTCTTATTCCTTCTATAAAGTAGTAAACCGAATAGGTGAAATATGTTTGGAAGCGGCAGCAGACGACCACATCGATTGTAAAGTCAGACACCGAAACTGGCCAAATTTGCTATGCATTTAAGTATGTTTTAATTCATATAAAATGAAAAATACATACATTTAAATTCCGGATTATTCAATATTTGACCTGAATATTTTTCTCAGAATAGTAAGAACAAGTACCAAATTTATACTTTCTTCGGACATCGTAACAAATTACCTTTTAAATTTCACTATACAAACCGGCTTAGTGACGTCATGGCTCAATCGATCTTGTTTAAACCTGACTAATACTGTCTATTTACAATTAAGTTTTCGAATTTAAGGTTATGGATGTATTTAAAAAAAAAAGCTTTTATTTCCTGTATTGCACTTGAAAGAATTTCTCAGTGGTCATTATTTTCAACTTATATTTTCCTACACCTATGGTTCTAATACTAGTCAACTCTTACAGCACGTGAACAGAATAAAAGAACTTACAATATTACTGTAAGTAGTATTTATATATTCATTTTGACGAAAAATATTTCTTTTAGTATCAGATTTGAATGACGAAATGGCAAAGTCAAAAGAAAAAAGGCAATTTTCTCACAAGCCACCATCCAAGCTTGTGAAAGAGAAAGACTGTCCGTAAGCGATGGGGTTATTTAAAATATATTGAACGGGTATTTCGTATCAGTCATTCAGGTCAGGTCAGAGTGACAAGTTTTTGAAGTGACGAAAGGCTCTGCACTAAGTAAAAACTGTAAGATGACATCAATCAGCTGTTTTGGTGATTTTTATAAATTGGATCATTTGGCTGATAACAGTTGATTAATGACAATTTTTAGTGTTACTAAATTGTATTTAATTATGAATATAAACTTACCTTAGTTTTTCATTGTGTAATTGTGAGTGAAATTCCAATTCAACATCTTTTATACAGTATAATATTCACACATATTCAATACTCAATCTCAAATTCCATATCAAAATAATCACATCGTAACATCCTGTAATTTGACAATATTGTTTATATATAAGCACAGAATATAGGTATCTTAAATCACATGAAGATTACCAGTGTACATGGGTGAATTACAGTTGAATGCTGTTAATAAAGGAACATTATTGCTGAAAAGTTGAATAAACCAAAAATATAATATTTAAGTTGATAATGCTTAATTTTTAATCCCTTAAAATACAGTTGGAAAATGCTACTTTTTTGTCACTCGTAGTTATATGTATACTATCTTAATTTGTTAATTTATAATATAATCAAGTGAGTGCAGATAAATGCGTGAAAGAATCTTTTAGAATAAAAGACACCAGACAAAGTTTTATCTGTTTTCTCTAAGCAGTACATTTCGGCAAAACATTGATTGTACAGGTAAATCCACACATTTTTTGTACACATTTCGGACCGATAACAAGCCAACCGGGAATGTCCTATGGTGACTCCTCGTTGTATAATTCACGTTATAATAATGATTATATTGATTTTAAAAAGTCTGGAAATTGAGATTCACAAACAGTCACGTTACACTACCGCTAATGAAGGTGCAGTTTGGGTCATTGGCAATTCTTAACCGCTCAATCCTCTAAAACTCGCATTACAATATTCTAATGTTATAGTCTTGCAACTTTTAATGAATAATAACACATTTGCCTAATGTAAGGTCTCCATATCTTTTATAAAATCGTATCCAAAAATTATTAATTAAACGTGCAAAAAAAAAAAAGAAAAAAGAAATGGAACGATATCTTCAATACTCGATAAAGTCAGGACATTGGAAAACTGATAATCGATAAAAGCAAAAGGAGTGTTCTTCCCTTCAGACACTATACTAAAAAATAAAACCAAAACAAAGTGTGTTTATTTTCGTGTGTTTATTGGCGGACGAACTGCCAAACAGAGGAATTAACTTGTGCCTCGATCAGGAGTCATGCACATATAACATGAGAAGTTACAGATTTTACATTGTGTAATGGTATGTTTTAAGAATAAACGTGTCCATATTCCTATCCCAGATAAACCGTTATGTTAGATTACGATTCATGTTGTAAACTTATTTGTATATCGTGCGTATTCGACCATCTTTAGTCCCAAAATAACGTATTGCAGACATTTTCCCACATGCCAGGCAACCATATTGGCATAAGGGGTAATTGATCCAAAAGTACACTGGGATAATAGTGACGAACGTCTTAATGAACCACCCGTACAGATAGAATAGTTTACGGAAATTGAAAACCACTGACTTTTTACGGCTCTACCATACATCCGGAAAACGGATTCATCATATATGTAATACAAATGCAGAACTTCAGCATAATTGAAATATAATTACATACATATGTATATCATTTTCTATGCGATTTCTAATTACTTGTGATAACTCAGTGGTCTACTTGAATTATCTCTTTTTTCATTTTGTTTTATATAGAAAAATAAAAACATTACGATTTAGTACCTTCATATTTTTGTTGACACCATAGATATTCGACTTATAGGTAATTCTTTCAAGGTTCAATATACTCACAGGTCACATCTCCCTTGTGATTCTGTTGGTGTGGAAAATAACTTGGACTCGGAGTGTTCATATCACAATTCATACGTTATGCCAAAGCTTGCCGAACCTACGCAGATTTTTTGTATCGGGCTAGAATTCTAACACATTGTTACTGGAACAAGATTATGTTACTACAAGATTGAAGTCAATACTACAGAAGTTTTATGGTCGTCATCATGATCTCGTGGATCGTTATGTTGTATCTATCCATGCCATTTGTTTTTGTTACCTTGCATGTATGATTTTAGTTGCTTTACGTTCTTTATTCCGTATGTCCGTTTTCCATGTCTGGTTTTTGTCCATGTATTACATTATTTTGATTACTGATATAAGTTTGGTTCCCTTGATTATTCTTTCCAACTAAGGACTGCTGAATGGGACATTTTCACTATAAATCCTATCATTCAATATTTGCATGTTACTTATAAAGACAGGTAAAATAAGAATGATATATAAATGGTGATTTGAATTTAAGTTTTCAAAATAAATTTAAACACTATCTTATTTGCGCTATTCATTTAACTGACACCCTAGTTTACGATCAATATTTCATTGTACAGTGAAAACTCTGGTATCTGATCTGCATTTCTGACGACACCATTTCAGATATTCTACATGTTAACATTATTTACAGGCTGATTTAAAATAAAAACATGAATTTCATTTGTAAAGGAGATATCATTATTTGTGAATGCTATACACAACGTTTGAGTAAAGACAATACATTTATAATATTAAAGGGTATCCGCAAATTCTTAAAAAAAACACATGTATCTTCAAATGACATTTAAAGACTTGAACATACATTCAAATCACATTTCGGTACAACAGTATGATAAGAAAAGCATGTGATAAGTTTCTCGCTTACTTGTGACGGAAGATCCAGCCTCATCTTTATGACCAATCAATGTATTAGGTCACGATAAACTTTAAGGTGATATATTTGAAATGTGTTCTACCGGGTACTGTGAAACAAAAAGGTGAATGTTACAACAACGAAATTAAAGCTGTTGGTTTTTTTTTATTATTTAAAACTAATGCGAACATGTACTAAAGCTAAACCAAGACATCAAAATGAAAGCAAGACATGGTCTAGATATCGAAATAGTTGAGGACTCATCCTAAATGATAGGAGTTTTTCAAAATTAAATTTTACAAATTAAAATTAAATGTTAAGTGGAACACAACTCCAAAAAAACGAGTTCTTGCTTAGGAACACACGTTTTTAATAAGAAAAAACCTCTTGTTTCGGAAATGAGAAATTTCGGAACCTCTTTAGGTCTGACCAGATACAAACACAAACGACAAATGAAAACAGGCTAAAACCTCAACTTCATATACATGTATGTACCTACTACTCAAAACCAACATTATTTCTTAAGACAGATTAATTGAATCTATGTGCGTAGAAATGGTTTAAGTGAATCTTGAATGTAATTTTGTAACTTCTCATCTCAAGTCGACTTACGCCCGACATGTATTCAAATGAGGATATGACTTTTAATTCCCCATTCTCTCCTTACTATAATGAAAACTTATTAAAACACATAATCTCTGTTTCAAAATTTAATCTACGGAGTATATAGAAGTAAATAAGAACTATTCGTTCTACATCGTGAATGTTTTACATGGTGTATGTATAAATAAATGTATTATAATCACGGACGTAAAATAACAGGACATCAAAATAGCTTTATTATACAGACGTATAGAACAGAAGCGACGCGAGTGTACTAAGCTATGACTAAGCGGCGATGCCGGTGAAATATATATTCTCAAACCATAAACAGAACATGACGGATTTAGTTGATCCAATATGGCAAACAATTAATGTCAAAATCACCTATTAATAATATTTGCTATTTGCAGTACTAGAATATACTTTTCGAACATTTGATATTCCTTCCAAAATATAGTTGTCACATTTCAAACCCTTAAATATACTATAACGCAATTGGTATAGAGAAAAAAAAAACATGTGGAGGTAAACTATGAATGTACGCGCCAATTTTGAGTATAATATAAATCATGCAGATCAATGGTGAGGTCAAAACCTCAATTGAAAATATATAAATGCCAACATTTTTCTGTTGTATTGTGTTTGGCCTGATTTAAACATTCATTGGTAAAGAGATAAATGTTAATTGCATTTATTTAGTGTATTAATTTTGTTCTTTTTTTTTAATTTTTAATTTCTTTAATTTTTGCCAATCTCTATTGTGTCCTCTAATATTTAAAGGTCTGATCTGATATATTAAATTTTAATTAGCATTTAGTTACTTTGTCGAACTAAGAAGCTATATCATATTGCTTTAGACACGAACATATATATCTAGTTCGGTTTAAAAGTCGTGTATTGTGTAGATCAAGACAATGTTATCGAAATAGGTTAAATAATGGATAAGGTACTGAACATTCGGGTTATTACGCAGATATAAAGCATAAAAATTATGTTATGGGAAAACGTTTTGTAGAATGGGTTTGTAAGGGAACGTTAAAAAATATCTAGTTACCAAATATTGTTTTTTGATAAATCTTTGGTAAAAATTAAGAGTGCATTCGAGAGTTTACTCATTGATGATGATAAGACAACAACTAATCGTACAGAACAGGTAACAATAATTTAGCACTAAAAAATAATGCAATGCAATGAGGAGGAAAAGTCAGAAATGAATTATATTCAAGTGACATTGTAACAATCATGTGGGTAACTGCGACACATATATTTCAATATAAATTCTAAAAATTGACATTTTGGTAACTACTGGTAAGTAGGACACATATATTTCAGACAAAATTCTTTAGATATTACATATTCTTGCAAAGTATGTGAGTGCAAGAAATTCAATTTCCATAACGGTCTAAAATTATAGAATAAAATGATATTTTCTTTTAATATGAATTTCATGTCGGTAACTACGACACGTGTATATCTCAATCAAAAATCAAAGTCATGAAAAAATGATATATTTTTGCTAAATCTTTTAATTCGTTTAATTTCCATGAGAGTCTTAAGTTATTGTATAAAATGTTACAATGATGAATATCAGTTCATTGTATCATAACGGTCACTTAGACACATATATTTTCTTGTATGATTGCTGCACTTTTGATTTTCATAGAGGTATTAAAATATTCAGTAAAAATGTAAAAATATATCATTATTCATGTCATGCGTAGCGCATAAATTTCGGTCAAAATTCTTAAAAGTGACCTATTATTTAATTACGTGCAAGTATTCAAGGAAAAGTATTTCCTATCTAATGACTGTCAAAATCTGTCAGGAACTATTCTAATCCAGGTTATTCAGAAGTGAATTCAATTTCTGTGATTGGCTAGAAAAAGCTATCCAGAATGACGTCAAACAGAATAGTTTTATTAGTATCTAGAACATTCCTGGCAAAGAGTGTCACGATCCATGCAAGATTATTACAGATGACAGATTATTAAATATCCCGACAAGGTTTGTCGCGGGTCAGGACAGTTTCTGACAGTTTAGAACTGATCTATGACAACAATTCCTGAAATATTCGAAGAGTGGTTATACATGATCGCAACTGTATTATCAGAGTGGGTTTCGAATACACCCAACTATTTTCTCTTCAGTAAAGGTGATGTATTTCAGTTTGGTCGCTACTTACAAATACTTTCAGGGAACGGTCAAAACCCCGACAAATTTCTTTTTTACACACTGATCCGTGACCATAGAGGACAACCATTCAAACAGCCACCCTTCCTTTTTTAAGAGTGCCCATAGAGGGATCAACACTAGATCCTTTTCATATACCAAGTATAAAAAAGTATTAAAAATTCAGTTATTTACAGAACACTTTATATATTTGTAGAATTGAACTCTGAATTAAAAGACAGGTTTTTTTTATATTTTCTTCACAATTCTGTTGTCGATGAAACAGCAAAGATTAACAGGAGTAAAGAAGTTTCGGATTCATTTCTTTTTTAGGTGTTGGATGTATTGCTTAGTAATAAAGGCTACAGCTTAGTGTTGCAAATTACCTTCATGTTCATCTATTTAAATCACTAATTTATTTTTTATTTTCATGCTCCCAGTTTTTAGTGGAGTCCGAGTTACTCATTTACTTTTGTTACTTTGTATGTATGATTTTAGTTACTTCATGTTCTTTGTTGTGTATGTCTGTTTTCCATGTCTGGTCTTTGTCCCTGGATTACATTCTGTTGATTACCGCTATAACCTTGGTTCCCTTGATTACTCTTTTAAATCATTTTAGTATACTGAATTACAATATGATACATTTTTTATTATTATATCACAATGTCTGACGCTTCACATTAACACTATACATCATGCAGATTATTTAAATTGAAACAAAAGATGATACTCCCTCCTCCCCCACAAAAAACAAAAACAAAAACAAAATACAAAAAAAAAACCCCAAAAAGCAAGGGGTTATACATAACAACATTTAAACAAATATTTGTTCGTATTTTGTACATAAAAGTGTTTTGGAATCTAAAGGGGTTAAGTGCTCACATTTACTATCATCGTTCTATATTCATCGAGCCACAGTCGAAGCTAGTGTAAAGTACAAAACGTCAATATTAGAATAGTTTTATCTGTTTTAATAAAGTTCTGTGTTTCCCTTACAAATCTGTGATTGTGAGGCTACATATCGAAACCTTTCATATGTTTTCTTCCTTTAATTGCAAAATTTAAGCAAGTTAGTGATGAAAGTATGATAATGTCTAATTAAATATGCATATCTGTGACACATGTCAAAATCGTCCCTATCTAAGGTTACCATTACCTTGCTCATTTTCAATACACATTCCCTCTGATTACCCAATGTGTATCTAGAAAAAAAAACATTGATGGTAGCAACGCAGCAGATCGCTTTTTGATACAAGAATTTTTTCTAGATACATTTATGTACACAGGTGTGTTTGTAGTCATAATAGTCACTTAGTATAATAGTATAATTATTCCTCCACAACAAGTTTTTCCCACGATTCCTCTTCTTCTAAAAGAAATGACAAATTAAAGTATATAAATATATAATAACATCGAGGAAACGTTTATCTTTATATGGTCAGTAGATATAATGGTTATAATGTAGGGTACATTTATAAATACTGCAAAAATATATTTGTACCCATTTTGCAATAATTTTGCTAAGCAATATAGCATGACATGAATAACAAAAAGACATAATTGTACGCATTATGATACAAAAATAAACATCACCAAAAACAAAAACATAAATCAAACAAACAAACAAATAAATAAAAACAACTTTGGGGAATAACGTTCCTCTGTTTGTCGTATATATACATGTATATATGTCATATGTTCCTATATGTTACAAGTGCAATAAGTCATAGTATGAATTACTGTCCAGAAATAGAACCTAGTAAAATATGAATGTGCAATTATTCTAAATTTGCATTCAGTTGGATTATGGCGTTTTATTAATTGCATATGAAAATGAAATATACGCTTACTGCTCGGTATTGCTGCAACAGAAAAATCAAGATAAAACTACTTTAACTGCATGCAAACATATATATATATATATATGTTTATTTCATCATACAACTGTATTTCAGCTGTGTTATTGATATCATAACATTTTAGATATTGTAAGAGCATCGGCCGTCTACATTTTCTAAGGAATAAAGGAAATGTTGAAATAATAATTTGACGTAAAGTTTACGTTTCATATTCAAACGTATCATAAAAAATAAAAATTCCACAATTAAATATTGAATTTTTGCTTTTTAGCCACTATAGTCATACACAGTTAGATTAAAGTTAACTGCCCAAATATATTTGTATTTGCATATTGTACATACGACCCTAATATTATCATATTGTACATACGACCCTAATACTATCATATTGTACATACAACAATAATACTATCATATTGTACATACGACCCTAATACTATCATATTGTACATACGACACAAATACTATCATATTGATATAAGTTATATTCACAAAAGTCGTTCAAATTCCCACTACCGTTGCTTTTCTATGTTTTTGAGCACTTGTCTTATTGGCAGAACGATAAAACTGGCTTAAACATAAGTCAGCATATGATATTTCCACACAACAGAAATAAAAACAAGGATTTGCGTTCTGATTTCCATAAAAAATCGAAACGAGGGAGTCAGAAACTTACTTCTTTCAATGAGTGGAATGAATAAAACTTGAAGAAGACAATATCCATAATAACGAAATACAATAATTATTTAAGTTCTATCGACATATGATAAAATGACATAATAATATCAAAATACCAATATATTAAACACAGATACTTCGGAACATCTTCTTTCATATTTCTACATTGTACGAAGTAAAAAAACAAATTACATGTGTATCTTTTCTTTGCATGTGTTTGTAAAATCTCCATCTTTTGCTCGTCCTACTCAATGATTTATGACGCAGGAATGTCATGTACATAAAAAAGGTATTTTAATAAGAATGAAAAATGATCAATCTTTTACAGCATACTTGTCTTTGTCTTACTATACTATTTTACGTTTTTCAACAGACGAATATATGATCAATGTTTACAATGTAAGCTTTATGTTAAAAGATTCTAGAACTTCAGTAATTGGCGTAGCAATACACCCTCTCCGATCCGCATGAACGCCAATCAACATCCCTATGCATCCACTTTTTGGGTGAGTGGCATAAATGCATGCTCCAGAATCTCCAGGTTTAGAAGGGATATTTGTGATATGAAGTTGACCAAACATTCTTCTACTTGTCCTACAGACCATTTGTCTGTCTTCACAGCGTCGCAAGAAATGATCATGAATATGGACATTGTTTATGATTGCTGAGTAATTTATTCTTGTTTGAAGACAGGTCGCTCTTCCAAGGATTGATTCATAAGATTCATTGCTGTTCTGTTCTATGTTAAAATATTCTGCAACTACATCACAAACGGCATTTTTAAAAATCGTGGAGGGGTCGATATGCTGGCAGATTTTATCAAATGTTTGAGAAATGTTTTGATTACTTGCAATGCCAACGACACCTTGTAAATTTTCAATCAATTGCACGACCATGTCTTTTATATTGTCCCTGACACAAGGAATACTACGAGATATGTATGATTCCAAGTTTTGACATAGCGTCTCCTTAAGCGTTCTATCATGATCAAAATCATTTCCACTTTGATTCTTTTGTCTTAAATATTCAGACACTACGTCACAAACTATGTTTTTGAAGGAAATAAAAGGATTATATTCTTTGCCAAGGGTATCAAAGATTGCAGCGATCTGTGAATTTGTTGGAGGATTTCCATTGTGTATGTAACGAATTATTTGTTCTGCCGTCAACTTTATATCATTCTGCATTATATTCCAAAAGCTATCAGATATGTATTCTAAGAAAATTGTGTCAAAGTCTTGTCTTGGTTCTTTTAAATCGGAATCTTCTGACAACATCCCCGACACTGCTCCAACACAGATTGTTTTCACCGTAGGTTTAGGTTCTTGGTAACACAGTCTTTTGTAATCAATACAACTGTCGTTTAAGTATGGTGACTTCATTCCTGTAAAATAGACAAATATAAATATACTCGGGAGAAGACCCTTAATCTTATTATGAAAAATATTTAGCCATAAAAATATTGCTATTAGTCCAAAACAAAAGGTGTACTATTATTGTGAATTTTTAACTTTGTTTGAGGACACCATATATATTTTGTGGTTTCGAATAAAATAAATAAATAAATAAATCAAAACCAACGTTTAAAATGATCTTTCGTTCATTAACAAGAACATTTTCACCCATGACAATAGTTAGTTTTCCATATAGATTGTAACAAATATATTGTTATCACAAAGGTGCATTTTTTTTTATTTCAATGCCTCTAATTGTTTTGAATTTCTGTATCTCAATAGTAAAAAAAAGATCCACATTCTGCATCAGTTGGCTCAGATATTACATGCTGTTTACACGATTGTACTTATTGAAACATGAGAACTAGTTCGCAAATGTTAATTAATATATACATGTATTTATAATCATATTAACTCATCAAAATTAGTCATTTTAAAACAAGTTGAGCCCCGACAGTATTTTAGTGGAATAATTCGACTATTAAACGTTTTATGCATAAAAGAATCTCTACTATACGAACGAATGTACATATTTGAGACGTAAAAGTTGTATTGCTTTTTCCATCATTCGTTTGGTCTTTATTGAACAAATATCCGATCTCATTGTAGGCGTACCCATCAGACCGTATACTGGGTCATAGAAAAGTGATACATAATCTTCAAAACATAGTCATTGAGTTATTACTGTGCATTATACCTATGGGGCAAAAAGTACAATTTGTAGTATTGTAGGATCAAAGCAGATGATTGTTCGCAATCGTTCCTTTTCTATCTGCAACAACATCCAAAAAAAAAAAAACAGATTGTGCCAAAACGCAAACGTTGAGCATGCAAAGCAATGTGTAGCATTTTTATATTGACATGTAGTGAACAATTTATAACTGATAGTTTCCTGCATAGATAATGTGTTGATATGAAGCTATAGTTAATTGTGTATGGTTTGTTTTGTATCCACTTTAAGTTTCAGGTTGTGGAATTACCTGAATAAACGACAATTACATTTGATTGTAATATGCTTTTTTAAAAGTAAAAATGCCAGTCACGGATACAAAACACTATTTTTCATAATTTGAAACCACTTTTGTATGTTATTAAAAATACATTATTCTTTATTTAGCATGGCTTGTTAAGTTTAATCTCTCTAAGTATCAAGCAGTACGTGAAACATGGTACGGAAAACCCCACCATGCGGAAGTTTAAATTGACTATTTGCACCATTAGAACCAAGGGAATGGGCATGTTTTTTTCCATATCACTTTGTTAAATTGAGTCATATTTTCATTGGAATGCACTAAACAATGAACAATACAAAGGCAGATACCTCTGTCAAAAACCTCATTTATTAAACATTAAATTAAAACATTTCTGAGGAAATCCAATTACGCAGAGATCAAATAATAGTCTTCTTAAATGGAGGATGCATCCATGAGAGAAATAATATTATCAGATCGTTGAGTTTTTGACATACAATGTATATAATGACGATTTTTACCATTTTGCCTGATTCCTACGCATCTGTTGTATCTTAATTGGTTCGTTGTTGTAACAAAATGTAGTCATTATGTAATTATTATCTTCTAAACGTAAATAGGTTATATCTGTTGAGTGAACTTATCTTGCGTACTCTTTTTGATAGAAAAAAACTAGCTTATGAATGATTTCTACACTTACCAAGACGATGGAAATCGTACTTTGCATCCAAATTACAGGTGTCAGAAACGTAGTCATTCGGATGAAACGTAGTAAGGTTTTCCTCCAACCTTACTACAGCTGCATCGACACTCGTTTTGTAATTAGAATCGGTCCTGAAGCAAACATCACGGATTTTTCCACTTCGAAACCGTACTTCCTTTTCCCCAAAAGTAAAAGGACATATGATATCAACAAACATATCCTCCAAGTGGTTGATACCCATATCAGGAAAAGCTAGCTTTTCTGTACTCAAAATTGCATGTGCACAAGTGAGATAGGTAGTATCTCCCATTATTTTCACAAAACCACCTAGAGTACCTTTCATAGAGTCTCCTCCAACAGTACTGCCTACTTTGATATTAGCACATAATTCATGGCTACCTTCTATGACATCGACAGGAAGTCCCTCATAGTGACGTGGAAAGTGACTTTCTCCGACGGGAACGAAGCCTTTCAGTCGAGAATATAAATGCAGGCATCTCGTTTTCTCAATCGTCCATTCTTTTCGTGTTCCAAATCCCTTGGATTTGTAAGAGGATGGTGAAATCATAGTTAATTTTGAATGGCTATCAAAGAGTTTCTCAGCTGCCTTAGTATCTACACAAGTGTTAGATGGAAAATGAAGTTTTCCTTCATTTGATTGTATTTTGTCATGAATTGCCTCACTCTCTTTGCTTTTAATTGCAGAAACATGCTTAATTGAAATCCCATGGAATGTGTTCATACTATCCGGAATTTTTCTGCTATTGGCATGCTCAACTATTACTCGAACATCAGAAGAACACATGGACTTTTGTGTTTCAATTGCTGTACATTTGCATATGAATGCGGGCCAAATATCAACTAGATCTCTAAGAAAATCTTTGTTCATTCTGTAAAACTGTCTAGTTATAAACCATGCAATGACTTTGCAACAATCTGTTGCGCCTTTGTCAATACTATGTTTAATTATTTGATGAAATAAGGTCGCATGGACTCTGTGGTCTACACTATAGAGAATAAACCGACAAAGCATTGCTTGTTTCATTTCCACAACAGATTTCAATAATTGATAAATGTCAAGGTTCGTAGATTTTATACAATCTATCACACTTCCAAAGAGAGATATTAATTCAAATTCTTCTCCTTCAAAGTTCTGCAATGTTGACTGGATGTCAATCTCTACAAAGAGATATTTTTGATATGAATATGAAAGTGTAATTGCATGACTGAAATAAATTCTGAGTAATACGTATCTCTTATGTCGTAATTGCAAATGGTTTAAGGGTGTTTAAAAGTTCATCTCCCTATTGAAAGAGTGATCAAGGGAACCAAGGTTATAGAGTAATCAAAAGAATGTAATCCAGGGACAAAAACCAGACATGGAAAACAGACATACACAACAAAGAACATAAAGTAATTAAAATCATACATACAAAGTAACAAAAGTAAATGAGCAACTCGGACTCCACTAAAAACAGGGAGCATGGACCAAGTGCACCGGTAGGGTAAGCGTCCTCTGCTTTTCTAGAAACACCCGCCGAGTTGCTCATAAAAAGTCGTCCGGGATAGACAAACGAGGAAAGGAAAACTATGACCCGTTGAATAAATCAGTTTTCATGGTGCTGATGGATACATCATAACGATCCACGAATTCATGATGACGACCATAAAACTTCTGTAGTGATGACTTCAATCTAGTAGCAACATAACCCTGTTCCAGAAGCCTATTTGTTTATCTACGTAGTTTCGGCAAGCTCTGGCGTAACGTATGAGTTGTGATATGAACACTCCATACGCAGGAGCCGAAGAGATGTTGCCACAGATGAAAGGAAAGTTGACAATTCTAAATGAAAAGTAATCACGTTTGTCGTAAAGTTTGGTCAATAGTTTTCCTTTACCATCGATTTCTTAGTGTAGGTCAAGATATGAGGTTAACTTCACAGTGTCTGTAGTATCCTTTATCTCAAGTTCTTTTGGGTAGATGCGATGTATCAAATCCCCGAAATTAGGACTGTTTAAAGATAATACGTCATCTATATAGCGGAAACTGATATTGAGGGATTTAGCCAAACAATATTCTTTCTTTCTGATCAAATAAACTATAACGTCAGCCTCATAAGAGTGAAGAAATAGGTCAGCAAGTAAAGGAGCACAGTTTATTCCCATTGGAATGCCGACCGTTTGTTGAAAAACACGTCCACCTCACTGGACAAATATGTTGTCGATTAAAAATTTCAGCATTTTGTAAACATCTTCCTCTGTATATTTGGAAGATGATTTGGAATTATTTCTTACAAAGTATGAGGAAAGTTTACCAAGAACTATATATTTGTATCCAGTTGTACCATCTTTTTTGGAAAAAGCAACGATGTATAATGTTTTTATGTCGGGATTTTAACCGATTATGGGGAATAGAAGTATACAGTGTTGGAAAAAATCATAGATTTTGATGCTATTATATTCAGATAATAGTGTTGAACTGATTGTCTCCAAAAGATATTTCGAATTTGTCAGGATCCACATTGAATTAATACCACTACGGGAATAACAAGTGTTGTGGTAGGACTGCAGACCCTCTTTGACAGTTGTGAGTATATTGACCTACTTAAAACTTTCATTCGTTTCAAAATTAAAGACCTCACGGCCTTTAACCACTATGACAGAGAATCAATGTCTTCTTGTTCTCGTTTTATCCATTTTCTTGCATAGTCCTCGACGGCATCCATAAGAACTTTAATATTATAATTCCAATTTATGGAGCGTGGTTCACGGTACTTGGGACCTTTAGAGAGGATATTACGCAGAGATTCGTTTTCGATAATGGTGAAATCTCCGGTAACGACGTGACCAGAAGGACCATATTTGAATGGAGAGGTTTTGCAAGAACAGTCAGGTGGTTTAGCCTTGAAGTTCTCAATCTCGAGGTTCTGCAATAGCCTTTTATAATTGAAAATTTTGGATGCAATGGATGAAGTATAGGAATATGAAATAATTGGTATGGATTTGTCTTTGAAATATGGGGGACTTTTGTTGGTAACGTTTTTGTGATGGAGGATGTTAGCCAAATTAATTGCATCTATACCTTTGTTGACAAACGGTAGTGGAAGAAATGATCGTTTTTCTTCATCTTGACTTTTCACAGAAACTGGTTAAAAGAGTCTTTAGAAACCAATATCTAAAATGATGGCAACAAGTCTGTATAATGATGAGGTGGGGTCAGAAACAGGGGTGTCAAGACTTGTTTTGTAAAGGGAGTGAAGTAGAGTGAGGGGTATAGAATGAAGTTTGGTTCTAATGTGATGAAGTCCAAGAGGTTTTTATATGAAAGGAAGGAGATCATCTATGGAGACATCATGTAACTTAGGTGAGGTATAGTGGCGATGGCCATGACTACTTTCCCGTCTTGGATTTTTGTCAAACAAATTAATCACATTCATGCTATTGTTGTATTGGCTTGAAAGGTTTCCTATACTTTTGATGTTGTCATTGCATCCGTAAGGTATTGCAGTACCTGGTATGCGTATCCAGTACTCCTCTCTTTCCCAACGATAGTTTTTACTTAGAACGGGACTGTTCGTAGGATGGTATTTTTTTTCTAAAATACGAACTTTCATGGAGAGGATTGAATGATCTTGTTGATTAAAGTGTTATTAAACTGTCGGGAAGTTGGTGGTTAATTCCCGAACGATGACCGCACAATCTTTTATTTAATCGTTCTTCCGACATATATTTAACCACATAAGTTGCATTCTAATCCATATATTAAGTTTGTTGATTTGCAACTTATGTCATCGTGACTTCCTGTATGGAAGGTTTTGTTTCTAAAGGAACTGGAGAAGTAAGGGTCGGTTATAAGAATGTTGCATGTTTTGCAATTTTTAATAGAACATTTTGATATGGTACAATGTGGTTCGTCATCGTTGTAGTCAAATATATAACATATTGTTGAGAGTCTGATAATTAATCCTTTGGTTTAAATACTGCATGTAAATTGTCATTTGTCTAATTATTTACAAGCGTGGCATTATTTAGACTATAGGGCATTGATATTTTATTGGTGATTATATAGCCTTAAGTATTTGTCGATGGATAAAATACACCAATCAAAATTCTATAACAAGTTAGATCATGCCTGATATTTTTAGTAAACAGATTTTCCTACTTTTTCTCAAAGGTGACATTGATTGAACATAGTTTTAATGTAAAAAAAGCATAGGTTTCAAAATTGATTTTGAGAAAATTTAGACTAGAAAGAGGCAATATTTTATCATATTTTGAATGCATTCTCTAATGAATTTTCACTATTTCCCTAATTATAAAAAAAACTTGGTAGAATGTTTTATATAACTTACTTAAATAATATATTTTAGTATTTTATAAAAGAATTTGAGGTTGACTGACTTTTTTTTGTTCCTCTTTGTTTATTTTTTTTAAATACACAGAGAAATTTCCATTCAATTTCCATTTGATATTTTCTCCTTATTGTCTCCCCTTGACAAATGCTTTTTTCAATTAGTGTTTGTAATTTAATTATACAAATTTCTTTCTTCAAAAGAAACCTTTTAAAAATGATTTAAACATTTTATTTTTACATTATTAAACACTGCACGTATAAGTAAATTGAAAATATATTCGACTTTACGATTTTGCAAGATGACAGAAATGAATGCACCGTGTAATATATTTTCATGAACTTATTGAAATAATTAAATAATAATTACTTTTTTAGAAAAAAACTACATAGCAGATGTTCCCAGGGTAAGGACAACTACCCATGGAGCGCACCCTTTCAGATATGGAGGAGCCAAACTCTGGAACGAACTGTCGAATAAGATGAGGGAAGAAATGCCCTTGGGTCAGTTAAAAAATTTGGTTGGTAATTGGGAGGGCAGTTCGTGTCAGGGTTCCTCCTGCAGATCTCAGTGAGTTGTAGATCATTTATTTATTTATCTTGTATACTCTGGCTTTTATATTTTGATGCGTAACGTTTTTGTTTGTGTTGTAAATGCTTGAATTACTTTTACATGTTTTAGCGCTTTATATTTAAACTATTGCATGAATGTTAGTTTATCTGCATTTTATGTTTGTTTTATATGCTTTAATTTTGCTTACAAATTGCTGTGCTTTGCATCATGTGCTTACTGTTTTATGTGTTTTAAGTATTGTGCTTGTCATATATGTATGTCGGATAAAAGCTCTACAGAGCTTTTGTTGTATTGTATGTAAAACAGACTTCAAATTAATCTTTATTTTATGCTTTATGTAATATGTATAATCTACCCTAACAAAAAGTAGTACATTAATGAACCGGAACGTCTTATCTTAAATTTAGGCGGTAACTTATAGGATGCACCAGTAATCCAGAGTACAATAATAAGTGCAACAGAACATGTTTTCTCTGTGTTCCTATTTACAGGATGTACACAAATGATTATGAAATATTCCGCTATATAAATAAAAGGAAAACTATAATTTGTCAAAAAAAAAAGATTTTAGTTTTGTATCAGGGTTATAAGGAAATGATTCTCGAAAGGCCACTTACCAAATTCTTTTTCAGATATCAATCCGTGGTTGAAAAAGTCATCCTTTTAAACAATGAGTAATGATTGATTTTTTTGTAAGTTATTCGTTGTACTGATATGACCACTGTTATGTAAATTCCATTTAGTCACATCCACTATATTTATGGCGAATTGGAAGAGGGTGGTTTGGCACGAGGTAAAACCTAGACTTATCTCAAAATGTTGTTTGAAATACCCGACCAGTGAAGACCTTTGTGGTACCAGCTATACCGTGATGTAATATATATTTTGACAGATATATTTTGGGGTTGACTTGATTATGGATCGGATAAATGGCCAGTAATTTGATGTTAGCCTTATTCACTTATTTGTCGGATTTAATATAATAAAGGTAGAAATGGTGAAACAGACATTTCACCATATATTGTCTACCGCCAATAAATACAATCTGTCAGTTTATTTATCAAAATAAATTGTCAATGTTACCAAGACTTAATACCGTTTATATTATTTTTAATAATTGTGTGTCATCATTGGTCAATCGTTTGAGTTACATCAATTGCAGTTGCAATCACTAGGACTTCCGGTTTTTCGTGATTAAGTGTTTAACATAAAGTGAAGTCAGTCTGGGAAATTTACTAACAAGAAACGCCTTGAAATATTTGGTTACTTTCAATAATCTGCTATTAATGTTTGTAAATGACAATAATTTAAAAAAAGAAAGCTATCTGTAACACAGCTTTATAAAGATATTGATATTGATAAGAAATATTTCAGCATTATGTAATTACCTTCTGTCTTTGATTTTTTCTTTGTGTAGTGTATACCGCCCCTGTTTAGCATTAACGATACAGTCTATAGCATAGCGATGCAGCACTAGTGGATTTGTCATTAGTGTGTCTGAAAATACAACATCCAAAATTACACCAGTTTTTTAAACCTAGTTTAAATTTCGCAGTGTTGTTCAACCCACTGTTTGAGTTCATGGGCAATAGAGAAATACTGACCTCCCCTTTGCGGAATTTATGGAGCTATGATTTTATGCTACTAAAATATTTTTACGTTCATAATTTAGTTGTTTGCCATTTAGCAATTACTACAAAGTATAAAAATGTTAACAAAAAAGGGGGTAAAGTGCTTCAATTTTAGTATATTAGTTTCGATAAGTGTTTAACTTTCAGTCGATCAGCAGCACGTCAAAACGTACGATATTTTAATATTTATTGAACCTTTTATTGCGTACATTACATTTCATCTAAAACCAATTACGTAATTTGAATTGTGTAAAAATTTTATTGTTTTTACTATTTTTAATGTTCATATCTGTTTTGGCCAATTTAGGAATGATATTGAAAAAAGCTATGGTAAGGTCTTACAACGTTATTATGACTAGTAATTAGCAATTTTGTATGGATTTTCTATGTTGAAGATCAAATTTTGACGAGCCATTCCCATACTTCAAGCGTTTTCCTTAGTAGTTTTACATCAAAGGCGGTTCACCGGTCACATCTTTTTAATGAATTAATTCACAAATTGTTCTTAGGTACCTCTGTTCCTCTTACTTACGATAGAGTTTGTTAGAATATGCAATTTTAGATTGTTTAATAGTATAAACCAAGTTTAAATTCTAAGAGGTAAGATAATAATTTGTTCTGTAATTTTGATTTCCTTAATTCTTCCTTTTATTGGATTGGTCTTCATTTAGGCTTTAAATGGTGCCCACGATAGTTGATGTATGACTATTGACTTTCGATTTTCGACGATAATAACAAACATTTATATTAAATTCAACTAGCCGCAAAGCGAATAAGAGCCTATAATCATTGATGAACCTTTTATTAAACAATAAAATAGTGATATATTGTATGATGTCGACTACTCTATGTGAATTCCCCTTTCAAGACACCAGGGACTGTTAATAATACAAACTGTCTGATGACACTTGTAATGCCGAAATTTGAAACATTTTTAGTCGATTTGACGCAGATAATTGTACACTGAGTTCTTAATTTGTTGGTTTCACTCTACCAACGAAAACCAAAAAAATTTTTAAGATATGTTGATCCCTCAAATTTAGTTGAAATGCATGAAAAATTATAAAAACGTGGGAAAATTTTCCTGCACTATTTCCTTATATGAGTAAAAATTTCAGAAACTTCAGTACAAATTAAATGGATTTTAATTTGTTTACTAGATGAATTGAAATATTTGAGACACAAAAAAACAAATTCGGAATTACAAAGTGCCAACCATTGCCTGATTCTTACACAGAATGAGACTAAAAGTTGATGTTTAGAAATTTATAAGTTAAATGTTTTATTACAATGTTTTGGATATATTTATGTAACAATAATTGCACAAATAGCATATATAATTTTAACCCCTCATAAGGAAACGTTCAAAATTAATTCATAAGGTGAAAATAAATACCGATAAAAAAACAAAACCATTCAAAGTTTTTTTTTTTTTTTTTTTTGTTTTGTTTTGTTTTGACCTTTAAAATGTTCTTGAAAGGATATACCAGAATATTTAATGTTTTGTTTACTTTTCAAAATATAAATATATAGACCAAAAAAAAAAGATGAACCCATATTATCCAACAAGCCGGTTTAAAATGAATGGCATACATATTTCAAATCGTACGTAACTTAATTTAACATTTACGTAAAGGATAAGTTTATTGGCCGTCTTTTGTTGCCAATTTTATATACGTGAGCCTTAGTTTTACTCGTTTGTAATGAAGGTTACCGGGATTCAAGCGGTTATCAAAATATTGCGATCCAGGGACAAAGACTAGACATGGAAAAAAGACATGCACAACAAAGAACATGAAGTAACTATAATCATATATACAAAGTAATAAAAGCAAATCAAATGAGTAACTGGGACTCCACTGAAATCTGGGAGCATGGAACAGCTGCCCTGCAGGGTAGGCGTCCTCTGATGGATACACCGTAACGACCCACGAGTTTATGATGACGACCACAAAACTTCTGTAGTGATGACTTCAATCTTGTAGCAACATAACCCTGTTCTAAAAGCCTAATCTAGCGCGATACATTAGCACGTATTTTCAGCAAGCTCTGGCATAACGTATGAGTTTTGATATGAACAATCCATATGCAGGTGCTGAAGGAAAGTTTTGAAAAATAAAATTAAAAAAAAAAGTTCAAACGCCTTATACCTCAGAACTACCTACTGATCTAATTTTCTAACATTCTGTCCCCATATTGCTTAAAATAAAGAGGGGTGTCGTTCACACAACTGCACCTAAAGATTCAACGCTTCAGGCAAACAGATAGACTTCAGTCCAATAACACCACATTTTAAAACTAAGCATGTCTGCAAAAAAGTAATTCTTGACATTTGGCAGTATTAAAAAAAACATTAACTTCACCCTCATTCACCAGCCTGACAACTGAACTTTTCAATGGAATCTAACATTTTCTAGAATCTGTTTTTTTTTTTTTTTTTTGTAATTAAGTGCAGACTCTACTTTAAAACCAGGCTTAAGCTTTTGATTCGTGATTCGTGCATTTCTTATTTCAAAACATATTTACTAGATATCCTTCAGTAGGCATAAAAGAAACTCTTTTTTTTGGTAAAAATTAAACACTTAAAAGCAAGTCATTTTATACTTCAAAAAAGTTCGAGATTATTCATATACACTATAACCACTTAACAATATATTTTACATTATAAAGCAGATCCCAAATATTTGGAAATCCGTCAGTAGGCCTCATAAAAACTTAATTCGAAGCTAAATGGCATTAGTAAATCTAATAAATGTGTTTGTTGAAGTAATGTTTTAGAAATTAAATGAAACAATTTCACCAACAAACCATCCTGTTAACATCTGATTATATAAATATTTTGAATATAGAAGAATTAACACTACGGTAAATAAGACTTAAAACGTGATTCTTGCCTACCAGTTACCATTATATAACGTGTTCATGGATTTAAACTCATGCAATTCAATTCTACTTTTACCTCTAAGAGGGCGTGGAGACTGCGTTTTGCAGATTCTCTGAATGGGTTCATAATCAGTAAGGGGTAATGCAATATCACCAGCAATTTTTGCCGTCATCATTTGTGTCCCTGTACAATTATACAGTTAGAGGTAGTGAGCGTTTCTCTTTGATATTTGCTTAATACGTAAAACTGGTTTATACTGAATCTAAATGGCTGCTAAAACTTAATAAAGTGGTAATGTATATGTAACAATTATATGGAATACGTACAATTAATAGAAAGATTATGTAAACGTTTTTGTATTCTAAATGAGGAACAATGTGCAATTCCAGGTTGACGTATAATGTAGATTCTCATTTAAAGCATATTGATAAAAAACAACACAAAAAAGTGTTCATATTGCAGTGTAGATTTAGTTAACCACAATTTACAGATTGAATAAATTTGTGTTTTGTTTCAAACCTCTTACCATGTACTGCATTTACTGTTGGAATCCAGTTTTTCTCATCATTTCTGATAGCCGTTTTTCTATATGCATGATCTTCGATTGTGAATATTTTCTTGTTAATCGAAAGTAAATACTTTGCTACATCGTACTTTTCCTGTTCAAAGGCAGCATAAAAAAATGATTGTTCATCCCCACTACAAAATTGCCGTTCATCTGCCTCGAATACAAGTTTCACTAAATTTAGATTACCCCCTTTGCAAGCAACATAAAGCGTTGATGGTCTCTTCCTATCACACGGTGTAGCGCCAGAATTTATTAAAATTTCAACTAATGATATGTCACCTTTCTCACATGCAATATATAACGGTGTTTTTTCCATTTTTGTCACGCGGTGAGGTGTTCGCAGTTTTTTTCAGCAAAACTTTGACCACTTCTCTAGCACTGCTTCCACATGCAACCTGTAACGGCGTTTGTCCGTTGTTATCACACAAGGAAATATCAGCATCTTTGTCCAGTAAAAGTTTTACAATTTCATCGTTCAATGTCTGGCAAGCATGATGTAACGGCGTTTGTCCGTATTTATCACACAACGAAATATCAGCATCTTTGTCCAGTAAAAGGGTTACAATTTTTTTGCTACCCTTCTGACTTGCAACGTGTAACGGCGTTTGTCCGTTGTTATCACACAACGAAATATCAGCATCTTTGTCCAGTAAAAGGGTTACAATTTTATCGTTCCATGTCCGGCAAGCATGATGTAACGGCGTTTGTCCGTATTTATCACACAACGAAATATCAGCATCTTTGTCCAGTAAAAGGGTTACAATTTTATCGTTCCATGTCCGGCAAGCATGATGTAACGGCGTTTGTCCGTTGTTATCACACAACGAAATATCAGCATCTTTGTCCAGTAAAAGTTTAACAGTGCGTTCGTTCCCAAAATATTCCTGGCATGCAACATGTAACGGCGTTTGTCCTTTTTGATCACGCGATAAGATATCAGCATCTTTGTCTAGTAAAAGTTTTACAATTTCACCGTTCCCTGTCATGCAAGCATGATGTAACGGCGTTTGTCCGTTGTTATCACACAACGAAATATCAGCATCTTTGTCCAGTAAAAGGGTTACAATTTTATCGTTCCATGTCCGGCAAGCAAGATGTAACGGCGTTTGTCCTTTTTGATCACACAACGAAATATCAGCATCTTTGTCCAGTAAAAGTTTTACAATTTCATCCTTCCATGTCCGGCAAGCATGATGTAACGGCGTTTGTCCTTTTTGATCACGCGATGAGATATCAACATCTTTGTCTAGTAAAAGTTTTACAAGTACATCGTTCCCTGTCATGCAAGCATGATGTAACGGCGTTTGTCCGTATTTATCACACAACGAAATATCAGCATCTTTGTCCAGTAAAAGGGTTACAATTTTATCGTTCCCTGTCATGCAAGCATGATGTAACGGCGTTTGTCCGTTGTTATCACACAACGAAATATCAGCATCTTTGTCCAGTAAAAGGGTTACAATTTCATCCTTCCCTGTCATGCAAGCATGATGTAACGGCGTTTGTCCGTTGTTATCACACAACGAAATATCAGCATCTTTGTCCAGTAAAAGGGTTACAATTTCATCCTTCCCTGTCATGCAAGCATGATGTAACGGCGTTTGTCCGTTGTTATCACACAACGAAATATCAGCATCTTTGTCCAGTAAAAGGGTTACAATTATATCGTTCCTTGTCCGGCAAGCATAATGTAACGGCGTTTGTCCTTTTTGATCACGCGATGAGATATCAACATCTTTGTCTAGTAAAAGTTCTACAATTACATCCTTCCCTGTCATGCAAGCATGATGTAACGGCGTTTGTCCGTTGTTATCACACAACGAAATATCAGCATCTTTGTCCAGTAAAAGGGTAACAATTTTATCGTTCCATGTCCGGCAAGCATGATGTAACGGCGTTTGTCCGTATTTATAACACAACGAAATATCAGCATCTTTGTCCAGTAAAAGAGTAAATTTTATCGTTCGATGTCATGCAAGCATGATGTAACGGCGTTTGTCCGTATTTATCACACAACGAAATATCAGCATCTTTGTCCAGTAAAAGGGTTACAATTATATCGTTCCTTGTCCGGCAAGCATAATGTAACGGCGTTTGTCCGTTGTTATCACACAACGAAATATCAGCATCTTTGTCCAGTAAAAGGGTTACAATTTTATCGTTCCATGTCCGGCAAGCATGATGTAACGGCGTTTGTCCGTTGTTATCACACAACGAAATATCAGCATCTTTGTCCAGTAAAAGAGTTACAATTTTTTCGCTACTCTTCTGACTTGCAACATGATGTAACGGCGTTTGTCCTTTTTGATCACACAACGAAATATCAGCATCTTTGTCCAGTAAAAGGGTTACAATTTTATCGTTCCGTTTCTGGCAAGCAAGATGTAACGGCGTTTGTCCTTTTTGATCACGCGATGAGATATCAGCATCTTTGTCTAGTAAAAGTTCTACAATTACATCCTTCCCTGTCATGCAAGCATGATGTAACGGCGTTTGTCCGTTGTTATCACACAACGAAATATCAGCATCTTTGTCCAGTAAAAGTTTTACAATTTCATCCTTCCCTGTCATGCAAGCATGATGTAACGGCGTTTGTCCGTTGTTATCACACAACGAAATATCAGCATCTTTGTCCGGTAAAAGGGTTACAATTTTATCGTTCCATGTCCGGCAAGCATGATGTAACGGCGTTTGTCCTTTTTGATCACGCGATGAGATATCAACATCTTTGTCTAGTAAAAGTTTTACAATTACATCCTTCCCTGTCATGCAAGCATGATGTAACGGCGTTTGTCCTTTTTGATCACGCGATGAGATATCAACATCTTTGTCTAGTAAAAGTTCTACAATTACATCCTTCCCTGTCATGCAAGCATGATGTAACGGCGTTTTTCCGTTGTTATCACACAACGAAATATCAGCATCTTTGTCCAGTAAAAGGGTTACAATTTTATCGTTCCGTGTTTGGCAAGCACGATGTAACGGCGTTTGTCCGTATATATCACACAACGAAATATCAGCATCTTTGTCCAGTAAAAGGGTTACAATTTTATCGTTCCCTGTCATGCAAGCATGATGTAACGGCGTTTGTCCGTATTTATCACACAACGAAATATCAGCATCTTTGTCCAGTAAAAGGGTTACAATTTTATCGTTCCGTGTTTGGCAAGCACGATGTAACGGCGTTTGTCCGTATTTATCACACAACGAAATATCAGCATCTTTGTCCAGTAAAAGGGTTACAATTTTATCGTTCGCGTTCCATGCCTGGCAAGCAACATGTAATGGCGTTTGTCCAATATTATTACTCAATGATGTATCCGCATTTTTGTCCAGTAAATATTTTACTTTGTTTATCTGTCCTTTACGACAGGCAATATGTAAAGGCATGTCTCCATTATCTATAATTAATTATTTTGTTTGTATTAAATTGGATTTGTCTTTAAGTAAAAGTTAGTTTTTAGACGTTGAAGTATGCAGATGTGTTGTACTTATACCTTATTCTACAGATCTTAAAACGTACAGGATTCCCATTTACACCATATACTATCCCTTATTCCCCGTTTTCACCAAAATTACCCATTCCTCATAGAAAAACCACCATCCCAAAATAGAAGTCCCATTGCCTTTTTTTTTAAATATTCACATTATCAAATTCCTTTCATATATGGTATAGCTCTTTAATGGCATATGATGGAATGGAACTTCCCACCTATAGGATATACCACCACCACCCCATTCCCCATTTCGCTTTCCCCATTACCCTTTAAAAAATTTTCATTGCCCATTAAATTCCCCACTGCATATTTTTTTATCGAAGACTTTCATTATCAAACTAAATTTATTTTTTTTCTAAATTCTAAATATTTTAAGCTAAATTTAAATATATATTATTATAAATAAATTGTTAAAAAAAGTTTTCCAATCCTACTATTTGAAAATCTCCATTCCCCGACACCATCTTTGTCTCCATTCTACATTATCCATCTCCCATTCCCCTTTCCCCAAATACAATTTAATGGGAAACTTTTCTTATACAAGTGCTGTAACACCCCTTCAGCACCTGCGTATCACATCAAACTCATACGTTTCGCCTACCCCAGACTTGACTTTTTATATGCACCCCCACTATAATTTCTAGAAAAGCAGAGGACGCTAACCCTACCGGTGCACATGATGCTCATGAAAATGCATGTTTGGGGTCCACAAAAGGGAAAAGGAAAACGATGAAACAAACCGGTTCTCATGGTGCAGATGAATACACCGTATCAATCCATGAGTTCATTTTGACGACTATTAAACTTCTGTAGTGATGACGTCAATCTTCTATCAATATTACCCTAGGCCTGTTCTAGGGATGTTGCTACAGATGGAAGGAATGTTGACAATACAGAATGAAAAGATATCGTGTTCATCGAATAGTTTGTTTAATAGTTTCTTTTACCATCAATCTCTAAGTGTAGGCCAATATATGAGGCTGACTTCACAGTGCCTGTAGTATTCTCTATCTCAAGTTCTTTTGGGTAGTTGCGATGTAAAAAAATACCCGAAACTAGGATTTTTTAACGGTAATACGTCACACACACACACACACACTCACACTCACATATATATATATATAAGGGTCTGAAAAATTTCCAACGATGTTAAAATTGTCAAATTTGCGAAGCAAATTTTTGGTCGTTCCCTCCGCGAGACTCGAACTCGTACCGCTGTGACATCTATGGCAACACCTCCTGCACAAAGTCCAGCGCCCTAGACCACTCAGCCAGAAAGGCTATATAAAAATATAGCTTTCGCTGGCAGGGTCATTCCTCCTCGTAGGATTAATCTATGGCTGTAACTTAATACACGATGTATGGTAGTACGGGACAGTTCATCTAGGTGTCATTTTGTTGGAAAGTTGATCAAATTAATAATGCATGTCACAACAAATCAATATTATACAACGTCTCAAAATGTTACGACTCTATTCGCTACACTGCTCCGTCGGATCAAATTGATACAGGGAAGATTGACTTTGTGCAGGCATAGATATTGCCATAGATGTCACAACAGTACGAGTTCGAGTCCCGCGGAGGGAACGACCAAAAATTTGCATCGCAAATATGACAGTTCTAACATCGTTAAGAATTTTTCAGACCTTCCTATATATATTGGTGTTTCAACGTTGGCCCAACGTAGTATCGCAGTTTAGATCCCACACAATAGTTGGTTTCATACAACCGGATTTCCTTTCTAGTTTTACTTTCTTGAGACCGACATACATTTTTGCATCAAGAATAATATTTAGTCTTTTTTAACATTTTTGTTACCCAAGTCGTTTCGACGTTGGTTCAATGTTGGTTCAGTGTTGGCTCACTGTTTCTGGGTTGAACAGATGTAGAATAATGCAAATCATGTAATCATGGTTTTGATTTAAAAATCAGAATTTAACAATACTCTCACGCAGAATTCGCTTCTAAAACAAATTTTTAAAGAGAAATATAAAATGAAATGGTTGTTCAAATATAGTAGGACCAACGTTTGACCAACGTTGGGCCAACGTAGTATCGCAGTTTAGATCCAACACAATATTTGGTTTCATACATCTAGATTTGCTTTCTAGTTTTACTTTCTTGAGACCGACAAACAGTGTTGGCTCACTGTTTCTGGGTTGAACAGATGTAGAATAATGCAAATCATGTAATCATGGTTTTGATCTAAAAATCAAAATTTAACAATACTTTCACGCAGAATTCGCTTCTAAAACAAATTTTTAAGGAGAAATATAAAATGAAATGGTTGTTCAAATATAGTAGGGCCAACGTTTGACTAACGTTGGGCCAACATAGAACCTGTATATGATATAAAAGTATTTAAATATTTTTACTATACGATTTTCATGAACATTTGACAAACTGGTTGGACTATTTATAACTTTCACAATGGTATAGTCTTATATTTTACTAAATGTTATAATATTTGAACTAATTATTAAACAGAATCGCTAAAACATTGTGATCTCACCATTATCATATTCAAGGTATGAAATGTCAAACAAGTTCTCCGTATCTAAATTTACTTTGTGAAACATCGATGTCTTCATTCTTTTCTCCCTCGATGATGACTCATCTTCCGAAAATCCTAACGTCGTTCCCAGGATATGGTCAGTGTCGAAACCTAAGGTAAAAACATTTTCTAAACGACATAGTTAACCCTTATAATTAAAGGCTCTAGAGAGCTTGAATCGCTTACAAGGTCCAAAATAATTGATAAGCCTTCTAAGGGAACTTAGAATTGGACTCTCGACCGACCCTTCCTATACTATTGTCATAAAAATCATTTAATTACTAGAGATAAAAGATATATCTGTCATAGAAATGCTCTGACCAGGTGAACTATTAACGTAAAGAAATATATGAAACATGTTAAATAAGGCAAGAGAATCAAACATAACGCCAACAGTTGTAGACGGATCTGTCTTACAATTTCAGCAAAGGTCCGTCTCAACTAGCTGATCAAATTTGCTTGCCGCCAAATTTTAACTTCATCCAAACATTTTGGATTTATTTGCAAAGAATCTTACTTGGCCCGTTTAGAAACATCAACAATGTTATCCATCAGAAAAGGAGTTTGGAATGTAAAAAATTGCAAAAATTCCATTTAAAAGTCAATAATTCCAATATCGGTCAACATATCTTTATGTAAATGTCGGCAGAGGTCCATCCCACCGTACTGATTAACATACTCACGTCACAGTTAAACTAAACCCCTTTAATTTCGAGTAATTTAGAATTATGTAGGAAATTTGGGGAAAAAATCTATCTAAAGGTCCATATTGCAAACATTCGTCAACGGATCTTTTTAAAAATTGCGGCATAGGTTGAAAATCTCTATTCCCTGTCAAATATTAGCTACACCATCTTTTGAGTTATTCGCAAATTTCTGAAATTTGGCCACTATGGCCTATTCTTAGTAACGGCGGTCACGTTTTTCGCGAAACACGGATTGTCAGATCCAGATAGTAGTGTATCATTTAGAAAGTACTTGTAGTATAGGGTATTATACTTATTTACCACCTTAACAAATCAGGAGACCTTTATATATATATATATATATATATATATATATATATATATATATACAACGTCTCAGAATGTGACGACTCTATTTACTACACTGCTCCATCGGATCAAATTGATACAGGGAAGATATATTAGCGTATAGAGAGGTCTGAAAAATTCCCAACGATGTTAGAACTGTCATATTTGCGATGCAAATTTTTGGTCGTTCCCTCCGCGGGACTCGAACTCGTACTGCTGTGACATCTGTCCCGTACCACCATACATCGTGTACTAAGTTACAGCCATAGATTAATCCTACGAGTAGAAATGACCCGGCCAGCGAAAGCTATATTTTTATATAGCCTAGCTGGCCGAGTGGTCTAGGGCGCTGGACTAAGTGCAGGCGGTGTTGCCATAGTTGTCACAGCGTTACGAGTTCGAGTCCCGCGGAGGGAACGACCAAAAATTTGCTTCGCACATTTGACAGTTCTAACATCGTTGGGAATTTTTCAGACCCTTCTATAAGTTTACGTTATCTTCTCTGTATCAATTTGATCCGATTGAGCAGTGTAACGAATAGAGTCGTCACATTCTGAGACGTTGTATAATATTGATTTGTTGTGGCATGCATCATTAATTTGATCCTCTATCCTACATAATAACACCTAGATGAACTGTCCCGTACTACCATACAATGTGTACTAAGTTACAGCCCTAGATTAATCCTACGAGGAGAAATGATCCGGCCAGCGAAAGCTATATTTTAATATAGCCTAGCTGGCCGAGTGGTCTAGGACGCTGGACTTAGTGCAGGCGGTGTTGCCATAGATGTCACAGCGGTACGAGTTCGAGTCCCGCGGAGGGAACGACCAAAAATTTGCTTCGCAAATTTGACAGTTCTAACATCGTTGGGAATTTTTCAGACCCTTCTATAAGTTTACGTTATCTTCCCTGTATCAATTTGATCCGATTGAGCAGTGTAACGAATAGAGTCGTCACATTCTGAGACGTTGTATATATATATATATATAGATATATTGGTGTTTCAACGTTGGCCCAACGTAGTATCGCAGTTTAGATCCAACACAATATTTGGTTTCATACAACCGGCTTCGCTTTCTAGTTTTACTTTCTTGAGACCGACATACAGTGTTGGCTCACTGTGTCTGGGTTGACCAGATGTAGAATAGAATAATGCAAATCATGTAATCATGATTTTGATTTAAAAAATCAAAATTTAACAATACTCTCACGCAGAATTCGCTTCTAAAACAAATTTTTAAGGAGAAATATAAAATGAAATGGTTGTTCAAATATAGTAGGGCTAACGTTTGACCAACGTTGGGCCAACATAGAACCTGTATATGATATGAAAGTATTTAATTTTTTTTACTATACGATTCTCATGAACATTTGACAAACTGGTTGGACTATTTATAACTTTCACAATGGTATAGTCTTATATTGTTATAATATTTGAACTAATTATTAAGCAGAATCGCTAAAACATTGTGATCTCACCTTTATCACATTCTTGGTGTGAAATGTCAAACAAGTCCTCCGTATCTAAATTTACATTGTGAAACATCGATGTCTTCATACTTTTCTCCCTCGATGATGACTCATCTTCCGAAAATCTTAACGTCGTTCCCAGGATATGGTCAGTGTCGAAAACTAAGGTAAAAACATTTTCTAAACGACATAGTTAACCCTTATAATTAAAGGCTCTAGAGAGCTTGAATCGCTTACAAGGTCCAAAATAATTGATAAGCCTTCTAAGGGAACTTAGAATTGGACTCTCGACCGACCCTTCCTATACTATTGTCATAAAAATCATTTAATTACTAGAGATAAAAGATATATCTGTCATAAAAATGCTCTGACCAGGTGAACTATTAACGTAAAGAAATATATGAAACATGTTAAATAAGGCAAGAGAATCAAACGTAACGCCAACAGTTGTAGACGGATCTGTCTTACAATTTCAGCAAAGGTCCGTCTCAACTAGCTGATCAAATTTGCTTGCCGCCAAATTTTAACTTCATCCAAACATTTTGGATTTATATGCAAAGAATCTTACTTGGCCCGTTTAGAAACAACAACAAAGTTATCCAGCAGAAAAGGAGTTTGGAATGTAAAAAATTGCAAAAATTCCATTTAAAAGTCAATAATTCCAATATCGGTCAACAGATGTTTATGAAAATGTCGGATCCGTCCCACCGTACTGATTAATTTACTCACGTCACAGTTAAACTAAACCCCTTTAATTTCGAGTTGTTTAGGATTATGTAGGAAAATTGGGAAAAATGTATCTAAAGGTCCATATTGCAAACATTCGTCAACGGATCTTTTTGAAATTTGCGGCATAAGTTGAACAACTCTATTCCCTGTCAAATTTTAGCTACACCATCTTTTGAGTTATTTGCAAATTTCTGCAATTTGGCCACTATGGCCTATTCTTAGTAACGCGGTCATGTTTTTCGCGAAACACGGATTGTCAGATCCAGATAGTAGTGTATCATGTAGAAAGTACTTGTAGTATAGGGTATTATACTTATTTTCCACCTTAACAAATCTGGGAGACCTATCTGCAATATAGAAGGTCATATACAGCAGATATATTGCGATATGTTCTCAGGAGAGTAAGATGATAGACATATCTATCTATCTGAATCATCATTGGACCAATCACTTTGTGGAGGAAATAAACAGTAAATCAAAAATAACACTTGCAATTTAGATTTCACAAAAGGCAGGGTCGATGACTTTCATTTCAGACTGTTGACAATAACTGTTTAATTGTTATTTAAACCTGGCAAATACTGTCTATTTACAATTAAGTTTTCGAATTTAAGGTGATGGATGTATTTTAAAAAAAAAATAGAAAAATACTTGTTTATGAGTTGCTGTGTGTTAGCGGTTGGAAGGGAACAAAAAATCAACAGTTATTTGTCATTTGAAAGCCTTTATTTCCTGTATTGCACTTGAAAGAATTTCTCAGTGCTCATTATTTTCAACATATATTTTCCTATACCTATGGTTCTAATACTAGTCAACTCTTACAGCACGTGAACAGAATAAAAGAACTTACAATATTACTATAAATATATAAGTAGTATTTATATCATTTTGACGAAAAATATTTCTTTTAGTATCAGAAACAAAACAACCAACGAGATTTGGCTAAACTTTTTTGTATGACGAAATGTCAAAGTCAAATGAAAAAAGGCAATGTTTCTCACAAGCCACCATCCAAGCTTGTGAAAGAGAAAGACTGTCCGTGAGCGATGGGATTATTTAAAATATATTGAACGGGTATTTCGTATCAGTCATTCAGGTCAGGTCAGGGTGACAAGTTTTTGAATTTGGTCCGCCGTAATATAGTGCGTGAAATTGTCGAAAAGTAACTTGGTGGGACGTTTATTCATTCTTTGCAGTTTGCTTCACTTTTAGAAAAAAATGTTTTAATGGGTAGAATGGCTATTCTTATAGGATTCATGTATTTTGGCTATAGCATTTTGAGAGGCTCGTTATAAACTCGCCGTTTCCCTTGGTACTGCCTGAATACCCTGCCATAGTCTCCTTATTCATCGTTAATTATGTCATCTTTTTCCGTATTCCTTCTCCCAATGGTAATGATTCCTGTCCTTTTCTAAAAGTTCTTCTACCGGACATTCTATTGGTTTGGCGAATGTACAAAAAACCTGAAGTGAAATCGGTTAACAAATATGGTTATTATTATTGTTACTTTTTTAAAAAGTCATTTTATACGAAGATGAATTGAACATTATGAAGGGCAGTGTAACTTAAGTATTAATTTACAGAGTACAATATTTTTCTGCTGCGACTTTCTTTTAACTTTAAATTGAATTTCATCTAAGTAACTATACAAAATGCTAACTTGCACTACTTCAGATATTTAATATTGTAACAAAAACACCCCGATAAGACCGCTGTCCTGTAGCCGTGTCTTACAGGAAAAGGATATTTTTTGTTAGAAAACTTTCGTTTTCAAAATTCGATTTAATGGTTTTGTATTTAATGTATGGAAAATGCTACTTTTTTGACACTTGTAGTTATATGTATACTATCTTAATTTGCTAATCTATAATTTAATCAAGTCAGTGCAGGTAAATGTGTGAAAGAATCGTTTAGAATAAAACACCAGACAAAGTTTTATCTGTTTTCTCTAAGCAGTACATTTCCGCAAAACATTTGATTGTACAGGTAAATCCACACATTTTTGTACACATTTCGGACCGATAATAAGCCAACCGAAAATGTTCTATGGTGACTCCCCGTTGTATAGTTCACGTTATAATAATGATTATATTGATTTTAAAAAGTCTGGAAATTGAGATTCACAAACAGTCACGTTACACTATGGCTAATGAAGGTGATGCAGTTTGGGTCATTGGCAATTCTTAACCGCTCAAGCCTCTAAAACTCGCATAACAATATTCTAATGTTATAGTCTTGCAACTTTCAATGAATAATAACACATTTGCCTAATGTGAGGTCTCCATATTTTTTTTATAAAATCGTATCAAAAATTATTAATTAAACGTGCAAAAAAAAAAAGAAATGGAACGATATCTTCAATACTCGATAAAGTCAGGACATTGGAAAACTGATAATCGATAAAAGCAGACACTATTCTAAAAAATAAAACCAAAACAAAGTGTGTTTATTTTCGTGTGTTTATTGGCGGACGAACTGCCAAACAGAGGAATTAACTTATGCCTCGATCAGGAGTCATGCACATATAACATGAGTAGTTACAGATTTTACTTTGTGTATTGGTATGTTTTAAGAATAAACGTGTCCATATTCCTATCCCAGATAAACCGTTATGTTAGATTACGATTCATGTTGTAAACTTATTATGTATATCGTGCGTATTCGACCATCTTTAGTCCTAAAACAACGTATTGCAGACATTTTCCCACATGCCAGGCAACCATATTGGCATAGGGGGTAATTGATCCAAAAGTATACTGGGATGATAGTGACGGACGTCTTAATAAACCACCCGTACAGATAGAATAGTTTACGGAAATTGAAGACCACTGACGTTTTACGGCTCTACCATACATCCGGAAAACGGATCCATCATATATGTAATACAAATGCAGAAATTCAGCATAATTGAAATATAATTACATACATATGTATATCATTTTCTATACGATTTCTAATTACTTGTGATTACTCAGTGGTCTATTTGAATTATCTCTTTTTCGTTTTGTCACATTGATAAATATGTTTAAACTAAACTAATTTTCCAATAAAAATTACCTTAACAGATACTTCCTGCTTAATAATGGGGTACAGTGGGGGGTGTCCAACGATATGACAAAAGGCAATAAATAATCTTAACCTATTTGTTTGTTAATATTAAAGTAAAGGGGTAATTTATAAGTAATTAAATGCACAAGGTAAAATTGCAAGATAACTTTCTATAACTCTTTTCAAAACTGAAAATGGAATGGATGGTTTGGCTGATAATAGCTGGTTATTAATTGACATATTTTAGAGTTACTAGATTGTATTTGTTTATGAACTTACCTTAGTTTTTCGTTGTGTAATTCTAAGTCTATTGTTACTAAAATTTTGAATAGAAATGCATGGTAGTATTCATATATATTCAATAATTCCCAGTGAGGAAAATACACCAATCGACAATCTATGACGTAGACTTCTGTGTATGTAGGACTGAAGATCGTCCTTTTCTATTACGCATTATTTAAATGAATACTTACTTGGATTTCAGCCAGGTAACTTTCTAATTGAGTGCATAGTAGATATTATTTATATACAATAGAAAGCAAATCTGTTTAAACAATTTCAACATGGATTTGCGGTAAAAAAAAAAAGTTATTTCTCACAAGCCATTTATTTATCACTGTTCAAGATTGATGCGCTAAATCTCGTGTTTTTATATAGGACAAGCTATGATGTCCAACGGTTGCAGATTGTCTGGCAATTCAGCCATTGAACGTCAGAGTAATCTCTGACTACCCCTTCAAATAGTCGTCCCGTCGTCTTAATTCATTCATCTGTAGGTAGGTCACTGACGATCGTGATAGGTTTTTCTTAATTAACTGGATGAATATCCAGGCTGCACGTATAAAACTAGAAATTGTAAAAGCAGTTGTTCTGAATTTTTGACGAAGGCTTTTATAGCAATTTAAATATTTTGACGACCGGATAACCCAGTATTTAGTCCAGTATATTATTCTTGGATACAAACAACTGCCAACTGAGTGTTTATTGAATTTAATTCACTGTAATTATTAAAAATGTTAAGCTTGTAATGGGCCTTGATTGGAAATTAAGAGCATCTATTTTTTTCTAATCTATTGCACGCTGGCAAATAATATTCGAATTTCCCGCTATAAAATATTATTGTAAAAATTAACTAATCAAATTTGACATACTATTTACTTCACAACTGCTGTCTTGATCACTTCCGGCATTTCCGTCATTGTGATAAATGGATGAAGAAAGTGTTAAATTTTATGAAAAACAAGAACAACACAGTTTACTAAGCTTATAAATTATTCTGGAAATGTTCCATTTAACTTAAACCTTTTTTTTTCTGTACCATGCATTTCAAATATCCGATGATTCACACCCTAAACATACCCGGCTCCTCGTAAGGGGCACTGAGTCTGTATCACCGATCAGCTGATTTCAGTCTGCTTTAAATGACCAACTATTATTGCATGGAAATGTTTTCGGTAATAAGTGAATAAACAATGGGAAACAAACATTCATGTTGTTCTTTTGGTGGATCTAAACCAAAGAGACCAGAGGATGCCTACCGTCCATCTTCGGCACCCCAGACTAACCATAAAAATGATGATATTCATGTTACATTAAAACATAGCAATCGTAGTACACCTTCTCTGTCAGCTGTTCCACACATCAGTGATAGAGAAGTTCTTCCTGAAGGTTAGTTGAAAGTAGAGTTCAGGGTATGATGTTAAAGGTTGTCATTTACCTATTGCCTTAATCCCAGAAGGGATTACTATTGCCTGTGACAAGTATAAGTTGAATTACTTATTTTATTCATTTTTCAACATTCATTTGCTAAATGACAAGCTAGATTTTAATTTGGGCTAGTAGAATTTTCAACAACTTGCCTGATAGGTTAAGGTTAATAAAATGTTAGCGTCATACCCTACAGTTTATACAAGTGACCCTACAATTATTTACAAGTGTAACACAGTACAATGCACAAAATTAAATTGGACACATGTATTTAAGCCATCGCTGCACTTCTACTCCAAAGGTCAATAATTTCATACCTGTTAACAAGTCTAACCTAATTGTGGGAGATCTGCAATCCATCATAAAATTGCAGGAGATTTTGTGTGAAGACATTTTTGACATATTTTGTTGTGCAACTAAAAGGAACGGTAACTTGTGTTCATCCTCGAAGTTTGATCATTTCTTGACATAACTAGCCATTTGAAATTGTTAATCATGCTATGTATCGATAGGAACCAAGATAATTCTTGAGAGACTTGTATGTCGATCAGCTGTTCCAAGTGTTTTGAGGATAAAGCACTTTCATGTCCTATGCGGTTGTTGACATAAAAATGTTAAATTCAGTTACGGGAGGTTTTTTACAGGAGGATTCTTGAAACTGGGAGATTGATGCCTCCCCAATGGGACATTTTTTGGGGGGGTCAAAAGGTAAAGTTACGGGTGACTTCTGCAAAAAAATGGAGGGGTAACACCAACATGTATTATAATGTAGCACATTGATTATATTTAACATGATTGGATCAATTCAAATCCTATTGCTAAACTCTATACCTCGTCCTATTTTTTCGTGCCTTTAGTTTGTTTCCTTTTTGACATATTCACCATTTCCATTCTCATTTTGTCTTTGTCATGAGTTTCTCAGGTGTCAAATGTAATAGTAAAGCATGATGCAAAGAACAAAATTTACAAGTAACCCATTATTGGCACTGGCTAGACTTAAAAAATATTATTAATGGTCACATCCAGGTTTCCCAACTCTAGGTCAAATTCAGTTCTGTTCTCAATGAGAGATATGCTCTAAAATTCCCAATTGTCACTAGAGTTGTCTGGAGTTCAAGTCACTTTTTCATATTATATTTTTTTTTATAAATATTTCATTTAAACCAGCAATTTTGCTCAATAATAGTCATTACTAATTTCTGTTATCCATGTTATTACAGATAATGAAGCAGATCCTTCTATTCATCCAACAGCCAGCACATTATTTTCAAGAAGTTACTCTCAAACACAGATAGCTAAAAGTAAGTAACGGAAACTTCTCCAAACCGTCCCGGGACAAGAGGAAATGGCTGGTTTATAGGAGTGGCCGGTCTTGTGAGAAATAGCAATTCATTCTAAGAGTTGTTTCCATTAATGTGTTCTATAACCCTACACCTTGTCAGTTTGTTGGTGCAGACATGTTTAATTCCAATTCAAAACTTATGGCCTTTTATAACATTTCAAAGCTTGCATTATTTGTGAATGATTTTATTTTACAAACAGTACTGCCGACAAAATAATGTTCACAGGTTTTAAAGAGAGTGTATTAAAGATCAGAAGGCTATTAATGGTAATTATCATTTGTATTGTTTTTCTAATTACCTATCAACAAAGTCTAATAATTTCACCCTTTATTGTTTTGGCTTGGGTACAGGTCACATTAATTGACAGTTTAAAGATCATACTGTTAAATGATCGTGATTGCCTGATGTGTGTACACACCAATTAATAGCCAACCAGTGACAAAATGTGATGTCTGGATTTAATTTGCTGTTAAAACTACTGTCCCCTTCAATTATCATCTGTCCACTGTTGAAATGCAAACCAGTCAGTGAATGAATTATTAATTACGTAATATTACATAATCATTTACAGTTTTGTTGACACATTTATAACAGGTGAACAATATCCGGTGGCCAGAATTGAGAGGTTGTTTTTACTTGGAATATATAACTAAAACTGAAAAACTGGCCAATGTACGGTTTTAGGGGTTGGCTGGTCTATTGAAGACAAAACATACAGGTTTTAAGGTGTATCGTCCGGGACTTTTGAAAATGTCAGGTTTGAAGGGAAGACTGGTTTTCTGAGGGTCTGGTTTTGAGAAGTTTCACTATTAGTTTGCTAATACACTGTAGTATTTGTATGGCAAAATACGGATGGACTTGTGGTCCCCAAAAAAATTATGTGGACTGAAGTGTTACTGAGGACCATTGGATTTTTTGGGCGACCAACCGGTTATATATTGCAATTTGACCCAAAGTAACATGAAGTGATTTCAATATTATACTTTTTGTACATTGTAAACTCTAAATGACTCGTGTGGAAAGAAAGAGAAAACATGCACAAAAAAAGTACACTTCTGTCAACAAAATTAAATTTCTCCATTCTATGCGGTGGAAATACTTTTTGTATTATGAGTGGAGTCATCATTTAAAAAAAATGTTTGTAGTTTTCTACACCTTTTTTTATACCAAGTACATTTGGTTGTAGAAGTTCAATAACATTTCTCAATTATGGGCAGATAAAATATTGAAAGTATATAATTAAATGGAACAATTTTATTCCAATTTCTTACTTTGATGGAGTCACTATGGAGGACATAAGTGACTCCACTATGAATAGTGGAGAAATTAAAATTTTGGTTGATGGCAGTGTACACAGAATCTTAAACTCTTAAGCAAGCCGGTCCATATAACATATCAGGTTTTATAGACCGAAAAATATACATGTATCTACATGTAAGAAGATGAACAAATAAAAATATTAAAAATATGATTTTACAATTATTTAATATTGTATTTTAAGATTTTTTTTTTTTAACTTCTTAAGAATGTTGGTATATAAACCACTATGAAACTAATTGGACATTCTTTCTTTCGAATTAAAAATGTAGCATCATGATTTGATATGTGATGAAAGATTTTCTCTTTTCTTCCCAAGAATACTCCTGAGTAAGCTACGTTTGAAACAAATATAACAAATAGTTCATGATAATTTGAGTCAAATTGAAAAATATGGACCGGTTAGTTGCCCATTAATTGATAATGTAATGTAATTATGAAATACAAGTACATGTACTTTTTGTATTTCATTTGGATGTTACATGTGGTTTTATAATGTACATGTACAGATGTCACTTAACATTTTTAAATGTGTTTTCCAAGATTTATGCCTTCTTGGTCTTAGGGTCGGTGAAAAGGAATATACATGTATATTTGTATCTGGACAAGAAAAAGCAAAATTGCAAAGACTGCTTACCTAAATATAATGTATTACAAAATTTACAATGTGAAAGTTGATATTACAGATAATAAGAACAGAAGAAATACATACTATGAGTGTAGAGACAGAAATACTGATCAGGTATCGCAGGTTAGTATGTTAAAGAGTTACACGGGCAGATCCACAATTCGAGTTTAAGAGGGGTTAAATTAATTAAATGCCATGCAAAGCAAGGTAAAAAATATTATTGGGTGAAAATTGTGATGAAAATTTTTTTCTTACCGATATGGGGGGGGGGGTGTATGCCAGTCCTTGGATCCGTGCCTGGGTTATGAAGTCAAGGCTGGAAATATCATAATGAGCTGGACAGGGTGATATGTACATGTAAACGTTTAGTTGAGACATTTAAAACTGACATTACTCTGTTTATTGGCAATGTTACGTTCTAGTGTACTGGAAATTTCCAACATGTTTGAGTATCATGGCAGTAGCCTAATAGTATAACATATCATGCAGTAAGGACAATGGAAAATTGATTAAGTTACTTTTAAATACATGTATAGTTAAGGGATACATTTGTATACATGTATGTGTAAAGATAGTACATTTACAAAACCATTTAGCTTCATAAAATTTATGTTTGCTTACATAGTGGATAAGTCATTTACTTTCAACTAAATTAAAATTACAGTAATGGGAATGCACATTTGTGATGTTTTTGATTTGTTGAGGTCCAAAATGTGTGTGGCTCAAAATCATTTTGTCAGAAAATATGTATGTAATTCTGGTTTTAAAATGCAGGCTTTTGGAAGCCTCACATATTCCCATTGGTTTATACATCACCCAATACAAACCGGTAGTGGTCATCAACAATGTCTTGATTTTAGTAGAAATACATGTAATTCTGTCCCTTATAGACAAAGTCATTAACACATTTTGTAACATTGAAAGAATCTTTCTTCTTATCCAGTTACAATGTATACCAACACATCATTATTGTGTATCTGTTTAAATTTTTTGTGCAAAGATAACTCTTTGAAGAATTTTTGTTGAAAAAAGGCATATGATATCACTGTGTATCTTGGCCATACTCTCCACAACTATTCAGGGTTAACCTCCAAGGTGGTATCCAGCTGCCCAGAAGCAGACATGTTAAAATTATGTCTACATGAAAGTCCTGTCTACCCTGTACATTTCCGGTATTTCTGTTGCGCAACTTTTGACAATGTTTTAAAGGAGTCATGATTTTCTTTTAATTTTATTGATTTTTGCTGTAATGTGTGTTGTTTACCTAAATAATGTTTACCAAATCGTACTCAACCATTAATACCATATTTTTTCAGAATGCTTTAAGAAAGTACAGTTCTTGCTCGACAATATTTATTGATGACTCCACAGTCAGTCAACCCAATCTGAAGAATACCATACGAGCTGTAGCATTTGCTGTTTACTTTCATATAAAGAACCGAGAGAGTGATAGGACATTGGAAATATTTGATGAGAAACTTCATCCTTTGTCGGTTTGTATAATTATTTATAGTACATGTACACTGTTAAGGAAAGAATCACAGAAACTCCATTTTATCATTTTTTACCATGGGCTGGCCATTTATTTCATATTGTTTTACCCTGAGGGGTAGAGAAGGTTTAAGTAACAACAAAAATGGCCAGACCATAGTAAAACAATGATAAAATGGAGTTTCTGTTATTTATTTTGATTCTATTAATAGGACCAGTCTCTTCATATTGTTGAACAGATACAGCCTACATGTATGTTGCATGAAAAGTTGGTTATGTGTTTATCACTTTTTTACTGTGGCTGTGGTCTTAAGAGCCATGAAGCGTGGAATATAAGAATTATGATTTGTAGTCACGATCCTGAATAAAAATCTAGTCACTCCGATGTGATGTAATGAGATTGAGTAAACATTTTTTTAATTTGAATTGTACAATGTATAAGTGTTTTGGTTTAATGACTGTTATATATTGATGAGCATCATTTACATTCTGTAATTTGGGTCTAGGACATAAGCCCCCAGTCAAAAGCCCCCTTAGACAAAAGCCCCCCAGACAAAAGCCCCCCATCTTATAATAAGCATAATGTTAATGTAAAAATATTTATTTATTGTTGTTTTTTTTATGTTTGTTTTTTTTTGGGTATTTTTTTATTTTTCTTTTGTTGTGACTGTTCCTTGGTATATTGGTATTGCATTTTATTTGTGTAAAATTTTTAATTCTGTTAAGTGTATTTAGGAAGTTTTTGTTTGTATTAAAATGGTTCAATTTCTGTGTATTTTTTTTCAAGGATTTACTCATTTTATATTTGATGTTATATTTCTTATTACCAGAATCATTTGAAATTTCATCAGTGAAATAAGAAAAGCTGCCAGTAATACAGTTTTTTAAAAAAAAAACAAAATGACTGTTTTTAAACATATTTCCTTTATAAAGAGTGTATATTTGACAACTGTTATCATTTTATTGATAAAATATTGTCTTAAAAAAGAAACAAGAAGTTAGAATTATAACAATTTAGAAATCAAATTTCAAATTTTACTCTTTCAGTACTAATAGAAATATTATTCATAATTGATTAAATAATTTCTCATGGGGGGCTTTTGTCCTTATCCCCTGTAATTTGATAAAAAAAATATATATATATACTATTTAGGAGTCTTAAATTATAAAATCCTTTATGTGATTCAGAATCTTAATTTATTACTGGTATGCTTGGGCAACTTTGAACATTTGCATGCATTAACATACACTTGTCGAAAGAAAATTAATTGAACAGTTATGCATGTTATGATAAACATGTCTAAGTCATTTTTTTATCATTCCAAAACACAATTTAGATTTGGTTTACACAAAATATCAAATAGTATATCGTATGAACACTTTTTCACCAACTCCAACCCCCAACAAAGACCTACCCAATTTTAACTGCTGTAAAAGTGCTTTAATTCATGGATACCAATTTTCGTTGGTAATGGAAGAAACCCAAGTTGGTGGATTCTGAAATTCATGGTTTTGAGGTTTTTCGGATAGATGTCAATTAAATCTCCTTTTTGTTGGGAACCAAATTTTGTGGTTTAGTGTACCCATGAAAACCACAAAAATTGGTACATCAAGAACAATAGTACTTTCAGTGTATTCCAGGGACAAAGAACAAAGATTTTAAACTGACAAACACAACAAAGAACATAAAATACCAAAAATAATACATGCAAAGTAACAAAAGTAAATAAGCGACTCAGACTCCACTAAAAACTGGGAGAATGGACCAGATGTACTGGTGCATAAAACATTGTATGTGTTTTTCATTTTGACAGAAGGAACCTGTACCAGATGATTATGATAAAAGGGACCCACCACACAAACATATATACAAGTTTATAAGGACCCTGTTTAGTGCTGCTCAGTTGACAGCTGAATGTGCTATAGTTACTTTGGTATGTATATTAAACTGTGAAACACAGGCTTTTGTGTCAATACAATAGGGTTTGTAAGTCTCGTTCTAGCTTCAGTTTCCCTTCTGGAATTTCCATTGCAGAATACATTGAAATCTGAGGACCGATCTGCATTCTATTGTTTATCACCTGGAAATCAAAGCACTGCATTACAATGCAAAATCTTTTCTTAACATATTTATTCTATAGAACTAAGATATTATCATTTTTATCAGTATTTTACGCAGACAGATATTTCGCTTTTTATATTAAGCTCAATGCAGTGTTAATGATGAATCTACATGCATTTGAATGGTAGAGGAGCACCTATTCTCATGACTTACAAACCCTATTTTAAAATCAGGGGTTCAAGTTTGCTTGATGTCATTAATTACAACAAATTTTACACGTATGACTTTTTGTTAAATTGACACCTGGGCTTTTGTAGATATAAATTCACAAATCCAGCTGATGAAAACAGAAGGTCCTCAATAAAGAATTGTTTTTTAGCATGTTAAAAGTCCTGCGTAAGTAATGGAGGACGCCTTATAGAATTATGGAAACAAGTTTAATTCTTAAAACCAAATAATGTGATCTGAATAATTGGTGAACAAAACTGTAAATTCAGAAAAAAATTATTTTTAACTTGTACCTTTGTGGAATAATTTGATTCTAAAGGAAATCCTGCTTCTATAACTTAAAAAAAATCAATTATTTATGTAAAACTAATTCTATTCAGGCCCAATAAAAGAAGGATGTGTATTTCCTAATACCCTACTGACCCCATGACAACAAAAACATGTATAAATTGTACCCTAGAGGTTTTTTTTGCCATTTTTCAATAAGTACTGTGAAATTCAGATTGTTTATCTCATAGGCTGAATATAAAAGTAATAGTAATAAAAACCAAGTAATATCTTTAAAAAAAAGGTAGCCGACGCATTTAATGGCTTTGTTAAGTCTGATTAATGTTTTATTTTTTTAACTGTGTAATGACTGTACCATATTTTATATTTCAATTATTTTATTGGTTCAACAAGTTAACTATTTCCACTTATTAAATATATGCAAGATAAGTGATTGAAAATATTCTGAACACCTATGCCCCCAGTTGAGGCTTGAATTTCATGGTTGTTTTCACATATTTGTCCAAAAATCCCTACCGACCTACACTATATTTTCAAAGATGCACTTAAAAAATCTTACCTGGAACACCATTGATTTATGACACTTCCAATGTTGATATGCGATTTATGGAAAAAGGGAGGTAACTCAAATTACAAACGAATTAAGATCAGGGCTTCTTTCCTTCCAAAGCAGAAACTTTAAAAAATTGTACCTGTAGATAAAAGGTTGATATTTTACCTTGTTTTTCCTTGTATTTTCAGTAAGTAGTTAAATATGCACAAGAATTTTAATTGACAGGAAATAAATTTCAAGAGAAAGGTTTCCAATCTTTTTTCATATTTAGTAAGTTTTCTATTGTAAACCAGGATCTCCTTTGGTAAAATCTTGCCTTGTTATACTTTTGCACTCTTTATACACTTCCAAAGGGAGTGTAAATGGTTGTATCATTAACTGGGTTTAGTATACTTATGGCGAGAAAAAGCATCAATATCCAGTTTGTGCTTGTAAAATTGGGAGCTTAAAAATAGCACTACAGCAGCTCCATTCTCGTGTATTTGGTAAATGCATCTGAGAACCAAATCAGTCTAGGAAACATTAACTAGCTTTTTAGCTAAATACAAATCAAATCTTAGCTTTTTCCAAGATAGGGATGGTCAAAACATGGCACCCAAACATTAGTGTAAATGATGTTTTTTTAGCTTTTTAGACAATTCTACCCAAAAATATTTAGGACCATGACAACATATAGTTCTCTACAAATGCTGGACATTTCAGCCAATATATATTTCAGACCATGACAATTAGAGGAATGCATTACAACAATAAATAATGTATATCATAACAAATTTTACCAATTTGGAAGTTACTAATAACAAGCCTGACAAAAATAATTATATGTGTTTGAATTTTATGTTTCTTCAGGAGCACAGGGGTTGAAAATTTTTTTGGGAAGACCTGAGCCGTGGACTTTTTCATCTTTTGTACACTAAGCACGAACAATGTTGTGTCAAGTCCCAATCAATATAAATGCAATTTTGTTATCTGATATTCTTGTGTATAATTCTATGTATACAGGGAAGAAGACACAGTGTCAATTGATTCTGTTTCCAGGGATGATGCCTTGTCATCAGCTTTCTGTTTTGTGGGTTTTTTTTAACCATGAAATTGTAATTGAGCAACGATATTTTCCTCAAAAGTTTATCAATGAAATTTGATCTTTATCATTCCAGCGCTTGATTAATAAAATTTGTAGTATGTCAAAAAATGTGTCTGATCAAGCACAGCTGTGATTCAGACTTGAGAATGACTAATCAATAGATCGGTCTAGTGAATACCCATTCTAAAAATAAAGTTGATAGGTCAGGGAATGGATCGAGAAATATGGTCTAAATAATGACAACAAAATCTTTCAAAAAATATTTTTTATTTTTTTAGATTTGCCATGCGTGACGGACTTATTTCATTGAAAAACGGCAAGTCCAAGGTGCAATTTTTTTAGTCACGGGCATCAGGCTTTAGGAATTTTCAACCCCTAGAGCATTTAAGGTTTCACTTTCCTCATATTAGTACAATTAGGATTTTGCTTGCATGTTGAAAATCACAATTTTATTTAACGTGAAGAAATGATTTACCCTGGTTAAAACAGAATAGTAATCTATATGTCGTTTTTTGTGTTTTCAGGTATATTTAGAGAGACTTTTACATTATGCTGAAATTGATATTATGCCAGCTAATTGGCAGAGGATTGTATTGGGTGCTATATTACTAGCATCCAAAGTTTGGGATGATCAGGCTGTATGGAATGTGGATTATTGTCAGATCCTTAAAGATATAGCTGTGGAAGATATGTAAGGATTTTCTGTGTTGTATTTTAAAAATTGATATGAGGCGGGTGTAACCAGTTAAGAGGACGAATTGGAATATATTGACATTTTTATAAAAATAATAATGCCTTTTACAGTTTTATTCAACTAGGATTTATTTTTCCATAACTTAACAAAAGTTTTAGACGCGAGCTATAAACATTTAATATTGTTAAAGATACGAAACTACAAAAGATCCTTGCTTTGTATTACCCTTGGTATTATACGTGAACTTGCTGTCAGACTGAAATCAGCCTTTTAGTGCTAAGTTCAAAGGTCAAATTCGGATTGATTACCTTTTAAGACGAGCAAATTTTTGTATACTAATTTCCTTTCATTGATCACACTTTGCACAATAATGCTGAAATTTGTCCATCAGTTTTCTTGAAACTTGAAGTGAATTGTTTCTCCCTGATCATTTTTTGAAGATTTGGAGAAATTGGAATTCACTCATAAAAAAGGGTGATTTTTCTACCAAATTTGGGAGTATAGTTCAAAAACATTTGATCCCATTTTCTTGAAAGTTTGACAAGTAGTTTTAGCTCCTTTTTTAGTAATTTTCTTATTACTTATTAAGTAGTGGTCTTTATAAAAATCAAACAAAAAATTGATTCATGCATGTAAAAACCCACCAATCTTACTTTTATTTCTTGTTCCAACACTGTTACTGATCTCATAATCTGTCTTACTATTTCATTTGGTTGTTGCACTTTCAAGAACAAATCATACATATTGCACATTAATTTGGTACTTTGCAAGAGTTATCCTTCTTAATTTGGTTAGATTTGGTTGATTATAGTGGGAGGTGAATGTGATTTTCTCAAAAGTACAGAATACAGAAAGGATTATCATTATTTAAAAGTATAACATATGTAGACTGCAAAAGCTTTATATGTTTGGTGGTTCTTTCTACACCATGAATCACTTTACCATTGGCAGTGTTTGAATTTTGAATGGACTGGTATTTAATTAAATTATTACATACAGTTACCATGGTCAAGTGTTAGAACAACGACTTTGTGTATCAAGTCTCTAAAATTACATACTCATGTTATCAGTACTGGAAGCTTTTTGTAGTGAATCTGGGGTACACAACTGTTTCCATATGAGAATGCACCTAAATACACATGTACATGAAAAAAGATACTGATGAGTTTTAAAGAATGAAGGGAACCAAGGTTATAGCGGTAATCAAAAGAATGTAATCCGGGGACAAAGACCAGACATGGGAAAACAGACATACATAACAAAAAACATAAAATTACTAAAGAATAGATTATTCAATTGATAATTTGTCTGTTACAGAAATGATCTGGAAAGAAAGTTTTTAGAAATGATAGACTTCAATATAAATGTACCAGCTAGTGTTTATGCCAAATATTATTTTGATCTGAGAGTGTTAGCTGATGCCAATGATTTGAGTTTCCCTCTAGAGCCCCTTAATAAGGAAAGGGCTATCAAATTAGAGGTAAGATTCGGTTATTCTTCCCTTTAGACTAAAAGTAGTTTAATTAGTTGGGAAAAAAAATTCAACACCTAGACTCTTAACCTTTATTTCTATCCCTTAAGCTATGTGAATAGAAGAAACCCTTTTACTATATCAGGACACTGGACCTTATTCCCTTATTTAAGGCCATGCTTATAAAAGAAATACTTGCCACAATACCAAGATATTTCACCTGTTACGCATCATATCACACACTGTAAATATATCACCCTCAACTTCATCTCGTGTGATATATTTACCTTGTGTGATACTACAGCGTAACACCCTCTACTACAGGCAGTATGTGTATAATGTTGCTGTCCTTGTTGTCTGTGTTGTTGTCGTCCATGTTGTGCATCATTCCTGTCGTTATCTGTTTTACACTTAGTTTTCATGCAATAACTTGAATATTAAATGGTTGATCTTTATAAAAATTTTGACTAGGTTCCAAAGTACAAAATTAAGAAAGATTGGTATTGATTGTGGGGATTACCACCCCAGTGGTTTTATAATTGGGGACCAAAAAAGGGGCAAAAATAAGCAATATGTAGATTTTACTCCAGTTAAAGGATAGGAAGGTCTGTAACATTGTTCCACAATATTCTATACTACAATGGTCAGACTGGGATTGATTTTTGGGGTTAAGACTTGAACATTTAGGAAATTAGGGCCAACAAGCTTGGGGGAGGGGGGCAGAAACATGCATTTTCCTTAAGTCCAGACACTAACTTCACTATTACAATGTTGTTTATAGATCTCACTGAAATGGTACTGCTATACCACTAAAGGAAGACTTGAATTGATTGGGGGTTTAAACTTGATTTTTTTTTTTTCAAGTAGGACCAACAAGGGACTTTAATCAAGCATTTGCCTAATGTAAGAACAACAGTTTGGAGTAAGGCCAAAATTGATATTAGTTTTGTTTCTTGCTACCAGCAAAAAAAAAAAATAGAGGTAGTGAAGTTATTTTATTTTTCGAAACTTGACTATTACAATGCAGTTAATGGGTCTCACTGAAATGGTACATGTACTACAAATTGCCTTACCTCTAAAAGGAAAACTGGGATTGATTGGTGGTGGGGGGCGGGGTTTAAACTTGAACTTTTTTGGAAAAAGAACCAAGAGGCCTGAAACAAATATTTGCCTTATGTAAGGACAATAGTTTGGGTAAGGACAATAAAAAGAATAGTCTTGTTTCCTACTACTAGTAAGAAAAAATTAGAGTAGGAAGATAGTGAAATAATGTTATTTTTCGAAAACTTTTAACAATGAGTTAATGGGAAAACAATCTAGACTTGACTGGTTGAGCGAAACAGCCATAAAATGTTAAGGGTAGGAACAAAAAATAGGATACTGTAGGTAAAGTAGCTAGAAACACATATTTTTTTTTGGCCTAAGAATGAACGAATCTTACATGAATATTACTACAACTTGCCATTCCTCAAAAGGAAGAACTGGATTGATTTTTGGGATTGTAACTTGAGTCAAGTATGAAAAAAGGGCCACTGAGGGGCTAGAAACAAGTATTTATTTTCTGATTTCTGGATGATAACATGAGTAAAATGGAACGAATCACTTTGAAAATGTAACACAATGTGTTATACCCCCAAAGGAATGTTTGAGTTGGTTTTGGAGGTTTTAAATGGAACTTTTTTAGGGATAATGACCAATTATTATATTAGGCAATGTCTACAGAAGAATATACTTGCCACAACATCATGACCTTTAACCTTTCCTCCATTTAAGGTGATGTCTTCAAAAGAAATGCTTGCCATTATAATGAGATTTAACCTTTTTTCTCCATTTTAGGCGATGTCCACAGAAGAAACCCTTGCCAAGTTACAGAAACCTTCATTGATCCGATCAAATAGTCTCGATGGGATGACGAGTAATCCACGTCAAAGTATAGTCATAATATCATAACCCATAATGAGCCTTTAGTAGAACCAGGCAGTGATCAGGGAAAAGCAGGCTAAACTAATGTAAAACATAACCTCAAAAGAAGATCCAAGTGTATTGAGATTTCTATATATCTGACACAGCTGGCAAAATGAATCTGTTATCAAAAATCAAATCTCCTCCGGTATGATACGTCATGAATTTTTTTTTCAACAACTGATGTAAAATCCAGGGTTGAGGTTTAGAGTTTGCAAAAAAATTTGCAAAATAATTTTGTTAAAAATTTAAATACCTGGCATCTTGTAGTAAATTTTGTGTAATATTCAAAATGTTTGCCAGGCCTTGCCTTGGTTTCTTAAACAATCTCAAATCCTTTAGTTTCTCCTCTGATCTTTTAATTCAAGTGATCTCATTGGATGGCATTTCAGTTGAAGAAGTTTTTTTGTTTTATGAAAATCTAATTTTGAGATATTTTTTTTATGAAACTGGGCCATGATTGAAGCAGCTGTTATGATATGTGGTATCTGATGATTAAAAAAGAAACATTAATTCAATTTTAATCTAATTCAAATTAATTCATTAATGATACTATTAATCCAAAATCGGATCATTGAGAATCTAACAATATCCTATTATAGAGGCCACATTTATCAATGTCAAAATTTCACATTTATTTTTGTTGGATTGATCTTTTAAATGAGTGGTCATTTTAAGAAAAACAACATTGAAAACTTTATTTTTATGAGAAGAACATAAATTTCATAAAGTTTAAGCCTGAAAACTGATTACTTGTCTTCTGTTATTAACCAATTAGTCATGCAATGTATGCAAATGTAATTAACTTGTTAATCATTTACCATACTTTTAGTCATATTTTACCAATTGTGATTTCTTTTGCTGCTTTTCATTTTTTATTTATACATTATCATTTTATTGTAAATAATATTTACACTCTATCATAATTGTTGAAATGTGCTAACATACATGTACATGTATGTATTAGGATAGTATGTAGTGTATTATTTAAGATGCTGAGCATTTTAGAGCTATTTTCTAACAATATTATTCAGGGCTTGATCAAGAAATGATGATACTGGATTTGTATTTTATTATTATCATATTCAAGGTTCAAACTGTCATAAAATGAGGTACATGTATGAATGTGTGGGGTATGAATATATCATATTGTACTTTTAAAGCATTGAGCTAGTTGTCACTAATCTTTAACTGTTCAACATACTTTCCAATTGTAAATTGCCCCATCACATGTGACTTGTTATTCTCTGGTATTGATTGGTCACAATACGTACTAGTAACAAGTACTGTATTATTTTTAAAACTTAATGAATTGATGAGATTATTTTTGTTTAGTTTTTATGTACAATGAGGGTAAAGTGGTTGGTGCATGAAAAATATAGTTTAAAAACATGGATGAACTTACTAAGACAATTCTGTATTTTGTTTTGTTTTTTTTTATATTTAACATGCATTTTGTCCTTCTAGTGATACAGAGTTATGTCCATTTGATATTTTCAAAGTGTTGATAGTTGATATATTCTCGGATTTTATACTGCAATAGTCCTATTTGAGCAATCAAAATGCATTTACAGTATATTTATTGATCATATTTGTTCACTGACAGTAAATACCACTTAGCTCCACCTACTTTCCTACTCTTGCATGAACTACCTGTTAATTGCAGCAACACAATGGGAGCCACCATTAGGACAGAAATGTATTAAACACACCCTATAAACATAAACTTTGCAGGATTGCAGTATCAAGACAACACCAGTTTATTAACTAGTAATGAAAATAAAAACAATATACAAATTCAGCACAAGTAGAAATAAAACATGCTTGGCCCAGCTTCGTGTTTTCCCTAATTCTAAGTTTCATCCGTTTATTGTTTTTATTTCTAGTCTTCTACTAGTTACATGTTGTTTCTTTAGGGCTTATTAATCAGATTTGATGGACATAGGTCTTTATTGAAGATGTCAATTTAAAGGTTAAGACTTTTTATATGACAAATGAAGTTGCCTCTCACTCAGAAATGAATTTTTTCCACATGAATTTCATTACTGGTACATGATACCCATGAAGCTGTTGCAAGAAGATGACACATGAATAAACCCACTCAAAAAAAATATAAGTATAATTTTTTTTTTAAGTTGCTCATTTGTTGACCATGTTAAGTGCCCTTATTCCCAGTATTCCCATCGATATTATGCCCAGTTGCCCAGTTCAGAGTACAGCTGTTTTAAAAGTCAAGCAAGGTATGCATGAAGAAGGACCCCATAATGATTAATATCTATTGTAAGAAGTTGCATTGTTTTTTTTTTTCAATTAGTAATATATATTCTCTGGCAATATCAAGAAAAGTATTATATTAGAACAATGAGATTCATATTAGTTTTTATAGGGTTTAAAGTCTCATTTTTTTAATGTGAATTTAAACTGTTAAAGCATTCAAAACTAACTGCCTATTTGTATCTAGTTTGCTACTTTAGTTTGGTACATCAAAATGACCAAGTATATGCATAAGAGATTTCTCTTGATAATATTGTAGTCTCTTCTCTATAGACTACCACATCCTGTTTACGTTTCGGTCAGCTCTGCTGATTTTTGCCAGAGTTATGGCCCTTGAACTTTGAAAAAATTACCGAAATGTAAGTTTTCCACACTTTTTTTCTAAATGCTTGCAGGTATTGAGGTGATGTTTTTGGTATGCGAGTCAACCTTGAACAGTTGTAGATCATAGTGTCACATGATATTGATTACACACCCTTTTGTGAAATTTTCTTTTTTTAAATTTGTTTTGTTAGAGAATAGAGGAATTCTTCAGAATTATCATGAGAATTTATAAATTTTGTGATTAACAATCTGCCTGAATTTTGAAATTAGCTGTACTCAAATAACTTGAATGCAGTAAGTAGCCTGTGTTGCTTTTGATACTTATGTTTTACATTTTTATTACATTATGAAATACTTGAATTCATAGAACATTTAACAGTTGTTTTTTTTTTAAATTCATAACCATTTCTGATGTATGTATGAATTGTTAGAACATTTTTTTAGTGTATTTGAATTCATTTAACATTTTTGAACTGTATAACAAATCATGGAACTTGTTTTGTAATTAGTCTGAATCTGACCGACAATTTGATAACATCAGTAATGATTTAAGGAAGTAGACCTAGGGTAAGGGACATAACTCTTACAAATCACTTGAATGTTTGTATTCAGCATTTTACATCGATCTTATGTAAGCATCAAAATTACTGGGACGGATTTCAATCAGTTTCAAACGAAAGCTTGATTGGCTTTGGCACAAATGAATATAATACAAACATATCACTGATTTCATGAGTTAAATCCCTTACTGTAGGTCTACATCCTTAAGGGGGGAAAATTAGATAGGTTGTTTCACTTATATTAGTCCACCTTCTGTTTTACCACTGGTGAAGACTTTCTCAATGGATATTATTGTTAATTTTTATTATATAGTGGTTGGTTATTTGGATATGTCCTACTAAGATATAGAGGTTGAAAATTTAATATGAGTTAGGCACAGCCTACAACAGAGCATTTCAATTATACATTTTACTTATGTTTGTAAAATCTTTGAAAAAAGGAACACCAGCTGAAAGGAGCAAGATAGGATAGGTAAATGCTCATTCATTTTTTTTTTTTAATAATTCATCTGACTGGTTCTAAATACTGTAAATAATTCTTTTTTATTTATTTTTTTTTTATATTGAATCGCATGTTTTGATTTTAAACCAAAGTTAAAGGCTACTTTCACTTTGATTTCACTTCCCTGATCCATTTCTGCAGGCCTGTCTGTTACCTTTGACTGAATGTCTATTGGTAGCGTTACATGTGATGCTCAGTATAATTTGTCAGTTAACTACATGAAGTGCTGAACAATAAAATCGTAAATTGACTTTCATTGATTTATCATGCTAATGGACATAACTGAAGCATGTGATTGTGATGTTTATGATTTGCAGATAAAATCATTAAATTGTAAAAAATTGTAATATTTTTTTCAGTTTAGTCAATATAATTTTCAATGCATTCGGTGTGTACTATGTCAGTTATTTAATGGAACCATGTGATTGAAGGGATTTTTTCATAGACCTAGAATTATAAACAAAATCCTGGTAAATGAGAAATAAAACAAAAGTGTGTGGTTAAACTGACCTTTTAGTTAACTAAAACTAAATTTTTTGCACACAAAACATTTTGTAAATCATTGCTAAATATATATAATAAAAAGGTTTAGTCTTTAAACAAGTTATGTTTAAAACTTTAAGAAGTGTCCTTTAAAAAAGGGGAAAAAATGTAGTATAAATATTTTTCTGCTAATTTACTCTAAATATGTGAAGCCTTATCTTCCCAGGTGTTGACAAGGAGACAGTTTAATTTGTGCCCATCAGTGCTAAATCAGGCGTTATTTGTTCTTCTTGTACACAATTTTCAAACATTTATTAATTTAAGATCAAAAGAATTTTTTTTGGTTCAACATGAAATTGTTAACTCATACTTTTTTAGAAACCGACCAAACTTCCATTCATTTATGTAGAGTTATAACTATCTTATCTATGAATAAGATGTAAAGAAAGGATGAAATCCCTATTTGAATGATCTCGTTTATGCATTGAATGTATTTTATGGTGTTTTTTCATGTTTTAGATAAGGTTTAAATTATGTAATTCATACAAAAACTCTTTCTTTATTTCGAAGTAAATTTTTAATTAATGATTCAACTATAGTAACCATTTGATACGGTATGGGTGTTTAATGAACTCAGTAGTGCATTGTCACTTAGTTATAATCAATATAATTCAAATCAACTGTAACCTGTAGCCCTTAAAGACAAGATGATGGCTTCAGGATTGTTAGTGCTTCTCCATCTCCTCATGTCCAAAGTTAAATATTTGTTTTCAATACAGTTTCTATTTATTATGATGCCATGTAGAATTTCATAACCTAAATTCAGTGAAATTTTGAAGTTATGTTCTTTATATGGATTGCTTTGATGATTAAAATGTATACTATGTCCTTGGACTGTCATTATAGTTTCAACATTTTGTGTATGTATTCTGCTTTACTGCCTTTATAGCTTGTAACAGTATTTATGTACATATGGCATGTGTAAATGAATATTATATGTCTCATGATTATCACGTTACTGTGTGTTGTGCATGGTTGCTGTATGTGGTAACCGTGGGTGTGTTTTCAGTATATAATTTAAGTTTTTCTGGTTTTGTACGGTTTTACGTGAAAAATTTATTTTTTTTAATTTTAGTTTTTTACCATTGATATAATACTCCAAAGGATGACAATTGGGTTCACAATGCTTAGCCTTTAACTTTAATGTGTATGTTACAAATATAAATGCATGTTAAACTGGCCCTAGTAACTAATTATAAGGTTTTCGGATAAAGTGAGATTTCCAATTGTACTGTGTTGAGCTTAAACCATTTTTTATGGAAGTTTTAAGAAGAAGGAGAATACATTTTTTATGTTTTGTAGATACATCCATGGATGTAATAACTAAAAGTTTGTGTTATAGAAAGGTTGTTTGTAAAGCATTTATTCTGTTGTCATGACTACAGGTACCTTCAAAAATGTTAAAATTCAAATTTTAGTCACGATGAAAAAGTAAAATAAAGTAGAAGTGTCTTTAGGACTAAAGAAAAATGTTGGTCATTTACAGTCAAACCAGTCTTGATGACCTCTGACATTCAGCAATTACCTTTGTTTAGATTATGATTACAGTATCTGTAATTTGTTGGACATTCTATGTAAAATTAACCTGTATATTAAGACCATCTGTTTTATGTGACCAACTTTCTGTTCTCCCTTCAAAGGTTACTTAAAATATTTTTTACTGCTTTTTTTTTTTTGGGGGGGGGGGAGGAAATTGGCCTTTGTCCTTTTCCACGACTTTAAAACTCATTTAGTATATACTTCTTTATGTTTGAGTATCAACGGTAAGATTGATGTATGTATTAATATCATTGACGATAATATTTTTGTGCATATTATTGTAATGTTTTTGTGCATGTTTCATAATAACCAACAAATCTGAATCTAGTCTAAAATAATTTGTATTACATCTCATGTGAATCATATGTTATTCCATAGTATGGAATATGTTTCTGTTCTTCTTTTATAATTAGTTATGCAATAATTACCTCTGGCTCTTTCCATTATAATGTATGTGATACATGTACATTGAACAACCCCCAGTATTCTAACTCAATTAATGCAGATTTGTTTGGGGGAGACACAGTGAAAGCAGCGTTTTAGGGATATCGTTTCATCTGGACACATTGGACCCAGAGTTTGATATGCCTGTGATCCAATGTGTCTAGACTAACATTGACTCTATAGAGCTGCCATTATTTTGTTTTTCCAAACAGCTCCACATTCCTTGTGTTAAATGATAAAAAAATCTGTCAAGGGAATATTGCAAAATATCATGAAAAAAATTCCCTTTGCCGTGGAATTATTACCTGTTGCCATCTAAGTATTGTCATGGTAATATTGCTTGTTGTCAAGCTTAGTCCATATGTGGCAGTGGTGATGATGGATCTACTTAGCTATAATAAAAATTCTAATCATGTAAAATGCTATGATGTTGTCAAGTGAGACATGTTTACAAGGTGAAACCTTTGCCTCATGTACAACGTTGAAGTTATGTAAACCTATTCATTTCATAAGATAAAATAATTTGGCGCTGTTTCATCAATGATAATAGCACAAAAAATATTATACACAGTCAATTTAACAGGTACTACTGACAAAAGTACATTTCTGTAAAATATGTATATATTTGTTCCATGCAACTTTTAATATTATATGCAAAGATTATAATTGTGCAAGTTAAACAAGAAAAATAAACAGGCTATTTTTGAAAACAATTACTGCTCTGCTTTTGTGTGAGTCTAGATTAAGTACTGGAATCTGTAAGAATCATGCAAAATTTAACAAAAATAATGGAACATGAAAAAACACTAATTTGACAGTGTAGACACAGTTGATGGTCTGTTAAAGACTTTTGTGGCCAGAGGATGCAGAAATGCAAGAGAATGATAAGGGAAAAACGAGTTTCCTCATTTCGAGATGCATTTCATATACAAAATGTAATTGAAACCCAGAATTACTGACACTTAACTAAAAGAAAAGAATGCCATTTTCTAAATTTCCAAAAACATTTTGAATAAAATTTCAGGACAAGATTTGTGTGTTTTTTTCCCACCATGATTCACATATTGCCTGATTCTTACAGAGAATAGCACTTTCAAGATATATTTGATTGGTTAATATATGCTGGACTGTATAACCAAGAAGAGTGTTATTGTCAACTTTTTTGTTAGAAATATTTATACCTAGATCTACAGACATCTTAGGAGTTCTGGAACATCGTTGCCTAAACATTCTTCTAAATTGTCCTTGAAAATATATAACCAGAATAGAATGTTGCCTTACCTATATATAAGCTTTTTTTTAGGGAGATTCTAAAAACCAGAATGAAGCTTGTATTTCCGGTTTACCCGAGTATTGTTATCACCATATGCGGCCTGTGTTGTTGAAGTGTTATGAAAATGCTAACATGTATCAGTATCTTTTGTTAAATTTAATATGAAAAAAAAAAAACTGAAAAATTTTCAAGAAAAAAAATCATTTTGCAAGTACTCGGATAACCTTATTCATCTTTTGTGCTAGTGAAGCATCACTGTTTTCGCTTGGTTTTATTATATTCTGTTAAAGTTTTAGAAAATACAGTTTAAAAGTAAATTTTTATTGAAATCATTCTATCAATAGGGATAAGAGAAAATAGGAATATAACTTTTTGAATATCGAAGCTCACAAAAGATTAATACTTTAATAAATATCCTAAACGATTGTTCCCTATATCAACATTCAGTTGTGTTCATAACCGGTCCAATTTGATATCAGGTACTCATAATTATGTACATGTTCTAGCGATTTCGTAAAGCATTATAAAACAGTATATCCCCAATCTGTCTCATTTCAATTTCATGAACGTATCACGTGATTTACTATGTTGAGTCACATGACTGAATGATCGGTCGTGTGAAGTTACAAATCATTTCATTTTATTTGTACACTTATGTTTTACAATGTAGTGAACCAAGGAGTCAGAACAATAAAATATGTAAATCACTTCTCTTTATAGTGTTTTTCTTGTATTTATGTTTTTACGTCTTCTGCGTCAATCATACTGAGGATGAGAAATGATGTGTCTACTGGTTGGCTCAGTGTCTGAGGAATATGTCCAGGTGAGGTGGCATGCTTGTTACAATAAAAAAAAACGGTTTAGCGTGTAGGACTAGGACTAGTATAGTTCAACTATCCTCGTCCTGAATTGCGTTAAGAATTGACCTAAGAGCTTTAAAGAAAAGTCAATTAATTCTATAAAATCTTATGTTCTTTGTTGTGTATGTCTGTTTTCAGACTTGTTAATACTAGTGTCATTTTTTTCCTTGCTTTACAGTGACTGTGTATATCAGATGCCCTGAAATATAAATTTGAAAATGCACCAATACAGAAAATTTCACAATGATTTATATGGTCTCAGTGAGTTGTATTTACTTGACCTTTAGCGATTAAGGTCATCATTATTGACAACTATTCAAACTTAGAAAGCGGTGTCAAAAAGATCACACAGGTGTTCTGAAGTATTTAGGTAGAAACATAGAACATGAAAACAGACATACACAACAAAGAACATAAAGTAACTAAAATCATGCATACGAAGTAACAAAAGCAAATGAGCAATTCGGACACCACTAAAAACTGGGAGCATGGACCAGGTGCACCGGTAAGGTAAGCGTCCTCTTTGTGCTTTTGTAGATATGTTTCAATTTTCTGGTTTCAAAACTATAACATGAGTGGAAGATTCTCTTTGATATTGTACTTAAGTGTTCCAACCTGTCTTTAAGGATTTAAAGTTTATGCATTTTGCTTTAAATTTTCTTGATACACTTACAACCAATCAGAGGGAAATTTCATTTAAAAAGATTCAGAATCCTACTAGATAGATGTTCTTAGAACTGCTCAACAATTGAATGTTCCCATGGATCATTTGCAATATCACACATAACACAAGTAAAACAGACTTACAGAACCTTTGTCGTGCCGATCACATCTTCGGATATTTAAAATTATTTAAAAGTATCTTGCAAAATATTTGATGTTAAATTGTTAGATAATATAGATTGTGCATTATCGGAAAACGTCAACTACGGAAAAGAGTGTACACTCTGTGGAATTTGATAAGGTTGTGAAACCAAACAAACATTGCACAGCCGAATGTAAAAGTAAAAGAATATCGTTATGATTAACAATACAGAATCTTTCAAAATCATTTCAACTCGCCCAGATATGAACGGTGTTTGTCGATGTAAATACAGTACGCGACATCGGGAAAATATACGAACGCTTTTTAAACGGTTCTGTAGTGAAAGGTAAAGCTATTTGATCGCTACCTACTGCCAATGATAACATCACATAAAAACACTGTCATGACTTGTGAGGATTATAATATGGGTCTTTTAAAAACCCATCTAAAGACTAACGTCTCAGAGTCGAAAACTACACTAGTAACATAATGCTCGAAAATCATCACAGTCAACTCCTGCGTCAAATTTGGATTACATGAATTCATACCGATACCTACATACTCACTGTAAATGACCTTAAACATTCTTTTCATTGAACAATGGAGAGTGGCATAGATCCTAGTAATTTTGACGACAACCAAGTTTGCTGCAGCTCCTCTCCGACTTTTCAACCTTGTCAGATCACAGCATGTTTATGAGAATATCAACATTCTAAAATGGTGCAGATGCGATCAACATAAGCAAATACTTTAAACGGAAAGATGAAAAGGATCCCTGTTGTCTTGTTACTACAGCTGATGCCCTGCACATTATTCAAAATTATAAAATCGTCCAAATTTAATAACACCACAGCAACAAAAAGAACTATTACATAGTATGAATTTTTAATAATAATTAGAATCCATTTATATTTTTCCCAACACAAGTATGTCCAACGGCTTTTTCATTTATGATCCACAATTCAGCAAAACGATTCAAGCTTTCTAAAATCTTTGCATTATTTTATATACATAAGGATTGTAAACAGCAACCTAGGTACGTTAAGCATTAGTCAAAAGAAAAAGTAAACAAATATTACTTTCTAAAAAGCTACGCAGTTCTTCGCTGTGTCATATATATTGGTACTATACTGTCGTGTGTAAATCCTTTTTATTTCAGGCGAATATTTTGTTTTGGCAAAATATTCGTACAACTCGGTTTTAAAAGGGCAATTTATTTTGACAATTCTCTGTGCAAACTTCTTTAAATAGACAGTATGAGGCGACATACAATAGTTCCTCATTCATATTTACGTAACAAATACTGATGTTTGCTGAAAGAATCATCATTAAACCACTTATTATAATTAAGTCAACAAATAATGTCCATGTCAATTAACCGAAAAACAACAAAACTGTGTATTTTTCTATTTACAGATCGTTTGTCATACAGTTGAAGAAAACAATGCACTAAGAACTATATCTTATATAAACACATTCCAAGCAGTACATGCTCTGTTATTAAACTGAATAGGGCTACCTGATTAATGTTATTACACACCATATTAAACCTTTATAACTATTGGTCATCTTCTGAATCATATCAATCTATCAATTTTGACATTTTTGTAACAATTTGGTAAGTTTGACTTTTTTAATGTACGCATTCTATCCTTTTCCATGAGGGACTGACATACACATTTTATATTTGTTGGAGTGAATAGGATCGGAATCATTAAATCGTTTTTGTTTCGACATTAGTGTTCAGTGATTAATCAATAAAATGCCATGTAATAAACTATTGTTATCAATTTGCAGCTTCTGATTGCAGGTCATTATTTAGTTAATATGTCACAAGAATGTAAATATCTTGCCTCTGTAAGCGAAGCAAATATAAAAGTCCGTATTAAAATTAGCAATAACAAGGAAAGTTGGAAGCCACCGTACTTTTCCTTACTTGGTTACTGCATTTCCATTTCGTACGCAGGTGTTTTTAGAATGTGAAATATTGAGCATGGAAGTTCAGTATGTCTTGTCATCTAAGGTTATAAATTCAGACATTTTCATTCTGAAATTATATTTAACAAATTTTCAGCAAGTTTATTTTCAGATGATTTAGATATTAAGTTTATGATTTAATTTTTGATTATCTACTATATTTTCATTTTTTTCTAGAAACATTATTATTGTTCATTTATGTTCTGAAACGAATCAACATTTTTCGTGTAGTTTTTTAACAGATTAAGTTCGTTGACTATTGTATACCATGAACTCCACCAGTATGACGATCGATTAGATATTGCGTTCCGTTTCTTTACCTACTGACTATTTGAAAGTGCCCTCAATTGTACACTTATCTAAAAATACGATGGCCTAAACAAATTCGTCATGATTAGCTACATATATAAAATGTAAGTAAATTCAATAAAAATACACAGGAATTATACGTCTGCATCAATGTAAAAAACAATGTATATATACGGTAACATGGACCCTGGTCCATAAAATATCCCAAAATGAGTTTTTTACAACGCCTATCATTTATTCATATTTCGACCAATGAAATCATTTGAAATTAAAGATTAGTGGAAGAAATATAATTTTTAGCAGAATCTTAACATTTTAAAAATTGAGGATCTTGAACTTTGTTGGAAAGACGCACCAAATTCAAAATCAAGAAGTTAAACTTGAAAAATTAAATTATTAGTCAAACTAGCACATGTCCTCATTTTTTTTTTTTTCATTTTTTTTATGCAAATATGATCTTTATTTTAAATATTAAAAAATGAAAACTGCCACTATAGCAAATGATATGTATTTTATCTTGAGTTCATGTGATGTTGTTTGGATGACCCAGATTAAACCAATTTTACACTATTACTAATTATGAATTCTTTGAGCAGTTCCTCATTGAATTTCCTCAATCGAGAGATAATTCAATTGATTATAATTTCCAGGTTGTCCCCATTCTAATTCTAGTTATTTACCTTCAAGATTGAACATACATAATCATCACCAGTAAAGTATCAGTTTGCGTGTTTTTTTTTACAAAAAGAATTCTTTAAAGAATTATTTTCACTACTTGAACAAAATTTTCATACCTATAGATAATCTGACCGTAAATTTTTAAATTGCATAGCCATGAATAAATGCAAGTGGTATGCAAGTCTACGAAAACAATATTGATAAAGTGTACGCATACTCTTGAGCAATATGATTTCTGATAAGGAAAATACTCATACAATAAGCCTAACTTACACCTTGATGTTTGTGGTCAAAATCAACAGATAATCACCGAAAAGCAACGATTTTAATCCTGATTGAAGGCCGCTTGTTTTCACAAAAAATCAATTAGAAATTTTTGTATTAATTTTGTGCTTTACAAGTTAACTGTGCTGAGAATATCATTTGTTATTCAGTTTCAATATTGTACTCTTTCAATTCGCGTTTTCTAAAATGGAACAATCTGTGAAAGATGAGAATAAGTTTTTTATAGGCATATTTTTCTCTAACGACGATATTATGCTTTTTATATCAAAATTACTCTTTCAGAATGTCAAGTAGTGATTATTTTTGGTGCTTGACTAGCATGATGGTGATTAAGCACAAATAGTTTATTAATATTTAGTTATGCAATAATTTTGAATTGAAAACAACACTTTCATTTTTTACAATAAATGTTTCGAAATGTTAATTAAAGGAAACAACTTGGAGTACAGAAAAAATAATAGATATTTCGTACATTGCATTAAATAATGGCTCTAAATTCTATTGAGAGACAATTTGCGTGACATTTAGACATGAATAGAGATGTTGATCGATTGCAATAGCAATAATGTAGTGTATAAACATCGGATATCATAATGGTTTTGCAGTTTTTATAGTGAACAAATATTCGAAATTGGCAAAATTAGATGGCGATAGCAAACATTCACAATACGACATACGCCAATATTAATTTGTTTTTTGTTTTTGTTTTTGTTTTTTATTTGTTTTTTTTTTTACTACGTTGAAAATTTGATCTTGTACTTGATACCACAAATCAATCAATAACTAAGCTTTCACATTTGTGATGTAAAGTAATGTATATTAGAGAACTACATATATTATAACAATTTTAAAATATCTTACCAAGACGCATATTTATTCGTTTTTTTTATAACCAAAATATGATCTCATCATAGTACCTGTCATACTTACCAATATTAAGTTTACGGCGGCCATTATTCAGGTGAACATTTTCAAAATAATAAAGTTATCCATAATTTTTTGACTGCACCGTTTATAACCAAATATAAATACTCTTATGCGGTACACAGAACAAACAAACGGCAATTGAAATTTTGAGACATATGATAGTCCACTGTCCGCAATGATTCGGTAATTATTACAATTTTGTGCTTTTATTGCTTTAACAACAATTTCATATCAATGACGAACCTTTCTGCATTACGTAATAAACCGTTTTATTTTTAGATTAAAGTAAACTAAATGAATCAATAATTTAAAGTCCAATTATTGCCTATTTCCCTAAGTGTTGAATATTTTCTCGAAGTCATGCAGTTTAATTTCCAGTCTGTACAAAATTCAGGCTCAGCCCATTAAATAGGTAATTCATGGAGTATTATCTTTTCTGTAACCTTACATTTATTTGTGTATGCGTTAATTTTCTTTTGCGTATTTCATAACGTTTATATTAGTATTCTTGGATAGATAATGAAAACAAAGCATTGTATGTACGTAGAAAAGTACTTTATTATATAAATATCAGCAATTTAACGAATGTTCCCAATGTAAAACAAATCGATACTTCACACTGTGAAATATATTCGGTAATTTCACTCTCGCACTTTCCCCGGCAAAATTTCACAACGCGAATATCAATCCGCCGTTAACAAAACATAAAATTCATATTGAAAGTAGCAGTGAATAATGGATGAAATCTATATAATCAATTGGTTATCGTGAATGACCAAAATATATAATCACTCGTGCCAAGAACGCATAAAGATTAATATAAACTCGTGCGCGGAACAAGTTCCGCACACTCGTTAAATGTAGGCGTTCTTCGGCACTGGTATTTTGGTTATTCACTCTTTCCAATTAATTATCCTATTATTATTCATTGGATAATGTATCTTGTATATATGATTTCACTGCTCAACTGGTTCAATCGTTTCATTATAAATATCTCCTTTTTTTATCTGTCCGCCTGCGGTGAACATCAACATGTGAGTGTGTTAAAGGGTACACCGATAAGGCTTATCAGACTCACTCCCCCAAATTAGGATCCAATTAGTCCTCTCGAAACCCTATAGTTGCAGAAAGTTTCTTGAATGATAAACGTTTCGAATGTTTTTAAAAAAATGAAACATTATTAATATAAGAATAGAATCACATAACTTAATTATGAAACATATTAAGAACACGTTAACAAAATCCTGACACAAATTCATGTATGATAACTGATAATCTGTGGTGAAATATCGTTATTGTGTGAATATACTATAGGCCTAAGGATGGGACAGTTGGTAGTCTTGGAAGAACAGTTTCCAAATTAAGCAATTATCCAGCTATGAATCATTCAAAATGTGATTCATGGGTAAAAAGCCTACAATTTTATTTTTGATATTTTTTTTTCAATCGCCATCGTAAACAGAAACTAACACTCAGTTTTTCATATAGCTCGTGTTCTTAAGAGATAAAAATTATATAGAATGCATGATTTTAAAATTCAGGGAGATTTCATGGTAAATGACACTCGAATTCAGTAGAATCTATTAGATTTTCAATGTTGATTATCTCCAAAAAAACAGACATATTTAAATGAATAACAACATATTTCATACTTTAGACCCATAAAACAACTAAATTACAAAATTAAAGATATATAGCATTTTTGGGGGTCACAACACATGATAGTGTAAACATTAAAAGATGGATGAAAGTATTTCCAATGTTATAAGTTATGCCTTACAAAAATTGTCCTATCCAGTTATCAGAGATTATCAGAGAAAAATAGTTGAAAGTTATGTGTCCGAAAAAGATATTTTTTCTGTGCACCTACTGGAAGTGGATAATCCTTAGTGTTTGAGATTGCACCATTTGTCTTTCAAAACGTTAAAAACATTGAGAAATGTACTGTTATTCAGGTGTCTTCTTTGTCATCTTTGATGAAAAGTCAGACTGATGGACTTTCAAAACGAAGTATCAAAGCTGTGTATTTAAAAGATGTTTCTAATGCATCTGATTTTGAGGACAATTTCATGTCTCTTTCCTTGAGTGCAGTAAACCATGGAGAAGTCAGTATAATTTTTGGAAGTCCTGAGTCGATCCTTGCTGGATCTTTCAACGAAACATTTAATTCAAGCTCTTTTCGTGGATGAAGCTCACTGCATAAAGAAAAGTAAGCCGATTTCCATACAAATAAATGAAAACCAAGTTTAACTGATTTGACAGGATTTGAAACAAAGATTCTATTATAACAATGTCGAACTATATCCAAAACTATCCCAAGATTACATACATATACAAATGTACTTGTACAACACAAGTAAAAAAAATGGTTAAACATGGTATAAAAAACACAATGTTATGAGTAATTCTACATGTACATGTATATAGCTGAGGGGTACAGATGACTATCAGGTACATGTATATGTCGTTTTTTGTTGCAAATGAACATGTAAATATACATGTAAAGAAGCACGTACATGTGTTACTAACACACATCACTGTATGTCTAGGTATTTAATTTACATTTATATGTAGTAAACACAAACACACCAGGTGGAAGTAATAACTCCAACAAAACAGTATCTTAGACTCTTAAAATATCATCACATCTTGTACTTCTATTAATACTTTATGGAATGTTTTTAATTGTAGTGGAAAACCCGATTTAAAGGCAAAGGAAGCATTTAGGCCATATTATGGAAGACTAGCTGAGTTACGGTCTCTTGTTGGTCACAATATACCAGTGATAACAGATACTGCAACAGCTTCTGAGGAAACGAAGCGTGACATTATAAAAGATTTTAGTATGGAAAATTGTGAAGAAGTAATGTTAAATCCAAATAAATCTAATATAACATATTGGGTTCTAAAAGTAATAAACGATGATGTGAATCAAGATTTTGGCTGGTTATATTATTAAGCAAAAGAAAAAAAAAAAAAAAAAAAAAAAAAAACAGGGAACACCAAGAATGCTGATTTTCTTTCGCCGAATAAAATTTATAGCCGAATTTTTCGAACTCTTGGAAACATCACTTGGTAAGGACGCATATGTTGACTATAAAGAAGGTGGACTAAATGATGATCGGAACAGACTGTTTAAAATGTTTCATATGAAAACAGATGAAGTTGTAAAACAAACCATTTATACATCATACCAAGACCCTAAAGGTAACATAAGAGTTGTTTTATGCTCTACTTCCTTCAGCATGGGACTAGACGTCAAAGATGTAAATACTGTTATTCATTATGGCCCGGCCAACGAAATAGATGACTATATACAGGAGACTGGATGCGCTGGAGGAGACCATACTTCATTATCCAATTCAGTTTTATTAAGTTATAAAAGATGTTTAGTAAGTAAAAACATATCAAGTTCAATGAAAGAGTATACATGGGGGTCAGAGGGTCGTAGAAAACTCCTTTTGAATAAACTTGGATTTACCATGGAACAAATTTAATGTCTTATTTATGTTGTTATGTTTGCAGACAACACTGTAAGTGTTTATGTTCCTGCAAAAACAATTGTTTATGTACGGTAAGAGGTGAAACACTGGTGCAAAGTATTGTGGAGAGTATTGTAGAATATGAATCTGGAGATAATCTTACATCAGACACATCTAGTGATAGTGATGATAAACTGTTAAAAAGAAAACCAGTTGTAGTTTATTATTCTGATAATGATTTTTAGTAGATACTTAATAAATATGAAATATATCATGTATCAAATACATGTACTAGTTTTCGATTTTAAAAAAAGTAATAGAAAAAGCTTGGATTCAAACTTTATTAATGCCCCAATTTAAAAGTTCATGATACAAGCGGACAAAAGATCAAAACAACATTTCAAAACACTTAGGGCAGAAAAAGTAATAATTTTGTTTCCAGTTATAAGCAAGACGAAAACACGGTAGGTCGTGAGGGGATTTTTTGTTTTTTTTTTTTTAAACATTTTACATTAAGTTAATAGGAAAACTATCTAGACTTTAATGATTCTCACTTGGCCGATTTAAATGGTAAATTAAGAATAATTTCGGGTAGAATTGCTTTCTTCCATACTTTTCTAGAGAAGAATAAATCCAGTTTTGAATATATGCCATGTCAAGGGTTCCTAACAGGTCATGGTTAATTTTTCGGAAAGCAGTATGAAATCGCCTAGGTATTTCTTCAAACGAATTTTCTCTTTGAAACTGTTCCACAAAAACATTGATGTCATTTTCAAAATTTGCTGCTGTATGGTGTCCTGTTGGTATGGATACACTACATGATTTGTCAAACTGCTTTGTGATGGAATGAAATTTTAAAGCACTTCTGCTCATTCTGTTGACAGTTTTCTCTGTAAAACACCCCTGTAACTGTAGGCTTGGTCTTTGAATACCTTATTGCAATGTTCAATGTCTAAGTCATTTGGATGATTAGAATCTAACTTGCCTTTATGGTTGACTGTTCTATTTCAAATGAGACAATGGACTTGGCGATGAGTTAGAAGTATCTTACTCCGGGCAATTGTTGCTAATATTCCAAAGGCATATTTTGTACACGCACATGACTTATAGTACTAGAAAAGAAACTTATTAATTCTCATTATTCTTGCATCATCTCCCATATTATTTGCGGTGTTAGTCTCAGCAAACCAATGGTTAGACACAGTCGCGTATAGTTAAAAAACACCATCTTTACTTATGGGAGTCGCTGTACTAATGGCACTGTCGGTGATTTCAGAGTACAGTGGGTCCAAATGGTTGTGATTTTGAGCTTCATGTCGCCTTAATACAGCAACTTGTTTATATTGCTTTTGGCAGTAGCGACATGCTAAATTTAGGCTTTGGGGTCCATAATTTGGTAAGACAGACAACTCGTGTACACAATAGTCCCTGAGAAATGACCTTGACAGTGTCAATATATCATTTTTCATCTTTTCACTATGACATAATTCACCTTAATACATGTTTTCCTTCGGATTTTCATTTACATTTTTTATGCCAAATATTTTCATTGCCCCAACTATAATGTACGCAATGGTTGTCTTCACAATTAGATCGGAACTTGCATAAACATTATCACCATGGTCTTCAGTAACATTCATAGCATTAATCACATTTCAAGCAGCATAGAGTGTTCCAATATCTCTAAATGAATTTGTAGAGTATAATAACTGCCAAATGATCTGAAATGAATATACAGTTGTTCAAGATTGGCCATTTAATGCATCAAATGTTTTAAATGAAACAAATGCATCTACTTAAAATAAAGTGCAGAGGGAAAAAAAGCTTCATGTAACCAAGTTTCAACAATTGACAAATGCCTTGTTTATTATAAAATGATAAGTCGAAATGATTATATCCTGCGGAAAAGGAATACAAAACAAAATTGACACTTTATTCATTCGATTAAAATGAATGGCATTTTACTGTCAAATGACATGCAAGATGATGTCATGCATGTAGATGAAAATGCTACAAAGGATGCCGTTTGATACTATGCACCAACGTAAAGATCCTTAAAAAGAATAGTGAAACAAAGAAAGGGTATAAATTATCAGATGAAAAACAATGAAACATTAACCTTTTTGCCATCAAAAAATATGCTTACCCCATTCCAAAGTTCAAATGGGTATCATTACCATGAACTTCAGTGGATCACAAATTTCTAGAAATATGCACGATTGCCAAGGTGGTGATATATATATCACAATGTACTTTTCATATCTTACATTTAAAAGCTCCCCTTGGTTATGGAATTCTTCCATTTTCGTACTGAATCCTTCTAAACGTCTGCTTGGTGTGCGGCCATTTCTTTTTGATGAATGGGCTTGTTTATCCCTTTCAAAGGTCAGATAGTCACCACCACTCAAACATGTGCATGGCGTTTTGTTCCAATCCTCAGTCTCATCATGACCTGGTACAAATTTATTAGTACTCCAACATTTATCTACAAATACAAGTATCATAACATTATAATGTGTGAATTTCTGAAAAAAATCAACTCTTTTAAGAATCTCTGTAGACAGTAAGCTACAGGTATCTACCAAACAACTGCATATATGTGATGGGTAGTTTTTATATATCAAAAGTATTATGTGATGCTATTGCAATCAATAACTGTTAGCCATTTGTCACGAATTGTTCTTAAAGTTGGTCAAAAAGGACTAAAATGTGCAATAAAGCTTAAAATAAAATAAAAGTAAGGTGAAATAAATATATAATTTGTTAATTAAAGTTACATAATTAAGTTAAGTTATATAATTGGTACATGTACACGAACCCTTTTGCTCTTTTGTTTCATCTCACTTAAGTAGTCATGCTTTATGAAATTAGGTAGACATGCTTCAAAAACACTTAGGGAGGGTATATATATCTAGTCCAGATTTTTGCAACCAACCAGGAACGCAAAGTCCCTTTCTAGCTTCTTTCTATCAGATATGCTTGGCATAAGTCCAGACAATGGTGTTGTTGTTATATCTGCCTTATGTTTTTCATTTTGCAGATGATTTCCAGTCTCTGTTCAAATAAGCACATAGTTGATACAATATGGTGGTCTTTGTTTTGGTTTGTAAATATTACGCACGATCGGACAAGGTGCACTGGTAGGGTATGCGTTCTAAGATAAAATGTTACTACTGGATCAGCTTCAAGCAAATTGATAGAATCTTTAATTGAGTTAATTTCGCTGACTAAATAATTTCGCTGACTAAATAGTTTCATGTGCTCTACCCATGATGACATCATTTTGCCACGCTAATAGTTCTTCATCCCATCTGTCTGGTCTGCCATGGTTAATGTAGCCTTATAACTCAAACAATCGTTGGTGGAATTGAGTCTCGAAAATGCTGACTTCTTCAACCCTCCTTTCCATACTATCAGACTGTTAATGTGTTGGAACATGTTTAACTTTGTTGTACAGAAAGAAGCTTAGAACCAGCTGATTTTAATCCTGGCAAGATAGCATCATCTTTTTTGCATATGTTTCTTTTTTGGGATGGGTTTGAAGAACATGTCAATAGAAACATGTAAATTTTGGTGCTTTTTCTTTCCTTTCATCACGAATTGCTTGATAGGAGAAACATTCAAGATTTTCGAAACTTGTTTTCCTTAGAACATAATTCGTCGATCCCAGTGACAGTACCCGTATTTCATCCTGAATATCATTTAAAAGTTTCCTTTGTACCAACTCTTTAATTTAAGGCAAACTCCAAATATGTTTCACCAATAATCGATTGTCACTGAACACAAGAGTTTCTACTAAAGGTGTATTTTGTAGCTGAACAGAGTATACTTTTTCAGATAAATTTCCTATAGGTGAAACCTATATAAAGTAAATACAGAAATATGTAGTTAAAATGTAAAAAAAATAATGAATATTATGGAAAAAAAGTTGAGAGAAAAAAAAAATAAGGAATCTTATCACTGATTTTTACGTGGTTGAAATTAATTGTAATTTTCTCTTTGCCTATCAGTTAGCAATACAGTATAGCTTTACACATTGTTTTCTAAACATTTAAGTACTTCTCCGTCTAAGAATCACGCAAATGTGTATAAGGTGTGGCACATGAAGAAGGAATACACATTTTATTGAATAATCCTTGTAAATAGTACTTATACCTCATAATCTCAAGAAATTACTGTCAAAGTGTTTGAAAGTTTGCCTTGTTAAGATATTGATAGGTTAAATTTAGTTGAAATGCACTGTGGAAAAATGGCGGGAAAATTTTCCCGAACTTTTCCTTATATAAGCAGTCAAAAAATATCTACATCACCGATGCTTCTGGATAATTTTAGATAGCTGTTCAGTTGTTTTCTAGATGTGTTGAATGTATTTGAGGCACAAAAGACCAAATTGAGAAATATGATGTGCCACCCATTGCCTGATTCTTACACAGAATGGTACTTAATTCATATCAATATGAAAAATTCAACACTAAAATTACTATGTAGTGAAAATATAGTGAAACATATCTAAACAGACAGTACAACATATTTCACACTAAATACATGTAACCCAAAATGAATTTCACAGTGTTATTTTGTTCTGAATTAACTACTAACATACAGAATAAGTACACGTACTTCATACTAAAAGTTTGTATGAGAGATTTATAAACTATACAGAAATCTTATTTATAGGTATTGGTCTTAAAAAAAGATATTAGTTTTTGTAATAAGACTACATATATCGTTTGAAAAGTTCTCTGAATATATACATTACCTTTAATGATGACTGGTACACTTCTTCCAGGTCATCAATACCGCTTTCATAATTGTTTTCAGACCTATCAGAGAAAAAATGCTTTCCTGCTGGTAGAAGGACTGTCATCATAAAAATGTATTTTAAATGACACTGATTCACATCCATGTGTTTCTTTTAACTTGGATAAAGTGCTCAGATAGCCTTGTTTGAGAGAGCTTAACTTATTGTCAATCTTTTGCAAATCCCTTATGCACTTTCTACAAGAAGTATCAGTATGTGTGTCCTCAGTCACAATTATATCCAAATATTTTCAATTAAATGACAAAGGTCAATTTTGAAAGATCCATGAAACAGTTTCATTCTATAGTCACATTTTCAATTTAATAAATCTGCAAAAAATTTTCTTGGTGAAGATTCTGCCAAAAGCAATCAAAAGCTGTTTATAACTATAACGACCACAGACTATTACATGAAAACATACATGTGGGAATGGCTTGAGTTATCAATTTGTTTAACGGTACTTTAATATCATATTACATTAAAATCTAGTCAGCCAGATTTATTATCAGCATGAACTGTCCATCTCAATTATTATCACCACAGTATCAAAATCAGACTTTATAAGACCCTCTTTTAAGTAATAATTAGTAGATTTGCTATCAGAGGGATACATACAATCAACAACTTTTTCATATATTCTTCAATATAAAGAGAGGGACTTGTAGCAAGTCCAGAGTAAAAGGTACATCTGTGAACGTTGTTTGTCTACCTGCTACGTTTCATGGTTCTAACACAAGGATTACTGGCGATTACGTTTTACATCACAATCAATATTGTTTCTCTGAACAGATTTGACTCCTGCTTTTACCAATTTTCCCCAGTGGCTACTTTTTGCAACCGGTATATATTGCAATATACGAGAACCAGAGAACAGTATTAGAATCTGTAGTTTTCGTGCAATATATATTCTGGGTAACGCAAAATTTATGAACCAGCTCGGAGATATTGCTGTTGTTTCCATCTTTCCTCTTTTGCCTGGAATATGTCATTTGTTGTATGGACTTCCCTTGTTTAACTGCTCCTTTCGGATATTGCTTGGAAGCTTTTGTCAATTTCTTTCGGAACTTGAAGTCGCTGCAATGACCATTTGTTTGCATGTCGAAAGGTTATTTTGTCTTCAGAACATTCTGCATACCATATCAGATCTGAAGAAAGTGTATGTTGTTTCTTGTTTAGCAATTCACGTTACAATAGATTTTACATTCCTTTCCTCTACAGTAATTCGTTAACGTTTGGGGTTGCAATATTTGTGAATAGATCTCATATCTTCTGTCCATTAATGTCTGACTCACATTGAACTATGGGTTTTTGATGCTGTTCAGATGACATCTCTGAATCACAAGACTCCATGGCTTACCGGATGCCGCCAAAAAACAACTGTCTCACGAAAGACTTTAGACAGATAAGAATGAGTTTAAGTGTTTCATAATTGAAATGAATTTGCTGGGAAAAGTTCCTTATTCACATTTTACTTTCTGTTCAGATGACATTTCTGATCAGCCTATCGTGCTTCATGAAAAACCCAAGGATTTTGAAAAAGATCACCTGAACAGAAAGTACAAACGAGTGTTACATCTTTCATGCAGTTACTAAATTGAACAATAAAATAGCATTTTAAAACAATGAAGCAAGACAATTTATATGTCATTCGTAAAGTTACACAGATCATTGCAGGAAAAACACTAAGATGAAAACCAGAGGTAGACCTAGGAAAACATGAAAAAGACATAAGAAAGCTGAAATATAAATTAGAGGCTCTTTAGTACACCTGGCTTGTTAAAGCAAAACTTAACCTCCGAAGGAGGAGAAAGTTTTTGAAAGTAATAATATAAAAAAATTTCCATGAAGAGCAGAAACTGCAATATGGCTTAACAGATTTACGCAAAAATTTACCTTAGATAGATCTCGTCATGTTGAACACTTTTACCCAATGTCGGAATTTTAATAAACCTAACGTGTTTGGGGATACATACAAAATACTTCTGTCTGACCCATATATTCTATTTTAGTAACGGTGGCCATGTTTTTCGACAGAACAAAAACTATATAATAAGTTCTATGCAAAACACCCTGGGAAACATTCATACCAAGTCTAGTTCTAATTGATCCAGTAGTTTCATAGGGGAAGAGTTTTGAACAATGATTAACGACGACGGACGACGGACGACGACGAGAGTTGCCACGTGATGGCAATAACTCACCTAGCCTTTTGGGCCAGATCATAAAAATTTAGCAAAACCTGGAAAAATTGAAAAGATCTCTATGCACAAAATTGAACATAGGAACTGGTTTCAGGCATACGTGCACTTGGACATGAATATAATTTATTTGCAGATGGAAGGGTTACTCTGTATCATCGATGAATAATAAATTAAATTCGTATCAAATACAATTAGTTTTATTAGGAAATGTTCAAGCTCTTTAGTTTGGCACACCTCCATACGGATAGGGACATGGCTTTCCTCTACTACGCTTTAGAACTGCTGCTTGATAACATCTTGTCAGCTGAACAACTTCACATCTCGGATCAATGTGTCGAATCACTTGCCCAATTCTGAAAACATTGTTTTTTAGAGCTTATTATTTTTTTCAAAACATATGCACAATAACAAGAACTACTTGTATCACGGTGATATAATTTCAGTTTTCAATAAGATAGCATATTTTTCATTTTTTTCCTTTTACTCTTATAAAAACAAAAACGAAATCATTTTTTTTTTATTTTGTTTTCTGGGGAATACCTATTGTTTAGAGAATAAGCATTTACTTCTATACCCAAAGGTATAGGGGCATTAAGCTATGGATATTGCAAATAACTATCAACTTTATTGTAATTACACAAAAGTTGTTCACAGCAGTAGTATATACAAATATAAGAAAAAAAACGATATTTTGTGGCACATGATCTTTGTAAAAACAAGTGAGCATTGTAATTTTTATTGTTTTTCATTGGATATATTTACATCCAGAAAAGTACGTCCACACCAAAGAAAGATATTTTTAGATATGATTAACGATGAAATAGTGAATGTATTCACTAAATATGAAGTCGTTTTTGGGTGTGAACATATTTTCATTACCAAAGATATGACCATTACGTGACTGAAAAGTACAAAATTTTACAGAATATCTGAGAATTGGTAAACTTCAACAAGCAATTGTTCTGTCCTTTCTATGCAGAAGTCTTTTTTTTCTCATTTGTGATGGATTCAAATCTGCAAACCCGCAATTTAATCATGATTATAATTAATTTCAGTTTATTTTAGACCAAAAAGACCCTTTATCGACCCATCTCCTTCTCTCCAGCAATACACCTTGGTTATAAGAGCAACAATATTTGTTCATTACGTTATTATAAAAAAAAATGATTCTATATTTTATCGTTTGAAATTAAACTTTGCTGTTTTTTGTCTTTTTTATATGTTTCAGTTAATGCCGTCAATTTTCATTCTTGCAGATAATGCTGTTGGCATTACCCTTTTAAGTTTATAACATCAAATATGTTTGAAAGTATTTACAGACATTTAAAAAGGACGTGATTAAATTGTAGGATATTTGGCACTCAAATCAGTTTTGCATAAAACAACAGAAAAATCAGCCTCTCAAGCAACCAAAGGATTATCATAAAAAATGTAAATTTCTTCTGCATTTTTGTGTTAACTATGTTAAGCAATTAATTTATAAAGGTATGTGCATCTTACAATACGATCAAATGAAAAATTTCAAAATAATGTCATCTACATTTGCTGACTCATAGTTCAGCTTAATAAATGTGTCCAATTTGATTCTTTATACTAAGCTTGTAATATATTCTTTAAGGTTTCCTATGCTCAGTCAAGTAGCCATAAAATGTTTTTTTTTTTGTTGTTGACCGAGATGTTTAACATATCAGACAATTTTTTGGTAAAACTAGACACCATTTTTGAAAGTCGTTAGTATCGTAGTAAATATTTCTGAAAGTCGTTATGTAGTACATTTTGCAGAATCAGATATAAAGCGTTATTTGGTTTGATTTTTGTGGAGGTTTTGGGATTCAATATAGGGCAGGAAGATCACAAATTTAAATGCCATTATAATTAACTCGTCGCCTGTCAAAAAATACTCACCCACAACAACCTATGTTTCCACCTGAACATGAACATTTTTGGCAATTATCGTTTTGAAACGATTCCCCTTCTTTAATTTGTACACCATTGTATACACAACCTATAAAAAGTTTTTTTTTAATTTACAAAATAAAATATACTTCCGTCTAATAAAGTTTTATTATCAGTAGGTATTTATGAAATAAGGAACATTTATCGTGAAATCTTTATGCTTGTTCCTTATGCTACTTATTTTTAGCTTTAGGTGGTTCCTGTTCTTTTATGACATTAGTGTTTTCATATTCCATTTAAAGAAAGTATTAAAATAATAACAAATAACAACTTTTATCAAAACTGTTTTTTCAGAAAATATACACAAGGAGCTGACATATGCTGTGATTGTGACATATTTTGTGGTTATGGTTTTTTTTTTATATTTTTCAAACAGTTAAAGATGAGATATATTCAAAGTGTTGAATGTTTACTTCATTTTTTTCCAAATACTAATTTGAAGTTTAACAATTACTACCTAAAAATAAAGAAACTTCAGCAAGGGTCTACCGATTGTTCTTCAATAAACGACGAGAAAACCCTCATACCACAAGGCAGGCTGTAGCTGGCCTAAAACACCCTTATAAACAGGTTCAGCGAAAGAGTTCAGCCCCTATCTTCAACATACACAATTTCTCAATCTTGTTATTGTTTGAATGAATTAAAGTGCTTGATTTTCATTGATATTCCGGAAGATGGTAACTCAGCATGAACTAAAACAAATCAATTCGAGATGGAATAAATTGTTCATGACATATCTCAATCATTTTCAGAATTATTAAATGTTCCTTCTTCTGATATGTTATGTTATGTTACAGACTAATATAGTTCAAAACAGACTTAAAACGTAAATCTACTTAAAATAAATACCTCGTATTCCAACACAACCGCCCTCAACATTCGAAACTGTATTCAAGAGAAGTACAGCAGAAATGACTAAACACAATACCATTTTGCTGAGTGTCCTCATTTAAAAAATAGTAATCCACCTCCAAATGATCAATTCTAAACGAGAACTGGCTATGCTGGGGAATTTATCTTCGATTTATACGGGATGAATATTTCCCATATCCTATTTCATGCAATTATCTTAATAATATTCGGTGATTTGTTTAATTTCTTGAGGCCCCCTTTCGAGGTTTTTCGTTTTAAATCTCAAACTCACGCAGTTTAATGATAATGTTCCTTCTAAAACAAATATATCATAAGACAACATTTTAAAAAAAAACTATTATGGCCTTAACATGATGCTTGCTAAATAAACACATAGATGGTCTCTCGATATCACCTTTTAGTGCCTGGTTTTTATAATAATCTTGTAGTAAGTGTATTCTTATTCAAGTGTCTAGTTATGTAATCATTTGAACATTAAGTTGTTCATGCTCATGTTTTCTTATTTTACCCGTCATATTCTGAAAAGTTAATAAGAGATAAACACATCTAAATGCTCTAAAAGTGGAAATGGGATGATGGTTCTATTAACATGATTATGTTAAAATGACACATAAACAATTGTAATTTGTTATACACATAACGAATTTACAATTATTCCATGGCCATTTTTAAAAAGATAATATTAATAAGGCATGTAAGTAAATAGAAAAAAAGATCAATGTACATACTTATGACTGTACATGATTAGGATGGCGCACTGCATAACCTTGATTTCATCCACTATTTTGTTTGAAATGCATGTATCATGTAAAGGCAACTTCTGTACAAGCTACTCCGATAATATAGTAATTATTTTGTCAGCTTTATTTTGGACTTGACTTACTTATGGATTGGATTAGTATTCGAGAGTTTTTGTGTTATCCTTATTTAGTAATTTGTCATACTTAAGATTAAAAATTAATAGAGTAATATATTTAAGTATAACTCATGGAATGACTTTTTTTATTTTTTTGCGTATGAGGAAAATCCTATGCGGAACACGAGTTTCACCAAATAAGCAGAAAAATATAAATTCAGATTCTTACTAGATAGTAAAAATCATGCTTTACAACTTCCCACACTGTTCCGACTTGCCCATTAATCATGTGCATCATCACAACTTGAAACAAAAAGAATCTTGTAAAATCAGTTAATTCATGTCATGTAACGTGCCTATTACATCTTGCAATACTACAAGTAATTTAAAAATAACTGGCAAAACATGTTTTGCCAAATCGTTAGACCTTCTAGACTGTTCTTCAGGAAACGTGTATAAAGGAATAGAGTGTACACTCTGCATAATTTTATACGATTGTGAAACCAAATAAACGTTCAGCAGCAAATTAAAAAAAAACATCGGAAATACTTAAAATTCACAATACAGGATCCTGCACAGCCAATTTTACTATACATCAGACAAATATACAAACGTTTTGTTAACTGTTCTGGTTAGAAATAGAAAGTTATTTGATCGCTGTGTACATTCCTGCAACTGCCATGATAATACCACAGGTGTAAAAATCTGTCTAGTCCTCAACTCAGTGAAGATGATAATATAGCTTTTTTTTAACCGATTTAAAAACAATCAACTTCAAAGTCGAAAACCACCAGAGTGAATGCTGCAAGTTGTTGACCACCTCCTTTTTAAACCCATCAAGAAACTTGAAAACATCGATGATAACAAACCATTTATAACAAGCATCATGATCGATGAGATTATCCTTCGAAAGACGAAAGAGTAATCAAGGCAACCAAGGTTATAGCGGTAATCAAAAGAATGTAATCCAGGGACAAAGACCAGACATTGAAAACAGACATACACAACAATGAACATAAAGTAACTAAAATCATACATACAAAGTAACAAAAGCGAATGAGCAACTCGGACTCCACTAAAAACTGGGAGCATGGACCAGGTGCACCGGTAGGGTAAAACTATTGAATACAATAATTAAACATATTAAACAATGAACATCGGTAGACAGTCATGGCGTTCCATACTTGCAATATATGTGAGCAGTTCTCAAATGTTCAGTCCACTGATGCCGGACTGATAATGACCTGTACGTTTTTTGTTTTTGTTTAGATTAAATCTGTGACACAAACAGTGCGTCTCTTAGACTTAATCGCTTACAGGTTGCTTTCTACAGACTTACTTTCTATACTTTCTGTTTAAATGACATTTTTGATAAGCCGATCAAATTTCATGATTTTGAAAGCATTATTCAAATGGAAACACCCAAGAATTCATCTCAACAGAAAGTAGAATGTAGATGAATGAAATAGTTGACAGCTGTACTTTTTATTTGACTGATAAAATACCACTTTGAAAACAATAAAAAAGTCAATTTAGATACCAGTCGTAAAGTTACAAAGTCAATCAAAGAAAAAACACCAAAATACAAACCGGAGGTAGACTTAGGGAAGCATGAAGAAGACATATGGATTCTGAAATATAAATTAGAGGCTCTTAAAGGCCTGCATAGAACACCTGGCTTGTTAAGCAAAACTTAACCTCTGAGGGAGGAGAAAGTTTTTGAAAGTAATAATATAAAGACATTGCAAAAAGACGCCGTCAAGAGGAGAAACTGCAGTATGGCTTAACAGATTTACACAAAAATTTACCTTACATAGATCCCGTCATGTTGAAGTCTGAAGAAGACATGGATTCTGAAATACAAACCAAAGGCTCTGAAGAGCCTGAATCGCTTACCTAACTTGAAAAGCAAATTGTAATTTTAGTAGAACATTTCTTAAATACCATTATAATTAATTTACTAAAGTATCTTACTATACGATCAAATAAAACTTAGATCTTTTGGAGACAATCAGTTCAAGACTATTATAATAGCATTAAAACCTATGATTTTTCAACACTCTATACTTCTTTTCCCCCATACTCAGGTAAAATCCCGACTTAAAAACATTATACATCGTTGTTTTTCAAAAAAAAGATGGTACACCTAGATACAAATATATATAGTTCTTGGTAGAGATTCCTCATAGTTTGTAAGAAATAATTCCAAATCATCTTCCAAGTGTACAGAACAGGACGTTTACAAATTGCTGGAATTTTAAATCGATCACATATTTGTCCAGTGTGGTGGACGTGTTTGTCAACAAACGGTCGGCATTCCAATGGGCACTAATTGTGCTCCTTTCCTTGCTGACCTATTCCTTCACTCTCATGAGGCTAACTTTATAGCTGATCTGATCCAAAAGAGAGAATATCGTTTGGATAGATCCTTCGATCTCCGTGTCGGCTATATAGATGACGTTTTACCTTTAAACAATGCTAATTTCATACAGGATCAAATTTCGGGGATTTGATACATCGCATCTACCCACAAATAACTTGAGATAAAGGATACTACAGATACTGTGAAGTCGGCCTTATATATTCACCTACACTTTGAAATCGATGGTAAGGAAAACTATTGACCAGACTTTTCGACAAATGTGATGACTTTTCATTAAAAATTGTCAACTTTCCTTTCATCTGTTGCAACATCCCTTTCGCACCTGTGTATGGAGTGTTCATATCACAACTCATACGTTATGCCAGAGCTTGCCGCGACTACGCAGACATTTTGTATCGCGCTAGAACTCTAACAAATAGGCTTCTGGAACAGGGTTGTGTTGCTACAAGATTGAAGTCAACGCTACATAAGTTTTATGGCCGTCTTCATGAACTCGTGGATCGTTATGGTGTATCCATCTGCGCCATGAAAACTGATTTGTTTAAAATGTCATAATTTTCTTTTCCTCTTTCGTCTACCACAGACTTGACTTGAGCAACTCGGCGAATATTTCAAGAAAAGCAGAGGACGCTTAAACTACCGATGCACCTGGTCCATGCTCCCACTTTTTAGTGGAGTTGCTCATTTACTTTTGTTACCTTGTATGTATGATTTTAGTTACTTTATGTTCTTTGTTGTGTATGTCTGTTTTCCATGTCTGGTCTTTTTATTATATTATTATTATTTTATATGGTTGTGAAACCAAACAACGTTGCACAGCCGTATTGCAAAACATAGTTATGGTACACAGGATCCTATACAGCCATTTTAACTCCTCCAAATATTACCGGTGCTTGTCGATGTGAGTACAGTACGTGTCATCGGAAAAAATATACAAACGTTTTTTAAATTGATCTGTACAGAAATGGAACTTTATTTAACGTTATTTGAATGCTACGTACTGTCGTGCAATACCAATGTTGACACCAATGTTGAAGACTAACTACCTCACAGTTGAAAACTACATAAGCAACGTTATTTTAAAATAATAATACATACTTGACGTTCATTTATCTTCTGAAACAGAAGATGAAATACGTTTCAACATTTTTGTGTTTTATATTTTCAACAAACAACAAATCTAAATACGCAGCACATTTCAAAACAAACAAAAACAAAACTTCTTGCTTAGTTATCATGTTTAAAGACGATTTCCATATACATTTCACTGCTTAGAAAAGGGTTGAGACAGAACATGTTTGCAGAAAATTATGAATTGTAAATACTGAGTTACATTACGGTCATTTCGTGATCGTGGGTTTCTGACAGTTAAATAATTTCCACAAGGATGCCATTCGATTTAATATTGCATTCCATTTGTTTACCCAATGACTGTTTGAAAGTGTACACGTATATGAAATTATTGATGACCACACTAATACGTCATGCTCAGCTATAAAGTCTAAATTAATTAAATTGTACACTCTGCATTATCGTAGAAAACAACAAATAAACAGTACTAAGGGTCATATTTCAAATCAATCAAATCTACTTAAATTGAAGATAAAAGAGAAAGTTATAAGAATTTAAAAAATCTTCAAAAAAAGATCTTGAACTTTGTTTGAAAGCCATCCAAAAAATTAAAAATCAAAATGATTAAGTAAAATGTCCTCACTCAAATTATATTTTTCCAAGAATGGAACGATCCTAAGAATTTAAGTATGGCTTTTCTTCTTTATTAGGCGTACCTTTTTTTTCTTACGTTGATGTGGTGCTTTAATCTTCCTTTTTCTAAATTATTCATTTAAATTGTCATCCAGTAGTAATATCAGTGACAAATTTAGTGACTATAAATAAGCTCATGAATTAGTTTTTTAAAGATAAAGTAATGTAATTATTTTACGTTGAGTACACTGCATTCATTTTTTTTTCAATAAATGTTAATGGGAGAAAACTGCACGAAGTGCAGCAAAAATACCAAAGAATTTCATATAATGAATCAAATAAGTGCACTAAATCTCAATGACGAACAATGTTCAAAACTGTTAGACACGCATAGATTTGCTGATTTGGTAAATTACCATTGCAATCATTAAGTGTACATACATCCAGAAATCAGAAAGGTCTTACAAATTATAAGAATGCACAGTAAAATCTAAATTGACCTAAAAATCGTGATATCAAACACTCGAAGATGGAAAAATTGCATAAAGGCAATAACCGCGAAAAACATCAAATTCACCAACTTGAATAACCACTCCTACAATTTGCTGTTTTAAAAATGCGATCAAAATCGTGTTGTTTTTTTTAGTTTTGTTTTGTGTTTTTGTTTTGTGTTTTGTCTTTGTTTTTTTTTCTGATTTTGTTTTCTTTTGTTTTCTTTTTGTATGAAAAGTAAAATACATGTAGTTGAATGATTACACATTGCTATGTAATCTACACATTGCAAGGTAATTTACACATTGCTATGTAATTTACACATTGCTATGTAATCTACATATTGCTATGTAATGTAGTCCGTTTTATTTTACAACAACAAAAGTACAAACATCATATTTTAAAACAAATCTAAAGTTTTTAAAATTCAGATTCAATGACTGAAATTAAGGTATTCTTGATCTTAACTGTATTACGCAAGGCCATCGGACATTGATTTCCATAGTATAATTGTCATTTGCTATCAAATATCTGTATACTGTATGAAAAAAATTCTGAGGAATTTATTAAACACAGGTTTTATATTGTGAATAAAAATAAATAGATAAGTAATGTCATATTTTTTTGGTTTAGCGCATCATGATTTGCCAAATATACAGCATGTTTAAATATTTGGATGATTTGCAAGATATTAAACTGTCCTACATGGATAGCATGGTCTAAACGAAACGAGATGTATTTAATAATGCTTTTATAAAAAAAACCCTGCCGACTGACTGCTATCCTTTTATCTGTAGTTTGATTAAAAACTTTTAAAGTGTTTTCAAACACAACTAATACGTTGTGCTTGAGCTTGCCAAAGCCATACGGATGTGCTTGTACCGTGCTAGATTTCTTACAACAGGGTTATGATGCTAAAGGATTAAATATAAAGCTACAAAAAAAATATGGTCGTCATCATAAACTCGTGGATCGTTATAGTGTATCCATCAGTACCATAAGAACCGATTTGTTGACTGTGTTATAATGTCGTTTGCAGTGTCATATACAGTTCTACTTTTTATTCTTCCGCGAATGTAGCATTTTGTGAGCAACGTGGGTGTTTCCAGAAAATGTAGTGGAAGCAAACAGTGGCGAAAACCTTGTTCATACTCAAAGTGTTAAGTATAGTCTGTGTTAGTAATTTACTTCTGCCTCTACATGTATGTGTGCGTTATGTTGTTTATTTGTTTTTTTCTTTTCTGTGTGTATCATGTTTCTTTGTACTGTCATCACTCCTGGGTATCTTCTGATATTAGCGTTTAAAGCGTTTTATTAGTCCTTAGCTGTTTCGTTTGGATTCCTGAGATATTCAGTTGCATAACACACTTTTCGGTGGACGTGTGTAAGATGATACCGGTAGAAGTTAAAGTGAAAATAAGATAAGCGGAGAGTTAACAGTGGTGCAGTTAAAACAAAGGAAATTCTTCCTTGAAATGTGTATGTACTATTTAACAGAGGCACCCAAACGCTCAATGCAATTTTGATTTATTTATCGTGATTTACATGTTATTGCTTTTAAAGATAGAGTCTTTGTCGAAATGTGACCAATATTCAATAAAAATTAAAATGTAAGAAATTCAATTATTATTAATTCTATTGATCTAAGTTTTTTTTAAGATTTCAAAGAAAAAGAGACGAAAAAGAATCTAATTAGCCCCGAAAATACGACTCAAAATGAATCATAAAGTGTTGACTGACCTAATTGTACTTAAAACTTCTGATAATTCCTATATTGAGAGAACAGAAAATTTGCTTAAGGTCTAAATTCATGGTCAAATGGCAATCCAAAACCACCCGCCCCACCCCCACCCTACCAATATAGTACCAAAACACACTTAACCTAGATCTATGCATTGTAAGTGTATTTCTTGTGTGTATTCTGATCAAAAGTAGTCAAAATAAAGCTAAGAATGAGTATTTTAAAATCATGTTTGTAATTGAATGTTGCTTACACGTGTGGATGGCTTATTTTCATGCTGTCAGTTATCGGATACGGTAAAAATGTTGATTTTCAGTATTTTTTATTCAGCTAAATTTAATTTTGTGAAAAAAAAAATTCTACTGTCATCGTACCATTGAATAATGATTTTGAACGCCTTTTTTCCATGCTTTGCAGTGGCATGCAACTTTAATGTGTCATTTGTCCTGGGAATTCATAGTGAAGCATTGAAATTACTTGTTTAACATGTAAATTAATGGAAACATTAGAAGTGGTTAGTGAGACCTAAAGTTTACAAATATTCAGATATTTTATTCAGTTTTATACCTTTCGATCATTTTCTGGTCATGTTATTGGTAAGAAATGGTGTCCACACTCAAGAAACAACTTCATATGTAGTACATAGTTCATCATATATGAAAATATTAAGTTTTTTTTTGTGTGGACATAATTTTCTGGATGTTAATATGTTAAAAAAAAACTCAATTTGCAATTTTCAGCAGTTTTTGTTAAATGACATAAAATTGTTGCACCATTCTGATGTGATTACAATGAAAATGTCACAAAGTATTGTTTTTCCTTCTATTCATATATTTTACTATGATAGGAACATCTTTTATGTTACTACATCGATATTGATATTTTAGGTAATATTCATACCTTAATGCACCTACACCTTTGGATGCAGAATTTTTCACTTTGTTTTATCACTTCTTGAAGTGATTTTGAGCAGCTAGAAAATGTTCTTTTGTTTATTTTTCATTTCAACATATTACAAAAGATGTCACAAAACAATACTAAAGTACTTTATCTTCAACAAGAATAAATATGCAAGTCTATCGAACCAACCAAAATCTAAACAACACAGCTTGACAGATGGACATTTTGACAATTGCTTAGCTCAGTCAATTCAGATGTCATTCGTACAAATGCGAAGTTTATCGTATAGAAACAACTAGTGGTTGACTTTGGGAGATATAGAAAAGAAATATGGATGCAGAAATAAAATAAAACAGCAACATACTTGTATGAAAATTTAAAAAATAATAGCTTTGGAAATAATTAAATGTAGGAATCAGCCATATGTAAGATCAGACTCCAATATAATAGGTAAGTAGGTTCTTTATCTTCAGTATATGCTTTAAAGATACGTTTCAAATGCAACAAGTCTTATCAGGAATTACTATTTAAACAGAGAAGTACATCACTTCCTTCTTGTCTACAGCTTATTATTATGACAATGATAACATTTTATACATCAGTGGCAAGTTATTTATTGTTCTACATAAAAACAAAATACATGTCTACATATTATAGTCCGTTTCCCTTCCTTTTTTATGCCAAGCTCTTTAGGTTGGCACAGCTCCATACTCATATGGACATGGCTTTCCTTCATCACCTTTTAGAACAGGTATTTGAATACGTTTTGTTGCTTGGACAACTTCACATCTCTCATCAATGTGTCGAATCAACTGCCCAGTTCTGAAAAAAAATGAAATACATTTTTAAAGCTGCTTTGTCCTTTATTATATTTTATCATATTTTATTTATTCATATGCACTCGTCTCATGCTACACCACTGGTATATTTACTCGATTCACCTGAATTTAACTTGAAATTTACCACAAAGTTTATTTGCTCAATTTCATTGCTGAATATATATGGTTTAGGCTTTTAATTGCTATATTTAACACGTCACCAAAAGGTTTTTTATAATATTAATAATTATTTAAGTGCGTTTGTTTTGGCGTGTTATTACAATTCTTATTCTGAATTTAACCGTTCCAAAACTGCATTTTGTAGCTTTGCGTTCATAAATTTTGCAATTTCGTACCCGTTAGTTTTTTTCTGGACAGATTCCTCTAAATTTAACACGTGTTTCCCCCAAAATATATATATAGGTCTGAAAAATTCCCAACGATGTTAGAACTGTCAAATTTGCGATGCAAATTTTGGTCGTTCCCTCGGGACTCGAACTCGTACCGCTGTGACATCTGTGGCAACACCGCCTGCACTAAATCCAGGGCTCTATACCACTCGGCCAGCTAGGGTATATAAAAATATAGCTTTTGCTGGCCGAGTCATTCCTCTTCGTAGGATTAATCTAGGGCTGTAACTTAGTACACGATGTATGGTAGTACGGGACAGTTCATTTAGATGTTAATATGTAGGATAGAGGATCAAATTAATGATGCATGTGACAACAAATCAATATCAAATTAATCAAAAATTAATTTCTATATGTGACTGTATTTATTTGACACAAAAAGAACCAGTAGTAGTTTAATTATCAAAATAAAACGTGATTGTTTAAATGAGATTTTCATTTCTAAAATAATGTTTAAATGATTGTTTGGTGCATGACGAAAGTTTTATAGGATTCTGTGCCCATACTCAGACAACCTTAGTTGTTAAATTCGCATGAAAAGAAAACAAGTTTTATTCAGATGATACTGAGTTATAGCTCTTTGTATAGATAATTAAGTAGCACTCCAGCTAAGGATCATGAAAAATGTGATTCATGGGTAAAAGGCCTACATATTTTTATTTTTGATATTTTGTTTTAAATGTCATAGTAAACACAAATTAACATGTGGTTTGTCATATAAACTGTGCTCCTAGGAGATAAAAATTGTATAAAATGCACTGTAGATTTCAAAATTAAGGGAGATAACTTTGTAAATGACGCTGAAATACAATAAAATTTACTGGATTTTTAATGTTGATTATCTCCTAAGAACAGGCAGATTGGAATGTATAATTACATATTTCATAATATAGACCCATAAAACGACTTAATTACAAAAATAAAAATATGTAGCCTTTTTTTGGGTGTATCACATTTTTCATATTTTGCATGAGTCTTACAAAGACAGCTACTTAAAAGGAAAGGAAAAAAAGTAACCAAAGTAACCAATTGTTCAGCCGAAATGAAAAAGAATGTAATCCAGCGACAAGACCCGATATGGAAACCAGGCACACACAACCAAGAACATAATATAACCAAAGTAAAACATACACAGTAACAAAAGTAAATGAATAACTAGATGCCAACTATTACGTCCTCTGTTTCTACAAGTTTCGATTATGATTCTTACTACAGTAAGACCAAAAAAGGTCAATTCTGATACATTTTTGAAGTCAATAAATTAGAGTCACATCGATTTTAACTTTAAGATGGCTTCCTCAAGTTTTTTTAATGACACAAATTCATCTTTGCTAGTCAACTTATAAACAGATGAGCAAAGTTTCAGAAATAAATGAATATGAGAATAGTGAAGCCTTAAACGCCCCCGAAGAAACATATGAATTCAAACACCTAAGTTCTTCATAATTTTTGTCAGCCCTATTATAAATCCCAAAATGATAAAATTTGTTATGATATGCGGTTATAATGTCCTTATGCATTCTCCTGTTGTTATAGTCTAAAACATATGGGGGCTGAAATGCCTGGCTGGGTTTGGAATTGTGATTTGTCATGGTCCTAGCTATCTTAGGGTCGAGTTGACCTGTATTAATTAGATGATTACGTCATTTTCGTGAGCATTTCGGTGCCATGTTTTGACCCTCCATATCTAGGAAAAAGCTAAGATTTGATTCGTATTTAATTATCGAAGCTAGCTATTGTTTCCTAGACTGGGGTGGTTCTCAATCGCATTTACTAATTATACGAAAATGAACTTGTCATTATTATGTTTTAAGCTCACCTCACGATTTTACATGCAAAACCGCATATAGATGCTTTTTCTGTCCATAAGTATGAAGGGCCTAGTTAATAATACAGCCATTTACGATCCTGTTGGGAGCGTATTAAAAATAATGTTATTCTTTAGTTGTTGATTTTTTTTATCATAAAAAGTACCCTGATAAGGTGATTTTTTAAAAAATTTCTGTCTCCCCTAAAAACATGTTGATATAATTTTGAGTTATAAATATGAATACATTCGGGCAATTTAAGAGCTGTCACAACATACAATTCTTAAATATTTTACATACGATCGCAACTGTCATTAATGTCTTACGAGAAAAGAATCCTTGGAGGTAATTTATTCCCTGGACATATGAGACAATCGCGTCAACAAACAAAATATTTTGCCAAAGGTTATTTTGATACAAAATGTTTTTATTTTTTTTGAAGATTTAATTGACAGTCTTTGTCAGAATCATACAACTTAAGTCATATGTGGTACGACTAAAAAAAAATGCTACCCATTTTTATTTATGTTGATAAGATGTTCTGGGGGTCTATATAATGAAATTGTATTATCATTTTTGCAATTTGTATGCTCATAGCAGTAAATCAACATTGAAAATCCAATGGTTTCTATTGTAATTTAGTGACATTTTCAGAGTTATCTCCCTTTATTTCGTTTTCTACAGTACATTCTATATAAGCTTTATTTTCTAAGAGCACACATTATATGAAAAGCCACATGATAATTTTTATTAACTGTAACATTCATTTTTAACAAAATATCAAAAATAAAAATATCTAGGTCTTTCAACCATGAATCACATTTTGGACGATTCTTAAGAGGAGAGTTACTTAAGTTATCGAAGGATGTAGCAATTACACCCTGCACTTTTGTTTAATAAAATCAATTGTTTTCTCCAATTGGCAGAATGTAAGAGTAATCAAGGGAACCAAGGTTATAGTGGTAATCAAAAGAATGCAATCCAGGGACAAAGACCAGACATGGAAAACAGACATACACAACAAAGAACATAAAGTAACTAAAATCATACATACAAAGTAACAGAAGCATCAAATTAACTTGAATTCGTTTTATTCTGCTTCAAACAAAAGCTGGAGAAACTTTGGTGAAATTGAATATGATACAAAAATATCACTCATTTCGAGAGTTATGTCCCCTACCCTGGGTTTATCTCCTTAAGTTTGTAACTTTGGCGTTCTGAATGACAAATCCAACCTCACCAAAAAACAAAACAAAACAAAACAAAACGGGAAAGTGGCACTTGGCGATCCTATGTATCATGTTTCTATGTAGACATGTTAGCACCATAGTTGACCAACGTTCCATTTCATACGGTTATGATCTTCCAAAAGTTAGCTTGCATTTCATAGCTTATAATCTTCATACTGATTTTTGAAAAAAAACAAGTTTTATATTAGGGCCAACTTTGACAAATACCGAATATATCCTTTTGTTTAGGAGTAATTAAAGGAATCATGATACTAGCGGAAATCAAAAGAATGCAATCCAGAGCCAGGGACAAAGACCACACATGGAAAACAAACACAAACGACAAAGAATACAAACAACCAAAATGAAACACAACAAATATAAATGAGCAACTAGACTTCCACTTAAAACTTGGAGCATGGACCAGGTTTACCGATAGGGTAAGCGTCCTCAGCTTTCCTTGAAAGAGTAATCAAGGGAAACAATGTCATAGCGGTAATCAAAAGAATGTAATCCAGGGACAAAGACCAGACATGGAAAACAGACATACACAACAAAGAACATAAAGTAACTAAAATCATACATACAAAGTAACAAAAGTAAATGAGCAACTCGGACTCCACTAAAAACTGGGAGCATGGACCAGGTGCACTGGTAGGGTAAGCGTTCTAAGATAAACTGTTACTACTGGATCAGCTTCAAGCAAATTGATAGAATCTTTAATTGAGTTAATTTCGCTGACTAAATAGTTTCATGTGCTCTACCCATGATGACATCATTTTGCCATGCTAATAGTTCTTCATCCCATCTGCCTAGTCTGCAATGGTTAATGTAGCCTTATAACTCAAACAGTCGTTGGTGGAATTGAGTCTCGAAACTTCTTCAGCCCTCCTTTCCATACTATCAGACTGTTAATGTGTTGGAACATGTTTAACTTTGTTGTACAGACAGAAGCTTAGAACCAGCTGATGTTAATCCTGGCAAGATAGCATCATCTTTTTGTATATGTTTCTCTTTTGGGATGGGTTTGAAGAACATGTCAATAGAAACATGTAAATTTTGGTGCTTGCTTTCCTTTCATTAAGAATTGCTTGATAAGAGAAACATTCAAGATTTTCAAAATCTTAGAACAGAATTCGTCGATCTCAGTGATAGTACCCGTATTTCATCCTGAATATCATTTAAAAGTTTCCTTTGTACCAACTTTTTAATTCAAGGTAAACTCCAAATATGTTTCACTAATAATTGATTAAATAGTACTTATACCTTGTAACCTCAAGAAATTACTGTCAAAGTGTTTGAAAAGTTTGCCTAGTTAAGATATTGATAGGTCAAATTTAGTTGAAATGCACTGTGGAAAAATGGCGGGAAAATTTTCCCGAACTTTTCCTTAAATAAGTAGTCAAAGAATATCTGCATCACCGATGCTTCTGGATAAATTTAGATAGCTGTTCAGTTGTTTTCTAGATCTGTTGAATGTATTTGAGGCACAAAAGACCAAATTGAGAAATATGATGTGCCACCCATTGCCTAATTCTTACACAGAATGGTACTTAATTCATATCAATATGAAAAATTCAACACTAAAATTACTATGTAGTGAAAATATAGTGAAACATATCTAAACAGACAGTACAATATATTTCATACAAAATACATGTAAGCCCAATTGAATTTCACAGTATTATTTTTTTGTTCCGAATTAACTACTAACATACAAAATAAGTATACGTACTTCATACTAAAAGTTTGTATGAGAGGTTTATAAACTAAACAGAAATCTTATTTAAAGGTATTGGTCTTAAAAAATATATTAGTTTTTGTAATAAGACTACATATATCGTTTGAAAAGTTCTCTAAATATATAAATTACCTTTAATGATGACTGGTACACTTCTTCCAGGTCCTCAATACCGCTTTCATAATTGTTTTCAGACCTTTCAGGAAAAATGCTTTCCTGCTGGTAGAAGGACTGTTATCATAAAAATGTATTTTAAATGACACTGATTCACATCCATGTGTTTCTTTTAACTTGGATAATGTGCTCAGATAGCTTTGTTTGAGAGAGCTTAACTTATTGTCAATCTTTTGCAAATCCCTTATGCACTTTCTACAAGAAGTGTCAGTATGTGTGTCCTCAGTCACAATTATATCAAAATATTTTTCAATTAAATGACAAAGGTCAATTTTGAAAGATCCATCAAACTGTTTCCTTCTATAGTCACATTTTCAATTTAATAAATCTGCAAAAAATTTTCTTGGTGAAGATTCTGCCAAAAGCAATCAAAAGCTGTTTATAACTATAACGACCACAGACTATTACATGAAAACATACATGTGGGAATGGCTTGAGTTATCAATTTGTTTAACGGTACTTTAATATCATATTACATTAAAATCTAGTCAGCCAGATTTATTATCAGCATGAACTGTCCATCTCAATTATTATCACCACAGTATCAAAATCAGACTTTATAAGACCCTCTTTTAAGTAATAATTAGTAGATTTGCTATCAGAGGGATACATACAATCAAAAACTTTTTCATATATTCTTCAATATAAAGAGAGGGACTTGTAGCAAGTCCAGAGTAAAAGGTACATCTGTGAACGTTGTTTGTCTACCTGCTACGTTTCATGGTCCTAACACAAGGATTACTGGCGATTACGTTTTACATTACAATCAATATTTTTTCTCTGAACATATTTGGCTACTGCTTTTACCAATTTTCCCCAGTGGCTACTGTTTGCAACCGATATATATTGCAATATACGAGAACCAGAGAACAGTATTAGAATCTGGATTTTTCATGCAATATATATTATGGGTAACGCATAATTTATGAACCAGCTCAGAGATATTGCTGTTGTTTCCATCTTTCCTCTTTTGCCTTGATTATGTCATTTGTTGTATGGACTTCCCTTGTTTAACTGCTCCTTTCGGATATTGCTTGGAAGCTTTTGTCAATTTCTTTCGGAACTTGTAGTCGCTGCAATGACCATTTGTTTGCATGTTGAAAGGTTATTTTGTCTTCAGAACATTCTGCATACCATATCGGATCTGAAGTGTATGTTGTTTCTTGTTTAGCAATTCACGTTACAATAGATTTTATACTCCTTTCCTCTACAGTAATTCGTTAACGTTTGGGGTTGCAATATTTGTGAATAGATCTCATTTCTTCTGTCCATTAATGTCTGACTCACATTGACCTATGGGTTTTTGATGCTGTTCAGATGACATCTCTGAATCACAAGACTCCATGGCTTACGGGATGCCAAACAAACAACTGTCTCACGAAAGACTTTAGACAGATAAGAATGAGTTTAAGTGTTTCATAATTGAAATGAATTTGCTGGGAAAAGTTCCTTATTCACATTTTACTTTCTGTTCAGATGACATTTCTGATCAGCCTAACGTGCTCCATGATCACCTGAACAGAAAGTACAAACGAGTGTTACATCTTTCATGCAGTTACTAAATTGAACAATAAAATAACATTTTAAAACAATGAAGCAAGACAACTTATATGTCATTCGTAAAGTAACACAGATCATTGCAGGAAAAACACTAAAATGAAAACCAGAGGTAGACCTAGGAAAACATGAAGAAGACATATGAAAGTTGAAATATAAATTAGAGGCTCTTTAGTACACCTGACTTGTTAAAGCAAAACTTAACCTCGGAATGAGGAGAAAGTTTTTGAAAGTAATAATATAAAAAAAATTCCATAAAGAGCAGAAACTGCAATATGGCTTAACAGATTTACGCAAAAATTTACCTTAGATAGATCTCGTCATGTTGAACACTTTTACCCAATGTCGGAATTTTGATAAACCTAACGTTTTTGGAGATATATACAAAATACTTCTGTCTGACCCATATATTCTATTTAAGTAACGGTGGCTATGTTTTTCGACAGAACAAAAACTATATAATAAGTTCTATGCAAAACACCTTAGGAAACATTCACACGAAGTCTAGTTCTAAGTGATCCAGAAGTTTCATAGAGGAAGAGTTTTGAACAATGATTAACGACGACGGACGACGACGAGAATTGCCACGTGATAGCAATAACTCACCTAGCCTTTTGGGCTAGATCATAAAAAGTTAGCAAAACCTGGAAAAATTGAAAAGATCTCTATGCATAAAATTGAACATAGGAACTGGTTTCAGGCATACGTGCACTTGGGCATGAATATAATTTATTTGCGGATGGAAGGGTTAATCTGTATCATCGATGAATAATAAATTAAATTCGTATCAAATGCAATTAGTTTTATTAGGAAATGTTCAAGCTCTTTAGTTTCGCACACCTCTATACCGATAGGGACATAGCTTTCCTCTACTACGCTTTAGAACTGCTGTTTGAGAACATCTTGTCAGCTGAACAATTTCACATCTCGGATCAATGTGTCGAATGACTAGCCCAATTCTGAAAACATTGTGTTTTAGAGCTTATTTTTTTTCAAAACATATGCACAATAACAAGAACTACTTGTATCACGGTGATATAATTTCAGTTTTCAATAAGATGCCATATTTTTCATTTTTTTCCTTTACTTTTATAAAAACAAAACGAAATCATTTTTTTTTATTTTGTTTTCTGGGGAATACCTATTGTTTAGACAATAAGCATCTACTTTTATACCCAAAGGTATAGGGGCATTAAGCTATGGATATTGCCAATAACTATCAACTTTATTGTAATTACACAAAAGTTGTTCACAGCAGTAGTATATACAAATATAAGAAAAAAGCGATATATTGTAAAAACAAGTGAGCATTGTAATTTTTGTTGTTTTTCATTGGATATATTTACATCCAGAAAAGTATGTCCACACCAAAGAAAGATATTTTTAGATATGATTAACGATGAAATAGTGAATGTATTCACAAAATATGAAGTCGTTTTTGGGTGTGAGCATCTTTTCCTTACCAAAGATATGACCATTACGTGACTGAAAAGTACAAAATTTGACAGAATATCTGAGAATTGGTAAACTTCAACAAGCAATTCTTCTGTCCTTTCTATGCAGAAGTCTTTTTTTTTTCTCATTTGTGATGGATTCAAATCTACAAACCCACAATTAAATCATCAATTAAAGTATGTGCATCTTACAATACGATCAAAGGAAAAATTTCAGAATAATGTCAGTTACATTTGCTGACTCATAGTCCAGGTTAATAAATGTGTCCAATTTGATTCTTTATACTAAGCTTTTAATATATTCTTTAAGGTTTCCTATGCTCAGTCAAGTAGCCATAGGATGGTTTTTTTTGTTTTTTGTTTTTTTTTTTTGTTGACCGACGTGTTTAACATATCAAACATTTTTTTGGTAAAACTAGAGACCATGTTTGAAAGTCTTTAGTATCGTAGTAAATATTTCTGAAAGTCATTATGTAGTACATTTTGCAGAATCAGATATAAAGCGTTATTTGGTTTGATTTTTGGTGGAGTTTTTGGGATTCAATATAGGGCAGGAAGATCACAAATTTAAATGCCATTATAATTAAATCGTCGCCTGTCAAAAAATACTCACCCACAACAACTTATGTTTCCACCTGAACATGAACATTTCTGGCAATGATCGTTTTGAAACGACTCCCCTTCTTTAATTTGTACACCATTGTATACACAACCTATAAAGAGTTTTGTTTTTTAATTTACAAAATAAAATATACTTCCGTCTAATAAAGTTTTATTATCAGTATGTATTTATGAAATAAGGAACATTTATCGTGAAATCTTTATGCTTGTTCCTTATGCTACTTATTTTTAGCTTTTAGTGGTTCCTGTCCTTTTCTGACATTAGTTTTTTTCATATTCGATTTAAATAAAGTATTAAAATAATAACAACTTTTATCAAAACTGTTTTTCAGAAAATATACACAAGAAGCTGACATATGCTGTGATTGTGACATATTTTATGGTTATGTTTTTTTGTTTTTTTTTATATTTTTCAAACAGTTAAAGATGACATATATTCAAAGTGTTGAATGTTTACTTCATTTTTTTCCAAATACTAACATTTAGTACCTAAAAATAAAGAAACTTCTTCAATCTCCTTTTTCATCGTTTTGCCAGGAACAATAAATTTCCATTGTATTTCAAAGCAACATTTATTCGCAAATTATCTATCCATTGAAAAAAAATATTTTATGGAATGAATGCTAGTTCATTTAACTATGCCGTATTTCAAAATTTATATATTTGTTTCATCAGATACAGTACTTTTAATGATAATTTGAGAATAAATAAATATCTTAAAGGTGAGTGCACAACATAATAGATATCTGATCTACCTCATTGAGATTTTCTTTAGTATCATATAGAAAAAAAATATTCTTTTTCAGATTTTCGCTGTCTACTATGGCCTGTAACTATTCCAATGACTACAGACATTTTCGGAGGGTTTTTATTAAATATAACGATGATCGGTATTGTGTATATGTCAAAGAAACAATAATCCCGACGGGATGAAATTTCAGCAAGGGTCTACCGATTGGTCTTCAATAAACGACGAGAAAACCCTCATACCACAAGGCAGGCTGTAGCTGGCCTAAAACACCCTTATAAACAGGTTCAGCGAAAGAGTTAAGCCCCTATCTTCAACATACACAATTTCTCAATCTTGTTATTGTTTGAATGAATTAAAGTGTTTGATTTTTATTGATATTCCGGAAGATGGTAACTCAGCATGAACTAAAACAAGCCGATTCGAGATTTAAACATGGAATAAATTGTTCATGACATATCTCAATCATTTTCAGAGTTATTAAATCCTTCTTCTTATGATATGTTATGTTATGTAACAGACTAATATAGTTCAAAACAGACTTAAAACGTAAATCTACTTAAAATAAATACCTCGTATTTCAACACAAGCGCCTTCAACATTCGAAACTGTATTCAAGAGAAGTACAGCAGAAATGACTTAACACAATACCATTTTGCTGAGTGACCTCATTTAAAAAATAGTAGTCCACCTCCGAATGATCAATTCTAAACGAGAACTGGCTATGCTGGGGAATTTATCTTCGATTTATACGGGATGAATATTCCCAATATCCTATTTCATGCAATTATCTTAATAATATTCAGTGATTTGTTTAATTTCTTGAGGCCCCCTTTCGAGGTTTTTCGTTTTAAATCTCAAACTCACGCAGTTTAATGATAATGTTCCTTCTAAAACAAATATATCATAAGACAACATTTAAAAAAAAACTATTATGGCCTAAATATGATGCTTGCTAAATAAACACATAGATGGTCTCTCGATATCACCTTTTAGTGCCTGGTTTTTATAATAATCTTGTAGTCAGTGTATTCTTATTCAAGTGTCTAGTTATGTAATCATTTGAACATTAAGTTGTTCATGCTCATGTTTTCTTATTTTACCCGTCATATTCTGAAAAGTTAATAAGAGATAAACACATATAAGTGCTCTAAAAGTGGAAATGGGATGATGGTTCTATTAACATGATTATGTTAAAATTACACATAAACAATTGTTATTTGTTATACACATAACGAATTTACAATTATTCCATGGCCATTTTTAAAAAGATAATATTAATAAGGCATGTAAGTAAATAGAAAAAAAGATCAATGTAGATACTTATGACTGTACATGATTAGGATGGAGCACTGCATAACCTTGATTTAATCCACTATTTTGTTTGAAATGCATGTATCATGTAAAGACAACTTCTGTACAAGCTACTCCGATAATATAGTAATTATTTTGTCAGCTTTATTTTGGACTTGACTTACTTATGGATTGGATTAGTATTCGAGAGTTTTGGTGTTATCCTCTTTTAGTAATTTGTCATACTTAAGATTAAAAATTAATAGAGTAATATATTTAAGTATAACTCATGGAATGACTTTTTTATTTTTTTGCGTATGAGGAAAATCCTATGCGGAACACGAGTTTCACCAAATAAGCAGAAAAATATAAATTCAGATTCTTACTAGATAGTAAAAATCATGCTTTACAACTTCCCACACTGTTCCCACTTGCCCATTAATCATGTGCATCATCACAACTTGAAACCAAAAGAATCTTGTAAAATCAGTTAATTCATGTCATGTAACGTGCCCATTACATCTTGCAATACCACAAGTAATTTAAAAATAACTGGCAAAACATGTTTTGCCAAATCGTTAGACCTTCTAGACTGTTCTTCAGGAAACGTGTATAAAGGAATAGAGTGTACACTCTGCATAATTTTATACGATTGTAAAACCAAATAAACGTTCAACAGGAAATTAAAAAAAACATCGAAAATACTTAAAATTCACAATACAGGATCCTGCACAGCCAATTTTACTATATATCAGACAAATATACAAACGTTTTGTTAACTGTTCTGGTTAGAAATAGAAATTTATTTGATCGCTGTGTACCTTCCTGCAACTGCCATGAAAATACCAAAGGTGTAAAAATCTGTCTAGTCCTCAACTCAGCGAAGATGATAATATAGCTTTTTTTAACCGATTAAAAAATAATCAACTTCAAAGTCGAAAACCACCAGAGTGAATGCTGCAAGTTGTTGACGACCTCCTTTTTAAACCCATATATAAACTTGAAAACATCGATGATAACGAACCATTTATAACAAGCATCATGAACGATGAGATTATCCTCCGAAAGACGCAAGAGTAATCAAGGCAACCAAGCTTATAGCGGTAATCAAAAGAATGTAATCCAGGGACAAAGATCAGACATTGAAAACAGACATACACAATAAAGAACATAAAGTAACTAAAATCATACATACAAAGTAACAAAAGCAAATGAGCAACTCGGACTCCACTAAAAACTGTGAGCATGGACCAGGTGCACCGGTAGGGTAAAACTATTGAATACAATAATTAAACATATTAAACAATGAACATCGGTAGACAGTCATGGCGTTCCATACTTGCAATATATGTGAACAGTTCTCAAATGTTCAGTCCACTGATGCCGGACTGATAATGACCTGTACGTTTTTTGTTTTTGTTTAGATTAAATCTGTGACACAAACAGTGCGTCTCTTAGACTTAATCGCTTACAGGTTGCTAAACAAGTATCTCCAGAAAGACTTTGGACAGACTTGCTTTCTATACTTTCTGTTTAAATGACATTTTTGATAAGCCGATCAAATTTCATGATTTTGAAAGCATTATTCAAATGGAAACACCAAAGAATTCATCTCAACAGAAAGTAGAATGTAGATAATGTAGATGAATGAAATAGTTGACAGCTGTACTTTTATTTGACTGATAAAATACCACTTTGAAAACAATAAAGAAAGACAATTTAGATACCAAGTCAATCAAAGAAAAAACACCAAAATAAAAACCGGAGGTAGACTTAGGGAAATATGAAGAAGACATATGGATTCTGAAATATAAATTAGAGGCTCTTAAAGGCCTGCATAGAACACCTGGCTTGTTAAGCAAAACTTAACATCTGAGGGAGGAGAAAGTTTTTGAAAGTAATAATATAAAGAAATTGCAAAAAGACGCCGTCAAGAGGAGAAACTGCAATATGGCTTAACAGATTTACGCAAAAATTTACCTTACATAGATCTCGTCATGTTGAAGCCTGAAGAAGACATGGATTCTGAAATACAAACTAAAGGCTCTGAAGAGTCTGAATCGATTACCTGACTTGAAAAGCAAATTGTAATTTTAGTAGAACATTTCTTAAAGTAATACCATTATAATTAATTTACTAAAGTATCTTACTATACGATCCAATGAAACTTAGATCTTTTGGAGACAATCAGTTCAAGACTATTATAATAGCATTAAAACCTATGATTTTTCAACACTCTATACTTCTTTTCCCCCATACTCAGGTAAAATCCCGACTTAAAAACATTATACATCGTTGTTTTTCAAAAAAAAAGATGGTACACCTAGATACAAATATATATAGTTCTTGGTAGAGATTCCTCATACTTTGTAAGAAATAATTCCAAATCATCTTCCAAGTATACAGAACAGGACGTTTACAAATTGCTGGAATTTTAAATCGATCACATATTTGTCCAGTGTGGTGGACGTGTTTGTCAACAAACGGTCGGCATTCCAATGGGCACTAATTGTGCTCCTTTACATGCCGACCTATTCTTTCACTATCATGAGGCTAACTTTATAGCTGATCTGATCCGAAAGAGAGAATATCGTTTGGATAGATCCTTCGATCTCAGTTTCGGCTATATAGATGACGTTTTACCTTTAAACAATCCTAATTTCATACAGGATCTAATTTCGGGGATTTGATATATCGCATCTACCCACAAATAACTTGAGATAAAGGATACTACAGATACTGTGAAGTCGGCCTTATATATTCACCTACACTTTGAAATCGATGGTAAGGAATACTATTGACCAGACTTTTCGACAAATGTGATGACTTTTCATTAAAAATTGTGAACTTTCCTTTCATCTGTTGCAACATCCCTTTCACACCTGTCTATGGAGTGTTCATATCACAACTTATACGTTATGCCAGAGCTTGCCGCGACTACGCAGACATTTTGTATCGCGCTAGATTGTAACAAATAGGCTCCTGGAGCAGGATTATGTTGCTACAAGATTGAAGTCATCGCTACATAAGTTTTATGGCCGTCTTCATAAACTCGTGGATCGTTATGTTGTATCCATCTGCGCCATGAAAACTGATTTGTTTAAAATGTCATAGTTTTCCTTTCCTCTTTCATCTACCACAGACTTGACTTGAGCAACTCGGCGAATATTTCAAGAAAAGCAGAGGACGCTTACCCTACCGGTGCACCTGGTCCATGCTCCCATTTTTTAGTGGAGTTGCTCATTTGCTTTTGTTACCTTGTATGTATGATTTTAGTTACTTTATGTTCTTTGTTGTGTATGTCTGTTTTCCATGTCTGGTCTTTTTATTATATAATTATTATTTTATATGGTTGTGAAACCAAACAACGTTGCACAGCCGTATTGCAAAACATAGTTATGGTACACAGGATCCTATACAGCCATTTTAACTCTTCCAAATATTACCGGTGCTTGTCGATGTAAGTACACTACGTGTCATCGGAAAAAATATACAAACGTTTTGTAAATTGATCTGTAAAGAAATCGAACTTTATTTAACGTTATTTGAATGCTACGTACTGTCGTGCAATACCAATGTTGACACCAATGTTAAAGACTAACTACCTCAGAGTTGAAAACTACATAAGCAACGTTATTTTAAAATAATAATACATACTTGACGTTCATTTATATTCTGAAACAGAAGATGAAATACGTTTCAACATTTTTGTGTTTTATATTTTCAACAAACAACAAATCTAAATACGCAGCACATTTCAAAACAAACAAAAACAAAAATTCTTGTTTTGTTATCATGTTCAAAGACGATTTCCATATATATTTCACTGCTTAGAAAAGGGTTGAGACAGAACATGCTTGCAGAAAATTATGATTGTAAATACTGAGTTACAGAACGGTCATTTCGTGATCGTGGATTTCTGACAGTTATATAATTTCCACAAGGATGCCATTCGATTTAATATTGCATTCCATTTGTTTACCCAATGACTGTTTGAAAGTTTACACGTATATGAAATTATTGATGACCACACTAATACGTCATGCTCAGCTATAAAGTCTAAATTAATTAAATTGTACACTCTGCATTATCTGTAAAAACAACAAATAAACAGTACTAAGGGTCATATTTCAAATCAATCAAATCTACTTTAATTGAAGATAAAAGAGAAAATTATAAGAATTAAAAAAATCTTCAAAAAAAGATCTTGAACTTTGTTTGAAAGCCATGCAAAAAAATTAAAAATCAAAATGATTAAGTAAAATGTCCTCACTCAAATTATATTTCCCAAGAATGGAACGATCCTAAGAATTTAAGTATGGCTTCTCTTCTTTATTAGGCGTACCTTTTTTGTCTTACGTTGATGTGGTGCTTTAATCTTCCTTTTTCTAAATTATTCATTAAAATTGTCATCCATTAGTAATATCAGTGCCAAATTTAGTGACTATAAATAAGCTCATGAATTAGTTTTTAAAGATAAAGTAATGTAATTATTTTACGTTGAGTACACTGCATTCATTTTTTTTTTCAATAAATGTTAATGGGAGGAAACACTCGAAGATGGAAAAATTGCATAAAGGCAATAACCACGAAAAACATCAAATTCACCAACTTGAATAACCACTCCTACAATTTACTGGACCATGCCATTTTTTTAAAATTTATAATGTATTGAATAAAGACATACAGTACAACCTTTCAATATTTCAATATGAATTATATTATCAAATATATCATTTGATCATTCCACAGTTTTAAAAATGCGATCAAAGCATGAAACAAAATCAAAAACAAAAACGTCTTGATTTTTTTTAGTTTTGTTTTGTGTTTTGTTTTTGTTTTTTTTCTGATTTTGTTTTCTTTCGTTTTCTTTTTGTATAAAAAGTAAAATACATGTAGTTGAATGATTACACATTGCTATGTAATCTACACATTGCAATGTAATTTACACATTGCTATGTAATCTACATATTGCTATGTAATGTAGTCGGTTTTATTTTACAACAACAAAAGTACAAACATCATATTTTAAAACAAATCTAAAGTTTTTAAAATTCAGATTCAATGACTGAAATTAAGGTATTCTTGATCTTAACTGTATTACGCAAGGCCATCGGACATTGATTTCCATAGTATAATTGTCATTTGCTATCAAATATCTGTATAGTGTATGAAAAAAAATTCTGAGGAATTTATTAAACACAGGCTTTATATTGTGAATAAAAATAAATAGATAAGTAATGTCAAATTTTTTTGGTTTAGCGCATCATGATTTGCCAAATATACAGCATGTGTAAATATTTGGATGATTTGCAAGATATTAAACTGTCCTACATGGATAGCATGGTCTAAACGAAACGAGATGTATTTAATAATGCTTTTATAAAAAAACCCTGCCGACTGACTGCTATCCTTTTATCTGTAGTTTGATTAAAAACTTTTAAAGTGTTTTCAAACACAACTAATACGTTGTGCTTGAGCTTGCCTAAGCCATACGGATGTGCTTGTACCGTGCTAGATTTCTTACAACAGGGTTATGATGCTAAAGGATTAAATCTATAGCTACAAAAAAATTTGGTCGTCATCATAAACTCGTGGATCGTTATAGTGTATACATCAGTACCATAAGAACAGATTTGTTGACTGTGCTATAATTTCGTTTGCAGTGTCATATACAGTTCTACTTTTTATTCTTTCGCGAATGTAGCATTTTGTGAGCAATGTGGGTGTTTCCAGAAAATGTAGTGGAAGCAAACAGTGGCGAAAACCTTGTTCATACTCAAAGTGTTAAGTATAGTCTGTGTTAGTAATTTACTTCTGCCTCTACATGTATGTGTGCGTTATGTTGTTTATTTGTTTTTTCTTTTCTGTGTGTATCATGTTTCTTTGTACTGTCATCACTCCTGGGTATCTTCTTTTATTAGCTTTTAAAGCCCGTTTTTTATTAGTCCTTAGCTGTTTCGTTTGGATTCCTGAGATATTCAGTTGCATAAGATACTTTTCGGTGGACGTGTGTAAGATGATACCGGTAGAAGTTAAAGTGAAAATTAGATAAGCGGGAGAGTTAACAGTGGTGCAGTTAAAACAAAGGAAATTCTTCCTTGAGATGTGTATGTACTATTTAACAGAGGCTACCAAACGCTCAATGCAAGTTTGATTTATTTATCGTGATTTACATGTTATTGCTTTTAAAGATAGAGTCTTTGTCGAAATGTGACCAATATTCAATAAAAATTAAAATGTAAGAAATTCAATTATTATTAATTCTATTGATCTAAGTTTTTTTTAAGATTTCAAAGAAGAAGAGACGAAAAAGGATCTAATTAGCCCCGAAAATACGACTCAAAATGAATCATAAAGTGTTGACTGACCTAATTGTACATAAATCAATCACAAATGAGATAGAATATAGACTTCTGATAATTCCTATATTGAGAGAACAGAAAATTTGCTTAAGGTCTAAATTCATGGTCAAATGGCAACCCAAAACCCCCCGCCCCACCCCCACCCTACCAATATAATACCAAAACACACTTAACCTAGATCTATGCATTGTAAGTGTATTTCTTGTGTGTATTCTGATCAAAAGTAGTCAAAATAAAGCTAAGAATGAGTAATTTAAAATCATGTTTGTAATTGAATATTTCTTACACGTGTGGATGATTTATCTTCATGCTGTCAGTTATCGGATACGGTAAAAATGTTAGTTTTCAGTATTTTTTATTCAGATAAATTTAATTTTGTGAAAAAAAAATTCTATTGTCATCGTACCATTGAATAATGATTTTAAAAGCCTTTTTTCCATGCTTTGCAGTGGCATGCAACTGTAATGTGTCATTTGTTCTGGGAATTCACAGTGAAGCATTGAAATTACTTGTTTAACATGTAAATTAATGGAAACATTAGAAGTGGTTAGTGAGACCTTCTTCAACTTCATATGTAGTACATAGTTCATCATATATGAAAATATTAAGTTTTTTTTGGTGTGGACATAGTTTTCTGGATGTTAATATGTTAAAAAAAAACTCAATTTGCAATTTTCAGCAGTTTTTGTTAAATGACATAAAATTGTTGCACCATTCTGATGTGATTACAATGAAAATGTCACAAAATATTATTTTTCCTTCTATTTATATATTTTACTATGATACGAACATCTTTTATGTTATTACATCGATATTGATATTTTAGGTAATATTCATACCTTAATGCCCTACACCTTTGGATGCAGAATTTTTCACTTTGTTTTATCACTTCTTGAAGTGATTTGAGCAGCTAGAAAATGTTCTTTTCTTTATTTTTCATTTCAACATATTACAAAAGATGTCACAAAACAATACTAAAGTACTTTATCTTCAACAAGAATAAATATGCAAGTCTATCGAACCAACCAAAATCTAAACAACACAGCTTGACAGATGGACATTTTGACAATTGCTTAGCTCAGTCAATTCAGATGTCATTCGTACAAATGCAAAGTTTATCGTATAGAAACAACTAGTGGTTGACTTTGGGAGAAATAGAAAAGAAATATGGATGCAGAAATAAAATAAAACATCAGCATACTTGTATGAAAATTTAAAAAATAATAGCTTTGGAAATAATTAAATGTAGGAATCAGCCATATGTAAGATCAGACTCCAATATAATAGGTAGGTAGGTTCTTTATCTTCAGTATAGGCTTTAAAGATACGTTTCAAATGCAACAAGTCTTATCAGGAATTACTATTTAAACAGAGAAGTACATCACTTCCTTCTTGTCTGCAGCTTATTATTATGACAATGATAACATTTTATACATCAGTGGCAAGTTATTTATTGTTCTACATAGAAACAAAATACATGTCTAAATATTACAGTCCGTTTCCCTTCCTTTTTATGCCAAGCTCTTTAGGTTGGCACAGCTCCATACTCATATGGACATGGCTTTCCTTCACCACCTTTTAGAACAGGTATTTGAATACGTTTTGTTGCGTGGACAACTTCACATCTCTCATCAATGTGTCGAATCAACTGGCCAGTTCTGAAAAAAATTAAATACATTTTTAAAGCTGCTTTGTCCTTTATTATATTTTATCTTATTTTATTTATTCATATGCACTGGTCTCATGCTACACCACTGGTATATTCACTCGATTCACCTGAATAATCGCAAATTTGACAGTTCTAACATCGTTGGGAATTTTTCAAACCCTTCTATAAGTTTACCTTATCTCCCTGTATCAATTTGATCCGATGGAGCAGTGTAGCGAATAGAGTCGTCACATTCTGAGACGTTTTATATATATAAATATTGTCGACTTTCCTTTCATCTGTGGCAACATCCCTTCGGCTCCTGCGTATGGAGTGTTCATATCACAACTCATACGTTATGCCAGAGCTTACCGAAAATACGCAGACATTTTGTATCGCGCTAGAAGTCTAACAAATAGGCTTCTGGAACAGGGTTATGTTGCTACAAGATTGCAGTCATCACTACAGAAGTTTTATGGTCGTCATCATGAACTCGTGCATCGTTATGGTGTGTCCATCAACACCATGAAAACTGATTTATTCAACGGGTCATTGTTTTCCTTTCTCGTTTGTATACCCAGGACTTGACTATTTATGAGCAACTCGGCGGTTGTTTCTAGAAAAGCAGAGGACGCTTACCCTACTGCTGCACCTGGTCCATGCTCCTAGTTTTAAGTGGAGTCCGAGTTGCTCATTTACTTCTGCTACTTTGTATGTATGATTTTAGTTACTTTATGTTCTTTGTTCTGTATGTCTGTTTTCCATTCATGGTCTTTGTCCCTGGCTTACATTCTTTTGATTACCGCTATAACCTTGGTTCCCTTGATTACTCTTTAATAAGTACCTTGTATAAAATCGCAAAGGCCTTCCACGTTCATAACTGTTACAAACAAAAGTAGAGCAGAAGAAAAAAAACATTATAAGTGCCATATTTTGTGAAGTGTCCTCCTTACAAAAGAGAGAGCAGGAATGCAGGATCAATTTTACGCAGAAGCTGACTGCGTTGGTGATCTGACTTTCATTTTATAAGAACGGCGATGTACCCATTTTTCGCTTTTTGCAATTATTTCAATAAATGTTTGTGGTTTGTTAAATGCCCAGAGGCCCCATTCGGAAGTTATTCGTTTTAAATATCAAATTCACGAAGTTAGCTGTTCAGTTCTTTTAATAGAACAAAATCGTAAGATATCATAAAAAAATGTAATTATTATTTTACCTCAATATGACTTTGGCTATACGAACACAGAGGTAGTATTTCGGTTTAATGTAGATTTACCTTTCTGCGCCTGGATAATTAATAATTATGGAGCCATTTTTTACTTACTCGAGTGTCCAGTTACGTAATCATTTGAACATTAAATGTATCGTGTTGGTATTCTCTTATATCACTCGTCATTATCTGCATTATTAATAAGACAAAAAATATGTAAATGCTACAAATTGCCAAAAATATACCTTTTATGATGAATCCATTAATTCAAGCATTTTCAATTGCAGAGAAACAATTTTACTGCAGTTACACAGATGCAGAATAAATGATTTTGAAATTAGCCACTAATTGGCGGTCATATTCAGGATAAATCTAGTAAGTTAGAATGAAATAATTTCTTCTATTCCAACACGATTTGTCGTATGTTGCACTACCACTTAAAGACTGCAATACAAGGGATGATAGTACCAAGTACTGAAGTTAGTTGTGCCATGCCGCAAAAATAATGAGACATCAATTATTTTTGTCCTTAATGATGTAACTACATAAATAAAGATTGCAAAATAGATTTATTCTCGTAACTACATTAGAAATGCCAAGAATCAAAACTGTTGTAATCGGATTGTGTCTTTTAGTGTTAATACCTCATGTTGTATAATGAAACTGTCCTTAGACCAAGATAAATAATTTGTTGTTTATTCTTAACCTTTGTTTGGTATTCATAATTTTTGTCATTTGTATAATTTCTTTTCTTTCAGATTTTAGGATCATCTGCTTCATCGAAATGCATCGTAAATTCTGTTGTTATTTCTTTTTCCACCGAATTAAACAAAATTAGGTCTATAAATCAAAAATTAATTTCTATATGTGACTGTATTTATTTGACACAAAAAGAACCAGTAGTAGTTTAATTATCAAAATAAAACGTGATTGTTTAAATGAGATTTTCATTTCTAAAATAATGTTTAAATGATTGTTTGGTGCATGACGAAAGTTTTATAGGCTTCTGTGCCCATACTCAGACAACCTTAGTTGTTAAATTCGCATGAAAAGAAAACAAGTTTTATTCGGATGATACTGAGTTATAGCTCTTTGTATAGATAATTAAGTAGCACTCCAGCTAAGGATCATGCAAAATGTGATTCATGGGTAAAAGGCCTACATATTTTTATTTTTGATATCTTGTTTGAAATGTCATAGTAAACACAAATTAACATGTGGTTTTTCATATAAACTGTGCTCCTAGGAGATAAAAATTGTATAAAATGCACTGTGGATTTCAAAATTTAGGGAGATAACTCTGTAAATGACGCTGAAATACAATAAAATTTACTGGATTTTCAATGTTGATTATCTCCTAAGAGCAGGCAGATTGGAATGTATAATTACATATTTCATAATATAGACCCATAAAACGACTTAATTACAAAAATAAAAATATGTAGCCTCTTTTTGGTGTATCACATTTTTCAGATTTTGCATGAGTCTTACAAGGACAGCTACTTAAAAGGAAAGGGAAAAAAGTAACCAAAGTAACCAATTGTTCAGCCGAAATGAAAAGAATATAATCCAGCGACAACACCCGATATGGAAACCAGGCACACACAACAAAGAACATAATATAACCAAAGTAAAACATACAAAGTAACAAAAGTAAATGAATAACTAGATGCCAACTATTACGTCCTCTGTTTCTACAAGTTTCGATCATGATTCTTCCTACAGTAAGACCAAAAAAGGTCAATTCTCATACATTTTTGAAGTCAATAAATTAGAGTCACATCGATTTTAACTTTAAGATGGCTTCCTCAAGTTTTTTTAATGACACAAATTCATCTTTGCTAGTCAACGTATAAACACATGAGCAAAGTTTCAGAAATAAATGAATATGAGAACGATGAAGCCTTAAAAGCCCCCGAAGAAACATATGAATTCAAACACCTAATATAATTTTTGTCAGCCCTATTATAAATCCCAAAATGATAAAATTTGTTATGATATGCGGTTATAATGTCCTTATGCATTCTCCTGTTGTTATGGTCTAAAACATATGGGGGCTGAAATGCCTGGCTGGGTTTGAAATTGTGATTTGTCATGGTCCTAGCTATCTTAGGGTCGAATTGACCTGTATTAATTAGATGATTACATCATTTTCGTGAGCATTTTGGTGCCATGTTTTGACCCTCCATATTTAGGAAAAAGCTAAGATTTAATTCGTATTTAATTATCAAAGCTAGCTATTGTTTCCTAGACTGGGGTGGTTCTCAATCGCATTTACCAATTATACGAAAATGAACTTGTCATTATTATGTTTTAAGCTCACCTCACGATTTTACATGCAAAAACGCATATATATGCTTTTTTCTGTCCATAAGTATGAAGGGCCTAGTTAATAATACAGCCATTTACGATCCTGTTGGGAGCGTATTTAAAATAATCTTATTCTTTAGTTGTTGATTTTTTTCTCCCCTAAAAACATGCTAATATAATTTTGAGTTAAAAATATGAATACATCGGGGCAATTTAAGAGCTGTCACAACATACAATTCTTAAATATTTTACATACAATCGCAACTGTCATTAATGTCTTACGAGAAAAGAATCCTTGGAGGTAATTTATTTCCTGGACATATGAGACAATCACGTCAACAAACAAAATATTTTGCCAAAGGTTATTTTGATACAAAATGTTTTTATTTTTTTTTGAAGATTTAATTGACAGTCTTTGTCAGAATCATACAACTTAAGTCATATGTGGTACGACTAAAGAAAAATGCTACCCATTTTTATTTATGTTGATAAGATATTATGGGGGTCTATATAATGAAATTGTATTATCATTTTTGCAATTTGTATGCTCATAGCAGTAAATCAACATTGAAAATCCAATGGTTTCTATTGTAATTTAGTGACATTTTCAGAGTTATCTCCCTTTATTTTGTTTTCTACAGTACATTCTATATAAGCTTTATTTTCTAAGAGCACATATTATATGAAAAGCCACATGATAATTTTTATTAACTGTAACATTCATTTTTAACAAAATATCAAAAATAAAAATATCTAGGTCTTTCAACCATGAATCACATTTTGGACGATTCTTAAGAGGAGAGTTACTTAAGTTATCGAAGGATGTAGCAATTACACCCTGCACTTTTTTTTAATAAAATCAATTGTTTTCTCCAATTGGCAGAATGTAAGAGTAATCAAGGGAACCAAGGTTATAGTGGTAATCAAAAGAATGCAATCCAGGGACAAAGACCAGACATGGAAAACAGACATACACAACAAAGAACATAAAGTAACTAAAATCATACATACAAAGTAACAAAAGTAAATGAGCAACTCGGACTCCACTAAAAACTGGGAGCATGGACGAGGTGCACTGGTAGGGTAAGCGTTCTAAGATAAACTGTTACTACTGGATCAGCTTCAAGCAAATTGATAGAATCTTTAATTGAGTTAATTTCGCTGACTAAATAGTTTCATGTGATCTACCCATGATGACATCATTTTGCCATGCTAATAGTTCTTCATCCCATCTGTCTGGTCTGCAATGGTTAATGTAGCCTTATAACTCAAACAGTCGTTGGTGGAATTGAGTCTCGAAAATGCTAACTTCTTCAGCCCTCCTTTCCATACTATCAGACTGTTAATGTGTTGGAACATGTTTAACTTTGTTGTACAGAAAGAAGCTTAGAACCAGCTGATGTTAATCCTGGCAAGATAGCATCAACTTTTTGTATATGTATCTCTTTTGGGATGGGTTTGAAGAACATGTCAATAGAAACATGTAAATTTTGGTGCTTGCTTTCCTTTCATCAAGAATTGCTTGATAAGAGAAACATTCAAGATTTTCAAAACTTGTTTTCCTTAGAACAGAATTCGTCGATCTCAGTGATAGTACCCGTATTTTATCCTGAATATCATTTAAAAGTTTCCTTTGTACCAACTTTTTAATTCAAGGTAAATTCCAAATATGTTTCACTAATAATTGATTGTCACTGAACACAAGAGATTCTACTAAAGGTGTATTTTTTAGCTGAACAGAGTATACTTTTTCAGATACATTTCCTGTAGGTGAAACCTATATAAAGTAAATACAGAAAAATGTAGTTAAAATGTAAAACAAAATAATGAATATTATGGAAAAAAAGTTGAGAGAAAAAAGAATAAGGAATCTTATCATTGAATTTTACGTGGTTGAAATTAATTGTAAGTTTCTCTTCGCCTATCAGTTAGCAATACAGTATAGCTTTACAAATTGTTTTCTAAACATTTAAGTACTTCTCTGTCTAAGAATCACGCAAATGTGTATAAGGTGTGGCATATGAAGAAGGAATATACATTTTATTGAATAATCCTTGTAAATAGTACTTATACCTTATAACCTCAAGAAATTACTGTCAAAGTGTTTGAAAAGTTTGCCTAGTTAAGATATTGATAGGTCAAATTTAGTTGAAATGCACTGTGGAAAAATGGCGGGAAAATTTTCCCGAACTTTTCCTTATATAAGTAGTCAAAGAATATCTGCATCACCGATGCTTCTGGATAAATTTAGATAGCTGTTCAGTTGTTTTCTAGATGTGTTGAATTTATTTGAGGCACAAAAGACCAAATTGAGAAATATGATGTGCCACCCATTGCCTAATTCTTACACAGAATGGTACTTAATTCATATCAATATGAAAAATCAAACACTAAAATTACTATGTAGTGAATATATAGTGAAACATATCTAAACAGACAGTACAACATATTTCATACTAAATACATGTAAGCCCAAATGAATTTCACAGTATTATTTTTGTTCTGAATTAACTACTAACATACAAAATAAGTATACGTACTTCATACTAAAAGTTTGTATGAGAGATTTATAAACTAAACAGAAATCTTATTCAAAGGTATTGGTCTTAAAAAAGATATTAGTTTTTGTAATAAGACTACATATATCGTTTGAAAAGTTCTCTAAATATATAAATTACCTTTAATGATGACTGGTACACTTCTTCCAGGTCCTCAATACCGCTTTCATAATTGTTTTCAGACCTATCAGGAAAAATGCTTTCCTGCTGGTAGAAGGACTGTTATCATAAAAATGTATTTTAAATGACACTGATTCACATCCATGTGTTTCTTTTAACTTGAATAAGGTGCTCAGATAGCTTTTTTTGTGAGAGCTTAACTTTTTGGCAATCTTTTGCAAATCCCTTATGTCAGTATGTGTGTCCTCAGTCACAATTATATCCAAATATTGTCAATTAAATGACAAAGGTCAATTTTGAAAGATCCATGAAACAGTTTCCTTCTATAGTCACATTTTCAATTTAATAAATCTGCAAAAATTTTCTTGGTGTAGATTCTGCCAAAAGCAAACAAAAGCTGTTTATAACTATAACGACCACAGACTATTACATGAAAACATACATGTGGGAATGGCTTGAGTTAACAATTTGTTTAAGGTACTATTATATCATATTACATTAAAATCTAGTCAGCCAGATTTATTATCAGCATGAACTGTCCATCTCAATTATTATCACCACAGTATCAAAATCAGACTTTATAAGACCCTCTTTTAAGTAATAATTAGTAGATTTGCTATCAGAGGGATACATACAATCAAAAACTTTTTCATATATTCTTCAATATAAAGAGAGGGACTTGTAGCAAGTCCAGAGTAAAAGGTACATCTGTGAACGATGTTTGTCTACCTGCTACGTTTCATGGTCCTAACACAAGGATTACTGGCGATTACGTTTTACATTACAATCAATATTTTTTCTCTGAACATATTTGGCTACTGCTTTTACCAATTTTCCCCAGTGGCTACTGTTTGCAACCGATATATATTGCAATATACGAGAACCAGAGAACAGTATTAGAATCTGGATTTTTCATGCAATATATATTATGGGTAACGCATAATTTATGAACCAGCTCAGAGATATTGCTGTTGTTTCCATCTTTCCTCTTTTGCCTTGATTATGTCATTTGTTGTATGGACTTCCCTTGTTTAACTGCTCCTTTCGGATATTCCTTGGAAGCTTTTGTCAATTTCTTTCGGAACTTGTAGTCGCTGCAATGACCATTTGTTCGCATGTTGAAAGGTTATTTTGTCTTCAGAACATTCTGCATACCATATCGGATCTGAAGTGTATGTTGTTTCTTGTTTAGCAATTCACGTTACAATAGATTTTATACTCCTTTCCTCTACAGTAATTCGTTAACGTTTGGGGTTGCAATATGTGTGAATAGATCTCATATCTTCTGTCCATTAATGTCTGACTCACATTGACCTATGGGTTTTTGATGCTGTTCAGATGACATCTCTGAATCACAAGACTCCATGGCTTACGGGATGCCAAACAAACAACTGTCTCACGAAAGACTTTAGACAGATAAGAATGAGTTTAAGTGTTTCATAATTGAAATGAATTTGCTGGGAAAAGTTCCTTCTTCACATTTTACTTTCTGTTCAGATGACATTTATGATCAGCCTATCATGCTTCATGAAAAACCCAAGGATTTGGAAAGATCACCTGAACAGAAAGTACAAACGAGTGTTACATTTTTCATGCAGTTACTAAATTGAACAATAAAATAGCATTTTAAAACAATGAAGCAAGACAATTTATATGCCATTCGTAAAGTTACAAAGATCATTGCAGGAAAAACACTAAAACCAGAGGTAGACCTAGGAAAACATGAAGAAGACTTATAAAAGCTGAAATATAAATTAGAGGCTCTTAAAGGCCTGCATAAAACACCTGGCTTGTTAAGCAAAACTTAACCTCCGAAGGAGGAGAAAGTTTTTGAAAGTAATAATATAAAGACATTTTCAGAAGACGCCGTGAAGAGCTGAAACTTCAATTTGGCTTAAAAGATTTACGAAAAAATTTACCTTAGATCGATCTCGTCATTTTGAACACTTTTACCCAATGTCGGAATTTTTATAAACCTAACGTTTTTAGAGATATATATACAAAACACTTCTGTCTGACCCATATATTCTATTTTAGTAACGGTGGCCATGTTTTTCGACAGAACAAAAACTATATAATAAGTTCTATACAAAACACCCTAGTAAATATTCATACGAAGCCTAGTTCTAATTGATCCAGTAGTTTCATAGGGGAAGAGTTTTGAACAATGATTAACGACGACGGACGACGAGGAGAGTTGCCACGTGATGGCAATAACTCACCTAGCCTTTTGGGCCAGATCATAAAAATTTAGCAAAACCTGGAAAAATTGAAAAGATCTCTATGGACGAAATTGAACATAGGAACTGGTTTCAGGCATACGTGCATTTGGACATGAATATAATTTATTTGCAGATGGAAGGGTTAATCTGTATCATCGATGAATAATAAATTAAATTCGTATCAAATGTAATTAGTTTTATTAGGAAATGTTCAAGCTCTTTAGTTTGGCTCAGCTCCATACCAATAGGGACATGGCTTTTCTCTACTACCCTTTTGAACTGCTGTTTGATAACATCTTGTCAGCTGAACAATTTCACATTTCGGATGAACGTGTCGAATCACTTGCCCAGTTCTGAAAACATTGTGTTTTAAAGCTTATTTTTTTTCAAAACATATGCACAATAACAAGAACTACTTGTAGCACGGTGATATAATTTCAGTTTTCAATAAGATAACATGTTTTTAATTTTTTTTTCCTTTACTCTTATAAAAACAAAACGAAATCATTTTTTTTTTATTTTGTTTTCTGGGGTATACCTATTGTTTAGACAATAAGCATCTAGAAAATCCAGAAAAGTATGTCCACACCAAAGAAAGATATTTTTAGAAATGATTAACGATGAAATAGTGAATGTATTCACTAAATATGAAGTCGTTTTTGGGTGTGAACATCTTTTCCTTACCAAAGATATCACCATGACGTGACTGAAAAGTACAAAATTTGACAGAATATCTGAGAATTGGTAAACTTCAACAAGCAATTCTTCTGTCCTTTCTATGCAGAAGTCTTTTGTTTTCTCATTTGTGATGGATTCAAATCTGCAAACCCACAATTAAATCATGATTATAATTAATTTTCAGTTTTATTTTAGACCAAAAAGACCCTTTATCGACCCATCTCCTTCTCTCCACCAATACACCTTGGTTATAAGAGCAACAATATTTGTTCATTATGTTATTATAAAAAATTTGATTCTATATTTTATCGTTTGAAATTAAACTTTGCTGTTTTTTTTGTTTTTTTTTTTGTCTTTTTTATATGCTTCAGTTAATGCCGTCAATTTTCATTCTTCCAGATAATGCTGTTGGCATTACCCTTTTAAGTGTATAACATCACATATATTTGAAAGTATTTACAAACATTTAAAAAGGATGTTATTAAATTTTGTGATAATTGGCACCCAAATCAGTTTTGTATGAAACAAAAGGGACATCAGCCTTTCAAGCAACCAAAGGATTATCATAAAAACAGTGTAAATTTCTTCTGCATTTTTGTGTTAATTGTGTTAAGCAATTAATCTATAAAGATATGTGCATCTTACAATACGACCAAATGAAAAAAAATCAAAATAATGTTTTTTACATTTGCTGACTCATAATTCAGCTTAATAAATGTGTCCAATTTGATTCTTTATACTAAGCTTTTAATATATTCTTTAAGGTTTCCTATGCTCAGTCAAGTAGCCATCGGATGGTTTTTCTGTTGATCGAGTTGTTCAACATATCAAACAATTTTTTGGTAAAACTGGAGACCATTTTTGAAAGTCGTTAGTATCGTAGTAAATAGTTTTGAAAGTCGTTATGTAGTACATTTTACAGAATCAGATATAAAGCGTTATTTGGTTTGATTTTTGTGGAGTTTTTGGGATTCAATATAGGGCAGGAAGATCACAAATTTAAATGCCATTATGATTAAGTCGTCGCCTATCACAAAATACTCACCCACAACAACCTATAATTCCACTAAAACATGAACATTTCTGGCAATGATCGCTTTGAAACGACTGCCCTTCTCTAATTTGTACACCATTGTATACACAACCTATAAAGAGTTTTTTTTTTAATTTAAAAAAATATATACTTCCGTCTAATAAAATTTTATTATCAGTAGGTATTTATGAAATAAGGAACATTTATCGTGAAATCTTTATGCTTGTTCCGTATGCTACTTATTTTTAGCTTTAGGTGGTTCCTGTTCTTTTATGACATTAGTTTTTTCATATTCCATTTAAAGAAAGTATTAAAATGATAACAACTTTTATCAAAACTGTCTTTCAGAAAATATACACAAGAAGCTGACATATGCTGTGATTGTGACATATTTTGTGGTTATGGTTTTTTTAAAATATTTTTCAAACAGTTGAAGACATACATGATTTAAACATGGAATAAATTGTTCATGACATATCTCAATCATTTTCAGAGATATTAAATCTTCCTTCTTCTGATATGTTATGTTATGTAATATAGTTCAAAACAGACTTAAAACGTAAATCTACTTAAAATAAATACCTTGTTTTCCATAACAAGCGCTTTCAACTTTCGACACTGTATTCAAGAGAAGTACAGCAGAAATGACTAAACACAATATCATTTTGCTGAGTGACCGCATTCAAAAAATAGTAATCCACAAAGTTTTACCTCGGAATGATCAATTCTAAACGAGAACTGGCTATGCTGGGGAATTTATCTTCGATTTATACGAGATGAATATTCCCAATATCCTATTTCATGCAATTATCTTAATAATATTCAGTGATTTGTTTAATTTCTTGAGGCCCCCTTTCGAGGTTTTCGTTTTAAATCTCAAACTCACGCAGTTTAATGATAATGTTCCTTCTAAAACAAATATATCATAAGACAACATTTAAAAAAAAAAAGCTATTATGGCCTTAATATGATGCTTGCTAAATAAACACATAGATGGTCTCTCAATATCACCTTTTAGTGCCTGGTTTTCATAATAATCTTGTAGTCAGCGTATTCTTATTCAAGTGTCTAGTTATGTAATCATTTGAACATTAAGTTGTTCATGCTCATGTTTTCTTATTTTACCCGTCATATTCTGAAAAGTTAATAAGAGATAAACATATCTAATTGCTGTAAAAGTGGAAATGGGATGATGGTTCTATTAGCATGATTATGTTAAAATGACACATAAACAATTGTTATTTGTTATGCACATAACAAATTTACAATTATTCCATGGCCATTTTTAAAAAGATAATATTAATAAGGCATGTAAGTAAATAGAAAATAAATCAATGTAGTTACTTATGACTGTACATGATTAGGATGGCGCACTGCATAACCTTGATTTAATCCACTATTTTGTTTGAAATGCCTGTAGCATGTAAAGACAACATCTGTACAAGCTACTCCGATAATATAGTAATTATTTTGTCAGCTTTATTTTGGACTTGACTTACTTATAGTTTGGATTAGTTTTCGAGAGTTTTGTTGTTATCCTTATTTAGTAATTTGTCATACTTAAGATTAAAAATTAATAGAGTAATATATTTAAATATAACTCTTGGAAATTTGTCATACTTAAGATTAAAAATTAATAGAGTAATATATTTAAATATAACTCTTGGAATGACTTATTTATTTTTTTGTGTATGAGGAAAATCCTATGCTGAACACGACGCAAGTCTGCACCACGAGTATCGTGGTTTCACCAAATAAACAGAAAAATATAAATTCAGATTCTTACTAGATAATAAAAATCATGCTTTACAACTTCCCACACTGTTCCGACTTGCCCATTAATCATGTGCATCATCACAACTTGAAACCAAAAGAATCTTGTAAAATCAGTTAATTCACGAATGTAACGTGCCTATACATCTTGCAATACTACAAGTAATTTAAAAATAACTGGCAAAACATGTTTTGCCAAATCGTTAGACCTTCTAGACTGTTCTTCAGGAAACGTGTATAAAGGAATACAGTTTACACTCTGCACAATTTTATACGATTGTGAAACCAAATAAACGTTCAGCAGCAAATTAAAAAAAACATCGAAAATACTTAATATTCACAATACAGGATCCTGCACAGCCAATTTAACTATACATCAGACAAATATACAAACGTTTTGTTAACTGTTCTGGTTAGAAATAGAAAGTTATTTGATCGCTGTGTACCTTCCTGCAACTGTCATGATAATACCACAGGCGTAAAAATCTGTCTAGTCCTCAACTCAGTGAAGTTGATAATATGGCTTTTTTTAAACCGATTCAAAAACAATCAACTTCAAAGTCGAAAACCACCAGAGTGAATGCTGCAAGTTGTTGACGACCTCCTTTTTAAACCCATGTATAAACTTGAAAACATCGATGATAACGAACCATTCATAACAAGATCATGAACGATGAGATTATCCTTCGAAAGACGAAAGAGTAATAAAGGCAACCAAGGTTATAGCGGTAATCAAAAGAATGTAATCCTTGGACAAAGACCAGACATTGAAAACAGACATACACAATAAAGAACATAAAGTAACTAAAATCATACATACAAAGTAACAAAAGCAAATGAGCAACTCGGACTCCACTACAAACTGGGAGCATGGACCAGTTGCATCGGTAGGGTAAAACTATTGAATACAATAATTAAACATATTAAACAATGAACATTGGTAGACAGTCATGGCGTTCCATACTTGCAATATATGTGAACAGTTCTCAAATGTTCAGTCCACTGATGCCGGACTGATAATGACCTGTACGTTTTTTGTTTTTGTTTAGATTAAATCTGTGACACAAACAGTGCGTCTCTTAGACTTAATCGCTTACAGGTTGCTAAACAAGTATCTCCAGAAAGACTTTGGACAGACTTACTTTCTATACTTTCTGTTTAAATGACATTTTTGATAAGCCGATCAAATTTCATGATTTTGAAAGCATTATTCAAATGGAAACACCAAAGAATTCATCTCAACAGAAAGTAGAATGTAGATGAATGAAATAGTTGACAGCTGTACTTTTTATTAGACTGATAAAATACCACTTTGAAAACAATAAAAAAGTCAATTTAGATACCAGTCGTAAAGTTACAAAGTCAATCAAAGAAAAAACACCAAAATACAAACCGGAGGTAGACTTAGGGAAGCATGAAGAAGACATATGGATTCTGAAATATAAATTAGAGGCTCTTAAAGGCCTGCATAGAACACCTGGCTTGTTATGCAAAACTTAACATCTGAGGGAGGAGAAAGTTTTTGAAAGTAATAATATAAAGAAATTGCAAAAAGACGCCGTCAAGAGGAGAAACTGCAATATGGCTTAACAGATTTACACAAAAATTTACCTTACATAGATCCCGTCATGTTGAAGCCTGAAGAAGACATGGATTCTGAAATACAAACTAAAGGCTCTGAAGAGCTTGAATCGCTTACCTGACTTGAAAAGCAAATTGTAATTTTAGTAGAACATTTCTTAAATACCATTATAATTAATTTACTAAAGTATCTTACCATACGATCAAATAAAACTTAGATCTTTTGGAGACAATCAGTTCAAGACTATTATAATAGCATTAAAACCTATGATTTTTCAACACTCTATACTTCTTTTCCCCCATACTCAGGTACAATCCCGACTTAAAAACATTATACATCGTTGTTTTTCAAAAAAAAGATGGTACACATAGATACAAATATATATAGTTCTTGGTAGAGATTCCTCATACTTTGTAAGAAATAATTCTAAATCATCTTCCAAGTATACAGAACAGGATGTTTACAAATTGCTGGAATTTTAAATTGATCACATATTTGCCCAGTGTGGTGGACGTGTTTGTCAACAAACGGTCGGCATTCCAATGGGCACTAATTGTGCACCTTTATTTGCTGACCTATTCCTTCACTCTCATGAGGCTAACTTTATAGCTGATCTGATCCGAAAGAGAGAATATTGTTTGGATAGATCCTTCGATCTCAGTTTCGGCTATATAGATGACGTTTTACCTTTAAACAATCCTAATTTCATACAGGATCTAATTTCGGGGATTTGATACATCGCACCTACCCACAAATAACTCCAGATAAAGGATACTACAGATACAGTGAAGTCGGCCTTATATATTCACCTACACTTTGAAATCGATGGTAAGGAAAACTATTGACCAGACTTTTCGACAAATGTGATGACTTTTCATTAAAAATTGTCAACTTTCATTTCATCTGTTGCAACATCCCTTTCGCACCTGTGTATGGAGTGTTCATATCACAACTCATACGTTATACCAGAGCTTGCCGCGACTACGCAGACATTTTGTATCGCGCTAGATTGTAACAAATAGGCTCCTGGAGCAGGATTATTTTGCTACAAGATTGAAGTCATCGCTACATAAGTTTTATGGCCGTCTTCATGAACTCGTGGATCGTTATGGTGTATCCATCTGCGCCATGAAAACTGATTTGTTTAAAATGTCATAGTTTTCCTTTCCTCTTTCGTCTACCACAGACTTGACTTGAGCAACTCGGCGAATAATTCAAGAAAAGCAGAGGACGCTTACCCTACCGGTGCACCTGGTCCATGCTCCCATTTTTTAGTGGAGTTGCTCATTTGCTTTTGTTAACTTGTATGTATGATTTTAGTTACTTTATGTTCTTTGTTGTGTATGTCTGTTTTCCATGTCTGGTCTTTTTATTATATTATTATTATTTTATATGGTTGTGAAACCAAACAACGTTGCACAGCCGTATTGCAAAACATAGTTATGGTACACAGGATCCTATACAGCCATTTTAACTCTTCCAAATATTACCGGTGCTTGTCGATGTAAGTACAGTACGTGTCATCGGAAAAAATATACAAACGTTTTGTAAATTGATCTGTACAGAAATGGAACTTTATTTAACGTTATTTGAATGCTACGTACTGTCGTGCAATACCAATGTTCACACCAATGTTAAAGACTAACTACCTCGGAGTTGAAAACTACATAAGCAACGTTATTTTAAAATAATAATACATACTTGACGTTCATTTATATTCTGAAACAGAGGATGAAATACGTTTCAACATTTTTGTCTTTTATATTTTCAACAAACAACAAATCTAAATACGTAGCACATTTCAAAACAAACAAAAACCAAACTTCTTGTTTAGTTATCATGTTCAAAGACGATTTCCATATATATTTCACTGCTTAGAAAAGGGTTGAGACAGAACATGCATGCAGAAAATTATGAATTGTAAATACTGATCGTGATCGTGGGTTTCTGACAGTTATACAATTTCCACAAGGATGCCACTCGACTTAATATTGCATTCCATTTGTTTACCCAATGACTGTTTGAAAGAGTGCACGTATATGAAATTATTGATGACCACACTAATACGTCATGCTCAGCTATAAAGTCTAAATTAATTAAATTGTACACTCTGCATTATCGTAGAAAACAACAAATAAACAGTACTAAGGGTCATATTTCAAATCAATCAAATCTACTTAAATTGAAGATAAAAGTGAAAATTTCTTACAACAGGGTTATGATGCTAAAGGATTAAATATATAGCTACAAAAAATATGGTCGTCATCATAAACTCGTGGATCGTTATAGTGTATCCATCAGTACCATAAGAACATATTTGTTGACTGTGCTATAATTTCGTTTGCAGTGTCATATACAGTTCTACTTTTTATTCTTACGCGAATGTAGCATTTTGTAAGCAATGTGGGTGTTTCCAGAAAATTTAGTGGAAGCAAAAAGTGGGCAAAAACTTGTTCATACTCAAAGTGTTAAGTATAGTCTGTGTTAGTAATTTACTTCTGCCTCTACATGTACGTGTGCGTTATGTTGATTATTTGTTTTTTTCTTTTCTGTGTGTATCATGTTTCTTTGTACTGTCATCACTCCTGGGTATCTTCTTTTATTAGCTTTTAAAGCCCGTTTTTTATTAGTCCTTAGCTGTTTCGTTTGGATTCCTGAGATATTCAGTTGCATAAGATACTTTTCGGTGGACGTGTGTAAGATGATACCGGTAGAAGTTAAAGTGAAAATTAGATAAGCGGAGAGTTAACAGTGGTGCAGTTAAAACAAAGGAAATTTTTCCTTGAAATGTGTATGTACTATTTAACAGAGGCACCCAAACCCTCAATGCAATTTTGATTTATTTATCGTGATTTACATGTTATTGCTTTTAAAGATAGTCTTTGTCGAAATGTGACCAACATTCAATAAAAATTAAAATGTAAGAAATTCAATTATTATTAATTCTATTGATCTAAGTTTTTTTAAGATTTCAAAGAAAAAGAGACGAAAAAGGATCTAATTAGCCCCGAAAATACGACTCAAAATGAATCATAAAGTGTTGACTGACCTAATTGTACTTAAATCAATCACAAATGAGATAGAATATAGACTTCTGATAATTCCTATATTGAGAGAACAGAAAATTTGCTTAAGGTCTAAATTCATGGTCAAATGGCAACCCAAAACCCCCCGCCCCACCCCCACCCTACCAATATAGTACCAAAACACACTTAACCTAGATCTATGCATTGTAAGAGTATTTCTTGTGTGTATTCTGATCAAAAGTAGTCAAAATAAAGCTAAGAATGAGTATTTTAAAATCATGTTTGTAATTGAATATTGCTTACACGTGTGGATGGCTTATCTTCATGCTGTCAGTTATCGGATGCGGTAAAAATGTTGATTTTCAGTATTTTTTATTCAGGTAAATTTAATTTTGTGAAAAAAATTTCTACTGTCATCGTACCATTGAATAATGATTTTGAAAGCCTTTTTTCCATGCCTTGCAGTGGCATGCAACTTTAATGTGTCATTTGTCCTGGGAATTCACAGTGAAGCATTGAAATTACTTGTTTAACATGTAAATTAATGGAAACATTAGAAGTGGTTAGTGAGACCTAAAGTTTACAAATATTCAGATATTTTATTCAGTTTTATACCTTTCGATCACTTTCTGGTCATGTTATTGCTAAGAAATGGTGTCCACACTCAAGAAACAACTTCATATGTAGTACATAGTTCATCATATAGGAAAATATTCAGTTTTTTTGGTGTGGACATAGTTTTCTGGATGTTAATATGTTAAAAAAAAACTCTATTTGCAATTTTCAGCAGTTTTTGTTAAATGACATAAAATTGTTGCACCATTCTGATGTGATTACAATGAAAATGTCACAAAATATTATTTTTCCTTCTATTTATATAATTTACTATGATACGAACATCTTTTATGTTATTACATCGATATTGATATTTTAGGTAGTATTCATACCTTAATGCACATACACCTTTGGATGCAGAATTTTTCACTTTGTTTTATCACTTCTTGAAGTGATTTTGAGCAGTAGAAAATGTTCTTTTGTTTATTTTTCATTTCAACACATTACAAAAGATGTCACAAAACAATACTAAAGTACTTTATCTTCAACAAGAATAAATATGCAAGTCTGTCGAACCAACCAAAATCTAAACAACACAGCTTGACAGATGGACATTTTGACAATTGCTTAGCTCAGTCAATTCAGATGTCATTCGTACAAATGCAACGTTTATCGTATAGAAACAACTAGTGGTTGACTTTGGGAGAAATAGAAAAGAAATATGGATGCAGAAATAAAATAAAACATCAGCACACTTGTATGAAATTTAAAAAAAAAATAGCTTTGGAAATAATTAAATGTAGGAATCAGCCATATGTAAGATCAGACTCCAATATAATAGGTAGGTAGGTTCTTTATCTTCAGTATATGCTTTAAAGATACGTTTCAAATGCAACAAGTCTTATCAGGAATTACTATTTAAACAGAGAAGTACATCACTTCCTTCTTGTCTGCAGCTTATTATTATGACAATGATAACATTTTATACACCAGTGGCAAGTTATTTATTGTTCTACATAGAAACAAAATACATGTCTAAATATTATAGTCCGTTTCCCTTCCTTTTTTATGCCAAGCTCTTTAGGTTGGCACAGCTCCATACTCATATGGACATGTCTTTCCTTCACCACCTTTTAGAACAGGTATTTGAATACGTTTTGTTGCTTGGACAACTTCACATCTCTCATCAATGTGTCGAATCAACTGCCCAGTTCTGAAAAAAAAATGAAATACATTTTTAAAGCTGCTTTATCCTTTATTATATTTTATCTTATTTTATTTATTCATATGCACTCGTCTCATGCTACACCACTGGTATATTTACTCGATTCACCTGAATTTAACGTGAAATTTACCACAAAGTTTATTTGCTCAATTTCATTGCTGAATATATATGGTTTAGGCGTTTAATTGCTATGTTTAACACGTCACCAAAAGGTTTTTATAATATTAATAATTTTTTAAGTGCGTTTGTTTTGGCGTGTTATTACAATTCTTATTCTGAATTTAACCGTTCCAAAACTGAATTTTGCAGCTTTGCGTTCATAAATTTTGCAATTTCGTACCCATTAGTTTTTTTCTGGACAGATTCCTCTAAATTTAACACGTGTTTCCCCCAAAATATATATATAGGTCTGAAAAATTCCCAACAATGTTAGAACTATCAAATTTGCGATGCAAATTTTGGTCGTTCCCTCGGGACTCGAACTCGTACCGCTGTGACATCTGTGGCAACACCGCCTGCACTAAATCAAGGGCCCTATACCACTCGGCCAGCTAGGGTATATAAAAATATAGCTTTTGCTGACCGGGTCAATCCTCCTCGTAGGATTAATCTAGGGCTGTAACTTAGTACACGATGTATGGTAGTACGGGACAGTTCATTTAGATGTTAATATGTAGGATGGAGGATCAAATTAATGATGCATGTGACAACAAATCAATATTAAACAACGTCTCAGAACGTGACGACTCTATTCGCTACACTGCTCCATCGGATCAAATTGATACAGGGAAGATAACGTAAACTTATAGAAGGGTCTGAAAAATTCCCAACGATGTTAGAACTGGCAAATTTTTGGTCGTTCCCTCCGCTGGACTAGGCTATATCAAAATATAACTTTCGCAGGCCGGGTCATTCCTCGTCGTCCGAATTCGAGTCCCGCGGAGAGAACGACTAAAAATTTGCATCGCAAATTTGACAGTTCCAACATCGTTGGGAATTTTTCAAACCCTTCTATAAGTTTACGTTATCTCCCTGTATCAATTTGATCCGATGGAGCACTGTAGCGAATAAAGTCGTCACATTCTGAGACGTTTTATATATATAAATATTGTCGACTTTCCTTTCATCTGTGGCAACATCCCTTCGGCTCCTGCGTATGGAGTGTTCATATCACAACTATGCCAGAGCTTACCGAAAATACGCAGACATTTTGTATCGCGCTAGAAGTCTAACAAATAGGCTTCTGGAACAGGGTTATGTTGCTACAACTCGTGGATCGTTATGGTGTATCCATCAACACCATGAAAACTGATTTATTCAACGGGTCAACGGGTCATAGTTTTCCTTTCTCGTTTGTCTACCGCGGACTTGACTTTTTATTAGCAACTCGGCGGTTGTTTCTAGAAAAGCAGAGGATGCTTACCCTACTGCTGCACCAGGTCCATACTCCTAGTTTTTAGTGGAGTCCGAGTTGCTCATTGACTTCTGTTACTTTGTATGTTTGATTTTAGTTACTTTATGTTCTTTGTTGTGTATGTCTGTTTTCCATTCATGGTCTTTGTCCCTGGATTACATTCTTGTACCTTGTATAAAATCGCAAAGGCCTTCCACGTTAATAACTGTTACAAACAAAAGTACAGCAGAAGAAAAAAAACATTATAAGTGCCATATTTTGTGAAGTGTCCTCCTTACAAAAGAGAGAGCAGGAATGCAGGATCAATTTTACGCAGAAGCTGACTGCGTTGGTGATCTGACTTTCATTTTATAAGAACCGCGAAGTACCCATTTTCCGCTTTTTGCAATTATTTCAATAAATGTTTGTGGTTTGTTAAATGCCCAGAGGCCCCATTCGGAAGTTATTCGTTTTAAATATCAAATTCACAAAGTTAGTTGTTCAGTTCTTTTAAAAGAACAAAATCGAAAGATATCATAAAAAAATGTAATTATTATTTTACCTCAATATGGCTTTGGCTATACGAACGCAGAGGTAGTATTTCGGTTTAATGTAGATTTACCTTTCTGCGCCTGGATAATTAATAATTATGGAGCCATTTTTTCCTTACTCGAGTGTCCAGTTACGTAATCATTTGAACATTAAATGTATCGTGTTGGTATTCTCTTATTTCACTCGTCATTATCTGCATTATTAATAAGACAAAAATATGTAAATGCTACAAAATTGCCAAAAATATACCTTTCATAATGAATCCATTAATTCAAGCATTTTCAATTGCAGAGAAACAATTTTACTGCAGTTACACAGATGCAGAATAAATAATTTTGAAATTAGCCACTAATTGGCGGTCATATTCAGGATAAATCTAGGAAGTTAGAATGAAATAATTTCTTCTATTCCAACACGATTTGTCGTATGTTGCACTACCACTTAAAGACTGCAATACAAGGGATGATAGTACCAAGTACTGAAGGTAGTTGTGCCATGCCGCAAAAATAATGAGACATCAATTATTTTTGTCCTTAATGATGTAACTACATAAATAAAGATTGCAAAATAGATTTATTCTCGTAACTAGATTAGAAATGCCAAGAATCAAAACTGTTGTAATCGGATTGTGTCTTTTAGTGTTAATACCTCATGTTGTATAATGAAACTGTCCTTAGACCAAGATAAATATTTTGTTGTTTATTCTTAACCTTTGTTTGGTATTCATAATTTTTGCCATTTGTATAATTTCTTTTCTTTCAGATTTTAGGATCATCTGCTTCATCAAAATGCATCGTAAATTCTGTTGTTATTTCTTTTTCAACCGAATTAAACAAAATTAGGTCTAAAAATTAAAAATTAATTTCTATATGTGACTGTATTTATTTGACACAAAAAGAACCAGTAGTAGTTTAATTATCAAAATAAAACGTGATTGTTTAAATGAGATTTTCATTTCTAAAATAATGTTTAAATGATTGTTTGGTGCATGACAAGTTTGTCTAGTTAAGATATTGATAGGTCAAATTTAGTTGAAAAATGGCGGGACAATTTTCCCGAACTTTTCCTTCTATAAGTAGTCAAAGAATATCTACATCACCGATGCTTCTGGATAAATTTAGATAGCTGTTCATTTGTTTTCTAGATGTGTTGAATGTATTTGAGGCACAAAAGACCAAATTGAGAAATATGATGTGCCACCCATTCCTGATTCTTACACAGAATGGTACTTAATTCATATCAATATGAAAAATCCAACACTAAAATTACTATGTAGTGAATATATAGTGAAACATATCTAAACAGACAGTACAACATATTTCATACTAAATACATGTAACTGATTGTTTAAATGAGATTTTCATTTCTAAAATAATGTTTAAATGATTGTTTGGTGCATGACGAAAGTTTTATAGGCTTCTGTGCCCATACTCAGACAACCTTAGTTGTTAAATTCGCATGAAAAGAAAACAAGTTTTATTCAGATGATACTGAGTTATAGCTCGTTGTATAGATAATTAAGTAGCACTCCAGCTAAGGATCATGAAAAATGTGATTCATGGGTAAAAGGCCTTAATATTTTTATTTTTGATATTTTGTTTGAAATGTCATAGTAAACACAAATTAACATGAGGTTTATCATATAAACTTGTGCTCCTAGGAGATCAAAATTGTATAAAATGCACTGTAGATTTCAAAATTAAGGGAGATAACTCTGTAAATGACGCTGAAATACAATAAAATTTACTGGATTTTCAATGTTGATTATCTCCTAAGAGCAGGCAGATTGGAATGTATAATTACATATTTAATAATATAGACCCATAAAACGACTTAATTAAAAAAACAAAAATATGTAGCCTTTTTGGGGTGTATCACATTTTTCATATTTTGCATGAAAAAGAATGTTATCCAGCGACAAGACCCGATATGGAAACCAGGCACACACAACCAAGAACATAATATAACCAAAGTAAAACATACAAAGTAACAAAAGTAAATGAGTAACTAGATGTCAACTATTACGTCCTCTGTTTCTACAAGTTTCGATCATGATTCTTACTACAGTAAGACAAAAAAAGGTCAATTCTGATTCATTTTTGAAGTCAATAAATTAGAGTCACATCGATTTTAACTTTAAGATGGCTTCCTCAAGTTTTTTTAATGACACAAATTCATCTTTGCTAGTCAACTTATAAACACATGAGCAAAGTTTCAGAAATAAATGAATATGAGAACGGTGAAGCCTTAAACGCCCCCCGAAGAAACATATGAATTCAAACACCTAAGTTCTTCATAATTTTTGTCAGCCCTATTTTAAATCCCAAAATGATAAAATTTGTTATGATATGCGGTTATAATGTCCTTATGCATTCTCCTGTTTTATGGTCTAAAACATATGGGGGCTGAAATGCCTGGCTGGGTTTGGAATTGTGATTTGTCATGGTCCTAGCTATCTTAGGGTCGAATTGACCTGTATTAATTAGATGATTACGTCATTTTCGTGAGCATTTTGGTGCCATGTTTTGACCCTCCATATTTAGGAAAAAGCTAAGATTTGATTCGTATTTAATTATCGAAGCTAGCTATTGTTTCCTAGACTGGGGTGGTTCCCAATTGTATTTATTAATTATACGAAAATGAACTTGTCATTATTATGTTTTAAGCTCACCTCACGATTTTACATGCAAAAACGCATATATATGCTTTTTTCTGTGCATAAGTATGAAGTGCCTAGTTAATAATACACCCATTTACGATCCTGTTGGGAGCGTATTAAAAATGTTATTCTTTAGTTGTTGATTTTTTTTTTATCATAAAAAGTACCCTTATAAGGTGATTTTTTTTAAAATTTTTGTCTCCCCTAAAAACATGTTAATATAATTTTGAGTTATAAATATGAATACATCCGGGCAATTTAACAGCTGTCACGACATACAATTCTTAAATATTTTACATACGATCGCAACTGTCATTAATGTCTTACGAGAAAAGAATCCTTGGAGGTAATTTATTCCCTGGACATATGAGACAATCGCGTCAACAAACAAAATATTTTGCCAAAGGTTATGTTGATACAAAATGTGTTTTTTTTTTTTTTTTTTTTTTTTTTAAGATTTAATTGACAGTCTTTGTCAGATTCATACAATTTAAATCATATGTGGTACGACTAAAAAAAAATGCTACACATTTTTATTTATGTTGATAAGTTGTTATGGGGTCTATATAATGAAATTGTATTGTCATTTTTGCAATTTGTATGCTCATAGCAGTAAATCAACATTGAAAATCCAATGGTTTCTACTGTAATTTAGTGACATTTTCAGAGTTATCTCCCTTTATTTTGTTTTCTACAGTACATTCTATATAAGCTTTATCTTCTAACAGCACACATTATATGAAAAGCCACATGATAATTTTTATTAACTGTAACATTCATTTTTAACAAAATATCAAAAATAAAAATATCTAGGTCTTTCAACCATGAATCACATTTTGGACGATTCTTAAGAGGAGAGTTACTTAAGTTATCGAAGGATGTAGCAATTACACCCTGCACTTTTTTTTTAATGAAATAAATTGTTTTCTCCAATTGGCAGAATGTAAGAGTAATCAAGGGAACCAAGGTTATAGTGGTAATCAAAAGAATGCAATCCAGGGACAAAGACCAGACATGGAAAACAGATATACACAACAAAGAACATAAAGTAACTAAAATCATACATACAAAGTAACAGAAGCATCAAATTAACTTGGATTCGTTTTATTCTGATCCAAACAAAAGCTCGAGAAACTTTGGTGAAATTGAATATGATACAAAAATATCACTGATTTCGAGAGTTATGTCCCCTATCCTGGGTTTATCTCCTTAAGTTTGTAACTTTGGCGTTCTGAATGACAAATCCAACCACACCAAACAAAAAACAAAAAACAAACAAAAACAAAAAACAAACAAAAACAAAAAAAAAAAAACAAAACAAAACGGGAAAGTTGCACTTGACGATCCTATGTATCATGTTTCTATGTAGACATGTTAGCACCATAGTTGACTAACGTTCCATTTCATACGGTTATGATCTTCCAAAAGTAAGCTTGCATTTCATAGCTTATAATCTTCATACTGATTTTTGAAAAAAAAAAGTTTTATATTAGGGCCAACTTTGACAAATACCGAATATATCCTTTTGTTTAAGAGTAATTAAAGGAATCATGATACTAGCGGAAATCAAAAGAATGCAATCCAGGGCCAGGGACAAAGACCACACATGGAAAACAAACAAAAACGACAAAGAATACAAACAACCAAAATGAACAACAAATATAAATGAGCAACTAGACTTCCACTTAAAACTTGGTGCATGGACCAGGTTTACCGATAGGGTAAGCGTCCTCAGCTTTCCTTGAAAGAGTAATCAAGGGAAACAATGTCATAGCGGTAATCAAAAGAATGTAATCCAGGGACAAAGACCAGACATGGAAAACAGACATACACAACAAAGAACATAAAGTAACTAAAATCATACATACAAAGTAACAAAAGTAAATGAGCAACTCGGACTCCACTAAAAACTGGGAGCATGGACGAGGTGCACCGGTAGGGTAAGCATTCTAAGATAAACTGTTACTACTGGATCAGCTTCAAGCAAATTGATAGAATCTTTAATTGAGTTAATTTCGCTGACTAAATAGTTTCATGTGCTCTACCCATGATGAAATCATTTTGCCATGCTAATAGTTCTTCATCCCATCTGTCTGGTCTGCAATGGTTAATGTAGCCTTATAACTCAAACAATCGTTGGTGGAATTGAGTCTCGAAAATGCTAACTTCTTCAGCCCTCCTTTCCATACTATCAGACTGTTAATGTGTTGGAACATGTTTAACTTTGTTATACAGAAAGAAGCTTAGAACCAGCTGATGTTAATCCAGGCAAGATAGCATCATCTTTTTGTATATGTTTCTCTTTTGGGATGGGTTGAAGCACATGTCAATAGAAACATGTACATTTTGGTGCTTGCTTTCCTTTCATCAAGAATTGCTTGATGGGAGAAACATTCAAGATTTTCAAAACTTTTTTTCTTTAGAACAGAATTCGTCGATCTCATTGATAGTACCCGTCTTTGATCCTGAATATCATTTAAAAGTTTCCTTTGTACCAACTCTTTAATTTAAGGTAAACTCCAAATATGTTTCACTAATAATCGATTGTCACTGAACACAAAAGGTTCTACTGAAGGTGTATTTTACTGTCAAAGCGTTTGAAAAGTTTGCTTAGTTAAGATATTGATAGGTCAAATTTAGTTGAAAAATGGCGGGAAAATTTTCCCGAACTTTTCCTTCTATAAGTAGTCAAAGAATATCTACATCACCGATGCTTCTGGATAAATTTAGATAGCTGTTCATTTGTTTTCTAGATGTGTTGAATGTATTTGAGGCACAAAAGACCAAATTGAGAAATATGATGTGCCACCCATTGCTTGATTCTTACACAGAATGGTACTTAATTCATATCAATATGAAAAATCCAACACTAAAATTACTATGTAGTGAATATATAGTGAAACATATCTAAACAGACAGTACAACATATTTCATACTAAATACATGTAACCCCAAATGAATTTCACAGTATTATTTTTGTTCTGAATTAACTACTAACATACAAAATAAGTATACGTACTTCATACTAAAAGTTTGTATGAGAGATTTATAAACTAAACAGAAATCTTATTCAAAGGTATTGGTCTTAAAAAAGATATTAGTTTTTGTAATAAGACTACATATATCGTTTGAAAAGTTCTCTAAATATATAAATTACCTTTAATGATGACTGGTACACTTCTTCCAGGTCCTCAATACCGCTTTCATAATTGTTTTCAGACCTATCAGGAAAAATGCTTTCCTGCTGGTAGAAGGACTGTTATCATAAAAATGTATTTTAAATGACACTGATTCTCATCCATTTGTTTCTTTTAACTTGGATAAAGTGCTCAGATAGCTTTGTTTGAGAGAGCTTAACTTATTGTCAATCTTTTGCAAATCCCTTATGCACTTTCTACAAGAAATGTCAGTATGTGTGTCCTCAGTCACAATGACAAAGGTCAATTTTGAAAGATCCATGAAACAATTTCCTTCTATAGTCACATTTTCAATTTAATAAATCTGCAAAAATTTTCTTGGTGTAGATTCTGCCAAAAGCAATCAAAAGCTGTTTATAACTATAACGACCACAGACTATTACATGAAAACATACATGTGGGAATGGCTTGAATTATCAATTTGTTTAACGTACTTTAATATCATATTACATCAAAATCTAGTCTGCCAGATTTATTATCAGCATGAACTGTCCATCTCAATTATTATCACCACAGTATCAAAATCAGACTTTTTTACTTCTTTAAAGTAATAATCAGTAGATTTGCTATCAGAGGGATACATACAATCAAAAACTTTTCATATTTTCTTCACTATAAAGTGAGGGACTTGTAGCAAGTCCAGAGTAAAAGGTACATCTGTGAACGTTGTTTGTCTACCTGCTACGTTTCATGGTTCTAACAAAAGGATTTGGCTACTGCTTTTACCAATTTTCCCCAGTGGCTACTTTTTGCAACCGGTATATATTGCAATATACGAGAACCAGAGAACAGTATTAGAATCTGGAGTTTTTCTGCAATATATATTCTGGGTAACGCATAATTTATGAACCAGCTCGGAGATATTGCTGTTGTTTCCATCCTTCCTCTTTTGCCTTGATTATGTCATTTGTTGTATGGACTTCCCTTGTTTAACTGCTCATTTCAGATATTGCTTGGAAGCTGTTGTCAATTTCTTTCGGAACTTGTAGTCGCTGCAATGACCATTTGTTTGCATGTTGAAAGGTTATTCTGTCTCCAAAACATTCTGCATACCATATCAGATCTGAAGAAAGTGTATGTTGTTTCTTTACCAATTCACGTTACAATAGATTTTACATTCCTTTCCTCTACCGTAACTCGTTAACGAATGGGGTTGCAATATGTGTGAATAGATCTCATATCTTCTGTCCATTAATGTCTGACTCACATTCACCTTTGGGTTTTTGATGCTGTTCAGATGACATCTCTGAACCACAAGACTCCATGGCTTACCGGATGCCAAAAAACAACTGTCTCACGAAAGACTTTAGACAGATAATAATGAGTTTAAGTGTTTCATAATTGAAATGAATTTGCTATAAAAAGTTCCTTATTAACATTTTACTTTCTGTTCAGATGACATTTATGTTCAGCCTATCATGCTTCATGAAAAACCCAAGGATTTTGAAAAGATCACCTGAACAGAAAGTACAAACGAGTGTTATATCTTACATGCAGTTACTAAATTGAACAATAAAATAGCATTTGAAAACAATGAAGTAGGACAATTTATATGCCATTCGTAAAGTTACACAGATCATTGCAGGAAAAACACTAAAATGAAAACCAGAGGTAGACCTAGGAAAACATGAAGAAGACATATGAAAGCTGAAATATAAATTAGAGGCTCTTAAAGGCCTGCATAGAACACCTGGCTTGTTAAGCAAAACTTAACCTCCGAAGGAGGAGAAAGTTTATGAAAGTAATAATATAAAGAAATTTTCAGAAGACGCCGTGAAGAGCAGAAACTTCAATATGACTTAACAGATTTACGCAAAAATTTACCTTAGATAGACGTCATCATATTCAACACTTTTACCCAATGTCGGAATTTTGATAAACCTAACGTTTTTAGAGATATATACAAAACACTTCTCTTTTACCCATATATTCTATTTTAGTAACGGTGGCCATGTTTTTTTCGACAGAACAAAAACTATATAATAAGTTCTATGCAAAACACCCTGGGAAACATTCATACCAAATCTAGTTCTAATTGATCCAGTAGTTTCATAGGGGAAGAGTTTTGAACAATGATTAACGACGAATAACTCACCTAGCCTTGGGTCAGATATTACAAATTTAGCAAAACCTGGAAAAATTGAAAAGATCTCTATGAACAAAATTGAACATAGGAACTGGTTTCAGGCATACGTGCATTTGGACATAAATATAATTTATTTGCAGATGGAAGGGTTAATCTGTATCATCGATGAATAATAAATTAAATTCGTATCAAATGTAATTAGTTTTATTAGGAAATGTTCAAGCTCTTTAGTTTGGCTCAGCTCCATACCAATAGGGACATGGGTTTTCTCTACTATGCTTTAGAACTGCTGTTTGATAACATCTTGTCAGCTGAACAATTTCACATTCCGGATGAACGTGTCGAATCACTTGCCCAGTTCTGAAAACATTGTGTTTTAGAGCTTATTTTTTTTTCAAAACATATGCACAATAACAAGAACTACTTGTATCACGGTGATATAATTTCAGTTTTCAATAAGATAACATGCTTTTATTTTTTTTTCCTTTACTCTTATAAAAACAAAACGAAATCATTTTTTTTTATTTTGTTTTCTGGGGAATACCTATTGTTTAGACAAAAAACATCTAGAAAATCCAGAAAAGTATGTCCACACCAACGAAAGATATTTTTAGATATGATTAACGGTGAAATAGTGAATGTATTCACTAAATATGAAGTCGTTTTTGGGTATGAACATCTTTTCCTTACCAAAGATATGACCATTACGTGACTGAAAAGTACAAAATTTGACAGAATATCTGAGAATTGGTAAACTTCAACAAGCAATTCTTCTGTCCTTTCTATGCAGAAGTCTTTTGTTTTCTCATTTGTGATGGATTCAAATCTGCAACCCCACAATTAAATCATTATTATAATTAATTTTCAGTTTTATTTTAGACCAAAAAGACCCTTTATCGACCCATCTCCTTCTCTCCACCAATACACCTTGGTTATAAGAGCAACAATATTTGTTCATTATGTTATTATAAAAAAAATTGATTCTATATTTTATCGTTTGAAATTAAACTTTGCTGTTTTCTTGTCTTTTTTATATGTTTCAGTTAATGCCGTCAATTTTCATTCTTGCAGATAATGCTGTTGGCATTACCCTTTTAAGTTTATAACATCACATATATTTGAAAGTATTTACAAACATTTAAAAAGGACGTTATTAAATTTTGTGATAATTGGCACCCAAATCAGTTTTGTATGAAACAAAAGGGACATCAGCCTTTCAAGCAACCGAAGGATTATCATAAAACAGTGTAAATTTCTTCTGCATTTTAGTGTTAATTGTGTTAAGCAATTAATCTATAAAGATATGTGCATCTTACAATACGACCAAATGAAAAAATTCAAAATAATGTCATTTACATTTGCTGACTCATAATTCAGTTTAATAAATGTGTCCAATTTGATTCTTTATACTAAGCTTTTAATATATTCTTTAAGGTTTCCTATGCTCAGTCAAGTAGCCATCGGATGGTTTTTCTGTTGATCGAATTGTTCAACATATCAAACAATTTTTTGGTAAAACTGGAGACCATTTTTGAAAGTCGTTAGTATCGTAGTAAATAGTTTTGAAAGTCGTTATGTAGTACATTTTACAGAATCAGATATAAAGCGTTATTTGGTTTGATTTTTGTGGAGTTTTTGGGATTCAATATAGGGCAGGAAGATCACAAATTTAAATGCCATTATGATTAAGTCGTCGCCTATCACAAAATACTCACCCACAACAACCTATAATTCCACTAAAACATGAACATTTCTGGCAATGATCGTTTTGAAACGACTGCCCTTCTCTAATTTGTACACCATTGTATACACAACCTATAAAGAGTTTTTTTTTAATTTACAAAAAAAATATACTTCCGTCTAATAAAGTTTTATTATCAGTAGGTATTTATGAAATAAGGAACATTAATCGTGAAATTTTTATGCTTGTTCCGTATGATACTTATTTTTAGAGCTTTAGGTGGTTCCTGTTCTTTTATGACATTAGTTTTTTCATATTCCATTTAAAGAAAGTATTAAAATAATAACAACTTTTATCAAAACTGTCTTTCAGAAAATATACACAAGAAGCTGACATATGCTGTGATTGTGAAATATTTTGTGGTTATGGTTTTTTTTAAATATTTTTCAAACAGTTAAAGACATACATGATTTAAACATGGAATAAATTGTTCATGACATATCTCAATCATTTTCAGAGATATTAAATCTTCCTTCTTCTGATATGTTATGTTATGTAATATAGTTCAAAACAGACTTAAAACGTAAATCTACTTAAAATAAATACCTCGTATTCCAAAACAAGCGCCTTCAACATTCGAAACTGTATTCAAGAGAAGTACAGCAGAAATGACTAAACACAATACCATTTTGCTGAGTGACTTCATTCAAAAAATAGTAATCCACAAAGTTTTACCTCGGAATGATCAATTCTAAACGAGAACTGGCTATGCTGGGGAATTTATCTTCGATTTATACGGGATGAATATTCCCAATATCCTATTTCATGCAATTATCTTAATAATATTCAGTGATTTGTTTAATTTCTTGAGGCCCCCTTTCGAGGTTTTTCGTTTTAAATCTCAAACTCACGCAGTTTAATGATAATGTTCCTTCTAAAACAAATATATCATAAGACAACATTTAACAAAAAACTATTATGGCCTTAATATGATGCTTGCTAAATAAACACATAGATGGTCTCTCAATATCACCTTTTAGTGCCTGGTTTTTATAATAATCTTGTAGTCAGCGTATTCTTATTCAAGTGTCTAGTTATGTAATCATTTGAACATTAAGTTGTTCATGCTCATGTTGTCTTATTTTACCCGTCATATTCTGAAAAGTTAATAAGAGATAAACATATCTAAATGCTCTAAAAGTGGAAATGGGATGATGGTTCTATTAACATGATTATGTTAAAATGAAACATAAACAATTGTTATTTGTTATACACATAACGAATTTACAATTATTCCATGGCCATTTTTTAAAAGATAATATTAATAAGGCATGTAAGTAAATAGAAAATAAATTAATGTAGTTACTTATGACTGTACATGATTAGGATGGCGCACTGCATAACCTTGATTTAATCCACTATTTTGTTTGAAATGCCTGTATCATGTAAAGACAACTTCTGTACAAGCTACTCCGATAATATAGTAATTATTTTGTCAGCTTTATTTTAGACTTGACTTACTTATGGATTGGATTAGTATTCGAGAGTTCTGTTGTTATCCTTATTTAGTAATTTGTCATACTTAAGATTAAAAATTAATAAAGTAATATATTTAAATATAACTCTTGGAATGACTTATTTATTTTTTTGTGTATGAGGAAAATCCTATGCTGAACACGACGCAAGTCTGCACCACGAGTATCGGGGTTTCACCAAATAAACAGAAAAATATAAATTCAGATTCTTACTAGATAATAAAAATCATGCTTTACAACTTCCAGCACTGTTCCGACTTGCCCATTAATCATGTGCATCATCACAACTTGAAACCAAAATCTTGTAAAATCAGTTAATTCACGCATGTAACGTGCCTATTACATCTTGCAATACTACAAGTAATTTAAAAAAAAACTGGCAAAACATGTTTTGCCAGATCGTTAGACCTTCTAGACTGTTCTTCAGGAAACGTGTATAAAGGAATACAGTTTACACTCTGCACAATTTTATACGATTGTGAAACCAAATAAACGTTCAGCAGCAAATTAAAAAAAAACATCGAAAATACTTAATATTTACAATACAGGATCCTGCACAGCCAATTTAACTATACATCAGACAAATATACAAACGTTTTGTTAACTGTTCTGGTTAGAAATGGAAAGTTATTTGATCGCTGTGCGCCTTCCTGCAACTGCAATGATAATACCACAGGCGTAAAAATCTGTCTAGTCCTCAACTCAGTGAAGTTGATAATATGGCTTTTTTTTTAACCGATTCAAAAACAATCAACTTCAAAGTTGAAAACCACCAGAGTGAATGCTGCAAGTTTTTGACGACCTCCTTTTTATACCCATATATAAAATTGAAAACATCGATGATAACGAACCATTCATAACAAGATCATGAACGATGAGATTATCCTTCGAAAGACGAAAGAGTAATCAAGGCAACCAAGGTTATAGCGGTAATCAAAAGAATGTAATCCAGGGACATAGACCAGACATTGAAAACAGACATACACAATAAAGAACATAAAGTAACTAAAATCATACATACAAAGTAACAAAAGCAAATGAGCAACTCGGACTCTACTAAAAACTGGGATCATGGACCAGGTGCACCGGTAGGGTAAAGCTATTGAATGCAATAATTAAACACATTAAACAATGAACATCGGTAGACAGTCATGGCGTTCCATACTTGCAATATATGTGAACAGTTCTCAAATGTTCAGTCCACTGATGCCGGACTGATAATGATCTGTACGTTTTTTGTTTTTGTTTAGATTAAATCTGTGACACAAACAGTGCGTCTCTTAGACTTAATCGCTTACAGGTTGCCAAACAATATCTCCAGAAAGACTTTGGACAGACTTACTTTCTATACTTTCTGTTTAAATGACATTTGTGATAAGCCGATCAAATTTCATGATTTTGAAAGCATTATTCAAATGGAAACACCAAAGAATTCATCTCAACAGAAAGTAGAATGTAGATGAATGAAATAGTTGACAGCTGTACTTTTTATTAGACTGATAAAATACCACTTTCAAAACAATAAAAAAGTCAATTGAGATACCAGTCGTAAAGTTACAAAGTCAATCAAAGAAAAAACACCAAAATACAAACCGGAGGTAGACTTAGGGAAGCATGAAGAAGACATATGGATTCTGAAATATAAATTAGAGGCTCTTAAAGGCCTGCATAGAACACCTGGCTTGTTAAGCAAAACTTAACATCTGAGGGAGGAGAAAGTTTTTGAAAGTAATAATATAAAGACATTGCAAAAAGACGCCGTCAAGAGGAGAAACTGCAATATGGTTTAACAGATTTACAGAAAAATTTACCTTACATAGATCTCGTCATGTTGAAGCCTGAAGAAGACATGGATTCTGAAATACAAACTAAAGGCTCTGAAGAGTCTGAATCGCTTACCTGACTTGAAAAGCAAATTGTAATTTTGGTAGAACATTTCTTAAATACCATTATAATTAATTTACTAAAGTATCTTACCATACGATCAAATAAAACTTAGATCTTTTGGAGACAATCAGTTCAAGACTATTATAATGGCATTAAAACCTATGATTTTTCAACACTCTATACTTCTTTTCCCCCCATACTCAGGTAAAATCCCGACTTAAAAACATTATACATCGTTGTTTTTCAAAAACAAGATGGTACACCTAGATACAAATATATATAGTTCTTGGTAGAGATTCCTCATAGTTTGTAAGAAATAATTCCAAATCATCTTCCAAGTGTACAGAACAGGACGTTTACAAATTGCTGGAATTTTAAATCGATCACATATTTGTCCTGTGTGGTGGACGTGTTTGTCAACAAACGGTCGGCATTCCAATGGGCACTAATTGTGCTCCTTTCCTTGCTGACCTATTCCTTCACTCTCATGAGGCTAACTTTATAGCTGATCTGATCCGAAAGAGAGAATATCGTTTGGATAGATCCTTCGATCTCAGTTTCGGCTATATAGATGACGTTTTACCTTTAAACAATCCTAATTTCATACAGGATCTAATTTCGGGGATTTGATACATCGCATCTACCCACAAATAACTTGAGATAAAGGATACTGCAGATACTGTGAAGTCGGCCTTATATATTCACCTACACTTTGAAATCGATGGTAAGGAAAACTATTGACCAGACTTTTCGACAAATGTGATGACTTTTCATTAAAAATTGTCAACTTTCCTTTCATCTGTTGCAACATCCCTTTCGCACCTGTGTATGGAGTGTTCATATCACAACTCATACGTTATGCCAGAGCTTGCCGCGACTACGCAGACATTTTGTATCGCGCTAGATCTCTAACAATTAGGCTTCTGGAACAGGGTTGTGTTGCTACAAGATTGAAGTCAATGCTACATAAATTTTATGGCCGTCTTCATGAACTCGTGGATCGTTATGGTGTATCCATCTGCGCCATGAAAACTGATTTGTTTAAAATGTCATGGTTTTCCTTTCCTCTTTCGTCTACCACAGACTTGACTTGAGCAACTCGGCGAATATTTCAAGAAAAGCAGAGGACGCTTACCCTACCGATGCACCTGGTCCATGCTCCCATTTTTTAGTGGAGTTGCTCATTTACTTTTGTTACCTTGTATGTATGATTTTAGTTACTTTATGTTCTTTGTTGTGTATGTCTGTTTTCCATGTCTGGTCTTTTTATTATATTATTATTATTTTATATGGTTGTGAAACCAAACAACGTTGCACAGCCGTATTGCAAAACATAGTTATGGTACACAGGATCCTATACAGCCATTTTAACTCCTCCAAATATTACCGGTGCTTGTCGATGTAAGTACAGTACGTGTCATCGGAAAAAATATACAAACGTTTTGTAAATTGATCTGTACAGAAATCGAACTTTATTTAACGTTATTTGAATGCTACGTACTGTCGTGCAATACCAATGTTCACACCAATGTTGAAGACTAACTGCCTCAGAGTTGAAAACTACATAAGCAACGTTATTTTAAAATAATAATACATACTTGACGTTCATTTATATTCTGAAACAGAAGATGAAATACGTTTCAACATTTTTGTGTTTTATATTTTCAACAAACAACAAATCTAAATACGCAGCACATTTCAAAACAAACAAAAACAAAACTTCTTGCTTAGTTATCATGTTCAAAGACGATTTCCATATACATTTCACTGCTTAGAAAAGGGTTGAGACAGAACATGTTTGCAGAAAATTATGAATTGTAAATACTGAGTTACATTACGGTCATTTCGTGATCGTTGGTTTCTGACAGTTACATAATTTCCACAAGGATGCCATTCGATTTAATATTGCATTCCATTTGTTTACCCAATGACTGTTTGAAAGTGTACACTATATGAAATTATTGATGACCACACTAATACGTCATGCTCAGCTATGAAGTCTAAATTAATTAAATTGTACACTCTGCATTATCGTAGAAAACAACAAATAAACAGTACTAAGGGTCATATTTCAAATCAATCAAATCTACTTAAATTGAAGATGAAAGAGAAAGTTATAAGAATTTAAAAAATCTTCAAAAAAAGATCTTGAACTTTGTTTGAAAGCCATCCAAAAAATTAAAAATCAAAATGATTAAGTAAAATGTCCTCACTCAAATTATATTTTTTCCAAGAATGGAACGATCCTAAGAATTTAAGTATGGCTTTTCTTCTTTATTAGGCGTACTTTTTTTTTCTTACGTTGATGTGGTGCTTTTATCTTCCTTTTTCTAAATTATTCATTAAAATTGTCATCCAGTAGTAATATCAGTGCCAAATTTAGTGACTATAAATAAGCTCATGAATTAGTTTTTTAAAGATAAAGTAATGTAATTATTTAACGTTGAGTACACTGCATTCATTTTTTTAATAAATGTTAATGGGAGAAAACTGCACGAAGTGCAGCAAAAATACCAAAGAATTTCATATAATGAATCAAATAAGTGCACTAAATCTCAATGACGAACAATGTTCAAAACTGTTAGACACGCATAGAATTGCTGATTTGGTAAATTACCATTGCAATCATTAAGTGTACAGACATCCAGAAATCAGAAAGGTCTTACAACTTATAAGAATGCACAGTAAAATCTAAATTGACCTAAAAATCGTGATATCAAACACTCGAAGATGGAAAAATTGCATAAAGGCAATAACCACGAAAAACATCAAATTCACCAACTTGAATAACCACTCCTACAATTTGCTGTTTCAAAAATGCGATCAATGCATGAAACAAAATCAAAAACAAAAACGTGTTGTTTTTTTTAGTTTTGTTTTGTGTTTTTGTTTTGTGTTTTGTCTTTGTTTTTTTTTCTGATTTTGTTTTCTTTTGTTTTCTTTTTGTATGAAAAGTAAAATACATGTAGTTGAATGATTACACATTGCTATGTAATCTACACATTGCAAGGTAATTTACACATTGCTATGTAATTTACACATTGCTATGTAATCTACATATTGCTATGTAATGTAGTCGGTTTTATTTTACAACAACAAAAGTACAAACATCATATTTTAAAACAAATCTAAAGTTTTTAAAATTCAGATTCAATGACTGAAATTAAGGTATTCTGGATCTTAACTGTTTTACGCAAGGCCATCGGACATTGATTTCCATAGTATAATTGTCATTTTGCTATCAACTATCTGTATACTGTATGAAAAAAATTCTGAGGAATTTATTAAACACAGGCTTTATATTGTGAATAAAAATAATTAGATAAGTAATGTCATATTTTTTTGGTTTAGCGCATCATGATTTGCCAAATATACAGCATGTGTAAATATTTGGATGATTTGCAAGATATTAAACTGTCCTACATGGATAGCATGGTCTAAACGAAACGAGATGTATTTAATAATGCTTTTATAAAAAAAAACCCTGCCGACTGACTGCTATCCTTTTATCTGTAGTTTGATTAAAACGGTGCTTGTACCGTGCTAGATTTCTTACAACAGGGTTATGATGCTAAAGGATTAAATCTAAAGCTACAAAAAATATGGTCGTCATCATAAACTCGTGGATCGTTATAGTGTATCCATCAGTACCATAAGAACCGATTTGTTGACTGTGTTATAATGTCGTTTGCAGTGTCATATACAGTTCTACTTTTTATTCTTCCGCGAATGTAGCATTTTGTGAGCAACGTGGGTGTTTCCAGAAAATGTAGTGGAAGCAAACAGTGGCGAAAACCTTGTTCATACTCAAAGTGTTAAGTATAGTCTGTGTTAGTAATTTACTTCTGCCTCTACATGTATGTGTGCGTTATGTTGTTTATTTGTTTTTTCTTTTCTGTGTGTATCATGTTTCTTTGTACTGTCATCACTCCTGGGTATCTTCTGATATTAGCGTTTAAAGCCCGTTTTTTATTAGTCCTTAGCTGTTTCGTTTGGATTCCTGAGATATTCAGTTGCATAACATACTTTTTGGTGGACGTGTGTAAGATGATACCGGTAGAAGTTAAAGTGAAAATTAGATAAGGGGGGAGTTAACAGTGGTGCAGTTAAAACAAAGGAAATTCTTCCTTGAAATGTGTATGTACTATTTAACAGAGGCACCCAAACGCTCAATGCAATTTTGATTTATTTATCGTGATTTACATGTTATTGCTTTTAAAGATAGAGTCTTTGTCGAAATATGACCAATATTCAATAAAAATTAAAATGTAAGAAATTCAATTATTATTAATTCTATTGATCTAAGTTTTTTTTAAGAATTCAAAGAAGAAGAGACGAAAAAGGATCTAATTAGCCCCGAAAATACGACTCAAAATGAATCATAAAGTGTTGACTGACCTAATTGTACTTAAATCAATCACAAATGAGATAGAATATAGACTTTTGAGAGAACATAAAATTTGCTTAAGGTCTAAATTCATGGTCAAATGGCAACCCAAAACCCCCCGCCCCACCCCCACCCTACCAATATAGTACCAAAACACACCTAACCTAGATCTATTCATTGTAAGTGTATTTCTTGTGTGTATTCTGATCAAAAGTAGTCAAAATAAAGCTAAGAATCATATTTGTAATTGAATATTGCTTACACGTGTGGATGGCTTATCTTCATGCTGTCAGTTATCGGATACGGTAAAAATGTTGATTTTTAGTATTTTTTATTCAGCTAAATTTAATTTTGTGAAAAAAAATTTCTACTGTCATCGTACCATTGAATAATGATTTTGAAAGCCTTTTTTCCATGCTTTGCAGTGGCATGCAATTGTAATGTGTCATTTGTCCTGGGAATTCACAGTGAAGCATTGAAATTACTTGTTTAACATGTAAATTAATGAAAACATTGGAAGTGGTTAGTGAGACCTAAAGTTTACAAATATTCAGATATTTTAATATTTTATTAAGTTTTATACCTTTCGATCACTTTCTGGTCATGTTATTGCTATGAAATGGTGTCCACACTCAAGAAACAACTTCATATGTAGTACATAGTTCATCATATATGAAAATATTAAGTTTTTTTTTGGTGTGGACATAGTTTTCTGGATGTTAATATGTTGAAAAAAAAACTCAATTTGCAATTTTTAGCAGTTTTTGTTAAATGACATAAAATTGTTGCACCATTCTGATGTGATTACAATGAAAATGTCACAAAATATTATTTTTCCTTCTATTCATATATTTTACTATGATACGAACATCTTTTATGTTATTACATCGATATTGATATTTTAGGTAATATTCATACCTTAATGCACCTACACCATGCAGAATTTTTCACTTTGTTTTATCACTTCTTGAAGTGATTTTGAGCAGCTAGAAAATGTTCTTTTGTTTATTTTTCATTTTAACATATTACAAAAGATGTCACAAAACAATACTAAAGTACTTTATCTTCAACAAGAATAAATATGCAAGTCTATCGAACCAACCAAAATCTAAACAACACAGCTTGACAGATGGACATTTTGACAATTGCTTAGCTCAGTCAATTCAGATGTCATTCGTACAAATGCAAAGTTTATCGTATAGAAACAACTAGTGGTTGACTTTGGGAGAAATAGAAAAGAAATATGGATGCAGAAATAAAATAAAACATCAGCATACTTGTATGAAAATTTAAAAAATAATAGCTTTGGAAATAATTAAATGTAGGAATCAGCCATATGTAAGATCCAATATAATAGGTAGGTAGGTTCTTTATCTTCAGTATATGCTTTAAAGATACGTTTCAAATGCAACAAGTCTTATCAGGAATTACTATTTAAACAGAGAAGTACATCACTTCCTTCTTGTCTGCAGCTTATTATTATGACAATGATAACATTTTATACATCAGTGGCAAGTTATTTATTGTTCTACATAGAAACAAAATACATTTCTAAATATTATAGTCCGTTTCCCTTCCTTTTTTATGCCAAGCTCTTTAGGTTGGCACAGCTCCATACTCATATGGACATGGCTTTCCTTCACCACCTTTTAGAACAGGTATTTGAATACGTTTTGTTGCTTGGACAACTTCACATCTCTCATCAATGTGTCGAATCAACTGCCCAGTTCTGAAAAAAATGAAATACATTTTTAAAGCTGCTTTGTCCTTTATTATATTTTATCTTATTTTATTTATTCATATGCACTCGTCTCATGCTACACAACTGGTATATTTACTCGATTCACCTGAATTTAACGTGAAATTTACCACAAATTTTATTTGCTCAATTTTATTGCTGAATATATATGGTTTAGGCGTTTAATTTCTATATTTAACACGTCACCAAAAGGTTTTTATAATATTAATAATTATTTAAGTGCGTTTGTTTTGGCGTGTTATTACAATTCTTATTCTGAATTTAACCGTTCCAAAACTGAATTTTGTAGCTTTGCGTTCATAAATTTTGCAATTTCGTACCCATTAGTTTTTTTCTGGACAGATTCCTCTAAATTTAACACGTGTTTCCCCCAAAATATATATATAGGTCTGAAAAATTCCCAACAATGTTAGAACTGTCAAATTTGCGATGCAAATTTTGGTCGTTCCCTCGGGACTCGAACTCGTACCGCTGTGACATCTGTGGCAACACCGCCTGCACTAAATCCAGGGCCCTATACCACTCGGCCAGCTAGGGTATATAATATATAGCTTTTGCTGGCCGAGTCATTCCTCCTCGTAGGATTAATCTAGGGCTGTAACTTAGTACACGATGTATGGTAGTACGGGACAGTTCATTTAGATGTTAATATGTAGGATAGAGGATCAAATTAATGATGCATGTGACAACAAATCAATATCAAAATCAAAAATTAATTTCTATATATGACTGTATTTATTTGACACAAAAAGAACCAGTAGTAGTTTAATTATCAAAATAAAACGTGATTGTTTAAATGAGATTTTCATTTCTAAAATAATGTTTAAATGATTGTTTGGTGCATGACGAAAGTTTTATAGGCTTCTGTGCCCATACTCAGACAACCTTAGTTGTTAAATTCGCATGAAAAGAAAAAAAGTTTTATTCAGATGATACTGAGTTATAGCTCTTTGTATAGATAATTAAGTAGCACTCCAGCTAAGGATCATGAAAAATGTGATTCATGGGTAAAAGGCCTACATATTTTTATTTTTGATATTTTGTTTGAAATGTCATAGTAAACACAAATTAACATGTGGTTTTTCATATAAACTGTGCTCCTAGGAGATAAAAATTGTATAAAATGCACTGTGGATTTCAAAATTAAGGGAGATAACTCTGTAAATGACGCTGAAATACAATAAAATTTACTGGATTTTCAATGTTGATTATCTCCTAAGAGCAGGCAGATTGGAATGTATAATTACATATTTCATAATATAGACCCATAAAACGACTTAATTACAAAAATAAAAATATGTAGCCTTTTTGGGTGTATCACATTTTTCATAGTTTGCATGAGTCTTACAAAGCCAGCTACTTAAATGGAAAGGGAAAAACGTAACCAAAGTAACCAATTGTTCAGCCGAAATGAAAAAGAATGTAATCCAGCGACAAGACCCGATATGGAAACCAGGCACACACAACCAAGAACATAATATAACCAAAGTAATACATACAAAGTAACAAAAGTAAGTGAATAACTAGATGCCAACTATTACGTCCTCTGTTTCTACAAGTTTCGATCATGATTCTTACTACAGTAAGACCAAAAAAGGTCAATTCTGATACATTTTTGAAATCAATAAATTAGAGTCACATCGATTTTAACTTTATGATGGCTTCCTCAAGTTTTTTTAATGACACAAATTCATCTTTGCTAGTCAACTTATAAACACATGAGCAAAGTTTCAGAAATAAATGAATATGAGAACGATGAAGCCTTAAACGCCCCCGAAGAAACATATGAATTCAAACGCCAGTTCTTCATAATTTTTGTCAGCCCTATTATAAATCCCAAAATGATAAAATTTGTTATGATATGCGGTTATAATGTCCTTATGCATTCTCCTGTTGTTATAATCTAAAACATATGGGGGCTGAAATGCCTGGCTGGGTTTGGAATTGTGATTTGTCATGGTCCTAGCTATTTTAGGGTCGAATTGACCTGTATTAATTAGATGATTACGTCATTTTCGTGAGCATTTCGGTGCCATGTTTTGACCCTCCATATCTAGGAAAAAGCTAAGATTTGATTCGTATTTAATTATCGAAGCTAGCTATTGTCTCCTAGACTGGGGTGGTTCTCAATCGCATTTACTAATTATACGAAAATGAACTTGTCATTATTATGTTTTAAGCTCACCTTACGATTTTACATGCAAAAACGCATATATATGCTTTTTTCTGTCCATAAGTATGAAGGGCCTAGTTAATAATACAGCCATTTACGATCCTGTTGGGAGCGCATTAAAAATAATGTTATTCTTTAGTTATTGATTTTTTTATCATAAAAAGTACCCTGATAAGGTGATTTTTTTTTAAATTTCTGTCTCCCCTAAAAACATGTTAATATAATTTTGAGTTATAAATATGAATACATCCGGGCACTTTAAGAGCTGTCACAACATACGATTCTTAAATATTTTACATACGATCGCAACTGTCATTAATGTCTTACGAGAAAAGAATCCTTGGAGGTAATTTATTCCCTGGACATATGAGACAATCACGTCAACAAACAAAATATTTTGCCAAAGGTTATTTTGATACAAAATGTTTTTATTTTTTTGAAGATTTAATTGACAGTCTTTGTCAGAATCATGAAACTTAAGTCGTATGTGGTACGACTAAAAAAAAATTCTACCCATTTTTATTTATGTTGATAAGATGTTATGGGGGTCTATATAATGAAATTGTATTATCATTTTTGCAATTTGTATGCTCATAGCAGTAAATCAACATTGAAAATCCAATGGTTTCTATTGTAATTTAGTGACATTTTCAGAGTTATCTCCCTTTATTTCGTTTTCTACAGTACATTCTATATAAGCTTTATTTTCTAAGAGCACACATTATATGAAAAGCCACATGATAATTTTTATTAACTGTAACATTCATTTTTAACAAAATATCAAAAATAAAAATATCTAGGTCTTTCAACCATGAATCACATTTTGGACGATTCTTAAGAGGAGAGTTACTAAAGTTATCGAAGGATGTAGCAATTACACCCTGCACTTTTTTTTTAATAAAATCAATTGTTTTCTCCAATTGGCAGAATGTAAGAGTAATCAAGGGAACCAAGGTTATAGTGGTAATCAAAAGAATGCAATCCAGGGACAAAGACCAGACATGGAAAACAGACATACACAACAAAGAACACAAAGTAACAGAAGAATCAAATTAACTTGAATTCATTTTATTCTGCTTCAAACAAAAGCTCGAGAAACTTTGGTGAAATTGAATATGATACAAAAATATCACTGATTTCGAGAGTTATGTCCCCTACCCTGGGTTTATCTCCTTAAGTTTGTAACTTTGGCGTTCTGAATGACAAATCCAACCTCACCAAAAAAAAAACAAACAAAAAAACAAAAACAAAAAACAAAACAAAACAAAACAAAACGGGAAAGTGGCACTTGGCGATCCTATGTATCATGTTTCTATGTAGACATGTTAGCACCATAGATGACCAACGTTCCATTTCATACGGTTATGATCTTCCAAAAGTAAGCTTGCATTTTATAGCATATAATCTTCATACTGATTTTTGAAAAAAAAAATTTATATTAGGGCCAACTTTGACAAATACCGAATATATCCTTTTGTTTAGGAGTAATTAAAGGAATCATGGTACTAGCGGAAATCAAAAGAATGCAATCCAGTGCCAGGGACAAAGACCACACATGGAAAACAAACACAAACGACAAAGAATACAAACAACCAAAATGAAACACAACAAATATAAATGAGCAACTAGACTTCCACTTAAAACTTGGAGCATGGACCAGGTTTACCGATAGGGTAAGCGTCCTCAGCTTTCCTTGAAAGAGTAATCAAGGGAAACAATGTCATAGTGGTAATCAAAAGAATGTAATCCAGGGACAAAGACCAGACATGGAAAACAGACATACACAACAAAGAACATAAAGTAACTAAAATCATACATACAAAGTAACAAAAGTAAATGAGCAACTCGGACTCCACTAAAAATTGGGAGCATGGACGAGGTGCACTGGTAGGGTAAGCGTTCTAAGATAAACTGTTACTACTGGATCAGCTTCAAGCAAATTGATAGAATCTTTAATTGAGTTAATTTCGCTGACTAAATAGTTTCATGTGCTCTACCCATGATGACATCATTTTGCCATGCTAATAGTTCTTCATCCCATCTGCCTAGTCTGCAATGGTTAATGTAGCCTTATAACTCAAACAGTCGTTGGTGGAATTGAGTCTCGAAACTTCTTCAGCCTTCCTTTCCATACAATCAGACTGTTAATGTTTTGGAACATGTTTAACTTTGTTGTACAGAAAGAAGCGTAGAAACAGCTGATGTTAATCCTGGCAAGATAGCATCATCTTTTTGTGTATGTTTCTCTTTTGGGATGGGTTTGAAGAACATGTAAATAGAAACATGTAAATTTTGGTGCTTGCTTTCCTTTCATCAAGAATTGCTTGATAAGAGAAACATTCAAGATTTTCAAAACTTGTTTTCCTTAGTACCCGTATTTCATCCTGAATATCATTTAAAAGTTTCCTTTGTACCAACTTTTTAATTCAAGGTAAAATATGTTTCACTAATAATTGATTAAATAGTACTTATACCTTATAACCTCAAGAAATTACTGTCAAAGTGTTTGAAAAGTTTGCCTAGTTAAGATATTGATAGGTCAAATTTAGTTGAAATGCACTGTGGAAAAATGGCGGGAAAATTTTCCCGAACTTTTCCTTAAATAAGTAGTCAAAGAATATCTGCATCACCGATGCTTCTGGATAAATTTAGATAGCTGTTCAGTTGTTTTCTAGATGTGTTGAATGTATTTGAGGCACAAAAGACCAAATTGAGAAATATGATGTGCCACCCATTGCCTAATTCTTACACAGAATGGTACTTAATTCATATCAATATGAAAAATCCAACACTAAAATTACTATGTAGTGAATATATAGTGAAACATATCTAAACAGACAGTACAACATATTTCATACTAAATACATGTAAGCCCAAATGAATTTCACAGTATTATTTTTTTCTTCTGAATTAACTACTAACATACAAAATAAGTATACGTACTTCATACTAAAAGTTTGTATGAGAGATTTATAAACTAAACAGAAATCTTATTCAAAGGTATTGGTCTTAAAAAAGATATTAGTTTTTGTAATAAGACTACATATATCGTTTGAAAAGTTCTCTAAATATATAAATTACCTTTAATGATGACTGGTACACTTCTTCCAGGTCCTCAATACCACTTTCATAATTGTTTTCAGACCTATCAGGAAAAATGCTTTCCTGCTGGTAGAAGGACTGTTATCATAAAAATGTATTTTAAATGACACTGATTCACATCTATGTGTTTCTTTTAACTTGGATAAAGTGCTCAGATAGCTTTGTTTGAGAGAGCTTAACTTATTGTCAATCTTTTGCAAATCCCTTATGCACTTTCTACAAGAAGTGTCAGTATATGTGTCCTCAGTCACAATTATATCCAAATATTTTTCAATTAAATGACAAAGGTCAATTTTGAAAGATCCATGAAACAGTTTCCTTCTATAGTCACATTTTCAATTTAATAAATCTGCAAAAAATTTTCTTGGTGAAGATTCTGCCAAAAACAATCAAAACCTGTTTATAACTATAACGACCGCAGACTATTACATGAAAACATACATGTGGGAATGGCTTGAGTTATCAATTTGTTTAACGGTACTTTAATATCATATTACATTAAAATCTAGTCAGCCAGATTTATTATCAGCATGAACTGTCCATCTCAATTATTATCACCACAGTATCAAAATCAGACTTTATAAGACCCTCTTTTAAGTAATAATTAGTAGATTTGCTATCAGAGGGATACATACAATTAAAAACTTTTTTCATATATTCTTCAATATAAAGAGAAGGACTTGTAGCAAGTCCAGATTAAAAGGTACATCTGTGAACGTTGTTTGTCTACCTGCTACGTTTCATGGTCCTAACACAAGGATTACTGGCGATTACGTTTTACATTACAATCAATATTTTTTCTCTGAACATATTTGGCTACTGCTTTTACAATTTTCCCCAGTGGCTACTTTTTGCAACCGATATATATTGCAATATACGAGAACCAGAGAATAGTATTAGAATCTGGATTTTTCATGCAATATATATTCTGGGTAACGCATAATTTATGAACCAGCTCGGAGATATTGCTGTTGTTTCCATCTTTCCTCTTTTGCCTGGATTATGTCATTTGTTGTATGGACTTCCCTTGTTTAACTGCTCCTTTCGGATATTGCTTGGAAGCTTTTGTCAATTTCTTTCGGAACTTGAAGTCGCTGCAATGACCATTTGTTTGCATGTCGAAAGGTTATTTTGTCTTCAGAACATTCTGCATACCATATCAGATCTGAAGAAAGTGTATGTTGTTTCTTGTTTAGCAATTCACGTTACAATAGATTTTACATTCCTTTCCTCTACAGTAATTCGTTAACGTTTGGGGTTGCAATATGTGTGAATAGATCTCATATCTTCTGTCCATTAATGTCTGACTCACATTGACCTATGGGTTTTTGATGCTGTTCAGATGACATCTCTGAATCACAAGACTCCATGGCTTACGGGATGCAAAATAAACAACTGTCTCACGAAAGACTTTAGACAGATAAGAATGAGTTTAAGTGTTTCATAATTGAAATGAATTTGCTGGGAAAAGTTCCTTATTCACATTTTACTTTCTGTTCAGATGACATTTCTGATCAGCCTAACGTGCTTCATGAAAAACCCAAGGATTTTGAAAAGATCACCTGAACAGAAAGTACAAACGAGTGTTACATCTTTCATGCAGTTACTAAATTGAACACTAAAATAGCATTTTAAAACAATGAAGCAAGACAACTTATATGTCATTCGTAAAGTAACACAGATCATTGCAGGAAAAACACTAAAATGAAAACCAGAGGTAGACCTAGGAAAACATGAAGAAGACATATGAAAGCTGAAATATAAATTAGAGGCTCTTTAGTACACCTGACTTGTTAAAGCAAAACTTAACCTCCGAAGGAGGAGAAAGTTTTTGAAAGTAATAATATAAAAAAATTCCATGAAGAGCAGAAACTGCAATATGGCTTAACAGATTTACGCAAAAAATTACCTTAGATAGATCTCGTCATGTTGAACACTTTTACCCAATGTCGGAATTTTGATAAACCTAACGTTTTTGGAGATATATACAAAATACTTCTGTCTGACCCATATATTCTATTTAAGTAACGGTGGCCATGTTTTTCGACAGAACAAAAACTATATAATAAGTTCTATACAAAACACCCTGGGAAACATTCATACCAAGTCTAGTTCTAATTGATCCAGTAGTTTCATAGAGGAAGAGTTTTGAACAATGATTAACGACGACGGACGACGGACGACGACGAGAGTTGCCACGTGATGGCAATAACTCACCTAGCCTTTTGGGCCAGATCATAAAAAACGTTAGCAAAACCTGGAAAAATTGAAAAGATCTCTATGCATAAAATTGAACATAGGAACTGGTTTCAGGCATACGTGCACTTGGACATGAATATAATTTATTTGCAGATGGAAGGGTTAATCTGTATCATCGATGAATAATAAATTAAATTCGTATCAAATGCAATTAGTTTTATTAGGAAATGTTCAAGCTCTTTAGTTTCGCACACCTCGATACCGATAGGGACATAGCTTTCCTCTACTACGCTTTAGAACTGCTGTTTGAGAACATCTTGTCAGTTGAACAATTTCACATCTCGGATCAATGTGTCGAATCACCAGCCCAATTCTGAAAACATTGTGTTTTAGAGCTTATTTTTTTTTTCAAAACATATGCACAATAACAAGAACTACATGTATCACGGTGATATAATTTCAGTTTTCAATAAGATAGCATATTTTTCATTTCTTTTTCCTTTACTTTTATAAAAACAAAACGAAATCATTTTTTTTTTATTTTGTTTTCTGGGGAATACCTATTGTTTAGACAATAAGCATCTACTTTTATACCCAAAGGTATAGGGGCATTAAGCTATGGATATTGCCAATAACTATCAACTTTATTGAAATTACACAAAAGTTGTTCACAGCAGTAGTATATACAAATATAAGAAAAAAACGATATATTGTAAAAACAAGTGAGCATTGTAATTTTTGTTGTTTTTCATTGGATATATTTACATCCAGAAAAGTATGTCCACACCAAAGAAAGATATTTTTAGATATGATTAACGATGGAATAGTGAATGTATTCACTAAATATGAAGTCGTTTTTGGGTGTGAACATCTTTTCCTTACCAAAGATATGACCATTACGTGACTGAAAAGTACAAAATTTGACTGAATATCTGAGAATTGGTCAACTTCAACAAGCAATTGTTCTGTCCTTTCTATGCAGAAGTCTTTTTTTCTCATTTGTGATGGATTCAAATCTACAAACCCTCAATTAAATCATCAATTAAAGTATGTGCATCTTACAATACGATCAAATGAAAAATTTCAAAATAATGTCATTTACATTTGCTGACTCATAGTCCAGGTTAATAAATGTGTCCAATTTGATTCTTTATACTAAGCTTTTAATATATTCTTTAAGGTTTCCTATGCTCAGTCAACTAGCCATAGGATGGTTTTTTTTTTTTTTTGTTGTTGACCGAGTTGTTTAACATATCAAACATTTTTTTTGGTTAAAACTAGAGACCATTTTTGAAAGTCGTTAGTATCGTAGTAAATATTTCTGAAAGTCGTTATGTAGTACATTTTGCAGAATCAGATATAAAGCGTTATTTGGTTTGATTTTTGGTGGAGTTTTTGGGATTCAATATAGGGCAGGAAGATCACAAATTTAAATGCCATTATAATTAAGTCGTCGCATGTCAAAAAATACTCACCCACAACAACTTATGTTTCCACCTGAACATGAACATTTCTGGCAATGATCGTTTTGAAACGACTCCCCTTCTTTAATTTGTACACCATTGTATACACAACCTATAAAGAGTTTTTTTTTTAATTTACAAAATAAAATATACTTCCGTCTAATAAAGTTTTATTATCAGTATGTATTTATGAAATAAGGAACATTTATCGTGAAATCTTTATGCTTGTTCCTTATGCTACTTATTTTTAGCTTTATGTGGTTCCTGTCCTTTTATGACATTAGTTTTTTCATATTCCATTTAAAGAAAGTATTAAAATAATAACAACTTTTATCAAAACTGTTTTTCAGAAAATATACACAAGAAGCTGACATATGCCGTGATTGTGACATATTTTGTGGTTATGTTTTTTTTTTGTTTTTTTTTTATATTTTTCAAACAGTTAAAGATGACATATATTCAAAGTGTTGAATGTTTACTTCATTTTTTCCAAATACTAATATTTAGTACCTAAAAATAAAGAAACTTCTTCAATCTCCTTTTTCATCGTTTTGCCAGGAACAATAAATTTCCATTGTATTTCAAAGCAACATTTATTCGCAAATTATCTATCCATTGAAAAAATATTTTATGGAATGAATGCTAGTTCATTTAACTATGCCGTATTTCAAAATTTATATATTTGTTTCATCAGATACAGTACTGTTAATGATAATTTGAGAATAAATAAATATATTAAAGGTGAGTGCACAACATAATAGATATCTGATCTACCTCATTGAGATTTTCTTTAGTATCATATAGAAAAAAAATATTCTTTTTCAGATTTTCACTGTCTACTATGGCCTGTAACTATTCCAATGACTACAGACATTTTCGGAGGGTTTTTATTAAATATAACGATGACCGGTATTGTGTATATGCCAAAGAAACAACAATCCCGACGGGATGAAATTTCAGCAAGGGTCTACCGATTGATCTTCAATAAACGACGAGAAAACCCTCATACCACAAAGCAGCCTGTAGCTGGCCTAAAACACCCTTATAAACAGGTTCAGCGAAATAGTTCAGCCCCTATCTTCAACATACACAATTTCACAATCTTGTTATTGTTTGAATGAATTAAAGTGCTTGATTTTTATTGATATTCCGGAAGATGGTAACTCAGCATGAACTAAAACAAGTCAATTCGAGATTTAAACATGGAATAAATTGTTCATGACATATCTCAATCATTTTCAGAGTTATTAAATCCTTCTTCTTATGATATGTTATGTTATGTAACAGACTAATATAGTTCAAAACAGACTTAAAACGTAAATCTACTTAAAATAAATACCTGGTATTTCAACACAAGCGCCTTCAACATTCGAAACTGTATTCAAGAGAAGTACAGCAGAAATCACTAAACACAATACCATTTTGCTGAGTGACCTCATTTAAAAAATAGTAATCCACCTCCGAATGATCAATTCTAAACGAGAACTGGCTATGCTGGGGAATTTATCTTCGATTTATACGGGATGAATTTTTCCCATATCCTATTTCATGCAATTATCTTAATAATATTCGGTGATTTGTTTAATTTCTTGAGGCCCCCTTTCGAGGTTTTTCGTTTTAAATCTCAAACTCACGCAGTTTAATGATAATGTTCCTTCTAAAACAAATATATCATAAGACAACATTTTAAAAAAAAAAACTATTATGGCCTAAATATGATGCTTGCTAAATAAACACATAGATGGTCTCTCGATATCACCTTTTAGTGCCTGGTTTTTATAATAATCTTGTAGTCAGTGTATTCTTATTCAAGTGTCTAGTTATGTAATCATTTGAACATTAAGTTGTTCATGCTCATGTTTTCTTATTTTACCCGTCATATTCTGAAAAGTTAATAAGAGATAAACACATCTAAATGCTCTAAAAGTGGAAATGGGATGATGGTTCTATTAACATGATTATGTTAAAATGACACATAAACAATTGTTATTTGTTATACACATAACGAATTTACAATTATTCCATGGCCATTTTTAAAAAAGATAATATTAATAAGGCATGTAAGTAAATAGAAAAAAAGATCAATGTAGATACTTATGACTGTACATGATTAGGATGGCGCACTGCATAACCTTGATTTAATCCACTATTTTGTTTGAAATGCATGTATCATGTAAAGACAACTTCTGTACAAGTTACTCCGATAATATAGTAATTATTTTGTCAGCTTTATTTTGGACTTGACTTACTTATGGATTGGAGTAGTATTCGAGAGTTTTGGTGTTATCCTTTTTTAGTAATTTGTCATACTTAAGATTAAAAATTAATAGAGTAATATATTTAAGTATAACTCATGGAATGACTTTTTTATTTTTTTTGCGTATGAGGAAAATCCTATGCGGAACACGAGTTTCACCAAATAAGCAGAAAAATATAAATTAGATTCTTACTAGATAGTAAAAATCATGCTTTACAACTTCCCACACTGTTCCGACTTGCCCATTAATCATGTGCATCATCACAACTTGAAACCAAAAGAATCTTGTAAAATCAGTTAAATCATGTCATGTAACGTGCCCATTACATCTTGCAATACCACAAGTAAATTAAAAATAACTGGCAAAACATGTTTTGCCAAATCGTTAGACCTTCTAGACTGTTTTTCAGGAAACGTGTATAAAGGAACAGAGTGTATACTCTGCATAATTTTATACGATTGTGAAACCAAATAAACGTTCAGCAGCAAATTAAAAAAAAAACATCGAAAATACTTAAAATTCACAATACAGGATCCTGCACAGCCAATTTTACTATACATCAGACAAATATACAAACGTTTTGTTAACTGTTCTGGTTAGAAATAGAAAGTTATTGATAATACCACAGGTGTAAAAATCTGTCTAGTCCTCAACTCAGCGAAGATGATAATATAGCTTTTTTTAACCGATTAAAAAATAATCAACTTCAAAGTCGAAAACCACCAGAGTGAATGCTGCAAGTTGTTGACGACCTCCTTTTTAAACCCATATATAAACTTGAAAACATCGATGATAACGAACCATTTATAACAAGCATCATGAACAATGAGATTATCCTTCGAAAGACGAAAGAGTAATCAAGGCAACCAAGGTTATAGCGGTAATCAAAAGAATGTAATCCAGGGACAAAGACCAGACATTGAAAACAGACATACACAACAAAGAACATAAAGTAACTAAAATCATACATACAAAGTAACAAAAGAAAATGAGCAACTCGGACTCCACTAAAAACTGTGAGCATGGACCAGGTGCACCGGTAGGGTAAAACTATTGAATACAATAATTAAACATATTAAACAATGAACATCGGTAGACAGTCATGGCGTTCCATACTTGCAATATATGTGAACAGTTCTCAAATGTTCAGTCCACTGATGCCGGACTGATAATGACCTGTACGTTTTTTGTTTTTGTTTAGATTAAATCTGTGACACAAACAATGCGTCTCTTAGACTTATTCGCTTACAGGTTGCTAAACAAGTATCTCCAGAAAGACTTTCGACAGACTTGCTTTCTATACTTTCTGTTTAAATGACATTTTTGATAAGCCGATCAAATTTCATGATTTTGAAAGCATTATTCAAATGGAAACACCAAAGAATTCATCTCAACAGAAAGTAGAATGTAGATGAATGAAATAGTTGACAGCTGTACTTTTTATTTGACTGATAAAATACCACTTTGAAAACAATAAAAAAGTCAATTTAGATACCAGTCGTAAAGTTACAAAGTCAATCAAAGAAAAAACACCAAAATACAAACCGGAGGTAGACTTAGGGAAGCATGAAGAAGACATATGGATTCTGAAATATAAATTAGAGGCTCTTAAAGGCCTGCATAGAACACCTGGCTTGTTAAGCAAAACTTAACCTCTGAGGGAGGAGAAAGTTTTTGAAAGTAATAATATAAAGAAATTGCAAAATGACGCCGTCAAGAGGAGAAACTGCAATATGGCTTAACAGATTTACGCAAAAATTTACCTTACATAGATCTCGTCATGTTGAAGCCTGAAGAAGACATGGATTCTGAAATACAAACTAAAGGCTCTGAAGAGTCTGAATCGCTTACCTGACTTGAAAAGCAAATTGTAATTTTAGTAGAACATTTCTTAAATACCATTATAATTAATTTACTAAAGTATCTTACCATACGATCAAATGAAACTTAGATCTTTTGGAGACAATCAGTTCAAGACTATTATAATGGCATTAAAACCTATGATTTTTCAACACTCTATACTTCTTTTCCCCCATACTCAGGTAAAATCCCGACTTAAAAACATTATACATCGTTGTTTTTCAAAAAAAAGATGGTACACCTAGATACAAATATATATAGTTCTTGGTAGAGATTCCTCATACTTTGTAAGAAATAATTCCAAATCATCTTCCAAGTATACAGAACAGGACGTTTACAAATTGCTGGAATTTTAAATCGATCACATATTTGTCCAGTGTGGTGGACGTGTTTGTCAACAAACGGTCGGCATTCCAATGGGCACTAATTGTGCTCCTTTACATGCCGACCTATTCCTTCACTATCATGAGGCTAACTTTATAGCTGATCTGATCCGAAAGAGAGAATATCGTTTGGATAGATCCTTCGATCTCAGTTTCGGCTATATAGATGACGTTTTACCTTTAAACAATCCTAATTTCATACAGGATCTAATTTCGGGGATTTGATACATCGCATCTACCCACAAATAACTTGAGATAAAGGATACTACAGATACTGTGAAGTCGGCCTTATATATTCACCTACACTTTGAAATCGATGGTAAGGAATACTATTGACCAGACTTTTCGACAAATGTGATGACTTTTCATTAAAAATTGTGAACTTTCCTTTCATCTGTTGCAACATCCCTTTCACACCTGTCTATGGAGTGTTCATATCACAACTCATACGTTATGCCAGGGCTTGCCGCGACTACGCAGACATTTTGTATCGCGCTAGATTGTAACAAATAGGCTCCTGGAGCAGGATTATGTTGCTACAAGATTGAAGTCATCGCTACATAAGTTTTATGGCCGTCTTCATAAACTCGTGGATCGTTATGTTGTATCCATATGCGCCATGAAAACTGATTTGTTTAAAATGTCATAGTTTTCCTTTCCTCTTTCATCTACCACAGACTTGACTTGAGCAACTCGGCGAATATTTCAAGAAAAGCAGAGGACGCTTACCCTACCGGTGCACCTGGTCCATGCTCCCATTTTTTAGTGGAGTTGCTCATTTGCTTTTGTTACCTTGTATGTATGATTTTAGTTACTTTATGTTCTTTGTTGTGTATGTATGTTTTCCATGTCTGGTCTTTTTATTATATAATTATTATTTTATATGGTTGTGAAACCAAACAACGTTGCACAGCCGTATTGCAAAACATAGTTATGGTACACAGGATCCTATACAGCCATTTTAACTCTTCCAAATATTACCGGTGCTTGTCGATGTAAGTACACTACGTGTCATCGGAAAAAATATACAAACGTTTTGTAAATTGATCTGTACAGAAATCGAACTTTATTTAACGTTATTTGAATGCTACGTACTGTCGTGCAATACCAATGTTGACACCAATGTTAAAGACTAACTACCTCAGAGTTGAAAACTACATAAGCAACGTTATTTTAAAATAATAATACATACTTGACGTTCATTTATATTCTGAAACAGAAGATGAAATACGTTTCAACATTTTTGTGTTTTATATTTTCAACAAACAACAAATCTAAATACGCAGCACATTTCAAAACAAACAAAAACAAAAAATCTTGTTTTGTTATCATGTTCAAAGACGATTTCCATATATATTTCACTGCTTAGAAAAGGGTTGAGACAGAACATGCTTGCAGAAAATTATGATTGTAAATACTGAGTTACAGAACGGTCATTTCGTGATCGTGGATTTCTGACAGTTATATAATTTCCACAAGGATGCCATTCGATTTAATATTGCATTCCATTTGTTTACCCAATGACTGTTTGAAAGTTTACACGTATATGAAATTATTGATGACCACACTAATACGTCATGCTCAGCTATAAAGTCTAAATTAATTAAATTGTACACTCTGCATTATCTGTCAAAACAACAAATAAACAGTACTAAGGGTCATATTTCAAATCAATCAAATCTACTTTAATTGAAGATAAAAGAGAAAATTATAAGAATTAAAAAAATCTTCAAAAAAAGATCTTGAACTTTGTTTGAAAGCCATGCAAAAAAATTAAAAATCAAAATGATTAAGTAAAATGTCCTCACTCAAATTATATTTCCCAAGAATGGAACGATCCTAAGAATTTAAGTATGGCTTCTCTTCTTTATTAGGCGTACCTTTTTTTTCTTACGTTGATGTGGTGCTTTAATCTTCCTTTTTCTAAATTATGCTTTAAAATTGTCATCCAGTAGTAATATCAGTGCCAAATTTAGTGACTATAAATAAGCTCATGAATTAGTTTTTAAAGATAAAGTAATGTAATTATTTTACGTTGAGTACACTGCATTCATTTTTTTTCAATAAATGTTAATGGGAGGAAACACTCGAAGATGGAAAAATTGCATAAAGGCAATAACCACGAAAAACATCAAATTCACCAACTTGAATAACCACTCCTACAATTTACTGGACCATGCCATTTTTTTAAAATTTATAATGTATTGAATAAAGACATACAGTACAACCTTTCAATATTTCAATATGAATTATATTATCAAATATATCATTTGATCATTCCGCAGTTTTAAAAATGCGATCAAAGCATGAAACAAAATCAAAAACAAAAATGTCTTGATTTTTTTTAGTTTTGTTTTGTGTTTTGTTTTTGTTTTTTTTTCTGATTTTGTTTTCTTTCGTTTTCTTTTTGTATAAAAAGTAAAATACATGTAGTTGAATGATTACACATTGCTATGTAATCTACACATTGCAATGTAATTTACACATTGCTATGTATTCTACATATTGCTATGTAATGTAGTCGGTTTTATTTTACAACAACAAAAGTACAAACATCATATTTTAAAACAAATCTAAAGTTTTTAAAATTCAGATTCAATGACTGAAATTAAGGTATTCTTGATCTTAACTGTATTACGCAAGGCCATCGGACATTGATTTCCATAGTATAATTGTCATTTGCTATCAAATATCTGTATAGTGTATGAAAAAAAATTCTGAGGAATTTATTAAACACAGGCTTTATATTGTGAATAAAAATAAATAGATAAGTAATGTCAAATTTTTTTGGTTTAGCGCATCATGATTTGCCAAATATACAGCATGTGTAAATATTTGGATGATTTGCAAGATATTAAACTGTCCTACATGGATAGCATGTTCTAAACGAAACGAGATGTATTTAATAATGCTTTTATAAAAAAACCCTGCCGACTGACTGCTATCCTTTTATCTGTAGTTTGATTAAAAACTTTTAAAGTGTTTTCAAACACAACTAATACGTTGTGCTTGAGCTTGCCTAAGCCATACGGATGTGCTTGTACCGTGCTAGATTTCTTACAACAGGGTTATGATGCTAAAGGATTAAATCTATAGCTACAAAAAAATTTGGTCGTCATCATAAACTCGTGGATCGTTATAGTGTATACATCAGTACCATAAGAACAGATTTGTTGACTGTGTTATAATTTCGTTTGCAGTGTCATATACAGTTCTACTTTTTATTCTTTCGCGAATGTAGCATTTTGTGAGCAATGTGGGTGTTTCCAGAAAATTTAGTGGAAGCAAAAAGTGGGCAAAAACTTGTTCATACTCAGAGTGTTAAGTATAGTCTGTGTTAGTAATTTACTTCTGCCTCTACATGTATGTGTGCGTTATGTTGTTTATTTGTTTTTTTTTCTTTTCTGTGTGTATCATGTTTCTTTGTACTGTCATCACTCCTGGGTATCTTCTTTTATTAGCGTTTAAAGCCCGTTTTTTATTAGTCCTTAGCTCTTTCGTTTGGATTCCTGAGATATTCAGTTGCATAACACACTTTTCGGTGGACGTGTGTAAGATGATACCGGTAGAAGTTAAAGTGAAAATTAGATAAGCGGAGAGTTAACAGTGGTGCAGTTAAAACAAAGGAAATTTTTCCTTGAAATGTGTATGTACTATTTAACAGAGGCACCCAAACGCTCAATGCAATTTTGATTTATTTATCGTGATTTACATGTTATTGCTTTTAAAGATAGAGTCTTTGTCGAAATGTGACCAATATTCAATAAAAATTAAAATGTAAAAAAATCAATTATTATTAATTCTATTGATCTAAGTTTTTTTTAAGATTTCAAAGAAAAAGAGACGAAAAAGGATCTAATTAGCCCCGAAAATACGACTCAAAATGAATCATGAAGTGTTGACTGACCTAATTGTACTTAAATCAATCACAAATGAGATAGAATATAGACTTCTTATAATTCCTATATTGAGAGAACAGAACATTTGCTTAAGGTCTAAATTCATGGTCAAATGGCAACCCAAAACCCCCCGCCCCACCCCCACCCTACCAATATAATACCAAAACACACTTAACCTAGATCTATGCATTGTAAGAGTATTTCTTGTGTGTATTCTGATCAAAAGTAGTCAAAATAAAGCTAAGAATGAGTATTTTAAAATCATGTTTGTAATTGAATATTTTTTACACGTGTGGATGATTTATCTTCATGCTGTCAGTTGTCGGATACGGTAAAAATGTTGATTTTCAGTATTTTTTATTCAGGTAAATTTAATTTTGTGAAAAAAATTTCTACTGTCATCGTACCATTGAATAATGATTTTGAAAGCCTTTTTTCCATGCTTTGCAGTGGCATGCAACTGTAATGTGTCATTTGTTCTGGGAATTCACAGTGAAGCATTGAAATTACTTGTTTAACATGTAAATTAATGGAAAAATTAGAAGTGGTTAGTGAGACCTAAAGTTTACAAATATTCAGATATTTTATTAAGTTTTATACATTTCGATCATTTTCTGGTCATGTTATTGGTAAGAAATGGTGTCCACACTCAAGAAACAACTTCATATGTAGTACATAGTTCATCAAATATGAAAATATTCAGTTTTTTTTTTGGTGTTGACATAGTTTTCTGGATGTTAATATGTTAAAAAAAAACTCAATTTGCAATTTTCAGCAGTTTTTGTTAAATGACATAAAATTGTTGCACCATTCTGATGTGATTACAATGAAAATGTCACAAAATATTATTTTTCCTTCTATTTATATATTTTACTATGATACGAACATCTTTTATGTTATTACATCGATATTGATATTTTAGGTAATATTCACACCTTAATGCACCTACACCTTTGGATGCAGAATTTTTCACTTTGTTTTATCACTTCTTGAAGTGATTTTGAGCAGCTAGAAAATGTTTTTTTTGTTTATTTTTCATTTCAACATATTACAAAAGATGTCACAAAACAATACTAAAGTACTTTATCTTCAACAAGAATAAATATGTAAGTCTATCGAACCAACCAAAATCTAAACAACACAGCTTGACAGATGGACATTTTGACAATTGCTTAGCTCAGTCAATTCAGATGTCATTCGTACAAATGCAAAGTTTATCGTATAGAAACAACTAGTGGTTGACTTTGGGAGAAATAGAAAAGAAATATGGATGCAGAAATAAAATAAAACATCAGCATACTTGTATGAAAATTTAAAAAATAATAGCTTTGGAAATAATTAAATGTAGGAATCAGCCATATGTAAGATCAGACTCCAATATAATAGGTAGGTAGGTTCTTTATCTTCAGTATATGCTTTAAAGATACGTTTCAAATGCAACAAGTCTTATCAGGAATTACTATTTAAACAGAGATGTACATCACTTCCTTCTTGTCTGCAGCTAATTATTATGAGAATGATAACATTTTATACATCAGTGGCAAGTTATATATATTGTTCTACATAGAAACAAAATACATGTCTAAATATTATAGTCCGTTTCCCTTCCTTTTTTATGCCAAGCTCTTTAGGTTGGCACAGCTCCATACTCATATGGACATGGCTTTCCTTCACCACCTTTTAGAACAGGTATTCGAATACGTTTTGTTGCTTGGACAACTTCACATCTCTCATCAATGTGTGGAATCAACTGCCCAGTTCTGAAAAAAATGAAATACATTTTTAAAGCGGCTTTGTCCTTTATTATATTTTATCTTATTTTATTTATTCATATGCACTCGTTTCATGCTACACCACTGGTATATTCACTCGATTCACCTGCATTTAACGTGAAATTTACCACAAAGTTTATTTGCTCAATTTCATTGCTGAATATATCTGGTTTAGGCGTTTAATTTCTATATTTAACACGTCACCAAAAGGTTTTATAATATTAATAATTATTTAAGTGCGTTTGTTTTGGCGTGTTATTACAATTCTTATTCTGAATTTAACCGTTCCAAAACTGAATTTTGCAGCTTTGCGTTCATAAATTTTGCAATTTCGTACCCGTTAGCTTTTTTCTGGACAGATTCCTCTAAATTTAACACGTGTTTCCCCCAAAATATATATATAGGACTGAAAAATTCCCAACGATGTTAGAACTGTCAAATTTGCGATGCAAATTTTGGTCGTTTCCTCGGGACTCGAACTCGTACCGCTGTGACATCTGTGGCAACACCGCCTGCACTAAATCCAGGGCCCTATACCACTCGGCCAGCTAGGGTATATAAAAATATAGCTTTTGCTGGCCGGGTCAATCCTCCTCGTAGGATTAATCTGGGGCTGTAACTTAGTACACGATGTATGGTAGTACGGGGCAGTTCATTTAGATGTTAATATGTAGGATAGAGGATCAAATTAATGATGCATGTGACAACAAATCAATATTATACAACGTCTCAGAATATGACGACTCTATTCGCTACACTGCTCCATCGGATCAAATTGATACAGGGAAGATAACGTAAACTTATAGAAGGGTCTGAAAAATTTCCAACGATGTTAGAACTGTCAAATTTGCGATGCAAATGTTTGGTCGTTCCCTCCGCTGGACTCGAACTTGTACCGCTGTGACATCCCTGGCAACACCGCCTGCACTAAATCCAGCGCCCTAGACCACTCGGCCAGCTAGCTATATCAAAATATAGCTTTCGCTGGCCGGGTCATTCCTCGTCGTCCGAGCTCGAGTCCCGCGGAGAGAACGACAAAAAAATTGCATCGCAAATTTGACAGTTCTAATATCGTTGGGAATTTTTCAAACCCTTCTATAAGTTTACGTTATCTCCCTGTATCAATTTGATCCGATGGAGCAGTGTAGCGAATAGAGTCGTCACATTCTGAGACGTTTTATATATAAAAATATTGTCGACTTTCCTTTCATTTGTGGCAACATCCCTACGGCTCCTGCGTATGGAGTGTTCATATCACAACTCATACGTTATGCCGGAGCTTACCGAAAATACGCAGACATTTTGTATCGCGCTAGAAGTCTAACAAATAGGCTTCTGGAACAGGGTTATGTTGCTACAAGATTGAAGTCATCACTACAGAAGTTTTATGGTCGTCATCATGAACTCGTGGATCGTTATGGTGTATCCATCAACACCATGAAAACTGATTTATTCAACGGGTCATAGTTTTCCTTTCCTCGTTTGTCTACCCAGGACTTAACTTATTATGAGCAACTCGGCGATTGTTTCTAGAAAAGCAGAGGACGCTTACCCTACTGCTGCACCTGGTCCATGCTCCTAGTTTTTAGTGGAGTCCGAGTTGCTCATTTACTTCTGTTACTTTGTATGTATGATTTTAGTTACTTTATGTTCTTTGTTGTGTATGTTTGTTTTCCATTCATGGTCTTTGTCCCTGGATTACATTCTTTTGATTACCGCTATAACCTTGGTTCCCTTGATTACTCTTTAATAAGTACCTTGTATAAAATCGCAAAGGCCTTCCACGTTAATAACTGTTACAAACAAAAGTAGAGCAGAAGAAAAAAAACATTAGAAGTGCCATATTTTGTGTAGTGTCCTCCTTACAAAAGAGAGAGCAGGAATGCAGGATCAATTTTACGCAGAAGCTGACTGCGTTGGTGATCTGACTTTCATTTTATAAGAACCGCAATGTACCAATTTTTCGCTTTTTGCAATTATTTCAATAAATGTTTGTGGTTTGTTAAATGCCCAGAGGCCCCATTCGGAAGTTATTCGTTTTAAATATCAAATTCACGAAGTTAGCTGTTCAGTCCTTTTAATAGAACAAAATCGTAAGATATCATAAAAAATGTAATTATTATTTTACCTCAATATGGCTTTGGCTATACGAACACAGAGGTAGTATTTCGGTTTAATGTAGATTTACCTTTCTGCGCCTGGATAATTAATAATTATGGAGCCATTTTTTACTTACTCGAGTGTCCAGTTACGTAATCGTTTGAACATTAAATGTATCGTGTTGGTATTCTCTTATTTCACTCGTCATTATCTGCATTATTAATAAGACAAAAAATATGTAAATGCTACAAATTGCCAAAAATATACCTTTCATGATGAATCCATTAATTCAAGCATTTTCAATTGCAGAGAAACAATTTTACTGCAGTTACACAGATGCAGAATAAATAATTTTGAAATTAGCCACTAATTGGCGGTCATATTCAGGATAAATCTAGTAAGTTAGAATGAAATAATTTCTTCTATTCCAACACGATTTGTCGTATGTTGCACTACCACTTAAAGACTGCAATACAAGGGATGATAGTACCAAGTACTGAAGTTAGTTGTGCCATGCCGCAAAAATAATGAGACATCAATTATTTTTGTCCTTAATGATGTAACTACATAAATAAAGATTGCAAAATAGATTTATTCTCGTAACTAGATTAGAAATGCCAAGAATCAAAACTGTTGTAATCGGATTGTGTCTTTTAGTGTTAATACCTCATGTTGTATAATGAAACTGCCCTTAGACCAAGATAAATAATTTGTTGTTTATTCTTAACCTTTGTTTGGTATTAATATTTCTTGCCATTTGTATAATTTCTTTCCTTTCAGATTTTAGGATCATCTGCTTCATCAAAATGCATCGTAAATTCTGTTGTTATTTCTTTTTCAACCGAATTAAACAAAATTAGGTCTATAAATTAAAAATTAATTTCTATATGTGACTGTATTTATTTGACACAAAAAGAACCAGTAGTAGTTTAATTATCAAAATAAAACGTGATTGTTTAAATGAGATTTTCATTTCTAAAATAATGTTTAAATAATTGTTTGGTGCATGACGAAAGTTTTATAGGCTTCTGCGCCCATACTCAGACAACCTTAGTTGTTAAATTCGCATGAAAAGAAAACAAGTTTTATTCAGATGATACTGAGTTATAGCTCTTTGTATAGATAATTAAGTAGCACTCCAGCTAAGGATCATGCAAAATGTGATTCATGGGTAAAACGCCTACATATTTTTATTTTTGATATTTTGTTTGAAATGTCATAGTAAACACAAATTAACATGTGGTTTTTCATATAAACTGTGCTCCTAGGAGATAAAAATTGTATAAAATGCACTGTAGATTTCAAAATTAATGGAGATAACTCTGTAAATGACGCTGAAATACAATGAAATTTACTGGATACTCAATGTTGATTATCTCCTAAGAGCAGGCAGATTGGAATGTATAATTACATATTTCATAATATAGACCCATAAAACGACTTAATTACAAAAATAAATATATGTAGCCTCTTTTGGGTGTATCACATTTTTCAGATTTTGCATGAGTCTTACAAAGACAGCTACTTAAAAGGAAAGGGAAAAAAGTAACCAAAGTAACCAATTGTTCAGCCGAAATGAAAAGAATATAATCCAGCGACAACACCCGATATGGAAACCAGGCACACACAACAAAGAACATAATATAACCAAAGTAAAACATACAAAGTAACAAAAGTAAATGAATAACTAGATGTCAACTATTACGTCCTCTGTTTCTACAAGTTTCGATCATAATTCTTACTACAGTAAGACCAAAAAAAGGTCAATTCTGATACATTTTTTAAGTCAATAAATTAGAGTCACATCGATTTTAACTTTAAGACGGCTTCCTCAAGTTTTTTTTAATGACACAAATTCATCTTTGCTAGTCAACTTATAAACACATGAGCAAAGTTTCAGAAATAAATGAATATGAGAACGGTGAAGCCTTAAACGCCCCCGAAGAAACATATGAATTCAAACACCTAAGTTCTTCATAATTTTTGTCAGCCCTATTATCAATCCCAAAATGATAAAATTTGTTATGATATGCGGTTATAACGTCCTTATGCATTCTCCTGTTGTTATGGTCTAAAACATATGGGGGCTGAAATGCCTGGCTGACTTTGGAATTGTGATTTGTCATGGTCCTAGCTATTTTAGGGTCGAATTGACCTGTATTAATTAGATGATTACGTCATTTTCGTGAGCATTTTGGTGCCATGTTTTGACCCTCCATATCTAGGAAAAAGCTAAGATTTGATTCGTATTTGATTATCGAAGCTAGCTATTGTTTCCTAGACTGGGGTGGTTCTCAATCGCATTTACTAATTATACGAAAATGAACTCGTCATTATTATGTTTTAAGCTCACCTCACGATTTTACATGCAAAAACGCATATATATACTTTTTTCTGTTCATAAGTATGAAGGGCCTAGTAATAATACAGCCATTTACGATCCTGTTGGGAGCGTATTAAAAATAATGTTATTCTTTAGTTGTTGATTTTTTTATCATAAAAAGTACCCTGATAAGGTGATTTTTTTTTAAATTTTTGTCTCCCCTAAAAACATGTTAATATAATTTTTAGTTATAAATATGAATACATCCGGGCAATTTAAGAGCTGTCACAACATACAATTCTTAAATATTTTACATACGATCGCAACTGTCATTAATGTCTTACGAGAAAAGAATCCTTGGATGTAATTTATTCCCTGGACATATGAGACAGTCGCGTCAACAAACAAAATATTTTGCCAAAGGTTATTTTGATACAAAATGTTATTATTTTTTTTTTTGAAGATTTAATTGACAGTCTTTGTCAGAATCATAAAACTTAAGTCATATGTGGTACGACTAAAAAAAAATGCTACCCATTTTTATTTATGTTGATAAGATGTTCTGGGGGTCTATATAATGAAATTGTATTATCATTTTTGCAATTTGTATGCTCATAGCAGCAAATCAACATTGAAAATCCAATGGTTTCTATTGTAATTTAGTGACATTTTCAGAGTTATCTCCCTTTATTTCGTTTTCTACAGTACATTCTATGTAAGCTTTATTTTCTAAGAGCACACATTATATGAAAAGCCACATGATAATTTTTATTAACTGTAACATTCATTTTTAACAAAATATCAACAATAAAAATATCGAGATCTTTCAACCATGAATCACATTTTGGACGATTCTTAAGAGGAGAGTTACTTAAGTTATCGAAGGATGTAGCAATTACACCCTGCACATTTTTTTAAAATAAAATCAATTGTTTTCTCCAATTGGCAGAATGTAAGAGGAACCAAGGTTATAGTGGTAATCAAAAGAATGCAATCCAGGGACAATGACCAGACATGGAAAACAGACATACAGAACATAAAGTAACTAAAATCATGCATACAAAGTAACAGAAGCATCAAATTAACTTGAATTCGTTTTATTCTGCTTCAAACAAAAGCTGGAGAAACTTTGGTGAAATTGAATATGATACAAAAATATCACTGATTTCGAGAGTTATGTCCCCTACCCTGGGTTTATCTCCTTAAGTTTGTAACTTTCGCGTTCTGAATGACAAATCCAACCTCACTAAAAAAAAACAAACAAAAAAACAAAAACAAAAAACAAAACAAAACGGGAAAGTGGCACTTGGCGATCCTATGTATCATGTTTCTATGTAGACATGTTAGCACCATAGTTGACCAACGTTCCATTTCATACGGTTATGATCTTCCAAAAGTAAGCTTGCATTTCATAGCATATAATCTTCATACTGATTTTTGAAAAAAAAGTTTTATATTAGGGCCAACTTTGACAAATACCGAATATATCCTTTTGTTTAGGAGTAATTAAAGGAATCATGATACTAGCGGAAATCAATAAAATGCAATCCAGGGCCAGGGACAAAGACCACACATGGAAAACAAACACAAACGACAAAGAATACAAACAACCAAATTGAAACACAACAAATATAAATGAGCAACTAGACTTCCACTTAAAACTTGGAGCATGGACCAGGTTTACCGATAGGGTAAGCGTCCTCAGCTTTCCTTGAAAGAGTAATCAAGGGAAACAATGTCATAGCGGTAATCAAAAGAATGTAATCCAGGGACAAAGACCAGACATGGGAAACATACATACACAACAAAGAACATAAAGTAACTAAAATCATACATACAAAGTAACAAAAGTAAATGAGCAACTCGGACTCCACTAAAAACTGGGAGCATGGACGAGGTGCACTGGTAGGGTAAGCGTTCTAAGATAAACTGTTACTACTGGATCAGCTTCAAGCAAATTGATAGAATCTTTAATTGAGTTAATTTCGCTGACTAAATAGTTTCATGTGCTCTACCCATGATGACATCATTTTGCCATGCTAATAGTTCTTCATCCCATCTGTCCGGTCTGCAATAGTTAATGTAGCCTTATAACTCAAACAGTCGTTGGTGGAATTGAGTCTCGAAAATGCTAACTTCTTCAGCCCTCCTTTCCATACTATCAGACTGTTAATGTGTTGGAACATGTTTAACTTTGTTGTACAGAAAGAAGCTTAGAACCAGCTGATGTTACTCCTGGCAAGATAGCATCATCTTTTTGTATATGTTTCTCTTTTGGGATGGGTTTGAAGAACATGTCAATAGAAACATACTTGCTTTCCTTTCATCAAGAATTGCTTGATAAGAGAAACATTCAAGATTTTCAAAACTTGTTTTCCTTAGAACAGAATTCGTCGATCTCAGTGATAGTACCCGTATTTCATCTTGAATATCATTTAAAAGTTTCCTTTGTACCAACTTTTTAATTCAAGGTAAACTCCAAATATGTTTCACTAATAATTGATTGTCACTGAACACAAGAGATTCTACTAAAGGTGTATTTTTTAGCTGAACAGAGTATACTTTTTCAGATACATTTCCTGTAGGTGAAACCTATATAAAGTAAATACAGAAAAATGTAGTTAAAATGTAAAAAAAAATAATGAGTATTATGGAAAAAAGTTGAGAGAAAAAAGAATAAGGAATCTTATCACTGAATTTTACGTGGTTGAAATTAATTGTAATTTTCTCTTCGCCTATCAGTTAGCAATACAGTATAGCTTTACAAATTGTTTTCTAAACATTTAAGTACTTCTCCGTCTAAGAATCACGCAAATGTGTGTAATGTGTGGCACATGAAGAAGGAATATACATTTTATTGAATAATCCTTGTAAATAGTACTTATACCTTATAACCTCTAGAAATTACTGTCAAAGTGTTTGAAAAGTTTGCTTAGTTAAGATATTGATAGGTCAAATTTAGTTGAAATGTTCTGCGGAAAAATGGCGGGAAAATTTTCCCGAACTTTTCCTTATATAAGTAGTCAAAGAATATCTGCATCACCGATGCTTCTGGATAAATTTAGATAGCTGTTCAGTTGTTTTCTAGATGTGTTGAATGTATTTGAGGCACAAAAGACCAAATTGAGAAATATGATGTGCCACCCATTGCCTAATTCTTACACAGAATGGTACTTAATTCATATCAATATGAAAATTCCAACACTAAAATTACTATGTGGTGAATATATAGTGAAACATATCTAAACAGACAGTACAACATATTTCATACTAAATACATGTAAGCCCAAATGAATTTCACAGTATTATTTTTTTTGTTCTGAATTAACTACTAACATACAAAATAAGTATACGTACTTCATACTAAAAGTTTGTATGAGAGATTTATAAACTGAACAGAAATCTTATTCAAAGGTATTGGTCTTACAAAAGATATTAGTTTTTGTAATAAGACTACATATATCGTTTGAAAAGTTCTCTAAATATATAAATTACCTTTAATGATGACTGGTACACTTCTTCCAGGTCCTCAATACCACTTTCATAATTGTTTTCAGACCTATCAGGAAAAATGCTTTCCTGCTGGTAGAAGGACTGTTATCATAAAAATGTATTTTAAATGACACTGATTCACATCCATGTGTTTCTTTTAACTTGGATAAAGTGCTCAGATAGCTTTTTTTGTGAGAGCTTAACTTATTTTCAATCTTTTGCAAATCCCTTATGTCAGTATGTGTGTCCTCAGTCACAATTATATCCAAATATTTTTCAATTATATGACAAAGGTCAATTTTGAAAGATCCATGAAACAGTTTCCTTCTATAGTCACATTTTCAATTTAATAAATCTGCAAAAATTTTCTTGGTGTAGATTCTGCCAAAAGCAATCAAAAGCTGTTTATAACTATAACGACCACAGACTATTACATGAAAACATACATGTGGGAATGGCTTGAGTTATCAATTTGTTTAAGGTACTTTGATATCATATTACATCAAAATCTAGTCTGCCAGATTTATTATCAGAATGAACTGTCCATCTCAATTATTATCACCACAGTATCAAAATCAGACTTTTTTACTTCTTTAAAGTAATAATCAGTAGATTTGCTATCAGAGGGATACATACAATCAAAAACTTTTCATATATTCTTCACTATAAAGAGAGGGATTGTAGCAAGTCCAGAGTAAAAGGTACATCTGTGAACGTTGTTTGTCTACTTGCTACATTTCATGGTTCTAACAAAAGGATTACTGGCGATTACGTTTTTTTTCTCTGAACAGATTTGGCTACTGCTTTTACCAATTTTCCCCAGTGGCTACTTTTTGCAACCGGTATATATTGTAATATACGAGAACCAGAGAACAGTATTAGAATCTGGAGTTTTTCTGCAATATATATCCTGGGTAACGCATAATTTATGAACCAGCTCGGAGATATTGCTGTTGTTTCCATCTTTCCTCTTTTGCCTGGATTATGTCATTTGTTGTATGGACTTCCCTTGTTTAACTGCTCCTTTCAGATATTGCTTGGAAGCTTTTGTCAATTTCTTTCGGAACTTGTAGTCGCTGCAATGACCATTTGTTTGGCTGTTGAAAGGTTATTCTGTCTCCAAAACATTCTGCATACAATATCAGATCTGAAGAAAGTGTATGTTGTTTCTTTACCAATTCACGTTACAATAGATTTTACATTCCTTTCCTCTACCGTAACTCGTTAACGTTTGGGGTTGCAATATGTGTGAATAGATCTCATATCTTCTGTCCATTAATATCTGACTCACATTGACCTTTGGGTTTTTTATGCTGTTCAAATGACATCTCTGAACCACAAGACTTACGGGATGCCAAAAAAACAATTGTCTCACGAAAGACTTTAGACAGATAAGAATGAGTTTAAGTGTTTCATAATTGAAATGAATTTGCTGGGAAAAGTTCCTTCTTCACATTTTACTTTCTGTTCAGATGACAGTTATGATCAGCCTATCATGCTTCATGAAAAACCCAAGGATTTTGAAAAGATCACCTGAACAGAAAGTACAAACTAGTGTTACATCTTTCATGCAGTTACTGAATTGAACAATAAAATAGCATTTTAAAACAATGAAGCAAGACAATTTATATGCCATTCGTAAAGTTACACAGATCATTGCAGGAAAAACACTAAAATGAAAACCAGAGGTAGACCTAGGAAAACATGAAGAAGACATATGAAAGCTGAAATATAAATTAGAGGCTCTTAAAGGCCTGCATAGAACACCTGGCTTGTTAAGCAAAACTTAAACTCCGATGGAGGAGAAAGTTTATGAAAGTAATAATATAAAGACATTTTCAGAAGACGCCGTGAAGAGCAGAAACTTCAATATGGCTTAAAAGATTTACGCAAAAATTTACCTTAGATCGATCTCGTCATATTGAACACTTTTACCCAATGTCGGAATTTTTACAAACCTAACGTTTTTAGAGATATATACAAAACACTTCTGTCTGACCCATATATTCTATTTTAGTAACGGTGGCCATGTTTTTCGACAGAACAAAAACTATATAATAAGTTCTATGCAAAACACCCTGGGAAACATTCATACCAAGTCTAGTTCTAATTGATCCAGTAGTTTCATAGGGGAAGAGTTTTGAACAATGATTAACGAAGACGGACGACGGGCGGCGACGAGAGTTGCCACGTGATGGCAAAAACTCACCTAGCCTTTGGCCCAGATCATAAAAATTTAGCAAAGCCTGGAAAAATTGAAAAGATCTCTATGCACAAAATTGAACATAGGAACTGTTTTCAGGCATACGTGCACTTGGACATGAATATTATTTATTTGCAGATGTAAGGATTAATCTGTATCATCGATGAATAATAAATTAAATTCGTATCAAATGCAATTGGTTTTATTAGGAAATGTTCAAGCTCTTTAGTTTCGCACACCTCCATGTGGATAGGGACATGGCTTTCCTCTACTACGCCTTAGAACTGCTGCTTGATAACATCTTGTCAGCTGAACAATTTCACATCTCGGATCAATGTATTGAATCACTTGCCCAATTCTGAAAACGTTGTGTTTTAGAGCTTATTTTTTTTTTCAAAACATATGCACAATAACAAGAACTACTTGTATCACGGTGATATCATTTCAGTTTTCAATAAGATGGCATATTTTTCATTTTTTTTCCTTTACTTTTATGAAAACAAAACGAAATCATTTTTTTTTTATTTTGTTTTCTGGGGAATACCTATTGTTTACATAATAAGCATCTACTTTTATACCCAAAGGTGTAGGGGCATTAAGCTATGGATATTGCCAATAAATATCAATTTTATTGTAATTACACAAAAGTTGTTCACAGCAGTAGTATATACAAATATAAGAAAAAAAACGATATTTTTTGGCACATGATCTTTCTAAAAACAAGTGAGCATTGTAATTTTCGTTGTTTTTCATTGGATATATTTACATCCAGAAAGTATGTCCACAGCAAAGAAAGATATTTTTAGATATGATTAACGATGAAATAGTGAATGTATTCATTGAATATGAAGTCGTTTTTGGGTGTGAACATCTTTTCCTTTCCAAAGATATGACCATTACGTGACTGAAAAGTACAAAATTTGACAGAATATCTGAGAACTTCAAGAAGCAATTGTTCTGTCCTTTCTATGCAGAAGTCTTTTTTTTTCTCAATTGTGATGGATTCAAATCTGCAAACCCACAATTAAATCATGATTATAGATAATTTTCAGTTTTATTTCAGACCAAAAAGACCCTTTATCGACCCATCTCCTTCTCTCCACCAATACACCTTGGTTATAAGAGCAACAATATTTGTTCATTATGTTATTATAAAAAAAATTGATTCTATATTTTATCGTTTGAAATTAAACTTTGCTGTTTTTTGTCTTTTTTATGTTTCTGTTAATGCCGTCAATTTTCATTCTTGCAGATAATGCTGTTGGCATTGCCCTTTTAAGTTTATAACATCAAATATGTTTGAAAGTATTTACAGACATTTTAAAAGGACGTGATTAAATCGTAGGATATTTGGCACCCAAATCAGTTTTGCATAAAACAAAAGAAAAATCAGCCTTTCAAGCAACCAAAGGATTATCATAAAAAATGTAAATTTCTTCTGCATTTTTGTGTTAATTGTGTTAAGCAATTAATCTATAAAGGCATGTGCATTTTACAATACGATCAAATGAAAAATTTCAAAAAAATGTCATTTACATTTGCTGACTCATAGTTCAGCTTAATAAATGTGTCCGATTTGATTCTTTATACTAAGCTTTTAATATATTCTTTAAGGTTTCCTTTGCTCAGTCAAGTAGCCATAGAATGTTTTTTTTTTTTTTTTGTTGACCGAGTTGTTTAACATATCAAACATTTTTTTGGGTAAAACTGGAGACCATTTTTGAAAGTCGTTAGTATCATAGTAAATATTTCTGAAAGTCGTTATGTAGTACATTTTGCAGAATCAGATATAAAGCGTTATTTGGTTTGATTTTTGTGGAGTTTTTGGGATTCAATATAGGGCAGGAAGATCACAAATTTAAATGCCATTATAATTAAGTCGTCGCCTGTCAAAAAATACTCACCCACAACAACTTATGTTTCCACCTGAACATGAACATTTCTGGCACTGATCGTTTTGAAACGATTGCCTTTCTTTAATTTGTACACCATTGTATACACAACCTATAAAGAGTTTTTTTTTAATTTACAAAATAAAATATACTTCCGTCTAATACAGTTTCATTATCAGTAGGTATTTATGAAATAAGGAACATTTATCGTGAAATCGTTATGCTTGTTCCTTATGCTACTTATTTTTAGCTTTATGTGGTTCCTGTCCTTTTATGACATTAGTTTTTTCATATTCCATTTAAAGAAAGTATTAAAATAATAACAACGTTTATCAAAACTGTTTTTCAGAAAATATACACAAGAAGCTGACATATGCTGTGATTGAGACATATTTTGTGGTTATGTTTTTTTTTTTTTTTTTTTTTTTTTTTTTTTTTTTTTTTTTCAAACAGTTAAAGATGACATATATTCAAAGTGTTGAATGTTTACTTCATTTTTTTCCAAATACTAATTTGAAGTTTAACATTTAGTACCTAAAAATAAAGAAACTTCTTCAATCTCCTTTTTCATCGTTTTGCCAGGAACAATAAATTTCCATTGTATTTCAAAGCAACATTTATTCGCAAATTATCTATCCATTGAAAAAATATTTTAAGGAATGAATGCTAGTTCATTTAACCATGCCGTGTTTCAAAATTTATATATTTGTTTCATCAGATACAGTACTTTTAATGATAATTTGAGAATAAATAAATATCTTAAAGGTGAGTGCACAACATAATAGATATATGATCTACCTCATTGAGATTTTCTTTAGTATTATATAGAAAAAAATATTCTTTTTCAGATTTTCACTGTCTACTATGGCCTGTAACTATTCCAATGACTACAAAACATTTACGGAGGGTTTTATTAAATATAACGATGATCGGTATTGTGTATATGTCAAAGAAACAACAATCCCGACGGGATGAAATTTCAGCAAGGGTCTACCGATTGGTCTTCAATAAACGACGAGAAAACCCTCATACCACAAGGCAGGCTGTAGCTGGCCTAAAACACCCTTATAAACAGGTTCAGCAAAAGAGTTCAGCCCCTATCTTCAACATACACAATTTCTCAATCTTGTTATTGTTTGAATGAATTAAAGTGCTTGATTTTCATTGATATTCCGGAAGATGGTAACTCAGCATGAACTAAAACAAATCAATTCGAGATTTAAACATGGAATAAATTGTTCATGACATATCTCAATCATTTTCAGAGTTATTAAATCTTCCTTCTTCTGATATGTTATGTTATGTAACAGACTAATATAGTTCAAAACAGACTTAAAACGTAAATCTACTTAAAATAAATACCTCGTTTTCCATAACAAGCGCCTTCAACATTCGAAACTATATTCAAGAGAAGTACAGCAGAAATCACTAAACACAATACCATTTTGCTGAGTGACCTCATTTAAAAAATAGTAATCTACCTCCGAATGATCAATTCTAAACGAGAACTGGCTATGCTGGGGAATTTATCTTCGATTTATACGGGATGAATATTCCCAATATCCTATTTCATGCAATTATCTTAATAATATTCAGTGATTTGTTTAATTTCTTGAGGCCCCCTTTCGAGGTGTTTCGTTTTAAATCTCAAACTCACGCAGTTTAATGATAATGTTCCTTCTAAAACAAATATATCATAAGACAACATTTAAAAAAAAACTATTATGTTGTGGCCTTAATATGATGCTTGCTAAATAAACACATAGATGGTCTCTCGATATCACCTTTTAGTGCCTGGTTTTTATAATAATCTTGTAGTCAGTGTATTCTTATTCAAGTGTCTAGTTATGTAATCATTTGAACATTAAGTTGTTCATGCTCACGTTTTCTTATTTTACCCGTCATATTCTGAAAAGTTAATAAGAAATAAACACATCTAAATGCTCTAAAAGTGGAAATGGGATGATGGTTCTATTAACATGATTATGTTAAAATGACACATCAACAATTGTTATTTGTTATACACATAACGAATTTACAATTATTCCATGGCCATTTTTTAAAAGATAATATTAATAAGGCATGTAAGTAAATAGAAAAAAAAGATCAATGTAGATACTTATGACTGTACATGATTAGGATGGCGCACTGCATAACCTTGATTTAATCCACTATTTTGTTTGAAATGCATGTATCATGTAAAGACAACTTCTGTACAAGCTACTCCGATAATATAGTAATTATTTTGTCAGCTTTATTTTGGACTTGACTTACTTATGGATTGGATTAGTATTTGAGAGTTCTGTTGTTATCCTTATTTAGTAATTTGTCATACTTAAGATTAAAAATTAATAGAGTAATATATTTAAGTATAACTCATGGAATGACTTCTTTAATTTTTTGCGTATGAGGAAAATCCTATGCGGAACACGAGTTTCACCAAATAAGCAGAAAAATATAAATTCAGATTCTTACTAGATAGTAAAAATCATGCTTTACAACTTCCCACACTGTTCCCACTTGCCCATTAATCATGTGCATCATCACAACTTGAAACCAAAAGAATCTCGTAAAATCAGTTAATTCATGTCATGTAACGTGCCTATTACATCTTGCAATACTACAAGTAATTTAAAAATAACTGGCAAAACATGTTTTGCCAAATCGTTAGACCTTCTAGACTGTTCTTCAGGAAACGTGTATAAAGGAATAGAGTGTACACTCTGCATAATTTTATACGATTGTGAAACCAAATAAACGTTCAGCAGCAAATTAAAAAAAAACATCGAAAATACTTAAAATTCACAATACAGGATCCTGCACAGCCAATTTTACTATACATCAGACAAATATACAAACGTTTTGTTAACTGTTCTGGTTAGAAATAGAAAGTTATTTGATCGCTGTGTACCTTCCTGCAACTGCCATGATAATACCACAGGTGTAAAAATCTGTCTAGTCCTCAACTCAGTGAAGATGATAATATAGCTTTTTTTAACGGATTAAAAAACAATCAACTTCAAAGTCGAAAACCACCAGAGTGAATGCTGCAAGTTGTTGACGACCTCCTTTTTAAACCCATATATAAACTTGAAAACATCGATGATAACGAACCATTTATAACAAGCATCATGAACGATGAGATTATCCTTTGAAAGACGAAAGAGTAATCAAGGCAACCAAGGTTATAGCGGTAATCAAAAGAATGTAATCCAGGGACAAAGACCAGACATTGAAAACAGACATACACAATAAAGAACATAAAGTAACTAAAATCATACATACAAAGTAACAAAAGCAAATGAGCAACTCGGACTCTACTAAAAACTAGGATCATGGACTAGGTGCACCCGTAGGGTAAAGCTATTGAATGCAATAATTAAACACATTAAACAATGAACATCGGTAGACAGTCATGGCGTTCCATACTTGCAATATATGTGAACAGTTCTCAAATGTTCAGTCCACTGATGCCGGACTGATAATGACCTGTACGTTTTTTGTTTTTGTTTAGATTAAATCTGTGACACAAACAGTGCGTCTCTTAGACTTAATCGCTTACAGGTTGCTAAACAAGTATCTCCAGAAAGACTTTCGACAGACTTACTTTCTATACTTTCTGTTTAAATGACATTTTTGATAAGCCGATCAAATTTCATGATTTTGAAAGCATTATTCAAATGGAAACACCAAAGAATTCATCTCAACAGAAAGTAGAATGTAGATGAATGAAATAGTTGACAGCTGTACTTTTTATTAGACTGATAAAATACCACTTTGAAAACAATAAAAAAGTCAATTTAGATACCAGTCGTAAAGTTACAAAGTCAATCAAAGAAAAAACACCAAAATACAAACCGGAGGTAGACTTAGGGAAGCATGAAGAAGACATATGGATTCTGAAATATAAATTAGAGGCTCTTAAAGGCCTGCATAGAACACCTGGCTTGTTAAGCAAAACTTAACCTCTGAGGGAGGAGAAAGTTTTTGAAAGTAATAATATAAAGAAATTGCAAAATGACGCCGTCAAGAGGAGAAACTGCAATATGGCTTAACAGATTTACACAAAAATTTACCTTACATAGATCTCGTCATGTTGAAGCCTGAAGAAGACATGGATTCTGAAATACAAACTAAAGGCTCTGAAGAGTCTGAATCGATTACCTGACTTGAAAAGCAAATTGTAATTTTAGTAGAACATTTCTTAAAGTAATACCATTATAATTAATTTACTAAAGTATCTTACCATACGATCCAATGAAACTTAGATCTTTTGGAGACAATCAGTTCAAGACTATTATAATAGCATTAAAACCTATGATTTTTCAACACTCTATACCTCTTTTCCCCCATACTCAGGTAAAATCCCGACTTAAAAACATTATACATCGTTGTTTTTCAAAAAAAAGATGGTACACCTAGATACAAATATATATAGTTCTTGGTAGAGATTCCTCATAGTTTGTAAGAAATAATTCCAAATCATCTTCCAAGTGTACAGAACAGGACGTTTACAAATTGCTTGAATTTTAAATCGATCACATATTTGTCCAGTGTGGTGGACGTGTTTGTCAACAAACGGTCGGCATTCCAATGGGCACTAATTGTGCTCCTTTCCTTGCTGACCTATTCCTTCACTCTCATGAGGCTAACTTTATAGCTGATCTGTTCCGAAAGAGAGAATATCGTTTGGATAGATCCTTCGATCTCAGTGTCGGCTATATAGATGACGTTTTACCTTTAAACAATGCTAATTTCATACAGGATCTAATTTCGGGGATTTGATACATCGCATCTACCCACAAATAACTTGAGATAAAGGATACTACAGATACTGTGAAGTCGGCCTTATATATTCACCTACACTTTGAAATCGATGGTAAGGAAAACTATTGACCAGACTTTTCGACAAATGTGATGACTTTTCATTAAAAATTGTGAACTTTCCTTTCATCTGTTGCAACATCCCTTTCGCACCTGTGTATGGAGTGTTCATATCACAACTCATACGTTATGCCAGAGCTTGCCGCGACTACGCAGACATTTTGTATCGCGCTAGATCTCTAACAAATAGGCTTCTGGAACAGGGTTGTGTTGCTACAAGATGCACCTGGTCCATGCTCCCATTTTTTAGTGGAGTTGCTCATTTACTTTTGTTACCTTGTATGTATGATTTTAGTTACTTTATGTTCTTTGTTGTGTATGTCTGTTTTCCATGTCTGGTCTTTTTATTATATTATTATTATTTTATATGGTTGTGAAACCAAACAACGTTGCACAGCCGTATTGCAAAACATAGTTATGGTACACAGGATCCTATACAGCCATTTTAACTCCTCCAAATATTACCGGTGTTTGTCGATGTAAGTACAGTACGTGTCATCGGAAAAAATATACAAACGTTTTGTAAATTGATCTGTACAGAAATGGAACTTTATTTAACGTTATTTGAATGCTACGTACTGTCGTGCAATACCAATGTTCACACCAATGTTGAAGACTAACTACCTCAGAGTTGAAAACTACATAAGCAACGTTATTTTAAAATAATAATACATACTTGACGTTCATTTATCTTCTGAAACAGAAGATGAAATACGTTTCAACATTTTTGTGTTTTATATTTTCAACAAACAACAAATCTAAATACGCAGCACATTTCAAAACAAACAAAAACAAAACTTCTTGCTTAGTTATCATGTTTAAAGACGATTTCCATATACATTTCACTGCTTAGAAAATGGTTGAGACAGAACATGTTTGCAGAAAATTATGAATTGTAAATACTGAGTTACATAACGGTCATTTCGTGATCGTGGGTTTCTGACAGTTACATAATTTCCACAAGGATGCCATTCGATTTAATATTGCATTCCATTTGTTTACCCAATGACTGTTTGAAAGTGTACACGTATATGAAATTATTGATGACCACACTAATACGTCATGCTCAGCTATAAAGTCTAAATTAATTAAATTGTACACTCTGCATTATCGTAGAAAACAACAAATAAACAGTACTAAGGGTCATATTTCAAATCAATCAAATCTACTTAAATTGAAGATAAAAGAGAAAGTTATAAGAATTTAAAAAATCTTCAAAAAAAGATCTTGAACTTTGTTTGAAAGCCATCCAAAAAATTAAAAATCAAAATGATTAAGTAAAATGTCCTCACTCAAATTATATTTTTCCAAGAATGGAACGATCCTAAGAATTTAAGTATGGCTTTTCTTCTTTATTAGGCATACCTTTTTTTTCTTACGTTGATGTGGTGCTTTAATCTTCCTTTTTCTAAATTATTCATTTAAATTGTCATCCAGTAGTAATATCAGTGCCAAATTTAGTGACTATAAATAAGCTCATGAATTATTTTCTAAAGATAAAGTAATGTAATTATTTTACGTTGAGTACACTGCATTCATTTTTTTTTTTCAATAAATGTTAATGGGAGAAAACTGCACGAAGTGCAGCAAAAATACCAAAGAATTTCATATAATGAATCAAATAAGTGCACTAAATCTCAATGACGAACAATGTTCAAAACTGTTAGACACGCATAGAATTGCTGATTTGGTAAATTACCATTGCAATCATTAAGTGTGCATACCTCCAGAAATCAGAAAGGTCTTACAAATTATAAGAATGCACAGTAAAATCTAAATTGACCTAAAAATCGTGATATCAAACACTCGAAGATGGAAAAATTGCATAAAGGCAATAACCACGAAAAACATTAAATTCACCAACTTGAATAACCACTCCTACAATTTGCTGTTTTAAAAATGCGATCAATGCATGAAACAAAATCAAAACGAAAAACGTGTTGTTTTTTTTAGTTTTGTTTTGTGTTTTTGTTTTGTGTTTTGTCTTTGTTTTTTTTCTGATTTTGTTTTCTTTTGTTTTCTTTTTGTATGAAAAGTAAAATACATGTAGTTGAATGATTACCCATTGCTATGTAATCTACACATTGCAAGGTAATTTACACATTGCTATGTAATTTACACATTGCTATGTAATTTACACATTGCTATGTAATCTACATATTGCTATGTAATGTAGTCGGTTTTATTTTACAACAACAAAAGTACAAACATCATATTTTAAAACAAATCTAAAGTTTTTAAAATTCAGATTCAATGACTGAAATTAAGGTATTCTTGATCTTAACTGTATTACGCAAGGCCATCGGACATTGATTTCCATAGTATAATTGTCATTTGCTATCAAATATCTGTATACTGTATGAAAAAAATTCTGAGGAATTTATTAAACACAGGTTTTATATTGTGAATAAAAATAATTAGATAAGTAATGTCATATTTTTTTGGTTTAGCGCATCATGATTTGCCAAATATACAGCATGTTTAAATATTTGGATGATTTGCAAGATATTAAACTGTCCTACATGGATAGCATGGTCTAAACGAAACGAGATGTATTTAATAATGCTTTTATAAAAAAAACCCTGCCGACTGACTGCTATCCTTTTATCTGTAGTTTGATTAAAAACTTTTAAAGTGTTTTCAAACACAACTAATACGTTGTGCTTGAGCTTGCCAAAGCCATACGGATGTGCTTGTACCGTGCTAGATTTCTTACAACAGGGTTATGATGCTAAAGGATTAAATCTAAAGCTACAAAAAAAATATGGTCGTCATCATAAACTCGTGGATCGTTATAGTGTATCCATCAGTACCATAAGAACCGATTTGTTGACTGTGTTATAATGTCGTTTGCAGTGTCATATACAGTTCTACTTTTTATTCTTCCGCGAATGTAGCATTTTGTGAGCTACGTGGGTGTTTCCAGAAAATGTAGTGGAAGCAAACAGTGGCGAAAACCTTGTTCATACTCAAAGTGTTAAGTATAGTCTGTGTTAGTAATTTACTTCTGCCTCTACATGTATGTGTGCGTTATGTTGTTTATTTGTTTTTTCTTTTCTGTGTGTATCATGTTTCTTTGTACTGTCATCACTCCTGGGTATCTTCTTTTATTAGCGTTTAAAGCCCGTTTTTTATTAGTCCTTAGCTGTTTCGTTTGGATTCCTGAGATATTCAGTTGCATAACATACTTTTGCGGTGGACGTGTGTAAGATGATACCGGTAGAAGTTAAAGTGAAAATTAGATAAGCGGAGAGTTAACAGTGGTGCAGTTAAAACAAAGGAAATTCTTCCTTGAAATGTGTATGTACTATTTAACAGAGGCACCCAAACGCTCAATGCAATTTTGATTTATTTATCGTGATTTACATGTTATTGCTTTTAAAGATAGAGTCTTTGTCGAAATGTGACCAATATTCAATAAAAATTAAAATGTAAGAAATTCAATTATTATTAATTCTATTGATCTAAGTTTTTTTTAAGATTTCAAAGAAAAAGAGACGAAAAAGGATCTAATTAGCCTCGAAAATACGACTCAAAATGAATCATAAAGTGTTGACTGACCTAATTGTACTTAAATCAATCACAAATGAGATCGACTACAGACTTCTGATAATTCCTATATTGAAAGAACAGAAAATTTGCTTAAGGTCTAAATTCATGGTCAAATGGCATTCCAAAACCACCCGCCCCACCCCCACCCTACCAATATAGTACCAAAACACACTTAACCTAGATCTATGCATTGTAAGTGTATTTCTTGTGTGTATTCTGATCAAAAGTAGTCAAAATAAAGCTAAGAATGAGTATTTTAAAATCATGTTTGTAATTGAATATTGCTTACACGTGTGGATGGCTTATCTTCATGCTGTCAGTTATCGGATACGGTAAAAATGTTGATTTTCAGTATTTTTTATTCAGCTAAATTTAATTTTGTGAAAAAAAAATTTCTACTGTCATCGTACCATTGAATAATGATTTTGAACGCCTTTTTTCAATGCTTTGCAGTGGCATGCAACTGTAATGTGTCATTTGTCCTGGGAATTCACAGTGAAGCATTGAAATTACTTGTTTAACATGTAAATTAATGGAAACATTAGAAGTGGTTAGTGAGACCTAAAGTTTACAAATATTCAGATATTTTATTCAGTTTTATACCTTTCGATCATTTTATGGTCATATTATTGGTAAGAAATGGTGTCCACACTCAAGAAACAACTTCATATGTAGTACATAGTTCATCATATATGAAAATATTAAGTTTTTTTTTGGTGTGGACATAATTTTCTGGATGTTAATATGTTAAAAAAAAAAACTCAATTTGCAATTTTCAGCAGTTTTTGTTAAATGACATAAAATTGTTGCACCATTCTGATGTGATTACAATGAAAATGTCACAAAGTATTGTTTTTTTCCTTCTATTCATATATTTTACTATGATAGGAACATCTTTTATGTTATTACATCGATATTGATATTTTAGGTAATATTCATACCTTAATGCACCTACACCTTTGGATGCAGAATTTTTCACTTTGTTTTATCACTTCTTGAAGTGATTTTGAGCAGCTAGAAAATGTTCTTTTGTTTATTTTTCATTTCAACATATTACAAAAGATGTCACAAAACAATACTAAAGTACTTTATCTTCAACAAGAATAAATATGCAAGTCTATCGAACCAACCAAAATCTAAACAACACAGCTTGACAGATGGACATTTTGACAATTGCTTAGCTCAGTCAATTCAGATGTCATTCGTACAAATGCGAAGTTTATCGTATAGAAACAACTAGTGGTTGACTTTGGGAGATATAGAAAAGAAATATGGATGCAGAAATAAAATAAAACAGCAACATACTTTTATAAATTTAAAAAATAATAGCTTTGGAAATAATTAAATGTAGGAATCAGCCATATGTAAGATCAGACTCCAATATAATAGGTAAGTAGGTTCTTTATCTTCAGTATATGCTTTAAAGATACGTTTCAAATGCAACAAGTCTTATCAGGAATTACTATTTAAACAGAGAAGTACATCACTTCCTTCTTGTCTACAGCTTATTATTATGACAATGATAACATTTTATACATCAGTGGCAAGTTATTTATTGTTCTACATAAAAACAAAATACATGTCTACATATTATAGTCCGTTTCCCTTCCTTTTTATGCCAAGCTCTTTAGGTTGGCACAGCTCCATACTCATATGGACATGGCTTTCCTTCACCACCTTTTAGAACAGGTATTTGAATACGTTTTGTTGCTTGGACAACTTCACATCTCTCATCAATGTGTCGAATCAACTGCCCAGTTCTGAAAAAAAATGAAATACATTTTTAAAGCTGATTTGTCCTTTATTATATTTTATCTTATTTTATTTATTCATATGCACTCGTCTCATGCTACACCACTGGTATATTTACTCGATGCACCTGAATTTAACTTGAAATTTACCACAAAGTTTATTTGCTCAATTTCATTGCTGAATATATATGGTTTAGGCTTTTAATTGCTATATTTAACACGTCACCAAAAGGTTTTTTATAATATTAATAATTATTTAAGTGCGTTTGTTTTGGCGTGTTATTACAATTCTTATTCTGAATTTAACCGTTCCAAAACTGCATTTTGTAGCTTTGCGTTCATAAATTTTGTAATTTCGTACCCGTTAGTTTTTTTCTGGACAGATTCCTCTAAATTTAACACGTGTTTCCCCCAAAATATATATATAGGTCTGAAAAATTCCCAACGATGTTAGAACTGTCAAATTTGCGATGCAAATTTTGGTCGTTCCCTCGGGACTCAAACTCGTACCGCTGTGACATCTGTGGCAACACAGCCTGCACTAAATCCAGGGCTCTATACCACTCGGCCAGCTAGGGTATATAAAAATATAGCTTTTGCTGGCCGAGTCATTCCTCCTCGTAGGATTAATCTAGGGCTGTAACTTAGTACACGATGTATGGTAGTACGGGACAGTTCATTTAGATGTTAATATGTAGGATGGAGGATCAAATTAATGATGCATGTGACAACAAATCAATATCCAATTAATCAAAAATTAATTTCTATATGTGACTGTATTTATTTGACACAAAAAGAACCAGTAGTAGTTTAATTATCAAAATAAAACGTGATTGTTAAAATGAGATTTTCATTTCTAAAATAATGTTTAAATGATTGTTTGGTGCATGACGAAAGTTTTATAGGCTTCTGTGCCCATACTCAGACAACCTTAGTTGTTAAATTCGCATGAAAAGAAAACAAGTTTTATTCAGATGATACTGAGTTATAGCTCTTTGTATAGATAATTAAGTAGCACTCCAGCTAAGGATCATGAAAAATGTGATTCATGGGTAAAAGGCCTACATATTTTTATTTTTGATATTTTGTTTGAAATGTCATAGTAAACACAAATTAACATGTGGTTTGTCATATAAACTGTGCTCCTAGGAGATAAAAATTGTATAAAATGCTCTGTAGATTTCAAAATTAAGGGAGATAACTTTGTAAATGACGCTGAAATACAATAAAATTTACTGGATTTTCAATGTTGATTATCTCCTAAGAGCAGGCAGATTGGAATGTATAATTACATATTTCATAATATAGACCCATAAAACGACTGAATTACAAAAATAAAAATATGTAGCCTTTTTTTGGGTGTATCACTTTTTTCATATTTTGCATGAGTCTTACAAAGACAGCTACTTAAAAGGAAAGGAAAAAAAGTAACCAAAGTAACCAATTGTTCAGCCGAAATGAAAAAGAATGTAATCCAGCGACAAGACCCGATATGGAAACCAGGCACACACAACCAAGAACATAATATAACCAAAGTAAAACATACACAGTAACAAAAGTAAATGAATAACTAGATGCCAACTATTACGTCCTCTGTTTCTACAAGTTTCGATTATGATTCTTACTACAGTAAGACCAAAAAAGGTCAATTCTGATACATTTTTGAAGTCAATAAATTAGAGTCACATCGATTTTAACTTTAAGATGACTTCCTCAAGTTGTTTTAATGACACAAATTCATCTTTGCTAGTCAACTTATAAACACATGAGCAAAGTTTCAGAAATAAATGAATATGAGAATGGTGAAGCCTTAAACGCCCTCGAAGAAACATATGAATTCAAACACCTAAGTTCTTCATAATTTTTGTCAGCCCTATTATAAATCCCAAAATGATAAAATTTGTTATGATATGCGGTTATAATGTCCTTATGCATTCTCCTGTTGTTATAGTCTAAAACATATGGGGGCTGAAATGCCTGGCTGGGTTTGGAATTGTGATTTGTCATGGTCCTAGCTATCTTAGGGTCGAATTGACCTGTATTAATTAGATGATTACGTCATTTTCGTGAGCATTTCGGTGCCATGTTTTGACCCTCCATATCTAGGAAAAAGCTAAGATTTGATTCGTATTTAATTATCGAAGCTAGCTATTGTTTCCTAGACTGGGGTGGTTCTCAATCGCATTTACTAATTATACGAAAATGAACTTGTCATTATTATGTTTTAAGCTCACCTCACGATTTTACATGCAAAACCGCATATATATGCTTTTTTCTGTCCATAAGTATGAAGGGCCTAGTTAATAATACAGCCATTTACGATCCTGTTGGGAGCGTATTAAAAATAATGTTATTCTTTAGTTGTTGATTTTTTTTATCATAAAAAGTACCCTGATAAGGTGATTTTTTAAAAAATTTCTGTCTCCCCTAAAAACATGTTAATATAATTTTGAGTTATAAATATGAATACATCCGGGCAATTTAAGAGCTGTCACAACATACGATTCTTAAATATTTTACATACGATCGCAACTGTCATTAATGTCTTACGAGAAAAGAATCCTTGGAGGTAATTTATTCCCTGGACATATGAGACAATCGCGTCAACAAACAAAATATTTTGCCAAAGGTTATTTTGATACAAAATGTTTTTATTTTTTTTGAAGATTTAATTGACAGTCTTTGTCAGAATCATGAAACTTAAGTCGTATGTGGTACGACTAAAAAAAAAATGCTACCCATTTTTATTTATGTTGATAAGATGTTCTGGGGGTCTATATAATGAAATTGTATTATCATTTTTGCAATTTGTATGCTCATAGCAGTAAATCAACATTGAAAATCCAATGGTTTCTATTGTAATTTAGTGACATTTTCAGAGTTATCTCCCTTTATTTCGTTTTCTACAGTACATTCTATATAAGCTTTATTTTCTAAGAGCACACATTATATGAAAAGCCACATGATAATTTTTATTAACTGTAACATTCATTTTTAACAAAATATCAAAAATAAAAATATCTAGGTCTTTCAACCATGAATCACATTTTGGACGATTCTTAAGAGGAGAGTTACTTAAGTTATCGAAGGATGTAGCAATTACACCCTGCACTTTTGTTTAATAAAATCAATTGTTTTCTCCAATTGGCAGAATGTAAGAGTAATCAAGGGAACCAAGGTTATAGTGGTAATCAAAAGAATGCAATCCAGGGACAAAGACCAGACATGGAAAACAGACATACACAACAAAGAACATAAAGTAACTAAAATCATACATACAAAGTAACAGAAACATCAAATTAACTTGAATTCGTTTTATTCTGCTTCAAACAAAAGCTGGAGAAACTTTGGTGAAATTGAATATGATACAAAAATATCACTGATTTCGAGAGTTATGTCCCCTACCCTGGGTTTATCTCCTTAAGTTTGTAACTTTGGCGTTCTGAATGACAAATCCAACCTCACCAACAAAAAAAAAACAAACAAAAAAACAAAAACAAAAAACAAAACAAAACAAAACAAAACGGGAAAGTGGCACTTGGCGATCCTATGTATCATGTTTCTATGTAGACATGTTAGCAACATAGTTGACCAACGTTCCATTTCATACGATTATGATCTTCCAAAAGTTAGCTTGCATTTCATAGCTTATAATCTTCATACTGATTTTTGAAAAAAAAAAGTTTTATATTAGGGCCAACTTTGACAAATACCGAATATATCCTTTTGTTTAGGAGTAATTAAAGGAATCATGATACTAGCGGAAATCAAAAGAATGCAATCCAGAGCCAGGGACAAAGACCACACATGGAAAACAAACACAAACGACAAAGAATACAAACAACCAAAATGAAACACAACAAATATAAATGAGCAACTAGACTTCCACTTAAAACTTGGAGCATGGACCAGGTTTACCGATAGGGTAAGCGTCCTCAGCTTTCCTTGAAAGAGTAATCAAGGGAAACAATGTCATAGCGGTAATCAAAAGAATGTAATCCAGGGACAAAGATCAGACATGGAAAACAGACATACACAACAAAGAACATAAAGTAACTAAAATCATACATACAAAGTAACAAAAGTAAATGAGCAACTCGGACTCCACTAAAAACTGGGAGCATGGACCAGGTGCACTGGTAGGGTAAGAGTTCTAAGATAAACTGTTACTACTGGATCAGCTTCAAGCAAATTGATAGAATCTTTAATTGAGTTAATTTCGCTGACTAAATAGTTTCATGTGCTCTACCCATGATGACATCATTTTGCCATGCTAATAGTTCTTCATCCCATCTGCCTAGTCTGCAATGGTTAATGTAGCCTTATAACTCAAACAGTCGTTGGTGGAATTGAGTCTCGAAACTTCTTCAGCCCTCCTTTCCATACTATCAGACTGTTAATGTGTTGGAACATGTTTAACTTTGTTGTACAGAAAGAAGCTTAGAACCAGCTGATGTTAATCCTGGCAAGATAGCATCATCTTTTTGTATATGTTTCTCTTTTGGGATGGGTTTGAAGAACATGTCAATAGAAACATGTAAATTTTGGTGCTTGCTTTCCTTTCATCAAGAATTGCTTGATAAGAGAAACATTCAAGATTTTCAAAACTTGTTTTCCTTAGAACAGAATTCGTCGATCTCAGTGATAGTACCAGTATTTCATCCTGAATATCATTTAAAAGTTTCCTTTGTACCAACTTTTTAATTCAAGGTAAACTCCAAATATGTTTCACTAATAATTGATTAAATAGTACTTATACCTTGTAACCTCAAGAAATTACTGTCAAAGTGTTTGAAAAGTTTGCCTAGTTAAGATATTGATAAGTCACATTTAGTTGAAATGCACTGTGGAAAAATGGCGGGAAAATTTTCCCGAACTTTTCCTTAAATAAGTAGTCAAAGAATATCTGCATCACCGATGCTTCTGGATAAATTTAGATAGCTGTTCAGTTGTTTTCTAGATCTGTTGAATGTATTTGAGGCACAAAAGACCAAATTGAGAAATATGATGTGCCACCCATTGCCTAATTCTTACACAGAATGGTACTTAATTCATATCAATATGAAAAATTCAACACTAAAATTACTATGTAGTGAAAATATAGTGAAACATATCTAAACAGACAGTACAATATATTTCATACTAAATACATGTAAGCCCAATTGAATTTCACAGTATTATTTTTTTGTTCTGAATTAACTACTAACATACAAAATAAGTATACGTACTTCATACTAAAAGTTTGTATGAGAGGTTTATAAACTAAACATAAATCTTATTTAAAGGTATTGGTCTTAAAAAATATATTAGTTTTTGTAATAAGACTACATATATCGTTTGAAAAGTTCTCTAAATATATAAATTACCTTTAATGATGACTGGTACACTTCTTCCAGGTCCTCAATACCGCTTTCATAATTGTTTTCAGACCTTTCAGGAAAAATGCTTTCCTGCTGGTAGAAGGACTGTTATCATAAAAATGTATTTTAAATGACACTGATTCACATCCATGTGTTTCTTTTAACTTGGATAATGTGCTCAGATAGCTTTGTTTGAGAGAGCTTAACTTATTGTCAATCTTTTGCAAATCCCTTATGCACTTTCTACAAGAAGTGTCAGTATGTGTGTCCTCAGTCACAATTATATCCAAATATTTTTCCATTAAATGACAAAGGTCAATTTTGAAAGATCCATCAAACTGTTTCCTTCTATAGTCACATTTTCAATTTAATAAATCTGCAAAACATTTTCTTGGTGAACATTCTGCCAAAAGCAATCAAAAGCTGTTTATAACTATAACGACCACAGACTATTACATGAAAACATACATGTGGGAATGGCTTGAGTTATCAATTTGTTTAACGGTACTTTAATATCATATTACATTAAAATCTAGTCAGCCAGATTTATTATCAGCATGAACTGTCCATCTCAATTATTATCACCACAGTATCAAAATCAGACTTTATAAGACCCTCTTTTAAGTAATAATTAGTAGATTTGCTATCAGAGGGATACATACAATCAAAAACTTTTTCATATATTCTTCAATATAAAGAGAGGGACTTGTAGCAAGTCCAGAGTAAAAGGTACATCTGTGAACGTTGTTTGTCTACCTGCTACGTTTCATGGTCCTAACACAAGGATTACTGGCGATTACGTTTTACATTACAATCAATATTTTTTCTCTGAACATATTTGGCTACTGCTTTTACCAATTTTCCCCAGTGGCTACTGTTTGCAACCGATATATATTGCAATATACGAGAACCAGAGAACAGTATTAGAATCTGGATTTTTCATGCAATATATATTATGGGTAACGCATAATTTATGAACCAGCTCAGAGATATTGCTGTTGTTTCCATCTTTCCTCTTTTGCCTTGATTATGTCATTTGTTGTATGGACTTCCCTTGTTTAACTGCTCCTTTCGGATATTGCTTGGAAGCTTTTGTCAATTTCTTTCGGAACTTGTAGTCGCTGCAATGACCATTTGTTTGCATGTTGAAAGGTTATTTTGTCTTCAGAACATTCTGCATACCATATCGGATCTGAAGTGTATGTTGTTTCTTGTTTAGCAATTCACGTTACAATAGATTTTATACTCCTTTCCTCTACAGTAATTCGTTAACGTTTGGGGTTGCAATATGTGTGAATAGATCTCATATCTTCTGTCCATTAATGTCTGACTCACATTGACCTATGGGTTTTTGATGCTGTTCAGATGACATCTCGGAATCACAAGACTCCATGGCTTACGGGATGCCAAACAAACAACTGTCTCACGAAAGACTTTAGACAGATAAGAATGAGTTTAAGTGTTTCATAATTGAAATGAATTTGCTGGGAAAAGTTCCTTATTCACATTTTACTTTCTGTTCAGATGACATTTCTGATCAGCCTAACGTGCTTCATGAAAAACCCAAGGATTTTGAAAAGATCACCTGAACAGAAAGTACAAACGAGTGTTACATCTTTCATGCAGTTACTAAATTGAACACTAAAATAGCATTTTAAAACAATGAAGCAAGACAACTTATATGTCATTCGTAAAGTAACACAGATCATTGCAGGAAAAACACTAAAATGAAAACCAGAGGTAGACCTAGGAAAACATGAAGAAGACATATGAAAGCTGAAATATAAATTAGAGGCTCTTTAGTACACCTGACTTGTTAAAGCAAAACTTAACCTCCGAAGGAGGAGAAAGTTTTTGAAAGTAATAATATAAAAAAAATTCCATGAAGAGCAGAAACTGCAATATGGCTTAACAGATTTACGCAAAAATTTACCTTAGATAGATCTCGTCATGTTGAACACTTTTACCCAATGTCGGAATTTTGATAAACCTAACGTTTTTGGAGATATATACAAAATACTTCTGTCTGACCCATATATTCTATTTTAGTAACGGTGGCCATGTTTTTCGACAGAACAAAAACTATATAATAAGTTCTATGCAAAACACCCTAGTAAATATTCATACGAAGCCTAGTTCTAATTGATCCAGTAGTTTCATAGGAGAAGAGTTTTGAACAATGATTAACGACGACGGACGACGGACGACGACGAGAGTTGCCACGTGATGGCAATAACTCACCTAGCCTTTTGGGCCAGATCATAAAAATTTAGCAAAACCTGGAAAAATTGAAAAGATCTCTATGCACAAAATTGAACATAGGAACTGGTTTCAGGCATACGTGCACTTGGACATGAATATAATTTATTTGCAGATGGAAGGGTTAATCTGTATCATCGATGAATAATAAATTAAATTCGTATCAAATGCAATTAGTTTTATTAGGAAATGTTCAAGCTCTTTAGTTTCGCACACCTCTATACCGATAGGGACATAGCTTTCCTCTACTACGCTTTAGAACTGCTGTTTGAGAACATCTTGTCAGTTGAACAATTTCACATCTCGGATCAATGTGTCGAATCACCAGCCCAATTCTGAAAACATTGTTTTTTAGAGCTTATTTTTTTTTCAAAACATATGCACAATAACAAGAACTACATGTATCACGGTGATATAATTTCAGTTTTCAATAAGATAGCATATTTTTCATTTCTTTTTCCTTTACTTTTATAAAAACAAAACGAAATCACTTTTTTTTATTTTGTTTTCTGGGGAATACCTATTGTTTAGACAATAAGCATCTACTTTTATACCCAAAGGTATAGGGGCATTAAGCTATGGATATTGCCAATAACTATCAACTTTATTGAAATTACACAAAAGTTGTTCACAGCAGTAGTATATACAAATATAAGAAAAAAACGATATATTGTAAAAACAAGTGAGCATTGTAATTTTTGTTGTTTTTCATTGGATATATTTACATCCAGAAACGTATGTCCACACCAAAGAAAGATATTTTTAGATATGATTAACGATGAAATAGTGAATGTATTCACTAAATATGAAGTCGTTTTTGGGTGTGAACATCTTTTCCTTACCAAAGATATGACCATTACGTGACTGAAAAGTACAAAATTTGACAGAATATCTGAGAATTGGTAAACTTCAACAAGCAATTGTTCTGTCCTTTCTATGCAGAAGTCTTTTTTTCTCATTTGTGATGGATTCAAATCTACAAACCCTCAATTAAATCATCAATTAAAGTATGTGCATCTTACAATACGATCAAATGAAAAATTTCAAAATAATGTCATTTACATTTGCTGACTCATAGTCCAGGTTAATAAATGTGTCCAATTTGATTCTTTATACTAAGCTTTTAATATATTCTTTAAGGTTTCCTATGCTCAGTCAACTAGCCATAGGATGTTTTTTTTTTTTTTTTTGTTGACCGAGTTGTTTAACATATCAAACATTTTTTGGTTAAAACTAGAGACCATTTTTGAAAGTCGTTAGTATCGTAGTAAATATTTCTGAAAGTCGTTATGTAGTACATTTTGCAGAATCAGATATAAAGCGTTATTTGGTTTGATTTTTGGTGGAGTTTTTGGGATTCAATATAGGGCAGGAAGATCACAAATTTAAATGCCATTATAATTAAGTCGTCGCATGTCAAAAAATACTCACCCACAACAACTTATGTTTCCACCTGAACATGAACATTTCTGGCAATGATCGTTTTGAAACGACTCCCCTTCTTTAATTTGTACACCATTGTATACACAACCTATAAAGAGTTTTTTTTTTAATTTACAAAATAAAATATACTTCCGTCTAATAAAGTTTTATTATCAGTATGTATTTATGAAATAAGGAACATTTATCGTGAAATCTTTATGCTTGTTCCTTATGCTACTTATTTTTAGCTTTATGTGGTTCCTGTCCTTTTATGACATTAGTTTTTTCATATTCCATTTAAAGAAAGTATTAAAATAATAACAACTTTTATCAAAACTGTTTTTCAGAAAATATACACAAGAAGCTGACATATGCCGTGATTGTGACATATTTTGTGGGTATGTTTTTTTTTTGTTTTTTGTTTTTTTATATTTTTCAAACAGTTAAAGATGACATATATTCAAAGTGTTGAATGTTTACTTCATTTTTTTCCAAATACTAATATTTAGTACCTAAAAATAAAGAAACTTCTTCAATCTCCTTTTTCATCGTTTTGCCAGGAACAATAAATTTCCATTGTTTTTCAAAGCAACATTTATTCGCAAATTATCTATCCATTGAAAAAATATTTTATGGAATGAATGCTAGTTCATTTAACTATGCCGTATTTCAAAATTTATATATTTGTTTCATCAGATACAGTACTTTTAATGATAATTTGAGAATAAATAAATATATTAAAGGTGAGTGCACAACATAATAGATATCTGATCTACCTCATTGAGATTTTCTTTAGTATCATATAGAAAAAAAATATTCTTTTTCAGATTTTCACTGTCTACTATGGCCTGTAACTATTCCAATGACTACAGACATTTTCGGAGGGTTTTTATTAAATATAACGATGACCGGTATTGTGAATATGCCAAAGAAACAACAATCCCGACGGGATGAAATTTCAGCAAGGGTCTACCGATTAATCTTCAATAAACGACGAGAAAACCCTCATACCACAAAGCAGCCTGTAGCTGGCCTAAAACACCCTTATAAACAGGTTCAGCGAAATAGTTCAGCCCCTATCTTCAACATACACAATTTCTCAATCTTGTTATTGTTTGAATGAATTAAAGTGCTTGATTTTTATTGATATTCCCGAAGATGGTAACTCAGCATGAACTAAAACAAGTCAATTCGAGATTTAAACATGGAATAAATTGTTCATGACATATCTCAATCATTTTCAGAGTTATTAAATCCTTCTTCTTATGATATGTTATGTTATGTAACAGACTAATATAGTTCAAAACAGACTTAAAACGTAAATCTACTTAAAATAAATACCTGGTATGTCAACACAAGCGCCTTCAACATTCGAAACTGTATTCAAGAGAAGTACAGCAGAAATGACTAAACACAATACCATTTTGCTGAGTGACCTCATTTAAAAAATAGTAATCCACCTCCGAATGATCAATTCTAAACGAGAACTGGCTATGCTGGGGAATTTATCTTCGATTTATACGGGATGAATTTTTCCCATATCCTATTTCATGCAATTATCTTAATAATATTCAGTGATTTGTTTAATTTCTTGAGGCCCCCTTTCGAGGTTTTTCGTTTTAAATCTCAAACTCACGCAGTTTAATGATAATGTTCCTTCTAAAACAAATATATCATAAGACAACATTTAAAAAAAAAAACTATTATGGCCTAAATATGATGCTTGCTAAATAAACACATAGATGGTCTCTCGATATCACCTTTTAGTGCCTGGTTTTTATAATAATCTTATAGTCAGTGTATTCTTATTCAAGTGTCTAGTTATGTAATCATTTGAACATTTAGTTGTTCATGCTCATGTTTTCTTATTTTACCCGTCATATTCTGAAAAGTTAATAAGAGATAAACACATCTAAATGCTCTAAAAGTGGAAATGGGATGATGGTTCTATTAACATGATTATGTTAAAATGACACATAAACAATTGTTATTTGTTATACACATAACGAATTTACAATTATTCCATGGCCATTTTTAAAAAAGATAATATTAATAAGGCATGTAAGTAAATAGAAAAAAGATCAATGTAGATAGTTATGACTGTACATGATTAGGATGGCGCACTGCATAACCTTGATTTAATCCACTATTTTGTTTGAAATGCATGTATCATGTAAAGACAACTTCTGTACAAGTTACTCCGATAATATAGTAATTATTTTGTCAGCTTTATTTTGGACTTGACTTACTTATGGATTGGATTAGTATTCGAGAGTTTTGGTGTTATCCTTTTTTAGTAATTTGTCATACTTAAGATTAAAAATTAATAGAGTAATATACTTTAGTATAACTCATGGAATGACTTTTTTATTTTTTTTGCGTATGAGGAAAATCCTATGCGGAACGCGAGTTTCACCAAATAAGCAGAAAAATATAAATTAGATTCTTACTAGATAGTAAAAATCATGCTTTACAACTTCCCACACTGTTCCGACTTGCCCATTAATCATGTGCATCATCACAACTTGAAACCAAAAGAATCTTGTAAAATCAGTTAATTCATGTCATGTAACGTGCCCATTACATCTTGCAATACCACAAGTAATTTAAAAATAACTGGCAAAACATGTTTTGCCAAATCGTTAGACCTTCTAGACTGTTTTTCAGGAAACGTGTATAAAGGAATAGAGTGTATACTCTGCATAATTTTATACGATTGTGAAACCAAATAAACGTTCAGCAGCAAATTAAAAAAAAACATCGAAAATACTTAAAATTCACAATACAGGATCCTGCACGGCCAATTTTACTATACATCAGACAAATATACAAACGTTTTGTTAACTGTTCTGGTTAGAAATAGAAAGTTATTGATAATACCACAGGTGTAAAAATCTGTCTAGTCCTCAACTCAGCGAAGATGATAATATAGCTTTTTTTAACCGATTAAAAAATAATCAACTTCAAAGTCGAAAACCACCAGAGTGAATGCTGCAAGTTGTTGACGACCTCCTTTTTAAACCCATATATAAACTTGAAAACATCGATGATAACGAACCATTTATAACAAGCATCATGAACGATGAGATTATCCTTCGAAAGACGAAAGAGTAATCAAGGCAACCAAGGTTATAGCGGTAATCAAAAGAATGTAATCCAGGGACAAAGACCAGACATTGAAAACAGACATACACAACAAAGAACATAAAGTAACTAAAATCATATATACAAAGTAACAAAAGAAAATGAGCAACTCGGACTCCACTAAAAACTGTGAGCATGGACCAGGTGCACCGGTAGGGTAAAACTATTGAATACAATAATTAAACATATTAAACAATGAACATCGGTAGACAGTCATGGCGTTCCATACTTGCAATATATGTGAACAGTTCTCAAATGTTCAGTCCACTGATGCCGGACTGATAATGACCTGTACGTTTTTTGTTTTTGTTTAGATTAAATCTGTGACACAAACAATGCGTCTCTTAGACTTATTCGCTTACAGGTTGCTAAACAAGTATCTCCAGAAAGACTTTCGACAGACTTGCTTTCTATACTTTCTGTTTAAATGACATTTTTGATAAGCCGATCAAATTTCATGATTTTGAAAGCATTATTCAAATGGAAACACCAAAGAATTCATCTCAACAGAAAGTAGAATGTAGATGAATGAAATAGTTGACAGCTGTACTTTTTATTTGACTGATAAAATACATTTTTGAAAACAATAAAAAAGTCAATTTAGATACCAGTCGTAAAGTTACAAAGTCAATCAAAGAAAAAACACCAAAATACAAACCGGAGGTAGACTTAGGGAAGCATGAAGAAGACATATGGATTCTGAAATATAAATTAGAGGCTCTTAAAGGCCTGCATAGAACACCTGGCTTGTTAAGCAAAACTTAACCTCTGAGGGAGGAGAAAGTTTTTGAAAGTAATAATATAAAGAAATTGCAAAATGACGCCGTCAAGAGGAGAAACTGCAATATGGCTTAACAGATTTACGCAAAAATTTACCTTACATAGATCTCGTCATGTTGAAGCCTGAAGAAGACATGGATTCTGAAATACAAACTAAAGGCTCTGAAGAGTCTGAATCGATTACCTGACTTAAAAAGCAAATTGTAATTTTAGTAGAACATTTCTTAAATACCATTATAATTAATTTACTAAAGTATCTTACCATACGATCAAATGAAACTTAGATCTTTTGGAGACAATCAGTTCAAGACTATTATAATAGCATTAAAACCTATGATTTTTCAACACTCTATACTTCTTTTCCCCCATACTCAGGTAAAATCCCGACTTAAAAAATATTATACATCGTTGTTTTTCAAAAAAAAGATGGTACACCTAGATACAAATATATATAGTTCTTGGTAGACATTCCTCATAGTTTGTAAGAAATAATTCCAAATCATCTTCCAAGTGTACAGAACAGGACGTTTACAAATTGCTTGAATTTTAAATCGATCACATATTTGTCCAGTGTGGTGGACGTGTTTGTCAACAAACGGTCGGCATTCCAATGGGCACTAATTGTGCTCCTTTACATGTCGACCTATTCCTTCACTATCATGAGGCTAACTTTATAGCTGATCTGATCCGAAAGAGAGAATATCGTTTGGATAGATCCTTCGATCTCAGTTTCGGCTATATAGATGACGTTTTACCTTTAAACAATCCTAATTTCATACAGGATCTAATTTCGGGGATTTGATACATCGCATCTACCCACAAATGACTTGAGATAAAGGATACTACAGATACTGTGAAGTCGGCCTTATATGTTCACCTACACTTTGAAATCGATGGTAAGGAATACTATTGACCAGACTTTTCGACAAATGTGATGACTTTTCATTAAAAATTGTGAACTTTCCTTTTATCTGTTGCAACATCCCTTTCACACCTGTCTATGGAGTGTTCATATCACAACTCATACGTTATGCCAGAGCTTGCCGCGACTACGCAGACATTTTGTATCGCGCTAGATTGTAACAAATAGGCTCCTGGAGCAGGATTATGTTGCTACAAGATTGAAGTCATCGCTACATAAGTTTTATGGCCGTCTTCATAAACTCGTGGATCGTTATGTTGTATCCATCTGCGCCATGAAAACTGATTTGTTTAAAATGTCATAGTTTTCCTTTCCTCTTTCGTCTACCACAGACTTGACTTGAGCAACTCGGCGAATATTTCAAGAAAAGCAGAGGACGCTTACCCTACCGGTGCACCTGGTCCATGCTCCCATTTTTTAGTGGAGTTGCTCATTTGCTTTTGTTACCTTGTATGTATGATTTTAGTTACTTTATGTTCTTTGTTGTGTATGTCTGTTTTCCATGTCTGGTCTTTTTATTATATTATTATTATTTTATATGGTTGTGAAACAAAACAACGTTGCACAGCCGTATTGCAAAACATAGTTATGGTACACAGGATCGTATACAGCCATTTTAACTCTTCCAAATATTACCGGTGCTTGTCGATGTAAGTACACTACGTGTCATCGGAAAAAATATACAAACGTTTTGTAAATTGATCTGTACAGAAATCGAACTTTATTTAACGTTATTTGAATGCTACGTACTGTCGTGCAATACCAATGTTGACACCAATGTTAAAGACTAACTACCTCAGAGTTGAAAACTACATAAGCAACGTTATTTTAAAATAATAATACATATTTGACGTTCATTTATATTCTGAAACAGAAGATGAAATACGTTTCAACATTTTTGTGTTTTATATTTTCAACAAACAACAAATCTAAATACGCAGCACATTTCAAAACAAACAAAAACAAAAATTCTTGTTTTGTTATCATGTTCAAAGACGATTTCCATATATATTTCACTGCTTAGAAAAGGGTTGAGACAGAACATGCTTGCAGAAAATTATGATTGTAAATACTGAGTTACAGAACGGTCATTTCGTGATCGTGGATTTCTGACAGTTATATAATTTCCACAAGGATGCCATTCGATTTAATATTGCATTCCATTTGTTTACCCAATGACTGTTTGAAAGTTTACACGTATATGAAATTATTGATGACCACACTAATACGTCATGCTCAGCTATAAAGTCTAAATTAATTAAATTGTACACTCTGCATTATCGTAAAAACAACAAATAAACAGTACCAAGGGTCATATTTCAAATCAATCAAATCTACTTTAATTGAAGATAAAAGAGAAAATTATAAGAATTAAAAAAATCTTCAAAAAAAGATCTTGAACTTTGTTTGAAAGCCATGCAAAAAAATTAAAAATCAAAATGATTAAGTAAAATGTCCTCACTCAAATTATATTTCCCAAGAATGGAACGATCCTAAGAATTTAAGTATGGCTTCTCTTCTTTATTAGGCGTACCTTTTTTTTCTTACGTTGATGTGGTGCTTTAATCTTCCTTTTTCTAAATTATTCATTAAAATTGTCATCCAGTAGTAATATCAGTGCCAAATTTAGTGACTATAAATAAGCTCATGAATTAGTTTTTAAAGATAAAGTAATGTAATTATTTTACGTTGAGTACACTGCATTCATTTTTTTTTCAATAAATGTTAATGGGAGGAAACACTCGAAGATGGAAAAATTGCATAAAGGCAATAACCACGAAAAACATCAAATTCACCAACTTGAATAACCACTCCTACAATTTACTGGACCATGCCATTTTTTTAAAATTTATAATGTATTGAATAAAGACATACAGTACAACCTTTCAATATTTCAATATGAATTATATTATCAAATATATCATTTGATCATTCCGCAGTTTTAAAAATGCGATCAAAGCTTGAAACAAAATCAAAAACAAAAACGTCTTGATTTTTTTTAGTTTTGTTTTGTGTTTTGTTTTTGTTTTTTTTTTCTGATTTTGTTTTCTTTTGTTTTCTTTTTGTATAAAAAGTAAAATACATGTAGTTGAATGATTACACATTGCTATGTAATCTACACATTGCAATGTAATTTACACATTGCTATGTAATCTACATATTGCTATGTAATGTAGTCGGTTTTATTTTACAACAACAAAAGTACAAACATCATATTTTAAAACAAATCTAAAGTTTTTAAAATTCAGATTCAATGACTGAAATTAAGGTATTCTTGATCTTAACTGTATTACGCAAGGCCATCGGACATTGATTTCCATAGTATAATTGTCATTTGCTATCAAATATCTGTATAGTGTATGAAAAAAAATTCTGAGGAATTTATTAAACACAGGCTTTATATTGTGAATAAAAATAAATAGATAAGTAATGTCAAATTTTTTTGGTTTAGCGCATCATGATTTGCCAAATATACAGCATGTGTAAATATTTGGATGATTTGCAAGATATTAAACTGTCCTACATGGATAGCATGGTCTAAACGAAACGAGATGTATTTAATAATACTTTTATAAAAAAAACCCTGCCGACTGACTGCTATCCTTTTATCTGTAGTTTGATTAAAAACTTTTAAATTGTTTTCAAACACAACTAATACGTTGTGCTTGAGCTTGCCTAAGCCATACGGATGTGCTTGTACCGTGCTAGATTTCTTACAACAGGGTTATGATGCTAAAGGATTAAATCTATAGCTACAAAAAAATTTGGTCGTCATCATAAACTCGTGGATCGTTATAGTGTATACATCAGTACCATAAGAACAGATTTGTTGACTGTGCTATAATTTCGTTTGCAGTGTCATATACAGTTCTACTTTTTATTCTTTCGCGAATGTAGCATTTTGTGAGCAATGTGGGTGTTTCCAGAAAATTTAGTGGAAGCAAACAGTGGGCAAAAACTTGTTCATACTCAAAGTGTTAAGTATAGTCTGTGTTAGTAATTTACTTCTGCCTCTACATGTACGTGTGCGTTATGTTGTTTATTTGTTTTTTCTTTTCTGTGTGTATCATGTTTCTTTGTACTGTCATCACTCCTGGGTATCTTCTTTTATTAGCGTTTAAAGCCCGTTTTTTATTAGTCCTTAGCTGTTTCGTTTGGATTCCTGAGATATTCAGTTGCATAACATACTTTTCGGTGGACGTGTGTAAGATGATACCGGTAGAAGTTAAAGTGAAAATTAGATAAGCGGAGAGTTAACAGTGGTGCAGTTAAAACAAAGGAAATTCTTCCTTGAGATGTGTATGTACTATTTAACAGAGGCTACCAAACGCTCAATGCAAGTTTGATTTATTTATCGTGATTTACATGTTATTGCTTTTAAAGATAGAGTCTTTGTCGAAATGTGACCAATATTCAATAAAAATTAAAATGTAAGAAATTCAATTATTATTTATTCTATTGATCTAAGTTTTTTTTTAAGATTTCAAAGAAGAAGAGACGAAAAAGGATCTAATTAGCCCCGAAAATACGACTCAAAATGAATCATAAAGTGTTGACTGACCTAATTGTACATAAATCAATCACAAATGAGATAGAATATAGACTTCTGATAATTCCTATATTGAGAGAACAGAAAATTTGCTTAAGGTCTAAATTCATGGTCAAATGGCAACCCAAAACCCCCCGCCCCACCCCCACCCTACCAATATAATACCAAAACACACTTAACCTAGATCAATGCATTGTAAGTGTATTTCTTGTGTGTATTCTGATCAAAAGTAGTCAAAATAAAGCTAAGAATGAGTATTTTAAAATCATGTTTGTAAATGAATATTTCTTACACGTGTGGATGATTTATCTTCATGCTGTCAGTTATCGGATACGGTAAAAATGTTGATTTTCAGTATTTTTTATTCAGATAAATTTAATTTTGTGAAAAAAAAATTCTATTGTCATCGTACCATTGAATAATGATTTTGAAAGCCTTTTTTCCATGCTTTGCAGTGGCATGCAACTGTAATGTGTCATTTGTTCTGGGAATTCACAGTGAAGCATTGCAATTACTTGTTTAACATGTAAATTAATGGAAACATTAGAAGTGGTTAGTGAGACCTTCTTCGACTTCATATGTAGTACATAGTTCATCATATATGAAAATATTAAGTTTTTTTTTTTGGTGTGGACATAGTTTTCTGGATGTTAATATGTTAAAAAAAAACTCAATTTGCAATTTTCAGCAGTTTTTGTTAAATGACATAAAATTGTTGCACCATTCTGATGTGATTACAATGAAAATGTCACAAAATATTATTTTTCCTTCTATTTATATATTTTACTATGATACGAACATCTTTTATGTTATTACATCGATATTGATATTTTAGGTAATATTCATACCTTAATGGCCTACACCTTTGGATGCAAAATTTTTCACTTTGTTTTATCACTTCTTCAAGTGATTTGAGCAGCTAGAAAATGTTCTTTTCTTTATTTTTCATTTCAACATATTACAAAAGATGTCACAAAACAATACTAAAGTACTTTATCTTCAACAAGAATAAATATGCAAGTCTATCGAACCAACCAAAATCTAAACAACACAGCTTGACAGATGGACATTTTGACAATTGCTTAGCTCAGTCAATTCAGATGTCATTCGTACAAATGCAAAGTTTATCGTATAGAAACAACTAGTGGTTGACTTTGGGAGAAATAGAAAAGAAATATGGATGCAGAAATAAAATAAAACATCAGCATACTTGTATGAAAATTTAAAAAATAATAGCTTTGGAAATAATTAAATGTAGGAATCAGCCATATGTAAGATCAGACTCCAATATAATAGGTAGGTAGGTTCTTTATCTTCAGTATATGCTTTAAAGATACGTTTCAAATGCAACAAGTCTTATCAGGAATTACTATTTAAACAGAGAAGTACATCACTTCCTTCTTGTCTGCAGCTTATTATTATGACAATGATAACATTTTATACATCAGTGGCAAGTTATTTATTGTTCTACATAGAAACAAAATACATGTCTAAATATTATAGTCCGTTTCCCTTCCTTTTTATGCCAAGCTCTTTAGGTTGGCATAGCTCCATACTCATATGGACATGGCTTTCCTTCACCACCTTTTAGAACAGGTATTTGAATACGTTTTGTTGCTTGGACAACTTCACATCTCTCATCAATGTGTCGAATCAACTGGCCAGTTCTGAAAAAAATTAAATACATTTTTAAAGCTGCTTTGTCCTTTATTATATTTTATCTTATTTTATTTATTCATATGCAGTGGTCTCATGCTACACCACTGGTATATTCACTCGATTCACCTGAATAATCGCAAATTTGACAGTTCTAACATCGTTGGGAATTTTTCAAACCCTTCTATAAGTTTACGTTATCTCCCTGTATCAATTTGATCCGATGGAGCAGTGTAGCGAATAGAGTCGTCACATTCTGAGACGTTTTATATATATAAATATTGTCGACTTTCCTTTCATCTGTGGCAACATCCCTTCGGCTCCTGCGTATGGAGTGTTCATATCACAACTCATACGTTATGCCAGAGCTTACCGAAAATACGCAGACATTTTGTATCGCGCTAGAAGTCTAACAAATAGGCTTCTGGAACAGGGTTATGTTGCTACAAGATTGCAGTCATCACTACAGAAGTTTTATGGTCGTCATCATGAACTCGTGGATCGTTATGGTGTATCCATCAACACCATGAAAACTGATTTATTCAACGGGTCATTGTTTTGCTTTCTCGTTTGTATACCCAGGACTTGACTATTTATGAGCAACTCGGCGGTTGTTTCTAGAAAAGCAGAGGACGCTTACCCTACTGCTGCACCTGGTCCATGCTCCTAGTTTTAAGTGGAGTCCGAGTTGCTCATTTACTTCTGTTACTTTGTATGTATGATTTTAGTTACTTTATGTTCTTTGTTGTGTATGTCTGTTTTCCATTCATGGTCTTTGTCCCTGGATTACATTCTTTTGATTACCGCTATAACCTTGGTTCCCTTGATTACACTTTAATAAGTACCATGTATAAAATCGCAAAGGCCTTCCACGTTCATAACTGTTACAAACAAAAGTAGAGCAGAAGAAAAAAAACATTATAAGTGCCATATTTTGTGAAGTGTCCTCCTTACAAAAGAGAGAGCAGGAATGCAGGATCAATTTTACGCAGAAGCTGACTGCGTTGGTGATCTGACTTTCATTTTATAAGAACGGCGATGTACCCATTTTTCGCTTTTTGCAATTATTTCAATAAATGTTTGTGGTTTGTTAAATGCCCAGAGGCCCCATTCGGAAGTTATTCGTTTTAAATATCAAATTCACGAAGTTAGCTGTTCAGTTCTTTTAATAGAACAAAATCGTAAGATATCATAAAAAAATGTAATTATTATTTTACCTCAATATGACTTTGGCTATACGAACACAGAGGTAGTATTTCGGTTTAATGTAGATTTACCTTTCTGCGCCTGGATAATTAATAATTATGGAGCCATTTTTTACTTACTCGAGTGTCCAGTTACGTAATCATTTGAACATTAAATGTATCGTGTTGGTATTCTCTTATATCACTCGTCATTATCTGCATTATTAATAAGACAAAAAATATGTAAATGCTACAAATTGCCAAAAATATACCTTTTATGATGAATCCATTAATTCAAGCATTTTCAATTGCAGAGAAACAATTTTACTGCAGTTACACAGATGCAGAATAAATAATTTTGAAATTAGCCACTAATTGGCGGTCATATTCAGGATAAATCTAGTAAGTTAGAATGAAATAATTTCTTCTATTCCAACACGATTTGTCGTATGTTGCACTACCACTTAAAGACTGCAATACAAGGGATGATAGTACCAAGTACTGAAGTTAGTTGTGCCATGCCGCAAAAATAATGAGACATCAATTATTTTTGTCCTTAATGATGTAACTACATAAATAAAGATTGCAAAATAGATTTATTCTCGTAACTACATTAGAAATGCCAAGAATCAAAACTGTTGTAATCGGATTGTGTCTTTTAGTGTTAATACCTCATGTTGTATAATGAAACTGTCCTTAGACCAAGATAAATAATTTGTTGTTTATTCTTAACCTTTGTTTGGTATTCATAATTTTTGTCATTTGTATAATTTCTTTTCTTTCAGATTTTAGGATCATCTGCTTCATCAAAATGCATCGTAAATTCTGTTGTTATTTCTTTTTCCACCGAATTAAACAAAATTAGGTCTATAAATCAAAAATTAATTTCTATATGTGACTGTATTTATTTGACACAAAAAGAACCAGTAGTAGTTTAATTATCAAAATAAAACGTGATTGTTTAAATGAGATTTTCATTTCTAAAATAATGTTTAAATAATTGTTTGGTGCATGACGAAAGTTTTATAGGCTTCTGTGCCCATACTCAGACAACCTTAGTTGTTAAATTCGCATGAAAAGAAAACAAGTTTTATTCATATGATACTGAGTTATAGCTCTTTGTATAGATAATTAAGTAGCACTCCAGCTAAGGATCATGCAAAATGTGATTCATGGGTAAAAGGCCTACATATTTTTATTTTTGATATTTTGTTTGAAATGTCATAGTAAACACAAATTAACATGTGGTTTGTCATATAAACTGTGCTCCTAGGAGATAAAAATTGTATAAAATGCACTGTGGATTTCAAAATTTAGGGAGATAACTCTGTAAATGACGCTGAAATACAATAAAATTTACTGGATTTTCAATGTTGATTATCTCCTAAGAGCAGGCAGATTGGAATGTATAATTACATATTTCATGATATAGACCCATAAAACGACTTAATTACAAAAATAAAAATATGTAGCCTCTTTTTGGTGTATCAGATTTTTCAGATTTTGCATGAGTCTTACAAAGACAGCTACTTAAAAGGAAAGGGAAAAAAGTAACCAAAGTAACCAATTGTTCAGCCGAAATGAAAAGAATATAATCCAGCGACAACACCCGATATGGAAACCAGTCACACACAACAAAGAACATAATATAACCAAAGTAAAACATGCAAAGTAACAAAAGTAAATGAATAACTAGATGCCAACTATTACGTCCTCTGTTTCTACAAGTTTCGATCATGATTCTTACTACAGTAAGACCAAAAAAGGTCAATTCTGATACATTTTTTAAGTCAATAAATTAGAGTCACATCGATTTTAACTTTAAGATGGCTTCCTCAAGTTTTTTTAATGACACAAATTCATCTTTGCTAGTCAACTTATAAACACATGAGCAAAGTTTCAGAAATAAATGAATATGAGAACGGTGAAGCCTTAAACGCCCCCGAAGAAACATATGAATTCAAACACCTAAGTTCTTCATAATTTTTGTCAGCCCTATTATAAATCCCAAAATGATAAAATTTGTTATGATATGCGGTTATAATGTCCTTATGCATTCTCCTGTTGTTATGGTCTAAAACATATGGGGGCTGAAATGCCTGGCTGGGTTTGGAATTGTGATTTGTCATGGTCCTAGCTATCTTAGGGTCGAATTGACCTGTATTAATTAGATGATTACATCATTTTCGTGAGCATTTTGGTGCCATGTTTTGACCCTCCATATTTAGGAAAAAGCTAAGATTTAATTCGTATTTAATTATCAAAGCTAGCTATTGTTTCCTAGACTGGGGTGGTTCTCAATCGCATTTACCAATTATACGAAAATGAACTTGTCATTATTATGTTTTATGCTCACCTCACGATTTTACATGCAAAAACGCATATATATGCTTTTTTCTGTCCATAAGTATGAAGGGCCTAGTTAATAATACAGCCATTTACGATCCTGTTGGGAGCGTATTTAAAATAATCTTATTCTTTAGTTGTTGATTTTTTTCTCCCCTAAAAACATGCTAATATAATTTTGAGTTAAAAATATGAATACATCGGGGCAATTTAAGAGCTGTCACAACATACAATTCTTAAATATTTTACATACGATCGCAACTGTCATTAATGTCTTACGAGAAAAGAATCCTTGGAGGTAATTTATTCCCTGGACATATGAGACAATCGCGTCAACAAACAAAATATTTTGCCAAAGGTTATTTTGATACAAAATGTTTTTATTTTTTTTTTTTTGAAGATTTAATTGACAGTCTTTGTCAGAATCATACAACTTAAGTCATATGTGGTACGACTAAAGAAAAATGCTACCCATTTTTATTTATGTTGATAAGATGTTCTGGGGGTCTATATAATGAAATTGTATTATCATTTTTGCAATTTGTATGCTCATAGCAGTAAATCAACATTGAAAATCCAATGGTTTCTATTGTAATTTAGTGACATTTTCAGAGTTATCTCCCTTTATTTCGTTTTCTACAGTACATTCTATATAAGCTTTATTTTCTAAGAGCACATATTATATGAAAAGCCACATGATAATTTTTATTAACTGTAACATTCATTTTTAACAAAATATCAAAAATAAAAATATCTAGGTCTTTCAACCATGAATCACATTTTGGACGATTCTTAAGAGGAGAGTTACTTAAGTTATCGAAGGATGTAGCAATTACACCCTGCACTTTTTTTTAATAAAATCAATTGTTTTCTCCAATTGGCAGAATGTAAGAGTAATCAAAGGAACCAAGGTTATAGTGGTAATCAAAAGAATGCAATCCAGGGACAAAGACCAGACATGGAAAACAGACATACACAACAAAGAACATAAAGTAACTAAAATCATACATACAAAGTAACAAAAGTAAATGAGCAACTCGGACTCCACTAAAAACTGGGAGCATGGACGAGGTGCATTGGTAGGGTAAGCGTTCTAAGATAAACTGTTACTACTGGATCAGCTTCAAGCAAATTGATAGAATCTTTAATTGAGTTAATTTCGCTGACTAAATAGTTTCATGTGATCTACCCATGATGACATCCTTTTGCCATGCTAATAGTTCTTCATCCCATCTGTCTGGTCTGCAATGGTTAATGTAGCCTTATAACTCAAACAGTCGTTGGTGGAATTGAGTCTCGAAAATGCTAACTTCTTCAGCCCTCCTTTCCATACTATCAGACTGTTAATGTGTTGGAACATGTTTAACTTTGTTGTACAGAAAGAAGCTTAGAACCAGCTGATGTTAATCCTGGCAAGATAGCATCAACTTTTTGTATATGTATCTCTTTTGGGATGGGTTTGAAGAACATGTCAATAGAAACATGTAAATTTTGGTGCTTGCTTTCCTTTCATCAAGAATTGCTTGATAAGAGAAACGTTCAAGATTTTCAAAACTTGTTTTCCTTAGAACAGAATTCGTCGATCTCAGTGATAGTACCCGTATTTCATCCTGAATATCATTTAAAAGTTTCCTTTGTACCAACTTTTTAATTCAAGGTAAATTCCAAATATGTTTCACTAATAATTGATTGTCACTGAACACAAGAGATTCTACTAAAGGTGTATTTTTTAGCTGAACAGAGTATACTTTTTCAGATACATTTCCTGTAGGTGAAACTTATATAAAGTAAATACAGAAAAATGTAGTTAAAATGTAAAACAAAATAATGAATATTATGGAAAAAAAGTTGAGAGAAAAAAGAATAAGGAATCTTATCATTGAATTTTACGTGGTTGAAATTAATTGTAAGTTTCTCTTCGCCTATCAGTTAGCAATACAGTATAGCTTTACAAATTGTTTTCTAAACATTTAAGTACTTCTCTGTCTAAGAATCATGCAAATGTGTATAAGGTGTGGCATATGAAGAAGGAATATACATTTTATTGAATAATCCTTGTAAATAGTACTTATACCTTATAACCTCAAGAAATTACTCTCAAAGTGTTTGAAAAGTTTGCCTAGTTAAGATATTGATAGGTCAAATTTAGTTGAAATGCACTGTGGAAAAATGGCGGGAAAATTTTCCCGAACTTTTCCTTATATAAGTAGTCAAAGAATATCTGCATCACCGATGCTTCTGGATAAATTTAGATAGCTGTTTAGTTGTTTTCTAGATGTGTTGAATTTATTTGAGGCACAAAAGACCAAATTGAGAAATATGATGTGCCACCCATTGCCTAATTCTTACACAGAATGGTACTTAATTCATATCAATATGAAAAATCAAACACTAAAATTACTATGTAGTGAATATATAGTGAAACATATCTAAACAGACAGTACAACATATTTCATACTAAATACATGTAAGCCCAAATGAATTTCACAGTATTATTTTTGTTCTGAATTAACTACTAACATACAAAATAAGTATACGTACTTCACACTAAAAGTTTGTATGAGAGATTTATAAACTAAACAGAAATCTTATTAAAAGGTATTGGTCTTAAGAAAAGATATTAGTTTTTGTAATAAGACTACATATATCGTTTGAAAAGTTCTCTAAATATATAAATTACCTTTAATGATGACTGGTACACTTCTTCCAGGTCCTCAATACCGCTTTCATAATTGTTTTCAGACCTATCAGGAAAAATGCTTTCCTGCTGGTAGAAGGACTGTTATCATAAAAATGTATTTTAAATGACACTGATTCACATCCATGTGTTTCTTTTAACTTGGATAAGGTGCTCAGATAGCTTTTTTTGTGAGAGCTTAACTTTTTGGCAATCTTTTGCAAATCCCTTATGTCAGTATGTGTGTCCTCAGTCACAATTATATCCAACTATTTTCAATTAAATGACAAAGGTCAATTTTGAAAGATCCATGAAACAGTTTCCTTCTATAGTCACATTTTCAATTTAATAAATCTGCAAAAATTTTCTTGGTGTAGATTCTGCCAAAAGCAATCAAACGCTGTTTATAACTATAACGACCACAGACTATTACATGAAAACATACATGTGGGAATTGCTTGAGTTAACAATTTGTTTAAGGTACTATTGTATCATATTACATTAAACTCTAGTCAGCCAGATTTATTATCAGCATGAACTGTCCATCTCAATTATTATCACCACAGTATCAAAATCAGACTTTATAAGACCCTCTTTTAAGTAATAATTAGTAGATTTGCTATCAGAGGGATACATACAATCAAAAACTTTTTCATATATTCTTCAATATAAAGAGAGGGACTTGTAGCAAGTCCAGAGTAAAAGGTACATCTGTGAACGTTGTTTGTCTACCTGCTACGTTTCATGGTCCTAACACAAGGATTACTGGCGATTACGTTTTACATTACAATCAATATTTTTTCTCTGAACATATTTGGCTACTGCTTTTACCAATTTTCCCCAGTGGCTACTGTTGGCAACCGATATATATTGCAATATACGAGAACCAGAGAACAGTATTAGAATCTGGATTTTTCATGCAATATATATTATGGGTAACGCATAATTTATGAACCAGCTCAGAGATATTGCTGTTGTTTCCATCTTTCCTCTTTTGCCTTGATTATGTCATTTGTTGTATGGACTTCCCTTGTTTAACTGCTCCTTTCGGATATTGCTTGGAAGCTTTTGTCAATTTCTTTCGGAACTTGTAGTCGCTGCAATGACCATTTGTTTGCATGTTGAAAGGTTATTTTGTCTTCAGAACATTCTGCATACCATATCGGATCTGAAGTGTATGTTGTTTCTTGTTTAGCAATTCACGTTACAATAGATTTTATACTCCTTTCCTCTACAGTAATTCGTTAACGTTTGGGGTTGCAATATGTGTGAATAGATCTCATATCTTCTGTCCATTAATGTCTGACTCACATTGACCTATGGGTTTTTGATGCTGTTCAGATGACATCTCTGAATCACAAGACTCCATGGCTTACGGGATGCCAAACAAACAACTGTCTCACGAAAGACTTTAGACAGATAAGAATGAGTTTAAGTGTTTCATAATTGAAATGAATTTGCTGGGAAAAGTTCCTTCTTCACATTTTACTTTCTGTTCAGATGACATTTATGATCAGCCTATCATGCTTCATGAAAAACCCAAGGATTTTGAAAAGATCACCTGAACAGAAAGTACAAACGAGTGTTACATTTTTCATGCAGTTACTAAATTGAACAATAAAATAGCATTTTAAAACAATGAAGCAAGACAATTTATATGCCATTCGTAAAGTTACAAAGATCATTGCAGGAAAAACACTAAAAGCAGAGGTAGACCTAGGAAAACATGAAGAAGACTTATGAAAGCTGAAATATAAATTAGAGGCTCTTAAAGGCCTGCATAAAACACCTGGCTTGTTAAGCAAAACTTAACCTCCGAAGGAGGAGAAAGTTTTTGAAAGTAATAATATAAAGACATTTTCAGAAGACGCCGTGAAGAGCTGAAACTTCAATTTGGCTTAAAAGATTTACGAAAAAATTTACCTTAGATCGATCTCGTCATATTGAACACTTTTACCCAATGTCGGAATTTTTATAAACCTAACGTTTTTAGAGATATATACAAAACACTTCTGTCTGACCCATTTATTCTATTTTAGTAACGGTGGCCATGTTTTTCGACAGAACAAAAACTATATAATAAGTTCTATACAAAACACCCTAGTAAATATTCATACGAAGCCTAGTTCTAATTGATCCAGTAGTTTCATAGGGGAAGAGTTTTGAACAATGATTAACGACGACGGACGACGAGGAGAGTTGCCACGTGATGGCAATAACTCACCTAGCCTTTTGGGCCAGATCATAAAAATTTAGCAAAACCTGGAAAAATTGAAAAGATCTCTATGGACGAAATTGAACATAGGAACTGGTTTCAGGCATACGTGCATTTGGACATGAATATAATTTATTTGCAGATGGAAGGGTTAATCTGTATCATCGATGAATAATAAATTAAATTCGTATCAAATGTAATTAGTTTTATTAGGAAATGTTCAAGCTCTTTAGTTTGGCTCAGCTCCATACCAATAGGGACATGGCTTTTCTCTACTACCCTTTTGAACTGCTGTTTGATAACATCTTGTCAGCTGAACAATTTCACATTTCGGATGAACGTGTCGAATCACTTGCCCAGTTCTGAAAACATTGTGTTTTAGAGCTTATTTTTTTTCAAAACATATGCACAATAACAAGAACTACTTGTATCACGGTGATATAATTTCAGTTTTCAATAAGATAACATGTCTTTAATTTTTTTTCCTTTACTCTTATAAAAACAAAACGAAATCATTTTTTTTTATTTTGTTTTCTGGGGTATACCTATTGTTTAGACAATAAGCATCTAGAAAATCCAGAAAAGTATGTCCACACCAAAGAAAGATATTTTTAGAAATGATTAACGATGAAATAGTGAATGTATTCACTAAATATGAAGTCGTTTTTGGGTGTGAACATCTTTTCCTTACCAAAGATATGACCATGACGTGACTGAAAAGTACAAAATTTGACAGAATATCTGAGAATTGGTAAACTTCAACAAGCAATTCTTCTGTCCTTTCTATGCAGAAGTCTTTTGTTTTCTTATTTGTGATGGATTCAAATCTGCAAACCCACAATTAAATCATGATTATAATTAATTTTCAGTTTTATTTTAGACCAAAAAGACCCTTTATCGACCCATCTCCTTCTCTCCACCAATACACCTTGGTTATAAGAGCAACAATATTTGTTCATTATGTTATTATAAAAAAATTTGATTCTATATTTTATCGTTTGAAATTAAACTTTGCTGTTTTTTTTTTTTTGTCTTTTTTATATGCTTCAGTTAATGCCGTCAATTTTCATTATTCCAGATAATGCTGTTGGCATTACCCTTTTAAGTGTATAACATCACATATATTTGAAAGTATTTACAAACATTTAACAAGGATGTTATTAAATTTTGTGATAATTGGCACCCAAATCAGTTTTGTATGAAACAAAAGGGACATCAGCCTTTCAAGCAACCAAAGGATTATCATAAAAACAGTGTAAATTTCTTCTGTATTTTTGTGTTAATTGTGTTAAGCAATTAATCTATAAAGATATGTGCATCTTACAATACGACCAAATGAAAAAAAATCAAAATAATGTTTTTTACATTTGCTGACTCATAATTCAGCTTAATAAATGTGTCCAATTTGATTCTTTATACTAAGCTTTTAATATATTCTTTAAGGTTTCCTATGCTCAGTCAAGTAGCCATCGGATGGTTTTTCTGTTGATCGAGTTGTTCAACATATCAAACAATTTTTTGGTAAAACTGGAGACCATTTTTGAAAGTCGTTAGTATCGTAGTAAATAGTTTTGAAAGTCGTTATGTAGTACATTTTACAGAATCAGATATAAAGCGTTATTTGGTTTGATTTTTGTGGAGTTTTTGGGATTCAATATAGGGCAGGAAGATCACAAATTTAAATGCCATTATGATTAAGTCGTCGCCTATCACAAAATACTCACCCACAACAACCTATAATTCCACTAAAACATGAACATTTCTGGCAATGATCGTTTTGAAACGACTGCCCTTCTCTAATTTGTACACCATTGTATACACAACCTATAAAGAGTTTTTTTTTTTAATTTAAAAAAAATATATACTTCCGTCTAATAAAGTTTTATTATCAGTAGGTATTTATGAGATAAGGAACATTTATCGTGAAATCTTTATGCTTGTTCCATATGCTACCTATTTTTAGCTTTAGGTGGTTCCTGTTCTTTTATGACATTAGTTTTTTCATATTCCATTTAAAGAAAGTATTAAAATGATAACAACTTTTATCAAAACTGTCTTTCAGAAAATATACACAAGAAGCTGACATATGCTGTGATTGTGACATATTTTGTGGTTATGGGTTTTTTAAAATATTTTTCAAACAGTTGAAGACATACATGATTTAAACATGGAATAAATTGTTCATGACATATCTCAATCATTTTCAGAGATATTAAATCTTCCTTCTTCTGATATGTTATGTTATGTAATATAGATCAAAACAGACTTAAAACGTAAATCTACTTAAAATAAATACCTTGTTTTCCAAAACAAGCGCTTTCAACTTTCGACACTGTATTCAAGAGAAGTACAGCAGAAAGGACTAAATACAATATCATTTTGCTGAGTGACCTCATTCAAAAAATAGTAATCCACAAAGTTTTACCTCGGAATGATCAATTCTAAACGAGAACTGGCTATGCTGGGGAATTTATCTTCGATTTATACGAGATGAATATTCCCAATATCCTATTTCATGCAATTATCTTAATAATATTCAGTGATTTGTTTAATTTCTTGAGGCCCCCTTTCGAGGTTTTCGTTTTAAATCTCAAACTCACGCAGTTTAATGATAATGTTCCTTCTAAAACAAATATATCATAAGACAACATTTAAAAAAAAAAAGCTATTATGGCCTTAATATGATGCTTGCTAAATAAACACATAGATGGTCTCTCAATATCACCTTTTAGTGCCTGGTTTTCATAATAATCTTGTACTCAGCGTATTCTTATTCAAGTGTTTAGTTATGTAATCATTTGAACATTAAGTTGTTCATGCTCATGTTTTCTTATTTTACCCGTCATATTCTGAAAAGTTAATAAGATATAAACATATCTAATTGCTGTAAAAGTGGAAATGGGATGATGGTTCTATTAGCATGATTATGTTAAAATGACACATAAACAATTGTTATTTGTTATGCACATAACAAATTTACAATTATTCCATGGCCATTTTTAAAAAGATAATATTAATAAGGCATGTAAGTAAATAGAAAATAAATCAATGTAGTTACTTATGACTGTACATGATTAGGATGGCGCACTGCATAACCTTGATTTAATCCACTATTTTGTTTGAAATGCCTGTATCATGTAAAGACAACATCTGTACAAGCTACTCCGATAATATAGTAATTATTTTGTCAGCTTTATTTTGGACTTGATTTACTTATAGATTGGATTAGTTTTCGAGAGTTTTGTTGTTATCCTTATTTAGTAATTTGTCATACTTAAGATTAAAAATTAATAGAGTAATATATTTAAATATAACTCTTGGAAATTTGTCATACTTAAGATTAAAAATTAACAGAGTAATATATTTAAATAAAACTCTTGGAATGACTTATTTATTTTTTTGTGTATTAGGAAAATCCTATGCTGAACACGACGCAAGTCTGCACCACGAGTATCGTGTTTCACCAAATAAACAGAAAAATATAAATTCAGATTCTTACTAGATAATAAAAATCATGCTCTACAACTTCCCACACTGTTCCGACTTGCCCATTAATCATGTGCATCATCACAACTTGAAACCAAAAGAATCTTGTAAAATCAGTTAACTCACGCATGTAACGTGCCTATACATCTTGCAATACTACAAGTAATTTAAAAATAACTGGCAAAACATGTTTTGCCAAATCGTTAGACCTTCTAGACTGTTCTTCAGGAAACGTGTATAAAGGAATACAGTTTACACTCTGCACAATTTTATACGATTGTGAAACCAAATAAACGTTCAGCAGCAAATTAAAAAAAACATCGAAAATACTTAATATTCACAATACAGGATCCTGCACAGCCAATTTAACTATACATCAGACAAATATACAAACGTTTTGTTAACTGTTCTGGTTAGAAATAGAAAGTTATTTGATCGCTGTGTACCTTCCTGCAACTGCCATGATAATACCACTGGCGTAAAAATCTGTCTAGTCCTCAACTCAGTGAAGTTGATAATATGGCTTTTTTTAAACCGATTCAAAAACAATCAACTTCAAAGTCGAAAACCACCAGAGTGAATGCTGCAAGTTGTTGACGACCTCCTTTTTAAACCCATGTATAAACTTGAAAACATCGGTGATAACGAACCATTCATAACAAGATCATGAACGATGAGATTATCCTTCGAAAGACGAAAGAGTAATAAAGGCAACCAAGGTTATAGCGGTAATCAAAAGAATGTAATCCTTGGACAACGACCAGACATTGAAAACAGACATACACAATAAAGAACATAAAGTAACTAAAATCATACATACAAAGTAACAAAAGCAAATGAGCAACTCGGACTCCACTACAAACTGGGAGCATGGACCAGTTGCATCGGTAGGGTAAAACTATTGAATACAATAATTAAACATATTAAACAATGAACATTGGTAGACAGTCATGGCGTTCCATACTTGCAATATATGTGAACAGTTCTCAAATGTTCAGTCCACTGATGCCGGACTGATAATGACCTGTACGTTTTTTGTTTTTGTTTAGATTAAATCTGTGACACAAACAGTGCGTCTCTTAGACTTAATCGCTTACAGGTTGCTAAACAAGTATCTCCAGAAAGACTTTGGACAGACTTACTTTCTATACTTTCTGTTTAAATGACATTTTTGATAAGCCGATCAAATTTCATGATTTTGAAAGCATTATTCAAATGGAAACACCAAAGAATTCATCTCAACAGAAAGTAGAATGTAGATGAATGAAATAGTTGACAGCTGTACTTTTTATTAGACTGATAAAATACCACTTTGAAAACAATAAAAAAGTCAATTTAGATACCAGTCGTAAAGTTACAAAGTCAATCAAAGAAAAAACACCAAAATACAAACCGGAGGTAGACTTAGGGAAGCATGAAGAAGACATATGGATTCTGAAATATAAATTAGAGGCTCTTAAAGGCCTGCATAGAACACCTGGCTTGTTAAGCAAAACTTAACATCAGAGGGAGGAGAAAGTTTTTGAAAGTAATAATATAAAGAAATTGCAAAAAGACGCCGTCAAGAGGAGAAACTGCAATATGGCTTAACAGATTTACGCAAAAATTTACCTTACATAGATCTCGTCATGTTGAAGCCTGAAGAAGACATGGATTCTGAAATACAAAATAAAGGCTCTGAAGAGTCTGAATCGATTACCTGACTTGAAAAGCAAATTGTAATTTTAGTAGAACATTTCTTAAATACCATTATAATTAATTTACTAAAGTATCTTACCATACGATCAAATGAAACTTAGATCTTTTGGAGACAATCAGTTCAAGACTATTATAATAGCATTAAAACCTATGATTTTTCAACACTCTATACTTCTTTTCCCCCATACTCAGGTAAAATCCCGACTTAAAAACATTATACATCGTTGTTTTTCAAAAACAGATGGTACACATAGATACAAATATATGTAGTTCTTGGTAGAGATTCCTCATACTTTGTAAGAAATAATTCCAAATCATCTTCCAAGTATACAGAACAGGATGTTTACAAATTGCTTGAATTTTAAATCGATCACATATTTGTCCAGTGTGGTGGACGTGTTTGTCAACAAACGGTCGGCATTCCAATGGGCACTAATTGTGCTCCTTTACTTGCTGACCTATTCCTTCACTCTCATGAGGCTAACTTTATAGCTGATCTGATCCGAAAGAGAGAATATTGTTTGGATAGATCCTTCGATCTCAGTATCGGCTATATAGATGACGTTTTACCTTTAAACAATCCTAATTTCATACAGGATCTAATTTCGGGGATTTGATACATCGCATCTACCCACAAATAACTCCAGATAAAGGATACTACAGATACAGTGAAGTCGGCCTTATATATTCACCTACACTTTGAAATCGATGGTAAGGAAAACTATTGACGAGACTTTTCGACAAATGTGATGACTTTTCATTAAAAATTGTCAACTTTCCTTTCATCTGTTGCAACATCCCTTTCGCACCTGTGTATGGAGTGTTCATATCACAACTCATACGTTATGCCAGAGCTTGCCGCGACTACGCAGACATTTTGTATCGCGCTAGATTGTAACAAATAGGCTCCTGGAGCAGGATTATGTTGCTACAAGATTGAAGTCATCGCTACATAAGTTTTATGGCCGTCTTCATGAACTCGTGGATCGTTATGGTGTATCCATCTGCGCCATGAAAACTGATTTGTTTAAAATGTCATAGTTTTCCTTTCCTCTTTCGTCTACCACAGACTTGACTTGAGCAACTCTGCGAATATTTCAAGAAAAGCAGAGGACGCTTCCCTACCGGTGCACCTGGTCCATGCTCCAATTTTTTAGTGGAGTTGCTCAGTTGCTTTTGTTACCTTGTATGTATGATTTTAGTTACTTTATGTTCTTTGTTGTGTATGTATCAAAACATAGTTATGGTACACAGGATCCTATACAGCCATTTTAACTCTTCCAAATATTACCGGTGCTTGTCGATGTAAGTACACTACGTGTCATCGGAAAAAATACACAAACGTTTTGTAAATTGATCTGTACAGAAATGGAACTTTATTTAACGTTATTTGAATGCTACGTACTGTCGTGCAATACCAATGTTCACACCAATGTTAAAGACTAACTACCTCGGAGTTGAAAACTACATAAGCAACGTTATTTTAAAATAATAATACATACTTGACGTTCATTTATATTCTGAAACAGAGGATGAAATACGTTTCAACATTTTTGTTTTTTATATTTTCAACAAACAACAAATCTAAATACGTAGCACATTTCAAAACAAACAAAAACCAAACTTCTTGTTTAGTTATCATGCTCAAAGACGATTTCCATATATATTTCACTGCTTAGAAAAGGGTTGAGACAGAACATGCTTGCAGAAAATTATGAATTGTAAATACTGATCGTGATCGTGGGTTTCTGACAGTTATACAATTTCCACAAGGATGCCACTCGATTTAATATTGCATTCCATTTGTTTACCCAATGACTGTTTGAAAGTGTGCATGTATATGAAATTATTGATGACCACACTAATACGTCATGCTCAGCTATAAAGTCTAAATTAATTAAATTGTACACTCTGCATTATCGTAGAAAACAACAAATAAACAGTACTAAGGGTCATATTTCAAATCAATCAAATCTACTTAAAATGAAGATAAAAGAGAAAATTTCTTACAACAGGGTTATGATGCTAAAGGATTAAATATATAGCTACAAAAAATATGGTCGTCATCATAAACTCGTGGATCGTTATAGTGTATCCATCAGTACCATAAGAACAGATTTGTTGACTGTGCTATAATTTCGTTTGCAGTGTCATATACAGTTCTACTTTTTATTCTTTCGCGAATGTAGCATTTTGTGAGCAATGTGGGTGTTTCCAGAAAATTTAGTGGAAGCAAAAAGTGGGCAAAAACTTGTTCATACTCAAAGTGTTAAGTATAGTCTGTGTTAGTAATTTACTTCTGCCTCTACATGTATGTGTGCGTTATGTTGTTTATTTGTTTTTTTTTTTTTTTCTTTTCTGTGTGTATCATGTTTCTTTGTACTGTCATCACTCCTGGGTATCTTCTTTTATTAGCGTTTAAAGCCCGTTTTTTTATTAGTCCTTAGCTCTTTCGTTTGGATTCCTGAGATATTCAGTTGCATAACATACTTTTCGGTGGACGTGTGTAAGATGATACCGGTAGAAGTTAAAGTGAAAATTAGATAAGCGGAGAGTTAACAGTGGTGCAGTTAAAACAAAGGAAATTTTTCCTTGAAATGTGTATGTACTATTTAACAGAGGCACCCAAACGCTCAATGCAATTTTGATTTATTTATCGTGATTTACATGTTATTGCTTTTAAAGATAGAGTCTTTGTCGAAATGTGACCAATATTCAATAAAAATTAAAATGTAAGAAATTCAATTATTATTAATTCTATTGATCTAAGTTTTTTTTAAGATTTCAAAGAAAAAGAGACGAAAAAGGATCTAATTAGCCCCGAAAATACGACTCAAAATGAATCATGAAGTGTTGACTGACCTAATTGTACTTAAATCAATCACAAATGAGATAGAATATAGATTTCTTATAATTCCTATATTGAGAGAACAGAAAATTTGCTTAAGGTCTAAATTCATGGTCAAATGGCAACCCAAAACCCCCCGCCCCACCCCCACCCTACCAATATAATACCAAAACACACTTAACCTAGATCTATGCATTGTAAGTGTATTTCTTGTGTGTATTCTGATCAAAAGTAGTCAAAATAAAGCTAAGAATGAGTATTTTAAAATCATGTTTGTAATTGAATATTTCTTACACGTGTGGATGATTTATCTTCATGCTGTCAGTTGTCGGAAACGGTAAAAATGTTGATTTTCAGTATTTTTTATTCAGGTAAATTTAATTTTGTGAAAAAAATTTCTACTGTCATCTTACCATTGAATAATGATTTTGAAAGCCTTTTTTCCATGCTTTGCAGTGGCATGCAACTGTAATGTGTCATTTGTTCTGGAAATTCACAGTGAAGCATTGAAATTACTTGTTTAACATGTAAATTAATGGAAAAATTAGAAGTGGTTAGTGAGACCTAAAGTTTACAAATATTCAGATATTTTATTAAGTTTTATACCTTTCGATCACTTTCTGGTCATGTTATTGGTAAGAAATGGTGTCCACACTCAAGAAACAACTTCATATGTAGTACATAGTTCATCAAATATGAAAATATTTAGTTTTTTTTTTTGGTGTTGACATAGTTTTCTGGATGTTAATATGTTAAAAAAAAAAATCTATTTGCAATTTTCAGCAGTTTTTGTTAAATGACATAAAATTGTTGCACCATTCTGATGTGATTACAATGAAAATGTCACAAAATATTATTTTTCCTTCTATTTATATATTTTACTATGATACGAACATCTTTTATGTTATTACATCGATATTGATATTTTAGGTAATATTCACACCTTAATGCACATACACCTTTGGATGCAGAATTTTTCACTTTGTTTTATCACTTCTTGAAGTGATTTTGAGCAGCTAGAAAATGTTTTTTTGTTTATTTTTCATTTCAACATATTACAAAAGATGTCACAAAACAATACTAAAGTACTTTATCTTCAACAAGAATAAATATGTAAGTCTATCGAACCAACCAAAATCTAAACAACACAGCTTGACAGATGGACATTTTGACAATTGCTTAGCTGAGTCAATTCAGATGTCATTCGTACAAATGCAAAGTTTATCGTATAGAAACAACTAGTGGTTGACTTTGGGAGAAATAGAAAAGAAATATGGATGCAGAAATAAAATAAAACATCAGCATACTTGTATGAAAATTTAAAAAATGATAGCTTTGGAAATAATTAAATGTAGGAATCAGCCATATGTAAGATCAGACTCCAATATAATAGGTAGGTAGGTTCTTTATCTTCAGTATATGCTTTAAAGATACGTTTCAAATGCAACAAGTCTTATCAGGAATTACTATTTAAACAGAGATGTACATCACTTCCTTCTTGTCTGCAGCTAATTATTATGAGAATGATAACATTTTATACATCAGTGGCAAGTTATTTATTGTTCTACATAGAAACAAAATACATGTCTAAATATTATAGTCCGTTTCCCTTCCTTTTTTATGCCAAGCTCTTTAGGTTGGCACAGCTCCATACTCATATGGACATGGCTTTCCTTCACCACCTTTTAGAACAGGTATTCGAATACGTTTTGTTGCTTGGACAACTTCACATCTCTCATCAATGTGTCGAATCAACTGCCCAGTTCTGAAAAAAATGAAATACATTTTTAAAGCGGCTTTGTCCTTTATTATATTTTATCTTATTTTATTTATTCATATGCACTCGTTTCATGCTACACCACTGGTATATTCACTCGATTCACCTGAATAATCGCAAATTTGACAGTTCTAACATCGTTGGGAATTTTTCAAACCCTTCTATAAGTTTACGTTATCTCCCTGTATCAATTTGATCCGATGGAGCAGTGTAGCGAATAGAGTCGTCACATTCTGAGACGTTTTATATATATAAATATTGTCGACTTTCCTTTCATCTGTGGCAACATCCCTTCGGCTCCTGCGTATGGAGTGTTCATATCACAACTCATACGTTATGCCAGAGCTTACCGAAAATACGCAGACATTTTGTATCGCGCTAGAAGCAAATAGGCTTCTGGAACAGGGTTATGTTGCTACAAGATTGCAGTCATCACTACAGAAGTTTTATGGTCGTCATCATGAACTCGTGGATCGTTATGGTGTATCCATCAACACCATGAAAACTGATTTATTCAACGGGTCATTGTTTTGCTTTCTCGTTTGTATACCCAGGACTTGACTATTTATGAGCAACTCGGCGGTTGTTTCTAGAAAAGCAGAGGACGCTTACCCTACTGCTGCACCTGGTCCATGCTCCTAGTTTTAAGTGGAGTCCGAGTTGCTCATTTACTTCTGTTACTTTGTATGTATGATTTTAGTTACTTTATGTTCTTTGTTGTGTATGTCTGTTTTCCATTCATGGTCTTTGTCCCTGGATTACATTCTTTTGATTACCGCTATAACCTTGGTTCCCTTGATTACACTTTAATAAGTACCATGTATAAAATCGCAAAGGCCTTCCACGTTCATAACTGTTACAAACAAAAGTAGAGCAGAAGAAAAAAAACATTATAAGTGCCATATTTTGTGAAGTGTCCTCCTTACAAAAGAGAGAGCAGGAATGCAGGATCAATTTTACGCAGAAGCTGACTGCGTTGGTGATCTGACTTTCATTTTATAAGAACGGCGATGTACCCATTTTTCGCTTTTTGCAATTATTTCAATAAATGTTTGTGGTTTGTTAAATGCCCAGAGGCCCCATTCGGAAGTTATTCGTTTTAAATATCAAATTCACGAAGTTAGCTGTTCAGTTCTTTTAATAGAACAAAATCGTAAGATATCATAAAAAAATGTAATTATTATTTTACCTCAATATGACTTTGGCTATACGAACACAGAGGTAGTATTTCGGTTTAATGTAGATTTACCTTTCTGCGCCTGGATAATTAATAATTATGGAGCCATTTTTTACTTACTCGAGTGTCCAGTTACGTAATCATTTGAACATTAAATGTATCGTGTTGGTATTCTCTTATATCACTCGTCATTATCTGCATTATTAATAAGACAAAAAATATGTAAATGCTACAAATTGCCAAAAATATACCTTTTATGATGAATCCATTAATTCAAGCATTTTCAATTGCAGAGAAACAATTTTACTGCAGTTACACAGATGCAGAATAAATAATTTTGAAATTAGCCACTAATTGGCGGTCATATTCAGGATAAATCTAGTAAGTTAGAATGAAATAATTTCTTCTATTCCAACACGATTTGTCGTATGTTGCACTACCACTTAAAGACTGCAATACAAGGGATGATAGTACCAAGTACTGAAGTTAGTTGTGCCATGCCGCAAAAATAATGAGACATCAATTATTTTTGTCCTTAATGATGTAACTACATAAATAAAGATTGCAAAATAGATTTATTCTCGTAACTACATTAGAAATGCCAAGAATCAAAACTGTTGTAATCGGATTGTGTCTTTTAGTGTTAATACCTCATGTTGTATAATGAAACTGTCCTTAGACCAAGATAAATAATTTGTTGTTTATTCTTAACCTTTGTTTGGTATTCATAATTTTTGTCATTTGTATAATTTCTTTTCTTTCAGATTTTAGGATCATCTGCTTCATCAAAATGCATCGTAAATTCTGTTGTTATTTCTTTTTCCACCGAATTAAACAAAATTAGGTCTATAAATCAAAAATTAATTTCTATATGTGACTGTATTTATTTGACACAAAAAGAACCAGTAGTAGTTTAATTATCAAAATAAAACGTGATTGTTTAAATGAGATTTTCATTTCTAAAATAATGTTTAAATAATTGTTTGGTGCATGACGAAAGTTTTATAGGCTTCTGTGCCCATACTCAGACAACCTTAGTTGTTAAATTCGCATGAAAAGAAAACAAGTTTTATTCAGATGATACTGAGTTATAGCTCTTTGTATAGATAATTAAGTAGCACTCCAGCTAAGGATCATGCAAAATGTGATTCATGGGTACAACGCCTACATATTTTTATTTTTGATATTTTGTTTGAAATGTTATAGTAAACACAAATTAACATGTGGTTTTTCATATAAACTGTGCTCCTAGGAGATAAAAATTGTATAAAATGCACTGTAGATTTCAAAATTAAGGGAGATAACTCTGTAAATGACGCTGAAATACAATAAAATTTACTGGATACTCAATGTTGATTATCTCCTAAGAGCAGGCAGATTGGAATGTATAATTACATATTTAATAATATAGACCCATAAAACGACTTAATTACAAAAATAAATATATGTAGCCTCTTTTTGGTGTATCAGATTTTTCAGATTTTGCATGAGTCTTACAAAGACAGCTACTTAAAAGGAAAGGGAAAAAAGTAACCAAAGTAACCAATTGTTCAGCCGAAATGAAAAAGAATGTTATCCAGCGACAACACCCGATATGGAAACCAGGCACACACAACAAAGAACATAATATAACCAAAGTAAAACATAAGTAACAAAAGTAAATGAATAACTAGATGCCAACTATTACGTCCTCTGTTTCTACAAGTTTCGATCATAATTCTTACTACAGTAAGACCAAAGAAAGGTCAATTCTGATACATTTTTGAAGTCAATAAATTAGAGTCACATCGATTTTAACTTTAAGACGGCTTCCTCAAGTTTTTTTTAATGACACAAATTCATCTTTGCTAGTCAACTTATAAACACATGAGCTAAGTTTCAGAAATAAATGAATATGAGAACGGTGAAGCCTTAAACGCCCTCGAAGAAACATATGAATTCAAACACCTAAGTTCTTCATAATTTTTGTCAGCCCTATTATAAATCCCAAAATGATAAAATTTGTTATGATATGCGGTTATAATGTCCTTATGCATTCTCCTGTTGTTATGGTCTAAAACATATGGGGGCTGAAATGCCTGGCTGGCTTTGGAATTGTGATTTGTCATGGTCCTAGCTATTTTAGGGTCGAATTGACCTGTATTAATTAGATGATTACGTCATTTTCGTGAGCATTTTGGTGCCATGTTTTGACCCTCCATATCTAGGAAAAAGCTAAGATTTGATTCGTATTTAATTATCGAAGCTAGCTATTGTTTCCTAGACTGGGGTGGTTCTCAATCGCATTTACTAATTATACGAAAATGAACTCGTCATTATTATGTTTTAAGCTCACCTCACGATTGTACATGCAAAAACGCATATATATGCTTTTTTCTGTCCATAAGTATGAAGGGCCTAGTTAATAATACAGCCATTTACGATCCTGTTGGGAGCGTATTAAAAATAATGTTATTCTTTAGTTGTTGATTTTTTTATCATAAAAAGTACCCTGGTAAGGTGATTTTTTTTTAAATTTTTGTCTCCCCTAAAAACATGTTAATATAATTTTTAGTTATAAATAAGAATACATCCGGGCAATTTAAGAGCTGTCACAACATACAATTCTTAAATATTTTACATACGATCGCAACTGTCATTAATGTCTTACGAGAAAAGAATCCTTGGAGGTAATTTATTCCCTGGACATATGAGACAATCGCGTCGACAAACAAAATATTTTGCCAAAGGTTATTTTGATACAAAATGTTTTTATTTTTTTTTTTTGAAGATTTAATTGACAGTCTTTGTCAGAATCATAAAACTTAAGTCATATGTGGTACGACTAAAAAAAAAAAATGCTACCCATTTTTATTTATGTTGATAAGATGTTCTGGGGGTCTATATAATGAAATTGTATTATCATTTTTGCAATTTGTATGCTCATAGCAGCAAATCAACATTGAAAATCCAATGGTTTCTATTGTAATTTAGTGACATTTTCAGAGTTATCTCCCTTTATTTCGTTTTCTACAGTACATTCTATGTAAGCTTTATTTTCTAGGAGCACACATTATATGAAAAGCCACATGATAATTTTTATTAACTGTAACATTCATTTTTAACAAAATATCAACAATAAAAATATCGAGATCTTTCAACCATGAATCACATTTTGGACGATTCTTAAGAGGAGAGTTACTTAAGTTATCGAAGGATGTAGCAATTACACCCTGCACATTTTTTTTTAAATAAAATCAATTGTTTTCTCCAATTGGCAGAATGTAAGAGTAACCAAGGTTATAGTGGTAATCAAAAGAATGCAATCCAGGGACAATGACCAGACATGGAAAACAGACATACAGAACATAAAGTAACTAAAATCATGCATACAAAGTAACAGAAGCATCAAATTAACTTGAATTCGTTTTATTCTGCTTCAAACAAAAGCTGGAGAAACTTTGGTGAAATTGAATATGATACAAAAATATCACTGATTTCGAGAGTTATGTCCCCTACCCTGGGTTTATCTCCTTAAGTTTGTAACTTTCGCGTTCTGAATGACAAATCCAACCTCACTAAAAAAAACAAACACAAAAACAAAAACAAAAAACAAAACAAAACGGGAAAGTGGCACTTGGCGATCCTATGTATCATGTTTCTATGTAGACATGTTGGCACCATAGTTGACCAACGTTCCATTTCATACGGTTATGATCTTCCAAAAGTAAGCTTGCATTTCATAGCATATAATCTTCATACTGATTTTTGAAAAAAAAGTTTTATATTAGGGCCAACTTTGACAAATACCGAATATATCCTTTTGTTTAGGAGTAATTAAAGGAATCATGATACTAGCGGAAATCAATAAAATGCAATCCAGGGCCAGGGACAAAGACCACACATGGAAAACAAACACAAACGACAAAGAATACAAACAACCAAATTGAAACACAACAAATATAAATGAGCAACTAGACTTCCTCTTAAAACTTGGAGCATGGACCAGGTTTACCGATAGGGTAAGCGTCCTCAGCTTTCCTTGAAAGAGTAATCAAGGGAAACAATGTCATAGCGGTAATCAAAAGAATGTAATCCAGGGACAAAGACCAGACATGGAAAACATACATACACAACAAAGAACATAAAGTAACTAAAATCATACATACAAAGTAACAAAAGTAAATGAGCAACTCGGACTCCACTAAAAACTGGGAGCATGGACGAGGTGCACTGTTAGGGTAAGCGTTCTAAGATAAACTGTTACTACTGGATCAGCTTCAAGCAAATTGATAGAATCTTTAATTGAGTTAATTTCGCTGACTAAATAGTTTCATGTGCTCTACCCATGATGACATCATTTTGCCATGCTAATAGTTCTTCATCCCATCTGTCTGGTCTGCAATAGTTAATGTAGCCTTATAACTCAAACAGTCGTTGGTGGAATTGAGTCTCGAAAATGCTAACTTCTTCAGCCCTCCTTTCCATACTATCAGACTGTTAATGTGTTGGAACATGTTTAACTTTGTTGTACAGAAAGAAGCTTAGAACCAGCTGATGTTACTCCTGGCAAGATAGCATCATCTTTTTGTATATGTTTCTCTTTTGGGATGGGTTTGAAGAACATGTCAATAGAAACAGGCTTGCTTTCCTTTCATCAAGAATTGCTTGATAAGAGAAACATTCAAGATTTTCAAAACTTGTTTTCCTTAGAACAGAATTCGTCGATCTCAGTGATAGTACCAGTATTTCATCTTGAATATCATTTAAAAGTTTCCTTTGTACCAACTTTTTAATTCAAGGTAAACTCCAAATATGTTTCACTAATAATTGATTGTCACTGAACACAAGAGATTCTACTAAAGGTGTATTTTTTAGCTGAACAGAGTATACTTTTTCAGATACATTTCGTGTAGGTGAAACCTATATAAAGTAAATACAGAAAAATGTAGTTAAAATGTAAAAAAAAATAATGAGTATTATGGAAAAAAGTTGAGAGAAAAAAGAATAAGGAATCTTATCACTGAATTTTACGTGGTTGAAATTAATTGTAATTTTCTCTTCGCCTATCAGTTAGCAATACAGTATAGCTTTACAAATTGTTTTCTAAACATTTAAGTACTTCTCCGTCTAAGAATCACGCAAATGTGTGTAATGTGTGGCACATGAAGAAGGAATATACATTTTATTGAATAATCCTTGTAAATAGTACTTATACCTTATAACCTCTAGAAATTACTGTCAAAGTGTTTGAAAAGTTTGCTTAGTTAAGATATTGATAGGTCAAATTTAGTTGAAATGTTCTGCGGAAAAATGGCGGGAAAATTTTCCCGAACTTTTCCTTATATAAGTAGTCAAAGAATATCTGCATCACCGATGCTTCTGGATAAATTTAGATAGCTGTTCAGTTGTTTTCTAGATGTGTTGAATGTATTTGAGGCACAAAAGACCAAATAAAGAAATATGATGTGCCACCCATTGCCTAATTCTTACACAGAATGGTACTTAATTCATATCAATATGAAAATTCCAACACTAAAATTACTATGTAGTGAATATATAGTGAAACATATCTAAACAGACAGTACAACATATTTCATACTAAATACATGTAAGCCCAAATGAATTTCACAGTATTATTTTTTTTTGTTCTGAATTAACTACTAACATACAAAATAAGTATACGTACTTCATACTAAAAGTTTGTATGAGAGATTTATAAACTGAACAGAACTCTTATTCAAAGGTATTGGTCTTACAAAAGATATTAGTTTTTGTAATAAGACTACATATATCGTTTGAAAAGTTCTCTAAATATATAAATTACCTTTAATGATGACTGGTACACTTCTTCCAGGTCCTCAATACCACTTTCATAATTGTTTTCAGACCTATCAGGAAAATGCTTTCCTGCTGGTAGAAGGACTGTTATCATAAAAATGTATTTTAAATGACACTGATTCACATCCATGTGTTTCTTTTAACTTGGATAAAGTGCTCAGATAGCTTTTTTTTGTGAGAGCTTAACTTATTGTCAATCTTTTGCAAATCCCTTATGTCAGTATGTGTGTCCTCAGTCACAGTTATATCTAAATATTTTTCAATTATATGACAAAGGTCAATTTTGAAAGATCCATGAAACAGTTTCCTTCTATAGTCACATTTTCAATTTAATAAATCTGCAAAAAATTTTCTTGGTGTAGATTCTGCCAAAAGCAATCAAAAGCTGTTTATAACTATAACGACCACAGACTATTACATGAAAACATACATGTGGGAATGGCTTGAGTTATCAATTTGTTTAAGGTACTTTGATATCATATTACATCAAAATCTAGTCTGCCAGATTTATTATCAGAATGAACTGTCCATCTCAATTATTATCACCACAGTATCAAAATCAGACTTTTTTACTTCTTTAAAGTAATAATCAGTAGATTTGCTATCAGAGGGATACATACAATCAAAAACTTTTCATATATTCTTCACTATAAAGAGAGGGACTTGTAGCAAGTCCAGAGTAAAAGGTACATCTGTGAACGTTGTTTGTCTACTTGCTACATTTCATGGTTCTAACAAAAGGATTACTGGCGATTACGTTTTTTTTCTCTGAACAGATTTGGCTACTTCTTTTACCAATTTTCCCCAGTGGCTACTTTTTGCAACCGGTATATATTGTAATATACGAGAACCAGAGAACAGTATTAGAATCTGAAGTTTTTCTGCAATATATATCCTGGGTAACGCATAATTTATGAACCAGCTCGGAGATATTGCTGTTGTTTCCATCTTTCCTCTTTTGCCTGGATTATGTCATTTGTTGTATGGACTTCCCTTGTTTAACTGCTCCTTTCAGATATTGCTTGGAAGCTTTTGTCAATTTCTTTCGGAACTTGTAGTCGCTGCAATGACCATTTGTTTGGCTGTTGAAAGGTTATTCTGTCTCCAAAACATTCTGCATACCATATCAGATCTGAAGAAAGTGTATGTTGTTTCTTTACCAATTCACGTTACAATAGATTTTACATTCCTTTCCTCTACCGTAACTCGTTAACGTTTGGGGTTGCAATATGTGTGAATAGATCTCATATCTTCTGTCCATTAATATCTGACTCACATTGACCTTTAGGTTTTTTATGCTGTTCAAATGACATCTCTGAACCACAAGACTTACGGGATGCCAAAAAAAAATTGTCTCACGAAAGACTTTAGACAGATAAGAATGAGTTTAAGTGTTTCATAATTGAAATGAATTTGCTATAAAAAGTTCCTTCTTCACATTTTACTTTCTGTTCAGATGACATTTATGATCAGCCTATCATGCTTCATGAAAAACCCAAGGATTTTGAAAAGATCACCTGAACAGAAAGTACAAACTAGTGTTACATCTTTCATGCAGTTACTGAATTGAACAATAAAATAGCATTTTAAAACAATGAAGCAAGACAATTTATATGCCATTCGTAAAGTTACACAGATCATTGCAGGAAAAACACTAAAATGAAAACCAGAGGTAGGCCTAGGAAAACATGAAGAAGACATATGAAAGCTGAAATATAAATTAGAGGCTCTTAAAGGCCTGCATAGAACACCTGGCTTGTTAAGCAAAACTTAACCTCCGAGGGAGGAGAAAGTTTATGAAAGTAATAATATAAAGACATTTTCAGAAGACGCCGTGAAGAGCAGAAACTTCAATATGGCTTAAAAGATTTACGCAAAAATTTACCTTAGATCGATCTCGTCATATTGAACACTTTTACCCAATGTCGGAATTTTTACAAACCTAACGTTTTTAGAGATATATACAAAACACTTCTGTCTGACCCATATATTCTATTTTAGTAACGGTGGCCATGTTTTTCGACAGAACAAAAACTATATAATAAGTTCTATGCAAAACACCCTGGGAAACATTCATACCAAGTCTAGTTCTAATTGATCCAGTAGTTTCATAGGGGAAGAGTTTTGAACAATGATTAACGACGACGGACGACGGGCGGCGACGAGAGTTGCCACGTGATGGCAAAAACTCACCTAGCCTTTGGGCCAGATCATAAAAATTTAGCAAAGCCTGGAAAAATTGAAAAGATCTCTATGCACAAAATTGAACATAGGAACTGTTTTCAGGCATACGTGCACTTGGACATGAATATTATTTATTTGCAGATGGAAGGGTTAATCTGTATCATCGATGAATAATAAATTAAATTCGTATCAAATGCAATTGGTTTTATTAGGAAATGTTCAAGCTCTTTAGTTTCGCACACCTCCATGTGGATAGGGACATGGCTTTCCTCTACTACGCCTTAGAACTGCTGCTTGATAACATCTTGTCAGCTGAACAATTTCACATCTCGGATCAATGTATTGAATCACTTGCCCAATTCTGAAAACGTTGTGTTTTAGAGCTTATTTTTTTTTCAGAACATATGCACAATAACAAGAACTACTTGTATCACGGTGATATCATTTCAGTTTTCAATAAGATGCCATATTTTTCATTTTTTTTTCCTTTACTTTTATGAAAACAAAACGAAATCATTTTTTTTATTTTGTTTTCTGGGGAATACCTATTGTTTACATAATAAGCATCTACTTTTATACCCAAAGGTGTAGGGGCATTAAGCTATGGATATTGCCAATAAATATCAATTTTATTGTAATTACACAAAAGTTGTTCACAGCAGTAGTATATACAAATATAAGAAAAAAACGATATTTTGTGGCACATGATCTTTCTAAAAACAAGTGAGCATTGTAATTTTCGTTGTTTTTCATTGGATATATTTACATCCAGAAAGTATGTCCACAGCAAAGAAAGATATTTTTAGATATGATTAACGATGAAATAGTGAATGTATTCATTGAATATGAAGTCGTTTTTGGGTGTGAACATCTTTTCCTTTCCAAAGATATGACCATTACGTGACTGAAAAGTACAAAATTTGACAGAATATCTGAGAACTTCAAGAAGCAATTGCTCTGTCCTTTCTATGCAGAAGTCTTTTTTTTTCTCAATTGTGATGGATTCAAATCTGCAAACCCACAATTAAATCATGATTATAGATAATTTTCAGTTTTATTTCAGACCAAAAAGACCCTTTATCGACCCATCTCCTTCTCTCCACCAATACACCTTGGTTATAAGAGCAACAATATTTGTTCATTATGTTATTATAAAAAAATTGATTCTATATTTTATCGTTTGAAATTAAACTTTGCTGTTTTTTGTCTTTTTTATGTTTCTGTTAATGCCGTCAATTTTCATTCTTGCAGATAATGCTGTTGGCATTGCCCTTTTAAGTTTATAACATCAAATATGTTTGAAAGTATTTACAGACATTTTAAAAGGACGTGATTAAATCGTAGGATATTTGGCACCCAAATCAGTTTTGCATAAAACAAAAGAAAAATCAGCCTTTCAAGCAACCAAAGGATTATCATAAAAAATGTAAATTTCTTCTGCATTTTTGTGTTAATTGTGTTAAGCAATTAATCTATAAAGGCATGTGCATTTTACAATACGATCAAATGAAAAATTTCAAAAAAATGTCATTTACATTTGCTGACTCATAGTTCAGCTTAATAAATGTGTCCGATTTGATTCTTTATACTAAGCTTTTAATATATTCTTTAAGGTTTCCTATGCTCAGTCAAGTAGCCATAGAATGTTTTTTTTTTTTTTTTTTTTTTTTTTTTGTTGACCGAGTTGTTTAACATATCAAACATTTTTTTGGGTAAAACTGGAGACCATTTTTGAAAGTCGTTAGTATCGTAGTAAATATTTCTGAAAGTCGTTATGTAGTACATTTTGCAGAATCAGATATAAAGCGTTATTTGGTTTGATTTTTGTGGAGTTTTTGGGATTCAATATAGGGCAGGAAGATCACAAATTTAAATGCCATTATAATTAAGTCCTCGCCTGTCAAAAAATACTCACCCACAACAACTTATGTTTCCACCTGAACATGAACATTTCTGGCACTGATCGTTTTGAAACGATTGCCTTTCTTTAATTTGTACACCATTGTATACACAACCTATAAAGAGTTTTTTTTTAATTTACAAAATAAAATATACTTCCGTCTAATACAGTTTTATTATCAGTAGGTATTTATGAAATAAGGAACATTTATCGTGAAATCGTTATGCTTGTTCCTTATGCTACTTATTTTTAGCTTTAGGTGGTTCCTGTCCTTTTATGACATTAGTTTTTTCATATTCCACTTAAAGAAAGTATTAAAATAATAACAACTTTTATCAAAACTGTTTTTCAGAAAATATACACAAGAAGCTGACATATGCTGTGATTGAGACATATTTTGAGGTTATGTTTTTTTTTTTTTTTTTTTTTTTTTTTTTTTTTCAAACAGTTAAAGATGACATATATTCAAAGTGTTGAATGTTTACTTCATTTTTTTCCAAATACTAATTTGAAGTTTAACATTTAGTACCTAAAAATAAAGAAACTTCTTCAGTCTCCTTTTTCATCGTTTTGCCAGGAACAATAAATTTCCATTGTATTTCAAAGCAACATTTATTCGCAAATTATCTATCCATTGAAAAAATATTTTAAGGAATGAATGCTAGTTCATTTAACCATGCCGTGTTTCAAAATTTATATATTTGTTTCATCAGATACAGTACTTTTAATGATAATTTGAGAATAAATAAATATCTTAAAGGTGAGTGCACAACATAATAGATATATGATCTACCTCATTGAGATTTTCTTTATTATTATACAGAAAAAAATATTCTTTTTCAGATTTTCACTGTCTACTATGGCCTGTAACTATTCCAATGACTACAAAACATTTACGGAGGGTTTTATTAAATATAACGATGATCGGTATTGTGTATATGTCAAAGAAACAACAATCCCGACGGGATGAAATTTCAGCAAGGGTCTACCGATTGGTCTTCAATAAACGACGAGAAAACCCTCATACCACAAGGCAGGCTGTAGCTGGCCTAAAACACCCTTATAAACAGGTTCAGCAAAAGAGTTCAGCCCCTATCTTCAACATACACAATTTCTCAATCTTGTTATTGTTTGAATGAATTAAAGTGCTTGATTTTCATTGATATTCCGGAAGATGGTAACTCAGCATGAACTAAAACAAATCAATTCGAGATTTAAACATGGAATAAATTGTTCATGACATATCTCAATCATTTTCAGAGTTATTAAATCTTCCTTCTTCTGATATGTTATGTTATGTAACAGACTAATATAGTTCAAAACAGACTTAAAACGTAAATCTACTTAAAATAAATACCTCGTTTTCCATAACAAGCGCCTTCAACATTCGAAACTGTATTCAAGAGAAGTACAGCAGAAATCACTAAACACAATACCATTTTGCTGAGTGACCTCATTTAAAAAATAGTAATCCACCTCCGAATGATCAATTCTAAACGAGAACTGGCTATGCTGGGGAATTTATCTTCGATTTATACGGGATGAATTTTCCCAATACCCTATTTCATGCAATTATCTTAATAATATTCAGTGATTTGTTTAATTTCTTGAGGCCCCCTTTCGAGGTTTTTCGTTTTAAATCTCAAACTCACGCAGTTTAATGATAATGTTCCTTCTAAAACAAATATATCATAAAACAACATTTAAAAAAACTATTATGTTGTGGCCTTAATATGATGCTTGCTAAATAAACACATAGATGGTCTCTCGATATCACCTTTTAGTGCCTGGTTTTTATAATAATCTTGTAGTCAGTGTATTCTTATTCAAGTGTCTAGTTATGTAATCATTTGAACATTAAGTTGTTCATGCTCACGTTTTCTTATTTTACCCGTCATATTCTGAAAAGTTAATAAGAAATAAACACATCTAAATGCTCTAAAAGTGGAAATGGGATGATGGTTCTATTAACATGATTATGTTAAAATGACACATCAACAATTGTTATTTGTTATACACATAACGAATTTACAATTATTCCATGGCCATTTTTTAAAAGATAAAATTAATAAGGCATGTAAGTAAATAGAAAAAAAAGATCAATGTAGATACTTATGACTGTACATGATTAGGATGGCGCACTGCATAACCTTGATTTAATCCACTATTTTGTTTGAAATGCATGTATCATGTAAAGACAACTTCTGTACAAGCTACTCCGATAATATAGTAATTATTTTGTCAGCTTTATTTTGGACTTGACTTACTTATGGATTGGATTAGTATTTGAGAGTTCTGTTGTTATCCTTATTTAGTAATTTGTCATACTTAAGATTAAAAATTAATAGAGTAATATATTTAAGTATAACTCATGGAATGACTTCTTTAATTTTTTGCGTATGAGGAAAATCCTATGCGGAACACGAGTTTCACCAAATAAGCAGAAAAATATAAATTCAGATTCTTACTAGATAGTAAAAATCATGCTTTACAACTTCTCACACTGTTCCCACTTGCCCATTAATCATGTGCATCATCACAACTTGAAACCAAAAGAATCTCGTAAAATCAGTTAATTCATGTCATGTAACGTGCCCATTACATCTTGCAATACTACAAGTAATTTAAAAATAACTGGCAAAACATGTTTTGCCAAATCGTTAGACCTTCTAGACTGTTCTTCAGGAAACGTGTATAAAGGAATAGAGTGTACACTCTGCATAATTTTATACGATTGTGAAACCAAATAAACGTTCAGCAGCAAATTAAAAAAAACATCGAAAATACTTAAAATTCACAATACAGGATCCTGCACAGCCAATTTTACTATACATCAGACAAATATACAAACGTTTTGTTAACTGTTCTGGTTAGAAATAGAAAGTTATTTGATTGCTGTGTACCTTCCTGCAACTGCCATGATAATACCACAGGTGTAAAAATCTGTCTAGTCCTCAACTCAGTGAAGATGATAATATAGCTTTTTTTAACGGATTAAAAAACAATCAACTTCAAAGTCGAAAACCACCAGAGTGAATGCTGCAAGTTGTTGACGACCTCCTTTTTAAACCCATATATCAACTTGAAAACATCGATGATAACGAACCATATATAACAAGCATCATGAACGATGAGATTATCCTTTGAAAGACGAAAGAGTAATCAAGGCAACCAAGGTTATAGCGGTAATCAAAAGAATGTAATCCAGAGACAAAGACCAGACATTGAAAACAGACATACACAACAAAGAACATAAAGTAACTAAAATCATACATACAAAGTAACAAAAGCAAATGAGCAACTCGGACTCCACTAAAAACTGGGAGCATGGACCAGGTGCACCGGTAGGGTAAAACTATTGAATACAATAATTAAACATATTAAACAATGAACATCGGTAGACAGTCATGGCGTTCCATACTTGCAATATATGTGAGCAGTTATCAAATGTTCAGTCCACTGATGCCGGACTGATAATGACCTGTACGTTTTTTGATTTTGTTTAGATTAAATCTGTGACACAAACAGTGCGTCTCTTAGACTTAATCGCTTACAGGTTGCTAAACAAGTATCTCCAGAAAGACTTTGGACAGACTTACTTTCTATACTTTCTGTTTAAATGACATTTTTTATAAGCCGATCAAATTTCATGATTTTGAAAGCATTATTCAAATGGAAACACCCAAGAATTCATCTCAACAGAAAGTAGAATGTAGATGAATGAAATAGTTTACAGCTGACTTTTTATTAGACTGATAAAATACCACTTTGAAAACAATAAAGAAAGACAATTTAGATACCAAGTCAATCAAAGAAGAAACACCAAAATAAAAACTGGAGGTAGACTTAGGGAAGCATGAAGAAGACATACGGATTTTGAAATATAAATTAGAGGTTCTTAAAGGCCTGCATAGAACACCTGGCTGTTAAGCAAAACTTAACCTCCGAGGGAGGAGAAAGTTTTTGAAAGTATAAAGAAATTGCAAAAAGACGCCGTCAAGAGGAGAAACTGCAATATGGCTTAACAGATTTACGCAAAAATTTACCTTACATAGATCTCGTCATGTTGAAGCCTGAAGAAGACATGGATTCTGAAATACAAACTAAAGGCTCTGAAGAGTCTGAATCGATTACCTGACTTGAAAAGCAAATTGTAATTTTAGTAGAACATTTCTTAAAGTAATACCATTATAAATTGCAAACAGACGTCATGAAGAGCAACAACTGCAATTCTGTTCAACAGATTTACGCAAAAAATGACCTGAGGTAGATTTCATCATGTTGAAAACCTTAACCTAATGTCGGAATTTTGATAAACCTAACGATTTGGGGGATATATACGAAACACTTCTGTCTGACCCATATGTTTTAATGTAGTGACGAGAACATAAAAACAAAAATATTCCCAAATTAGTTCTATGCAAAAAGGAACATTCATACCAACTTCTAATAAGTCCAGTAGTTTCAGAGGAGAAAAGAGTTTAAAAAAAAAAATCGACGACGAGGGCAGACGACCGGGGTTGCAAAGTGATGGCAATAGTTCACAGTGCCCTTTGCGCCAGATCGGTTTGAAAAAAAAACCAAAAAACCTGGAAAACCCAAAAAGGTATCTATCGCCAAAATTGAATATTGGAACTGGTTTCCGGCATATCTGCTATTGCACATGAAAATTATATATTTGCATATAGGAAGATTAATCTGTATCATCATCAAATAAATACAATTCTTATTAAAAGCAATACGTTATATTAGGAATGGCTACCAAAACAGAGAGGAGCACCTCTGCCTTGCTTTTCAAGCTGTAGTTATGACTAGGATAACACTTTAATACAATCTGAATTTCAATGGCATGTTTTTTTTTTTTATTGTTCTACTTAAAAACAAAATACATATCGATAAATTGTACTCTATTCCCTTTCTTTGTTCATACCCAACTCTTTAGGTTTTCAAAGCTCCATACTGATAGGGGCACGGCTCTCCTCCACTACCTTTTACAACTGTTGTTTGATAACATTTTGTCATCTGAACCACTTCACATCTTCAATGAACTTGCCCAAATCTGAAAACGTTGAATATATTTTAAAGCTTAATATATAATGTAATACATATGCAGATTCTTATTAACATTAAGTACTCGTACACCGGTGAAATAATGTCAGTTTGCACTAAGCTAGCATTATTATTATTATTATTATTATTATTATTATTATTGTCATCTCCATTATCGTTATCAAAGCAAAACGAAGTCAGACATTTATTTTTTCTGAAGAATACATATTCTTTCGAAATTGGATTCTGACACATAAACCAAAAATTCAAGGCGCCACTTATAAACCTTGAAGAGCAACAGTTTTCAACAAGTGAGTCCTATGGCCATATTTTATCGTTTGAAATTCAATTTTCCAGATTTTTTTTCTTTTTGACCTTGTTGCACATGTCACATGGTTTAGCGTTGAAGTCCACAATCTCGAGGTTCTGCAATAGCCTATTTTCAATACGAAAATTTTGGATGCAATGGGTGAAGTATAGCAATATGAAATAATTGGTATGGATTTTTCTTTGAAATGTAAACAAATCAAAAACGGAATTAATACGATGCATATTTTTTTTTATTTTTAAAACAAAGACGTGATTAAATTTTAGGATAAACTGTCGCACCCAAGATCAGTTTAGCTAGCAACAAATGAATTATCACAAAAACATTGTTAATCTATTTTGCTTTTAAGGAATAAGCAATTAGTTTACTAAAGTATCTTACCATACGATCAAATAAAACTTAGATCTTTTGGAGACAATCAGTTCAAGACTATTATAATAGCATTAAAACCTACGTTTTTTCAACACTCTATACTTCTTTTCTCCATACTCAGGTAAAATCCCGACTTAAAAACATTATACATCGTTGTTTTTTCAAAAAAAGATGATACACCTAGATACAAATATATATAGTTCTTGGTAGAGATTCCTCATACTTTGTAAGAAATAATTCCAAATCATCTTCCAAGTATACAGAACAGGATATTTACAAATTGCTGGAATTTTAAATCGATCACATATTTTTCCAGTGTTTGTCAAAAAACGGTCGGCATTCCAATGGGCACTAATTGTGCTCCTTTACTTGCTGACCTATTCCTTCACTCTCATGAGGCTAACGTTATAGCTGATCTGATCCGAAAGAAAGAATATCGTTTGGCTAGATCCTTTGATATCAGTTTCCGCTATATAGATGACGTATTACCTTTAAACAATCCTAATTTCGGGGATTTGATACATCGCATCTACCCACAAATAACTTGAGATAAAGGATACTACAGATGCTGTGAAGTCGGCCTCACATATTGACCTACACTTTGAAATCGATGGTAAAGGAAAACTATTGACCAGACTTTTCGACAAATGTGATGACTTTTCATTCAGAATTGTCAACTTTCATTTCATCTGTGGCAACATCCCTTCAGCTCCTGCGTATGGAGTATTCATATAACAACTCATACGTTATGCCAGAGCTTGCCTAAACTACGCAGACTTTTTGTATCGCACTAGAACTCTAACAAATAGGCTTCTGGAACAGGATTATGTTGTTACAAGATTGAAGTCATCACTACAAAAGTTTCATGGTCGTCATCATGAACTCGTGGATCGTTATGGTGTATCCATCAGCACCATATAAACTGATTTATTCAACGGGTCATAGTTTTCCTCTCCTCGTTTGTCTACCCCGGACTTGACTTTTTATGAGCAACTCGGCGGGTGTTTCTAGCAAAGCAGAGGACGCTTACCCTACTGGTGCACCTGGTCCCAGCTCCCAGTTTTAAGTGGAGTCCAAGTTGCTCATTTACTTCTGTTACTTTGTATGTATGATTTTAGTCACATTATGTTCTTTGTTGTGTATTTCTGTTTTCCATTCATGGTCTTTGTCCCTGGATTACATTCTTTTGATTACCGCTACAACCTTGGTTCCCTTGATTACTCTTTGATAAGTACCTTGTATAAAAACGCAAAGGCCTTCCACGTTAATAACTGTTACTGTAAACATTATTAGTGCCATATTTTGTGAAGTGTCCTTCTTACAAAAAAGAGAGCAGGAATGTAGGATCAATTTTACACAGAAGCTGACTGTGTTGGTGATCTGACTTTCATTTTATAAGACCTGCGAATTACCCATTTTCCGCTTTTTGCAATTATTTCAATAAAAGTTTGTGGTTTGTTAAATGCCCAGAGGCCCCATTCGGAAGTTATTCGTTTTAAATATCAAATTCACGAAGTTAGTTGTTCTTTCAATAGAACAAAATTGTAAGATATCATAAAAAAACGTAATTATTATTTTACCTCAATATGGCTTTGGCTATACGAACACAGAGGTAGTATTTCGGTTTAAAGTAGATTAACTTTCTGCCTGGATAATTAATAATTATAGAGCCATTTTTTACTTACTCGAGTGTCCAGTTACGTAATCATTTGAACATTAAATGTATCGTGTTGGTGTTTTCTTATTTCACTCGTCATTATCTGCAGTATTAATAAGGCAAAAAATATGTAAATGCTACAAAATTGCCAAACATATGATGAATCCATTAATTCAAGTATTTTCGTTTGCAGAGAAAAAATTTTACTGCAGTTACACAGATGCAGAATAAATAATTTTGAAATTAGCCACTAATTTGCGGTCATATTCAGGATAAATCTAGGAAGTTAGAATGAAATAATTTCTTCTATTCCAACACGATTTGGTACTTTGTCGTATGTTGCACTACCACTTAACGACTTCAATACAAGGGATGATAGTACCATTACTGACGTTAGTTGTCCCATGCCGCAAAAATATTGAGACATCAATTATTTTTGTCCTTAATGATGTAACTACATAAATAAAGATTGCAAAATAGATTTATTCTCGTAACTAGATTAGAAATGCCAAGAATCAAAACTGTTGTTATAATGAAACTGTCCTTAGGCCTAGATAAATATTTTGTTGTTTATTCTAAACCTTTGTTTGGTATTCATAATTTTTGCCATTTGTATAATTTCTTTTCTTTTAGATTTTAGGATCATCTGCTTCATCAAAATGCATTGTAAATTCTGTTGTTATTTCCTTCTCAACCGAATTAAACGAAATTAGGTCTATAAATTAAAAATTAATTTCTATATGTAACTGTATTTATTTGACATAAAAAGAAGCAGTACTAGTTTAATTATCAAAATAAAACCTGATTGTTTAAATGAGATTTTCATTTCTAAAATAATGCTTAATTGATTGTTTGGTGTATGACGAAAGTTTATAGGCTTCTCTGCCAATACTCAGACAACCGTAGTTGTTAAATTCGCATGAAAAGAAAACCAGTTGTTTTTTAGATGATACTGAGTTATAGCTCTTTGTATAGATAATTAAGTAGCACTCCAGCTAAGGATCATGAAAAATGTGATTCATGGGTAAAACGACTACATATTTTTATTTTTGATATTTTGTTTGAAATGTCATAGTAAACACAAATTAGCATGTGGTTTTGCATATAACCTGTGCTCCCAGGAGATGAAAATTGTATAGAATGCACTGTAGATTTCAAAATCAAGGGAGATAACTCTGTAAATGACGCTGAAATACAATAGAATCTATTGGATTTTCAATGTTGATTATCTCCTAAGATCAGACAGATTTGAATGAATAATTATACATTTCATAGTATAGACCCATAAAACGACTTAATTACAAAAATAAAAATATGTAGCCTTTTTGAGTGTATCACATTTTTCAGATTTTGCATGATTCTTACAAAGACAGCTACTTAAAAGGAAAGGAAAATAAAAAAGTAACCAAAGTAACCAATTGTTCAGCCGAAATGAAAAGAATATAATCCAGCGACAAGACCCGACATGGAAACCAGGCACACACAACCAAGAACATAATATAACCAAAATAAAACATACAGAGTAACAAAAGTAAATGAGTAACTAGATGTCAACTATTACGTCCTCTGTTTCTCTTAAGTATTTCTACAAGTTTCGATCATGATTCTTAATCATGGCTTATTAATCTTTGTTCGTTATTCAATTGTGCATGTGCTTGGTATTACTTTGGTATGACCAATAAAGATCAATTCTAATCCATTTTTGAAGTCAATAAATTAGAGTCACATCGATTTTAATTTTAAGATGGCTTCTTCAAGTTTTTTTCATGACACAAATTCATCTTTGCTAGTCAACTTATAAACACATGAGCAAAGTTTCAGAAAATAAATGAATATGAGAGGGGTGAAGCCTTAAACGCTCCCGAAGAAACATATGAATTCAAACACCTAAGTTTTTCAAAATTTTTGTCAGGCCTATTATAAATCCCAAAATGGTAAAAATTGTTATGATATGCGGTTATAATGTCTTTATGCATTCTCCTGTTGTTATGGTCTGAAATATATGTGGGCTGAAATGCCTGGCTGAGTTGTTTGGAATTGTGATTTGTCATGGTCCTAGCTGTCTTAGGGTCGAATTGACCTGTATTGATTAGATGATTAAGTCATTTTCAAGACCATTAAGGTGCCATGTTTTGACCATCCATATCTAGGAAAAAGCTAAGATTTGATTCGTATTTAATTATCGAAGCTAGCTATTGTTTCTTAGACTGGGGTGGTTCTCAATCGCATTTACTAATTATACGAAAATGAACTTGTCATTATTATGTTTTAAGCTCACCTCACGATTTTACATGCAAAAACGGATATATATGCTTTTTCTGTCCATAAGTATGAAGGGCCTAGTTATTAATATAGCCATTTACGATCCTGTTGGGGGCATATAAATGTTATTCTTTAGTTGTTGATTTTTTTTTATCATAAAAAGTACCCTTATAAGGTGATTTTTTAAATTTTTTGTCTCCCCAATAAAAACATGTTAATATAATTTTGAGTTATAAATATGAATACATCCGGGCAATTTAACAGCTGTCACAACATACAATCTTAAATATTTTACATACAATCGCAACTGTCATTAATGTCTTACGAGAAAAGAATCTTTCAAGGTAATTTATTCCCTGGACATATGAGACAATCGCTTCAACAAACAAAATATTCTGCCAAAGGTTATTTTGATACAAAATGTTTTTATTTTTTTGAAGATTTAATTGACAATCTTTGTCGGAATCATGCAACTTATGTCATATGTGGTACGATTAAAAAAATGCTACACATTTTTATTTATGTTGATAAGTTGTTCTGGGGATCTATATAATGAAATTGTATTATCATTTTTGCAATTTGTCTTCTAAGAGGACAGATTATATGAAAAGCCACATGATAATTTTTATTAACTACAACATTTTTAACGAAATATCAAAAATAAAAATATCTAGGTCTTTCAACCATGAATCACATTTTGCACGATTCTTAAGAGGTGAATTGCTTAAGTTATCGAAGGATGTAGCAATTACACCCTGCACTTTGTTTTAATAAAATCAATTGTTTTCTCCAGTTGGCAGAATGTAAGAGTAATCAAGGGAACCAAGGTTATAGTGGTAATCAAAAGAATGCAATCCAGGGACAAAGACCATACATGGAAAACAGACATACACAACAAAGAATATAAAGTAACTAAAATCATGCATATAAAGTAACAGAAGCATCTAATTAACTTGGATTCATTTTATTCTGCTTCTAACAAAAGCTCGAGAAACTTAGGTGAAATTGAATATGATACAAATATATCACTGATTTCGAGAGTTATGTCCCCTACCCTACTTTTCTCATTCAGTTTGTAACTTTGGCGTTCAGAATGACAAATCCAACCTCACCAAAACAGAAAAACAAAAACAATAACAAAAACAAAAACAAAACAAAAAAACAAAAAAAGCGGGAAAGTTGCACTTGGCGATCCTATGTATCATGTTTCTATGTAGACATGTTAGCACCATAGTTGACTAACGTTCCATTTCATACGGTTATGAGCTTGCATGTCATAGCATGTAATCTTCATACTGATTTTTGAAAAAAAAGTTTTCTATTAGGGCCGACTTTGACAAAAACCGAATACATCCTTTTGCTTAGGAGTAATTAAAGGAATCATAATACTAGCGAAAATCAAACGAATGCAATACAGGGCCAGGGACAAAGATCACACATGGAAAACAAACACAAACGACAAAGAATACAAAACAACCAAAATGAAACACAACAAATATAAATGAGCAACTTGACCTCCACTTAAATCTTGGAGCATGGACCAGGTTTACCGATAGGGTAAGAGTCCGCAGCTTTCCTTGAAAGAGTAATCAAGGGAACCAAGGTTATGGCGGTAATCAAAAGAATGTAATCCAGGAAAAAAGACCAGACATGGAAAACAGACATACACAACAAAGAACATAAAGTAACTAAAATCATACATACAAAGTAACAGATGTAAATGAGCAACTCGGACTCTACTAAACAGTGGGAGCATAGACCAGGTGTACCAGTAGGGTAAGCCTCCTCTGCCTTTCTGTAAACACCCGCCGAGTTGCTCATAAAAAGTCAATTCCAGGGTAGACAAACGAGGAAAGGCAATCTATGACCCGTTGAATAAATCAGTTTCCATGGTGCTGATTGATACACCATAACGATCCACGAGTTCATGATGACGATCATAAAACTTCTGTAGTGATGACTTCAATCTTGTAACAACATAACCCTGTTCCAGAAGCCTATTTGTTAGAGTTCTAGCGCGATACAAAATATCTGCGTAGTTTCGGCAAGCTCTGGCATAACGTATGAGTTGTGATATGAACACTTTATACACAGGAGCTGAAGGGATGTTGCCACAGTTGAAAGGAAAGTTGACAATTCTGAATGAAAAGTCATCACGTTTGTCGTAAAGTTTGGTCAATAGTTTTCCTTTACCATCGATTTCTAAGTGTAGATCAAGATATGAGGCTGACTTCACAATGTCTGTAGTATCCTTTATCTTAAGTTCTTTTGGGTAGATGCGATGTTTCAAATCCCCGAAATTAGGATTGTTTAAAGATAATACGTCATCTATATAGCGGAAAATGAGATCGTAGGATCTAGCCAATTGATATTCTTTCTTTCTGATCAAATAAGCTATAAAGTCAGTCTCATAACAGTGAAGAAATAGGTCAGCAAGTAAAGGAGCACAATTTGTTCCCATTGTAATGCCGACCGTTTGTTGAAAAACACGTCCACCACACTGGACAAATATGTCTGTAAACATCTTCCTCTGTATATTTGGAAGATGATTTTGATTAAAGTATGAGGAATTTTTACCAAGAACTATATATTTGTATCTAGGTGTACCATCTTTTTTTGGAAAAACAACGATGTATAATGTTTTTAAGTCGAGATTGTAACTGAGTATGGGAAATATAAGTATACAGTGTTGAAAAATCATAGATTTTATACTATTATATTCAGATAATAGTCTTGAACTGATTGTTTCCAAAAGATCTTTCGATTTTTTCAGGATCCACATTGAATTAATACTACTACGGGAGCAACAAGTGTTGTGGTAGGACTGCAGACCCTCTTTGATAGTTGTGAGTATAGAAGTTAAAAGTTTTGAAAGAGGTTTGGTGGTACAATTTGCAGATCCAGCTATTAAATGTTATTTGTATGGATTCTTGTGAAGTTTAGGAATCCAGTACATAGACAGTAAATCACAATCATCGTCCTTGGTAGAGAGACCAAAAGAGGATAGCACAGATTCATGGTTTTCCACAATCTCTTCTTTAGAGAGATTGGTATAAGTATAGGTCTTATCACTGCTGTTACTTTCTACGTCTACATCTGATAATAAACATTGGATATAAAACAATCATCCAGCTGCTCATAAAAGGTGAAGTCCGGGGTAGACGAAAGAGGAAAGGAAAACTATCAGTTTGTATGGTGCAGATGGATAAACAGTAACGATCCACGAGTTAATTATGACCACCAAAAAACTTCTGTAGTGACGACTTCAATCTTGTAGCAACATAACCCTGTTCCAGAAGCCTTATTGTTAGAAGTCTACTGCTGTACAAAACACCTGCATAGTTACGACAAGGTCTGGCATAATGTATCAATTATGATATGAATACTCCAGACGCAGGTGCTGAAGGGACGTTGCCTCAGATGGAAGGAAAGTTGACAATACGGAATGAAAAGTCATCCCGTTTTCGTATAGTGTGATCAATAGTTCTACTTGACCATCGATGTGTAATGTAGGTCAAGATGTAATGCTGACTTCACAGTGTCTGTATTTTCACCTCAAGTTGTATGGGGAGAGTTCGATGCATAAAATCCTAGCAACTAGGATTGTTTAACGATAACACATCATCTATATAGCGGAAACTAAGACCGACGGATCTGGCTAAACGATGCTCCTTCCTTTGCATTAAATCAGCTATAAAGTCAGCCTTATGAAGGTGAAGGATAGGAAATCAAAACAACATTTCCAACATATATTTGACTTTTTAAGGATTATTTGTTTTTAATTCATGAAACATTTTGTAAGTTTATTATAATTAAGAAGACATTTTTGTAACTTTGTCCTCAATCTTAACCCCATAATTATTATTTCAATATTGTTCAAAAGTAAAAATGATCAGATGAGCTGGGCTTCCATATTGACATGTAAAACCTTCTCAATTGGCTCATTATTATAAATTTCACGTAGTTGAGTAATAGAAAGAATGACTTACAAGAATTAATTGAATTTGACTTTTAACAACTATTGCTACTAATCGAAATAACGTAAAACGGAAAAAAAAACACGAAACACTTTCATCCAGCACCCATTCTTCAATTTCAATTGATTTTACCCTTTTAAGTTTGTTGTGCACCTTTTGTGATATGTTTTTTGTTTTTGTTTTTGTTTTTTTTTTTGTTGTTGTTGTTGTTGTTTTTTATTATTATTATTATTTATTGGAGTAATCCAGGGAACCAAGATTCTATTGGATGACAAATTATTATTATTTAGGAACAAATACCAGACATTGAAAACAGACAAACACAGCAAAGAACATAAAATAACCAATATAATACATTGAAAGCAACAAAAGTAAATAAGCAACTCGGACTCCACTACAAACTGGGAGAATGAACCTTGTACACCGGTAGGGTAATTGTTCTCTGTTGGCAACTACTAAACCAATGCCAAAGGTTCACAACTTTGTTTTGTATTTAAATAAATACACATTCTTTAATTGAGTACAGATGTGTAGGCATACGGACAAGGTTTAAATTCACCACCTCTTAGAAAAACGTTTTGGACACATTTTGCCATCTGAATTACCTCACATCTCGCATCAACATCGACAATTCTTTCTCCGGATCTAAAACAATCATAAATTTGTTTAAAGCAATATGTAATTATTAAATCGTTTACATTGAGTCACGAAGCTGTGCAACATAATAGGTGAAATTCTTCAATGATAGAATATTCTTAACTGTATTTAATCTTCAAACTTTGATAAGTCTTGGAGGTTGTTTATATTCTGCTTTTTTTTAAACTTACTTGTCGTAAATACAATGTATCTCACTTTATTTTGTATCTATCGTTCTGTATATATGATCTTTTTATCATAAATATTAACAAATGAAGCCACGTTTATTTCCTGTTTTTTTTCCCTTTTATAATATATGAACTATTTGTTCGATGAACTCTTTTGGTTCTCTCAGGCAAGTCATGAAACTTGGTTTGACCCACTATTTTAATTTGAAATGAACGTATCTAGTAAATAACATAGTGATAATTTTTATTGATCTCGATTTATTTGTGACTTTGTTCATTTATATTTTGTTTTATATTTCCCTCCAGTTAAGTATTTCCAGGTCAAAAACGTTATATATATATTTTTTTTTGTACTGATAAAACTCACCCACAACAACTTAAATAGCCATTATAGCATTCACATTCCTGGCAGTCATCGTTTTGAAATGGTATTCCATCTGGAACTTCTAATCCGTTGTAAACACAGCCTATTTAGAAGACATTCATTTATGTAAAAACAATGATATTTTACGGCATATAAGACTAGTAGGGTAGGATGCGTGTGTCCAGGTGTCAATTTCACAAAACGTCGTAAGTGTGAAATTGATCGTAAGTTATGACGTCATAATGCTATTTTTGGTTGTGATGTCATTACTTACGATCAACTTTACACTTACGACTTTTTGTGAAATCCACACATGGTCCATACTTCTTATAGTTTACAATTTAAAAAAAAAACTAGGAAGCAATGGTCAAGTACAAAATACAGCATTTCATGTGAAACGTGCAAATATTAGTCCGTTTAATAAGCTGAAAAATAGAGATATTGAAAACCATTCTGTGTAAGAATCAGATATTGGTAACACATCATTTTTCCTCAATTTAGTCTCTTTGTCTCAAATATATTCCATACATTTAGAAAACAACTAAAATGCTATTTTTATTTATCATGAAGCCTCTGTAGCATAAATAGTGTACTGCTTAGAAAGGGCGAAAGTATGGAAAAATTTGTATTGTCAATTTCAACGAAATTTTACCTTTATGAGGTATAAATTACTTGGATAATGCAAACAATATCTCGTTGTTTTTTCTTAATGTGCCACACCTAATACATATTTTGCCTTATTTTAGACAGAGTGATTCTTTAAGATAAAGAGAAGACATACAAAATTAGGACGAACACTTCTTTGTAAGGTGATGACTTTTTGTCATGTGTGTAGTTAACATTTTAAAGGTAAGAAGGTCGTTGAATAAACGAAGCAACAGTATTCAATTCTCAACAAATTTTTAGTACATTAATTTTGTATACGCATTACTGATAAATATCAATAATCAATAACAAGTCTATTTTTAAATAAAAGGTTAATTCCATTACCTTTAATTAAAGAACAAGTTCCGTTGACATGTACAGCCCCGATCAGAAGAAACGCAATAGTCAGCCGCATTTGTAACATCATCATCATACAATCAAGGCAGTTGAGATGAGATACACTATTTTAACAACAAAAATAACATTCAAATCTGCTACTTTTTGTAACTAAAAGAAAACATGTTTTGTAATTCAGTAATGATGATTGTTTCTAATTTGCCAATAATTTGCCACAACATATTTGTGGAACCATTTGATCAAACAAAAACGATTTTCTCATCATACCTTTTATAAAAAGTATAATTTTAATACTGGGAAATCAGTCGAAACCGAACCTTTTATTATTCGAACTATAAAGAGACGTTTTTAAGTATAAGTACTTTTCTAATAATTAGATTAAATGGAAAATCAAAAAACATCCATATCAAAACCCTGCCAATGTGACGATATGATTTCACTCAAGGATGCTTTCTTCATTTTAAAAGTCCATTATTTGATCTCCGCAATACTGGATTTGCTAAGAATTTTTTGAATAGAATGTTAGAAAAAATAGGTTTTTGACAGAGTAATCTTACCTAGAAATCCTCATTTTCGGCGCATTTAATGAAATTATTACTCAATTTACCAACGAAAGGGACATTTTGTCTTTTCCCTTGTCACTGATTGTGCAAAACTTTCAAAATGGTGTGTTTTATTTCCATGCCATTGTCTCATCCGCTGCCTGATTCTTACAGAGTCTGACACTTAAAAGTCACTTTTGCCAGTTTAAAAATACTTTTGAACCTTGTGCAAACATTTTTAGATTGTGTTCGGAATCAATATGAGGGTTTCACACAGCAAAACTTTGACTTTCTTATTCAAGAATACCACCCCGTCACCACTGAATGGAATTGAATTGATATTTTCATTTTCATCCGGTCGGGTTGTTGTCTCTTTGACATTTCACCATACCTATTTTCTATATATTACATATTCATACCTTCACTTGCTAATATATTTGTGAAAGGAGTTACATACATTAAATGGCAAAAAGTACATGTTATCCAATGAGGCAGTGGGGACATTTTATCAAGTTAATGAGCCTTTCTCACAATTTTCCTAGTTTAAAGTTCAAGAGGGATTTGGTTAAGACGGGTCTCACTGTAATTTCTGATTTGACTATCACGTTATTAGTTTATAATTTATTTCACGTCAGCTCCAATTTTAAAAACTATGATAAATTGTTCATCGGTAATTAAGCATACACGATAGAATATTATACTAACACAGAACTTGAATTCACGTTTCGAACTTCACATATTTATTTAAAATGTCAAAATAAATCACCGACAGACTGGAGATATATTTTTTTCTCGCATTACTTTAATTAAATGATCGATTTAAATGATACTTCATGATGTCTTACATAGACACACATGGTGGCTTTCATAGACTATCATGATGTCTTACCTAGACAATCATGATTTCTTATATAGACCCTCATGATTTCTTACATAGACCATCATGATTTCTTACATAGACGATCGTAATTTCTTACATAGACTATTATAATTACTTACATAGACTATCATTTTTACTTACATAGACTATAATGATGTCTTACATAAACTATCGTGATTTCTTACATAGAAGATTATCATTACTTATATAGACTATCATGATAACTAATATTGATTATCATAATTACATTTATAGACTATCATGATTACTAATATAGACTATCATGATTACTTTCATTAACTATCATGATTACTTTCATAGATTTTCATGATTACTTATATAGACTATTATGATTACTTACATAGACCATCATGATTTCTTACATAGAATATCATGATAAGTTGTATAGAATATCATAATTATTTACATAGAATATCATTATTACTTACATAGAATATCATGATTACTTACATAGAATACCATGATAACTTACATAGACTATCATGATAACTTACACAGACTATCATGATAACTTACATAGAATATCATGATAACTTACATAGACTTTTATGATTACGGATTACGTAAATACAGAGAAACATGTCATAACCGAACAAATTTTGTACTGTAGAATTCGATTGACTTCAAAACGTGTCTGGTTTGGACAGATTTTCGGTTTACCCAGGGCTCGGTTAAGTTATATGAATACAACAGTGAAACTTGTCTAAACCAAACCCCATGGTTCGGTTGAGATATTTATTGAGAAATATCGAGGGTACTTGAAATAGAATTTGGTAAAAACCTTTTGAGAGGAATTTTACCATAAAGATTCAGGTGTCTGTAACGCAGATACGTATGGCCTTCAAGCAAATCAGGGTAGTTAGTATTTGTGCTAGCATAGCGAATCAATTATAAACACATATAAAGCAGACGTTACAGTTCTGACCCCTGACGTACGCCTTAACATGTCTATAACCTTGGATAAACTTATGAAAACTTACTTGTACATCTACCTGCTATTGAACTCCAACAGCTTCTAATTACTAAACAGATATGTCCAGACATCTCTTTGTTCTGAGCTTTCCCGCTATAGTGATATTTGTTACTGAAAATTCTCAATTTGCATTCAGTAAAATGCAATTTTCAAAATATTGCCTACAAATTGAACGTACACTTTGCATTTCCTTATCATTACTTTTTCATAGAAACAAGTTTCTATGAAGTTCAATCAGTCTAAATAAGATAGATTTAATAGATTTAAATCTTCATATTACTTTCCTTACATCCAATATGAAGTATGATCAAAATTACCAAACTCATAATCCTATATCAGAAATAGGGATTAATAGTCACAATCAACTGTCAAAAACAAGGATCAAACGGAAAACGGAAGTTCAAACATTCCAATGCATACTGATGGTGTAAGAGTAATCGAGGGAATCAAGATTCTAGCGGAATCAAAAGAATGTAATCCAGGGACAAAAAAACAAACATGGCAAACTGACATACACAAAAAGAACTGGAAAGGAAATAACAAAAATAATATTTACAAAGCAACAAAAGTAGATAATTCACTAAAAAGTGGGAGCATGAACCAGATGCTTCTATAGGGTAAACGTCTTTTCAATGAAAAAGCACAAAACAAAACAATCGAAATAGATAAACAGAAATAAACCCCGCGGAAAATTATACGACTTTTATAGCGGAAAACAATTCTGAGATTACGGAAGACTTTGATATGTAGCAGAGAACATTTTCGTGAGCCATACGAACTATAAAGCATGGTAAAAAAAATTGTATGTAAAACTATATAACACGTAATTATATGTCCATGCTTGAGTTATCTCCTCAGAAGATTTTTGAATAAACTATTTACGTGAACTACCCGAGGGAAACTTTGCTGTTTTCAGTAGACTTGTAACCATGAAAATCATTATTGCAGCCATTATATATCATTGTGTTGACAGTGTGCCTTTCCCCTCTACTTGAGAAATATATTATCGTGCATGTGGACAAAGCTTTGTGGTATTTGTTTATTAAGGAATTGGGCATTCATAGTAACAACCCAGATAATCCCACATACAAACATACTATTTTTGACAAAGATGAAATCCTTAACAACCAACCAGAAGTCATTCATGTCTTCTGTAAACATCGAAACAAAATGTGAAGACTTACCTCACATGTACTGTATTCTCATACTTCATACGAATGCATTCAAAGAAAGATTTATAACTGAATCTTCATCTTGAAGGAGTTACAAATTCAGTTTAAAAATGTATTATCCGCAGTTAAGAAGAATGGACAGCACTCTTGTAGCAATACTGCCTATTCTAGTAGCGGCATTAATCATATGTGAATACTTAAAAATTCTAAAAACCTGAAACCCTGCAGCTTTTCGAAGATTAGTTCTTTCTAAACTTTTGACTTCTCAACTCTTCAAGCTACGTTGCCACATGATAAATTGAAATCGCGTTAGAAAGGACTTATTTATAAATCCTTTGCTGACTCGAAAACTATGATTTTGTTCTTGGTTACAAATTCACATACTTTTTTTTAAATATCACAGGAGGGTAAGGTGTGCTACATAGAAAATGTATGTTTGTGACATGCTTGATTCATTATTGAAAACATATTTTTCAAATTGTAGGAGCTTTTTTTCAATAACAAATTCATATTCCAATGGGCACTTACTGAGCTCCTCTCCTCGCCAATTTGATTTGAAATTCATACGAGACTGATTTTCTTCAGAATCTCTTAAAAAATAATAATATAAAAGTTGCTTAATTTTACAGACAGATATATTGATGATGTATTTTACTTTGACGACCCCTATTTTTGGTAAATAAAATAATTTCCTTCAATATATCCACAAGAGCTTGAAATAAAAGAGACTACAGAAACAACATATTCTGCGAATTTTTACCTTCATCTCGACTTTGACAGCAGTGGTCATCTTAGCTCTAAATTTTATAATAACATAGACAACTTTGATATTAAGAACCAAGAATTCATCGGAAAATAAAAGAATGTAATAAGGGGCAAAGACCAGAACACAGAATAACCAAAATAATGTATAAAGAAAGCAAATGAGCAACTAGGACCTCACTAAAACCGGTAGCGATGGAGAAATTGTCGTCTGCTTTCGAGAAACTCGGTTCTAGTTGCTCATTAAAGTCAAGTCCAGAGTAGACGATAGGGGAAAGGATAAGTAAGACACGTTAAGTATCAGTTTTCATGGTACTTTAAATTTGATATTAAAGTACTTTGTTTCTTTTTGGGTAACAAAAATCATATTCAAAGCTTCCCTGCCTAAGAATCAAGCAAAATGTGTATAAGGTGTGACACATGAAGAAAAAAGCGCAGATGTTTTTGAGGCTTATCCCAGTATATTTACCTACTAATCTTGAGAGAAAAAAACATCAAATTAAAGTGCTTGAAAAGTTCGCATTTTAAAGATATTGAGGTGAAATGCATTATGGAAAATAGCGAAAACATTTTCCCACACTTTTACTCACAAACAATTAAATAATAGGCCAAAAGGACAAAAGTGAGAAAAATGGTGTACCACTTAATGTCTGATTCTTACACAGAATGGTACTTAAATATTATTAATGATGACTACTAAAATAGAGATGGACACTCCATTCTTGTGTTGTAGGTTATAGTTATGACGAGGATCTAATTTGCATACGGTTTGAATTTTTAAATGCAAGTTTGTATTGTTCTTCAAAAAGTGAAAGACATGAGACAGTATAAGATATAAAATTATCTAGTAATTTATTCCTTGCTTTAAGTAGATACGGCTGATAATATGTAAGGGCACGGCTTTCCTCCTTTAGTGACTGGCATTTGAACACAATTTGTCATCTGGACAATATGGCATCTTTGATCAACATCCGTGAAGAACACCCCATTTCTGAAAATGTTGAGATACATTTATAAAGCTTTTAATAACATCATATACACTCGGCTGATTGAACTACACTGCTCTTTCTTTTTTCAATCTTTCTTCGTTTTTGCATAACATTTTTGTTTTTGTTTTTGTTTGTTTTTGTTTTTGTTTTTGTTTTTGTTTTGTTTTGTTTTGGGAGGGACGGTTTTACTTTTAGGCATATAAAGAACAGACCAATATACCAATAATCACAATGTATATTTTTAGAACTTGAACAATGGGGAAAACTTCTTGTTCTACAGCATATGGTGAGATGGGGAATGGGAATTGTGGATTGGAATAGCGAATGATAATTGATTGGGAAAGTGCATGGGGGCTGGGAAATTAGTTTATAAATTATTAATTGGTTTGATAAATGCATTTAATTTATCTTAAAAACACTATTTAAAATTTGAATAATTTACAAATGAAAATTCAATTTCATAATGTGAATATGTGTTAAATAAATGCAATGGGTATTCTATGGGGCGGGGATTCATCTGTGCCAAATTGGGAATTTAAAATTGGGAATGGGGACAGAGATGTTGAAAAAAATGTAGAACGACATATTGCATGAATAGGCAAGTTATACCATTCAAAAGCTGTAAATGCTTAAAAGAAACAAATAAAAATGGAATATTGCCAGTACACCTGTACTTTACTTTTACACATTTATGGCCGTTGAATTCATTTCAGGTAATAATACACACACTAGTAGCAATTTTTCTAACACTAATTTGATCACAATTGATTGATACGTTTACAATGAATATTGTCGTCAAATTATCGTGATAAAATAAAAAAAAAACGGACACACTGGTTCACTAAAGACTAGAAATGCATTCAAAACCCATTTTAACATTAAAATTAGTTCGTTCTTTTCAATTAAAACAACATTACACTCCCCATACGACCAGGGTATTTAAGCAGGTACAGTGAAAGTATTACTGTTTGTGGGGTACCAATGTTTTCAATATCCTAAGCTCATAGTATGGTAACATTAACAAATTCTAACAACCGATACAAGCAACTCATTTTCAAATACAGATGTTATTGCAAAGGATTAATACGTGCGAGTATCTATCACTCTTTGTTTTACAAGAATATTCCACACAAAGCAAGGACAACTCGATATATACCAATTTGTTTAACATATCCGTTAAATACATTCATTCATAAGGGATGTATTTATGAGTTTTGTTGTCAAAGCGTTAAGGCACTGTTTGGTATTTACATTGATTCGCTTATAGGGTCTTTAAAAAGAAATTAAAACACTAAATTTAAAAGCAGTTTTGGTATGATATGGTTTGTGTCCTTATTGTATGACTTATGATGTACCGTGATTCTTTACCTAGCATGGGTAGAATTGGGACTAATTTTATATACGATGAGGATATAACTTGTAGGTTAAAATTGTGCTGCAGCTGGCATGTCAGTTAACTACTAGTTGTTTTCAGTTTGTACATTTGAGTAATTCATATTCAGTTTCTTTATTTCCTTAATTAGAAGGAACACAACCATTTTTGAAATGATTTTTATGTGTGTTTAATTCTGTAGTATATTTTTTTCACAATGGCCAGATTTTAAAAGTGGAGGGTTGTAATCACGCTGAACTAATTTAACCCCGCCGCTTTTTTTTCCGGCCAATCCAAAGTCGGGAATTTCTGACATCTGTATGTATTGTTTCATTTATACCTTCAGTTTATTTTCGTGTTACTTGAGTATATCGGGGTAACTCATTCGCTGTTTCTGTGTATAGTTATGTTATGGGATCATCTGTAGCCTGCCCTGTGTTGTGAGGGTTCCCTTATCGTTCATTGAAAACCAATGGGTAGCCTTGGGCTTAATTTGTTATCCCGTTGATGTTGTTGTCTCTTTGACACATTCACAATACATTTGTTCTTTATTTGATATGGATTATTGCTGGAAGTTTAAACCATTGAAGAGCTATATATTGACGATGCTCTCCCACAGCAATTTAGTATCCTATGTATACATTGACATTTTTAGCAATTATCCTTTGAAAATAATGTTCCATTAAGGATTTGCACTCCATTGTATATACAGTCTATTAAAAGTTTCAGAATTAAAATTCATAACCACTTAGTAAACTAATGCATTTTCCTTGTCCATATTTTAGAACCTTATATTTTGATAGTTAATAATTTATCTTGTCGATGTTGCAAAATACGTTAATCTTAGTTTCCTCTATACAGAAGACGTATTATCTTTAAACAATCCAAATTTCAGGGATTTGAAACATCGCATCTACTTCAAAGATAAAAAGGATACAACAGACACTGTTAAGTCAGCCTCATATTTTGACATACACTTAGCAATCGATGGTAAAGGAAAACTACTGACCAAATTTTACGACAAAACTGATGAATTTTCATTCAGAATTGTTAACTTTCTATTTATCTGTGGAAACATCCCTTCAGCACCTACGTTCATATCACAACTCATACGTTATGCCAGAGCTTGCCGAAACTACGCAGACTTTTTGTACCGCGCTAGAATTCTAACAAATAGGCTTCTTGGTTATGTTGCTGCAAGATTGAAGTCATCACTACAGAAGTTTTATGGTCGTCATGGTGAACTCGTAATCGTTATGGTGTATCTATCTGCATCGTGACAACTGATTTATTCAACGTGTCATAGATTTTCTTTACTCGTTTGTCTTTCACGCACTTGACTTTTTATATATGAGCAACTCGGTGGTTGTTCCTAGAAAAGCAGATGACGCTTACCCTACCGGTGCACCTGGTCCATGTTCCCAGTTTTTAGTGGCGTCCGAGTTGCTCATTTGCTTTTGTTACTTTGTATGTATGATTTTAGTTACTGAATGTTCTTTGTTGTGTATGTCTCTGTTTTCCATGTCTGGTCTTTGTCCCTGGATTACATTCTTTTGAGGTTTTCAGTATACACATCAATGAAAATCTCCTTTTCGAAGGGAACCAAATTTCGTGGACTGGCCTTCCCAGGAAAACCATGAAAATTGGTACCCCACGAATAGTACTGTACATGTTTGCACTTTTTATGGCTCACTAAGTGAAAGCCTCCTAATGCCGATAGTAAAGACAAGTCATGTAACAGTTATTCTTTATTTAATAATACTTTCACAGTACAATACCTGAACCGATCAGTTTCCGGTCATCGGTCCGTCAAACCGATCCATTAAACCGGGGATCGCTTCACGTGACCACAGAGCGGTCACTGTATTTTACGTTTTTTTCTGGTTTTCTTTGTCAATTTTACGCCTATCTACATAATGTAATAGATTTAAACATCACTTTTTACTTTTATTTTATATTTTTTTTATTTCAAACAATTCTTACGCCATTTTACATTACAAAACTGCGATCAGATCAGTTGCCAAGGACTGTAAATGTTTTGCTTTGGGAGACATTTTTAGTAGTTTTGAAACTGTAATCAGCACTTTAAACGACTCCATTTTTACTTTATCGGGTAGCTTGTGCATAATGAAAATAACATTTGTTCATTACAGCCTTTCTCTCAGACCAACATTATTATCATTTAAGATACTAACTTATGATTGCTATAATTATTACACTTTTGTCTTGTTAGCTAAAGGTCTTGCATAGTTTTAGACAAAATAAATTATGGGCCAAACTGAGTTTAAGGACGTATAGTTATTTTTTCATAGACTTAACTAAACGTTGTATTATCAGCTCAATGAAAGCGGACTAACAACAAACAGTAAAAGCACTGTAAAAATAAAGGACATTATTTGAAACAGGAGGTTCACATCATTTGCATATAAATTTGTTCAAAAGTATCACTTACCAATTTTTGTACAAAATATTGTCAATACTCAAAGTTCAACTTCAACGTTCGAGATAACATGTTTCTCTTTCATTAATTGCATGTACATTGCTGCTCGTCATTTTAAAAATTCACATAGTGGCAAGATAAAAGATATCCTAAAAAACTTTCCGTTATAAGAAGAATATGCTATCTTTCAATGACATTGAGATTGAACTGTTTCTTGTATCGACTAGATAAAACTTGTAAAATATTGTGTTTTAACAAATCTATTAAAAGTTCTATATTACCGTGATCTAAGTTAGCCCGTTAAGTAATTGTGTCTACCAAAACATTGGATGACCTTTCGTTAACACGACAAAAGTACAACAGCCACAGCAATCATAATTTAGTACTTGACAAAATGATAATTTTTGGAAAGGTGATGAGTTCATATGCTCAATTGCTTGTTAAATTTGTATTTATTATACAAGCTGCTTCATTAACCAAAATTGAGACTATAAGAGTGCTAAATAAAAAGTGTCATGTTTTTGTTTTTATAACAAATACAGAAAATGTATTATTTAATCCATAACAAATCATAAATGTATTAGATGTTATCAATTTTGGAAATATTTGTTTATCAAATAACATCTCTGATTTAACAAAAGAAAAAATATTATTTTTTTTTATTTTTTTTTTTTAGGAAGAGAGGGGATATTAACGATGACATTTAGTTTATTCTCTTTGTCATACAGTTTTATTATTTTTTTTTTAATAATATATTGCTGTTATTAACATATATGTGGAATATTGTGTTTGTGACGTTGTCGTGGGAGAAAGTTCGGGATTAAATTTACATGTAGGTTATCTATTTTATTACACGGGAAACATTCGACATGTCATAGCATTATGTTAAACACATAATAAGACTCTATTAGACAGGAATGGGAATAGGGCTTCATATATCCGTTGTTGAATGCATAAAAATGAAAATTGCGGTATATTAATTGCTATGAATTTTTCTAAGTTAACAAAATTTTTTATGGTCTTGACATATATAATATATATTACACAAAACTGCTTATGAGTTGTATGACATGTGATTAATTTTTAAACTGGTAGTATAACAGTGTTGTAAAAACAACTTGTGAAAAACATTTAGATATGTTGGAGAAATAAGTCTAATTTTCTCCAACATGTATTTATGTTTTTTCACAAGCTGCTTTTACAACAGTGTAAATTCCATGTGCATATCGTAATTAAAATGGCTACAATCGATACGACGTAAGAGAGAACCGTTAATTGGTTCTGAACCTTTTTATCTGCTTAATTCCGTTCATTTGTCGGCATTGTATATTCAAAACAATTTTTTTGAAAAAAAAATATAGCAATCCGTAGCTTGAATATTTTGAATATTGAAATTGACAACCATATTATGTTGTCGGTTGCATGCCGTCATTTCTAATGTCGATTTTCTGTGTCAAATTTACTGAATGAGAGTCTACAAGGACAAATAACTATTAATATATTTCAGATGTTTAGGGATTGGAATTACATTAATTAACCACTATATTTTCAAGAATTTGTAGATGTGTAAAATATGACAACTCACTCGCAAACCTGACATCAAAGCCTTCGCACTTTTATTTGTTATGTGAGTGAATGGTCCGATTTTATGCATCGATAAATTCTGGAAAAAACAACAGTGTTTAATCCTACGTTAAATATGATTACTTAAAATGAAAATAATTGAACAAGGAGAGCATTATAATACCTGAACTGATCAATGCAACAAAATTTGCGATCGGACGCTGCAGTGAGCCATCTCAGAAAGTTTGAGAAAGTCGGGAAAAATGCGATGTTATCGGAATAGCTTGCAATTTTCTATGTTATCGTATGTATATTCCGTAAAGCAGAAGTTAAATTCGGAAAAATAATCTTATAATGATGATTCCTTTAGAAACATTAGTAAATTAGGTTTGTTGAGGAATTTATGCTTCGTGACATTGTTATACATCACCAGCTTAACAGATGCGCCTTGATCAACTGTAAGATATAGGATAATTCAAATCACGATTGATAATCGAAAAACAAAACCAAAGAGAGAAACAAAAATAATCAAAAATAAGATATTTTCAAGATAGCAAAGTTCCCTGACGAGGCTAAGTCTTGTCATCGAGCATGTGCTAGATTCATGAAATATGTATCCAATATAAAGACTACACTGCCATTATATAAATACTGGAATTGTTTGGTAAGTTGTCCACATGTTTCAAGGAATATCTTTTAATCAGCAGCAATATGACCAATTACCTAGGTAGTTCAATATTAAAAAATACAGGAAAAACTTAAAACAAATCATCGCATTAGAAGGTCAAAGCGAGCACCGACAGATTCAACCAGAGTATATTAATAGTGCAGCCCTATTATGTTTTTTGCATTTAATGCACGGCATAACTCTTTCATAGGCACGTTTTAGTCACAAATACTTTTTCCAGTAGGATGTTTCAACATAGAGAGCCTTAAATAATGCAAATGTGTATAGGAATTCTTTTAAAGTTGTTTAGATAAAAATATCCTCAAAACTACACAGCTTATGTCTAGGTAGAGAGCCATTTTGAGAGTGTAGACACTGTAATCGGCACGCTAAAGTTTGGCTATTGTTACGTTTTTTTTTTTTTTTGTACCAATGTACTCATTGTGTACTTCTAAAATGAAATAAATGTCCTCACGCCGGGTATTCACATCTACATCTAAAAAAGTAAAACTTTAATCTTCTTCAACTTCATTTCTCTGAAGCTTAACATAAACTTTAATGAAACATTCAAATTACAGGACTAAGCCTCAGCTGACAGGTAATTTGTATTAAAATCAATCAGTTTCTGACCAAACCTATATCATTATGGGCACTGACAGGAAATATCTATTTAGATCAATCAGTTTCTGACCAAACCTTTAACACTATGAGCACTACCTTATATACCTGATAAATATTATGGAAAACCCCCAAATCTTAATAAATTGTGTTCTGAGTACAGTAAGAAAGTCGTATTATATAAGGCAACTTGTAAAATAAACAAAATAAACGAATTTTTTTTCACGAAATTTCAGGCTTATTTGGTCTTTTGCTGAAAATCGAGCGCAATTGTAGACGAAATTATGGGGGAAGGGCAAACTGAGTTCAATGTAGTTAGTATATTTTTCTTACATTTGCTTAAATATATCGTGTATAGCTCACAATACAATGAAATTGGATCAACGAAGACAGTAAAATCATTGTCACTGAATAATCATTGACGCTTTACGAAACGGCATGAAAAACATCAAACATTTTTAGAAAAATCATTTATCTAACGTTTGTCACATATATCTGTTCAAAATGTCAATTTACAATGAAATTCTTTGACATAATAAGTACATGTAGTTAAACAAAAAAGATACATGTTATTGCAATGGAATGTTGATGTGGTGTCTTCGGTTTTAACAAACTATTCAGAAATATCAGGCAATAATGTCGTTCGTACCAAAATTATAGTAATATCGCTTATTTAGTGGTTTTCAACAAAATACTTATCTAATCATTGATACATTAAATTGTAAGAGAGTAGTAAATGGAACCAGAGTTCTAGAGGTAATAAATATAATGTAATCCAGAGACGAAGACCAGACATGGACAACAGACATATACAACAAAGAACATAAAGTAACTAAAATCATACATACAAAGTAACAAAAGCAAATGAGCAACTCGTATTCTTCTAAAAACTAGGAGCATAAACCAGGTGCACCATTAGGGTAAGTTTCCTTTGCTTTTCTAGAAACACCCACCGAGTCAAGTCAAGTCCAAGGTAGACGAAAGAGGAAAGGAAAACTAAACCAGTTTTCATGGCGCCAATGGATCACCGTAACAATCCACGAGTTCATGATGGCGACCGCAAGACTTCGATAGTGATGACTTCAATCTTGAAGCAACATAATCCTGTTCCAGAGGACTACGTGGTAGAATTTAGCGCAATACAAAGAGTCTGCGTAGTTTCGGCAAGCTCTGGCATAACATATGAGTTGTGATATGAACACTCCATACGCAGGTGCTGAAGGGATGTTGCCACAGATGACAGGATAGCTGACAATTCTGAATTGAAAGACATCACGTTTGTCGTAGTTTAGTCAGTAGTTTTCCTTTACTATCGCTTTATAAGTGTAGGTCAATAGAATGTAAAACAGATACATGTAACTATATTGAAAGTGCTTTACATGTAGTAGGAATATCTTTCAACTACTGCAGCAAGTTAAACTTGGCTTACTTTTATGTACACTTCTCAAAACTTCAATGTTCAATAACCCTTTATTAGACTACATGTAGGAGATAAATTTAAATATAATGCAAAATGTTTATGGAATTACTGTCATACTCATTGTAAGAGTCTGGCATATTTTGACACCTTATTTGAATAATGTCGGAATTGAACTTTCCAGTAAAGAAAAAATAGTAATATAGGTTTTGAACATGAACAAAAAATAAAAGCAAACCTCCCAACCTAAAAAAGTGCCGTTACGGTGTATGCATTGGCGCCATGAAAACTGGTTTTAGTTTTCCTTTCCTCTTTAGTCTATCCCGGACATTTTATGAGCAAATCGGTGGGTGCAAAAAGATGACCAGGGTGGGTCATAATAGTGATCTGAAACCAAATTTTGTATTCTTTAAATTACTAGAGCAGATCAATCATTCAACAATAGTTTTGTTGGATCTCTCTCTCGCAGCCTTACATGGCGGATCTGCCTTTCTGTGCTTTATGTTTGAACTTTAAAAAGCATGATTTGTAAGTTCGTGGCCATTGGTATTAGGATGACATTTGAAATGATCAGCCACTAAAATTAATGTACATACTGATATACTACATGAACACGTGTGTGTTTTCCAGTTCAGTAAAACATTTCAGTCTTTAAATAAATGGTGTTTACAACTTTGTTTTTTTAATTTAATACAATTGTCATGTATGGATTGATCAGAATATTCCTACCTACCTGTTGGAACAATTTTGTCAAAATTCAGAAGTAGAACCATACATACTATGTCCATATAACAAATTCCGAATTGCCGATAAAGCTGTAGATCTGCATATTCGTCAAGTCGTTTGACCCTTCAATATTCAAGTTAACATCAAACACATGTAATTATATTGTTTATAATTCGGTCGCGTGTAATTAAAGAGTAAAATCGGACAGCGATTGAGCCAGTTTACGGTCATAAAAATACAACTGCAATGCTTTTAAGATATTTTCTAAAGGTGTAGATTAATTCATTGTAGATTTGTAGTTTTTTAAGTTTTTAATTATCAAATAGTGTGCCACCAAGAAGCATCAGCCGGAATATAAAATTTCATAGGAACGTCTACCAAAGATACACATAAAATGAATATGTGGCAGCCATTCTTATGGACCTGTCAAAGGCATTTGACTGTGAGCCATATGACATTTTAATTTGCAAGTTATCAGCATATGGTCTCAAAAAAATTACTGACATGTTATTATCATATTTGTCAGGGCGTAAGCAACAAATAAAGATTGACTCGTGTGTCAGAAGCTGGGCAGAAATTCAAAAGGGGGTTCCGCAAGGATCAATTTGGGGTTCTTTTCTGTTCAACGTGTTTATAAATGACATTTTCTATTTCATTCAAAAGGGAGATTTATACAACTATGCTGATGACAACACATTATCTTTTAATTCGGTAAATATTAATGAAGTAATAGTTGTACTCCAATCAGAAAGTACTATTTTGATAAACTGGTTTCACTTTAATTGTATTTAATTGTTTTAATTGTAAAATAATTAGGAGTAGATATAGCCTTGAAACTAAATTAAATATTTTAAAAACAATAGAAAAAAATCTTGATCAAATTAAATCGACTAACGATATTTCACACATTTATACACTCAAATTGTAACTTTTACCCACTATCATGGCTTTTTTGTTCAGAAGGTGATACTATAAAAAATGAAAAAAATACAGAAAAGGGCTCTAAGATTTGTTTATGAAGATTATATTAATATAAGATCTTTTAATCAAGGCAAAAATACCAACAATGTATACAAGACAAAAAACACGAACAATGGCAATAGAAACAAAAATATTTAAAATACTTAATTAGCACCTCCTGTCTTATCAAATTTTATTGAAAAGAAGGACCACAAGTACATTTTTAGGTATTAAAATATATTGCAGATTTCAAGTATGCAAACTACAAGCTATAGTAAGAGATTTTTCAGGTATGCTGCACCTGCTCTTTGGAATTCACTTCCAGAATCTTTCAAGCAAATTTCAAATTTTAATCAGTTCAAGTCAATTACCTTTCTGGAATGGTAAAGAATGCACTTGTCTTGTTTGCAAAAATTCAGACTACAATTTTCTTACTGATGCAGCATACCAACCACACATACCATACTTTGTTTTTATTTTGGTTCAGTTTTATTATTATTTTTTGTTTACTTTGCTTTAGTTGCACGATAGCTTTATTCCTTATTTGCTTATTATTTTTTTCTTTAGCTAGTAGTAGTAGTATTTTTTTAGTGTTTGTATGCTTCAACTGCATGTATTCTCGTATCATAGTGCTGACTGATATAATTATGTGCTTTTTTGTTTGTCTAAATGTCTTCTATGTCTTGTTTTACTTACCTGCATGATTATGTATGACTGTAAGTATTTTGTTTGTCGGTTCAAAAGCTCATAAGAACTTATATTTATTGCTTATGTCGTGCCGACTTTAAATAAAGCTTGTCCTATGTCTATGTCTAACCCTCATCTAAAATTAGGTACATTTTTTGTACCTTATTCGCGTAAATTATATTCTGATAATGTGTAGAAGTGTCTGTAATTTCTTGCACGAAAAAAAAAATCATAATCACATTTTCGGCCCAAAGTGCACTTCGGGTTGTTCTACTGTAAAGTCAGTGAAAATGCCAAAATATTTTCTATATAATGAATCAATTACATTCGGAAATTTCTGACAATAGATATTTCTTTACTAATTCTAGGCGTACTCAGAAACGCTAATTTGGTAAATTACCTTCTGACATATTTTATTATCATTATTTGATTGAACGTAGGGATTAACTTTGAGTCATTAACGGATTATAAAACTCGTTAACTTGTAAGGAAACCAAATGAAAATATAATCGATTTTAACTTATGGTAATCAATGAATGTAAATAACAGAATTAGTTAACAGATAAAATCTACGCAATAGCCAATCAGACAAGTCACGGGAAAACAAATGGCGATATCAGGATAAAACCGGAATCAAAGGAAAAATTCGCAACACAGTTAACAAGGTTAAGTTGGATCTCAATTGATCTGCAAAAGGGAAAATGTTTAAAACAAGTGTCAATATAAAAATGGAAACTCATTCAAATGGTACTGGCTTGGTATAGTCATTTCCAATAAAAAATGTGGGTTTAATTAGATTTTAAAGCGAGCTAAAGCTCCCGGTTCCATTACGGTTTATTATTATCCTGCACAATAACCCACAAATGGACAGCAAATAATTGCCATCACTTAAAATCGGTCAAATCAATAGTCAAAAGAGTACAGAAGATATGAACAATGAATATGTTAAAATTAAAGAACTAAATGCAATATAAAAATAAGTAAATCCAGCACACAAGCTTCGAAATTAGCTATCAAAGAGTAATCAAGGGAACCAAGGTTATAGCGGCAATCCAAAAGAATGTAATCCAGGGACAAAAACCAGACATGGAAAACAGCCATACACAACAAAGAACAAAACGTAACTTAAATAATACGTGCAAAGTAACAAAAGCAAGTGAGCAACTCGGACTCAACTAAAAACTTGGAGCATGCATCAGGTACATCGGAAGGATAAGCGTCATCTGCTTTTCTATAAAAACCCGGCGAATCGCATACATTCGTAAAGAAGAAAGCATAGACGATTTAATAATGAGCAAGTGCATTTAGAAGTCCGTATAACAAATTGCAATATCAGGACATAACTCGGAAAGTTGGTAAACCACCGTAATGAAAATTACATCATGATACCTTTCCAAATGTTATCATTTTGCAAAATGTTTTATAGTTAAATTTCATTTGGGTTCTTGTAAATAACACAAATTTTAACACTACAAGTTGTAAAACGAATAAAAAACATCCTATTGGTATTTAAAAAAAAACACCTTGCTCTCAAGTAGTTTGATAGAGACTGGTACTTTACCAGTATAATAATGCTAGTGAAATCTTAAATAGGCCATCAATATTGCACTTATTAACGGCATACGAATAAACAAAATCATAAAATTAGCATCATTGAAATAATGTAAATGATGCCATAGTTAATTTCTTTTAATATTTAAATAAAAAATAATTGAAAGGGAACAGTGGTAAAAAAAAGTATAATTATTGAAGATGGAAATCACCGATGTACATTTCCTGTATGGGATAAACTTCCCATTTTATAGGGTATGGAACAATGGGAAATGGGGGGTGGGGCAATGGGTCATGGGGAATTATGAATGGGGGATGGGGCAATGGGTAATGGGGTAATGGGCAATGTGGCATTGGGAATGGAGCGAGGGAATAATTTTGATTGGTCAATCAAACAAATTGTTCTGCCTTTTTTCTCTAGCAACGTGCCTATCATAATTCTATGACAGCAATTAAAAAAAAATTTAAACAAGCTTGTTTTAGAGTAATTTTTAATTATTACAGGTGTCGCAGTTCATTATTCATTGACATTTTTTAAATCTTAACAGGAAGTACATTTGTACAATATTTAATTTCTAGTCGTTAAAAATTGAAAATGTTCCCGTTCACACGATTTCTTAACGTAAATCATTTTTGAAAATTTATACTGAAATGACTTTGACGTATGATTTTAATATTGACAAATTAAACACAATGAGCAATTATAACAAGACCATTTAAAAAAGATAAAATGCTGATTCCCTTTCAATTGGCATAAATATGTCATTCGTTGCAACCTCGAAAAGAATAATAATATTGCCGCATTTTATGCAAGAATTTTAGACCATTATTGAAATTAAAACTGTTCGCATCATTACAATCTGAGAACTATGTCATTTTTGAGTAATTTAACTGAAAACAATATTTCACAGCCAAACATTTGGTGCTTATTTTGACAATTATAACGTATAAATATAAGACCATAAAGGTGATTTCAATTGTTCGCACTCATTTAAGCCACACACGATACTTTTTTTTTTACAATTTTAACATTTTAAACTATAATATTCAGGGGTTGAAAATTCCTGAAGCCCGACGCCCGAGACTAAAACAACTGCACATCAGACTTGCCGTTTTTCAATGAAATAAGTCCGTCGGGCATGGCAAATCTAAAAAAATAAAAACTATTTTTTGAAAGATTTTGTTGTCGTTATTTGGACCATGTTTCTCGATCTATTCCTTGACCTATAAATAGTTATAACTTTTTTTTTAGAATGGGTATTCACTAGATCGATCTACTGATTAGTCAATCTTCAGTCTGAATCACACCTGCGCTTGATCAGACGCATTTTTTTGACATACTACAAATTTTATTAATCAAGCGCTGGAATGATAAAGATCAAATTCCGTTGATAAACTTTTGAGGAAAATATCGTTGTTCAATTGCAATTTCATGGTTAAAAAACGCAGAAACGGAAAGCTGATGACAAAGCATCAGACGTGGAGACGGAATAAATTGTCACTGTGTCTTCCTCCCTGCAAACATAGAATTATACATAAGAATAATATCAGATAACAAAACTGCATTTATATCGATTGGGACTTGACACAACATTGTTCGGGCTTAGTGTACAAAAGATGAAAAGTCCAAGGCTCGGGTCTTCCCAAAAAATGTTCAACCCGTGTAATATAAGACTTTTAAGGATATTTCAAGTGTATGCAATTATTCCATTTGCAAAAAAATATCTCATTTTCAATAATTTGGTCTGCATGATATATATGTATCACAGCCATCAACATAATAATGATATACACCATTTTAACATTTTCTTAGAATAATTTTAGACTAATAGGTATATTAAAAGTATTCGCACACATAAACTGTTCAAACATATGTCATTTTTAAGACTTTTGCAAAAGTTTATGTGTGTCGCAACCACCAACCGGATACTAATCTTGCCAGTTTTGATATTTTTTAACAATAATTTGTTACCATTATTGAAATTAAAATTTCTTACAATCTGAAGAAATATGTCATTTTTGAAAAAAATTGACTGAAATTAATGTGTAAGAGTAATCAAGGGAACCAATGTTATAGCGGTAATCAAAAGAATGTCAAAGCCACACACATGATACTTTTTTTGACAATTTTAACATTTTAAGCAATGATATAAAACCATGAAGGATATTTTGAGTGTTCACATTCATTTGATTTGCAAAAAAAAATAACTCATTGTCAACAATTTGGTATGAAATATATGTATCACAGCTATCAACATAATGATATAGACCATTTTAACATGTTTTACAATATTTTTTTTATTAATAGGTATATTAAAAGTGTTTGCACACATACACTTTGCAATAATATGTCATTTTGAAGATTTTTGAATGAAATATGAGTGTCGCAACCACCACCCGGATAGTAGTATTGCCAGTTTAAATATTTTTAACAATAACTTTGGGACCATTATTGAAATTGAAATTGTTCGCACCCTTATAATCTGAAGAAATATGTCATTTTAGAGAAATTTGATTGAAATTAATGTGTCAAAGGAGTGCGATCATGCAAAAATCCATCAATCTTTGTCGCTTATTGTGTCAAAGAACAATGTAAAAAAAAAAAACACGAGTTCGAAATACAACAGTACAAGTCTTCCATTATTATTAACGATTTGACACATTAGCATCCACACCACATCATAAGGGCCGAATCTTTACTTTTGTATGAATTCAATAATTGTGGATAAAATGGTAGCAATAAATAAAAAATAATAGTATGTACAGTAATAGAAGTATTGATTGCACAATTGTTGAAACATTTGAGTGTGAAATAAAATGTCAAATATCCTATTATTGCAAACAAAATGAAATTTCCACCCACAGTAGAACACACATGTGATCAATCGATGAAATTAAATCGAAAAAGAAATTATTTCTCTTCTTTTTTCAAGTTTGTTTGTTTGAGAGGCAGTGGATACGTCTGATGATATGATCATCACATATTGCTATAAAATGCGAACAAAAATTGAGTTTCCAAACTAATAAATGTAAGTAACTGATAATATGAATATCAGAATATATTCATTTTCAAAATATCAGTGCTAACAAAAATACATTTACTCCATAGGTTATGGTTTGATAATCCTGTATAAATCCCCAATTTTATTTTCGCATGATCGCACTCCTTGCATTCAGAGTCAGTTAAACGATAATAAATTTTTCCTTAGTAATTGAATCTGAAACCGATGACGAGAGGATATTACTTGTATATGTACAGCATATTTGTGATTTTTTTAATTAATTTTTGTATTTGTACATTTTTATATTATTATTATTATTATTGTTATTATCACATTCATTTTATACCTTTTATTCTATGCATGGTTGTCATTATCAATTTACTAGCGTGATAAAGTTTTTTTTTTATTTGATTTAACACAAAAAATTGAGACAAATGGTTTTATGAGGTCCATTAAAGAATATTGTGGAATTTGTGTGTGTGTGTGTGTGTGTGTGTGTGTGTGTGTGTGTGTGTGTGTGTGTGTGAAGTTTATCAATCTTTGTCGCTTATTGGCAACTTGTATCTCCCGCTTTTTAGCAGTTAGTACAGGCGTTACTGGAGAGATCTATACATATATGTGTTTTGTCATGTATAATAATGAAGGACTAGTAGCAAGCGTAATTAGAATTGTAAATATATTATTAAGAAGCAACTTAAAATTCCTAAATTCAAGTAAGAGCAATATACACGATATAGCTTTTGAAGGCCGTGTATCTTAATTTTAACTTATAACAAAACATAAAAAATATAAAAAAATATATTTTTATTTTTATTTTGCATCATTCTACCCAAATTAGAGATGCACACTTGATATGCTCTCTTTCCAAATCATAGTAGCATGTTTATGTTCACCAGGTACCAGGTTCCAAACTAAGCCACAAATATTTTTGTATAGAAAGAGTAATCAAAGGAACCACGATCCAGCGGAAATAACAAGAATGTTATACAAGGACAAAGACCAGACAGAGAAGACAGACACACAACAAAGATAATAAAATAACCAAAATTATACGTACAAAGCAACAAAAGGAAATGAACAACTCGGACCCCATTAAAAACTATTGACAAGGTGCACCGGTGGGGTAAGCGTCGTCTGCTTTTCTAGAAATCCCTCGAAATAATAACCAGATTATGCAATGTTTTTTTTATTCAACTACCCTTTGCTTTACGTTGGAACGGCTGCGTATCCGTAGGGACATGGCTTTCCTTCACCACCTTTAAGAACTGCCATTTGGTTACATTTTGTCATCTGGATAATTTCACACCTCTCATCTACATGTACAATCACCTGCCCGTTTCTGAAAGTGTAGAAATACATTTTGAAGATTTGTTTTTTCTCGTAGTCCTTATTTGATCTTCAGTTTTCATTGGGTAAACTAGTGTTTTGCACACCTTAATGTACTATTTTTTTACGTGCCTGTATAATACTTTTGTTTAACTCTTAAATTTAAAATAGAATATCTTGAAACCAAAATCGAAATGCATTCATCATTCGTCATTTGTGCCTTATTAAGGTCAATGTGCAGCCAAGTCAAAAATAATACCAATCATAGAAGCTACTGGATGTACTCGACTCCTTCATGGCAAAATGTAGTTGTCAAATAAGGTCAAGCTGTCTTCCCGGTAGGTATTCAGAAATATACCTAGACACGATGTATTATATAAGATGTAAAATTACTTACCCACAACAACCGATGTTTCCGTTTGAACATTGACAATCTTGGCAATCATCATTTTGAAACGATTGCCCTTCTGCAATTTGCACTCCGTTGTATACACAACCTTTAAAACAATTATTCTAAACGAAAATACTGACTGAAAATTTGAAACTCTTCAGCATTGTTCTTCAGTGGAAATTTTCATATTCAAAGCATTCATTGTACAAAAAATAAAGGAAATGCATGATTTTGACTTGTCGCATATTGCAAGAAATATGATTTTGGAGACAAAGAAATACTGAGAAAAGTTTTTTTTACTTGTTTTATATATGTACATGCATTTATATATTTCATTTATTATTTGTTATTCTTTTGTTCTTAAAATGCTTCTCTGTCGTTGCACCCTGAAGTATTAATTTAATTTCATGAATTAAGCTGCCTACAAATTCTAATAGGTCGTTCTTATGAAAAAAGGTCAATTTATTCGTAGCCGTTCAGAGCAAAGCAAAATTAAGCAAACATCGGAAAGCATCTTCAATACAGTTTTTAAAATGCAATTAACTATAATGACTTTTTTTTAGTATTTTGCAATTCATATATAAAAAAAAATATTCTCATATGTTAATTGATAATTTTCATATTTTATGAACAGTGGATTAACCCTCTAACAGTTACCTAATAGAATATTGAATATGTAAAAAAGGATTTTATGTCCATTTGCCCAAAAAACTAAAATAACGATAAACACCGTTTTTTTTTTTTTTTTAGTTTTTTTTATTTTGTCAAAAGAATATTTTTTTAGATTACCCCTCGTACAGTTGCTAAATAAATACCGTAAACGTATTCATTTTTGCGGATTCTGTCAAGTAAACATATTCGCGGGTATCAATATTCGCGTTTTCAAAAAAAATGTTTCGCGTTAAAAATAGTATATTCAATTTCGTTGATACTCTTTTTCGCGGTTTTCTTTTCAACGCCAAAAAAGCAAAAATTAGAATACCGCAAAAATTTATACGTTTACAGTACTGAACATGTGACAAAATGTGTCAAGTTGTACAAAATCTAACATTGACTTTTTTTTTACCATATTTCGTCAAAAGATTTACTTATTGTAACAGAGACCGGCTAGAGATAGAATTACCTTTAGACAACACACAGCCTGTGTCAACGTCAGACGTCACAGCAAGGAAGACAGTAAGTGGAAGAAGCACTCTTAAAGTTGTCATTCTTTTAAAATCAAGTTACTCTTCAAGATAATGCCACGACTTCAACTGCAAAACTAACGTTTATTTTCCACAGTCGTACTTTTATATCCAAATTATTATTATATTATATACCAAATTATGATTTAAGTGATTATGTCCATATTTTCCGTCGTTATCTAAAGATCAAATGAGGATCATCCAATTTTAATGTTTATTTAATTTTCATCTCGTGTCAGTTACGAGCGAGAGATTCAATTCATTGTCATTCCATTTTATATGAACCTTATTTATTCCGCGCCCATTGTAATTCAAGACAATACATTTGCATTTATAAGTTGTATTTGAAAGCCTAGGCGTACGTATTTGCAAGAATATGGCAAAATGTGTTTACAGTTGTTATATACCTTTTGGTAATCTCTGAAAGTATTTACTATTTTGTATTTGAGGTATTCGCTGGTGCCTTTTTTGAGTAACACCATATCCGTAAATTTTGATGTGGAATCTGTAACTGCCAACGTTTTAAGCCAATAGTATCTAACCCTTTTACAGTAAATGCATTATAAACTTAATATTATCAAAAGGATTTCAAAACAATTCAACTACAAATATAACATGTTGTATATGCTTATAGTCTTTGAAAATAATAATAGACCTAGATTTTGTGAAGAATTTTCTTTATATGATAAACTTTTTCCTAAAATATATTTTAATGAACCCTGTTGGAATTAGTTATATATAAATACATTGTAACTGTCCATATGCGACATAAAATAAAATTTAAGCAGAGCTAGTATTCTCTTTATCATTGACCTGTACATCGTAGCTGTGAAAATTACTGAGTATGTAAGTTTCTGACTGGACTTTATTTTGTTTTGTAGATGTATAGTAACCGATCAAATATATGTCCAGTTACGATTTCTATCACATTTCGTATTTCATTTGATATAAGATTATTTTGTAAAAGCTTGGTTCTACTCTGTTTTTGATAACTGCTTGTGAAGTAACTGGTTATGATGTTCACACTAGGTCCTCAGATTTCCAAAACATGAAAAGTAACAAAAATTCATCATAAAAAAACAATGAAAAAATATTATTTTCTTTACATGAATCTTTTTCTTGATAGTGCAGTGTTAATTCCTCAAACCTTTTATTGCCATGATTGATTGATTGATTATGATTATTGATTGATTGACATTGTTTAAGAGCAAATCGAAACAAAAATTTACGGTAAAATCGTTATTTCAAAGGGAAACATATGTATTTTTGTAATGCCGCTTTAACAATTTGCACATGACAGGTCGAATGTCTCCTGCATATCTAAGTTTAACACCCGAATAGCCTACTGTCAAAGTACTTATTTTCGTGGGGTACACATTTTCATGTGTTAGCCAGATCAAGAAATTTGGTTCCAACAAAAAAGAGATTCCCACTGATGTGTATACTGAAAACCTCAAAACCACGAATTCAAGAACCCACAAACTTGTATATCTTCCCTAATCCACGAGAATTGATATCCACAAATTAAAGTACTTTCACGGTATATCGAGTTAAAACCACGATCTTGACCTATCTTAGTAATGACAATGGTCAGCAAGTACTTTTTTATGGAAATATGTTAGTATAACAACAATAGAACAGTGGCTCTTGCAGTATTTTGCTTCTTTAATTAATTCGTCCGAAAACTGAAAGCGTAGTTAGTCATGACAACAAACGCACATGTCGTTGTCTTTGGTTTGTATATTCAACAACATATGAAAAGCACCACATACTTTAGTATCTCTAGGATGTAAAATTTAAATTACATATTTGATTTAAATAGTTATAGAAATAAAATGTAATATTGACATTTGTCAGCGGAATCTATTGTAAATAAGGCCTGCAAAAATGCAAATTTTGCATATTTTCTGTTTTGATTTTTTTTTTAAACTGAATATTTTAACTCAACCATTTTAGAAATAATGAAGCTGTTTTAACAAAATATTATGGAACATGTATCCTTAAACCAGGAAATTACATAAACTAAGAACTTTAGATAATTAGTCTATGAATAAAATCCTGACTTGCTACAACAGTCGCCACCCTATCTCATATTTCTTGCGTGTGTAGTGGATAAATAAGGGCAACGACAAAATTACCGGACACTAATGCGTTTCATAATCAAGCCAAGTCGAACATAAATGTGGCAAAACAGATATTACACCACTGGAGCAGCTGTATTGCAATGGTCTAGACTTGGTACAGGCACTTCAAACGAAATGTTTGGTTATATCTAGGTTTTACAGCGCGCTTAACTCCCACTTTCATTACAGTGCCGTGAATACAATAATAAAGTATGTGTTATGATCAGACCGGGGCGCACCCACAACCTCACAAACAGTAAAGGAGAACCCCAAACACCGCAATAGACCGCAAATAAAAATGAGAAATAGAGATTTGATTTATATGGTTATTAATTAGATTCTCTGCATCATTTTCCAATGTAACATGCTCTAATTTGGAACAGCTCCAAAACCGTACGGACACCGAACGTTACTTTTCCATCTGAGCACAGCCTCTTGGACACATCTTGACTTCCTTTTCTTTCTGCACTTTTTATCAATTGTCGTAATAATTTGGCCGTACCTAAAAGAGTATCAAATAATATTTTCACATGATTTACTTGACGAAATAGAGGAAAACCCTATATACACTGAACCTTGAATAATCTTAAAACATGCTACATTGTAAAGGTTCCCTTATAACATCTGTAATTTTTTTTTTTATTTTTTATTTATTTTTTTTTTTTTTTTGTAACTAAGATTTCACATATTAAATAGTCACATATTAATGGTAAACAAATTTATACTTTAATATTGTATGAAATCAATTATCAATAACAACAAATCAGTATTAATTACAAATGAACCGATAGTATATACGAATTAGGAATGAAACATTGCAAATTGCGAAATGACGACGGGGAATGGGAAGAGTGAGAATTTTACCCCATAGAAAAGTTATAAGCTGAATGTGTATTTATGCTACACTTACTCACAACAACTAAGGTTACCGAGAACATCTGCACCTCCTACAGTAATTAACGTCAACGGATTGTCCAGGCTGTACTACTTGACCATATATTACACAACCTTTTAATAAATCCTCTTATAAGTGTTGGGAAGTTCTGAAAATACGACAACTTCGCGTGAATGTATTATCGCAATTGTCTAATATTTTACCCAGAGGCTATTTTTTCTGAATTGAATTACACATAAATCCTAGTACTTATTTTTATTTAACAAAATCATATTAAACTACAGAATGTATTATTACATAACAATTAAACACACTTATACACATGATAAAAAAATTTAAAGATTTTAAGTAACTGTCTTTGTAAGAATTATACAAAATCAGAAAAATATGATACACCCCAAAAAAGGCTACATATTTTTATTTTTGTAATTAAGTTTTTTTATGGGTCTATACTATGAAATGTGTATTAAATCATTCAAATATGCCTGCTCTTAGGAGATAATCAATATTAAAAATCCAATAGATTCTATTGTATTTGAGTGTCATTTACAGAGATATCTCCCTTCATTTTGAATTCTACAGTGTATTATATACAATTTGTATTTCCTATGAGTACGGGTTATATGAAAAACCAAATGTTAATTTCTGTTTACTAAAGCATTTTAAACAAAATGTCAAAAATAAAAATATGAAGGCTTTCCAACCATGTATCACATTTTGCATGATTCTTAGCTGGAATGCTACTTAAGCAGAAAATGATGTAAAATGGAATATATCAAAACATTTTTTATCGTGACGTCATGACAGAATATTTTTCTAAGCGTGATCATTATTGTATCTTTCATCGGGTCTAGAAAATCAACCACGAATTCAATGTTTACCTTCCAGGACTTTACGTGTATGATAGCCAACTGCTCCCAGATAACGATTCCGTCTGATATCTTTTGTAAATATTTTTTCATGTTGACAGACATTCTTAATATGTTTGTAAATGAGAATCTATTGTAATTGTAAAACCGAAAAAAAAACATTTTAATCACAATCCAAAAACAAATCATCGGTTCACTATTAAACTCAAACTTTTGAATATAGTGTCGATGTCTTCACGATCACATCCCTCGCTTGACAGAGTGACAGTGTGTTGTGCTGTTTTAGAAATGACCCCTTTTTTGTCCTTCAGTTTACAAAACAAAATATTTTCAAATAAATCAAAACCTGGAAATAAACTAAAAGTAGGTACCGCGCAAGCCGTAACAGCCTCCTTCAACATAAACAACCGCAAGTAACAAAACAATGGCAGAAACTACCAAATACATCGCACTGTGCATATTCCAAAACGGTATTCAGCTTGCTAGTAAATTTTTTCCTGAAATTGGCGATATTTACAAGTTGTTCTGCATTTATAAGTATTTATCTGTTATTTGCAATTATCATAATTATATGATTTTTATGTATATATTGAAAAAATTAGTTCTGATGAAAAATCAACATTTTTTTGTTAAGTTTACACAGAAATTAATTCTGATTTGATAAATTGCACTTGTACAAGAAGACTGAATAAGTAAGGAATACCAAGGAATCTATTATAAGGTTACTGTTTGATCAATTTTGATGAATCGCCCGGATGTGCATGCGGTGTCCATTTTGTTTTTGGAGAATAAATAGCAGTTGAGAGAGCGTAATCAAAGGAGCCAAGATTTTAGATTCTAGCCGAAAAGAATGTTATCCAGACACAAAGACCAGACATGGAAAACAGACAAACAAAGTAAATGAGCAACTCCACTAAAAACTTGGACCATACACCATGTCTACTGGTAAAGTAAACTTCCTCGCTGCATTTTTTTTTTTTTAGAAAACTCGCTCATCAACAGGCAAGTCCATGGTAGACGAAAAAGCAAAGGAAAACAAAATAAGTTTTTTATGGTGTAAACCGATACACCGTAACGAGCTCATGTGAGAAGTCACTAAATTAAACCATAAACAATATTAAAAAGATCCCAAAGTAAGAGCTTCACGAACCGTATCATGTTGAACCCTGTCCACTCGGACCAAGTGCGGATGCTAATATTTTTTTCTAAAACGTAGACATAGGAAAATAGGAAAAAAGTGATCATTATGGACACAACAACTGATTTGGAAACACTATTGCACAAAATTTGAAATTCACGAAACGGTTATATTCAAAGGCCTTTGTCATCGATCCTATGAACTTAAACATTAAAAAAATCGAAAACCGTAAACGATATTTCATATTTAATTAAACAAAGCGCGCAGGAATTACATTAGATTTTTTTTTAATCGGAACAAAATTTAAAAATATTTTTTAGGCGTAACCTCTTATTGCCCCTTATAACCTGTAAACTTGTATAACTGAAAATTCTCATTAACAAACACAAGCAGCGATGTTCATGAGGACTAATTCGTACCCATTATAATTTCAAATGTTTAAAGATTAAAAAAACTTCCGAAACTTTCACATTGATATCTGAATAAATAAAATCTGATTAACAATTAAAAAATATCTATCAATTTATTGAAAACACCTTTCAGCTCGTTACTTTTAAAGGAATGGGATAAAAGAAGTTTCAAAATCGAATCAGTTTAACCCAAGTTATAGTAAAACTAATGTAAGTTAACGGACGTCAAACAGGGGAGTGACGTAAAAGTGTTGCCACTTTACGACTGAAAAACATGCGATCGTATAGGAAAAACAGTTTTGACAAAAAAGAAAAATACAGAAATATGGAACTGTCGTATAGATATTGTATGTGATGCGTGATTCGATGTATATATTAAAATACTAATTAAATGATTTTGTTAAGACCCAATGTCAAATGCTTTAAATTAACATGATGTAACTTAGGTGGTTTGTTCATTTTTGGTCATCGCGATTTAATTCCTGCTTTTTGACTTTTGTATATTCATATTTGGTTTTGTTTTCTATTGTTTTGTAATGTTTATTTGTTGTTGTTGTTGTTGTTGTTGTTGCCAGTATATTTTGTTGTGCAGTTGTTGCGATGGTTTGTTTTGATATATTGCATGTATTCACCAATAAAAGACAAGGTTGTTTTTTTTTCAAAACAACTTTAATTTGTTAACAAGTATCAACCAAGTTTTATTTTTATTACAAATGATCTCAAACCTTTAAGCTACCCGCAGGTGATAAAATTGCGAACAAGATAATTAAAGTAATTGTATTATAGTGTACCCTTTTCCGTCAAGTTCATGACTCATAACCTTCATTAAACTCAAATTAAACATAAAACACCAAGTGATCCGAAAAATAATGAAAGAGTTTATCAAATCATGTGTATGCACTATTTTAATCAGCCAATTAACGTTACTAGTTTATTTGTTTTTAATTTGAATTCTTTCTATAGTTCACTAAATAAGACATAATTACATTCATTAAAATTTACTTTCCACAAAAAGTTAAAATTTTAAATTTTCCTAATTAGATTTGTTTGCTTGGAATATAATTTTCATGTTCATATTTATGCACTGTGCATGAAGTTCAAAATATCTGTTTGTATCATGATATCAATGATAAATTACGTTTCTCCAGTGCAAAAAAAAAATGTTTTGTTTTCCACGTACAAGCACGCACAACGGCAATAAATGTGCGTATCAGGACAGAGCGTCGGTTACATCATATAAATGAAAATGCTCTGAAATGTGAATGACACAAAGTCGTTATAAAAAGTAACGTATTTTAAAACGACGCACCCAATAAGGAACTGTTTGAACTCCGAACGCAGACCCATATAACAAAATATATTTAATTTGATTTTTTATGAAGACCTACCATGTCCGATGTATTTTTGTTTTTCTTTACAAAAAAAACATTCATATTATGTATGTCAGTATTTGATATATTCATAAATATCACATGAAATAGTACGTAGTATTTTTTTAATTTCATTTCTTTAACAAAATACGCCAGGTTTGTGCGGAGAGAACTAGCCTTTGCTATAGTATCTTATTTTGTTTTTGTCTTTTTTTAATGATTTTTCTATATAGCGCTATATTATGTTTATTCTTCAACTTGCAAAATGTGAAATATAAGTTTGGAAACCAAATCACGACACTGAACAATCACAAAAAAGAACTGGTGTCAAAACATTATCCTCCATTTTTTATTATCATTTCACAATAAATTAATTTGAAATAAATACTGTAATCTGATTGATTAAATAATTTTGTTATATCTCAGTGATAAAAAAATATTGACACGCCCCTATTCAGAGCTACTTGTCATGTTTAAAGATAAAAATATGTTTTAAAATTATTTTTTTTTACAAGAAGTTGCTATGATAAAAATTTTGTCTATTGACAAATAACATAAATTTTCCATGCACATATTGTTTATTGCGCGAAGTGTAATAATCCCAGTTTGACTCAATATTTTTTATCAAGTAAGTCAATGAATTTATAACAGTTTCTGATCAATGCCAAATAATAATGTCAATATGATGCTAATAATTTATTTTGCAAGATTTCTTCTTCGTGCATTAAAATTCGATGCGAAATACTGGAGTGTTAAGAATATTTTTTTAGGGATTTACAAGAATTTATTCAGTTTAACTGCTTCTTGGAGAACATAGCGATCATTTAATTTTAACCTGGCAAGAACATTTAGTACCTTAACGTTCATGGAGAATAAATGAAAGCTCTCGTTTCCATACCTTCAACAGACCCGGAAAAACTCAATTACATTGAACCTGTAACGTGCTAATTAAAAGGTTAGTATTTCCATAGGCTGTTCAACTCATGTGCTGTAAATTAACACCTTTTGGTTAATCAATTTTTATATTAACAGAATTAATGAACTTCTTTTCGTATGGACAACCTGTATTTTTGCAATTATGTTCACGACAACAGCATTTAGTCAACATTTCTACGAATAATTTTTTTTAAAAAGCAAAACTTTTTACAGAACATAGTAATTTGTCGAGGTCATACGATATTAATCGTAACGGTAATAGAAGGTTGAATCATACTCTTATTGAAAACAGCGGACATCATATTTTTTTCTACATGATTATATGACTTTTACATTTAATCAACCGCTTATCCACAAAATACGATGCTTCCCGTACATGTTATGCAAAATGATTTTTTTTTATATTCCTGTTTAATTGTCAATGAACTGAATTAATCAGATAATCAATATACTTAAGTGTCAGTCTCACCACGAATCAGGCAGCTGGTGAAACATGGTGTCAAATTGGCAACTTTGGCAGGGATTTTGACTATTTCTAAAATCAAATTATAATGACAAGATTTTTTTATATCGGTATAGTACATACAAAAATAATCATATATTTTTCTGCTTTGGACAAACCTATGATAACTTGAATTCCTCCAGAAAGTGATTTATCCGGTTCACTAGTGCATTAGAGGAAATTTATGCTATACATGTGTTTCAAGGACTAACTTCTCATCAGCACCATTATAATAAAATATGTAGGAAGATCTAAATCATGAATCTATCGTATACAAGAAATACTCAAAACCTCAAGCATGGAAATAGGAAATCAAATCTATTACTTAAAGGTTCTACCGAGTGCCATACAAAAATAAGACTTCAGTGTTATGGGTATTTTGATATTTGTAAGCTCAAAATTTCGATAAATATGATAAATAAAATTTGATATGATCTGACTACTAGGCTGACATGGTAACTTATGTTAACCTAAACCTTATGCTAATATGAGTTATAATTGTTTTCAACGCACCATAAACACAAATTAGTATTATAATGTCCTACACATTTGTCAAAGCGTTATTTTTCTTACATTTGATGAGGAAATTTCCATAAATATCCAGAAACGTAGAGATCAAAATAAAAGGTAAAAGTAAATCAGAACTGAGAAGGCAGTTTTTAATGAAAGTATATCAGTTCAGTAGTATTTTGACCCGAATGTTTCAGATTGTTCACACCTTGCCTTATCCTTATAAAAACCTGTAACCAGTTTCATAAAAAATAATTTGATCTTCTTCAAATACTTCCTGAACTCAAATTTCGACCAGTCAAATGACTTGAAATTGAAGATTTCAAGAAAAAACTCAGGATTAAAGAAATTCCTAAACTTGAGATTTTTTTATGAAACCCTGGCGTGATAAAAGATTTTACTTTTCAAGATAAAACTCTTTTACAACATTCGAGCCTCCAATTACTCGATTCGATGTGGAAGTTACCTACATTGGATTTTTAGTTACCTATGTTTGACTGTAAAATATTTAATATACAAAATCAATTAAATGTGTATTAAGATTATTGTTTGCATTATTAATTATTTGGTTTATTTTATAGGTATAAAAATATTTCTTCATTATATACATTATATATCGGATTCTCTCCAATGGAAATTCTTAAATATTCATGAATAAATCATCCGTCATTTTACATAACAAAACAGAAATCAGGTCGGTCACCGATTATCGGTTATCGATCCGTCACCAGCCAATCAGTCAATTTTTTGTTGTTGCTTTTGTTGTCCGCCAGGTCTCAGGAGAGTATTATAGCACGTAAAAACATTATAAACCAAACACTTTTTACTTAAGAATGTCCTATGTAGATTGATGTACGATTTACAAAGGTTTCCAAACACATTTTATTTATATAAAGAACTTTAAGGTGTTTGGTTTCGACAGGTTTTCGGATTATCAGGGGTCGGGTTAGATAGGTTTCCGTTTTAAATGGTTTAAAATTTGACTTGCGAACACAAGACCGGCAATAAAAAAAGTTCAGTATCTTTTTATTAGATCAACAGTAGAAAAAATGATTACTTTTCTTTTTCACTAATCAATGTATCACTTTTATCTCATTTTGCTGCTCAATTTACTCAAAACATTGCAGTTTACAGTTTTAAGCTATCGAACACATAAATAGAAAAACAATATTCCAACTATTTGTTGAGCTTACTTTAAGGTGTGTTTACACTTGGCGATCTCTATAAGTATTTACTTTTTATAGGAGATAAATGAAGGAGTATTTGTTGCTATCACCATATCGGTTCATGTTTTTTTCTATTTGTAAAAGCTTTCAATTGATCCCTTGCAGAAGCGTGGAGCGAAAACAAAACAATACGTATTGTAGAAATGATGTCGTGTTAACATATTGTTCAATTAGAAAGAACTAATGACACAATTGGTAGGAACAAAGTTTTTTGTATTCTATAATTCTGTAAAGTAGATTTTTACATTGTATGCAAAAACAGATTATTATTCTTTTGTATCTTTTATATGTTGCAATTTCCTGTAGATGTTTTATTTTCAAGAACCATAAGTTGTATCAAAATCAGATTACTTCCAAAACTATGTTAACCGAATCACAACAGGAATTGCATTAGGAGTAGGCTTTTCAGATATTTTCTGTTTTAAGTGTGAATCTGAAATATGGGTAAAGCTTCCTAAAGCAATCAATTTCTTATTGAACTGTCAGAAATGTATTTACACTCGTAAAGATATTGAATTATAATTCATTAGCTTAGTTGTTGCACTTAACAACTGATATAAAACTCAACAACAAAAGAGTACTTTAATTCCACCATTTATTTATATTTATATGAATAAATGGCACACTCCTATGTAAGAATTCATTTGTTGTGACTCTTTATAACGTTACATAATGAACTTTGTTCTCATACATGTGTTCACATCAAATTCGAAGTATACTTACTGAAGTATACATGTAAGCGAGAAACGAAGACAATGTATATGTATGATGTAGCAAACAGAATTACATATACTGCAAGAGGAAGGTTTGGTGCGGTGTAGATTTAATCTACCACTTCGTTTGAAATGCATGTAATAAGTCAGGACCTTTACAATACCAGCCAATTCGGTTATTTATTTCAGACTTTACTTAATTATGGATCGGGTTAGTGTTCGGTAATTTTGTTTTACCATTATCTAATAGTTTAACGTTAAAATGCAGAACGTTAAAATGGAGGTGTATTTTTCCGATACAATAGGAATAATAACAATAATAATCATATTAGATGTAATACATATGTCTAGTGTTATCACGTTTTTTTATCATGTTTTTTTAATTATTTTTGTATTAGATTTGTTAATTTTTAACAGTTCCTTGTACCTATTTAGTACCTATGTCTGGTAGTCGACCGATTCAGTTATTTAAGAAAGTAGACCTAGGGTAGGGGACAAAACTCTTGAAATCAGTGATATGTTTATATCATATTCAATTTTACCAAAACCCATTAAGATTTCCTATGAAATCAGTCCAAGTTACTATGAAGCTTGCATGATATTTATGTAAAATACTGAATACAAACTTTCTATTGATTTGTATGAGTTGAGTCCCTTACCTTAGGTCTACCTACTTAAGTAATGTAATTGTTGTAATATTTAATAAGCTATGTTTCCTTTTTTTTCTTTTTTTGTTTGGATTCTGTAACAAAATGTTATTTTAATGGCCTGTTGTTACTTTAAATGTTAACACTTATTACGTTTTTTAAGTGTTCAAATGGCTAGCGCGAGCAGGAAATGAGAACGTTTCAAGGCATGCTTACGTGCAATAAAAATTTAAGACAATGTTAAGCCTTTGTTATTGTAATAGTATCAACCAATACGTGCGCTTCTTATTTACTCAGGAGTCAATACTGCGTTAACAAAGACAATATATATATACGCAGGTACTGCAGGGTTTTGTCAGATTTAGAATTCAGATTAAAATTATATTACCAGACAAGCTTTTGGCTGTATTTATACGTAATCTATGGAAAAATCAAAAAGCAAATTCAATTCTATATCCATATCACACAAGTTGATAACTCACTTTGCTAAAAGCAAAACAGTGTTATCATCATGTAGGTCATCCAGTTTGGTTTGTCTGCTGTGAAATTGATATAACCGGTTATATTTTGAAAGCAGTAGCCTTAAGTGTGAGTGAATCATAAACTATTAAACAAAGAAGACTCCAATTTTCTACTTTCGCCGAGTTTGGCTGTAATATGTTTATCATTGGGAGCCGGCAAAGGACGTTTCAAGATATCTATTATAATTGATCATGTAGCAGGGTGTATCCCACTCACCTCAACACAAATGATGCTTTAAAAAAACACTGACCGAATAACATGAACGACTTTAAAACATTTCGTAGTGGCTGTGTTGTTAACTATTTCAATGCCTCAATAGAACGTAATGTAGCGCTTTGCCTAGTAGTGAGTCAAGAATTTCTGACCACTGTATGTATTGATGGATTCGTTTTCACTTTCAATTTACTTTTATGTTCCTGGAGTATATGGAGGAAATTATTTTGCTGTACCAATATATATTGTATATAATGTTGTTTTTGGGGCCAACTGCAGCCTGCCCTGTGGTGTTCACTGAAGACCCATGGGCGGCCTTTAGCTGACATTTTTCATCACGGTGGGTTTCTTGTCTCTTTGACATATTTACCATATCCATTCTCGTTATGAATAGTCATTAGCATATATCTTTATGATATTTTCTGTATGATTATCGAAATACTAAATACATACATTTATACACACTATCTATTCCTGAGGATAAACCTCACACACAATAAAAATTATTTAAAAGCAATGAATCCCTATCAAATGTAATTCACAAATGACTAAAAATTTTAAGGAGCAATGGTGAGCATAGTAGAATATAATTTCGCAGATGCAGTAATTGTTGAATAAAGAACACAGTACAAAAGATTCAAGGATGAGTTCCGTTGAATACAATTTACAATGGTTCCAATACGACAGATTCCAGGAGAGAGTACTCAGGACTTCTGTATAAATTCCCTATACTTTTGGTGGTTTCGAAAATCATTTTTTTCTCAAATTCTCTGTAGGATTCAGGATATATGATTTCCGATTAATCTCCAAAGGTGCAAATCATATGGTCTCAAGAAATGAAGTGCATGTTTTGTTAATTAAAACTATTTCAAAATATGTCAATACAGGAAATGACAATAGCGGGAATAACTTGAATTCATCACCTAACAACATTTAGCGTCACACGGAAATGCAAAATATGCAGCTTTTCATGTGTCATTAAAACGGAATCTGAAGAATACGAACGGAAATTAACTGTACCTGTCAATATTGCATAATAACTTAAATTCATACATGTATGAAGTCGTGTTTGGAAAAAGACGGAAGCACACATAATTGCAATATTTGGCAAAGAACAAGCATGTGGGTGGTCTTTAATTGCGATACATTTGGAAATAAAAGTACGTTTTTGACGCAAACTTGCAAAAGAATGTCTGATTTTCTTCAAGATATTTGAATTGAAAGGAATGATTTCTTTTTTCATTTTAAATTATTCGCAGATAAATAAAGTCAAATAATTTGAATTACAAAACTACAGTTGCAATAAGTTTTGGAAGAGTAATCAAGGGAACCAAGATTCTAGCGGAAAACCAAAAAATGTTATCCAGGGACAAAGTCCAGACAAGGGAAACAGACACACCCAACAAAGACAATAAAGTAACTAAAATAATACAAACAAAATAACAAATGTAAATAAGCAACTAAAAACTGGATGTGTGGTTTAGGTGCACTGGTAGGGTAAGGGTTAGGGGAAACATGTAAAGTGTATGCATTATTATTCCTCGCAGCAGTTCTATTCAATAAAATTAAAGAGTAATCAAGGGAACCAAGGTTATAGCGGTAATCAAAAGAATGTAATCCAGGGACAAAGACCAGACATGGAAAAGAGACATACACAATAAAGAATATAAGGTAACTAACATCATACATACAAAATAACAAAAGTAAATGAGCAACTCGGACTCCACTAACAACTGGGAGCATGGACCCGGTGCACCGATAGGGTAACCGTCCTCTGCTTTTCTAGAAAATATAGAATTCTGACGTATATCTGACTTGATGCTATTGCTTAAATCAATTGAGATATCACGCGTGCCATGACATCAACATTGTTTATACTTCAATCAGTAAACTGCTAAAGCTTAAAATTAAATTCACTAATTACAAAACCATATCTCTAGGTATTATGACTAACCTTTGTCCATTATTTTCCAGTTACAGATAATTGTGATTGTTGATAAGTGCTTAAATATATGCAAAACTTTCCTGAAGGCAAAGCAATTATTGTCTATTACATGGACTTATACAATCTCCCATAACTTCAGATGGAACTGGTTACAATCAAACAAATCAGAGAGGCATATACATATTCATAACTAGAGACTGAAACTATGACTTATGATCAGGCACAGTCAAAATATACTTGATTGAGATAAACTGATTAATAAATAATGTATATTTAAATAGCAGTCTTTATAACGAAACTAGACAGCAGGTGATTTATGATTTATGCAGGTGAAATACCCACCGAATTTAGATCTCATAACCAGTCTTAATTTTTCATATGGGGGTTGCACTTTTGAGATAATATTAATAAGGACTGTACATGAATTTAGCACATTTTAGGAGGTCAAAGTTTAGTTTTCAGCAGTAAAAATCTAAATACAACGGCTATTGTCACATAAAATTATAGCATACGTAGACCAACAAAGCATCGTCTAATCCATGAGTTTTTCAATACAATGAATCACTTTACCATGGGCGGTGTCTTAAGTTTATGTGGACTGGTACTTAAATGCTCATTTCGATTTGGTTAACCATATTTTAGACTATCTGTGCATTTTAAATATCAATTAAAATATATTTGTCTTGTTTTAGACACTCTGAATTTATTGAATTAGAGTTGGCTCTTACAAAACATGGATGTTTATTTATAATATAGGTACCAGTGTTTTATCGATTGTTCTCAGTATAATAAATTTCACACTGCGAAATAAATTCGGTAATTTTACATGTTTCTCTATCGCGCTTTCTCCCACCAAAACGTCAAAACTTTGATACCAATCCGCCAATCATAGAATTTTAAATTCATATTGACAATATCGATACATTATGAAAATAATCTATATGATAAATAGGATAATCAACTGGTTATCTTGAATAACCAACATATTATCACTCGTGCCAAGAATGTTTGAGGATTTAAATTGTGTGCAGAACAAGTTCCGCACACTCGTTCAATCTTGCCGTTCTTCGGCTCTCGTGATAATATTTTGGTTATTCACGCTCCAATTAATTATCCTGTTATTATTGTTTAACCCAACCTTGGAAACGTCGCCGTTTAATGTCGTAAGAAACAATTTTTGATATTTCCTTATACATGCTTTCACGTGTTAATATCTACCCAAGAGATAAATGATACATTCACGTTTTATTTTCTTATACGTATATGAAATTGAAATAATAATCCATAAAATAGGCAATGGTTATGCAAAATTTTGAAGGTTATGGAAACAGCAATGTATTATGAGTCAGAGCACAAAAAGTTTTCTAGGAAATTATTATATCACTAATACGGTTAAATAAAAAGAGAAAAAAATACAGCTGATTTTCTAATGCCAGACAAAATGTATATAATTAAGGAGCAAGATTCAAAAAATGATACATATGTGTATAAAATGTGTTTTACCCATTCCTGAGACGCTTTTTCCGTTATATCTTTGATGTTTTGTTTGAAATTCTAATTAAATTCGATATACAGACGTTTTAGTGATAAATCAAGTTTATTTATTAATTGATACGCCGTTTCCGTAGAACTATCCCATTCTCATAATTAAGAAATATCGGTTATGTAGGTTGGAGTAACCAAATGTATGGTTTTCATTTAATATTGTGTAATATTTATCACATTTTGTCTTCTCTTTACATCTGCATATGTGTTTATTTTTCTTTTTTCGGAAGTATTTTTACTGCTTTCTTTATCTTAACTTTGACGAAAATTTAAATTTGTTTTTTTTTTCAGATACTGTAACTACAAAACTAATGGTATTTACCTGATATATAGTTTCAAAGAATGATTGAGATAAAAATATTTACAAAGAATTTATTGAAAATAACGATCATTGCGAAGCTTTTCTTGTAATCTTACATATCTGATTTTTCTTTACATTCCCTAATATATTAACAAAATACGTCACGTCCCCGAAGGCAAGGAAAAGTGATTGTTCATATGGAGAAAATTTAGTATTTCTTAAACCAAAAATTGAAACTAAAAACAATACGATTCAGAAAAAAATAATTTCACCTTTTCTAATTGTTTTCTTAGTAATAGAAATGAATAAGATCAGTTTTACAAAGATCGGGAAAACTTGGACGAACGTACGTTTCGTCTTTCGCCGTTGTTCCATTTGATATTCAAGAATCTAACCCGCCTCGGAAAAATATAACCAAATTGTATTAACTAAATCGAAGCAAAACTTCTTGAAGTATTCTGTCATTTGCGTCAAAAAAATATTTGAGGTACATTTGTTAACGTCATGGGTAATGTGTAAAATATTTCTGCCATCAGAGTAGTACTGTTATATTTCCAAAATCTTTGAAAGAATTTTTTTAATTAATCAAACTGATATCTTACCTTTGTTAATCATATACATTTCACATATTAGTTTGTCTTTTAATTAATTTAAGAAAACTAAAAAAAAAGAAACCATTATCATTGTACCAAATGTGCAAATTTAACATAATAATTTGCCTATTTTACCGAATGAATTCTCCATTAAAAGGAGCGATATCAACTATTGATTACCCAATTACGTTGGTCAACCAGGGTATTTCTTAACTATAAAAATACCCTTTTATAATGCTTTTCCCATATTACCAAATGAATATTCTATCGATGAAGCGATGTACATTATACATTACACAATTGCGTTTGTCCCCAAGGGTATTTCTAAACTAAAAATAACTATAGTTTTACCAAATGAACACCAATAATACGGGTATAATGCTTTTCCTTCTTTCCCTTTATTACCGAGTCAATTTCATGTTCAAAAGAAATGATATAAATTACACATTGCAAAAATACGATGATTCTGAGGTTAGATTTATAAACTAAAAAAAGTAATGGTTTTACGATATCAAATAAAATGCTATGCCTTATATTACCGAATCAATTCCCTTTTTAAAAGAAGTGATATACATTATACATTACACAAATATGTTGATTCTGAGATTTATAAACCAAAAATAATTATGGTTTTACCAAATGTATACATCAAATGTAATGCTATTCCTATCATTACCGACAAAAATTTCTATCGAAAAAAGCGACTGTCAAGATTACGTTGTTTGCACCTGCGTAATTAAAACCCTAATCGGAATTACTTTCTTGTGTTAGTCTCAGTGGAGTTAAATCAATTGCCAGGACAAAGATTGAGGAGAACCAATGACTTTATAGATATAATTGTACGAAGTTTACTTATTGTCACTTCGAATTTTGATTGGTTCATTCCATTTTCGAAAGACTTTATTGGCTATATTTATTATGAACAATATGTATATATATTTCATGGTTGTATCAGAATATATAACTAATGAGGTAGACACCAGATGTTAAATAATATATAACTAACAATAATACGCACAAGAGAAGTTCATAAATGGAAGAGTGGTAAATATTTATCTAAATAAGACTTTAAATAAATTTAATTACATTATTTAGTAAGGAAAATACAGAAGGAAACATATTCAGATGATGACAACTGGAATTTATAAAATCTTTTTTATGTGGAATCTTTAAAACCAATGAAGTATTTAATTGATTGATTTTTCCAACGTGGACTAAATGGTAACATGTTGCACTCCATGTTAATATTAATAGAACATTTGTAAGTATCAACATAAGTCAATATTGAAGTTCAGCGGAAAGATGAATAGCACGGCAAACATTTCTAATGACGATAGGATATATACAAACAATATTTTCATCCTAAGTATAACAGTAACACCTGACCTGTGGATAATACATCTAGGAGCATTTTTCTCGTATATTGTAATAGCTGCAAATTCCATTATAATTCCAGCTTTTCTAAGGAAAGAAGTTGCATCGCCTTCAACGCTGATTCTTGCCGGGCTAGCTTTTACAGATGAAATTGCAGCCATTTGTCTATTTTTACCCAAACATTTAGGATTCCTTTCGGGACAATTAGAGTATGGTTATGACTACAACGAGACGATCCCAATACTCAGCAAGTATCCATATTGTCGCTTCCTCTTTTGGATGGATAGCGTATTGATATCAGCTTTCCATTTGATATCCCTCGTTCTAACAACCCTACTAGCATTACAGAAGTCTGTAGCCATTCTTTTTCCAATACGGAGTAAAAGATTTCTCAAGAAACGGACATCAGTCGTACTGGTTTTGTTATCAATTACCACTCTATTGACTGTTTACATCCCGTACGGCTTGATGTTTGACTTTCACGAGGAAAATGATTTCTGCATCTTAAGCTACGATTCATGGGTGTCAGAAAGATTTTTTCAGGATATATTTTTTCTGGCAACATTTATATATATGTCTTCCATTGTCCTTCAGACGATCTGTTCTATTTATATAAGTTGTAAATTGACATGCTGTGATTCGGATCTACAGAAAACCGTGACGTCACAAGTAAAACATCTACATAGACGTTCCGCCATTGTTGTTGTTTTGATTGTTGTTATTTTTATTTTGTCGGAATTCCTTTCCATACTGTGTATTTTTCAAATCACTTTTACAAACTATGATACGATGTGTAGTAATCAAGTTTATGATTTCAGTGATTTAACGCTTGTTGTAGGATTTGCGGCGAACTACTTCGTGTATTTGGTAATGAGCAGACAACTACGGAATGTCCTTACACGTCATTTGCTTTGTTGTGTCCCTAGGCGGAAACGCTTATTAAAAAATTCAAATTCAACTACCATAAAAAGTTTTTCTCATGCTATGGGTGATCGTTATTAAATTTAACTTTCATGTAAAATTTGCTAATGCTATGTGGATCGTTATTACATGTAAAGAAAACCATGCTAAACTGTAGATTAGATCATAAGCGTTAATCCAGAACAAATAAAGATGAATACTGAGGTGTAAAATGTCTTTTGCATTGGGAATTTACATACCACGAAATGTATTTTTTCAGGTATTGAATCATAATCAACTTACATTTGAAGTGATAAAGTGATATAAACCTTATATATTGAGTTTACCTTTAGAGTATAGTCAGATTTGTCATTTCATTTGAAACGTATATATTTCCTGTTTTAAATTAATGGGTTTTTCATTTATACAAATACTCCAATTAAATGTGTTTCTTAAATATTGATATTCTACATTGTGCTAAAATGTTCATAAAACATGACATAAAGTTCTATCACGCGTTCAGTTTATTACTATGTGTTCATTGTCCACGGTCTTAAGGTAGATCATATCTATAACACGGAGCATACTTTTCTGTCATCTTGCAAAATCATACAGACATATATATTTTCTATTAACTAAGGGTGTTTGAAATGATGTAAACAAAATTATATAAATTATTTCAAATGATCATTTTACATAGCAATTTGAATGGTACTATAAAAAAAAACATTATTTGTAAAAAAACCTTTTTCAAGGGCAGATGATTCGCGGTAAAATTATAGTTTTTTGTAATATTGCGAGAAAAAAAAAACAATTCATTTTTTTTACCTTAAAATTCTAAAGTATTTTTATTCATGGTCATCTCTGAGAAAAACAAGGAAAATTTATCTACTAGAAATATTAGGTATGATCTATCTGAAAATAGAAATGATTTAGAAACACTTTTTTTTCTTGAGTATCAATTTTCATGGATTGCAGACAAATCGTTGGTTCGCGGAGTCTTAAATTCGTGGTATGACATCTCCCACAGTACAAAAAAAACGGAAAATATATAAAACGTCAGGAATTGATTGATGTGTTTTGCGATAACCACAAAATCCACGAAAATTGGTACCCCACGAATATATGTACTTTCGTGGTAAGTTTTGCATTAACATTGTATATTGTTATGTTGTTGATGTTGGGTTCTCATTCGGCTCTCCACGAAAATTTGAAATATACATTTCAGAAACTGGATAAAAAGAGTATTGATCATTTATAATATGCCTTTTGACGACATAAGCATTTAATATCAACACAGTTAACGTTATTGACATCAGAGCATTGTTGTCTAACAGGTCAAAACTACACCTAATTGCTCTTTAAATTTAATGAGATAGGCGTATTCATAAAATTCATTATAATATTAACAAGAAACGTTATATAATAAACATACAACTAGTTCATGAATAAACGCAACTATCGGAGCAAGTAAAAAGTAAAAGAGCTAGCTATCAAGATCATATGATTCAGTACGGTATTTTTTTTAATTACAATTATATTAAGTAATCACACTGCCATCATAAGATGAAATTACACAAAAATACATTTCATTTTTTTTCAATATTCATTGAAATTTTACATGATGTTATTTTGTTCGCATGTTTTATTGAAATGTGCAATGAGGTTCAAGATGAAATGATTTTTCGGTGTTTTTAAATATATAGTTGATGTTACCCCATGTTTTATGGCGATTTTTGATCATTACAATCCTAATTTAATTTGTTTATTTTTGATAATTCTAAAACTTCCGCATTATTCACTTTATTTACTTAATTATATTGTGGTAAATTGAATGATATCGCTTAAATCTTAATTGATAATGCTAGGACATCTTTGGAAATCGTGTCGGGAAGCTGCATTACTATTGCTAGAATACTATCGGAGGTTGAGCACCACATGCTTACCCTTCCGGAGCACCTGATGCCATTTCCGGATTTTTTGTGGAAGTTCATATTGCTAGTGTTGATTTGTTGATATATTGTACTTATTGTATAGCTCCATCATCATGGAATATAATGTGGACTCAATTAACATGTTTTCTTACTAAAAATCATATGATGATACCAAATGGCTACATAGGTCATAAATTAAGGTTTTCAGACACAATGTGATATTGTACATATACATGTGTCGAAAATTTACAAGAGTAATCAAGGGAACCAAGGTTATAGCGGTAATGAAAGGAATGCGATCCAGGGACAAAGACAAGACATGAAAAACAGACAAACACAACGAAGAACATAAAGTAACTAAAATCATACATACAAAATAACAAAAGCAAATGAGCAACTCGGACTCAACTAAAAACTGGGAGCATTTGACCAGGTCACCGGTAGGGTAAGCGTCCTCTGCTTTTCTAGAAACACCCGCCGAGTTGTTCATAAAAAGTCAAGACCAGGGTAGACGACAGAAGAAAGGACAACTATGACCCGTTGAATATTTAACGAAATACACGTTGGTTCCTACTCCGGGAGATCACCTCAGTAACGTGCAAGGAACGTGGCGTCTTTCCCAACACGGTGCACCACTATGGTTTGCGGTCAGGTTTTCCGTATTATAGCCCGACAACCCCAGCATGTAACATACCAGAGGTACCCCATTCCACCACATGGGGCACACAACCCAGTTGCACTGTGGGCAGAGCGCCCTAGCCCCCGGCTAAGGTTCTGAGCACTATTTAGTCGCCTTTTACGACAAGGTTAGCGCTGCTGCAGGCCTATTCTTTTGATACCCGGCCTGCACGGGGCTACTTTCGTAGTAAGTTTTGCATTAACTTAATTTTCACAAAAAAATCAAAATATGGCTTTCAACAGTTATAGTAATATTGTTTACGGCAACTAAATTTTGTAAATGAATGAAAGAGAATGATTCAATTAAATCCTGAAAGCGTACCTTGATTTTGACTTTAATTTTCTGTTTCATTTATCAACTGAGCATGGACAGGTTAATAAATTGGGTGATTCCATTATTGAATTGTTTACCCTGTTAGTGCCATGTGAATACATTCAAATATTGACTTGTCTTGTATACCTAAAACTTTCTTACATTAAACATTCTATAATTCTAATCAGAGATTCTTTATGCTTATAGTCGTTTTTGTTTGGTCGAGAACGTCTTTGCCAGAAAAATCATATTTGCATGAACTTCGCCAGATAGTTCATACATGCATGAACGCCAGTCAACCTTAAACCAATATGGCGGCAGTATAGTTCGAAAGAGAGTTGACAACGCACTAAACGGCACAATATAGCCGTAAGAATACTTTATTAAATCCATATTGATTTTACCGGTCAAGTTTGTTTACATAGAGTAATTTTTAGCTCGGGGAAAGAAACTTATAAATGCTTAAAATCCTACTAAGTAAATTCGCCCCAAAATTAAATTGTCCCGAGACTAGATTTTGTAAATACATACACCGGTTCAACACATTTTTAAAAAATCCCAAATGTCGGGATAGAATTATAAGAATTAAACAGCTATTTTCGGTCGTTCATGCATGTATGAACAGATCTCTCCTATCCTAAACATTACATGAACGGCCTTCGGCCGTTCATTGAGTTTGGGAGGTCTGAGATCCGATCAAGAAACTCACATATCAAATGATACATTCAAAATAAATTCTGGTAAAAACATTAACGATTGTTTGTGTCTCACATTATCTAGACATATTTTATTTTATTACAAAACAACAATACAGGCAATACAATGGTAAATATTTTCGAACTTTAAAGATTGGGTTATTTCAAATCTCTGTGCATTTATCTAGAATTCCCTGTATAATGCGCAATACTCAGATTCAACCATTCGGTTTCGGTGTTACCTCAAATCTACTGCCATCTACCAATGCGTCGGATTGTCCACAGTTATGATACAGACCAAATGTGAAAGCATCATTTCTTTGAAATTATTTTGCATAGCATGTTGCGAATTGATCCAAATTAAAATATTATTTTATGTTTGCCTATGTGAACGGATATATATGTACTCATATAACGACTTTGTTGATAATGCATCGCTGATGTCTCAACTAATAGGGAAATGGAATACTTCCGGGAACCTTCTCACTGCGCCTATATTTAACACTCAACAATCATTTCCAATTAATAAAAGTCGTTTCTGGCAGAAAAAGAAATCACGCCATTCTTATTTCAAACCATTTCCATATACATAGGCGCTTGCTATAGGTGTTTTCACACCCTATCGGTTCACCTGGTCCATGCTCCCAGTTTTTAGTGGAGACGAGTTGCTCATTTGCTTTTGTTACTTTGTATGTATGATTTTAGTTACATGTCTGTCTTCCATGTCTTTGTCCCTGGATTACATTATTTTGATTACCGCTATAACCTTGGTTCCTTTGATTACCCTTTTACCTAACGCAGTTTAGTGTCTGGCTTTGTAATGACGCAGAAATTCAGTTTTTCGTGACATTCATAGTGACCTTCTATACTAATGCGATCATCTTATCCGGTTATGTCTGAGTATAAAAAACTAATTTAAACAAAAATAACCTTTAATGCTTCAACCACAGAAAAAAACAAATATTGAGTTTGCACGTAATCAAATGTCATGGTATTTTGTTCTATAGATTTCTACATTCTTTATATTACTCCGAAATCAGAAAACATTGTTTAATCTAGCAAATATCCTGGTTGAGTCCCTGAAACAACATTTAAGGTATGCAAATCAAAGAACATAAATGAATCGTTAATTGAAATAATTGTTGTGAAAAAAAGAAACAAGGGAATATGGACAAACATCGGTAACTACAGTAACTAATCAATTTAATAGTTCACAGAACTTTGTTAATTGATTTGACAAATCGATGAAAACGTCATCGAACATATATTAAAATATAAATGACAGTATCTAGTTGACATTTGATGTACTGTACTCTCTAAAACGATTTTAAAAAAAAACAATGGTCACGTTCAGCATGGAATGTTCATTATTCAAACGTTACCATAAGAACAATTTAAACTACGATTGAAACATGATAAGACATTAAGAGATAAAGACTAAGAAAAAAAAGCAGAGGACGCTTACCCTACCGGTGCACCTGGTCTATGCTCCCAGCTTTTAGTAGAGTCCGAGTTGCTCATTTACTTTTGTTACTTTGTATGTGTGATTTTAGTTACTTTATGTTCTTTGTTGTGTATGTCTGTTTTCCATGTCTGGTCTTTTTCCCTGGATTACATTATTTTGATAACCGCTATAACCTTGGTTCTCTTGATTACTCTTTCACAAAATGTATAAAAATAAACGCTATATTGAATGTAGAATCGGCTTCAATTTGTTACCACTAAAATAAAAGATAAACAACGACCATTAGGTAACTCTTCGCTTGCAAAACGGAATGACTGGTAATATCATATTCAGGTTCTGTATTTATCTAATTGCGGACGTTTGATTTAATAAATATAAGTCGTACTGTTTCCATTAACAAAATACATTGTTTCTTATAATATCAGAAAGGTGCTATTTCACATATGACTCTAAAACAAAATAAAAAAATAGAAAAGAAATAATGTCAACTTCCTTATTTAGAAACCTTTTTGTGAAATATGATAAGGAGATAAACCTACGTTAAGGGGAGTTTGTACGATTTTAGAAATCAATTTTACAAAATCTTATGTAATCATAGAAGTTATGTCGTTTGATTTTATTTACTGGGTATATTATTGCAGTATGCTAATTTCATTGGATGATCGCTTTCATTCGATGTTTTAAGACGTTTCATACGTTAAAAACCTCAATTATTAAAGTTGCCAACAACCTTTGAAGATCAAGGTTGTGCAATTAGACATAATAGCCGCTTCGTGTGATTTGAAAAAAAAATGAAGAATTAAATGATCAGTTTAAATCAACAATGCAAATCTATGAAGTATAATATTGTCTTCACATGGCTTACTGAAAATGCGGATGAAAATGCAGAGAATTTATGAAGATCATTCATCCATTTCTTGTGACAATTCGTCAGCACCATTAAAATGATTTGTTTTACGAGTCATAGTTTTCCTTTCCTCTTTCGTCTACCCCTGACTTGACTTTTTATGATCACCTCAGCGAGTGTTTCTTGAAAAGCAGAGGACGCTTACCCTACCGGTGCACCTGGTCCATGCTCCTAGTTTTTAGTGGAGTCCGAGTTGCTCATTTACTTCTATTACTTTTTGTGTATTTTTTAGTTATGTTCTTTTTTGTGTTTGTCTGTTTTCCATGTCTGTTTTTTTTTTTCTGTCGCTGTATTACATGTTTATGATTTCCGCTAGAATCGTGTTTCCCTTAGTTACTTTTTTCGACAGGAATGACATATGCGACACAAAATTTAAGTAGCACGCCAGCTAAGAATCATGCAAAATGTGATTTATATTTTTATATTTTTTAAATGTTATAGTAAACATAAACTTACAAGTGGCTTTTCATATAACCTTTGTTCATAGGAGATATAATTCATATAGAATGCGCTGTATGATTCAACTTTAAGGAAAATAACTCTGTAAATGACACTTCAGTAGGAACAGTTGGATTTTTAATATGGAATATCTCACAGACTATTATTGAAAAAAATAATTATACATCTCATTATAAGACCAATAAAGCATCTTAACAGCAAATCAAAAATGTGTAGCCTTTTTTGGGGTGTATCACATTTTACAGAATTTGTATGAATATAACATAGACTACTACTTAAATTTCGAATGTCCTCAGATTTGGCACGGAAGACAACACAGAGCCCGACCTAGATATACAGTTGTTTTGCTCTGATTTGGAGGCTGTCATATCGAATGTTTTACGTTTAAAAGAAACCACTTTCAAAATAAAATGACAGTTCAGTTCACTGAGACAATAGAACCAACCCGTTGCAGTATTTACCCTATAATGGACTAAAAGCGGAATCAGGGTCATAATGTCAAACTATCTAGTAAACTGCATTCTGTAACTAGAGGGTGTTGTCTATCGTGATGAATTTTCCTTGTTCACAGAAACCTCATCACCGATTCATCACCAGTATACAACTGCAGATTACAAACAAAGGACCAAGCGCAGACGTACTTCAACGCCAAAGACATAATATAACCCCCCCCCTGACAGATCCAAAGAGGCATAATAACAATTAATTACCTAATACTATAGTTAGATGTTTACTCTTCTGTTAGTCTTGTTCTTAACTTTTTAAATATTGTAAAACAAGATAACAATAACGTGAATTTTATGAACCATAATATTCAAGGAAAATTAAAAAGTGGGACAATGTTAAGGCTGACGAAAAAGTAATCAAGGAAACCAAGGATATAGCAGTAATCAAAAAGAATATAAACCAGGGACAAAGTCCAGAAATGGATAACAGACATACATAACAAAGAACATAAAACAACTAAAATAATACATACAAAGTAACAAAAGCAAATGAACAACTCGGACTCCAAAAAAATGGGAGCATGAACCAGGTGCACCGGTAGAATAAGCGTCCTCTGCTTTTCTAGAAACACCCGCCGAGTTGACGAAAGAGGAAATGATAACTATGACACGTTGACACAAATAAGTTCTCATGGCGCAGATGGGTACACCGTAACGATCCACAAGTTCATGATGACGACCATAAAACTTCTGTAGTGATGTCTTCAATCTTGTAGCAACATAACCCTGTTCAAGAAGCCTATTTGTTGGAATTGTAGCGCGATACAAAAAGTTCCAGCAAGCTCTGGTACAACGTATAAGTGATATGAAAACTCCATACGCATGTGCCAAAGGGATGTTGCCACAGACGAAAGGAAAGCCGACAACTCTTTATGAAAAATCATCACGTTTGTCGTAAAGTTTGGTCAATAGTTTTCCTTTACCATCGATTTCTAAGTGTAGGTCAAGATATGAGGCTGACATCACAGTGTCTGTAGTATCCTTTATATCAAGTTCATTTCGGTAGATGCGATGTATCAAATCTCAGAAATTAGGATTACTGAGGCAGAAATTTTAAAATATCCGACTAAAGATAGCATTATAACTTTGCATTTATGATTTACTGAAACATAAAAAGAAAAGTTATTTTGTGCCTTCATTGACTTCTCGAAAGCTTTCAACACTGTTGGGCGACCTAGACTTTGATCAAAACTTCTGAAATGTTATGTTCATCAAAGAATCACCTGGATAATTTTATCAAATAAATTCAACTGTGATTGAAAAGATTCAGAACATCGTATATGACTCTGATAGCCTTTTTCCACATTGCGCTTTGTTTCTTGGTTTAACGAAGCTACAGAATACTACTCCTAAATTTATTGAATCATTGAAAATATCTGTACTTTCATTATCATATACGGATGATAAATTGTTAAAATTGTAAATTACTTCTTTTTCGAAATATTACAAAAATCATCCAAAAATATCTAACTGTTTCTGAACAACTTCTCCATATTCAGCTTCCAATACACTATCATTGGCATATATCAAAATAAAACGTTCAAAATATTTATTTAATTTATTATCTGTATCATGAGATAAGTCAGAAAGGCCAATGTAATTATGATCTGTCATACAATCTTCTATATCATCAATATACAACGAAACAACAATGATAAAAGGTTTCCTCCTGGTTTGACATCTATAATCTGAGTTGTCTATACTACTGAAAATTTTAAATGGACATGGTCAATAATAGTACTGATGCCTGTGTCCCGAACTTTAACATCATTTTCAATGTTCTTAACTGTACATTTGTTACTTATGTGTATCTTTTTACCAACAATGTTGCTGTTTAGAGAATAAAAGATAGATATGAGTCGATAACACGCATCTTCGAGCTATTTAAATAGGCCACATCAACATTTAATTGGACTACTTTTAATGATCACTGTGTATTGTGTATTTTCTATGTTTATCTAAAATATAATCGAAATAAATGGTTTATTGTTGATGTTTCGTTGGCATGTGAAAGCGTTGAAAGGTCGCATATTTTGGACATGACTTCATTGAAAATGTGCTACGGTCAACGCTTTTACACGCAAGTGAAAGATAAAAAATGAAACAATCAATTCATAATCAAATGAATGCTTAAACTAAAAGATGTGTCTAAAACGAGTAACTGCAATTGACAATCTAACTGTTAAAACACTTATTAGGTAAAGCACATTAGATTTTTTTTTTTGAATATCATGTTTCAGTGTACAGCAATACGAAATAACATTGTATTTATAAAACACAAATATATATGTGTAACATGTATCTTCATTTGGTTTTAGGAATAAAGTTCTTTAATAATTATCAAAATGTCTTATTTTGTTTATATTTCTAAACCAAAAATAGACAAATTATAAATATTTTATGTACATGTAATAAGCGCTTTCAAATACTAAACATTTAGTATGCTTAAAGTGAAACTTCGGATTATTACTTTATTAAACGGTAGATCAAGAATGGACAAAATAGCATTATATATTAGCGATTAGAGATGATGTGTTATAGGCAATGGACATAGGACGTCCAGACCGAACTGGTTCAAAAAGCTAGAACGTCTTGATTCAAATGTTCGAAGGTCCATATAAGTCATCCTGGAACATCAAAAAAGAAGAAACTTTATATAGATATATAATATATATGTATAACCATGTGGCCAAATGTCACAACATACGAGTGTTTGCAAGAACGTTGTGGTAACACTAAAGGTTTTTGAGTTAAAGGAAAATATGAAGCCTTATCCTATGGAAAAATCGCTTGAATTGACATATTTCTTAATGTCAAAACCCTAGAGTATTTATACGGTTTTTTTCCGTTTTGGAGTTGTTATTCAATTGTGAAAAGGTGGATTTTCAGAATTTCAGAATTTCCACAATTTCACCCGATATTGTAGATTTTTCAAGGTACCTAGTAAAAAGATGCATTAATATAGTGCAACACATATTTAGCAGATATTTTCGGTACTGTTTTATCTTAATTATAAATACCCACAATATGCGTCTTAGCATTTTGTTTGATAATGAGACCTGTTTTCTATGGTAAGGGTAATATTTTTAAATTTCTTTGAATATTCGTAGATGAAAATTACTTTGTCAAATGTAGACATTTGACTTATCTATCAAATGATTCAAAACTTGAGACCTTTGTTTCAATAACTTGATGAGCCGAATATTTGCTACTATATTTTTGGAAATTTAAACAAATTTTACTTAGCAATCTGTTGACGAGTTCTGACTATGAGAATTGCTAGACATCAAAAGAATCCCAGAAGTATTGGTTATGTAAATGATTATAACAAAATATCCGTATCCACTCATAATTGAAATATTTATATGTAAAGCATTGCATGCATCACCCGATTTTTCATTATTATTAAAATGGGAACTAATAAGCATTTGAAAATGTCATTCGCACGAATTCGTATTTTTCTCCAAAATATTTGAGGTTTTATGCATCTCAAATAAACGTAGCAAATACACCAAAGTACCACTGATTTGACATGTAATTAACTATGAACTAATCGACTGAATGAGGCTTAATCAGAATTCATTGAATATGATTTATGATTTAGCTTACTGAAAAGAAAGTGGAACTAAATAAAAGCATGTTTGCTGTCTTGTTTTCCTTATGCAATTGCATTTTATTCTGTTTACTTTCTTATATATGTAACCGGAATATATTGATAGTATCTGTTTGTTGTTTAGGTCATGAAATTGGTTTCTTATCTATTTGAATTGTCCTATTTTATGACACCGGAATTTTCCCCTACATGCTATCACTGCTAACTTCAAATCATACATAATATTTCTTGGAGAATAATATGCTGTTGAAGTCTGTGAAGATGGTTAGCTATCAAATTTGGTTTTCATTGTGCAGGCATCGTGATCCACAGTAGGAAGCTACCTCGATTTCCGCCAACGAAATCATATAAACAGATCAAAGTTGTCGAACAGAATATTAATGTGGATCATCGTTGTGAACCAATGCAAACATATGTATAAAAAGTTTCTGTAAAAAGAAGTTGCTGAGTAGACTGTAACGAAAATGTTGGGATGAATGACTGGACGGACTGGCGGACACCATTTTCAGTTCATACCGCCCAGTTCCAAAAATGAGGTTTAAGAAAAAGACAAGACGGAATATAAGAGGAGGATATATATTTTAAAAGGAAACTTTCATATGGACTCTTTAGTTGCAATCTAAAGGTGAATACGGGCGAGATTACTTTTAATAACGATGACGACATTTACGAGAATATGCTATTCGCAAAACCATAGAGATAAACTTTTGGTAGGGGACGAATATATGTTTTTTACCATTTATATATAATAAAAATAAGCGGATTTAAAACCACAAATATATGGGCAATGCACACTAAATTGATATCCCACTACCACATTTAATAGAGAAATTCTTTGACCTCCAAATTAATGTGTATCAAACCTAAAATAAGAGGTGCACAATGGAAATATTTGTACCCCAAAAGGTCAACGAGAATCATGGGAAAAGGGCAATAACTTTGGATGATATTGGTGACTTATTTTCCAATATCATAATCCATGAATAACCTCTAGGTATATTTGACTTTATATAAAAGTCGACTTCAAATGGAACACTTCTACACCTTCTTGTGTGCTTCTTTCTGACTCATTTCTACAAAGCATTTTTCACAACTTTGAATAATTTGAATCAACAAGTCTATCAAAAGGTAATTGTACTTCTTTAATGAGATTGTGCCCTTTTGTTTATTTCTTACTTCAGGTATTTGTTTAAAAATTCCTGATATATATTAAGAACGTTGTCTACATTTACATGTTTCTTAAACAATTCCATCCGAATTCTTCAACTTAGTTTATTTGTAAGGTGAAATTTAGTTTACTCGAACCTGATTAAACCATAACCTGCCTAAATCAGACATTCTTTTAAGCCCCTACATATCAGTGTAAACGTAGTTTGAACCTGTGTAAATCGGACACCTGTTTAAACAAAGAGAGTTCACCCGTCCAAAAGTTGATCGATTTAGACAGGTTTATCAAATAACATTTAATAGTCACATTGCGCTTAACTCTAGTGTGTGTAAGATTGGTCAAAAACAAGGGAGAGCAAAAATTGATACACTGTTACGAGGTTCTTTACTGTGTCCATCTTGGTCAGAGTAAACAAAATCACCATTGTCCACTCAACGTTATCATCATCATAAATCCAACGTTTTCAACAAATCATTACTTCTGATATCTTTCACACACAATTTACACAAATATTTATCATATTTTGTTTCCGAATCGAATATTTAATCATATTTAATATAAGAGGGAATTTGAAAATTAATAGAATTTTGCGTTGGCGTAGTGGAAATGTTCAACATTAAAATCAAATGTGGAATACAAGTGGTGCTAAGTTTCGCCTTAATCCATGTGAAATCGAACGACGACAAATGATATATTTACTGATTTTTATATACCAAATATGGCTTGAGTATTTCATTATTCATCACAATATCATTGGATTTAATATTCGCAGATTGGTAAAAGGTAGAGTTTTAGGAGATTTTGTTTTAATTATTTAAAATTTTGGAAAACAGCTTTCAGGAAAGCAGGACCTTGTGTGGTAAAATGAAGGCGTCGTATACCTTATTATATTGTTATGTTAAATGCGTACATCGTTTAAGTAATATAAAGTTTTACGCTTGAAAGTGTTCATTTGCAATACATAATAAGGTTGTGTAGGAAATAACATATAGTTTTTGCCAACAATAATCTTACATAAACAACGGACATCCAGAAAACTGAAATTGAATCGAAAAATAATTTGAATTTTTTGATAGTTGTAGCATTTAATTGTTTTTAAAAAAAGAGGAACATATCAAGGTGTGGTACAATTTCTGTTGATGTTGAAAAAGTTATTTACGGATCAGTGGAAAAAAATAGTGCTACTTGCAATCGGTTAGGAACTTTATATTTGACGAGGCCAAAATATCTATGATCGGACTTCAGCAAAAATAGTTTTGAAAAAGTAATAAGATTACTACTAGAAAGTGAATGCCATACCGGAAACAACAATGGAATTGAAAGAGCAGTATTAATATAAGTATTTTTAACTTCTTTTTTATCTTTAAAATTATGTAATTCAAGCCATTGTACCTTTACTTATAGGTGTTAATACACGACTTAAGCGGTAATTTGGATGACTAGATCGGCAAACAATTATTTTAAACACTTAAATAAGATGTACCAGTTACCAAAGTTATTGTATAAAGGAAAGATTACGGCTTCAAACAATTAGAGGTGTGTTTGTGTCTATTGGGGCTAATTGTAGAAACTATAGTATTAACAAGATCCAGTGTAAGTAATTGCATGTACATGTTTATAAAGCTAATAATCCTCGTTATTGTATCAGTAACTAAGGTTCGGGGATAAAAGACAGATTGCATCTTAAAACAATGTTTGTACATCGTCAAAAGTAACATGAATAACTTTATCTTCTCGTTAGACCAAACAGAGTCCGGTTTGTTTGTAGTCACCGTGGAATGACATTCATTTATAGAGAGGGAGAAAAGTATCCAAAGCAATTAGTTGACACCGATCTAATAAACAATTGATTTTGGTTTAGAAAAAAGAAAGTGATAATCTCCCCCGGCCCCCACCCTGCGTTTAGTGAGCTTTATGGGTTTGAAGGGTACTTAGGAAATCATTGGTAGAAAGAGTTTTGTCTCAAAAGGACGTGGAAACTGACAAGTGAATTAAGTCAACGAAAGACACTCAAATATTCTATTTAATGAGGTTTTGGATTTTGAGGATTCATAGAATAAGTGCCATCAAAGATGACTTAACAGGCAAAAGGAAGAGGAAATGCATAATATGTATGTTTAATTACTTTGCAGATAATAGTGATATTAGATTTTTTAAAAAACGTTTTTAAAGTGCACACAGTTTACGCTCTCCGCAGAATACTTAGTATCAGGTAGAATATGACATCCATATACAAAACAGATACAATGGTCTCCTTTCAATCGGAACTGCTGATCATTGTCTTTTGAACTCTTCAAACTCACAAAAGAAACATCAGAAAAACCTGGACGTTTTAGAGAAAATTGCAATAATTTTATAATGATTTCCAAAAACAAAACATTTTGATTTTCAAATAGACTTATAATTTTGTACTACAAATATCTTGTATTAGCAGTCCTCTGTTTCAAGCTTGGCCACTTTAGGATCGTAGTTTTGTTGACTGGAAAATATTGACAGAGATGGTATCAGAAGTCTTCTGCTTCAACCTCTCCGCTTTAATTTATGATTAACATTGTATCAACAGTCGGCTGTTTTAGGCCTTGCCGCTTTAGGCTCGTGGGTTTTTAAGCGGGGAGATATTGACAGGGAAGCACATGCCAGAGATGATTGTGTATGCACTGTATGCAGATATCATTAGGATAAAGAATCTGGGTGCTTAGACTATGAACAAACAATCTTAGATAAGAACTTTCATATTTGTTACATTTCAAAGGAGAAAACCCGTTATCACTTATTCCACCAAAGTGAAAGAAGGAAATAGTTTTTTTGTCAAAGATACTACATCAATTGTTCCTGGTTCCCTACCATTTTCTTTTGTATGACTTGAAGACTATTGGTTCTAAAAGTAAGTGGTACATTATTCCATTGTTTATGTTGCTGTTGAATGAAGTTTGAGAAAATATTAATTTTCTCAATTTTCAAAATTCTCAAAATAATACCTTTTCAACAATTTTTTTTTTTACTTTTATTAAATCAACGGAATTTCGTTCAATTTTTGAAAGTACAGATGTCATATATAAAACTTTATGTAATTTTGTTTTATTTTGCACAGTTTTTTTTTATATATATATTGCAATATTTTTTTTATCGGAACAAATCGATGAATATGTTGTATGCAATGTCTCGAGGAATTTGATTGGACTACAAATGGCTATGCATACTTACTTTATAATGTTTTTCAATTTACAAAATGTGGTTCTTGTTGTCATTGCGAAGTTTTTACCTTCATTGTCTACTCTAAATAATATCGCATGTGTGGATGTCATTGTTTTCAGCTTGTTTGCTTTCAATTCACTTGTAGTTTCTTGTTTCTTTTCATCTTCTCTGCAATTATTTAATAGCTTCTAAAATGCAGAGGATCTTACCAGTGCATATTTTCCATACTCCATGTTTTTGTTGCAATCAAGGTTGCTAAGTCAATCCTGTCCATACCAAACCCTGTTCGGACTGACTGTATAAAGTGTTTGGTTAAGACTATTTTTGATTTACCCAGGTTAAAAATTAGTTTTTACTTATATGATAGAAATTCAAAATGTTCCATTGTTCCTTTATTTTGTTATGTTCACGTTTCGCTGATGATGAAATGTTATTTTTCGAAACACGAGTACAGCATACCGAAATCCATAATATGAATATGAGTGGTGTTTTGTATTTATATATGATTCTTTTGTTAATGAATACTTCCTGTCGTGTCCGTATTCTTTGTTTGGTCTTTGTTCCTTTGTATTTTTTATTTGCTTTTGTTTTGTGTGGTTCTTTTTTGTTTATTGTGTGTAGCTTTTTTACATCTAGTACTTGTGTATTTGATGACGTTCGTGTAAAACCTTGAAGATAAAGGGAACAAAAATAAATAGTGAAAAAAATATCCAATTCGTACATCCTGTATATTTCCTAACTGGGTGTTAATTCAAACATTAATCAAAAGAAAAGGTTCGGCAATACGAAAAGGAAAAAAAACAAAACAAACCATATTTACGGATTTTAGGGAATTCAATAATTTTAGTTCTAAACGGATTTTCGCTGTAGTGGAAATGACTTGATTCCCTGAGCTTTACAGAGTATTCAATCTGGCTGCGCATAGGTTATATTCGCATTTCCAAAGCTTTACAGAGCATATAAGCTTGCGAAGTTGTACATAGTAAATCAGGAAGCGGATTTAGGTCTTCGCAGGAGATTGCAGAGAATTTAAAAGATATATTTGTTCGACATGTGATTATCCCTCAATTAGGAACGTTTACGAAATGCTCATTTGCTTTGTAATTATGTGTGTCTCTATCCTAAACTTGTAGTAAAAATTGAAACCAACAATTGTGCGAAATTTACTTTTCAAAGATGTAAATTGTATTTTACTGTTATTTATAAACCTATTATTTTGCGATGATATGCATTTCATAATATGGCAATTATTTTTTTCTGAGATTTATATTCATGGATATATCTAAATCGGGAAGTAAGGGAAATTTAATTGCTAATACATTTAAGGTTTTAGTCTACATGGTCTTGGTGATAAGGTTTTATTTTGCTGATTTGTGCAATTGTCATATAAAAGCTGGACACATAGCTACTATTTGCTATTTTAAATAAGGCTAGTTAATACTGCAATCATTTATGTTTATATATGCATACGCGAAGGTAGATTTATTAAGGCGTAAAAAGCGTCTTTTGGTTTAAAATACATTTATATCGCATATATCATAATTATGACAACTTTGAGAAACAAAGTTTACCATAACATACATTTTCAAACCAAGCTATCAAAAACCTAAGGTACAAAAGATGGGGAAATTCATGGACGAAACAATGTCGGGAATACCAAAAATGCAACAGACGACCAACATTTTTGTTTTTAACTTTAACGAACTGAGAAGTGTATATCGATTAACGAACAGTACGCACTATTTTTTGTCTTGCATATTGGTAAAGGTTAAGTTCGATGAAAGAAATCTATTGAGGATGTCTGTCATGATAGAAACGGAAGCTACATATACCAATCGGGTCATGTCGACGGACGCATGACTTTCAGCCCATAATTCCAATCGAAAATACTTGTACTAGGTCAGGACTATTGCGGTGGTTTCTAACTTTTCGGTTTTTACCCTGATGCTACAATTAGTCTACTGCAATATGTTTATCGGTTCGGTAATTTTGTTATAACCCATCATTAACGAATTTAACTTGCAACTAACATATTATTGGCCCAGTAGCTCTATTGTGAGGTCCTGAGCCTAATTCAGTAAATTTGTAAGAGCAAAGCGTATGAATTTTGAGGCAAACAAATCAATACGATTTAGCAAATGCACGTTTACTACATAGAAATGAATGAATGGTAATTTGGAAAACAAATTTCTCACGTTTGCCAAAATATTAGTTTTTAAATTACCTCATTGGAATTTGGGAAACTCATTTATGATCGATATTTTGTAAATGTCAATTTTAGGATGACGGTAAAGATAAGAGACAGACATCAGTGTCTGTAGTTTACTTAATTTCGAGTTTTTCTGACACAGATGAGACATGTATGTCGATAGCACACAATCTTGGCGCATTATGTAATTAAATTGCATTTGCATACCAGAGGCTTAATTCATTGCACAACTACACTTGAAAGATGAATCAAAGAAATGTGTTCATCATCAAATAATCGTTTTGAAGCAAATGTCAAAGAATATATCTCCATTGCCAGTACAATTTGCGACGAATTTTTTTTTTCTCACGAAGATAATTCAGTTTAAGCATCATTGACCTTCTTTTTTTGCTGCAAAATGACAGTACCCTTCTGTTGGTAAACATTTCTTTAGTTGCACCTGGCCTATGCTCCCAGTTCTAGATGAGTTCAAGTTGCTCATTTACTGTTGCTACTTTGTACGTATTAAATAAGTTACTCTATGTTCTTTTTTTTGTGTCTGTCTGTTTTCCATCTCTGATGTTTGTCCCTAGATTATATTCTTTCGATTTTCGTTAGAATCTTTGTTTCCTTGATTATTCCTTTACAAATACTATTTTCAAAAAATTAGTTGATGGCTTTTAAATGTAATCTAAAACTACACTTTTTGCCAAAACAATCAAATTGAATAAAAATGCTTTCCTTCCTGTCGTTATTTTTTATATCGTTCACATTTTAAAATCCCCTTCTTTTAAGGATAAACTTAACGACAGTAAATTTTCAAATATTGACCGTTTAGAATATAAATCCATTATAGCACATTTACTCTTTCAGCTAATACTGGTATCCTTTCCTCCAAAATGTTTTTTGTGATTTTTACAGGTATTTGGAATGTCATTTTTACATTTTCTCAATAGTATTACTAGATGGAAAACAGTGTCGATTTTGTTTCAGTTTTGATTGTTAATAATACTTGTTTTTTTAATAATTTCAGTACATTATGTCGTTGCACACACATTTAACATTTTTGTTATTAATTATTCAGCTCGACAGATTTTTATACGAAAAATTCTAATATGACATGTTACAAAGTTCTTTAGACCACAGGCGCGGTAAAAAACGATTAATATATGACGGCCGCCATTTCGGGCATCCCATAGGCTTCGTATTCTAAGAAATATAAAGAAACTAATCCTAACAGAATTGAAATAAATCATTCGCTTTCAAACTGAAGAACCGGGGAAAAGATGTTTGGTCGAGAGGTCTAACTAGCCCTACCTTACAACCTAAAACCTTTTTATCTTTTTTGTCGAACATTTATGTTGCTAATGGTCCATTTGTATTTAATCTTTTATAAACCTAATGTTGTTCTTTGAGGTAGGTTCGTTTTTATAGTTAAACTCTCTGTCATCCGGTGTTTAAAATAATGAAACATTCTATAATTCCAGTGTTTAGGTTTAAAGAAATGCGCCATTTTGGGAAAAGTTCCACGTCACTGTTTTATGACATTGTTTGAATCTACAATGTTTAACAGCATCTTTTTTATATACCTTAATGAATTATAATGTTTTCATAGTGTAAAGTGTTGTTCAAATTTGTTATGCATACGACGAAAAATGAGGGACTGGTCATTGAAAGATGCTAAATGATGTCAAATCGATCTTGTAGATTTACGGTTCAGCTTAGGTACCTTTGATATATTGCAGTTAAGGTATATTTATTTTATTGTACTTATGTAGGTAAATATTTTGCACACATGTAATAATATTGCTGTTGAAATGTTATACAGGATTACATAATATTAATTATTAGAAAAAAACGTTATTCAAACCAGAGTCATTTAATCAACTCACGAGTGGCCATAACATTAAACACAATTTAAACTACAAATGACAATTTCGGGTAAGTTAACATCATTATCAATATCACATAAGGTATTTTACACCTTTGATAGTTATCACGAAAAATAATAATGGCGACCCTGTGAAAAACTTATCCTACATTTCACTTTTATCAACTTCTGATAATCTACTGTTTGTTTTAAATGAAATTCCTTTGAGTCTCTCTGATCTGGTGAATATGAAATGGATTTTAAACGATGACTGGATTAAATAACCATTTACTTTGATAAAATGAACCCTTTACACAGAGATCAAATTGATCCACACGGTGTGGGAGTGAGGCGTCTAAATACCAAACTGACCATCTTGTCGGGTGGTAAGGTGTAACGGGCTATTTACAATGGTTCCAGTCATATTTTGATAGAATCTTATGACCTTATTTATTATTTATTCTGGCAAAAATTAAAATGGACATAAAGGAACAATGTTTGTTATATATCTATGCACTTATTACAATTATTATGATACAAATTTACAGGTTAAATTTTAATACTATTATTATTTTTATCATTATTAATCTAGCATCATTTTATTATTTTGTTGTTTTTTTTTTTTTTTTTTTTTTTTTTTTTTTTTTTTTTTGGTTTTTTTTTTTTTTTTGGTTTTTTTGGGGTTTTTTTTTTTTTTGTTTTTTTTTTTTGTTTGTTTTTATCTGGCGTCATTTTCTTTGTACATTTCTACTATTACCACTTTTTTCGATTGCCCCTTTTACTGTAAATATGTTTTATTTATTAATTTATTTTATTTCCAACTTAATAGCAACAATTAATTTAAAACTTTCCTGTTAAATTAATAATTATTGGTTTTGTAGTGCAAAGTTATACAATACTGTGTTTTACTTTTGCGCAAAACGATAATCGAATTGTGCCAAAAAAATCACTTTATTACCTTTGCGCCATGGATTTTGTATTCAGATGTTGAAAGAAACAATGAATATTTGTATTAATTAAGAATTATGATTTTATTACCTTTGTTTGCCTATACTTGGCGCAAATTGAAAATTGCTTTACGTGGCGCAAAAGTAATACAGGTTAATTTAATTACAAATTTCGAAAGTAAGACATCCATACTATAAATGTAGAATTTTAAGAATCTTGTTTATTTAAGTAGCTGTCTTTGTAAGAATCTTGCAAAATCTGAAAAATGTGATACACCCCAAAAAGGCTACAAATATTTATTTTTGTACTTAAGTTGTTTTATGGGTCTATATTATGAAATGTGTAATTATTTATTCAAATCTGCCTGCTCTTAGGAGATAATCAACATTGAAAATCCAATAGTTTCTATTGTATTTGAGTGTCATTTACAGAGTTATCTCCCTTACTTTTGAATTATACAGTGCATTCTATATATTTTTATCTCCTAGGAACACGGGTTATATAAAACATTGAATGTTTATTTCTGTTTACTATGGCAATTCCAACAAAATATCAAAAATAAATATATATGGGCTTTTAACCCATGAATCACATAAGGCATTATTCTTGACTGGAGTGCTACTTAATAACAGAGGAATTGCAATCACCAAACTAAAAATAAATTTTAAAAAGTTATTTAGCTGAGTAATGATTTTAAATTCAAAATTCCAGTTTACCTTAAAACCACTACATAATGATTAATCAAAATTGATTAAATACTGGCACTCGTGTGTTGTGGTTGGATTTGCACACTTACTTAATGCCTTCAGTGATAAAGCATCTGAATTATTTCAACAATACAAATAAAAACATTGTCTACTATCTTGAATTAAAAACATATATCAAACACGTGAGTTACATAAAATGGGCGTTATACAAAAGGAATTATTGAATATAACATAGAAGATTTTTGAAAGGAGGGTACCATTTTTAATAAACTTGAAAAATATCAATTTAATAAACTAGCCCGGCCACTTCTGATTAAGTGTCAGTAATATATAGAATACTATAATTGATTCGCTTTTTAAATAAGGATATACAATGCACAATTTTCTGCGATTAATATCCAACTTTGAAGTAGAGTAATGGAACTGAAATAAACAACGATTCATAAGCTGTAACTAAGATATATGGTGACAATATCTAATCCATGGAAAGGCGTTGCAAATACTTATGTTTGCATGACATCTTTTTTATTTTACCAATTCTGCCCCAGAAATCGTCTTTCGATCAGATTTTAATTTTAATCACCCCCACACTAACTTGCAATCCTGAAGCCGCCTCAGTCAGAATACAGGAGCAAATACACGAACCAAGTACTAATAAAGGTTTAAATTGGGCGTCTAATAAACTAACCTAGATAAATCTATCTGAAATCAGTAAATTTAAAGTCTCCCCCGAAAAATCGCATATACACAAAATTAAAACCCTATTGCAACTATAATATAATATACATGTAGTTACATGTACATAACATAATTTGAACTGTCTTCGGATCAGTTAATTACATGTATCTGAAAACAGTATCTATATGACAGCGTTCTTTATACCTAGCTCCTCTGTCATATTTTTAGTCAAATTGTTTTGTCCTAACCTATCATCGTATTTAAAGCATATTGAGTCTTCGGAACACTTTATACAATGTACATGTATTTCCTTGTGACAAATGTCATGACGAAGTGATCAAATATTTGTCACAAAACATTGTAAAATGATAACCTAACATTGCCAGTCGCCGATAACCAGACATATTAATTTGCAATCAGCCTCTCTTTTGTTGTTAACTGGCGATAACCGAATCACGCAAATTTTTAAATTAACATTCCGCGGGTGCTGAGGAAAATAGAGATTTTAAGGCGCGGATTCAGAAGTGTTTCAGTTGTTATAAACTAAAAACAAACTTATGTGTTTTGATGTGAATCCTTTTAAGTTTAAGAACAGTCTGTTGTCAACTTTCTATAAATGAAAACAAGATGAATTAATACATCTGCTTTTTACGTCAGAACAGATGGTTTTATTCTTTAAATTATTATGCAGCGACTTCAACTTTGATCTCTTAAACGGATGCAATAGGTAAAATTAGAATCTGTCGTGTTTATATGCGGGTATTTATTAATAAACAGCAAACCAGGAGATATCTGGATGCAAAACAAGTCATGCTTTTTTAGTTTTACACAGTAACCGGATAATGTTTAAAGCTTCCGTGTAAGCTCCTGTGATTGCATTGCAGCAAATCAGTGGTTTCTTCAATAAGCTTAGTATACATGACTTGTGTACAAAATTTAACATACATGTAATAAAAAGGGGGGCTTCTCATGCCATTTCAAAATTTTAAGAGTCCTTTAGGCCTTCATCAGCATAGTGAGTACGGCATTTGAACAAGTTCACCTCTACCGTTTCTATTCTAAGTTGCTCCATTTATTATGATTCAATATAAGTCGCCTCCATAGCTCGAACTCGGATTAAGAGGGATCAACATATTTTATTAGAACAAAGAAACTTTATCAGAAAAAAGAATTTCAATCAATTAAATAAATAGTGACAGTGTTTGGAATTGACCTGGGAAAGATACTATTGACCACTGAAGCTTTATTTTTACCAGTTTATGGTCTTATGGTAACCTTTACAATACAATTACGGGCAATCTACAATAACAAATGTACATGTAACTTGCAATGTTCTGCATTGCAGTGCTATCACATGGACCAAACTTTGCATGGAATTACCATTACAATTACTGGAATTTTGACGAGTGAAGCATTACATTAGCAAACATTACTTAAATATCAACCTGGAATCTCTTTTTTTTTAAATTCTTGTTTCAAAATCTCTGGATCCACCCATACTCACCAGTTTTTGATGTTTTTTTTAAATTAAAAAAAAAAACATTTATATTCAAATATAAATTATGTGTGGCTTAAACACACACAAACTTTGCATTGAATTACAATTACAATTACTGGAATTTTGACGAGTGAAGCATTATATTAACATACATTAATTTGGAGTTTTTAGTGAAATATTCATTTAAACATTACTTCATTACCGTAATACATGTATGTCGGCTAAAGAAATGCATTAAGTTCAGTAATAGTTTTTTAAATTACCATAATGGACTTTGCATTCTGAATTAGTTTTCGTTATTATTCATATCTATCTTCAGTGACAAAGACGAATTAAACTCAGAAGATCGTGAAACACCTTCACCAAAATTGAATAATGAAAATACTATTTTTTTACTTTTAAAGACGCAGTTTTTTTTTTTTTTTTTTTTTTTTTTTTTTTTTTTTTTTTTTTTTTTTTTTTTTTTTTTTTTTTTTTTTAATTATTTTAGTTCAAGAAAATAATTAAGAAAATTAATAATAAGATGTTACGACAAATAAATGCAAGAATAAAGCTTTGACATAAAACAAAACTACTTGGAGTAAAAGGAGTTCTTTTTATGAATATTTCCATGTTTTTACATAAAAAAAATTATAAAAATGTTAATTGTCAAAGTATTAAAAACTGTTCCTATAAATGCCAGATAAAAAAAAAAGTAGCTAAGAAAGAATAAGAACTTAAAAGAAGAACATTTACTCTGAGTTTTTCCGACAATTTTCTTTTTACGTTACAAGTACTGTTGTCTATTCCATATTATATACATGTACAGTATAAGTTGAGTTACCGTTCCTTTTAAAATAACTTAGATATGACTTTACTTTGGATTTAATTTATGTGTAAACCTTTTCATGTGTAAATATGTTTTGTCTGTTTGCTTCCTTGAATTAGTTTAACTTATACATTCAGATGTTACAATAATATGCTCTTCATGTTACATGCAATGGAGAAATAAAAGATAATTAATCAATCAATTATGAATGCAAAGTGTCATCCATTGCCCCACCAGTGGTGGATACTGGAGGATAAATGGAGGTACCTTCTTTACCATTGTTATTTGGTTTCAGAAACTATAGAATTGAACCCTTTCCATCTTTTTGGGAAATGTTCTTTGTGAATTTGGCTAAAAAAGCAAATATCAACCTGGAATCTCTTTTTTTATCTTTAAATTCTTGTTTCAAAATCTCTGGATCCACCCCTACTCAACAGTTTTTGATTTTTTTTAATTAAAAAAAATATATATACAAATATAAATTATGTGTAGCTTAAACTCACACAGAGATTGTCGGACGGACAATTTATGTTTCTGAATATCTCAAAACTTTGTGCCGAGAACAAACGCGTCATATAAAATACATTTTATCGCCACAATTTGTTCCAATTTTCAAAAATAAAACCAAAAACCAAATATAAAATGTTTAATAACATAAGTTAATGACCATTTAAGGACAAATTCCAACGTCCATTTGGAAAGATCATTGAAACGATCGCAACTTATAAGGTTATATGTTACACCTAGGCTTAGACCTATCTGGGGACCGCTTGAGACGTCTGTATAGTAATGAAGTTGTTTAATACATTCCATTTGTTAAAAAAATATACGCCAGTTGCGATTCCTTCCGTCATCGTCAAGTAGCACTCCTATGGGAACAAACAATCGCCCCCAACACACACTTACATAATATCATTCGACTATCACTTTATATGGCAAAAGGGTAGCTTTTACGACCTATGAGATTAATAGATGATATCAGGTTAAAAGATTTAAACAATCTATTTTAACCTCAAATAGTTTGTGACGCTGATGATTTGCATTCTTCACCAAACATCGTTTCGCAAATAAGAAAAAGCATGATACTTTCTATTTTTAGATTGGTTCTTGCAGACTGATCATCGATCTCGGTACCGTCAGCAGGATATTGGTATGTTCCTTGTGTATCCGTGATGTTGGGTCGAGATAACGCCTTCTAAATTCTTTCGTTTGCAGCTAATCGTTTATTTACAAACATAGGTTACCCACTCCACCCAAAGACTTGGATCTTAGTGAAACTAAAATGGATAACAATCTAAATTATCATCCGTCTGAAGTCACAGCAAAAAAGACCCTGAAATGGTGAGCGGATAGATTATTTTGTATTTAGTCATAGTTTAACCAGGAGGATGGAGAGTTATGAAGATTTTCTATTTAGTCATTGGGGTTAGCCTTAATTTATTGCGTAACATATCGGAAATGAGTTTTACATAAAAGAGAATGCTATTATTTGTCTCTGTTTAATTTGTATTTCTTCATTGGAGGGTTTCAAATTATTTAACTTATAAATCTGCAATTGTGAATTAAAAAAAGGATCTTACGAGTTCGAATACTTCATTGGAATTAGTTTATTTAAAATTTGCTTTTAACGTGAGTTTTATGTGAGAAGAAAAATATGCATTGTGAATAACGGATTCTTGCGATTTGTTTTACTATCCGTGAAATATCGTAATAAATGTTAAAAGAGGAAGTTCACACGATGTGAGTTCAAGAAATTTCTTTTTTGTGATTGTGTTATCGAATTAGCTCATCATCTCCAAATCAGTGCTTTTGGAACTTTTTTGTAAATTCTCATCTCCGCCTTACAAAAGTTTAAAAATCATTTACTACATGTATATGAGAGAAATTTGATATTACTACACTGAAGAATGCGGGCTACAGTTTGTCTTTATGAAATAGACAGGACAAAACTTTGTGATAATATTTCTTCTTATGAAATAATGATTTGTAAAAATTGTAACATTGTATAGCGTAGAATTTCGTACATGTAGAAATATCTCATGAAACTACCTGTATGTGATATTTGCATAACAAAATGCCAATTGCAATTTTTACATTGTTCATAAGTATTACGTTTAGCCCATCTAACGTCCTTAAGCATAAAGTAATCTACTTGTATCCAAAAGGAGCAAATTTATAAGAACGCAGCAACTAAACCCATCACAATTTCATAAGGAAGCATGCAACTACTGTATACTTGTATTTATGAGAGCTATGAAAGTGAATATAGGTGAAAATTAGCCCAGGCTAAAGTCACTAAAAGCTATGCAAATGCGTTATAATTTAAACTGACATTTTTGTCCATTTTTTTTTTTTTTTTATTATTATTATTTTCATTGCTTAATTACCTAAATTTATTTCAAAAGGATCTGATCTAAAAGTGCATGTATCTTCATTTACTTCCATTGACATAAACAATGACCTGCTTTTTCGCGGAAGGGTCATACATGTGTATGCAATTACATGTACGTGTAAGAGAACCTACATGTAAGTCTCTAAATTTCTACATTTTTTACAACAATTGCTTAATAAAAAATAATTTTTATACTAATGTATATAATTATATAAATATTTTGCTTTTGTCTTCCGCTGTTCCGGCTGTTTCATTTCAATAATTCTAAACTCTGTGGCTATACATGTATGTGAAAATGTAAAATCTATTCATTACAGACATACCAAATGTACATGTAATTTGGATAATCAACAAGAAATCAAATTATATCGCCTACAATTTTGTAAATTTAACAAGTTTGCCATGTTTTCTCTTATGATATTTTCAAATTTTATTTCATTCCAGATTATGCATGCATCTTTTACGATAGCAATGATACATTTGTGTAGCATAACATGCACTACAATAATGAGATATTTTATTTATAAATTAACTATATTTTTCAGGCTCGGATTTCCCAAGTACAAAATGGTGTATACGATCAACGATATGAACAACAGAGGAGAAGCTATCTATAAAAACCTTGAGGTAAGTCCACGTTTTTGAAATAAAAGGGAATTCAAAGGGGGTTATAAAAACCTTGAGGTACGTCCACGTTTCTGCAATAAAAGAAAGGAATTTAGAGAGGGTTAAAAATCTTGAGGTACGTCCACGTTTCTGCAATAAAAGGGGGAAGGGGTTCAAAGGGGATTACAAAACCTTGAGGTACATCCACGTTTCTGCAATAAAAAGGGGGTTCAAAGAGGGTTACAAAACCTTGAAGTATGTTCAGGTTTCTGCAATAAAGGGGGCTCGAAGGGGGTTACAAACTATGAGATATTTTCAAGTTTCTGCAAAGAGGGGATGGTACATTTATAGAACACATGAGGAAAGAGCTGTTATTTTAGTAAGGTGTCCTATACAAAGAGTCCTGTCAAAAATGCTTCCCCGAAACTACTTGAGACTCCATATGTCGTTTAGATTTACAATATACATGTACCTACATGTACATGGACATTGAGGTGTAATTTGCTATAATACTCATAAATCGGGTCATCACAGCATGGCTACATAAAGATATTCATCTAGTGGCATACATATGGTTCATGTAACACGTATGGTTTGGTTCAATTAGGATTCGTATTTCTGGAGTTTCCTATATGCTTCCATTCACTTGTATGTGTACATGTATATATACATGTACAGCATAATTCATGTGTATGAGACAAAAGACATTCAAACTTTACACACACCTTTTTTCCCTAAGCACAATTCTTGGGTTAAAATGGTGAGTGCACGGTCGTCTGAAGGTCAATGGCAAATGTCAGTATTCAATATGTTCACAAAATATTAAAGACGTGAAAAAAACATTACTAACATTATACAGAAAACCGACACAAGAACATAAGTTATTTTGGTATACATTAAGTCTTATATATGGTACACAACCATAGAAAGGGAAACTTTTGAAATCACTTCTTTTGAATGCAACGCAGAGCCTTGTGGGTATTCTGTACTCCTATTTTAAAAGGTTAAAAGGCGTTTAAAATTTGTATTATTTTATTTCATTTTGGCACAGCAATTTTTGATATTTTATTTTTCTTTATTTTGATGATATATTTTATTAGAATGAGTGAGTGTAACATACTGTAAAAAATAAAGTTTAATCCTTTTTATCCTATGAAAATCAACAAATATAATGTTTACTGAACACTTTACAAATGTATACATGTACATGTACATGTTTTAACAAGCATATTGGCATTTATTTTGTGCCTCTTTGCCCGAAATGTAAAATTATTTTCAAACTAAGCAAGAACATCATTTGTTGTACATAATTCAGAAATTGCTACGCCTTTATATCCTTACAAGATATGTGACTGACTTAACTTCGGGGGGGGGGGGGGGGGTGGTGAGGGTGGATGGACAGCCATTATGATATGTGTTATATTGTTGATATCAGGTATTTACTAAAACTGCATCATTAAAATCGAATTTAAGCCAAAATTATAAAATCATAATTACAGCACTTTTTTTTAATTTACAGTAGTGTTGCAATGTTTTTGAAAAAAAAAATATAGAAATAAAAATATATATTTGAAGTATATGTGTTACATATAAATCCATTTTATCACATGGGCGAAGTTATCGTTATTAAAGTGGAAGTATACTAAAAACTAAGTATCTGGAGATGGATGTTTATATCGACTTAACAATGTTTGTACGTTCTAACGACTTGCTGAATCGGTAAGAAAAAGAGAGAAAACATTTTAAAAATAAGATTTTTTCAGTGTTGTTTAAACCATTTTTATTGAATATACTACTTGTAAATACAATTTCGAACTCTACGCTTAAAAACAGATTTAATGTATCTCGTGGACAATCACAATATAGTACAGGTATGCCTCTTCAGAAATGCTAGTTTGTGTTATGTATATTTCTTTCTGTTATTTTCCGTTAGTATTTTGGCATCTGCGTTATCACTCCAGAAGCCTCTTTTTTAATGTAGACGTATTTATGATCACAAGTTAGTTACATGTAACTACGAATTGAAATTGCTTAACGAAAAGTTAATTTACATTGAGAAACTACGTGTATGTTTTTTAAAAGTAATTCATCTTATTTAAGAAAAAATGAAATTGAAATCTACATGACTGTAATTAAAACTGTGGTTTCATCACTTTCCAAACCTAGGTTACAACTCTTAATAAATGTGATTCTCTAAAAGCTCTTAGGTACGAATGAATCCCAGTTTTCACCTTTAAAGTTTGGTTTTTTCATGATTCTTAAGTAGACCTGTACTAACAGGTCCGGAATGTTAGTGTAACACACTTCCGGTAACAATCCATTTAAACAACACTGAGACATTAACAATCTAATCCATATTTATCAAAGTGCATATCGATATGCATTGAACCTTGAGCTGCATAACAAAATCATATCATATCTCCAAAAACAGAAATATGTACTGGTATGATTGACAAGCTGTGAAAGTTGTCGCACCTTCGTGCCTCTTACATTTAAAGGCGTTGTTAGTATGAAAAACGAATTTAAGGGCGACTTTCTGAGTAATAGCAATAGTTAGTTAGAAGGAAATCTACGTCATTCAAAAGGAAAGTTTTACTAATGTTTTGACAACATATCTAATTTAGTTTGAACATATTTAATTGCTCACAAAATACAAGCAAGGGGATAGGACTCAAGTTATAATAACATTATGGAAATCCTCTCCCATACAATCATTTCAAATAATGCATAATGACGGCAATTAGATATAACTAAAAAATAATAAGAATAAAAAATAGGAAGAGATAATGCAAAAAAACAACGTGAACGATAAGAAACTAAAAAAAAGGAAATGGAATAAAGGGGGACGTCTGGCAAAAAGGCGGGGTGGGAGTAACGTAAGAGATAGGCATTATATACATAAATATATGTAGTATTATTCAAACATATCTTAATAGACAGTGAATGCATTTGTACATGTAGAATATATTTTAAGTAGGGTTAACACGGCTACAGTATGCACTACCACATGTACATATATTAGTATAACAAAGTTCATGATCTTTTATATACTCCACAAAAAAAGTTAAGGGCCACTGCAAAACAAATCTTTGTTTTATGAATACAATCAAGATTTGCTCAAATATATCAGAAAGTGTCACATTTGAGGCACATAAAGACAACATAACTCAAATCTAATGATTTTGTTGTGAATTTAAATAAATATAAAATCCAGAATAGAGACGCTTTTTTTTTTAGCGCTAATGCATTTTAGCCGTTTCATTTTATAACGTAGTGTTTAAGGTCTGTATAATTTCATACGTGTTGGTAAATTTCTGAAAAAAACATTTACAAGGAAATGAAACTTCATACCCGTAATATTATACATGTACCATTTTACCGGTAAACTTTTCTGGTCTAAGTAAAGAGGAAAATACAACGTTGAAATGTACAAGCATTAATTTTTGTAAGATGGCAAAATTGGAAAAATCAGAAACATGCATGTAATACACCCACCGATCTGCCAGTATAATTTTATTCTGTTTGAAAAGGCCATTACTTGATATTCTCATCACAGGATCCCAGAGTCATCTACCCTTGAAATGTTCATTTTCAATGCATTTCAATGAAACTATACCAAAGTGATATTGAAAAAATATTGTCTTTCTTCCGTAATTTTGATCGTGCAAATAGTCAAATTAAACTTTCAAAATGGTGGGTTCTCAACCACTGCTTGATATTTACAAAGACTTACACTTAAGCGATTTATCACAACCTGTTTCAATGAATAGGGTGTTTATAAACTAGCACGCAGTCTGCAAGGGTCTATGTTTTGTTGAATTGTAATACCTAATTATTAAAGGTGTGCAGTACACCAAATCGATTAGACTTTGACCTCAATATCGCCAAAATATCTTAACCCGTCTAGCCCAAATGACAGGGCGTAAAATAGACCTCAGCGTTTAAGTATGACTCTGTAATTACCGTGTTTGATAATTTACCTTCAGATGGCGGTGGTTACCTTAAATTAGGGGAAACATACAGATTAGTAGAAACAAACATGACATCGATACCAAGTTTAATTGAAACAAATTGAATAATTGAATTCTTGTTTACGTCTTTAAAATTAAAAGCTCTATAATAAAAAGGCAAGAGTGGAGAGTTCTAAATCAAGTCGTTCTAGAATGTATCATTTTTTACTGTTTCAAATATGCAAGTTTGTGAGATTGTTCATCTTATCAATGGAAGAAACATATCCACATTTTAAATACATACATGTGTCTAATCAGCGAAAATATTTTAATGGGTTTTATACTTTCCACTGAAGTTGATTGTTAGTGTAAAATTTGTCTTTAAGTAATTTTTTTTGGATTACAATTATTTTTATTTGGAAAAAAATCGAATGAATGGTTTTCTTTTGCCCTCTACACCCTTATCGTGCATACATGCACAGTGTACATGACATGTCATTTGGGGAAACATTGAAACACCTGTAACGGGAGAGCATGATTTGACTCACAAAATTATACTCCACCACCGAGGATCGAACTCTAGAATGCTCGATGAAAAGCCAGCGACAAACCGATTCGGCTGAAGAATTAATCCTTTAGCCAAGTCAATTAGCTGGCTATTTAAATCTCACTACCTTCTACAACGCAGGCAGGCCGTCCTGCTACATGTCCCCCCACCTTAAAAGTCTTCATACCACTAACAACTCTAACACTAGCTCATTAGCTACCCAAACCCAGTGGGTTTTTTTAGTTGGGCGCCAAATGTAACGGGAGAACATGCCTTGATACACAAAATTATACTCCGCCATCGTAATCTCACTACCTACTACAAAACAGGTAGGCCGTCCTGCTACACACCCCAATACCAAATCCCTTTCAGTGCAAAAAAAAACAAAGATCGGCTTTTTTTGGAGAAAGATAAATGATGTGCATTGGCTAAAATCTTATATAGATTGTTTTTATTTAAGTGCCAAACAGTGAAAAGGTATTAAAAATATTAAACATTGAAATGATGGAATTAATTGTAGTAACTCCTTATGCACCAATGATTTTCATAGTGAAGAGGACTGGGATTATTTGGGAAAAAATAGAATTACAAATGTATTCCAAATTTGCCAGAAGCAGTGCATGAGGGAAAATACAAACCTGAAAAACAAAAACACAAAAGAGAAGTGATCAACGTGCAGAACCCGAAGAAAAACACAGAACACATGCAGTAAATACGTAATTCGGGCATTTAATTTAAGAAAAGAATAAAAGGATCTTAAAATAAAGAAGTAATTTGTAACGGCAAGCATTTTGGTGGCAGTACAATAAACTGTGTCAAAATCAAAGAGGTGACCTGGATAGTATACACTAGTAGGACTGTATATTTGATAGAAAGGTCAAAATGTTAAAAGCTTCATATTCTAGCAAAAACTTAGGTGCCAATCATTAAATAAAATAAATGGAATTTTCGATTTTTTGTACTCGTCTCCTAAGGGGCTATCTCTCATCAGCAGCATTAGAATCAAATGTACAATGTATAGTAAGATCTTTATACAAAAAATATCTGTATGCAAATTGTATATCCATTGCGGAACTAAACATGCATGGTTTGATACTGTCGTTTTACTGCTTCATGTAAACAAATGAAAGAACAAGAAAATAATATGTTAGATTATTACATAGCAAGTTTACTTCATGTTCCGACCATGAATCAATGCTGTTGGCATGTAAAATATTACCACAATGACTTTTTATTCCATTCACTTCGTGATAAAGTACAAAAAGAATATAAAATAGTTCCTACGCATAGTCATAACATTTATTTGTCCGAAAAGATAACAAAAATGGGGTCGGCCTTCATTAATGTAGACTTTACCTTAATGACATTGCAAAGTATTCAGTGTATATTGTAGTGACTTCCAATTCAGACAAAAAATTCAAATTTTTGAAATATTTGTATGCAGTCTGGAAGAATCATTTCAAATGTGCATACAAATAAGAGGGTATTAAATAAAATCATTATAAATTTTCTAGTCTCCTACTATGTACTTTTTCTTAATTTCTACTGAATGCCATGACTCAAATTCTAGTGTATTTAAAAACGCGCAAGTTTCGCCTTAAACCATTGATGTGTGCCTCTTTTCTTACGTAGACAATTACGTGACATAATAAAGGAAGGATGCATATGATTTGATACTTCGGAATGGTAAAAAACATTTTTGTGATTCCTATACTATTTTAACTAATGAACTACCCAATAATGGTATTATTTAGAAACAACGCCCCCGAAAATGTCATGAAATAATCAGGATGCAATTACACAAATAGAAAAATTCCAGCAAGTACCAGAAGACACAGATAGACTTATCACTAACTAATTTGTTTGTTTTAACATCCGTTACGCCTTTCCCGTCTCATGTTCATACATCCATTACATATGTTTGTTTGGTCATGGTAAGAGATGCTTAATCCGGGTTTTATCTTCGTCAAAGATACCCGGATGCCATTCTAAGGAGGCAGCATCGTTTACTCAGAGAAGAAAATCTTCTTGTTTATCAATACGGTAAATAATTCTACATTAACTTTCATCTCTTTCATGAGAATATTTTGAATAACTTGAGCCGCTTAGCGCTTTTAAGAAAATTAAGGGTCGAGCTTGATTGTGCTATCTTGTACACGTCAAGTGGTGCTAAGGTCACACTTGCTTACTTGATTTGGAATAAACAAGCAAATCAAAAATATGTTTCGTGACAATGATGTGTTGATTCTGTATAATAATGGACACTTCGTCTTTAGAGACTTGGACTCCTATTAGGTTGCGCAAAATTTACAAAGGATTTGTAAGTAACGTTATAGCTCTCATAAGACGGGGTTTCATCTACATGTACTAAATATTCTTAAACATTCAAAATAATATCACAAGTTGACAATTGCATTACGAAGTTTGACACCGTACATTCCAAGAGTTTTGAGATTGAACTGCAAATAATTCTTAATATTTTTTTTTCACATTTTAATTGCCCAATTTTAATAAATTAATGAAAATATAAGAAAGGAAATAGTAAAAATCTATTTGTATTTGAATACTTCTAGTTCATGTCTTAAGTTGTGTCTCGGAAAAATTCTTTTTTACGCCCTACGTTAGAAAACCATTGCAGCGTTACTTGTCATAAAACAAATGTGAAAGTTCTTAGGCGAGAAAATTGAACATTTTGTTACTCACGTACTTGTAGCATAGTATATGAATGTGGCGATTTATAGCGGAATTTAACGTATTAATATATTAATTGGGCTGTTTTCAATCCGTCTGATGAACTTGTATTGTATAATCGTACAGTGTGCGTTTGTTTGTTTGTTTATTTGGTTTGTTTTTATTATTATTATTATTATTATTATTATTATTATTATTATTTGCCAGGTTTTTTTTCTTGTGTTTTGTTTTTTTTGTGTTTTTTTTTTTTTGTTTTTTTTTTTTTGTTTTTTTTGTTTTTTTTTGTTTTTTTGTTTTTTTTTTTTTTTTAAGTTACAGATAAACTATTACGCTTGCTGTACCAGGATGTAACACCTCACCAATACGTATTTTGTTCTCATATTTCAGGACGTAGCACCACATAAAGATATTGACGGTACGGTTAAGAACAGAACCATATCTCTGCCTGATATGGAGGATGAACGTTATACGAGTACACAAGATTTGTTGAAAAACGACAAAGTAATGGTAAGTACATACAGGCACTCTTTGTATGCTACATTGTTCACTGAAAATGATGAAATAGGAATAAAAGCTGTTGAGGAGCTAATCGATGAATGATCGAAACCGACTCACAAACTGCCAGACCAAAGGGTTTTTTTTTTTTTTTGAAGACCGTTTGAAGCTTATGAGTGAGTTGACGAGTTACTACACTATGCAATGAGCTCCTCCGAAACATTTTTTTTTCAAATATTTCCATACTATTCTTTGTTTACATAAAACACTTTATATTTTGAAACGTTTTATTTTATCTGAGTAAGGGATACTATTTTACTTCGCCATGCATGCATACGCAACAACCGCTCATCAAAGATGAACGGAAACATAAGCTAATAAAAATCGACGTAATAATTATTGTAGTTTTAATAGATTCGTAACAGTGTATTTTCTTTAATCATGTGATAAGCAAATATGTAAATTAGTTCATTTGATGTTGGGCGATTTCAATTAGATGACGTAATACATATCTACAAGTGATGACGTTTTTAAAATGAAGAGGCGTGCGAAGGCTTTATAAAAACAGAACGCTTAACAACTTCACTTGCTTCTTACATGTAATCAGTAATGAAAACACACCTGATAAAGTGTACTAATAGAAAATTTACAATGGTAAAAAATTCTGATTTACTTTCTTATATATATAATTTTATTCCTTTATTTATTTATTTTATTTTATTTTTATTTATTTATATTTTTTATTTTTATTTTGTCTATAGAACTCTTCTGACTTAAACATTTTGACATCTAACTTGGCAAATACTTTATTTAATACTAAGAAGTGACATTTCCTCATCCTTAAAAAAATTTTGTCCCATGCTGTTAAGGCATCCCGTGTCATTTAAAGATAAAATACATCTGCCCAGTCACTTCTAAACTCCGCCTCTTCATGCAAATTAGCTGCAAGCATACCAGATTCAAGCGTTGCAAGTTGTGCACACCTTTTGAACATTTTACATCCTGTATGACAGACCTTACATTGAATAAGCTAGTTGTGTGATACACCTGTACGGGGTAAATCAGGAAATGGGAAAAATCACAGCGTAACTATAGAAACAAGTATGATTAATCTCCAGCGCAGAAGGTTTATTCGCTATTTCATATCATTTACGCCTCTGACACACCCAGTACTAATCACTGCCTCTATGCAAATTTGGAGGTTACACTAGAGGCATATTAGTTGTGTTCATTCGTTGTAAAATTTTATGCATTTGTATTTATTTATTATAGTTATATTGTGTGTTTCTTATTAACTACTAGATGAAAACAATCCCAAATGGAGTCATTAACCCAGCTTTCGAAGGAACCATGGAAACAGGAGTCGGAGTCATTAACCCCGCCTTTGAGGGTAAACTTAGCACAGTAAACATAGATGGCAATAACTCATGGAGTGACACAAGTAGTGATAATATGAAAGATGGCGGATCAAGAGCATCAACTCTTACCAGGCAAATAGAAGCAGCTGCCGTAGAGGAAGCGCAGTCACAAATGGAAAATAAATACAATACGTACCCGCCAAAATATACCTTTACGTGAGTTTAAAGAATATATATATATATAGTGAAGCGTACAATGTAACTCTTATATTTAAGCAACCGATTATATAAATAATATTAGCATGAAAAGCCAGTTAAAGCTTTTGTAATCTCTATGTCCAGGAAATCTTTGAAAACTCAAAAGTCCCTATATAAGTTTCAATATGTTTTGAACCTGTTTAAACTAAACACTTGCTTTAAGAAAGTAGACGTAAAGTAAGGGACATAACTCTTACAAATCATTGAAACGTTTGTATTCATCTTTGTACACATTAATTTCATGTAAGCATCAAAGTAACATGGATTGATATTCTGTTTCAAATGAAAGCTTGAGAGGCATTGGTGAAATTGAATATGATACAAACATATCACTGATTTCAAGAGTTATGTCCCTTACCCTAGGTCTACCTCCTTAAGCAAACAATAGTTTTGATCAATTAAGGGTTCGATTCAGACGAGTTTCACTTTATTGATTTCAGTGTCAACAAATTCTTACTCAAAGTTTCGTGGTAATTTGGTAGAACAATAATTAGTGAGCTTCCCGTTGTAAACAAATGGCGGCATATGCTTGACATTTTCAGTCCTTATCTGTAAGTCTCAATTATAACGTTGGCTTCATTTAATTCAGCTTTTGACTTTTGTCTAAGCGTTAAAACATTATGCAAACCTTATTGAATAAAGAAATTCAATAAACACATCATTTGTACATTTTAGGCAAAGAGAACCAATAGTTGACAAATCAGATGTTAAGCCACCTGTTACTGGGATATCAAAGTGGAATGTGTTCCGAGTAACAAACAGAGACAATGACTCAACAATCGATGATGCATACATCAGTATCTTTCAAAAGATTATCAAAGTGATCACAAGCGTCTTTTTAACCGTTTTTATTATACTCATGACAATGCTTAGTAAAAGCACGTTATTGCTCATTACTTCAAACGTAAATAAGAATGTGACACTTGACTGTGATATCACGAGGTCTAAAGATGGAGTCGAAATTGTGAAAAAATGTCGGCGAGTTCCACCTGATCAACCAGTTACGGAAAAGTTTCAGCTTTCACAGAACGTTGAAGTGCGATGGCTGTGGGCGCTTTTCATCGTTATAACAACACCATATTTGTTTACATTTAGCAAAAGTTTATGGCGGATTTGTTTCAAGAAGACAAGAAATCCAACACTACCAATAATGTTGATTGTAAGTTTGGATTATGAGAAGATTGACTTCACGTACTTTATATACACATGCACCTATAGTTGTAGCTTATTATAGCTTTTTAGCTGATTGATTCAAAACACGCTTGACATGTACGAACCCGATTAACTTAAACCCACTTTAACATTTTTTGTTCAAAGTTATTTCATAATACATCGAAACTTATCTTAAGTTACCTTTCCTATAGAGACCAAAATCATGGTCAAATAAGTTAGGGGTCTTTATATACAAGTTAAATCAAAATAGAATGAAATAGTGACGTCTCAATCAAATCTTTTAAGATAGGTTTATTGCTATATACAGGTATCCGCTAAGACATGCATGTGTATGACTGTATATTACACGTATCTTCTAAGAAAAAAGGCTTGGATCTAAATCGGGTTTTTTATCTAATTTTTAGGTATTGGTTGTGGAAACTCTGCAGTCTATAGGAGTATGTATATTCAGTTTTTACGTGCTTCCATCAATAGACTCTATAAGAGGATTATTTTTGTGTTTTGGTGTGGCTTTTGTTCCATCATTACTCAAGTTATTTGACTCTCAAGGCGAGAGTGGACGTAAATTTTACATTTTCGTGGCAGATGCCATTGCTCTTGGAATACAAATATCAGTGTTGACATTATGGCCGGCACTGAGTTTTATTCGTGGAGAAAAGACGATAGAAAGTTGGGGTATTTTTGTTTCTTTGATCCTTATTTCGCTCGGATGGTGGGAAAACTATGTCAACAAATTTACTAGACTTGGTAAACTTGGAGAGAAACTGAAGAAACTGAAGCGAAATATTCGACGCATGCGTACAAAAATATATGTGGTTGTTAGTATGTGGAAAATAGTGCTCACCCTGCTATTGATGACGGCTCTTATGAGCACGTTCAACACGTCTTGTCTTTCAGTGATGTTCTTTCGGGGAAATAATAATGCAACAGATTGCCCACACATGGTATATCCATTATACGTTCCGAATGTTCAAGGAACATCATACTTCAACGACCCGTTTTGGGTAGCTATACTACAAGTTCTTTCATGTCTTTTTTGTTATACATTCTCAAAAACTGCCTGTAAGATAATGCTACAAGTGGTCAGTTTTTCATTACCTTTGATGCTGGTTGCTCCAATCATGGCGGGTGTTTTCATGGGTAACTGTGAATCATGGAAAACTGGCGGGAACGTTCAGAATATTATGCCGGATTATTTGTTCTGGTCATGTGATCTGCATGGAATATCATACGATTTCCTGGAAAATTTAATATCGGATTACCTGCTTCCAATTGTGATAGCATGGTGGCTGTCTTTTATGTGGGTAACGTTCCATATCTGGATTCCAAGGGTAGAAAGATTAGTACAAACTGAAAGGTAATTCAATTCATGAAATGCATTTTAACTAAAATATGTAATTGCACAAGAGCGAAACCTATTAGTTAGAAATAAATAATCAACGAAAATGTTCTTAATCATTAGAAATCGGTCAAATATACAAATGTAAAATACACATTTTATCATGTATTTCAAATTCTGTATAGACCGTATTATTAAACAATATAAAACCTATATCATACGTTTCGAATCATAAAATAGTATGTTATTCGTGATATAACAAAATGCTGAATGCATCTAATTTTACTGGCACTGGAAACAAAATGATATTGATTTCTCTGTTTTGATTTCAGATTATTCGTGCAGCCATTGTATTGTGGAGTATTCCTAGAACAGTCTTTGATGTTGAACAGAAGACGCGATGATAAGGACCGAGACACGAGAGGATCTGGCAAGGTTCGTAATAAAGTACAAAGTCCTCATAATTATAATTCGAACGAAATTAACCTAGTATGAAATAAAAACAAAAGAATATCCGTCTTCACTTTGAATGGAAGTGTGTGTTCGGCAAATATTAACCGGAACTTCTCATTTAATGCACATAAGTATGGAAAACGGCCGAGCAGTTCCGTTTGTTCATTTATGGACAACTCGCCACACAGACAATGGAAGGTAATAAGTCGCCCCAAGTTTACTAGTGTATCTATTTATAGAGCCTTACATTACATTTGCTTCATATTATATGTCATTCAAATCATCTCTGCTATTGTCTTATATTTTCGTCAGATATATTAACTTTATCAGACATGTCATTGGATCTCTATGATAGTGTGCCATAAGGATGTTCGCTGCTCATGTTTATGCTCGGACTCCTCTGGTTTTATCCATTTCATAGCATAAGTATTATTTGTTCAGGAACCCCAACTTTTCTTTTCAAAAATTTATTAAACATACCGCAAAATAATTTTTTATGAAATCTTTATTTTTTTCCAGGTTTCAATAGATAAAACCTACTAAATCAAAGCATATGGAAAATCATTTTCCCGACAACACTTCAAATGCTTGTATCGCAAAAATGAGCCCTCTGACCTATATTTTTTTTTTACTTAAAATATTGTTTTAGCATGAAAGGTCTTAAAAGCGTATACAACCCTTTTAAATCCTTGTTATTCTTTAAAAAGAGCAACGAACATAAAAATGTACTAAATGCAAATACCAATAATATCAAATAGCATGCATGACCTGAAACGACCTTACAATAGTGCTGGAATTCACCGGTGTTGCTAAAACAAAGTATATCGTACCTCCTGTCCCGGAATATAAACAACCCAAATTGTATAAAACGAAGTTGTCACTAAGTCTAACTTTACTTTATTTAACATTAGATGTATTGAGTTCGAATTTCCTTTTTTTTTCATTGCAGTCGAAGTTGAAATTTATGCCTCCAGACAGTCCCCTAGCGAAAACAGAGGCTGGATTCTTTAATAACAACAGACCATCGGTGAAGAAGGACACTACACCAAGAATATATGTTTGTGCTACTATGTGGCATGAAACTGAAAAAGAAATGAAACAGATTCTAAAATCGTTGTTCAGGTAATAATTATGTTAAACATTGGTAAAACACAATTCACTCGTATGTATTCATGATATTTAATGTTCGTTGTGTATGTTTAAAAATATATTCAATACAATCCATATACATGTGCAATGTGGATCACAAGGATGAAGATGGAATCTTGAAAGGGATCCAAACAAGGGGGTGATCCTCCATTTGCTTGAAAACTTTGCATTTGGTTGATTTATGTATAGAAATACACACGTAAACTACATGTAGAAATTACTGGAGCGGGCCCCCGTAGCAGAGTCAGCGTGTCCCCCGTTGGAATTTTCTGTATCTTTCCCTGAAAAAAAAACTATCTGTAGTCTCTTAGGTATTGCTATATTGTAACGGTTTAAATTTGTACCTACGTTGTACATATAAGGAGAATGGATATGGTGACTACATGTGTGTTGAAGAGACAACAACCCCACCGGGATGAACAATGTCAGTTCAGTGCCTATGTATATAATAACAGATACTGTCTCAATTATACATCCGGTCATTTCTTGATTGTATACAATTAAAACATATTGGTTTGTCTCATAATTCATGCTATTATAAGAATTGTAACTAAGCTTATCCTTTTTGTATACATTCTGCCTATGTAGATGATTTCACAAGTAATACATTATTATTGACTTCATAGAAACTCTAGAATCCGATGTGTGGAAACACCTGTTATACTGCATGGCAGATCACCGTTATAAAATGTACCTCAAATTCAAACCTGCTTTGGGCAACTATCTATTCAAATGTCATAGATATTTTTGTTCTTGATTTTTTTTATTTTTTTTTTATTTTATTTTTTTTTTGTAATATATGATTTAATTTGATGTCAATTGTTTGTTTATTTTTGTGTATATTGTAACTAATTGTGTCCCTTTTGTATGTAAATTAGTATTATGTATATAAAATGTAACTCATCATTAATGGGGGAAATAAAGAAAATTAATCAATCATTATAGGTTGGATAATGACCAATGCGCCAGAAAGAATGCACAGAAATTTTTCGATGTTGTAGATCCCGATTTTTATGAATTTGAAGGTTTGTATTTTTATATTAGTTTATTGTGTGTTTGTATGTTTAATTATATTGTGCATATTGGCGTGTTTTGTGATCTTGACACCAATGGCAAAACATCTCATATCATCTTGTAAGTTCTTCAGAGAAAGTATATTTCATCTCTATCCCATCATTTATTTGTCTTTTTTTATATTGTATCAGAGAATTAATCCAGACATTTTTAAAATACTTCCTGTGGTGACATGTAACATAAATGACTAATTCATAGAAATAAAAAAAATCATAGAATTCTTCATTTGTTCATAGATCAGTTTTTGTTATATAAACATTGTAGCAAAAAGAGTGAAAATAATTTCTATTTTTTTACATTTACAGCTCACATATTTTTCGACGACGCATTTGAACCTCATGAAGACGACGAGTATGAATATCAAGCCAATAGTTTCGTCAAACAGATGGTTCGTGTAATGGACACTGCTGCTAGGTAAGCCTTCCTGTTTTTTTTTATTAGTTTGTATTATCACGTGAATATAGCTTCAATATTGCTGCTCGGGCGTTCAACCCCAACAATCAATCAATCAATCTTTTTTTTAATTCTTTAATTGCAAGGTTAATATGTTACGGAACTATAGTTGTGGAACCAAAAAAAAAGGCGTACACAACCCCAAACATTGGAAAAAAACAGTACAATGTAATTTTGTTTCAATGAAATTTTGATTGCTCACAAATTCAACACCACAAATGTTTTAACTTCACTCAATTCGCTCGGAATTTTATCCTGAAAGCTTGTCAGATGTATTTATAGAAGTACTCGAATATAGTTCATCAATTAAAATAATTCGAATAAAAACTATGTATTGCACAGAGATTTATACAAGTGTTCGAAATTAATTACCCTGAAAGTTAGATTTTCATCTGATTTTGTTTGGCTTCAAACATTAAGTAGCACTCCTGTGCTAAGGATCATGAAAAATGTGATTAATATTTTTATTTTTGATATTTTGTTTGAAATGTCATAGTAAACAGAAATTAACATGTGGTTTTTCATATAATATGTGCTCTTAGGAGATAAAAATTCTATAGAATGCACTGTAGATTTCAAAATTAAGGGAGATAACTTTGTAAATGGCCCTCAAATACAATAGAATCTACTGTATTTTCAATGTCGATTATCTCCTAAGTGCAGGCAGATTTGAAAGCATAATTACATATTTCATAGTATAGGCCCATAAAACAACTTAATTACAAAAATAAAAATATGTAGCCTCTTTTGGGGTGTATTACATTTTTCAGATTTTGCATGATTCTTACAAAGACAGATACTTAATTGGTCTGTTAGACCCACTACGTACATCCCAAATTTAAAAGTGCTTTACATATGTGTTGATGCAAAGAAAATCGCTTCTTTTATAATGACACATTATATCACAGTACATTGTATTTCGTAATAAGTATTTCTACAACTTATAATAATTTTGTAGCAAAGTTCACAAGGTGAATATGAAAATCGCACCACCGACTAAATACCCAACACCATATGGAGGGCGACTCGAATGGACTTTACCTGGAAACAATAAACTCAGTGTTCACCTGAAAGATAAAGCAAAAATAAGACACAAGAAAAGATGGAGCCAGGTTAGTGTTTGGAAATACATGTATGCTGTAGTTAAAAACAGGCGTACAGGTGCAACAACAAATTGAATTAATGTGACAAGTTACATGATGTATGTTTGGTGCTTAAATCAACACTTTACATTGAATCCTGAATACAGACATCTACTGTTTGTTCTAAGACACGCAGTATGGAATGCAGTATGTTTCCCTGTGTATGATAAACAAACTTACAGATATAAGTGACTTCAATAAAATGGGTAAAAATCCTAGCGGAAAAGTAACAATAAAAAGAGACTAATGTATGACAGAGATGTCAAATTTGGTATACACCACAAACATGTATATCATGTTACTGTAAACAATGTACATGTAGCCGACTTAATGTATTCAGAATGGAAATCACAAAAATTCCCGTAAAGGTCACATAACCAAAACAAGACTGTTCGAAACATTTCGATTTACTTACATTTAATTATCAGTCGGTGTTGTAAAATAATAACGAAACTACACATGTAACTGTTCACGGGTATTTGTCCACTGTTTCGAACTTATAGAATGACAACATCGTGATTGTATGCCATATGCATGCATATTTCGAGTATTATAGCGATAATATTTTTCCCTTCCATAGGTGATGTATATGTACTATTTACTTGGCTATAAACTCCTGTCAGAGCCACTGGATGCCCGCAGAAAGCAAACGCTGGCTGACAACACGTTTATATTGGCTCTGGACGGTGATGTTGACTTCAAACCATCAGCTGTACAATTATTGGTCGATAGGATGAAGAAAAATGACAAAGTCGGTGCCGCTTGTGGAAGAATCCACCCAATAGGAACAGGTCAGTATCGGTATTTCATTTCTACTCATATTTTCCCATTGGTTTTGTTAAATCACTTCCATATTTTATTTGGCTAACAATATATATTTTTATTCCGTAAAACTGTTACAGTATCTTATCGCTTTACTTTAGGTCCTATGATCTGGTACCAGAAATTTGAGTACGCCGTCAGTCATTGGTTACAAAAAGCTACAGAACATATGATTGGTTGTGTACTTTGCAGTCCCGGATGTTTTTCCCTGTTCCGAGCGTCAGCATTGATGGACGACAATGTCATGAGGAAATATACAACATTGTCGTCTGCAGCTAGACATTACGTTCAATATGATCAAGGTAAGTTTGAAAATCCCAATTTAGAAATCATTCGAAGTTTCTGAGACTCACCCGGTTATATTTTCCTTGGAAAATATTTCCTCTTCCGAATGCAGTTTTCAACATATTCTTTTCAGTTGTGACTTGAACTAAATTACTTGTTCATACATTTATGTACAGTTAATACATTGTACGTACATATATATGTACTGTAAAAGTTAATACACTGTACATTGTACATACATGTATTTACAGTTTATACATTGTACGTAATGTATATAAAGTTAATACACAAAACCGACATTGCCCCAGCCAAAAAAAAACTTGTACTTTCATGCAATTGATCGTTTGCAGATTTACCCCTGAAGGAGCATTGATGTTGCAACGTTTGAAAACTTTTGAATGATATCCCGTGTGAAACATTTTAGAACTACACATATTTCTGTTACTTTTAGGCGAAGACCGTTGGCTCTGCACACTTTTACTTCAACAGGGATACAGAGTAGAATATTCTGCTGCAGCAGATGCCCTGACCTATGCACCGGAAGGATTTGACGAATTTTACAATCAGCGTCGTCGATGGTCACCCTCGACAATGGCAAATATCATGGACTTGTTGTCCGACTGGAAAAACGTTATTAGACTAAATGAAAGCATTTCCGGTCTTTATATAATGTACCAACTACTGTTGTTTTTGTCATCAATGGTAACACCAGGAACAATTTTCCTCCTGATAGTAGGAGCACTCAACAGTGCCTTCAAAATCGATTTAAAAACGTCCTTGGGTATCAATTTGGGACCGTTGTTGCTATTTTTAATCAGCTGTTTTACAATGAAAAGTAAATGGCAGGTATGTTTATGTTCGAAAATATATTTGTTTAATGATACAATTACATACAATGTACACTAAGAAGCTGCGTATTTAAAGTTTTGTGTTCTAAGGACGTAGACCTAGGATAAGGGACATAACTCTTTTAATCAGTGATATGTTTGCATCATATTCAATTTCACCAAAGCCTTTCAAGCTTTCCTTTGTAACAGAATGAAATCAGTCCGAGTTACTTCGATGCTTACATTAGATTGCTGTAAAATGGTAAATACAACGTTCCAATGATTTGTAAGAATTGTGTCCCTTACCCTAGGTCTACCTCTTTAATTATCTTTACCGGTCCAATAATGTTTTAAAATGTTAACTAAATATACCATAAATTTCAATTACTATGAAGTTACAAATGTATGTTCCTGAGACAACATTGCTATGAGTTGTATTATCGTTTAGGGGTTTTTAAATTGACCATGATGTTAATAATATGTAAGGAAGTCCTCTTAACGGTAATATATACGGACTCGCACCTTAAGACCACCGAGGGTCTGCTTTCGGTCTGAAAGGAGGCGATTTGGGGGCCAATCGGAACTACCCTCCCCCCCACCGCCCGCCGTTCAAGTGTAGCAGACGTGTCCAAAAACAAGTCGTTCCAGGTCTATCACGACCTGAAATAACACCCAACTTTTAAAAGATAAGTGTTAGACATGTACATTTGTATCCCGCCAGACAAACTTGTTACTTCGTATCTTATAATTTGCTTCTGCCTCATTTTATTGTCCATTACTTTGTTTGTCAATTCCATCTTATACATTCACTTCCTACCTTAACTGATTGAGAGTAAATGCACTGAATGAATACTGTACAAAACTATTACATTTTCTCTTCATTTATTTGCAGCTTTTATTTGCTGGAGTACTGTCACTACTTTATTCCCTAGTCATGATGGTTGTAATTGTCGGTTTGGGATTGGAAATGAAACAAGAAGGAATCTGCTCTCCAACGACAATTTTTATGATCTTCGTGGTCGGGACGTTTGTCATTTCCGCTGTCTTGCATCCTCAGGAATTCTACTGTTTGCTGCATGGCGCCCTCTACTTCCTTCTTATTCCCAGTATGTCAATGCTTCTGATGATATACTCAATTTGTAACCTTCACGTTGTGTCATGGGGTACCAGAGAAAACGCTGTTGCTGCACAACCCAACAAACCGAAGGAAAAGAAGCCAGATAGTAAAATAGTCGCCATTTTGAACAAGTTTTCGAACAACAAATCAGAAGAGACCAGTGACTATGCCTTTTCCTTTGGCAACTTATTCAAATGTTTGTGCTGCCCCAAAGAGCCTGTTGATCACACTGAAAAGAAATTCGAGGAATTATTGACGAAATTTGAAAGTTTAGAGAAGGCTATTTTGTCCAAAAACAATCAAGAAAATATCACTGAAAATGAACCAATGAATGATATGGACGCATCAGACATTGTACGAAAAGAGAGCGAAAAGAAGCAAAATGAACCAGGCGTGAGATGTAAGTTACCTTAAATTAAGCCAAGGGGTGAAGGCTGTGGATCCGGGGTCGTATTCCATCTAAAGCCCGTCCAGTAAGCTTTTCAATTTTAACCCCAAAAAAATTGTTTAATAAAGTGTGTAATAGTATTCACACTTTGCCTGACTGTTTAAAAGCACATTGATTTGGAGGCTTTTGTGATATGATATATGTAAAACGGAGTCTTAACTATGCAGTTTCTGAGCTTTTTGTGTGAAAGTGTGATAATATCCGGGTTAAGCTAATTTGTATCATTAATTGACCCCTATCTCTTATTTGAAAATTAAGTCTTAATGAGCTTAAGCGTTGGTTTACATGTATCAGTTTTCATGACTACCAGCAAAGGCGGATTCGGGGCGGGTAAATGGGACGTTTACCCCACTTAAATTTCAAGAAAAGAATGTATGCATCTACATTGTACATTATTTTTTTTTTCATTTCTTGATTCTTGATTTTACACGCTTTCAAAATATAGTAAAATTGAAACTTGGGAAAAAACATGTTCATTATTTGAGGAATCGTATTTTTTACCAATAGTTACGTGGTTCTTGCTCCGCTTTGAAATTAGGTATATTCTACGAGCCCTTGAGGCTGCATTGCTATACCTTCATATGCTTTAACGAAAATTGGTCAAGTTTGTATATTGAAATTACACATAATTTTGAATGGCGCATAAAAATACTGAAACCGCCAAATGTCGACAGTGGTGGAACATTCTACTTTATGACATTCATGTACGCTAGTGGTCAGACAACTAGATTTTGAAACGAACTTTGAAGCCTACTTTCTTATCAAATGGTAAATATTGAAATATGATGACAAACCACTTTGAAATATATTTAATGTAATTAGATACCTTTTACTTGATACGGGAGTAATCCTATCTCCACTGGAATGTCAATAAGGGGCGATAACTTATTTTGTGAATAACAGCTACCTGTATAGGGTGACTTTGTAAGCCTGTCTGGGGTGTTGAAAATGAGTGGAACGTGGGTGAGAGAAAGACTTGACTTCTTATTCGTAGACTACAAAGTAATGGTTAATTATTGATAGAAATTCAAACGGATGGTTTGATATAAAATACTTACCTTAGACTCCCCTATTCTTATATTTATATGAATTTGCAGCAATGTCAGATCCTTTCCAACGTTTAGAGGAAGCTTTGTCGGATACGTTGAATTATCGTATTACTTTTATATTGTTTTGATATACATTTTTATTTGTTCAACAATAACAGGTTTATTGTACATGTACGACATGATGTTCAGGGTAACGATGTGAATTTTATCATATTTACGAATTGCAGGTAGCCATTACATGTATATCTACTGGAAAAGCTCTAAACTTTCAATCGCATTTTCATTGCATTTTTCAATACCTTGTATGGAAGTGACCATCTTGCTGGTCTGTTAGTAACGTGCCCGCTCTGAGGGTTGAAGGTCATGGGTTTTTTTTTCTGGGGCCGAGTCACACTAAAAGCCTGACAATTTGTAGTCACCTCTTCTCGGCTAAGAGCATAGCATGTACATGTAGGAGATATAGTGACAACTGGGTGGGTCCGAGTCGGAATATTGTGTCCGGGGGGATGACATGCAACATACATGTGTACATGCATGTATAGGCTGTTGCTTCTGTGAGCTACATGTACATGTAGCTCATTAAAACAGCTTAGCATGTCGAAGTAGTAAAACGTTCGATTGATCAAGCCGTCTCGTTAACTAAATATGACGTAAAATCACAGGTTTGCAAGTAACGGCTTCATAGTATTTTGAGTACGAGAGGTATATAAAAATTGGTTGGAAAAGGCAACCCTGCTAAAAATCACATGATATAAGTGTTCATTCCAGAAAATTGCACAGTGGCTCTCTCGATAGTAAAACGGGATCATTTTTCAAATAAAAGAGAGCCAATTTGGCAGTATGATAGGTGGTCATGTTAAGATAACAGGAGAGATTCAACCAATAAATAAATTAGCTTCAGGTATACACTAACTTACAGTTTCATTTTTACAATAAAGGTAAGAGGTATACACCTCAAATGAATATAAAAATATAAGTAGATATTGTTCATTTATTAGGGCATTCTGTCGATTCAAACAGTCATTCATTTTGATGTTGCAGCTCCACTTAGAAATTTTCTGTTCTTGTCGGGATTACATCCCACCCAGGCCCACGGACATTCAGTTTTCCATTTTACTCGAAATTCTCCAGGTTCGCTGGCCGTTCCGTTTGTTTTACGTCAGTCGGCTTATCTGTCATTTATGGGTGCCATCAGCAGGGTTAGAGGAAACGATCTTGTCCCCTTATTACAGGCACCGCCTGCATTTTCGCTAAGTCGTTTTGACCAGAAAAGTTTAACTTTAGTTTCTCCTATTACGGTCAACATCAAGCTATTGGCGCTATATATAACAGAAACACATCCAGGTACGGTACCGAAAAAAATCCAGAAATTCAGAGTATTGTGCGCCTGTAGGGCCCACATGCCACACTTAGCACTCCATACATAATACATGTATATCCGCGCCAGTGGCAAGGGCGCGGTCTGGAATGAACACTGTCAGGTAGATTTCTGTTTTGTTTTCTGTTGTTGTTTTTTTTTTTTTGTTTTGTTTTTTGTTTTGTTGTTTTCTAGCTTGCTGTATTGTCATTGCCCTTCGTTCCCCTACATAACCTTTCTAGACAAGGGACTGTGTAATGGCTCTGAAACAGGAAATTGTGTTCAAACACACGTCTACAAACAAATCGATGTAGACGAAATTACTGTAGTCTCTGCACATCTCGTACATTTAAGATAAAAAAATATCAATGATTCCTTAACCCTACTTATTTTCATTTCAGATAATCCAATTTATCAACAGAAAGCTCTTCCACACGAGGAAGACACGCCAGTTTGGATCCACGATCCCGATATAGGTCATGGAAAGATAAGATACATCAATAAAGAAGAGAAACAGTTTTGGAAAGAATTGATCCGACAGTATCTCTATCCACTTCAAGAGGACAAACAAAAACAAAAGAAAATGCAATCTGATCTTCTTCAGCTGAGAAACAAGGCTAGCTTAATGTTTTTCATGATGAATGCATTGTTTATAATTATAATTTTCAGTTTGCAGTATTCAAATGCAATACACATTGATACTGGACTAACGATTCCTTTACCTTGTAAGGACAAGGATGGCAAAGATTTGTCTCTCGAGCCCATTTCCCTGTTCTTTATGGCCGTATTTGGGATCGCTCTATTTATCCAATTCATCTCTATGATATTCCATCGTCTTGGTACATTCCTGCATATAATGGCCTCGACAGAAGTAAACTGTATGAAACCAAATCAAAACGAGGTTGTGCACATGGATATCTCTAGCAAAATTGAATTAGCTAAAGATATGCAGATGTTAAAGGACGACGACGACACGCAATCAATATCGACGATAGGAAGCGACGGAGAAGAGGACAGTAGTGTTACAATGGACGACTCCCCAAAAATGAAGCGGCGTAAGAATGTATTCAGGTTGATACGACATAGACGTCGCAATGGGCCCCAATCTGGGAGTCTTGGTGGAAAATTTGTCAAAAATTTCCTTGATTTGGCTAAAGATCTTGAAACCGATGGCAGTTACAAGGAAAGTGTAGACAATAACGTTAGACGTCGCAAGAGTAGTAAGGGCAGCGGAAAGCGTAGCAAAAAAGCCAATAGAGCAATAGAATTGCTACAGGCAAACAAGGAGAATAAGGACAGCGTTTTGACGAAAGCCGAGGCAATTAAGGACAAGTGGCAACGTATAGCCAGGTCAACTAAGGGTGATAACTCTGGAGATAAATGGGGCTCTCTCTTACGGTCAGTCCTCGGCCAGTCTAGAACAAGTTTAAACACAATATCAGAGGACGATAAGAGAAGTTCGTGGTTTAGAAGTATAGGCAAAATGTCAAGGGCCAATAGTGATCTATCACTTCCGGATTTTGGCTCCATATCTGCTCGAAACAGTTATGCAGAACCAATATTGAACATAATCAGTGACGAATTGGAACCGGAAGACATTAAACCGGCAATCCCGTTAAACGCACCGCCTGCTTCCTCTGCAGCAACTGAGTACAAAACAACAGCTGTGATTGAGAACAAAAAAGTGTCGAAACCTGAAAACATTTACGATACTGCAGAAACTATTCCCTCAGAAGCAAACAGTGATAGCGATTCCTCTGTTTCAGACTCTGAAGATAATCCAACTGACAATGATAATACTTTTGTTAAAAAGAGTGCAAATGCAAACAAATCTGCTCAATTTACACAAATGAGAGACATCAAAACTTCAAGAATAGACTCGGACATTACTGACTTAAGAACAGGCGACACTCAACTTTGATTTCTAATACAGTCCCACTACATTCGACCCATAAATACTTAAAAGACAAATTTTACAAACATTTTAATTGTTATTTCTTGTGGTTATAAGTTATGAATACTTGAATGATGCAATAAAACCTGGGCGTTTTTTTTTCCATGTGCCACATCTTAGGCACATTTTGCCTGATTCTTTGATAGAGAAGTACTTAAATCGTTGTGAGCAAAACTCATTCTTTTTGTTATGTTGATATTTATAAATGTATGATATTAGAAAATAGATATTCAATTTTGGTGCTTTATACTTGCATTTAAATGTTGGGTATGTCTGCTATGCATAAGATAGTCTAAGAGTTTTCTCTCTTTTCCCAGTTTTTACGATTGAAAGCGCGTATGAATGCAGTTAAGTGCTTTGATGCAAAATGAATGCGAAAGATGAATGAAAAAGAATAATCGAATCGAATGTTTTAAATATCGAAGTTCCAATATGTTGTCTGTACATACATGTATTATGTATTTATGAAGTTTATTTAGTTTATGATACTGGTAAGTTATTTTTTCTTTAATTGCTTGGAACATGCATTTTTTTTTTGTCAATATGTCCCTGTTTTTTGTACGTGCGTGTTGTGATGCGAGTTATGCGTGTATCTATATATTTTGTGTATATCCATATGTGTTACCATTTACAGGTGAAAATGGCTCAGGATAAAAGTGATATTCTGTAAATAACACGCTTTCATTCTTTGTTGTGTAAATTGCGTGATTAAGTGATCAGATTTTCAAATGTACCTTACACATGAATCGTGAAGAATATTTGCAAATTGATCGCCTAATGACATTTATTGTTTTTTCACAAAGTGACACGCAGTTAAAGACCACATTTTTGATAACCGTAAAAAAATCGAAACCCCACAATATTCTTTAAATATGCTGTATATTTCGGAAGCCTTTAAAAGTGTTTTTAAATTGTATGTACATGTAGAACTCATTTCGCTCTGTATCTTTCTGTCATTTATAATAAGGAGACAAAAAAAGTCTTTTATTTTGATATTACATGTTCCATAGATGTAGTTGTAGTTGTACAAGCCTTCAGTTGTATCTTGTTTTATCAAATAAATATTTTAAAACTCGTTGGTTTTATGGATGAACTAATAAACCCATTGTCCTATATATTCAATACCAAAACGTTTACATTTAATACTATATAAAACAATTTTTTGCGCATGTGTGGAAAAAAATGACAGACTTTTTTTCTCTCCGATAAACAAAGGAAAAAAAAATATTGTGAAAGCTGTTTATAATGAACTTTTTAGTGTTTTCTATCATTTCTGATATCTGTGGATCGTAATGGGACCTAAGTTTAAGCCAAATGAAGCCAAGAAAATTCGTAAAAGCAAAAAAACAGAGGGTAATGTCAGCGATGAAAAACCAAATAAGAAATCGAATAGTGCTCACCAAACCCACTCAACTAAACCACATGTAAATAAACCCGAAAAGATCAATACACAAACTAACGAAATGTCTAGCCCCAACCCAGCAATGCTTGATTCTACAATCCCACAACAGCAGTATATACCACAATTCCAGCAATTCCAACAGCTGCCTGTCCCGCCTCGAAAACCTCCTCCAAATAATCATCAGTCGCCCACCTCTCCGTGTGTCGGTTTCTATACTAGTACACCACACAGTTTGATACCGCCTATGCAACAAAATCACTTTCAGACCGATGCAAGAGATACAGACACAAAACTAGACAATTTATCTATGAAACTCAACGATATTTGTGATAAACTGTCGGCCATTGATTCACTCACAGAAAAACTTACCTTGTTTGACAAGACCGCTAAAAATCTGACGACAACTGTTGAAAATGTTACCAAAAGAGAAGACGATATAGAGAAGGGTATCATCAACGAAACTTTTGAATATAGTAAATCCGAAGTCCGAGAAGTAAAATCTTTACTAACAGAAATTAAAGCAGATAATTTTGACATGTGCAAAAACATGAGTCAATTGAAAACTGATTTACAAGAACTTCACAATAGACACATTGACCTTCAAACACGATCAATGCGGGAAAATCTCATTTTTACCGGAATTCCCATGCCGAACAAATATGAATCTTCTGATGACACAGAAAAAGTACTTGACGATTTCATGTTTAGACAATTGAAAATGGATGAAATAGGGGCTTATCATATCGGAAAAGAATAGGAGGTTAAAGATCGAAGCAGAAATGTTAAGTATGCGACAAAATCAATTGTTTGCCGATTTCAAAACTTTAAGGAGCGAGAGCGTGTCCGAAAATCCACAAAAGAGCTTAAGGGGACCGTCTACGGAATAAGCGAACAATTTCCGAAAGAAGTAAACGATAAACGAAAAGAATTATGGCCACAATTTCAAGAAGCTAGACGTCAAAATAAGAAGGCTCATTTTAAACGAGATCGATTATATGTTGATGGCACGGAAGTTTTCCCCTCTGTTAAACACAATAGAATGCGAATGGAAACAAATGACATTAATGGTGACAACATGCGACAACGATATGAAGGCCAAGGAGCACGACCGAAAACTAGAGACTCTGGACGACCCCGTCGAGACCTCTTCACCAGTCATATTAGGACAACCATGGAGAGCGGTCAACCTTCACCGAAGATCAGACGATCAATATTGAACAGTCTAGTACCTCAACAATAGACCCTAATTTTGTAAATAAAAACAGTCATAACAGCGTTAACATTTTGTCATTGAATGCATGTGGACTTAAAATTAGATTGAAATTTCCTGAATTTAGGTCATTGTTAAAAGAATTTGATATATTGTGTTTTACCGAAACACGACTTGATGATTGTGACTTGATCGAATGCGATGACTTTATATTTAAATTTAAAAATAGGCATAAAATTTCACTACACAGATCAGGCGGTTTAGCCTTGGGTTATAAAAAATACTTTGAAAAATATATTAAAGTTTTAGAATCTGAATCAGATTTTGTCTTATGGTTTCAAGTAGATAAAACTGTTTATGGTTTAGAAAAAAATATAATTTTTGGTATTGTATATATACCACCCATTAATACGAAATATGCATCGGATGATGCGTTTGATGAAATAGAAGTTGAATTTCAACGTTTTCGCCAAAAAACAGATATTATTTTCCTTCTTGGAGATTTTAATAGTAGAACGGCAAGTTTAAAAGATTTTTATGATGATATTGGAAATTTTTATATTGATAACAATACGGAAATAGATATTGATTATACTGATGTTTCAAAATTAGATTTGCTAAATTTATCAAGGATTAGAAATAATCCCGATTTAGTTATAAATACATACGGTAGAAAATTTACTGATTTTTGTAAAAACAATAAGATTTTTATATTGAATGGTAGAATAGTTCAGGACATAGTCGGTCGAGTCACAACAAAACATGACAGCGTAATAGATTACATCAAGTATGTTAGAATGTATCAATGATTTTGAAGTTTTAGATTTTTCAAGTTTATTTTCAGATGTTCATTCTCCTTTATGTTTAGAAATAAATATTGCTCAGTCAAAGTTTAATCATACTATACAGGACAATCAAGGTTCCGGAGTGAGAATTAAGAAATGGAATCCTGAAAATGTTAATAGTTTTAAGAGTAATTTAAATCAGCAAAAAATTAATTCTCTTCTTACATTGTTACCAAGTGATAATTTAGATGATGTACCAAAGCATGAAGTAGAACTTTTCACAAATGAAATTACGAATATTTTACTAGATGACATGACAAATTATGGTTTAACTCAGATTGTCTAGAAAAGAATTTAGAAAAGCTAATCGACTTTTTAAACATTATGGATTAAACTTATTTAAAGAAAGATTAAGACAAAGTGAGAAATTTTATAAAGATATTATGAATAAGAGTATAAATAAAAAGAATGAAGAACTAAGACAGAAAATGAAATGTATGAAAAGTAAAAATCCAAAAGAGTTTTGGAAAATTTTTAATAAAAGGGAATATGCAGGAAAAAGCGATATAAGTATTGAAGTTTTGTTTGACTTTTTCAAAGATTTGAATAAGAATAATCACACCGATGAGTATGACATTGATAGTAGATTAAATTTAGAGTCCATTAATGAGACTCTTAGTAGCATTATTACTAGAGATGAGATTTTATCTGCAGTAAAAAAAGTGAAGAATAACAAATCGCAAGAAGAAGACAAAATTATTAATGAATATATAGCTTCGTCTTTGGACATTATGATAGAAGTTTATGAAAAATTCTTCAATATAATTTTCGACACAGGTATTCTGCCGGAGGCCTGGTTGATAGGGAATATAATACCTATTTACAAGAACAAAGGAAGTACTTTAGAGGCTAAAAATTATAGGCTTATTACTTTATTGTCTTGTCTAGGTAAGATTTTTACGTCGATTCTTAATCAAAGATTGAGTAATTTTACAGAAGAATTAAGTATTTTAAATGAAAATCAGGCAGGCTTCCGGCAAGAATATTCAACTACTGACCATATTTTCTCATCATATGCATTGTTTGATCTACTTCGTCTTAGAGGAAAGAGATTGTTTGTTACTTTTGTAGATTTCGAAAAAGCTTCCGATTTCGTGCATAGAAATTCTTTACTACATAAACTTATTTTAAATAATATAGATGGTAAATTTTTTAGGGTTATAAGAAACATGTACAATGATGTAAAATCCCGTGTAAGATATAATAACCAGACCTCAGATATTTTTTCTAGTGAAATTGGCGTAAGACAAGGAGAAAACCTATATCCTCTCCTCTTTTCACTATACCTTAATGATTTAGAACAGTATTTGGAAAACTCGAATCTGGATGGTCTAATGACCATTAGCACAGATGTTGATATAGAGTTGAATTTATATTTTGAATTATTTCTACTTTTATATGCAGATGACACTGTATTGCTTGCAGAGTCAAGCACTGATCTGCAGCTACTTTTGGATACTTTTTCAGAATATTGTTATCAGTGGAAGCTGATTATTAACGTTGATAAAACTAAAGTAATGCTATTTTCCAAAGGTAAAGTTTCAAAAAAATTAAAGTTTTATACAAATGGAAGAGAATTTGAAATAGTTAAACAATACAAAATATTTGGTATCATTTTTTCTAGTAATGGTTCATTTCTTGCTACAAGAAAATACCTCAGAGAACAAGCTATGAAAGCGTTGTACTCCGTGATTAGAAAATGCAGATTTAATAATTTATCAATAAGTTGTCAACTTGATATGTTTGACAAGGCAATTTCTCCTATATTATTGTATGGAAGTGAAATATGGGGCTTTGAAAATATAAATATAATTGAAAAAATACAGTTGTACTTTTGCAAACACATTTTAAGACTAAAACAGTCAACTCCTAATTATATGGTATACGGAGAGCGTGGTCAATATCCACGTTCTATTAAGATCAAGTTGAGAATGGTAGATTTTTGGATTCGGTTAAATAACAGTGAGAATAAGATATCGTCTATTCTTTGTAGATTACTCTACATATGAATTACGGGTATGAAAACAATTGGGTTTGTTATATTAAAAGTATTTTTGATAATTGCGGAATGAGCAATATCTGGCAAAATACACAACTGTATGCAAAAGAATGGATAATTGAGTCACCTAAGCAAAAATTAAAGGATCAATTTTTACAAGAGTGGTTATCAGATATTAATAACTCATCTAAGTCATTATGTTGCAGAATTTACAAGACTGAATTTAAGTTTGAAAATTACCTTGAAATATTACCATTTAATTTCCTATTCATATTAAGTAAATTTCGATGTGGAAATCATCGACTACCTGTGGAGGTGGGCAGATGGCAGAATATTCCACGTGAATAGAGATCCTGTCACCTGTGTGGCTCCACTAATATAGGCGACGAGTTCCACTTCATTATGTCATGTGATGCTTTTAAAAACGAGCGTCGTAAATATTTGTCTACAGATTATCTTACTCGTATTAGTATTTTAAATTTTTGTCGCATCATGTCATCAGAAAACACTGTTGAGCTTGAAAAATTATGTAAATTAATCAAATGTATTTCTTCGAAACTATTACCTCCTGGTTAACATATTATATTGTATGTATTGTGTGTATTTCCACACATGCAGCATTTACTGCATATATTATATTGTTTTGTTATCTTCTCTATAGCTATGTTCAGTTTATGAGAATAAAAATATCTATCTATGCTACTTGATCCGTATTTCGCACTCAAACGATTTTTTTTCTATTATGCACGTATCTCATAGGGTTAAACTAAGCACGAGTACAGCTGGGAAGCCAGTTCTTTCTAAAGTCACGTGATTTCCGCAAATTAATTTGAGATGCATTCCATGATGAGTGATTTTTTTGTGTGTTTTGTTTTTTGTTCTTGTTTTTGATTTTTGTTTTTGTCCATAGGAATGGTAGGTACATGGTTTCAAATTACAAATATGTTTGTAGATTTAAGTAGCAGTCTTTTGAAAAATAAGACAGGAGGCGAAAACCCACCAAATTCACTTTTATTTCCAATTATGAAAAATTAGCAGACCACATAACCAGCAACAGTTTGTTATTTGGTTGTTACACTTTCGAATTAGAAATTATATAGATTGTTTAAGCAATTGGAACTTTTCAAGAGTTTTTATTCTTGAATTGGTTTGATTTGGTTGATTTTAGAGGGAAATGAATGTGTGATTTTTCTAACAAAAAATGCAGATCTACTACTGAAAGAACTATCGTTACGTGAAAACTGTAGACCTAAATAGCACCATTGTTATGGTGGGTTTTTCAACACGATGAATCACATCTACTATGGGTAGTACATGTCTGAATTTCACATGGACTAATATAATACTTGATAATCCTTTCCCTAACACTATACTATAGATTAAGCGTTTTTAAGTGTATCAAACAAAAAGTTATGTTACTTTGTGGTTGTTTTATTTTTTCAACAACATAACTGGTAGTCCACTTATCTATTCTCATTCTATTATTTTCTTAGTTCTACAAAATGTATATATATTATTAATGAATTCGCCAATGCTCATTTATACATGTATATGCTGTCAACAATATCGCAAACACTAGACACTCACTTACTTTGAAATCTTGATTTGTGGTGAGTAGCAGTTTGATTTTCAGTTCTAATATGCCGTGCGTCAAAGCTCTTTGGACCACAGTCGTGGTAAAAAAGTGATTAACACTTGAGTGATAAACACATGACCAACATTTCGTGCAACACATGGGCTGCGTCTGTTAGAAAAAAATATGAAGACATTAGTCCTATTAGAATCGAAATAAACCTTGGAAACTCAATTGTATAATTGTTTTACAACAGACGGGTCATTTATGCTGTTATTTAACCTCTCGCTTTCGCTCGGGGTAAAACAATGCGACATAAATAGGCAGCCTGTGGTATTTTTTAGCAATGATAAAATGGAGTTTCCGTGATTTATTTCTTAATTAATCAACTGCGACCAAGAGCTCAGGTATCATAATTTTATCATTTGCTTTGGTTGCAAATTATATAACAGTAACTGCTTAATCAGTCGGTTACAAGGAGTTGTTTGTTCTCACGATCCATTATTCGTATCATTGAATCCCCTCTTGTCGGAAAATGTTGTTGATTTTGCGCTTACTTTTGGATAGCCTGGAATGCTACTTGTGTCTGGAACCCCTTTAGGAACTAAATGTTTCTGGATCTACGCCTGTAAATAAACCTTTGTTCAAAGGGGTAGTTTTGTCGGAATTCTGGGACTAGACATTTTCGGCTACAACCGTTTTGTCATGTACATACACATTAATAAGACGTAATTTGTTTCACAAAAATGACCTGAGTACAAACTTTGAAGGTTAACGGCTAACTCCAGTAGTCGATAGTATGTTGTTTGGGGTCCACGAAATGAAACTTCATTTTTCTTGGATTATAGTGTTTAATTTGTGCTAAGTTTTGGCGGCTTAATGAAATTTTGATTCCGTTAATCGAAGTCGGAACGTTATCTAAGATGGGTTTGTGTTTCTCACAGTTCAGTTCGCTTCAGGACTGGATATATTGAATTAGAATGGCATTACTTAAATATATGTATATATCTGATACGAATGAAATTTTTATTCATATTTTCCGAGTTTTGTCGAATATAGTATCCAGTGGACGTCCCAAGAGGTTCCGGGGTTTGAACCACAGTCTTTTGTTGTAAAATGTTGTTTATTTCATGCAAAATCTTTGCAGAAATAAACAAATAAAAGCTTAGACCCTTCTACTTCTGAAACACTTCTGGAACTCTCCCTTTAAAGACTTGCACCTAATTGTATGTCTACAATGTTTCACGAAGGCATACTACATTAACTTCCTTTCCTCCTGTACACCCTGATATCAATACACATTGACAACTCAAATTAGGAAATGTCTTTCTTGTCAATTTAAATAAAGTTTTCTTAAATAGAACAATAGTGTGAACTACATTTAAGTAAATAAAGTGAGCGACTATTAAATATAAAGTTTGGTAAAGCAGATTATTTTTGCTCCGTATAGGTTTTTAGTAACCTTCTAAACTTAAAAAAAGATTTTAGTGTTTACCTATTTAAACCAGGAATAGGTTACGTTTTTGAACATCACGCTTTGAACTGATTATTTTTTTCTCTTTTCAAAATAGGCCGTCAAAACCTTTCTAATAGTAATTTGATACGTGTGCAAAGTGGTCGAGTTTATAAGTACCATTCTGTGTAAGAATCAGGCAATGGGTGGCACATCATTTTTCTCAATTTGGTCTTTTATGCCGTAAATAACAACTAAAAAGCTATTTCAATTTATCCGGAAGCATTTATGATACATACAATTTTTGATTGCTTATACAGGGAAAACGTGCATTATTTCAACTAAATTTGACCTATCAGTATCATACAAAGCCAAACTTAACAAACACTTCGATGTTTGTTTCTGGTACTGGAGGTCATGAGGTATAAGTACATGGATAATGCCATAAAATCTCTGCTATTTTTTTTTTTTTTTTCATTTATGTGCCACATCATATACACATTTTGCCTGATTATTAAACAGAGAAGTACTTAAATTTGAAGTTATGTAATATCACGTACTAATAATAGTTATGTGTTCTATAGATACACAACCTCCAAGCAAGGGGCCAGTAAAGGGGATACACATGTAATTATCTAGTTTAGATTTAATCAGCAATTTCGTTTGGATTTTACTCAATATATTCTTGATTTCGTTGATACGTAGGAGCCGACAGGTTGAGTATTTACAAAAATCAGTGTCACATAACCATGCATGTACATGTAAAATATAATGGGTAATAATGTCGGGACTACATACATTGACAGGAAATTGTAGAATAAAATTGCATGTATCTGGTTTCTTGAATTCGGTTTACGTACATATAATTTATGACAAGGCATTTCCGGTTCAAGCGGTTTGGCGGTTCGAATCCTTTTTTTTTTTGTTCCGACGCATTCGGCATGGAGTCCGTTTTGACATCACATGACTCCCATGATGCTTTGGCAATGTTACCGATGGAGCTTATAACCTCACATTTCATTTGTCAAAAGTGATGACAACCGTGAAATTTATACCTCCAGTGGGGCATTTGTGTTTGGAATAATTTCATTCATATTGGACAAATGTGATGAGAACCGTGAATTGAAGACTCCGTTTTTTTGTTTTTGTTTTTTTTTTTTTGTCCGCAATATTTTCAATGAGAAACAGTTTCTGACTTTCATAGATTGGTTTTCTTGTTGAACCAATTAAAACATTAATAGAAATATGAAATATAGCGCAGTGATCATACTTTTACCAAATAAAATCTAAATCGGAAATAGACTGTTAAGAGAAGAACATGCGTTGACTGTCTTATATAGTACTTGTTTAAAAATAGCACGTGTTTTGTTTTGCGTTTGAAGGTTGAAAGTAGGTGTTACGTCACCTTTTGATACATGCAGGTATTTTGTGTTTCGTGATATACATGGATATAACACATTCAATTATACACCGAATACTGCCTTAACCAAATCATAAAAAAATCCCAAAAACCTGTTTAAACATTTTTAAAAGTGAAATCGTATCATTTCATTGGTAAATGTATTTTGAACCTTCATAAATGGAACAACTGTCTTGATTGAACAAAACTATAGGGTATGTAAGTCTCGTCATGTGACCCCGTGATTTCACGAGAATGGGTCCTACATGTAGTCTACCATTCAAAAGCATGGAGATTTTGTTATTTAGAAAGCGTTGAGTTCAGTGTTAAGGACAAAACATCTTTTTGAGTAATAAATACCGATAAAAATGACAAATATCTGTTTCTACATGATAAAGGTATTAAGAAAAAAACATAGAATAGAAGATTTTGCATTGTTATACAGCGTTTCGAGTACCTGGAAGTAAACAATAAAATGTATATCGGTCTTCGGTTTTCAATACGTTCTACGTCGGAAATTCCGATTAAGAAAATGAAACTAGAACGAGACTTACATACCCTATTAAGTATCAGTCTTCTAAAAAATCAGACAGGGGTGATTCATCCATGTCAAAAACCCACCAAATTCAATTTTATTTTTTTATTTCTCGTTCAGAAACAGTTACTGCATGATCACAATAACAAATCGTAGTTTTTCATTTGGTTGTTGCATTTTTAAGATTAAAGTTATGTGGATTGCACTTGCAAATGGCACTTTGCAGGAGTTACCGTTCTTGATTTTGTTTGATTTGGTTGGTTTTAGTGGGAGTTGAATATATGATTTTCTCAAAAGTGCAGATCTGAATACAGAAATATTTATCGTTATGTGAAAATATTGCATATGTAGACTGAAAAGGCATCGTTTGTTTTGTTTTGTTTTGTTTTTTACCACGAATCACTTTACTCTTGGTACATGTGTAGTGTCTGAATTTTATGTGGACTGGTACTGAAGTCCAAAAGAGGTTCGATTTAGTCAGGTTTCATTGTATAATTCTATCCACATGATATAACATGTAGAATTTAAACAGATGCCTACACTGAAAATTCGACGAAGCAACACAACAACGAAATGTTTTTGAGGGTCTAGAGATTTGTGAAAAGGCGGAGCGAAACCGATGAAGAAAATAGAGAAATGTGTTTATATTTAGAATTTCCCTGTAATGATTATTATACAGATTACTGGTATTTGACATTTAATTTTACGACAATCCTCCGCAAAATCTCCTGAAAACGGAGCTAGAAAATAATACTGGCTAAGATAAATGTACGTGTACATGTTATTGTTGGTCGTAAAAATAATAAAATATTGGCACGGATCCAATGACGGGCGTGCCGGGGTATGCCCGATGAAATTTGGATTTTTCTTTTTCTGTTGAAAACCTTGATTTTTCACAAATTTTACTTCTTAATATGTTCGCTTCGCTTCGATCAGCATTAAATTCTATTAAGCAGAAATCTAAAAGATTATTTTTTGGAGCAACAAAAGTGTCAGATTATGCAGATTTCTGGACTAGGATCAAATGTAAAATGTCTGTTACATGCATGTATTCTACACGTGAATTCTATATTTACATGTATATAGTTGATACACATTGTACAAATGATAGTTCATGTATATCGATCTTATCATTAAAGTACTGACATGGACTGACTCCTTTATACATTATCAGAAAGACCCCGGTTTAAAAATAACGATGAAGTACGTCAGATTTACTTGGTTTCTCGCGACTTTTTTTTAATACTGTTTACCGTTGAGAACCTCATAACAGAGAAGTGAAAATATCAAATTCATTACGCCGATGCTGTTGGATTTTTTCGTTGTCATTTCTCTTGAATCTAATGGACACGAAAGCGCAAAGGTAAGAATAAGTGATCATGTGAGTTTTTATTTACCTTCAGAATAATTTCATACATGTAGTTGTACTTGAGTGAATTGTATATATAGCCAATGACCAAATCGGGGTGGGGTTACAACATAATATTGATAAAACAAACGTGACTTAAAAAGCGAAAACGACTTTACAATGGAACAATTATCATGAATGGCTCCAATCTTTTGAAATGTTGTTGTAAATAATATAGTATAGCGAATCATAGCTTTTGTGTCCAAGTACATGTACTTGGATTTTTGTTCATCAAATATCGTTTTGAAAACTTTTTACTGGAAGTTTATATTTTAGATAATAATAACAGAAATTTGTGAAAGTGCGTCCTATGGTAAAGTAACTCGATCTATGAACCCATTTGTGCACCATATTTGTCATGCAACCACTCGTACATACATATAACTATTTGTTCCATTATCTGTTGGCACCATTTCGATTGTCCAGAATCAATGAAGTAGATTCTTTAATTGTTCTGAAATTGGAGGCCAACATATGCATTAACGAAAAATTCTGAAAAGGTAAAAGCAGAGTTAATGGTTTTTCAAGTTCATTTTGACACGTACCAATACAAATATTGTAACAGCTAAGCACAAATGTAGTTAATCTTTTTGAGGTTTTTTTTTTACTTAAAGTGAAAATGAACTCCTTCCTCTTCTTCTTCTTCTTGTCGAATGTTTTAAGTAGCAGTCTTTGTAATAGTCATGCAAATTCTGTAATATGTGATACACCTCAAAAATGGCTATATATTTTTATTTTTGTTATTAAGTTGCTTTATAGTTCTATATGATGAAATGTATAATTACTCATTCCAATCTCTCTGCTCTTAGGAGATAATTCACATTGAAAATCCAACAGTTTCTATGTATGTAGTTTCTGTATTTTAGTGTCATTTACAGAGTTATCTCCCATGATTTTGAATTCTACAGTGCATTTTATGCAATTTTTATCTCCTATGAGCACGGGTTATATGAAAAACTGAATTTTAATTTCTGTTTACTACGGTATTCAAACAAAATATCAAAATAAAAATATGTAGGCTTTTTACCCATGAATCACATTTTGCATGATTCCTAGCTGGAGCACTACTTAAGTTTCCACAGGAATTGCTATGCCTGACATAGACAGTTGTGGTCCCAGAGTTTTTAAACATTTACTTACAGTTATAACTAATTTATCAATTACAAGGAAACTGATTAACTGACTGATTTGGTAAACCTGTTGCTGGAGGTTAGCCCCAAAGCTCTCTATGGAACCAGTCCTGACTATGGTGACTGGCAGTTGGTAGTAATCTCGGACTGTTTTCTGGAAGGTGTTGGTAAAAATGGTATTGGTATATCTTTCCTGGAAGAAATGGATTTGACCACGTGTTCGTCGGTCTCACATCTTAAAATACATGTCTCTGTCGATGTCAAGATAACCAATTTGTTCGCGAAATAGAAATATGGGCCAGAAATCTGGATGTTGCAGCTAGCGAACATCAATTCTTGTAATCTTGTGATATCATTGTTATAATATCTGTTGGAAGACATTTGCAGAAATTATGTATCAATTTTGGGGGACACTAATTTGTGTAGAACAGGTCAATATCCCAGTGACGCATACAGCAATTTTGTACCTATCTTTTATGTTTTTTTCAAGTTGTGTACAAATTTTAAGTAAGAGCCTCAAATTCAAATAATAATAATAATATTGATAACATGGTCATTATAAATGCTGCATTAAAAATTAGTTATTAAATTTCTTTGCAGTACCTTTCTTTTCATGTATAATTATGTATACGTATAATTATACATGTATATTTGAAAATGTTTATATCAGATTTCGTTTTATAATTGCTAATTTTAATTAAAAAATAAACTTTATAGAACATTTTTAAATCATACATGCATGTGCATACTGTTATGTATTCCTTACAATTTATATCATAACAGGATTGAGTATAGAAGGCATCTATTTAGATTAGCATTTTATTCTACACTGAATTACATTTTCAATCTACATGGCATATAACAAGAAATCTCTGATACGGCGGTAGGTAGGTTACAGACCACCAATTCAACCAATGAGCATTTGGAACGTACGCAAAAATAGTCCTACGCAGAAATTACCCCTGTTCCTCATAGTGCTGTGAAAAAAGTTCTCATCTTATTTAAAAAATTTAAACAGTTTCTGAAAGGAAAAACATTTCTGTACATTTTATAGGTGCATTTTGCTTCTTGTGATGTGAAGCCTAATCTCCATAATGATTTTTAAATATACCGCTATCTTGTGAAAATACTGGGATTTCCCATGCTATTTATAGACCCTTCACTTCCGGTGACCAGTACTGCACTGCAAGTCTGCTAACCCCACATGCCATTCTGAGGATTGTGAGCTGACATATGTAGAATCATGCTGATATATAGTCCTCTGCAGGTTAAAGTTAAGGTAAAGTCCAGAGAAGCCATTGAATATTGTGAAATTAGCATAGAAGCCTATGGGAAGTGGAATTAGTGGTTTTTAGCCTTAGGTACTTTTAAACAATAGAATAATAGAATGTCACTGGGAAATGTTTATCATCACTTCATGGGTGTATACAGTTTTATCAGTAAACTGCTGATTATCAATTTCCTAATTGTCATATATAACATATCCTCCCTTCTAGATTAAACAAACGAGTGTCAGAGAAGAGTACTCCAGAATCAGGTGTTTTTATACACGTAGTAAAAATCTTGAATTAATGAAATTTGAGAATAAGATAATTAAAAATATTTTCTGTCTATATTGTAAAGAAAACTTTAACTATGAACATAACTAACTAAATCATGCATTAAACAATATATTCCCTAACTTGTACTTTATGTACACCTAACCCCTACTTTTGGTTGTACATGGGAGTTATTATTACCCATACGACACTACAACCAATTTCATAAATCTAATTTCACAACTGGTTTTCGATTTCTCAATGGATATCTTCTTGTTGGAACTGTTTCATCGTTGGATGTTGCTTTTTGTGTTTGATTGTCATTTGCAACAGTATCGCTGGTTATATTCTGTTCAATAAGATTGTCACTGATTTCGTTCGATTGATCTTTAAAGTCTGATTTAATTATCTGGTTTGCGTGACGTTTCCAGATATGTCCATTCGGTGTTTCTACTTGATAGTTCAATGGTCTATTACGTTTACAGATATGTCCGTTTGTCCATTTGTTCTGGCCTCTGTTATCACGAATTCTTTGACTCATTGAAAGCCTTTCTACAGTCGCCGTTCCAGTCCCAATTGTGCTCTTTCTCTAGTAATTTATGTAAGGGATACACAACGGTAGCAATGTTCGGTAGAAATTTGTGGTAGAAAGTTATATTTTCAGGCTCTGGTATGTCCAAAATTGCTCTTATTTTGTCCTCTGTCTTATGTAATCCATGTTTATCGATTTTATGTCCACAAAATTCGATTTCCTTCTAAAAGAATCTGCAATCTTTGTTGACGGACACGTTGAATTCCTCTAGTCTTTGGAGAACTTTGTCTAGATTCTCTTAATGTTCTTGGTAGTCTCGACCGGTGATGACCATGTCATCTAATATGCACTGTACTCTTGGTAGTCCTTGTAGGATTTGATCGTTGGTCCTCTGCCAGATGGCAGGAGCTGAAGCGACTCCAAGTAATAACCTATTGTATTGGTAAAGTCCTCTATGAGTATTTATTGTCAAATACTTTCTTGATTCCTCGTTCATCTCGAGTTGCAGGTAGGCTTGCGTTAAGTCAATTTTCGAAAAACGTTCTCCACCTGATAATGTAGAGAATATATCTTCAATTCTCGGCAATGTGTACTGATCAACCTTCAATTGTTGATTTATAGTAACTTTAAAGTCACCGCATATTCGGATCCCTCCTGATTTCTTTACAACGGGCACTATCCGTGTAGCCCATTCACTCGTTGCTACTTTCGAAATAATTCCTTCTTTTTCTAAACGGTCAAGCTCTTTATCAACTCTCGGCTTTATCGCATAAGGTACTGGTCGCGCTTTCTCCATCGCGACAGATATTTGAATAGTTTTATCTAATGTTAGTGCTTGCACTGACAAAAGTTTCTTTTGGATTTGTTCTGACTTCAATCCACAAACTAATCTGTCCCTTAAAGTGTTGTTAAAATCCGGGTAGTTACAATGTTCTGATAATCTACGGATCTGAGCAACGTACTCATTGATTGATTGATTCACTGTCTTTTTTATCTCTCTTATGGAATCGAAATCTTTCGGCTATCTCCAGTGGTGCGGGAGATAGATGTTCTTCCAAGATTTTGACTATGTCATCGTAACTTTTGTCCATTGGTTTTTCAAGTGTTGTGAGGTTCCTCAACAAAGCATATGTTTTACCTCCAATTAAACTCAATAATGCCGGTACACGTTTATCATTTCCTATTTCGTTCACTGCGAAATATTGTTCAAGACGTTCAACATATGAAGTCCAATGTTCAATACTATCATCGAAATTTTCGATTTTACCAATATATCCAGCCATTACTCGTCGCCAATTTCTGTTATGTATTCCTTACAATTTATATCATAACAGGATTGAGTATAGAAGGCATCTATTTAGATTAACATTTTATTCTACACTGAATTACATTATCAATCTACATGGTAGATAGGATCAGATGAATTGTGTTTCCACAGCAAATCGTCATAAAGGTCAAAATGTATTAAAGCTGGTCTATACTCACTGCGTCGAGAAAAAAATATGATTCTGCCTTTCTTAAATATAACAATAAATAGTAGGACAATAATAGAACACGCCTTTACCAGTAACCTAAGGATGAAGACAAATACCAGTAACCTCAGGATGAGGACAAATGCCAGAAACCTCAGCATGAAGACAAATACCAGTAACCTCAGGATGAGGATAAATACCAGTAACCTCAAGATGAGAACAAATAGTGTAACCTCTGGGCGTTGATAAATAAGAATGAACTACAAATGCATTGATGGTATCGTATTGCTTTAGAATTTCTGAAAATACCAATGGTTACAAAAATGTATGACTTGATGGAATCAAAATAATGTACAGCTGCTTTCAGAGAAAATTTTCTGTTCTGATCACATGCCCAATTAGCTTGTAATTTTTTTTTAATTTCTGGAATAAAGCTCAACATATTACTAAGTACGTAGACTTCAACATTAATATAAAATTCAACATGGTAAGCAATAAAACCTTCTTTTGATAATATTATGTGAGGTAATCTGGTTAAGATATAATTGTGTAATTACAGTAGCCTTGCTTTGATAAATATTCATAAACTGTTATATTGAATTTGATAACATACAAAGTCCATTGACTGTTCAATACTCCAAGTCTTAAGATTTATAAAGAGAGATGTAACGTCCTCTAGAAAACTTTCCACGGGGCCCACTTTTCATTCACAACAATAATCATCATTTGATATCATTCTTCTTCGTTACGCTAATCAAATATATTCTTTCCCTTTTAGGAATAGAAGCTTTTTTTTCTAAAATCTAACAAGGTTCTGTTTTCTCTTCATCGAAATTATTCTAAACTGGTTACAATCGCCCAACTGACAAGGAAAGTACCGAAATCCGGTAAGAAACAATCAGTTACAAGAAACCCAAAAAGATACTGAAGAGGTACAACTAATAGCGACCTGCATAAAAAAACATAATGCATTAAACATTTTTTTTATTCAAACTGAATAAATTAATGTAATCTCTGTCATCCATTTCTAACACTTGGCACCTCTCGACTTCCTCTGTCACTTCTCGTTGCTAAATAGTGAGACTCGAAGTCTGTACGACGCGGACCTCAGAGAAGCGTGCATGGATCACGCAACTTCGGTTCAAAGAAAACTAAACATACAGACTGATACTTATAGTTTTCTGAACGAACTGTATTGCAATTTGGACCGGCGATTTCCCGTTATTGAAAAGGCGGTAAATCGTTGGGTGCCGCTTCTTATTGAAATTGTCCAATTTTCAGATAATGCAATAGGCAACATACATGTATTTTGCCCTATCTACACTGTACATTGTACACAGCTTTTTTTTTTAATTATACCATGATTACGATTTTGCCTTTTTTTCTGCTGATTCAATGATGGCAATCTATCACATATAACATCAACTATAATGTTGTATTGTTAATAATAACGTGTACTATCTTAATAGAAAACAGGGCGAAACGATTTCCTGAAAAAAAAGTTGTAAGAATAAAAGACGCATTTACTCCGCATACTTTGCAAATGGTTATCTTTGCTGCCTTCTCTGATTTGTTTGTAAAAATTGCCGTTTCATGAGACTATCGACAAAATAACCAACTAAGATTTTTTTTCACGATCCTTAACTTGTTCGATAATTATTTTATCGATCTGTTCACGATCAATTATCTCACTTGAAAGTATGACGATGCGTATGCATGAATCTTATAATGATTTATACTTACCAGTTTCTATTTTTCAGTTACACTGTATTTCTAAGAATGGGGCAAAGAGTGAAACATGGTATCTCATTTTTTAACATTCTATAGAAAAATATCAGAACAAATCCAGTGATGCAGAAACCAAATAGTGGCCTTTTCATATAGAGCACTCATCCTGAAGTAAAGATATATTGTCAGCTAAATCGGTGGGTTTTTGATATGCATGTTTCACATTCTTCCCATTTGCCTGAGTCTTAAAAACACTTAACTTATTTTTATTGTAGGTTCTTTGCATTAGTGGCAGTCAGCGTCTTGTATTTTGGGTTTGCCTCATCCCGGAAAGTAGCATTACTAATCATCGATGTTCAGAACTGCTTCCTGCCCGGTGGTAGTCTCGGAGTAAATGAAGGAGATCACGTGATACCTATCATAAATAACATTCGTTATCAATTTGAATCTCGACTTTCATTGGTTGTTCTTTCGCAAGATTGGCACTGTGGTGATCACGTGTCTTTCGCTTCACAGCATCCGAATTCAAGCGCTACAACAATTCTACAGTATGACAAAGAAGGTATGAACGTCAAGAATACTATTAAGTTATAAATTAAATATACACGACAAATAATAAAATTATTTTTTGCTAAGCGTGTCATTAAAGTGCGCTAATCTCAACGGATAGTCGGCTTTACACATGATTTTACATGAGTCGATGAACCATATCTTCGAGTTATTTATCTTATACAAGTCATGTATATATTAAATAAAATGAAATGAAATAAGAGAAACGTATAATTATTACATGCAATGTGATTATAAGAATGAAGAAATATGGTTAAATTTACTTAACACGAACTTTTTGAGATTCGAACATGTAGCTTCACATGAATTTCACGTGAAATTTATCACAAATTGTATTTGCCAAATTCTGTTGAAACCCGTGTTAAACGTAATGCTATTTGAAAATCATGTAAAATAATTGTGCTTGTACTCAGTGGTGGATCCGGGGTGTTTCTGAGTTGAAACCATCTGTTATTAAAAGATTCCATCACCCTTTTACGCCCTCTGGCGGCCATACATGTATCCAGAAAATTTGTTGATCGAAATTATAAGATATGATGAAAAACCAATTCTTAAGGTCTGAATACCACAACACTTCAAGTATACTGAGAATATTCTTACAGTGAGTCCATGGTAACTATACTTAAAGGTTTTGAAATTGATAACGTCATAAACAGTATTTTTTTCTTTGATGGAGCCTGAAATAAAATCAATAAGAAGTTTTCTATTGAGCAGTTTACATATCAAATTCAAATTCAACATGAACGATCTCCTTTTTTTCTAAACGTTTGTTTTTGACAGAACCAGAATACAATAAATGTTATTCTTACATGTATGGCTGTGGTTAAAAAAAATACGGAAGCTCCATTTTATCATTGCTTTGGCCATTTATGTGGCATTTCTTACCCCGAACGATAGCGAGCGGTTAAATAACGATATAAATGGCCAGCCCGTGGTAAAACAATGATAAAATGGAGTTTTCGTGATTTATTTCGATTTTAATAAAACTAGTTTCTTCATATTTTTAATAGACGCAGTCCATGTGTTGCACGAAATGTTTCCCATATGTTCATCACTTTTTTACCACGGCTGTGGTGTAAAGAGCTTTGAATCACGCCATAGAATGGTTTGTTTTAAGGTTTTATCATACTAGTTTTATACCTATATTAAAAACAAGTTGGCACCAATCTCCCATGTAATAAATACTGAGTTAAAAAATAATGATAATGGAATTTGGTTAAGAAGAATTCGATCAACAGTTATTTATAATGTTTACCATATGTACCGTGTACGTGTATCATGCATTTTATGTTTTCTGTATGTGAAACCTTTTTTTTAGGAAATCTTTGTACCCAAGAAAATCCATGTCTGAAAGTAACGTACAACATCACGCAAGTATTGTGGCCTGATCACTGCGTCATTAATACTACTTCTGCTGAGTTTTCTAGCGAACTAATTCACAAATCGACTGACACTGTCGTCAGGAAGGGATATCATTGTCAGGTAAATGCGCGGTAGTAAATGCAGCCAGTGAACATAACTTATAGCCAAAACGCAGCAATGTATAACAATTTTATTTGTAGTATTACAGATATACATATTACGTCCTTCACTTTATGATATCCGTCTCCGCTATATAGATGAAGTATTTGCACCAACACTGTGAAGTCGGCCTCATACCTTGACATACACTTAGAGTTCAATTGAAAAGGAAAACTCATGAGCAAACTATATGACAAACACGATGACTGATCATTCTGTAGTGTAAACTTTCCTTTCATCTTTAACAACGTCCCTTCAGCACCTGCGTAAGGAGTTTTTTTTATTACACCTCATGCATTATACCAGAGCTTGATTGCCGAAACTAAGCATAATGTACCGTGCTAGACTTCTTTTAATTAGGCTTTTGGAACAGGGTCATGTTGCTACAAGATACATGTAAAAGTCGTGGATCGTTATGCCGTATCCATCTGCACCATGAGAATGCATTTGTTAACCGTGTCATAGTTTTGTCTACCTAGGATGTAATATTTTATGAGCAACTCGGCAGATGATTCTTGAAAAGCAGAAGACGCTTACCCCACCGATGCACCTGGTCCATGCTCCAAGTTTTTAATGGAGTCCGGATTGCTCATATATTTTTTGTATTTCTGCTCGAATCAAGTTTTTTTAATCTTGCATTGTATTAGCAAATCTTGCTCTTTCTTCGTGTATAGTAAGGTTTAACTTTAATTTGAACCGCCCATACACTTATTTATATGTAACATGACTACATGTAGCTCAAAGATTGGAATGTTACAATTTAGTATCTCTGGGAAAATCCTCTACCTGCAGCCAAGATCTACATTGTATATTCTGTTCATGCCCTCGAAAACCCTAGTTTTGGGAGTGTTTTTGAAACCACCACATGTGTGTCTGTCTATCTGTCGGTCTTTCAAAATTTCTTGTAAGCGGATCTCCACCTTAAACGCTCAAGGGATTTTGATTAAAATTTTATTGGAAGGTAAGGCAGTATATGCAGATGTAGATGACGGATTATACTTACTGTCACAGCATTTTAAAAAGAGATATTCCAACTTAGTGTTTTACACGTTAACACCTCGTAAACGCAACTTCTCCTAAACAGCTTAAGCGATTTTGACGAAACTTTATAGGAAGGTTGGGCATCGTATGTAGATATGCATGAAGGTTTATACATATGTAATTTCTGTTGGGGAATCGAGGACTTCAAAGAGAGACAACCTAACTTAAGTCCTCCCTAAAGGGGTTTAAATGTTAATACACAAAAGTACCTCGTAGAGACAACTCTTCCTAAACCGCTTAAGGGATTTTGAAGTAACTTTACTGGAAGTTTGGACATCTAATGCAGATGTAAATGAAGAAGTATAACTACTGTTGGCGGACTTCCAAGGAGAGAATTGAACTAGATATACATGTAACTTCATTTGAAACGCGCGGGGGTGTATTTTCATTGTTATTTTGAGTTCCTATTTTTTTTACATACGAGTTTGTTTTTATTTAATAAATTTCAGGTTGATTCCTATTCGGCTTTCTACGACAATGGCGGCTTCCTACAAACAGAACTACACTCGACACTGCAGAGTGCTGAGATAGATACTGTTATTATCACGGGTCTGGCAACTGACTATTGTGTGAAATACACTGCAATAGATGCAAAGAAGCTTTGTACGTAATTGCCAATGTATCATTAACAGGCACCAGTGACGGAGTTCAAGGGGTTAGAAGCCTCCCTTTTCATGGACATTTTTTTTTATTTCATGGAAATTTTGGAAAATTTTGAATAATAACCTGGAACCGCCTTTTCAAAATCCCAATGTCCGCCTCTGGTGTATGGACCCAGTTTAAATTTGTAAATAGAACTCTCTCTATGAACGCAGTTTACATTTATGCAGTTTATTTTTGCAGCACTTGTCATATTGGACAATCAGAGATTGTTGAAAATGATAAAAAAGACTCTAGTACTAGCAAAATACAAAATACAAAATGCATGTACAATGTATGTATTTTGATCTTCTCTGTACAGTTAATTTTGTTTTTGTATGTTTCCTTTCAGTCAAGTCTATTTAATGTTCAAGAATCAAGGACGAAGCCCAACGACATGTTTATATATTATGCACTATTGAACAGAAGAAATGGGCGAGCTAGAGTTGCAAATAATGTACATGTACATGTAAGTCATAAAATTGCAAAAATGGACCATTGTTATTTTTCTAAATATTTTTTTCAGCTTACGGAACGTATGTAGTGGTTGATGCAACAAGACCTGTAGCAAATGACACTGGCGAAACTGCGATAGCAGATATGAGGTCAAAAGGTAAGTTTTGCGTTTCAAATACTGTGGACTAAAATAGATTCAACTTTTTAGCTTTAAAGATCTCATCATATCAAATTTGGTAAAGAATGTCATACATGTATCAGATTCTATTCTTTATGAGGGGGTGCAGAGTGCAAAGGTCATCTTTATTTTCAAGATGTGACCATTATAAGCAGATTTGACTACAGTAGTACATGTAGTAAGTTTCATGCGTAGACGATAGATTTATTTGCAATAAACACTAATAACTTGACAATACTCTTGTCTACAAAATTCAACCATTTTATGTAAAGTTTATATACATATAAGATGTTTACAATTAGATGTGTTTCTTACTTGAGGAATTCTTCACTGCAATCCTCATTCAGATGATTGTGGACAAATGTCATGCTAAGCCTATGTAACAAATTGTGCAGTCAGGATAACGAGCTTAAAGCTGCCATGAGTGGGATGATCGTGGTATTGAACCTGTCTTGAACGCGGTATGCAAAAGATCGATATCCGGTCAAGTCACACCAAAGATTTTAAAGAGTAATTAAGGGAACCAAGGTTATAGCGGTAATCAAAAGAATGTAATCCAGGGACAAAGACCAGACATGGAAAACAGACATGCACAACAAAGAACATGAAGTAACTAAAATCATATATACAAAGTAACAAAAGCAAATGAGCAACTAGGACTCCACTAAAAACTGGGAGCATGGACCAGGTTCACCGGTAGGGTAAGCGTCCTCTGCTTTTCTAGAAACACCCACCGAGTTGTTCAGAAAAGGTCAAGTCCGCAGTAGACATACGAGAAAAGGAAAACTATGACCCTTTGAATAAATCAGTTTTCATGGTGCAGATGGATACACCATAATGATCCACGAGTTCATGATGACGACCATAAAACTTCTTTAGTGATGACTTCAATCTTGTAGCGAAGAAGCCTATTCGTTAGAGTTCTGGCGCAATACAAAAAGTCTGGGTAGTTTCGGCAAGCTCTGGCATAACGTATGAGTTGTGATATAAACACTCCATACGCAGGTGCTGAAGGGATGTTGCCACAGATGAAAGGAAAGATGACAATTTTGAAAAGTCATCACGCTTGTCGTAAAGTTTGGTCAACAGTTTTCCTTTACCATCGATTTTTAAGTGTAGGTAAAGATATGAAGCTGACCACACTGGACAAATATGTTGTCTATTAAAAATTCCAGCATTTTGTAAACATCTTCCTCTGAATATTTGGAAGATGATTTGGAATTATTTCTTATAAAGTATGAGGAATCTCTACCAAGAACTATATATTTGTATCTAGGTGTACCATCCTTTTTGAAAAGACAACGATGTATAATGATTTAAGTCGGGATTTTACTGAGTATGGGCAACAGAAGTATACAGTGTTGAAAAATCGTAGGTTTTAATGCTATTATATTCAGATAATGGTCTTGAACTGATTGTCTCCAAAAGATCTTTCGAATTTTTCAGGATCCACATTGAATTAATACCACTACGGGAGTAACAAGTATTGTGGTAGGACTGTATACCCTCTTTGACAGTTGTAAGTATAGAAGTTAAAAGTTTTGAAAGAGGTTTGGTTGTACATTATGCAGATCCAGCTATGAAACGTTGTTTGTATGAATTCTTGTGGAGTTTAGGAATCCAGTACATAGACGGTAAATCACAATCATCGTCCTTGGTAGAGAGACCAAAAGAGGATAGCACAGATTTATGGTTTTCCACAATCTCTTATTTGGAGAGTGTGGTAGCAGCATAGGTCTTATCACTGCTATTATTTTCTACGTCTACCTCTGACAATAAACATTGGATGTAAAACGTTTGCTTGGACGCCGGCATATTAAAGAATAGTTGGGTCTAAGTCAGAATACAATTGGAATTATTACTCGGCCATTTCCACTTCACTAACAATAACCTCGGATGCAGAAATGAGAATTTGTTTCTTTAAAAACAAAGTAGTTCCATCTACCAGATGACTGTAGAAAAATAGTACTCGATATTGCTAGAAATAAAGAACTATAATAACTCTTCCGAGAATTTTTGCGCGAAGCGAGGAGCTCAGATACAAGTATGGTAAAATTTTCAACCAGTTTAACTATAATTTTAGAATCGCAACGGACAAATTTGGGACAGATTCTCCCGCCTTGAGGCTCCGGGGTTTCTTCTGTGTTGAGGAGTTCCGAATGAGTCAGAATAATGGGACGGACAGTAGGGTAAAAAATGTAACATGCCTAACCGTGGTGTGTTGCTTCTGTGAGCTGGAGCATTTTCAGTGGAATTATTGTGGAATTATTTGGTTCTGTATAATTTTTTTTTTGTTAAACATTCAATATCATGGACAAAATAGACGAAGTAAAACCTTTCAATGTACATTAAATTTGGTATCAGCGTTTGGTATATGACAAGTTCCAACTTGAGGATTCTTGTTATATACATGTACATGTATGTACATAACGAAAACGACAAGCAATGATGTTTGGTGAATGAAACCTTTTATATTATTCTTTTGCAGGTATCCATATTGTCAGTTATAAAGACCTTCCAATGATAATGAAAGATATAACTAGTGATGCTTCAAGACACATGATATTTTCTACATTTTCGATCCTGTTTTTGTATGTCTGGTTTGTTTTCTAAAGCAGACATTGTAAAAAAAAGTATATGTATAGTCCCGAAATCAACTAATGTCATTAACAGAATTTGCCTGCATATATTATAATTGACTTCAGAGATAAAACGTATTGATGTCTTCATAATTATGCCCCCACTCAAATTTGAATTGAAGCTTAATTATATAGATACGGTATACATTGTAAACGAGTTTGGTTTCTGTCCTTTGTTAATTTCCTGTTCCGTGGAATTTTGCCTTTTTCACTTTGGGATGAGGAGAAAACATTTGTATAAAAATATAGATTACTGCATGTAATGGACTGATGATTAATTTTGATGTGCAACTTCATATAGATGTGGAATACATTGTAAGCGATTTCGTTATTTCCTATACCAACTTCCTATTTCATTGGACTTAGTCATTTTATAATATAAGGCTATAATGAAGAGATAAATATCGGCACCCAATGGATAAATTGATATTCGGCGTGTTTGTATAATTTTTTGTAAGTAGGGCATACAAATGTACACTATAAGTAATTTAGGATGATGCCCAATATCAACTGTGTGTACAAGTGGAGTATACCTTCTTTGTAGCACGACAACACGAGCATCTTAATCATAAAAATGTTTAGATCGAACTTTTATGATCCGTAATAGGATTGACACGTACAGGTCAAGGTCGTTCCCGGGAGACTTAATAGATATTTTTGCGAGGTGTGGCTTTTTAAAGTATTGCCTTGACATTTATAGTCCGTTTTTGAGGGACCAGAATGAGTGAACACAGTCATGATCAGATTCTTAAACAGTGGTAACATATATGTCAGTATTAGGGATCTGCAAGAGGAGGGTGCAGGGGGTTGACAACCCTCCTTTTTTATTGAATAATTTGTCATTTTCATGTGTAAAATTGACAAAAAAATGGCAAATAATGTCCTAGCACTCCTCCTTTTTCTGAGGAACCCCGACTGACATTCCTCCTTTTCAAAGTGTATGGATCTGCCCCTGCATGCACGGAATAATCGCACTTATCCTAAACGTAGAAGACGCTATCCCTGAGTCGTTTGAGAATGAAAAAAATCGACCTCAATAAATCAGATTATGACCCACTAAAAGAAACAATATTAATACCAGATGTATCATTGTGACACATCCATGCTGATGTTCTACCTATACAATGTCATGTATAACTCTTAGCTTTATTCATTAAAAGAATTTTTTTTTTATTTCGCGATTTATATTTGAAAATGCCTTGCATTACTAATTATCTCTAAGTATCTTTTAAGTCAGATTTCGCAAATATAGGCATTACGCCAACCATTTCTATGGCATTGAGCTGCGTTCAGATTATAGTAATTAGATTTTTTGAAAAACATGCAATCCAGCGGGTCACTCTTTTGTTCCGGTTCTCCGACGTCCCATGCATGATACGCCACTTTGATCATTTCGTCCCCTTTAATCCAGTGCCAATCCCCTACTCCGGATGTATAACGGTTTATGTTCCGGCCTCCAATGAAATAATTGTTTGCTGAAATAACAATTCAAAGTTGTCATCAATGCAATCGTACAAGTAAATGTATTATTTATAGGGGGTTTGTGTGTTTTGTGGGATTTGTTTGTTTTGCCATTTTTTTTGTATAGTTTCATTTGCTCACGAAGTTTGAAAAAGATTCTTTTAAATGTATAAACAGTTTAACTGGAAGTATCTTTGGTTGGTTTCTGCCTGTGTCGTCCCTTATCCTTGACAATTGTGTTGATTATATTGGGAATCACTGGATCAAACCCCTTACATCTGTACAAGAGGTTCAGCGCACCGCCCTTACATTAGTATATGAGGTCCAGCTCCAACTTTTACAGCCCCGTGCAGGTCCGGCTGTCAAAAGAATAGGCCTGCAGCAGCGCTAAGCATGTCGTAAAAGGCGACTAAATAGTGATCAGAAACCTAGCCGGGGGCTAGGTGCTCTGCCCACAGAGCAACTGGGATGTGTGCCCCAGGTGGTGGAATGGGGTACCACTGGCGTGTTACACGCTGGGGTTGTCAGGCTATAATATGGAAAACATGACCGCGAACCATTGTGCTGCACCGTGTTGGGAAAGATGCCACGTTCCCCGCACGTTAAAAAACCCCTTCTGTGGTATTCGATAGGAGTAGGAAACTTTGCGCTCCGCCACGAGAGGCTAAATTGCCCGACCTTATCCAACCCCCCTTTTTCTACTGGCAACCAAAATTTGTCGACTCTATTGTCCTTGTGTCCCATCCCTTGTTTCATTTCATCATCATTCGTGTTCATTTTATCATCCATTTCACGTTCATCACCTGAATATAGCTGAAATATTGCTGCCCGAGCGTTAAACTCCAACAATCAATCAATACATTTGTACAAAAGGTTTAGCGCCCCTGCCCCTATGAAACTTCTGGATCAACCACTGTGTATGGCGATCTATAATTATAACTCAGTACAAATATGTATTAATCGATAAATAGATGTACGGAAGTCAATTGAGCTCATTATTGAACACCGAAAAAAATATTTACTTTCATGAACAGCAACCATTTGTTCAGTATGTGTTCAAACCCTCCCTTGTAAAAAAGTGGAAAGGTACATGTATGTGACTACTGTATTCGTGCTGAATCGGAATCGAATTCGTTTCTACAAATGTTTATACAGGTTTATACTTATCTACATGTACATTCCTGCATACAACTGTAGATATCTACAAGTCTGAAGTAAATTTCACTTATGTCATTACGACATCTAATACTAGTACCAAAGTTAAGCTTATAATCTGCATTTGTCTTGGGCGGTGTAAAAGCTTCGAAATAGCGTATTTGTGTTTCAATTATACTCTCTGTACAGGAGAATGATATAGACTTACATTTTCCTCTTGCCCTGAGAAACTTTTTCATCCACATCATTTCGTTCATAGTTTCAAATGTTGCTAAGTATCCACCTAGTTCTTGGCACTTCACCTTTCGATAGAAAACATTCGTTTGTAGCATAAGGTAAACAAAAAGAAAAATTCAGAAGTCATCTTTTTCATATGTAACTTCAAAAATTCAAGGAGCAAACTATAAGATTTTAATACATCGTTGCATCTCAGCTTTTATACACCTATCTACGATTAACGTAACTATTACATCGAATCCTGTCTAAACCGAATCCTCAAATAAACAAAACAAACTCGATAAATTGTGGTGTCAATGAATTTTAAACCCGAGTAAACCCAACACCCGCCTTTCCCGAAGAAATCAATTAGTACGAAAGTTATTGGTTTGAACAGGCTTTTATGTACATGCAGTAATTAAATTAATTTTCCGATTAGAACTGATACCCTTTTGTGTTAACTACGGGTTGATCGACGAGCATGCTCAATATACACTTCCGCGGGGAAAATTCTTTGTGCGTCTAAATATTTTCTGCCAGTTTGAAAAAAAAATATTCGTTCCGTACGAATTTTGTTCCGATGACAGTGAAAAAATAATTGCATGCGATAACAGATTAATAGGAAAAACATGTATATGTTTCCATACAATATATGTGTGGTTCGAGCACAAAACAAAACACAGGATGAAGTTATTTGGAAGAGTAATTAGTTAAATGTAAGTGTTTAAGACTTGTTTTGGGGGTTCAGTGTCGGATCCGGAGGGTATTTCCGGGGTTGTGGCCCCATTTTTTCGGGGGATTTTTTTTTTTTTTTTTTTTTTTTTTGGAACTTTGGCAAAAATGAGCAAATTATAGCTGGAGTCCTACTTTCAATACTATTAAATTTCCAGACCCGCCCCTGAAGTAAAGTTTATAAGGTACATGCACGTACAAATGCCTCCTCCCATGTTGAGCCTCCACTGTAGCTTTCATCTTTTAAAATATAACAGTTCTTGCCAACTCTAACGGCGGGTGATGTACAGGTTACTGTATGAGAAAAATAAGGATAAAAAGCTGCTAGAAAAAATGTCTACCAAACCGTATGTGCTGGTAAAGGATTACAGTATGAAATAAAGGGTAATTACAAAATTATCGAACTGATAACAATTACTTTTTACAAAAAAAATCACTGTAGATTTCATCAAGTGTTTTATTCTTAGTACAAATATCGTATACTATACATGTAGTTGATATATCTTTAAAAATATGTGGTTTTTTTGTACATTTTGAAGATGCCTTTTAAGTGCATGATTATTTAAAACCTATATCGTTTACCCTCTGCATTTTTTTGTTTTTGCAATATGTACATACAAATGTTTCAAATATGAATCTTTATTTCTGTAGCTGTTGGAAAAAAATCCCATTCAATGATGAAAAAAGACTTTAACATATTTCATCATACTTTATTTGCATTTGTTTTGTTCATAATTGTCTCCTCAGATGATGTGTGTCCGTATGTATGCATACGACTTACGAGATACATGTGAAGTCGAGTGCTGGGATACATGTATACTACCGAAAAACAAATAAGCGTGTCCTTATTCCAACTACCTTCAAAGCACCAAAAGTCAGTAAAATAACCATCGTTAATAAGGTCCACAGAGCGGCACACGTCCTTTTCCTCCCTCTCCACTAACCGCTGCTAACAAGACTTTCGAAATTCCCGGACGATATAAAATCATTCACTATTTTTCAAATTTCAAAATACACGTAATTTTCAATAGGGCTGTGTGTAACGTCAAGATGTTTTGTTTAGATGCTGTTCGCAGCTTGCACTGGTCAATATATGAGGTTACGAACCGATTTGCGGTTGTTTTTCGAACTTATTGTAGACATTAAGTAACCGATCCTTAGAACCGTTGCTTATTTGCCAGCTCAATTCAAAGGCTGGCAAACATGTATTTGCTATCATTCCTGAAGTAGGGAAAACTCGACATATTTCATGGAAATTGGCCCTTATTTCAGTTTCACAAAGACAAAAACTTACAATTCAGAACCGTATGTCAACATTTCGAGGCCCTCCCTTAAAACAGTCTTACCGTAACCGCATTACCTAGAAGTCATTTAAATACATGTACATGTAAACTGCCCTCTTTTCTGTTTTATATTGCTTTGAATACATTAAACTTTAAATCAACTTTAACCATACCTTCGTTATTCGCACTTCTTTTGTTGTTTTGTGTGTTGGCTTTGGAGACGCTGCAAACAAATGCAATGGTTGAAATCAGTAACATCAAACTTGCCATAATGTCCATCAACTTCTAAAGATTTCAGTGAATAATTTGTCTTTTATTTACGTCCTGGCTTCAGATACGTGTACAACAAATTTAATCATGATTGTCAGGAAACTATTCAACTTCAAATTTACTAGTTTTAATTTACTTAATTCGATATAATTATTTTTAGCATTTCATATTCGTGAATTATGATTACATTTTGTCAAAGGTCACATGTAAAAAGCATGTGTTTAAGTAGCAGTCTTTCTAAAATTCACACAGATGGTGAATCATGCATGTCAAAAATCCCACCGAATTCCGTTTTATTTCTTGTTCAGAAACAATTACTGGTCATATAACCAATCTTAGTTTGTCATTTGGTTATTGCGCTTTTGAGATGAAAATTATATAGATTGCACATGAAATTGCACTTTGCAAGAGTTATCGTTCTTGATTTGGTTTTATTTGGTTGATTATAGTGCGAGATGAATGTATGATTTTCTAAAAAGTACAGATCTGAATGCAGATTATCGGTATGTTAAAGTATAATATATGTAGATTGAGAAAAGCATTGTTTGTTTGGTGGGTTTTTCTACACCATGAATCACTTTACCATTGACAGTGTCTGAAATTTATGTGGACTGGTACTTAAATACTTTTGTGTACATGTAGACTGATCCAATTTATCCCATATCTTACAAGTTCACTTAGTAGGCTAGAATTTTGTTACATTCCATTTTCAAGTTAAATATGACAATGACGTGTGTGCAGTAACTATAGTGCTATACTTTCATTCTTTCTTGGTAATATCCCCTCTACTATTAAAGATTAATCATGAAGCATTGGATTCCCCATGCATTCAATAACATATTAATACAGTTCGGGAGTGGGAAAATAGAAATGAGTTATAAATAGACAAATTCTACCTATATTTAAAACATTTTTGTCGTTTTCCAATGCAGCACGATATTGTCGAAAAAATGTACTCGGCACAGGACGTTGCTCAGTAAAATCATGCCCCGTCCGACACGCAGCCTCATTCAATGTACCGGCTTTATTTTTGCGACAAAAGTCTAGTCACTGAACTTGTTAAAGAAGGTATATGGGAATATATGAGGATACGAAGTATAGAATGATATTGGCGATTTGGAGTAAAACACTTTACGGGATATGGAATTTCTGATACAATCACAGGGCGAGAGCTCTGATGTTGAGGCATTATTTTCTTTATTATACCAACGCAAAAAAAGTTTTGGGGTATATACAATGTACACGTAGGGATCACCTTGTCTGTCTGTCCTTGTAAGTGCAAGTCCTCCTAGACTGCTCAAATGATTTTGATTACATTTTATAGGAAGGTTGAGTAGCATATGTAGATGTGCATGATGAAATATAAACACTCTTGGATGACTCCTTAGAGAAATAATCTATATCAAAGGTTTTTCGTGTTAAAACCTCTCAGATACAATGCCGCCTAAACCGCTGAAGGGATTTTGATGAAATTTTATAGATTCGGCATCATATGTAGATGCGCATGAAGAAACATAGTTACAGTCGGAGCACTCCAAAGGGAGATAAGTACAACTCCTTCTAAACCGCTATACGAATTTTGATGTTATTAAAAAAAAAGAGGGTCGTGCATCATGCTTTGTACGTAAATGTGCATGAATGAATATAATTTCTGTTGGAGGACTTTAAAGGGTGATAAATCCGAATTCTTACATGACGTCCTTTACAGGCTTTCAGACCACAACTATGATCGATTTTCGGTTGCCATATGAACAGCACGCGACTTATTGGGCGTGGCTTGTGTATTTGCAAACTTCTGTTCAATTTAATAATGTAAACAAAAACACGTAACATTCCGATGTGAATCAGCTACTTCCATTCAAAGAAGCGTGAGTATTCCGTAAACATCACTTACACACATACTTGGTAGCACTAGACACGTGCCACGTGCGCCTTCATGTATGAAACCAAAACTGACATAGCTAGCGTAAAGTGTACAACCAAATATGGACAAATATTGCGCGTCTAAGGTGACCGTGATAGATCACGAAAATGTAAAAATGGACCGCTATTGTCCTATTAGAATCGAGATATATCACGCTTTCGCTCAGGGGTAAAATAATACCGCATAAATGGTCAGCCCGTGGTAAAACAATGATAAAATGGAGTTTCCCAGATTTATTTCTTAAATAAAAAAAAGTTTTACATTTGAGTCCATTTGAAGCGGAGTATTCTCTTTGTGTGTTTGCTCACAGTATTTCTAGTAACACATAAAAAACTATTGGAACAAAAGTATGTGTATTATGAAAGCGATATGGTACATTTAACCATAGCAGAACATTTTTGTTTCAAAAATAATAAAGAACAAAACAAAATTACGAATGGTCACGAAACCTCATTTTTGACAACTGTTGTTGTAAGAGCATTTCAAGTTTTTTATTGTGCAAAATGCAAATCATATACAGGGCTTTTTTAAACGTTTCAAAACCTAATTTTGGTATCAAAATGATACCGTTGCAACCGTCGTTGCAAGAATGCAAACTCGTAAAATCCGGTGTTGAATAAAAATTCTGTGTTTTTTGGAAAATTGAGAGCATTTATGACAAGTTTGAGAACTCTTTAGACTAAATGATGATAAAAGGAATGCCCTATTTGCATTAGAGAGTATTGACAGGCCGTTTTGAGGTGAACTAAATATGAGACTTTGTTTACATTTCACGAATGATTGAGAAAACGGTAAACTTTTAAAGAACTGCTGTTAGCTTGATCATTGTAGTACCGAATGTTCATATAGTTATTCAGATTAACTGAATTGTCATTCATTTCCTAGCAACTTACTTAGACTACCCACTTATTTTCTCAGGAAATGGTCGTAAATTAACGACACGGGGTTAGACACGGTGTCTACACGGACATTTTGTACCGTGATAGACTTCTATCAATTATGCTTCTGGAACAGGGTTAAGTTGCTAGAGGTTTGAAGTCATTACTACAGAAGTTTTATAGTTGTCATCACGAACTCGTGGATCGTTATGATGCATCCATCTGTACCATGAGAACTGATTTGTCATAGTTTTCTTTTTCTTTTGCGTCTACCCCGGACGTGACATTTTATGAGTTATTCGGCGAATGTTTCTAGAAAAGCAGAGGACGTCTATCCTATCAGTGCACCTGGATCATGCTCTCAATATTAGTTTAGTCCGGGTAGCCGGTTATTTCATTTCTTTGTTGTGTATGTCTATATTCCCTATCTAGTCTTTAACCTTGGAATACATTCTGTTGATTTCACCTTGAACTTTTGTTCCCTCGGTTTTCTCTCTACGTTTCAGGATATTTAATATTAGAAGAAAGATAACTCCAATTTTATTTTTGGGAGGGGGTTTGGGGGGGGGGCAAAGCCGTTCAAACGGCATTTACCGATCAAACAAGAATTCTGGTTTTATACATGTAATACTATACAAGTTAGGTCCCCTAAATGATACAGGCTGCATAACATCAAAACAAATTTCCTGAATGCAAATTGTAACAGCTGCTTGTTTAATACTGCATGTCGAATATTTAAAACGAGCATGTACATGTATGTAATGTCGGACATAACCCAACAGAACATCAATTATTATGAAGATTATTTCTTCAATAAAATATTGAATTATTACAGTTTTTCGTAATGATATTTCCTTAAAAATTTATTGTCAGCGACCCAGAAGAGACCATCTTTAAAAGCTAGAGCAGATGGCGATGCTAACCCTGCCATTTTACCTAACAAAATGGTCTGATATTCCAGTTTAGAATCCAGCTTATACACCGCATTGAATTGAGTGTCACAACATAAAACGTTTCCACTGTCATCAAAGCAAAGTCCTTTGCACACGAATTGCAGGTATGGACTTTGACCGAACTTTCCTGAAAATGAAAACGACGTCCTAGGCTCCATGTTATAAGCGTACACGTGATTACGTCTTCCGGTGGATTGTTCAACCTCATACACAATTACAAAATTGATGCTAGTGTTTACTGACATGAAAGCATCCAAGGATTTTACAGGAGGTAATGAAAAAGACCGTTTCTTTACCCCATAAGAGTCAAATATAGTCATAACTTTTGAGTCCTGATTCGTCATCCAGATGAGAACAGAGTTATCCGATTTTGCATGCCCCAAACATATTGGCATGTACGGATCGGTCGATGTAAATGGCGTGACGACATCGTTCTTGCTTAAGTGTAAAATGATCGATTTTTCTTTGTTGAGAACAAGAAATTCTTGTGGTCTAATAACAACAATATCATCTACGGAAGCTGTGTAGGTTGCGCTTTTTATACCGGAAATGTCTAACCTGTATAGTTTTCTCCCGGAAAGGAACAATGCGTCTGTTTCAGATAATGGTAAAATTTTTGTTATAGGGGCTAATTCACTCAATGATATCTTAGATATTAAACCTTTTGGTTCATCGATGCTTAATTCATCATTGTCCGAAGAAATTTCATCTCCAGTCTGTATTTCAATGCTTCTCGTTTCAGGAGTGTAGTTTATTTGTTCATTTTTGGAGGCTGTTTGAAAACTACCAATTAATAATTCCTTCAGTGGCTCATTGACTTTGAGAACTGTTGTTCCATAATTGTTCTCAGTAGGAAAACAATTACTAGGTTCTTGAATCTTTTTCAGGTTTGTGTACAACGGAAGTGCTTCACTTTCTGTGTCAAACCGTTCGAGTTTATCTAATGCTAAGTCGACTTCTGTTTCGGAGGCGATTACTTTTGTTTTCCTCTCGTCAAAATATTTCTTGATAGAGGCCGACAGACTTGTAAAATCATTTTCAATTTTATTTTTCCACAATTTTGCTGAGTTTTCTAGGACCGCCATATTCATTGTTTCGTCTTGTTCTATTTTTGCCTTATGCTCCACCAAGGCTAATTTATTCGACTGCACCTTTTGCAATGTTTCGTCCCTGTTATTAGAACACCACTCAGTAAGCTTTGCTTTGATGTACTCGGCTGCATCCGTTATCGCTTGAACTTTATGCTGCTGGTGATTTTCGAGAAGACATTGAATACAAATTGGGTCATTGCAATCTTGACAGAACATACGAAGCTGTTCCTCTGCATGTTCCCCACACTTCATATCCTCTGTATTGAGTGCTCTAAAATAAACAGATTTAATAGGCGAAATCATATAGCATACATTAAACAGTTAAGCTTGTCTGAACTGTATCCCCTTTTGGTACCCAAATGATCATTACAAAAGTATGATACCATTCGGACTAAAGGCTGGGCCCCGTTTCATAAAGAATTTCAGTAATACATTGAAGTTTTCCACTAGTTCCACCTGACCTCAAATTTCAACCATTCAGATCAATTGAAATTTGATCTGTGGAAATACTTTAAGATTAGAAGTAAATCTCAATTCAAGATTAATAAGGAAACCCTGGCAAACCTGATAAAATTAAGACCAGTCCGAATCTAGAAAGCAATTACTTCAATAATGACATATAAACTTCAGTTTCTTTGGGAACATTTTTGGTAGCTACTGCCTAGAATAAAATAAAAAAAAAGCGAACTGGCGATTTGCATATTGCATAAAATTATGTACAAATGTACGCTGGATATGTAACGTGTCATTTTTTATTTCACTTGTAATTCATTCACCAATTTTAATAGGGGAAAGGGCGCAGTCACAACTTCCTCACTACATGTATGTTTTCCGTGTCGCCGAATCTGCACTTGAGGTAAACAATTTCGGGTAGTTGAGTCGCACGAGGATATTTCTGTAGCAGTCATCACCCCCTTTTTTGTGTACATTTTTATGCTCTTCCTCGTCTTGTAAACAAAAATGTGGCATATTTACAGTCAAGTATATTTTGAGGCAGTGTAATAAAATTTGAAAAGAACCATACAACATGTATTAAGTGACGCTTACCTATATACAGATGGATTATTGTCTACACACTAAAATTCGTGAAATCACAGATTTTCACACAAAATACATAAGCGTGTTCATTTGGGTTATCAGAAATTTCCGGAAAATCGTGTTGCGGTTTCTTTCGTCACGTGTTCAATAAAAATGATGCACAATGTATTTGTTTTGAACAGGACTGAGGTAACACAATTTAGATAGGCTATAGCTGTTATCTGGTAGAGAAGGTCATTTTTTGATTTATATATTTATCACTGCAAAGAATGTGTTCATCGAAAAAATGTTTACGGCACGTAAAACTCGGGTATATATAAAGCAGGTCGTATTCAACACGCTACTAGATATAGGGTTCTAGATCTTTATTCAGTAAATAATCCTGAAATAGTAAAGTAATTCCAGTATCACAAATTATATAAGTAAGTATAACAAGTTGCTCTCTAACCACCATCCATAGAATGCAGTTCACACTCTAGATATGTAATTAGAAAACAATGACAATGAAAGTACTCAAGTTCAAAATAAATCTAACAGTCATACTAGATAATAGCTATGGATAAATAAACAAACTTCTTCACATATGAATGAATGACAATCATATATTTTATCGAGCTACCAAGCTTAATAATTCTCATAAAAAACCAAGTACACTATAAAGCATATACACCTACCAATCTATGGGACTAGGTTATAATAGTCTACAGCTACAAGTATAACATACAGGGTCAGTACATATAGTATCTCCTGAAATTAAGGAATAAAACATAAATACTCGGATCACAGCTATGAACCCATCATATAATACAGAAACTTATTACACGATCTATAACACGTCTCTATGATGAAAGTACTAATACATGTAGATACTACCATACAATATTCAATACTAGTATAAGTAATTATCACGCGATATCAAATATAGACCCATAACTGCAAGTGTCAAGGTCGCTCACAGAATCCCTCTAAAATCTTTCAGACTACAATCAAACTACAGATTCATATCATAATACATTCATAGATTCATAAACGATCTCGCATCTTTCATATCAATCAGAGCAAAGCCAAACGTACCGACTACGGACATAACACACACTGCATACACTATTCACTCTACACTGTACAAAATATGATAACATACTTAACAGATAAATGCTTCTTTTAGCCACACCAATCGAGTGTTCCTTTAGATATTGTCTTCTGCACTCAAAATATGCACTAAAGTCTATATCACAGTTGTGCGATAAACTTCTGAGAATGTGAATTATTTCAGATGTATAGCATTAAGATCGAACATCCATTTTCAAGTATAATTTTAAAAACCCAATGAGTTTTGTCTGACCAATCAGAACAGACCACAGAGAACAATTAACGTGACAATTAGCATTGTAAAAGCAGAAAACTATTACATCCAGGCTCAATGAAGTATGACTGATCAAAACATACAAGAGACAATATATAGCAGACGACGGAAAACATAATGAATACACAATTTCTGGCAAGCAATACACAATAATGGAACATTTATAAAATAGTAAAAATACACCCTATCATATATAGATGTAAAAAAATAGACGTCCTGGAAAATAATTTTCTTCAGAAAAAACAGATTTTTTGCAGTAACAAAAAAAAAATGGCTTTTATCTTTTATCTGTTTTTAGTTTTAACTTGTTGAAAACACCGCCCCATATTTTAAGATAGTGTACATTCGTTGATAAATTTCAGATGCATGCGCAGATCCATTAGGTTTTCAGAAAAGGGGTTGTATTGTCCCAGGCTATTATTATTTACATGTTTGCCCAACTTTTGCTAGAAGTAGCCCTAAAATATCCATAAATGTGGGCTCCCAAGCTTTCCTTGGATGAGGAAAATTTTCGTGGTTTGCTTTCTCAAATTTCTAAAGATGTTACTATAAAATATGATAGAATATTTTGAAAGGGAGGTTGAACGCAAAAGCTGATTAAAACCTAGAACAGGTTGTACTTGTGCTTCCAGCTGCTTTGATGTTCTTTTTTTTTTTTAATTTATCCATGTAGGTGTTTTTTGTATGCACAAGTACACTTCCTAATTTATTTTACATATTTAAAAAAAACTGTCTCAATTGTTTTGTGTGTGGCAAGGTTAATTTACATCGCTTGTGGATTCATAAACTTTAAAAAAAAATCACAACTCCTAGTGGGTTGAATTCTGAATTTCGGGTGCGTTATTTACGGACAAATGATCTTTAGCCCCAGCATAGTTAGGCAAGAAAATGTTTGGCCGTAGAATTTTTGAATAATTAGTATTAATATTTTATGCAAAAAAACATTTAGGGGCATATGCACCCCTTCGGAAAACTGCAAAATCAAACAGTTAAGAATTTTGGAAGATACTTAACAATTGTCTGAAAACAAATAAAAATAACCCTAACGATATTGATTTGAAGGTGTTAACTGAACATTTTAAGAAATTAAACTAAAATGTACATGATGATGAGAGTGTTGATGTTGATATTAATGTAAATAAAGTAACTCCAGAAATGGATGAGATACTCAACTCTTCGATTACTGAAGTTGAAATTCAAAAAGTGGTAAAATGTTTAAAGAATGGGAAGTCAAATGGAACAGATGAAGTGCTAAATGAGTATATTAAATATTCCATTGACGATATAATGCCTATATGTTTATCTATTTAATTTGGTTTTAGATTCGGGGGTGATACCGCAGAGTTGGGGTGAAGGTATTATTATCCCTATTTTTTTAAGATCAAGGGGTCTACATCTGATCCGTCATGTTATAGAGGTGTTATATTGAATTAACGTTTGAGTAAACTATTTTCAGCAATACTGAATAACAGATTGAACACTTTTTCAAAAGAATTTGATCTTATAACCAATGCACAAGCAGGATTTAGGAAAGGGTTTTCAACCATTGATAACATTTTCATTTTACACTTTCTTTTATCTATTTATTTTTTCACTTGGAAAATAGATATACTGTACTTTTGTAGACTTTAAGAGTGCTTTTTGACACAGTATGGAGAGTAGGTCTGTGGCAAAAGATGCATAGATCGAACATACAGGGAAAGATATTTAAGGTCATTTATAATATGTACCAGAATATCGAATCTTGTATGAGAAAAAAGGATGAGTGTTCGGACTTATTTTGGCTGTGATATTGGCGTAAAATAGGGGGAAAATTTATCAGCTTTCCTATTTTCTCTTTACCTCAACGATTTAGAAACCTTTTTCATAGAAAATGATGTTGATTGTTTAGAAAGTATATCTAATATGTGTTTAGATCAGTTGGAAATGTTAATTAAATTATTTATCATTTTGTATGCTGACGATACTATTAATATGTGTGAGTCAGTAGAATGTATGAAAAATGCATTGGAAACATTTGAAGAATATTGTAATGTTTGGAAGTTAAAGGTCAATACTCAAAAAACAAAATTAGTATTTTAGCAAGAGGAAGCACAATCTTCGAACGACTTTTTAATTGTATGGTAATGACATAGATATTGTAGATTCATATTCTTATTGAGGTGTGTTATTTAATTATAAATGAAATTTTTGTGCAACAAAAAAAAAGTTAACTGGACAAGCTATCAAGGTTATGTATGCCTTGTATAGAACACTGCAAAATGTATCTCTTCCGGTGCCTTTATGGATAGTCGAAAAGCCTTCGACACAGTATGGCGAAAGAGGTTATTAGTCAAATTAGATAGATTAGGTATTAAAGGTAAATTATGGCTGGGGTTAATAATGTTGTAAGTTGTGCCCCATCATTAGCTGATGATATTGCTTGTATTAGTGCAACCCCCGTTATGTTACAACGTATGCTTGATGTCTGTTATAAGTTCTCACGAATGTGGCGATTTACATTTAACGCACAGAAGTCATACATTGTGATATTTACGCTTAACCCGAGGTCGGCTACATCCAACTTTAACTGGACTATAGGACAGGAGTGTATTCCTATTTTTATTAGTGGAGTGTTCATATCACAACTCATACGTTATGCCAGAGCTTGCAGAAACTACGCAGACTTTTTGTATCGCGCTAGAACTCTAACAAATAGGTTTTATGGTCGTCATCATGAACTCGTGGATCGTTATGATGTATCCATCAGCACCATGAAAACTGATTTATTCAACGGGTCATAGTTTACCTTTCCTCGTTTGTCTACCCGGACTTGACTTTTTATGAGCAACTCGGCGGGTGTTTCTAGAAAAGCAGAGGACGCTTACCCTACCTGTGCAGCTGGTCCATGTTCCCAGTTTTTAGTGGAGTCCGAGTTGCTCATTTACTTTTGTTACTTTGTATGTATGATTTTTAGTTACTTTATGTTCTTTGTTGTGTATGTCTGTTTCCCATGTCTGGTCTTTGTCCCTGGATTACATTCTTTTGATTACTGCTATAACCTTGGTTCCCTTGATTACTCTTTCAGACAACGTAACCCATATTGGTATAATCTTAAATGCTTACATGAAGAATAACGAAAGAACTATTAAAGGCTGTCAAAAAGGAAAGAACTCTTTTTTTTTGCATTGACTGGAATTTCTTCGGATACAACAAACCCGAGTGTTCTTGTTAAATTATATTTTGCTGTCATCCTTCCATCTACATTGTATGGTTGTGAACTCTGGTCCAACCTCAAAGCGCAAGATTTGTTTACTTTCAACCGATTTCAACACCTGATAGTGAAAAACATTTTGAAACTCAAAATTAATTCTCGTTTGGATATCTGCGAAAGTAATCTAGGCTTCCATCCTATCACAAGTGAGATTGATAAACGCAAATTATTCTTTTTGTCAAAAGCTGGGCACTTTGGACAACAAACATTTATCTAAAGCAATCTTCTTGAATCGATTATTTTCATATTTGATGGACCCCAGTCGTAAACGTCTTGGTTATTTTCCTGATGTAGTAACCTTACTTCATAAATATAGTTTACATGAATATTTACTTGGATTTATTCAAGATGACACTTCCCCTCAAAACAAGAATGGAAAGGAATCATTAAACAGAACGTGTCTAACGTACAAACCAGCGAATGGTCTACTCGCATAAAAAACGATAGTGACTTTGTTAAATTTCGCGAAATGCATAATACTGTCACATTTGCAAAATATTGGAGAAACTCAAAAACAGTAAATGAAATAAAAAGGTCATACTTTTTAACAAAACTATTGACGGACGTTTCCACTGGTTCACCATTGATATGTAATAAACAATACGTAGACTTGTTTTGACATACTTCTTGTACAAGTTCTGCAACCACCGTCTTGAGACAAATCTGGTGGGACATAATAATCGAAAACTTCGACCTAGAACTGTTTACAGAACTCGACTCATACTCCGATGATGATATTTTTATTATTCTACTTGGGAAAATACCGAACACTATACAAAACAGCGATGATGACGCAATCAACTTCACTAAATTGTGCCACGCTCATGTTGTAGAATGCGTCACAGAATACAACCGCCAATTTAGACTTGTTCGTGATAACGTTAACGTGGATTATACTAATACAGATATCCCCGATTGAAATGCATGTTTCATGAAATAATTGTAAATATTTGATATCTTTTTCCATTTTTTACATGTAATAATGTTTTGTTATTTACTATATATATAAACTGTTCATATATCTCATGTATTTGAGGAAATAAAGGTATGAATGAATGAATGAAGTATTATATACAATCTCATGTTAAAGCTGCAAATGAATAATAATTTTTTCATTTAAATGGATTACTCTTGTCAAATCCATATTTGATGGAACTGGGTTGAGTTTTATATGGGATGACCAGTTGAGTATTAAGCAAATATGTTAAAATCAATTGTAAAACAAAAATTGGATGATCAATGTATGCAGGATTGGTTCTCACAACTAGGTAATTCTTCACGGGGAAAGTTTTATGGACCTTTTAAGACTGAATTTAAGTTTGAGTCGTATCTGATTAAGCTGAACAAGGCTGATCGTATTTATATGGCAAAAGTTAGATGCTCTAATGTAAAACTTCCTGTTGAGACTGGGAGATGGGCCTGCATACCGATACACCAGCGAATATGCAAATTTTGTAAACCTCTGGGAAATGAATATCATTACCTATTTGTTTGTAACCATCCCGGAGTTGTGGAAGCTTGAAACAAATTTATTCCACAATACTATACTCGTAATCCAAATGTAAGCAAACTGAATGAGCTACCGCTATTAACGTATTGTAAAGTTCGTTATATCGCAATCCTTCATATTTCATCAAAAACATTATCATAATTCTTGCATCTATGTAGATTTATTAAAGAATATGCATTAAGAATTACCTAGTTGTGAGAACCAATCCTGCATAAATTGATCAACCAATTTTTGTTTTACAATTGATTTTAACATATTTTTCTTAACACTCAACTGGACATTCCATACAAAACTCATCCTCCCAAGTCAGGGTTTTGAGTCCACCCTCGCTCCCTCAAACCCCCGACATCACTCATTCATATTTAGCGGGTATCGTCCAGCCAATTCCGATTGGTTGCTTCTCCGGGTGAGAAGCACCAATGAAAATCGATTTAACATAAAATTCTGTGGAAAGGTAAACAATAATACGAGGTAATGGACGATCCGATATAGTAACTGAAATGTGTATGATGTCATATATAATGCAATATGAGCAAAAATGATAACTGTAGAATCTGTTTAGAGTCTTTACTGAAATAAAAATGACGTTATGTGTAGCCACTTTGTAAGTTATATCGAAGAGTTTCTATGTGCCAACTTCCTGCAACCCCCCACCCCACCACCCTGGATCCGCCACTGGCCACACGGTACTCAACCCAGCGTCTTTATATGCAAATTAGTAATGTACATAAAGCTTCGCACAGAGTAGGGCTCGTATCATAATTGTGATTTTTTTCAGATCCTGTATAGCAGAGCATTTAAAAGAATCAGGTAGCGATTAAAATTAGATTTTAGATTGGATCAATCCAAGAGTGCATTGTTCCAATGGTCTACAATAGCCCCACTGTTCATGACGTTGAATCCGAAGATTCAACGCTCCGAATAAAACCCTATGTTTTCTTACTTTCGATAGACGTAAGTCATTACTCAAATACGTTATGCACTTCGCAGTTTTTACTGTTAGACTATCCTTTAGAAGTTAGATTTTTGTCGAAAATCCACACTGATACACGGACAATGTACAAACACATTTACTTTGTAAGATGAGTATTTCAATTCAAAACACAGTTAAAATTCTATTATTCCATGAAACTATCTGTAACCTTGATGAAGGTTTATATGCGTCGTTCTCTTTGGTCATTAATCGAAGGTAATATATTGTAGGAAGCAATGTAACTTGTATTTTTTAACTATTAATTCGGTAAGTACACCGACCTTTCCGGCGCACCCGAACAATTTTTACAACTTGTTAAGTGAGAACACCAAGATAGGACTATTGATATTAATGTAAATTCGGTGCTCTTCTACAGATGTGAAACAGAGATTTAAGGACTTAGACTTGGGATAAGGGACACAACTCTTGAAATCAGTGGTATGTGTGTATCATTGATATTCAATTGCACCAAAGCCTTTCAAGCTTTTCTTTGAAACAGAATGAAATCAGACCAGGTTACTTTGATGCTTGAAATTGAATTACAATGGTAAATACAAACTTTCCAATGATTTGTAAGAGTTGTGTCCCTTACCCTAGGCCTACCTCCTTAAAAATGGCTATTAATTAAGATACATATGTAAAATTTAGTGGCTACAAGGAACAAAGAGGACTAAAGGACGGACACTAATACATTGTACATGTACATACATATATATACGTGACTGAGGTGTGCAATGAAATATTAGTTGAAATTTAAACCTATTAATATACAGATAGGAGACAGATATCATATATACAATTCAAATACAGTTGCATGTATTATACATATTTCATTTTATTGTTGTTGTTGCTGTTGTTGTAGACTACTACAAATTTCTGACTATAATGGACCTTGGCGTAAATTGGTCATGGTACCTACGTTGTAACTTGATATTGTACCAAGCTCATAACATCCAAAGCACAAAATATCGACTTTGAAAATATAACAATACAGAAACCGTTTTAAAATATATAGAGAGAAAACAAATACATAAAAACTTTGGCATCACTGTGTATAATTTCACCAGAAATGGTAAGCATGTTCCTTTTTATATTATTACACAGTCATTTAAATGTTTTAGCATTGTATTCAATTCACATGGAAACTTGAACGATTTTAATTCGTATCAGTGAGTTGAAATACACCTATAATTTATTTCTTCCTACATCTTTAATTTATGTACAAAATGTATATGTTACTTATGGGTTAATATTTAAGTAATGTCTTTGTAAGAATCATGCCAAATCTGAAGAATGTGATACACCCCAAAAAAGGCTACATATTTTTATTTTTGTAATTAAGTTGTTTTATTGGTCTATATTGTGAGATTTGTAATTATTCACTCATATCTGCCTGCTCTTAGGAGATAACACTGAAAATCCAAAAGATTGTATTGAATTTGAGTGTCGTTTACAAAGTTATTTCCCCTAATTTTTAAATCTGCAGTGCATGCTATATAATTTTTATCTCCTATGAACATGGGTTATATGAAAAAGTACATGTTACTTTCTGTTAACTATGACATTTTAAACAAAATATTAAAATAAAAACATGTAGACTTTCCGACCATGAATCACATTTTGCATGCTTCTTGTGTGGAGTGCTACTTAACTAGAACCCTTACAAGAAGACTTTTTATATACCTGTACCAATGAATGTATGATATTTTTTTGTTTTTTGTTATTTTGTTCTGTGATTTGTTTATTTTTTTGCTTGTTTGATTCTTTTTTGTTTGTTTGTTTGTTTTTGTTTTTGTTTTATTTTTTTTTTGGGGGGGGGGGCGGGGCACCAAATTATTAAGTTAATTTTATGCAGAAAAATGAGCAATCATGTAGCAAGACCGAAGATGTATAATTGTTTAAATAATATGTCAATAAGGCAAAGAACCGTACAAATACGGATAAAATATGCATATGGTCCACGATTTAAAAAAAAATTTAAAAAAGAAATGAAAATACAATAGACATGCTTATACAATGTATAACCATCTTCCTAGTTTGTATACGACCGCCAACATTTTTAGGTTGTACATATATAATGGTATTACCCTGTCGTCGAGGACTGTGTTATGGTCGCTTGTTGTCCCACTCGTTTGAAACGAAGATATTAAAAGGAGGAACAATTATATATTATCAACATAATAAATAAAGAGGGTTTATTAATAAATGATATCCGAATCGCCTAAAAAAATAAACTTTTTCTTTAAATTTCAGTCAGATTCTAATTCTTCATAAAAAAAATCCCTGTCTGCATTTTTCAATCAGATATGAGAATCTTTTACTGTTTTCGAGTTATAAGAGGCTAAATGGGTCATGCCCCCCCCCCCAAAAAAAAAAGTAAATAACCTTTGTTATTGGTCCGATTTTTATTTTTTAATTACCATTTGTATGAGAATTTCTCTTACTGGTTTCGAGTAGTAAGGGGCATCCCCCCCCAAAAAAAAAATCATTTTGCTAATTTTTGCTCCGATTCTGATTTTTTATTTGATTCGTTATGATAATCTAATCTGATTTCAAATATCTCTTTACGGTTTTTGGTTGTAAGGAGCCAAAAGGGTAAATTCAAAAATACCAATCATGGAGATATTGCAAATTCTGGTAAATACGTGACACGTGTAATCCTTTATGCGATGGTAGATAAGACATATTTTACTGTACATAATGTAGTTAATACCCCCTTTTATTTTTTCTTTGAATGATTGAGTGATTTATCCTTATAAAAGAATTTATAATCCCAATCCTATTTTTTTCCGACGCAGTCGGTATAGTTTTGCTTTTTACCCTTTGACCTTAAGAACGCTCTTCTACGCAAACGCAAGTCACCTGATCGCAATTCTGTTTCCCGATAGGCCAAATACTGGTAACTGAATGGCGTTGAATGAAATGTAGAAACTTATAAGTAAAAAGAACAAAATTTTACTGCGTCGGCCATCTTTTTTTTACTTGTTTTGTTATAGATCTAGATCACATTGTTTGATGCGATCTTTATGTAAAATAAGACACGAGACATTTGCTTTTCTTTGAAGGCGTTCTTTTATTTTCATACAGGTCAGAAACTATTTCTCCGATTTCCCTGGCAATTTTTGTCGATATTAAGATTAATACAAAAATTATTTGGAAAATTTACCATTTCATCTAGTAACAAAACCAGAATTTTCAAATGCTGACCTAAAAAGATAAAACAGGACCAAGTTATTTTTGTATAATATCACTGGCCCCTACCTCCGCCACCCATTCCTTCTAATACATCAATTGGTTCATGCAGTAGAATTTATTCACGAATTCATAAGATGGTTTCAATTGACTTTTTTCAACACTGTAAGAATTGAAGAATGAATTTATTCAATTACTAATCAATGATCCGAAACCTGCTTTAATTTAACCATGATATTTTACATACATGTATTAGGAATACATTTTTCCCGCCGCACGATTTACATGTAGGGCGGATGAGGGCTTCATACTTCTCGTTGGTATAAAAACCCGTGCAGCTCGACACTTTCAGTATGCGGATAGAAGGTAAGGTAATTTGAACTGCTTACTGAATGATTATGTTGTACATTTAAATTATTTTTACAAAACTCTACTAAAAAGTGAAACAACACTAACAGAACTTCGTTTTAATGTCAAATTTAATAGTAATTGATAATGTATTTACTAGTTGAAAACTTTTTAGTACGAGAACAATCTTTGTTTTTGTATTGGCTTTATACAATGTAGAACTTCTCACAATTCCAGCCTCAGCGATTTATGTATACACGATTCCGACAAGGTTTGCCAAACGTACCTTGTGATACGCCATCGGAAACTTTGATACTTTTTTCATATATATAGACTGAATACAAGTTGTTCTAATCGATGACGGCTCTTTATATAGTGAAATCTGTCTAAATAAATCTCGTTTTTGGAATCTAGAATTGGTTAGATGTTAACAAGGAGTTCGGTTTACCAAGGTTTACTGTACATATCAATTGATATGAAGGAACTTTGAAAAAGGTCCTCGTTTAGAGTTTTTGGATTATGTGCATGTAGCTATAGGGTTCGGTATAGACACGTTGGTAGATTATTTAGAGTTTTGGGATTATGCAGGGTTCGGTTTAGACGGATTTGTGGATTATGTAGATGTGTTTTCGGATTTTGTAAGGTTCGGTTTAGATGGGTTAGTGGATTATAATATTTATGTAGGATTCGGTTTAGACGGGTTTGAGAATTATGTAGATAGGTTTCTGGATTTTGTAAGATTTGGTTTAGATGGGTTTTGGGTTATGCAGGGTTCAGTTTAGACGGGTTTTTGGATTGTGTACGGTTCTGTTTAGATGGGTTTTTTGATTATGCAGGGTTTGGTTTATATAGGTTTGTGAATTATCTAGGATTCAGTTTAGACGGGTTTGTAGATTATGTAGGGTTCGGTTTAGACCGGTTTCACTGTATCAATCTCTTGTCGTATATCCCGTATTGCACGACTAATACAGTTTCGCATTACTAACCCTTAGAATTTCTCGGTTTTTCTTTTAGGTTTTAGTGCTTTGATCTCTATATAAATTTTTAAACTTAGATCTCTGTCTACAGTGAGAAAATCGTGTAGTCGACGCATAATTTACGATGCCCCTCTAAAATGTTACCGCTTTACTTTTTATCATATGAAAAAAAAGTATTCGCTTCTTTTAAGTAGCAGTGGGTATTAAAACCAGACAGGAGGTGATTCATCAAAAACCCACAAGATTAAGTTTCATTTCTTGTTCAGAAAAGTTATCAATCGCATAATCGCCAGTGTACATGAAATTGGCAATACGCAAGAGTTATCGTTCTTGATTTTGTCTGATTTGGTTGATTTTATTGGAAGGTAAATGTATGATTTTCTGATAAATGCAGATCTGAACATAGAAATGTTTATCGTTCAGTAAAAATGTATAATATAAAGACTTGAAAAGCAACGTTTGTTTGGTGTTTTTTAACACTCCTTGAATCACTTTACTATTGACAGTGCCTGAATTTTATGTGGACAGGTACTAAAGAATATATAGAGTATAATAGACATCAATGAGGTTGCATTTTTAAATACATTTGAACCAAAACGTATTAATTTGTATCAAGGTTAAAGTAGAAACAATTTAATAAATCATTGTCAAATGTTAAAACGTGTGAAACCTGTAATCTTTTCTAGCATTCCAATCAAGTACAGGATGAAGTCCCTTACTATCATTTTTATGCTATTTGGGATTCTTGTTGCATTTGGAGAAACACGCCGCACTCGATCCGCAACGACCGGGGAGACGATAGGCCATCGACGACGGGCACCAGGTACTAAATGCACATGTACTATTTTAACACCCTGTCTAATACTGACAGACTTAAGAAACGCAACAGTTCAGTTTTTTCATTTTAAAAAAAAACTTTTAATGAACTCCATGAAAGGACTTCCATTTCTGTAACTTCTTTTAAAGAGTACAGCCTTTATATCCCGTGGATATTTCAAAGTCCTAGTTCAAGTGTAGGGTATTGAGATTATAATATTATACAACTTAGAGACAAATATTTAAAAAAACAAGAATAGAGTCAATAAGGCCTCGTATATTGGATTAGCTTACACATGTTTTTGTACCAGTCTTTTTCTGATATTGAGTTCTATTTCTCTAGCTAAGTGTTATTCAGGGTTAGACACAACAGTAGTCCCTTAGTCACGTGTCCTTCATTATTTAGGACGACTTCATTGTACCTCAAAATTTTAATTGGTAAAGACCATTTTATTTTTATAGGATAATGAAGAAAAATCTTTTTCATCAGAATTTATTACATTTTTGGAAACCCATTTCTAACATAAGAATTTTGAAACAATTTACCCAAAAAAATCATGAAATGAAATTTTCCCATTACCCCTATTTTAACCTTACATTACCAGATTTATAGTAGGAGTGCTCAGGTTAAATAGTTATAGTAAATGTAAACAATAACAGAAACCATGTGCTTTTCGTACATTTTTAGCTTGTCATATGGGGCTAAGGTTCACATGTCATTCTTAAAATAGACCAAAAGCACATGTTTTTTGTCTTTTTACTTAAGAATTGGTAATAAAAAAGATTTGTCTATTGAAAAATAACAAATTTCCCATGTGCATATTGTTTATTACGCAAAGTGCATTAAACAAACCATGCACATGGGAAATTCGCTATTTTTCAATAGACAAAATTTTTATCAGCCAATTCTTAATTTTAAAACATGTTTTCATTTTAAATACGAGAAAAGTAGCTCTGAATTTAAATGAATAGGGGCGTGTCAATATTTTTTTATCCATTGAGATATAACAGAATTATTTTAACCAGATTACTGAATTTATCTCAAATTAATTTATATTCAAATGGTTATTACTTTTACCTAGTCACTCATACAAAATTTTGTGTTAGGGGCAATGGAAATCATTTTTATTTCTAGATGGTTTTGGATAAATGCGTCATAAGTTGGTTTGATATTAAAAATGTGTTGCCCAAATATTTTTTTGAATTTTGACGATTTTTTTTTTCTTTTTACATAATCCTACAGATATAATTCAAATGGACTACATGTATAGTCTTTTCAGTTCTTTTGTCATTTTTCTTGTCATATACCGCAAAATTGTTACAAGATTGCCTTGAGTTTCAAACAGTACTGTCGGCTACTTGTGGGAAAATTCGGTGTGAAAATCTGTCTAGTTGACAGATTTTATATTTGAAATAAGTTTACTTAACAACTATGGAAACGAATAATTACATCTACATGTATCATCTATTACAAGTTTACATTCAATACATTAACAATCTCCTGTTCAGCGGATATACTCCGAATATACTAACTAGCTGCGCGATACATGCATGAACTATATCAGAAATAGATCTGCGGAGATTGATACATGTAATGTTTTATAATTGCAGGTGAATATTTCGCTAGATATGTTGACGATGACAAATCTGTGGAAACGCCAGGTAATTCTGAAGAGGATTCGGACGAAGGTCTTCTCAGGAATATGTTTGATGACTTGGATGAAAACAGTGATGGTTATTTGACAAGGAAAGAGGTTGAAGACTTTTGGAAAAATAAAGGAAACAATGAAGATCACACCGGTTACTTTGATAGAGCTGATATAAACAAGGATGGAAAAATCACCTTTGAAGGTAAAATATAAGCATACTTACTCACAGAAATGTCGTGTATTAGATGGCAAGATAATTTGTTCAGTTTATTAGATGTTTTAGCTTTAAATTTGGAAGATTGCGTACAAATATGTTCATGTAAATTTGTTATTTGTGTTCGACTTGATTATATAGGTCAAAGGTACCTTGAATGTCTTACATATACAATGCAATTATTTTTTTTTATTTTTCTGCCGCATCATATCAATAACAGATTATTCAGTAGTATTTAGCCTAAGCGGATTTTGGATCCATCTAAGAACCGTGTTAGAAAAATGATCAAGATCTTAAGTACCATTCTGTGTAAGAATCAGGCAATGGGTGGCACATCATATTTCTCAATTTGGTCTTTTTTTTGCCCCAAATATATTCAATACATCTAGAAAACTGAACAGCTATCCTGGAGTATCTGTGATATTTTTGACTGCTTTTATAAGGAAAAAGTGCGAGAAAATTTTCACGCCATTTCTCCATAGCGCGTGGCAAATACATGTAGATTTGACCTCTTAATATCTTAAAAAGGCAAATTCTACAATTTGATTATTTTGGGAGGTTATCGGCTATAAATACTTGGTAAATGCCCTTCATTTGCCACACCTTATTCACATTTTGCCTGATTCTTAGAGAAGTAATGCAAAGCCATTTTAATTCTGACAATGGTTCTACCAGACGCGATTCCGATCTGGATACGCCAGTAATACTACTGCATACAGATATGTATTTGTCAAATATATAAAGATAAAACCCAGATTTTTTATCTCGAACAGCAACAACCAAACAAAAAAATCCAAGTACTGATGTACAGTATCTATTTATATCGACTGTTTGAATCTTCACGACTCGAATAATTGTCAAACTAAATGTGGTCAAAGAAAAAACCTGGATAGACTTAGAACGTATCTAAACAAATTCAAGCTTGTTGTAGATTATTATCAAGAATTAATGAGTAGAAAAGATAGCATAAAACCTCTTTCTTAATAGAATTCTAGAATTCTAACAAATAGGCTTCTTGAACAGGGTTATGTTGCTACAAGGTTGAAATCATCACTACAGAAGTTTCATGGTCGTCATCATGAAGTCGTGGGTCGTTACGGTGTATCCATCTGCCCCATGAAAACTGATTTATTCAACGGGTCATAGTTTTCCTTTCCTCGTTTGTCTACCCCGAACTTGACTTTTTATGAGCAACTCGGTGGGTGTTTCTAGAAAAGCAGAGGATGCTTACCCTACCTGTGCACCTGGTCCATGCTCCCAGTTTTTAGTGGAGTCCGAGTTGCTCATTTGCTTTTGTTACTTTGTATTTACGATTTTAGTCACTTCCATGTTGTTTGTGTGTCTGTTTTCCATGTCTGGTCTTTGTCCCTGGGTTACATTCTTTTGATAATCGCTATAACCTTGATTCCCTTGATCATTCTTAGTTTCTTGAATAGATCTACTGTCCCCTTTTTGTAAATAATATGATCCGCTGGGGCCTGCGTGAATTCTCATAAGACAGCTTTAGTATTCCGACTATTTAAAGCCTCGCAGCGTCTAAAAATAGACATGAATATATCGACAGTGAATGACTGATTGCATGGAAATAAACAGGTACCGATAAGAGATTAGAGGTCAACTATTTTTAATTGGATCGATGTTAATACAAATATACAATCGTAACTGTTCAGGATATTAAGTTCGCAGTAAATTAAAAGCTGTTTATTGGGTTTGTTTATTGGCCTAAATAAAATGGAATTAAATTTGATATATTAAAAATACCTTGAGTCTTACTGTCTGCATTTGGATATATATATATATGGGGTATGCTGCCTATAGAACTTTTTACTGCGACAGTGTAAGATAATTGCAAAAGCTCAGGCTTTACAAATGTAAAGTGTCTGGTGACTGCTATATCAATTCTAGTCTTCGATCTAAATTCATAATATTAACAGATACTGATAAGAGACAATTCTTTAAAAAAAATAATCAGCATATTTAATTCGGAGTAAAAGTTATTTATTTTGTTCATTGGCGTAAGTAACATGGTATTTAAGTATGTAGACCTAGAGTAAGGGGAATAACTCTTGAAATCAGTGATGTGCTTGTATCCTATTCCATTTCAATTTCACCATGTATGTAGCCTTTCAAGCTTTCTTTTGAAACAGAATGAAATAAATCCAAGTTAATAAAATTTAATGATCTTTACACGTGATTGATGTAAAATGGAGAATACAAACATTTAAATGAGTTGTAAGAGCCGTGTCCCTTAACTTGATATTTAAAAACAACTGTAAAGGAGACCTTTGTCCTTAACGGGTATATCAAAGGAACTATTTTCCCGCAGCTGTATAAGGGATAGTTGCAGATGCTAACATGCTTTACAAATCGAAAAGCTCTGGCAATCGCTATATTAATTCCGATCTTCGATCTCATTTGATAAACTGGAGGACTCGTTTTGTGGACTTTTTTGGATTTTGATTAAGATATCATGAATTTCGTAGGTTTTTGAAAATAAATCACCTCCTGTATGATATTTATGAAGACAACTACTATGATGTCATTAAATATTTGACACTGTCCAACTATTGTTTTTTCAGAATTCAAGGAAAAAATTGGAAAAGAACCAAAACCAGCGTTAAGCCATCGACGACGAGAACAAGGTACTTATACTGAATAAATGACACCCTGCCTTATACTGACAGGCGAAAGAAACGCACCAGTCTGTTAGTTTTCATTTAAAACTTCTTATGAAAACTTTTTTAGTAAGGAATTCGAAAACCTTTTTTGTAAAAAGAGTACAGGCTTAAGATCCCGTGGGCATTTCCAAGCCCTAGTTCAAAGGCAGGGTACAGAGATTAAATTTCCCAATTGAGAGACCTATATTTTTTATAGAAAAAAAATAAGTCAAAAGGCCTGATATATTACAAGCTTATACTAGTTTCTCCCATTCTAAGTTAAAATGCTCGTAACTTCTAACTACCGGGCAGTGATTGAATTTCATAGAGAAACGTAGCTGTCGGGAATTACAAGAATTCTTAGTTCTCGATAGTTCAACTTACATACAGATAAAAACGCAACCACTGAAGCTTGTGGGTTAAAATCTCTAGTAAAGAAATCTTGTAATCCCCTTCAGACTGAAGGAGAATTTATATTTCTCTTTTTGATCTTTGGTTCTGTTAACATGCCAAAAGTGTTCTCCAGGGTAGGTAGTTAACAGTAGTCTGTTAGTCCTGTGCCTATATTTTCTATGAGAGCCTTGTACCTTTAAATGTTAGTTGATAGTCCTTTCGGCATTACATTTTGCAGAAGACCGCAAATTAATTACAAGGCTACATGTTCCTCAACTTTCATATAGTACTGTGGCCTGGGAATGTTTGCGTGATACCCCTTCAATTTTATATTCGAGTTTTCTACAGTTTTCATGGGAGAAATAGACTTTCTCGAACGCTATCGGGGATTGCAAGAACTCTCGATAGTTAAACTTTAGATATAACCCACCCGCTGAAGCATCTCGAGTTGAGAAATCTTGTAATCCCCTCCAGACTGAAGGAGAATCTATATTTCTCTTTCTGATTTTTGGTTCTGTCAACATACCAAAAGTGTTTTCCAGGATAGGTACTTAACAGTAGTCCGTTAGTCCTGTGCCTATACTTTCTATGAGAACACTGTATTGTACATTGAAATTTCAGTTGGTAGTCCTTTCAGCATTATATTTGACTGAAGTCATTTTTATTTGAAATAGAATATTTTATTTAACGAATGATTGCTACTTCGTAATTATGACACAATATCATGTACGGAAGAGTATATTCGCTATTTAAACCTATCACACTCCCCTGGTTAAAACTCAACCCTTTTATGCAAGTTAGTACAGTGCACCGGAAACAGTTTCGCATATGCGAGTGAAATTTGTTTTATATCAAATAAGCTAGCGCAGTGATACATAGTAAATCAACGCAGTCGGTATAGTTTCCCTTTTCACCCTTTGACTTTAAAGACGCTCTTCCTTGGAAACACAAGTCACCTGATCAAAATGATGTTTCCCGATTGGCCAAATGCTGATAACTTAGTGGCGTTCGAAAAACTGTATCGGAAATTGAAATGGAGTGCCATATGTTATTTCCTGATGAAAATATCTTTTTTGAAGGTAGTACTTGTTTGTAATTGCAGATGAATATTTCGCTAGATCTGTTGACGATGATAAATCTGTGGAAACGCCTGATAAATCTGAAGAGGATCCGAATGAACAATCAGAGGAAGGTCTTCTCAGGAATATGTTTGATGACTTGGATGAAAACAGTGATGGTTATTTGACAAGGAAAGAGGTTGAAGACTTTTGGAAAAATAAAGGAAACAATGAAGATCACACTGGTTACTTTGATAGAGCCGATGTAAACAAGGATGGAAAAATCACCTTTGAAGGTAAATTATTTACGCCATGTGGCCCGTGACTGACAATGTATTTTGTTTTCTAGATTTTTCGAGCTTTTTACGGATCGCACCAGTCATTTTTCCTCTATGGTTTGCGGTCAGGTTTTCCGTATTATAGGCTGACAACCCTAGCATGTTACACGCCAGGGGTACCCCATTCCACCACCTTGAGCACACAACCCAGTTGTTCTGTAGATATATAACCCCACCAAACTGTTTTTCGACCTATACCGAAAGTCTTTCTACATACAGATCTCTATGTTCTGTTAAATCTTCTGTATTTTGTAAAGTCTAAATATAAAGTTTAAGTGTCAGTCTTTGTAAGAATCAGGCAGTGGGTGAAACATGGCGTGAAAAAAACATTTTGATACTGTAATTTGAATCGAGATTCAGAACCTCAGAATCGAGGGAAAAACATGATTTTCCATATCATGTTGGTGCATTGAGAATGTTTTTCAAATGCACTGAAAATGAGCATTTAAAGGACAGATATGTGTAAAAACCTCATTTTCAACATATTGAGAAAATTCTGAGCAGAGCCAATGATGCAAAGATAAAAAAAAAATGGCCTGTTCAAATAGAGAAAGTATTCTTGAGTGATTTTATTGTCAGATCGGTGGGGTTTTGGCATGCATGTTTCCGATTTTTTTTCAATTTTGCTTGATTCTAGCAAATACTTAATTTTCACTCGAATTTACCAACATAAGAACGATAACTGTTTTGCAACTTGCCAATTTCATTTTCAATCTATATTATCTCTAACGGCAAACAACCTAATGAAAATAAAAATATAAGACAATTTTCGTTTCAATTATTGATTATGAATACGAAATAAAATATAATTTTGCAGGATTTGAGATACATGGATCACCTGAAATAAAATTGTAAAGACTACTGCTTTAATATCAGATGTTTTGCACTGCCCTCATTATTTCAATTAACGATTTTACAAGCCTTTTATTTTATTTTCAGAGTTCAAAGAAAAAATTGGAAAAGGACCAAAACCCACTATATATCGTCGTCATCAATTTGAATAAGAACATATAGCAGTTAAGGATTTATATAAATAAAATGATTTTTATCGTTCATATCGAGTGATTACAGCCATATATAATTCAAAGAAACATCAGAACAAATCTAGCAATAACAGTAGGAATGGTAGGCAATAAACTTGTACATTGATAGTATGGTTTTATAGGCCTGTCTTCAGGTTACCATACCTTTCCATCCTCAAAACTATTTATTGGCATCACCCCGAAATACTATTTTGCTTAAGAATTGTGAAACATTTTACACAGAAAAGAGCGAACCAAACTTTAAAGGAATGCGATATATAGTTTTATATCTTAAAAACAGAGTATATCAAAAGACGCATGTTAAATACACAAATGTATGTTGCCTCTTCAACCATGAATTACATTTTGCATGATTCTTATCTGGAGTGCTACATGTACTTGTACGTACGTTAAAAACTACATGTAAACCAAACCTTACTCTCATCGTTGAGTAATAATTTACCCTAGCTTCTGTTTTGAACCGTTATAGCCATTATGGTACATTTCTAAACTGTTATATAAAGTTATGCATATTTATATTTAAATAATATATATGGAAAATATATATATATATATATATATATATATATATATGGAATTGGGCATATGACGATATTGGTCATGGCCTCGATTACGATTCTCTCCCAGTGCTATACAACAGCTCATATATGATGTGCTTCAAAGCTCTTTAGATCACAACCATGGTAAAACAAAAGTGATAAACACACGACCAACATTTCGTACAACTTGCAAGCTGCGTCTATTCAAAAATATGAAGAAACTAGTTTTATTAGAATCAAAATTAAGTAACTCCATTTTATTATTGTTTTTTCAAGGGGCTGGCCATTTATGTCGTTATTTTTAACACCTTGCTTTCGCTCGGTGAAACAATGCGACATAAAATGGCCAACCCTTGCATGGTAAAACAATGACAAAGTGGAGTTTCCGTGATGTATTTCATTTTTAGAAAACGTACTGTCTCGGATATATAGTGACTTTAGAAAACCTGCCCGTTTGCAAAATGCAGTCATGAGGAGGTAAAAATGCCACTAGCGCTTATACATTGTACATGTACATGTATCTAAAGATTATTAAGTTCCCGTCAATTAGGAATAATAAATACTACTTATAAATATATGCACAAAAAGGAATATTACTAACAACTTACAAACAAGCAACAAAAATACATTAAAGTATTTTGTAAATTTGGTTTGATGACTATTCGGTGTAAAAGAATGACCGTTCCATGTTTTTTTTTTATTTGAGCGTGCAAATACATTTCTAAAAGTGGGTGCACTATACAATTACATTAAGGCACACTGTTTCGCACACCAAGTTAACACCCCCCACATCAAATGTTATAACACTTAAAAATTAAAAGTTGAAATTCGGTGGATAACTTGTTTAAATGTAGATAGGCATTTATACATACAGATATAATATATGTTATGGTAAACCGGTGTCATTTAAATGAAGAATCGTATCCGGAACGTTTCCGTTCCGTGTCGTATTAGGTTCTCTCCTCGGCATCAGATGGCCGATTTTCAAAATACCTTATTTCGCACTAACTTTTGGAGCTAAAATTGTGAGAATGAATCGAAAAGGGTTTTATTATTTTTACCTTTTTCCACCTACTTCATGCTTGCTTTCATCCTGTGGTAGTATCTAAGTGCCTGATATTTTATAAAACATGGTATTTGGCTGTTAGTTTTAGAAAGGCACTCCTGATTTGTACTAAAGCTCAGTAATATTTTTTTCACTATGTTACCATGGCTACTGGATTTTATCACAATCACTAAATGACTTGAATCTCCACACACCAAGGATTTCAAAAATATGAAATTTTACGACAAAACACTTAAAATTCAATGCTGACTGCTTAAAAAAACAGCTTTACTTGAACAAAATGAAACCAAATTTTCATAAATGACCTCAGTGTATTGTACTGCCTTTAATTATGTGGCTACGTGGACATTTAACGTATGACACCGTAGTAGAACTTTCGAAATCCGCAAGAAGGGTACTTGGTGCGTTGTATGGCAAGTTCATCAGTGCTGGTGGTATGGCACGTTAGTTTATTCAAAATTGTTCGGTTCTTTGGTTATGCGGAGTTATATCATTGTTCAAGTATCTAGGGAACTAAAACGTATTCAGTCAAAAACTTTCTTAACAAAGTGCGAAAATGTTTTTGTCCATAGGAAGTTACATTTTTGTAATGCGTCAAATACCGTTGTTCGTAGTGACATAAGATAGACATATTATCCTGTTTTACATAAGAGAACAACTTGTACTTGATTACTGAGTCGAATATTACAAACTGATAATATGCGTCTAATTCGCAGGATTAAGCAATGAACTACGATTAGACAGAAAACTTGGCATGCTAAAGTGAAAAAAAATTGTACCAACAATCGATGCGAATGGTCTAGTTACACTTGATTGTAGTGATACTCGATTTTCAGTAAATCTGTTGATAATGATGAATTTCTAGGAGACCTGTTTAATGACAACAATAATGTGAACAAACTATGAACATTTCGTTTATATAAAACGGGAGTTAAAACTGAGAAAGATTTAAAGCTGTAAATTCCTAAACGCATTCGTCGAATTGTTCCCCTGTTCCGTAGCGGATCTCTGCCGTTGGCGATTGAGACAGGAATAAATGCCCGACCGCGCATTCCAGTGGATGACAGGTTGTGCCAGAATTGTGACATGAACGAAGTAGAAAGTGAAAGACATTTTATGGTCGTATGTCGTTTGTACGATGATATGCTATTTTAACTGTTTGAAAGTGCTAAAACATTTATCGATGATTTTGGTACTCTTGATATTAAAAGTATTTTTTTAAGAATAATGCCAGCATTTGCTGTTTTATGTATACAATGTATGCATTTTTATGTATGATCAAATATGTGACACTCTAATGAACTAATTGTTCTATTTATTATTATACACATACTGCCTGTAGTAGAGGGTGTTACGCTGTAGTATCACACGAGATAAATATATCACAGGAGACGAAGTCGAGGGTGAGATATTAACGGAGTGTGATACGATGCGTAACACCCTCTACTACAGGCAGTATATGTTATATCATACTGAATACGAGAGTTTGATATATCGTGACGTCGGGGTGATATTTCCTAAATGGGAGTAATATATATCATGACGTCAGAGGGTGATATACATGTATCCTAGAGGAGGGTATGTATCGATCTACCAATCACTGTCCGATGGGGGCGGGACAAATAAAGATGTACAGGGATTAGACTAAAATAACTCATTACCCATTAACCAATCAGAATTCAAGATTTCTGTATGAAGTATAATATAATTATATATCATATTATTGATACATGTATATATTACTGTGCCACCGGTAATTTAATTTAACGACGACTCTGTCGATTGAGAAATCGGCCTCGTGGTCATGCTAAGAAATGCCCTTTCGTTAGTCTTGCTATTTGCATGATTTATATCATAAGGTGCTTTAAAAGCAACACCTGGCATTGCGCTTTATTTGAATTTACCATCATTTTTTTTATCTATATGTTGTACAAGCATTTTTATATTTGTATTTTCAGAGTTGAAATAAAATATTGGAAAAAGGCCGAAACCGGCTACATTTCGTCGGCGTAGTCGATTTAATTGAGATAAAGTGTCATCAACTTATTACATTATTTTTATTATCTTTGTTGAATGGATGTGGTCATACTTAGTTTAAAAACATGGGAAAAAAAGCGAAACAACACAGTAAGAATGGAAATCAATAATAATTTTACATTGATATTGTTATGTAGGATTATCACAAGTTTTTCTTTAGTTTAGGAACAAGACAACTCACTTGCTTTATGTCATAAGGGGCGGATACATACGAAGGTGTGGCGGGCGTGCCCCCCCCTAAAATGTGGAAAGCATGGGTTGTCAGGCGTAGATTTAGGCGATTTTAGTTTGAAACTTTAATTTCTCGCTAATTTCACCACAAAAGCACCCACTTTAGAAGAATATTTCAAAAATTTAACCTTAAAATAATTTTCACCTCGCTCCGCTTGCCCTGGTTATACATGTAGATGATACCTTTATTGTTGAATCAAATGTTACCACATTTGAAATTCCTTATGTTTTTTCAGATATTTTTGTCCGTTTAATGGTATGCCAGAATTTTCGTCTATCCCATTAAAAAGACCAAGCTCGGCACAGCACTAAAAGCATTGAGTAATAGGCGAACATGTCGGTAAACACGCATAAAATTCAAGTTTGGAAACAAAATAATATAATGATATTTTAAGTTCTAAAAATTACCGGCTTCAAGGGCGTGTGAAAAAGTCATCTTACTCTTACCAAAGTTTAATCATTTATTCCTATTTTTGCGGGTTTTTTTTTCAAAATGGTTTTGACTATTGGTACATGTACACGAATTTCTTAGCGTTTAAATAGAGTTGGCTAGAGGTTCTTCCGAAGTCAAGATATAACACACACACAAACGAATATACTCTAAAACACTCTGAAAAACTATTTTTTATACTTTGCATATTGAAAAATACATCTATTTATTTTTTGTTGATTATGTATAATTATATTGCTCGATGCACCATTTTTTTTTAGATTAAACAAAAACAAAAACAAAACACAAAACACAGACATGGGAAATACTAAATTCCAAAATATTGAGAAACTGTTACTTTGACGTCTAACGGAGGTCCCAAAAACTGGATATGATGGAAGGAGCTCAATTTCAAGTCAAATTAACTGTAGAGTACGCATATCCTCGACCAAGAAATCTTATATTGAAAAATATAAATATTATCAATTTATGCAGTTTTCGTTTCTATTCAACATCAGAATGACCCGTAGCACTTGCGTCAAGGTAAACGCTAACATGTATTTAACGATGTAGGCTGGTTCATCACGAATTTTTTGCTCTCTATACAAGTATCTAGCGATGTTATATTTTTGGAACATTGTACATTCAATAAAACGTAATGTTTTACATGCGTTTTGTGGTTAATTATAATTGCAACTTTGTTCTCAACATACTGCTAAAAATAATGAAGATATAAGTACAGTTAATATGTATTTACATTCTTTAATACTTTTAAAGTCAAACAATACACACAAGCTGAAACATAACAAGAAAACCTAGCAAAGCTCTAACACGCTCACCTCTGTAACTATAGTAACCATATGGTCACAGTATAAATAAAGTCGTCAAACAGAAAGTTAATGTCACTTCAGACTGAATAAAGCACAGTATAAAAGTCAATATATTAAGTAAAGTGGCTGTGATAAATAATTTCTGGGAAAATTACGAACTGACGGATAATATGATCTCTCTATATATATTGCGCAAAACGATGGTGCAATACTAAATCCGTTAAATTATCTATGATGTATAGATTTGTTTACAATCTAATAGTTCAAAATGTAGCATTATTCCTTCTTTAGGGACGAGAATTTGATAAAGAGGGCTTCTTCCGATCAGAATATTTGTTTTCACCATGTTCGGATGATATATTTATTTTTCACAAACATCGATTCACATTATTCATTTTCATATGTAAAATGTTCAGATCAAAGTGGTTAAAAAGAATCAAATATATTATTTTTCCCGTCTTAAAGATGAAAATGTTTTTTTGTCCAAAAGGCCCGAGTCAAAATACTGGTATTAATTTTCAAACTTTTCCTCAACATAATCATATGGTCGTTCCTTAAAGTTTAACTAAATTTAACGGAAAAAAAATATTTTCACGGACATTCAATATTTTAAAGAAATGATTTTTTTTCTTACATTCAATTTCAGATGGCTTGTTTTTTTGGGGTTGATAAAATTGCGATACAGTTTAAAAATATGCATAGCAGTTGTTTTGCCTTTCTAAAAAATGACGTTATCAAAAACAAAAAAAGAAGAGGCATTCAATAAGGTACTTATTGGTCAAATATACAACTAAACATTAGGCATCAAATGTAAACATGCTGATTTTGATGTTTGACAACTTGGAATGTAATGATTACTGAATATTCTAATATTAAGTAGCTGTCTTTGTAAGAGTCATGCAAAATCTGAAAAATGTGATACACCCCAAAAAAGGCTACATATTTTTATTTTTGTAATTAAGTTGTTTTATGGGTCTATATTATGAAATGTGTAATTATTCATTCAAATCTGCCTGCTCTTAGGAGATAATCGACATTGAAAATACAGTAGAGTATATTGTATTTGAGCGCCATTTACAGAGTTATCTCCCTTAATTTTGAAATCTACGCTACATTCTATATAATATTTAACTCCTAACAGCATGGGTTATAAGAAAAACCACGTGTTAATTTCAGTTTACTATGACATTTCAAACAAATTATCAAAAGTAAAAATATGTAGGTTGTTTATCCATTAATCACATTTTGCATGACCCAGAGCTGGAGTGCTACTTTTTTTTTTTATTTTTATTTTTTTTTTGCACATTCACATTAAGTACTTCTCCGTCTAAGAATCAGGCAAAATGTGTATAAAGTATGAAGGAATAAAACGTAGCGAATTTAATTGCATTAACCAAGTATTAATACCCGATAATCTCCAAAGATAATCATCAAAGAATTTTTAAAATTTGTCTTTTTAAGATATTGACAGGTCAAATTTAGTTGAAATGCACTATGTAAAAATGGCAGGAAAATTTTCCCGCACTTTTTCTTTATATACGTAGTCAAAAAATATCTATGTCACAGATGTTTCAGCATAAATTTAATTAACTTTTCAGCTGTTTACTAGATGAATTGAATATATTGGAGGAAAGAGACCAAAATTAAAAAAAAATATGACGTGCCACCCATTGTCTGATTCCTACACAGAATGGTACTTATATGCTATTACAGTTTTGACAATTACTTTATGTTGAGGTAATAACTAATTTATTAGGATGAAACTTTAACCACTATATCGTTCATTACCCAACATTTACTATGACATTATTTCAAGTAAAACAAGCTATTCAAGATGATCAAAATGGATTAGAGTAAAAACAATTATGTAAACAAACCCACAAATGCAACATTTAGTAGAAGGGGTTTTTTTTGTTAAATAGAGCATGAATTCTAGTGACATAAATATTTTTTTAATACTTCTGTAACTTTTAAAAATGTGTTTGCAGTTGTGCCTAAATACATGTATACAACTAGTCCAGACAAAACACTACCCACGTGTAATTCATTGGCTTCCAAACTAAAATCGTGATCTCATGACAATCGAGTCAACGCAGTTTCAATTTATATAAACATTCTTGTATATATTTCACCCATTTTTATTTAACTTAGAATAAAATATCAGCATTTTGTAAATTGTCACCTGGCTCTTGAGATGAGTTGACATGGAGGTTACCACGGAAAGGTTTTGACATGGAAGCTACCACGGAAAGGTTTTCCGCTGGGTTCACATTCAGAAATATCGCTATCATCAGAAAGATTTTTGACGATATTATCTTCATCATCGTAACTGTCGGAACTATCTGAAGAATTCCATAAATCCGGTGTTAGATTTTCTATTTTTTCACCAATATTATCTAGCTTCATTTTCCTCATCACGAGATCTGTAGCATTTGCAAAAGTTTTTGTTCCTTTATTTCGCTTCACCAAATCAACAAATTGAAGTTCTGCTTTCTCTTTCTTCAGTTGTTTTAGTTTTTGCAGGCGCTCTGCTTTCTTACTAATTTGTGTTTTTATACTGTCGTTTTGCATTAAACTGACAATTGTTTGAAAAGATTTCTGCGTCAGTAGTGTTGGTCCAAATATTTGAGTTATAGAGCGGGTTCGTTCTTCGTCTGGGCTTTTGTCAAATTTATCTCCATTACTAGTAGGACTGATCTTATCGTTATCTTCGGCATCAACAATTTGTTTGAGTTTCGAGTAATGTTTAACGAAATTGTTGCTTAGTGTATTGGAACAAAGTTTGTTCTGTCTGTTCTTTAATTTACTTACCACGATAGAGGATTTCTTTGTTTTTTATAAGGTCATCACCAAATTCAAAATCAACACCACTCATACCTTGAGAAGACGAAGAAGACGTTTCTATATCTTCCTGTTCATCCTTTTGGAAATCTCTGGCAAGTTTCAAACCTTCGTGCACAGTTATTTTGTGTTTCTTAGTTTCTTCATATTTGGTTCTAGAAACATTTGCTTTCAGTGTATTTTGCAGATTTGTTAGTAGACTGATTTCCGCAGTTGGCGACGCAATGACATGTAGAAATGTAGAGCACCGATGGATCAACATACAGATGAACTGAACGAGAAGCATTATGCCAAAAACCGCTGTGAACGCAAAGGAAATCGGTTCGATGTGACCTTGACCGCAACCTTTATCGCCTTTAATTTTGTCTTCTCCACACGGGAGTGGTATTGCTAAAGTTCCGTCTTCCTCTTTGTTTACTTCTGTAAGTGTATAAACAATAGTGATGAACAGTGCATTCATCAGAAGAAAAGCCAAGCAAACTTTATTTCTTAACCCAAGCAAGGCCTCCTCAACACGCGTCTTGTGAGCACGGTCAATCGTTAAAGGCTTTAGATATTTATCAATTAATTGTTTCCAAAAATGATGTCCTTCTTTTCCATGTATTTTTAATTGCCATATTTGCTTATTCCTATATCTTCAATCCATTAAGGGTTGATCAGGTCATTTCTGTGAACTGTTTTTCCTCCTTGTTTTTCTGAGAGACGAAAATGCTAATTATTACTTTTAAATATCTATTAAATGCAGTTCTGTTTTTCGACCATATAATTCAGAAAAAATCACTTTGTGAATAGATCAATCCACCGTCGATTGACTGGTGACGGATACATTTAACTTTACTGTGGTTTTTGAACATCTCAGCTTTCATAAAAGATCATGTCACTTTTACAGATATGTATAAACAACAATGCGTTTCTTTAACAAGTATAGATTAAGTTTTTACAGTTTATTGTTGTGTTTTAATGGCTATATAACAAGCTGATATGCATAAGTGAAAATCGGGAGTAACATCAAAATATCATGAACCAAGACGAATCATTGCAATAAAAATATAACTATGATATATACAACGTCTCAGAATGTGACGACTCTATTCACTACACTGCTCCATCGGATCAAATTGATACAGGGAAGATATATAAACGTATAGAAAGGTCTGAAAAATTCACAACGATGTTAGAACTGTCAAATTTGCGATGCAAATTTTTGGTCGTTCCCTCCGCGGGACTCGAACTCGTACCGCTGTGACATCTATGGCAACACCGCCTGCACTTAATCCAGCGCCCTAGACCACTCGGCCAGCTAGGCTATATATATATATATATATATAACAACGATTGTAGAAATATGGTATTTGGATGTAAAAATCTTTGTATTGATTTAATAAGAAGTAATTTATGGCGACAGTTGTGTTTATTGCTTCGATTCGTTGTCTGTGAAGTGATTGCTGAGCAGTAAATGTTAAATTGAAGCGAGCCCCCCCCCCCCAATCTGGGATCACCCTTTTCGTGTTTATATACTTCTTGGGCTGCATATTTGATAGTCGTAGCAAGCCCCCGTGCTACAGCTGCGATCACTTCTAACCTCTCTTCGATCCTGTCAGGATTCGCTGTCATAGAACAGTTCTAAACTCTCAGAAAAATATGTTTTGATCCGCGACACACCTTGTCAGGGTCTGTCAGGACTTTGGACAAGCTGTGTCATAATTTGTCATGGGCCCTGTCAGGAACTGTTCTAAGTAGAACAGATACGTGGATTAGAAGAGTTCCTGACAGGTTCTGACAGTCATTAGCTCGAGAATACTTCTCACGAAAAAAAGGGTAGCATCCAAATCCCGATTCGTACGACGGGAAGGAAGCCGTGCTATGTTTAAACTTGAATTTTTTACCCGACTTTTATGTATGGCATGCGGTACCAACAAAAACTATTGCCTGCCGTACTTGCTACGCCCCTGATTTTAAAGAAGTTGGACTAAATTCTTTTTGTTTGCAGATCTAGACACCTGTATGACACAAATTACCTATATATACTGACATTTTAAACAGTTTATACGGAAATTTTAGACCTTTATGGAACTTTAAAGTGTTAACACTCGTACAATTTGAAAGAATAGGACATTTTGAAGAATTTTGACCGAAATATATTAGTCGCAGTCACCCATATGGTACTTATATTACAAAACAAAATAGCATTTTAGTCAATAATGTTAGGCTCTCATGGAAATCCAAAGTGCTCGCACTCATACATTTTGCAGGAATAAGATTAATTAAAGAATTTTGACTCAAACAAATGTGTCACAGCCACCCACATGATAATTATATTGATAAATTTAGCATTTCATTCATTATTTTTAGACCTTCAAGCAAATTAAAACTATGTACACTCATACATTTTGCAAGAATATGACATTGTTAAGGAATTTTGACTCAAAATAATACGTCGCAGCCACCACATGATACTTATATCGAAAAATTTAGCATTTTAGTCATTACACTTCGACCTTCATGGAAATTAAAAGTGCTCGCAATCATACATTTTGCAAGAATATGACATTTGTGAAAAATTTTGATTTTTCACAGCCAGTGTATGATAGCTATATCGAAGAAAAAATAGCATTTTAATCATTAATTTTAGACCCTCATGGAACTTACAAGCATGGGCACTCATACATTTTGGAAGAATATAACATTTAAAAAAAACAGACTCAAACTAATGCGTCGCAGCCACCACATGATATTTATATTGAAAAATTTACCATTTTAGTCATTTATTTTAGACCGTCATGGAAAAAAAGTGCTCTCACTCGTACATTTTACAAGAATGTGACATTTTTAAAGAATGTTGACTCAAATCAATGTGTCAAAGCCACTATATGGTTGTTATATGGAAAAGTTTAGCATTTTAGTCATTAATTTCAGACCCTCATAGAAATTAAAAGTGTGGGGACTCATACATTTGACATTTTCGTAGAAATATACGAGTCACAGTCACCCACATGATATAGTTGTATTGAAAAAATAAGCATTTTAGTCTCATGAAAATTAAAACTGCCTGCACTCATATATATACATATTGCAGAATTTTTACTGAAATAATGGTTTCACAGTCACTAATATGAAACTGACATTTTTAGTTTCTACATTTTCTACATATTAGACTATGTAGAGAAATCGGGAGTGTTATCACTCATATTCGTTGCTAAAAGTGGCATTTTGAAGAATTTTTACCGAAATATTTAGGTATCAGTCACCCATTTGATGCAAAATTGTCAATTTTAACATGTTTGTGAATGATTTGTGACCCTTATGCTATTAAAAGTAGCTTTCAATCAAAAAGTATTTTGTCAGTCTTGAACTACTGTTAGAATTATCCGTGAGAACATCTGAAAGTTATTTATTACGACTTTTACACTTAGAACCGAAACATAGACCTTTAATTTTATAATTAAATAATTTGATTTCATTAATATCACAGGTGTATGACAGAATGTAAAAAAATTATACACGTAAAGAATGATAATTTTTGATCGATGAGTGACTGGACCGTGATCGACGAAAATTGGAACATGAACAACGATCGAGTGATTATGGGATGATGGATCACGACGAGCTCTCTCTATACAATTGGAAATGCAATGTAAATTTTGAAATCAAGATTTGTTTCCTAATCGGGTTAGCTAATTTATATTAGTCACACAGTTTTATTTATTACTGGCGCGGATCCTAGGACTGGCGTGCCGGGCGTACGACCCCTCCCCTAAATCGGTAAGAATAAAAAATTTTCACCACAAGTTTCACCCCATAATATTTTTTGCTTTGCTTTGTATGGCATTTAATTCAATTAACGCCCCCATAAACTCAAATCCTGAATCCGCCCCTGTATTAATCGCGGACTTCCTGTTCTAAATTGCGTCACTCAGAATAGAAAGATTTAGTGTCAGGAACTGTCCGCGGGTATGCCAGTTTAGAATAGCTTTTCGTATTTTTTTTTTGTCACGACCCTGGACAGTTTCTGTCAGGGAATAGAGCATAATGTGTCCTGACCCAGGACAGCCTCTGTCAGACCCTGTCAGGATCTGTCAGGATTTCTGTTCCATCTGCTGTCGTAGAACAGAAATCCTGACAAATTCTGACAGAATTTAAGAGAGAATAGAAGTGATCGCAACTGTAGTACCACAAAATGCTGACACTTTGTGTATCAAACTAAACAAAGACAATGTTTTATACGCTCTTGCCTACCCTTTCTTGTCTCGCACAATCGCCCCTTTCTGAGGCTTGGTTCATCTACAATTTTAAACCACTTTATCTTTTGACACTTCAAGTCCGACTTTTTTTTCCAGTATATTTTCCAGTATGTTCGGCATAACACATCAATTAAAAAAAGTTTAAAAATGAAATTATTGTGTCGAAGCTCCTAAATTTAACAACAGTATTTGAAGACGTTATTTATAAATCTATCAATTATATTATATCTTTTAAGGTCAAACCAATACACCAATAAAATTGAGTCAACTAGAATACAAATGTATCATCTCCACGTGGTAATATACATGTTTCACCCCATCCCACCGATGTTATTTTCCATGTAATTACCTGGCTAGCGCCTACATATTTTTTACGATTTGCATTAAAATTGATCAAATTGTTGCCATGCAATTAAACCTTCAGATAAATAGAATTAATTTGTGCAACACTCTGTAGAGGGATTTTACGGAAGCAGTATCCCGGGTACCACGGTGTGTTTTACTGTAAGCAAATTCATTCTTTGTCCAACTCCTTTAAAAATGACCACCGTTTCGGGTGTGTGATTTCGGGGACATTTTTTGTTAACTTTTGCTTGTCCTGTATAGATAAAAAATCTTGTAAAAGTTTGAATTTAACATAGAGTTTTTTAAAGTTTTCCTTTAAACTGAAATGAAGTGTTGCTGCATGAAAATGTATGACATTTTTACTTACCGCTTAAGGAAGTAATCCACACGAGTACTTCGGGGAGGGTAAGCAAAAAGCTTAAAACTGTGCTTATCGCCTAGATACTGCCTCCTTTTTCGATGAATTGACTTTTGCTTTGTATTATAATGACATTTTGATTAGGTTAGTTTCAGTAAAGAAATAAACCACTAGATTAGGTTGTAGAATTAGTAAGGACTAAGTGTTGCTTAGCCTTAAATCTTGGATATTATAAGAAAATAATTTTTCAGGATATCTATAACAACCGTACTTATTTCTTCTTCTTTTCTGTAATGTGAAATGATAGGGTCTTCCTCAATATTTGGATCTGGTTTTTTTTTGTTTTGTTCTTTTGAACTAGTAATTTTGATTTGTTGGCTCTCCGCATTCCTCTAGGTTTCCATACTGTCCAGTCTTTTTAAGAAGATGCGGAAACGATCATCATCATTTTGCGTCCCTCGTACAGAGCAGCACCTACACCCGCAGACATTTTTAAAGAGTTAGAAATCATTTTTTTCCGTGAATTTGTTACAATGCGCCCTTTGTGAAATGTGACGAAATATTTTTTTTGTAAACAATGAAGATATAAAAACAATTACAAAATGTATTTGAAATGTGTGCCATTCAAAAAATATATATCCCAGCCGGGGTTAGTGAACGCATTCTAAGATATGAATGAGTCATGTCTTAGAGTAACCAAGGTTTTAGCGGTTTTAAAAAAAAATGTAATCCAGGGACAAAGACCAGACATGGAAAACAGACATACACAACACAGAACATAAAGTAACTAAAATCATACATGCAAAGTAACAAAAGTATATGAGCAACTCAGACTCCACTACAAACTGGGAGCATGGACCAGGTGCACCGGTAAGGTAAGCGTCCTCTGCTTCTCTAGAAATACCCACCGAGTTGCTCATAAAAAGTCAAGTCCGGGATATACAAACGAGGAAAGGAAAACTTATATATGAATACAATTAAGATGTCTGAGACGCTCGGTGTAAACCAAAGCTATCTTAGGATTATCCTTACTATGATCATCTTGAAAACAAGATCATCGATTGAAAACTAACATGGTCAATTAGAGGTCAAAGTTTAGACACATAAAAGATTCGAGCAGAGGTCCACTTTATATCATTTACTTTAATTTCAAAATTCGTTAAACACCTTAAGAAGTAAAGAAAGGAACCCGGTTTTTTTTTTTCGGAAAGTGTAATTTAAATTAAATTGACTTAAGTTATTCTATAGAAAGAATAAGGGAGTAATATTTGAACAGAGTATCTAATGCTATTACATAAAATAAAGAAGAGAATATGCCTTTAAGAAAATTCCGTGAACAGTGAATGTGAAACAAAATGATCTAATGGGTTATCTCTGCCCTAAATACTCTTTTTCATCAAATTTGTATATTCTTTCGTTATGACATAAACATATACAGCGTCCATGTGTGTTATTCTTTCAACTTATGACATCTTAAATTCATTATAAGTTTGAGGAATATTCTAAGATTATCTTAGAACACCTTTCGATGTATCCTAACTTTGAGCTCCGTTCATCATAGGCAAAACATAAACTCATACCATTTTTTATTTCTTATTTTTTGTTCTTGTTCAAATTTCCAAAGTATCGATTCATGGTATTTCCTAAACAGCTATTGAAAGTTCAGTGATACGCACTTGACATTTCCGAATAAAGAATGAAAATCGGATGTTTCGTTCGATGCTTCCATCGTATTATGGCCAAATATCCAGCTTCTAATGTCAATTTTTGACGATTGCTGTTGGGTTCCGGTAGACTGTAGGTTATCAGCTATGTTTCCTGTATCTCTCGTTCCCAACGAGATATCATGGAGATTACCAAAGACATAGATCACCATCAACATAGACATCGATGGAATGGCAAGAAAGTATAACAGTCCATGTATCAAGCACCATACTTCCTTAAATAGACATTTCTTAGTTTGATGACAATATATATTTTTAACAATCGGAATAGACAAGACTATCCAATGAATTGGAGCACTTGCATTGTTTACATTGTCAAACCGGGCCATGATTCTGATATCAAGGCGATATTTGGTCTTTGACGAAAACTAATTTCGTGCCTAAAATCTTTCTTGGAGGTTATCGTTCCTTTCAAATGTTTGTTTAGTTTTAAATATTTGTGATAAGTTATATTTTTTTTATATTAATATTTTAACCTAATAAATCTTGAAACTTTGACTTTTTGAATCTCAAAATTTCAGCACTAGAAACCTCGAAATTAAGACTCCAAACTCGAACAAGGTTTACACACTTAAGGCCTCCTGTCTTCCTATAGCACTATCTACTACAATCTAGCCCTAATTTGTTGTTTACTTTAATTTTCTAAATGAAGTTTCTAAATCAATTGTTCACGTCTTACTTTAGGGTGTAACATAGCTGATATAACAAACACAAGAGGCAGAAAGAGGGTAGTAACAGAGCACCACTTTGCCTCTACAATCTCCTTCAAAAGCCCTTTTACGACTTTTGCCAATGATGTTGGTACTTTTGTATGTACATGTAAAACAACTCAGCTTAGAACAAAATACCAAGTTTACAAATATTTGTTTCTTAGGAACCATTTCTAAAATAAATAAGGATATTCAAACTTTCCTTAGTTCCTATGTATGATTCCAATAAAATTATACCCATATTCATGGTCAGAAAGATATATTGGCCTCTTTGAATAAATGGCAAAGAAGAAAAGAAAATAAAACCATAAACAAAATGTAGGAAAAAGGCACTCGTTTGTGCAAACTGGACTTTTCCATTGGTTGGAGGATTTAAAAAAATAAATTCAAATGACGTTCTTTGGGACCACCCCCATTTTTTTTATTTTGAAGTGTACCTCTGTAGCCTAAGCAAAAATTAGCATCGTTTTACAGGGCGCTACATTGATAATTGAATAAACATGAAATCTTATTTTAACTATAAAATATTCAATTTTATATTACTTTAAGACAAATTATCTGTCATAGTCATTATTACTTTAAGATAAAAGTCGAACTTCTATTGCCAAATATTTGTAAGTGCAGTTAAATGTGGTCGTTTCTGTGCGGAAAGCTGTTTGCTGTTTGTCGAAGCAATTTCCTTCGTTTGAAACTTGGGCACAGTTATATTTGTTACTTTTACAATATGTTTTGCAAGCATCCATCAATTAAGAATTTTGTTGACTTATATGAATACCTATTCACCCTCTGGTGGACATTAAGGCAAAGGTATTCTTTGTTTTTGTATAAATGTAAGTTGAGTTTCCATTCATTTCTCTCGAAGATTAGTAAGTTAAGAATAACGGCTAAGATAATATTGCTAGGAAAACTATATGTATGTAAACATTTCAAAATTAGACACACTTGCGCGTACCTTGCAAGCAATGAAAATAATAAGATGGTCGATGAAAAGGGAATATTAATTATGAAGTGGCTTTTTAAGGGCAAAAATGAACAATAAATAAGTGAACAATAGCTACACCTTAAAGAACAAAAGAACTAAATTCCAATAAAATACAAATTAAAAGTGATAAAAGAAAGGAAGTGATTCCAAAATATTTGGCCTTTCGGTCTTCGTCAAGGGGCAGAACTAGTAGTGGAGAGGATAACTGTCAACCAAGAATATAGAGAAAAAAAGTAACGTTCAATATCGTTCTTGATCTTTGTAGGAAATACACACACATTTCAAAATGAAAAAAATAAGCAAAAACAAGTAGAAGTAATTGACAACTAGGCTAAGATTTGACAAAAACCCTGAGATTGGGCATTCATATCAAAGTGGTGGAAACTGACGATCCGTTGTTCAAGGATTGCACCTCCGCTGTTTGTCACCTGAACAAGGTTCCAAAAGATAAGTATTTTAATGTCATTCATACTGTGTTTGACCTCCCGAAAATGTCCACCGACTGTACATTTCGTCGTATATTGGTGAAGCTTTGTTTGTACTGACATCCGTTAAGTCTCGTGCAAGTGAAACATTTTTGCAGCATTTGCAATTACGGCGAAGTCGTGGAAGTCTAGATTTTGGAATAACATTTATGTGTGACTGAGCATAACAGGACTTGTAAGTTACATTGGCCATCTGTGGGTTTGTAAAAAATCTGATGCAAATATAAACATTTTACCATCTTGAATTTTATCACCTATTACATGAACGAAGAGCGAACCTCTTTTATTTTTGATAATGTTAATCTGAACTTTATAAAAATTCTTCTATCTTATATATGTATAGTATTTTTTTGAAAAAAAAGTTGTTAGTGAAGCATTCGTCTGTGTTTCACAGACTTTTATCAAAACGGAAATATTAACCTTTCACTGTATTGAAAACTGAAATACATTGGATTTCGGTGGCCTTGCAATATTGCTTAAACATTATCTATCGGGAAAGTTGCAAAGAGCCATCTGATACATTTATCTTAAACACACGTAACTAAGATAAGAGGCCAATTTAAACAGGTATTCCAGACGTCTCCATTCTAGGAATGTTGTTGTTCATATCGCCATTATTGTATCCGACAAAGGAGCGTCTATCGATGCTTGTTTTTTTGTTTTTTTTTTTGCAACTTATAAAAACAAAAGTGAAGGTGAAAGTTTCAAAATTCAATAAAACTTGATATGTGGAGAAATCTCCTGTCATCGACAGTAGACAGTCAAGATACATTAATTACATTTCATAAAAGTTCTTTTGTAGAATTATGTACAGCAATAAAATTAAGTAAAGAAAGTAAGACAATTTATGTTTAGCTTAATATTCTCAGTCGCCAAAAATAACTATATTTCTCTAGAACATGTTTAAATTCTAATAAGGAAAATATGCTGAATGAACTATAGCATCACACTTATTAGAATAGTAGAAATCTTTATTTGGTAAAGATATTTCGCTAATAAAACCTTGACACTTTCCGGCAGATAATGGAATGCATAACCACTAGTATAGATTTAAAATAAAAATACATGTTTGTATAATTAGGCCAACCATATGTTAAATGTATTATATCTACTAGTAACTGGTCTCTCAGAAGGACGAAAATAGAAAGACTGTTAGAATCTAGATATATATAATTCAACCTCTGCCAATAGGGTGGATGCGACCACATGTAGCGCCTACGGCAATATTCGTCTTCATTCTGTCCACGAGCAGTTGCACAGCTGACGGCCGAAAGTCTACGTCGCCATCCAATGCGAGGATAAACGTGTTTTCAGCAATAGTTTGCTTACTCTTTTTGCTCTTCTTCAATCTAAGTAGTTTGTGTCCCAGAAAATAATACATATACATCACCTACAATTGAGTTTGTTAAACAAATACAAAAAAAACGTATTAAAATTGTTGTACATTTTGTATGTTGTGAAAAACATAAGCATATCTTTTAAACAGGTAAAAAGGTTAGATATCAAGGCATATATTTATGCAAATGTTTGACCTTTTTTCAAATTTCAGCCTTTTGAAGTCGTATGTTATAAAGTTTAATGACTTTATGGGTGACTTTGATGTTATAATGAGAAATTAATTGAAAAATAGCAGTCTTTTTCAGCAACAATGAAGTTATTTCTCACACTTCTAGGTTAAACTTTACATGATGCAAATATTTGTAGGTAGCACGAGTACTCCGTATTAATAACCATGCAGCAAATGAGTTGCAGGTGCCTTATTACAATGTACTTAGAATAGAAAACTGTAGTTCGCATCATTGCAAAGGTGTAATTGTCTTTAAAATAACGTCTATACATGCGTACATCTCTGTTTGCGTAATTCTAACTCGATCAATCACCTATGCAGAGAGCACACTCGCTATTCCAAGGTTTTTACAAATTAACCAATATCCCAACTTTATGCAAATCAGAATTTTGTTACGTATTCAGTTTCGTTAGTCATAATACACATTTACTGTACAGAAGAGCATGTATGTTAGCGATGTGATACACAGTAAAAAGGGAAATGACTGCTGACGTTAAAAGAATGTATACAAACCCACAATACAGTAAATTGCGATAATAGATAGAGTGAGATGTTTTGTACTGGAACATTTTGGACGGAATACCGTTTAAAAATCCGAAAAGTCGGTAAACAGAATGGCGATAGGTCTGAAATTGCATCTAACGATATGGGACCACATATTGCAGTTGTGTACCAAATATATTGCGACTGTGATTTAAAGTTGTTTCAATTATGTTACAGAAATATTTCCACGCCCGGCCGACCAACATTTACCATACTATAAGCCAATTTGCCCGAGTGCAACCCAGCTAAAGATTGAACTTCCTTGGTTCCATCTCTTCTTGTGGCGAATCTTTTGTTTGCCTTTGAGATGAGCAATTAGCTTCTTCCATCCGGGAAGCGTCCAAATCAGCTGGCCACCATACGGAGTAGGGACCTTTTTAGGACGTTTGACCACTATCAGTTTATTGTAAACAATCCTGAAATATTTAAGTAGTTTTCAAATATCATCGAATTTCTAATCATTCTTACAACAAGATTTTCTTAACATGTCGGTACCTTGTTTGAAGTTCCTCTCTCCATTTTTATATATACAAAAGTATGTGAAAGTTGATATCATTAACTATGTTCTTTTTGCAAAAATTTTTTTAGAAATATCTTTTTTATCTATAAAATTCCAAACGAAATAAGTTTTGACAAGAAAACTACCCTTTGTCAGCAACGATATATAGGAGGGAAACGATGACAGGGTGTTTTTTTTTATAGCATTAAATAGGGAAATATCTGTTTTAGTGTGTTTTCTTTTTTATACAAATGAGATCAGTTCTAACCTCTCACAAAACTGTTCCACAGAATTGTCTGAAAAACACATCTATGACAGATTTAAAACAGATTTCGGACAATTCTAGAGCTAGCTATTCTGACAATTATAACAGGTGTCGGTTCTACTAATTGAACTGTTCTCATAAAAGTCGGCTCAGCTAGAACTGTCAGAAGTGCTGGATCTAGTAGTGGAACAGGTTCCGCTAATAGAACTTGTCAACTAAGCTGGCTCTAAAACTGTTCTATGACACCATTAGAACTGTTCTTGAGCCGGCTCTTCTGACAGTTCCCCTGAGAGATTAGAATTTATCTCATCTGTATTTATTATATAATTTTGTTTTTAGTACATATATTTATATGTTAAGTTTCTTGATTTAATAGAAATATTTTCACAGAGCTGTCATACATGATCCATCAATATCGAACTAAAATACTATTTTAGTTGCATATATGCACACAGCTTGGAAAATTCACAAGGAAGTGTATAAATCAATGAGCAAACATCTTTTCATATGGTGTAAGATAATATTTTTGAAATATTTGGAAATAATTTTAAACACAATATTGTTAAATTACAAACATTCATTTTAAAAAGCCTTTTTTAAAATGAAAATAATTTTGCGGGAATATGCAAGCAATCTGCTGTCTGACCCCTATGTTCTATTTGAGTAACAGTTTTAGTAACAGTGGCTATATTTTGTAACCGATCCTAATACAAACGGTTATTTTTTTCAAGATACCCTAAAACAGTAATACCAACTTTCATCGAATTCTGTATAGTAGTTTCTGGGGAGGAGATGTTTGAAAGTAATAACAGCAAGACAGTGAAAAAACATCCACAAAGGGTAATAACTTCATGGGTCAAAAGAGTTTTAACAAAAGTTGACAATATGTAGATCTCATCGTGCTGAATACTTTTACCCATGTCCGAATTTGGTTAAACCTAACCCCGTTTTGGAGTTATGTGCGAAGAAACAATCATATCAAGTTTCAAGGAAAAATCATATTTAGTTGCATCCACATTTATTCAGTAGTTTCAGAGGAAAAGATATTCGAATAGATTGTTAACGACGACGCGAGGCACACAAAGTGATCCCAATAGTTGGCATGGCCTACGGCCAGGGGAGCTAAAAAAAATGCAAAATTTCCTATAACTTCAAACTGATTATGGTGTTTGAAAAAACGATGGTCAATCCCCATAGCCATGGTCAGGACTATAACAAAATAGGGATTTTATGTCTAACTTTGATAAATAATTATTAAAATTACATGAAAAGGATTGCATTGTCGATATGGGGAAAATAAAAAAAACACCATTATTTCTGAAGTGATTCCTTAGTAAGGGGGCATGACTAAAATATGGACAGTGTAGGTTGATAACGTTGAACTATTCAAAATTTCACAGGAATTGAAATATTGCGAAATCAAGTACAATAAACTATATTGTTTTTATTCAAACGGTTTGAAATATGTCCATTAAAGGTCGTCGTTGAGAAAAGTTGGGAACGTATACATATATTAAGTACGATATGAATGTATTAGGTTATATTCTCCTTTAATCAGCTGAATTTATACAAACCTAGCAGCAACGCTAACACATCCTATTAGATCCTTGACGTAGGAATTGACAGTGTATTCGTCTATGTTTTCATCGTGGGGTTCAAAAGCATCGTCAAAGAAGATATGAGCTAATAATTATAAATTAAAGACATTAACAATTCTTTAGTTGCATGTCTATATGACTACTATGTGTTAATGAGAGGATAAATAACTTTATAAAAGTATTATTTTAATATGAGAATTGTTTTTATATTGATAACTTGCAATTTATAACTGGCTATTTGATCAGAATTTATCAAAGGTTTAAACGAGTGTAAAATTGACTTTTCTGCAGACTCCATATATCGACAACTCCTTTTTAACCACTTTTAATGAAACTCTGTAAATTGTTATTTTATCGTCCTCATGTTAAACAACCATTTAAATGGATGCTTCAACCTTTTTTTATTTGGATATGATTCACTTTGATTTGTTTTGCAGTATTTCGTGGTACAATACTTTAAATGTTCAAACATTTAACATTCAAAAAATTTACCAGGTGAAAAAAAAATATCACTCAAATATCTTTTTAGATTTTTGATGAATTTTTGTATTTTACCCTAAAAAATCAATATTGTACTAATAATATTTAAAAGAGAAACTCTATTTTATTATATCATTTTATTATTCTAAGAGTAGAATGGGAGACGGGGGAAATTTAGACTAAAAAGTGTGGGACAATGGAAAAAATCAAAAGACAGAATAGCGTTTTAAAAAAGATCTCTTTAAAACAATTCTTTTTACATTTATTGATAAAAATTAGACACACAAAACATTGTATTAACGTGTGAATTCATAAAAAAGGTATTTAACGTATGATACGATGAATACTGTCAGTAATGGAAAATAAACAGCTTTGGGAATGGGCTGTTAAATATGCAAAATATGTAAGGTAGGTAATGACGAGAATGAAAAATGAAGAAGATTTACCTTCCATTTCAAAGTAACCAGGATCGTTAACATAAAAAAAACAGGCTTGCATTTCTTGTTGTGCATTGTTCCTCGTACATTCTAGTAAAAGTAACATAAATGAAGTTTTCACAATTAAATTCTAATCTAAGTCGAATCAAAGTTTAATCATTTTATAAGGTTAATGGTGATGTTAACAGAAGTTCATATTTCTACTGAATCTATACATTTTTTGAATTATTAAGATTACTGGCACACAAGATAAAAAATGTATTTGATAATAAAGAACCAGAAAACACATTGAACAAAATACACCGTCTAGTCTTCAATGAATTTCATTGTAAACATCATAAATTGTTGACAATTCAAACGCGTTGCATTTTTCTATGCGTCATCATATAAAGTACCTGCAGATACTTTTTAGTACTTGTGTCATTTCATTCTTTGTTTCGTGCCACATGGTGGCACACATGTATATTATTGGAGTTTCGTTTAATCTCAGTTTCGACCAATCTTTTGATGGATTAAAATCTGGATTATCGGGCCATTCTGGGATCGGAACATTAGGTTTGTTGCTCTGAAAAAAAAAAACAAGAGAAAGACAGTACTGTTATTTTTTTTTGCTTAGTCACCTAACTGTACTGAGATCGTATTAACCCTTGATCACCCTTTGAAAATTGAAAAACTATTCGCCATCTGCTAATAGAGACAAGGAGATGGTCTAATGTCCATAAAGAAAAACGTTTTTGCAGAACAAAATAATAATCGGAGATGAATATTATTATCTTTTCGAATATGATTTGTTCAATTTGAAATATAGAGTGTATCGATTGTAAGTATATAATAAATACAATGGAGTGACACAATTAAATTCAACACTCTAAAGAATGTGTCAAGAAAGATGATTTTAAAATAGATTTATTAGAATTGTAAAAAGATTTGGGTTCTCATTTATAAGCCATAAATTATTCATATATTCCATACTTTTCATGTTTGCAATTTGTTCTTTTACACATGAAACACTTATTGCATGTAATTAATTTACTGTACTGTCTGTTTGCCGTTGTTTCAATGGTTGAACAGAATAAGGCATACAAGCGATGATGCATTGGTTTATTGAAATGCAATGGTATACATGTACGCTTAATCCATAAATATTCATGGGAATAAATTCAAAATTGGCTACTTTATGAAATGTATGAACTGTTGCATGACAAATATTTGTTGCTCTTATACGATGCAATGTCTTTTTGCACCTAATATTCGGCTTTTATCTTTCAGGCTTATCTTAAAGGGCATTCTAAATATTCGTAAATTCGGTAGAACTGGTACGGTTTCGTCGTAGATTGCAGGGTTTCATCAAGATCCGTCCAACCGGAAGTAGGTTTTTGAAAATTAAAATAGACGTCTTTAAAACGTTATGGCTATCCTGCATCTTCACTATTTCTGAAGCTTTAATGTACCCAGGTGTAGTATTTCGCTATGACAAAAGTTTCTCAAGTGTCAGTATACATTCAAGAGCGAGCTTAGCTTACTTATAATTCAAAATCTAATTGATTAAAGTCAAAATTAAAGTTAAAATTAAGATTTGTGCCTTCATGTAGTCATTTTTAGCTCGAACATATTTTAATTGCGGACTGCGAAACGATCGAGTCACAGCACCAGGTTAGTTTATAGAAAATAAACAATAAAATTAAATTATTGCTTTCAACAAAATGAAATGCAAGCAATTATGTAAATCTTCTTCTTTATCGAATGCAGTATGTAAGAACGAGCACATGCATAAATTTGCAAACAAAATTATCGAAAGAGTAATCAAGGGAACCAAGGTTATAGCGGTAATCAAAAGAATGTAACATGGAAAACAGACATACACAACAAAGAACATAAAGTAACTATAATCATACATACAAAGTAACAAAAGTAAATGAGCAACTCGAACTCCACTAAAAACTGGGAGCATGGACCAGGTGCACCGGTAGGGTAAGCGTCCTCTGCTTTTCTAGAAACACCCGCCGAGTTGCTCATAAAAGGTCAAGTCCGGGGTAGACAAACGAGGGAAGGAAAACTATGACCCGTTGAATAAATCAGTTTTCATGGTGCTGATGGATACACCATAACGATCCACGAGTTCATGATGACGACCATAAAACTTCTGTAATGATGACTTCAATCTTGTAGCAACATAACCCTCTTCCAGAACTCATAATCATATATCATGGAAGAAGATAAATACTAATTCAAACTTAATTTTAACCGTGTGACACTGCAATGAAATGATAATTTTTTTTTTTTTTTTTTTTTTTTACTAGCAGTTTACAATGCAACCTACGCAGTAATAATTTTACTTACAAATAGATGTTCAATACGTAAATGATGTATCAGGATTAAAGATAGATTAGTGACTGGCAGGTGCAGGTCTATATTTAGCACAACATTGAGTTTTGTGTGATGTATAAGTATTTCCAGTGACTTGCTTCCAACAAACATATATATCGTTGGTGAAAATTCTCTATAAATGCTACATTTTATTATGTGTGTGTGTAATTAATGTACTTGAAAAAAAAAAGAATAATAAAAAGTCTCAAGTACTGACGATGTCTCTTATGAAAAACAAATGCGTGATAAGAATTATGAAATCGGGTTGTTTTAACTTTCCAATGTGATGGACAAAAAGCAACTATAAATTTATACAATTGTTCATTTAACATTAAATTCTAATTAAGGAATGACGTCGACTGTTTTAATCTTTCGGTATGTGACGAATTAACCTAAACCACGTGACCACACTAAATAGTCTGTTTAGCACGTTAAATGCCAAGTGTGCACCACGGCCAGTGAGGTATTTTAAAAAGACCGACAACTCTTTCAAGATAATTCAAGTGTCAAAATTCATCAAATAAATCACTCTAAAAGAATGATGATGCCACATTTTCATTTCAAAATTTGAATTATGAGATGATGGTCAAATTTTTTTTTATCCAATCAGAAAAAAGTGTTGCTTCTGAAATTGAATCATTATGATATATTTATTGTTTTGTTGCGCTGCACTTAATATTAACTATTAAACCACCTGAAAAACTGCCATTGAAATATTTGAAATGTCAAAAAGTCTCTGAAATTCATGGTCAGTACTTTGTTCATAGAAAAGAATTTCTCGCTAATTCTATAACTTACACATTTAAATACACCATAAATTTGTTTTGTATTTGACTTAGGACCCAACGTCAGTTGACTTTTTTGTCATGAAATTGAAAAATTTTCTTTACAATTACAGACCAAAGCGGCTTTTGAACTGAAGGATTAGTTTGATAAAAATAATTTTATTAAAACGCTTAACAAAATAAAGAGTCAAGCTCCACTTAATATCGTTTTACAACATTGACTATATGGTGCAAATGTTCGGCTACAAATCAACATGCTCTGTAAAGTAAATTTGTAATAACTGGATAAGATTTACTGTTCGTATCGAATGTATTGCTTTCGTGGAAATTTCCAATTAAAAATGGAAGATTTTCACCGATAAAAGTATGCTCTACAAATGTATCTTCATTTTTCACAAATATGCGATTACTTTTATTTCTTCTTCTTCAGAGAGAAAGAGCTCTAGACCAGTCAAGTTCGTCATTAGGTTGCTGTGATTTGCGATAATTCAATAGATTGTGTATGAAATTGGCTTTTGTAAGTGTTACCGTTATTGCGTAAAGTGGGAGATGTATGTAGGGTTTTCCGAAAACAAAATAAAAATACAGATATATTTACCCAAAGGACTAAAGTTATGTAAAATACAGCATTTTGGACCAATATTCCAGACACTAAAAAACCTGAATCGCTCACCTTAATGAGACACATTCGGGTTTTTGTTCTTATGAAAGTTGTCATTTTTTTCTTGGATAAAACATCCCAACGCTTATTCTTAACGAAAAATCATATCTACTTTGATTGAAGTTTCACATATGACAAATTATGACAGTAATAACTGCTGTCTGACCTTTTTGTTCATTTTCTTAGTAACCGCGTTCATGTTTTCGATGTACATGTACCAAAAAACATCTGATCATTTCTAGACAGAATACTCTTAACAAAATCATACAAGTTTGGTCAAAATTGGTTTTTCTTTCCCTTTTAACTTACTTATTTTTGATGGAATTAAATGAGGTTTACTCACCTTTTCAACGGTAGATTTATATTCTTCATCTGTTCTTCTCCTATTAAACATCAAGGATTGTTCAAGGAGAACACCACAATAAAGTGGATTTACAAACAGTCTGAAAAAAATATTAATGATAAATACAAAAAAAACGATTACATTCATAGTTCAATTCATATTTAAACATTCAATTTTTGATATGCTGCACACATGTTTCAAGGAAACACGTCTGATCAGTAGTATTAGAAATACATAGGAAGATTTAAGTAAAAAATTAGTGTTTACAAAAAGTACTTAAACACTCGAAATATTACAGAAGGAGGAAAATCAAGCAATAAGATGTTCTATAATGTATTGTTAAAGGAACGAAGCGTCAGTTTTTGAGGAATTTTGATATGTAATACTGCAAATTTAAACTAAGAATATATGAAATACTTCGGGGTCAGACATGTCTGACTACTTGGTTGGTAATAACCCACGGAGACTCATGATCCATCAGTAGTGGTATCAACCCGATGGTTATCATTTAATACAAAAAATACATTTTATTAGCATATAAATAAATTATTGGAATGTCCTCATTTCATGTTTAAAGCCGTTTTTACAAAACAACAACTTTTACATTTTGTTCCTTGAACTAAAATTCCAAAATGACACCTTTACACGCATCACAATAAAATGGATTATATACCTAGACTGGAAAGAATTTGTAATATTTATATTACAATATAAATACGTTCAATAATGTTTTTGAAGATATTTTGTGTAATTAAACGACAACTTCAAAAACAATTCTAGTGACATCTTTACTTTGTATTAAAAATGAAGCCTTTATTTACTGGCTATAATTATGGATATTTGAAATAAAATTGCCTTTAATTATGCTGTAATTTGCAAATTTGGTTTGTTCCCATTTCGCATTAGCTGTCAAATTTAAAATACAAAACTATTCCCATATCGCCTTAGTGAAATTTGGAGTGAACTAAGGCGAAATGGGAACTTGTCATGTAATTAAACTTGTAATTAAGTGCTACTTTATTTGTTTAGCATTTAAACCTTATGAACACTTATATTTTGAATATGTAGATCTTTATATTGTTTGTTGGTATTTTTATATTAATTATTTCATTCATTTTTATTTTTTCGAATAATTAAGTGTTTTTTTTTTTTTTTTTGTTTTTGTTTTGGTTGGGGTACTGTCTTAATAAGTTTTATATAAGACCTTTTCATTTTTTCTGATTTTATCACTGGTTTAATTTTTGGATACAACATGTATGGATAATAATTGAAGAACTGAATTCAAAATGAATATAATATGATTTAGAACTCTGAAAATAATTTCACTCAAAAAAGCACATCCAAATTTGTATAAGTTTATACAACAATGAAGGTTCATTTCCAACAAAAATTGAGCAAAATCTTAACAAAATCATAGCAGAAAAAAAAGAATGGCAGAATACAGTTTCAAGCTGAGATCAGCAGCACAATATTGTGAAGATTCATAAACATATAATAATCACTGAAACTTCAAGACGTGTAGTGATGAATCCTCAAAAATGGATACATTTCCTTTAACTGTAGTAGTCAGACTGAAGCTGACAAAATGATCTGGTTATGACACTAGCATACATGTACCTCGATGTTTAAATTGTTTAAGGAGTTGTAAAAACAAAACTGCAACATGTTACAAAGCTTTAAGTTGAAGCAAGTTAATTTTCAATTAGACCATGTTTAGCTTATTTTATTTAAGGATCAATTATGTATGCACCCAAATAAATAATGTCAATTTATTGGTATTTAATACAATTTTATTTTTTTATTAGTCCACGAATTGTATGTGTACTAAAACATGTGATATACATCTAATTAGTTTCGTTTTAAAAATAATTTTTATCAAGACAAAACTTGAAAAGTATTTAAATACCTTAAATTAGTTGTTTAAGATTAAAATTAACTTAATAACTATTTTGTCTTATAATTATTATAACAACACCTCATTAGTTCACAGTTTTGTTTTTACAACAAAATATAAAAATTTCCATTTCGTCTTAGTACTTTTTTACCTTTTTTTACCTGTAATTTACAGCTAAGGCGAAATGGGAACACACCGCAAATTTTACAAGATGAAATGACAGGTTTAAAATATATTTAATTGCATTGTTCTTGCTTGTTTGGTATTTGCTGATTTGTTTTATATGTTAATTTTATCTCTGGATAAGAGTTTAAACAAATCTGCTAATATTCTGGGGTATCGAATTCTAATACATGTATTTTTTTTAAAGATATTCCACCCCGGACTTGACTTTTTATTAGCCACTCGGTGGGTGTTTCTAGAATAGCAGAGGACGCCTACCCTACCAGTGCACCTGGTCCATGCTCCCAGTTGTTAGTGGAGTCCGAGTTGCTCATTTGCTTTTGTTACTTTGTATGTATGATTTTAGTTACTTTATGTTCTTTGTTGTGTATGTCTGTTTTCCATGTCTGGTCTTTGTCCCTGGATTAGATTCATTTAATTACCGCTATATCCTTGGTTCCCTTGATTACTCTTCCAAAGATACTAATGAGCGATATTGTCGTCATTCTATGTCGACGTCTTTTCCTCGCAAAAGAGTATGTTGAATAAATGTCATTTATTGGAAAGTTCTTTAATTAAAATATATATCATATTCTGTTTAGAATTTATTAAATAGTTGTTATTCAATATCATAATTTGTAAAGACGAGACTTTATAGAAACTATCGCTTTATTAAGAAGTAATATAGAAGGAACGATATAGTTGGAGATACGCTTACCTTTCTGTGGAGTAGAGGCGATCTTTCTTTGGCGACCAAATGTAGTTAGTTATTAGTAGTAGCGAGAAGTAACTTAATACACCACCAACAAGCAAAGGCCAGAAATACGTATAGGAATTATCACAAAACTTTAGTACCGGATTATGGTCATCATTTAACCAATGTGGAAATCTTATTAGACAATTACCGAACATGAAATCCCCTTCGTTTTTGCCGTTATTCAGGTTTAATATAGTAAAGTAACTAAGGCGATAGGTGGAGTTAAGATCAGAGGTAATCCGAATGCAACACGTTGCGCAACCACAATACACGCTGCTTTGCCTACTTTAAAACACAAACCATTTCGAAATATGTACGTGAATGAAAGGATAAATAGAAGCCATTTCTTCATATGTTCACAAATGCTTAAAATTGATCCATCGGTTAAAGGAGTATCAACAAAAATAGTCGAACTTTGGACCGGTATATCACCCGAATGCTTAAAATATATCATATCGATAAAATCCCTGCCACAAAGAAAGGATCCATAAATTACAGGTAAGACACAAATTGTCAAGAAAAGATTCCAAAACATTGTTATGAATAAAATTTTACTTTTACATTGTATTAAAAATCTTTTTAAACCTGGTAACCCGCCCGATTCTTTTTTTCCTTTCAGAACGAAGTTTTCCCACCAAATAACAGATATGCACACATTTGCCACTACTAATAATACTACGGTATTTCTTCTTTGATTATCATGATCTTGGGAAGGAGAATTGATAATGTAATAACATATCAATCCAAGACTTCCGGCATGTATACGTGCTATAATTGCATTCATAATAACAGTAAGTATTGTTTTCTGTAAATTACTGTCGTTAAACTTTGCGTCATCCCCTTTTATTCCAGGTTCATTGTCATTATTCATGTTGATCTCGTCTTTGCTATATGCAAAATTGCCTCTGTTTTCAATGTCATTGCCTCTGTTTTCATTGCCATTGCCTCTTTTTTCAGTGCCATTGTCTCGGTTTTTAACTTCTTTGTCTCTGATTTCAAGGTCATTGCCTTTATCTTCATTACCTTTACCGTTGACCCATTCGTGATTACGGTTGTCCCTAACACCAATTTTTTTATTGTTGTCTCTCTCCATTGCCTATCCTTTCAGAATCGTTATCTTTAATTTCATCGCGACTGCCTTCATTTTCGCCGCTTTTTTTTAAGTTCGCGCTTCCATTTCCATATTGTTTAACTTTCTTGTGAATGTCTTTCCGTTTGTTTTTAGCATTCTTGTTCGTTTGATGACACTTATTATTGCTAATTATAAGTTTATTTCGGGTCGGATAAAGAATTTTTAACAAACCTGGAATCGTTTGAACATTCATCATCACAATCATACCGACCACAGGATCGAGATTGGGTAGGACGATGAAAACCAAAATGCAGAGTCCGACTGAGTGTATAGTTTCAAAGATGCGTGCCTGAAAAAATGACGAAAAAATAGGAAGACGGACAGTAAAAGAAGTCATATTTAGTAATTGAAAACTTTGTTATCTCTAGTACCGTATATTTGCAATATTGAGTACTCAATGTATGCAAGAAGCATTGATAATGTATTTTTGTTTAAGTATTGATATTTTGGATCACTTGTTGACATTTGTGCAATACTTTTATTTTACAAACAAAAATGATTGTCGTTCCGTTCTTTGCGCAATCGTTAGTAGTTGGTATTGACTGAATGTGAAAAGCTTACTGCTTTGTTCATTTTTGTATGCACATTTTTGTGTGAATCCATAAATTCAAACATTGCTTTTTTGGATAAAATAAACACATTTAAACATATTTTACAAAGACTGGAACCATACAAATTAAAAATTGTTTTAGAGGATTTCATTGGTATGAATTCGCCACCTCACTCACAAAATTTACATGAAGTATTTTGCTTTATTTCATTTGTTTGATAATTCATTGGTTCTGGTCACACACCGAAAAAATTCTTCAAAATAACACTTTTTTGCTATAATGACATTTCACAGTTGTTCTTGCCACTAGTGCATTCCCACTACAAATTTGCAATTTAATAATTCGTAGATACGTTAACGCTTAACTATAATGCATTATTAAATTTAGATAAAAAATTATTTACAAACCATACTTTTACTTATGACATTTGAAACACGTCAATTCTAATTCAGTAGAATAAGAATTAAACTAGTAATGAAACTCTTTATATGCAAAAAATCTGTAAAGCGATTATTCTAATCTTAAATGTATCAGAAAACCCAAGAGAAAAACGAAAATCGAGAAACATTGATATCAAGTACTTCATTCCTAATTGAGTTCATTTCGTGAGATGCTTCGCATTTTATTAATCAAACAACGGCATACCTGAAATTACATAGCTGAAAAAGCATATAGTGGCCCTTCTATATGTAGCAGAATGATTAACTGAACTGGCTTTTTAAATTACCATGGCAACAGGTGACAGAAATAATTGAATAATTGTAACAAAAGGCCTTTTTGAACATTTGAGTTTTCCCATGTTATCAATATTTCCTGGTCCTACCAAAACGTCAACAATACGTATAACAGCATGGTTTTAAATGTGTAATCGCTTTTAGTGTAATTTTGATATTCTTAATACTTTTATAAATAATGAGCAAAATAAGCAAAGGCTACACTATACAAAAGGAACTAACAAATGCTGCTTAGAAGTCAACAAAAAAATTAATCGTACGTACCACACAAAGCACTGGTATGTCAAGAGGTTTAGCCGTCTTAAATACGATTTTCTGGAAACATTTAACCATAGTAAATAAATATGGGGCGATTAGACACAGAATGATACCCCATATCCATGCCACTGCTGTTTTTTTATGCTGATAAACGACACTTCCATTTAGTGTTTTCAGACTAGACTCTACAGATGAGCCCCGTGCATTGAGCATTGACAGCATACAAGTAAGGTTCAGTTTTGACAAGACAGCAGTTGCACATACTATGGCAGCAAATATGGTGACGACCCCCAATCTAGTTCCCTTGATAATGATTTTCAACCACTTATCAGATTTACTTTTCGGGTTTTTGTTTTTTATCTCAAAAACGTCCCATGGCCTTTTTCTGAAAAGTAATAAAATAATTAATCAATTAAAGTGAATTATCTACAATTACTCAAGATGTTTGTTTTTTTTATCGCTGGTGATACTTAATATTGATTCCCAAATGAAAAGAGTTAGAAGAAAGCCGATAAGTAACATATTTGATAGCTGATAGCCGGTAAATAATTATGCAAGACTTATTAATTGAATATGTATAGCTGACTATATACATGTACTGATAAATATACGGAAAAACATTATTGCGGCCACAATACGGATGTAAAACAACAGGTGGTCTCATGACTGTATCTTCTTCTCAAGTGTTGGAAATGTCTGGTAGTAACTGCTTCGTGGCCAAGTATGCATCATGCAGGGAGATAGAACGACGAATAGGTGACTCGGACTCAGGATAACTTGTTGGATAGAAAGAAACGCCAAGTAGATTATAATTCCAGGTCGGTGAGTCGAATTTTTATAAGTTAGGTTATGTTCGATTGATCAAGGTTCCTCTTGGAATGAATAAGACTTCGCAAAAAGACGATCAATCAATCAACTAATTATTCATGGCCAAGTAACGCGTGAGTTTCAATCCTTGAGAATAAGAGTGTGTGCAAATTCAACACTAAGATCCCAAGATTTTACTTAGAGCATTTACGGGAGGAGTGTTCTAAAACTTAAATATATGTTAAAAAAATTAATTGGCACCAAAATTTAATTTTGTTATCAACGCAATATATCAACAAGTTTATACACGTGTAACATCTTTTCCATGATGTTGTTTTATACGTCATGTGGTATATCTTTTTCCAAAATATCACTTGTCTAGAGTATTTCGCGTCAGATTACATTCTTTTTCCCAAAATATCAAACTTTATTCAACTGTTTGGGCAATGTATATTATAATCAAGGATATAAAAATTTCCTTATTCAAGATCAGAATTAATGTAAACATTTGCCAAAGATGTCGTTATTATCACGATAAAAACTCATCCAAATAAATAATGGCTTATAGAAAGGTTTTAAAATGAAGTTTGAATAAATAAATAAACAGATGAACTTTATAAGGTATAATATGCAGACACATTTCTGGTATTTTATTATAAACTCCGAGAAAGTAAGAACAAATTCTCCCCAATAGTTGTCTTCCTTTAAATCAACTTACTTCTCCCTAGACTCTCCGTTGACTAAGTATCTGTTTTCGTATCCTCTCGGTTTTTGTCTGTAATATGACTCCTTTTTTCCGAACAGATGACGAGTTAGATAAATCATTGTCCGTCAGATCTTGTGATTGCTTGTCGAAATTTGCAGCTTCCATCCTTGACTTTCCTTTGACAGACTGATTATGAGTGCTATAACACGAATCATCACGTGAAGACCATGATATATAATAATTCAATGCGTAGAGATTAGCAGATTTTGTAGTCATTGGTTGTCGAAATTTATCAATCGCAAATTTAGGAAAATCAATTTTTGCAACACAACAGTGGTAATTTCATTCGATCATTTTTTTTTAACCTGAGAACTCTTATCAGAGGAACCATTGTCATTTCACAAAGCAATGCCAAAATACTGTCAATTAATATGATCGATTAATTCACAATCGACTGCTTACCTTTTATCAAAGAAAGTAAGAAGTATCCTATACAATATCTTTTGTAAATCGTTGTGTATCTTCCCTGACTTCTCGGTTTAGTCAGTATTAAGACTTAATAAAAAATAATATCAAAACACTCATGAGCAAAGTCTAGCAGCTACTTCACCACATTTTGTTTTGGTTATGTTAGTAAAGGTTCCAACTTTTGTTCACATTCAACTTTTAACGGTGTAAATGATTTGAATAGTGTTGAATTTTATTTCAAAACATTACAATATATCAGCGTATTGTGTACGATTAGATATCCACTTTAGAAACTAAAGAATTGAAAAACACCACATCAAGTGTTGGTCTTGAACATTGCTATTGTGGTTTTGAACTTTTGATGACATGTAAATATTCATCCGATATAGGAATCTTACTTTTTTGAGTTTCAGAATTTAAAAAATGTAGTTTTTACGATTTCAAACATTTTAAATTCACAATGATTTTTATTATTATGAATACAATTGATTAATCAAGTATATGAGACACGGAACTTCTTCATACCTACATAAGTGCAGAATTGTAGCCAAGGCAGCATTATTGCAGTTAACATACTACGTCTTTCATATCTAAATGAGCGATTTTGTGTTACGTATACCTACCTTGAACTAATAACTCAACCTTTACAATTTGGTATTTCGATCCTGTTTTAATTACATCTTTTTTTCCGAAGGGATAGTCATAACCTTTTTTATCATGACAGTGCGCATTTTCCCTCACAATTTTACTAGTAAATATATGCTCACTCAAAGTTTACTGTTTTTATATATTGATCGGAAGCTTCATGTGGTATTTTACGTTGATTATTTTAATTCTTTTATTTTTGGAAATCCATAGGGATTTTAGGAGATGACATGTGCACATACAAAATAATCTTTATTAATTTAATCGAATGTTGTTTCTCAGTCCTTGAAAGATGCCCTTGTTCAATTAAATTTTGAGATTATTGGAAATTCATATTTCTAAGAATAACAGTTATACAACGAAAACACGAGGGGAAAAATGTCCTAGTATTTTCTTCAAAGAAAAAAGTACTAAAGAGTTATTGTTTTTTTTTTAATTTCGTTGTATTGTTTAAGCATGTGAATTTTTGTTGTGTAATGAATACTTAATATGGTTTAAGGCTTCATTGTGGCGGAGCCATAAGTACTTCAATTATGTTGCTGATAAGGCTTCGCTCTGTTGTTACAAATGCTTTCTCGACCAACGGGAACATGTAAGAATACGCTACAATAATTGCTGTTCATATGCGTGAAAATTTCATTCAATAATTGTAAACGTAATCTGTATATATAATTTTGAATTAACGAAGGTTTGGATCATTCATGTTCCAGAGCATCTGCATATATGTCGCTGACGCTCTGTCCCTATGATAGTATATGTAAGAGCATTTAAAATCCTGTCCGAAAACAGCACGCAGCATATTTATCATGGTCTTTGCAGCATCAATATCTTGATCAAGACCCCTTTTGGAACGTCACACTGCGTTAATGCTATTACATTTTCGAAGATACAAGTATAGACTTTTGGTACAAGAACGTGATACAACACAGTTATTAAGACATTTTTGCTTTGGAATGTGGCATTGTATAGCTATCGTCTCTTGTTGCTTTACTGTAGAAAATCAAATAGTAATAATAATAATATATGTAGGTTGTTTACGTGCATAAAAGAATTTGAAATATTTCCCAGATGCGTTTAGCCATGTATAACCAGTAGTCAACACCGCATCTTTGCAGTTCAGTGTTGTTTACTAGAAAGAACTTCCCTGATTCCAAATACTTTGTGTTCATTCCATGTAAAAGTTCACATATGTCAAATAGAAAATAGCTATCGTCTCCTGTTGCTTTACTGTAGAAAATCAAATGTATGATAAAGAAGTATTATATCACAGACGGCTAAATTATTACTGATTCAAGACGAAAGCTTGGGTATTTAAACAGCAGTTGTAATTGATTAAACATAATGTTATCCAAAAAAAATTATAAAATCTTCCATTTGCATACACTGGCAAATATTGTCAATGTGAAATACATGTGCATCAAACTTCATTTGAAATACAAAAGAACTTTTAATCATATGAAATTAACCCAACGGAACATAAACTTCGTGTGAGATGACCACATGAAATTTGTAGAAAGATTCGAAACAAATGAATTTCACGTGAGCTCTGTTACATTTGTAAGCTCTCATCATGTGAAATACTTTTGCTTGATTACAAAAACCTCCGCTTTAATGTCTATATACATAATATATGTAGGTTGTTTGCGTGCATAAAACAATTTGAAATATTTCCCAGATGCGTTTAGCCATGTATAACCAGTAGTCAACACCGCCTCTTTGCAGTTCAGTGTTGTTTACTAGGAAGATCTTCCCTGATTCCAAGTACTTTGTGTTCATTCCATGTGAAAGTTCACATATGTCATATAAAAACTGAACAAGCAGAAATATACGGTTTTATCGGGAAGACTAGCGGTTGCATTATTGAAAGGTCTGAGGTAGGATGTAGGCTTTTTATGCTCATACATATAATTATCTTACATCTTACTTTTGTCAATGACTTTCATTATAAAAGTCAAGCTTGATTCAATGTTACATCACCTTGATACACAAATAATATATTTTAACACCTGTACCAAAGTTTTGACAATACTTTTTGAGTATGTTTTCTGTTGATAGTTATAAATAGCTAAAATAACTATATACAATGGGTGTTTTCACGACTATTGTAACTACAATGTGAAAGAATATTGCAGGCCACAGTACTTATATAATATGACAAAATGAAAAAATCAAAGGTAAATGCGCAGTGTTGATTAGTTTACAATGTTTCTTTATTTGTCAAAAAAAAAGGTAAATGTTGACACGCCAATACCGACGGAATTTTTTTTCAAACTGTTTGGATTGCCAACAAAAATCAAGCTAATACGCAGTAAAGAGTCATTCTTTTGTTATAGATATTTATACAATATGTGTCAAACGGTGAAAAAATTGTTGACAAAACACATCTTTCAATTTGATCTTAAAAAAACCAAAAGAATAACAAGTCAATCCTCACACCGCTAATACAATAAAACGTATACACAGAAACGAGTAGTAGAAACTTCTCTGCAAACTGAATGGATTCATTTGTTCCGGAAAGGTAAACAATCCATTTATTTTGCAAGATTATTTTTCGTGAAACAAAGCTATCTAACATCATATAAAAGGATTTTTTAGTTCACGGCATTGTACTTGGAACATCGCTTACATGTAGTTTCAAGATTAAATAGGAATAAAAGTACTTAGTGGCACATTATGAGTTCATGTAAGTCAAATTTGCAGGGTCTTACATACAACCAACATGCTGTTCATGAGAATCGCATTTGTATTTTATTTTCATCAATCAACGTTTATTGATTAGTTGAACATTGTCGTAATCCTTTGATCTTATACATTTAAAATCATGCATGCGCATGTACATTCATCTTGATCTTATATACGTGTAGAAACTTATTTTACCACGTAGAATCCAGATTTAATTAGTTATCTTTTTTTAAATGCAGTGTTTATATACATAATATTTTTTTTGCCCTTGAATGAATATCTGTATGTATCATTGTTTTCTTTTATATACCATCGTAAACAGAGTCGTGTCGTGGAGGTATAGGAATCACCGAAGAATGTATACCTGTTTGTCGGCCCATTCGTCTGTCCACACTTTTATAAACACAACTTCATCCGAACAGTTCGCTTTGATAAAATTATGTAGAAAGGTAGGGCACATTACATTATATCTAGCTGAAAATAATGAAGGCTATAATAGTATCGAAGAACTCTAAAGGAAGATTATTCACCTTTTACTTGTTGAAACCTCGTATGCGCAGCTACACGTACTCTTTATTGTCCTGCTTAAATTCTATAGGAAGGTTGTAAATAGTAACAGACTTAATTTGAGAGGCTAACACAGTTAGTTTATATCATTATACAGATAGCAGTGATTTGCCCAATGTTCCAAGTGTAATAAATTTCGATAATTCACACTGTGAAATAAAAAAAATCGGTAATTTCACTCTCGGGCTTACTCCTGCCAGAACTTTTATATCAATCCGCAAATGACAAATTTTAAAATTCAAGTTGAAAATATTGATAAATTTTGAAGAAAATATTGATAAAGTTTGAAGAAAATATATACAATAAATAGAATAATCAACTGGTTATCGTGAATAACTGAAATATGATCACCCGTGCCAAGAACGCATGAGTATTTAAATAACCGAAATATGATCATACGTGTCTAGAACGCATGAGTATTTAGATAACCGAAATATGATCACACGTGCCTAGAACGCATGAGTATTTAAATAACCGAAATATGATCACACGTGCCTAGAACGCATGAGTATTTAAATAACCGAAATATGATCACTTGTGCCGAGAACGCTTGATGATATAACTCGTGCGCGAAATTCATACAGAAGTCCGCGCACTTGTTAAATTCTTCGGCACTCCTGATAATATTTTTGTTATTTATCCTTTGCAATTAATTATCCTGTAAAGAACTAATCTTCCATGAAGCCTTGATGCAATTCACATGGAGACAGAAATTATATACACATAAATATGTTTACAAACATGCCAAAATAGTACAAGGAAAAAACAAACAAAACAAAAACAAAACATTCAAATATGTCATCATCATCATCATACTTTACTTCCTCTTTTACAGAGATATACATTCAACAATAGAAAAGCAAAATACACTACATGACAAAATTAAACAGCTATGGAAAATAGAGAAGAAAAAATAAACATGAAAACGCTTGAAGCATTACTTGTTAGTTAAATCGGCTCAAACAAGTTTTTTGAAACATTACTGATAAAATTTGCACACAGGTTAGAGAATTCTTTTAAGGATTGTTCAATTCCTGGACAATTTTCAAGTATACCAGTAGTACGTCCTTTCATAATATGAAGAAATTCATCAGGAGTTTTGTTGTACAGTCCATCAATAAAGAGGAAGGTCTGAATTCCGAAATTGTCAAGTATTGTCGTCCAAAAGTGATCCCGTAATTCTAAATTGCATTCACAGAAAAGCGTAAAGTGTTCTATTGTGTCCTTGTATTCAGAGTTGCATTTTTCACAAATTTTTGAGTCTGTTTGTGGTATACATGTCACAATTTTGGCTAAGAGGAAAGCGTTATGTAGCTCTGAGACATTTTTTGCCATCTTCCAGCCTCGGAAGCATGTCTGTTCTGGCTCACACACCTCGACAAAACGTTTAAAGTCATGACTGTTTTTCATTTCGTATTGTTCGTTCCCGGTGACATAGTTCAAAACACTGTTCCGCACTATTCTCTTCCATTCATGTTTATTGGGAGAAACTTTGAGACTAACATAGTTAACGAAGTATTCATCTAGTTCATATTTCACGAAAATCGCATGAATATGTATATATATAAATATATATATATATATATATATATAAACGGTATATAAGCATTCGTAGTCTTAATGTAAATGAGGAAAGTATATAGTCTATGCAAAAATAACTTTTTGGTTATAGTTCCTGGAGGAAGAGCAACAATTTTTGGAAAAATATCAGTTTCTTAATATCAGTTTCGTGAGATATGTCAATGACTCCAAGTAGTATTTCCACTATATCCGATCTGGTGCTTTCATTGGAGATGCTGTATGCGTTTCTGGGAGTAGTGTTGCATATTTTGCAACTTCTGCTCATCACGGGCTGTTAAAGAGGTCCATTGTTCACATCCATATAGTACTGATGTTAACACTACGGTTTTGTAAAGATGGAGGCTCGTTAATGGGTTAGTATCCATTTGTAAACCACATATTCCAAAGAGTCCGTGAGAAGCTTGACGTCCTTTCTCACACGCTACACCAATAGCTTCATTAGGCTTCAGCTGTGACGTCAGATTTACACCTAAATGTGTCTTCACTGTAGTAATATCAATTTTGTCGTCACCCAGATCCACTGAAACGGAAAGTCATTAAGCTTGCGCCCCTGTTTGAAAATTACAACAGCAGTTTTTATACTGCTGAATTCAAACTTCCACCGTTTTGAATAGTCAACACATATATCAAGAAGGGACTGAAAAGCCACTGGACTTAGTGCTAGGAGTGCAAGATCGCCCACAAAAGCTGGGTTTCCACAATCAATCTTATCAACAGCGGTCGCATACTTAGATGATTCTAAATCACAGAGCAGCTGGTCAATGTACAGTTTATATAGAAAAGTCAACAACACTTCTCCTTGACGGACACCATGGGATACTGGAAACCACTTGAAAGTTCACTGTTTAAAAAACGGCGCTATACATATCCGCATAGCTAACGTTGATAATCCTCAACATGTGTCCTTGTATACCAAGTTCCTGTAACTTGGTCATAAGTCCCGCATGCCATACTGTGTCAAACGCGCCTTTAATGTAAAAAATGCTGAGAAAACAATACTTTTGTATTCTACCATCGACCAGATCGCTTCCGTGCAAGAGAATGATGTAGTCAGACAGTTTATTTTTTTTGAAACCCCTGCTGCTGTTTTCATTTGGAAATGGCACATTATATAAGTCAATCCAAGTTTGAATTCTGTTTGAAATTGTGAGTTCGAATAGTTTGTATAAAGCAGATAACAAAGCAATTGGTCTGTACGATTCACATGTATAAGTTGGTTTATTACCTCCTTTGTGGATCGTGATTATCATAGCCTTTTTCCACACTGTAGGAATATATCCAACGGATAGCAGACGCGTGATAGCAATAATTCATTGTTGCCCAGCATATTTTAAGTGTTCGTTTTGTAAGTTGTCTATATCCGGGGCTTTTCCTAGTTTCTATGTCTTAATAGCTGAACTGATTTCTTCAAAAGTAATTTTGCCGTTTAAGATCATGTTCTCTGTCGAATCGTGGATTTCACCATAGGTTTCATCATATCTTTTGTCATTCGAATGTGAGATTTCACAGTAATAGTTCGCAAACTCATCGGCAATTTCTTTGGGAGTACGTATTGTTCTGTCCGACACCCGTATCTCGTTACAGAAAGTGCATTTCTTCTTCTTACGTCCGTTCCACATTTTCCAAAAAAGACGGAGATTACATTCATCTGCATTATTCAGTTTATCAGCAATGTCATTTTGATAGTTGTTATAAGCCTCATTTTGTTTACGATTAGATGTTCGTTTCGCTGCTTTATACTTCTTGTAGCTTTCGTATTGCATCCCGCGTGGACGGCCTAGATCGATCCATTCTCGTCGCATTTCTCTCGCAGCCCTGTGCGCTTCACGTACCTCTGTAGTCCAATACGGTTTTAATCTAGCTTTGTAGTTGGTATAAGGAATGTTTTGATAAGATGCTTTTAACGCAATATCAATAACCGCTCTATTCAGTTGGTCTATTTCTAATTCTGAGTTTGTATCTACTAGTGTACACAGTAAATGTCACATATCTCTATCGATTGATAACTGATAGTTTCATATATTTTCTGTAGTGGCCTTACACCAGGACACTGTTCGTGGTTTTTCGCTATTTGTATCGTGTTGCATAATCGGAACTTTAAGTTGGCAGTAAATTGGCAAGTGGTCCGAAGCTATCTCAGTGTATGAATTAAAAAACATGCTATATTCCGATACACAGTCAATAAACGAAAGAGAAATAAGAATATAATCAATGGTGGTCTGTAGAGGAGAAAATGTATAAGAGTATCCCGAACAGGTATTTGATTGGTTAACAGCAGTTAATGAATTCGTGTGTACAAAGTTTCTGAATAACTGTGCTTTGCGCTGCATTGATGAAGAGAGTGGAATCGTATCATATTGTGCATTGAAGTCACCCGCAATTATCACAGTCCCCTCATTCGAATAATAATTGTACAAGTCATGAATATAATTAAGACACTCTTGGTAATTTTCCAACGAATTGTCACTAGGTAAGTACACTCCGAACAAGTAAATGCATTGGATATTATTACATTTCAATTCTATACCGTGAACTCTGTCACAGAGATTTGTGTCGATTGTTTTAGTGCTAAATTCTATTCGACGATTGCCGAGAATTGCTAGATTTCCGCTTCCAACGTAGCGGTCGTAACTGTCATTTTCAAGGGTACATAACCTATACTTCGGATGCAGAGAATCTAGAAAAGTTCGGCATCTCTCGGACAATCTTAGTTCAGATATCACAACAATATATATATCTAGTGTTTCTAAAGTTTTATTTAAGCTATATGAGGATGAAATTACTCCTCGGACATTCCACGCAAGAATTGAAAAGTTCAACATTACGGCTATAAAATAGTACAAGTCATAACATGTGATCGATTCATGGGTAATTCATTCCATAAAATTGAACCAGGATATTCATAAGGCTCTCTGTAATGTTCAATTTTGAGTTCTTGGACTACAAGTATTTTGCTTTTTTACATCTCATTCTTTTAAACAAAAGGGTCGGGGCATCGTAAACTATGCTTCGGCTACACGATTTTCTCATTTTAGACAACGGTCTTAGTTAGAAAAATTACCTAGAGAATAAAGTACTAAAAGCTAAAAAAAAAAAAGAAAATAAATATAAAAAAAAATAAACGAGAAATTCTAAGGGTCACTAATACGAAACGGTATTAGTCGTGCAATACGGGGTACGGAAAAGAGATTGATATGAACCGAACCCTACAACATCCAAAAAGCCATCTAAACCGAACCCTACAAAATCCAAAAACCCGTGTAAACCTAACCCTACAAAATAAAAAAAAATCGTCTAAACCGAACCTTTCATAAATATTATTATCCACAAACCCATCTTAACCGAACTATACATTATTCACAAACCCGTCTAAAAAGAACCCTACATTAATATTATAATCCACAAACCTATCTTAACCGAACCCAACCGTTTTACTTTATATCATATAAAAAAACTATTCGCTTCTTTTTAAGTAGCATTCTTTATTCAAATCAGACAGGAGGTGATTCATTATGTCAAAAACCACCAAATTCAGTTTTATTTCTGTTCAGATACAGTTATTAATCACATAACCTGTGTTAATTTTTCCTTTGGTTGTTGCGCTTTTGAGACAAAAATAATTTTGATTGTACATGAAATTGGCACTTTGCAAATTTATCGTTCTTCATTTTGTCTGATTTGTCTTGATAGTTGTTGATAAACTTGTCAAAATCGCGACATTTAGACTGTCCGTAGTAGAGTGGTATTACATTTCAAGCGCAATTAACATGTACTGTAAACCTTGGTAAACCGAACACCTTGTTAACATCTAACCAATTTTATACTCCAAAAACGAGATTTATTTTGGCAGATTTCACTATATAAAGACCCGTTATCAAATAGAACTTGTATTCAGTATATATGTGAACAACCTATCAAAATTTCCGATGGCGTATCACACGGTACGGTTGGCATACCATATCGGAATTATCTATACATAAACCGCTGAGACTGGAATTGTAGAAAGCCAATACAAAAACCTTTTTACTGAAAAGGCTTCAACTACTAAATGCATTATCAATTACTTTTAAATTTGGCAAATTAATTTTGAAGTTTTGTCAGTGTTGTTTCTCTCTGTTTTCACTTTTTACATGTAGTAGAATTTTGTAAAAATAATTGAAATGTACAACATTATCATTCACTAAGCAGTTCTAATTACCTAACCTTGTGTCTGCAAACTGGAAGTGTTGAGCTGCACGGGGTTTTATACCACCGAGAAGTAAAAGCCCTTATCCGCCCTACATGTAAACCGTGCAGCGGGGAAAATGTATTTCTAATACATGTATGTAAAATATCATGGTTAAATTTATAACGGGTTTCGGATCATTGATTAGTAATTGAATAAGTTCATTCTTCAATTCTTATAGTGTTGATAAAAAGTCATGTGAAACTGTCTTATAAATTCGAGAACAAATTCTACTGTATGAACCAACTGATGTTTTAGGAGGACGGGGTGGCGGTGGTAGAGGCCAGTAATATTATAAATAAAATAATTTGGTCCTGTTTTTTTTTCTTCTTAGATCATGAAATAATTTGGTCAGCATCTGCAAGTAAAACAAATTCTGGTTTACATTTTGCTACTAGATTAATTGTAAATTTTCCAAAAAAACTTCTGTATTAATCTTAAATAGAAGAAAAATACCAGGGGTTTTTGACCTGTATAAAAAATAAAAGAACGTCCCCATTCGGATTCGGATATCAATTATCAATACATGTAAACATTTTCTATTAACTCAAATGATAATGTCTAACTTTTCTCCTCTTTTAGTCTCTCCTTTTCAAAAGGGGTGGGACAACAAACCCTAAAGACGCAGATCTCGACAGAGATGACAGGGTAATACCGTTATAAAACCTACGAATGTTTGCGGTCGTATAAAAAATAGGAAGATGCATATACAATGTATATGCATATCTATTGTATTTTCATTCCCCTTTTTATTATTTTTAAAAATTCTGGACCGTATGCATGATATTTTGTCCGTATTTTGTCGGCCCTTTATTGACATGTTATTGAAACAAACTACATCTTCGGTCTCGCTACATGTATGTTAATTTATCTGCTAAGAACGAAATTTCTAATTTAGTGTATATGCCCCCCTCCTCCCCCCCCCCCACAAAAAAAATCAAACACACAAATAAACAAATCACAAAACAAAACAACAAAAACAAAAGAAAAAAGATCACACATTCTTTGGTACAAGTATATATCTTGTACATATTACATTTAAAGATGTAGGATGAAATAAATTATACATGTATTTCAACTCACTGATACGAATTAGAACCCATTATAATAAAGAAATTGTATAAAACCGATTTCAACGAACGGCGGAACGAACGACGAGCGTTATGCAATATTGCGCCAGGAAGTAAGAGGTTGGGATATGGAGGAACGGAATTCTGGCCTAGTTCAGCCGGGAAGCCAGTGACTAATAATGTACATCCACTCGTTATTCTTAAGGTTTTTCGTCCCAGGGGAGACAATAAAAAATCAACCAGAAGGCGTGAAAGTCGTTGAGTATTACGTGTGGTTGTTTACATCGGGCACTCAAGGAATTCGTGTCTATTTGAATAATTTAGTTGATCCGTGAACATAAGGAAGAAAAAGTGTCAGGCAAATGAATTATTTCATATAAAAACAAGACTGAAAGCTTAAGGGCAATAATTTATATTTTATTACTAAAATACTTATAAAACCACAGCTATATTAATGTTGGATAAATAAATAATTCCTTTTTCATTAATGAGTATCTGCTTAAATAGCATATCAAAAGTACAATTTATGATATCTATGAAAAGCTTGAACAATATAAAGATATCATTAAATCGTGAAGTGAACAATGTTTGAACTTGTCGACATGAACTGTACAAGCCACAAATGAATGTTACACCACATATCAATAAAGAAGTGCTTTAAAATCTTTTACAACCATAATGATTATAAATATTAATATGTATTTGTTTTTAACTAATTACAAATTACGGTATCTAGTGTGATTCATCAGGTTACCTTGTTATTGAAAATATGTCGTTGAATGATACTATTTAGAAGAACAGGAGCCAAAAGGGGAATGATAACTCTTGATTTCACTTTCAACGTAAGTTCCTTCCTCAAACCATTTGTTTCATATGCTCTTATACCAGTAAATACAATATGCACATGTGTATATGTGTATTAAGTAGCTGTCTTTGTAAGAATCATGCAAAATCTGAAAAATGTGATACACCCCAAAAAAGGCTACATCTTTTACTTTTGTAATTAAGTTGTTTTATGGGTCTATACTATGAAATGTGTAATTATTCATTCAAATCTGCCTGCTCTTAGGTGATAGTTGACATCGAAAATACAGTAGATTCTATTGTATTTGATAGCCATTTACAGAGTTATTTTCCCTTAATTTTGAAATCAGTGCATTCTATATAATTTTTATCTCCTATGAGCACGGGTTATATGAAAAACCACATGTTTATTTCTGTTTACTTTGACATTTTAAACAAAATATCAAAAATAAAAATATGTAGGCTTTTTACCCATGAATCACATTTTGCATGATTCTTAGCTGGAGTGCTACTTAAATTATTTTATGCTTAAACCGTAGAAGCGACCGCTTCACCATACAATTCACTTGAAAGTACACAATAAATCAGAAAAAACACAACAAACTTGGGAGGTACAAGTCTTCAGTATGTCAGATCTCTATTAATATAATATCACAGAAATCTCTCTTGTTCATTAGATCGACTTCCGCGGCGCGCACTTAATTTTTTTTTTAATTAATAAGCTGCAAAAGATGACTCCAGGGTGTAATGTGACGACTTCCGGTATTTGGAAGAGTGAGGCGTGCCAGCTTAAAGCATTATTAATGATATGCAAGTTGAAACATGCTTGAATTTTAAACAATTGTTAACGAAACACAGATGATAACAACAATGACATCAGCCATTTTGAAGTTTTTCAAAGTTCTTTTCAAGCAACACACGGAGTTTAAATCGTTTAGGTTTGGTAGAGCTCAAATGAGGAAATAAAAAAAGTTTTGAATGACTTTTTTTTCATTTGAAAAACAAAGTATCAAAATATGTTACATGTAAAGAGACCGGTTTGAAAAGCTTAAGGAGGTAGGCCAAGGGAAAGGGACATCACTCTTGAAATCAGTGATATGTTTGTATCATTTTCAGTTTCACCAAAGCTTATCAAGCTTATATTTAAAACAGAATGAAATCGTCCAAGTTACTCTGATTCAAACATGAGATTGGTGTAAAATGCGAAATACTAACGTTCCAATGATTTGTATGAGTTGTGTCCCTTATCTTAGGTCTACCTCCTTAAATTAACTATAAAGCTACAGCATTTTTTTCTGGACCATTTCTAACGACATGACATACCTTATCATGTTACAAAGTTTGATGTGAAAAAGAAATATAATAAATCTAATGAAATAAAATCAATAATAATAAAAACGCATAATCTAACAACTAAACAATATATGTATCACGGTTATTTCCCTAATTCAAGAATGAAGTTACGATTGAGTTTTTCATTACAACAGTTATTTCTTACTTTATAAATGAGGCCAAACAACTATTAAAATAGGTGGGTTCTGAAATAGCAGCAAACTTTTAAAACATGGGTATTTACAATGAGTAATTAAACAACTTTTATACATTGTGCTGTACGATTTTTGTAAAAACGCGAATTTTCATTTACAACAGCGTTTTAGGACAAAGTCTGAGTCACAGTAAATTATACATATTTTACCCTTGACCTATCAGACCCAATGAGGGACTAATTTCAGTTCAACAGTAAGCAATCCGCTGTGTGAATCACGTGGTGCAAATAGGATGTTAAATTATGGGGTAACTCGTTCCGCTGAAAGTCGTCCCAAGTCTACTACCTATGGGGTCTCTCTAGCTTATACGTTTGTCCCCTTACAGGATTCAATTGCCTCATAATCGGATATCCAATATATAGCTAACAAAATCTCAAAAACAGTACTATAAATCATGTACGCCGCTGAAGAGGAATACGTATACTATCCTTAATTTTATGATAAATATGGGACCAATCGGGTGAGTTCTGAACAAGTAGACAAAGCCTCAATACAAAACAGGTTGTTAATATATTTACATGAAACACGCGATGTAAATTGTGGGATGCTTTAGCACTTAAAAAAAATCATGTAAAAAAAAGTTGAAATCATTTTTGTTTACGTATGTTTTTTTGGTAAATGTGAATACAGCCAAGTTTGTCTTAAATGATCTTCCACCGGAGAACAAAAATGGTGACCAACAGGTAGTCTTAATATACTTGTTAATTTCATAAAGATTGTAATACACAGAGCTTTATCTATCATAGCCTTTTAAGACAAATTACTTCTGAATAAATGTGGCTGCTACATGTAAGACAGATCTGACTGTATATTTAACCCTTTCCTTAAAACAGAACATCAGCATTGTGGAAATTACCCGGTCCTTTTAAGGAGCTAACATGGAAGCTACCGCGTAGCGGTTTCCCGCTCGATTCGTAGTCAGAAATGTCACTATCGTCGGATAAATGGTGACCTGAAACGATGTTGTCATCATCGTCGTCGCTGTCGGAATTCTCCGAAATATTTTCTGTCTTTTCCGTGACTGAAGGAAGTCTACTAAATCTATTTTCTGATCCAAGAGTTTCAGATGTAGGTCTTGAAGAACTGTCTATATTTGGTTTCAATTTTTCTATCTCACCCTCTATCTTTTCAAGTTTTTCTCTTTGTTTGGCTTGATCGACTAAATTTGCGAAATTTTTTCGTCCAAAGTGCTTCTTGACTACACCCTGGAATTTTGTTTTTGCCTTATCTTTTTGCAGTTGCTTCAGTTTGTGAAGATGCTCCGCCTTCTTCCTTATCTGTTCTTTTATACTATCGTTTTGCATCAAAGTTACAACTGTTCGAATTGACTTGTGCGTCAGTCGACTCGGCCCAAACGCTTGTCGTACAAAGCCTTCTCGTTGCTCATCTGGATTTTTGTCAAATTCGTCCCCTGGTCTAACTGGGCTTATACTTGCTGTTTCCTCGGCATCGACAACTTGTTTGAATTTTGTAAAATTTTTAACAAAGTTTTTACTTAGTGCGTCTCGCTGAACTTCGTTTTGTCTGTCTTTAAATTTTCTCATCATGTTGGTGGGTTTCTTGGTCTCTATAAGGTCGTCACCATATTCAGATTCTACATCACTCATGTCTAAAGAATATACGGACGATGTATCAGAATCAGTTTCTTGCTTATTGTTCTGGAGTTCTCTCACGAGTTTTAAACCTTCATCAGGAGTGATATCTTGTTCGGCAGACTCCTCGTCGTAGTCCTTGAAGAATTTTTCTTTTAGTTTTCTTTGCAAATTTTTCTGCAGATTAACTTCTGCAGTTGGTGATGCAATAACATGGATGAGAGTAGAATAACGATGGAACAACATACAGATGAACTGCACGAGAAGCATTAAACCGAATACAGCCGTAAAAGCAAAAGAGATTGGTTCAATGTGACCTTGACCGTATCCTGGATCGTTTGGCTTTTTTCCTGAACCACATGGGAGAGGTATTGATAAACTACCCTGTTCCTGTTTGTTTACTTCTGTTAGTGTGTAAACAATGGTCACAAACAAGGCATTCATCAACAGAAAAGCTAGACATACTTTGTTTCGGAGTTCAAGTAAGGACTTCTCCACACGTTTCTTGTGATCTTGGTCAAAATCTAAAGGTTTGAGATATCTCTCTATGAACTTTTGCCAAAAGTTGATCTCAGTCACTGCCATGTATTCTGTTTTGCTTCTATTTCCCTTCCTTGTACCATTTATTTCTTCTATCCAGTACGGGTTTTTCAGGTCATCTCTTTGTTTTTGTTTTTCTGGGGTGAACATTGGGTTGTCTGCAAAATAAACGGATATGCAAGTAAGTTTTCAAATAACAGATGTCACACATGTTTACAGTAACTTGTATTTTGAAAAATAAATAATTATATTAATTATTTTTATAGTTACATGTGCATTTCAGATTAAAAGGTGATCTGTACACATACTATAATGAAAATTACCAATTGTCGAAACAATAGGGTGATCATAACCCTGGAGCCCCTAACCACCCACCCCCCACGGCCCCAATCACACACACACCTACCTTGTATTGAAAAATGTTAACAGTTGACCTTTTAAGTAACCTTTCGAACTTTGACCTATACGATAGTGGATTTGTTGGATTTCACCATATTTGTTCCTTTTCTACATGTATTAAAAGTGTCTCAAAAAACGAAATGATTTGCCTTTGAGAGTGATTTATACATGTAAAATGTATATACCATTTCTTATTTTAAAGTGGCATATATATAAAAGAAAAAGTAGGCCAACAATACTGTAGATGATGAATGGATACGTCCTTTTACATGTAATCCAACTTTAGCGTTTTTTTACATGGTATTCATACTACAATACTTGAGTATTGCACAAGTGTGGAATGAAGTATATACAAATGTTTTTGAAGTCATAAAATACCGAGACGTCGGCTGGTTACAACTGAATTTTAAAATTTTCCCAGTCCTAAGCATTTGTCTCTTCTATGTCTGCCCAACTTTTGTGAAGTAATGTCAGCGGTAGCTAGGGAACTAAACCTGCCTTTGCGACTGATACCTACTTATCGGTATTTATATTTGCTTGTAGCTTCCATAAGATTAGTGTAGGCCAACAATTGGTCAGCATTGATAACGGCATGGTAGTTCCTTTTTTTCGTTAAAAAGACAAAGGTCCAGCAGTTAATCTCAGAAAAGTACAAAATTAATCGTAAGTTATGAAGTAACAATGCTCTTTTCTGTTGTAACCCCCATTGCTTAGGGGATGACCATTTGATTCTGAGGGGCTGGAAAAATTGTGGAATTTTTGTTTCAACATTCTCAGGGCCAGAATATTTATTTCAATGAAATGGTCGTCCCCTCTTGATAAAATTTTCACTTAGGCGTATTTTTGTGAAATTTAAACTTACGTCTTTGCTCTCCTGCCCCTTCGAACAGAACAGACTGATGTGAGAAGGGCGTAATATCTTCACCCCCAGCCAGACCCATCGGTTCGTCATCACGCTCGTGTGATAATATGCTTGGTCTGCTTATTGTGGTTAATCGGTTCTCCATATCATCAAGCCTATCCAAGATCGCACGAAGACGAGCATCCTCGGTTTGAGTTCCTCCCTGAGGACAGCACATACATCTGAACAAATGTGAAAATGCAAATTTAAAATGAACCGGCGTCAATATTTAACAGTGTGTCTTCATAACCTCTGCATCCTATCAACAATTAGAAAAAATAGATAAACCTGTACACATTCGGCATGTCATTACTTTTAAAGGCAGCTGAAAACATTTTTTTTTGTCACAGTTTCTATGTATCCAAGACATTTTCTCGAGCAAATTACATTTCTACACACCTGAATAAATTTCCGAATGAAAACTGGTAGTCGGAGGTTTGGTTTGGTGCTGCTTGGTTTGTACTGGGTCCCATTACCCAGTTCCTTATATCATCCACCCTTGATCTTCTCTGCGGGGTTCCGGAAGACTGTGGGGTACCAGCAACAGTTCCCGTATCTCTCGTTCCCCACGAGATATCATGTAGGTTTCCTAGGGCATAAATCATCATCAACATTGACATCGATGGAATGGCAAGAAAGTATAGCATCCCATGTATTAAGCACCAGAATTCCTACAATGGCAATATTTAAAACAATTCTGTAAGAATATTTTTAATCTGGAGCAAACTTTCAATATGTTGTGAAAAAAATTGTCACAGTGTTTTGGAGATTTCAAACTGAATTGGATTTTTTAAATATATTGCTGTGCTAAAACCAACAAACTTTTGAAAACTTCCTAAGTTTTGACATTACATGTACAAGTAAAAAAAATAACAATTACAGCCTAAAACATTTCATGTTCTTTTTGAATAAGCGTGTTATGCAAACATCAAAAATGAACGCATAATTTATTTTTAATCACTTCGGCGGACCTTTATAACCACTTCATGTAGATTTTCTTCCTGTCATTATTTATTTCGCCTTTATGGAAACATTATCTTAAAGCATTGGTACAACCAACTGTACAAATGAACTTTTTGTGTACACAGTAATTAATTTTCAAGATGGGGTTAAGTACTAAGTAAGTAATATATTAAAACTTTGAAATATCAAAAATATCAAAATTAACATTCCTCGCCACGATGGATCCAGTATTGGTCTTTAATGACCAATACAATAATTATTATGAGACTCTGGATTTAATTAAATACAGTAACTTCTCTGTTTAAGAATCAGGCAAAATATATATATAAGGTATGGCACATGAAGAAAAAAACGCAGAGATTTTATGGCATTATCCAAGTATTTACATCTCATGACCACCAGAAACAACAATCAAAGTATTTATGAAGTTTGCCCTTTTAAGACACTGATGGGTCAAATTCAATGTATATGAGGCATGTACATGGTCTTACCTGGGGATGTAGAAGTGCTGATATCACAAATGATAGTGAAACAAACAGCAAAAAGAACGTAGTAACAGAGCACCATTTTGCCTCAACAGCCTCCTTCAGGAGCCCCACTATAACTATCATCATAATGAGGGCGTAGGCCGTGGATAATATCGCTGCATAGCTCAACTGGGTAAGAAATACAAAGTAAGTTGTATAAATCGAATTCTCAAATACGGTTTTAAATTTCTTCAATTCTTTAATCACTTTTTGTTAGAATTGGGAGCGTATAGTTTCCTATCGTCATGCTAACTCATTATTTATATAAAAGGAATAGGACTTAGTAAACTTGGCGACATCGGAGCAAAGAAAGCTAACGTCGTATTCCTGTCCATAAAAAGAAGTTTTCATTCGCTAAACCTAGTCCTGATCGCGCTACATGCACACGTGTAAAAATCATTTATATTAACTTCCAAATATTAGTTTTGTTTACATTTGTCAGCTAATATATTATGTGATTAAATATGTAAAAAATAACTACGCAGTTAAAGCTTTTTCATCAACTTTTTTTTATTTTAACTCTTTCAAAGGCTTGTATTACCTGTGCCTCTTTCTTAGCTGTAAAACACAGAATAACCATGATAACTACAGGCAGCAGATTTACAACAAAAGCTGTCCAAGGCTGAATCGCAGGAAATGCAGTATAGAGGGCACCAAGGACCATCAACAGAATAGTACCAGGTGTCAAAAGAGACGATGCCAACAAGAGCATCTGATAGCCAACACACAGCAAAGAAATGTCATCGTTTTTAGAAGTGACGTTTTTCCAGTCGAGTAAAAGATCGATAATATTTGCCATTGTTGATGGAGACCATCTACGGCGTTGATTATAGAACTCATAGAATCCTTCCGGGGCAAAGGTCAACGCATCAGATGCAGCTACGTATTCAACCTTGTAACCTTGCTGCAACAATAGCGTGCACAACCATCTGTCTTCGCCTATGCAAGAAAATATTTAATCTGATAGAGAAACTGATAATGAACAAATCTTAATATATAGATGTAACTAAAAGCAATTTCTATAATACAATGAAGTCAAAGTAAATGCAATACTATCTTTTTGTGGTAATATTTCAAGCGTACACATATTAACAACATTTACTATTAAAAGTGCGTGTCTTCCGAAAATGTAAAGATCACTATTAAAGTAATTCGAAGATGTAACATCATGTGTACATACAAAATTGGAGTAGCGTTGTACTGAAAGTGTTCCATTACATGTCAAACGTTAATTGAAAAAAGAAATTAAATCACTATACTTCCACATATACATTTTTGTATATGAATGTACCTTTTTTACACACCAGTCATCCTTTGTTTATGTGTAAATAACATTTAATCAATCAAATTAATTATCTTTATCATGATTTGAATACATTAGTACATACTGGTGCATGTTTTTATTGCTAGAGTATAGACCTAGAAACACTAAGAAAATAGTTTTACATAGAAACATGTATTTCTGCTAACAACTAAGCAGTGCGATAGTGATACATTTACGTCACACCTACTGTATTCTTACCTTGATCATACTGAACATGTTGATATGCTTCTTGTGGCATTTCCGTGTACCGTCTCATGACGTTGTCGTCCATAAGGGAAGATCCTCTAAACAAACTGAAACAGCCGGGACTGCATAACACACAACCAATCATATTCTCTGCTGCTTTTTGTAACCAATGACTGACGGCATACTCAAATTTTTGGTACCAGATCATAGGCCCTAAAACAAATACATTTATATTAAAAGTTTGAAAAACAAATAATAATTTTTTCCTTGCTACTGACCAACTTTTTTAGGGTCTAGCATAATCGCCTTTATGGGAATTTGAAAGTAAAGTAGTACAGCCAACTGCCATCGGAGAGGAAGCCCAACTTTTGAGATACCTGACCAAGGCACTCGTTAAGAATGTGTCCTACAGTTGTACTAAAGCATTTATTGACACTTATCAAGTGAAAATGATTTAAAACATTTAGGGCCAATACATGATTTATATGTACGGTTTACTTGCTTATATTGATTTCTTTAAGCGAAAACCGATGTTTCATATATAAAATTACATCAAATAAATATCTATTACTGTATTATTTTGCAGGGGCGGATCCAGAAATTTAAGAAAGGGGCTATAATTCTGCACATTTTAAATCGCAAAATTCAACGTTTCCTACTAAAAGAGTATGTCCAACCTCCGGAACCCTCTTTCTTGATTCGCCTCTAGTATACACACTGAACACACTTTACCTCCGCCAATAGGGTGGATACGACCACATGCAGCGCCGACAGTTAGATTCTTCTTCATTCTGTCCACAAGAAGTTGCACGGCTGACGGTTGGAAATCTACGTCGCCGTCCAAAGCCAGGATGAACGTGTTTTCAGCAATGATTTGTTTACTTTTTCTGCTCTTTTTCAATGTAAGTAGTTTGTGTCCGAGGAAATAATACATGTACATCACCTTAAATGAAAACATACCAATATAGTTTAATTTTCTCTTTAAGACATGTTTTGATTGGCTGAAATAATAAGCGCTATTTTCAATTCACAAAATTTCTCTGTGTCATAACGTCTAAGCACGAAAGTCCTATTTCAATCTAAGTTATAAGGAATGGTGATATTTTTGTTTGGAATATTCGAAATAAACACAAATTGTTTATAAACACGCGCTTTGTTTATATATGATCGACCACAATTATCCCCCAGGCCACAAAATAAATACGAACATTCCTTAAAGAAGATAAAAGAAAAAATGGAAGTCCAGCAAATACATGTAATCTAGGGAAGGACCCAGAATTTCAGACTTTGTTAACAGAAGGAAAGAAGCAAGGCAATACAAATTTTGTTAATAATAAAAATAGTTTCGCAATACATGGACATAGATGCAATAATAGATGAGAGGCGAATGTCTGGCATGGTTATTCTCAGATTCGCACCAGGTGTAATCATAGTTGCATGGAACAGTATATATATATATAGAAAACGCTGATTTTGCTGTAAACCTCAATATTAAATATAAAATGTCAATGTTAGCTTAAAATGAATGAATGACAGTTTGCTAGAATAAATAGTGAATATCTATTGTGAATGTTGTAGATAGATTACTGCTAATTAATCAAACCTCATGTAAAAAAATCATGCAAAAAATTTCTTCACTTTGCGAAGAAATTGTATCAGCGGATGAATATACCTTTGTGTTAATTAAGCGGTTACATATATGTTGTCGTAAGAGATTTAGCTCTTAAAGATGTGGAACAATTATTTATTCGAGATATTAATTACCTGACTCCATCTCTTTTTGTGACGAATTTTCTGTTTGTCTTTTAAATGAGCAATAAGTTTGTTACCCCCGGGAAGTTTCCAGACGAGCTGGCCGCCATAGGGCGTAGGAATCTTAATGGGGTCCTTGATAGAAATTGCTTTGTTGTGAACAGCACTGAAAAAAAAGAAAATGTTTATTAGAATTGAAACGAAATAGAATTTGGTTTTTACGTATGTACCATTGCTTATTTAAAGGACCGAAAACAATCGATGAACGAACATAATGTTACTGGTATATGCAAGAATTTAAAAAGACCCTGAATGGCTGTAATCAATATTATAAAGGAAACAAATTATTTCTACAATGATTGAGATTAAACTTAAGATTTAGGATGTTTTAGAATTAGAACAATTCTAAGAGGAAATAACTATATAAGTAGCTGTCTTTGTAAGAATCATGCAAAATCTGAAAAATGTGATGCACCACAAAAAAGGCTACATATTTTTATTTTTGTATTTAAATTGTTTTATGGGTCTTTATTATGAAATGTGTAATTTTCATTCAAATCTACCTGCTCTTAGGAGATAATCAACATTGAAAACCTAATAGATTCTATTGTATTTGAGTGTCATTTACAGAGTTATCTCCCTCATGTTCGAATTCTACAGTGCATTCTATACAATTTTTATCTCCTATGAGCACGGGTTATATGAAAAACCAAATGTTAATTTCTGTTTACTAAAGCATTTTAAACAAGATATCAAAAATAAAAATATGTAGGCTTTCAAAAAATGTATCACATTTTGCATGATTCTTAGCTGGAGTGCTACTTAAAATCTATTGTTTCCTGTCTTCGTTTTGTTTTTGGGTATCTTTTGTGCAACGTTTATGCAGACCTACCTTGCAGCAACGCTTACACAGTCGAGAAGAATCTTCACATAGGAGTTAACAGTATACTCATACTCCCCCTCACCGTGTGGTTGGAAGGCATCGTCAAAGAAAATATGAGCTGCAATCATACAAAAGCGTTCGAAACGAAATTTGAAGTTTTAATATGACAGCTAGCTCTGTTACATTATGTTCACGTGACGCTATCATATCACTCTTTGCAGGAATAGGAATATGCATACATGTATTTACGCTGTAATGTTCTTCAGACACAACCATGGGCAGAATGGCTGATGTGGTGTGTCAACAAGATTTCAAATGACAATTATATGTCTCTATAAGCGTTGCTAACAATAACTGCAATCATTTCTGTAACATCGGAGTTACAAAGTCGATTTTCAGTTACTGTCGTTCTGTTTGTGTGTATGTATGTGTACTTTCTAGTTTGTTTGTATTTTTTGTATTTTTTTTCTTCGCTTGCGTTTTATATTTCTGATGGTCCCGGATGTAAGCCCTTTCCACAAATTTTCATGAACTTTTTCGGTAATATGGTCAGTACTTTATTCTGAACATTAAATTTTGCTGCGGCACTGCACAACAGTCGTACACCGTTGAAATATAATGTTTATAATCTGGTGGTGCTTTTTGTGTGTCATTAGAACGAGTTAGCTTTATCGTTTTAACGATTAGTCGTTATAACGAAATGGAAATAAAACAATTAACACATGGCATGCATTTCTCCAAAAAAGATAAGCATTTCATAGTATTACGTGGTTTTGAGTTGGAATACTATTATTTTTTCGTTAATACATAATGCTTTATATAACTAAAAGTTATGATTCAGTAGCCTCTTTGGCAGATAAGAAATATTATAACTGTGTTCGGATCGAATCACGTGACTACCTTCCATTTCATAGTAGTCAGGGTCGTGGATACTGAGATACTGCATCATATTTCTTCTTGTACATTGGTCTTCATCCATCCTGAACATAGAAAAAACAGTGGGGTTATTAAAATTATTTTCGGAAAAAAATTAGGTTATCTCCCGAAAATATGAATGATTAAGCTCCAAACGCACCTTTCAGTCCGTTAGTTCGTAGATTTCACAGGAAAATCAAAAGTTTGGGTAGTAATTGAATATTTTATAAGGATTTTGATTTCCTTGTTCGCCCTAACTACGAAAACCATGCAATAAAAACGAACAATACATATTTCACGATATGTGTAAATTTCTATACAGCAACTTTACCTGCAGATACTTTTAAGCACTTGTGTCATTTCGTTCTGAGTTTCATGCCACATTGTGGCACACATGTAAATCATTGGTGTCCTGTTAGTTCTAAGGAATGACCAATCGTCTGCTGGATTGTAACTTGGATCTTCTGGCCATTCGGGTATTGGAACTTTTGCTTTTCTATTCTGGAAGCATTCAAATTAAAGTAATGTCGATTATTTATGCACATACAATTTTTAATTGCATTATTAGCTAAATTACAGTCATAATATTTTTATCTACTGGTTTCTGTAAAATCATGAGTGATCTCCAAAAACTTTGCGTAGGACTCGTTATTTTTCTCAGTAACGCATCTATCGTTTTGATATACATTTCTGCATTTTCTAACGAAGTCATGACCTCGGGTTTCCAATATTAAACGGAACTATTAAGTTAAAACTAAAACAATATACGTAGATACCAACAACTTGCCGCATTTTTATGCATGGAAAAGAGGTTGAAGTCCAGCCGTCTTAGATATTAAAAGTAATGTTAGAATGATACTCACGGTTTCGACAGTTGTTTTGTATTCTTCGTCTGTTCTCCTTCTGTTCAACATCATCGAGGGTTCAAGCAGAACACCACAGTAAAGTGGCTTCACAAATAGTCTGAAAGAAAACATTTACATAATGGTCAGAGATTCTAATACCAGAGATGGTATTTGCAAATAGGTACATCGTTAATGTAAAACATATCAAAAAGTCTAGGGATGAACAATACGTAGTCAGCATACATGTACAACATATATATATATATATATATATATATATATATATATAGAAACTATTCGGTAAGTGAAACCTACAAACAAATAAGTAAAATGAATGCACACTATGTCGAGTATGGACAAGAAACGTCGGTACGGAAAGGGTCACAATAAGTGCCACTCTACATTCCAAAATTAGTTTTAGTAAGTAGGTGTGTCTTTATTTTCATAATGTAGATGTTCGTGTAGGCTAGAATTGGTTTGAGTTGCCTCGGAAAATTTTAATGAAAATTTGAAGTAATAATTCGAGGTCATCCTTTTAAATCTAATAGATGTAGTTGAAAGAGTAAAAAAAAGAATCAAGATTCTAGTGGAATTCAAAAGAATGTAATGTAGGGACAAAGATTACACAAGGAAAACAGACACACACAACAAAGAATATAAAATAACCAAAACTAGAAATCATTGGATGGACTCCATCTTTGTGGGACCCGCCATGATAATAAAGCCAAATATACGAAATGGATTAAGATGATATACACAAATGCCAAGTATCAAAAGCCTACATCGAAAGACATAAAAGTTACAGCCTGGACAAGAGCTTGTCAATGAAAAAGAACAGGAATTCAACCTTGAGGTCAAAGTCAAAGTCATAGGTTACTGTCCAAGGTACATAATCTATTGTGTTTAGGTGATCTACCCACATGCCAAATATCAAAATCCCACATCAAAAAACAAAAATATTCAACCCAGACAAGAGTTCGTCAATAAAACACAGGAATTTGACCTTGAGGTCAAAGTTCAAGGTCATGGGCCACTATCCATGGAACACAACATTGTCTTTACGTGGTCTACCCACATGCCAAATATTAAAAGCTTTCATCGATATACGAAAAAGTTACAACCCCGATACGAGTTTGTCACTAAAAAACAAGAATTTAACCTTGAGATCAGAGTTCAAAGTCATTGGCCACGATCCATGGTACGTGACACATTGTCGTTAGGTGATCTATGCACATGCCAAATATCAAAAGCATACATCCAAAGATAAAAAAAGCTACGGCCTGGTGGACATGAGTTTGCTGCGGACGGACGGACAAAGTGATCACTATAGTATAGTGTGACCGCCACTTTTCGAGGTGGGTCGCTAATACAAAGTGACAAAAATAAATGAACAACTCGGACTCCCCTAAAAACTGGAAGCATGGACCACGGTTATACAAAATGTACTTTTAAAGGTATTTAAATGGCGGAAGTCAAAATATCGTAGTTTTACATGGAAGATGTAACTGTGTGGTAATGATTGGATCGCGGCATGCCTTTTAATGTTTAGGGAGTCCCTCTTACGTTCATGTATATTTCTTTGTTTATTGCAAGGTTTACATGCATTTTAAAATTACGAAGGTTTAGCATAATATGATGGTGTAGCGTATTACCTTTGCAGACTATGATGCCATATTAGAATATAAGAGAAGAATGGATTGGAAGCCAAGCATAAGACCCTACGTAAATATATATGATGAGAAATAGAGGTTGAGTTGTCCCTTAGAACGGCTATTAGGATTAGAATGAGAAATGAAAAACAGACGTCCTAAGTAATGGCTTTTGATATGAGTGAGACAGGGGAGGAAGGAGCTGTCAAGGTCTGGTTTCATAAAGAATCTCAAATTGAGATTTTCCCAAAATCCTTCCTCAACTCAAATTTCGACCAATCAGATCAAATGACATTGAAGATTTGAGGAAACCACAGGGCATGAAATTCTCAACTTTAGATTTTTTATGAAACCCAGGATAGTTTACTTAGAAAGGCTATTAGGATGAGGGAGAGAGGGGAGGAATAGGAAGGTGTTAGCTATATCCTTAGAAAGGCTTTTATGAGTTACACACAGCCTACAACCGAGCAATGTACTTATACATCAAAATGTACATTTTTCTTACATTGGTTAAGTCATTGAAAATAGAGACGATAGCTGAAAGGATCGAGATAGGATTTGCAACTGATTAGCCATTTAAAAATAATTAAACATGCTGTAAATATTTTTAATTGTTTTTCTTTTGAGAAAACGTACACTGGTTCCCTGATCGTTTCTGTTAAATCTGATAACCAATCAGAAACGACCTTACATTTGATATCAAGAAAAACCAGAAATGAATATATTTTAGTATATTTTTGATATTCTAAATAAACATATTAAGTTCTGTAAAATATACTCCACAAAAAATGTTAAGGGTCACTTAATTTTTTCTTAATATTCAAATTTGGATTTTGGATTTCCACCATTACGACAGTGATTTTAAACGTTATTAAACTGTCATTTGTTTTTAAGGAATTTGTTTTCATTGTTATAGTGATTAATTTATATAATTTTTTACATAGATGCTGATAATAATAAAACTAAATTTATCGAATTTTCTATAATGGCCCTTAACATTTTTTGTCACACTGAGATATTTGTAACTTAGTCATTGCAACAGATAGATGTATGGAAAGATAAAAAGCTCGAGGGGGGCGTTGTTTATATCCTTAGAATGGATATTTGGATGAGAGATATGGAAGATGTTGCCTATATCCTAGAACGACTATTGGGATGACGGAGAGATGAAAGTTGTCGTATATATCCTTAAAGTGGCTATTGGGATGATGGGAGAGATTGAAGATAATTGTCTATATCACAATGGTTTTTTTGGATGAGAGAGAGGATGGATGTTGTCTATATCATACGTATTGAGGGGGTTTGTTTATGTCCTGACAATGGCTATCGGGGGTAGCATAGAAGGGGAAGGTAAGAGAGAAACCTCTAGCAAATGTTTAATCACCGCCCAGCTGTTACAAAAAGCGCCCTCTCTTTGGTTATTCAGCGTGCCCACCCGTTCTTCAACTCCTGTATATGCCCCTGACTATATCAAGTTTATCGATACTACATGACTTACTTGTCCGTCGATGAAAGACGTTCTTTCTTCGGTGTCCAAATATAGTTAGCCATCAAAAGCAAGGAGAAATAACTCAAAAGGCCACCAACAATCAAAGGCCAGTAATCATTGAACTGTTCGCTCATTTTAAGTATTGGGTTATGATTGTCGTCAGTCCAGTGCGGAAATATTAAGAAACATTTTTTTCCGAATTTGAACTCGCCAGCGTTTTCCAAACTTGGACTAGGACTACTTTTATCAGGCGTCGACATAAAGGCAAGTAACAGAACTAGCGAAATAGGTGGAGATATAGCCAAAGGTAGTCCGAATGCCAGTCTTTGTGCTACGACTTTACATGCAGCCTTGCCTATTTTAAAACAAGCCCCATTCAGAACAATGTATATCAATGCTATGATATATGGAAGCCATTTTTTCAAAGGTTCACAGCTGTTTAAAACTACCCCATCTACTAGAGTCGTATTCATGATAGAGGAGTGATTTATGACTTGGAGTTTTAGTTTAGGATACTTGAAGTATATCATATCTACACAATTCTTGCCACATATTAAAGAACCATAAATCACTGGCAGGATACATGTTGTCAGGATTATTTTCCAACACATTGTTATGAATAGTATTTTACTTCTACTCCGCATGAAGGAACGTTTTAAACCTGATAATCCGCCAGAGTCTCTAGTTCCCTTTGGTACAAAGTTTTCCCACCAATTCACAGATATACAGATGCATGCAACTGCCAAATAAATAACTATTTCACGCCGTTGTTGGTCAGTACCGTTTTCCGATGACGGATTAAGAATATAGTAACATATCAAACCGAGGCTACCAATGTGTACCAGAACAATGACCACATTCATTACAACAGATCCGAACATTTTTCCTAGGCTGTCCTCTCTTTCATTATCTTCATACCCGTATGCCACGTCAAGCTTATTTCGGGACGGATACATTATTTTCAGAAGACCTGGAACCGTTCCGACATTTAACATAACTATCATGCCAACGACAGGGTCGAGATTTGGTAAGACAATAAAAACCAAAATACATAGCCCGACTGAATGAATAGTCTCTACAAGCAGTGCCTGTAAAGAAAAATACAATATAAGATATGTGTTGTTATTTCATTTCAGAATAAGCAATATTATGCATATTTTTATTACATGTAAAACATGGTGTATTCTCTAATGTGTGTTAAAAATCAAAAGGGCCTAACCATATGTAAATGCCCAAAGCATTTAATGGCCGCTTCAGATTCTTCAAAGAAATAAAAACAAAATGCAAGTAGTTGCTTAATATGTGGATGGCATTTTCGATAAATTGACGGCCCTTGGGACGGGAAGTTTTTACCACCGGTTATTACTTTGTGTGTACTATTTTGTTTATTGTATTCCTGCATTTTGTTTGTCTGTTTTCCATGTCTTGTCTTTGTCCCTGGATCACATTCTTTTGATTTCAGCTAGAATCTTGGTTCTCTTGATTTCTTTTAATACTTTTTAAAAAAAAAGATATAAATACCTCGGAAATTTATTTCAAGTTTTTATATGACATTTGAATTTGTTAACTCTTTTCGCCAAAAGCCAACTATTTTTTTTATAATTGGTGCTGGAATAGCAATATAGTACAAAATATTGTAAATAATAGAGGTACATGTAGCTACATATAAACGGGTATTTTTTTTTTATCTAATTTCAAGTTGTGTGAGCCTGAACAAATTTTATAGGAACTTCTGTTGAAGATTTTATAGGACTAATTCGTTCCCGTGAATCCGCGCCTTTGGTAACATTTTTAGGATTTCATGTATGGTATATAATCTTGTTTATTTATTGTTTTTTTTTTATACTTTGTGGAACATTACACATGTATATTTTATAGCAATACTTACTGCAAGAAGAACTGAAAATTTCAGAGGTTTTGTTGTCTTGAAAATTATTTTGTTCAAACTTTTGACTAAGGTAAAGACGTAAGGGGCAAGCATGCACAACAAGACTGCCCACATCCACGTCACTTCCGTATAAGGTTGCTCATCTCCAAATGTATATTGGACACTTCCGTAGAAAGTTTTCAAGTTGGGTTCACTATCACCCGGTACGTTAAGTCTTGTCAACATGTACACAAAAATAAGTTTTGATATCACAGCTGATAAACAAACAATCACTGCAAACGCAGTGACGAAAACAATTCGTGTTCCTTTGGAAACAATTCTCCAGAACTGGTAATCAGATTTACTGATCGTGTCCTTGTTCTGAATTTCAAAGACGTCCCACGGTTCCTTCCTGAAATATACATGTATAGTCATTTCATTTTAATTTGAGAAAAGGCAATATGGTTTCTTCGCAAGCTAGAAAAGTGGCCAGTGAACCCTATCTAAACCGAACCCTGAAAAATCTGAAGACCTGTTTAAGCCAGACACTATCAACAGTCCAATAATATTAGTTTAAAAATGCTTTTTGAACCTTGATTAACAGAACACCTGTCTACACCAAACACTGTTCACAGTCCCTATATATCAATACATGTATAACTGTATTAAGAACCCGTTTCAACCGAACCTATTTTAAAATCCAACTGGTGTTCGGTTTAGACAGGTTTCACTTGCTACAAGTCCCTTTCGTTATATAAAAGAATATATGAAAAAGTTTATTGACAGCATGTATCCCTCTGATAGCAAATCTACTAATTATTGCGGGTATATATACCGGTATATATAATAAAGAGGGACTTGTACAAATGTAGCAAATCTAGGTTTCACTGTATCACATGTAAGTGTCATTTTCTGTAAGAATCAGGCAGTGGATGAAACATTGTACATATACATGTATGAAATAACCCATCATATTTAAAATATAATTTTACTGTTTGCACCATCAGAATCAAGACCAATGAAGACAAGATTTATTATATCATTTTGGTTAATAGAAGTAAACTCACGGCAAATGAATATTTCAGGGTCAGTATTCTGATGAAAACAAATTTCCCAACATATCCATTGACGGATGTAGAGACTAAATAAGAAGAACACGTCCTCGATTGACAGTACATGCATTTTGTCAGATCAGTTTTTTAATGCTTGATTCAGATTCTTCCCATAACCAATTTCGCCGATTCTTGCAAAGACTTTTTCTTAAAAGTTTTTCTTTTTTTTCTGTTAATTGCGACTACTAATGCAGTGAGGGCTTGCACGTAATTCATATGTATACATTATTGTAATATTATTTTAATGAATAAAAATAAGACAAAAAATGAAAAGTCCTGTTTTCTGCTTCCAGCAAAAATAAATGTAGGTACATGTGAGTAGGCAGGTATGGAAATTTTCTTTTTTTTTCAAAAAACATATTATATTGAGTTAATGAGGAAAAAATCTAGACTCTGACAGTCGTCGAGTACAAATAGTCATAAAATGTTTTGGTTAGGCACACAAAATACGTAGGTAATGTAGCAAGAAACAGACGTATATTGTTTTTGCCCACTACTACCGTTCTATGTTCAATAATTAGGTTTGGTGTGAAGCAAATAATCTGAAGACGAAAAACCTTGCAATCTATACACTACAGTAATTTGGTAAATATATACACCGAATTGTTTATCAGGAAGTTCTTGTCGCCTAAGCTCGAGATCAAATCCCAAACCCACTAAAATGCACTCCTACATGTTTATAAAGCTTGTGAAAAAATACTAAAGCTCTGTGAGAAGTTTTTGCACTGAAAACTGGTACCAAGAAAGCGTTACGAACTGATGGACGGAAAAGAGTAAAACAGTACCCCCTTTTTCCTGCGATCGAAGGGAAAATATCTTTAAGTCTTTCAACCTACTTAAAATATACTGTACAAAAATTTTGCTAAATATACAACGCTGGGCTAAGTTGCTGAAACATTTATTCGCTAAATATAATATATATCCATCTGCAACATTAAAACTGATCTGTTCAACGTGTCATAGTTTTCTACTTTGAACTAATAAATTCCTCTTTCGTCTACGCTGGACTTGACTTTTCAGCTGGTTCATACTCCCAATTATAGTGGATTCCGAGTTTCTCATTTACGTTTGTTACTTTGTGTGTATCATTTTAATTACTTAATGTTCCTTGTTGTGTTCCTTGTTGTGTTTGTCTGTTTTCCGTTTCGGTCTTGGTCATTGGATTACATTTTTTTTTATTTCCGCTACAATCTTAATTCCCTGGATTACTCTTACTCAGTAAAAAAATATAATAACAAAGCAGGCGTGTATCATACTCCTAGAGAAAAAAGTTGTACAATTTTGGATTCGAGAGAAGGCACTGATCCAGAGATTTTTGAAGGGGTTTAAGTAAAATGGGTGTTCAAGGCTATTATTTTCCTTTTAAGCCCATATTTTATAAACAAATCAACAAACTTTTTCAACAAAAGGAGGATTCAAACAACCGGAATCATGCGTTCGAATCCACTTCGACAGAAAATGACCCATTTAACACAGCATAATGGGTACACGGGCGTAGCTGAGGCCAAATTGAAGTGTAGGCAAAATTACGGCAGGGGGTCAGGTCCAGGGCGGAGCCCTGGTAGGGGGTCCAGAGGGGCGAAGCTCCCCCCCACCCAAAGCTCGGCGGAGATAGCGTTTTAGAGCTTTATTTATGCCTCCCCTGGATGTATTTTATCTCAAAAAAAAAATTGGCAAAATTAAGTGCAGGCAAAAGCTTTTTTCCCTAACGGCAGCTACGCGCCTTGGGTATATACATGTAATATTTTTAATTTTTATCAATGAGTTTCATTTATTTTCACCTAACAAACTTACATGTATATAAGGAGTGAATTAATATAGTCGTTCGAATGCTCAGATAGATACATTGTACTCACCCCCTTTTCTTCCCATTACGTAAGTGTACTCTGACGACATATTGAAGCCCTTCAGTGGCTCCAAGAAATTGAACCTTGGTTCGCTTTAGTTGGAAACATGTTATTTTCATTCTATTTATATTTATTTTTGTTGCACAACTTGAGAAAATATTAGAAAATAGTAGCCTTCATCCCTTTTTCTTTTTTATCAATTCATTGATTCACCCTTCACTCTAGCCAAAAAGATATCGTGATCACATGCCGAACCCTGGATAACAAAGATTTCTGGTAGTCGTTGAATTGATCACTGAGTAAAGACATTTGTTAACTTCTATAAGTAATATAAATGACAGCAGTACAAACACTGGCGATAATGCTCTATATAGCAAACTAAAATAATATATGTTCTAATAAAAGGTTCTTTTTTTCAATTATTTATGAATGACACAAATTAAGAAATAGTCGGAACGAAACTAAAGGGAAAAAATGTAAAAAGTTGCCTTTTTTTAAATATACATTGATTTCTGAAATAAGTCACGGTAATTTGGAAGCAAAATATTATGAAATTTAGAATAAATATATAGAAAATAGAATAAAAATTAATTCCAAACTTTAGAATAAGAGAGAGAAAATATGGATAATCATTGTACATGTAAGAATTGCATTTTAAAGTTATTTGAAAATCATAAAGTTCAATTAAATGTAAGATACTTAAAAGGAAAATCTTAGATAAAAAAATGGAATAATGTGCATATTTTAGGAAATTATATATTAAAAGTACAATTAAATATGTACAACTGAAAGCTACCAGACAATTCAGTCGAACAGGATTTTTATGTAGAATTTATTTAACTTACATCTTCATTGATTTTCTAGTAGAACCGCTCTTCTGTGCTATTGTTGGTGCGTTCCCGTTCATTACGGGTTCCTTTAAAATTGTTATATTATTCTCATGCGTGTCGTCTGCATCCTGATCACTGACGTCTGATAAGCTATTATTAGCCACTTCATCGCCTTCCGGATATGTGTCGAAACCATGGTTACGAAATTGAGTGTACTTCTTTGAATTCCCGATATCCATTTCGAAACTTTTCGGACGGCTTCCAATAAGGGACTGATAACTAATGCTATATCATTCTAACCTGTAAAGATAACATTATTTAATGGTTCCCTTTTTAAACTTGAATATATGCAGTTAATGATATCATATGTTATCAAAGGTCAGGTCGATGAAATGACAAATTTGGAAAATCCATTTGTGCAACATGTCAATATAATGGTTAGCTTTCTTTTTATCTTGTTTACGTACGAAACGTGGTACTCAATACTTCGAAACAGAATATTGTATTGTGTGATTAAATATTTTTATAAATGTGATAGGGGTAGTCGTGGATTAAGCTATCATTTACTCATTTTTTGTCGTATTTTTCACAAAAGTAAAAAATTATTCAACAATGAGGAAGGTACAACCCCGAACCCCTCTTGATCTGCCAATGAGGAGTGATTCATGGAATACTGCCTAGAATAAGCATGATAATTGAAGTGGTTATTAATAAAATATACAACTTCAAAAGAAGTACATTTTAATACTGCATTCATTGCGATGTGAAATAAATGTACAAAAAATGTACGACTTCTAAAGAAGTACATTTTAGTACTGCATTCATTACGATGGGAAATGAATGTACAAAATGTACAACTTTTAAAGAAGTGCATTTAATTCTGCATTCATTCAGATGGGAAATAAATGTACAAAAATGTACAATTTCTAAAGAAGTACATTTTAATACTGCATTCATTGCGATGTGAAATAAATGTACAAAAATGTACAACTTCTGAAGAAGTACATTTTAATACTGCATTCGTTACGATGGGAAATGAATGTACAAAATGTACAACTTCTAAAGAAGTACATTTTAATACTACATCCATAACGATGGGAAATTAATGTACATAATGTACAACTTCTAAAGAACTAATACTACCTTGTATATGTCAGTGACAGAAAAAGTACATTTTGTGTCTCATTTTTATTAAGTTGTTTCATTGTCGTCAGAATGATAATTACTGAACTTAATCTTGATGTAACAAAATCTGAGTAAACACCAATGTACAAAATGTATACGCATAACCGTAAAACGGACAATAGATTGACATGGTCTTTTCATAATGAAACTTTTGTTTTACGTGACTCTTCATTATCTAGGAAAAGAAATATGTTAAACATAATACGAGCTTGGATCTAAAGTAGGACTAACAGTTTGGTGGACAGACCATTGCTGGATAGCGAAGGAGGGTTCCGGGGGTTAGAACCCCACCCCGAACTTTTCGTCGGAAATTTGTGTAAGTTTTGACAAAATGAATAAGCTATAGCCTAGAAACCCCTTCTAATGATTTTATAATCAAACCCACTTTTTTATAAAGTGTCAGGAACCGCCTGTACACCAAATCACAAAAAAAACAATATTCCTAGCAACTAACTTAAAATATTTTTGCCTCTAAATTAAAGCTCAGTGGATGAAAATATCCCCGAACCCTAAAACAGACCCTGCAACTCAGGTCCAACAGCCTTCATATGTGTACATGTACTTACATCATACGAATAATAAAGCTGCACTGTCTATATCCTCGCTATGTCACTGGGTATGTTTGCCCATAATACAAATTTATGTTCATTTCGTTCTAATCCTTGCACTCACAAAAGTAGATGTCTTGCAGAGAATTAAGAAGACAATCCATGTAATATTGAATATAGTCACTTTTGGTTTATTAATGTCTTTATACTTTGAATGTCCTCAAATACAAGATTAAGAATTATCGACAAGACATGCGCATGTAAAAAGATAGCTGACAAGCAAGTCGTTTATCAGTTTCCTTTTATTTTTTTTTTAAATCATATCAAAATTATATAAGATTTTATTAGCTTTTTCTCTTGAGTACTTAAACAATATTATTTATGATTAGAAATGTTTCCTTTTTTTCAATTGATAAGCTTTCACCATAAAGGTACAAATTAAGTGCGAAACGATTGTCGAACTATCTTTAATGTGTGACCAATCGAGCGCTCCCGGGTTACCTACGAAGGAATGACCATTGGTATGTCTCAATATTGCCGGGTACTGACATTCGAGATAAAGGTAATTAATAGTTTCAATTGTGCATTTTCACTTCCTATTTGAGATAAATCTTCGATTTACAATCTGATTGGCATTTTAAGGACTTATCAGAACTTTCGTGTGATCATTAACGCTCCTTTTTTGTACTAGTTTTAGGACTTCGTGAGACTTTTTTTTTCTTTATTTTGTTTCTTGCAATTTTTATTGAAAGTTAACATCTTGAATTATACAAAATAACTACAAAAATGTACAAGTCAAGTATAATAAATGATTCATTAATTACAAAGATATACAATAATACTTGTTTACGGTGGTTGAGATCCAAATGGCGAAAAGTGCGTAATCGTTCAGATTGATTGATTGTTGAGGTTTAACGTCCGAGCAGCAATATTTCAGCAATATTCAGACAATGAACATGAAATGGATGGTAAAATGAACATGAAATGATGATGAATTGAAAAAAAGGGATGGGACACGAGGATAATAGGATCGAAAAATTTTGATTGCCACTAGAGAAAGGGAGGGATGGGTAAGGTCGGGCAATTTAGCCTCCTGTGGCGGAGTGCAAAGGTTCCTACTCCTATCGAATACCACGGCAGGGTTCTTTAATGTGCAAGGAACGTGGCATCTTTCCCAACACGGTGCACTACTATGGTTTGCGGTCAGGTTTTCCGTATTATAGCCTGACAACCCCAGCATGCAACGCGCCAGGGGTACCCCATTCCACCACCTGAGGCACACAACCCAGTTGCTCTGTGGGCAGAGCGCCTAGCCCCCGGTTCCTAGGTTCCTAGGTTCCTGAGCACTATTTAGTTGCCTTTTACGACAAGCTTAGCACTGCTGCAGGCCTATTCTTTTGACATCCAGACCTGCACGGGGCCTTAATCGTTTAGAGAAGCAAAGCTTGACTGTATTCACATCCTAAGGAGCATAATACATAATTAAATGCATTTTTAACGTCACTCTAATCATGTCCGTCTGTCTGTCGATTTCCGGGTGAAAAACACACTTATAAAATGGACAATAAAATATTTTCCTAAGACAAACTAAGAACACAATATGTAAAGATTTTATGCAAAAAAAGGCATATATTTCTTAATTTGAAGAGGCATTTAGCGACCCTTTCCTACTATATCCAGAATAGTCGATTAGTATGCATGGCATATACTTCCTCGAGGTATGGCTTGAGGTAGAAAAAAAAGAATTATCCTCGCGGAAGTGTATATTGAGCATGTTCATCGACTACCGAAGGATCTATTGCAGATTTTTGAAAATAACAAAATGTATTATTATATGAACAGGTATACTACTATTCATACATCCGACCTAAGTATTTTTATGGTGCTTATCTGAACAACGTGGTGACGTACGCAAATATGCACCACTCGTCTAAAACAATTTAATCATTTTTTTTTATGTAAGCGTTAATGTAATTCTACATGTACAGTCATATTTTTGTAAACTTTAACTATCATGTCAATAAATTTACCCACTACTAAATTATTTAAACCTGAGGCTCGTTGCAGTCAGATCATTATTCGGCCGATTCGCAGATAAGCGGTTACCCGTATTACACTCGGCAATTAGAATCATGGATACAGAAAAATATTCAAAATTTCGACGTTTTGAACTTCGATTTTCTTTTAACTCAAAACTAATGTCGACATTTATCGAGACTCCAACCAAATATCCGCTTTGGAACTCCGTATTTATCGAATCTCAACTAACATTTCGAATTTGTACTATTTTTTTTTAAACCAGAAATTTCAACTTTTCAACTTTTTAAGTCATACAATTTTGAGTGCGAGCACTATGATAAAATTTCGGATTTTCAAAAGTCCAAATTTTGAATTTCTGGAACTCGAAATACGAACTTTGGCGAAATAATATAATATGATAATATTTGGTTCAGTTCGAAATGTTTACTTTTAAAAGTTTTATTTTATTATTTTCATAAAATATGGAAATTTTCTCTTATCAAATCTCGAATATTTGAGTTCTGACCTGAAATTTGATTTTTTTTAAAGTAAAAATAATTTTAAATTTCTGACTGTCAAAATTTCGACACTTAAATAAAAAATATCGAAAACCGGAGAATATTTTTTATAGATATAAATGCCTAACGATGGTAACCTTAGTAAGTTACCGATGTAGCTTACAGTCTCGCATTTCATTGGACAAATGTGGAAGCAATCGTGAAATTTAAGGCGCCATTAAATTGAGGGCAATGGTGTCTGGAATGTTTTCAATTATTTTCATATATTAAATAATCTTTTTATATATTGAATAATTGGAAATTGTTTACTTGTGAACCAAAAAAAAATTGAAAGAGTAATCAAGGTAACCAAGGTTATAGCTGTAATCAAAAGAATGTAATCCAGGGACAAAGACCACACATGCAAAAGAGACATACACAACAAAGAACACAAAGCAACCAAAATCATACACACAAAGCAACAAAAGCAAATGAACAACTCGGACTAAAACTTGCGATCACACAATTCAACAAATAAAATCTTAATCAGATTTGGATATTAACAAAGCTAGAATGTGCATAAGAGAGTACTTGTTTAAAATGGGCTGACAAATGCCATAAATTTGACTGAAATTAAGTTGTTCGTGTGTTCATGATGCTACACTAGAACCCGTTACAACAATAATTCTAAACATGCGCACAGGAAGGCATAATTACGAGAATCGGTATAAAAGGAAATCGGATTATGACATGTTTAATGAATGAATATGATAAATTGCCATATTCAATACAATAGTTAGCAGATTACGATAGTTTTTTGTTTGCTTTGGCTTTTAGAAAACAGGGGGGGGGCGTGCGCCCATTAAGCCCTCCCCTGAACCTGCCCCTGTTCCTGATTCAGAAATAAAACTATTGGTTTTATAGTGAAGGGAACACAGATGATAAAGGATTCAAACATGAATTTTAGTTTAGACGTTTTTCATTGTATTTACTCAATACAAAATTCTTGGGAGTTACTTGCTAAAGCAAGCAATAACAGCCATGAGATGGACCCCTCCCCATTTGGAAAATATTATTACATGTAATTTCGCGTAAAATTTGGAAAAAATGGGTAAATACATGTAATAGCCTGAAACTGCTTTTTCTTTACCTCTTTTTGAAAAATGTTTGAATACGCTGCTACTGCTGACAATTTCTTTTACCTCAGAAAGGAAAACAAATAAGGCTGGATTCCTAACGAAAAATTCTAGGAAGACATACCTGTGTGCACAAAAAAACCGTATTACCAAGAACCGGATAAATAATTGATTTGCACAGCATGCATTGTATAATCAAGAACATTTTTTTTTAAATAATGTGGGGATTTAATATAAAGTTACGTAATAGCACTTCTTCAACTTGCCTCAGACTCTAGATTTAAAGTTTCCAAGCGACGTGACTTCCATTACAAAAGATTTATGGCAACAAGAAGCTACTTTTAGATTTTTAAGTCAATATACACTTTACAGAGAAACTGAGATGTAACTATTTAAACCGTAAAACACAGACCGGAGACAAAAGTAAATATACACCATTGAAATATGCATGTTTGTCACGTTTTTAAGTATAGTTTATTAGACATATGTGGAATGCTATTTTGTACTTGCTTTGTGTGTTATTGTTTAAACCATGTTTGATGATTAAATTTTTTTGTGATTGATATTTTTCAATAGCAATTTCATGTGATTAACCGTATTATCTTGCTCATTGTAAATTTGTCTCATGAGTCATGGGAAAATATGAATCCTTAATTTCAAAGAATAACAAATAGAAATCCAGTGTTCTTAGTCAGGGTCTTGAACGTATATGAACACGTATCCAGTGTGTGATAATTTTAAATTTATTAAATGGGTGTCACTTTATGTAATCCTTTCGCTTTTATACCCTGCCAACCGAATTGGTGAAGTATTATGTTATATCCTCCGACAAGTTGCGTGCCCGTCCGTCTGTCTGTCCGGGGTAAAGGGTAAGTCAAATTTTCGGCAAAATCCAACATGTAGTTTTCGAGTTCTGAACCATTCTGCAATCCCCCTTTTTTCACTATCACTTGGCGGGGTATGACTTAATGTTCCGTTTATATCCATTTTTTTTATTTTAAGGAGGTAGACCTAAGGTAAGTGACATAACTCTTACAAATCATTGGAACATTTGTATTCAACATATTATATCAACCTCATGTAAGCATCAAAGTAACATGGATTTATTGCATTCTGTTTCAAAGTAAAACTTGAAAGGCTCTTGTGAAATTGAATAGGATACAAACATATCACTGATTTAAAGAGTTATGTCCCTTACCCTAGGTCTACCTCCTTAACATATCATTGTTCCATCAAGTATATTTTTTTCTATCATGTATCATGCATTATTTACCACTCGACAGAACCTTGGTGAATCACCTTACAAAGCAATGTTGTCGACAAATACGAAAAAAAACATGAAAGTCAAAACAGCATGTTTTGGAAGGATAAAAGAAAAACAGAATATTTCTTACTTGGGTACAATAATCATGTATCTGACGACGTAAACTGATTATTAGCAATCATGTCGTAATCTTAACGTGAACGGTATATGGTTAAATATGGATATTTTCTGAGGGAGCGCAGTACATACAGGCCCGGTCGGATTAAGATTTTATATAAGAAAGGATGTGTACCGTTCAAGAAGTCGTAAAGGGAAAATACAGACTACAGTGTATGTTTTGTTCAATCTATATGGAAAAAAGGTGGATGCCGTTCAAACTGACGTATAAGGGGATTACAAACAATATTGTGTTAAATTTATATGAAAAAAGTATGGATGCCATATTTTGTTCTGTTTATATGAAAAAGGATAGGTGCCGTTCAAAATGTCGTGAATGGGGATTACTGACTATATTTTTATCATTTTTCGGATACTTTGCGCAAAATTAAACAAATTGTCCAACAAAGGTCATGCATCAGAAAGTATCGTACTCTGTTGCTTGAACATGATACATGTACATGTAATAACTCCAATTGATGATTTATACATGTACTAACTACATGTAGTAGCCAAAAGCTCAATTGTGGGAAGGGGTAACATATTCACAATGAAAATTTTGGATTATGAAACATGGAAAGATATTTTGTTGAAACTTTTGATTTGTGGCATACAGACTGGAAAGTTTTAGTGCTTTAAGTAGCAGTAGTTCTAAACGTAAGACAAAGAAGTGAATAATGCATGTCAAAAATCCACCGAACTCACTTTCATTTCTCATTAAGAAACATTTGTTGACAACCTTACATGTCTTAGTTGTGTAATTCGGTTGTTGTAGTTTTGATATAAAAACATTACAAGAGTTATCGTTCTTAAATATAGTTAATTTGTGTGGGAGATAAATTACGATTTTCTAAACATACAGTTCTAAATACAGAAATGAATCTTGCTACGAAAAGTTTAGTCTACAAAAGTATCGTTAACCTGTGTTCGTTATTTTTTCTCTGCACCACGAGTCCCATCTACATCACGCAGTGCCTGAGTTATACAAGGACCGGTACTAAAATGAAACGATTTCAATGAAATATAAACGCTTCGTGTACTAGTAGGTCATACGGTTTATTCAATATTTTTGTCTCAGGTTTTGATCGGATTTCTTTTATCAATCATTGTCTTCATATCAAAGGCTAGATTGCTTGTAGATCAGTGTCTCTACTGGACATTTTAGGAATTCAAATTTCGAATTAAATTGAACGACTATAGCCTTTATATTGGAGATTAATGAATCGATTTTATTTTTATATTTTAGAATGAATTTACTGATAAAATATTATGTAATCTAAAAATTAAAAACACGAATATAAATGCGTGACACAAAATAAATATTGGGTCAATGTTTTGTATACAAATTTTAATACAAAATGTCAAGAGTTAACTTGAATTTGATAAAAGGATATTCCTGCTTTTTTTTTGCTAACTTGAAAACTTGTATCATATTACGTTTTTTTGGAACAAAATAATTTCGTGACATTTAATGATATTCACTATTTCACTACCGAAGAAAACAAATATCAAAATATTATGAAATGTTCGAAAATAAAATACCCAGAAACAAAGTTACAGAACAGTATTTTTTGTCGTTTCATATTAAAATAGTTTTAAGATTTTTCGTGATTTTATCTTATTCTGCATGAGACGAAAAATGCCAAGTTCGAAAAACTCATGATTCATGCATGTCAAAAACGCGCGGAATTGAGTTAATTTCTTGTTCAGAAACCGTTACGATAGATCACATAACCAGTCTTAGTTTTTTTTTTGTTTTTTTTTCTTCTGGGGTTTGCTCTTTTGACATAAAAGTTATATAAATTGTACATGAAATTAGCATTTTGCAAGAGTTATCGTTCTTGGTTCGGTTTGATTTGGTTATTTTAATGGACGATTAAAGTGTAGTTTTCTCAAAAGTAGAGATCTAAATACAGAAAGGAATATTGTTACAAAATGTAGATGTGCAAATCTTAGATTTTGATTTGAATGATATATGGGGTTTCCCATAGCAAAACATGGACTTTGCCATTATTTAGCAATGATGGTTACCATCTCTTTTCCAAAACTCCTCCTAGTCTGCTGTATAGATGTTTTTGAATGTTTTTGAATTTTTTAATGAAATTTCATGAAAAGTTCACAGAATCTTTGTACATAACTTAGATATATACATTAGCTAGGGATGGGTTAGAGGTTACCATCCTTTAGCTGTGATACCTTGACAACTGAATAAAATTTCATGAAACCTCCACATTATGTAAATGTTTACCTCTCTATTTTAGATTTAGATCTTAATGACTTTTACATTTTAAGATGACATCTAAGGGTTGGGGTATCATATACAGTGAGCTTTACTCACAGACTTCTAGTTTTGAAAATCTTTTAAGCCCCTTGCAAAGTCAGTAAAACTTACAGTTGATGATATACAGACTAAACAAAAACAACTACGTTATTGATAACTTTCTCTGCCACCATAATGCTAATGTATAACCAGGTTTTCATGTTACGGAAATAACGGCCCTTGAATTTTAAAAATTTCAGAGAAATAACAGTTTTCTGGACTTTTTAGCTCACCTGGTCGAAGGCTATGTGAATATTCTGAATAAACTCCATTGCTCCTTCAAGAGTAAGATTTCAGCTGAAATATTTTTGGTGAATTCTTATATAACTAAAGTTTCAATAATCACAAAGTTTCATTCTGATTTGAAGACCCCATCCCCCCAATGTAGCACATAATGCATGGTTCTATGGTAGATTGGGTGTTAAAAGACCAATAAAATATTGTTTGACCCATGTTTTTTTTTTACACAAAGAATTACCTTACCATAAGCTGTGTCTGAATTTTACATGGACTGGTACGTAACAGTTTTACGGAGTATGTTAGTTACACTAGTTGGTGACATTTTTGTGATCTCTGAAAGTACTTACAGTAACTGAATTATATTTAGGTCAATATACGAGTGTCACCAAATTCGTTTTTTTTTTCTAATACAGGGAAACCCCATATTCTCTTTCTACACGCGCGTTTAAAAGCTTTATGTTTTTCATACTGTGACGTTCCGGTTGTAATACAGGTAGTATGCCAGTTCTATTATTGAAATGTGTTTAAAACAAATAAAATAAGTGGCCCTGTGTCGACCTTTGTTGGCCTTTTCCTTTAGTGTTCAATAGTCTTCCCTGTACTCAACAACGTGGCCTAGTACCAAATACAAAATTTTCACACGAACACAGAAAACGAGACAATACATGAAATCCGAGTTTACACTTTCTCTACTAGAAAATTCTTGGGCTTTAAGGACTTTTGTAGTCTATTCAAATAAATTGTGCAGCAGACCGTTACAATGTGAAACCTGTCTAAACCGGTCCCTTTGGACTTTAACATTGTTGGTTTAGACAGGTGCTCGGTTTATTAAGGTTCAGAAAACATTTAAATTGATAGAAAAGGACTAAAAGTGTGTCTGGTTTTAGACAAGTTTTAGTGATATTCAGAGTTCGGTTTAGACAGGTTCACCACACAGGAATTTCCGAACATAGATTCCAGAGGCAATATATGAAACCCACCCCTCTCTCCCACAAAAGTTCTACTTCAGCTTCAAGGTACATGTAACAAGAGTTTTACAGAGTATTTAGATTGTGTGGCAGACTATTACATTGTATAATGAACTAGCTCCATACAACGCAGTCAAAATTTTGATATCAGCTAAAATAAACAATACTGCTCTTGTTCAAATATGTACTTCTTTTATTCGAGTAGCTAGAAATCATTAGGTTATATTTAGTCTTGATAAAACATTAAATTTCGTTCAGACTTCGATAAAGTCCAAGGGGACAGATGCCTCCTTACTTTAAATCCAACTGTTAGATTATCAAGAGAAATAGCATATCTGAATACTTCAGTATTTATGTCTCGACAAACCAGTGAACTTTAATTCGCTTTTTCTAAGGCTCGATTAAATGTAACCGAAAAATCACTAAGATTCTACAAATTAAAAAACAAAAACTGATCGAAATTAACCAATAAACTCCTTGAAACTCCTCGAGAATTAGTCTGCATTGTGGTGCAGAAAATCTTTTTGCCGGTTTCGAGACATACATGTACATGACCGGAAATCACGAAAAAAATCGACGTGGTTATGATTACCAAAACCGGTCAGATCGGTACATTTCTATTTAAGCAGAGTTATGCTAGACTTGAGAAATAGGGCGACCATTGACTACATGCAGGTCCGTCATCACACCGAAGATAGATCAGCAACTCTGACGTAACTGAAAATTGAGAGTATGGACCAGGTGCCGCGACAGGGTAATAATTCAGTGCTTTTTTAGTAACACTCGTTGGGTTGCTTACTATTATAACAATATACCCTTTATCATGTCAAATCCGAGTTTTACTGAAAAGGGAGTAAAAATGACATTGTGAACAGATCTATCTTATGGTGGAGATGGCCACACCGAACCGTAAAGATATCTTTAGAGAATGTCAAGTGACACCGAAGAATTTTTGAAGCATATAATTGGGTTCTACCCATGTCACCCTAATTCAATACATTGTACGAATACACATGTTCATCTGCATAAATGCATCAGGGCTTGATTAGTATTACTGTAACAGAATGACCCTTAATTGTTCATGTGTGCATGAATTGCACGTTATCCTAGATTTTCCGATTGACTTGGAAGAAAATTACGTTGTGTAGTGAAAAATAACCTCATACTAGTTTTTGATAAGCGTAATTGTCTCAGTTGACATCAGTCTCAAGCTGAGTCACACTATGAGTTTATCTTAAAATGTAATATTGTCAAGAATACTCGAAGTTTTTGATTTCCACCGAAAAGATGACTTCGAAGTGTTTCTTTAAGAAAACAGAGTTATTTTAATTGTCTATTGGTCTGTACACGTGTATGAATATTTGTATAAATACATGTCAAGATTAACTTGAACATTTAGATGTATGTACATGTACCTACATGTATATGTAGTTTTAATGATTAGATAAAATCCTGACTCAATTGTATCTTAAAAATTAAGTTGAACGTCTGTACATTACATGTATGACGTATTTACAACCACTGCAACATTATTTGGGCACCAGAGAGGCAGCGTACTGACATACTGACAGCAAGACATAATATACGTTTGAAAAAGCGAATAATTTTTATCCGACAAGTTTAATGATTTAAATACGAATAGACTTAACTTTTTTCAAAACTCTCAAGCAGTGTCAGTAGTACGTTTTTTTTTCATATCTATTCATTGAGTCGCCGCTCAACTTTTAAATACTTCAAAAATTGTGCCCTACCTTTTACTTTCAAGTCTGCGGAATAGTTATATGTGAGCTACATAATTTCACTCTATTTATACACTTACCCCCAAAAAACAACTGTCTATATTATTCGAACTTTGCTCCAAAACTAAATTAAGCACAAACTAAAAACCGAAGTATGCGGCAAGGTGCAGCAATGTAAATAAAATCGATGTATTGTAAATGATTATTAATAGGTTTGATAAGGGGTAAGGGGGCTATTGTACAGCCTGGTTTAGATAGAGACTTTATGCGAGATTAGATAAATTGACGGTTGTCTATAACTTCCTGAACAGCCAGATATAGAAATATTATCCATTTAGTTTATCCATTTCGTCTTTCTGTATTTTGAGTCCATGGCGTATTTTCTTGGTTGTATTGTATGGATGGGAGTGTATTCTTTCATGACATTGTGTATGACTCTACAGATACTAATATCATACATGTACATATTTCACCGATCCATCCCGATTTTATCCTATTCTCCAACATAGTTTTCGGGGCGGATCCGGAAGTTCAGGTTTGGGGGAGGGGGCTTAATAAACCTAAATACCTGCCAGGCAAAGACATTTCTGAAAGTAGAAATTCCCTGCAACAAAATCCCAATTATAGGGGGCGTACTCCCGACACGCCCGTCCTTGGACCCTCACCTGCTTTTTCCAATTGCAAAACTATTTGTTTTCATTTTTCTTTTGATAATTTTGTACATGTACTTAACCTTTCAGCCATTTACAGCATTCTATATTCACATTTCACTTAATACCCCTCCCTTTTTTTCGGATATTCATATTTCTAATTCCCATATCCCCATATCATACACAATTTCCAATCCCTCGTTCACATATTCCATATTTTATCTTAAATTATTTTATTTCATACTCCAATCACCAAACCTAATTTAAAATTACAACCCTTCTTCTCTTTTCCCAATACATGTATTTCCATTAATACATGATTTCCCTTTTCTAATAACTGCAGTATTCACAATTTTAATTTCTCGCAATGCACAGTTCCCCCTTCATCATCTTAATACACAATTTACATCTTCTATCATGTATCCCATTTCCTATTGAATATATTGTAAACTGTCTTATCGACATTATACCCAACATTCCTTGTTGTCTGTTCTTATACACCACCACCCTCAACTCACCCCAACCCACCCCGATTTTTATCTCCATAGTTTATTCCCTTTTCTGTTTCAGTACACTATGAAACTTTCATTATTTATCATTATACGCTACTTTAAGACTGCAAAAACGAAATTCTTTTTTTCACCTCCATGTTTTAATTTACATAAACAGGAAATACAAATACTTAGTCTCATTCTAATACTAGTTCTCATTAACCTTTCACCCATTAAACGTACAATATGTATTTCCCATTTCTTGTCGCAGACTGAAAGGGGACTGTATTGTATAGGTTTTCATTCCGGTTGTCTGTCTTTGTGTCTGTCTGTCTGTAAGTCATGTCATGCCATATTTTTTGGGTTTTTTTTTTATCACTTCTGAACGTTCGCAGATTAATTTAAATGTAATTTTGGTTTCTGAACCACAAACAAGATCCAAGCTTTCGATGAAGTATCTAGTTGGAATTCTAGATACCAAATTAATTGATCAACAAAGATTCAATTTGGTATCTAGAATTTTCAACTTTCATTGAAAGCTTGGTTCTTGTTAGTGGTTTGGACAATGTATAATTTAGGATAAAAAGGTGATCTTGGTAATCTGAGTCACCTTAAGGAAAATGAATTGTTTCGTTTACATACTCGTGTGACTTGCCGAATTTCCTACATAGTTATCAATTTTTCAAAAAGGTTTTTGATGGTACTTATTTGTAGTGGATGAGTTTTTGTACAGAGTTTGATAAGATAGCGTACGAAGTTTTTTTTAGCTATATATAAGTAGTTCATTCTATTCCTAAAGTTTATGGGAACACATTAAGTAATATATAGAACGGAACTGTCTAAAAACAGCTGAGTTTACAAGCTCCACGCAGCGCCAGTCGTTCGTTTCCTCTCTTACTAACCGTTGCAGACAAGCCATTCGAATTCAGACCAAATGTCGTTTGACAATCGGATAACGTCGCGTAAAATCATTCAATTCTTTCCCGACTTTGCAAGATTCCTGTGTTTTCTGAGAGGGCTAGTGTTTAGAATATATCTCAAACGCCAGAACGCTGTTTCAGAGCTTACTGAATTTGCAACGCAGTTGGATACTTAAATTTCGTCAGTCAGTTTGTCAGTTTGTCCAACACCTTAAGAAATTCCAAGCCTTTACTTATACACGAATTTAGATATTTTGAATAATGATTTCCTATTTTTTCTAGTAAGAGTCTGGGTTCATTACCGCATTTTTGACACGTACACTCTGCGCACTATGTTGTTCTGGCGGTGACTGTAGAATGTTCATGTAAAACTAATCTTTCTTGCATCGTCGACGGTATCCTTACAAATTCTAGTAGATTTATCAGTACTAACGGCACACGCCCCCTATAAAATAGGGAAACTCATATTTTATTGTGTGTATCTTTCTTTTTTTAAATCATACCCAACTTTTATATTGTGTTTTGACAAACGTTTACCAAGTGCTTCTTCTGTAAGTAACTTAGGACAGTGGTCTATAGAAGGGTTGATAGACAAGTTTTAAATGTTATTCTTTGGTCGGTTGTGTAGAACGTCGGTAACGACAACTCATAAACAGTTATTTAACCTAAATTAAGGCTCGCTAATGTAATTTCTGACAAACCTGACAGATCATCTTTGACTTACGATTCGTTCGGACTTTATTGAAATATGATATGTCACCATTCCTTGAGCACTTCATTGAAGAAATTTTCATTCCGGACCAAAGACTCTGGTCAAAAGTCGTAAGTCAAACAATAACTATTTATGAAGAAAACAAATTAAAATTATTGGTACAACAACAACCTGACCTTTGGCGATATTTCAAAATCCACCATTCGTTTACAGAACACAGATTCCAAACACCATTGCAAAATCAATGAACTTATGGTATTAACTTATCTAGGATTGCTCGCTATTATAAGTGGACAAGGCTCTCTTTGTGACCGATTTACTGACGACATAGTCAAACATTCCATACTTCATTGTGAATCGCTTATGAATGATAGAAAATCAATGTTTTACGGCATTGTAGACTTACTTCCGGTACATGATTCAGTTAAATTATTTAACCATGTGGATGGTGACATTCTTATGACATTCCTTGGTGGCATTACCGAATTTGCTAATGAACTAGGCTCTGACATATGGTACCTGCTAATGTTATACGTCGCAGGTCACGTTGATAATTGTACACTAACTTCAGGAAAGTTATTTTTGAGTTAAGATTCAATACTAGTATTTAACATTCAATTACATGTAAGTGTATCATACTCAATATATGCTATATACCTAAAATTTTGTATTATACACTTTTTAACACAGTATAATTTACATGGTATAAAAGGTATTGCATCAGTTTGTGTATATATGCGTGTGTAGTTTTCTATTTTGTCAAATGACTTTTGTATTATATTTGTGATTTTTTTCTCTTGTTTTGTAAATCGTCATCTTTTGGAGAAAATAAAGAAAATAAATAAATCAATCAATCAATCAATCAATCAATCAATCACCGAACATGAAATCCTCGACCCGTCCCAGTCTTAACCACGTGGTATTGGTATGTAGTGTGAGGTAAAGTCTCGCTACAGTAAATACGGAGATTTTCCAGCAGATAAAATATTTTTTTTATGATTAGATGAAACATATCATTAGATAATAAAAAAATAGGATCCGGTTTTTCAAATAATTAATACGTTCGAAAAAAGTTATCTGTGTATAAATATTTTAATTATCTAGAGAATAAAGTATAGAACAACTAAATCAGCTTCATATTTTATGACGTAGAAGGTGACACGTACTACTTTATGTGAAATGTTCAGTGTTTATTTACTGATACATGGCACCAATCTCCCTCACAGACCTACAATGTATTACTGTAAACGTGTAAATTTTCGTGGAATCTATCATGTTACCTTAATCACTGATATCAAGTTTCGCAGCTTCAATAAAAATTAAATATCGGCGGTACTATTTTTGTGCGTATCTTTCCTCCTCGAATACAGCGAAATTAGTGTACCGCGATAATTAATACGTTGACAGTAATCGCTTCATGATCTTAACTTCGCAGATATGAAGAATTGCACAAGGCGTTGACACTACTCATTAGAAATCAACGACGCTGTACTAATTTGCACCACAAAAAACGACATTTAGAACTGGGGCGACAGAACATCTGGGCAGACGATATAATTGCTATTTTAAAACTTACAGCTCACATCTGTACGTCACACTTTGTACTAAACAACTCCTCCTTATGCAAACACGTGAAATAGAAATATGAAAAGATATAGTGAAACGCAACAAAATTTACCTTTATAACCTTTATAGAAATAGCGAATACTTACAGAGATCATCAAAAAGTCTTCATTAAGTGTAAACTCACCTTTAGGTAAGCTCTGAAAGGCCCCGGACAACAAAAGTAATAAAATCCACGGTATAGCTTTGAAAGGCCCCGGACAACAAAAATAATAAAATCCACGGTGTAGATCTGAAAGGCCCTGGACAACACAAATAATAAAATCCACGGTAGCAGAACGATGACACTTCTTCAATAAACTGAAATGTCAAATAACGACAATAAAACACGTTATAAAGACCAACATCGTCAAACACTATCGACATTATGGCTAAATCATTTATAAATTTATTTCTAACCATATATCATGCCGCCGAGTTTCTCATGATTGAAATAACAGTAAGCAGCGAACTCTGCTTTTAACTGGTGTGAACCTGAGTATCTCAAGAGGGTAAGCAGCCTCTGTTTCTTTAAAGACTGTGTTGCATGTGAAAGGTGAAATCCGGTAAAAGAAGAATGGTTTAGTTACTGGTCTGGTTTGGAACGATCAATTGGAATATATATGAGGGCAACATATTTTTGCCCCAGTAATGTTTGCCTAAGCTGCTGGGCAATAGTCGCAATGATTTTAACAATGCACCCAAACGTTTTTAGGGTTTGCACATTTCTTGGAAACATAATTTCTAGAGATACGTACATGCAATATAGCTGTGGGCTAAAAACGCATTAAGTGTTACAAGAAACAGCTTAATATTTCTCTCTTCAGTATTTTGTGTTGTTGTATTGAATAAAACGTTCTGTTTCAGTGGTGTGATATCTAGGTATTTTGATATAAAAATTTACCTTAATTCACTAGTATGATCGGAATGTTGTGATATTTTCCCTATTCTTTACGTTATTATGTATTGTGTTTGACGTTTCTTTCAAGTTACAGTAATTGAAAGCCATTGAAACCCGGAAAAGAGCTTTTATCAAATTTTAAGCTCAACTTTTTTCCCAAGATTTATGTGATCGATGTCGTGTATTAGAAGAGAAATTCAAATTCTTTATTTACATGTAGAAATTTATTTCAGGATTAGAACCGGGAAGATCGTGATTGATCAAATGCACTTTCGGGGACAGGTGATTTTAACCACCCCTTTACTTCGACAATAAATGGGCCAAGAAAGAAATTGGCAAAATTACGATTTTTATGAATCAGCCAGATTTACTTATAATGGTTGTCGAGGGAGAGGAAGATGGCCACAATCATCTGTGTCCTACATATCTGAGATAGGTGATAGAGTAGAACCAATTGTATTGGTGGAGACGAAATAGTGGGTGAAAATACAGTTCAGTCAATCAAATGATGCAGATGGATACTCTCAAACGATCCACGAGTTCATGATGGCGATCACAAAACTTTCAAAAGAATGCCTTTATCTTTTATCATTTTTATTCTAAAAACATTATTTTTTTACAAATTTAAATATCACAAGACATAATCATTAATATAATACCAAACATTTTTATCACCTTTGTAAACATTGTAAATATCACATCTATATTAATATACTTCATACAAAAATCTACAATTTCTATTGGAGAATCAGCATTTCTTTCAATATGCTGGTCCCTACACTGTAACTTGCTTTGCGAACTACACAATGATTAGATCAACCACCACCCACCCACCCCACCCCACCCCAACCAATAGATCACTCTTCGATTGGCGTACTTCCATTAAACAAAACTAAAAAAAAAAAGAAACAATGCAGTTATTCTGAAGCCTGTATGACATTTTGTCTTCTATTTCGAATCTTTCAACTCGGGTTTCGATAATACAAATATCAGATTGTTTCTATGGTAATAATGTTAATATTTTTGAAGGGAGTCCGATAGAATATAATTTATATAATTAATAACGTTAGTGCTTTAACTAAAGCTGAGTAGTATGCTTAAAAACAGAGATCGTGAACAAGTATATACTGATTAGGATAAAAAAAAGTATCAAAAAACCATTTCTATCTGGAATAAAAATCAAGGATTAAAACATAGAAGAAATAGTACATCATATCGTTAGACAGGCAATTATTCACTTTCATATAATGCTTTTTATTCACTTGATACGAAAAAAAAGAACAGCAAAAAAAAAAAAAACGGATATTTTTAAGGTACCATTGTTCCGATAAAATTGTCTAAGCAAAGCACCAATTACTCCTAATTCTTTTAACAACAAAACAAAAAGAAATGGGTTATCATTTAATTATATCTTGCCGGTCGAGCGTATCAAAATAGTACATCTGCATTTGACATGTCACCGGTTTTATCCTCGTCCTCTTCACTGAAAGTGACTGTTTGGCCGTGTGCAGCTGGTGGTGGAGGGTCCATGTTCTCCAATTCTTTACTGATTGCTTCGTCTATTTTTTGTATCCTTTCGTCTGCTTGCTTCTGTTTAACGACGGTACCAATGCTCACTCGATGTTTCATTCCAGCTTTGGCTAATAAAGCGACCCTTCTGATCCTTTCCCTAGTCCTCTCCTTTCTTAATTGTTCAATTTTATTTAGCTGATCTGCTCGTTTCCTAATTTCATCTTTGATGTTATCATTCTGTGCCATTGTCACGATCGTGTGCAACGATTTTCTCGTAAGCTTCCTTCTTCCAAATTGTTTCTGTACATTATCTAGCTTGTCTTCGCTACTCCCGAAAGGCTCTCCGTGCACCGGCGTCATGCTAGAAGTCTCTTCCGATTCGACCACTCTCTGCAATTTGGTAAAATTTCTAATGAAATTTTTGCTCAGTGTATTTGCAGCCATCTGTCTTCGTCGTCGCTGTAACTTGTTCCACAAATCTTTCCCTTTCGGTTCATCCGGAAGTACGTCATCGTGAGTTAAGCGGTCACCTGGATCCTGTTCTAAGGACGCCAGGGACAATGTATCAGAGTCATGATCTTGATCGCCTGACGACTGCATCTGTCGTACAAGATTTAAGCCATCCTCAAAATCAATATCTTCGACTCCAACTTCTTGGTCGCCTTTAAACGCCTGCTTAAATCGTTTCTTTATTTTCAGCTCTGCAGTTGCTATTATGTGCAACAATGTAGAATACCGATGAAAGATCATGCAAATAAACTGGAGAAATAACATCAGACCAAAAACTGCAGTAAACGCAAACGATATTGGTTCAATTTTACCTTGGCCTGTGTTACCGTTGCTTTGGTCACCACATGGAAGCGGTATGGACAGGGAACCATCAGATTTGTTCACTTCCGTCAAGGTGTATACAATTGTTACAAACAGAGCGTTAATAAGAAGGAAAGCAAGGCAGACTTTGTTTCGGAGCTCAATTAATTCGCTTGCCACCTTCTTTTCATGTTCCTTATTGCCTTCCATGGGAAACAGGTAGCGCTTGATAAAATTCTGCCAAAACTCTATTTCGCCATTGTCCAAAAACTCAACAGCGCCTTTCTGCATCTGCTCGTCATGGATCCAGTATGGGTCTTTTAGTTCATCTCTTTGCTTTTGTTTTTCTGGTTTAAAAAGCGGGTTAACTGAAATACAAACACAAAAATTGTTTGTAGCCCTTGACTACCTTAAAACTTAAAATAACGTCTAATCTTAAATTCAGGGGAACCTTTTTACAATGTAAAGGAGTTATTTTCTTTATGCGACATTACTTATTCATTTTGTACTTGTGTTATGCGTTGGTGCATGTCCATTATTTCTTGTGTATTTGCTTTATATTTCAAAAACATGAATTACACTAAATTGCATGTAGCAAAACATCGTGTGATTTCTTTGTCTTTGTAATATATTTGCTAATCCACAGCTGCTAAAGCTCTGTCACACTCAGTGCTAACCCATTTACACTATTCGTGTGTTTGTATGGAATATTGCTAATGCTTTGTGATTTTATTTTCCACATCCTGGATCGCTAGCGGATTGATAAGGTCATGTAGTAAATCAAGAGTGTGATTTCTATCTATATTAAACTATCAAGAGATATAGTATAATAATGGACTTCGTGTGATTTCCATATTGCATTTTCTTTCAAAGTCCTATTATACGCAGACAGTCTCGAGTTTGAACGGTATTTCTGCATTGAGATGGTTTAATTGTAAATTTAAAGCGCAAGGCTTGTCGTGCATTTTGATATTGAATATTTAATTATCGAGAGTGAACAAATGTTGTACTGCAAGATTATGTTTCTTTAATGTTTTATCGTCTGATATACAATGGAGGTAACCAATTATGTGTCGAGGACTAATAAGTCTGTAAAAAAAGTGTAAATTTGAACAAAAATTAGAGAAAAATTAATACAATAACATACCACGTTCACCACTGTCCATGATTACATCTTGTTTAGAAAATGGTGCAGGTTCTTCGTCTTTATCGGTTTTGCTAGAAGCTGATATACTTCCTCTCTGCGAGAACGTTGTCACTTCCGTCATCTTATTTTCCATGTCATCGAGACGCTCTAATATCGCTCTGAGTCTCGAGTCCTCGCTTTGCACGTCTGATCGAGGACAACACATGCATCTGTATGACATAAAATATATAGATTTTTTTTTTGTTCTTAGGAAACATGTTGATTTTCAGTTGCTATATATAGATTTAGAATATCGCAAACTAAAACATTTGTAATCATGGTATTGTTTTAAGAGCATCTTGTATACCCCTTGGTCCCTAGATGTTCTTTTTTTCATAATTGAGCGAGAAATTTGATTAGATACTTAATTCCTTTTCAAACAAATTACCTAAATAGATTCCCAAACGAGAATTGATAATCAGACGATGCTTTATTGTTGTCTGAAATTCCCATTCTTTCCAACCAATTCTGTACTGCATTTTGTTTAGGTTTTGCAGTCTGATTCTGTTGTGATGGCGTTGGCACTTTGGCTTCTCGTGTTCCCCATGATACTACGTGCAGATTCCCGAGTGAGTAGATCATTAACAGCATTGACATCGAGGGGATTGCCAGGAAGTAAAGTAGACCGTGCAGAATACACCAAAACTCCTGAGACGAAAAAGACCAAGTTATATCGTCAACAATATGCAGTCAATAAAACAGTGAACATTTTAAGAAAACAAGATTGGCAACGATATACAGAGCTCGTCATTGTTGTATTATTGTACTTAAGTGCCAGTCCAACAAAATTAGCTACTGCCTATGGTAAAGTGATTCATGGTGTAGAAAAACCCACGGAGCAAAAAATGCTTTTTTGGTCTACATATGCTATATTTTTATGTCACAATAGTCATATCTGTATTTAGATCTATACTTTTGAGAAAACAACTCTCTAATCTCCCATTAAAATCACCAAATCAAACCGTTAAGAACGATATATCTTACAAAGTGCTAATTTCATGTACAAACTATAAATTTTATGTAAAAAGCGCAACACCCAAATGAAAAACTATGACTAGTTATTTGGTCTGTAAGTGATTCTAAATAAGTGCATTTCGTTTTTGAAATGCATGAATCATCTCCTGTCTGATTTTTACAATGACTGATACTGAATAGTCTGTTTAGTACATTGTGTATATAGATCGTCTATATTTCCAGTTTTCACGATTTGGCTATGTACTTGAATTCTGATCTATCTGAATTGTTCTATTATTGACATTATTTTTTGCGATATGCAGTAAATACGACTAACGCAACACCAAAGGTCCATTTCCATGCTTCGGTTTACAGTAATAAATTTTGATTTTGTTGTTACTCCATTTTAAGTTACCTGTGTATTGTACCTGTGCATAGTCATGCAAATTAACTGTCAAGATAATAATAGTTTTACCTGAGGATGAAGTATCGCAGAAATAACAAAGACACCTGCAACATATACAAGGAAGAATGTCGTCACAGAACATAACTTGGCACCAACTGCTTCCCGTAGTAACCCCACTATCACTATCATCATAAGCAAGGAGTACAAAGTCGACAAAATAGCTGCATAACTCAACTGAAAAAAATCATATACTAAACTTTAAACAAAAATACGTACGAATTCCAAGAATCTATACTCCCACGAAGCTGTATCATTAAGTAGTACTCCAGCTAAAGATCATGCAAAATGTGACTCATGGGTTAAAAACCTACATATTTTTATTTTTGATATTTTGTTTGAATTGCCATAGTAAATAGAAATAAACATTCAGTTCTTTATATAACCTGCGTTCTTAGGAGATCACAATTTAAGGGAGATAACTCTGTAAATGACACTCAAATACAATAGAATCTATTGGATTTTCAATGTTGATTATCTCCTAAGAGCAGACAGATTGGAATGAATAATTACACATTTCATACTATAGACCCATAAAACAACTTAATTACAAAAATAAAAATATGTAGCCTTCTTCAGGGTGTATCACATTTTTCAGATGTAACATGATTCTTACAAAGACAGCCACTTAAATATTCAACAATAATATTTTAAAAAGTCTTCAAATAGCCAAAAACAACGATAAAAAAATTAACCGTTTAATATAAGTTAAGTGGGTTTTTTGTTTGTTGTAGATTTTGTTTTGTTATTATTTTTGTTTAATTTTCGAAATGTGACTTTCATGAGGTATTAACGTATACATTTTATTAATAATGTTCACACATTGGATTCAACAGTATTGGTAAACTTATCGGAAAGGATTATATATATATATAGAAAGGTCTGAAAAAATCCCAACGATGTTAGAACTGTCAAATTTGCGATGCAAATTTTTGATCGGTCGCTCCGCGGGACTCGAACTCGTTCTGAGACTTTTGTATAATATTGATTTGTTGTGTCATGCATCATTAAAAAACAACAAAAAGGAACATTTCTGATTTTATTACAAAAGTTATAATAACTTAAGATCATAAATGTTTAGAAGTCAGCGTCTCTGCTAACTACCTACCTGAACATCACTTTTTGCCACAAAACAGAGAACAACCATGATAACGACTGGTATCAGGTTTACAACGAAAGCAGTCCAAGGTTCTATTGTTGGAAATGCCGTGTAGAGTGAACCGAGGATCATCAACAATATTGTACCAGGGGTCAAAATTGAGGACCCCATCAAAAACATTTGGTATGCAATGTACAATTTTGAAATGTCTTCGTTTTTGGCTGTAACGTTTTTCCAGTCCATCAAGAGGTCCATGATGTTCGCCATTGTTGATGGGGACCAACGACGTCGCTGGTTGTAAAATTCATAGAATCCTTCTGGGGCATAGGTCAAAGCATCGGATGCTGCGACGTACTCTACTTTGTAGCCTTGTTGCAGGAGAAGTGTACACAACCACCTGTCTTCTCCTGCAAAAAAAGGAATTAAATTCACCACGATCGAAAGGACGGACAGAAATTCTTTGATTAATATTTCAATTGCTCAAAGTGCAACAATGTTTTAGTTAATGCAAAACAATTGCTGGAACTTGTGCGGAAGACAGTACTTATCGTAATAAAATTTGGTCGATTGAATAGGGGTTTACTTATTTACAACTTGAAACAAAACAACAAATCTCTGAAATAATTTTCGCTTCTACTCTATATTTAAACTTAAAATGTACTAGGGCGATATATTGTGTACAGGAATAACTGTACCTAATATTTCTTTTTGTAGTTTCAGACAAAATCTTACCAAGAGTTATTTCCCTTTTTAATTCAAAATCCCATTGTTGAAACTATGCTTGCTTTTATTTACTTCATGTAGATCAGTTTTGCGTTAATATAGAAAATGTTTTTAAAATATAAAGTTTACCTAACTGTTCTTTTCACATGCATACCCATGGTTTGATTGTCACTAACCTTGATCATATTGTACGTAATGCTGAGCCTCTGTAGGTGGAGTTGTGTATCGTCTCATGACGTTGTCGTCCATCAAAGCGTGGCCTCGAAACAGACTAAAACATCCGGGACTGCAGAGAACGCAACCCATGACATTTTCAGCTGCTTTCTGTAACCAATGGCTGATCGCGTATTCAAACTTCTGGTACCATACCATGGGACCTATTATAATCGAAACAGAAAATGACTGTATTCCCTTTTCCATTTGCTGGAGTACGTAAATGTATTTTTTTATATTTAATTTCGAAGTAAATAGCTTTTGAGTGTTCTTATGACCCGTTGATTTTGTATTCAAAAACTTTAATATACATGCTTTTAATTTCAGATTTTAATCTCATTGGTGTTAGAGAATTATCCCCGAACCCTGGGCTTCTATTTTAGAGTTTTTGTCTTACAACAACACAATATCCTGACACATCACACCAAAGGCGTTCTTAACAGAAAAAAAATACTACAACCATTTGAATTCACGCAAAAGTAGATAAGTCGTTTTAAGGTCGAAGTATTTAAAATGCAAACCTTATCTCCTAATAAGTCGAATCTAATTAACATTTGCCCTTTTTATGCATATGATTCGTTTTTCACTTTTTACGACATCATCGATGACAGTTTTTACAATAATGTAAATTCCATGTACATATCGTAAACAACATGTATATCATCGCTTCGACAAATAGTAGAGCCGTTTAGAGGCTTAAAACTGTATTATCTACTTTATTCCATCCATTTTCCGCACTGTATATCAAAAAAAAAACAATTTTTGAAAGAATATATGATTAGTAGCCCGTAAATACTTTGAATATTGAAATTGACAACCATGTCACGTTGTCGCATAAATGCCGCCATTTGCAATGTCAGTTTTGGATGTCAATTTCACTAAATGAGAGTCTACAAGAAAAATATGGATATATTTCAGATAGTTAGTGAACGGAATTATAGGAATTAAACATTGTTTTTCCAGAATTTATCGATGTGTAAAATCGGACCATTCACTCACAGTTTAATCCTATAATAAAGGCTAGAAACCACTAATTCCACTTCCCATAGGCTTCTATACTAATTTCACAATATTCAATGGCTTCTCTGGACTTCACCTTAACTTTAACCTGCAGAGGACTATATATCAACATGATTCTACACATGTCAGCTCACAATCCTCAGAGTAGCATGTGGGGTTAGCAGACTTGCAGTGCAGTACTGGTCACCGGAAGTGAAGGGTCTATAAATAGCACGGGAAATCCCAGTGTTTTCACAAGATAGGGGTATATTTAGAAATCATTATGGAGATTAGGCTTAACATCACAAGAAGCAAAATGCACCTATAAAATGTATAGAAATATTTTTCCTTTCAGAAACTGTTTAAATTTTTTAAATAAGATGAGAACTTTTTTCACAGCACTATGAGGAACAGAGGTAATTTCTGCGTAGGACTATTTTTGCGTACGTTCCAAATGCTCATTGGTTGAATTGGTGGTCTGTAACCTAAAAACAAAAAAACCTAAAAAAAATCAGACAGAAGGTGATTCATGCATTTCAAAACCCATGGAATTTAATATTTTTCATTTAGAAACAGTTACAGACCACATGACCAGTCTTGTTTTGTATTTCAGTTGTTGTAATTTCGAAATAAAAATGAAATAGATTGTGCATGAAATTTGCACTTTATCGTTCTTGATTCGGATGATTTTACATGTGGTTGGGCATGACAGTAGAGTTTTCTCAAAGGTGCAGATCTGAATACAGAAAGGACAATTGTAATGAAAAAGTACAGAATATGTACATCGAAAAACTTTCGTTTGTTTGGTGGGTTTTTCTACACCATGAATCACCTCTATCATAAGCAGTTTGTTCATTCTATGTGGACTGGAACCTAAAAGTGAATCAAACCTGATCCAATGGGATGAATACGACCACAAGCGGCACCAACATTTAAGTTTTTCTTCATCCTATCAACCAATAACTGAACAGCTGACGGCTGAAAGTCCACATCACCATCCAAAGCAAGCAGAAAAGTATTCTGGGCTATCTTTTCCTTTTGCTTTTTAGTTTTGTCTTTCAGGTTCATCAATCGGTGACCGAGGAAATAATACATGTACATGACCTAGAACAAAAGAAAGGGAAGAACGTCATTACGTTTCTATAAATTTAAATGTTAAAATTCGCATTCGCAAGGGAATTTTTATAACATAGTTGGCTGGGTTATGAATTCGTAAATTATCTTTTAGCAATTGAAACATTTACTTTCCTTTCTATTGGAAGTTGAATTCGAGGTTTAATCGAATCAAGATAACTACGAAAACTGGCACCTTTCTTACACTGTTTTTTTTTACAAAAAAATAAATCTTTCGCTGAAAAGGTATAAAAAGGTTAAGGGGCATAACTTTTACATATCATATGTACGTTTGTGTAAACTATTATAAATGTATTTTAAAAGCATGTAAGCATCTAAGTAACTTGGACTGATTTCATCGCTCTGTTTCAACTGAATGCTCGAAAAGTTCTTCCCCAAGGTGTTACCCCTTAATGTTTAAAATTGGTGTGTTTTGTATTAACAAGTCATTTTCACACTTTTGATGCTATGTACATGTATACTATATGATAAAATCCTCTTCCATATTACATGTACTTTCCCATGACTAACTTATTACCTGACTCCATCGTTTTCGATGACGTATTTTAGCCTTATCTTTCAGATGTGCAATTATCTTATTCCCACCAGGCATGCGCCAAATCAGACGACCACCATATGGCGTAGGAATTTTTGTTGGCGGAGGAATTTTCATCATGGTGTTGTGGACAGCGCTAGATATAAATTGTAATACATATGTTATTGTATGTATATCTAATAACAAGGGAAAACACAAACCTTTCAAGATCTGGTTAACCAGTAAAATAGTATCAAATTTATGGGTAAGGTCAAAAGTTGCTCATTTACTTTTTTGTCTGTTTTATGTTTTTTGTTGTTTGTGTCTGTATTCCATGGTTGTTTTTTCTCCCTGGATAACACTTTTTTAATTTGCGTTAGAATTTGGTTTCTCTGATTACTCTTAATATTTCATCATAGATGTTTATATGTTTCCTGATTCATGTAGCATAAATTGAAACATTATGACATGCTTTTTTCAGGGTAAATATAGTCATTTTTATTGGCTACACTGTTCATACAACATGCATTTTTTTTGCCTAAATGCAAGATTATATGCACAAAAGTTGACAGTTTCCCCTACGTTGCTTCATAGTGGTTATAAAGAACAACACATTTGACATAGCAATATTCATTATCTAAGATGAATGCCAATGCAAACACTGAAGAACATTTTGATAAATTTAAATTAGATTGATTAATCCAAATAACAATCTTAGTCCATTTGATTTCTATATGATTATGAAAAAAGTTCTTTCAAAATAAGATTTTTGTCAAAGCTTTAAAAAAAATATTTGAATATAAACAAAACCAAATCCCTGTACTTTTGGTAATTTAAGCATGACATGCGATGACCTATATAAGATCAAAGCCCTTCAATGGATTGAACAAACGTCAAGCTAAACTATACCAAAAGCACATGGTTTATATTTTTGTTTACATTTATCTGAGCTATTCCGTTCACCTGAGCACTTCTACAAAAAATAAGGTAATGAAAGGTTTAAATTTTGTATTAGGTGTAATGGGAAACTTTTTAATTTCACAATGATTTTGTTCTCGGTAAATGGTTTCAGGTTTCAAACGATGTTAAAAATGTGTTTGCCAAAACTATAATAAATTCTGATGAAAATCATATTTTTAATTGTTATCCTATGGCAATAAAATGGTGTATACTCTCAAAACCAGAAAGCCATTTTGTTATTTACCTATTAAATATATTCAAAGCAAATCAGGAGAACATTTTGACATAGTCATTTCTTTTTGGCAGTTAAGTCATTACAGTAGAACAACATTTTGACATGTTTTACTAGACACACAGACCATTCTGGAGAACAACATTTGGCATAGTCATTTGCTTACCTGGCCGCCAAGTCCATACAGGAGAACAACATTTTGACATAGTCATTCGCTTGGTATTCGTAGTCCTCTGTGTTGTGATACTCAAAGGCGTCATCAAAAAATATATGAGCTAAAATACATAAAACATTGTAAAATAGTTACCATAGAAACGTTTTTTTCAGATTAAAAGTAATGTAAATTTCAGACAACACCTTATTCGAAGTTTTTAATGCTTTGAACAGGTGATACGTTTTGTATCTCATTTGAGAAACGGGACAAAAGACAACTACATTGCGCAAACCGATAAACGTTTGAATTCTTTTGATTTCAATAGGCCCCTTTGCTGCAAAATCTAAAAAAATTACTGAGAAAATTCATAACTGTTCGCTACCTTATCAATATCAAAGACTTTACCTGAGGTTTCCAATGGCGGATCCAGGCATGGCGCGCCGAGCACGCGTCATCCCGTTTTTCGGGAAAAATAGTTGAAATGAATGCAAAACACTAAAGCATAACTGTACGCCCTCCTTATTTTGCAAGTCACCGAACCCTAGTTCTTCATTTCCTGTATCATAGTTACCATTGAAGTAAAGAATATTCTCATACTGAAACATTCTTAAACTTTTGTGGCGATAAGCCTTGTTAGAATAGGACGTTCATTTCCTAACGGTGATAATGCTCATGAGGGGGTCCTTTTTTTTCAAATTGTCGACTTTAATCTTGGAATTTCCAATGTTAATCTTGGAATTATCAACAATAATTTTTTAATTATCAGCTTTAATCATGGAAATATCAACATTAATCTTGGAATTTTAAAATTTAAAGTTGGAATTTCCAAGTTTAATGTTGATAATTCCAAGTTTAATGTTCATATTTCCAATATTAAAGTGGACAATTTGGAAAAAAAAGGATGGCCCTAATACGCTTTCGTATTTTTGGTCATTTCAAGTTCAAATCTTTGTTTGGCATGATTATCTTAAGACACGTGGTTTATAATGATTGTTGAAATAGACTAAACTACAATGATCACTAATTAAAAAAAAACTTTTTAAAACATTTGAAAGTACTCTCAATACAGTATTTTGTTCAAATCAGAAGATTTTTATCATGTCTTTTTAAGTGTAAATTTTTGTAGGAATCAGGCAAATTAAACTTACAAAATGGTGGTTTTTTATACCATGTCTCACCCATTGTATGATTCTTGATCTTTTAAGATAATTCTAATTCTATGAATTCTGAATTAATTACTATTTCATTTGTTTCTATTTGTTATGCTTCTTTATAATAATAGTTTTCATAATTTTAGATTTAAACAATAAAATATTTGATTTTGTATTTCTAAATTGTGTATTGTACTCATTAAGTAGCACTCCAGCTAAGGATCATGCAAAATGTGATTCATGGGTAAAAAGCCTACATATTTTTACTTTTGATATTTTGTTTGAAATGTCATAGTAAACAGAAATTAGCATGTGGTTTTTCATATAACCCGTGCTCTTAGGAGATAAAAATTGTATAGAATGCACTGTAGATTTCAAAATTAAGGGAGATAACTCTGTAAATGCAATAGAATCTACTGGATTTTCAATGTTGATTATCTCCTAAGAGCAGGCAGATTTGAATGAATAATTACACATTTCATAGTATAGATCCATAAAACAACTTAATTAAAAAATAAAAATATGTAGCCTTTTTTAGGGTGTATCACATTTTTCAGATTTTGCATGATTCTTACAAGGACAGCTACTTAATACACAAACACAAATAATAAAACCATCAAATCAAATGAAGCAGCATTGGCAAATGGAGTCAGGATGTATAAGCCGTTTGATATCAAACAAGTTCAAAGAATTATATTCATATATTATATTAATATGAACCTTCAAACTCGTAGTAATCCGGATCTTTAATTCCTAGAAACAGTTGTAGATGGCGTCTTGCACACTGGTCTTCATCCATTCTACAAAATAGGCATTTTATTGATGTTAACATTTTGTTAATCATATATGATCATGTATTCATATACTCATTTTTAAAAATTTGTCTTAGAGAAGTCTTTAATCTGTCAAAACTCAGTTGGACACTTGTTACCATAATTGATATTACTTTTTTGAATGCCTGATTTAGGTTAACGTGTTAACATTTGTTTATAGGACAATAAAACGAAAAAAGACAATTAAGACATACAAAACAATAGTTAGTTCTATGGTATTGATAAAATGAAAACTAGTTATTAAAATAATATCAAAATAAGCCTGTCGATAAGCGATCGACAAAATAACCGAATACTAATCCGATCAATAATCAATATGAGTCTAAAATAAATTGATAAAATAGATATAAAATCGCCGGAATAGCAACATTCTTGACTTGGTAGAGGCATTACAAACGAAATGATGGGTTAAATCTAGGTTAAAATACAGTTTTCCACAGACAAATTGAAAGGCAAACACACCGCTTCGTTTTCTTGAATTGCATTTAGTCACGGTAAAATAAGTTTGTACTTCTTTGGACCTTTGGTACATATGTATTAAAATGTTGTTTGTATAAATTTATAAAAAATGTATGCTGGCTTTAAAAGTCATCATGGCGTGAATATATTTTTATTAATTATAGTTTCAGTATTTCTTTTTTGCATATCAAAATTAAGAGCAGAGGGTCATACAGCTATTACATTCACAGAGAACCAGGAAGTCTAGTGCATGTATATAATTATACAGTTTGAATTGTGTTTAAGTTATCATTCAGAGCTTCCATGCAACGCAGACATATGTCTTAAATTTCAGTGGTGATAAAAGCATTACATGTCAAATACTTTAATATCCTAATGATGTAATGCAACAACTTCTTATCTTAAGTAAAAAGTCTCTTTAAGGACAAGGCAAAATTAAGATAATCTGAAGTATTTACGCTACGTGAAAAAGCTATCACGCTGTTTTCATTCAATATTGTCTTTTCGTTCGGATTTTTACATAATCATAATTGGAGAGTTCTACTAGAACATGATTTAAGAGTAATCAAGGGAACCAAGGTTATATCGGTAATCAAAAGAATGCAATCCAGGGACAAAGATTAGACATGGAAAACAGACATACACAACAAAGAACATAAAGTAACTAAAATCATACATACAAAGTAACAAACGCAAATTAGCGACTCGGACTCCACTAAAAACTGGAAGCATGGACCAGGTGCACCGGTAGGGTAACCGTCCTCAAAACATGCTTTTGACCGCGTTACCAGCTCCTGACTTGTCCATACTGATCATGTTTTTATGAATGGTAATTCATCATAAGTATTGATAGATGAACTATATTTTAAAGTTTGGATTTTCTACCATGTTTCACCAACTGCTTGATTCGTATAGAGACTGGTATAGAAATATTTATACGTGTCATCCAATAAAGTAATGCCTTGAGACAAAATCCTTCAACAAACGTGTCAATAAGATTACAATGACGATTTACAATAAAAGATTCTTTATCGTGTTCATTGAAATAAAAATCGATTAAGGTATTACTGATCAATGGTCATAGGTTATCAATAAAAATAAATCAAAATTGTTATACTTCCTAGTTCTACGAGAATGCATAATTTATGCATGTCATCCTGATAATTTCGGTGTTTTCATAATCCAAAAATCCCACTCACTTCAAATCATACTGAACGCGTGTTGCACCATGTTGCATTATAAACCCCATGTGACGCAGTTTTATGTACATTTGGAGTGTAATTGTATGAGCAATTGCTTAGTTCCATTGTATATCACTAAACGTCAGATGTCGTCCGTCAGTCAGCAAAAATATGCCATAACAGCTCATTATTCCTCTTTTTATCCCTTTCTTGGCAGATGATGTCACTTCCGTATTTTTGCCGAAAGTTTGTATTGCACATGCTTAATATTTTCTTGTGCTAAATCGTTTTCCTTATCCTGTATATTTCTAGATATACATTTGTTATCAAATTCTCCACAACTCTGCGTTGTATATGGAAATTGTCCGTCAATCATGTTTTCAATTTTTTGCCATGTATTTGGAATTTGATGTCTTTAGGTTGTCTCTTTGTTTTGATTATTCAGAATTTTTTCCGATATTTATATGGCATGAAAACGATCTAAACGCTTTTATGTTTTTTTTTTTGTTCACACATACATTTTTAATTCCTCTTCAGTAAACAAAATATTTGAATATTCTTTCATATTTTCAGTGCATTTATATTCTATAATACTTATACGCATATAGTACATGTATTTATATATACATTTTGATACTGCAGCGGATTAGTGGATTGCAGGAGTTTGAAAAAAAATCATTTTCATGTGTAAAATTGACATATAATCCTAGAACACGGTAAGGTTGCGTACTTTTTTCTCAATTAAGTGACAAATCATGAATCAGAGCTTCTTTGTATTGTATTACACTTACTTTTTTCAAGAAGGTCTTATGATAAAACTAGTAAAACATTCTATTATTCCATTTGTTTTTTTTTTTTTTATTAATTGGAAAAAAACATTGCATCAAAACTATTTCCATTTCATTTATAAGAAAATAGTTTTCATGATGAATAATCTCCTGTCTAAAATTATTATGTCATTATTGATATAAAACATTTCCCACAATACACGGAACCGACTAAATTTTTTTTCATTCTTTGCAAACGACCCACACTATCTAGTTCAGATAGAATAATAGAATGAAAGATAAATAGTTATTTAGATGACTGCAAAATGGAAAAATTATATTGGTTTGTGTTCACTTTATGTGGAGGGGCAATGTTAATTAAATTGAACTACAAGAAAAAAAAGAAAAAAAAAACCTTATCATGTATTGAAATACATGTGTTAAGGACCTAGGGTAAGGGACATATCTGATGAAATCAGTGATATGTTTGTATCATATACAATTTCACCAAAGCCTTTCAAGCTTCCCTTTGAAACAAAATGAAAAGAGTCCAAGTTGCATGAGATTGGTAGAAAGTGGTGAATACAAACGCTCAAATGATTTGTAAGAGGTGTGTCCCTTACCCTAGGTCTACTACCTTATTTTATTTACACATCTATAGTCAAATGATAATAGTGAATACGTGTTTGTATTGTAATAATTTAAAGTTCATGACCCCAATGTTCATTTCGTAATGACACAGTGTCAAAACCTAAACTCTTAACCCCGTGCAAGATAAAATTCTTTATAGTTATCCCATATTCTTGTTAAGATAAATGGTTGTATTATCAACTAGGGTCCCATATACTCATTCATTCCCTCAAGTATCAGTATCCGGCTTCTACTGTCATCCAGAGACTTGAAAACAGTATCAGGCAAATATATTATCGTAAGCTGTTAAGCGTTTGCGAACAAAACCAGCCTCGGGAAAAATTCTCTAGCTTCGATGATTAAATACACATCGAATAATGTTTTTGTTAAGATAGGGAAGGCCAAACAGTCAACAGATAAATTCTTTACGAAAATAACGTTCCCAGCCTTACCAATCATTCCTTATGAGTGCCCGAAAATTACCAATAAAGAAATATGACCATGACAAATTTGAACAGTGTAAAAGCACCGAATATTACCAAATTGATTATCCTTCATTATCCTACATTGATTCTTTTTTTAAACAGGTGACAACTTTACGTGTTAAATACAAGTATAATATAAAAAAATTTCCTTTTTTATTTAGCAATTTAATTTCTTCAGTGAATAATTTTCATTTAAAAAAATGAATTTATGGAGAACTAAAATTCCGTATTTAATAGCATTTTAAACATGTGTACTTAAAAGGGTACAAGAAAAAAGAAGTAATATGAAACATAAAGGGTTGATTTGATATCTGCTATTAAATTTTGAATACGGAATTAAATACTACCTGAAAAGGGATTTCAAAATCTGTGTCATTTCATTTTCCGTCTCGTGCCACATAGTAGCGCACATGTACAACATTGGCGTGTCATCTTTCCGAAGAATTGACCAGTCCTCTGTTGGGTCGACGTCGTCAGGAAGGTCAGGAATTGGAATGGTATTTTCCACTTTGGCATTGTGCTTTAACGATAGTTGTCAGTAAACAAAATTTTAGGTTATTATATTATTTAAATTTGTATTTCAAAGATTGAACATGTTCTATTATTAAGTTTTGCATTTCTAACAATTTTTAACAACTTCTAATAACAATTTTAATCACCATATGATCAAAGAATTAAACTTATTTCTGAGAAGCCAGTTTTAAAGTATTTCCTGTTCTGATCATTGCATAACTATGGAAATCTTGCAAATAGAAAACTGACCATAAATGATATTTGAATTTTTTTGTCATATTGTATGCCATAACAATCCCGTAATAAAAATTGTAATTTGAGATATCTATATGTTTAGTTGTCTCAATCTCAATGGAAAAAACACTAATTCTATCTACTTTATTTAAACCAAAACCATCAAACCAATGTCACCGTTACAGAGAGATGGTTCCAAACATTTGGAATATATCAACCAGTCATCGTTTTCCGAAAATATTCATGGATGTAGTATGGAACGCAAGTCATGATGTCATTATGTATATTTCCTATTACGCAAAAAGCGAACGAACACGTTAGCTGATTCAAATGGAAGAGAAGTGTAGGCATGTATCTAAATTGTACTCACTCTCTCCTCGGCAGACATGAACTCATCGTCTACACGTCTTCTGTTCAGAAGCATTGATTGATCAAGCATCATTCCGCAATACAACGGTTTCACAAATAACCTTGAAGAGAACGAAATATTAAAATTAATACAAATAATTGAGATCACAAAGAAAACAGGATATTTTAACTCAGAATTACGAATTGTATTGAAAGATCCATGGCTAGCGATCAAATAGTAATTATGTTGCCCACCCCCCCTCCAAACTTTTACCTTTGAGGTGCATGTACATTTACAGGTAAATTTGCCAAATCATTTTCGTGAAGTTAGTGTTTAAGTCACAGCTGAACTAAAGAGTTAAACCTAAAGCTTAATTGCCTATATTTATAACTAATCTGTATTACACATTTTGGTTATAGTCATTGGTCATAATAGCTATTTTTCTTAAATTTTACAAAATCAGAGAGTAAATTGTTCATACTATGTGACAAACAAATTTCTGTGGCAATATAGAACAATGTAATATTTTACTATTCTGAAATTTTATCGGAATTTCTGAAGATTTGGTGGGTCTTCAATACTGCAGGAATGAAAATTTTATAAAATGATAAATTTCGTACCAAAATATAGCTATTTCTGCAAATACTTGAGTTTTTCTTCTACATTAAATTTGTCGTAACTCAACCATCACTAAGAAGTATAATGTGTTAATGTTGTTGTACTTTATTTCATATTTAACAAAAATGTAGATTGGTTACGTTCTTTTGCCATGTTTAGAAATTCAACCTAGAAAGAGGTCAAAATTCATTCTCAAGTGAACCCACTTACTTCCCAATTAAACAGCCTTAGGCTACAAACCGACTCGTGTTTGGATAAATGTAATAAGAGCTATAACTCTACTTACATTTTTTTTAAATTTAGGGAATGTTTTAAAAATTGCATATTGATTTAACTATGTATGACTGTGTATGAAGATTATTGTTTAAACGTTCATGAAAGATACATCGATTTTGGGTATGATTATCACAATATCTATATGTCATATGTCTAATAACATTGAAGTATGCATTTGTATTTACAAATAGTGTTTGATTCGTTTATAAACCACTTTTTTGTCGTACAACAAATTGTAAACAATGTGCTACTCATGCTTGTGAAATAAAAAAATAAATAGTTGGATGAACCCCTATCTTAATCTTGTTTACCAAAACAGATGATACACCTGGAAAAATATATATAGTTCTTAGTAGAGATTCATCATACTTTGTAAAAAAAATAATTCCAAATCATCTTCCAAATATACAGAAGATGTTTACCAAATGCTGGAATTTTTAATCGACAGCATATTTTTATTTATATACCATTATATATGGTAAAGGAAAATTATTGACTATTCTTCTTTCGTCTACCCCGGACTTGACTTTCTATGAGCCACTCGGCGGGGGTTTCTAGAAACGCAGAGGACGCTTAACCTACTGGTGCACCTGGTCCATGCTCTCAGTTTTTAGTGGAGTCCGATTTGCTCATTTGCTCTTGCTACTTTCTATGTATGATTTTAGTTACTTTATGTTCTTTGTTGTGTATTTCTGTTTTCCATGTCAGGTTTTTGGCCCTGGATTATATTCTTTTGATTACCGCTATAACTTCGGTTCCCTTGATTACTCTTAAAAGGAATAACAGGTTCTCAGAAAAAGCAGCGCTCTCAAGGAAAGGGAAACAAAATATATGTTTTCACGAAAGAAACAGGTATTTATTCTCGTTGCAGATAAAATATCGGTTTATCATTCACTTGTTAGAATAATTCTTGGTCATTTCACTCAGGTGAACTCTACTCGTGACAAAAGACTTCAATTTCTGCAACTTGTGAAAGATAACCCGATCTTTAATCTTCATTCATGTAAAAACCTGTAGTTCCTTTTTCAAAGGCTTTTATTGCTTCTTCTATGCGTGTATGTTTGAAGAACTTTGAAGACGTCTATTTTCTTGAGTTTTTTATTTAATGCGACTTACTTATCTGTCGGTTGTAATCTTTCTTTACGTGGTGTCCATACATGGTTAGTGACAAGAAGAAATGAAACGTAGCTCAATAATCCGCTTACTATCATCAACCAATAATCTGATATATGATCCTGAATGATTCTGACGTCACCATCCCACATGGGAAAGGACAGCTTGCAACTGCTGACGTATACAGTTGTCGTCGACATAAACGCCAAGATAAACGAAAGCGCAATTGGTGGTGTAAGAACTAGAGGTAATCCAAACGCAAGTCTCTGACCAATCACCTTACAGGCTGCTTTCGAAAACTTGTAACAAACACCATTCATTAACACATGGACGATAGCAATCATGAATGGAACCCAGTTAAAATTTTCGCAGAAATCTCTAATATCTGTTAGTTTCGTATTCAAAATGTCGTTGTGAATTTCGGGTCCATCTGTGGTCGATGTCCTTATAAACAGAAAGTCAATGCAGCTCTGTCCACAGCTTGGGTCGACTAATACAACTGGCATTATACAAAGTGTTAGAATGATCTTCCAAGAGATCGAAATACATACGATCTTAGTTTTACCTCTATTGAATTTTCTCTTTAATTGACGTAATCCACTCGACTCCTTTTCACCTGTTGGAATGAAGTTTTCCCACCAATTTATAGAGGTAAAAATTCCTGCTAAAACTATTATGGCAATTAAAGATGTGTTCTCTGGTTCTAGCCTGTAACTATAATAGGCCGTAAAACCCAATCCAGCTAAGTGAAACAGTACACTTAGGATGTTCATAGAACGGATTATTGTCACACTTCTATTTGGCATTAGGTCGTCTCGAACTGTTCTCTGTGGGAACACTATTTTTAGCACTCCTGGAACTGTTGCAATATTCAACGTAATCAAAATGCCTGTTAGTGGATCAAAGTTCGGAAGAACTATGAATACTAGCAGGAAAAGTCCAGCAGAGTGGAGAGTTTCAGCAAGCAAAGACTGAAAGACAAAAACATATTTCAATACTTACAGACAAATGTATTTTAGTTTTATAATGAAAATGTATTATTCATATAGGGTGTTTAAACGGGAAAAAAGAAAGAGGGTTTCGTTATGCTCTAAATAATGGAGGATTTAAAAAACTCTTTTTGATGTATTATCAACGAAATCAAGACACGGTACAATGCCACTACATCATTTTTTTCTTTTTTCTTTTTTTTTCTTTTTTTTTTTTTTAAATGTCATACTATAGAAATGTAGATATGTAGATTCACATAAAATAATGTTCAACGTTTATCCGAATTTTACAATAGTGAATAACTATTGATATGTTATTCTTCTACACCGAAGACTGTAAACACATTTTATATTAATTTCCACTATATATACGCTTAATTCACTCAATGTTAAGATTTACTTACAATAATCAGAGGCAAAAGCTTGAGAGGACTTGTCTTTTTAAAACACAATTTCCGAAGACATTTGCATAATGTAAAAAAGTAAGGCGAAACCATTGCAACAAGTAACGCCCAAATCCACGTCACTTCCGTTGAATTGTTATCGAACGTCAGTTTGTTAAAAAATGTTCGTAATTTTGTTCCGTTAGCTGCTGATGGTGGAACATTTATGTTAGAGATCATTAAGGTGAATGTTATTTTTGACAAAACAGCAGACGTCAGAACTATCAAACCAAAAAGCAGTATCATCAATACTCTTGCAACTTTGAAAACGAGGTTCCAGCACGAGATGTCTGACGATGACACATTGTCCTCCGACGTCACTCTGAACACATCCCAAGCATCCACCTTATCTCTGTGGAAAAAAAAAGATAAACTTTTCATATGTTTGTTAAGGCGACTAAAGATTAAGTATATGTATTAAGTACAGCTCTGCCTGAAAACCAAGCAAAGGCTTATAATGGGTAATTCGTGTTTTTTTAATCCCAAATATTTTATTTCCATATCCTTCTGTAGGCCCATATAGAAACTATATTAGGAAATATAAGTGCAAATATAAGTAATTCATATATAATAAGTAGTCAAGATATTAAAACTTAGATTTTCGTAATGTTCTACGACATAAAATATACGGGAACTTTTACACTATAACCATTATTTCAAGATATATAGGAGATCCCAATTTTTTTTTATTGCAAATTCTTTAGTAGGTCTTCTAGAAACTGTAGACAAAAATAGGGAGTGCAAATGAAAGTTGTCCACTGGAGATATTAACACTTAATTTTTGGTTATGTTCCACTTCAGAAAAAAGTACAGGAAAACTTCCTGTCAAATTTTATACTGTAACTGGTAAAAAAAATATTTAAATATAAGTAGCAAATCCAAGCTCATGACCATAGGAAGAGTGGCTTTAGGACCTCAAAAGTGTATTTATAGTTTCATTGATTATCAATTAACATAAGATATGATGAATCACCCCTGCCTGTTTGTAACCAGAACAATACTTAACGACAATAATTTGTTTTGAAAAAAAATGGAAAACACAAGTGTCTTATATTGTTTTTTTTATTATTATTTTATGAAGTCATCCGTTCATCCATGCATGTTAATGCATACAATACAGTTCTTACTCAAATACTATAAAGGATATTCCGTGCCATTTGCAATTGCTCTGTTTCAATTTAACCCATTAATGAATTTATTTAGTAACTTTGTTCTGCAATTATTAACATAAACATTTTGATATCAAATACAGTAACTTGTCATAGTTGTAATACTACTGTAAAAATTCTTGCTCAAAAAGAGTCTAAAAGTATCTTTCAAAAATTGCTATTTTTTCATCGTCAAAATGCTATTTTTAGTGAATTCTGATTTGCAACTTGATTCCTTGAATGTAACGAATGTTAACCCCATAGCATATACGGAAATTTGACAAGTGTTATTTTTTTTCTATTTTCAGACAAACGACCTTGAATATGGTAACCATGGCAAAGAAACGAAAATATGATTTTTTTTATATAATTTCGATACCCAATTTTTTTTATCTTTTAATAATATTACCATCAAGTGGCCAAAATGTTCATATATATAGGCAGCATATAAATGAAAATAAAATATATTTCGTGGTAAAAAAAAGGTCAATATATTTGTTTCATGAATACCTCCTGAACCGAGTGGTAAATATTTATAACGCTATCAGTGATTATTACTAGGTAATACAATTGTACATCAGCTGCTTAGAACTTGTCATATTTTTTAACTTACTTCTTTTTCTTCTCGTCTCCTTTGATGGCATCTCCGTTCATGATCTTGCCATTAACCTTTCCTTCCTCTTCATTGATCACTGGCTCATCATGGTTTGACTCAGAATCACTACTCTCCTTTTCGAATACACCAATGTCATCAAAATTGTCGTCAACCGGCCGCTCAAAGGCCTTGTTTTCATAGCTGAATTTAAATAAATCACAAGAAAAAATATTTTATTTCTTTTTTTTCGTCAAAATCAATGATAACTCAAAAAGGCAGAAAATACTTAGTCATTCTGAAGATTGCTACCTCCTATCATCTTATTTGCAAAAACTTGTAGCGTAGCATTTTAAGATATTCCTTCTTCAGCCTGTAAACATCCACACAAACGTTTAGCGGATCTAAGTATAGGCACTACATGGTACAACATATATTCTAAAAAAATCATCGACAGGGGAACAATTCACGGTATGCTTAAATCATGTCAAACTAAATAAACAGTGACAAAATAACACAAATAAATCAAAATGAATCGAATTAAATTTATATAACAGAAACAATCATATGAACACAGATTTTTGTTTTGTTTTGTTTTTTGTTTTTTTGTTTTTGCTTGGGTTTTTTTTGTTTGTTTGTTTGTTTGTTTTTATTCTTCGGGTATTACCAATAGCTATTGGCTTTGGCTTTGAAAGATCAATATAGATTGACGTAAGATGAAATGTACCATACATCTATTTAAAGAGGTATACCTCGGGTAAGGGACACAACTCTTACAAATCATTGGAACGTTTGTATTCAGCATTTTACAACAATCTAATGTAAGCATCAAAATAACTTGGAGTGATTTCATTCTGTTTCAAATAAAAGCTTAATAGGCTTTGGTGAAATTGAATATGTTACAAACATATCACTGATTTCAAGAGTCATGTCCGTCGCGTTAGGTCTACCTTTTGTGTGCTTTTTACTTCTGAGTATAACATTGGATGCGTGTAACTGCTCGAAATGTTGTCTGTGTGAAACATGAACTCCTTCCACAGAGGTCATAGTTCTTGATCGAAGTTAATCTCAAGGTGTTATAAATTTTATCAATTTATGTTATCTGAACAATATGAAAAGTCCATATATATTGGTAAATCAGTTGGGATGCAAAAGGAATTTCATGGCTTCAACATGTTTTTTTTTACCATAACCTTGTTTAAATATTTATCTTTACCAATAGCCATTAGTTAAAATCTAAAGAATGAATTGCTTTATTTATTATTGATGTCCAATGAGCTGAAGTACTTTTTTCCAGATTAAATATTTTTAAATACAATTTCTGTACATATCAACTAAATCGAATCATCAGAGTCATAAAGAGCTGCAAACATAAGTAAACCATGAAAGCCAGTTTTTATGTCATACAAGATTCTGTCCTTAAAATATATTTACTAATTGGAATAGATGAAATGTGGACGATGCTACATTTGAATCACTTCTATAGATATATTTGTTTGGCGGCGTTTACCTGTAGTTTGTCTCAAAGCTGTATTTATTCCCAGGTTCTGAATCCATACTAATGATGTCTATTTCGTCATCTTTCTTTGGAACACTGATGTTACTGAAGAAGTTGGAACTCCTCTCTTTCTGCAATTACGGACAAAACACTGCAGTAATGGTCACTTTCGCTATTTTAATCCATCTGTTTTCGTCAACGGATTAAAATTTGAAATAGACCTATTTGTGCTAACGTTGGGGTAGTCGATGAACATGCGTAGAGCATGCTCAATATACACTTCCGCGAGGAAAATTCTTTTGTTCTACCCAAGCTCTACCTCGCGGATGTGTATATTGAGCATGCTCACCAATTTACCACAAAAGGGTCTATTGCGAGTTTCCAATGAAATATAGATTAAAATAAACCATTTAATTATTCCAGTCAGTCACTGTATTTATTATCTAATATTAATGTATTGCAATTAGTGTTTAGATTACGTCAGGTCTTTTTTTCTTTCAAAAAATGCTTTCAAAATCATGAAATCCGATTAGCCAATAAGCGAGGCCATCTGAACAGGAAGTAGAATGAACATTTATTGGATCATACGTGCAGTGACTAAATGCAAAATAAGTACGCTTAACATTAATTACCTTGGTTTTCATTTGATTTACTTAATAAGAATTTCATAACAGTTTCATTGAAATTCATCAAGCAGTTTTAGGTTACAATCGAATATTTGGAAAAGGACAGAACGACGAACAAGAACAGACTTGTGAGCTGATGTGCTATGACGGCGAAGGACATGAATTCACAGTTATAAATGTTCAGACAGTTAGAATTCTCTTATTCAAAGTCTTTTTAGTGAACAAGAAAAAAAAATAGACAATTGCAAATCAGAAATTGTTTTAACAAATCAGATAAAAAAATTTCACCATCTAAATTATTTAGTTTGTTTTAGTGAAATTAGAAATGAAACATTGTCAGTTTATAACTTGCAGTTAACATTTGCAATGCCAATAGTAAAAAGGAAAATATAGTACAAAAAATCAAAGGAATAGAGAAATGAAAAAGTTTCTAAACAAAAGTGTACTAAACCGGACGGATAGAAACATTGCGTTTTAATGATAAGCAAATTTTTGCAGACTTCGGTATTATCAATGTCATACATTTATGTTTATACGAAAAAATTTCAAAAGAATATTTTGATTTCAAACAATGTGATAAATTTATATTCCATAAATGCATTTATGCTTCAAATTCCAAAACCCTGACTTGAGTGAATACAACAATGCACATGTTTTCTTCAACAAATGAACATTACTAAAGCAGATTGTTGTTCAGACCACCCATACACTATAAATATAATTTTGAATTTGCTATAATATTCAATAGATACTCCGAATGATATAAATCTACTAAAAATATTATAAATTTGTAATAAACACAGCATAAACAAATTGATAAAAAAAAACAAACAAAATAGGAATCACAAATGAAAACGTTTAAAACAGACAAAACGACTGAAACCAGTCACTTGAAATTGAGTCAGATCAAGACAATTATTGTCAAGGAAACCACATTAGAAAGCCAAGGAAGAATATCATTGCTTATGATAAAATCAGGCTTTACTTCAACCACATTCACACTAAAAATCAAGCACTGAAAATCAAAAACGAATCACAAGTAAGTTTAAGCAACCGACAGAAAATATTTTTTTTTAAAATATAATTTTAGTATGCAAACGTTTTTCAGTATTCAGAATTTAAGATAAAAAAAAACATATTCAAAAGTAACCAAAATAAATCTGATGAAACAAAATATAATCTTATATTTAAATTGGAGTCCATCAACAATACTGTAATTGTGTGTATCATGAACCTTGGCGACGGTTGGTGCAGGGTGATTCATTTCGATTCTAATACGACTAGTTTCTTAACATTTGTTAACAGAAGCGGCGTTTGTGTTGACGAAATGTAAGTCATGTGTTTATCACCTTTGTACCATGACTTTTGCTTAAAGAACCTTGAAGAACGTCATAATAGAATAATCTTTAACGTTTTCAAATACCATTTTTATCCATAAATGCTAACTCAGCTATGAATTTAAAATGTCAAGCAAAATGATGACCGACTCTATGGATTTGTTTTGCAGTTTTCGTGTTGGCTTGATACATGCAATTGAATAGTTCTTTTTTCTCCAGACAATTTGATTTGATTTAATCAATTAAGTAATTTAGAGATGATTTTTTACGTAAAATATATTTCTTTCATGAATTCATGTATTGCATTTTACTACAAATTACTGGCGTTATAAACTCCTAACTGATACCGAAGATTTAAACTGCAGAAAAAAAAACAGCTTACCTTGAAGCTACCCTTCGGCTTTTTAGTTTTCCGAGGAGGCTTTTTAGACATAATTTGTGAGATATAGTCGCCCTCTAACCTCCCATGCTATACCTTAATTTCTCTCCTGTCATATTTATTGAGCCATATAACATTGTATATATTTGCATTGATGGGGAATTCTATAGTTTATATAACGGTAAAATTGAGGGTTCTTAAGAGAATGTAAATATAATTATTTACATATTAGAGATATTGTTCTAACGGCATGCCTTTCATTTATATTTGTGTCTTCTGGTGACGTATTTCTGAACGTTCTGTGGGTGTGTACCACGTGAAGAAAGAACTGCTATACTGTTTTGTTAGTCACAAACACGGTTTTCATAGCACATTACTTTCCTAATTGACAACACACGTCAAAGTCATAAACAAATTGAGAGACTAATACTAGAAATGCAGAAATGACACCCCGCCTAGGCATCTGTTCCGTGCTTCCGGGTTGCTCATTTCCTTTTTTACTAATTTCAGTTTTCGCGGTGTTTTTTTTTTTTTTTTTTTTTTCATTTATACTGTGTAAACTAAATATTTCTATCTATCTCTATTGGCTATACCATTGTAACATAGAGTGTCAAATTTAGACCTAATTTCATCCTAGGTGCTCGTGATTTTACTTAACATACTTTCATATTCCAATACAATGCAAGGAAAAGCTAATCTATTGTCAGTAATAAGAAAATGCACAAATGAAAGGAGAATATTTGAGGATATGTGTATAAGAGCAACACATATCAGCAAGTCATATATGTTCAGCAATTGAAATCCGATTTGAAGGGTACTTCATGTTTATAAGTGATCATAAAAGTGTAAAAAGTCACTGCATTCTTAATCATACAGAAACACTGTTCGAATTTCCAAAGTCTAAATTTTGCTTTTAACATGGAAAAACAAGCACTGTTAGACCAATAAGAGATGGGCCACTCATTGCTGGGGTGGAAACGGAAACATGCATCTTTTTATTATCTAAACTTATAGAATAAATAATTTAGAGTTAATTCTTTAGAACAAATATTTCATTTCAATATCTCATGGAAAAATATTATATGGCTTTGAATAATATTTGCCAATTAAAGTAGTTTTATAGTAACGTAAAAATAACTTGATGACTGTTTGGAAGAGTAATCAAGGGAACCAAGGTTATAGCGGTAATCAAAAGAATGTAATCCAGGGACAAAGACCAGACATGGAAAACAGACATACAACAAAGAACATACAGTAACTAAAATCATACATACAAAGTAACAAAAGCAAATGAGCAACTCGGACTCCACTAAAAACTTTATGTTCGTAAAATCAATAGTGGTGACCCGATTCCAAATATTCTACCTATTTTTGATTTGACCATTTGGAATTTTTTAGCTATATTATACGATCATGCAGTTTCAAATTTTTGACTGGAGATAATGTCTTGTAAATCAAGTAATGAGTACCCGTGGAGACGTCTCCTCAACTTTATTTCTTTTTCCTATACCCCAACTTAATCTGACCTCTTTAGGCGAAGGAGTTTTCTATGGACGCGTACTTGTAGATTTCAAAGCCTACAATGTTGACCAACTAGATTACCACGGCTATATTATGCCATAAATTTTGATATGAAAAATTCGTATTTGTTCATTTTCGTAGGTGTATCAAACAATTTCGTGTTTGTCATTTAAACTCTTGCTTTATATCCTTACACAACATTTCCAACGTAACAGTTGGTTTAATGATGTTTTTATTACTTATTCACTATACCTATTCATGTTAATAGTGCCTCTGCGTGTGTTCTAAAGCAATGTTCATTTTTTTACAAACAAATTGATACTCACGCAAACTATTTTATTACAGGGAGAGGGGTGGCTTTTACATGCTTTTTGTGGTTATGGAATGGTTGGTGCCTTCCTAACATTATACCAATGGCCCTTTGCATCACGTGTTTTAAACATGCAAATCAAAACATGCTGTGAAAAAACCTGAGAAAACAAGACTTTGTTGCATTCCTCGACGTGAAATAAGAACCTTCGACAAATATAAGCAGAGAGGAGATTTAAACGATCTTATGTATGCAGTGGCGGATCCAGTTAAATTAAAAAAGGAGGTGGTTAGTGTCTTAGGAGGTTGTTCGCTCCAGTGATAACCACATAACAAATGAATGTCTACAATCTAAGATTATCAACCCAAATTGTCGAGGATAAAGGGGTCGCGAATTTAAAATGTGCACCAGAAGGGATTTCTTTCAGCAATGCTCATTCGCAGGCTACTTTCATTGTCAGGAGAATTCTTAGATATCTTTTAGGACATTGATATTATGTTTTTCTTTATTTGAATTCCCAAATCTACATACATTGTTTGTTTTTTTTTTTTTTTTTTTTTTTTTTTTTTTTTTGGGGGGGGGGTTGTTTTTATTATTATTATTATTATGTAGAATGTACCCTATTACATTAAAGGTCATCGGAATTTGGTTCTTAAGTTCCGTCTTATGCTGATCATTTTGTCTGTCTTCTGTTTTAATATTGTGTAAACGTACATGCAAATTTATCTACGAAATTTTATTGTATTTTCAAATAACAATTAAACGATTTTCTTTCATTCCACTTTCAAACTTGATCAGTCAAATGTACAGTATGTTCAAAGAAGGGATGGTGCCTATCTGCTTGTTTTGTTAGTATTACTAGAATATGAATATTAATCAAATTTTGGTAATAAAAATTAGAACAATTTAAATAGCACCAATATATTTAACAATATCTTGTTCATATCCTTTAAATATCAGGTTTGGACTTATTAATACCCAAATAAAAAGATAAATATTGTCTGATCATTCGGACTATTATGATGTTTCTACAATTTAGATTTACTTGTTGATGTTTATTGGAACGTAAAAATATGTCGCGATTTGTTGATAGATTTATAGGTGTAATTTTGCTGGATTGACTGAACATTATGAAAACTGTTGAACGTGTAGATGATCTCTGAAAGTATTTACTTTTTTGTATTTAGGGTATACGCTGGTGTATTTGTTCCGTTTTACCATATCCGTTTTATTTTACAGAAAAATATAATTAAATCATTGAGTGAAGATGCCCCTTTCCAGAATAAACATGGAAGATGTTGACCACTACCTCTTTCATTATCCTTTATATATAATCCAAAGAAAAACTTTGTTTAATAATTTAAGCTGGCTCTGTGATACTTATCCACATCATGCAAACATTTTACTATCTGGAAGCAATGAATTAACATATGAAGAAAACATTTGTATTTTTCAGCAGGTTTTTCAGTATATAAAAGGGTCAAAAATATTACTTATTGTATGATTTGTAAACCAAGCTGATATTTTTTGTGATTTTGTGGTGTTATAGATCATCACCATCAGACCCCCTTTCAAAAACTGTTTTCCTCTCCAGCTGACTTTTTAGTTACATTCATTACAGTAATGTATAGTTCATATATTGTTACAGCATGCTCTCTTATTCTATATGTATTCTATATGTGTATATTGTATATAGGAAAACACTAGATAAGTATGATCTACTTTTGTCCAACCCATTTTGTTATTGAGCAAATAAAATAAACACACACACAACAAAAATGAGCTAACAATCAGTAGCATTTTAGACTTGTTTATAATCGTGCTCCGGTTCTGCATCATTTAGTTGTTTTGCCCATTCATGGAATATACCACATTGGAAATTTATTAAATTTTAAACAATTGTTTTTCTTTTCAACTACTAATTAGTTAAAATGTCCATATATAATGCCAAACCATTATCAAGTAACATTTCATTTTAAAAGTTGTACCTCATAAGAAAAATAATAATAAACTTACCCCCATGTAAATAGCAGGAAAATCCATTGTTCCTCCTTCTCCAGTGATCTTTTAGTTCTTACTTTATTTCAAGCAAGTGAATTGAGTGTGTAAATTTTTTAAATTTAATTTATTACTCTTGAAGTTGGGGCTCAAAAGAGATATAAAGTTTAAAAATGGTGTTTAATAAAATTTCAATTGACATAAATGAGTTATGGTTGGGATAAAGGGGCTTCTGAATTGAATAGGACTTTGGTCAGTTAGTGTGGTAAGTTTTCGTTTGATTGTAGTGACTACGCTATTTAGCACAATTTCGATCTAGTTTACAATATTTAGTATCTACAAATAAATCACCAATTAATAATTTTAGAGATCGCAATTCGACATAAAATCCACAAACAATGAAACACGCATATACAATAAACAAAACACACAAAGTCTCAGAAATGTGCAAAAAGATGCCAGACAAATGAGCCACTAAACTGTTTCAGGATGGTCGATAGGTGATGTTGGGATAATACATGCAACTCTACCGATTGTTAGTATATGCAGCACTGTGCGTACAGCTAGTGAAACATGGCGGGGGAGGAGGTGTGGGGAAGGGGGGGTGTCGGCAATACCATGAGTCTCGTTTTACTTTCTTGCAGAGAATAGGCACAGCCATGCATTTAGATCATGGGACAAATATTCCTGCCACGAGGAAATTGTTCACACTTTAAAATGATGAGTAGCGTAATTTAGTTGGTTCTTCTACACGCCAGTGAAAGAAAACTTAAGCTTACTATGTCCAAAGTTTACTACCTTGATGCATATTAGAATGTACTATAAGAACAAATTTATTCTGTTGAGCGATGAGAGAATACAATATCTTCATCTAATATTGACTTTGCTGATTTATAGTGCACCATTAGTAATATAACCATGTTCATGAAATAATAAACTTGAATTTATTGACTAAGGAGATAATATTTAAAGTCTTTAATTGACCATACACAGTATCATACGAGACCTATGTTACTGATTTCTAAATCATTAAATTAATTCAAACCACCTGTGCGATACCCCAAACTGGTTGTCAAGCATATTAAACTCCCCCCAACACCGGTCAAATTTTTAAGGTGTACACACGTGAGTTTTTCACAAAAGCGGTTTCTAAAAACTGTGTACACTACCCATTAGTTTTAACTGTAAACCGAGAGATTACGGTGTCCAAAACGGCGAAACTCCAAGAGAAATTCACAAAGAAAAAACTCAATTAAGATGGAATCTGAAAAATAGTTCTTTTGTCAAAATGATATTATTTTTCGACGTGTAAACAGTATTCTTAGAAAACTGTAAAGCCCTACTGATTTTTACATTTGCTATAATAATAGATGTGGTGTGGTTGCCAAGCAACGAACAGATAAACTTCTACAGGTCACCACCAGGGGCGTAGCTAGGCCTGTTTTAGTTGTACGCAAAATTACGGCGAGGGGTCTTGGGGGGGGGGTCGCTCAAGGCCCCCAGTGAGTCCGGCAAGGCAAAGCCCTGAGGGAAACTCCTGAATTTTAACGATTTTGGAGCCAGTTTTTCAGAGCCTATACTACGTTCATGGTATGCATATGTGATAAATAACCTTTATTTCATCTTTAAAATGTGTATTTTTATTTTTGTTACTTTTTCCGAAAGTACGCAACTGCGTATTTGCGTATAGGCAGGTATGCCCCTGACCACACGGTCTTCAATGATGGGCAAAACCCATACCATAAATCAAGCTGTATAGCCCCCTAGTGAAGTGAACCTACTCATAAAAAACGAAAAATTTATCTGAAAATTTTCAGGGGTACTATTTGTGAAAAATTAAAAAAAATCATACAAAAAATCCCTGGTTTTAGTGTCTATCGCCCGGCACGCCCGTCCGTGATTCTGTGTCTGACGTTGTATAAAGTTCACCCATTGAGGCCCGACAGAATAGTTAAGGACGTTAAAAAACCCAGTCAGACGATCGTTTTTAAATAGACGTAAAATGGAATATACTCATAACAAAAATATTCTGAACAAGTGTGGACTTTCTTTCATATGGATTTATCAAATACATGTATTAATGTGACTACTTGTTAAAAAATAATAAGATATCCTTCAAAACCAATTTATTCAAGCTAGGATTTCGAACTCTCCCAAACACTGGGTTTACAAACAGAAAATTACTTTTGAAAACTATTTCAATACTAGTATTTTAGATGACAAGGATATGTTCACACCACGTTTGGGAATGGCAAGTCACAACCTGCCAAAATAGAAATGTCTAAATAACGTTTTATTATTTTTTTCTTTAATTTTTAATTTTTTCATTTTTTTTTCTTTTTTTCAAGAAGAGAGTGTATCAATAGTAAACACATGGCAAAATGCAACATATTAAATTCAACGCTTTAACAAGTGCATCAAAAATGTATGAATTACTAAAGATTGTACAATTAAAAGAAATAGTAATGAAATGGTGGATTCTCATACCAAACCAGGGTTGCTATACATTATTTACATATTTATCATTTTTATGTTTAAATTTCGTTTAAATTTGTTCTTGTTCTATTGTCACCTATATACATGTACCAACTTATATGAAACGCTGCTGCCTTTTGGTTAAACCATGGAGTGAATTAAAAGCTCCTGGTTTACATGCAACAGAATAAAACATACAATACGATATTACATGTATAAATAAAACAATTTTCAATAAGTTTCAAATTATAAATTAGTCAGGAAGTACGTTTGTGTGGGTTTTGGCTTTCTCAAATATGTTTAATTAAATAATTTTCCATTTATTTAATGCATTCCACAATTCCCGCGTTTTTATCGTTTAGAGTTATTTGCCCTTACATTAAATCTTCAATAACTGGAGGCGGGTTATGTACAACTTCCGTATTTGTATTGACACACGTTTGCGTCAGCTGTCAAAGTTTTCTGCGGAACATATTGGTGAATTCTGCCATTTTATCGCGTAATCTTTAATTTCAAGTTTCGGAAACAAGTCTGACAATGGCGACGATAGAAGATTTGCAAAGAAGAGTTCGCGAATTAGAACAGGAGCTTGAGAGAACGAAACAATCTGGTGCCGCTAGAACAAAAATTGCAGAGATGAGTTCCGAAGTTGTAGATTCAAATCCTTACAGGTAACATGATCTCTTCTTCTTCTTTCTTCTTTAATTATACAGCATAACTTCGTCCTGCCGAAGATTAGTTACTGTCGCATGCGTGGAGTAAGAATATAAAAATTAAAGTAACTATTTCAGAATGCAATTAGCAATTTACATCATCAATAAGAAAACTTTTACATACAAGTTAAAACTATTTATGGTATAGACTTTTGTGTTTATATTATGTTGGAGAGAACAGCTGAAGTGAGCTGTTCTCTGAAGGTGTCAACTGTAGTGCATGAAATAACTGTTTACGGTAGTAGGTTCCATTGGACTATTTTTCGTGGAAAAAATTACCATGTGTAGGTATCTTTTGAGGCTGTTATATGCCTAAATGTATGATTGTGGTTTTTTCTTGTTCTGGTAACTGATGGAATTAACACTGTCAATGGTATGGCTATTAGCTGGTGTGAAATTTTATGTTGGTGGACACTACAAGTGTTGTGGTAGCTATTGTATACATACTGGGCAGCTTGTCTCTGAACCTCTCTTTTGAGGTCAAAGGAAAACAAGAATGAGCTCTATAATTTCAAAGCTGGCAATTCAGATAAATGGGGCAAATTTGGTATGCATGCTGCTGTAATGGTAATTTATATGTATTGTAAACTAGGATTTGTTTGGTAGTGACAACTTTCTGTCATGGCAATGTGTGAGTTATGATTATTCTCTTTCTTACAGCAGAAACACAAAATGAAACCGATTAAGCCTGAAACATTCCTGAAAAAAAAAAATAAATAAAGTTTTGAACAGTTCCTGAAATCCTGAAATTAGGATTATTACCACCAACATGCCCCCTTTCCTCCTAATTTGGGGTACTACCCTACAGAGCAACATTATAAGTCTATGAACCAAAGGATTCCAAGCATCATTGCCGGAAGTTATATCTGAATATTTGCTTAAACAATGTACATTTGTTTTATGTAATATGAGGAAAGCATACATGTATTTAGATTTATGTTTGAGCAACGCATAAAGCTATCCTTTAAATTGAAGTGGACATCATGTCATTTACCACTTATTCTGAGATTGATTTAGGATATGTTCATCTGTGGGAGCTTGCAAAGGATATTCCAAATATTTGTTATTTTATGTCACAATCACGGAAGTACAAATGTAGCTTTTTGAGAATGTCTGAGTTGCTACTATCTAATAATATACATGTATAATATATGTTTTAATACATTTTGTCTAGGCACTGTTTTGGACAAAAGTTTCTCAAGTGGTCAGTATGAATATTTAGACAGATTTCTATACATTTAGGAGCTGGCTTATTTAAAGAAAGAAAAATCTTTTCTCTAGCAGAAGGTTTATTTTGTGTATAATAAATTACCTTTGCTGTCATCAAACATTATAACTTCAAACCAAAAATCTAGTTGTACAATCTTTGTGCATTGTACCGATACCTTACTTTGTACTATTTGATTTGTTTCAAAGTACCAGGGTGCATTTACAAATGTATATATATTAATGAATCAATCATCATTGATATATTTCATTACAAAACTGAGTTAGTTCTGGCCCGGGTTTCATAAAAAAATCTTGAAATGAGATTTTCCTCAAATCCTTGCTCAACTCTAGTTTTGACCAATCAGATTACTTGAAATTGAAGATTTGAGGTAAAACTCAGGATTTGAGGAAATATTCGACTTGAGATGTTTTTTTATGCTTATCAGTTATCAATTCAGGATTGATAATTGATAATACAAACATGTATCCATCACTGATCAGTCTATCGTTTGGGACATTCTTGATACATGTAGTCATGGTTACACAGTTTCCCTATACTTTATATTGACTGTTAAGATTGTGATTAGTAGAATGAACATTCAGATTGTTCCAAACAAAAGTTCAATTACACGTATGTAATATTTTTGTGGTTTTTTTCTTCAGTCGCTTGATGGCATTGAAAAGAATGGGGATCGTTGACAATTATGAGGTAATTAAAAATTAGAAAGTCACTTGGCAACACTACATGTAATTTAAGCAAGTACAATCTTTAGATAAGGAATATACAGTACAGGAAGCGACATATCGTGACTGATCACTAACATTCTTAGAGTGTGGAAAAACATTATTATTCTTAAGATTTATCACAAATACTTTTTGGAAGTTGTTAGGAATAACCTAACATTCAAAATTTCCAAAAAAATTTTGAACTTTATTTTTGGATAAAAGAATTGTGGATTACCACTAACAGAGTGTTGAACCTCCATGTCAGTGGTCAGTCATGTATGTCTTTTTTTGTACCATACATGTACGGAAACAAAAAATGCTGAAAAAAAATAATAAATTGTGTATATATATATTTATTTAAATTGGCTTTCACATACATGTAATGGTAATTAAAAACAATTCATCTCTGTAATTAAAGTGTTTGTTTTCAACTTTCTTTGGATTGTTCTTGTGAGAAAAGATAATTCATTTTTAGAGAACCTAATTGCTGAAACTTACATGTATGAATTTATCTGGCAGGACAACAGCCTTGGTTACATCTGCCTTTTTTTGATGCAGTTGGTATAGTTATGCTTTTTATCCTGTGACGTTAAGGTCGCTCCTCTATAGAAAAGCATGTCACCTGATTGCAATTCTGTTCCCTAATTAGCCAAATACTGTTAACTTAGTGGCATTCGAAAAAATTGTATCAAAAATTTGAAATTGCATTGGAAACAACTATATCAAAAACTTTAAATTGTGTGCCATGTGTTATTTTTTTAAAGAAAATGTAGAAACTTAAAATAAAAAGAACAAAATTTTACTACGTTGGCTATCTTTTTTTTTAAAGACAGTACTTGTTTTTCTATCACTTTAGTTGTTATACAAAAGCTTTTTTAAAAGTTAAATGCTTATTTCATATAATGCTAGGTATTCATTGTGTTTGTATCCATCTAGCATATAGTTTGTGATGTTAGTGTTCTCATGCCTTATACCAAAGATTGCTATAAAGAATCTCTCAGACTATGCGTTCAATTTAGTTTCAAAATCAACTATGACCATAGCTGACATTGTTAGAATAATCTTTTTTGTTCTTAATTTTAAATAGAAAATTCGTGATTACACAGTTACAGTTGTAGGCGTTGGAGGAGTAGGATCTGTCACGGCTGAAATGTTGACTAGATGTGGTATAGGAAAGGTAACATTTGTTTAATGGACTTTAGAAATATTTTTACATGGCTCATACAATAGCGTTATAGGAATCCTATCACGTTGGGCATGTGAAATTTTAGTAAGAAAAATTGTTCATTATGTTCCACTTTCCCTATAAAAGTAGAAAAGGAATCTTTCTGAAGGATTTGTCAAGTTTTGGTAAGCAAACATTGATTGTGGAAAAATTTTATTAGATGAATGTATACAAATATCTTCTTTTTTTCAGTTGCTTCTTTTTGATTATGATAAAGTTGAATTAGCCAACATGAACAGATTGTTCTATCAACCACACCAGTCTGGAATGAGCAAAGTGGAAGCAGCAGAAAGAACTTTGAGGTACCAGTCTGAACCAACATAAATGGAATATGTCGGTTTAAGGTCATAATAAAAACATCCTAGATTCTGATCCCTGCCCAACCTGATTTTTCATGTCTGCCTCGAGTTTTTAGCTCACTTCTTTGGGCTATGTGAGTTGAAGCCTTCACTTGGCATCATTTGTCATAAATAATTGTTCAAAACTTTTCCCTTCTGACACTACTTGACCAATTAGAACCAAACTTGGTATGAATGTTCCTTAGGGTGGTCTGCATAGAACTGATGTGGGGAATTTTATCCATCAAAATATATGGCTGTCTTTACTAAAAATAGAACATAGGGGCCAGACAGAAACTTGTCTCAAATATCTCCAAAATCATTAGGATTAGCCAAATTCTGACAGGGTAAGAATGTTTAGTATGATGAGGACTATCTATGATCAAATATTTGTTATAATCTGTTTAGCTATGCTATACTTATTGCCCTTAATCTACCATTTTTCACTACTCTTTATGTTATTTCTTTGAAAAATTTCTCCTCTGACACTACCAGACAAATTAGAATCAAACTGGGTATGACCGCTCCTTAGGGTGTTCTGCATAAATCTGGTGCTGGGATGTTTGATCCTTTGAAAAAGATTGCCACTGGTACTAAAAATAGAATTTAGGGGTTTAGAAGGAAAAAATCTATCACCAAAAACACATGGATGATGATAACAACAATGCTAGTTTTTTGGCATAAGTGACAGTTACTGAAGGGGAAATAAAAAATAAAATTTTTCTCCCTGCCCTAATTTTTCAGAAAAGTTGGATGAGAATCTTGGAATTTTATATTATGGCTGAAACCAATTTTTATTAAATGCATGGCAGTATTCAAATAATTTTCAAAATAAGAATTCAATTGGTTAAGTCGTTATTCAAAATTGTATAACATTTTTCCCATACTCCTCATTTATTAGCTGCCTTAGTTTCACAAAAAAAAACTCAATTTGAGAATTTTCTCAAATCTTCAATTTCAAGCTGTCTGTGTGGTAAAAATTGGAATTGAAAGAAGCTCGAAGATAAAAAAAAATCCTTATTGACATTAAATCATCTTAACTATGTTCATCTTATTGTATATGTTTGCAACCAATTTCTTTCCTGTTAAGGCAAAAACTTTAACTGTATGGCATTTAAAATAAACCTGAAGGATGACTTGCCAATAAAAATTCTGTGTATGTGATATTCTTTTTTTATTTGAGGCAGTAGCATGAAAAATAGTGCAGTGGTCATTTCTTGGAAAATGAAACATCTATATTTTTTCCAAAAAAAACTTAATATACTCATTTGAAAATGAACTTGTTTAGGATATGTTATTATCTTCATAAGCATGCATTTAGTAAATATTTCAGTTGTTGAAGTTCTACTGAGATATATTAATTATATTTTATTAATTTCAAAGGGAGATAAATCCAGATGTTGAGTTTGAGACTTACAATTACAACATCACAACAATGGACAACTTCCAACATTTCATGGATAGAATCAATAAAGGTTCATTGACAGAAGGAAAACCAGTTGATCTGGTCCTGAGCTGTGTAGATAATTTTGAGGCCAGAATGGCTATTAATACAGTAAGTAGAATGATAATGACTGCTACTTTGTAAAAAAAATTAATCAACAACTGAACTAAGGATTTTTAATCATTAGATTGTAATTAAAAACAAGAGTATTTTTCCTTTGTTTTTATTTTTAGTTTTGAATTTGGTTAACCAAGGTTGCAAAAAAAACCAACATTATAATAACAAGCATTACACTACATATGTTACTGTTTTCCCAGAAAGGCATGGTTATTTAATTGTTTTGAGGGCACTCAACTGCCACGGATGGTTATATTGGGGGCACCCCACCTTGGCATGAGGACAATTTACTTACTGAAATTTGCAATAAACAGCCTTCACCTTAGTGTATGGTAGTGCAAAAGTATCATAAATTGGTGTAAACACAACAGGAGGACATGTCAATGTGTTAAATAGTTAGAAATAATTAAATTAATTTGAATATTGGGTGTAGTCATCTTGGGGCACATTGAAAATTCATGATGAAGGCAGCATGGTGCCAGAAGATGAAGGCATGGTGCTGTGCCATGCTAAATTGGTATAGGGAGACCTCTAGAGCCTCAGATCATTTTGGTAGGGGTCTCATGTCAAATTGCCCCCCCCAAAAAAAACAACAAACAAACAAACAAACAAAAAACAAAAAAAAACAGTATTTAAGGCCAGAATAAATACTTTGCAGATTTTAATTTTGCCTTTTCTGACAAACTGCTAAAATACATAAAATTAAAAAAAAAAACTGGAAATTTGGTATCCAGTTCAAGTATTTGGTTTATAATGCAATTTGCAGTGTTTTATTTCTTTTAACCATTGCTGCTATAACTTCAGAACACAGTACAAAATAAAAAAAATAAACATTGGAATGTCATTTCATATTCAAATGCAAAACTAGCTCTCCATCATTTCTCTCTGGACTTTAGTTTGATAAGATCTATAAAGTATTGTTTTTTTTCTATATTTTCAGGCTTGTAATGAGTTAGGACAGTCATGGTTTGAGTCTGGTGTCAGTGAGAATGCTGTCTCTGGTCACATTCAGTTTATAATTCCAGGAGAAACATCTTGTTTTGCAGTAGGTTGCCTTCAACACTTAGACATTGACACTCTACTGACTCAACTAAAATTAGAAGTTCAGATGAGACTAAGAATCAAGTGTTTTTATCAAATTACATTTTTTGTTTAGAATTGTTAATTTTTTTTTAAATAAGTATGCTGTCTTTTATGTGACCACAATAATTTTGCATTTGTGTAATGATATGCTGATGTCACTTTTAGGATTTAGGCACAGAAAAGCTGCAAGATATAACATTTTTTTCAAATATGATAAAATAGTTTGTTTTTATGTCATTTGCAAATATTAATTTTTTATTACACATTCATTCTGATATGTAATGGTTCTCTCATAATCACAGTCTAAATTCAGAGCTGTAACAAGTTTTAATATTGTGCACAAAATTTGACCCAACTGGTTGAGTTTATGCCTCTGTGGTTGTATCAAGCTGCATTTTGAGAAGCATTTTTATTGTCCATCTTTTTCAACCATGAATTTTACACTGATACTGTGTGTTTTGCTCATAGTTTTTTTTCTATTTTTTTGGAGGGGATGGGAGGTAAATGCATAGCAAAGAATAATTATAATTTTATATGAAGTCAGTGATCTGATATTATTCACAATATTACTTTTTTTAATTAACATCTAATTGAATATCTATATTTTTTTTGTGGATTTCTAGTGTGCCCCACCTCTGGTTGTTGCAACAAACACAGATGAGAAGACATTAAAGAGAGAGGGAGTATGTGCTGCTAGTCTTCCAACTACTATGGCTATTGTTGCAGGTTTCCTGGTTCAAAACACATTAAAGTAAGTTTATCCCATTTTATGTGATGATTAAAATTGCATGTGGCTTGTTAACCACTGGGTGGTGAATGTATTCTGCGAAAGGTTTCCTGCCATTTTACATTTTCCACTATTTCTTCAAATTTCATCGGAAAAACTGATCCTTCTTCAGTCATTTCTTGATTTAATTTAATTTTCCAATCTCTATGGTATAATTGAGATTTTAACATGCTCTCAAAGACTCACACATTGAAAATCTTATTTTTACCATCTTAACCCTTATTAACAAAGTTTGGGAGGGTGCATAATAATACCAGTGGCTTGTTTCTTTCCAACAGTTGGTACATTTTCCCTTGTTACAGTAATGCTCTGTAACATTTTCTTTATTTTTCAGATATTATTAAAAGTTTGATGATGTTTCATATAACCTGAAGTACAATCCTTTACAACATTTTCTTATTGTCAGATATCTATTAAAGTTTGGATATGTTTCGTTCTACCTAGGGTGCAATGCTCTACAAGTTTTTACTTATTTCCCAGATATTTATTAAAGTTTGGAGATATTTCATAATAGCCTATGTACAGCACAGTGTTCTTCAGTATTTCTTTATTTTCAGATATCTATTAAAGTTTAGAGTTGCTTCATACTACCTGAATACAATGCACTACAAGATTTTCTTTATTTTTGAGGTATTTATTAAAGTTTGGAGATGTTTCGTACTACTTAGGATACAATGCTCTACAAGATTTTTTCCCATCAATGGCCATGAAACCAAACCCAGACTGTGATGATTGTAACTGTAAGAAACAACAAGAGGAATATAAGGTCAGTTATGATTATATATAGATTCTCACGAATAGTAAAAGTAAGATTTTCAATATGGCTGCTTAAGCAGCTATGATATAATCTCAATTTTACCATAGAGGATGGAGAAGTAGTTTAAATCAAGAAAGTGTTGAAGGAGAATCAGTTTCTCCAATAAAATCTATAGAAAACCTGGAAATTTGTTAAATGGCCCAAAATGGTTCTCTCATAAAAATTTAATCACTGACCAGTTTGGAAAAAGTCACATGCATTTTTGATCGAAGGCTTAGAATGAGAGAAATCATAAGTAGAACTACAATAATACATATGTGCTTCAGTTAATCATAATCATTTAATTAATTCTAAAATCAATACTGGTACAGTTCAAACAATTTAACATTTTACCAGTATTTTTTTTAAGTTTTTCAAATGATGTCAAATTCTACTTCAGAAAAGAGAAGCCTTAAAACCCAAAACTGAAGTAAAAGTAGAAGAAGACAAAGGACCTTTACATGAAGAGAACCCATTTGGTATGATTAATACGAAGAAATAGTAAAATCAGAAATAAATATAATATTCTGGTTATTACAAAAATGCTACTGACTTGTAATCACAATAATCAATAATTAAAAATGTGCATTATTATGTCCCCCCGCTTTGTCAGTCTGTCCGTCTGTCTGTCCATCACACTTTTGTTATGTAAGTGCAACTCATTGGAAATTATTGCACCAAACTTCATAGATACTTTTGTTGGTAGTTAAGACATGACATGTAGTAGTGTACATTACCAGGAATTTATGATTCTTTGAATTGTGTGGGAGTTATACCCCTTTGAACTTTGGAATGTGGGAGGGGACATTTGCATTTGGTAGCAAAATAAACTTAAGTGATCCATGGATATTTTTCAAATTGCATTTTGACTTCAAAGGATGAAATCTCAATTATTGATGCACACAACAATTTCTGAATTTACAGTTTATTGTTTATTTGCACATTATTAGTATGCTCTCAAGAATTACATGTAGATTTAACTGTAAACAAACTTACATGTATTTCAGTGGGCTATTGTACACATATATTTTCACAATTCTTAATGGAAATATATTGTTGCAGTTGTAAAATGTATGAAACAATGCTGTTATTTAGAAAATAATTAATGGTCCTGAATTTTGAAAGACGCTTTGAAAACTAAATGAAATGTAAAATTTTACATGTACATTTGTATATGAACATTACATTTTATACTTTTATTGGTTCACTGAACATACATATACATGCACTATACTTTCATACAAAATCTTTACAAAAACAGTTTTGGGGTACTGCTTTTTCTGCAAAAAAATAGGAAAAATTAGTCCTTTGAATTACTCAAAATTTATTGAAATAAAAATAGTTTAGTAGAATGTTTGTTTGATCACAAGGAAACCCCCCTTTTGTTTTTTATTAATCCCAGAGTTACAGATTATTATCCTCAGAAATGTGACCGGCAAATAATGTGCTTAAATAAAACATACCATTTTGTCTTTTCTTTTCCAGAAATAGAAGTTGTATCTGAGATTACAGAGGAAGAACTAAAGGCTGCTGAGGGAGATAAACCAGTTCTGACAGAGGGCATCACAGTAGCATATACCAAACCAGCAAAAACCACAGAGGTTATTAGTGCTGTTCAATTAGCATAATATGTTTCGTGATAGAGAATTTTGAAAGAAAATTTCCAAACTATTGACATTGTATTGACAAATGAAGAAAACTAATGAATAGAAGAAATTTTCAAATAAGTCAATTTAAAAAAAAATAGATTTTTCTTGGCTAGTCCTTTCTGGTTCAATAATTTTGAGTTATTCCTTTTTTCAAACAAACAAGAATTTAGTCCAGGTCTACTACAGACGTTGTTCTCCAAAATTAGTACAGATTTTCAATGCTATATAGGAATATGTAATGCATTATGGCTAAAGTTACGGAACCTATGGAATGTTTGGTAAACAGATTTTCTACTTTCCTCATTTTGAACTATTTAAATAGTAAAGTAATATAAATTTGTATTTGCCTAAATAGATTATAAATATGTATCTCATTTATATGTTTTTTTTTTTTGCAGGAGTCTTCGGCAACAGTAGATGTTTCAGGACAGAGCCTGGATGATTTAATGAAACAGATGCAGAGTTTATGATAGCTGCTCTTAGCCATAGTTTCTATTTATATAACATTAAACAAGGCAATTATCAGCTGTACATGTTGTTTAGGCAAGCCTGTGCAATCAATGTGCAACATGTGAATGCAATTTCAGTAAAAATTCCAATGAATTTAAGTGCATTTTTTTTTAAAAAACCCAACTTAATGGTTAGATTGATAAAATAACAATCACCTGATGAACTTCATAATATAGCTAAACTGGACAGCTGAGGAGATTTTAATTTTCTATCAGATATTTGTCATCCTATGAGGGGAAGACCAACTCTGTTGCTCGAACATCTTGATTGTGTGCTCTGTTAAACAAACAAAAAATGGTTTTATTTTGCATACCCAATTAAGAGAAATATAATAGAATTAGTTTAACACTGCTGATTGGTAATTTTTACTAGAAAAATTTAAAGGATGTTGAAGCACTATGAAGTTTAGTTTTCATTAGTTTTGTGATATGATTGCGAAATAAGAATTTTTTGTAAACATTTTTGTTTTTATAATTGCTGAATTTGGCATAGTTTGTCAAATGCACAAATTTGTGGTGTCCATTTTTGCAGTTTTGGAGATACATGTACTAAAACTGTTTTATTCATAGTGTTTTCTGGTAACTTATCAGTATCAAATTTCCTTTTTGAACTTTTTAAAATGAATGAAAGTACATGTCAGTACTATTTCAATAGTATCAAGTTAAAAGAAAAATTATGAATAGTATTTGTAAAACTAATTAAAAAAAAAAAAAAAAAAAAAAATAGCCCTGTGCAGGCCCGGGTGTTAAAAGAATAGGCCTGCAGCAGCTAAGCTTGTCGTATAAGGCGACTGAATAGTGCTCAGAAACCGTATTGGGAAAGATGCCACGTTCCTCGCACGTTAAAGAACCCTGCTGTGGTATTCGATAGGGGTAGGAACTTTTGCGCTCCGCCACAGGAGGCTAAATTGCCCGACCTTACCCATCCCCCCTTTTTCCAGTGGCAATCAAAATTTGTCGACCCTATTATCCTTGTGACCCATCCTTTTTTTTCATTTCATGTTCATTTTATCATCCATTTCATGTTCATCGTCTGAATATAGCTGAAATAGTGCTGCTCGGACGTTAAACCCCAACAAACAAACAACAAACAAACAAAATTATGAAAAATTGATATCAAGGGTGGACAGAAAAGTGGTGAATATTCTTTTTAATATTGTTTCATTGATATTCATTGTTGACATTTCAATCAAATAAATAAAGAGAAGAATTCATCTCTAAGGATTTTTTTCTTAAAGAAACATCCTCATCAGTTTAAGAGGGCAATAAATAAGTAAAAATGTCTATTTATTTTATGTCAAATGGCATGAGAAACGAACATAGAAAACAAAATTTCAATGGCATTTGTTTCATCATCTTAAAGTTTTTATCAGTTTTCTTGATGTGCTTAACACATGTCAATCTAACTGTTTTGTTATGCTACATAAATGTATATATATGTATAAAATTATGGCTTAGCAAATGTGAAAAAAATGACAATGTACCGCACATTTAGGTCAAAGTTCTTGGTCAAAGTATCTGATTTCTGAAAATTTTCTCTGAATGGAGTATGGACATACATATATGGTTTCACTTCTGGTTGTGATGTTGTGGAGTTAAAGTTCACTTATGTTTGTCACAGGGGTTCAAAATTGTGGTGGTCAAAGCTTTGAGGGCCTTACTTTTGACCTAGGATTTATTCATTTTCATTCACCTGATTCCAGGACCTTTCAACCTTTTAATTTTGCTTTTTTGTGGACTTTTGATTTTCCCAAAATGGACCATTGATTTAAAGCATGGAAAAATCCAGGACATCCCACTCTTGAAAGCAAATTTAAACCCCTTTGTCAGAAACCAGAATTAGACGCTGCATTGATAAACACTTCTGGTACATAAAGTAACAGTTAAATGACAGTGAAGCCTGTCTTAACTAAACCCCTTTGTTTTGTTTGTACTTGTGTTTGGTTTACCAAGATTCAAAGTACGTCTAAATTTATATAAAGGGGCTTTATAAAGACTAACTGAATTGCTTGAAGTGATCATTTTAAAATGGCCTTTGAAGTTGATATCTAGTCTACATTTCATTATGTACATTTGAATTTCATGCCATGTGTTTTATGATTATACTAATTTTAGAAAAAGTGTAATAGAAGTTACAGAGTTATTATGGTTTTATTGATGCATGAACATACATGTACATTAAATTTATTTTGGTTTAATGAATTTTTTATCTTTTTAAGAAGATAAATATAAAAGAAAAAATTTGATTTGAGAAGATTTACAATAGATAGCTTAAGTTAAACTTGCGTTGAATTCCATATGGTGTTACAGTAGATACATCAATGATGGTTTTCCCTTGATTAAATGATGATCACGAGGATGTTGGAACTATCTCTGACTAAACAAATTAACTTGATACTTGAGAAGAGGTTTAAACTTTCTAAAGCTATGGGATATATTCAAATGACTGCTGAATTGATAAACAGAATTTTCTGGTACAAAGTCTACATCTGCTTCTCAATTGTCCAATTAACTACCTAAGAAAATTCATTAGGTGATGGTCATTCAATCACATCACCATTATATGTGCTGTAATAAATACTTTCAAAAAATGTCATCTTTTTTTGTCATTTGAATGCTGGTGCAGTGACAAATATTTTCAAAAATGTCTTTTGTCATTTGAATGCTTGTGCTGTAACAAATACTTTCAAAAATATCATCTCCTTTGTCATTTGAATGCTTCCATTTTTTTATGATGCATGTATAAGATGTTTTCATTTGTAAATCTGGAATATATGTGAAGAAAAATAAATGCAATCAAAATCTGAATTTTATGTGCTCATCGAAATCTTTTCATCATTATGGTATACAAATGTCTGTCCGTCTGTCTTTTAGTAAAAATTCCTGTATCACTACTTAAGCGTCTCATTTATATGGTACAAAAATACCTGTATTGTGGAGATAAAAAGTCAGAATGATATAAATTCTCCATTTGGATCCTTCCATCATGGGGGTGGGTGTATTATGCACTCATGGCCCTGCTGTTTATCTTTCTTATTTCATTATAGTAAACTGTTGAAAGATTGGGGAGGGGGTTAACAGAATGATTTTTTTTTAATCTTGGATGTTTTTAAATTGAATTCTGACCCAACTTTCAAAATGACTTATTTCATTTTATTATTTTCACTTTATTTTAATACCCCTTCCTTAAGAAGTGGGGTTTATAGGGATGTATGCCCTTTCGTCAGCACTTCCTTCTTTATGCTAAAGGAGACCCTTCTCTTATCAATTTCTCTTCCTATATTTGATGGAACTTCTACACGTTCACATTGTGCACCTCCTATTTAATATTTTAGGGGGTTCCAGATGGCAAAACATGGACTTCGTCATATATGAATACTGGGACTTACCTATAGGGGCATTCGTCTTTTATCTGTTAAACTTTATTTATGCACCTCATATTTTAGATTTTGAGGTCTCTGCACCTTCTATCCATAATTCATTCTACACAGCTGAATGGATCTACTTAAGGAAATTTTCATGGAATTTTTATTTCATATTACGTTGTGCACACACTGTTAAGATTTTGGTCCAAGTCAACTTAGGCGTCATAAGGTCGAATGGGGAAGTAGGGGATATCAGTTAAGTGCTAATTTGCTCAGTTTTTTTAGTTTTACCTGTATCACCTACGGTGGAAGCAGGTCTATTAGCTTCTCATTCTAATCATGCTTAGGAGGTACCTATTTTGTGTTATTCAAAAACTATTCAGCCAATATCAATCCAACTTCACTCAACATTTATATTCATGTTGAAGATGTGCGCATCCTATTGTGGAGAAGCTCCTACACTTTTAGCATGTTAAAAGGTAAATTAAGGGAACCAGGATTGAAATGTTAATATAAAGAACACAATATAGGGAATGTTCCCATTTCGCCTTAGCTGTGAATTACAGGTGAAAAAAGGTAAAAAAAGTAGTAAGGCGAAATGGGATTTTATATATTTTCTGTTGTAAAAACAAAGTGAGGTGTTGTTACGAAGATTAAGACAAAATAATTAAAAAATCAATTTTTATCAGTTTTCTTCTTAAGCTATAAATTTGAAGTCTTTGAATACTTTTCAATTTATAAAAAAATACTGTTAAAATATATGTAATTTTATTTTTCATGTACGAGTACAGTTACGTCAAATTCAAGGACCAATAAAGAAAAAAAAAAATGAGTTAAATAATGAAATATATTTTAACAATAAATTCAATGAATGTATATGTATAGGATTGGATTAAACTAATGAAGTTATTATCAAAGTACTTATTATGAAATGGGAAAAATTTTATCTACCACATTCGACAGCTAAGGCGGAATGGGAACAAGCCCAATATAGGGACAAGGAAAATAAACATACAACAAAGAAGTAATTAGAATAATACACACATAGAAAGAAAAATAAATGAGCAACCCAGACTCCATTAAAAATTGGGAGCATGGTCCAGTGTGCTTTCCTCTAGAAGCATCAAACGAGTTGCTAAAAAAATGACTTGTCCCAGGTAGACGAGAAAAAAATGTGACATGATGAACAAGTTAGTTCTCATGGTGCAGATTGGTACATCATAACGATCGACTTGTTCGTCGTGACGACTATAAAACTTAAAATGGTGACTCTAACCTTGTAGTAATTAAGAATACCTGCTCCAGAAGCCTAATTGTAAGAAATGTAGCATTGTACAAAATAAGTTCTCGTAGTTTTGGGCAAGCTGTAGCGTAAGGTATGAAAACTCAATACGCAGGTTCTTAAGGAATGTCTCGGATGAAAGGTCAGTTTTTCCTTCGATCACTAAGAGTAGGTCAAGGTATAAGGCGGATTTCGTGGTATCTGTGATATCTATTAACTTAAGTACTTTTGGGTAGATGCGATGTATAAAATCCCCGAATCTGTGATTGTTAAAAGACAAAATGTCATAGATATAGCGGAAACTGAGATCAAAGCATCTGGCTAAACAACGCGTCTTCCTTTGAATAAGAATGAAAAGGCCAGCGAGTAGCGGAGGACAATTTGTTCCCATTGGATTGCTGACCATATGTTGGAGGTCCACGCTGGGACTAACAAAACAACAGTTAGTTATAATATTAAAGCCCAGGTCCACGACACTAATAAATATGTTGTCCATCAAAAATTCAAGCAATTTAAAAGTTGTTTAATAATGCTCAGTTTTGAATGATACAATTTTTCTATGATGGTTATAATATATTGTTACCAGTGTTATTGTAGTTTTTCGTATTTATTCACTTTCATCTTTCTGAACAAATTGATGACTCAGTTTTCTACAGATTATAGTTAGGACAAAAAGAAAATATGTCGGTTTAAGGTTTCATTAAAATGAAAAAAATGGGGTAAGTTGGTAGGTAAAAATCGTTTTATCATCTTTTAACTACAAGTAAATGTATATTTTATATAGACGTTTATGAGAGGATTTCTTGGCTTTAATGGTGTTCTTTAAAGAATAATAGTTTAGCGGCATTTCATGAAAAAAAAATACCAATTAAATAAGGTAACCTTTAACAGACATTCTTTGCCTTAATACTAGTATAGAGAAAACGTCGGAGCAATGCTATATTTACGAGTATTAAAAGGGTGGCATATTTTTATTTTCCTCGTTATTTCTAATATTTTATTTAATTTTACATCATTTTAATGTAAATATGACCATTTGAGTGTTATGTCCCGGAATGGTAAGCATAACCTGATGCCCAACCAGCTCTACTCGTCACAGAGCAATTGAGAGAGTAATCAAGGGAACCAAGGATATAGCGGTAATCAAAAGAATGTAATCCAGGGACAAAGACCAGACATTCACAACAAAGAACATAAAGTAACTAAAGTCATACATACAAAGTAACAAAAGTAAATGAGCAACTCGGACTCCACTAAAAACTGGGAGCATGGACTAGGTGCAACGGTAGGGTAAGCGTCCTCTGCTTTTCTAGAAACACCCGCCGAATTGCTCATAAAAAGTCAAGTCCGGGGTAGACAAACGAGGAAAGGAAAACTATACATGAATACATTAGTTTTCATGGTGCTGATACACCATAACGATCCACGAGTTCATGATGACGACCATAAAATTTCTGTAGTGATCAATCTTGTAGCAACATAACCCTGTTCCAGAAGCCTATTTGTTAGAGTTCTAGCGCGATACAAAAAATCTGCGTAGTTTCGGCAAGCTCTGGCATAACGTATGAGTTGTGATATGAACACCCCATACGCAGGAGCTGAAGGGATGTTGCCACAGATGAAAGGAAAGTTAACAATTCTGAATGAAAAGTCATCACGTTTGTCGTAAAGTTTGGTCAATAGTTTTCTTTTACCATCGATTTCTAAGTGTAGGTCAAGATATGAGGCTGACTTCACAGTGTCTGTAGTATACTTTATCTCAAGTTCTTTTGGGTAGATGCGATGTATCAAATCCCTGAAATTAGGATTGTTTAAAGATAATATGTCATCTATATAGTGGAAACTGAGATTGAAGGATCTAGCCAAACGATATTCTTTCTTTCTGATCAGATCAACTATAAAGTCAGCCTCATAAGAGTGAAGGAATAGGTCAGCAAGTAAAGGAGCACAATTTGTTCCCATTGGAATGCCAACCATTTGTTGAAAAACACGTCCACCACACTGGACAAATATGTTGTCGATTAAAAATTCCAGCATTTTGTAAACATCCTCCTCTGTATATTTGGAAGATGATCTGGAATTATTTCTTACAAAGTATGAGGAATCTCTACCAAGAACTATATATTTGATCTTTACGGCCGATGTTGTTAGCACGTTCAAATCCCCGATCTATATCTGTTGATTTATAGCCACGCCATAACAAATGACCACGGAGTTCATCTAGACGTTTGTTGGTGGTATCGTCAGATGAGCAAATACGCCGAATTCGAAGTGGCTGGCTGTATGGTATGCTTTTAATACAATATTTTGGATGACAGCTATTGGGAGATAAGTATTGGTGACTATCTGTAAGTTTGCTGTGAAGATCCATGGACATTTCCCAGTCTTTTACAAACGTAGTAGTATCCAAAAATGTGATTTTAGTGTTAGAAATTTCATGGGTGAATTTGATTGATGGATGAACATTGTTGGCATGTGTGATAAAATTGTTCTAAATTTTGTTTCGACTCAGCCCATTTCATGTCAACATCATCGATGAATCGAAACCAAGAGAGGGGTTTCGATAAAGATGTTGAGATTATTTGATTTTCTAACTTACCCACGAAGATGTTAGCATACGAAGGGGCCATTTTCGTTCCCATAGCTGTACCACTGATTTGGAGGTAGTGTTCGTCGTTGAAAGTGAAGTTGTTACACTTCAAACTAAAGTTAAAACTAAAGTGAGTAAATTTACTAGGCAGTCAGTAGGGGGGGGCAGAATATCTCGTGATTCCCAAGCTTCTCTGCAAGCTTCTATACCGTCATCGTGTGGGATATTAGTATAGAGTGAAGTGACATCAAGGGAGACCAGAAGTGTTTCGGGAGGTTCCATTTTCCTCAGATAGTCCGTGGTGTCTTTTAAATATGACGGGAGCTTTTGAACAAGGGGTCGGAGATGGTAATCAACAAATTCAGAATTTTTTTTCGGTTGGGTGACTATTAGCAGAAACTATGGGCCGTCCAGGGATATCTTTTTATGAATTTTAGGTAGAAGGTAAAAACGTCCGGGTCTTGGATCCTCTGGTATTAAGTATTCGAACTGTCCTTCAGTAATGATGCCGTCCTTGCACATTTTGTTCAGTTCTGAAGTGATTTTTTCACTAAAAGATTTAGTAGGGTCACTGGGTAGCTTTTTATAAAATCTTTCATCCGAAAGTTGACGCATTGCTTCTGAGATGTAGTTATTTTTATCCATAACTACTATGGCACTGCCTTTGTCTACTGGTTTTATAACTATATCGTCACGGTTTTTCAACGACTGTATTACTTTTTTCTCCTCGGGCGTAATGTTGAAGTAAGATGGGGTGTAATTGTTGGATAAGTGTTTGACATCTGCTTTTATTTTGTCAATCACATTTCTAGCGTGCCACATTTGTTCGATTTAGGAGCCCATGGATTTTTCTTTTTGAAGTTTCGAGTGTATATATCACTTTCTTCATGGTCGGAGTCAGAACTGTCAGGGTCCATATCCTGGTCTTCATGTTTGTTAGCAAAATGTTCTTTGAGCTTGAGGGATCTTACAAATTTATCTAGGTCATCTTCAAGTTGAACTTCATCTATATTGTTAGGGGTAGGACAGAAATTCAAACCTTTAGATAAAATCCTGGTTTCAGTTTCAGATAGAGCAAAAGATGAAAGGTTGACAATTGTCGTGGTGGAAATTCGTTTAAAGTTGGATTTTCTCTTAAATCTGCGTTTACGAGACTTTTTAGGCGTAGTTTTGCCCTGTGACAAAATGTTATGTGCTTCTGTATTGTTCGAGGTGTTTACGCAGTCTCGCGTGAATTTGTGAAGTTGTCTACTTCTTAATTTTCTGGATTGAATAGCTCGGATTTCGACTAATCGTCTCTGAATATTACAAAGTTCAAGATCAGATAGAAACAAACGAGCATTTTTCAGTAATGTTGAAATTGGCTAGTTGATGCTTAGCTTCTTGATATAATAAATCCATCAGACTCAAAGAACAATTAAAAAGAATACTATTCCATCTGTGATGAAATCTATTGGATTTTTCTCCAGTGGTAAGGGGCAAGCCTTAAGTGTTAGGCCTTTAGGAATAATTCCTTGATGTAAATATTTTTCTAAATTTGATATATGATGTTCAGTTTTGATCATTTTCAGAGTCAGAGCCCTAAATTTGTTGAAATAATATTGGAATTGCTTAGTAAGAATAATTGTATATATATATATATATATATATACAACGTCTCAGAATGTGACGACTCTATTCTCTACACTGTTCCATCGGATCAAATTGATATAGGGAAGATAACGTAAACTTATAGAAGGGTCTGAAAAATTCCAAACGATGTTAGAACTGTCTAAGGGCGCTGGACTTAGTGCAGGCGGTGTTGCCATAGATGTCACAGCGGTACGAGTTCGAGTGCCGCGGAGGGAACGACAAAAATTTGCTTCGCAAATTTGACAGTTCTAACGTCGTTGGGAATTTTTCAGACCCTTCTGTATATATATATATATATATATATATATGCGAAGAACTACTGTCTGCCCCTATGTTCTATTTTTAGCAACGGCGGCCATGTTTTTCGACAAATCAAAAATTCATACATAGTTCTATGCTGGATACATCAAGGAACATTCATACCAAGTTCGGTTCCAATTTGGCAAGTAGTGGAGAAGATTTTTTAAATAAATAAATTAATTAATGGCAATTGATAAATCCATTGTATTTTATTTGAAAGAATGTGCTTCCAGGGGCGTAGCTGCCTATAGGTTACAGACCACCAATTCAACCAATGAGCATTCGGAACGTACGCAAAAATAGTCCTACGCAAAAATTACCCCTGTTCCTCATAGTGCTGTGAAAAAAGTTCTCATCTTATTTAAAAAATTTAAACAGTTTCTGAAAGGAAAAACATTTCTGTACATTTTATAGGTGCATTTTGCTTCTTGTGATGTGAAGCCTAATCTCCATAATGATTTTTAAATATACCCCTATCTTGTGAAAACACTGGGATTTCCCATGCTATTTATAGACCCTTCACTTCCGGTGACCAGTACTGCACTGCAAGTCTGCTAACCCCACATGCCATTCTGAGGATTGTGAGCTGACATATGTAGAATCATGCTGATATATAGTCATCTGCAGGTTAAAGTTAAGGTAAAGTCCAGAGAAGCCATTGAATATTGTGAAATTAGCATAGAAGCCTATGGGAAGTGGAATTAGTGGTTTTTAGCCTATACGCAAATACGCAGTTGCGTACTTTCGGAAAAAGTAACAAAAATAAAAAAAACACACATTTTAAAGATGAAATAAAGGTTTTATGCAATGACAAATCCTTTTTAATACATAATGATACTCCAATATACACCATAAAGTAATTCGCGATATCAAAACCATCAATTCCGGAAATTTTGTACTTTTCCGTATAAATACGTTTACGTTTTACTCTCTGAAAGTTTGTTTTGCACGAACTCGAAGTTCAAAATGGCTTCTTCATTTTGCGTACAACTAAAACAGGCCTAGCTACGCCCCTGGCTTTGTAGACTATATTTCTGTAAAAAGGGGTACACAAATCGGGCGGGTGTGATTTTACCTATATCTTTTTCTTTTATTTTGTTTTGTGTTGTGTTGTTTTGTTTGTTTTTTTTTATATAAACTAAAATCTAGTAGTACTAATCTACTAAACATCTCGTTTTGATTTCAACAAATAAAAAAATATAAGCAGACCGTTTCACTATTTGGTCCTCACCATCGTTTTAGTTTCAGATGGTTATTAGTCAAACAAATGGAAGTCCCCAAAAAAATTTTTTTTCTCCTTCAAATGCAAATGAACAAATTTCTGAATATATTATAAAAAATGAGAACATTGGTATTGTTTTCATCCAAGACTTATTGATTTGTATTAAATTAATCAAAATTCTGAATTTATTAGTACAATTTGGTCATAAATTTGGTACCTTTATGATTGTATACTGACTCAATCAGTTTTATTTATAGAAAGGGACTTTCCAATTGAAAAGTTGTTGAGTAGTTGGTAGTTCTCCTAATACGGATGACAATGACAAACATCAGCTTTACTTGTACAATGTGTAATTAGGTAAATAACAAAGGTATGATTACTTTGAGCCTGGCTAGTACTTCTTGTCGAATTGATCATAAAATCATGTTATCTAGAGCTCATAATTTAATTTTAGTGAGAGTATAGTCCGAATTTCCTCTGACACTGCAACCCTCCTCTTTTTTATTTGGATATTGGTACCCAACCCGACGTATCAATATCCAAATAAAAAAGAGGAGGGTTGCAGGGTCAAATTCGCGGACTAATGAGAGGACCCAAAACTATACCTCACACCCCAAATAACGTACACCAACCCATTAAATTACAGAGGCTTGTGTACTGTGGGTATTCAAGATTGTCAGACCCTCTCTTTCCTCAATCTGAATCCTTTGGGAGCTCATGCTGGAGATATTTTTGTATAGGAACTAAAATGTGCAACCCATACCCATATCTGTACCATTTTTCCCTGTACCCTAATTATATTTCACTGAAATATTCATTATTAAGGAATGTTCAGGTCTGAAGACATGAAAAAGTCCATTTCAATTCTTCCCTTGTCAAGATCATGATGTGCATTATACATGTATATTTTTCTAATATTTCTTGTTTGATGGGTTTTATGTATTCTAAGGGTCTTAAATATGTAATTGGAAGTTATGGTTTCGTACCAAACTAACAATTGAATATTTTCACTTTCCTGTCAAAAGTTACATTTTTATGAAATTATTTAGAGGTTAAAAACTTCACTTCTAGGCTTTAAGATATTTGATATTGTTTTAAAAAAGAAGAGTCGTAGTTTGAATTCTGTACCATACCTAGTGTCAATTCCTCTACCAGCAGAGAATGAAGATGATCTTATCCAGGATGAAAGAGAATGTCTCAGAGTCATATGCGATTTCAATTTATCAGTTATGATTAGTTTGATAATATTATGATGTCAAATATGCATTAAAATCGTACAGATTACAAAAAAAATACCAGAATTTGATTTTTGGTTTACACATTTTAGACCTTTTGAGAACAGAAAATTGATTCGAAAATGGTTTTAAAAAATATTGATTCCATAGCCTAGCCATCATGCCCTTTTGTAAATGTGTATCAACTTTCTGCAGGAAATACCATTTAATAAAGAAGAAATTGGCAAAATAGTATTAGGGTATGGTGAAAAGTTGGTTTGGGTATTTTAGATCCTACCATTTTTTTGTGTTTCTGGTTGGACATTTCTGTTATAACAGTCTGTGCATGTATATACACTGTTTATTGATCAAAATAGAGTCTGTTGCCTTTGGTATACATGTACCGGGTACATGTGAATATTAGTCAAAGTGAAGTGTTTTTGAACATTTAAATATTAATCGATGCTTGAATCTTAATTGATAGATTACCCCAAGCTTTTCAAACTTCTTGATCATGGTAATTGACAAAGTATTCTCTTTTCTGTAAAAGTGTAGGGAGGTGACCATTCATAGGTGTCTTTGGTTAACAGACATACATTTAAGGAAAAGGGAAATGTTTCAATCTTAGCATGTGGACTTAATAGTTCTGAATTGCTTTTAGTCAAGTTAAATCTTTAATTAATAACCAACTAAATTAAAGTGGGTATCACACCCTAAATGAGAATTTGTTAAACATGTTCGTTGTATTTGTAGATTAACATACTATTGGAATGAAAAATGTAAGAAGAATGCTCTAGAAACTTATGAGGAAGACTTTGATGGTGGAAATATTGTAAGAAATCATATGTGTACATTAATTTTGGGATAGTGAGAGATATAAATAAGCGACAAAATTGGATAGCATGGAGTCAATAGAGCATTACAATCATATTAACCAAACAGACCTTTCTAAGCGATTACTTGAAATAGATAATGAACTTGAGAGTGAAGATATCAAATCATTTAAGTTTCTGTGCCGTGATCACATTTCCCAAAGGACATTAGAGCGGGTGGAAGAAGGAATTCAGATTTTTACTGAGTTAGAAAAAGTTGGTAAAATCAACATTTCACAAGGAGAGATGGATTATTTGTTAGAGTGCTTTTATCGATGTCACAGACTGGACCTAATACACAAACTAGGGTTTAATAAGGACCAGGTTAAACAGAAGGTACAGAATGGGAGGTCTAACTTTCTTCCTTTTAGGTAAATATTAGGCCAACCTTAGTAATTTATCTGTTTCCTTTCTCCAAGTCTACCATGATGGTTTTGGTTACAGGAATATCAGTTGTAGGTAGAAATGTATGATATAGATTTTTTATCTTACTACAACTATGCTGCAAAATCAAAAAAAAAAATCAGCACATGAGTTCAGTTAGCATTGTTAGATGAAAAGTTATAAAAAATGCTTTAAAGAGGTAGACCTAGGGTAAGGGACATAACTCTTGAAATCAATGATATGTTTGTATCATATTCAATTTCACCAAGGCCTATCAAGCTTTCATTTGAAACAAAATGAAATCAATCCAAGTTAGTTTTATTCTTATGATGTAAAATGCTTTACACAAATGTTTCAATGATTTGTAAGAGTTATGCCCCTTAGCCTAGGTCTACCTCCTTACATGGCTTTATTGTGTGTACATGTAGGTGTTGGGGGAGAAACATACAGTACATACAGTGTTCATCCCATGGTAGCACTTCATTTGAATGATTTTTTTTTTATTCAAGAAGATTAATAATCAACAATGTACTGTTATGCTATATCTATTGTTGTATAAAATATGTGAGGTAAGCTGTAGCCAGAGTTTTTATTAGGTTTTCTCACATGATGTAACTGTTTCCACAGAGGCATAGCACACAGATTTGTATTGGTGTGACAAACCAGTGCCAGTAAAGCCTTTGTAAAGTAATAGTGTAAATTTGAGGTTCATATATACATGTACATGTATGACATGCCATCTGCCCTTAGCCTTACTATCAGCAGTTGCTACAATGAATGTGCTTATATCATGTGACAATGTTTCATATCTTGCCTCTTTATCAAATAAAAGAGATCTACATGTATAAGTATAGTACAATATGTTTGTTCATGTACAGGTATTCTGACATCTTGTGGCATACATGTACTTGTAGATGTACTTTGTTGAATATTTTAACATTTTTCAATTAAAGACCTTTCTTTTCACAGAATTCTACTGTTTGAAATCGCAGAGGAAATGGAGTCAACAGATTTGAAAACAGCATTGTTTACCCTCTCATCTGTGATACCGAGGTCCAAGCATGAAAGAATTACCTCCCTTTATGATGTTTTCATATTCCTGGAGAGAACTGGAGAACTGTCTCCTGTTAGAATAGATGTACTGATGACCTTACTGAAAATGTTGGATAGGTCTGACTTAATAACGAAAGTCAGAAACTTTCAAATAAACCAACCAGGTACATGTATGTCATTTGCATTCATACAATGAAACCTGTCTAAACTGAACCTATATGTATTTTGGTACATGTATGAAGGAGACAAACATAGAAAGGACTTCCAAAGATGTCTGCAGTGTCCTCCCCAGACCATTATTATGCTGTACTTCACAGCGCTATGATTTCTTAGCACTGCACTATCAGTAATTAATTTTAGTAAATATGCACTATGTGCTATAATTTTTTAAGAAGGCCAAAAGAGCTGTGCTATGCTAGTAAGCACTGTGCAATTTAAAAACAATGGGGAGAACATTGGTCTGGTTTCTACAGGATTCTGGTTTATTCAGGGTTAGGTTTCACATTTTATATCAAACTTGAAATGTACAACTATTTCATAGGAAGATCCAGAGGGAGAGGCCCCCTTTATGCTCCAGGGGAAACCCCTTAATATTCCAGAGGTTTGGTTTATTATGTAGCAAATATTTAAAACACAGGAGTACTTGCTGGTAGGCCCTACTTAGGTTAGTCAGGGGGTCCCCATTTTCGTTTTTCTTTCTGAATCTGTGACTGTATTTTATGGACCTGTATCCACCGATGTTACAGAAGTCTCGGCAGACATGATTCAGGTTCTAACAAGGAGATGAATGACTTGCATTAGTATCAAGATTTCATTGGAGGTTTTAAAAGTAAGAATAATGGTAAAAGATTTTGGAAAATAAATATGTTAAAATCTTTTAAATTAAGTATTGATATACTTAGCCAAATACATGTACTTGCATCCAAGTATAAAAATGTCGAAGATATCATAATTTTGTACTGGTATTTGTTAAATTAATTTTTGTAGGTACAAACTATAGCACACCAACCGGTTACAATACAGAACCAGGCTATGGGCCTGTTGATGTAGGGGATCCAGTTAGACAGACTGGTATATCAATTGCATTGGAACCAGTAGATGAAGGTGAAGGTTATACACATTCACATTTACCAATAGAACCAAGGGTACCAGATCCAAGAGCACATTCAGTTCAGTTCATAGGAAACCAGTTGCCAATTACATTGCCCAGTCAGTACCTGAATTCTGCTGCAGTAGTGGCACCCAGTCAACAAAGGGTAGTTGACCTCAGAGGTCATGGTCACATTAACAGTTGTGGACAAAATAGTCAAGTGAGTGAAAGAGTGAGACAGCAACTGAAGGAACAAGACAGAATGTCTGATCGGGTGATGGCCAGTCGACAAATAGGAGATGAGTTAATGTCTCTTCATGCACAACAGGAGCACCCATCTATTGAATCCGCTGGTCCCCAAACACCAGTAACAGAACCTCCTACCCAGTACCCAACCGGTCCATCAGCTTTCCAAAGAACAGGATTTGTTATTGGGGCTCCAGTTAATCACCTGGTTCCCAGAAATGATGTTGTAGATGAGGAGCAGTCTCCTGCCTATAGTGGGTTAACAGCAGGAACTGAATCCCCTGGTAACAGTGGTATAACAATATCTCTATCTGGTAGAAGTTCATCCAATACAAGTTCAGAAGGTAACTAACTACATGTAATTCATTATGCCTAATATAGACATTGTTGTTGAAATTTTAATAGTGAAGAAATATAGTTATCACAATATCACGAAATACAAATGTACTGTGTAACTTAAATTATTTTTCTATGTAACATATTGACCAAGCAAGTCTCTAATGAGTATACCAGTACATGTAATTGTTTTTTCAGAGTAAGTATATTGCAATTTTGCAGTATGGCATTATGGGACATTTTACCCTGATAAAATGGGATGGCATATTGTGTGCTTTTAGGCAGCTTTTTATTAAGTAGCACTTCACATAAGAATCATGCAAAATGTGATTCATGGTTGGAAAGCCTACGTATTTTAATTTTTCATATTTTGTTTAAAATGTCATAGTAAACAGAAAGTAATATGTCGCTTTTCATATAACCCTTGTTCATAGGAGATAAAAATTATATAAACTGTACTGTAGAATTCAAAATTAAGGGCAATAACTCTGTAAATGACACTAAAATACAATAGAATCTGTTGGATTTTCCATGTGGATTATCTCCTAAGAGCAGACAGATTGGAATGAATAATTATACGTTCCATCATATTGACCTATAAAGCAATAAAAAAAATAAATAAAAATGTGAAGCCTTTTTTATGTGTATCACATTTTACAGGATTTGCATGATTCTTACAAAGAGTGGTACTTAAGTTTTTGAAATTTTATTTTCAGATGTTCTGTTATCCTTATCTGAATCTATACTGCTGCCCTTATCTGAGATTGTGGCAGAACATGATAATTATAATGACCTTGCTCTCCAGCTTGATATCAACTCTGACACCATTTCTCAAATTATAACCTCGAGTCCAACCAAGCAGTTAAGAACTCATGGTTACATGAAACACTGGTATATAGAAGAGAAAAATAGAACTGGAACCAGTCCAACTGCTGAGGTTCTGCTGGATGCATTCAGGAAATGTGGTTTCGAAGATGCTATACAAAGATTTGTAAGACTGAGTCAACAGCCTGAATCTTCATTAGGTAATTTTCATACATTTTACAGGGAGCTTGATTATTACGCCACTGGTTTAAAGCAGTGTTGAATGCAGTGACCTGATACCTTTAGTGGGTAATTTTTCATGGGGTGTTAATTTTGACATATTTTAGCTGTCTTTTTAAAAAGCCAAAATAATACTGTGATATATTTACCCCAAGCTAATGTACTTAGTGCACCACTAAACATCTGCCGAATTAGAATCAGCAACATTTTTTACATACAATTGCCAAAAGGACCAGTCATATGGTAGCCTGTCCTTTCTATTGCCAAAACGACCAGTCATATGGTAGCCTGTCCTTTCTATTGCCAAAAGGACCAGTCATATGGTAGCCTGTCCTTTCTATTGCCTATCATACTTTTGTATCCACAGCTCTAAATCATTTAATGGACCTTTATGAAACTATTAGAAAATTCCATTATGCGTCTGCTATTTTGTGTTTTGATCCAAATAAATATGAGGCTTTCTTTAGCTTGACATAGACTTTGCCAATGACTCCCATGATGGAACCATCTGGAAAACGTTTATACAATGCTTTTGTGCATGTTTTATATAAAAGTCTGATTTGAATTAGTTAATAAAAAACTTTTAAGACTGAAGGGAAAATGTAGAAAATATAGGAGTACATACATGTTATTTGGAAAGAGCTGGTATCCTTTTGTTCACAGTAATTCTAATTACCCTCTGTTTTGTCAAGGAAATTAAGTAGCACTCCAGTTAAGAATCATGCAAAATGTGATTTATAGGTGGAAAGCCCTAATACTTTTATTTTTGATATTTTGTTTGAATTGCCAATGTAAACAGAAATTAACATTTGGTTTTTCATACAACCGGTGTTCTTAGGAGATAAAAATTAAATAGAATGCACTGTAGATTTCAAAATTAAGGGATATAACTCTGTAATTGACACTCAAATACAATAGAAACTGTTGGATTTTCAATGTTGATTATCCCTTTAGAGTAGGCAGAGTGGAATGAATAATTACACATTTCATTATACATACCCTTAAAATAATTTAATTACAAAAATAAAAATATGTAGTCTTTTTTGGAGTGTGGCACATTTTTCAGAATATGTTCTTGTCCTGAAATCCATGAAATATCTGCCATAGGATGTTAAACCATAATCAGTCAATAAATAAAACTTTCAATGATTTTTTTAATTCCCTTGTTTCTTCTAATGATGTTTTTTTTTTCTTAAAGTCAATAGCTTCCATTACTTAACACATACAAATATCAACAAACCTTATGTTTACATTTTCAAAATACTATCATATGATTTTACTGAACAAACTTCATTGACCATCTTATGTGCAAAAATAAGATCAGGTATGATATTAACCATAATGGAATATTGGTTAAAAATGTTTTTGAATCTTTTGCAGTATCTGAGAATATACAGGTTAAGTCAGAAGGTAATGATTTCCATGAAAACTATTCTGTATCTTCAGGTAAGTGTCATAATCCAAACAAAGTTGTGAGTTTTAACTTTTAGTCCTATCTTCCACCTAGGCCTATCCTGTCAAATAATTATGATGCTTGGGCTTAAGAAATTTACTCAAAACAAGAAGTTACATGCCAGTTATCTTCAAAGAAAAATCTTTGAATAGAATATAAATGAGGAGTGGGTGGGTTATTATATTACACTCTGGGAGTGGGAGGGTTGTTATATTCCACTCAGAGAATGGGTGGGTATTGTATTCCACTCAGGGAGTGGGTGGGTTATTATATTCCACTCAGGGAGTGGTAGGGTTTTTATATTCCACTCGGGGAGTGTACTTGTATATTGGAATCACCTTTGTCTGTCATTTTGTCCATGCATCAGTCTGATTGATTGTTTGGGTTTAACATGCGAGCAGCAACATTTTAGCTATATTCAGGCGATTAACATGAAATGGAATGATAAAATGAACATGAAATTATGATGATGATTTAATGAGAAATAGGGATGGGACACAAGGATAATAGGGTCGAAAATTTTGATTACCACAAGAAAAAGGGAGGGATGGGTAGGGTGGGCAATTTAGCATCCTGTGGCGGAGTGCAAAGGTTCCTACTCCTATCGAATACCATAGCAGGGTTCTTTAACGTGTGAGGAATGTGGCGTCTTTCCCAACAAGGTGCATCACTATGGTTTTCCATATTATAGCCTGACAACCCTAGCATGTAACACGCCAGGGGTACCCAATTCCACCACCTGGGGCACACAACCCAGTTGCTCTGTGGGCAGAGCACCTAGCCCTGGCTAGGTTTCTGAGCACTATTTAGTCGCCTCTTACAACAAGCTTAGCGCTGCTACAGGTCTATTCTTTTGACACCTGGACCTTCACGGGGCTGCATCAGTCTGTCCAAATTTTGTAACAATTATCTTGGCTCAGTGTGGATTGATTGATTTCAAATTTAATGTGTAGCTTTATATAAATATATATTTATATATATAGGGCATAAATTGTAAGTAATTTTGGGTGCTGTAGGATATCAACTTCCGGTTTCATGGGACTTTGCCACTTTTTACTATATATGGAGTGATACAGAAAATTTTTGTCACAAATATCTTGCCAATGAATGGATTGATTTCAAATTTGATGTGGCTTCATATTAACCAGACATATGATGTTAGTTGATTTTTCCTTAGAAATCAACTTCCTGTATATGATTGGGGTATGCCTAGCACAACAAAGCCTCTGCAACTTCATGTTAGTGATAAAATTAAAACTTGATTTTAAAAGTGTTCAGTGTGTGGGATAGTAAATCTCAGTGGATTTTAATCATATTATTATTATGAAGTTAATTTGGGGTTTAATATATACACACATAGGATAAATAGGAAAAATAGCAATATTTTTTTCATGGAATAAATTGCATTTGTAAATGATCACCAAACAATGGTGGTATGTAATGGTATCATACTGTCTATGTCAGCTTTATCATCTGGCATCAGAACATAATTTGATTTCCAGACTGTGACTAGAGTATAAGTTTATGGATCCTTCTGAAAGGGAAATCAAGGGAACCAATATATGAATAGTAATTTAAACAATGATATCTAAGAATAACAACTAGACAGGGAAAATAGACACACACAAGAAAGTAAATGTATTAAACCCAAACAACATGTACAAAGAAATAAACGACCCGGACTCCACTTAAAACCTGGAGCATAGATTATACCATAAGGTTCCATACCACAAAAAAAAATGGGATTGAATTTCGGGATTGTCACCCGTTATGAAATTGATGGCCAAAAGGGGTCTTTGATTTTGTGTCAAATATTTTATTGGGATAAAAATTCAGAGCTGTATCAAGTTTGAATGGTGTGTCCATACTTTCTCCAACTGTTTAGATTTTGATATCTAAGTTGTATCAAGCTGGATTTCTGTTAAGCATCTTAATTTACAATTTAAATTTATCAAATATCATTGCTTGGGCCAGGCCTTGCTTTCCTCATACTGACAATGATTAAGTCTATTTCAAAACTAAAATGACATTTATTCCATATAATATATTTTCAGTGATACAAAAGTTTTTTTTTAACCTTGTTTCACTCACTTCCAGATTCTAACAGAGACTGGTACATTTGTCAAGAAATGTCTTTGTGCCTTTTTTCAGGAGAGGCCACAGTTGGTGGCAGAGAGGACATGGACTTACAAGGGCCTACTGCATTAACATTTTCTAGTTCTGGTGCTCAAGTTGGACCAAGTAAGTAGTACTTAGTGGCACAAAAAGAACCACTTTTGAAGGGGTATAACAGTAGCCTTAGTCCTTACTTTTTTTCATGGCCCTTCCAGTATTTTAAAAAGGCTCAGAAAAACCTTTCAGAATGACTACACAGATTTTGTTGAATGTAAAAAATACCCATGAAATTTTCTTAAAGGCCCATTTTTAACTTGATCCAAAGGAAGTGTTCATTATGTTTTATGTATAGGGAGTTCTCTGCCATTTTTATACCACTATAAATTTTTGCTGTCTTATATTGGTATGGCGCTGTAGGTAAAACATTTTAAATGCATTTTGTCGGGTGTACATGTACCTGGTACATTTTATCAGTAATAAAAAGCACCATTGCTGCAAGTTCTGAACTTGTATGGTGTACAGTAAGGTTTTGTTTGTTCTCTGTTCATTGCCTTACAAGTAAGAAAACTTTGGTCTATTGAATAATTTGATATGTTTTTTTTTATATATTTTATTATTTCCATTTATTAAATTAGTATATTGTAAGTGAAAAAGTTATTTTAAAAAAAGAAAATAAAATAGTTAAGTTTATCAGTCGGGAGAAAAGTTGGACAACCTAATCATTATGGGGCTTGACAATACCATTTACCAATTCATTTGAGCAAATTAAGATGTCAACCCAGTTTTGCAGGTACTTTCACAACTAACTCTCCCATAGATGATCTGTATTATAAAGAGATTTACTGTTTTTAATGCAGTTTATTTCCACTGTTGGTCCTTGATCATGAAATAAGAAAAAATAATTTCTCATGAGAATATCAGTGATGGTGTATAGTATTGCAAATTTGAGCCTGATTGGACATGAATCAATATTTAGATGATGGAAGTTTACAAAGTTGATAAAAAATTATTCAAGATTAATTTCTCTCATTCTAGGAGGTTTTGTATGGTTTTTACCACATAAATTTGTGTTTTTGATTTGCAGGTTTGGGTCCATTGCATAATCAAAGTGTTCGTCAGTCAAGAAGGCAGGATGAAGATGTGATCAGACAAATGGAGGTCGTTGCCATTGACGATTCTGGAATGCCTTTCTACAAAATGGATGCCAGGCCTCGTGGTCTTGCTATCATAATCAACAACCAAAATTTCTATAAAGTTCGAGGTGACACGTCAAGTAAAGAAATGCCATCACGTACTGGTACAGAAAGAGATGCAGGTAAAATTATAAGTTACTTACATTCATATTCGTAGCTATAGAGATTTTTTACAACTGGTCTGAGTATATAAAAAAAAATATTGCAAAACGAGATTTTCCTCAAATGCTAGAGTTTGTTCTCATATCTTCAATTTCAAATGATTTGATTGGTTAAAATTTTAGTTCAGGAAGGATTTGTGGAAATTCTTAATTTGAGATTCTTTATGAAACCATGCCCTGAAGTACCAAAGTATGTCCTGAGGTGTACATTGTACATTTTACAAAGGTGTAAGGGATATAAACATATGTAACAAATTTATCTGCATTGTTTAGTCCAATAATGTCTATTTTACACTCTTAGGGCCAAAATGAAGGGTCATAAAAGTATTTTTTTCTTTTGCCAATTTGACAAAATCATTCAAGTTGTTTACATTCAAGTGTATGGATCTAAGAACCTTACTGGTACATGTACTGAAATTACTCATAAGAGTTTATAAAAGTGGTTTCTTTGGAATTTTACAAATTTTGATTCTGGCATCTTATTTTGCTGTTAATGCCCTCATAAATACATGAGGTTGAAAAAGTAAATATGCATCTGCAGTACATGTTCCAAGAATAAATATACATATAATTTGCGGACAAAATCAAAATAATTGCATCTACTGCAGGAGCAGTTTTAAGTAAAGGACATGAACGTTTCTCATGTTGCTTAAAAATTGTTTAAAGTGCATCTTTTCTAAATGTTTTATTTTTGTCATTGATCAGATTTCCCTTTGGTATGGAAATGGTATTAAACACTTTATAATTCAGAATTGTACTGCTTCAAAACTATTTTAATATATATTTAAGTACAAGTCCACATAAAATTTAGACAATACCAATGGTAAAGTGATTCATTATGAAGAAAAACCCACCAAACAAATGGTGCTTTTTCAGTCTACATATGCTGTACTTTCACAAAACAACAATATTTTCTGCATTCAGATCTGCACTTTTAAGGAAATCATCTCCCACTGAAATCAACCAAATGAAGCCAAATCAAGAATAATAACTCTTCCAAAGTGCAAATTTCATGTACAATCTATATGATTTTTATCTCAAAAGTGCAACAACCTAATGAAAAACTAAGACTGGTTATGTGATCAGTAACTGTCTCTGAACAAGAAATAAAACTGAATTTGGTGGGTTTTTAACATGCATGAATCACCTTCTGTCTGATTTTTGCAAAGGCTTACACTTAATTGAAAACCTGCAAAATAAGAAAATATTATTTCAGAGAAACTTGACTACATATGGAGAAAGTTAGATTTTGAAGTTCATCGATTTGATGATGTTGATTCTACAAAAATGAACCAGATTATGGTAGAAATAGCTTTCAAGGATCACACGGCTTATGACTGTTTGGTGTGTTGTGTGTTGACACATGGTGTTTTAGGTCATGTTTATGGTTCTGATGGACGTATTGTCAGAATTCAACAGCTTACAAGGTGTTTCTCAAGCTCTCGATGTCCATCTTTGGCAGGCAAACCAAAATTATTTTTCATACAGGCTTGTCAGGGACGTGATAAGCAGGAAGGTAATTATAGAATTTATCAGTCATACACAGGCAAATGTGCCACACATGAGAATCATGTAGTTTGTACCACATGATTATCATATAAATTGATCACCATATGAAAATCATATGATTCGCTTTACATATAACTTATGTGTTAATAATTTTCATGTTTCTTATTAAGGTATGTATTGAAAATAAAGAGTTATTTCATTTTAAATTTCAGGTCACCATATTGAAACTGATGCTGGAGGATACTACCCTTCTACAGATGTTCCACCTAATGTAGAACCTGATAGACCACGGGAGTTAATTCCTGATGAAGCTGATTTCCTGTTGGGTTATGCTACTGTTCCCGGCTATGTATCCTATAGAAGTAGATCACAAGGAAGCTGGTATATCAACAAGCTGGCTCAGAATCTTGACAAATATGCCTATCAGTAAGTAAAACCAAGAAAGGCTTTTTAAGATTTAGTTATTTTATGAGGTAAGTGGTTTTGTTGGTCTGCTTTATAAACATCTTGAACAAGTTGTTGTTTACAACAGACAATAAAGTGTTTGGTATATTGCAGTCCTGTTTACATGTATGTTGTCGCTGTATTCTTTTTGCTGGTTGGTAGTGAAAATACTGTTAAAATTGAAATTCAGTGAAAAAAATGTTTTGCTAAACGTCCAATCTGAAAAATTATTTACCTAACAAGATTTGATTCAGCAGAATTTGAGACATAAATCTATTCAAGGATTTAAACATCAAGATTAATACAGAATGGTTGGTAAGATGTGTCAAAAAGGAAAGTAAATGTTCGTGAATTGGTTGCCAAGCAACATTTACAAAACTTCAAAAATATGGCTTTTCTTTGACTGATCATCAGAAGGAGGAACATGTACGGTCACTCTCTGTGTAAAATGGTGATCATCAGCCTGCTCTATTAAATTGAAAATAAAATATGAAATGATTCTTTCCCTATATTTTGTTGCTAGACACCTATTTGTTATTAGGAAAGACAAGTACAGTAAAAGGGAAGTAACTCTGCTTTATTGCAAGAGTGAAGAAGGAATGGTGATGATTATCTTGCTTATTCCATATTTATATATTGTTCTTCAAAGTAAATAATAAAAAACTTTGTATCTATTCATCTTCATATCATTCTCAAATTATTGTCTATCCTTTTAACCTTATTTTCACAAATAAAGATTTTCAACTCCTAATTGCATCCCTGCTTGAAAACTACACAATTTTTTAGTATTGCACAACATCAAATCTTGCCTATTTGGTACTTGACGTTACTACTCCAAATCCAATCCACTGGAATTGTGATGACCGATTATATATCATGCTGGTAATTTTGATAGTATTGTCATTCTTTATTATGTTCTGACTTCTGTGCTAGCTTTAAGTAACTGCAACTGTTCTATGTGTGGATATCTCATTTTGTCTACCGATATATGATTTATGTTGAGGCATTCCATGGAGAGATATGGATGTATTATTGAATGAATTTTATGGTGTGTTTGTTTGTTGTTTCAGTTCATTTTTTACCTTAAATTAAAGAGGTGTGGTTAAGGCCTTATAAAATTGGTTTAACCCTACCACAGATTTCATGTGCCTGTCCAGTCAGAAGATGTGGGTCATTTATGTGTCGTTGTGTCATTGTATTACTTTTAGTTTAAATTTAATTAAAGGTGCATTTACACTTGTGGAAGACCTTTTGGTGATCAATGACAGTATTTACTATTTTAGATGTAGGTTAAAAAACTGGTGCATTTGTTACGTTTCACCATAACCATCTTTTTTCTATCATAAACCTGAAAATTTGTTTGCTGGAGCTGTCTAACATCTAACATTACAAACATCACTTTGAGGAGCATGACCCCAAATCCCCTGTGCAAGCTCATGCTTCACAGTGCTCAGTGGTGGTTGTACTCACAAAAACAAATCATGCTTCACAGTGCTCAGTGGTGGTTGTACTCACAAAAACAAATCATTACAAAACACAATCATATGTAACTTATCTAACATATGGAAAACTCAACTCAACGAAAGATGTTTTAGTTACTCTGGTCCAACTCTGTGTAACAACCTTCCAACAACAGTAAGAAATTACAAAAACTGCCAAATTTAAAAAAAAAAACAGATTGAGATGCTATTTACTTAGCAAAACAGAGTTGATGTATTTGTTCGATTGTATGTTAGAGCGTATTTTAAAAAAAAATCTATTATTTAATTTTTGTATTTGTTTTGAGGGCCTGAGGGAAGATTAGTGTATTTCGCAAACAGTGTTACCCTCTTGAAAGAAAGCATTATTATTATTATTATTATTGTTATTAATGTAAATGTGTACTACTTGGTTTTATTTACAGACATGATTGACTGAATATTTTGTTTATTTACAGACATGATTTACTGAGTATTTTGTTTATTTACAGACATGATTTACTGAGTATTTTGATCAAGGTGAATGAAGAAGTAGGGCGAGCCACAGCTAATATTGACAACGGCACATACAAGCAGATCCCAGCTCCAATGTTTACGCTGAGGAAGAGAATCATTTTCAGATGAAAAATGCCATAGATACTAAATTGAATGAACTCACAATGATGAATTATGGACTGTAATGAACTGTGATGTCCAAACTTCCTTCTGAAAGTGAGAGGCCTTAAGTATAAAATTGTAAACTCTTAGATACTTAAGAGTACTGTGTTTGGTTTGGACACATAACTGTGTTTTGTATGAAGTTAATTAAGATTTCAAAACGTTTTGGTTTATACAGTTTCTAGTTATTTCTAAAAATGGTTTGGTTTAGTTTCACCTACAGGAATAATGCTGTAAGCTTGTTTTTTTTTAATAAAAGAATTATAAATTAAAATTATGTATTTATGGTAAAGGTGTAATTTTTGCAGTTTACTTATTTTCACTTTTTTCACATTGTACAGAAAACCGTGAAAGGTATTCTAATATGACATGTAACAGATACTTTATCAGCTAACTTTAGGTTAAGGTTAAGTACAGTTTACAATGACTAATACATAAACAAGCAGTGTCAAATATGGTGATGCTATATATATCATTTTCATATCTCTGTATTAATTATACACCCAGGCAATGAGTGGGTGGTATATATCACCTTGTCTGTTCATCCATCCATCCATTTTTCATTTCAACCCTCTGTCATTCTGCCCGTCTGTCCAAATTTCGCCACAATTATCTTGGCTCCTAATGAATGGATTGATATTAAATTTGGTGGTACATGTATATAGATGGGGCATACGTTGTAAGGTGCTGTAGGTTTGTGGGACTGATCCATTTTTCACTGTATAGAATGATAGAGAAAATATTTGTCACATAAATCTCAGTGACCTCTTTGGGAAAGCAGAATTTTGGTTACATAAGACAGGTTGATTTTACGTAGAATGCACTACATAGGTATATTTAAAGGTAGCAGTCTTTGTAAGAATCATGCAAAATCTGAAAAATGTGGTACACCCCAAAAAAGGCTACATATTTTTATTTTTGTAATTAAGTTGTTTTATGGGTCTATATTGTGATATGTGTAATTATTCATTCAAATCTGCCTGCTCTTAGGAGATAATCGACATTGAAATTCCAATAGATTCTATTGTATTTGGGTGTCATTTACAGAGTTATCTCCCTTACTTTTGAAATCTGCAGTGCATTCTATACAATTTTTATCTCCTATGAGCACGGGTTATATGAAAAACCAAATGTTAATTTCTGTTTACTAAAGCATTTTAAATAAGATATCAAAAATAAAAATTTGTAGGCTTTTCAACCATGTATCACATTTTGCATGATTCTTAGCTGGAGTGCTACTTAATTAGTCTTTTTAGACAGGTTATTTCTGAATGCAGGTAGTGGCTAGGACATGATGGACTGGACGTGTATTGGTATTGTGTCATATTAGAATAATAAAAATTGTTTTTTTTATCTTTCTTGGAGCCATGCAAAAATATGTCTTTTAACATGCATCAAATCTATGTGCTAGTATTACTTGCTTTTTTTATACAATTGTTGATAATTGAGCAAATTTGGTATAACTGTGGGTGACAACCATTTAATTTGACAGGGATATATACTGAATATGGTATAGCAGCTGATTTGAGTGAAAATTCCAACTGTTCTTAGTGTATAAAATCAATTTAGCAGGTTTGTGCTTATCTGTCCACTGCAAAAAGTAGCAAAAATTAGCATGCCGCAAAAATTAATACATTTGCAGTAGACCAGAAATGACCTTAAAAATGAACAGGTCAAACAATTTTATCTTAACCCTTTAAAAATCAAATGGTTGCTCCTTGTGTGGTGTTGTGAAATCCATATTTCATGTATATGTTATTTAATTGAAGTAGCACTCCAGCTAAGAATCATGCAAAATGTGATTCATGGTTGGAAAGCCTACATATTTTTATTTTTGATATTTTGTTTAAAATGTTCTAGTAAACAGAAATTAACATGTGGTTTTCCATATAACCTGTGCTCTTAGGAAATAAAAATCATATAGAATGTACTGGAAAATTCAAAATTTAGGGAGGTAATTCTGTAAATGACAATAAAATACAATAGAATCTGTTGGATTGTCAATGTTGATTATCTCCTAAGAGCAGACAGATTGGAATGAATAATTACACATTTCATCATATAGACCTATAAAGCAACTTAATAACAAAAATAAAAATATATAGCCTTTTTTGAGGTGTATCACATTTTACAGAATTTGCATGATTCTTACAAAGACTACTAAAATTTATTATTGCTTGTTACATAACTATGTACATAAATTGCAACATGTAGTATTTGTATTGGATATTCTATTATTTTGAGTTGTAATGTAAAACGTTTGATAGTACATAATAAGATATTTCGATTATAGGGCCACTTAAAAGAATTTTTGATTCTCAGGCCCTCTTTCTTATCTTTTGTGGTGCCCCAAACTGTTTTTTTTTTCACTGCCAAGGTAATGACACGAAAACAAAAAAAGTCCTCCTTATAATTGATTTTCTAGCTGTATGCAATAATGGCTTTTACAGACAATAACAGAAATGCATCGTCCTGCATTGTTTTTACTGAAAATTTGCATGAGAACATAGAAATTATTTATGAATGACCTAAATCTATAATTTCATCATATCAATTCACTGTTAATTTCAAATCATATTTTAAATAGAAATTTGAGCATAATCCATGTATTTTCTGTTTCATAAAGCATGATTGAAATCAAGAGTCTGCAAAGCTCTTAAATCTAAAAGTAGTATTCTTAACTGTTTGTTATGTTATAAAACCCCAAGACTGGTTGGAGTTTCCAAGGAAATTAAGACTATCAGTGGTGAATCAATTAAATCCTAAAAGAGGGGAGTTCCCTTGGCAGGCCTAATAAGAGGACTGCTCCATAGGTTTCCAGACTTCAGTATTGCTTTTAGATAAAAATTTCATCAGTTTTAAAGATATCTAGATTTTTCAACAATTGCCTATTTTTCCAAGTTTGACCTTCTGTCTTGTTTGATGATATGTTTGTTACATGAATTTTTTCCATGCTCCTTTTATGTTATCATTATAGAAATACTAGACTCAGTATTATTATATAGATAGCAATGATTTACCAAATGTTCCCTTTGCTAACATATTCGATTTTTCATATTGTTTAATAAATTCTTTAGTTTCGATCTCGGACTTTTCACCAGCCAAGACATCTAAACACGAATAGCAATCAGCTGTTCACAAAGTTTGAAATTCATGTTAAAAATTGGAACAAATGATGGAGGAAATCTATATAATAAATAAAATAATCAATTGGTTAGTGTGAATAACCAATAAATGATCAATCCTGCAAGAACACATTAGGATTTAACTTTTGCACGGAACAAGTTCCACTCACTCGTTAAATCTTGGCGTCTTTTTTTTTTGCACTCATGATCATATTTTGGCTATCCACTCTTTCCAATTAATAATCCTTTTGATCTTCTTTCTTATGAAGCCTAGGCCTTTAGGGTCATCATAGTCATTCTTCATCTCATCTCCCATTATATGGCATGTTTACTTTGTTAATTATTTAATTATTTTATTTAATTATTTCAACCCTATGTTGTTACTGTACCATTCACATGATTTAGAATTAAAAAAACTTTTTTTTATAAACATTGGATTTATGAATTGTCTGGAATCTGTTTGAAAGTGTAACCAAGGGAACCAAGGTTATAGGGGTAATCAAGGGAACCAAGGTTATAGGGGTAATCAAAAGAATGCAACCCAGGGACAAAAACCAGACATGATATACAGACATGAAATGATCAATAAATTATTTTTGAACTTGAAATGAATTTAACAATAGACAATAGACAATTTTATTTGCATGCATACTTGGACCAGTCATGTAATCAAGGCAGAGGCTCACCGATTCCCCCCCCCCTAAAATTGTGGAAAATTACGTTTTGCATGACAAAATTTACTTGCCACAATTTACCTCACATTTAATTTCATTTGCCACCATCCACCTCTTCCTCCAACTAAAAATCATGGATCTCCCTCTGCATGGTATACATGTAATTGATTGTGAGCTGACTTGGTTATCCCAGAAACTACAAGGCCATTTACAGTATATTGTTTAATGATGATACAAAATTTCTGTATAAAACTGGAAAAAAGATTAATTAATGGCATTGAGAATTATTTATAGGAGTTTTCCCTTTGATGATGGTACAAGTATATGGAATGTCATGCATTAATCTCCATAAGTAACAAAATTGCTAATGTATTTTGTTAAGTAGCACTCCAGTTAAGAATCATGCAAAATGTTATTATGGTTGGAAAGCCTACATATCTTTATTTTTGATATTTTGTTTAAAATGTTATAGTAAACAGAAATTAACATGTTGCTTTTCATATAATCCTTTGTTCTTAGTTAATAAAGATGATATCAAATGCACTGTAGAATTCTAAATTAAGCAAGATAACTACTGTAAATGACACCAAAATACAATAAAAAACTATTAGATTTTCCATGTAGATTATCTACTATAAGCAGACAGATTGGAATGAATAATGATACATTTAATCTACTATAAGCAGACAGATTGGAATGAATAATGATACATTTAATCATATAGACCTATAAAGCAACTGAATAACAAAAATAAAATCATGTAGCCTTTTTTCAGGTGTATCACATTTTACAGAATTTGCATGGTTCTTACAAAGACTGCTACTTAATACGAAATATTGGAATGACGTCATAAAGTTGCTTGATTTTTAAATCCAAGGAATTCCTTAACCTAGATCACCCCCAGTTTGACCTTGATCACCCACCAACATACTGCTGAGTGAGAGAGTAATCAAGGGAACCAAGGTTATAGCGGTAATCAAAAGAATGTAATCCAGGGACAAAGACCAGACATGGAAAACAGACATACACAACAAAGAACATAAAGTAACTAAAATCATACATACAAAGTAACAAAAGTAAATGAGCAACTCGGACTCCACTAAAAACTGGGAGCATGATTGTGAGAGAAATGATTGTGAGTATTTTCACTTATGATGGTACATTCTAGCCCAGTCAATAGCAACATTCATTGTTTCAATGTGCTTGCTCAGTCAATAGCATTATCCATCATTTTCAGTGCTAGCTCAGTCAATAGCAATATATATTTTTTTTCAATGTGCTAGCTCAGTCAGTTGCAACATCCATCAGAAAGGAATGTCATATCCTACTCAGCCACTTCATAATAACCATGTGCCATATCAGTTATTTTATATAAGCCACAACCTGATGGAAGAAGGAATATTGTAACTAGGATCTTTCATGACTATCACAAGAGCACTAGGCAGTTACTCCACTGCCAGGGGAGGCAGTCCAGCATATGTTACTTCAAATAAACACAGAAACGAATTGTGTTCAAGACTATTTCTATTGAAAGTTTATGTAGTTCACTTGTATGATAATGTTAACCCATGTATTAGTATTGTGTTTTACTTTGGTTCCTGGAAAAATATACATGACACACCATGAATTGACTCTGAGGCTTTGAAGTTCATGGATGTAATCACAAGAGGTTCCATTGAATGAGCAATAATCACTCACTTAGGTACTGGAATTTGGACAAGGTGTTTCTTTAAAATAATTGACTCTGAGGCTTTGAAGTTCATGGATGTTATCACAATAGATTCCATTGAGGGAGCAATAATCACTCACTTAGGTACTGGAATTTGGACAAGGTGTTTCTTTAAAATAATTGACTCTGAGGCTTTGAAGTTCATGGATGTAATCACAATAGGATCAACTGAGGGAGCAATAATCACTCACTTAGGTGCTGGAATTTGGACAAGGTGTTTCTTTAAAATAGTTGACTCTGAGGCTTTGAAGTTCATGGATGTTATCACAATAGATTCCATTGAGGGAGCAATAATCACTCACTTAGGTACTGGAATTTGGACAAGGTGTTTCTTTAAAATAATTGGCTCTGAGGCTTTGAAGTTCATGGATGTAATCACAATAGGTTCAACTGAGGGAGCAATAATCACTCACTTAGGTGCTGGAATTTGGACAAGGTGTTTCTTTAAAATAGTTGACTCTGAGGCTTTGAAGTTCATGGATGTTATCACAATAGATTCCATTGAGGGAGCAATAATCACTCACTTAGGTACTGGAATTTGGACAAGGTGTTTCTTTAAAATAATTGACTCTGAGGCTTTGAAGTTCATGGATGTTATCACAATAGGTTCAACTGAGGGAGCAATAATCACTCACTTAGGCACTGGAATTTGGACAAGCTGTTTCTTTAAAATAATTTAAGTAAGCACAATTAAGACAAAGCAGCTTTCCCTATCAAATATTTTAATGAATATGTATCTAAAAAAGGAAGTGGGTGTTTAGAAGACTTGCTATTTAACATTTCTGTCTGTGTTAAGATTATCACATTGGCGCAGTATAAAAAGTATAAGCCAAAACTTTTGAGTGGCCACAACCGCTCACTGCATGAGTCGTCTGAGCTACACACAAAGTGGATGGTTCCCTGAGTAGAAGGCATTCAGAAAAAGAATAATTTTCTATTATAAATTTTATTTATAAATATTAGCCTCTAGTTGTAGTATAAGATGTGTTTGGTTATAAAAATTGGTCACTCAGAGACAAAGAAATCCTGTGGTGGCAATTTCGTCAAAGGAAGCAGAATCATTAGTAAATTAGTCTCAGGAGAACTTCCCTTTTATTGGCCGGGTTGCACTCGTGCAAATCAGATTATAGAGTGGGGAATGTTGGTTAGGGCAGGATGCGGGCATGGAAAAAATTTTCACAACATTTTTGTCAGTTATTGTAAATTATTTATTTGGTATGCAACTTCATTATGGGGTCCCATATTGTGGGATGCGATTACAGGTTTGTAGAACTACTTTTCTGGTTTACAGCAACTCACTATTTCTGTTTTTCATCATTCCTACTAAGTTTGATTGAAATTATCAAATAATTTTTAAGGAGTTAACCTTTAGAAAAATAGTAAATGTCAAACACAGGATGACACAAGGCACCAAGTGATAATATATGTTTTGCGTGAATATGATCAAGGTGAGCTAATACGGGTACATAAAGTAATTAACACAATTCCTATGACATATGCAGATTCACTGTTTTTACTACTATGTTGGCAAACTTTTGTTTTTACACTTTGGAGGCACATTGATTATTCAAAATCCTTTTTGACCTTTCATTTTGTAATATTTGATTTACAACTTCCAGTTGTTTTTTTTTTTTTTTGGATAAAATGTCAAAGATTGAGGTACATATAATGGTGAAATTTTCTTGAATATTGATGTTAAGAATCACAGCAAATTTTAACTTGCTGAATAAAATCTTAAATCTGAAGTTGAAAAGCCTATATTCATAGCTTATTTCTGCTGCTCATTTTTGTAAAATCAATGGTCAGATATCCTAGTTTTCTTAATTTATTCCTTCCATGTGAAATACAAAATCTGTGTCAATGTAGAAGAACAATCAAGGGAACTAAGGTTCTAGCGGAAATCAAAAGAAAGTAATACAGGAACAAAGATCAAACAAGGGAAATACATACAAAGTAACAAAAGCAAATGACCAACTCGGACTCCACTAAAAACTGGGAGCATGGACCAGGTGCACCGGTAGGGTAAGCATCCTCTGCTTTTCTAGAAACAACCGCTGAGTTGCTCATAAAAAGTCAGGTCCGGGGTAGATGAAAGAGGAAAGGAAAACTATGACATGATGAACAAATCAGTTTTCGTGGTGCAGATGAATAAACCGTCCTGATCCACTGTCTCATGATGGCGACCATGTAGTGATGACTTCAATCTTTTAGAAACATTACCCTGCTCCAAAGGCCTAACTGTAATAGTCCTAGCGCAATACAGTAAGTCTGCTTTGTTACGGCAAGCTCTGGCATAACGTATGAGTTGTGATGTGTTGCCACAGATGAAAGGAAAGTTTACAATTCTGAATAAAAAGTCATCACGTTTGTCGTTAAATTTGGTCAATAGTTTTCCTTTAATGATCTCTAAGTGTTGGTCAAGATATGAGGCTATCCTTTATCTCAAGTTCTTTAGGGTAGATGCGATGTATCAAGTCCCCAAAACTTGGATTGTTTAATGATATTACATCATCTATATAGCGGAAACTGCGATTAAAGGATCTAGCTAGATAAACGACGTTCTTTCTTCTGGATCAGATCAGCTATAAAGTCAGCCTCATAAGATAGTAGGAATAGGTCGGCAAGTAGAGGAGCACAATTTGTTCCCACTGGAATACTGACCGTAGAAAAACGCGTCCACCACACTGGGCAAATATGTTGTCGATAAAAAAATTCCAGCATTTTGAAAACATCTTTATCTGTGTTTTTGGAAGATGATTTTTTTTAGAAAGTATGAAGAATCTCTACCAAGAACTTTATAATTATATCTAGGTGTACCATCTTTTTTGGAGAAACAACAATGTATTATGTTTTTGAGTCGGGATTTTAACTGAGTATTAGGAATAGAAGTATACAGTGTTGAAAAATCATAGGTTTTTATGCTATTATATCCTGATAATTAATAATCTTGAATTGATGGTCACCAAAAGATCTTTCGAATTTTTTAGAATCCACATCGAATTTATACCACTACAGGGATAACAAGTGCTATGGTAAAATGGAGACCCTCTTTGACAGCCGTGAGTATAGAAGTTAAAAGTTTTATAAGAGGTTTGGTGGTACATTTTGCAGATTCAGCTATGTAACGTTGTTTGTATGGATTCTTTTGGAGTTTAGAAATCCAGTGCACAGACGGTAAATCACATTCACATGTGATATATCTTGATATTCTGTATTATTGGTGTGTTTCAGAAATCCTGAAGATTGGTGGGTCTATATACATTATGTAGGTGCAGGCATCACAAATTTGACAAAATGATCAATCGATATTTGCAAAAGCTTTTCTTTTCAACATTGAACTGTCATAACACAACCAGAACAAAATATAAAATTCTAGTATGATAGTGCTAGTGTACATAAAGTCCTTAACAAAAATGCAAATCTTGCATGTCCTGGATTTTTTCCCAGTGAGCTTACCTGCCTTTTTTTATTTTTTTACTCTAGCTATATCTGTCCTGGATTTTTTAAAACCAGATCCTAATTTTACCTTAGCAACAAACAATTAGGCCACCACATTATCTTCAACAATGGGCAAAATCCATACCATAAAGCAAATTGTCTTTACTGTTAAGCAGTCTCTTGCTTTCCTTATCTTCAGTATTATTTTGTTTGTTTTTTTTCTTCTGTTGGCTACATTATGTATGTATATTGTTTCATGTTCAGGCCATATACATTGATTTTTGATGTATCTAAATCATCCTGTATTTGAGGCTTTGTATTTGTTTAATGATATTTACCAATATGTAAAAATTGAGTTAAAGAATTTGGTTTTACTTAGTTTATTCATTTTCAATTTTAACAAATAATTTAAAACAACTTTTATGTATAAAAATACAATTTGACAAATTACAATTACAATGTACAAATCACAATTACAATGTACAAAACAAATAACACTGTACAAAACAAATTACAATGTACAAAACAAATTACAATGTATTTATATTGTACAGAACAACTTTAAGCACTGAACCAAAAATTTACAATGTACAAACTTAAAATAAATTAAGTTATTTACAAAATTTTGCAATTATTACAATTTACAAAATAAATAAAAGACACTCATTACAGGGACTTGAGCAAAAAACTATCACAGATAATAACACAATAAAACAAGAAATATGTAAGCGATGGCTCACTAGTGATACCCCTGCTTTCAATCATGACGGAAGGAAAATAAAGTCCTTGGTAAACGGGAAGTTGTTGTAAAAAACAAAATTACGAAAATGGATCCTGTCATATGGCATACATACAGGAAGAATGTGTTTAAATTTTAAGCCACTTTGATGAGTGGTTGCTGAGAAAACAATGGCGGAAAATATTGTTACAGACAGAAACATACACGAGGGTAAATGGTTAACCCTCCCACTCCTTCGGAGGTATTAAAAAGGTGGAAGAAAAGTATTTCACATCAAGATGTAAAACTTTATAATGGAAATTCATGATACATAAGAAATTTCATTTCACAAGTTTTTGACTTGCTCAGTTTGAATGTGAATGAGAAAATTGTTGGATTATCTCCCTTTAAATGAATCCAACTACAGTACAGAAAACCAAGCTAGATTTCATGTTTTTGTATATATTTGTATTGATATCAATTTAACTTATCTATAAGGGAGGTAGACCTCGGGTAAGGGACATACTCTTGAAATCAGTGATATGTATGTATCATATTTAATTTCACCAAAGCCTATCAAGCTTTCATTTGAAACAGAATAAAATCAGTCCAAGTTACTTTGATGCGTACAAGAGATTGTGGTAAAATGCTGAATACAAACATTCAAATGATTTGTAAGAGTTATGTTCCTTATCCGAGGTCTACCTCTTTCAGGGGAGTTGTATTTCAAACAAATTGAAACTGATGCACAATAATAAAAAACTAAGTTGGTCTGCTAGTATATAATTAAGGCATCATAAACTTGCATGTATTAAAAATTAAAGAAAAAAAAGCAAAAAAGATTTTGTATTTTGTATGTTAAGACAATTATAATTTCAATATCAGGCATTGTACTGCTATGGATGGTAAAATTGTTGAAACTACATTTTAGTAAAAGTTTGGGCCATTAACTGGATCAAACTCATGACCTCAACTCCTGGATCTGCTAATGAAGACAATGTATTAAAGGAACTGTTATTTAATACTTACATTTTTAAATGCATCTATCATAAAAATAAGTTAGCCTAAATGCAGGATTTCATCTGATCATAAATTGTAAAAGTTCACGTTTTAAATGCATTTATATAAAAACATGTTTGCACATTTCTCATCTCTACTTTTTCTATGAATTTTAATTTATGAATAATTAATGTTAATGTATTGAAATACTTTTAAAATAAGTACAAAAAATAAATGCATGCTTGATTTGTACTATAAGCAAACCTAAATACAGATCTATTTTAAGGAATTTTAATGTATAATGTCAAATGAAATGCTGTTTATTACTGTACTGCACATTTCACAATCGTACCTGCATGCTAGACTCACTGAACTCATTTAAACTCAACATGATCACAGAATGGTGTACACAGTAATCTGACAATCACATCATCTTCTTAGGCAACATAACTGGCTTAAGACTCTTAGCTGAACAAATTTCCTAATCTCAGATATTATTGCCTGGCTTTTATGCACAATACGGTTTATAGACTATAGTTCTATTACCTATGTTTGTGCATCCAAAAATACTTTCCACATCAATATTTGCCCAAACACTTTCCTTTAGCAATAAATCAAACCAAAACACTGATTTTTTCTTCCACTATCATTCTAATATCTTGAGGCTCAGTCTTTTTGCGAATATCTTGTGTCATCTCTATTGTAAACATATTTATTTTCTCTGTTCTTAATTATCAATTTTGCTAAATGAATATATTTGCATGTTTCAATTATAGAGATTTTTGAAAAATTATTATCACTTCAAGGTGTAAAAATAAATTTCAAAAATATTGTTTTTGGTGCTTATCTGAACACCACAACATGACAAAAGTAAGTAGCACTCCAGCAAAGAATCATGCAAAATGTGATATATGGTTGGAAAGCCTACATATTTTTATTTTTGATATCTTGTTTAAAATGCTTTAGTAAACAGAAATTAACATTTGGTTTTTTATATAACGCATGCTCATAGGAGACAAAAATTGTATAGAATGCACTGTAGATTTCAAAAGTAAGGGAGATAACTCTGTAAATGCCACTCAAATACAATAGAATCTATTGGATTTTCAATGTTGATTATCTCCTAAGAGCAGACAGATTTGAATGAATAATTACACATTTCACAATACAGACCCATAAAACAACTTAATTACAAAAATAAAAATATGTAGCCTTTTTTGGGGCCGAGTGTATCACATTTTTCAGATTTTGCATGATTTTTTTTACTAAGACTGCTACTTAATATGTTTACAATACTTTATATCCGCTGATGTAATGACAACAAATGACTGCTATATGACCATAGCCACAATGACCTTAAAAATTATTTGTCTTCTTCACATGATTCACCATAATTGTCAATATTAGTGTGACTGGATAATGACAATATGACTTGATAGTCGATCCTTGATGAAAAAGTCTAGTATTTCCTCTCAATGCTTCATAAAGAACATGAAACTAGAGTTCGTCATTCTAAACCTCACCATATGTATGACCACGATTAAATATCAAACATCTTCTACTGACGTTCAGTAAACAAAATGAAATGGGAGTTCCATCATTTTGAATCAGACCATGTGTTTGATCATGATATTTGGTAAAGCGTTCCGTCTCTTCCTCCATGTTGCTAGATTTAATGTCTGCTGTTTTACATTTTGTAAGAAAGACTTCAGTTCCTTCAGATCATCACCCTACATAAAAAAACATTGAATTTATAAGTCAAGCAATCCCAAGTGGTGGATTCAGAGGTTACAAAAGGAATAGTTACGCTTAAAATTGAAAAGAAATTATATTTTTTGTTACAAATCTTGATTTTCCATAAATTTTACCCAAAATATTTTGCACCAGGCTCCCCTCCACATTTACTTTTCAACCAATCTTTTCCCCCATTTACAACATGTAGCCTAGCATGAATTCCAGAATCCACTTGCTCTCTTAATAAGATCACAGTTATTAATCTTTCAACAAATTTGTCTCCATATTTGCTCCATTTTAGTAAGTTAATGTTGTGACTTTTATAAAGAAAAGTTATAATAAGATTTAGTTGCCCTGTGTCACTTTCAAATTTGGCAGGCATGTGGGTAAACACTTATTTCTAATACCAGGCACATTTATTTCTTATCAAAATACATTTGTACATTAATGAGGTACATGTATTACAGTTAACCATTATTTTACAAGGTCTCTATGGCAATTGATACTCTCAGATTGTCTTGCAATTTTGAAATCGTAACTTACCTTAAATAAACAAGGCTCTTGACTTAGATCAGAGAGTTCAAAGGCTGACTCCATGTCTGGATCCACACTGACTACACATCTATTTAACATGAAAGGCTCCTGTAAATAAAGTAAAAAAAAACTCAATTAATACTTTTATATCTGCCACTTTTGAATTTTTTATTGAATTTATAAACTTTGTACAGAAAAATTTTCAAGTAACAATAATCATAGTTTCATCTCCACATTAATTTTGAAATGCATTAATTATTGTTCACAAATTAGCTAAAATTTACTACAATTAAATCCTTTTTTCCCCTGGAAAACCTATATCAAAATTGTTGGATATGTGATATACATACCCTAAATGTTTGGTATTTGGTAAACAGGCATACCCTAAATGTTTGGTATTTGGTAAACAGACATACCCTAAATATTTGGTATTTAGTAAACAGACATACCCTAAATATTTGGTATTTGGTAAACAGACATACCCTAAATGTTTGGTATTTGGTAAACAGACATACCCTAAATATTTGGTATTTGGTAAACAGACATACCCTAAATGTTTGGTAGTTGGTAAAACCTGACATACCCTGAATGCTTGGTATTTGGCTAAATCTGTCACACACCCTGAATGTTTGGTATTTGGATAAACTGACATACCCTGAATGTTTGGTATTTGGATAAAACTGACATAACCTGAATGTTTGGTATTTGGATAAAACTGACATACCCTGAATGTTTGGTATTTTCCATTCTTCTCCTTGATTAATACTACTGCAGCCTGAATAACTCTTGTCTTCTTGGCAAACAAAAGATTATCATCTTCTACCTCTGATAAATCTGTGTCACTCTGAAAACATGGAATGAAAAGAGTAGATTTAAATCATTTAAATGACCTTATATGGAAGAAGCATCTACAGTGATACCTGTTTAAACACAACTCCCTTTGGATCATTTTAGACAGGTGTTTTCTTAAATAGTGCAAAGGTTAAAATACATTTAAACTTAATTGAAGGGACTCAAACAAGTATACGGCTAAGAATGTTCACTGCTCTGTTTAAGAAAAATAAAGATTTCAAAGTGTTGTGAAATCTTTAAAGATCTTATAGTTATGTGCTAAACAATTGGATGGGTCAGTTTTTGAGATTAAAGCATTTGAAATTTTGGTGGGAAAAGGTTTTGTCTTAAAAGGTATTACCGATTAGAAATAACAAGGATTTTATAAAAACTCCCTAAATAACATTTTAAGGTGTTTTTAATGAAATTGTGAAAGTGACAGTGGGGGTCACAGGGCAAAAAATATCAATGCTATGAAATGGATAAAACCAGAGGAATCCGAAAATCTTACAAAAATGGCTGAACATGAGCAGTGAACATCCTTAAAACAGGTTTTCTGATCATTCAGGATTCATTTTAGACAGGGTTCACAGTGAAGCATTTATTTTTTTTTACCTTAACATACTTTATCATGAATGTGCTGAATCAAATTGTAGTTTGTAAGTTTGTATATAACAAGACAAAGTAGAATAAAATGTATGTTGAATAAGGGTTACAATCTACTCAATCAATCAACACTGAATGTTTATTTACCTGTCCTAAAGTCAGAAGAACACAATGAACAGTGGTAAACTTCAAAGATTTCAAACGTCTAGCAGCCCATGTTTGGTCTGAGAGTGCTGCTACCTGCAGACGACACATGACAACATCACAGACTTCCTTCCTGTTCCAGCCTAATACCTCTATGGCGACCTGGTAAAAAGAATTTAAAGTGAATTTAGGGTCACTTAAAACAGTATAATTTAATAAAATGAATATATTGTCACTGTAGCCCTTAAAATCAGTATCTACTGCTATATGAATATTTTTGATTTTTGATCAAGGCCGATCTTGAATTTTTGATACAGATAATTTGTAGCTTTTGTAGTTATTTTTTAAACTGAAAAATAAGTATCAATCCCTACATTTTGTCTACCTTTTTGAGCCTTTTTAGACTTTATTAACAGTGGCCATCTTGGATTTCTTAATGTGATGTTGCACATCTTAATCTGGCCCCTTGTCATGCATTGTAAATTTAAATGTCATTCCGTTATGGCTTTAATCCTGTGTTGACAATCTTATGTTACTCGAATAAAATTTGATTAAGTGGATAATAGATACTGATCAAAGTGGAATAGGGTGGTCAATTTCTTTCCTTTCTTCATACCTTATTGACCTCTATCTTTTCTGTTATTGATATTCTTTGATAAATGCTTTCTGAAATCTTTCTTTTCAACTTGACTGTTCCTCCGTGCTTTGTTTTCTGAAAAAAAGTCATTTTCATATTAAATCAATTGATTAAATTCCAGTTATGTTAACTATTGCACTAATTACAGAAAAAAATATATGAGATAAGAAACATGCCATATAACAAAAAAAAATACATGAAGTAACAAACAAGACCCATGAACAGACAGATACATCTTAATATAACCATGTCACTGTGTTACAATTATCATGGCTTTCCTTCTCTGAAATCTTTAGCACTACTAGTAAAAGCCAAAGAAATCAATATTCATAGCCAGTCAGACAGACAGACAGACATACAGACGAACAGATAATAAATGCTTTTCACTCTCTATTGTTTTAGTGGGTCAATTCAAAGTCTTATTTCAGGTACTGTTATTCAAAACAATATAAAAAAATGTCAAAGAAACAAATCTATTTTCCAATTACTAATGATTTGAAGATCATTGAACAAGATTTTATCACAGACAGACAGACAGACAGACAGATAACAGATAACAGATCATGGCTATACTACTTTAGAAGTTATTTTCTGAATTTAAATTGATGGCAGAAAGAAACTGACTTTATTTGACAGACAGACAGACAGTAAAGCTATTTGCTCCCTATTGCTGAAGTGGGTCTATGAAAAGTCTCATTCCAGGTTACAAAGCCAGACAGACAGACAGAAAAGCTATTTGCTCCCTATCGCTGAAGTGGGTCTATGAAAAGTCTCATTCCAGTTTACACAGCCAGACAGACAGACAGACAGAAAAGCTATTTGCTACCTATTTTCGAAGCGGGTCAATAAAAAGCCTCATTCCAGGTTACACAGCCAGACAGACAGACAGAAAAGCTATTTGCTACCAATTGTTGAATTGGGTCAATAAAAAGTCTCATTCCAGGTTACATACGTCATTAAAAAAATATCAAAATGTCAAAGGCATTACAAATCTATTTTTGATTTTTATGACTTGAACATCACAGAAGAAGACAGTACCAAGAAATAGATAAATATTGGGAATTGTATTTTAAATCTGTTTCAATGTTAGAAACTTTATCTTTATTGCAAGTCTGAAGGTTAATATCAGGTTTATGTCTAAAATAAGAATCTTTATTGAAAACTTCATAGAAATGAAATATTTTCTTTTTTTTAAATTGAAAAAAAAAAATAAGTTGTTCAATTAGTCATTGGATACTTTTATAGAAAGTATATCAAATGGAAAACAATAAGATTTGAATTTTTGAACTACTTGTAAATAAATGATTTGTCCTTCAACCAAAATTAAGAATGTTGTACTGGCAATTTTGGATGTACTAGCTTATACAAGCATGCACAAAAAATGTGCAAGCTGTATTAAAAGCAAATAGCATGAAGATTAATACTTTTAAAAAGTTTAAACATCAACTAAAAAAACTAACCAAACTAACCAGACTTATTTCAAACTAGAAAAAAGATTGGATTCTGTGAAACAGAACAAATATACAAAAGAGACCCACATACAAAATAGTAAATACTTTCAGAGATTATGCAAAAGGTCTTCAACAAGTGTAAAAAAAGTCTTTAAGTAGGCTTCAAAAAGCCTAAACAATAAAAAAAATTAAAGTCCACTGTGACAGGACAATGACATGTACTTCTCCAAAATAAACAAAAAAGTAAAGACTCATTAATGACTAACATCTGCTGTGAGGTTAGTTCTTTAGGGCCTTAACCATCCCCTTTAATGTAAGGTAAAAAAAAAATTGAAAGAACAAACATTCACATCATAAAATTCCCTCAATAATACATTCAAATCTCCCCATAATACCACAACATACACCATATATGAAAAAAGAGATATCCACTTAAAGGTCTTAGTGCTTGTAAACCATTAAGTTATCTCCCCTTGCAAGCATACCTGTATATATTATCAAACCTTTTAATGTTTTATCAAAGTTAATTTGAATGGTTTAGGATAATATGCCCAAGTTGAATTGATCAATTGATCCAGCTTTACGAAGTGGTTACAAGGGCAGACAGACAAACAGAAATGAAAAAATCTTTTGATCTTTGTTTTAATGGAGATATAAAAACAAAATTCTATCGGATCGAAGACTTGAGTCAGGACACTAATATGGCAAATGTGACTAAATCAAGTGATAATAAAAAGTTCAGACAAGAGGACAAATCAATGTGTAAATTACGATAATTAAGTACATCACTGAACATAGTGCTAATTCCTATTGTTCAGGGCTAATCTCAATCCTCAAAAGGAGAAGGAGAAGTATGTGCTAATCAGATAGATTACAAAAGTGCAATGACAATATAGCATCAAAGGTGAAAAGTGTTTGTTTATATATAGCATGTGTATGATTAAAGTATACTCAGGGCTGGTCTGGACATTTTGATAAGGAGTGGTACCAGCTGGTACCACCCCATAAAAAAAGGGGTGCTACGACATTATTTGCCATTATTTATCAATTTTACATGTGAAAATGACAAATTTTTCAATAAAAAGGGGGCAGTGTTCTAGGATTTTTCAGAAATTGAGGTTTCCCTGCAAAAAATCCATATAAAATCAACTTTTTTACTGTCAATGACTGCTTTACTAACAAAACAAATCCTTACAGCACATGAAGTTTTCAACTTTCCACAGGAAAGTGTAATTAAGTACCTAACTTTCCCTGACCCAAATTTCACTTGCCTTGGGTAACGGGAAATAGTAATCCTAGAACACTGGGGGTTGCCAACCCCCAACATCCCTCTTTTGGATCCCCCGCTGATACTTCTTTACTTGGATATATACACCATAACAAGAGGCTCCCAGGAGCCTGAATTGCTCACCTGGTTGAATTTTGTCTTTCAAGGGCAGTAAATTTAAGAAGAATTTCTATCATAGTTTTCAAGATATAAGCTGAAAACTGTAAAAAAAAAAAAAACCCAAAACCTGTCATTTTTCCCTTTTCAAGGGCAATAACTCTTACAAGGAATCGTCGGACAACTTTTATCCCTAAAGACTTTTGTAGTCCTAATAATATGGATCATTTCAGCTATTGAAAGAATTTGGCTAAAACTAACGGTTTTGGATATGTGCGAAAAACTACTGTCTGACCCCAATGTTCTATTTTTAGTAATGGCAGCCATGTTTTCAACATATCAAAAATCCCCACATCAGTCCTATGCAGGATACCCAAAGGAACATTCATATCAAGTTTGGTTCCAACTGGTCATGTAGTATCAGAGGAGAAGATTTTTGAAAGAAATAACATAAAAAATAGCAAAAAATGTTGAAAAAGGGTAATAACTCCAACATGGCTAAACGGATTAAATTGAAAATTTGACCACAGATAGATCTCATCATGCTGAATACTTTTACCCATGTCAGAATTTAGTTAAACCTAACAGTTTTGGAGATATATGTGAAAACCACTGTCTGCCTCCTATGTTCTATTTTTAGTAATGACGGTCATGTTTTTCGATGGATCAAAAATCCCCACATCAGTTCTATGCAGGATACCCCAAGAAATATTCATTCCAAGTTTAGTTCAAATTGGTCAAGTAGTGTCAGAGGAGAAGAGTTTTGAAAAATTATTTACGACGATGTGATATATTTTAGTCATCATTCATAGTTCATCAAAAAACGTTTTGAAACTGAATAAAATTTTATTGCCTAGGGGCTTCAAAAGTAAAACTTTGTGGGGTAAAAGTCCTCAAAAATTCATGATTTTATGCATAAAAATTATGTCTAAATTTATGCTATCTTTGAACCACAGGTGGGTATGGTAATAATATCAGTATTTTCTCTTATGGCCATTATGAGGACTGTAACAAGTCGAAGGATCATTAAAATGTTTTTACACTATAAAACATCTACCTCTGTGAAAATAGTAAAAATAACAATTTTAAAAGAGATGGAGTTTAAATACTTATACTTACAGAGTTGATATGATCCAGAATATCTTCAATTTTGAGCTTAGCTTCCATAAGGGCACTTTTATCAGTATGATCACCTGAAGTAAACTTGTATAATCGCTCCAATAAAAGAGGGTATCTAAAAAAAACAAAAAAACTATTAAGTTGCAGGAGTTTCTTTTCAAGGTATACCACTACTTATTCCATATAGTCAAAAATGGGAAAGTCCAACAAAACAGGCAGTAACCAATATTGCTTAAAAACTATGCAGAATTGTTCTTTGTACATGAGGAAAAATGTGGTAGGAATCCTCCTCAGCAGCATAAATACTAAACTAATCTAATTATTCTTTGTACGTGAACAATGAAGAAAGACTCAGAGGCATCTTCCTCAGCAGAATAAATATACAACTTACCTCATAATTCTTTGTACGGGAACCATGAGGAAAGATTTGAGAGGCATCCTCCTCAATAAAGGGTTTTCGTCCTGAGACACTTGTAAAAAGATTCTCAGTAGTTCCTTTTCTTTCTCTAGCTGCTCCAATAGCACCACTGCTTGACCCTACAATTAAAAGAATTAATCTATGCAATATTTTAGGAAGATCAAATCTTATACAAATATTACAGGAATGTATAAATCACCTTACAAAATGTTACCATATGCTACTATGGATTGAATCCTACCTTAACCAGAGGGTAACAGTGCAGTGGCTAACAAATTAATGCCTTTGCCATGTCAATTCAAAGTGCCACACAATGCCACACAAATATTAAATGACATACAACATATGGTAATCATATGAAACAAATGAAAAATCATAAACATATGTTTCTGTTTACATAAGATTATTGCATGATTATCATATGATAAATAATATCATGTTTTCCACAAACATAATTAATGACTATAATATGTTTCCTTGCCAAAATTAATATATGAGAATTTTATAATAATCATGTGACTAACGTATGTTTCCTTGCCAAAATTAATATATGAGAATTTTATGATAATCATGTGACTAACATATGTAAATTATCATATGAATCAATAACCATATGATTATGAAAGGTGGCACATTTGGAGGTGTAATATTTTCAAGAAGGTATGTAGGTTGTCCATACATCTACCCCCAAATCATCTTCTTTCCTTGAATGACTCTAACAAAAATAACTGATATAAGCTTTTATAAAACACAGTATTTCAGTTTACTACCAACGGTAAAGGTGAATTAGGTCATCTAGGCGCTCATTATTGCAGGTAGAATTTTTTTAGTTGTTTTACGTTTCAAACTTCAGAAGAAAACAATAAGTAGCCATACACGTTTTCAAGTTACAAAGAACTGCCTTGTATAATTTAAATGGTTTAGCATCTTTAAAACACAGTACCACTTTAATTCATATATGACATATGTGTTACGAAAGAAAACATTTAAAAAATTTTTTTTTCCAACCAGCCTCTATTATCTGGCCTGTATAAATATATGTCTAAACTCTCGTAAATACAACGTACCTGATTAACACAGTAATTTTCAAAGGCTAAGATCAGTGACGATGAGTCTAGAAACAGGTTTCCAATACTGACTGTTCTCAAGTTCTGTGAAGACAAAATAATAATAAGAATTAATTAGATGGTGTAAGTCATTTTTTGAAATTGTTCAAAACATAGTACTTTTTTCAACAACCAAAAGTTCCACAAAAATATTCGCAGCTTTCTAACATATTCTGTGCCACTTGCTTGGGTCAGGTTAAACTAACAATGAAATATCAGATCCCATGATTAAAAGTCTATCATTCAAACTATCATGACCACCAACTCGACTTACAGTAAATAATTCATATATGGTAAGCACTTTCATCATGACAATCAAGTCTTTAGCACTAGAAGATTTGAAAATATTAGTTGCAATCATGTGACTTCCTGAAAAGTATCGCAGATACTGCACAGTAAAGGAAACCAGAAGAAAGTCTAACTGGTTCCCATAATGATTTTACTTACCTCATCACCTTTCTTGGTTGCCATGTCAACAGCAGACTGGAGCTTCTTGACAAACTGTGTGTTGACATGAACCAGTTCATCTAGATTTAGAAAGATCCCTTCCAGGTGTTCCATAGACAAAAGTCCAGCCGACTTGATGGGCTTGTAAAAATGCTGAAAAGAAGCAAGCGTATGAGGCCACTAATAAAGTGTTCGTTTCCTCTAATCCTTGAAAATATGTTCAAAACTATTCTAATTTCCAGATATTTAGATTTTCTCTCTGAGTCATCTTTGTCAACCAATTGATAACATAAAGATGCACATGTTGTGCTATGTATACCCTACTTTTACAGGAATTTGATATTGGAGAGTAAATTGCAATATATGCAGTTTCTATATGAGCAAAAACCAAATTTGAAACCAATCCATTTATTGGGAGTTGAGATTTTTTGTGATAAAAATTCTTTCTATTATTCCATATAGTGGATAATGGTGAACTTGTACTGAAAGTTGATATTAGACAGCACTCGAAATCACATAAAATGTATTCCCTATCAATATGAAGCCAAACACCAAACTTGAAATCAATACATCAATTGTGAGTCAAGATCTGCAACAAATTTCAGACAGATGGACATTGAGTAAGAGTTTAATTATGCAAAAATATACCTCTTTTAAGATAGCTAAATCTCTTCCATAACTCTCTTCTGTTTCCTTTATCTCCAGAATGATTTCCTTCCTCTCAATACTTCTCTTTTCACATTTGGCACAAATATTTGTTCCATTGTTGTTGTCATAGCAACCACATTCTTTGCAGCCACTAGAAACCTGGAAAAAAGAGAGGCCACTTCAGAAGGAGATTGGTGTAAGAGGTCAAGTTACTTTATGAGCCAACTTGGCATTGCCTAATGAACCCTAAAAACAATTTAAGGTATTATCCAAATTTGGATTTACTTTGGTTCCTACCAATTAGGGGGGGGGGGGTAAGGAAATGACAATCACCTGATGTTTAATAAAAATTCAAATTTTCCTGTTTAACGGATTTAGACCTGGGGTAAGGTCTGAAATCAGTGATGTGTTTGCATCATATTTATTTTTATCAAAGCCTATAATTCTTTCATTGAAACAGAATGAAATAAATTCAAGTCACTTTGATGCTTAGATGAGATTGATGTAAAATGCTTTACACAAACACTCCTATGATTTGTAAGAGTTATGTCCTTTATCCTAGGTCTACCCCAGTAATTGAAAAGTTAATAATCTTAAGATTATCATTCGATCAAAGAACGACAAACTCCATCTCTCAATAATTGCCATTGTATGGGCTGTAAATTAATACCATTTGAATCTGATCCAAGCTTGAATACAATAGTCAATCGATAAGGAAAATGTCATTATTTATACTTTATGAGATAATCATGCCACTATAGGTATAGTATTCTCAATTATTACATTTATCCTTTAGCTTTTATAAATCCTCAAAGCAGTATTTGAAAATTTCTTTAAGCGTTGCAAAATTTTGAAGTACAAGTTATGGTAAAAATCAAGTCAAATGAAAATAATTAGTCATCAAAATGTGGAAAAGTTAAAGATTTTGACAGAGTTATCTGCCCCTAAAATGTTTACTTGTAGTCGTTTTTCAATGAAAATATAACTCATTTCACCACAACTCTATGGAAAATTGTTTCATTATTCTTTTATGCTGACAGTACAAATAGTTAAATTACTCTCAGAGTTTTAAGTTATTTCATATCATGTTTCACCCACTGCCTGAATTTTACAGAAGCTGATACCTGCTAAAAAGAACCAACATAATGTATCAAGGTAGTAATCAACTATAATTAATGCTTCATAATCATAAATTCTAGATTATTTTTAATAATAGTTTAAAGATTTGATTTTTTTTTCGAAATGAAGATCAATAATATCCTGCATGATGTCAATGGCACTCTATCACGTTAAAAATGTCACATGCATTCGATTATTTCTAAGGAATAATTTCCCGACTCACACTTCTGCTCTCAAAAAACATATCTTTAGTTACTATGATCAAAGAAGAAAAGAGACATCACACATTTGAAAAATTGTGCACATCTGAACCGGTTATAATGTTGTATAAATGGTTATGATGACTTTCTGTCACGATATTATTCCATTTTTTAATTGTATATATACCTCACACCAGACATGATGACAAAGATGAAATATCCTCTATTAATATTCAGACTTTATTATAATAACATCACAGTGTTTGGTTAACACCTTTCAGCTGTAATATAGCAGGTATATTTTCTTTTCATGATATTATATTTAATTTTGTTTATACAAGAAATACAATATCATAAAGCAGAAAACAAATAAGACATCTGAAACAATTATATGCAATGAATTAGGATGTAAGTCTTTTGGATAGCAGATCTCTTGAGCAGTATTTAAATGACTGACACTTAGTTGACCTTGAACTCAATGAGACCTTATGTGCTTAGTAGGGGAGCTAAACTGTAGTGAAACTGGACTTGGTAGAACAAAAGAATTTTCTTTGGGGTAGTGTATATTGAGTATGCTCCATGCATTGTAATACATTATCCCTCAGTTTTCATGAAAGGTTCTGTACACAGGTCTTATGTCTTTTTCATACCAAACGAATAAATTCAGTAGTTTGAGTGAAGTTGCTATAATGACAGTATGCTTCAGACATGCACTTTTGTAAACTAAGATCAAAGAGGCATAACTCTCATACAATTTCGGCAATCAACATTTTCTAGTACAATGTAATATGCACAACCAATACTTAACTTCTTTCTACATACCAATTTTCATGAAATTCTATTTTATGCATGGTTTGAGAGGAGTTGAGATGACAAAAACAAGACTAATGGATGGAAAAATGGAGAGATTGACATATTCACACTGGTTTTAACAATAACTTTCAAAGTAGCTGTAGAGCATCAAAAAAAAAGAAAAAAAAATAGATTAGAACTAGAAATTACTATTTCGAAAATTTTAAGTTAACAAAAAACATCAAGATATCGTTTATCAATATCTTCATAGGAAAAAACCTAAAACCACAGCAGACAGACAGGCAGATCAATGTAAGGAATGAAAGTGTAAAAGAAATAACATATACCCAGTAATAAAAATACTTGAATTAAGGAGTAGACCTAGGGTAAGGGACACAATTGTTAAAAACCATTGGAACATTTGTATTCAGCATTTTATATCAATCTTATGTAAGCATCTTATTAACTTGGATTCATTTTATTCTGCCTCAGACAAAAGCTTGAGAGGCTTTGGTGAAATTGAATATAATACAAACATATCACTGATTTCATGAGGTATGTCCCTTACCCTATGTATACCTCCTTAAGTGAACCATGTCTAGATCAATCACATATTCTAAAAGGAGGATTCATTCAGGTGATAAAAAAATATGTTGAAATATACTAAAAGGGACTTCCGACAATCATGTTTAGTGAAGAAAGGTTTCATCATAGACTTGTTCCCTCACTGCGTCATCTAAAATAAAAGTGTGGCAGTTAGGAGATCACGTCAAAATAAAACTGATGCCAAATTCTCACCAAATCAAATTTCAACAGAAATTTAACTGAACTACCCACACATGTACAGCTTGTGTTATTTTGCTGTTTTCAGTATTCATTGTGGAAAGGGCAAACATCCAGGGGAAAATCCAGAGATTTTGATCAGGTAGTCTAGAAAAAAAGGGGGATCCAGGCTATCATTTCCTCATTTATGTATGAATTTAGCAAAAAATGTGTAACAAAAAGAGAGGATTTCCAACTCCTAAATATATTGATATTTTTGGCAATGTTCATGTATTGTTTTTTATCCTGCAACTACATTTTTTAAATAAATTGAAATAAATTTGTCAAAATTTTTCTTTTTTCTTTAAGCAATTTTTGGGTGGTTGGCAAGGAAACCTTGAAACTAGTTACCTGTTTTTTGTTTTGTTTTTGATAATGCTCATAACTGAAAATTTATGAAGAGATGATATTATGCAGTGGAAGAGTAAAGCTTTGCTTTATTTGACCCCCTTATTTTGTATAGTATAAGGTTTATTGCAGAATAAACTAGAATGTGCCTGTTGTACAAAGACAAGAACAAATGTTTCCAAAACAAGAGGTCTTGCACTATAGATATTACATAATAATAAAATATACCAAGTAAGCTTCCATTTAATTATTAATTAACTATTTTTATTATGTAATTCATCCTATTAACAGATGGATTATGAAGATATTACCTATTAAATTTAAGATTTTGCCATAAGCAGTGTAGTAAAGTCACTCTTCTGGTAAAGAAATAAGGTTAATAAGTCTCCTAAGATTTCTGAAGTCATTCTGACATTTACAAAGGAGACTGATTTGGCTAATTAAATGTAATACAAATATCAGACCAACATCAATCACACATCAAAATATTCCCATTGGATAAAATTTATTCCAAGAGTCTCTTGATCTCACTTCAGTAGTTGTTCAAAATGCAAATATTGGAATTCCTTGAGGACAAACTACTCATTCTTTTGAACGAAACTTTAAAGAGAGAAAAAATGTATATGTAATTTTTACACAGAGTTTTTAGCATAAAAAAACATGATGTACTTTAATTAGCTATTGATAAAATACTTTACCAGAACTTTGTACCCTCTTTGGAAGTACTCAAGTTAAATCATAGATTGTGTTTTTTTTTCTGTATTTCCAGTTAAAAAAATGTACTTTATGAGTGCTTTGATATGAAAGCAATACATTGATAAGTTCACAGCCCCTAAAAAAACAATAACTGGAACAAAATCTTTAAAAAGATCTCTTACCTAACTATCATACATGTAAATAATAAGCTGCTTTGAAAACCTCAAATTTTCTAAGAAAAAAACACATTGAAGCACTGAACCATAATGCGGAACTAAAAAGCAAAATGATTTTACAAAGAAAACATTAAAAACAGCAAAACAAAAATGTTGAATAAGGGCAATAACTCCAACAAGGCTTCATAGATTAAAATGAAAATTTTACAACAGATAGATTTCATCATGATAAACACTTTTACTCTGTAAGAATTAAGCTAAAAACAATTTTTTTTAGATATATGCCAAAAACTTTTGTCTGACCCTATTTTCTATCCTTAGTAATGGCAGCCATGCTTTTAATGAATTAAATAATTGCCACGTCAGTTGTCTGCAGAAACATTCATACCAAGTTTTTCGCTAACTGGTCCAGTAGTTTCAGAGGAGAAGAGTATTGAAAAAATGTTAATAAATATGATAATGATAGACACCAAGTGATGGCAATAGCTCACATATTAATACCTAGATTATAAACTGTCACCAGGTCAGAAGTACTTTGATATAAAAAAAATGGGATTAATGTCCACAGAATTACCTAGACCATTAATTGTCTTATTTCTAGTTTAATCATCAAATCATTGTTCATGTAGAGTTCAGAGTTGTTAATGCCAGCTTACTTCAATTCTCATGTTTCACATGACAGGTGCCAATTTTTTTTATATTTAAGATAAACACTGTAAACATGTACAGTTTTATTTATTCCTATTTTATTTTTTGCTAAAATGAACCTAAGCATTCATTATATTAAGAACCAATTAATTAATCTGAATTAGACACAGTCCCAATGATAGAGGTGAATTGTCCTGCAGAAAAACCCACCATACAAAGTGTTTTCAGTCCTCATACTGTCTAGCCAATAATTTTTGCAGGGTGCTAATCTCTGTGTATTTTAGTGGTCTGTCTAAATATGCCAAGATAAATACATCAAAATATTTAATTATAGCTGAATTATTTAATGTTCATTATGAATCCACCAAAATTAGAATTGTCAAAATTGTATACTTCGATCTTTGCCTCAAAAACTAAATTTACACCCACCAAAATAATCTGCCATACAGTTTGCTCTATTTTTACATAACTCTAGTCAGTACTGTATAAAGACCTAGACCTAGCTGTATATCTTTACAATACCATAATTCATCTCCCATTTTAATCAACCAAATCAAGAAAGATAACTCTTGCAAAGTACCAATTTAGAAACACAATTAACAATAATAGTGCAACAAACATTACAACCCAACAACAACTTCAAAAGACTGATGATGTGGTTTGTAACTGAAATAAAGGTGATTTTGGTGGTTTTCTTACATTCACTGACTGCTTCAAGTCCTGTCTGATTTTTATAAAGACTGGTACTTAAATCAGTCTTGTTAAAAACATAATTAAATGATTGCTCAAATACAAATATCCTTAAAAACAGTCCATTTTTGAATATACTGTAAGTTTGAAATTTTTGCTTGTATTCATGAATGTGATTTAGTTATTTTAGGAAAATGTATTCTATTGGGTGTGATGATAAGAATCTACAATTAGTAATTGAATTAAGACCCAAAAACATTTTCTAATTTTTTACAGTCAGATATATCTAAAATATGACTTGAAAGAAAAACAGACATACACACAGACACCAGGGGAGCATCCAGAAATTTATAAAGGGAAGAGAGAAGGGTTTTAAGGCATTCATTTAATAATTTTTGACCACATTTTTGCACAAACATTACAATTTTTTTTTTAAATAAAAGGTTGTGTGGGGTACATCACTAGGAATCCCAGGCCTCTAGTGCATATGCTACAAGAAAAATGATAAAGACAAAGTCAAGGAGAAGGAAGTAAAAACATGGTTTACTTACAATGTACTCTTGTTGATGAAAAAAAACCATTTCAATGATTTAGTATGTATTGTCCTTATATACCAAGTCCAATTCATTCATTGCAAGTCTGCAGAGAAACATATATTTCCATACTATCTTTAAATTTATAATCACTATTGAACATTTTCAAATCAAAATTTGTGAAGATGTTTATGTTTGAAATGTCACAGTTACAATTAGCAGCCCCTGTTGTCAAAGTGTGAGCAACTGCACCTTATTCAGTTCGGCAAATTCCACTTGTGCTTCCACATGCAGTACTATCGAATGGGCAACTTATAGTGAGGAAATTAAATCAAGATATTTTTCAAAATGAAATGCATTAAATATACGATGTATTCATCCAGTTCTCCACTCAATAATTAAGTTCTAAAATTCTAGCTTTATAGTGACATCAAATATACATTTTGTATATAGTTTTAAAAGTTACTACATCCAATGATCAAAGTCCTCCGTTTAATTTGAATCAATGTATGCTTCTAGCTATACTCTTATAACCTCTTTTAAAAGAATCCTCCAATTTATACAAGTTCCTTGCTCAATTATAAATCAAGATATCATAATCAAGAAAATACGCTCTCGCAGATCAAAACAGCAAAATACACTATCCCTTTCCTTCCGCAATTCAAAACAGTATTTTTATAAACAACAAATTTCACACGTTTGTTCAGAATATAATCATCGACTGTCTACCTGTATTTTCATCAGCAATACGAGTTCAGCTACAAAATATCCAATCACGTAAGCATCTATTGAAGACAACAACAAAAGCTCATCTTCATAGAAAGCAATTATCATCTCCTAATGTCTTCATTTTATTGATAAATCAATACATGAATAAATATGGTACAAAATTACAAGGTGTTATTGAAGGTACATGTAGTATATATTTTATTTTATTTTGTAGGATATACATGTATAAATACAGTAACAGATCCAGAAAAAGCAAAAAAAAGGGGGTCCCACAAACTGGCCAAGGGACCAACAAACTGACCTAAGGGGGCCAATGAACTGGCCTAAGGGGACACAAACTGGCCAAAGGGGTCCAACAAACTGGCCTAAGGGGTAAAAAAATGGCCCAAGGGAGGCACTCAAGTGATTTCCAGTTTTTTCCTCATAATTAATCAAACTTTTCAAGCATAAGGGAGGGCCTGGTCCAAATCCCCCATCAGTTCCACCTATGACAGTAAATTCAGAAATCACAATATAAAATTTATTACCTGAATGTCTTAATCTTGTGTGGTAAATTCTGAAATTCCAGGAACTCATTGCAAGGATTCGAAAATTTTTTAATTTTGTGACTGGATTAATCAAAATAAAAATCAATGTAGAATTCGTCATTACTATTAATAGACAAGAATAAAAATACAAAAAAATTATTTAGATTTGGTACATATAATAACAGACAACATAAACAAGTTCCCAACACTCGTTAAATCTAGGCATTCTTCATTAAATCTAGCCATTCTTCGTAAAATCTAGGCATTCTTCGGCACTTGTGATAATATTCCTGTGGTCCTTTTCATAAAAAATCATAACAGTAAAATTAGTTGTAAGTTATGACGTCACAATACTTTGATTTACTATGACGTCATAACTTACGTCTAGTTTTACACTTCAGATATTTTGTGAAAAGGACCACAGGCTATTACTAATCATATTCTACATGAACAATGTAAAAAATTAATACCCTTCACACTCCCGCTTTCAATTATGATAAAAGGAAAATAAACAAAGTCTTCGGGGGAAAACTTGAAGTTGTATTTAAATTTATTCCAAAAATGAATCCAACCATATGGCATACCTATAGGAAGAATGAAAATTTCAAGCTGCTGTGATGAGAAAATGCTGAGAAAAGTGTGGCAGAAACAATTGTTACAGAAAAGTGGACAAGGATTAAACAGTATACTCCACTCTCCTTTGGAACAGGGGTATGAATATATGATGCATTATGTCTATATACAAATGGAGTGGTTGTTTGGTCTACTTTGTTCACTTAAAAGCCACAGGAACACAAGGAATGCTGTCTTATGAATGCTTTCCACTTGCCTATTATTTATGTATCCAATTCAATTTCCAGAAGAAATCAAAACTTCAGATTAGGGGAAAAGTAAACACATAAATTATAATAAATTGTTGAACAGAACAAGGCCAAAAATATTTTTTTAGGGGGGGGGTTCAAGAAAACCATGCAAAAACAGAGATTTTTCCAATGTTATAATTTTTTAGGAGGAAGTTTTGCATACATTCAAGCATTCCTACAAAAACATATTTTTTCTTCCTTTTTAGTGGATTTGACATCTCCCCTGCCTTGAGTTATAACACAAAAAAAATATCTAACATAATTTTTTTCCCCAAAATTTCATGTGATTTTCACATAAATTCAGCAAACAAAATCTGCAATAAAGTTCACATGAAATTCCAATAAATGAAGCCTTCACATGAAATTCATTTTAAATGAACTTCACATGAACATGGTCGTGCTAGGCATACCCCCATTTGTATATGATGTTGAAATGAAACAGAGACCATAATCATTTACAAAATATTTCCCATCAATATGCAGCAACACACCAAATTTGAAATCAATCCATATGTTGGGAGCCTACATTTTGGTGACGAAATATTTTTCTCTATCATTCCAAACAGTGAAAAATAGCAAAGTCCCATGAAACAGGAAGTTGATATCAGACAGCATCCAAAATCACTGACAATGTATGTCCAATCTCTATATTGCCACAACTAAATTTAAAATCAATCGATCCATTGGGAGCAAAGACAGTTGCCAAAAAATTTGAACAGGAATGCTTATTGACATTGTAATTTTGATATACCATCAAATCGTTGAAATATAAAATATATAAATCACATAAACTTCATGTGAAGTTCATGTGAATTTTAATAAGCTCAATTCATGAATTTCATGTGAACAATACTTGCCTGTGTATGCCATGAGTAATATAAAATTGAACTTCAAAGATAAAAGTAGTAGTAAATTCAGTTTTTACTTCAGTACAAACATTCTTTACTTAAATCAGATTTAAGAACTACTTCATTCAAAAAACTTCAAATGAAATTTAATATTAGAGAAGAAAAGCCAGATTGCGGGAAGGCAATCTAATTTGCTGGTGAGACAACTTGAGTTCAAGTTTACTATAACCATAGAAATGATTGCTAAACAAACTGTCGTTTTGTACTGAAGTAGTAGTCATTGTAAGAATTATGCAAAGAGTAATCAAGGGAACCAAGGTTATAGCGGTAATCAAAAGAATGTAATCCAGGGACAAAGACCAGACATGGAAAACAGACAATTACACAACAAAGAACATAAAATAACTAAAATCAAACTCTGTAATATGTGATACACTCCAAAAAAGGCTACTCATTTTTGTTTTTGTTATTTAACTGTGTTATAGGTCTTTATAATGAAATATATAATCATCCATTCAAATCTGCCTGCTCTTAGGACATAACCAACATGGAAAATCCAATAGTTGCTATTGTATTTAGTGTCATTTACATGGTTATCTCCCTTAATTTTGACTTCTACAATACATTCTATATAATTTTTATCTCCTTTGAACAAGGGTTACATGTATATGAAAGTTACTTTCTGTTTACTATGACATTTTATACAAAACATCAAAAATAAAAATAGGTAGGCTTTCAACCATGAATCACATTTTGCATGATTCTTATGTGGCATGCTACTCTATGATCAAGAACATTTGATATGACAAATTCTAAAGATTGGGCAAATTCAATATCAAATAAAAAGAAACCATTTATTTTGGCATTTCCTAATTTACCTCAAATTTACTGGAAACTGGTTGATATAATAAGCATGGAAATTGTGAATATGTTTAAGAGACAAAAAGCTCCACTGGGAAGAAAAATGTCAGCTCAAGCCCATTTATGGGTCTTCATTGATAGACGAGGAATCCACAGGGCAGGCTGCAGCTTTGCTTTATACTAAGTCTGAAGTATTTGTGAAATTCTGTTGATGTATGTTAGAACATAAAGACATTTCAGATGCTTCCCCATCACTGCCTCATTCTAAAATTTTCAGACAATATAAAAATGGAAGTTTCACCAGAAGAATGTACATGTGTAAGTAATTCATTTAGATCATGTGAAATCCAACAGATATTTCTACTTTATCTCTGATTGTGAAACTAACAGATATTTCCACTTTATCTCAGATTGTGAAACCCAACAGATATTTCTACTTTATCTCGGATTGTGAAACCAAACAGATATTTCTACTTTATCTCAGATTGTGAAATACGAAGATATTTCTACTTTATCTCAGATTAAGTTATAGCAGGAAAAATCTGATTGCATGTAAAATTTTGACTGCATCTCGCACAACTTTAATTTGTTTTCTTATAAGGATATCAAAATTTGTCAAAGCGGCTGCACAAATTAATTTATTTTTATTAATTTTTAATGTTTTTTTTATCCTTTTACAAGTCTTTCCAAATATTTAAGCTGCACTTTGATAACAAATCTTAATCAATGCAGTTTTTTTTTATTTCATGAATCTTTCCAGTCTATAGTGTAATCATTTCCAAGAAATCTTTAAATGACTTCTACACTGCCTGACTGTTATGAATAGTTGTACCTTAATACCATTTACTCCATCACATTTCAAACATTCTTTGATTGAATAACTTTTCATTTTAATTACAATATGTAAACACTGCAAATAACGTGATGGTGTGTCACATGTCGAAAACCTTACTGGCCGATAGCAAAGCTTATAAAGAAATGATGCACTTCCCTGCTAATTCTTAACATGTAATGATAATGGATTGCTTCTAAATGAATAAAGTGACGATTGTGTGACTAAAGACAATTTTTTCACGCCTTATTAAGTATTAAATCTGTGACATATTTATATGGAAATAGATACATAGATTCTCTATCAAAAATGACTCCATTTTTGGGGTGTTTAATATTAGTACTTTCAAGACAGGCGCTAAATATTCCAAAATTAAAACAGCTGCAAAATTTCCCAACTTACAGTACCAGATTCCTGACAGAAACGGAGCACAGTACCACTATTGCAAATTGTTTTGTGAAGTCAATGTTGAATGAGAACATTTTGAATTTCTACAATAGATTCCACATTAGCTAGACATATTAGTGATGCCCCCACACTGCAGGTCAATACGTCGGTTTAGCCATAATTCTCGAAGTAGGACTATACTAGAAACAACTATAGTGTTGGAAACACAGATGATGCCTTACCATATGAAAGATTTGTCTATTGACTATAATTGAAACAACTTTGTACTGAGCTGTTAAGCTGCTAAGTAGACTTTCTATCAATCTTTCATAAATATATTTATATGCAAGACGAAAATATTTTGGAAAGTCTTATACTTAAAACATAGAATTGGTTCACCTAATGCTGTTTTGAATCAAATATTACCATATCACATAATTTTGAGGTATCACACAAGTTGGTTCAAGTGTTTTAAAATGAAAAATTAGAATTTTTCAAAATATCAAAGGGAGTTAACCAACAATGTTGTATCTACACTTTTACAAAGTTACATTTAAATTCGTGGAAGCATTTTCCAGTTGCTGTACAAAAACTCAATCCCCCCTTTGATAACAATAAATTACTCTAACACAAATACAAAAAAGTGGAAATTTTTAAACAAAATTAAAGGGAGCTTACCAGAGCTTAAAGATGTCTATACTTTCCCATAGTTTCATTTTAATTGATAGAAGCATTTTCGAGTTACTGGGCAAAAACTGAATCTACCTCCTTTTGTGAATAAATTTCTGTAACTCATATAAGAAAAATTGGATTTTTTCAAAAAGAAAAAAAAATGATAAATTGATAAATACACTTTTCCAAAGTTTCATAATAATTGGTGAAGGAGTTTTGGGGTTATTGTGGGAAAACTAGAAGACACCACCTTCTTTACAAGCAGATTCCAATAACTCAAAAACAAAATATTGGATATAAAAAAAAAAAAAACAAAGGGAGCTTGCCACTATGGATAAATATACACTCTGATTAACAATATAAATATTAGCAATATAAATAGCTATGGTTATCTTGGTGACGTCAATAACAGAAGGAAGCAAAATAATGAAATCCGGAGCAGATCTTATCATAATGGTACATATAACACAGCTACCAGATGCGAAAACATGCAGCTAAGTATGATTCTTTGTAAGAATCAGGCAAAATGGTCAAAATCTGAAGCATGCATGTTAAAAATCCATTATCAACGCAGCTTTCTCTTTATTAAATGACTAACATTCTGAATCACTGCAAATGTTTAGAGCATTTTCATTACAATGTTAAAAAATTGAGGTTACTTTGGATTTCATTTCAATGAAATTATAAGTCATTTTTCAAAGTGATTTAATTAGAAAATCTGGCTTTTATTCCTTGATTCTGATAGTAAAATTATGCCATCAAAATGTACCCTTTTATTTTCTACAGTGTTTCATTCTCGGCATGATTTTTACTGAGACTAACACACAAATTTTACTGAGACTAACACACAAATCTAAAAGTGTGGAAATATCACACTATATTCCATAAAAGTCAAATATTAAATTTCCTTAACTGGTTCCCTAATGATAATAAACCAGTCTGGTTAGGAGATTATTTTTATATTCTGGTTAACTTAGTACTGCATCACGCCTCATATTTAAATAATTAAGACATGAAATCCTTCATCATGCTATTAGGGCATATGTTATAAAACACAAAAATTCTATGTCAACATTAATCAATGAAAAAATTGTTTAGATAAAATTTGTAAGGTTTAGTGTCAAACAAAAGGTTCCCTTAGTTCCCTGAAATGGAATTGCTCCTCTTATTCAAATTAGATCATAACTATTATATTTGAAGATTTGGAGGCAAGAATCCTGCTTATGGCATCAACAGTAAACTCAATTTTCCACCATCAAATCCAAGATTGACGCCTTGATCTTATTCTTGAAATACAATATGTTTATCTCCATTCGTTTATGCAACTGTTAAATAGATCTGTGAAAATAACAATTTAAAAAAAAATCTATGTAATTAAATCTGAAGATGTGTGAAAAAAATGGAAATCATGGAACTGATGCCCTGAAATTTACAGTGTTGCCCATTGAAAATAAAATGTAAAAGTCCATAGAACATGCACTTCGGTTTATCCTCAGCATGGAAAAATCAAGTTCAGAAATCACTTTAGCACAGCAAAGTACTGATTTATGGAGTGATTAACACATTATTTTTTTTATTTGTCATGACAAAACATACCATACTTAAAAGGGCTCTCAGCATTTTTCTTTGTTTTAAAACAAATAAATGCCTTTGAAGGCTTCTTAGGAATTCACAAAGAAAACAAAGAGAAAACTAGCAAAATTAAAAAAACAAGAAGATTATCACCAGGTGCATTGGAAGGGCCCCCTTTACAAAAATATTTTTTATAAATGTTATACAACTGATGGACAATACTCAGAAACCAATTCAGTTTCATAAACAATCAGGCAACTTTTCTATTTATCATTGTATTATAAACACATATAAGGAAAAATTTGGGGCTCCAGTATAGTAGAGTTCCTTTTCATAAATCTGCAGATTCCCCACTGGACTCAACAATAAGACCTTTTAAATTGTTCACAGGACTTGGAAACATCAATTATGTAGAGGCTGTTGCTGATATGTAATAAATGCTAAAAGTAGACAATCATGGGACATTTATCAACACACTGGATTGTTGTGGTCATTAAAGATTGAGGTAAAGGCCATAGCAATCAATCTGTCATTGACTTTTTTATATAACTGTTTGTTAAGGCCAAAAAAATATAATATGTCTGTTTCCTGTTACCCTACTTACCCTATTTTTGTGTGACATTTTGGCTCAAGCACAGTTCTCAACCTCATTAACTCAATTAAAAATGATTTTGAAAAGTAAAATAATTTCCCTACCTACCTACTCTACTTGATTCCTGCTGGTAGCAGGAATCAAGACTATTATATATTTGGCCTAAGAGTCACCTATCATGTGTCATGATGTAACTGTTATGAAATAGAAGTCTCCTGCCCATATGCGATTTGATATTGAAGTCTCGTGATTCAATACTGTGGCAAATTTCTGTGACACAATTTGATATGACCTAATCTCAATGGCTTTAAACTTAATAGCTCACCATTTTCAAAATGATTAATGCATTAGTTTTTTTTTAGGAGTAAATTTAGATTTGTAATTTGCTTCTGAAGCAATATATTTCATTTCAGGCCAAGAATAAGTAGTTCTTGGTTTACAATACCTCTCAACACATATACCAGTGACATCCTGTTGCCATTAGATTTATAATATTGGTACTGTGCTAAATAAACAGTACTGTCAAAGCAATTTTTGCTCTGTTGGTACAGTCTCTGAACTGATTTGGGCAATAATTTGACATATTGATGGCTAATGATTGACTGATTAATCAGTAGCTGATGGCTGATCTGATTGCAGTTTTCTGCTGTAACACTGCATTTTGATGGCAGACAGACAGGCAGACAGACACATAAATGCCTTGTACAATGTATTTCTATCTATTCCCTGACGCAGTTTACGGAGGACCAGACAAAAACAGAAAAAATGGTATTCAAAAACCATGCAAACAATATTACTTTTGTTTTGATATGGAGTTTGTAAGTTACATGAAGAAACAAAATAATTCATCTGCTTTTAGAAATCGCTGTACAGAAAAAAAATTCTGAAAACAATTCCTTTGGTTGGCCTAAAATTAGGATGTTAAGGCCATAACTTAATCTGAAAAGAAAATAATTGTGCCAATGTCATTTTTTGATGACATTAAATTCCAAATATAATTAAAGGCTTTCAACTCTGTGAGATTACTTGTCATGGAAAGGGGTAATGTCTATAAAAACATTGACATTGTATCTTTTTTTCAGGCAATGGAGTATTACTACATATAAAATAAAGTATGGGTAAATGAACACCTAAATGATTTAAGACAATGATAGTTTTTTTTTCAACATTAATATCTAAAAGGAGAAAGGATGAAAATTCCTTATACACTGGCAAAATCAAGGGTGATTATCCAGAAACTGTACGAATCAGGAAAAGGCCCCATGCTCTCATTTGCTCATTTCTGTCCAAATGTTGCAACAGAATGGGAGCCTCTAACCTCTGGAACCATTTTTCCTTAGATCCACCACTTGCAATACTTTCATTTTGAAATTGGATTTTTCTCTATACATTTTGAACTGCTAACTAACACTATACTGAAATAAGACCTAATTTTAAGTAGCACTCTAGCTAAGGATCATGCAAAATGTGATTCATGGCTAAAAAGCCTACATATTTTTAGTTTTGATATTTTGTTTAATATGTCATAGTAAACAGAAATTAACCTAAGGTTTTTCATAAAACCTGTGCTCTTAAGAGATAACAATTATATAGAATGCACTGTAGATTTCAAAATTACGGGAGATAACTCTGTAAATGACGCAGAAATACAATAGAATCTACTGGACTTTCAATGTTGATTATCTCCTAAGGCAGGCAGATTTGAATGAATAATCACACATTTCAGACCCATAAAACAACTTAATTACAAAAATAAAAATATGTAGCTTCTTTTGGGGTGTATCACATTTTTCAGATTTTGCATGATTCTTACAAAGACAGCTACTTAATAGTTCAATTAACATTGTAATTTCTCAATTAAAGTATTTTTTTTATGGCAAAAAAATATGTCTCCCCCGTTTGAAAATTCAAAGGGGTAGTTTAATACCCAACAAAAAAAATTCTGTTAATATGCTCAGCTATAAATCATGTCCTAACTGCATACAATATTTATGAAATATGGTGCAGTAGTTCCAAGGAATTGCTCTTACAAAATTGTGATGGACAGACAGACAGATGAAAAGAACAAAAACAATATGCCTTTACAGCAAAGTGGAGAGAGACATTATAAATAATATCGCTTTTGTTTAATAGGAAATATTTTACGCACTTAATAAAATCAGATCTCAAAAACTAATGCTATATTTCTATATCCCCTTCCTGTACTAATTGCAACTTAAAAGGCTGTTAGAATCTTAAAAATAAGAATTGATAAAGAAGATTAGTAAGAAACTGGGTAAAACTGGAGAGAAATGAGAAAATGTCATGTTTAAACACTTCAAAGATAATATCTTCGTCAATAACCATAGCAACTTGTCACGTTCACTTATTGCGTTTTCTATACAAGAAATAAATAAGAGGTCTCAGAATTGTGACAGAGCCTAATAAGGAAGATAAGTCATGTGCAAAGTTACCAGTACCAGTAATGATTTCAGTCCAAAATTTCAGAAAACTTTCTATGATCTTTCAATATTTTGGCAAATTTGACAATTTGCAGGCGTGGTCCAAGTGAGGGCGTAGTTGGCAAATGCCCCAAATGTAATAAATGTATCGTAATCTGCTGAATATAGTATTGAATATAGCAATTTGTTATATTCATTTATTAAACATGTTATAATTTGACTTCCTTTTATACTGATTCTCATAAATACGCCCCCTCCTTAAAATCCTTGCTCCAACCCTGTTTGACTACTCAAAACTAGACAAAAACAATTCGCCAGTTTCTTCATATTCAGGATTAATCCAGGATAACCAAGACTAGTGATCCAATTTCAAGTTTTTCCCCATTACAACTGCAATTTAATCTAACCATCACAAAACTGTAAATTCTCACAAATGTCATATTACTATACTCAAATGTCTTCATGTATGGCCTCTGTTTATAACAACAATAATCAGGCATCAGAGGATGGAAGACCAGTCCTTCAGAAGTGTAGAGAAGTCAAACAGAATTCATTTGCTCCAACTGAAACTTTCAGATATATGATTGGTTGGTTGTATATGAAATTTCTCATATGCACTGACAAGGTATGTCAAATGGTTTCAGTTTTCTTGACTGAGATTTTTTATTTGCTCTTGCATAGGTTTGTTAAATATAGGTTTTGAGTTAGATAGTCAACAAGAAAAGATATACATGTACTTATCTTATCAAAATAACATACATGTAACATTGCTTAATATATGCATACTTGTCTTTATCAAAAACAACAAAAAAATAAAAACAATGTTGTTAGGGACAAATTCAAAATGAGGCAAAAGTAAGTGACATGAGATAAAAGTGTTAACACAGTCATCTAATTCAGTCATAATTCAATCTTAAGGAGATAGACCTAAGGTAAGGTAAGGGACACAACTCTTAAAAATCATTGAAATGTTTGTATTCAGCATTTTACATCAATATCATGTAAGCATCAGACTAACTTAGATTTATTTCATTCTGTTTCAAGTGAAAGCTTGATAGGCTTTTGTGAAATTGAATATGATACAAACATATCCCTGATTTCAAGAGTTATGTCCCTTACCCCAGGTTTACCACCTTAATATGAAATCAGACTGCTCTGAGAAAGCTGAGTAAAATATTGTGAAAATTTGTGAAGGAATGGCCAAGTTACTTTGTATGTATGATTTTAGTTACCATATGTTCTTTCTTGTGTATTTTTGTTTTCCATGTCTGGTCTTAGTCCCTGGATTACATTCTTTTGATTACTGCTATAACCTTGGTTCACTTGACTATTCTCTCAAATCAATGAGTGAATACAATAGCTATATACAAGCAAGTTCAAGGAAAGATGTGCCAAGCAAAAAAAACCTTTCATAAAATGGGGAAAAAATTATTTTGCTTGAAACCTTGATTTTTCACAAATTCTACCCCCAATTTTTCTTGCATCACTTCAAGCAAACCTTAATTCTATTGATTACCCCCTAACTTGAAATCCTGGATCTGCCCAATATACAGGTATACAGAGCCCAATCACACACCAGCAAATATTACAATTCTTTTTCATGGCAGCACACAAAACCTTTTATTAGACTTCTGATTTCTATATTACCTAGTATTCAGCAATAGGCTGAAATATTAATAGTTTTTTTTAGATATGAATGGATGTTTATTTTAAGAGTAACCAAGATTTGAGCAGGAATCAAAAGAATATATTCCTAGAATAATTTAAAGGCTAGACAGAGAAATTAGACACATGATATAACCAAACTAACAGGTACAAAGAAACAAAAGTAAATGAGAAACCTGGACTCCACTTAAGACTGTGAGAATGGATCAGGTGCACTGATAGGGTTAGCAAACTCTAAAAAATGTACATGAAACCTTAACCACTAAATGTAACTTCCAGAAACAACATATAATAGAATGAGTCTTTGAATTATATAATTGTTTTAAACTAGAAGCCAAATCTGTCAAAAATCTTCAATTTAATATGTTGCCTTACAAGGGCAATGATCTCCTCTAAGGAATGGTTACAGAAGTTTGACCCCAAAAAGACCTTTATAGACTTTGTAACAGGGAAAATTCAATTTATCAAAAATGAATGTTTTCCTGTCTATTTCAGAAATCAAGATAGAAGCTAAAAACCTGTGAAATATGATTTTTCAATGGATAAATACTCCTATGAACAGTGTGAGACATTTGTACACTTAAGGCCAGTAGTCAGAATTAAAGATAAAATAGTGGGGGTGGGGGGGGGGGGTTCAGGGGTAAGTTTCACATAATTTCTGGACAACTTAAATAATGCTCAGTTAATTTTAAGCTGATTTTCATTACCTGTAGTAAGATGTTTTACACTCTTTACTTTCTAGAGAATGGGGGTCCTTATAATCCCAGAACTAACATTCACCAATTGAAAGTTTCTACCTTTCTTAACATATTTTTTTATTTGGAAGCAAAAGCAGTAAACATCCCCCATGTGTAAAACATACCAAAATTTGCTATTGGTATTTGATTAAGTCAAAAATAAATAATTTCAGCAGCTAAAATGGAAAGTAATCACAAAATTACTGAACTGATACAATCTAAGCAGTAGTCAAAGGGAATAGCCTAGAAGGGAAATAAATTGCAATATCAGGGTAAAAACAAAAAACTGGAAACAACCACATTGGTCCTGACATGGTACAGGCATTTCAAAATGAAATGTGGGTTGAACCAGGTTTTATAGCACCTTAAACCTCCTTGCTGTATTATCGTTAATTATTTCAATGCAAATGGTCAGCATCAAATTGCCATCAGTAAAAATCAGTAAAACTGACTGAGGATTAGTTCCTTTGACACCATTACTTGTTAACTCAGTGTTTACTTATGCACTAATCAAGTACATCACACTACATGCCATATAGTAGAGAATACCTAATGATCACCCATAAACATGTCATTGAGCTATCATGCTGTCATTCAGAAACCAGGCATGAACAAAGTTCAGAGAAAATGAATTTTTCTAAGACTTCCTTCAGTCTTTCCTTTTATACAACCAAACCAATTAGTGTTCTACCATATGGTTTCATGTGACATATAAAATCTTAATCATGATAATATATCCAGGGAACCCAAGCAGTAATTGGATAGACTAGGTTAAACTCGTGACAAGTTCAAAGTCATGTTTGGGAAATCTACATTAAATAAGAATTGTTTACCATTAACAGTAAAATTTAACTGCAAATTAGTTCTTGCTAATATAGTAAACATTGTAATATGCATGGATCCAGGCACATTTCGGCAAAACACAAGCAAGAAAAAAACATTTCATCTTATCTCCAGACCTTTGTATTCTGAATAAAACTTTCAAAAATTACTTGACTGCAATTTTAGCTTCTTTCATATCACCTTAAATTTAAATGAGTAAACATACAGTGAGCACATGATGATTTAAATGAGTAAAAATGCAGTGAGCATATTGTGATTTAAAAGAGTAACCATTCAGTGAGCACATGATATTTACATGAGTCAACATTCAATGAGCACATGATGGTTTAAATGAGTAAACGTACAGTGAGCACATCAATGATTTAATTGAATCTAATCATTGAGCACATCCATGATTTAAATGAGTATATTCAGTGAACACATTCATGGTTGGGAAGTGAAAATTTGGGAAAAGAAATACATTTGAAAATATTACAATTTGATATAATAAATGATAACATTATAAAATTTCATGTAAAAAAAAATGAAAAAAAATGAAGAACTTGCAGAAAACAGCTGCAGTATGAGTACCTGATAATAAATAGTAAAAACATTCAAGACAAGCCAGTTGTCTGCAGAATCATTTCGTTGTTGGATTTTGTGAAATATATTTTTAGCCCGTGTGTGACCATAGCTAAAGTCAAAGTTCTAAGAAAACTACAGTACTCTTTTCACAAGCCAGTCTTTTAAATATCTTGTACAATTACCAAACAAAATCCTTTTGTGAAGTTTCTTCTGCTAATGAGTTCTTCCAGGTACTAAATATTAAAAGGATTTACTGAGTATAACTAGATATAATGAGATATTGACAGTCAGCTGTGGAAAGTCTTGTGTCTTTACTGAACATGTGACATTGACACCACTGGTATGGTGAAAACAAAGCAAAAGATTTTACTGAATACTGTAAACCCCAAAATTTTTCTGCTGTCTTTTCGCAGTTTCTGTGATTTAACTACTTCAGTGCAGTTTTAAATTTGTGATTTTTTTCCATAATCATATCAAAATGTTCTTTAAAGTCAATATTCATTTCAGTTTAATTTTGGAGTAATAAAAATCTTACCACAAAAACAAAACTGTCACAAAGATTTCATTTTACAGTAAAAAATCTTGAATTTTCACTCACTTATAAGAATCAAAATATAAATTAATTAATGATTTAAAAATCTAAATTGATAAATCAGAATGATTAAGCCATCCTTGTTTTAACTATAAAAAAAAAATTGTATGCACTATGTTGATACCAGAACCCATCAGGACTTTTAGGTCCTACTTTGAATATACACGAGTGCTACCTGGTCAAAATTGTACACTTTTAGATACGACTGCATATAGATTTAATTATTTGACAGAGGATACATAAATGTACATGTCCATATACCCAAGTAAAAGTTTCATTGAAATGCATAAAGTGCCGTAATTACATGTAATAGAAACTTTTGGCAGTCTGTCCTTGACCGCCATCAAATGGTTTCCAAGGAGTTCCATCCACAATTAGTGTGACCAAACAGATGGACAGACACCAGTATTTCTATGTCCCCTTCCGAGTAGCAAAGGGGTACAACAAAAGTTGAACATATAAGTCAACCCTTTAAAACTAATTTCATAATTCAGAGGCCATTTTTAATTAAACCAGAAATGATGAGAGTATTTGTTTCACATTTTTCATAGATAGAAAAACAATAATGAGGGAGGTGGGTTTTTTACATTAATGACATGGCAGTAAAAAAGACTTACTTTAGAATAAGGAATTCTGGGACTTTTAGGCTCACACCTAATTCCACTTCCTCTGTCCTTATGCACAGAATCAGTGAGGACTTCCTCATGGCAGAAGATACTACTGCTGGTACTGAACAGGGTACTAGTAGGACTAGGAGGGTATTCATGGCCAGTAACTCCGCTGTCAGTGCTGATGTCACTCAGTCTGTGTTGTTTTTTGGTTTCTTTTTCCCAATCCTGTTCCGAAATCAAAGAGCTCTGAAACAATTTTAAAAGATACAATCACAAGCGGTAGAACCAAGGCAAGGGGAGGGTACACATTGATGGAAACTCTAATTTTCTAGGTCAAGACCAGAAAAAAAAAATAACAATCTTGTTTCCTGATACCAGCAAGAAAAATATAGTGTAGGTAGGTGGGTAGGAAAATTATTTTATTTTCCAGCAATATTTTACATTGCATTAATTGGGAAACAACCTAGACTTTAACTGTGTTTGAGATAAAATGACAATAAAATGTTTTAAGGGTTGACACAGGATAAGTTAGCAAGAAATAGACATGTTATTTGAGAATACACATGATCAAATCTAGACCCCTAACATTTTATGAAGTTCTCAATCCACCCCTAAACTACTGTAATCAAAGTCAATGTATAGTCATTTTTTACATTTATGTATAAAAATACAGTCAAATTAAAGTCTGAGAAATATTTATTTGTGTAATTATGTACAAATTTAATTTTAAGGGAAATGATTCGAAAGTTATCTACAAGTTTTAGGTCAATACAAACCTCCTCTTCCTCTACCTCTTCCAAGCTGATTTCATCTATTTCAAAAAATTCCTCTTTCGTTGCAGGACACCTGGGTTTAGCTGTTGATAAACAAACAATGTGTAGATAAAATCATTTGTTCTGTATAATACAGATTTGGCCGTGAAAACCTTTGACAAAATATTTATTTGGTTGAAGTATATTGGAATTGTGGGCATAGCATGAGTCTAATGTTAGCCCATTTTTTACTTATATTCTATTTTCTATAGTATTATATAGACCAAAACAAAAAACAAAGCCAGGAATATTTATGTTTCATATTTTTTTTTAATCAAATAACATGGCCTCTCTGAGGCCTCCTTCATTTTGTTTCTTAAGTAATATGCCAGAACGAACTTATTTTCAAACTAAATATCACAATATTTGCCTAGAAATTGAAATAAAAATTAAATTAAGGGTTATTTAATTTTTATATTTAATTATTTAATAAAGTCTTATTTAATTTTATTTAATAAAATTAAATAAGACTATTTTACTAATGAAATTTTCCCAATTTGTCAATAAGTAGCTAAAAAACTATCTATTTACTAAATAAGACAAATCAGCAGTTAGGGCTGAAAAAAAGTGTCTCAGATGGGAAAAGATTAATTAGCTATTCGTAATTGTTTGCAAAAATTGTAACTACACATTCAACATTCTTCATTTTATACATTAATTTTATTATTCCAAATTTTCCAATAAAAAATTATGCCTATTTTCTTTCTTGATAAACAAGGATGGAAAGTTTCCCAAAGGCCAATGTACAATAGCAATGCCTAGGGAAAAGGGAGATAATTCAAATTTCAGACATAACTGCCTTCTATGAAGTTTTTACTATAAGAAACTGATTTCTGAATACATATTCAGTGTCCATTGGATCAGATTGATACAGGGAAAATAACGTCAACTTATAGAAGGGTCTGAAAAATTCCCAAGTTCGAGTCCCGCGGAGGGAACAACAAAAAATTTGCTTCGCAAATTTGACAGTTCTAACATCGTTGGGAATTTTTCAGACCCTTCTATAAGTTTACGTTATTTTCCCTGTATCAATTTGATCCGATGGAGCAGTGTAGAGAATAGAGTCGTCACATTCTGAGACGTTGTATAATATTGATTTGTTGTGACATGCATCATTAATTTGATCCTCTATCCTACATAATAACACCTAGATGAACTGTCCTGTACTACCATACATCGTGTACTAAGTTACAGCCCTAGATTAATCCTACGAGGAGGAATCACCTGGCCAGCGAAAGCTATATTTTTATATAGCCTAGCTGGCCGAGTGGTCTAGGGCGCTGGACTTAGTGCAGGCGGTGTTGCCATAGATGTCACAGCGGTACGAGTTCGAGTCCCGCGGAGGGAACAACAAAAATTTGCTTCGCAAATTTGACAGTTCTAACATCGTTGGGAATTTTTCAGACCCTTCTATAAGTTTACGTTATTTTCCCTGTATCAATTTGATCAGATGGAGCAGTGTAGAGAATAGAGTCGTCACATTCTGAGACGTTGTATATATACAAAATAGTAAAATTGAAAAAGGTTACTGCAAAGAAACAGAATTTTATATGCTGACCATGAAAAATACTTAAAATGCCTTTTTATTTTTGTAGGATCAGAAATTCTTGCATTTATTTGAAAGCACATGTTATTAATTTTTAGTATTTTTGAAATGAAGTCAAATATGGTGTTACGAAATCATAACTGAAACAAATTCAAGAATAGGGAAATAAAAATGAAGAGGAGAATTCTTTAACAGTCATATGACAAATGAATAATTACTGTCCTATCATTATAATACTTTAATATCAATCTGTGCCATTTCTGATTGGACAGAGTACATGAATTAGAGCAAAAATATCAAAAGACAGCCTTTTTTATTTATTAGGCCGAGACCTAATATTTTCTTCAGTCTCTTTTAAAAAAATTTTGACATTTTCAGTGAAAATGTGGTCATCTGAAATGTCAGACATAACCGAAATGTATACTGTAAACATATTAATTTTTGCTATTTTTGCAGTGAATAGAAAACTGTGAAAAATAGTACACACGAAAATTGATTTTTAACTCTTTTTAACTCTAATCATTTATTTTGAAACCGCGAAAATTGATACCCGTGAATATGTTCCCTAGACGGAATCTGCGAAAATTATCAAGCATGAAAATGAATATGTTTACAGTATTGAAATTATGCATCAATTCTACCCTATTATTGCAGATTTAACCTGGTTTCTATAAACATGTACCTGAAGGAAGGTGCGGGGAACCAGTAAATGGATCACTCTTATATGGTCGCTCTTTTCTTTCCCGTCGTTTCTTCAGGGCATCTGATGTTGTACTATCGCAAACATCTGAAGTTGATCGAACCACAGAATTCTGGAAAAGAAAAAGAGAATATTTTCACTGCAGTGTGTACATGATGAAGTAATTAATGGAGATCAACAGAGTACCAGGCTGATTGAAAGCATGAAAACATACATTTTATACTGTAAAACAAATTTTCTGTATATACACACCAAATTTCAGACAGTGTTTTTCTAAAATACTAAAAATAATAAAATTCACAAAACACAGAAAAAAATATATATCCTTCCATATTTCATTGTTATGGAAATTTATATTTCAGATAATTCATGACCACAGTTTTTCTACAACAAAATTTTCAGTAATCCAACTTATATTCCAGAATTCTTATTTACATGTTGCAGGATATCAATTTAATTTTGCTTCTACTTATTTCAGGGCAAAAAACTCTGTAAACAGGCATTTTAGGGACATATTTACAGCCATTTATTACGGCAATATTTTGTTAATCACGAAAATAGCCATAGTCAAAGTTAGTTTTTTTGCTTACAAAAAATGTATGTCCCCAATTCCTAAATCCAAAGGGGAAAAAGTCTCAAATATTCAATGTATCATAAACTTCAGGTAATACACACAACAATATATCAAGTCCTAACAACCTACAAAGTTTCATGAAATTTTGTACAGTAGTTTCCAAAAAGTAGTGCTTACTAAAAATTGACAGACAAATAGGCTGGGCAAAAACAATATGTCTTCCAACCAAGTGGGAAGAGACATAATAAATCCCTGGTTAAAATATCTTTGTCTATAGTATATTTAAGTAGCACTCCAGATAAGAATCGGGCAAAATGTGATTCATGGTTGGAAAGCCTACATATTATTATTTTTAATATTTTGTTTAGAATGGTATAATTAACAGAAATTAACAAGTGGCTTTTCATAAAACTCCTGTTCATAGGAGATAGAAATTATAAAGAATGATAAAGGATTCAAAATTTAAGGAGACAAATCTGTAAATGACACTGAAATGAATTAGAAATAGTTGGATCTTTAAAGTGGATTATCTCCCAAGGGCAGGCAGATTGGAATGAATAATTATACATTACATTGTATAGATCTATAAAGCAACTTAATAACAAAAATAAAAAAATGTGTAGCCTTTTTTGGGGTGTATCACATTTTACAAAATTTGCATGATTCTTAGAGAGATTACTACTTAATCAGATATACCTTTGTATCTTCTTCTACCATTGAGTTCTGCTGAGTAAGATAAGTTTCCACTTTGGTCGAAACGAAATCAGTACTGCAAGAAACACACTGCTCTCTGCCAGAATCAGAATTGGCTGCATCCACCCCTGGACTAGAGCATGCACTTGTATGGCTGGTCTTAGAACTCTCATCAAGTTTATCTGAATTCTCATTCCAGAATTCTACATTTGAAATAGCACTGGGGTTAATTCCCTTAGAATCTAATTTGACAATGTTGTTGTCAGTGAACACTGACCTAGGTGAAATCCTTTTTACTGATGAAATTATATTTGAATTACTAAGCACTGATACTGTATCTACAGAAAAACTTTCTGGTATTTTATAAACTTTATCTTTTTCCATTTTTTCAGTTTCAGACTTGTTAACTTCAACAACACTAGAGTCATCAGAATTATTTAAACACTTTTCAACAGAATTCTTGTCCTGATCTAGAGTAAATTGAATAATATGACTGTTTGAAAAGTCAAAGGAAGTTAGGCTTACTGCTGATGAAGGATTACTACCAGAGTCAAAGGCTGAGGCACTTAGCAGAGGGCTATAACTTGATGTGAAATTCTCACAACTACGGACAGCTTTAATATCTAATGGAGGGGGTTTTGTTTTCAATTTTGATTTCTCCAACATTTTGTCAATATCAGCACTATCACTGTTTATTTTAAGCTGAGAGTCTGACTGACTCCGTACAAATGGTTTCTTCTGTCCAATTTTTCTCTTCCTTGAAGCACGTAAAATTGTTCTTTGTTTTGCTGGTTCTGAATCATGTTTAGGGGGTAAACTGGAATCAGAGATCTTTCTTGTGTTTGAGACAGGTTTTAGTGGTGGACTAGGTTCGGACCCTGACACAGATCTCACTGGTAGACTTTTACCTGCAGAATCTGGAATTTTGGGCAATATTCGAGGACGCTGCGGTTTATCAGTCTTACACTTTGGAAAATCTCCACCCTCAGCCTTTTGTTTATCTTTCAGCTGCTTATGTGAGTTTACAGGCTCAGCTGTGCTTAGAATTCTTTCTGGAATTTCATTGGGATGAAGTTTAGGTATAATTTGAATTACTTCCCTTTGACTATTTTCCAACATTTCATTTTGCTGACAAGTGTCTGCTGGTTGATTGTCATTGTTTATCAAATTGTCACGTCGTTTTAATGCTGCCATGATTCTTGTATTCGTAGATGAGTTTGTTAGATCTTCATGATTCTGTAGATATCGCTCTTTAATTCTCTGACAGCGAGAATGTGACCTACTTTTTCTCCTTTCATTTTCTAGTCTATTTTTATCACAGTTTTCACAATTACTTTCATTTTCTTCATTTTCAGCACTTTCCTCAGGAATTTCCATAAATTGTCTAGACATTTTGAACTCATGGAAGCTTGGAATTGAAAATTTTTGTCTACCGCTACTTCGGACTTTACCTAAACTGCTATCTAATGATAATCTACATATATTCTCACTGTGTTGGCTTTCAACATTATCAGCACTGTCCTGATCATTTGTATTTTCTGTTGAATAGTCTGTTTCACAAACAGTATTACGTCTTGACCTAAATAATCTTGAATTTTCCCATTCACCTTTGATTTTGTCATCATTAAAAGATAAAGATGCATTGAGATTTACATTATTTTCATTAAAATCATGATCATCAAAGTCTAGCTGAGAAAGATCTAAATTTGACAATGCCTTTTTCAGACCTGTGCCACGTCCCTGTCGCATTGAAATTTTATCAATCAAATTTTCATGCTTAGAAAGATATTTCTTGAACAAGTCACTGCTAAGCATAACTTCTACTCTTGAAGATATTGGAACTTTTGACACACTGTGTGGTCTACATGATTCTGGCCGAGGTGGTTTTCCAGAAAGAGTTGTCTTTCCATTGCATGCAACATTTTTCCTGCGTAACAAAACACGGCTTTTTGACCCATTCTTATTATCAGCCTCCCCTTTATTTTCCTTTTTTCCTGATGGTTGAGTTTCCTTTTCCAATTGTTTCATATCATTAGCTTCCAATTTGTGTTCATTGCCACTTTTAGGGGATGTATGTTTACAGTCATTTAATGAGTTTTCTGATTGTAAAATTTCAAGAGCCTTTTCTACCATGTCATCAAAGTCAATATTTTCGCTTTGCCTCTTTTCTTTTGTATTTTCAACAGGTGAATGCATGTGCTGCAGATTCAAGTCAACATTTTCAAATGATTTTGGACAGTTACGTATATTTTCCTCTGAAGACATCTCAATTTCCTTCATAGTTCGTACAGCATGCTGATTTTCAGATTGTATACTTTCTAAATCTTCAGGCTGAAGACCAGCGACATCATCAATATTAGCACTATTCGAGCTCTCTTCAAACATTGTCTCCTCCTCTAATTTATTCATATCAATTCTCTTCTTTCTTGCTTTTATGATCGGTGAACCACAATCTGGCTCTTCTAGACTACCAATACTAGAAACAGAGGTTGGATAGTCACTGCTACTTTCATATCTATCAATTAATCTGCTCGGTTCACAGTTTCTGAACTTATCTAAATGAGAGATTTCAAGTCCACTCTCACGCCCTGTGGATTTTGATGCAACTGCTGCAATAAATGCTACATCTAGGCCACTGTCACGTCGAGAACTTTTCTGCCCATGGCACATTCCCTCATAATCTTCATCTTCCATTTCTGATTTAGGGCCATTTCATCTGAAAAAAAAAGTATATCGATACAATAATAATGATAAAAGAGTTTAAAATCTGTCCTACATTTTTTTTAGTTTTATACAATCTAACTTAGTGACCTTTAATTCCAAATTGATAAATAGCATAGAAGATCAAGGGTTTAAAGTTTGTTTTAGGAACGAAAGGTCCTGGACTTTTTGCAACCTAAATGAAATGCCCATCAAAATAAAGGTCATAAATAAGAGTAAGTGTTAAGTAAGAGAGGTCCAGGATCTAGCTTGGTCCTGTATCAGAAATTGAGGATCGTGACTTGGATCAGTGTTCATTTGAATACATGAAGATATAGACAGCCTATAATTTTTGGGACAATATAAAATTATCGAGTATTGAGATGAGATTCTTGATCCCCAACCAGTGAAATGACTACCTGTATATGTAGAGATAAAACAGAATTAAAAAAATCTGATACCAATAATAAGTACCAAAAAACTACAGTTAAACCTGTCTAACAAATTACAGTCAATCCTGTCTAACAAACTACAGTCAAACTTGTCTCACAGACTACAGTCAAACCTGTCTAACAAACTACAGTCAAACCTGTCTTAAGTGAACTTTGGTCACATTAGACAGGTGGTCTTTATATACAAGTCAAAGTTACAAAAGAATACTACAATCATAGTCTTTAAGACAGTTTATTGCTGAATACAGATAACCACTTGGATGGGGTGGACTGTAGAAGTCTACCATCTGCACAAAATATGAAAATCTTCTGTCTGTCTGTCTGTTCACAAGTTGGATAACTTAAACACACTTTGAAGGTTCAGTTTTTTTGTCTTCGACTAAGACCGAGTAAATAATGAAGCTCCGTGTCTCTTTCTTTTATTATTTCTGGTTTTCTTCTTAAGAAGGGTCTAGCATATTATGTGTTCTAGCACAGCTCATTGTAAGGTTGCATAAGTATCTCACTGATGATCTTTGATGTTGTCTACTGACATTCCATGATGTTTCCTAATGAGTTCACAATTATTTTGCAATATCTAAACCTTTTTCCATTAATAATCTTAACAGAACACTTCCATGTTGCTTTTTTTTTATCCATTTTATACGTAAATTTGTTTTTTTTCTTTTCAAATGAATTATCATTTTTTGTCAATGAACATGTCATTCCCATAAAAGTACATATACATACTGCAACTTTAAATAAACATCAATTCAGTAACAACAAATCATGACCCTTAATCTCATATCCATTAACTAATCTTAAGATCTTGTTTCTTTTCATAACCAATTAAAGTATTACAGTGACTCTGATGCTTAAACACAATACTAGAATACTAACATCGATGAAGGATTTATTGGTATCAAATCTTTAAACTCAGAACAATAGCAAACATATTGATAAAGTCAAGATATAGGTTATCTATCAATGGCATGAGGAATTTGTTATATTGTTCCAGATATTGTGTTTAATTAGGCCGAAGATTGGTCAATTTACTGGTCCAGTTGTCTAAAAGTTTGAAAATGAGGCTTCAGTACTATATATAATACTCAGTTACATTTTAAAGTACATCAGTACATTGAGGAATTCATACTGTGATGGAAAATAGGACACTATTGCCCTACCCACTGGTACTTACCTAAAAAAATCACTAATATACCCTTTATAGTACATGGACAGAAGCGGATCCAGGATTTTTAATTAAGGGGGGTGGGGAGGGTGCACAGTTAAAATTTTTTGGGGGTTTAATTTTTTAAATATTTTTCTAGAGTGGGTGCAATGTAGATGTCTTTTGTGGTGAAATTAGCAAGAAATTAAAGTTTCAACCTAAAACCGCCTCAACCTACTCCTGACAACCCATGCTTTGCAAATTTTAGGGGGCCGCACGTCTGCCACGCCCCCACCTGAATTTGCCCCTGATGGATGATTTTTGTTTCAGATAAGTGCCTGTGTTCCTCTACTCCCTCCAGACTACAATAAATGTAATCTAGCTGTCACTCCTTGGAACAAGAAGTTTTACCCAGAAACAAGATGAACACCCATACAGTAAACATAAAATGCTAATAGTTTTATGGTTCAAGTCAAAAGCAGTCCATGCTTTTCTCATGCCTTAAAAGGGGACAAAAATTAATTCCATCATTTGTTCAGTTTAACTGCATGGTACTAAGAGTACTAATTTATTCTGGTACGTTAGAACTTTAATAATAATGAAAAGATACAAATGACCACCACTAAACATATTGGCTACAATAAAGTCATCTATCAAATTCAACATTACAATGGTATCAGTATAGAATAGCCTTTACCATACATGACAGCTAGACCCTATACAACATTGATAACCCTAATCATCCATGGAATAATATAATAGCATCCAGGAAAACAGGTTACTTATAATGTGTTTATAATTATCCCATTTCTGATGAAATAGAAGGGTGTTACTATATCATTGTAGAATAATCAAACCTCGTTATTTTCTTACAAGATTATGGAACAATTGAAATACAAATGAATACATTACTAAAATTCCATTAAAGTCTTAGTAGGTCATGCATCCAACACATGCACAACAACTATTCACCTATCTACTATTTTGGTTATTTTATGTTCTTTGTTGTGAGTGTCTGTTATCCATGTCTGGATTTTGTCCCTGGATTACATTACATGATTTCTGCTAGAATCTTGGTTCCCTTGATTACTCTTACAGCAATGGTAGGATTAAAGTTTGTATGGACAGGCAGACAGACACAATGTGGATGGACTGAGGGGCCAGTAGACAGACATGTAAACACTCTGACAGACAGACAGACAGACAGACAGACAGGCAGACAGACAATCACACTATTTTTTTGTTCTACTGTAAGGGAGATAACCTTTTTGTTACCAATCAGATTACTTGGTAAGTTTGGCACTGAACTATAAACGTATGACAAAAATCAGTGTTTGCAAAAGTAGAAGTCAAACATTTATTATATACAAAAGAGAATCAGATTAAAGTTGTACACAAGTCAACCCAAATATAGTCATAGTGTGTGTTTAATTCCCAGACTTATAAGCTTTAATAATGCTTATTTAATTTAAGTTCTGTTTTTAACATTAAGGTTACAGACCACCAATTCAACCAATGAGCATTTGGAATGTACGCAAAAATAGTCCTACGCAGAAATTACCCCTGTTCCTCATAGTGCTGTGAAAAAAGTTCTCATCTTATTTAAAAAATTTAAACAGTTTCTGAAAGGAAAAACATTTCTGTACATTTTATAGGTGCATTTTGCTTCTTGTGATGTGAAGCCTAATCTCCATAATGATTTTTAAATATACCCCTATCTTGTGAAAACACTGGGATTTCCCATGCTATTTATAGACACTTCACTTCCGGTGACCAGTACTGCACTGCAAGTCTGCTAACCCCACATGCCATTCTGAGGATTGTGAGCTGACATATGTAGAATCATGCTGATATATAGTCCTCTGCAGGTTAAAGTTAAGGTAAAGTCCAGAGAAGCCATTGAATATTGTGAAATTAGCATAGAAGCCTATGGAAAGTGGAATTAGTGGTTTTTAGCCTTAAGCTTAAGCCATGGCAAAATGAAAAGTTTCTTGAAATAGCTTTAAACTACTTGAAGATCTTGTTAACTTTGCCATGAGAGGAATACACTACAAAAATCCTTCAAAATATGCATTTTTTTAAGTTATAGGTCCAAATTATGGAAAATTGGTCTTTTTGGCTGATTTTTATGTCCTATCTTGTAAAAAGTGTAGAAAATTTAGTAAAAATATCAAATATTAAACTTTGAGGGCTATATTTACCTAAATATGGTGGTAATAAGCACTTGAAATCAAGTTTTGTGTAGATTTGAGCAAAAATTATGTTAGAAATGAGGAAAAACTCACTTTCATTACTGCGGTTAAGGCCATATCAGCATTCCCCTATGGCAACATGGAAAATCCATTATTGAGTACTTTTTTTGCTTTAGGTGCCCTTTACTGGTCATGTTTTAATGTGAAAACACTGTATTTACAAATTTAAAGCCAAATATATCACCTTTTGTGAAAATTTAAAGATTTAGGATTTTTGACATGTGATCAAGAAAAAGGGGGAGGCATGTCAGAAATAAATTTTTAAAAATAGACCAATTTCTCAGAAAATGATTACTTTTAAAACTATTTCTTCATTAATATTGTTAAAAAACAAGTTGTGATTGATATTTTTTATTTGAAAAGTCAGAAAAAGTTCTTTGCAAATATTTAATGCATTTAAGTATGGTAGAATACTGTCACTTTTTTGCTCGCACAACTTGGTTACCCTATATTTAAAAATCAAATATTTAAAAAAGTGCTTGTCACATTTCACTGAAACTTTGCAAATGCATTCAGTATGTGTGTAGGAAGATAGCTGTGTAGTTATTTATTTTTTCTAAGACAGAAAGTGACTCTTTAGGTTACAGACCACCAATTCAACCAATGAGCATTTGGAATGTACGCAAAAATAGTCCTACACAGAAATTACCCCTGTTCCTCATAGTGCTGTGAAAAAAGTTCTCATCTTATTTAAAAAATTTAAACAGTTTCTGAAAGGAAAAACATTTCTGTACATTTTATAGGTGCATTTTGCTTCTTGTGATGTGAAGCCTAATCTCCATAATGATTTTTAAATATACCCCTATCTTGTGAAAACACTGGGATTTCCCATGCTATTTATAGACACTTCACTTCCGGTGACCAGTACTGCACTGCAAGTCTGCTAACCCCACATGCCATTCTGAGGATTGTGAGCTGACATATGTAGAATCATGCTGATATATAGTCCTCTGCAGGTTAAAGTTAAGGTAAAGTCCAGAGAAGCCATTGAATATTGTGAAATTAGCATAGAAGCCTATGGAAAGTGGAATTAGTGGTTTTTAGCCTTAATACATTGAATTTATATAGATGTCGCCAGCAAGGCATTCAATTCTGCTAATTAAACTGTGACTCTAGGGACTTATGAATATGTAACCTTGAACAATTATAGTTTTGAAAAGACTCTTAATATTTAATCTGAGAAATGGTGAAGGTATGACACTGATCCTTGTTTTCCAATTACAATATTATAAAGTCAAGTAAAAAAATGGTTTTCTAGTTTCCTCCGTTTCAACAACGAAGGGCAATAACTCTACAAAAAATTATTTAATTCAAAACCTGGTCTAAATGTCAGCAAAATGCATCAACATCAGTTTGATATAATGAAAGTGTGTGAAAGTAAATCCAATATTGGACAGACACATGCACAACATAAACCACAGACACCAATAATTTCCATGTGCCTTTATTTTGTTGTGGGAAGAAACCAGAAGAGAAAATAAATTCCTGGTATATTCTCTGACGTATGGGATGTGATAATGTTCTAAAAACACAATCTCAACCTGAGATTGACAAATAGATTGATTTACAGATTACAAATCCATACACCCCCATTTCTAGACTTTGTTGGCAAGACATCACAAGAAGGGAGATAACTCTGTACCCTCTGTCAATTAAATTTAATTGTGAAGTTAAATCTTGAAACAGATCATTTATAGACTGCCAATTACCAATAATGGTAATAAGTATGACTCATGATAAAAATCACAGGATTAAATTAATAGTACATAAGATCCATGTGAGATGAATAAGTACATTGCATTGTTCTGGTATCATTCTACATGTACATGCAGTTCTTGGTTGACTGACTCTTCCTGGTGGATGCCTAAAAGCAGTTTGCATTTTAGGTTCGATCAATGTTAATGTTTCTGCTTCACAAGGTAGCAAGTACTATATAATACTTGGAGATTATTCAAAATTTTTACAATTCTGGCATATTGTCATCTCAATAGAGGATACAAGTCATACAGCAAAAAAACATTCGTAAAAATAACCTTTTTTTTATTTTTACAGCCCTTTGGTTTGGATAAATGATGGAAAAATGAATCAAGTCATATTTAAATTAAAACAACGGCCTTGTAAACATGAAGTTTCCTGTGTTGTCCTGCATATAGACATACTCCCACTGGTACAGGAAGTTGAAATCGCTGAGCAACCAAAATAACAATAAATGAACCATCTATATGAAGCAACATTCCAAATTTAAAAGACACAATTTTCTCTCTCATTCTCTATAGTGAGAAATGGTCAAGTTCCACAAAGCAGAAAATTTATATCAGATGGTGCCCAAAATTTCTTACATTTTGACACTTCATTAAGTCACACACCAAATTGAAATTGATCCATCCATAAGAAAGCAAGAAAATTGTGACAAAAATTTGGACAGTTGGACAGATGGACAAGGTGATTCAAATATACCACCAACTTGTTGAATAGGGATATAATTTCTTTAACAGTCCGTCTGCATACTTTAACCTTGATAGAGTCAATTTCATTTTCTATCAAAGGAGTTCGCTGTGTTGAAGCACCAGATCTGATATACAAAAGTAAAAGTACATTCCCAGTACATGTTTTAGAACTTTGTACCCACTTCTATCCTTGAACCCATACATATACCATTGACCTCAATCTAAGACATTCCAGATAATTTTAACCCCCTAATTTATCAGAGAAAGAATTCCTATCAAAAAGAATTCCTTTACAAAATCTTTCAATTTGTTTGTCATTTTACAGGAATATCATTATATTAGGCTAGTAACCCTAGTATTTAATTACAAAACTTGTGTCAAATTTACAACAAATTGCTAAAATCTTGAGAACAAATGTAATGTTTGACAACTGAAAAATAAATTGTTTGGTAGGATAAAGTCTTTTTACAGAGCAGTAAAACATTATTTTTTATAGATTTAAAATTGTACAAATTGTTACTATGTCATCTCATGCATTTTATTGTATTTTTCTTCCACTTATTTGGACCTTTGTAAGGTATTGATACTACTACCATGACCTTGGCAACAATATCAATATAGTGCACTGAGGCAAGTATTTTTTTAGCAAGGTTGACAACTACCATAAACTACATGTACCTACAAAAATCAAGAATTTAAAACACATTTTTATATAAAAAAATAGGGCATGTACAAATGACACCATGCCATATTGCCAAAACTTTGATTTATTTTTTTTTGTGGGGGAAGGTGTAAAGCAACTTAAAATGACTATCTTTTGTGAGAATAATCTGATCAAAATAAAATCTGAACTTGATCTGTATTTTTTGATAATCATTAAATATACTTAGTTTGAAAAAGATTCTTAAATTTCACTTGGAAACCAATTGGCTACAGACAAATGGAACTTTCAGCGGGTATCACATGATACCTCGCCATTATCTGTGTCAGCTAGGGTATAAAAAGGTAATATGTGTATCACATCATACCTTGCCACTGTGTCAGCTAGGGTATAAAAGGTAATATGTGTATCACATCATACCTCGCCACTATCTGTGTCAGCTAGGGTATGAAAAGGTAATATGTGTATCACATCATACCTCGCCACTATCTGTGTCAGCTAGGGTATGAAAAGGTAATATGTGTATCACATCATACCTCGCCACTATCTGTGTCAGCTAGGGTATGAAAAGGTAATATGTGTATCACATCATACCTCGCCACTATCTGTGTCAGCTAGGGTATGAAAAGGTAATATGTGTATCACATCATACCTCGCCACTATCTGTGTCAGCTAGGGTATAAAAAGGTAATATGTGTATCACATCATACCTGGCCACTATCTGTGTCAGCTAGGGTATAAAAAGGTAATATGTGTATCACATCATACCTGGCCACTATCTGTGTCAGCCAGGGTATAAAAAGGTAATATAGGCTATGGCTGCTTTAGTAGAATTATTGGCTTCATGGTTAAAATCTGAAATCCAAATCTTGTGGAAAAATCCATAAATAAAAAGACTGTCAGGCAATTCAATAATTCTATGAAAAACATCATATTCTATACACAAATATTTTTCCTGCAAATCAATAACCATTCTATTTTGAGTATTTTCACTTTCAGAGGAGAAAAAAATGTGAAATTATTTTGTATAGACAATTTTTAAATATTTTATAAATTCTTAATTATGTTAATGTAAATTAGGTATAATTCTATGGTCCATTTTTCAATTTTTTCTTAAATATTTCAATGCAATAATTACAATAAAAAAAATTCAACTCAAAATTCCTTTCTTAAAAGTTACTTTTAAAACTCTCCATAAACTCCCACTAAATTTCTCTAAGACAAAGTTCAAATTTAAAAGGAGTAAGAATTTTTTAAATTAAAAAAAATCCATCAACATTCGAGGTAGAAGTCCAAATTTTAGTCTCTTCTTAATTGACAAATCTTCTCTGCACACCCAAGCCACTAGTTTATCTATTGTTATTCTCACGAATTTAATTCCAATCCAAAGATATCGTGAGTTTTATATCTAAAGTTTGGTAAACGATTTGTAATAGCCCATTAAACATTTAAACTTCCGATTAAAGATTTGTCAGTCTACCTATTACTTTAAATTACTGTTCAGGCTGATAAAGAAAATGGAGATCAGCTGTGATTCAATATAATGTACATGCACTAGTATTCCCTTATATTTTTTAAGGCCTTGCCTGTGATGTTCTGTGCTATATTTGTACTCAAATTACATTTGATTTTTTTTTAATAATGCACTGCTATGTTGTCATCTTGACCAATTGGAATATGTGAGACTACCTATAACACATGCTGTGCCTGACAGTGCATCTGTGGTAAAAACTTCCTAAACTGGATATGTCATTTTTGAAATAGGTCACATCTTGACAGAAGGATTTTGAGCCATTAACATGCAAATCCTCCCTAATAGTATTTTCTATTATGGTAATAACTACAGACAAAAAAAAATGGTAAAAAAATATGCACTACAATTTTTTGTACAAGAATCGGTAAGAATCATAAAAAAAGGCAAAAACTGCAAATTAGTATTCCTATTTTTTTTTTAAGTCAAAACCCAGAAAATGTCATATGCTAACAGAACATATGAGATATTGGAATTCAAGTGGAACTTTGGACTTTCAAAGAAATCACATACAAAAATTATCTCAGGGCAGTATATCCATATAAATACATGTAAATACATGTCATTAAAAAAAAAAATTCTGTAACATTTTTTCATAAGAGTTTTTGTTGTAACTTTGCTAAAACAAAACTGGTTCACAAAAATAAGAAGAAGCAATAACAAAATAATACCAGGAACAACCAAGTTTTAACACAAAAATAACGAGTTATGCAACACCCAAGAAATTTTAAAATACACACAGAAAAATGAAAAGCACAAGCCCCCTTGATGTTGCATGCTACGTTGTGCTAAGAATACCCCAACTCAACCATTTCAGTCAAAGCTGGGAAAGGGAGACAAGTCATCATACAGCAGCAATATCTTAAGGAGGTAGACCTAAGGACATAACTCTTGAAATCAGTAATGTGTTTGTATCATATTTAATTTCACCAAAACCTTTCAAGCTTCCATTTGAAACAGAATTAAATCAGTCTAAGTTACTTTGATGCTTACATAAGATTAATGTAAAATTCTGAATACAATCATTCCAATGATTTATAAGAGTTGTTTCCTTACCCTAGGTCTACCTCCTTAATTATACCTTCAGTAGAAGCTGAGAAATCTGTTACAAAAATTTCCATTATGCAGCACCCTAAAAAAACCCAAAGTTGCTTGGTAAACAGGAAGTAGAGGAGCAATGAAATTGAAAAGAGGAAACAGGGTCAAGGCATCATGGGACAGCAATATACCAAATATCTAAGCTGTCCCTCATATAAAAAAAAACTGTAGCGAAAAAGTGTGACAGACTGATGGACAAGGTAATTGCAATATAGTCCCTACTCTACTAAGTTCTGGGTTATAAAATCTAAAAAATGGCACAGTAACCTGGACTAGTTTTAACAAAAAGAAAAAATAAAAGTTGTAAAATTTTAAAAGATCCCCTTACTATTCACACAAGTATAAATTACAATTGTGTAAGACAAGTGACAACAAACCATGAATGGTGTGTAAATATGGAACACAGCCTTTATAGGGCTGTATTGTCTTACAAGAACTTCATATTTCTAGAACACAATATCACAATGCCATAAGTATAAATAAGAATCTGGCAAATTCTTAAATCTTACTATATCTATCATAAAAGTCTAAGCAATCTGACTAACTATATTTAGGTTAATGGGATCCCCTGAACAAGGCATGCATAATCATTTGTATTTAAGAATTGGCAATAATAAAAATTTTGTCTATTGAAAAATAACATAAATTTTCCATGTGCATATTGTTTATTGAATGAAGTGCAATAAACAAAATACGCACATGGAAAATTTATGCTATTTTTCAATAGATAAAATTTTTATTATTGCCAATCCTAATAAATTAATTTTACAACATATTTTTATCTTTAAACATGAGAAAAGTAGCTCTGAATTTAACTGAATAGGGGCGTGTCAATATTTTTTTTATCGAGACATAACAAAATTATTTTAACCAATCAGATTACAGTATTTATCTCAAATTAATTTATTTCTTGATAGAAACTTGAAAAAAGAATCAACAAAATCAGAGAAAATCACAGATAATTTACATATCGGTACTTGATGATATCTGCCTTGAATTCTTCAAGAAACAAATTTAAAATGGCATTCAATTTGCCCAATCAAAAGTACAGTAATCAGCTCTTCTTGTCACACTTAAGAAAAAAAAAAGGATTTTTTAGAGTATTGGAAAGGGTAGAGCATTGCTGGTTTCCAATTTGTCCTAATTGTACACAGAATTCCTTATTTTCTTTGTTTTGATGATATGGAACTGGAGGGTTATCATATGCTGTAATTAACACACTGCCAGATTCTTAGGAGGACCTAACAATGATATTTTATAATAAGATTTGGGCTATTGGGGTTCAATTCTCTAAAAAACTCTAAAAAGTTCTCCTATGAATCTCCAATAATATTTGATCCCAACAACTGGTAATCCTATACTTCTGACATGTCAGACCGATTGTGTCTCCAATATGTCCTACCTCCACAATATAAATAGTAACTTTTATGTGTGAATTAGGCAAAATTTCCCTTACATTGTACAAAGTTTCATGCAAATTTTACCAGAACATTAAGTTGTGAAAGGCAAATTTTGGGAAACTTATAATTTTTTTTGCCAGTTTCTGTTTCAGCATTTAATGCCTTATGACTGGGATGTATTGAAAGATTGTAATACATGTATTTTCAATCAGATGATGCAAACCAAATAAATTTGTCTAGTGAGTTATTTACAAGCGTGCACAGTTGGCATTGACATCATTTCCAAAAGATGAAAAAACCTGAAGTTACAGGCATTACCGTGATACATTGTAGGTATACCCCTACTCAAACAGGAAATTGATATGGGACAACAGCAAAAATTGCCAACAATGTATGCCCTATCTGCAGAAAGCCACATATCAAATTTAAAATCAATCCATTAGGAGTCAAGATACTGTAAATGTATTAAATTCTCATGGATTCTGTCAAATCAATTCGCAGTTTTAAAAAACGCTTAACGTTTTAAAGTGCTAAAAATCAATTTCGCAGGTACTATTTTTCATGCTATTCTGTCCATCACGAAAACAGCAAAAATTTATACAGTTACAGTAACAGCGGCCAAAATGGAATGATGAATTGACTGAATGACAGATGGGTGGATGGACATGGTGATTCTGTTATACTATCTCTTGTTTATTTAGAGTATAACTATAAAAATATCCTCATACTTTAATTTCAGCATCCAAGATACATGTAATGAGTAAATTTTCAAAAACTGTTCATAAACATCACTGTCACATGGTCTAATTATGTTAACAATTATAAAAAAGACGGAAGACAAACATTTCATATCCAATTAAAAGAAAACTTCTGACTTAAATTACAAGGAGATGGAAAAAAAGGTACATTATAACTGAAGAACCCCTGCACCTAAAGGCATGTACAAACACCTGCGACCAATTCTGCTATAAGGTATTTCAAGACGTTACAAAAAGTACAAACTGCAAACTTAGTAATATAAAACCTGTGACTATTTAACTTAGTAAATCACATAATTGGCTTCCAGAGTGACAAATATGGAAGCTTATGTACGTCACTCTATCTACTTAACAGATAAATAAATAATATAGGGCAGATCTATAGCTATAATTGAGTGTAATGATACTCATGTATTTTTTTCTATCATTAGACGACTAAATTTAATAGTAATGTTCCTTAATTGTTATAGAGTTAGAAAATCAATGTTAAAATCAATAATAACCTATTAATATTTCTATTGAGAATGATTAAGTAGTAGTCTTTGTAAGAATCATGCAAAATCAGTAAAATGTGATATACCTCAAAAAAGGCTACATATTCTTTATTTTTTTATATTAAGCTGATTTATGGGTCTATATTATGAAATGTGTAATTATTTATTCCAATCTGCCTGCTCATAGGAGATAATCAACATTGAAAATCCAGTAGATTCTATTGTATTTGAGTGTCATTTACAGAGTTATCTCCCTTAATTTTGAAATATACAGTGCATTCTATATAATTGTTATCTCCTAAGAGCATGGGGTATATGAAAAACCGACTGTTAATTTCTGTTCACTATGGCATTTCAAACAAAATATCAAAAATAAAAAAATTTGTAGGCTTTTCACCCATGAATCAACTTTTGCATGATTCTTAGCAGGAGTGCTACATAAATCATACCAAAGAAATTATTTCATAACATGCAAACTCTTTACAATGCAGTTTTGTTTGCCCATTTGGCAAATTTAAAAAGGTCATGACCTATATTCACAGGTCTACTTTATGATGTAAGTTGAGAAAACTTAAATGCTTAAATGATGTTTATGTAATAATTTACAAAGATTATAAAAGAATCTCAATAAGCCCTTCGTGCATAGCTTAAGCTTGGATTCTCACTATTTTATTTTCTTTAGCATAAGTTTAATACATATATATATACACTGTAAACATGCAGTATTACCGTTGCATTGCTGCATGAAGTGAGCTAGCTGTACAGACTGGAAACAGACATCACACTTCACAATGAATGTAACCAACGAGGAAAAAAACATGTCCCAATGTAGTAAATTCCTGACATTTGATTGGGTAATAAATCTTTGATTGATATATTTTGTAATGTATATCTCATTTATTTGATCTTTGGAGGGATCTTTTCATCATGAGGTCTGATGTCTGTTTCCTGTCTAAGCAGCTCAATGCTACATTCACACTGTATTTCTACAGGTTGTAAGTCTTATGGTAAGTTGTCAGAGTAGAGAGGCAGAGAATTAAGGAAGAAATTTATGAGACATTATTTTCACAAATCTAGTTAGACATACAATAGGGCAGTACAGTTTAGTCACCAACACCTACTAGCACTTGTTAAGACAGATGAAAAATTGGAATTTACAAAAATTGTTGACTTAACCAACAAATATAAGTCAATAAAGAAAAAAAAACCATCAAAATGCAAAAAGAAACAAACAACAACCACAGAACACTAAAGTTAGGACACATACTATTCAGTTTTCAAACAAAGAACTTGCATGCACTGAGTAACATTCTCTTCTTGTTTCAAATAAAAAGTAGGTGTTAATGGAAAACAGACATATACAACAAAAAACATACAATACTAAAAATCATACATACAAAGTAACAAAAGTGAATGAGCAACTTGGACTCCACTAAAAACTGGGAGCATGAAAGTTTCATTAAATTCTATTCAGTGGTGTAGGAAGAGTAACATATATGAGACTGGTTCCCCATGTCCCCATATTCACAAATGACAAAGTCTATGTTTTGATATCAGTAAAACCCCAAAATTGGTACAGATCAAAACCTAAAATAGGAGGTGCACAATGGGAACATGTAATGATCCTGCGAAAGTTTCATTCAATTCCATTTAGTGATGTAAAAGGAGTAATGGATATGAGATGGGCTCCTATGTAACAGAAGGAAGGACAGAGGGATACCCTATCACTGTATATCCCCACTTTGCAAGCGGGGGTATAATAAGAACATAAAAGTTAAAGGAAACATTTAAGGATCAAGTTTATGACTTGGTACAGAAGTATAAAATGCAATGGTTTAAAGTGGCTGAGTTTAACCTTTGACCTGATTGATCATTTTAAATGATATAAAACAATGTTTTCTAAAGATTTGAATGAATTTTGAAAGCCTTAATTAAAATACAGACATAAAGCAGAAATCTTTATTAAGGTTTGTTTTACCTAATTTTTAAATTTGCTTCAATACAATGCAACATTGGAAGATTTTAACAAAATAAAGAGTTGTAGAAAAATCTGTTGGAAAAACAGACTTGTAATGAAACTGACATACAATTTAAAATAATAAATGTTGAACTGTATCCAATTACTTTACACAAAACCAGACAACTAAATAAATTTCCACAAAAATTTTGACCACTTAAGTAGCTGTCTTTAGAGTAGATTCATGAATGACAAAATCCCACTGAATTCATTTTTATTTCTAATTAAGAAACTGTTACAGACCATATAACCAGTCAGATCACATGACCAGTCAGATCACACAACCAGTCAGATCACATAACCAGTCTTAGTTTGTCATCCTGTTGTTACACATTTGAGATAAAAATTATATAGATAAGCCTTATATGCTTGACAATTTACAAGAGTTATCTACCTTGATTTGGTGGATTTTAGTGAGAGATAAATATATGGTTTTCTCAAAAATACCGATCTGAATACAGGAAGGCCTACTTTTACTGAAAATGTAGCATATCATCATTGGTTTGGTGTTTTTTTTAACACCTGAATTTTATATGGACTGGTACTTAAAAGCCAAAACGATCAGGGACCAGTGTGGTAATTAATGAATAGTCATGCAGATTATCTCTATAAATCCAACTACATGTACAATATTTCATTATTTAACAAGTAAAATAGATCAAAAGAATATTGGCTTAAATGAAAAAAAAGAATCATGTTAAAACAACTTAAATTTCAGGGGCCATTATTGATGTTGACAAAAATAATATAACTAAGTAAATATTTAATTAAATAGTTGCATGTATTATCTCCCTTCAAACCAACCATTATTATGGGCTTTGAGTGATAATGAAAAGTTAGTAGTATTTAATTTTAATCTTGTTAACTAACACTTGTAGAAAATTGATCTGTTTGAAAAAGCATCAGGCATTAAATTAAAAATATATACTGAGTCCAATTACATGTACTTTATACAAAATTATTAATTAAGATCAAAGGTGTATTTGTTAAAATGAAACAAAATCTCATTATAACCCTTTAAACAGCATACAAAATAGGGGCCACTACTTCTGTTAGAAAAATAAATAATAAATAATTGGATTATCTCCCTTCAAAGAAACCAAGATTAAGGGCTGTATGTGAAAATGTAAAGGTAGAAATTTATTCACAGGTATAAAATATTACTGATTAGACCATGGAACTTAACAATGACTTGATAATTAATGTATTCATTAATAATCTATAGATCACAGTATTAGCAAACTTCCATTTCTCTTCTAACATCTCAACCTTTACAGTTATGAATTTATTGCCAATGTGTCAGTTATGGGTAATAAAAAATGTAAATACAGAAAACTTTACATACATGTAATATGAATACTTGGATCATTAAAACATGTATATGAATACTTCGATGATTAAAACATGTAGAATTTTAAAGGTCTCCAGAAGTTTTCATTTATGTAAGATATTAGGTATTCTATCAGCATGTAGATAAATTTCAAGGATGGTGAAAATTTTCTTTGAGAGGACAGGATGGGTTTTAATTCATCCTAATTTTGTTACTTATTGAACCTGGAATCCATTTAACTAGAAATTCTACAAGTTTCAATGTAACCTTAACAACACTAAACCACAACTGTTTAAGACAACCTATTCAGATTGATTGATTGGTTATGGTTTAACATCCAATGGCTGAGCCAGATCTTTATTTTGCTAACTCACTAAAGCAACAGCCTACAGGTAGGCATGTCATGGCACTTGGACACATTATTATGACTCCAAGCCAACCAGTCATCACTCTACCTGTTATACCGTCTACTTTGTGGAGAAGCACTGACTACCAATTTTTAAGTCTTTGGTGTGACTCTTTCATCTGAAGCTTTTTATAATAGCTTGCTATACATTTTTTGTCCTAATTTGACCTTTGACTTTCATATATGCAATATACATCTGGTTCATGCATGCCTACCAGCATGTTGATACAGTGGAACCAGTCTAAACTGAACCCTGAATAAACTGATAACCAGAGTCTAAATCCTAAACTTAACAGTTCAAATATATTGTGAACCATTGTTAGAAGATTGTACAAGTCTGTCTCTTAAAATATATGAATAAATGAAAAAAGTTTGTTGATTGCATGTACATGTATCTCTCTAATAGCAAATCTACAAAGCGTTGAGAGAGAGCAGCAGTTATGAGTAAAGGCATTATCAGAGAGGTTTTCTGTGTCATTTATATTACAAACAGGGACTTGTCCTAGTGGTATTAGAGGAACACCTGTTTTAACTGTACAAATTCTACCTTCCAAGGAACACCTGTTTTAACTGTACAAATTCTACCTTTCAAGGATCACCTGTTTTAACTGTACAAATTCCACCTTCCAAGGAACACCTGTATTAACTGTACAAATTCTACCATCCACAAGGGACATCTGTTTTAACTGTACAAATTCTACCTTCCAAGGAACACCTGTTTTAACTGTACAAATTCTACCTTCCAAGGAACACCAGTTTTAACTGTACAAATTCTACCTTCCACAAGGAACACCTGTTTTAACTGTACAAATCTACCTTCCACATGTTTGACAGGTTTCACTGTAATTGATTCTTAAAATAATAATCACCAGCTGAGTTCAAATACTCTTAAAGTGTTCAAACAAGTCTTCATATATGAATGGACCAGTCAGAATACATGATGTGGACCCAAAGGTCTACCAAGTGAAAATCAAAAGTCCTTCATAATGCATTTGTTGAAATGATAGATATTTTTCAAGATGAAAGGTCTTTGACCACGGAATATCATAATCTCAAAAATGTACATTTCTTTCTAAGTGAGATTAAGTCATGGACCTTGGTCCTAATTCTCTTATCATAATCTCTGCCCTTTTCAAATACCTATCTTAATTTTGACACATATGTAATAAGGTGTATTTCTGTCTACCAATGGGGTTTGAAATAGAGGCAGTCCGAGCCTAGAACCATCAATTTCTGATTTACCTGAGTCCCAGACCTTCCATCCTTTAATTTACACTTCATTTTGATTTCTTCAAGTGGACCAATGAGTTATAAATTGGAAAAGTCCTAGACATTTCACTCCAGAAAAAAATCCCTGATTTGATCAATTTAACGACTATTTTTGTAAAATATTTTTAGCTATATTTATTATTAAGCTCTTTTAAAGTTTTTAAGTTAAAGGACTTTGAAAACACCAAAAAAGAGGGAGGGGCAAATTGTGAACATTTTTTTATTTCAGCACTATGAGCATGCAGTGTCATGCATTATTAAAGCATTACTTAGAATTTTGGCACAGGCAAAAAATCTGCTGAAGCAACAACTAAATGCTACATGTACTATTGAGCATTCTTACCAGTGTGAATTTCCTCTAATGTAAATGCTTGTTTCCTAAGCAAAAGAGATAGTAATTTTTCATGGTTAAACAAAATTTATTGCTTGAAAATGCTTCTGGTTTTTTTTCAACAAAAAGAGAAGTTTTAATTTGGAGTCAAATTTAATTTATTTTTTGATGGATTGATTGGTTATGGTCTTTCATCCTACAGCAGAAACTTTTGCTTATCAGGATGAGAAGGAATTACCAATCAAACAAACCCTTCTATGAACTAGTCCAACACACTGAACCTGATCTTTATTGTGCTAGCTCAGTACCTAGAAGCAACAGTCCACAGGAAGGCATGCCATCCCACTCAGACACATTATTCTGACTTCAAGCCAGTCAGTCTTGCCTCTATCCCCTCATGGAGGTTGACCTAGGGTAAGGGACATAACTCTTGAAATCAGTGATTTGTTTGTATCATATTCAATTTCAATGAAGCCTTTCGAGCTTTCATTTGAAACAGAATGAAATAAATCAAAGTCACTTTGATGCTTATATGAGATTGATGTAAAGAGCCTAAATACAAATGTTCCAATGATTTGTAAGAGTTGTGTCCCTTATCTTAGGTCTACCTCTTTAAATACCTTGTGCATGGTGGAGAAGCAGTGACTACCAATTTTACAGACTCTGGTGTGACAAGGACAGCGAGCAAACCCATAACCTCCCCCACTACAGGTGAGCATACTATTCCAGTGTTCTCCCCAGGCCATTATAGAGCTGTACTTCACAGCCCTATGATTTCTTAGCACTGTGCTATCAATTATTAATTTTAGTTAGAATGCACTATAGGCACTAGAATATAATTTTGGAGGAAGGCCAAAAGAGCTGTGCTATGCCAGTAAGCACTGTGCTATTTAAAAATTATGGGTAGAACACAGATCTTACCCGGAGACCATCGAACTGGTAACTTTAAATTTCCTGATTCTAAGCCAACAATCAAAGAATGAGGGAGAGTAATAATTGTCTTACTTTCTAACATCACTTGAATATACCAAGAAAAATGTGATGAGAGGTTTTTCAATTTTGTTTTATAGATACAGATGTAAGGCAGATAAAAATCCACAAAATGGCTGAGGCTTAATTTGAGAACCCACAGAAAAGTTTTGTTGGCCTTATCAAGACTAGATATGTTCAAAATTTATTATAATTTATATTACAACCAGGGTCATTTTCAGCAAAATTTTCAGGCAAATTAATTTATAAAAACCAGTCAGAATTTCACACCAAAGAGTTAAGTGTATTTTCAAGAAATCATAGACCACCTACATAAACAATAAAACTTCATTGTCACTTGTGATTTCATGCCACTATATTCAATTCTTTTTATACCATATCTTAATGGGGTGGTCTACCATCTTGAACTAACTTGTAAGTGATTCCCTGAGTCTAGTCTTGGACAAGCTATATGTACATGTATGGATAGGTAGATCGACAACCCCCCCCCCTCCCCAACTCAATTTTCAAAATTTATGAAAATACAATTTTTGTGTGTTAATGTATGCATTAAAATGTGTTTATCAACGACTTTTTGTGCTCCCCCTTAGTCAATTCTCTGGATCACCACATGTATGGGGGAAAAGTTCATAATTATGACTGATCATTACCCATGCTTCTAAAGGTAATTAAAGGAATGTATAGCTAAAAAGGTACCTACCTGCTATTGATTTGTTTCACTGTCATTTTTCTGATGATAATATAAAGTTTATCCAACACTAAATATCCATATGGAGTAGAGATTCTATCAACAATCCAAGAATTTTTTGTAATCTTGTCAACAAAATCCAAATGCAAATAAACTTTCACTCCATTTTCACTACTAATCCACACTTTTGATAAATACAGGTAAATTAACTAATCCAGGTAACTACAGGTGCAAATCTGCAAAAAATAAATAACAGTTGTATTCCAATGATGTAATCCATAGTTAGTTAATTAACAGATAATACTAAGGTCAGGCCTTAAGGTCATAGATGACCATTCACACTTAAACTTAAAATCTCATTTTTTTCAATAATCAATTTCTCCATAGGCAAGGACTGTACACTGAATTACTCCTCAATACTATTTCCACTGACTACTATGTTGAACATATTGTAACTTGCAAGTCAATATGGGTTTGTCACATACAGTCATTTAAACGATTATGATATAGCATTAAAGAACAAAATATGATCATGGGACAGAACAGATTAACATATCCTTAAACAAAGGAGTTTATTTTCACAGATCACTAATTTTTACACTGTTATCAGTGGCGATTTAAAAATTTTGACCAAAGGGAGATAATTTAGTCTTGAAATTTTAATTAAGATATCTTAAGGTGGACATTTGAACCTATTAACTTCCACAGAATGATGAACAGATTTATTCATGTATAAAATATTAGTGTACCATGACTTCAAATTATATTGCTATAATGAAACTTGGTTTTTCCATCCATAAAGACCTAGAAAAAAGTTAAAATTTATGTATGTTTTATTTCCATTCTAAAATTATATAGTTACATATTTTACTTCAATATGAATAAATTAAACCCATTTGGAAGTAAAAATAATAAGCTGAAAGTTGGTTATTTTTATAATTTGTAAACAGGCAATCATTTTTTTTTTAAATTAAAAAATTCAAGTTCATAGAAATTTGATGTAGAAGCCCAAACACACAGATCTCTTGTAATTTTCGTTTGTTTAATACAGTCAGTAAACTTGCAAAAGGTGGTACTGATACATATTATAAGTTAAATTGAATGGGGTGGTTCCATCGGGAGCAGAACCCATCCCCATTTTCCTGGAACATTTCAATTGATTAAACTGAAAATCTTTAGAAATCACTTGAAATTGTGTATACATTTTTTTTTGTTGGTTTTTATACCTACATGCATACAAACTTTCAACTTAAGAGCATTGAAATATTCTAATTTCATACCCAACAGGAATTAATTTTTAGAGTGTGCTTTTCTAAATAGCACTGGTAGTAAAATAAACATCAAAAATCGTTCTCAAATACGTTTTGTAACTGATATAAGAATTTCCATTATTTTTGTTGCTTTAATTAAAGATATAGAACCAACTTTAAAACTAGATTTTTAAAAAAACATGTTTGTCAAAACTTTCATTTCAATCGAGGGGGCGTTCCACTATATGTGGGTAACTTAAAAACATAATTAAAATTTCTCCGACACCTTTTAAGTCAAGTAATGAAAAAGCTAATATAAATATTTACTAAAAAATTTTTAAATGATAAATTTAAAGAGAAATATAACAATCTCATATTGAACAACTCAACTACAGCCAATACGTTTTGATTTGGTTTCGCTGAGTAGTAAATTATTTCAGGTTTATATTGAGATCAAAGACAGTACAGTATCCATTGGTATTATTTGCCTTAAATTACTTTGAAATATTAGGCTGCTTCCCCAAATGAAAGTTTCCTTTAGACCTTTTTCATATTTCAGACTTTTGACTTTGGTTTTTTTAAATTTTAAGCAAAGGGAAGTAACTCTCCCACCCAAAAGACAGGTTTACTGTCCGACTGAAACTATTGACAGCAGTACACATCAAATTCAAATATCTGACTTATTGGAGCTACAGGAAGTACTTGGATACTTTTAAATAACCATTCACCTACTTACATAGTTAATTGAAATGGAAATAGACTAAGTTTCAAAGAAAACTGTTTACCGCTCTAGCTTTCCCCTAAGAGACTGCCAACCTTAGGTTGTCATGTGTTGATGGGTTACGCCCCTTTAAAAAAACTTGCTAAAATGGCTTTCATTCCATAAATATGAAAAAGGACTATTTAAACAAGTACTTTCTTTAAAAAAGACAGCTTTTGTAATTTTCCAATGGTATTCACTATCACAGTAGCCAGATTTGACTATGAGTTTTATCATATATTATTTTTCAAAATGTGCAATGTTACAAACTCAAAATCCCTAAAACACTGAGGTTTCATTCCTAAGTTGTATTGCACATGGTCGAACATCTCAGTGATAAACTTGGCTGCTAATTTCTACATATAGTTTTGGTTTTAGGTACTTCTTGTATACAATTAATTTTTGGTTTTAAATTTGATTCTGATGCCGCTGATGAAAGATAACTCCTTGAATGAAGTGCACAGTACATCAAAATGTGCAGTACTAGTAATACAATCTAATATAATTGGTACTTTCTTATTTAGAATATAAAGCTGTATAATTTAATTTCAGAAGTAACATGCTTTCTGATTGGATACAAAACTGTGTCCATCATCTCATAGACCAAATTTTGTTGTGTATTGACTGTGACATCCTCAACCTCTTTTGATGATAAATTAGATATTAAAATTAAATGATAAGGAATGACTGTTATATTTTTGGTATATTAAAAATAACCTCAATGCACGTGGTGAACACTTGATAAATTATGATACTAAAATTAATTTATAAGGAATGACTGTTATATTTTTGGTCTATCAAAAATAACCTCAATGCATGTAATGCACACTTGATAAATTTTGATACTAAAATTATTTTATAAGGAATGACTGTTATATTTTGGGTCTATTCTATATATCCTGAATGCACATGATGCACACTTGATAAATTTTGATACTAAAATTAATTTATAAGGAATGACTGTTATATTTTTGGTATATTAAAAATAACCTCAATGCACGTAATGCACACTTAATAAATTTTGATACTAAAATTAATTTATAAGGAATGACTGTTATATTTTTGGTCTATCAAAAATAACCTGAATGCACAAGGTGCATACTTGATAAATTTTGATACTAAAATTAATTTATAACGAATGACTGTTATATTTTTGGTCTATTCTAAATAACCTGAATGCACGTGATGCACACTTCATAAATTTTGATACTAAAATTAATTTATAATGAATGACTGTTATATTTTTGGTCTATTCTAAATAACCTGAATGCATGTGATGCACACTTGATAAATTTTGATACTAAAATTAATCTATAAGGAGTGACTGTTATATTTTTGGTCTATTCTAAATAACCTTAATGCACATGGTGCACACTTGATAAATAACCTGCTAGTTAGTGTGCACACATGACTGAGCTTATATTTTCATAGACTGGAAAAATTCATCAGTCTTTCCTTAATTTATGAATGATTTTTTAACTTGATAAGTACAAAGATGTAAATCTAAAGTAGAAATTAATGTAGCTTGAACATATCTTGATTTTAGAATAGTAGCAATAAAAACAGTGTATTTCTGAAGGGGCAAAAAACTTTACATATTACAAAAAACTCAAACTCACTTGGCCAAGTTCCAAAATGGGCAGAATACAGATGACTAAAAAGTCTAACAGTCAGAGTGACTTACTTGGTCAGCATTTGTCTCATTCTATTAGCTCAATCCATCAAAATGCATCAATTTGATAATGCACAAGAAAAATATTTTTAATGTGTTACCAACTAAATGGCAAAAGTAAGATTTGACGACCTCGGAATTGTGTTAATTCATTACTGTTATCTTTATATCTATGAGAAAAATAGTTTTTACATAATTGTAAGGATGATCATTTAGGCACAAAATATTCCATTGAATCTACAAAGAATAAATATAAATAAAAAGTATCCAAATCAAATTTCAATAAGTAAAATATTTCTAAATTATCTAAAAAGATACTATCCCTTTAAACAGATAATAGACACTTCTGGTCCTTGAAATGTTTGAAATGGTTTTAAAGATTCAGTTTTAGTACTAAATCTTATTAGTAGCATTAATATTGTAGCAAATACTTTGATAATGTTTGTTATTTCTATATATAAGGACAGTATGGAACTCACGGTCGATATAGTACTATGGTACTAAAGTAGGAGAGTCCAAGATCTTATTTAGACATGATTAAATTGACTAAAGTGAATGATTAATTGTAGTTTTATAACTTACAGCAGATATTTTGTGCATTTTAAGATGTGCATTTCAAGATGAGAACAAATTCCATCAATTTAACATACACTGTTTACACCACCATGCCCCGTGCAGTCCGGGTGTCAAAAAATTAGGCCTGCAGCAGCGCTAAGCTTGTCATAAAAGGCAACTAAATAGTGCTCAGAAACCTAGCAAGGGGCTAGGTGCTCTGCCCACAGAGTAACTGGGTTGTGTGCCTCAGGTGGTGGAATGGGGTACCCCTGGCGTGTTACATGCTGGGGTTGTCAAGCTATAATACAGAAAACCTAACCGCAAACCATAGTGGCGCACCGTGTTGGGAAAGATACTACGTTCCTCGCATGTTAAAGAACCCTGCTGTGGTATTCGATGGGAATAGAAACCGCCACAGGAGGCTAAATTGCCCGACCTAACCCATCCCTCCATTTTTCTTGTGGCAATCAAAATTTGTCGACCCTGTTTTCCTTGTGTGCTATCCCATTTTCCATTTCATGTTCATTGTCTGAATATAGCTAAAATATTGCTGCTCGGACGTTAAACCCCAACAATCAATCAATCATGCACCACTGTAATCCTGCACAATGAGCCAATTTTTAATATGCTATTCATAGAAGCAACTGTCCAGAGCAAGCCATGTCACTCAACTCATGATATGCCCATACTCATAGAAGGGGCATGTCAACATGCCCTTACTTAAAACCTGGTTAAGGAACTCAAACCTTCTTTTATGCAAAGACACACCTTGTTCTAGATATTAAAAGGCAGGTTTCTATTTACATATCTGTCATAACTTAATGTGTTTGCTATTGTTTTAAATGATCAAAATGAAAATTTAGGTTACCTACTAATGTGGTATACCCTTAATCAAGTACCCATGTGATTAATCCAAAAACCAACACAGAGCTAATTTATCACAATAGCAACTGGTACAATAAAAAGTACCTAAATGCAGTTCAAATACCTACATATTTACACACAGATTATAACTGCATCGAAAACTCATAAATTCCGACCATTGTTGACAGTATCCAGGTTATTACAACACCAAGTGTTTGTATTCCAATGAAAAATTACGGCAATTTACTTTTTATTTCAATATTCATATAAGCACATAATATCTTGAACATGTAAAGCATACTTGATAAATACCTATAGTTATGTAAAAGGTAAATGGATCAAGTGGGAAACTTGTGGTTGATTTAATATACATTTGTACAACAAGGCCAATCTGAATTAATTGTTTGGTTTTTTTTTTAATATTTTTCTAGAAATATTTGTATTAATTATGTACTACTGGTTTCAACCATTTTCACAAACTAGCATACCAAATGAAATATGAGTGTACCAAGTTTTTTTTTTTTTTTGTCACTATTGTGAGATACTATACTCCCACATAAAATGGAGTTAAAGGTAAAATGTAAAACCCTTAAATTGGAATGTCTCCCTTTGGAAAAATCCCACAACAAATTTATTTCCTAGGGAACATGTATAATTATATACATTTGTTCCTACTAAATTTCATGAATATCCATTGAGCAGTTTCTATAACAGAGACAGACAGACAGAAAGACAGGCAAGGTGATTCTTATATGTCCCTAAACTTTGTAGGGTGGGATAAAAAGGGAAAATGTTCCATTGTGTCAGAAATTATTTTCCCAGAAATATGAATTTCCAACACTAATTGCTATTAAAAATTGGCATACTGCACAATTCAAATCCACAAGAAAGTGAGTACACTATAAAAAAAAATAAAACAACTGTGAATAAGCTCACTAGAGGACACACCTTCCCTCTTCAGTTCACACAGACCATATGGTCACAATACAAATAAAGACCATAAACAGGAAGTTTGCTGCCACAGGTCCGAAATTATACCAAAATATGAAATATGTCAAAATATCAAGTGGCTGTGATAAGTAGTTATAGAGAAGTTACTGCCCCCATGACTTTCCAAAGCACTGTTTTCATTAGATAGAAACACCCCTCTGTTCTTAATTTTTTTTCAAATACCAACTACATGTAGTTGTAGTTGTAAAAATAATCTAAACTTCACAACTGCATGTCTAATAACAAAAAGGAAGGAAAAGAAACAGAAAGTTTTTGACCTTGAGAAATCCAGTAATATGTTTCAAGGATGAAGTAAAAAAACTTAAAAATTGTTATGATTAATAAGCAAAACGCATAAAACGAATTAGTTCTTACCTACATGAATTTTCTTCTTATATCCAAAACAATTTTTTTTTTCAAATCTTGAACTGTACACATGTGCTAAAACTCCTTAAAACATCTAAAAAGCAGTACTAAAGTTACTACCACAATAACCCACTTTAGTTACTAGTATATGATTAATACTAAACTGCTCCAACACAGAAGATTAAAACAACTATTAAAATACTAATACTAATGCCTGACAAAAAGATCTATGGATTAACAAGAGATTAAAAGATTAGTGGATTTACACTCAAGCCAGTGGTAACATAAATAATTAACCACTTTAAACTGTTAAATCCTTTGTTGTATACAGTCTGAGTGCACAGATCAAATGTTGATAGGAAATTTAATATATGTACCAAATTAATCTTTTCTCTAGTAATTTACACGGCTTTTGATCTAAAGACTTACCTCCCCTTATTTGATGTAAATGTTTAATTAAATAATATATAAGAAACAATTTGCAATGAGACTTAATTTTTCTATACTATAGGTCAGGTGTATTTTGTCACCTTACTTCTACATATTGAATAAAATACTTGATGCCCATACAGTAGTAAATTACTGCATTGGGAGATTATTCAAATATTAAGGAAATTTTGAATTTTTAGAGGAACAATTATTCAGAAATCTTGTCCAGCATTTGTGCAAAACTCAGTATTAAGGAAATTCAGAAATTTTCAGAGGAATACTGATTTGCCATGGTAACTCACTCATTAAAGTTGGGTTAAAAACAAGTCTTTCCAATTTCTTTGGGCTTCCATACTATTGAAAAGTAGTAAAATTGTAAGAGAAGAAGCAAATGTCCAAATGACATTTAAAGTAGTCCAAAGAAAACAGAAATTCAACAAGAAGTATCAGAATAATAGCCATATTTTTTATGGGAAATCGGTGGGGGATATTTTGAAAAAAAAAGTTCCAACTTAAATAGCACTGAACACATTCTAAAATAAGTTTTAACAGGTTCAAATTATTTGTTTGCGTCCAAGATCCTTCTTCACCCCTCAACATCTGGCTATAGGCTTGCAGTCAATTTGATTCAAACTAAATGAAGAAGGTTTTCCAGATTTAAACTAACTGTTAACAAAGCTAACTTACTGACATTATAGTGGAAGGGATCAAAATTGTAAACAAACTTTAGAAAAAAACTACCAAAATGAAAATGGATTTACAAAAAAATAGGTCATTAATGGAACATTAAGTGATACCCTGCCATGTAATGGCTACAAAAATCAGGTGGATGGCAAAATGGCCGAACTCAAATATACAATTTGGATTTTGCTGGAAACAGAAGTTAACCTGTTGGAGGACAGACAGGTGGATAAATAAAGACAGAATGACGTACAGACAGAATAACAACTTTTCATGTGGAAGGGTATAAATGTTTTTAAAAAATCATCAATCTAATATCACTTCATGAACTATCATTTCATTCAATTAGAAATTCTTATTTGAATTAACATCCCAGATATCCTTACAGTTTGAGATTTATTTTTCAATAAAAGCAAGAAAACAAATACTGCCTCGATGAGTGCCATCCTAGTTAGCCTTACTGTGATGGCCTATCACCAGTACATTGATGGCAGTGTTGCCAAAGTATTTGCTACAGCATTGGCATTAATAGGCCAAACATGGTCCATCAGGAGACTGTTAACTGCCAGTTGAGTACTGCTGGGCCTTTATTTGTCTTGCTTATGTCTGCCATCAATTGTTTTGCCTATATATGGGCCATTACTGGACCACCATAGGATCATTGTTTATATAAAAAAATCAATAATTTAAGGTACAATTTTTTGGGTAAGTGTGAAAGAGAAACAGAAATTTATTATAATTTTGCCTCAGAGATCTATTTCAAGCTAAACCAATATAATCTAGATTTAATTAGATTTTAATTGCCACTGTACTGAACAGTTAAATGTATTTTTAATATATTTTGGAAATCAATTTTAAATTACTTACCAAACAGAACATATTTCAAAAATTCATCTTTTTTGTATTTTAGATTTAACTGATGATATCGTAATAATAGAATAATTTTACCCTTCACAAATGCTGTACTTACATTCTTATTTTTATCATGCCCTAGATCAAAGTGCAAAAAAGTCCTCTTGTTTTTCTAATCAGCCCAATAATCTGAACTTATTATTAATCCATGGAGTTACATTTAAAATACTATTACCACAATACTACAAAAAGATTATGAAAAATTTTTCAAACAGATCGCATTTGATGCTTATCATGATTTCTGTAGAAATATCATGTAATAATGGCCTAGAATTCACTTGATTGCTGGAGTCTGTAAGATTCAGGCAAAATTGAGAAAAAAAATAATCATGCTCCAAAAAACACATAAATTTGACAATGTGGGCAAATCGATTATGGTTTATTGAAAACAAACCGATAATTTGTTTGTCAAGGATGCACACAATAGAAACACAAGGGAAGAGTGAGTTACCTTCCTTTGATCATGAAGTGCAATGCTTTTCATATAATTTATACCTCAACAAGAAATGACTGCCATTTCTGCATTTCAGATAACATTTTGAATAAGATTTCATGGAATGACCATTGAGTGTTCCTTTTCCATCATGATCCAACCACTGCCTGATTCTGACAAATAATAGCATTTAAAGAGGTAGACCTGGGGTAAGGGAAATAAGTCTTGAAATCAACGATATGTATGTATCATGTATTCAATTTCACCAAAGTCTCTCATTAGCTTTTATGTGAAACTGAATGAAATCTGTCAAGTTACTTTGATGCTTACATGAGATTGATGTAAGATGCTGAATACAAACGTTCCAATGATTTGTTAGAGATATCAAGGTTTGAGACTAACTTCTCTTAGTAGGTAGCCTACAGGACTATTTGATAGATTTATTTGGTAGTCCTCAAAATAATTTTGTGGCCCTGTCCTTAGGACTAATACAAAAATTAAGAATAAATTTAAGTAGCCCAACTTCAAGGTAGTCTTCTCTCAAATTAGGTAGGCACAGGACTACCGGCCACTGTTAGTGTTGAACTCTGAATTATGTCCCTTACCATTAAGGTCTACCTCCTTAATATTGGCAAAATATACAGAAGCATCAAAACAGAGGAAAAATTTGAAAATCTACAGAGACAGTCAAAACGTGAAGACATGAAACAGAGACGACACGCACACAATAGGCAACACTACTTTTTCTACATATATTTTAACATGGTATTATAAGACACATTTATAACATTAGTTTTTCTAAATGTTTTAAGCCAATCGATGATTAACAATCCATTTTTTGTTTTACAACTGCATTGACAGCATGTTCAAGTTAACCAAGCTTTAAACAGAAATCAAAGAATAAGGACAAGACTGGGAAAACAGACACACAACAAAGAACATGAATTAACCAAAATTACATGTACAAAGAAGCAAAAGCCCAACTCCATTAAAAACTGGGATTGAACATACTACATTGTTCATTTAATTAATATCAAGCGTTTACAAAAATGTTAAAATATACAGGGCAAAGTGTTGCCTTTTGGATTATCAAAAAAAGATAATGTATTATACTATATCCTTTACAAATTGTAATCAATCTGACAGTTCATTCAGGAATATTATTTTTCTATGTTCAAAACTGTTGCATTGTATTACAAATAGTTTTTTTGTGGATAAAATATTTTGGCTCTATTGTCCACCATGTAAATATATGAACTAGCACTTCCAGGAAAATTTTACTTCAGACTTTCAAAAGCAGCTGATTTCTAAAATTACTATGAGACACATTTCATGAAAAAGTAATACACTCCTTTAGATGTTCAAGTTTCCTGCATGCATGATACCTAGAGTCTATGACACAAGCCTTAACACTCAGTAAAATGCATGCAAAATGGCTCACCAAACACATATTAATTATGTTTCTAGTGTGATAAACAAATGCATGAAAATTTGCCACTTTAATCATGCATTTAAAGGCTAGAATGCAAAACAATATTTGTGCAACACTGCAAGAACCCTTTAGTAGAAAATATAAAAACTTCATGGGGTGTACAATTGTATCAGTTTAAGTTGCAGTAAAAAGCATCTACACTTTTACTTTTTAACACTGAAGTCACCAGTTATAATTAAGTAGCAGTTTTGTAAAAATCATGCAAAATCTGAAAAATGTGATACACCCCAAAAAAGGCTACATATTTTTTTATTTTTGTAATTAAGTTGTTTTATAGGTCTATATTATGAAATGTGTAAATATTCATTCAAATCTTTCTGCTCTTAGGAGATAATCAACATTAAAAATCCAGTAGATTCTATTGTATTTCAGCATCATTTACAGAGTTATCTCCCTTAATTTTGAAATCTACAGTGCATTCTATGTAATTTTTATCTCCTAAGAGCACAGGTTACATGAAAAACCACATGTAACTTTAAATTTACTATGACATTTCAAACAAAATATCAAAAATAAAAATATGTAGGCTTTCCAACCATGAATCACATTTTGCATGATTCTTATGTAGAGTGCTACTTAAAAAAAACATTTCCAACAATACAGCACCATGTCAAAAGTGAGTCCCATTTTTAAAATTCCCCCAATGAATGTGCATAAAATAACATTTTTTTCCAAAAAAATATTATGAAGCTGTTCTAGCATTAATCTTGATGAAAGTTTCATCAACAGAGAAGTTAAAAATTAAAGTTTATATGTCTATTAGGGTCAAAGATTAAATAAGATAACCTTGAAATAATGGTCAGTTGCACTCAAAAGGAAAAAAATGTAAAAAATTAACTTGATTTTTAATGTAAATTCTGATGCCATTTATGTTCTTTCTATTTCGTTACCATCGTTTGAGAACTTAGCAATAAAAACTTAAAACCCTAATAATAGTTTCATCTCTAAATATTTCTTTCATATGATGAAAAGTTTACTTGTGAAAAAGCTTTACTCTTGTTTTTGTTTTTGAATAATTTTGTATAGATTCCTTGGAGATTAAAAATGGGACTCACTTTTGGAATGGTGCTGTTAATTAACTTCTTCATTGCCTCAATAGAATATTTAAAAAAAAATACAGTTTACTTATACAGTCCTTAAACTGATCTGCGCAATGGTTTGACTGATCAATGACCGTTGACTATTTGATCGCTGACGAATCGCTGACCAATGACCGGTGACCGATCTGATCGCAGTTTTGTTATGTAAAATCACAAATGATTTGTTAAAAAGAAAACAAATGTAAAAAAAAATATAAATTGATGTTAAATTTTTTTTGCATCAGGTAAATGTCTGTAAAATTGAGAAAGAAAACACCGGAAACCATAAAATATATTAACCACTCTGTGGTCACGTGATGCGATCACCGGTCTGTTAGATCGGTTTGATGGATCAATGAATGATCAGAAACTGATCGGTGATCGATCACAATTTTTGTTGCACTGATCGTTTCAGGTTCTGTATTTGTGTGTATGTCATGCAAAATATGATATTTACTGGAAGCAGTTCAAATCATCAAAACTATTTACTATAACTTTTCTGACATTGAATTGAAATCACCAGTAACACATGTACATGTAAATGAAATACCATTGCCAAACACAGAATTACTTATACATTATTTCCATAGATTCAGAAAATACAATTTACTTAAGCATGTATTATGCATCTTATACAAAATGTGCTTTTCACTAGTACCAGTATGCTACAAATCATATGCTATACCTACTTTTCTGACATGGAATTGAAGTCACTAAGGATAATTAAAATACCATTATAAACCGCAAGTCAACACCATTCTCCCATGTTGTTCCACTAATCCATAGAATCCAACAACAAAATAAGAAAACGAGATATTTAACTTTCGTACAAATATTTCTGACAAACATTACCACCTAATTCTTTCAATCCAATTGTCAAAAATCTACGATGACAACATGAAGAACAAAAGTTTAAATTTTCATAAAAATAAATATTTGGGTATTTATGACGATCAGGGATATTTAAACCTAGGACGTCCCTGTCACAGAACTTAGGTAATTGGAATAATAAGTGTACACTTAATTAGTTGTTTTCAATGTAAATTATTCCTAAGCAGTGATAATTTTGTATAATTATCATTTATGGTTACCGGCTTAACCTAAATAAAAAAATAATGGAGGAAAAACAGAGACTTTGAGGCATCCATAGTGTTCCTGTTAAAAAAATTGTATAGGGGATCACATTTGCTCTAAAGAGGTCACTAGAGCATGCTTTCTCCTTTGGACATATACTTCATGCATTTTTGGAAGAATAAAATATTGCTTAAATAAAAGGTAATAACATAATTACAATAAAAAAAAACATAGAACAAACAAAAAAAAAATAAACTGATAGGCAACATATAGGCCATTGTAAAAAGGAATGGCCAAAAGAGAGAAAGATGATATATTAGAATATATCAAGGCATTGGTACAGGCATTTCCAATGGAAATGGTGGGATGAAAACATATATACTACTTCAGTAATAAGTGTTTCAAATTATTTCTCCACAAGAGACCACTCACAGAATTTTAAATACCACCTGGTTAAAATTCAAAGTCATGTGCATTTTAAATCACTGCATGGCTTAGAATGAGAGAAACCAGGTTTTAAATGTGTTAACATCCTGCTTCCATTACAGATAATTGATTCCAGTACACTGTTATACAAACAGGCATGATAAAAATAGATCTGGATATTGGAAACAAAACTTGACAGGTCAATGTGTGACAGCCAAAAACCTCTCACACAGTAAAGCCCATATTACAATGGGTAGCTGCACACCGAACTTGATATTCATATGAAGTTGTAAAAAAATTTGCAAAAGCCATACAGTATTTCTAAGAGTAAACAACTAGTAACAAAAAGACATAGATATAAATAAAATGTATATGGGTAGCCTGCATGCTTTTTTTGGTTTTTTGTTTTTTGTTTTTTTTTGGGGGGGGTAGGGGGTGGTGTGAAGCATCTTCCTCTCCCTTGGATTAAAACAGTTGAAAACTTGTTTTATAGGATTAAAACCGAGGGTTGGAACACCCCTTCAGGCTGCAACAATTTAATTTTTATCGGTGGGCTAGGATAAAATTTTCTATCCTGCCCTTTTTTTTGAGAAAATTTAGGTCCTACCTGTTATTTTTCTTTGGTGCAAAGCACCGAAAATATTTTTTGATATATAAACAAAAAATATTAAGACAAAATAGAGCCAGCCTTATTATTTTCTCTTTAATGGCTTGTATCTTTCTTGAAAATTTCAATCCTGCCTTTTTATTTCAAATTTGATCCTCCAATAAAAATTAAATGATAGTTCCTATTGTCGGAAAACGTTAATTTTGTGCAAAAATTGAGTAAAATCTTCACTGAAGGCAGAGACAATTAGAATCAGAGAGGGCTGGGGTGAGGTTAGCCCTTTTCAAAAATAAATATTCAGACCCCACACATTGAAGAAGTTGAAAAATATACTGGCCTACACCTCCTAGATAATAAACTTTCTGACCACAGTTCATATACTACATACAGTGAAATGGAAATAAATAATCTTGCTCTAATGTAAAAGATATTCTGATCCCCACAATTTGTCAACAACACCCCCCCCCCCCACCCTGTAATAAAATGGTCGTTCCCTATTAGATTGGACACCCTTCTTTTCTCTGGACAACCTTTCATAATGTCTAGATGCTCTGCCTTCGTAGTCCACTGAGCCATTATTTTATCTGGCGTTCATAAATACCTCGACAGAATAATGCGACTGGGGAACGAAACAACAGGGGGCATTTACATTCTACATTAATATCCTTTAACATTATACACAATAATACAAAATAGAGACATAACATGTTATGTACATCCAGTGGGGGATCAAGATACTTTGAAAAGGAGGGGTGCTAGGACATTAATTGCTATTTCTTGTCAATTTTCCAAATGAAAATGACAAATTTTCCAATAAAAAAAGAGGATTGCCAATCCCTTACACCATCCGATGAATCCGCCACTGCATGCAACTTTTGTATATTAGTAGTCACCACGTGACTGAGGTTATTATTCTTCACAGACCGAAAAAATACACTCATTCCTAAACATGTCCACATTTGTGGATCCAAAATAAAACGCATGTAAAACACATGTTGAAAAAAGTTATTAAGTTATTTAAGTCAGCAATAATGAAAAGTTTCATCCGTCATATTTGTAACATCCCATTTAACTATGTAGGTCTAGTCTCATATTTCTCTTTCCAAATATTTATTAAAAATGAAACTTCTATATACATTGTTATTAAAATTTGAATACAAGTGTCAATTGTTTATTTAATTTGTATTTTGAACTATTTAGATAGGCTATACTCTTTTTAATTTCAAGTTTAATATGACTTTTATTTTGTCAAGGGAGGTAATACCCTTCAGCAAGTAAGAGGAAAAATATCCAAGAAAATAATTATCACTGAAGTAATCAAGCAGTCCCCCAGCAGTGGATGTATGGACTATTTTGAAGGGGTGAAGGTCAGGGTAGGGGGTTTAAATACCCCTTTTTCATAGTCAAGCAATAATCATAGCATCCGGTTGGAGTTTTCTTTAGCCCACCTACATACTAGTACGTGCTAAATTTCACACTAAATACTAATTTAATATTTTTCTGCATCAAGGCAGGGAACATGTGTTAATGCAAAAAATAGTGGAAGATCCAGGGGGATGCAGGGGGTTAGCACCCATCTTTTTTACTGGAAAATATATATAATGTGTAAAATTTACAAAGAATGTCCCAGCACCCCCTTTTACTTAGGAACCCCGGCTGGCACCCCTCATTTTCAAAGATATTCCTATACAATTTTCGATATTAATTTAGAAACTATTTCTATATACATATGTTGAACGTTTATTTCTGATACTAGCATTTCTAGAAAAGCAGAGGGCGCTTACCCTGCCGGTGCACCTGGTCCATGCTCCTAGTTCTTAGTGGAGTCCGAGTTGCTCATTTGCTGTTCTTACTTTGTATGTATGATTTTCGTTACTTCATATGTTCTTTGTTGTGTATGTCTGTTTTCCATGTCTGGTCTTAGTCCCTGGATTACATTTTTTTTATTAGCGATGACCTATGTTCCCTTGATTATTCTTACAATGCCTGGAATACTCATCGTTACACTTACTCAATGAAACAATCATATTAAACTTAGTAATGTTGTTCGTTCCATCAATTATAAATAGTCCACGTAAGTGGTTCCAAAGTTTATTTTGTTTTACAATATAGTAAACATATTTTTGTAAATTTTGACAAACGAATAAAGTAAGTTAAAATGTGATAGATTATGCTTCTGAGTTATACACATGGGTAATATCTTAATAATCACCTTACAAAAAATATGTTATAAAATAGTCAAATTAACTTTAAAACTTTTGATTTTTTTTCAACTTATTTTTGTTTGCTACTTTATTAATGTCTAGGCAAACTTATTTGTTTTAACTGAGGAAATAATGGATTATTTTGTATTTAGGGGAGATAATAAAATTTGCACGTACTCTCCAGATGATTACTTTAGAGGGGGGAGGGGGTTGACAGACTAATTGACAAGGTCATGGGCGTGCCCACCATCGCGCAGTAAGAATTTGTAGGTATAGGAGGAGGCTATTTAGAATTTTACGTGTTTTTTTGGCTACACCCATCTGACCCAAATTTGCACTAAGACGACGCATTGATCTTCATGAACATGCTAAATTGCTATCATTTGTTTATCTAAGGCAGTAATCATTTGGTTTTCTGAGGGGAAGGGCTGTGTTTTTTTTCTCTGAGATCAACTTTTTTTACCTTGAGCGAATTTAATCTTGTATTTTTTTTCAAGGCCAATCAAAAAACAAATAATTGTTTTCACCATGTATTGAAAACGAATTTCTTTTTGTGATCTCACTATTGTACGGCATCTTCCACATAGTCAGCATGATTTTCTTAAACATTTTTTTTCAACCCATGCAGTGATAAGTCAAATAGATTTTCCTCACATTTTCCAGTAACCAACTTTTTTTCAAAAAATTCATAGCCCCCACCCCCACGAAAATAACATCAAATGGTTGCTGCCTTATCGTATATTGATATTTTGCATTGGATAGCAACCCGAATAATGTCAGTGGTTGTATTCCGCCGATCTCCGATTGCCTTGAGAGGACATTGACTAATATCTATGGAGGGCGCTAAATTATTCGAGTTTTGAAATATTGTTAAGGACGACGATCATGACGACGGACGCCAAGTGATGGCAATAGCTCACCTGACCTTCGGCTAGGTGAGCTGAAAATGATATGCCATATATTATCTGGTTGTGTGTCCCAGGTGGTGGAATGGGGTACCCCTGGCGTGTTACATGCTGGGGTTGTCAGGCTATAATACGGAAAACTTGACCGCAAACCATAGTGGTGCACCAAGTTGGGAAAGATGCCACGTTCCTCACACGTTAATGAACCCTACTGTGGTATTCTCCCGGAGTATGAACCATAGGGCTCCGCCACATGAGGCTAAATTGCCCGACCCTACCCACCTCTCCCTATTTCCAGTGGCAATCAAAATTTGTCGTTCTGTCCTATCCCATTTTTCATTTCATCATCATTTCATGTTCATTTTATCATCCACGTCATGTTTCGCCTGAATATAGCTGAATTATTGTTGCTCGGGCGTTAAACGCCAACAAACAAACAAACAAACAAATATAATTTATTGTTGTGTGGGTCATTCAGTAAACCAACTGGGGTGAGATCTTTTTAAGAAATGCATACAATCCTACTCTACATTCATACATGTCCCAAACTAGGAACTTTTCCAATTCTTTCTTGTCCTTTTGTTATTTCATGTAAATAATTTCCAAATTAAATTATGCTAGCTATGATTGATTTTACCATTCGGTGAGAGCAAAAACTACACTAAGGTAAGATGATGCTAACTTGATGTTGTAATTGTATGAATACATAATAACTGTTTCGCTGGTTTTCCAGCAACCAACTTTTTTTTCAAAAAATTCATAGCCCCCCCCCCCCCCCCCACGAAAATAAGGTTGCTGCCTTATCGCACATTGATATTTTACATTGGACAGGAACCCGAATAATATCAGTCGTAATATTCCGCCGATCTCCGATTGCCTAGAGAGGAATTTGACTGATATTTATGGAGGGCGCTAAATTATTGAGTTTGAATAGGAGGATGAATGTAAGCTTCCTATTCGGGGCACCTGATGGCACTTTCCCGTTTTTTTTGTAGGAGTTCATACGTTTTCATATTTAATCTATCTTATTCGGGTCCGCTATGTACAATTATGTAGGTAGATCTCGTCTTTGTTTCCTGTTTCTCTCTCTCTCTCTCTCTCTTTCTCTGGTATTTTTGTTGGTATTTATCGCTATATGTACATAACCTTAAGCATCGTTCGTTGGTGTTCAGCAAGTCGCACTAGTGTCTGTTTATGATAGTTGCTAATATGTGCACTATACTTATTTTACTGTCTGATGTATATATAGTCATAATATTGTAACAGAAATAACATGCTAATTGACGAACATTGATGAATTAACCAGTTTTCCCGCATTAGTCTACACAAGAATATACATGCTAATTGTCAAAGCTCAAGATAACTGTAGTCTTTTTTTGTCAGTTTGTCTTGTATAATTATTCTGTTTTTTTTTTCACCCGAATCATGAATGCCACTACGGAACATCCAGTTTGTTATCGTATTAATACTATAAATTCACTAATATATTTAAATAACTTTATTATAGGTCTCTGATATTAGAATACTGAACTAAAGTCCAGTTTTCTTTGATACGAAGAAATAATCCTTACAATAGTTTACTAGTTTGTAATACTATTACAAGTATGCACCTAGAGAGTAAGTCCACTTTCGCGGATACAAAATTTATCTTTTTAAGATAATTCATTTAAAACGTTACATCATACGGAAACGAATTTATATACGGATTTGTTAAAAGTCTTGTACTTCGGTGAAATCTTATATGTCGCATAACAAAAATATGTTGAAAAATAATTACTGAAACTTATGAAATATACACGCAAGTTTTTGTGAGTTTTGTTCGCTTTTATTAAATCAATCGTAAAATAGACATGTTTTATATTTCAGAATAAAAATAATTTTTATTTTCAGGGGAGATAATCAAGTTGTGGAACAAAATCTCACCTATCAATGAGAGTAAAATGCTGCATTCTTCTCAATTGTCTCCTTGCCGAGTGTAACATGAAGGAATAAAAATGAACCCAACCTAGACCATCCAGGTGGTGTGTTTCGAAAACCTACACAAGGTTTCAAAGGAGTGTAGACAAGACAGCAGATGAAGGCAGAGACCTACAATTAATTAATACAAGTCTATGTTGACGGTCACCTAACAGAGGAATCAATTTTATACCAATTCTGAATTCGGACTGTCTGTCCCACTAAATGAAAGTGCAAGATTCTTTGCCTACTTACTAAAATTGATTTCAAAGCCCAAGCATGATCGTCTTTTCTGTCATAATGCTGCAATTTTTTCCGTAAGGTATTTAATTAGTACAATGTTTTTCAATGAGATGACATAATTAGGATTTAAATATATATACTTTGATTGGGAGATCACTTTAAATGTTACATGATGGTTGCCAATGCAGCCTGCCCTGTGGTGTGAGGGTTTCCTTGTTGTTCACTGAAGACCATTGGGTGGCCTTGGGCTGACATTTTAGTCCCGGTGGGTTGTCTCTTTGACATATTCACCTTTCCTATTCTTGTTACATTTAATTTTGCCTTTCATCAATCTATATTAGACCTACTAACTGTGCCATCAAGTCAATGCATGTAGGATCTAACTAACCATTCCATTATTTCTGTTAAGCAAACTTTTCTGATCAACCAATCATATTTAAGCTTTCATAATTCAAAGGGAAGAACTGAGGATTATAAAAAGGTCATCTGAACAGAAAGTAAAATTGAGAGATCCTATATGTGTAGACTGTAAGATTCAATTAGGAGGTCTGATTTCAATCAGACTGTACCTTTTCATAAAAAACAAATGATTTCTATGAATATTTTAATTTTCCAACAGTTGACATATTCTCACAATATTTGACAGGACAATATTTTACATAAAATTGTTGCAAAAACATTTATTTGTTAACAGATGATTTTTTCACAGGTTGCATTGTGTATAAAGATATCACTTACAAACTTTGGTACATCAGTACTTAGGTACATGTAACTGGTAAAATTACAGTTTCATGTACATATTACTGTAGGTACAAAAGGTACTGTGAAAGTACTTTAATTTGTGGATACCAATTCTCATGGATAAGGGAAGAAACACAAGTTTATAGATTCCTGAATACGTGGTTTTGATGTTTTCAGTATACACATCAATGGTATTCTCCTTTTTGATGGGAACCAAATTCTGTGGCTTTGCCTATCCACGAAAACCACAAAAAATTTGTACCCCACGAACAATAGTACTTTCACAGTAAATTTAATGGATTGTATAGAAGGTGAAATTCACCAAATGAGCTATGTTTGGACTATATTTCAGTGGTTGATATGAATATTAAAACTACAGAAAGCTATACTGGCTTTAAAGGCACCTTAAATTAAAGTTTATTTCAGACATCAGAAATGTCTCCACCCATACAAATGTTCAAAGGGATGTAACTCTCACAAAAATCAGCTGATCATTAATTCGGATAAAATCATGACCTAACTATCTACAAAGTTTCATGAAGTTTGGTGCAGTAGTTTCCAATATACTGTGCTTACAAAAGTGTTAGGTAAAGACAGACAGACAGACAGACATGGAAAAACAAAATCTCTCCCACCAAAGTTGAAGAGCCTTCATTTATATATTGATATATTTGAGATGCTTCCATTTGAAAAGAAATTGTGAAAATTTTTAGATAAAAATCAAGTTTTAAAAAACCACATCAATCTCTGGATGAAATAAACAAAGTTTCTCTGCACTACAAATTACTCATAAATTCAAAACATAAAACAGGGAAAATACACTAACAATGTAGCACAAATCATACCATTATGCATTCCTGGATTTTTACTAAATGTATAAAATAGGCATACAATATATACTGATAATTTATAAACATACCACCATAAGTCTCAGCAAATTTTTGACAGAAAAAAAAAGTGAATGAGTTTAAATAATATCAAACTTTCAGGAAAATGATACCTCCCATTTAAAAGTATCTCTTCTTTTGTTTTGCTCTTCATTAAAGGAAGGACAACTCTAACAAATCAGAATTATGCAAATTAGGAAATCATAATTTCTAACAAAACAACCATCAAAATCTATATATGTAACAGTTTCATGTACCAGTACATGTATAATGTATTATGAAACAACTGAACCAAGTTCACAAGGTACTGATGTTCATGATGCTTAGGTTAAAAATTCATAACAAATACCTATGTTGATAACAAACCTTTCATACACTTCGACTCTAACAAAATTGTTTAACGGAAAATTATATTGTACAAAAGACAACTTAAGATCATAATTGAAGACAAAACATTACTGTAATAGCTGTCTAAGATCAAGAACTTTAATCCTGCAATCTATTATGAATCTGGTCATATACTGGGGAGTCAACTCCATGAACCCATGTATAATATATAGTTACCTCCCTTTTTGAAGGTGTTACTATATCAGGTAATTTCTATGATTAAGACCTTCGAAATTTTAAAATTCAAAGCACTGGATACATGTTATCAAACCAGCTCAAAGCGCACCCCATTAAAAATATTATTTTTCCTTGTCAGAAAAACATAATTCCTTTGAATTGTAACATATTTCTAAGCATTTGATTCCCAAAAATGTGTGATTGCAGAATAAAAAATACATATACACATTTTTTTAAAGAAACAACTACAGAACATGATAAATAGTCAGCAATAAACTGAATTTCAATACAAAAACTTTCTCACACTGTCAGAGTACCACAAAATCTCATTCTTAGCATACAACAAAAATTTGTTAAAGTAAAAAAGCCTCGAACAAAATATGAATATTCTTGTAATAAACATAACAGTTTTAGTTACTTTACAAAAGAACATGTCTGTTAATGATATAATGTTATAAACATATTGAAAATAGACCCTTTGCTGCTAAGTCTATTAACACTCTAAATATACACTTCTTCAAGGTAGGGCTTTGGTAGAACAAACAAACTTTCCTAGCAGGAAGTAAATACGCTCCATGCATGCTCATCAACCATCATACAGATAGCACGAAAAGGTCAATTGTGCATAAAATACATGAACAAAAAGAGTTCACATGATTCTCGTGAGAACATTTCAGATGAATTTCATGTGAAGGTTAAATTTCACCTGAACTCTATCACAAAATATCTTTGTTCAATTCAGGCCAAAAACATGTGTATTTCATGAGACAATACCACTGATATATACTAGTAGTAGTGACCATCTTGTGCCAGGTTTCTTAAGTGTCAGTCCTTGTAAGAATCAGGCAGTAAGTGAAACATGGTATGAAAACCAATCATTTTGAACAGTGTAATTTGATATTTGCACCATCAGAAAAAAGAAAAAACAGACAAGATTTTCCATATCATGCTGGACAATTGAATTACAATTTCATTGAAATGCACTTAAAACGAACATTTCAAGGGCAGATAACTCTGTCAAAAACCTGTTTTCTAAGATTCTATTGAAAAATATCTGAGCAAATCCATTGATGCAGAGATCAAATAATGGTCTTTTCAAATAGAGAAAGCATCCTTGAGTGACATTTTATTGTCAGATTGGTGGGGTTTTGACATGCATGTTTCTGATTTTTCCCATTTTGCCTTATTCTTACAAATACTCACACTTAACAATCTCTCATTACAGTCATGATCTAAAAGTAGATCAAAATCATGGTTACATTAGACAGGTGGTCTCTATAAACAGGATGATTTACATAATGATATTTAAATAGGCAGGTTTGACTGTTTAGGTTTAATATCATTTCTGACTTTATTTGCAAAAATAAAAAATTAACATATTTCCTTTTATTATTATTATATTTCATGTCAATTTGTTGCATTTTGATTGATTCAATATTATGGTACTATACTGCTCTATCACGTCTCTGAGGGTGATACTTCATTTATCCATTACCCTCTCGTGAAAATGGAAAATTCACTATGATAAAGTAAATAACATATAGCTAAGAGGGTACCAGAACAATTTGTTACCTCTTGAAAGTACATTGTCACCCTTGGCTACACCTCGGGGTGACTGATTTTCTTGGGGCAACCAACTGCTCTTTCACACTTTTCAAAACTACATGTTTACCATATTTATATTAAATAAATAACCCCAGTACTATGCATGAATACCTGATATTAAATTCTTACACAGGCAAATATTTTTCACGTGAAATTCATGTTAATCGAGCTTCACATGAAATTTAGGTGAAATTCACGTAATATTAACATGAATTTCATGTGAATTTCATGTGAAGGCTCTTTTCACCCGAATTTCTCGTGAACTCCCTCATTTAATTTATTTGCTCAACTCAGATGAAAATCATGTGAAATAACTTGATGTTTAAGAATTCTACTAAAAACATATGGTCCCAAATCAACTAACATTCAAATACACCATGGGATGAAAAATAAGTAAATTTTCCCCTGAAAACTTAAAATGAAATGCAGTATCTTTATAAGGGAAATAAAAAAAAGTCATATGAATTTATACCAGAAAAAACATATACAAGAAATTGAATACATCAATAGACAGTAATGCAGGAGTTTTCTGTTTCTTAAGCAATACAAATTTTGGCCTTATCAACACAAAACTTGAGAAATTAATTATGTCTGGGAATATTTTTACTGACTAGTGGTCACAAAATTCCAAGACTTTAATTGGAGCTACCATGAAAGTTAAGAATATTGACAGACTTCATAATTTTTTTAAGTGGTGTGATGACAGGCATGGCTGAAACATATTGGGCATATGAAATAACTTACATATTGCAAGTCAGAGGAATTCTTATTGACTATAAAAAAAGACATGTACTAGAAAAAAATATATCTTCTAGAGCAAGAAAATATCATTTATAGTACATACAATGATGATGTTCAGGAGATAGAGACCTTGATTATCTTGTTTACATGATAATCACCTGATAAACTGCTTTTGGTGGTTCACAAGACAATTAACAAGGGGATTTAAAAATAATTTGATAAAATGAACATGAAATGTGTTGTACTTGAAGACTCATCAATTGTTAATTTGATAAAGGCAAACTGAGTTTACTGTTGAGGTAAATTGACTATGACAAATCTTCACAATGGTTATCTTCATTTTAATGCAACTGTTTAATTAGAATTTCTATTTGTTACAGATTTAAATACCCATGGAAAGACAGACAGTTTAAATTTCCTTATCAACTGACCAGTTAACTACCTATAGCATTAACTCTACTCCCTAAACATTTTCATTGCATGCACTGTAAAACACATGCATCAGCGTCAGTATGTTCAACAAATATTTTCGATGCTTTTATATTAGCAATATCAGCCACTATTGAAAGCTGATATGCCAAAAAGCAGTAATTCTACATGAGTGTAAAAATACTTAAGAAAAGGAAGAAAAAGAAAACTGAAAAATATATAAAATAAAAACCAGCATGTATACAGTGACACAATCACACATTTTTCAAAGTATTCAAACATTCATCTTATATACAGTAAAACCTGTCTAACTAAACCCTGAATAACCATCATGTATAGTAAGTAGGTTGGTGATCACAAATACCCCTGCATTCATATTATTTCAGATAAATAAAACAAACATACCAAAATTCTAAATTGTGAACTGTAAATGTAATATATATAATTCATAATTGAAAACCAAGTGTATCTTATGTGAATAACTTTAGACAGGGTAAGAAACTCACTCAAATTCTAGCCAGTCCTGAATACAATTTTTCAATATATTTACTATATGGCTATATAGATTTTTGCTAAAATTAGCCAGCTCTGCCAAAAAGTAGCCAGATTGTGACTGGTGGGCAGGCTACTATTCATAACTCTGGTTTAGAAAGATTGGGTTAAGCAACTTTAAATCTCTTTAATGGGACAGAAAGACAGATATGGGGATCACTATAATCAAAATATGACAATTGGGGTACAAAAAAATTCTATATCAATTAAGGAGTGACTGTTATATTTTTTTACAGTCTATGAAAAAAATATCCTTAATAATAGGCAGTGCATAGCAGGTTTTTTTTCAAGTGTGCATCACCACAGGGTTTGAGATTATTTCAAATACAGAAAAAAAAATATAAGTCATCCCTTATACTTTAATTTTAGTATCAAATTTTAAGGAGTAAATCATCAAAAAAGTGTTTATGACGTCACAGTCACATTACAAAATTTGATCTATGAAATGATAGACAAAATTTTTTATCCAATCAGAAAACGTGTTACAACTGACAATAAGTCAATTCATTCATATCACTCCCTATGACAATTATTTGGGGTTCAATTTATACATGTTTCACTGTACCGTACCAACACAAACACAGCCCAGAGACGATGTAACAATTCCTACAATGTCATTTCATCAAGATGAGAACAAATCCATCTGTAAACCATTGTAAACTGTTTTGTCTGACCCTTGGTCTAAAATCTTCCTGACACCTGCAAAGGAAGGTTCAACTTTTATGATACTAACATCATGAAGTCCGGGCATGATTTCAGAAATCCCTCAGAAATTACTAAATCGGAAGTAAATGCACAAATAAATCTGCACTGTGAATGTAAAATCTATGTTTTACATGTATATGTAAAGCAGAATAAAATCCTGAGCATTTTCTTAAGTGGAAAAGTAGAGTATTAATTATATATCTGACCAAAACCTGCTACTATTTAAAATTAGGTGTGTATCATGTGAATTATTATTTAAGCATTATATACTTTCATCAGGAATTATTTCCCAATTAAAAATCTTAGCATGAAGTTTTCTTGTTTGTTTTTCCATCAATTACACTTATGGCTAAAATATCTTTAACAGCTGCCCTTGAATTCATCATATGCCAATGTCCCTTTTATTAGAGTTGAAAATCCCTTACAGTGTTCTCATTAAGAACAGGCTAGAGGCCAATTTGCATGCTTCAAACACCTGTATGGCCGGTTCAAGTGAAAAAATTACATATATAAATCAATTAAGGATTAATATATTTGTCCTGTTCAAATTTTTTGTTTGACCTTTTAGAAGAAAAAATAGTGAAAACACTGCCATAACTCTTGACAAAAATACGGCAAAATCTTTACATGATGACATTGTACAATAATTATACATTGTTTATTTATCAAACTATATCCTAGAGGGAGAAATAGACAGTATACAATAAAATATCCCTAAAAAAACTAGCACATAAATACAATTGAATTGATGTATTCAGTCACGTCAGATATTCCCACACAACCAATGTAGAGCTGTTTGGGCAGACACAATGAACATGGCGCTATAGAGATAATGTTAATCTGGATACAAAAGACTGCAGAATTGGATATGCTCCCAGTCTTTTGTCTCTAGATAAATGTGGAGTCTATGGCACCTTGTTCATAGCGTCTCTCCATTTGTTATGTTAGGATACATGGCACGAGTGTAGCAGAGTTGTACCATCCATAGTACCTACCTTCTATTTGTTCTTCTGTGAGGGTCCCCTTGGGGAAATCAATATCAAAAGTTATAAATAAAGATCCTTTAACATTATTATTTTCATAATTTGGCATCCCTTCATGTGCCTTTCTCATCCTGGCTCCAGGCCAAGTTATTTTGTCTCTTTTTACATGGACCTGAAAAAATAAAGACCATGTTGAGGTAATTCCCTTGATCACAAAGCAAATTAAACCCAAAAGAGTGCAATGATGTATTTTGTTTGAGGCTCAAAATGCTTCAGTAGGTACAATTTTTTTTTATTTAAATTTTCTTTTTATTTTATTTTACTTAACTCAACAAATTTGTTGGTCATTATTTCATAAATTAATGACATCTTCATCCTCAAAATGAACTCAACCTCTGTGTTTTTAAACCATATCATCTATTACCATGACGACTGAACCAAGTAATGGTATAGGTAGCTCTGAGTGTTTAAAAAATATGAGGCAAGAAGAATTAATGTTGGTTGGTTGTTATTACCTGTTATTTACACCTATTACCATGACGACTGAACCAAGTAATGGTATAGATAGCTCTGAGTGTTAAAAAAAATTGAGGCAAGCAGAATTAAGGTTGGTTGGTTGTTATTTTATTCTATTTTTCATTTCATCAAAAAAGTCTAGGATCAGTGGAATAAATTAGAGTTGGTTGAGGGACCAGAACCATGCAAACGTTATTACTGTTAAAGTACTTTAATTCGTGGATACCAATTTTTGTGGATTCGGGAAGAAAACACGAACTCGTGGATTCTAAAATTTGTGGTTATGATGTTTTCAGTATACACATTAAAGGGAATCTCCTTTTTTTGGGAACCAAATTTCATGGATAGGCCAACCCACAAAAACCACAAAAATTGGTACCCTATGAATACATGTAATAGTTCTTCCACAGTATTTGGCCAAATGAAAATTGATGATAACTTTAAAGATAATGTGGATCGAACTTAATTTGTAAATATATAAAGGGAAAGTTGGAAAAACATGTGTCCTATCCCCATTTGTTCTTTGAGCAAATAAAAACTGTTAAAAACCTACCAAATGTCCATCTAAATGTTTTATATCCATTTCAAATCCAGTTAATGCATCGGTTAATGTGACTGTAACATTTGTATATAAATCATCACCTCTTCTCTCAAACTGTCTATGTCTGTAGTGAAAAATATCAGGAGTTATGAAATGTATTATACAGTGGTTCACTGGTATATAGAGGGAAGAAAAGGACATTTGATCCCCACCCTAAAACTGAGAAAAATACAGTTTGGTATAGAAATCGTGTTTGTCAACAAATTTATTCTAAATTAGTTTGTGTCTGTCTTCGATTGGCAAATATCTTAAATCTGCCCCTTTTTAAAGTACAAAAGAGCTTCTTTCAATATAAAAACTAGAATGATTTAATAAAGGGCTATTTTTGTGTATTTCATTATGTTAAGTTTTAGTATTGTTGTTTTGGCACTTTTGACTTGGTTATCTCAATACCTATGACATATATTACTCCTTCTTCACAACTATATGTCTAAGTGATAAAAATTACCTCACTGACTTTAAGCTACTCCTTAGTGGTAAAAGTTTTTTTTACTACCATAAGCCTAAGCGGCATGATGATGTTGCACAAAATAATGGTTTGCAGTTTTAAAAAGTAATCAGTTAAAACATTTTTGGCAGGTATGATACAGGTACTTACTTTATCTGTTTAACAACAAATCTAAGGTCACCTGGTTCTCCATCAATATGTGGTTCACCTGAAAATATAGATGTTTTATTGTGTACAATCATTAATGTGAAGAACCAAAATATGACTGATTGATAGTGGTAATACATTCTGTTGCATTTCAGGACAAGAACATTTGATTAATCTAACAGATCATGCTTTACCAGCAGGCCTGGGTCAATTACATTGTAATGTAATGCTTACAATCGCTAGTTTTATCAAGATGTACATTACCATTAAATTACCATTTTTCAACAAATAAGGCTCATTAAACTTAAACATAACGCTGAAATTTGCTACAACATAACATATCACATTACCATTACCCAAGGTCTGTATACTTGTACTACAAACTAAGCTATATTTCATTTGCTACAGTAGAAAAAGCCTGCAGGTAAGCATGCCACCCTACTCTGAGACGATATTGTGATTCCAACCAGTTTTATCTGGTGTTTTAGGGAGAAGTACCAAAGAATGCAAATATTAAGTGTGCAGAACTTGTTCCATTAAATACTGACATTAGAGGGGTAACGATTCATCAGTGAATTGATAATATCAATCATAAGCAAATATTGTCCATCCAGCATCTCTTATTATCTAATTCTGATCTGGATCTTCATTATAGTGGCACCAATATGGCAGAAGATGTTAAAATTTTACATAGAATGCAGTCAGACAGTGATTTCCTCTTTGCTTCCAACAAATTTCCATTCAACTAAATATATTTTTATAGTGTAAACCAAAATCTTGACCTTTGACCATTAAATCATTCATAAATTCTTTTTGACCCAAGCTTTCAGTTCCATGTATACATATTTCACCTGGTGAGTATGTGTGTACATATATGTATTAGGTATAAACCAATTTGGCAGAAGAAGGGCTAGCATTATCGATGGAGAACATAAAATTACATGTTGTCGTGCGAAGTGTACTCCCACTTGTACAGGAAGTTGACACTGGAAAGCAACCAAAATTGATTACAACATGCCCCATCTATACAAAGCCACATACCAAATTTTAGAATCCGACAGTGAGAGCACAGTTTCTTGCAATTAAAATTTTCTCTATCATTCCGTAAAGTAAAAAATGGGAAAGTTCCACAAAACAAGTAGTCGATATCAAGCAGCAACCAAAATCACTTACAACATATGTCCCATCTAAATAAAGTCACATATTGATGTGTTAAGACTGAGTTGATGGATTGACAGACAGATGGAGGAAAGGACAAAATTATTTCAAAATACCACTCATTGAGTGGGGGCTATCAATTAGTTTTAAGCATGATTGAATGCTCTCTGTTTCCACTCTTATTCCTACCTTCAGCGACAAAAGGATATTCCTGACCATCTCTCATTCCTGGTTCTATTTCTACTTCTAAAAGTTTTTCTTCTGGTACAAATCTACAAAGCACAATGCAAAGTTGTAAATTACTTTATGAGATTGATTTTTGAGATTGATAGTCAAAAACTGTTTTTATACTAGCCAAACATATGTGATGAGCACACAATAGTGAAGATCTTATTTCAATAAAACAAATTACATATCATTTGAAATTGAATTTGTTGTTAGCTGGTGGTTAGACAAATACACATACCCAACCACCATGAAAAAAAAAAAGAATAACAAATAATACTGTTCACATATTAATTTTTGCAGCATACATGTACTTATTTTTCGCTATTTTTGCAAAGGACTGAAAAGCACGGAAAATAGTACTCACAAAATTGTTTTTGAACACTATGTAACACTAATCTTTCTAAAACTGCAAAAATTAGCACCTGCGAAAATTAATATGTTTACAGTAATTAATGCACAGGCACAGTATTTGAAAAGTAACTGATACACCAGAACACTTGGCTTATGCTAAGCCCATTGTAAATGAAACAGTCCCATAATTATAGGTTAACAAAATAATCTAAAGTAATTCTTTTCAAATTATTGTTAATTTGATGCCTTACTTAACATTAGGACAATCATCACAGACTTGCTGTTGTGTCATCTGGAACCGTCCAGGACCGAGTGATTGGGTTACCATTTCTGTTCTACAGTTACACTTTCTGGTACCCTTTGCTGGCTTGGCTACAGGTTTGTATCTTATTATCTGAAAAAAAAGTTATAAGTTTTAACAAATATGGCATTAATGAAGCATTTAATGATACCCCACGACATAATAGTGTAAAAAAGGAGATGGCAAAATGTTCAAAATAGCCTTACTTGAAAACTACATCTTTGATTTTGCTGAAAAGTAAACTAAACACATACTTTAAGGTACTATGTAAAGTTTCACAAAAAATTCCTTTATCCATTCTCCAGTTATCATATGGAAACCATCAAGGGTGGACAGATGGATGGACAAACACAAATTTTTCTGATGATATCACACTATACCTTGCCACTGCTATAAAAGGCATAACTGAATGAAGAGTTAAGATGAGAGCTACTCTCCTAAACAAAGATACAGGACCATATCACAATTATCATTCAATGGTAAAGTTCAAATTCACCACAATAATGATAAATGCAGAAAATTTTAGTGCTCGTAAAATGTCAGGAGAGCTTGCTGAATTGAATCAAAAGACAACTTAGATTCTTGTGAAACCAAAGTCACTTTGCACCTACTTCAAAAGTTAGACTTACTTCAATAAAATTTCCATTGTAAAGTTCCTCTAGTGTTACATCAAGATTCATCACAACGTCACCACCTTTTGGAATCTCTCTATCTTTGCCATCATTGCCTCCAAACCCAAAGTCAAAACCAAAACCACCAAAGAAACTAAAGGGAGATAATTATTATTAAATATGGTTTATATAAACTAATAAAATCAAACCTTTAATGGAAACAAATATACATTTCATCAGTAATGCCTTTTAAGAGTCAATTTTTGAAGCTAGTATGGGGTCTAATTCTAGTATACATGTACAAACACCATTCACATCATAAGCTCCTAAATTTAATTTTCAACAATGGCACGTTTCTGGTTGATTCTTTTTGGTGTTGTACTTTCATATAAAAATAAATGAAAGTGGATACAGCTGCAGAATCATCCACCAACTAGCAAAGGAGAGGAATTATCAGTGGCCTTGTATGCTCCTCACAGGGATTCATACAAGGCTTAAGTATGAAAGTAAAATATTTTTTTTGTGTGTTTTACATGTATTTACTAAGTACATCTTTCAAGCTATTGTACAAGCCCATTTTGAGTATGTAGTGTTACCTGCAGAATGGATCACCATTCATACCGCCTAACTTATCTCGAGAATGGATCTCCACTCATATCACATTACTTACCTAGAGAATGGATCACCACTCATATCACATTACTTACCTAGAGAATGGATCACCACTCATATCACCTTTCTTCAGCCCTTCTTCACCATGCTTGTCATAAACTTTTCTTTTCTCTGCATCACTCAAGACCTTAAAAAGCCAGAAATCAAAATAGATGAGTATATTAGTTACAGAGTTATTTTTCATTAAACTTAGGTAAATAGGGGCAACTCATTTGCTGTACCTGTGTATACATTTTTGTAATGATTTTTTGGGGCCAGCTGCAGCCTGCCTTGTGATATGAGGGTTTCCTTGTCCTTCATTGAAGACCAGTGGGTGGCCTTGGGCTTACATTTTCATCCCAGTAGGGTTGTTGTCTCTTTGACATATACATCATACCCATTCTCGTTATATAGATGAAAGGGCAATTACTATCATGTTTTAATATATTTTGCATGTATAGAAGTTACTTTCCTTGACTTGTAGAAAATCATAACAATTTTCTGCAACAGACTGTAATTATTATGGAAAGATGGAAAAATGCTATAATAATACAATTCAGAATATTTTGCAACCATAATAATTTCTTTATTCAAAAGTAATACAGCTTATAGAAATCAAAGAATATCAAACAATACATATTTACATACACCATTGATCAACTGTCTTTAGCAGAACACATTATTGAATATATAGTGTAATAATATGCAGAGAATGATAATATTAAAAGAAATACAAATTTTATCAACAACATATAAATATTTTCATAAATTATTAAGTTCCTTGACATTATGTGTAGACAATAGTTGCACAAGTTTAAAACATGATGTTTTTTTTTCCAATAATAAACTTTTTTTCATAATATCCTTATATTTTCAGCATTTAATGCACATCTGACTTAATGGAACCTTGAATTTCAGTAAGTTACAGAGTGCTAGACTATACATATTAATTGTAATAAATTTTATACATTTAATTTGTATTTAATGTAAATGTAAATGTACTATTCTACTGGTACAATGTATTGGATAAATAGCTGATAAAAGCCCCTTAACATCTGTTCCATGTAACAGTTACATGTACATTTTGTAAGTCAGCCTGATCCCAAGACCTATGCTTGTAAATCTTAAATCTACAATGTGCATGTATATTGCAAAAACAAAAATCTGAGGTCAGCTGTATTTTCCTATACATTTCCAACTCTAGTCAGTTTTTCCTTAAATACCCTTCAGCAGTACATATACATATACATTTTCTATCAAAATCAAAGAAATGTGACATCTGAAAACACATTATAATTTAAAACAACTGGTCTCTTATTTTATAAATTGGAAAAGATCTGATGAAAAAGTTCCAATATCGTTGCAAATTTTGTTACAAAAAAAAAATACAGCCAGTAGGATGAACAATTACTGTCATCCATTTCAACTATGAACTTAATCCCAACAGCAGATACACAACATAACGGGATCTAGTGGTAGTTCATCATGTACAAGTGTGCCCTAAATTAAAAATCTACTTGCTTGTGTTTTTTTTATCTTATCTGTTGCCTTGCCTTCTCCTAAAAACAACCCCAACAGAATATTTACAGGAAAAAAGACAAAAACAAATCTGAGCCTATTGCATGCATGGAAAAAATATCTTGGTGTATTATATTACCAACATATACACGTACCTCATATGCAGCACCCAGATCCTGAAACCTTTCGTGAGCCTCTTCATCATCAGGGTTTTTATCAGGATGTAATTCCTTAGCTAACTTTCTATATGCTTTCTTAATTTGGTTTGTATTAGCACTTCTAGGCACTCCAAGAATCTTATAAAAATCTCTCCTACAATATATACCAAAATGTATGTGGTACTAATAGAGCACAGGTAATATTTGTCATTGCCATTTATTATACTTAAGTAATTATTTTCTATATAGTAAATCTAGCATAACATTTTTACTACTGGTGCCATATTTCCTCAATAAGCCATTGTACCCAGTCAACAGGTTTTTTTTACTATTTCCAATGCAATAGTGCAGCATTATGTTTAGTAGTTTTTCCCATTAATTCAGATTATTTAATTTAAATTAGATGTTTTCAAAGGTATATCACTGAACAACATTGAAATCAGATACAGCCTTATCAGACAACAGTTGGCAATCATGTTTAAGTGCTAATTTGCTTCTGGTTGCATCTCATTTGGTCTGGGAGATCAGAAATTGACAGATTTTAAGGGAAGTGCACAGCTATCCCATGTCCTGCATTAAGATTAAATAGTAACATGTATAGTAGACTCAATGAACTTTTAATCTTTAACCCAGATCATTTGAGTTCTCTGAAAAACAAAGTAACACAAGTGTTCATTGTTTTTGTTTGTGTGTGTGTGTGTGTGTGTGTGTGTGTGTGTGTGTGTGTGTGTATGGTTCCAACATATTTGCCATGTTTAGTTGAAATAGGATCAGCCTACAGGTTCACAAGTTCATTCTTCCCAAGCAGAAAGTGTTGTGAATACTGTGAAGAGCAGAGGTTTTACTGGTACACAGTATCAATTTGGAAGTTGCAACATCTATTTTGCTTGCAACAGCATAAGCCACTGCCTGAGCTTTAACAGAGAATGACTATAAGATTGAAAACTTAACTGAGTCAGTGACTGGAAATATCAAGTCTGTCTGAACAAATTAAGGACTTTGAACTAAGAGAATTAATGATTTCAAACTCAAAGGCAGGGTTCTGAAGCTGATCTAATGTTAAACAAACACAAAAAAATAGTTAGAGCTACATTTTGCAGCTAAAGCTGATGGTACATGTACTACAGTGCTGACAATACTGGTTCAGTTTTCAATCAGTACAACAGTAAACAGTAGTCAGTACTGAATTTGAAACTATGAAAGCTAATAAACAATAATTTGATTAAGTGTGGTATTGATAAGAAAACAGAATAGTTTCCACAAAATTAGTATTTAAACACAAAAAAATAGAACGGACAGATGACTTTTATGAAAAAATAAAATTGACCAATCACGACAGTCCACGCCAAAAGTTGTCTGCTACAAGGATGATAGGCCTGGAAACAATCATATTACGGTAAATTGAAGGCGTTTATTTACTACTGAATATATCTGTCTGTTCGAGTATGATATTTGGGAGTTACTGGTCTTGTTTTACCTACCCTCCTAATATTTCTAGAACACATAAGAACAAAATAGACAGTGTCAAAAGTTGTCGCACGCCAAAGTCAGCCATTTTCATTCTTTAAACTGGTTCCCGACTTCATCACACATGCTTTCCTATGGATTTTTAAATGGGACCAGGTTGAATGAAATGGTTGAAGAATAACTTCCGGTTATTTTATAGGAATAACGCTCTGAAATTATTTGTTATTCTAGCTACTTTTGTACGGCCATGGCTGATTTAGACCCAGGAAATTTGTCTACTGACGAAAGTATTACATCAGGAGATACTCAAGCTGAACAAATACGCCCAGAAACTGCTGTATCGTCTAGTTATAGTAAGACCACCAAAACAAAACAGTGAAACACTCAAACATTAATTATTATCCTCCCAAAATTAATATTAACCAATTTTACACTTCACAACTCACAAATAAGCGGATGTACTGAACATTAATATGACTTACCTCCTACACAGTTTAGTGGTGGTCAAAACCAAAAATATCTCCAGCACTGAATCCCAAAAGGGATTAGCCTGAACCATTTAACAATCAGTCTGCTAGTGGAATACATTGTGGACTTCACTGACCAGTGCTATAGTAGAGTTCGCCAATCTCATATTCACTGATTTGCATATCATTAAGTGTATAATTGGTTGACAAATAAACAACTAAATAAACAATTAGCACTTTCATGATTAGCATCCCAATTTTCAAAATTTTATAGCTTTGTTTTTTTTATATCCAATTTTGGTTCTGTAAAATATTTCATTTAGATAAAAATAATTCATATTTTGTATGTGAATTCTTTACTCTTTGACTTAAAAAATAAATTTGAAATATTTATATGTAAACCTCTATTTTCATTAAATTTTTATGCTGATATAGTCAAATTACAGAATATTTATTTGAAAATTCCATGGATAAAAAGAGTTTTATTGGCAATATAGAGAACCAAAGGAATTTTTCAATTATTGTAAAAAAACGAAAAAGTTATGATGATTTAAAGTTGATGCCCCATTCCACTCTATGGATTTTTTGCCAACCAAATCCAAATCACAAGTAAGTGATGACATCATGAAGAACTCTCCTATATAATACAGTTGTACATGTAAATACTTTGTTATTTATATAGTTCCTAAATAAAAGTGTAACTGTTGATATATGTTCATATTGTCTTTTCTACCATACTCCAATGAATGTATAAGTTCAATAGAGAAAATGATTGAGATTGTGCAGTGGGGCTCTATTCTCTTTTACGAACATCCAGGTACTTTGAATTCTAGGAGCTGTAGCCACATGAAGCTTCATAGTTCCTTTTGTTAATGTATGGAGAACCCTGCAAGCTAATTCAAAATATGTAGCAGCTATCAGTAGTTGATTTAAAGGGAAATACTTACTGAATGCAAGCTGGAATTAAACTTTGCCAGTATAAATTATTCCATTTGCTTTGATTTACTAGTGGAATTCTTTATGTCTAATAGATAAAGTCCAGAAATAACCCAAAAAACTCAAATTTAGCGAGTGCCAATTTTCAGTACTTGCTGAATTTATCAAAATTTTCTAAAATTTAATCATGGCTTACCATAATTTCAGTCAGGTCCTTCAAATTGGGTTGGTCGGTGAAGGCCAAACAAACATATTTTTAATTTAGGCCCTATCTTCTGTATTGGTTAAATTTCTTTTTTTAAAGATCTTTTGAACAGATAGTCCAAAGCATTTATTAATTTCTATATTTGAAGATGATTACGATTGAAAAATATGAAATTTTCCATCCCAGCAGATGGACTTTATAGTTCTGAATGACTTCCGTTCAATTTAGATTCCTTCAATTGACCAATCAAATTTAAGTGATGTTACACAAAAAATGAGAGTGGTAGACTATAATTTCGACAATAAAATACTGATATTTTCACATAGACTCAGGATAATGTTACTCATTGACAGATAGGTAAATTTGATGGAAATATTGTCTACTTAAAATTAAGGAAATGTTAGCAGTGAAATTAAAAACTTCATGATTCAAAAACATTACAAAAAATTATGAAGCAATGGTCAGGCGACCGACTACTCTAGTCCAGAATGTGTAACCCGTATCTGGACAAACTATTCTCCATATCCAAATAATGTTTTGCCAAATTATTTATTATGTTCTGAAAATTCCATGAGTTGGCAAAAGTCTGTTTAAATAGATGACTTTCACATTTACCATATTCATCACATCTGGTGGAAACTGGTTTATATTTTCATGTTAGACAAAGAATTTACATTTGATTTGAAGGCTACAAGAACAGGATGTTGTCTTGAAAAACATGTCTGAACATAAAAATAATTGAAGTGCTCCATTAAAATACATACATGTACATGTATCATATAAAAATTCATTGTAGTTATCAATTTAAGTTTCTGGTCCCTTGGTTCCCATTGCAATGTCTCTTAATATTATGCCAGTTGACCTCGATATAAAGAACTTGTTAGGTATCAAAGTAAATTTGAAAGTCATCTATTCATTCATAGTCATGTACATGTAGATAATGTACAACTGTATGTTATTCTAATATTTATTGTTTGATAGGTTTTCTGTTTCAAAAGGCCCAAAATGTGTAACCGGAATTGACCGCCCTAAACAAATATATTTAATAGACTATTTTCAATTTGCTGTCACATTGTATCTTCATTAGGGTTGTCTCAGAAAGTGCTATGGGTTTGGCTTTAGTAAAGTTTCTTGGTGTTTTCTCTGTAAAGCCCTTGCCTCTAATACTTTACTCGATCTTTTAAGCCTGCTGATTGAAGTTGCTTTATTCTAGAATTCATCGGAATTTGGATGGTATTGAGTACACTGGAATTTTGTTGCTTATATCAATGCTTTGCATTCACTTCTAATATGACGTCTTCATATTGTCAAACAGACATGTCGGTACAACCCCACCTTTTTTCTTTCACAGTTGCTTTCAGATAAAACACTCATTTAAAAATGTAATGTGATGATTTAATGGCTAAGAGGTTATCTAATTGAAACAATTATATAAAGACACACATTTAACACATACGATGACATACATGTAAATATACAAAAATAATCCAACTTCCATACAGGGGAGGTTAAACATAACAGCTGTTGTTTTTGCTATGCCTAGGGAAATTTTTGTCACAAAAATTACCAAATTTATCAAAATAAAATATTTATTAGAAAAGAAATAATTCTTGGAAGGGGTAGATTTGTACTGATTTTAACATGGGTATGGCATTTATATTCAATTATTTAACACTGAGTGACAGCTGCTAGCAAGGCATGCTTTAATATAGTTCTTTCAGTCATTACGAAAAATATTTCCAATTTGTCTGACCAAAACTCATACTTAACCTTATCTGCTTCTTAAGCAGTCTAAAACTTTCAAAATTTCTATCTGACCAACTGGATTTTTGTCTGACATGACTATCGTTCAGACGGTATTTCATTATGACTGTTCTTTGGTTAGATTTCTTGAATGCTTTACTCCACCACCACCTACCAGTGCCAGTAGCCGACTAACAGCTACTGTTACAGAATGCCTGTAAGGCTTGGTTGTCTAAGATCTCCAAGGATAGTCAAGACAACAAAAATAACTACACATCAGTTATTGGAATAAATAATCATACATGCATATTCTAAACCTTTTGTGATAGAATAGGTTATCTGCTTTTGAGTATGAATTGGATTACTTGCCAGTTTATTGACTTCGCTAAAGGTACAGGTTGTCATGGCACTGTCCTCAGGTGGAAGGGGTTTGGGGTTTAAATTATTCATAATTGCATGAATTATAGTAATGGGTTCCACACTTGACAATGACTGTGTGTATGTATTAAATAGTTTATCAGTCATCAAATTGAACAGGTCTGTGGTTAAAATTATCCTCAATTGGAGAAATTTTAGTAATGAGTTCCACATTTGAACATGTGTATGTATATATTGAATAGTTTAATAGTCTTCAAATTGAACAGGTCTGGTGTAAAAATTATCCTCTATTGCAGAAATTATAATAATGGGTTCCACAGTTGACAATGACTGTGTGTGTATATATATTGAGTAATTTAACAGTGTTCACGGTAAACCATTAGTCCAAAGTCTGAGGCTCATTAAAGTAATTGTAGCATAATTCATTAAGAAAGGCGAATTCTTTTGTTCTGACATCATAAAAAAATACACATACATGAACATGTATATGTACATGTATAATGAAATTTATAAGTAAATCTTGCATCACTTATACATGTCAAGATAAATACACAATATTTTGTATCACATATCTGTATATGTACTTGTAAGTTGAACTTATTTTGAATAATGAAGATGGGTATTTTACATATTTTAACAAAATGATATAAAAATTTATAATATTAGACATATTAATGTGACTTCTACAGTTGTTATGTCAAATTTTAGCATGACACGTATTGGACACGAAGCGCTCTTTATTTAAAATATGCTGTGGTCAGTGCTTTTCCAAGTTTATGAAATATTAAGAAATGAAACCTTAAATTCTAAATTAAATTTTGTTTTACAGAGCCTACCGCTGTAACAGAAACCAGTAAACCTGCAATTATAGAGGCTGTCACAACAAGACCTAGCCGTACATCATTTTCAAAAACAATATTACAGAATGCTGTTCCTGAAAGGAGAAGCTCTTCAAGATCAATTAAGCGTAAAAAGTTTGATGATGAGCTTGTTGAAAGTAGTTTATTTAAGACAGAAAGAACAACAAGAATGAAAGTTCCACAGCCATCATTGACAGAGAAAGAGAGAATTGAACCTATTATCAAAATCATTAAAGAAACACCAGTTACTATGACAACAGAGAAGAAAAAGGTATTTCCTCTTAAAATTTAAGCTGAAATTGTACATATTTGTATGTTTTGATATTTTATCTTGTACAATTTGATAGCTGTTGTGTTCTGCCTTGGGTATTATTGTGCTTTCAGAGGCGTAGTACCCAAATCTCAATTGGTATGGCTGGGATAACAAACACATTTCTTTTAACTTGTCTTAATTAGTTACTGAGTAAAATACCCTGTTTTTTTAGTTTTTTGACAAGAATTCTAGGTACTGTATGATGTACTGACAAATATTATTAGTACTGGCCTCTAGCGCTACGTTCTTCGCTTTAATTTCTTCCTCTTTGGTTTTTGGCACTGTACTTTCTTAATTTAGTATTAGGACTGTGCTATTACGTATCATTTGCTTAATTCTTTCAAAGACTTGTACTGAAGTAATGAAATAAAACTTCATGTAAAACCATCCAAATCAAATAGAATTTTTGTTATTTTACTGTTTCACGTTCACTTATCACTTATTTTGTAGACATCAAAAACTTCATCAGCAGCAAGAAGAGCCAAAAGACAGAAGGTAATGTGCATGCACACATGTTACATTTGAATGTACATGTATTTACCACTGGACTACATGTAGTAGAGAACTTCACTTAAAAGATAGTTCATGTATAATGGTTGTCATTTTCTTAAACTACAATGCCCAAGTTAATGGGAATCTAAACACATAATATATATATATATATATATATATATATATATATATATATATCACATTGACTAAAAAAATTGTAGGTGTGAATCTTTATAAATTTGAATATAGATGTATTTATGATTTAAGAAAGTGATCTGGTAAATAGTTTGGTTAAACTATCCCCTTTAGAGTGGGTTAGTCTCATGCTTTCATGATCAAGGGGTTAGGTTAGTAAGAAAACATCAGGCAAAACTATAATTAAATTAATGAAATTTTAAATATTCTGAAAAGTAAATCCTTAGTAATTATTTAAGATAGGTTTGATTTGTCTAATCTGTATTAATCCAGCCAACAACACCAGCTTCTACTAAAGATCTTGGAAGGTGGAAACCACAAGATGATCTAGCCCTCATTACAGCTGTACAACAGGTAGGCATCTTTTTTTTTTACTTTAGATACACCCCCCCCCCCCCCCAAAAAAAAAAAAAAAAAAAAGACTTTTGAATTTCTGCTTTCTGCCATTCAAATTTGTATTAAATCTCTTTTGTTTCTGTCTTGTCTTAACATACAGTGTTTGAGTGAATGTAGTATGTGCTTTACTTTTTATTGTTGACTATTACTGAATAATTTGAATTTTATAAAGTACTCTTTATAAAGTACTCTAGTATGTTTGCAATGATGAAAATTATTTATTTAACAAAATACATGCATATTTTCAACTTTGAGTTACACTGTAGCAATATATTCTGTATTGAAATGATTTATTTCTTCTGATTTAAAAAAAAATACCCTTAGTTCTTTTAACCATTATCATTTTGGCACATGTCTACATTAAAAAAATATGAGTAAATGCTATTTCTTTGTTAAATTAAGAAAAAACTGAAAAGATAATCTTTTACTGAACCGCAGTTTGCATTCTATACCATTGGTGTTGATCTATTGTGTCAGGTAAGCTTGGACTCTTTTATGTTGAACATGTGCATATTCTGATGAAATAATTAAATTAATTATATGGAATGATTAAATGGTGGATTGATTTATTTTGTAAATGATTAATTATTAGTATGCTTGATTTTAAGTAGATTTAGCATGGCTTGAGTAATTATGTGATCACAGGGTTTGTTTTAATAACCTGTAAATACTCCTGTACTAATTGTCACCTGTATATACTCAGGTGAGAATTATAAATGATAGGAGTTGATAAGATTGACATCAAAGGTAGTTTACCTGACAAAAATCAACTTAGAGAGATTATTATTGAATTAAAAAAAAAAAAATATTTTATGACTTCAAAAGAAGATTTATATAAATATATTTATGTATATGTGTACCATTGAGCTGGAATTTCGTCAGACTACTTCTTTACCATGATGGAACAATAGACCATCGGTAAACTTGGAATTTTATACAAAAAGGTAAGATATAGTACATGTATTTATTTTCTATGGTAAAAAATAATCATACTTGTATATTTAGGAAATTTGCCTGTATATTTCAAAAATATAAAACACAATAGTGATATCTATTTAGTTAACATTTTGATTATTTTTGTCAATCATGGCAATACGTAAAGTTGCTTAATGTTTAATGTTTGGGATGATTGGATGGTATACTTTAAACTGTACAATACATGTAATTTATGAAAAATGCAAAAATGGTATAGGATTCATGTATTTATTAGAATGATTAATTTTTTTGGAAAATGATTCAGTAGTAATTTCATTTGCATGTACAGGTACATTTACATTTACTAGCTTATTTAGTACCTATCATTAATATTTTGTTTCTAATCAATAAGTCGACACACCTTCAATAGTAAAGATTGTAATTTATTTTATTTCCTGAAGATACTATCAATAACCTATTAGTGCTTAATTCAAATAATTTTTTTTTCATTTTTGCTTTTTTCCTTCCTAGATCAAAGACAGCTGAAGATGGAAATGCAGTTTGACAAAGAACAAATTGTGTGCTCTACCCACAATGCACAGCTAAGTTGTCTCGAGACTGTTTTGAATGGGATCCATGTTGACCTAGTTTCTGTAGATAATGAAGTGAACAACTTGGTGATTCAAGGTTATGAAGCAATTGAATCTTGCCTGACACCACATTTCTTCACAAACCCAAAGAGAGATACAAAAAACTTTGCAAAACTTCTTGAAATTCTTGCACATGGACATGATGAAGAGCATGCTTGTAGTTCATGCCTGAAATTCTCTAGTTGCATTGTATTCTTACAGAGGGAAGTTGATTGTTATGTGCAATTTACTGATTTCATCATTGATAAATTCAGTGCTGTAAGCAAGACTTCATTAGGTTCAACCATAACACCTATTTCTAAGAGCTTGAAGTCCTCAGCTTCGATCAGACGGAGTATGATTCGTACAAATCCTAATGTACCTGTATTTTCTAACCAGTCTGAGTCTGCTGACAAAAAGCCAGAGTCGTTGAAAGTGAATAACAGTTCAGAATCAATAGCTGAAGGTGAAACTGACTATTTTCATAGTGAAATATTCTTTGCAGAAAACAAACAATTTGAAAATTGCAGTTGCTGTTTAAAATGTCGTAGCATTGTTGCAAAATTCAGAAAAACTTTTGATGGAAAGCTGAAATACATACAGCTTCAATGTAGTGAACTGCAGACAAAAATGGAGGCTAAATTGCAAGAAAAGAATAATGAATTGCAAAATCAGTTGGAGAAAGTTCAAAGGTCAAGACAGATTGTGATGGAAAAATTGAACAATTTAAAGGACAATGGAAAGCAATGTTATGATTTGATAAATGGTGTAGAGGGTTTAAAAAATGGAAACTCTCATCAAAGTCTTGATTCTAAATCTTCCTCTGTAGACTTTCAACATGTGCCCAATGAGAACTCAAACAAACATTCTGATGATTCTGATTATGGAAGTGGATCATGTGTCCAAGTAACTTCTAGACTCCCGTCTGCTTCTGATGATGATCGATCACATGAGCAGACTGCAACAAATCAAAGACTACCATCAGCTTCATCAAGTGAAGGATCTTACACCCTTCCCATTGTATCAGAACTGAGCAATCTCAGTTTATCACAGGGTGGAAGTCATGGTAATGAGAGCGACAAAAGTGACCTTGATACACCTGTGTTTGTTAGCCAAACAGATCTCCTTGACAACTGTGTAGACCAATCCATCAATGCCAATGTTAAACTCAACTGTACATTGCCTTCACATGTTGATTTTCAACTAAAGAGGAGTAGTTCGGTATTGCAAATCAATTCTACCTTCAACAGGGATACATTTCGTAGACGGTCACACACAGTCAGCAATCCACTGAGGAAATATGGTAATCAGCCTATGAATGATTCTGGTCCATATTCATCTATAGGAGAAACAACTGATAATATAGTAGTCAATGACAATTCTAAGGCAAAAAATAGTGTTAGCAAATGTAGTGAAGCCATAACTAACAATAAAGAAGGTAAAATTAAAAAGTCCAAGAGTTCAATATTACTGAGAGCTAATCGACTGAAAAATTACTTAACAAAGAAGTTTAAAAGGAAGAGTTGGGGTGGAGCTACACAAGGGAGACAAATATCACCAACCTCAATTCAGGCAAGCTCTACAGGAGTCCAGTTCTTTGAGTATGACTTCTCAGATGATGGTAGAGACAAATCACTTAACATGACTTCAGATAGACTTGGAGACTTGTCTGGCATGCTCGATATGTCAACATTCATGGACTCTTTCTCTGACCCAAAAGAAAATTCTCATGTTTTGAACAGTTCTGCTTATTCTAAGTATCAGTCCAATGGTGGGCATGACAGCTGGATCTTCAAGAGGATTGCTGAAATAGAAAAACACCTTAAGGAATCAGGAAAACCCAGATCTGCATCAAAGGACCCCAAACATGGCTGTGTTTTGAAGGGTGAATATGCATATCCTCATACAGAGAAAAGGAGTAAGAAGATGGTGCTGCCCTCTAGACCTGTTGCAGTTACAGATCGTTACTTTGGTGATATGTTCCTTGTACGATCTCCAATGGAAAGTCTATCAGAAATCTCTGACATTGAACCTGTGAATCAATATGACTATTCTAGCACAGAAGTTTTAGATGTGACAGGCATTCATAAAATGGACAAACAGTACCTTGATTCTGAGGACAAGTCTTTGCTGTTGAATAATAGCAAAGATACTCTGAAAAACTCATCAAGAAGGAGGTTATTATTCAGTGGTGATGGTGCTTCCATGTCTACAAACAGTAGTCATAGAAACTGTCGTAACCATAGCAACTCAAGTGAAGGCTACAGTGAAAATACATCTTACTCTTCTGTGTCTGATAGATCTACTCTTCATAGTCTTGTTAAGCAGAATGGTGTACCCTTTAGCCGTGAAGAGGCTGATGGACAAGAGTCTTTTAGTAATGTTTTACGATCATCAACAGTGGTTTTCCATGAACTGTACTTGAACAAGTTTTGGCATCTAAAACCTTATCTCCTTCTTGGAACACTGAGCAGCTCATATTTGATGTACCTCGTCGATAATTATCCACATAACATCAAAGAATTACCAGGATACTGTAACAAAACAAAGGAAATTTCTACTGTATTAGTTGCCCATGTTGCCAAGCAGGCAGGTAATCCACAGATATTTGCCAGAAACCTTGTCTGGCACTTGTTCACATTGTTAGAGTTGTATGGTGGGAAGACAGCTTCTGGTCAGAATACAGACAGTCTGGACATTGATATGATACTAGCAGTCAGGAATGCTACTACTCAACAGTATCACATCACTGGTGAGACATGGCTTCTGAAATGTGTTCCATTCATTCATCAGTCAATTAATGTCCTGTTCAATCAGAAACTCAGACTCCCTGTATTTCGTGCTTTGTTTCATCATAGTGACTGCTAAAGTGATTTGATGTGCTTGTACATGTTGTACCAGAGGAAAATTATTGTACTGTATATTTTTTTGATAATTATTCTTCTAAATATTAATCTTTGTTGCCCATTTCACTGTATATTACTATTTTGATCTATGCATCTACTTTATTTTCATGCTGTTTTTTTTTGCTATACAGTTTTTGGTAGAATTGGTATAATTTTTTGAGGTTTATATTTTACTTTATAGTTCTGTGAATGGAACAGTTTTTGTTGTATAAATGCATTGCTTATTATTATATTTATGTTCATAAAAAAAACTTATTTCATTCATAAATTACACTAATGTTTGAATTTGTATAGTTATACTTTTAATTGTGATTATTCAAATGTTTATGAAAAATGTTCTAGTAGAATGTATAATAAATTTTAATTCTTTTCAAGTGTGTTATTATAAGACCAATATACAAGTATGTTATAAGAATAGATATGGTTAATTGTCAAAGAGACAACAACCCCTACAGGTTGAAAATGTCAACCCAAGGCCACTCATAGGTCTTCAATGAACAACAGGCAAACCCTCACCATACAGGACAGGCTACAGCTGGCCTCAAAACAATAATATACACAGGTACAGCGAAAAAGTTGCTGCATACATTGTGCAAATGTATATACTCCAACAACGCAAACATAAGCTGATGTTTTTGTTCGAGAAGAATAGATCAAAACCATCATGACATTTGATATGAAAATAGCTAGGAATCAACATTAATACACCACTGTAGACTCAGGAATTATTGCAATGATTTTTTTGGGTGAAAAATGCAACAAAGTAACAAAACTTAAAAATTGCAAGATGTACATAGGACAATTTCTTATGTATGATTTTTACTCAAAATCACTGAAGTTAAAATGACATTTCACCATTTTTTTGGCTGTGATTCCAAAATTGCAACAATTTATGCATGCAATTACTTCTGAATTTGCAGTTTTTGTTTGTCACCACTTTTGTATGTATTTTTTGATTATTTTATGTTCTTTGTTGTGTGTGTCTCTGTTTTCCACGTCTGGTCTTTGTTCCTGGATTACATTCTAATTGATTTATGATGGAATCTTTGTTCCCTTGATTACTCTTGGTAATAGTGGGCAAACATTGTTTAACAGGTGAAAAACAATTAACCAAACAAAAAACAAAAAAAACAAAAAAAATGAAAAAGTAAATAAAAGATTCTGGATATTTTGCCATCTAAGATTCTTTAAATCACACTTTGCAAAAATGGGAAAAACAACATATTCATCTTGGAAATAAAAAAAAATGCATTGGTGAAATGATCTTTAGGTTACCCTCCCATTTTCATGTACAAAGAAAAATCAACCTGTAGCACTAAGTTTCGCATGCAATGAACTGCTCCACGTGACTTGTATTGGTTCCATATAAAAGTTTATTACAAGCTTATGCATAACTATACATTTATAAGTACTGATAACCCATGATTCTAATATGACATGCTTGAAGCCTTTTAGACCACAGCCATGGTAAAAAAGTGATAAACACATGTACATGACTAACATATCGAGCCACACATAGGCTGCTTCTTTTCAAAAATATGAAAACAGCTGGCTATTGCACAGAGTAAAACAATGCAACATAAATGGCCAGCCCAAGGTGAAACAATGATAGAATGGAGTTTCTTTGATTTCTTTCTTAATTAGATTAACAGATTCTGCAAGTCAATTCAATCTGGCCAGTGAATTTTGCCTAGAGTATGTCATCCTCCACTGTTATGATTGAAAAGATTAAGTCCACCTATGGTGTAGAGATAATCAGTTTACTGTGAAATTATTATTTTTGTGTGGTAATATTTGAATTTATCTTTAATTTGATCAATCAAACTTTAAAAGAATGTACAGTAAACTCCAAACTCTTACAAGGGATAGAATATTGGTAGGTTATATTACCAGTGATTGAAGTACTATTTTAGTAAGCTGTGTTCCATCTAGGTTGTTTTCACAGGATGGTCTGCCCTCCTTTTTCCAAGTGACACCCTGTGCCCTTTTCATGGCACCGTGAACCAAAGTCAAAGGTTTTTTTTTTAGGAAAATGAATCGTTTATTTTACTGTTTCGTAATGATCTGCCATTTTTGTAAACAATTCTTGTGCATCGTAAAAAACTTCCTATATACTTGTATGTGTAGCCTTATTTTCAAGTAGAAAAAAATAAAATGTTCCAAATGGTCAAATATTCATGGCCTGGAGTGAAATTTACTTGTCTTTATGATATGGTTAATAGAAAAAAAAAACATCCAAAATTGGATTGCCCAACGTGCAATCTCTGTTTAACTTTGATTTGCTAGGCCCATCGGAAATTCCACTTGAACAATATTTTGTCAGACATCTAAAACCTTTGACCAAAACTATAACTGTCAAACATTTCCTACTCATGCAAAGAGTCATGGCCTCAAATCTGCTGGACATCCTGTCACATTTCTTGGATATATTGTCTGACCAAACAGATTTTAGTCTGGCATATTCTGTTGGTCTGGATGCTTGTCATGAAATTTGCTTCCTATGGACTTATTTCAACTCCCGATTTGTATTGACTGTGCTCCCTACTGTATAAATCAAATATTACAAGTACATGTTTAATAGTTTAATTTTTTTATGTTATTACAGACTAGTGATCTAACAGCAGTACATCTGGGTGTAAAGTTTTCCTGTAGATTTACATTGAAGGAGATACAAGAGAGATGGTTCGCCCTTCTGTATGACCCTATTATATCAAAGTAAGTTTCTGTTGCTTTGCAAATCTAATGGAAGAGTAATCAAGGGAACCAAGGCCAGACAAGGAAAACAGACAAATCTAGTGGAAGAGTAATCAAGGGAACCAAGACCAGACAAGGAAAACAGACAAATCTAGTGGAAGAGTAATCAAGGGAATCAAGACCTCACTGCATAACTGTATATAGTGAACATGGTGTTTGTCTATCTGTCAATCGGTTTCTGGGCACTATACATTTTAGTTTTTTTTCTACTACATCACAGCCACTTTTTACAGGAGCTTTGTATAGGTATGCCATATTGTTGGATTCGATTTCAGTCTGACGTAACATCATCTTCTTGTTTGACAACTTGACCATATACTTACTGGATTGAGTAGTGGGGGCATCTTTTAGTGGATTGAGTAATGGGGGCATCTTTTAGTGGATTGAGTAATGGGGGCATCTTTTAGTGGATTAAGTAGTGGGGGCATCTTTTAGTGGATTGAGTAGTGGGGCATCTTTTAGTGGATTGAGTAGTGGGGGCATCTTTTAGTGGATTGAGTAGTGGGACATCTTTTAGTGGATTGAGTAGTGGGGCATCTTTTAGTGGATTGAGTAGTGGGGGAATCTTTTAGTGGATTGAGTAGTGGAGGCATCTTTTAGTGGATTGAGTAGTGGGGCATCTTTTAGTGGATTGAGTAATGGGGGCATCTTTTAGTGGATTGAGCAGTGGGGCATCTTTTAGTGGATTGAGTAGTGAGGGCATCTTTTAGTGGATTGAGTAGTGGGACATCTTTTAGTGGATTGAGTAGTGGGGCATCTTTTAGTGGATTGAGTAATGGGGGCATCTTTTAGTGGATTGAGTAGTGGGGGAATCTTTTAGTGGATTGAGTAGTGGGGGCATCTTTTAGTGGATTGAGTAGTGGGACATCTTTTAGTGGATTGAGTAGTGGGGGCATCTTTTAGTGGATTGAGTAGTGGGGGAATCTTTTAGTGGATTGAGTAGTGGGGGCATCTTTTAGTGGATTGAGTAGTGGGGCATCTTTTAGTGGATTGAGTAGAGGGAGCATCTTTTAGTGGATTGAGTAGTGGGGCATCTTTTAGTGGATTGAGTGGTGGGGGCATCTTTTAGTGGATTGAGTAGTTGGGCATCCTTTAGTGGATTCAGAATTTGGGGCATCTTTTAGTGAGCTTTGTTTTCCTAAATTTTATTACAAATATTTTATATATATGTCATAACCTAATGGATCTGACAATAGGAATTTCTTTTGAAACTGACCTTGAGTTTTTCAGTTACTTAATTTGGAATGGTTGCTTTAATGGATGCATTGATTGGTTTTTTAAATCCTTTTCAAATCCTGGTTATTCTGTTACATTTCAACTTTTTTAACTGTATACTATGCTATGATTTTGCCTGTTTTGGCTTCTCTGTTGTTGCTTATTAAATTAGATCTGTTGCACATTTAATTAACACAAAAACATTTTCTTCTTTCATTTTTCATTTAGTTTGCACTCTGCCATGTACTTTTTTTTGCAACAACTGGTGGGGCCGCACTATGCAGCTGCTTAACCATTATAAGATATATAAATGTAAATTATTTCTATATGTATTTTACAGATTAGCCATGCAAGCCATCAAACAACTTCATCCAGATATTATATCAAATGTACAGTCGAAAACATTATTCAGTAAACAAGAAGAAAATCTTCTGGGAACAGTTTTATCTGTAAGTACCAACAATATGATAGTGTACAGGCTCACTCATAGACAGAAGTTAGAGTTAATTATCTTTTTCCATGCAGAGGTGTTGACTTTTATGGATTTTCCATATTTTCTATGAATTTTGACCACAAATTAGGAATTATGCTCTATGGATTCCACATATTTTCTATGAATTTTGATTGCAAGTTAGACTCCACAGATTGTGAACCCACCATTATATCTTTATTAAATATTGGCAAAAAAATATATTTCGATGCATCAATAACTGGAAGATTCTTATGTAAAAAAAATCCAAGTACATGGCCTAAACATTAAAACAGGAAACAAAGATGATTTACATTACCATCATAATTTATAGAATGAAATCGTAGTTCAGGATTTTACGGATGTGGTAAAAATGTGGATCATCATCAAGTAGCATAAACATATATATTTATATAACATGATGAAATGGTCATTGTATAATGCAGTAGTCAACTCAAGAGAAGCCTTAAGTGTACAATTAATCATTATATACCGTGAAAGTACTATTGTTCGTGGGGTACAAATTTTCATGGTTTTTGTGGGTAGGCCAAACCACGCGGAACCAACGAAAAAGAGACTTCCATTGATGTGTACACTAAAAATCTCAAAACCACCAATTAAAAAATCCACAAACTTATGTTTCTCTTCCGTAATCCACGAAAATTGGTATACACGAATTAAAGTACTTTCACAGTAGTGTAGCAGTTGCTTTAATAAAAGTCTCCAGTGTACATTTAGTAGTAAGGCAATAGGCCATAATGAAAAATAGCATTGTGACATAATTCTTTACGACCTGTTTTACACTTTAAACTTTTTGTGAAATTGACTGTAGAGTCATGAGATTCATTTGATATCAGCACTTGTTGGAATTAAGAATAGTTTTCTTCCCCAAGCAATAAAAAATGCTTGGATGGATTAAAATGATATTTAAGTACAATGTTTGTCATCATAGAATGAATCTCTCTTTTGTAGTTAATTGTTTTTGCATTTTTTATTTCTAAGTCTATGACTTAACACTGAATGAAGGGGTTGAACATTGAATGTGCTTTAACATAACTGTTCATTAACAAAACAAGAATGTTATAAAATTTGCTTAAGAAATTTGTTTCATAACAACACCATGACTTTACAACCTACCTTCTCTAAATGTAACTGTAAAATAAATCTGGATAAAAAATAATTATTCTAAGATTGGCTTTGAAAAAAAAGTTAACTCTTGAATTTTTTTTAACCTGTATCATTATTGGTGAATGCAGGTTTAGTAGCTGCTCGACTCTGTGGATCTGACACACATAGGGATACCTATATTAAGGAGGTAGACCTAGGGTAAGGGACATGACTCTTAAAAAATCATTGGAATGTTTGTATTCAGCGTTTACATCAGTCTTGTATAAGGATCTAATTAACTTGGATTCATTTTATTCTGCTTCAAACGAAAGCTTGAGAAGCTTTGGTGAAATTGGATATGATGCAATCATATCACTGATTTAATGAGTTATGTCCCTTACCCTAGGTCTACCTCCATAAAGCTCATTGTCCATAGTTTTGTTATTTGTAGTGCAAGTTCTTTACATGTACAATCTTCTTTCAGACAAGTCAGCCTAATTTGGAAGTATTTGAGGAACTGATAGACAAGAATCCAGAATCATTTTTCCCTTCAAGGAACCCCAAATCTCTTCACAATCATTGGTTACTGATGAAACAGTATCATCTACTTCCTGACCAATCAGGTTTGTTGTAACAAACTCATCACAGTAAAGTTTTACGCCTGATTATCAAGATCTTGTTAGTACAAGAACCATGCAAACGAGGAAAAAAATCATCTTTTGTGAACAACCCAAAATATTTCAGACAGATATATCTGTAATAAAAAAAAACACTGGTACCAATAAGAGGTTGGGAAAAAATTTAATTAGTCACTGTCTAGCTTGAAGAATATTTCCATTCTTATGTAAGTCATGTAGCAGACTGAAATTTTTTCAACAGCATCAGGTATATCAAGTTTGATATTTCTATCATATTTGCCAGATTAACTTGCTTATAATATAAGTATGATATTTAGGAAATTAAGGCTTTGAAGATGGACATTACATGTTAGAAAACAACTTTGCCCTATACAGGAAACATAGACCTTATCTTAGCTATTGGTTTATTTCAGTACAACCAATGCCACGAGGAGACCATGTATTAAACTTCTCTGATGCTGAAGACATGTTGAATGATGATGATTTAAAGTGAGTATGAACATACTGTTAATTTTATATGCTATTAGCTCCTCGGCAACCATCTATGGTTATTTAGACAGTAGATTCTGTTGGAGGGTGAGGTGTTAGCCCAATCCCTCCAACAAATCTACTGGCTGTCTAAATACAGTGAAACTTCTCCAAACCAGCCACCACTGGGACAAGAGGAAATGGCCGGTTTATAGGGGTGACCGGTTTTGTGAAAAATATCAATGCATTCGAAGAGCTGTTTCCATTAATGTGTTCTACCACCCTTCACCTTGTGTGTTTGTTTTTCGAGACATGTTTAATTCCAATGCTAAGCTTTTTGCCTTTAATTACATTTCAAAGCTTGCATCATTTGTAAATGATTTGATTTTATTAATGGTACTGTTGACAAAAGTGTTCTTGGTTTTGAAAGAATGTGTATGAAAAATCAAAGGGCTATTGATGGTAATCAATCATTTGTATTGTTTTCATAAATCACCTATCAGCAAAGTCTAATTGATAATTTCACCCCTTTGTTGTTTTGACATGGATACTGGTCACATTAATTGACAGTTAAAAGATCGTAAAGATCGTACTATTAAATGACCCTGGTTGCCTGACGTGTGTACACACCAATTAACACCCAACCAGTGACAAAATGTAATGTCTGGATTAAATTTGTTGTTTAAACTACTGTCCCCTTCAATTACCATCTGTCCACTGATGAAAAGCAAGTCGGTCAGTGAATGAATTATTAATTACGTAATTTTACGTTATCATTTACAGTTTTGTTGACACACTTATTATTTTACTGGTGAACAATAAACAGGCGGCTGGAATTGAGAGGTTGTTTTTATTTGAAATAAGTAACTGAAACTATGAAAAACTGGTCTGTGTACGGTTTTAGGGGGTGGAAGGTCTATTGAAGACAAAACACTGGTTTTAAGGTATATCGGCCGGGACTTTTGAAAACAGCCGGTTTGAACGGAAGATGGGTTTTCTGAGGGTCCGGTTTGAAGAAGTTTCACTGTAATCATAGATGTTACGGTAGCTTATAACTTTTTTATACAATTTTACTTATCGAGATAGTATTATGGGAAAATAAATGAAATTTGTATCAAACTATATTATTTCTAAGTTTTTTTACTGTTACTATTTTTGTGTTGGCATCTAGGTCAAATTATTGAAATGTACACACTGGATGGTGGCGTGCTTTAAACTTTTCATGTAATGACATCCTGGTGAAACTGTTTGAAAGTGCACACTTAGCGTGCATCGTCTTCATTAGTTGAGCTTTATATTACTCTCATTGTCAAGGTCAATTATTGAATATTAGACTGATTCTGCAACTGTTGTTATCATTGGTGAATTGTTTTTTCATTTAAAGTCTTCATTTGCATATTGTTCATTAGTTTGATACAACAAATATTTTCATCCATGGCAAATTGATTTTCGATTTCATCATTTGCATACTGCTGCTTCGGTTATTTGAATGAATGGTTTTATCCAATCATGACTGGTCAATACGATGCAAATTGTTCAAATTAAGAGTGGACAAATTCTATTATTAAAGTGAACGTGCTGATGGGTAGAAATTGTTAATTTTGAAAAAAAATAATGATAAATTTTTGGTTGTTTAAAAAATACAGTTTCATGGAGAAATTTTCTCCAGTTAATTTTCTACCCCAACAAAAGTGAAGATTACTACTCATACCCATTGAAACATTGAAAGTTAAAAGTAGAACAATTTCAAATTCATGGTCATTGTGGTTTCGTAAGACAAAAGGTGACATTGGTTAATTGGTTGATTTGTTGTAATCATCATTGCACTACTTAAGTGTCAGTCCCTGGAAAAATCAGGCAGTGGATGGAGAATGGTATGAAAAAAACCCATCATTTTGATAGTGTAATTTGACTATTTGCACCATCACAATCAAGAATAACTGACAAGATTTTCCATATCATGTTGGACCATTGAGTTACAATTTTATTGAAATGCACTGAAAATGAACATTTTCAAGGGGAGATAACTGTCAAAATCTTCGTTTTTCTAAGATTTTATTGAAAAATTTCTACACAAAACCAGTGATGCAGAGATCAAATAAGGGTCTTTTCAAATAGAGAAAGTATTTTTGAGTGATATTACATTGTCAGATCGGTGGGGTTTTGACATGCATCTTTCTGATTTTTTTTCTATTTGCCTGATTCATACAAACACTTACACTGAAGCATTATCAGTAGTATTACACTTCATCTGTTTGTTCTATGTCACCCCCTCTCCTTTATGAACAGACTTAAGGGGGAAGTTCTGTCTTAACCGAACCTCTTTCTGACAAAAAAATGATATAGAATATAGATATAGAATGTTAGTTAATCAAGATTCAAATTACCTTGAAATTGATATAACAAGACTTAAAAGTGTCTGGTTTAGACAGGATTTTGGATTTTTTCAGTGTTTGGATTAGACAGGTTTTTAGATTTTTCATATTTTGGTTTAGAAAGATTTCACTGTAGATTAAATTACTGTTTTTAAGACATTTTTTGAATATTGATATTATTATACAGGTGTTAATATTTTTTGCAAGTAACATGTAGTAGATGTTCTTTTCATTTTTTCCAGAGATCAGTCTGATGAAATTTTAGAACATGGTATGTTTATGAAATGATTTTTAGTAACATAGTATAACCCATACTTTGCTGTCATAGTAATTTGATGTGGTATTTTTGTTCTGTTAGATTTTTAATTTGTTCAGTAGTTTTCATTTCAACTTTTGGGTTACCCCTTATCATTCATGGCAATGTATAGAAATCTGATTTATTATTAATAAAAACAAAGTAAATGTCCATATAAATCCAAAGTATAAGCGTGAAATAAATATTTTTTAACCAGTTCTGTAAATTGTGATGACCATATCTTATTTAGTTTGTAATGGACTATTATATTTTTTTATTACTTGCACACTAAACATGTTTTGAATTTTTTTATATATATGATGGTAAAGAAATTCAGGCCACATCTCTTTAGTTCTTTAGTTTTAACAAAATTAAGTTAATTTCCAATGTCTTTTCAATATAGAATTAGCAGTAGCAGATAGAAGAAACAAGAAAGAAATTAGACATTTAGAACAAGAATTACCCAAGTGGCAGGTGCTTGTTGACAGTGTTACAGGTATAGTGCTTTAAGTAGCACTCCAGCTAAGAATCGTGCAAAATATGATACATTTTTGAAAAGCCTACATATTTTTATTTTTGATATTTTGTTTCAATTGCCATAGTAAACAGAAATTAACCTTCAGTTTTTTATACCCTGTGTTCTTAGGAGATAAAATTATATAGAATGCACTGTAGATTTTAAAATTAAGGGAGATAACTCAACTCTGTAAGTAACACTCAAATACAATAGAATCTGTTGGATTTTCTATGTTAATTATCTCTCTCAGAGCATATAGATTGGAATGAATAATTACACATTTCGTAATATAGACCCATAAAACAACTAAATTTCAAAAATAAAAATATGTAGCCTTTTTTTTGGGGTGTATGACATTTTTCTGATTTTGCATGATTCTTACAAATACTACTACTTAAAATGTCAAGGTAATTGTATTAGATATAATGAAAATATTGGCACCCTTTAGTCAAAATTTGTGTAGGTTCTTGCCTAAAATATTATTATCCTATGTATCTTATCTTAATTTTTAGTCTTCAGGTTTTTCCTTGAATAAAAATGGTAAAATTATCATGAAACTGTGTACACTTGTTCAACTGATATGGACTTTAATATAATTCATGCAAAAGCAGGAATGTCATTCCTGTGTTATCAAAACCTTTTATATGATATTTGTATGAGGAAAACCAAAAAAATTGGTATTACTTTTAAAGCATGTGTTAACATTTACTGTATTTGATAAGCCATATTTTTATATTCTCCATAGGTATAAGTCCACCAGATTTTGATAATCAGACTTTAGCAGTATTAAGAGGAAGATTGGTACGGTATCTGATGAGGTCTAGAGAGGTATGTTAATCAGGGATGTAGAACAGGGTACTTTACACAGTAGTTTATTAACACAATTTTTTCAGATATATTTGTTTGTTACCCCTGCCTTACCAATTGAGATTTGGGTGCTACGCCTGGTGAATTATTTATCTTTAATCTAATGAGGTCTAGAGAGGAAGGTAAATTACTTGCCTTCAATTTAATGAGGTCTAGAGAGGTATGTAAATTACTTATCTTCAGTCTTTTGAGGTCTAGAGAGGTATGTAAATAACTTATATTTCACTGTTCTTATAAAATAGGTGATGAAAAAATCTTCTATTTAGCCCAAAAAATTGGAATTCTTACAAAACACAAAAAGTGCATAATTTGAGTAGGGAAAAAGTACAAGAATGTCAGTCATATATGTTACAAATTTCAATATGCTGTACACATAATTCTAGGAGTTACCTCTCATCAGAAGCATTAGGGTCAAATATAAAGGAAGATCTTAATCCAAACAATAATTGTACACAGGCAAAATTATTTCACGTGATTTTCACATGAATTTCACATGATTTTCACCTGAATTGAGCAAATAAACTAAGTGACGGAGTTCATGTGAAATTCGGGTGAAAGGAGCCTTCATGTGAAATTCACACAAAATGTTCACATGAAATTCGTGTTTAGTGAATTTCTCATGAAAATCATGTTAATTTCATATGAATTTCATGTGAAGCTTGATTAACATGAATTTCACGTGAAAAATATTTGCCTGTGTATGCATGAAGTACTAAAAACAAAAACTATTGAAATAGAAAGCCACACGAATTGTATGGTATTTATACCTGTCCTTACATTAGTTAAGAGTGTATTGAGGTTAAATGTGTCTACATATATCTAAACTATTCAGGGTATAAACCTGTTGTCATATCAAGCTGTGTCCTGTGAGGCATTTTATTCTTGTCTTTACCTACATTGCGTCTTGTAGAATAAATAAAAACAATAAGACAACACCACTTGTGACCTGATGGGTTCACTACAATCGGTGAAACGTGTTGATGGAAATAAAGAATTGACCTGTTAATATATGGATGTGGTTAATATTTAAAACAAATAAATTAGGCAATTTCACTCTTGGGCTTTCTCCTGCACAAACTTCAGAACATGATTATTATTATTATTCTGCCATTAACAAAATTAAAAATATATGTTGAAAAAAGTAATAAATTATGGAGAAAATCTTTATATTGAGTATTATGAATAACAAAAGTACAACCACTTGTGCCAATAATACATCAACAAGGTTCAACTTCTGCACACTCATTAAATCTAAGCGTTCTTCAACACTCTTGGTCATATTTTGGTGATTCATGTAATCTGTTCTGTATACTTAGGTATCTACCCTACAACTGTCCTATGATTCTTTCTCAACCTCAAGTGTTATTCAAGTACAGTTTATTGAAGAATAAGTTGGGGAAAAACCCTTTTTATCTTTATATACAGTCGAATCTGTCTAAACCAAACCCAGAAATCCTGTCTAAACCAAACCCTGAAACCTGTCTAAATCAAACTCTGAAACATGTCTAAACAAAACCCAGAAATCTTGTCTAAACCAAACTCTGAAACCCTGTCTACACCAAATGCTGAAACTCCGTCTAAACAAAACCTGAAACTCATTTAAACCAAACATTTTTTCACTATAAATGTATTTTGAACCTTCATGGTAAACCGAACACCTGTCTAAATTGAACTCATTCTGAAGTCCAAAAGAATTTGGTTTAGACAGGTTTGTATTAATAGATGATGGTGGTAATATAGGTCAAATGTATCTGAAACTGTTACTGTAAAAGTATGAATTTTCGCGGTGTACTAATTTTCATAGTGGACAGAAAAGAGCGAAAAATAGTATCCGCAAAATTGAGTTTCAGCACTATAGAACACTTATCATTTTTTGAAACCGTGAATATTGATACTTGTAACTATGTTCACTAGACAGAATCTGCGAAAATTAGCATCCGCAAAAATTAATACATTTAAGGTATCACTCTTTTTTTGGTTTTTGTTTTAGATAACTTTAGGACGAGCAACCAAAGACAATCAGGTAGATGTTGATCTAGCCTTAGAAGGACCAGCCTGGAAAATATCAAGACGACAGGGGATCGTAAAGTTACGGAATACAGGCGAATTCTTTATCTCAAACGAAGGAAAACGACCCATCTATGTTGATGGAAAACCAGTACTAGCAGGGAACAAGCAAAAACTTAATAATAATTCTGTTGTAGAGGTAAAATATTTTTTCTTTAATATTCTGGAGATTTCCCTTTTCCCCTCATTGTGTCCCTTTCTTCATCATACCTTGTTACATGCGATGAAATTTTGTTTTTCTCTAGATATTTTAGATAGCACTACCTTATTTAAAAAATAACACTTCATAATAATATGGAACAAAGATAGGTAGTTTAGACATCCGCTTAATGAGATGCAACTATTATTGGTTTTTCCCTGTAACCACATGCACCCTGTATTCTTCAGTCCTTTACAAAGTTTACCTTATTTTCTGTAGCTGTTTGATATTGCAATATTTTGTTCTATTGGCTTGTAAGTCTTTTCCTTCATGTGTATTTTTTTATAAGTGAAAGACCATTCAGCATTTTTTTTTGCTACTTCTGGGTTCACAATATGATGCATACCAGTGGATATTTGAATATTCCATTCTTTGTGGTACTTCACTAAATTTTTTATTGTGTATAAACAGTCCTGATTTTCTTCTGCTTTAAAGAGGAATTAAACATTATGTTCTTTTTTAGCTCACCTGGCCATAGGCCATGTGAGCTATTGCTATCACTTGGCCTCCGTCGTCGTCGTTAACAATTTCTTCAAACATCTTCTCTGAAACCACTGAATGGATTTGGATGAAACTTAAAATGGTTGTTCCTTAAAGTATCCTGGACAAAATGATTTTTGATCTGTTAGAAAACATGGCCGTTATTACTAGAAATAGAACATAGGGGTCAGACAGCAGATTTTTGCATATATCTCCAAAACGGTTAAGTTTAACCAAATTCTGAAATTGGGTAAAAGTATTCAGCATGATGAGATTTATCTGTGGCTAAATTTTGGAGAAAATCTGTTGATCCATGTTTGAGTTATTGCCCTTTTTGGAAGTTTTTTGATGTTATTACTTTAAAAAATCTTCTCCTCAGAAACTACTCTACAGAATTGAATGAAAGTTGGCAATTTCGTTTTATAGGGTATCTTTAACAAAATGATAGTTTGGATTTTTGATTGGTTAGAAAACATGGCTGCCATTACTAAAAATAGAACATTGGGGTCAGACATCATATGTTTGCATGTATCTCCCTAACGGTTAGGTTTAACCGAATTTTGACATGGGTTTAAGTATTCAGCATGAAGAGATCTATCTGTGGCCAAATTTTGGTGAAACTCTTTTGACCCATGTTGGAGTTATTCCCCTTTTTAGATGGTTTTTGCTGTTTTTGATATTACTTTAAAAAATCTACTCCTTAGAAACTATTGTGCAAAGTTCAATGAAAGTTGACATTTTTGTTTTATAGGGTATCCTTAACAAAATGACCATTTAGATTTTTGAAAAATAGAAAAATGGGGTCAGACAGCAGATTTTTGTGTACATCTCCAAATCAGTTAGGTTTAGCCAATAGCTTTCATTGCTGAAATGATCCTTATTATAAGGCTTACAAAAGTCTCCAATGAATCAAATTGAGTCAAAATTGTTTGACAACTCCTTATTAGAGTTATTGCCCTTGAAAGGCAAAATTTAACCAGGTGAGCGATTCAGGCTCCTGGGAGCCTCTTATTTATTGTAAGTTTACTTTTGCCATTGGCAATTTCTGCTTTTTTAGTTTGCTCTGTAAAACCAGGTATGTATAAAGATTTAAGTATATTTTTATCATCCCATTTACACATAAGGAATTTTTCTACATATAATTTTCTAGAAGTTTTCAACAACCACTTATTATTCTTTTTTAGTGGGAATTCAGAGCTCATTCTTATGAACTCTTTATGAGGTCCTATGGGGAGACTTACAATCCTTATTGTGTCATTTACCATTCCAGATATCCTGTTTGCGATTTATTTTTCTTGTCAACCAGGATTTGATTAACGTGATCAAAACAGAAACACAGAAGCAGACAAACACATGATGAGCTAATAGAGAGGGCAAAACTGAGTGACAAAAGTTGGGCCAAGTTGGTTGGTTCAGGGAGGAAAGTAAAGACATGACAATGTTCTGTTGTACATGTACATTCCTAAACAGGCCATTAAGATCAGGATGTGCATTGTATTAGCAAAACATTAGCTCTAATGACAATCTATGGAAGTCAAAGATTGAAATAAAGGCATGAAAGATTAATAGTTCGTACTTTTAAAAACAACACTTAATTTGCATTGAATAATATAATTTTTATAGTTCTGACTTTCCACAACTTTTTTCTAAGCAACTTGCAGCCTTGTTATGAAACTTTGTGGGATGTAATATAACATCATGAAGGTGTGCATACTGTCAGGAATTTAATCATGGTAGAAATCATGGCTGATGGACTTGGAATTTTTCAGCAATATTTGGTCTGATGCGTTGTCCACAACTTCTCCTCAACAACTTGCATGATTATTATGAAACTGGGTTGCATGTTAAATTACCATATTGGAATGTTCATAATGTCTGGAATTTTTATCTTAACAAAAATTGTAGAAATTATGGCTTTAAAATCCTAACATGTAACTTCTGGCCTATACGGCAGATCTGTTATTCATAGATTTGTTGACTACTTTTAACCAGTGATTATGCCATACCAATACTGAATGAAATATCATAACCTGGTGACCAGATTTTTCCAATACAGTTAACATTGCAATTTTTTTCAACAGACCATTGAAATTGTATATAGATATGCTACTATCAATTTAAATTTTAAATTCTCTGCTCTCCACACTGGAGTCCCTATTCACTTCCATATAGTTTTCATTAAAATAAAAATCTGAAATAAAATTGTTTCATTTCAATACTTTTCATTATTTTTTTCAGTACAAATGTACTAATTGTAATGATATTAAGTACTATTCCATATAAATTTCAGACACTGCCGAATATAGAGACGATTCATGGCGTAGAAAAATCTATCATACAAATTATGCTCTTTTCATCTACATATACTATACTTTAGAATAACAATAGTCCTTTCTGTATTTAGATCTGCACTTTTGAGAAAACCACTAAAATCATCCAAATCAAACTGAATCAAGAATGGTAACTCTTGCAAAGTGCCAATTTCATACACAATCTATATAATTTTTATCTCACAAGTGCAAGAACCAAATGACAAACTAAGGATGGTTTTGTAGTCTGTAACTGTAAACAAATAAGAAATATATGTGAATTTGGTACAAGTGGGTTTTGACATGCATGAATCACCTCCAGTCAGATTTTTATTAAGACTTCTACTTAAAAAGTTAGAATCATTAAATATTTATTGGTATGTAGACAGAAGAAGCATACTACAGACCTATAGCAGGTTGTTTTGGCAATTTTTAGGCTAAACAAGTAAAACAACAAAATTGGCATTTCTTATTTTGCCAATGCTTAGTGGTGCACAAAGTACTGAAGGCCAGAGTAAATATTTCACTGAATTTTTTGGGGTATTTTTAGGAAGACTGCTTAAATATGCCAAAATTAATATCCCATGAAAATTACCTGCTATACAGTATTAGTGACTCCACTTGAAAAAATTGAGAAGTAACTGTGACTCCACTATGGAGTATGAAGAAATTAAATTTAAATGTTGTCTTATGTGTACCTGTGCAATCTAAAAGATGTTTAAGAAAATAAAATTTTAATCATCGGAACTGTGTTGGACACATTGTTGAATTATATCCAAGTATCTATTCATCACTTTCATTTCCTCATCATGAAACTCTTTCATCATCCTCATTCGATCATCTTCCCGAGATTTCTGCTCCTCTCGGTACTTTTCAAAGCTCGCTAAAAGTGTTTGCAAGTCATTAGTTCTGCGTCTTTTTACTCGTTCTGCTCTTGATTCGTCCTCAGATGTTGACCGTTTCCTTTCATTACAAAGGTCAACAACTGCTGTTTTATGATGGCGACCATTTTCATGAGGGGAGATAACTTGAGGTGATACTGGTGGATTTCCTGATTTATAAATGTTCACTACTGGTAAAGGTTTTTCACCATGATTGTCTATGATTTTGGGTTGTCCATGATATTGTGGGGGTTGCTTTTCATTTGGTCCCTTCCTATGTGTAGAGGCTTCGAGGAACATGGAGGCTGCTAACTGGAATTGACTATTGGGGCTAGAATTTGGAAGAACAAGAGTTGGAACAGCAGATCTTTTCTCTTGTTCAGAACTTATATATGAAGATTGTGTAGGAGCACTAGGTTGTTGTGAGGTACTTGTGGCTCTAAAGGTAACATTTTCTGAGGATGGCGACATCACAGTGGGTCTGGTCTCTTTCCCTTCAGAAACAGGTACAACTTGGACATTGTTCGAATTAGGTACCAGTCTTACTGGTGAAGGTTGTAAGTTAATAGGACTCTTGTTCTCCTCCATACTTATCTGCATCTGGAAGATTTCATGTAAAACAGCAAAGAATGCACATGACCGTGACATATTCCCTGTCATGCAGTTGTGTTGAATTGTATTTCTGTAACTAGTTTTTAGATTAAGGAATTTCCTTTCACATCGATCAGCATCAAATGCATACCCATTCTGTTGCATTATTTCTGCTATTTCCCGCCAAATTACTTTCTTTTTGACATGTGGGTTATTGAACTTGACTTGTTTCTCCCTGTAGAGTTTTAACATTAAAGCTGTTGCTGCATCACACCATTTAAAATCTGACATAAGTACTGGACCTTCCTGTGCCACATTGTTAGATTGTTGGTCTAGCTCTGATGCAAGGGTACTTACTAATTTCTGATCTGAAATAAGCATTACAGAATGCATCAACAATTAGTAAATTAATAAAAAGCAGAGATAAAATAAGATGATGAAAATATATGTATCTATTGAACATACATGTACATGTAGTAATACTTAGTTTCCTACTGACTGCAAATGACTTACCCTCTTAAAAACTAGAAAAATTGTGCAATGCTCATTAACTTGATATACCCCACTCCCCCATTTGATAATGTGCACCTTTTAACCTTTATTTTGATTTGGATCAAAATGTAAATTAGAAGGTGCACAATGCAAACTATGAAAATATTATTTAATTCTATCCAGTGGTATAGGAGGAGATCCTAAGGTTGAGAGATCCCCTCCCACAGTCCCCATATGCACAAAAGACAAAGTCCATGCTTCACTATGTGAAACCCCCAAATTGATTAGGATCAAAATGTAAAGTGGAAGGTACAAAATGGGAACATATAATAAGGATTTTGTGAAAATTTTATTCAATTCCAGTTAGTGGTATAGGAGGAGAAACGGATAAGAGATGGGTCATCCCTTGTCTACATATTAAAAAATGACAAATTAATAGGTTTGGTATGTGTAACCCCTAAATGGATTCAGATCAGATTGTTAAGATGCATAATGGAAACATGTAATAAAGATTCTGTGAAAGTTTCATTCATTCAATTCCATTCAGTGGTGTGGGAGGAGTAACAGACGAGATACCCCTCACCCCCACCCCCCCACAACTTTGTGTCACGGAAGGAAGGAAGGACGGACAGACACCCCTACTTTGCAAATGGAGCCCGAGGTATAATAATCTGATCCAAACAGAATTTATAACTCCAACCAACTACTGAAGAGAAAACATCAAGATACAACCACATTCCAAGAATCATTTAGATATCAGTAAGTATTAGAAAAAGCATGGAAAATAATAATAAAATAAAAAACAAACAACACTTACGGACACCCCTAAATATTTCCCTGGGCGTGTTAGCTGCAATCGCTGCTAATTTCTATGTTACATACATGTATATGTCTCAATTAACCACTATTTCACTATCAAGAAGTGGTAGTGTGAATAATTGTGTCACGATAAAATTTTAATCAATTTTTCATACCTGTGTTTGTATGTGGTAATTTAAGAGATTCCAATCCATCGCTTTGTTGTTCCATCTTGTTCCTGGAGAAGATATGCAGAGATTGTGTAATAGATATGAAGTCTTAGCTAGGCGGTTATTATTTTTGAAAATAAATATTCCGTCCCTACCAGGATTTCATGCTCCCATCAGAATAGCGGGATAAAAGGTTGTCCACTTAGTACAACTTTCAATTACACGTATAGTAAATACATTTGTATTTTGCCACCGTCAGTTTAAAGGACATTTCCCTTCCCTTTCGTACTAGCCTTGCTATTTAACTAATGAAAACAAGTTGTAAAGACATTGGGATCAACCCTTGTGATAGGAACAATAATATCGTTTTACACATTGCATTAATCTGGTATAATCATTGCTGGGGTAAATCAAATTATGATCAGAAATTCGACGATATGAACGTAAAAATTTAATACCAATTTAACATGAAATAGAGGTTAATATATGCGCATATACATAATTTATAAATATAAATATCAAATTTATATTTCAAGCAACATAATTATAGATTCACAGACAAATATGAGTTGTTTTATTTGAATGAAACATTTTACAGAACCAAAATTGGATATAAAAAACTGAAATATTTTTTTTTAAATTTGGGATTATTACCATGAAAATGTCAATTGTTATTTAGTTGTTTATTTGCCAAGCAATTTTAATGAGATACAATTTTGTGAATATGACATCACTAATGAGATTGGTGCACGCGTACGGCAGCAGATAGAAGTAGAATGAAATTTGGAACTAAGGTAAACTAACGGAGAATGCATTTCGATTCGCAATTACGCCGGCGCATACACCCGAGAGTATATTTAAGAGCAAAGCCCTGCGTAGATCCCAGGTACGCCACTCCGCTTTCTACCCACTTCCTCAATGAAATAGACCTGTAATTACTATAAAAATCCAGGCCGAAACTAACATTTCGTAATTCTTAAAAGTCAACGGCAATATCGGATACAAAAAACTATTAATAAAATAAAACATTCGCGAAAATATTTATTAAAAACCCTTACGGAACCTCTCAACTTATCGATTCAATATTTACACTGGTGTTCAATGACCATGACAAATCAATACCAACACAATCATGTTCAATTCTATCCGGTGATTAGACATGAAACATGATTAATTACTGTAAAACGAGCGATGATTTCGGCAGGTGTTAAAATGCAAAAAATTACTGTGTCATAAAATGTGGTGAATAAATTACAAGTAGCAATGTCATTGTCATTTTGTACAAATAGAAAAATTTAGGTCAAACGAAAAAATATCTAACAACGGAATTTTTACATAAATTTCAAGCGAAGACAACTTAGAGTACAATGTTTTCGCAATAATTTTAAATAAATCGTAGCTTGTGGTGTGACTATTTTAAAAGGAAATAGATACATGCCTGTAAATATATGATCATACTCCTAAACACTAAAAACATGATCCGCCATCTTGGCGTAAACCGCAGTATCAATGATCATGATCATGATGGGGCTACACAAGGGTTTTGTTTTATCAGTTCACTATGACTTTTAGACACCAGTAAGAGCTATGTCACACTTAAACTGTAAATTGCATATATATAATTATGAATTATACATTTTTACTGAAATTTTCAGTAAATATGGATGTCTACTGAAGTGTCGCATATATCCCGAAAACGTGTACATGTACCATGTATATATATTACTTAAGGATGTAGTAGTAGATGTCGGGTTTATGATAATTAAAAAAAGAAAAAATGAACACAAAAAAAAATTACAAAAAAAAAGAAAAAAACAAAACAGGTAGACCCCCCTAAAAAACAAAACAAAATAATAATAATAATAAAAAACAAACAAACAAAAAACGAACCATAAAAACTAAAATACGAAAACAAACAAACAATCTTGAATAAACAGGCCGTCTTTAATAAGAAGTCGCACAAAGTGGTTCTAGACCTGTTTTGCATTATTTTTCATGAGGGGCTACAAGTGCATGAGATCGGCTTTCCGATTTTCGCAACATGTTTTTTTTGTCTACAAGCATTGATATCTCCAGAGAAATTATTTTCACGCGCAGGGCTATTCTGTCTGTCTGCTCGTAAAAGTGCATACTCCTCGAAAAATACTATTGTTGCATCCTAAGGACAATCTAAATGACAGTAGCGTTATGTATAGTTGTATGTATTGTTTTATTGGTCATTGATATTCATCAGCATTAAATGACTCCTTGCTGCATGGTCCGAACTTTTAGAAAATTATTGACAGATCCTTAGTATATACAAATGTAGCATATAGGTAAACGAGAGTGACAGAACAGATTGCTATTGCAAAAAATAAATATTGTCATCCCGATTCGTAGCAATAGGCAGATCCGGGAGGGGGTGGGGCGGCCCGGGCCCCCTTATGAAACTCGATTTTTTTTAACAATGTATTCAGTTAAAACATCGAACAATATTATACATCATATAATCCAATAAAGGATGACAGACGTTCGATATTAACAATGATACGATTCTTTGCAAAATTTCTTGAGAAAAAAATAATTGAGACCTCGGGACGTTAAGCCTCTTTTTTAAGTATCTGGACCCGCCAATGGTAGCCGAGGGTGTTAATGTATTTTCGAGACTCCATTTCACTCTCTAAGCTTAACCTGAATAATCAGGGATTATCTCTAAGCTATGAGTTAATTAATTTATTATATTGAATGATCACGTGACGGATCGACCCGTTAACAACTTCCACCCCATAAGACATATATGGTAGAGCTGAACGTTACCTTTATCTTTAATCAAATGAATTAATTCATGCACGTTCAACACAGACGTTGGGTCGGTAAGGGCAATTAAAATTTGGTCTCAAAAACAGTCTACATGAAGAAAATTTTATGATGTTTCTCCAACTCTTTATTGTGTTATATAGTTGATTTGATTGGTTTATGGTAATAATTTGAACATATACGGTCATATATGCCCTTCAAACTTAACTGAAATTGGAAAAAAAATCAGTTAAAAAGGCTGGAAGCCACCAGGTTTTGTGCAATTTTCACTCTTTTAAAAATGGCTACAAGCGTGTTCATCTCATCCTTCATATATTTTGTGTATAATTGTAAGTCACAACTCGTGTAAAATATCTTGAGGGAGCAAAAGTGTGGCTACTTCCTTCCCACACAAAAACCACCTTAAAATTACAGAAATGTTAAACGTTTAAGGTTTTTGTAAATTTTACATAAATGCAGATTGTTATTTATGGAATAACGCCATAAATCTCGTAAAACATCTTGTATTCAGTCTTTGCGCCCATTTTACTATACTACTACTACCTAGAAATCAGATTTAATCAACTTTTCATAAATGCACAAATTAAGAGACATAAAGGGGTCATTACCACACTTTCTCCTTTACACGAAGTACTGCTCATGTCTATAATCTTAGGTTACTTTTTCAGTTTGCGTTCTTCCAAAACGGTTATAGATTGGGTAAACGCTCCTAGCTATACATGTAGCACGTGGGTTCTGGCCTTGAAGTGGATGTATGTAGTCGATCTCTTGTTCTTCAGTTAGGTATCCAATAAAACTGGTTCTACCACCCACAATGCATTTTGGTTAACTTACCACATGGCGGATCCAAGGAGTGCATGGGGTTAGCACCCCTCCGTATTATTGGAAAATTTGTCAATTTCATTTGTAAAATTGACAAAAATGGTAAATAATGGCCTAGGACCCCCTTTTTTTGAGGAACACTCGCTGGCACCCCTCCTTTTCAAAGTTCAAAGTGAACCGGCTGACTTTAAGTGTAGCGATGTCATATTCAAAATTAGTATTTAAATTCTTAAATTTGTATTTCATGCTATACGAAATTTTGATTTTAGGTTACAGACCACCAATTCAACCAATGAGCATTTGGAACGTACGCAAAAATAGTCCTACGCAGAAATTACCCCTGTTCCTCATAGTGCTGTGAAAAATGTTCTCATCTTATTTAAAAAATTTAAACGGTTTCTGAAAGGAAAAACATTTCTGTACATTTTATAGGTGCATTTTGCTTCTTGTGATGTGAAGCCTAATCTCCATAATGATTTTTAAATATACCCCTATCTTGTGAAAACACTGGGATTTCCCATGCTATTTATAGACCCTTCACTTCCGGTGACTAGTACTGCACTGCAAGTCTGCTAACCCCACATGCCATTCTGAGGATTGTGAGCTGACATATGTAGAATCAAGCTGATATATAGTCCTCTGCAGGTTAAAGTTAAGGTAAAGTCCAGAGAAGCCATTGAATATAGTGAAATTAGCATAGAAGCCTATGGGAAGTGGAATTAGTGGTTTTTAGCCTTTAAAACAATTTTTTGTTCGGGAAATGATATGCCCTGACACTCTGTACTATTCCAACAATTTACGAAATTTCATTATAATGATTAGTAGTTTTCTGTTAAGTCACAACTGCCACTTTAAAACATTGAAATTTAACACCGATTTATTTTGTTTACCCGCATTACATTTAAAATTTAAGTACTTCTCTGTCTAAGAATCAGGCAAAATGTGTATAAGATGTGACATATGAAGAAGAAATACACATAGATTTTATTGCATTATCCAAGTATTTATGCCTCATAACCTAAACAAATAACTGTCAAAATGTTTGTAAAGTTTGCCTTTTTAAGACATTGATAGGTCAAATGTAGTTTAAATGCACTTTGGAAAAAATTTTCCGAACTTTTTCCTTATATAAGCAGTCAAAAATACGTTACCAATGCTTCAGGATTTAAATAGCTTTTCAGTTGTTTTCTAGATGTATTTGAATATGTTAGAAGAAAGAAAGACCAAATAGAGAAAGATGTGACACTCACTGCATGATTCTTACACAGAATGGTACTTAAATAGGCCCAGTTTGATCAAGAATAAAAAAAGATAGAATAATAAAAATAAACAAATAAATAAATAAAATGAAAAAGAAAAAAATGTTCAAGTACTTAGTACTTAAAGAGTAATCAAGGGAACCAAGGTTATAGCGGTTAACAAAAGAATATAATCCAGGGACAAAAACCAGACATGGAAAACAGACATACACAACAAAGAACATAAAGTAACTAAGGTGGTTTCAGGCAGTTTTTGATTGGTCATTTACCGAAAATAGTCACAATGTATAAAACTTTCAAACAAAAAGTAACGGAGTCTTCACCGCAGACATCATACTGTTAGATGTTCTTAAATAAAAATATTCACACCAAGAAATTAATACCTGAATCGAGAAAAAAAAACAAAAACTGTCTGATATCAATTTGGTGTGATGTAGGATGGGGAAGTGGTCTTTGACCAAAAACAGATATTAAATGTGAGTAACAAAATAATTATATATGATTATATGAAAATATGATTACTAGCGATAAAAGAAATTTTAGTAAACTGTCATAAAAAAAAACGCATTAAAATGACAGTCAGTAGGTCGGTTTATATACATTAATGCCAGGGTTTACAACACTTGTATTCAGCAAAATGCTGGCGAGACTATTTAGTGGATTATATGTAAAAATAAGTTGTTTAAAATGACCACCTGCCTTATATGTGACCATATTTTTGCTCTGCCTTTGAAGGTCATATAAGACATGTTTGACTGTATATGAGAAAACGACACCACTATGAATTGACACAATATTATATATGAGATAAGGTGACTTTAAGGGAGCATTATCACGTTCACATCTTTTTTAAAATTTCAAAGTATATAAACTTGATGTGATATGATACTACCTTGTTTAACTCGGTATGTCACTTAAGACCATGACTAATTACAATGTACATTTTCCTTTTTATTTCAAATAAAACTTTTTAAAAGAAAGTTTTGTAAAGGTTGTTCATACAAAGTATTTAAACAAATTAGATGTAATAGAAAAAAAGTATATGTATTGTTGCAGGAATTATGAAGATAAAACATAGAATCTCTGACGTTATTGACCATGTCACGATGTCGTTTTGAGGTCTATTAAAAACTGCGCAGGTATGACATCAAATTTCCCCCTCCCCCCAAAAAAGGAAAAGAAAAAGAAACAAAAATCGCAATAGGAAACTGTTGCCAACATAGACATTATGGATATGTAAAAGACCTAACTATGGAATATGCCATCTTAATTTCCAACGCTATGATGTCATTATTTGCAAAATTAAAATTTGTTTATAATTTTGTTCGCTAGTTTGGTTATTCGCATTTTTTTTAAGAAAAAAAATTACGGAAACTCCATTGTATCGAAATTGTTGAGTTGTAATAAACGTCTTTACTGTTGTTCCATAGATTACAAAAAATCTTTGACAGTTTTTATCATTCAACATATTGGTTTAGACTTGTAAAGTGTGGTATATCTCGTTGTTGTTAGATGTAATGAAATCAATGTATTCGAAATTAAAAGCAAAAGTATTTATAAGTGATCTTAAAAAAATATTGATGTTATTAACACTTGTACCTGCGAATATAACTTGAGTTTAAACCTAAACAAAACAATACAAAATCAAACAAAACAAAATCAAACAAAAAGTTTGTTATTTACGAAAAGAGGTTTTATAATGCAAGGTGAGAAATGTTTTATAGAAGGGAATCCAATAGAATTATGTGATAAGTTTCTACATCTAGGAGTAATGTTGAAGTACAATGGTAATTTTAATGAAAACCAGAGAATGTTGTCAAATCAAGGTAGGAAAGCTGGGTTTAGCCTATTTAACAATATACAAGATGACTGTTAGGTAATATCTTCAGGTTTAAGATTTTACCTTTAATGCTTTTTTTTTGTGACTTTAATGATTTCATATTCACAATAAGCATTTAAACTTTTAAATTTGTATTTTATACTACGAAATTGTGTTCTTAAAACATTTTTGTTTATAACTATTTAAAACATTGAAATTCAACACCGATATTTTGCACACCCGGATCACTGTGACACTTTAAATTTAAACTTTTTAACACAGTTTAACCCAGCATTTGCAAAAAAAAAAATCATGAAATAAAAGAAAAAAAATGATCAAGTACTTAAAGAGGCATTTATTTTTTCGGAATCTGAAGTGAACATGAGGATGTTATTTGTGACTCTAGGACTTGTGCTCTTAAGTGGAGAAATTTTGTGTTTTCTGAAACTCCCAAGGAACAGAGAGTTCCAATATAAAGGTATGTGAAATAAAACCCAAACAAAACAGAATGACGCTGTCAAAACATCTCAAGACTTGAATTAAGTAAACTGTTTACCAGTAGCTTTATATACTGAGCATGTTGACTGAAGATGACTTTCTCTATTTTTCTTTTTTATCTGTCGTGAAGAGTGAGGAAGTGTTTCGGAACAGGCGCGAATATGAAGATTTTGTTATGGTTTTTCTCCCGGTAAAAGGGGATGGTAACAGGCAGTTTCTAAATAGGTCCTATATAACAAACAGAAATACTTACGGAGATTCACATGGAGTTAATATTTCATTTTAAAATCAAATCATTGATATTGCCAAGCCTTTATGGGGAATGAGCGTAAACAGATATAAAAAAAACACAAAGTACAATGGGTGTCCATTTGGAAAAAAACATATAATGCTGTTTAATATTCAACGACTATATCATACCCCATTTTTTTCGTAGTATAAATTTTATACCTTGTAAATGAATAAATAATAGAAAACATCATAAAATTAGATATAAATAGCTTTATATATATTTACACGAAGAAATATCTTTATCGAGAGAAATATTTGATATCAATTTGGTGGAATGAGGGGGGGGGGTGGGTGATGAGGTGGTCTATGACAAAAACAGAAATAGATATGAGTGGCGATAAAATACTTCTGTTTTATCTATGCGTTCAGTGTTTAGAGATTTTCTTTTCTTTTCTTGTTGGTTAATAGGCACGCCGTATTCGATATCAAGGCAGGTAACATATTGTCTAAAAAATAGGTTGCAAAATAATTGATATGATTAATTTTACAATATTCAAGTTTATTTTCACTTTATTCTATTTATCTCAGTTAATTCTTTTGCTGGTTGAGCTGAAACAGCAATGATTTGCTAAATGACAACGACATAAGAGCTTTCACAGTGTTATTTTTTGTTACGGTTTATCAAGATATTTCACTATCGTTCACATAGCAATCTTAAAATAAAGTATATCGTTTTGTATAGTACTTTCTCTCTGTTTTACACCAGGCAACCGAAAAGCGCGCCATCAGTCAAACAAAAGGGAAAAGTTTCAAGACATCTCATTTAAGGCATGGTTTACGAACACGTGTATTCAGCAAAAACGCTTCTGAAGGGACTATGATAACAATATTCCTATCTAGTGCATTATTTATACACTAAAGCTGGCTTTACGGTCACTTGTATTCAGCAAAATGCTGACAAGACTTTTTAATGTATTCTTTGTAAAATTAACCTGTTTATAAAGACCACCTGCCATATGACCATATGACCATATTTTCACACTGCCTTTGAATGTCACGCAAGAGATTGGTTTGGTTGTATAAGAGACAATATTTGAAACACTATTAAATATGAGAAAAGATGACTTTATGGGAGCGACACATATCAAAATTATCACGTTTACATCCTTTTGAAATTTCAAATGTGAACTTTATGTGATATGATACTTTTTTGTTTAAACCGGTATGTCAAATTAGGCATAAATTGAAACCTTCACTACATGTACAGCAAATAAAATAATTACCCTGAATATTTTCCCTTTCAAATAACATTTATCAATTTTAAGAGGAGAGTTTTCTGAAGGTTGTTTAAACAATGCATTAAAGGGGAAAATGAGGTATAATAGAAAAAAGTATGTTGTATGAATTTGTGCATTAATGACTAGATTAACCATATCACGATATGGGCGTCTTTAAAAATGACCTATTTTTGACCACATTCAAAACAATTAAAATGTTTATAGGGTAATATGCTAACCAGAATATTTTGGTCATGTTCCTTGTTGTGTGTTACTGTTTTCCATGTCTGTCTTTTGTCCCTATATTACATTCTTTTGATTTCCGCTAGGCTCTTGGTTCCATTGATTACTCATTAACATCATGAACATGTAAGAGACCTAATTATGAAATATACTATCTTAATTTCCAATTCTATGTTATCATTTCCAAAATCAATTTTACTTTCATACGCCATTCCTAATGTACATAAATGGTACTTTGACCAGATTACAAAACATATTTCTAAAATTTGTTTGTTTGTCATTTCCTAGATATTTTGGGACAATCAGTTTTACATGTCACTAAACAGACAAGAAAACTCCACTCCATTAATTTCTTTCATTGTTTTTGACCCCGCATTTCCTTCTGTTTGAAACATGAAAGCACATCAGTTAAGAATTGTAATTTAAGTTTAGACGAAATTATATCAACCAGTTTTTGATAGTTTGCAAAATAGTAAAATTCCCCACAGAATCCATATGAAAGTTGCCTTTATTAAGGCACAATTATCTCGATGAAATAAATTTCGATGACCTATGTTTTTTTTTATCTTACAGTTCTAAGAAAACTAGTAAAAATTATCGATTAGAAATATTAAGTATGGACTACCTAAAATTCTGAGTTTGAGGTATAAAAAATATTATTGAAAAGAACAACAAAATTTACTCCAATAGAACAACAGCAATTCTCTCCGAGTCTTAACAACGTTATCGATCATAAGCATACATGATGTTATTATGATATTCTATGAATATGGCTGATACAATCATACATGGAGATTTACTAGAGAACCAAGCCATGATCTGTTTGAAGTCGAAAATTTCACAATTTAGTCTGGGATCGAGAAACTAAAGTATTAACTAAATCATATTTTTGCGGAAGCGCCGCTGCATTAATAATCAGAAGACACTTTTCTTGAGACAAGACATAGAATCTCTTGTGTAAATATAAATAAATCCTTTTGAAGTTTTGATATTAAAAGTTGATTTTCTATATAAAAACTTATTTTTCTTTTCAATTCTAGAAATAGTCATATTTCTAATACAAAATATTAATTTTATAAAAAGTAGAGAATTAATTTTTTTTATATTAGACAATAAATTTTTATTATAAAACAAAATTCTTCATTGGGCGGGCTCGATTCGACCGCAGAGGTCGAATCAAGAATAGTCGGGGCAAGAATGGATTCCCCATTCAAGCCTGATAGAGTTCTGAATTTTGATTTTGAATAAATATCTGATACAAGAAGCCCATTTTCCTCAATTAGCGCAACCGCAAAAATCCCCAACCTTCCTTTTGGGGTATGTCACCTTTGACATATTTCAAAGGACTCATTCACCTTCACCCAATTTGATATCTGTACAGGAAAATGCTTGTTTCTGTTCCCCCATTCCTTATCAGTTCAAGTCACGACCTCTAGATTCAATCTCAGCGATCCGTTTGTGGTATTGCACCTGGAATTACAATTGCAAAGGGTTCACTCACATATTGTCAAGTTATTGTTCCGACATCAAGAAAATACGTGTTTCTTGCCACGTTTTTGGTCTTTAATTCCTAAATGATTAAAGTAACAAAAAAAACTATGTTTTTTTTTGTGGGATAGCACCTTGTGATATAATTTAATAAAGATATACACTACTGTATGCAAGTCATTGTCCGGGCACGAAGTGTATGCAGACGACAGCAACGACAGCATGATATAATTATACGACCTATATTTTTGCAGTCGTTTAAAAAGTATGGCATTTTGTCCACTGAGGCTTGACAGTTCTGTATGGTTGGTCATTGGAATCGAGTGTTGAAATAGTCTGTTTATCGTAGACGTATTACATATTCGCTGCACCACTCCTTTCTATGCATACCGAGGTTTTTGTTAGGATATAATGTGACTTTCGACCTTGCCCGAAACGGGCCCATCGATATTAGGGAAACTCAAATAAAACAAAAATGAGCAAATGAATTCGAACCAGCAACAAACAATAACAAATTTATGTTTTTTTAAATAGGGTACTAGTTTTCAAGTTTCGCCACGTGGCCTGATATCCGTGATTTCCGTGGGTCCCCGTCTACCATTGAGACTCGACATCAACATAGCGTTGAAATCAGAATTAGCAAAACATACTATAAAAATAACAAATAATTAGTTTTACGTGATAAAAATGTTAAGAAAAGTATACAATAGAAAATTTTACATTGTAATGCAGCGTTTCGAGATCCCGGAAGCAAACAATAATATGCAGATTGTCTTCCGGTTTCAATACGTTCTATGTTAATTAAATGTTCTTTAAACATACACCGATTATTGCTTGCAGTTTTTTTACGTTTTGAAGATACCCATATTTTATACCTGGCTGTGACGATTGATAAGGCATAATCAGTAGAACATATCAAATTGAACTTGCAATTGGAAGACAAAATCGAAGCACGATATACCAGTTCTCTAACTCGGTGGATATTCTTAAGAGAACTATTAAATGTCTGAGATACCCCCTCTTGCACTCGTTCAGGTGAAAGATTCTTAATTTCTCATTTGATAATACAAAACATATTTCAGATTTCGTAGATGCCAGGCTTTCACAGGGAACAAGGACCCGGCGGTCTACCGGGGGTGGATCCCATCCAGAGTGGTACGATTTAGACCTGGATATTGAAGGGTACAAAATAAATCTTCACTTCACTAGGAATGATGCACTAAGCACAGATGTACCATCACTCACATTAAACCTAGGCGTACTTACTGAAATAAATCCCGAAGACCAAGAGGTACTGTATCTATACATCCAAATAACCACATGTAAATACGAACTGGCTGAGTCAACAAATACCAAGTGACTGGTTTGTCAAATACCCACTGCCTGATTAATAAAACTACCCGCTGCTGATAAATCAAAATACCCACTGCCAGAGGCTCATTGATAAAATACATATACTCATTCCCTGATTTATCACATTGTTAATACACCAAAGAACCCCCCCCCCAAAAAAAAAAAAAAAAAAAAGAAATATATAATAGTCGTAAAACGCAACCTACAATATTGTGCATACTTTATAAATTATATTATAAATTGTTTATAATGTTGATGCATGTACTATACAGGTTTGCCTCAAGGTATAAACATTGCTCCCTGTAAATAGTCATTGCAGCGAGAAAAGGAGCGAAAGAGAGAAGGAGTTCAAAAGTATAACATGAAAATATTGCATAGTTTGGTTCGTTATGGTGTATCCATCTGCACCATGAAAAATGATTTATTCAACGGTTCATAGTTTTCCTTTCCTCGTTTGTCTACCCCGGACTAGACTTTTTATGAGCAACTCAACTGGTGTTTCTAGAAAAGCAGAGGACACTTAACCTACCGGTGCACCTGGTCCATGCTCCCAGTTTTTAGTGGAGTCCGAGTTGCTCATTTGCTTTTGATATTTTGTATGTATGATTTCAGTTACTTTATGTTCTTTGTTGTGTATGTCTGTTTTCCATGTCTGGTTTTTGTCCCTTGATTACATTCATTTGATTGCCGCTATAACCTTGGCTCCCTTGATTATTCTTGCATCAATAGAGGCGAGCCACAGTGCACAACCAGGTTGTACCACTTTTTAAAATCACATTTCTAAGCATAAAGTTCATTAGAATTTCAGTGAATTTAAAAATGTATTATGAATTGCGTTTTTTTTTCAGGAGTCTATCTTCTACCAAGATGTTGCTAATGGTGCTTCGTTAGTTGTACAGTATAACAGAACTCAATCTCAACACGTGGTAAGAAATTCGTGCTTGATATCAATAAAAAAACAAACAAACATTTTTAAATTGATCATTATTCGTAAATACAAATTGCTTTCGAGTGTCTTTCTTAACGGAATTTAAAAACATTTGCTTGAAGAACATGACCACAGTGTAAAACAAAAAGAAATCATTGACATGGCTTTGATGACTCTGGGACGGGTAATGGCGTTTCTTGGTTTACTGGATTCCTTTTTTTCGAATTTAATAACGAAAACTTGCCTATGAACTACCAAATTTGATTTAGGAATAAGAGGAATGCAATGATGGAGCATAGTAGAAATGGGAGGTAGAATGTTTCAAAAACTGTAATTATTGGCTCAAGTATGATTATGATTTCAGTTTGGGACTTTCCATCTAAATGGGTACAGCTACATTCTACAGACATTTCAGCAGAATACAGAGTCGGTGTATTCTGGACTGAACAGGTTTGAGATCATTAAGGAAAGCAAAGATGATCTTGAACTAGATGACTTCCTTCAAGCCCCAGGTAGAGTATGTAACCCAAGGTTTTGCTTGAATCATTCCACTGAATTGATATCATATCATTGGCATAACATTTGCATGAGGAAATAAAGACATATAGATGTATAAATATTAACACAGCATATTGTATACGACAGATTGAGTTTGATTGGGTACGAAGCAGATACCTGCGTGGTAAGGTGTACTTTAACACTGATAATAGTGCAGTGTGTCCAATTCATTTAGTTGTTCTGATTCAATGCTACTTTGAATTTCTATATTCAATTTGGATGTTCTACGGACGGGCTAGTACGATCCTTCCAAGGTTACCTAATTAATAATCTCCAATACGAGTTCTTTTTCCATTGTTTTTGCATATAGAATTGATTAATTGATTGATGGATTTAAGGCCCGAGCAGCAATACTTCAGCTATAACTAGGCGATGAACATGAAATGAATGATAAACTGAACGAAATGTTGAAGAAATTAAAAAGAGATTGGACACAAGGATAACGGGGTCGACAAATTTTTATTCCCACTGAAATAGGGAGAAGAGGGTAGGATCGGGCAATTTAGCCTCTTGTGGCGAAGTCCAATGGTTTCTTCTCCCATAGAAAACACAGACGGGTTATTTAAAGTGAGAGAAACGTGGCATCTTTCCAAACACGTTGCACCACTATGGTTTGCGGTCGGGTTTTCCGTAATTAAATGTGAGGGGTACCCCATTCCACCAACTGGGGCACGCTGCTGCGGGCCTATTCGTTTGACACCTGGACCAGCACGGGGCGCTATACCAAATTGATATAACATTAACAAAATGTGTTTTTTGTAAGCCTTTAGTATACAGTATTGATTGCAATTAAATCTCTTTTTAATAGATTTCCAAATCCCCATTTAAAATTCCATTTTTTTATCTAACATATCAAACAATAGATTTTGTGACCCTTTTGTAAAAGAACTTTACATGTATTTTTGTTTTGATTAAACAGAAACGGAAACAGAAAAGGTGCACAAAACTTTGATGGGCCATCATCGACAAAAAAGAGCCTCTGGTTCAAACCAAGTAGAACTACTTATCGTATGTGACTATGCTGTGTATAAGTAGTGAGTAGATTTGAATGTAACCCTTGGTGGTATTGTGGTAAAACGCCCGCCTCAATGGTTGCCTCGCGTGTAGGAGGTCAACATTGTTGGTTTGACACCGATCGAATCAAACCATAGACTGAAGTTAATAACAATGCTTCTCCGCCATGCACACAACAAATGGGTGTAATGGTGACAAATGGTTGGCTTAGCATAATGTGTCTGAGTGGAGTGACACACATTCGTGTGATATATTGCTTCTGTGTGATAGCTTGTATTAAAACCCAACACACGACTGTCGGACTAATCAGAATTTGCCCGCTTCCTCACAAATTATTTTCATGAAATGTAGCAGGACATTAAGCTACAAATTGTATGTCAATGCATTGGTTCACTTCATTTGATCTACCCAACTGATACCTACCAGTGCTACAGAAAAGTACACTTTCTCAAGTTTGAGTTGGACACTTTTTGTCATTGTATTTATTCTAGTTGTTTGTTGTTGTTTCCACCTTTGGTATTTGAGAATGTTTTCCATATTTTGTAATCATATTTTGGAATATATATATAGAATCCACAAGAATAACGAGTTGATTATGTAATTTCTCACATCGAGTGAAAACATTTTAGTTCTGATCGCGAGGCTTGCCGAGCTATTCAAACTATAAAATTAATTTCACGAGATGTGAGAAATTCATAATCAACCAGCTTTGACTGTAGATTCTGTTTCTTTAATGCCCTTAAAACTTCAAAACTACCCACAAATGAAAACCGCGCGAAACTTTATGATTCCGATTCGTAGGAAACATGCTGACGTCACACAAACGGAAGCATTACAAACAAAAGAAACCAGACGATTTCAAAGGTTTTGTTCACTTCAAATCTTCTCGAGTCCCTTCATAATTCTTATTTAAGGGAAGAAAACACCAAAATTATCTCATTTAAATGAAATATAACTACAATAGCAATCGAGGCTATTCAAGATGGAGTCCAAGACAATCGATTTCTAAGCCAATCGAACTCTTGAGAACACAAAAGTCACTACTGATGAGAATATTTTTTCCACACCGGTCAAGCGGTATGAAAACTGAAGCAAAATTAGAGAAATATTTTTTTTTGCGTGCTCGTGCGAAATATAATACTAATTGGATATATATATACCCTGAAACACTCATGTATTATAACATTTCATTTGATCTTATTAGATGTAAAAGAAAAGGACAAAGATGAGGTAAAAAAGCAGATAAGGACACGTTTTGAAACGAAGAACAGTGCATGAAATGATTGTAAAGTTTTGTATATAATAAAATGCATAACTTTATGATTTAAAGCTGCATTAGCTTGCAAATTTGTCAGTTTTGATTCTACTGAACTTTGCTGATTCAATGAAATAAGTTTGTAGTAATGCAATTGAAGCAATAAATGTCGATAATACCTACATAATATTGTAAAAACAACGTTTTTTTTTATCAGAGAAGATCTAATTATTTTTCGCCATTACTCCCGAAGATTGTCGACAGGACATTCACCTGGGTTAAAAATACTTTATCCTTGGTAAAAAAAAAATAACAATAACGGATACACAGGTAAGCACGTGTCTTTTTTTCATTTCATTTCATGTATTTCTTGATTAGTTTTCAAATAAATAATGACCATATTTGAGCCACATTACATTACAATACGCAAATTTCAAAAGGTCCTGGCGTTATATTCGAATTTTTTTCTTTTACAGCTGGAGTCCGTCGGTCTTCCTTGCCGTTGAATAACTATTTTCGCTTTGCAATCAGATTTGTTATAAAAGAAGCGACCCTCACAGCATATACACGGATTAAGTTCACCAGAAGTCACATGCATACGAATTTATCTAGGTCGATTTTTTGTCTTGCAAGACAATAAATATATAGAAACCTGTTTCAAGTATTTAATGCCTTTTACTGGTGGATATCCAATGAAATTATACAGGAAAAGTACAATATAGTAGAAATAATTATACGTTAAGGTATATTTCAACAGAAACAAAATATTACGAAAATGACAGCTAATGCAGCTTTAATATTCATAACTGGCAACATGTAAATTTAATACCACTTTACGGTATTTTATCATTTCATTTTTAGTTGGTATGACCAAAGTGACAAAACGACAGTTTCAGAGAAAGATACAGAAGCACTGTCTTCAGTTCGGCAGTACTATGCCTTCGTCCTAAACGGAGTATGTATACAGTATAATTGGTTTAAAAACGAATAAAATCACCAAAGTGGTCGACCTATTGATTCCCGTGTGGAATATGGATTACTGAGGTTTTTATTTTTTAATTCATAATGCAATACCAAAATCTTACATACCTTTCCTTCTGATAGGTCAGTTTATTACACTAGACAGTCTAAAATATTTACAAAATTTGCAAGCACCCGGCTCTCGGGATACGAGAAACGTCCCCTCAATACTTTTGATATACAATTAATTTTGTTTAGATGACTTAAGGAAACAAACATATAATTGATTAAGATAGATTTTGAAAATATAAAATTCAACTGCTTTTTAATATATATTTTATTTGTATATATTTCAGATGGATGCGATGTATAAAAACATACAGACTACTTCGTATTCAATCAGTGTATTGTTTGCTGGCATTGTTATATCAAAGGTATTTTAATTCAGAGGAAGAGATAAATAATCGATCGAACTGATCATAAATTATTCATCGGTCGAATGCATGTTTTATAAATATTTTTGTAAAAGATAAATGAGATTTGTATATATAATTCATATATAAAACCACAAGTTAGATATTTTTTATATAAACATATATAAATAAAGCCTAAAGGAAGATGCCAACCAGCAAACTTAATGGATATCGGATCATGACGATACAGCATAAACAAAACAGTTATATGAATCTAGAGGATTGCACAACGGCACTGATAAAGATGTTAATGCACTATAAGAAAACATATTATTAGGAAACTTTTCGGTCAACTAATGACCTTCAGTACCATGAATAAACTGAGTGTGTAGGAAAGTAAATGATCTGTGAACACAACTCAATACCTAATCAGGTGACATGCATGTTTCTGATTTTTTCCATTTTGCCTGATTCTTAAAACACTTACACTTAAATGTTTAACAACCTTAAGGTAAACAATTGTTATAAACCATTAAAAATATTTATGACTGAAACAAACAACGCGTTCAAAATGGTTACACCATTTTGAATTGATATGAAATTTAAATTGAATGATAAGAACTGCTGAGCAAAATACGATGCAAATGTGTCAAAGTAGTAACATTCATGTTCTGAATGTATGCCGGACAAAGTGATATGCTGGACTCAGCTACATATTGCAAATAGGATGTTTCAAATCTCACAATGAATTTTCAATCCTATAAAGTTACAGGAACGGTTATTAGTTAGAGTGTAAGTACCTCAAGGCAGAAATCTTTTAATCAAAATATATCGTTTAAATGAATTTGGATATGCAATGGAAGGAGCCATTTCATGTATGTTATTCATGTTTTGCAAAGTAGCGATGTAAAGCTTGACAATTAGGGGTCGTATAAACGTCCATGTGATGGACAAACTTAAAGTATGGATAATTTTCCTTACCAAATTTCTACTATCTTAACTCCTTTTGATTCATTCATTTTCAAATTCTGCATCATGTTAATATTTGAACAGACCACGAGTGATTCGACTTGGACAGAAACCATAAAGAATACAGGTGTTACGCCCAATACAGTTGATTCAAGCCAGAGTCTTGGAAATTTTAAGTCATGGATTAATGAAAACTCTGGAAGTTTGCCAAATCATGACCATGCCATGCTGTTTACTAAGTAAGAAAGCAAATCTAAAAAAGTTAGAGTTTAGGAATATATAACATGGCATATGTAAGATCTTGATTTGTATTGCTAATAACTGTGTTATTTGACCATATCTATATATATTACGACTGTATAAAATCTTATTTGATGTAAAGCGGCGGTTAATATTTTTATTACTGAGTCTATATATTATGTAAATAGTCTTTGTATAGGTTTTTGCGCTTTTATTCTACTAAACTATTATGCCAAGATACACGTTTGCACCCAAATCAATACCACTGACATAGGAGGCAACATAATTTATTCGTTGAAGAATCGAATTTCGGATTATTTATTTCATTTCGTTTCAAACTTTGTACTTAAATCTGGAAATGTAAATCTAATCGAATCCATTTGAAAAATCTATTGTTGGGACATATTTTATGCTGTTTATTTATATATATATTTAACAGATACAATCTTGAATGGAATGGCTCCACTAGTAACTTAGGTAAATGCACGCACGCACGCACGCACGCACGCACACACACACACACACACACACACACACACACTCAAGCTTGTGCGGTATTGTTGATCATGTTTTTAGAAATACTTTGTACTCCAAATTATTTACACTTTCTTACATATATTATTTGGATCAACAAGCACCTTCAAATCCCTTTTCTTTCTCTTTTTGAATTAATGTGCAACTATTAATATGTTTTGATGGAATTATAATAATAATGATAGTAATAATGATAATAATAATATTAATAATAAGAGCTTAAAAAACAAAGAAAATAAGAAACAAAAATAAAAAAATACAGACAAACAACATTAGAAGTCTTTTCAAAATTACAAAACAAAACAAAACAGTATTTTGAAATTTGAACTTGTAGAATGCTGCAAACCTCCAATCACGATATGACCGGGCCCAAACGCCATTCAACTTGAAAAAATTACTATAGTCTGTGTTGATTCTAGACTGTGTGACGTTATCAATTTTAAAATACGTCGATTGGAGTTGTCATGGACATTAAGAATATTCTCCAACTTAAGTGATATTTAAATTCTGTTGCGCCAAGGCCTGATAATCTCATTATCCACAGGACTTGCCTATGTAGGGACAATATGTGGACCAAGTCGTCAGTCAATTGTGGAAGATAATTTCAATTTCATCATCATAACTGTGGCGGCCCATGAACTTGGACACGGGTAATTTGTCAATGAACGATTGTCTTCTTAGTTTGAAATATTATATCTCTCGATCGTTATTTATTGCGACTATGACAAATTTCACTATTATTCAAAACTTTACATACATGTGTTAAAATTTATGATCGTAGAAAAAATAAAGTAAGTTGTTAACATGTATTTCATACAAAATAAAGGTAACAACAAAATTACGGAACACTAATCCGGTCAAGTCTAAAATAAATCTGGCAAAATAAATATTACTGTAGAATTCAAAATTGATAGAGATAACTCTGTAAATGACATTAAAATACAATAGAAACTATTGGATTTTCCATATCGATTATCTCCTAAGAGCAGGCAAATTGGAATGAATAATTACACATTTCATAGTATAGACCCATAAAAGAACTTACTTAATGAAAATATGTTGACTTTTTGAGTTGTATCGCATATTACAGAATTGTATGATTCTTACAAAGACTGCTACTCAAATGATTAATTATTTTTGATAGTCTGAGTGCTAAACACGACGGAGACGGGAACAATTGTTTAGCAGGTGATGCATACATCATGGCTCCATCGACAAGTCCTCAAAAAGATGATACAGCCACACATCCATGGATATTCTCTAGTTGTTCTACTGACTACTTTACTACAAAAATCGACCTACTCGAATCGTAAGTACATATGTGGATTTAATTAGTTGAAATAATGTCTTGACAGAGACAAGTATATCAATATCGGTAAAAACCTTGAGCGTCTGCAGTGGGATAATTCAAATACCTCAAAATCCAAAAAACAAGTCTTAAACGTGAGTGCAGGAAACGAAAGGATCTATATAAGTAAAGTAGCAATCCGAATGAATAGATTACACGAAAACTGCAGTTAAGGATAACAAGACATCTCACCAAAAATCTAAATCACTGGCAATGTTAACTCCCACAAAGAACATCACGCATCAATATCACAAAAGTGGTAAATGTAAAGTTGGTCGTAAGTAATGACGTCACATCCTAAGATAGCATTGTGACGTCATAATTTACGATCAATGTCACACTTACGACTTTTTGAGAAATTGACGACAGGTGCTAGCGATACCTCGTCATATTGCAAGTGAGTATAAAACAACTGATTTTAATATTGACAGAATAATCAAGGGAACCAAGGTTATGGCGTCAATCAAAAGAATATAATCCAGGGACAAAGACCAGACATGGAAAACAGACATACCCAACAAAGAACATGAAGTAACTAAAATCATACATACAGAGTAACAAAAGCAAATGAGCAACTCGGACTCTACTAAAAAACTGGGAGCTTGGACCAGATGCACCGGTAGGTTAAGCGTCCTCTGCTTTTCTAGAAACGCCCGCCAAGTTGCCCATAGAAAGTCAAGTCGACAGAGGAACGGAAAACTATGACAGTTTTTTCATGGCACAGATGGATACACCATAACGATCCACGAGTTCATGATGATGACTATAACAATTCTGTTGTGATGACTTCAATCTTGTAGCAACATAACCTTGTTCCAGAAACCTATTTGTCATAATTCTTGCGCGATACAAAAACTCTACGTAGTTTCAGCAAGCTCTGGCATAACGTATGAGTTGTGATATGAACACTCCATACGCAGGTGCAGAAGGGATGATGCCACAGATGAAAGAAAAGTTGGCAATTCTGAATGAAAAGTCGTAAAGTTTGGTCAATAATTTTCATGTACCATCGATTTCTAAGTGTAGGCCATGATATGAAATTTTATTTCAATATAATGCACGCTAGTGGAAGCTACATCATCTCTGAATGTGTTCTCGTTCTTATCATCTATGCTTATTCCGTTTTAAGTGTAGTAATTTTGTAGGAATAATGAAAACTGTATGAAAACCTTAGGATCCAGTTTCGATCCGACTGCTCTGGCGCCATACGATCAAAACCTCCCTGGACTATTGTACGACGCTGATGCTCAGTGTGTGCAGATGTATGGGAATGAATCCTACTTTTGCAGGGTAACTACTATTATTGACATTGATTTTGCTCTTTAAGTGTTTTCATAACTTCGTTTATTTGTGCGTTTGTCTGTCGGACATATTTGTATCTTCAACTTATAAGTGACGCGTTTATTTCATGGAATATTACAAGCATATCACAAGTTGAATATACTCGCCCGTTTACTGTTTGATTTTTTTAAAAATGATTTGTAGATTTAACATTAAGATTTTCCATAATAAAGTATTTTTCTGTGTAAATATTTCCTACTAATCGACAATATCATATGTACTATTACTTTATTTTTGGAATCGAATGGAATTAAAAGTTTTTATTAGTAAAGTGAACGTAATCTTATTTGAGAAAAAAGAAAACTTTAATGAAATAAGAATAATGTGCACTACTCACTACAATTGAAATAATTATAATTTTAAATGAATTAACGTTGGATATTTAGACATTACGATAAATTTGGAGTTGTGGGATTATCCATTTGTAAACTGTGCTATCATGTATATGGTATATTTACTGAAGAAGTGAGATCTTGTCTGTAGGCAAGTTTTGTTATATTGCAATAAGGTTACTGTTTTGTCATCGATATTTGGGTTTTGAGGCTAAGCAGTTGCAAAACGATTCAATAAATTTATTCAATTGTTTATATTGAAATTTTCTTTGTCTTATCTTCCAGTCGTTTTATAATAACAATTACACCAGCATCTGTACTTTGATGTACTGTCGAAAACCGGGAAGCACTTCGTGTTATCGTACAATTGCAGGGGATGGTACTTCGTGCGGCAATGAAAAGGTAGGATTATTAACAAATGTCAAACACCATGACTTCCGATTTTGTAATTGTCAACCCTAATTTCATGTGTGGCAACATTCATTCAGCACCCGCGTATGGAGTTTTTCAAATCTCAAGTTATATGTTATAAAAGAGCTTGCCGAAACTATACGGACTTTTTGAACTGCGCTAGACTTCATACAATTAGGCATCTGGAACAGGGGTATGATACTACAAGATTAAAGTAATAATTATAAAAGTTTTATGGTCGTCAGCACGAACTCGGAGATCGTTATTGTGTATCCATATGTACAACGAGAACCCATTTGTTCACAATGTCAGAGTTTTTCCCCCTCCTCTTTCGTTTACCCGGACGTGCTATTTTATGAGAAATTCGGATAGTGTTTATACAGTAGCAGAGGACATTAACCCTACCTGTGCACATGGTTTACGGTTCAATATTTTAGTGGAGTCGGGGTTGTCCGTTTACTTTTGTTTCTTTGCATTTTTTGGGGTAATTTCATGTTCTTTTGTTGTGTGTATCTAAGTGCCCTGTTTAGTCTTTATCTTTTGAACATATTCTTTTGATTTCTAGTCGAATCCTTAGTCCCTTGATTACTTTTTTTTTATACAAAACGGTTACGTATATAGATTTAAAGATATTTCTTTTCATACACGTATAAAATAAAATTTAAGTGCAAATGATGGGGTGTTTTCTGTTAGACGTTTGAGCGATCATATAGCGAGGGTCTGATGGTATTAATAATCAATAACTTCACAAAATAAGGAAAGAACACAATTTATAACTGTTTCTAGCATTCCGAATTAGTAAGTATATTTCACGGTAGAGGTGAAATAAAAATGCGCCTTGTGATTGTTTTATTGGTGCATGTGGTGAAATTGATATATCATAGTATTTTATTGGAACAAGATAAACCTGAACATATACAAAGCTTCACGCCTATATCATTTCTGCGGATTGCAGTGGTATACTTTGTAATTTAATAATACATTTTGATTTATCTGTGCGACATTTTCGGCTGCACATTAAGGGGAATTAGTAGTAGGAACACATCTGACAGATTCGGTGAATACCTTCTCGGATAAAACACCGTTTGTAAGATCTTTTACTTCGCAAAATTTAGTGTGCTCATTTTTAAAACTTTATCCGTCATTGCGAGTACACTGTACGTATACATATCTTGAAAAACATATATGCATCTGATAGAAATAATGCGAATGCATGTACTCGTATGATAAATTGTAAGCTTTTCGGAACTGCTATTTACGTGCTTCGTATAATATCATATGAATGATTTTTATGTGTTAATATTCGCTACTTGTTTCCTGCTGCATGTATTTCGGTATTGTGTGAGCCCCTCCACTTCAATTAAAATATAAAAGCGCCTGTCTGTGCTGTGCTGTTCTCATATCAATAGAGAATCGGTTGACTTCTGTAATATAATCAAGTTACTATGCTGTTTTGAATACTTTTCGTCTACTTTATGATGTGTGAGCTAACTTTGAAGGATTTGATTTAAGTCTTTTCACAATTACTAAGTACTATAATTAATTTCTAATTGACTCTGATTCCAACACAATACCCTTTTTTAAAGTTCTCCGATAGTACCATTTAATTCGTGGCCTCCCTGGTCGGTCCCTTGTTTATGATATCAGTTAATTTCTACATGTAGATTGGTAAAATACATTACTTAAGCTATACATCGAATAGTACAAATGTACTTATTTTCAGTACATGAACATGTATATGTAGGTAGCATGTAGGTAATAACTTCAGTAATGACACAGAGTGTTTAACATGTAAATCCTACTCGAAGTCCAGAGACACAAACAACCTTCAAGAAACGGACATCATGCGTTTGTGCTTGTACATGTATTAGTCAGTAGAACTGATAGATTCTCAATTCATGAAGTACATATACATGCTATAAATACATTTGGATACTATGAATTTTTGAACACGGAACCACCGTCCTTTTTAGATTAGGGTACTTTTAAATTCATTACAAATAAGCATAACAAAATTTCGTTAAATAAGTTAAATCAATAAAGAATCAATAAAAACGCTTTGACAAAAATATATAAACCAACATTGATGAGTTTGAAATCAAGATAAAAACAAACAAATACACGTCTATTGTAAATCGGCCCATATAGGCCTCATTGGCCTTGTGGCAGTCAAAGACAACGTCAATCGGCCCGATCTGTCCTTTGGCAGTGAAAGGTAACGTAAATCGGACCACTGGCAGTATCAGGGTTAATTAATTGATTGAAAAATGTAAAAAAAATGACATTTTCTGTCTTGTTCACCTTAGGTTATATGTAGGGGCAACGTCTTCGCTGTACCGGTGTATACTGATGTTTTGGCGCTAGATACAACCTGCCTTGTGGTATGAGGACTTTCTCATCGTTCATTGGAGACCAATAGATGGCCTTTGGCTAATATTTTCATCCCGGTGCAGTAGTTGTCTCTTTGACATATACATCATACCTTTTGTCGTTATATTATCTAATATGTAGAATTTGGATCAAGTTGAATAAACTAGAAAAGAACATTTTCCGCATTACGATTATAGCTATCGCGTCAATGAAATAACTGTTTTGGTGTTGGCGGTGTAGCATACTCTCCTAGAGTGTGGGAGGTCGTGGGTTTGACCTACAGTCGAGACAAACCAAACACAAAAAAAAAAAAAAAAAAAAAAATAGTAGTCACTATTTCTTCGCCAAACGCGCAGTAATAATCAGATAGAGTGAGACTGGTTAAATCGGACTTGAACAAAATAGGGTATGTTCGATTGGCCAACTGTTTCCATCCAGAAATGAATGATATTTTGCAATAGGACGTTAAAGGATGTTAAACATAATCAAACAATCAAGTATTGAAATATGCCCATCAATGAAGTAGACAACATTTAAACAACAAACGAATCCCCTCTTAAAACGGTATTTTGAAGACTGATATATTTATTTACTTACTCGGTAACTTACAAAAATACAAATTATTTATTATTCATAAGCAAAATGTAAAGTGAGAGGGGGTCGGTCTGGATGGCTGAAACAAAGGATATAATGCAGTAACTTAAATAAAATCACGTAGGTGCGTTGTAAGGGTAACAGATCGTTTCTTTGAATTCATGTTATTATGCAATTGATATAAAGTTGTTATTTCATTATAATTACAGTACTGTATATCTGGTGTATGCACAGCTGATAGCAAAGCACCTCAAGGAAACGGTATGTCAACACGTCTGTCTTTTAAAAATGAAGGGTAATAATAAAATTACCGACCTTATAGTATCCTGGTAATAGTCAAAAGGAATAGTCAAAAAGAAAGTCAGTATAATAGAAATATCAGGTTATAACTGTTAAAGGTAAGAAGCCACCGCAATGGTCCTGACATATTACACGCATATCCGTTAAGAATTGTGAGGTAAAACAGAAAAGTGTTTACTGGTTTAAAAATTTTCTGTTATGATTTTCTTCATTACAATTCTAACAAAACAGAGCTTCTACTGGAACTTCAATTGATTTAAAAATGTCAAAATGATATATAGTAAAAAGGTTCAAAAGTTCGTACTGTGAACCAGTAGTTGTCAAACTAATTATTTAGGAACTGTCTAAAAATAGCTCTGCACAGGTTAATGTAACCGTTTCGTAAATTGCTTATAGTAGTGAATTGCAATTTGAAATTTCCACAGTGCTGTATTGTTAATTAAATGCAATATCAATGTCCTAATTACGTTAACGAATTTTATAAGCATTTAACTATATAATGATTTTTTTAGAGGGATGTTTATATGGTGATGATCGTGGTAGAATTTTTAGTAATGTCGATTGGACGTGTGCTCAAATGGTTCAAATAGCTCCCCGCAATTGTGACATAGTACCTCATAAATGTTGCGATTCCTGTGCGTATTACTTAAATCCCACTACAACAGAAATAACAACTATCAGTACACCATACCTTCTATCAACACAATCTAAAAAGGTACAAACCGACACAACAGTGGATTGGGTGACTTTAACACACATAACTCAGCAACAAGCAACTTCACATGGGAAAACAACGTCACCTGGGCAAACAACGTTACCTGGGCAAACAACGCTACCTTGGCAAACAACGTCACATAGGCAAACAACGTCACCTGGGCAAACAATTCAACAAGTGACTGATATACCAGAAACAACACAAAAGACTGAAAAACAAACATCATTTCAAATGACTATGATACAGACAACATCGAGATTCACTGAGAAGCAAACAGCACAAATAACTGAGGCAGTGACAACAAAGACTGATTCACCGAGAACACCAACAATTAAGGAACAAACATCAACACGAGCAACTGACAAGCAAACAACACTAATGACCGAGGCAACAATAACAACACTAAACACAGAAAATAAAACAACAATAATGGCTGAATTACCCTCATCAAGACAAATGGCCAAGTTTTCCATGGCAACACAAATTATCGAGGAAACGACAACACCAAACACTGAAAAGCAAACAACAACAAAAATGGCTGACTTGTCTTCGACAAGGAAAATGACTGAGGCTCCCACGACAACTCAAATTATCGAGGACACAACGCCAAAGACGGAAAAGGAAACAAGACAAGTAACTCACGTGCCCTCATCATCGCAAATGACGGAGGCATCGACGACAACACAAGAAAATGAGGCAAAAACAATACCACCGATTACCGAAAAGCTGACAACACAAATGATTGACACGACAACGCATATGCCTGAGGAACGGACGGCGACACAAATTTCCGAGGAAACGACAACAACACCAAAAACTGAAAGGGAAACAACAACACAAATGGCTGACTTGCCTTCGACAAGGAAAATGGCTGAAGCTCCCACAACAACACAAATTATCGAGGAAACAACATCAAAAACGGAAAAGGAAACAACAACACAAATGATTGAACTACCCTCGACAAAGCAAATGGCTAAGATTCCCACGACAACACAAATTATCGAGGAAACGACTACACCAAGTACTGAAACGCAAACAACACAAGTAGCTGAAGTGGCCTTAACATCGAAAATAACCGAGGCATCGACGACAACACAAGACAATGATGCGACAACAATAACACCGAAAACGGCAAAGCTGACAACAACACAAATGATTAATATACTCTCGACAACGCATATGACGGAGGCGCAGACGGCGGCACAAATTATTGAGGAAACGACAACACCAAAAACTAAAAGGGAAACATCACAAATGGCTTATTTTACTTCGACAGAGCAAATGACCGAGGCTCCCACGACTACACAAATGATCAAGGAAACGACAACACCAAATACTAAATGGAAAACATCACAAATGGCTGACATGACTTCGAAAAGACAAATCGCTTGGGCTTCCAAGACAACACAAATTATCAAGGAAACAACGCCAAAGACGGAAAAGGAAACAACACAAGTAGCTGACACATCTTCGACATCGCAAATAACCGAGTTACTGACGACAACACAAATTGTCGGAGAAACAACAACACCACATACTGAGGAGCTTACAAATCGAAAAACTGAAGAACCGACGATACAAAGGACTGAGACATCGACATCAGAAGTTACTGATAAAACACAAACAGTAAAAAATACTGAGACACCGAGAACAACACCACTGACTGAGGAAACGACCGATGCGTCAATCACGACAAAAATGACTGAGAAGCAAACCAAAACAAGCATGATTGAGGAACCGACGACAACAAAAATAGCTGAGACACTTACGACAACTCAAATGACTGAAATGCAAACAACTTCGCTAATGAGTGAGAAAGGGACGACAAAACCTATAACTGAGAAAGAAACAACTCCCTTAATGACATCACAAAAGACAAGGACACCAATGACAAAACAAATGACTGAACCAACGACCTTAACACTAATGACAGAGAAACCATCAAGCTCAATGCAGATGACTGAGACAAGAGAGACAAAAGAACCTACGTTCAGCTACAAGACAGCAGTATCTACCGAGAAGAAAGTAAATACAGTGACTGACACAACAATATCAGAGACTAAACCTTTAACATCTTACCTCAATGTTACAACATCTCAGCAAAGTTATGTACAAACTTCGACGAAAAGTTTTTTTTCAACAATTAAATCAACAGGGCCACATACGGAGACATCAACGCTTGAAAATGAGGAAACAACAGCTAAAACGACTGAACCTCCCGCCTTGCATGAGGGGAGATCTACAGGAGAAACAGAGTCAACAACAGTACTAATAAATGACGCAATGACGCAAGAAACCGACACTGTAGTGTTGTCGAATAAATCTACACTTCATGAAACAAAGACATCAATGCAACATACTAAAACAACACAACAGATCGCTTTACAGCAAGGGGACACAACTCAAGCGCAGATTGTAGAATCAAGTTCATGGGATCATGAAACAAATTTTGAATTAACAACAATAAGTACAGTAAATACAAAACGCGAGAACACAACATTGGTTACTCTGTCTGATGCGAGTACTTCGACCGGAAGTACATCTATACTGCTAGAAACAACAAGTGTTCTATTCCGAACAAGTAAGTTAATGGTAAATTCAAAACTAAAATCATATGAATATTGCAAATAACCGTATTCTATACGCGTGTTTCAATGAGTAAATTCTCATCAGCAGAAATATACACGTACGTAGGAAGTATGATATACACCAAGTACGTAGGAAGTATAATATACACAAAGTACGTAGGAAGTATAATATACACCAAGTACGTAGGAAGTATGATATACACCAAGTACGTAGGAAGTATAATATACACAAAGTACGTAGGAAGTATAATATACACCAAGTACGTAGGAAGTATGATATGCACCAAGTACGTAGGAAGTATAAAATACACCAAGTACGTAGGAAGTATGATATACACCAAGTACGTAGGAAGTATAATATACACAAAGTACGTAGGAAGTATAATATACACCAAGTACGTAGGAAGTATGATATACACCAAGTACGTAGGAAGTATAAAATACACCAAGTAAGTAGGAAGTATGATATACACCAAGTACGTAGGAAGTATAATATACACAAAGTACGTAGGAAGTATAATATACACCAAGTACGTAGGAAGTATGATATACACCAAGTACGTAGGAAGTATAAAATACACCAAGTAAGTAGGAAGTATGATATACACCAAGTACGTAGGAAGTATAATATACACAAAGTACGTAGGAAGTATAATATACACCAAGTACGTAGGAAGTATGATATACACCAAGTACGTAGGAAGTATAAAATACACCAAGTAAGTAGGAAGTATAAGTTACAAAAAGGTAAATTTTATACATGTAATCAAGATCAAAACAAATATAAAAATAAGAAGACAAATCAAGCACCGATAAATTCTACCAAAGTATATCAAAGTACCCACATATATGTTGTCCTTTTTTCAATAGTATGAATGAATTTAGCATTCACACTTGAACCCTAACATTGGTGATCCAAAAATATTTTTTTTTAAAAAAACATTTTGAGATAAGTTTGCAAGATATTTTTGTAAATTTGAATCTTCTTATGTATTTGGTTCAAATTCTGTTGGTGAGAAGCTACACTATTATATACATATATTTATGAGTATTTTAAGGAGTAATTAAAAAGGAAAGCATTCTGAAATTTGTTGTGGAATTAATAATTTATTTTAAGATTAATCTTGAACAATATACCGTATAGTGGGTAACTCCAAAATAAATTCCGTAAAATATTTACTCCGGGCTTCAGTATTCAGTGCACCAATTACTAATAGAATCCACCAAATAAGAAACGGCAACAAAAATTTAGTATGCCATTTCGCCTCAAAATGACAAAATTTTACAACCGCCAAAATACCTCCATGCAGTTTATTGTATGTATGATTCATCATAAAGATATTGTAATCATTCATTTTTCCATTACCATATATTCTTTATCGAAGCGAGTCATCGAAATTATACAAAAGCATCTTAGTAATCGGTGAATATATACATACATAGAAAATTGTGGAGGACTTTATTAATAATGTGGTGATTTCTGCAAAAGCTTGCAATAAAGCCCTCTTTACTCCGTGAAAGAGTAATCAAGGGAACCAAGGTTATAGCGGTAATCAAAAGAATGTAATCCAGGGACAAAGACTAGACATGGAAAACAGACATACACAACGAAGAACATAAAGTAACTAAAATCATACATACAAAGTAACAAAAACAAATGAGCAACTCGGACTCTGGGAGCATGGACCAGGTGCACCGGTAGGGTAAGCGTATGAAAATTCCAATATAATAACTGTATCAATGGTTGTTTAATAGGAAAGTTTCAGGGGGCTATGACTCTAGTAAAAGATTGGAAACCTACATACAGTAATGAAAATAGCACTGGATATCAAAGTCTACGGGCTAACTTTACTTACCAGGTATGATAGTATTTAAGTACTGGAATCTGTATGAAATAGGCAAGATTGTAAAAAAAGGATATATCGTGCTCAGAAAAAAAAACCCCGAATTTAAAAAAATGGGCACATAGGTTATGGTTAATTAAAGATATACCGACAGTTTAAAAAAAAGCAAGATAAATAAACATTAAAGTCCAGACAATTTTAAGATTTAAAAAAAAGTATTGTAGGTTCCGTTACGGATATCAGCGAGTATTTCTCTTTGCCTGTTCCCGATATCACGACGTATTTTTAACGGTCGTTTTCATGGGAAGACTTTTCCGTCATGATTTAGCAACTGACTGATTCTTACATAGAATAATATTTACCAATACCTAATTACTAATTATTTCCTCCCACATACTAATGTAAATATCATGCTCCATAAACTTGTAAGTTGGGAGGGTGTTAGCTATTTTACACTAAGACGGATTCTAGATTTGATTTTGGTTTTAAGAAAGAAAAGTTCGATGTTCTTTAATACTACCAATGCTATTGTGGTATATTTAACTTATTAACAGTAAAGGCCTTTATGAAAAGTGCCTATAGAGAAACAGCAATCAAAAGGGTCCTTTGATCTAGATCATTCTATTCCGTGGCTAACAAATAAGATAAACAGAATATAAGACGAATTTACGAATTACACTATATAGCGTGATATACCTATTTTATGCACATGACTCAATATTCTTTGTTACAATTTATGGACTAAATCCTTAATCAACATTTTTTTTTACAAATGAATATGCCTTATAGTCCCTTCTTTTCCATTCCAGTTAACTGAAATGTATAGTAACAGTTCGTTAAAGGATGACATTGTTAATATAACCATTACAGGTTTCAGGTTTGTTGTTCTTATTGGATAATAGGGGCTTTAATTATTATTACCGTATAAGTGTTTTTGTTTGTGGTGACTTATATTTCATGATGTTCGTCCAATTAGACGGGACCCAAAACAAATAAAAATTTAATAAATTAATAGATAAATAATAGTAATAAAAAAAAAATAAAAAAAATAAATAAAATAATAATAATGAAAAATAAAACGCCTAGTATTTCCTGAGGTTTTTATTCAAAGATCTATTTTTTGCTTTATTCCGGGAAAAGCGAAAACTACATAATCTAAAAATAAAACACCCCCCCCCAAAAAAAAAAAAAAAAAAAAAAAACAACAACAACAACAAGAAAAAACAAAAAACCCGCGAACTGTTTATCACAACCTATGTGGTAATACTGTTTGCAGTGGATTAAGAAGTTAGTTTCAGTGGTAATCCCAATCGTGTCAAAAGCTTAAAGGTATTTTCGTAGATGAATTTTGTGTCCGTTTTTTCCTGTGTGGTTTATGTCTCTGGAATATACTTACACCTTTTAATGATTTAATCAACGACTCAAATATAATGTTTCATTTACAAATTCAAAAAGAAAGATAAAAAAAGAAGGATAAAACAGCTTAGAAAAACAACCAAAATACATGTTATTTCAAATTGATACGAAAATATAAATAACATACACGAGAAATAAATGGCCCATGATCTCCATACACCAAAACACAAACAATTCTGATTATGACTGTAATGATATTAAATCAATGCCATTGAACTAATTGCAGAGAAGGCAGCGTTGTTGCTGATTTCATCCTGGAGCTTAGATTTGGTTCTCCACAGACGGAGAAAAATATAGTAACAATTACACAACAAGCTGTTAAAGATGTTAAATCTGACCCGTTTTCTAACCTTGATCTTGTATCACAGGTCAACCTTCAGCTTTTGAATATAACGGAAGTGATAGGTAGGTATGATACTGTGAGATTTCATGCATGATTTTTCATGTAATTAAATTACAAGCCCGTCTATTGAAATGATATTATATTATACCGGTGTACGTCCAACTTGTCAATCCGTTCACGCCTGAAACTAAAAAACGATATTAGGAACAATTTTTGTTTTTAGGGTAGGAAGCTGCTTCATGTTGGTTTTCAATGCTTTCAAATTTATCGTGTTATTAATTGCATTTACCAAGCGATAAAAAGGGATGTTCTATTATGTTCTTTTGTTCAGTTATTCATTATATTGTAAAGTTAGAAGTTTTTATTTTAAAGTAGCTGGAAATTATCGGAAAGCTTATTTTGGTTTTTAAGGATCATTATATGGATAATGGGCGATTGTACAGTATATGTCACAAAACAAGAAATATGTTATAAATGGATGAAGTTTTACGAAGAAACAGAACTAATATGAACAAGAATGATTTAATTGTGAATTGTCTTGTAAACTGGGACGCATTTGTTGTCCCCTAGAAAAAATATGCCGCTGATAATTTGATTATCATGATTTACGAAAGGCATATTGATTTGTCATATTGATTGAAACATTATAATAACTATGCATGAGAAATCCTTCTTGACGGACCGGTTGTTCATCATGTAAACAATTGATACCTGAAGTCCTTGGTGGAACAAGATATGGTACAAACATTATAATAACTATGCATGAGAAATCCTTCTTGACGGACCGGTTGTTCATCATGTAAACAATTGATACCTGAAGTCCTTGGTGGAACAAGATATGGTACAAACATTATAATAACTATGCATGAGAAATCCTTCTTGACGGACCGGTTGTTCATCATGTAAACAATTGATACCTGAAGTCCTTGGTGGAACAAGACATGGGTACAAACATGAAAACGTTCTTATATTGATTAATGACTTGTATTTTGTATTTTTCAGTAGATACGACAACAACTGGAACAACTACAGATTCAACCAAACAAAACTCTGGGGACATTGGTAGGCATTCTTACAAAGCATAATTTTACTCTTACTGAAAATCAGGAGTTATATTTTGATCATAGTGTCCGTCCGTTCGCCCGTTCGTCCGTTTGTTCGTCTGCTGCTCTACATGTTCTGAAACTCCTCTGAAACCGTGACTCGAATTTAATGAAACTTTCACAGATTGTTTATTACATTATGCCAATGTGCATCTCTTGTTTTGTTTTTAAACCTGAATAACTGTCTTGCTGCAAAATGTGAACTTGGCTATTCGTCGACTGAGGGGCCATCTTCTAATCTGCATCTCCTCTGAAACAGTTGGACCGAATTTGATTAAACTTTCACAGATTCGTTATTACATATTGCCACTGTGCACCTCCCTTTTTTCCATGGGAATGAGTTGTGCGGAGGTAAGTAAGCTTTGCTCTAAGTTTTTCTAGTTACACTCCTTTTTACGATCAAATAGTGAACAAACCCATGTTCCAAGCAGATATCTTTGCACTTTTATTGTGGTTTATTTGTAATTCATATTGATCATATTATTAAATTGGTTGTCTCCTTAGAATTCATCCTGTGAATATCGAGTTTTGGATTTTAAAGGGAGATCGGTATGAGCGCTTGATGAAATGATGAAAAGAAAAGATAAAAATAAACTGTACACATTGTTCATGCTTAAAATCGGCCATCTTTATTTCTTTATTTAGTTATTAAGTCGCTTTAGTCGGTCGTTTATTCTGTGTCTGAACTCATTGTTTGTTTAATCGTTTGACCATTGTTCTTTTTAATATCTCTCTTTCATGTGGTTGTCATCGCGTTTACTATAACTATAACAGGGCTTGTTAATGTTCTTGGTGCCCACATTTCATATGACATATGAATCCAGTTAATACCTAACTAGCAACAGCTTGCACATCAATCACAGTCACAATTCCAACTTTGAGTTAATTTCACATATTGCCTACCAATTCAGCTTTTGATGGAGTGACAACAAAAAACGATTTTGTAGTTTATTTCCATACCGAAGCACATACTTCATGCTCCTGGTTGATTCAAATCTGATTGGGTTGAAACTGCAGTTTATATTTGTTTTTTGCAGGAATTGGTTTTATAGCAGCTATAGTAGCGACTGCAAGTTTAGTTTTGATACTAATCGTATTGGTTGTTGTCCTAGTAATTAGAACAAAGTCGAAGGAAAAGATTACCAATGACAACTATTCTGCAAAAAGTCAGGTATGTAGAAAATGTTAACTATTTTAGTTATGTCATTGCAAGTATTTGTTTTCGATTTTCCCAACAATCACCGACAATCACCAACAATCACCGACAATCACCGACCGCTAGCTATAGCAGTGCACACTCTACGCATATCGAAGAGTATGTAGTCCATCAATTAAATACGAGCTGACATGTGCATTTACGTATTACTATCACTTCCAGTAACTGTCATTCTGTTCCGGTGTATGACACATTAACCTCTCTACTCATACACTATGCGATACCCCTGCCGATATAACAAAGGCACTATATGTATTTGTATCGTAAGAAACATGACATAGTTACGCATGAGAGCAGTTGTATCTTCCCGTCACAGTATGCCTGTGAAAGATGTCTGTGAGCAATTGTGTGTTCATTTGTCAAAGATATGACTGTCAGCAGGTGTATGCTCCCATCAAGGTAAACCGATATGGCTTCACAGATCTTTTAAAGAGTAACCAATGTTATAGCGGAAATAAAAAGAATGTAATCCAGGAACAAATACCAGACATGGAAAACAGACATACACAACAAAGAACATAAAATAACTAAAATTATACATACAAAGTAACAAAAGCAAATGAGCAACTCGGACTCCACTAAAAACTGGGAGCATGGACCAGGTGCACCTGTAGGGTAAGCGTCCTTTGCATTTCTAGAAACAACCGCCGAGTTGATATAAAAAGTCAAATCCAGGGTAGACAAAAGGGGAAAGGAAAACGATGACACGATGAACAAATCAGTTGTCATTGTGCAGATACATACATTGTAACTATCCACGAGTTCATGATGGCGACCATGCAACTTCTGTAGTGAAGACTTTAGTCTTGTAGCAACATATATTATATCACATTATATCTACGCTAATATGCTTAAGAGTAAGCTATCCTTTCTTTAGAATGATTAATTGAAATGAGTAAGCAAACAAAATATGATAGCAAAATAAATGTTCTTGGGACGAAAAGATGTATTTCGCCAATTAAATATCCTTTTTAATATAAAGATTTTCAATCTAAATTTTAAATGTATCGTCGCTTGTATCAAATCAAATTTTTTCTATGATTATGATTCATTGACATTTCATTGTGTGCGTATTTCATTTTGTTTAATGCTTTTTTTTGTTCTTTCTGCTTTTCATATATTTTGTATTGTGAGAGTCATATATCATGTAGAGATCACACCAATAGTTACTTGTTATCTAGACAAAATGTAGCTGTCTTTTAAAGCTTATGATATGTTTATATTTTTTAATTCCTGAATGTTGTATTGGATAGATATATGCGCTGTGTGCAACATGCGTTTATAATATTATGTTTATATTTATTCTATTTCAAGCATTCCGACAAATTTCAAAATAAAATTTTCAGAATTTGATTGAAATCTTTAATTCGATTATATCCCTGTATCGAAAAACTACTTTTAATTACAAATCTTGGACATTATCACTTGTTTCAGGCATATGAAAGGAGTATGTTAAAAAATGTTAAAATCAGCATTAATATAAAGTGCTTCAAAACACACATGAAACTTTGCTTTTAACGATGGTACACATTCAAATAGTGCAATATGCAAAATTTATTTGAAACACTAGTTTTGGGGGTTATTTTTAATATTTTCTGAACATAAGCATTTAAAGCCATGCAACAGTCTCATTATTCTCATACAAACCCATCACATGTGACTAAGACTTCTTATTTGAAAAAAAAAACTGAGCAATTAACATAAATATAATTACATATTTCAGACAATGAATCACAGATACAAGGGATACGACAACCATGGACTGGATCCAGATTATTCTGGTAAACATAATCCGTACACAGAGTATAATTTTACTAGAGAAATACCATTATACCAAGGTCATCAAAACTTTCAAGACAGTTTGACAAATAGTATATTATTCTATTAAGTGTTTTGATTAAAATGAAAAATAAATAATAAAAAAAAACTATACAATGATACGTTATGCATAGTGAAACCTTTGGGTTAGAATGTGTATGTCATTTATGTGTTCAATAGTTGTCTCTATATGTACTAATATAACCCTGTTTACAACATATCACTCTATTAGCCTGTAAGATCAACTATACAGGGTGTGGAAAAATAACACGCAATACATACATACTTACTTCTCTTTGCTGTTTACCGTCTGTTATTGAAATATCTAATGATATGAAGAATTGAATTTACATATTAATTTTTTTACGTGTTATATTTTTAGAAATAATCTGCATTTGAAAGTTAGAATTATTGTCTTTTATTAGTAAAGGCACTTGTAGCAATAACGCTTCCCCTTTAATTGACTCCTAGACTTAGAAAAGTTTGCATATTTCCATGGTGAACAAACAGCTAAACAAGGTTTATAGTTACTTTACACAACATGTTCAATCAAAAAATTGTAGAATATTCAACTAAACAGGATCAGAAGGGGCAAAGTTTAACATTTAGTACATGCATTATAGGTAGAGGCAAATAACTAATATTGGACAGATTATACTTTTAAATCTCTTGACTTCAAGTGTTCCTTAATTTATTTTTGTTATTATTTTGATGTCATGTATGACCTAAACATAACAGTTCAATGCCTGCTTACTTTGCTTATGTCTTTGGAATCGATGGGGTACATAGGCCACCAACAACACTCTTCCATCTAGTTCTGTTTTGTGCCAGCCTGTCCATGTCTTGCCACTCTGCGTCCATTTAAACTTCTTCATGTGTTTTTGTTTTTTTGCCTTCCAACATTTCTTTTTCCTTGAGGGTTACATTGCAACGTTAGCGCGTGTCTGGTGATGGAGTTTGCTGGTTTTTGTAAGTTGTGACCTCTCCAGTGCCATTTCCGCTCCTTCAGTGCTGACTCTATAGGGAGTTGTTTGGTCTTTTCCCATAGATCCACATTTGTAATTCCAGTTTGATACCCATGCCTGACTGAGAGATTGAACTGTATTTTTTTGTTGTTTCTTTCATCTTATCTTATGTTATGCTGATACAGAAAATAAAGTCATCACTACAAAAGTTTAATGGTTGTCATCATAAATTTGTGGATCGTTATGGTGTATCGAATTGCAGAAAAGCAGGAATACTTACCATACCAGTGCACTTGGCTTATGCTCCCAATTTTGAGTGTAGTGGAGTCCAGGTTCATTTACCTTTGTTCCTTTATAAGTGCTATTTTTCATGTTCTATGTGTGTGTCTAATTTCCTTGTCTAGTCAATTTCCTTGGATTATGTTTCTTTTGATTATCATTCTTATCATAATTCTCTTGATTTACCTATCTAACTAAAATAAAATATACTAAATTCTATCTACAAAAAAAAACAACTTTTGTTCTTATTCCTTTTGACGGAAGCCACATTTTCATAAATCTAAAATTTGTTTCAGGATCACACATTGTATTTCCCCTTAAATATGTGGAATTATCCTTCGATTCAGCCTAACAAATAAATATTAAAAAACTCAGTAGCTTAAGCTACCACTAGAATGATTTGACTTAAACCCATTTTCTAAGGTCCTGGACGAGCTTGTCAATCATCTTACCCCAAATTTTGGTATGTTGTTTTTCCTTCTGTTCTGTACCCAATATCTAGTTGAAAGCCAACAACAAAAAGAAAGGGTAAGAGTAAGCAACCCTGACGCACCCCTGTTAGTATGAATGTCAATTAAAATGGTGCATTTTTGTGAATGACAGGTGGTCTTGTGATATCTTGTGTTACTTCATGTATGCTTTTGTGTAGGAATTCACTTCTTTGAATTTCAACGCTGTTAAAGCTTTTACAGGAGTCTTTGAACATTTCACTGTTTCCATTCTTTGCTCCGAGGCCTTATCTCATTATCAACTCGTACCCGGTATTATCAGTTCCTGTTTTTGCTTTTAGATCTCCGATCATTATGAATATACTTTCTTTTATACTCGAATTCAGCTCAGCCTGTTTGCAGTTTCTTTAGATTAATTTTTTTATTACTCAAATGCTCCTTTAAAAAACTTGCCACTTTATTTATGTCGTTCTGTACTACCATTCTAAGTATTAGGTACCAGTTGTAGCATTTTCATTCGGAACTTCTGTTTTTTTCTTTTACTAAAGGTAAAGAGCATAAATATATTTAAAAATAAATTTTAAAAATCACCATCACAAAATGACAAGGTAAAATCACATAATGAAAAAAAGTATCATCACATTGTGACTATATAAAAAGTATCAACAATTGTAGAAATATATAGAAATATCCTCACATCGTGACAAAATAAAAAAATATTATCGCGTTGTGACATTATAAAGAAGTATCATCAAGTTGTGACAATATAAAAAAAAATATTATCACATTGGGACAATATAAAGAAATATCATCGTGTTGTGACAAAATAAAAAAAAAAATTATCATCACGTTGTGACATTATAGAGAAGTATCAAGAAGTTGTGACAATATAAAGAAATATCAGCACATTGTGACAATAAACAGAAATATCATTGCATTATGAAATGATAATATAATATCAATATAATGCAATATAAAGAAGTATCTTCACATTGTTACAATATAAAGGAGTATTATCACATTCTGAAGATATAATTAATATAATCACATTATGACAATATTATCATCTCATTATAACAATATAGAGAAGTATCATTGCATTGTAAGAATATAAAGATATATCATCACATTGTTATTATATTATCACATTGTGAAGATATAACAAATATCATCACATTATGACAATATAATCATCACATTATCACAGTATAACAATATAGAGAAGTATTATCGCATGGTGACAATGTAAATAAGTATTGTCACATTATGAGAATATAATAAAAATCATTACATTATGAAGATGTAATAAATATCATCTTATTATGAAGTATCATCACATTGTGAGAACATAAAGAAGTATCATCATATATTATGAATCATGCCACCAGAAGGCACCTATGGCATCAAATGTTGATAGAAAAGAGTGATAGATCCACAATTTCTTTTCAATTCAGTAATTTTTATTTTACATTCTCCCCTATCTCATTTACAAATTACATACTTGTTAGCAGGATAAACTGTTAGCGATTCACTTTATTGATGAACTCGCACCTGACTTATCGCAAGCATATTTAGACCGACTGACCTAAAGATTGATAGTGTTCTAGATTGGGTCTGCATACAATGCTAATCATAATAACATCCTGTCATTATTTTAAATTAGGTCTTCCAAACTACGTTCAATTGGGTCCCTCCCTCCATTTTCAGAGTTTGAAAACATTAGTATGACAGGTATTTTATCAAATAGAATTGATCCCTACTTTGTTTGACGTAGAATGTAGTGTAAGTTTTTTCAATACGGTGATACCTCATGACCCAGTGGCATTGTTTAAGGTAAGCCCTTAACAGTGAGTCAAACTGGCACTCCCTGTTCAACTGGCACATTACTAATTTGAATTTGAACAACAACTTGAACAACTTTATTCAGAAAAACACTCAGCCGTAGTTCATGCTACGGAACAGGAGCGAATATATATATACAGTTTACAATGGAAACGAAATGAGTAGACAACAGACAATATTTTTAAATACACAAAAACAAAATACACTAATTCATTGTCACACAAATGTATTGAAATTCAAAAGTACATTTAGCCTTATCATCACCGGAAATTATATCACGTGGTTTGTATTTTACAACACGTTTATAAAAGAAAGTCAGACTCTCATATAGGTTTAACGGATTAATGTGACAATATGTGTACTAGTATACAATTTAAAAAAAATATATGTATATATGGGATTACTGTGTGCCTACAAAAGTTTTGCAACTTTTGCGATGAAGATAGAAAGGTTAGTCAATACATGTGTGTTACAATACATTATCATTCCATACAATTTATTAACATTCGGATTGGCTGTATAGTAACCTGGAATATACTTATTTCTAAGTTCGGTTACAAGATCATGATTGCACAAAGCAACATAATGAAACTCATCCCCCAGACCTGTTCGACATAAAGTGCAGACCCGTTCATGTTGTGGTGTTCCGTACCATCTTCCTGTTTCCATAGGAAATTTTATATTGCATGTTCGAAGTTTACATATAACTGTTCTGTGATATTTTTTGAGTCTCAGTAAGTATGGCTCGAGACGAAACTCAATTTTAAACTTCGAATAAAAATTTCCTCTGGACGAAGCATCAATATCAGAATACCATTTCTGTATGAACTGGTCTTGTAAGATCTGTTTCACAAGAAGTTTAAGAAAATTGATATTAACATTCCCTTGTATATTCCAAATTTCACTACATCCAATATCATCAAAAACTGATTTTATGTAACATATCCATTTGAAAGATCGATCACCGTTTTCATACATATTGAACATAAGATTATACAATTTACCAGATAATTTATCTGTGTTATTTACAAGTTTAAACCAGAAACATATCATTTTAAGCTTGATGCTGATTTCAATAGGGTATCGTCCTAACTCTCCATACACCATAAAATTTGGAGTAGATGAACGCAGATTTAGGATTTTCTTGCAAAATTGAAGTTGAATTTTTTCTATATTTGACTTATTTTCAAAGCCCCATATTTCTGAAGAATAGGTTAAAATAGGGGCTACTAATGAGTCAAATAATTTCAATTGCAAATCTATGGGAATACTTATGTTATTTACCTTGTAATAAAGAGCATAAAGAGCTTTTTGTGCCTGCTCTACGAGTTTGTTTCTGGACTTATAAAAATTACCATTATAATTGAATATAAGACCCAGATATGTATACGAACCACATATTTCTATATTCTGCTCAAAAATATTAAAATGTACCCTTCTAGTAGATTTCCGCTTAGAAAAAATTATAATTTTTGTTTTTGAAACGTTCACAGTCAGCTTCCAAGTTGCACAATATTGTTCAAATACATCTAAAGCAGTTTGTAATTCCTCAGGTGTATCCGCAAAAATTACAGTGTCATCTGCATATAGAAGTATAAACAATTTAATATAAAATCCTATATTTTCTAAACTTTTTGTATCTAGATATTGTAAACTTGAAATAGAGTTTTCGGTAAAAAACTCTTCCAGATCGTTTAGATACAAGGCAAACAGAAAAGGAGAGAGTTTTTCCCCTTGACGGACCCCTATTTCACATGGGAAATATTCTGTTTTAAGTTCTCCCATTTTAACACATGATTTAATATTAGTGTACATGTTCAAAATAACATTAAACACTTTCCCACTAATATTATTTTTTAATAATTTTTGAAATAATCCAACTCTCCAAACTGTGTCAAAAGCTTTCCTGAAATCAATGAAAGCACAGTACAATTTTTTACCTGATGAAAGATATAGAGAAATGAGGGAGTGAAGAATAAATATATTGTCCTGTGCACTATAACCTTTCCTGAAACCACCTTGAGAGTCAGATATAAGTCGAAATTCATCAGACATCTTATTGAGTCTAGTGTTTATCACAGAGGTAAACACTTTACCCAAGTTGGATGTAAGACAAATTGCTCTATAATTATCTAAATCATCCCGATCACCTTTGTTTTTGTATATGGGTTTAATAATTCCAGACAACCAAGTATCAGGTATCAAGCCCGTATCTAAAACAATATTGAACAATTTTACATATATTGGCAACATATTGGCAATAGAACTTTTTATAAATTCATTGACAATTTCATCGTCACCTGACGCTTTACCATTTTTTAAAGATTTAATTGCCAACTTGATTTCATCTTCAGTAATAGGACAATCCAAAATGGCAATCACATCTTCATCAACATTAAAACTATCAGCATCAGGATCAAACTCCGTATCATCGTCATTTTTATTTAACGATTTAAAGTATTCGTACAATTGCTCAATAGTGATTTTATTATGAGCATTTGTTCCTCCTTTTCTTACTCGATTCAAAATTTTCCAAAGTTTTTTTGAATCTTTCTTGGAGGTTAGACGTAAATCTTGTTCGAATCTGTGCTGATAATTTTTGTAACTCGTATTCATTTGCGATTTGTACTGTTTACTCGCATTTTTAAGAGCCTCCCGGTTTTCTCTATTCTTAATAAAACTATACCGATTCCGTGCCTTATGAAATTTTGCACGTGATTCGGCACACTTTTTATCGAACCAAACTTTATGATTTTCTTTTTCGGTACTACGGCGCTTTGGTTTGCCAAATGAAGACAATGCCGATTTTTTAAACAAAGCAGCAATTTGACGGACAACTTCGTTTAAACTATCAACGGACACTTCACCTTGACCCTGTGACCGAATTTCTTCCAATTTTGTTTGTAACTCAGTTAGACATGTGACGTCATTATTAATCGATTCAATAAACCGGTTCTCCTTATAACTCACCCATCTAGGGACATGCGTAGGTGAGTTATAAGGTGGAGGCGTGGGATTTATAGTAACTGTGCTCACTGAAGCATTGAGACAAAACGTAATACAATTATGTACGTCAGAAAATAACGGATCAAAGTCATTCACATTAAAAAAACTAAACAATTCAAAACAATGCGAAGACAATAATACATAGTCAATTAATGAAACATTTTTACAAGTTTTAATACCGACTTGGTAGTCATTTCCTGGTAATCTACCATTACCTATATACAAATTATTTCTTTTACAAAACTCAATCAATTTATACCCAAAATTATTTGGAGCTGACTGATCTGTAGAATACCTTTGTAAAGGAATATTATTTTGTACTAACACCTGATAATCATATACATAAGACAATAGGGCATCATCATCTACAATTTCATCTAATATTTCAAAGAGAGAGTCTTCTGGTATAACCACATCATTCAGAAGCTTAGTTTTAGCATTAAAATCACCAACAAGACAGACATTACAATCTGTTTTACTGTTTAACACCAACATTTCATTTTCTATATCTGTAAATGCTTCATTAGAAGCATACTTAGTATTTTCAGGAGGTATAAAAATTCCACCCAATAATAAATTTTTGTCAGTACTCAAAATTTCTGATTGGATTTCCACCCACTGAACAAAATCACAATTTGTAATATGAAATTTTAAAAAATCTTTTAGCCCTTCTCGATAAACAATTACAATTCCACCTGATTTCTTTACAAATTTCGACCTATATTTTGAAAAACATAAATAACCATTTGGCAAATTGCCTTCAATATCATCATAACTATCAGTTTTTGTTTCTACAAAAATTAAAATGTCATTTGTCTTTATTAAATTACAAAATTCTGGACACAACAATTTGGACTTGAGCCCACAGACATTTAAACACGATACGTGTATGTTTTTTAACACATCACTACCAACGTTCACAGTTCGACTCCTGTTAGCGAGTTCCTAGCTGCCCCCAGCGGGAGGGGGGATGCAAAAGTCACCACGTTGGTTTCCGGGCTGACCAAAGAATTGCGGAGGAGGTTCCCTGGACACTTGAGTTGGAGGAGGTATAGTAGGTTGTCTACCAGTAGATGGACGTTGATTGTCCATAGGAAATGCCTGTTCATTAAGGGGGTTGTTGACTAACTGGTTCCCAACGTACAGTTTATCCAATACTAGTCGTACATTACGATTACCCTGCTGCTTAAGCTCAATCATTTTCGGGATAAGTTCTTTTCTCCTGTTGCTTATTTCAGTGGGGTATTGTTGGAAAACTGCAACGCCTCTTCTCCCTTTGAGTTTATCGATGGCAGCTGACCTTACCCGTTCATGGTCACTATACTTAGAAAACTTGGCAATAATGTTCCTGGGCTTTCTGTCAACCCTTTGTCTAAGCCTATGAACATTACAGAATTCAATATTTTGAGCATTGTCAATACCAAGTTCAGTATGTATAAAGTTTTTAACAACCTCTTCTGCATTTTCATTTTCAGGATCTCGAGACTCCTCAATGCCATTAAAAATGAGGTTATATTTCATTGAGTGAGCCTGCATTTCAAGAAGTTTTTCCTGTAGCATACCATTTTCAAACACAAGTTTATCTCTTTCAGTTTCTAAGCCAGACACCCTGTTTTCAACTAAATTATAATGGAATTCCTCATTAGTTAATCTATCTGATTGCTGTTTTAAATCATGCCTTATATCTTTTATTTCACAGTTCATTTTGGTAAAATGTGATTCCATAGCTGACACTCTGGCAATAAGTTCATCTAGCTTATCAAGTTTATTCAACCTTGTATTCATGAAGTTTATGGTTTCTAGAATTGTTTGTAGTGTGGAACTATCACATGTAGATATGGGTTGCTGATGAGTAGGTTGTGGAACTTGAAGAGAGTTATGTATAGGCAAATTTGGTACACTTGGGCCTGGCAGATGTTGAGTCATGTTGAACATGGGTGTAGTAGAAAAATTGCTTATAGGTGTGCTATGTTGCTGTTGTTGAATGGAGGGATGAAACATGGTTGGATTGGTACTTCTAACACCGTAAATAGACTCATTTGCATTCGCAATGACTTGAGATAGCTCGGGTGAACTAATGTTTACATTCGGTATGGGCGCCGCCATATTGCTATCGGGTGGGGTCTGAGTACTTTTTGATTTCCTTTTTCTCTTACGTGCCATAGAATAAATCCACAAAAATGTCTCATTTGATATTCATATTGATAACAAAAGCACATGATGTTATAAGATAATAGATATCTAACCAAAAAAGTCTGATATATAAAACATATTGACGGAGATCTAACTCGTCCGTCCACTCACTTCGCCTCCATTTCTCAAAACCCTTGTCAGTGATTGTTCCAGATGAATAATCTTTTCGTATTGATATAAAATATTTGTATCATCGGTTTAAAACAGAATTGATAGACCAGCAGGATTGATTTATTTTGATTTTTGGTTTTGGAGATATGATTATTTAATTATTCGCTAGATTCAGTATAGCCTTAGTCAGAGGTGTTTCAAAAATTTAAATTCAATACCATTTTACTGTCTACTCGTATCACGCATTGTCTGTTCTTTAAATGGCGGAAATTTAAATAGACGCAATTTGACCAAAATTTTAAAAATTTGGAATATATGACTTGAGATTGTTTTTTTTTTATATCTGAAGTGAATATGCGGAAGTTATTTATGATTCTAGGGCTTGTGCTCTTATGTGCAGAAATTTCGTGTTTTCTGAAACTCCCAAGGAACATAAAATTCCAATATAAAGGTATGTGGCGATGTTATGAAAATAAACACATTGTATGAAGAGAAAACTTTTAACAGTGGCTTTTTTTGGCAAACATTTTGACAGGAGATTTGCTTTCTCTATTTTTCAATCGTATTATTGTGATGGGTGGGAGGTAAAGGAAACGATGGACTTTCATTTATGTAGTTCATGCTGTGCCCAATTGTGTTTGATCAGAACTTTTTGAAAAGAAATTTACCTATATGCATACGAGCTATTTTAAACATATTTTGAAGAATTGTATTTTAGGGACTATACTTTCAAAGTAGGTTTTCTTGTTAGAAGTGTTTTCTCAGATCAAGCCAATAGATAAAAATTAAGCGTACCCCTCACCCCACCCCCTCCCTCTTAGACTTCAATCAATACAATCTGCATATCATCGAATATATGTTTTCCAATGAGAAAACTAAGCATTTCTAATGGCAAACAGTACAAGACACACCACCACATACAGTATTCTCCCATTTGGTACACTAGCAAAATGTGTTAGCCGTAAATAATTTGTTAAGAATTTAACAAACTATTTATCACAAACAAATCTTTCTGAAGTATGAATTAATCCCTTGTAAATTAATGATGCAAATCATCAAAGCCTACTAACATCACGCTTTACAATTTTAATTTAAACAAAATATATTTGATAACATAATTCGTACTAAAACTTTAAACGTAGTGCAATACAGATATAAACAAATGTTAAAGAAAATTTATAAATAGAGAGCAACCATTCATTTGTGTAACTAAAACAGGACTAGCAATAGAACAAATTGTGACTGGATGTAAATAGTGAGTCAGACAGTAAAATAAGGACGAAATATGAACTTCCTTGAGGCCTCTTGCGTGATTTTTAATCTAAGCATTTGTTTTTTTTCTTTTAAACGGGGAATATGTGTAGGGAACCAGGCACGATGATACTAGATTTGTATTTGTTTTTTTATATCTTATTTCATGATATATTCCTTCTCTTAAATCGCAATTGATAAAAAGAACACACACATGATAAGAGGGAAGCGAAGTCAGATCATATTAGACAACGCTCCACCTATAATCGTGATACCCAAATAAGAAGAGATGACCTTTTCAGGGCGTAACATATATCAGTTATCACGTTCATGTTCCCTTTAAATATGTTTTAACTTATAATTACACAAATGGTTAAGGTTATGGAACAATATATACTATAGTAAACCAATATGTCACGTAAGGCTAAAAAATGGAACATTTTGTAGTAGCAAATTACACAACGTCAATGAACTTTTTTCCCTTTAAAATCAATTTATCATTAAAAGGGAAGTATTGGTTATAATTTTCGTGAAATACCCGATATAGGTTACAGAAAAGGTAAAGGGTTTGTAAACTACAGTGAAACCAGCCTAGACCGAACATTTTTGGGACTAATATATTTATTTTGTTTATGATTAAGGTATTAAGTAATAAACTTGTTTAAAATGTAAATCAAAGTACTCATGTGAAATTGATGGGGACTTCAGACGTTATCTGCTTGTTGTGGTTTTCGGATTATTCAGGAGTCGGTTATCAAAAGTGTTACCGTATATGTTTTGCTATTTGTTGTATTCGTTTGTTAATTTGTCTACTACTAATACAAGCTCTATGCAGTGACAGATGTTCGTTTCCTCTCTTACTTACCGCTGCAGACAGGCCTATCGAAATTCACGGGTGTTATTCAAATCATACGTCGTTTGACAATTGGATAACGTCGGGTAAAATCACTCGCTTTTCCCGACTGCAAGATTCTTTTTTAGAGGGCTAGCTGCAGCGTCTAGAGTGAATTTCGAGCGTAAGACGTTGTTCGGAGTTTGCTACTTATACTGAATGAAACAATACTCAAATTATACGATATGAAAAATAAAAGATGTCTGTGCGTTGGTTTGTTCATAACAAATTTTCATTTAATTATATCCATGACACAGATTAAAAAAAAAACCAAACTTTGCAATCACGATAGTCTGATGACTTATGCAGTTGAAATCAACAGAAAGATTTTTGCTAATAGTTACTGAATATTTGATATATGCATGAATATATGGAAGCCATTTATCAGTTCAATTTCCTTAATAACGGTATAAATAAAAGTATTCATATTCTGTGTCAATATTTACTTAAACCTCAATATAGTAATAAAAATAGTATGAAAAAAAAAGAAATTGACCAACAATGACCATCATTTCTTTGCTTATGCAATCAGCTAGGTTACTACAATTCTTGCTTAGAGTTATACGCATATTTTGCATAATGGTACTGTGCCTCGCACAATTGTAAGATTGTACCGAACTTAACATATGTAACTTTTAAGAGGACGAAACTAGAAGCCAGAGAAGTCCAATTAAAAGTTATGAAACTACTTAAAAAATGACAAAAAGTAGTTAAAGTAATGTTCAAAATAATTTCCCTACCCAGACATCAAAATACGAAACAACTTTTGACTTACAATTTGACTTTAATATCGGTCATATGACTAGTGCAATGGTTACTGAAACTTCGTTTTCTACGTCTCTAGATAATAGCCATTACCATCTACTTAAACCTCAAAATAGCATAGTAATAAATAAGGTTTGAAAAAGGGTAATTTGGTACCAACAATGACTTGGACGAAGTGTGTTACAAAAGTTTTCCATTGCAGATTAATGGAGCATGCAAAACTTCCCTGAGGATTTCTACAATATTCATATAACTAATCAAACGTTGCAGACAACATGCCACTTTTGACAATTTGATAAATGCAGACACTTTAGTTACCTTAATTGAAATACCTTGATGCAAATATATTTAAATATATAGCATTTTGGCCTCTTTAGAAATGTGTTGTTAACGAAACTGCTCTAAAACAGGAAGTACATATAAATTGATTTTTTGTTTGAGATAAATAGGGATGGAGGTTGAAAAAATATATTTTGAAATTTGCGTACGAAATTAATTTGAAAATATTGATTTGTAGAACTATTTTTGCGAGGTGATATCAGGTCCGGAAAGATTCTGGTGACTGCCATGTCAATTCTAATCTTCGATCTTAATTGACGATATGTACGTACATCAGGTCCGAGAAACTAAAGTCATTAGAAAATCAGCGAAACCTCTGAACTGCTGCAAGTCTTCAAACTCTCTTTCGCTAGACAACACAATGAAATCAGACTTCATGATCTTATCCACTCATTCACAGTCCCACCTGAGATCAGAACAAAATAACCCCTATATACATTCGAATGTAATCAACATGTTTTTGTTTATTTTTAATATCTTGTTGATTTAGATGTCGTAGATGCTAAACTCTTACAAGGTTCAAGGACCAGGCGGTCCGTCGGGGGTACATCCCATCCTCAGTGGTACGATTTAGACCTGGATGTCGATGGGTCCAATATAAATCTTCACTTGACTAGAAATGATGATTTGAGCACGGATGTACCTACATTAACATTGAACCAAGGCGTACTTACTGAAATGTACCTCAAAGACCAAGAGGTATTATCATAATTTTACCTTAAGTTACTTAAAGGTAAACATCTTTATCTTAAGAAGTAGAATCCAAATTACAATAATTCCTATACCACACAAGCGCAATTAGTTTTGATAACTCAAGATAAATGCAAGATAAAACGAAATGCTCGTCCAAAAATATTTCTTTTTGCATATTTACCTTGGTCATCATGCCGTTGCTTATTCCTACAATTTTTGCTTTGAGTTATACGCATAGTTGGTATAATGTTAATGTGCCTTTCACAATTGCAAGATTGTACCGAACTTACCATGTGTAATTTTTAAGAGGACGAAAGTCGAAGCCAGAGAAGTCCAATTAAAATTTATGACACTACTTTGCAAATGACAAAAAAGTATTTAAATAATGATTAAAATAGTTCCTTTCCTCAGACATCAAAATACGAAACAACTTTTGACTTACAATTTGACTTTATTATCGGTCGTATGACTAGTGCAATGGTTACCAAAACTTCGTTTTCTACTTCTCTAGATGATAGCCATTTCCACAATGTTACCAACCCTTTTTGGTTTCATATTTCCGCGTGACCAGATGCGTCATTTCCGCATATGGGCAGGATAGTTCCTGTTTCTCCGAAATCAGACTCTCAGTGATTTTAAAGTCACACGTTAAGTACTTATTGATAATGAGAACGAAATATATAATACATTTGGTACATGTATAGGTAAAAGGCTGATCATATTCCAAATATGCTTCGAAGTTTCGTGATTATGAACATAAATCAAATGATAAAAAGGCATGTTTTCCCTTCACAGGAATCTGTTTTCTACCAAGATGTTGCCAATGCTGCTTCATTTGTTGTACAGTATAACAGATCTAAATCTCAACACGTGGTAAAAGTTAAAATAGATAATTATATAGAAATAGACAATGTATTACATTCCAAAAAAGTCGACTCATATTTTTGTTCGTATGCCGCTCACGCCAGAATATTGAATTACTAGTACTAATAAAATAAAGTTGTCTTCTTTAAGTTTTCAATATGGAAAATGGTATTGCCCATATTTTTCTTCTCGGGTCTTCAAATTTTGCACATGTTTGATAGATGTATTCGGATACTTGTTCCTCTCCACCATGTTGGCACATTGGTGCTGGTACTGCATTCAATTTTCTATGTGGGTGTTGATTAAGTATATTGTGTCCAGTTCTCTGTCTGGAGATGATGACTTTCTCGGATATTGTCAGCTGATGGTAACCGTCACATTGTTGAGATGCATGAAACATAGGATGTCGTGATCTTAGCTAGAGCAAAAGGGTAATTTTCATGCGCTTGTTTTACCTCTTCCTTTTCTAGTCTATCTGCTCTGGTTATCTTTGCCTTAAATTCCACATGAATTCCACAGTGAGATTGAATCCATTGCACAGCACTACTTTAGGGATGCTTAGAACGATCATTGGCAAGGTTTTGTTGCTGGCCTTTGTTTGGGGTACATTCCGATACAGATTTGTATCGTATCATATGTTTTTTTTGTATATCTTCCGCAAATAAATCTGTTCGGAACTGAACATGAATAAATGCAATCTCCTGCGCAAACCTAAAAAAAACCATTGAATTCCTGATTTGTACATGTGTTTCCTTTCGGTTTTAGCTCTGTTAAATCTCTGACAGAACCCTAACATTACAATATCATAATCATGCTTCTGAACGGAGGATAAAGAATGGTAGTGGACGTTGAGGAATTCTATAATGATATGACTATACAATGCCGTCTTTAAGGAAAGATCCTTAAAATATCGAAATTAGAGAATAAAGTTTTTTGGAAGATTAAATTTATCAATTAATTTTGAGGAAAAAATCATCGACTGTAGAATAATTGTGGTATTTGGTTTAGTGTACAAAGGAGATTTATGGTACACTATTTGAGCTCAGTTTTTATTTTGCTTTATTTTGATTACAGTTTGGAACATTTCATTTCAATGGAAATGATTACATCCTTCAGAAAGATCTGAGAAACACAGAGTCGTTGTTCTCTGGTGAAAACCGATTTGAAATCATCAAAGAAAATAAAGAGAATGTCAACTTAGACGATTTTCTTCAACCCACAGGTAGGTTCTAATAGGATAATTGATTAAAATTAGTAAATAACCAAAATATGATAACGAGTTACATCTACAAGCGTTCTAATCATAATTAATTATATTTTTGTTATTCACAATTACTATTTGATTGCTCCATTTAATACATATATTTCATAAAAAAATTCATTATTTTTAACATCAATTTTAGATTTTGTAATCGTTGCATGGACGTTTTATGCTTTTTTGTCATTTGTCCCATTGCATCGAAATATATATATGAACACTACCATTTATTTAAATTATGAACTTGATATAAGAGAAAACTGAATGGCGATACTGATTATGTAAAGAGTAGATGTTCAAACCAAGCGGCAACACTTTCAGAGTTTTACTTGTTGAAAGCAATGCGAATTATAACAAACCCAGTAGTAAAATTGACATAATCAGTTTTGGATCTGAAGACAAGAGAGGTAGATTATGTATACTTTCTCAGCTCAATATTGAAGGAGACCAAAATGTCAATTCATTTTTAGTTTGTAGGTGTTTGCTTTCAGTTAGGTCTTTTACTAATTTGTTTTTTTGTTATTGTTGGCGTCTTTTTTGTCTTGTCGTGTGTGCTGTACCATTGGCCTAATCTGCTTGTCATGTTTTCGAACACATTTTTTTTCAATTCCAATAATTCAAAAGCAGTCATGGATTTTTTCAGTGCTGAAATGGATGTCAACTGTTATGGCTGCAAGATGTTAAGCCAACACACAAATACCGAAAATTCATTTGTTGAAGTAAACATATGATAAATTCTCTTACAATTATGTCCCATACCGTCAAATATATTCCAACCACGACTGATACTTAATGGCTGTAAATTTCAGGCGCGTTTAACGCCGATGGAACAAGACTGCGACATTTAACGTTTGTCATAGTAACACTAATCATAGACAAGTTTGTTAAGTATTGCAACCAAATGGAAGAATTCAAATTTTATATAAATTGTAAGTCAAGTATTTCAGTTTCAGAGGATATATAGGTATGATCATGATAAATAATTTATCAGTCAGGGTTTAGTATCATCTGAAGTGCCACATATGAGATGAGAATAAAACTTGTACGGCTTCTTATTTATAGTTTATTTTCAAATTAACATAACTAAAACAACTGTATAATACTAATGGAAGGCGTATTCTTGTGTCAAGTTAGATCAGTTCGTGTGCATGGATGCATTACGCCTGTAAGCACACTTCCTCGTAAACCATAAAATGTTGCCAGATGTTTGCAAAAGGAAAATTATCAAACTTTAGGCGTTTTCGTTAAAGTGTTCCAAATAGGGGTTTTTGGTGGGTAGGACATAGTTTGGTGGTTGAATCATTAATTTATTAATTTTCTTCACAGCTACCAAAATCTTGAATTGACTTTTCACGTTAAATATGAACACATCTTTTCCCCATTTTCCATTGTTTTATTTATATAGATATTGAAAAAGAGAAGGTACACAAGCTATTAACAAGTCACCATAGACAGAAAAGAGCAACAGGTTCAAACCAAGTAGAACTTCTTATTGTGTGTGACTATGCTGTGTATAAATTGTGAGTAGACTATTGGTAAGGTGAACCATTACCTATTACAATGTACATTTTGTGCACCTTGAAAAGATAGTATCCAAACATGTTATTTCTGGAGTAAATCAAAAAGTAGAAAAAAGTTGTAAAAGGTTCCACATTTAATATAGAATAATTAACAAATCCAAAAATATCACTTGTCACCAAAGCCTTGAGTCTTTGTTTTGAAATTAATGGTGTAATTGACCTTTAAAAACAATGTTGAAATTATCTACTTCAAATGCAAGACAAATATATTTTAAGTGTTTCATTTAGTCGAACGCGGTACGGGAATGTACTGAAAATGCCTATTTATGTTTGACTATCTGTTCAAATCTTGTACTTCGTTTGTTATTTTTGTCTCTTTTCTTTTTCATTTGCTACGAATTACAGACTTTCGAATTTATGTCAATGCTGATTCATGTTTATTTAAACTTGTTGTCTATTGACTTTTGAACACTTCACCTTGGACGCTATTATTTGATTTGTCTTTCAACAAAAACATAATTTGATGACATGATATTTTATAGTTGGTATGATCAGAGTGACAAACCAACAACTACAGAAAAAGAAGCCGAAGCTGAATCTTCAGTTAAACAGTATTACGCATTTGTCTTAAACGGGGTTGGTAAACATGATTATCTAATATAAAATTTTTGGATATAAAACCATGCACCAATTACACCAGGATCTTTTTAAGCTCACTGAACTAGCGTCAGAGATCAGAGTAGTCCATGTTTGGAATTGTTCTGCAATAGATTTAGTCAATGAAGAACTGACAAAAAAACACTGTTCTTGAGAAACAGACTGACCATAATATTGGCAAAAAAAATTGAAGTGTCAGGAGAAATAAAATACGTCATAATCAAAAGATGAGACCTGAACGGTGAACACTGGAAACAAAGACGTACACAATAAAAACCGAATAAAATAAGTTACATATAAACATTGAATATAAGGAACATATGACGTTAAATGAAACACTAAAGCGCTAGCAATATGAATTCTTGAAGCGAATCTGGAATAACATCAAGAGTCCGAAAGCGTAAGCGTTTCCTAATTCACCAGAACGTTTATATTTCTTAATTTAAATATATCAAGAATTGTTAACTCATGACAGTTTTAACAAATTTCCCTTTCTAGAATTTTCTTAAAACACATATAAACATTGACAAAATAGTTATGAAGTTATCGTACGAAATTACAAACAAATAATGTTTTATTTTTCGTGAATTTTGAATTAAAGTTGTATGTAGTCTTTTAGAAGCGACACATGGAATAGCGATTGTATCAACAAAATTTTGTACGACGTCACAGTATAAAACTGTTGTCAAACTTTCATAAAAGTGAGGTTTATTTCAATATAGTTGATAAATAACCCTACGTTGATGCTGTAGTATGACATATACGAATCCAGGTAATGCAGTTAGGTCATACAACAACGCATTCTTCAAATTAATTTGTAATAACATTTTATCATTTTTTCAATTCAGATGGATGCAATGTACAAAAACATACAAACCACTTCATATTCTATTAGTATTTTGTTCGCTGGTATTGTCATATCAAAGGTATGGTATATGTACAAAATAATCGTTAAATTGGTGGAATCATAAATCGGTCAATTTTTGTTTAACCTCTATTAATCCATCGATGAATCTACCTTGTGAATTCAATCTACGGTAGTGTTATCGATAGTGACAAATATCATATGTTCAATAGTATATATCGGCTTTTTAAGAATGGATAGTAATATACATCAACCTCTGTATAGTAATTTTCATCTTACATAAAAAATCACAATTTCCTGATTTTTACAGCAATCACTTTCAATCTCGTTATAGAGCACTGTGTTTTTTTTTATTGAATACATTTCTTATATCTAAAAATCTACATTTACTTAAATTGATTATAGAAAAGGGTATTTTAATATTTTATAATGTAATTGTTAAAAATCCGATTACCAAATTTTCAGTTGGATTACTTTCCTAAAAAAGGACAGTCCACGCATGAGGAGAACGAAAATCAGAATCATGATGTACAGATACAACACATAAAAAACAGACAATATAAAGAATGCAATCACGTACACCAAACACGATTTTTACAAATTATTACAGTTCTACTTTTATCATAAGGACCAAAGAATGGTATAAAAACGTATCTTTTTGCAGACAGCAGGCGATTCAACATGGACTGAAAATATAAAGAATACAAGTGCAGTACCCAACACAGTAAATTCAAATCAAGGTCTTAATGATTTCTCTTCATGGACGAATGCAAACTCTGGAAGTTTACCAAACCATGACCATGCTATGTTGTTTACTAGGTATTACAGAGAATGTAGTCTACTGTAAACTAAAAAAAATAATGCGTGCATTAATTTTTGCGATTTTGCCATTCCCGATATAACTTATCGATCACTTATCGGGCAAAAATTTTACTCCCTAAGGAGTTTGATCGATAATTGTTAACAGAGATAATAAATTATCGATCAAACTCCATACAGATTTTTGACGATGATTTTGATAAGTAAAATGTGATTGATTTTTATTGATACGTGATCGGGCACCATTTTGGTCCTGTTTACTATTCATGAGGTATTTTAGATATCTGAAAAATAATTTTTTTGTCGTTTGTAATGCTATTTAATGCCATTTTGCAATTTTGAGAATAATCCTATGGTAGTTATCTTGACAATCCCGTTATGCATTTTTTTATTATTGCTGTTTTGAATAAGTCGTGTTAATCGCAATAATAAAAACACTGCAATAATTGCTGAACTAACAGTAGTCTGGTAATTCTTGTTAGATACTTGTCATACTTATATTTTGATGAATAAATTAGCAGTGGTTAAAACCATTACATTTTCAATTCAATTTTCAACCATTAAGGCTGGAAAAGAAATGCAACAAAAATGCTTGTTAAGAAACCTTCAATGTATTTTACACAAAATTTGACAATATATATATTCATAGGTACGAACTAGAATGGAACGGCTCAACTGGAAATGCAGGTAAATTTATTTTCTTGACGTGGTCAACCTACAACTAATTGATAAAACCCACATAAAGTTACATTACTCATAATTAAATACTTTCTTTGCATTTGTTACTTGTTTTTGTATGGTGTTATGGTAGGTTGACATATAAATCTTGAAGCTTTTTATTGATTTAATCCTAGTTTAAATGGACTATTATACATTATTTTTATTTTTCTAAAAAAAAAAATTTATTTAAAAAACACTATATATAGTCGTGTAGCACATCTTTTTGCCGTTGAATGTTCTTTATGCACTAAAATTGTTATAAATATTATCCCCTTTAAAGAGTAAAAAAGGATTGTATATATATATATATATATATATATATATATAATGAAAAATATAAATATTTAGGACTTGCATTCCTCGGAACAATTTGTGGCTCACAGCGCCAATCCATAGTGGAAGATAAATTTAATTTCATCATAATAACAGTAGCAGCTCATGAACTTGGACACGGGTAAATATGTGCTAAGGAACAATTTTCTTTATAGAATGACATGGGTAATATGCTTGTGATGGGGAATGGTTATATTGATGGGGAATAACATAATGTATGGAGGATGGGTATTTTTAATAGGAAGGATGGGGAAATTTGTACTTTTAAAGTATTCATTGTTATACAAAAATATTAGATTTTATTAGAAATACCAGTTGAAATATAAATAAATTAATGGAAATGAAATTTATTTCGATAATGTACACATTTTAAACCAAATATGCAATGGGGATTCTATGGGGGATGGGGATTTTCGTATGGAAAATGGGGAATTCTCAATTTTACACCATTTCAGAGCTGTAGTCTCCTACTATCTTCTGGGTTATTGGTTTACTGTTCAAAATCTTATGTAACATTGGTACGTTTGGTGGATGACAAAATGTACTAACTCGATCTTTTTAGTTCTTCGTCCAATAAGATACAAAAATTAAATGTGCTTCTGATCTAGGTGAAAACTTGACAATTCATTTCAAGTAAGCAATGAGCTGGCCAAATCTTTTTTTTTTCGACAAATGCGTTTATCAGGAGTGTCATAGCTCGTTCTAAACGAGGGGATATGATGACTTTTAGTCTTTGAACTAAAAACGAATTGAGTTATGAACAATGTTTAATTTAATTTCCAGAATACTTGTACAACTGTTAAAATACTAAGATAAAATATTTTACTAAGTCATCAAAAATGTAATGTACTTTTTAAGCCTTAGCGCCAGTCATGATGGAGATGGGAATAATTGTTTCGCAGATGATGCTTATATTATGGCACCATCATCAGGAGTACACACCGGACAAAAGGCCACACATCCTTGGATATTCTCAAATTGTTCTACTGACTACTTTACTGCAAAAATTAACCTTCTCGAATCGTAAGTTATGGGCATGTCATTATTTCATATAACCAGAAAAAGAAATACTAAACAACACTTTGGTACATTGCTTTCCAAACATATCATTATTATCAATTCAAACATTATGTATTACATAATTTACAACGTAAAATAGTTATGTTACGAACTAAGTGAATACAAAGTTGAAATAATAAGCTTCCTGTTCGGAGTTAAAAAAAATTACCCAAAAGTTTTATGATAGCTTGAAATGCTAGTACCAAAAAATAAAAAAAAGATAAAATTATATCGGTAGAATGTATTGATGATGTATAGAAAGTGAATAAGAACGATAATTAAGTACCATAAAAAAGTTCAAATAATCGGTTACTTACAGGAGCAATGAAAACTGCATGAAGATTTTAGGATCTGGCTTCGACCCAACAGCTTTAACTCCATACGATCAAAACCTTCCAGGATCAGTGTATAACGCTGATACACAGTGTATGAAGATGTACGGCAATGAATCGTATTTCTGTAGGGTATGCCATTTACATTTAGCAGCTGATATTCTTTTATAATGCTTTCTCTATTTTTCAAGACCGCTTATTGCTTACTTTTAAACATCTTAAAATAAAATATGGCGAGAAAGTAAAATTGAATCAAAGCGATTTATGACGACATATAAATATCATCGATCAATAGCGTTTATGAAAAAAAATAGAACTTTCGAGATTTAAGGATAAAAGAAACACTGGTATTTTTGCTTTGGCTAATTATTTATATTTATATAGGCTTTTGTTCATTCAGTACCCTTATGCCAACGACTACTCAACAATATGTAATATTTTGTATTGTCGAGTTCCAGACGAGGGCGTATGTCGTGGAATAGTCGCGGGAGATGGTACTCTCTGTGATAATAAAAAAGTAAGCTGAACTTTATGTATTTTCTGATTGAGAAATACGCTAAATTAATACGATGTAGTAGCAATGCGTCATTTGAGTAAAAACTATACAAATTTACACATAATTAAGTTACAAAACACAGATATTTCATTAATTGTAAATACGAATAAACATTCTGAAGTTGTATCTTCTTTATAGAAAGTTGATCTGGTACATGTGAAAAAAAAACATCGGATTTAATAGGGAGATGCAAACCAAACGTTTAAGTAATAATTTCAACCTTTTTAATTGTTCTTAATCTTTAAATTCTCATACAAGCTCACAGGCGATTTCCATTCACAATATAACCTTAAACCGACTCAATCGGAACTACTCGTTGTTCATAGAAAAAGTGGGTATATACTTGGAGTGTGGGGTCAGTTACAGATACAATTCTAAAATGCCATTGTTGTACTGGACTAGTTGAATATTTAGAAACAAAAAGTCCTTTTGGTCATCCATTCGTCCTTAATTTCTTGATTTGTTGTGATCTTTAAATTGGATTTAAACGATAACTATTTTGTTGTTAGGATTGTTCAATTTCTGGCACAAAATACGACAAGAATGTAGTCTCTTCTGCATGATAGTTTTTAGCACAATGACAGTGACCTCATAGATTAACATTATACTGTAAATTAAACTGGCTTTGACTGAAACTATTAGCAATTACACATTGTGTCCTTTCTGACCCGTTAAGATATCGATGATATTTTATATTTGACCGCATGGATATCAACATTAAGTCATATTTACAGTGACTTCAACGGTTAAAACTAGAAAATCCTGATTATAAATACTACACAAATGTTATGTCAAGATATTGACATACTGTTTCTATCTATAAGAATATTGGAGATATGAACATTTTACCAATAGTTTTAGCAAATTTGATTGGCTGCTGATCTACTTTCTGCTTCCATCATTAACCTTGCTGCCATCTTTTTTATCACTTTACACAGATCTGTATTTCTGGTATTTGTAAGGAACATAGCTCTGCATCACAGGGAAATGGTACGTACTACATGAAATTATAAAATCTGAAAAGGAAAAAAGCGAAAACAAAACAAAACAAAAACAAAAGTAATCTGCATTGAAACACAAATTCATTTTTATTACTACATTTATACACACAATAATCACTTAAATTACCTTATATGGCAATTTATTTAGACAAACGTATATTAATGGCAAATATACCTACTTTTCCGATACTCAAAACAATGCTTCCGAAAGTTACCTTTTGATATTCATAACGGTACACATTCCGCATTCATTAACTTGAACTTTTGATTCAGATTTGACTTACGAAATAAATCTGGGAAACTCAATTTTATCATTGTTTTACCACGGGCTGGACATTTATGTTGCATTGTTTTACCCCGAGTGAGAGCAAGGGGTTAAATAATGACACAAATGTCCAGCCCGTGGTAAAACAGTGATAAATGGATTTTCCGTGATTTCTTAAATGAATAGTTACTTCATATATTAAATGGACGCAACCTATGTGTTGCACGAAATGTTGGCCATGTGTTTATCACTTTTTTTTACCTTGGCTATGAGCTTTGAAACACATTATATTGGAATTTGTTATAATATTTGCCCCGTTACGTAACAAATAAAAACATTAATTTATTTAACTGCAGAAAATTACATTTCGTAATTTTTTCATTTAAATATGTATTTCTGGTACACCCATTTTATGTGATATTTCTCGCTTGACATTTTGATTACTAGAGATATTACACGGCTGATGTCAGCTGTTTATATTCACGATAAAACTGTTAAATCTATCAAAAGTATCAGATTTAATATTAATTGGTTAAATATCTAACAGGTATTTGACTAAAACTCACTCAGAGGAAATAAATTCTCTGTCTAAAAAACACTCATGTCAGCTTTGTGCATTTATCAATACCTCTTTTACATGTTGTATGTGTTCCATAAAGCATGATATCGCATGCACTGAACCGTCATAATTGTATAGTGTTGGGCTTAGATTGTTCCGGTTTTAAGGACTTAGGCTTGCATGTTGAATATTTTGTCTTTCGTCTAACTTGCATTTGACTTTTCATAAGCAACTCGGCGGATGTTTTGCAGAAAAGCAGAGGATGCTTACCCTACCGGTGCACCTGATCAATGCCCCAGTGTTCAGTGGAGTCCAAGTTGCTCATTTACTTTCGTTACTTTGTATGTATTATTTTGGTTATCTTTGGTTATGTTCTTTGTTGTATGTTTCTGTTTTCCACGTTTGGTCTTTGTCCCTGGATTACATTATTTTGATTTCCGCTAGAATCTTGTCCCTTTGATAACTCTTACTAAATCTTAACCACATAAACATTTTCTATTACTATTACCATATACATATTGAACAGTTAATTAAAATACAATCAGATATGGGTAACAAGAATGAAGTGATTAAAATAGTTTTTCTTTTTTAGCGAACTGTTTATATGGCGATAATAGGGGTAAAATTTTCAGTAACAACTGGACTTGTGCCGACATGGTTCAACTGGCTCCAAGTAATTGTGACTCAGTGCCCGAAAAATGTTGCGCTTCATGTGCGGATTATTTAAATCCAACAACAACAGATGCATCGGTTATTAGAACAACATACTATGAAACAACACAAACTGACATGACCACATTTAAGACCGACACAACCTTAACTCATGAGACTTCAACGCATAAATCTAATGAACTAAGCACAACACAGGCACAAATGAAAACACAGATTACTGAATCCCCGACTACTCTAAAAATAACTGAGGAACTGAGGTCAACACAAATGAATGAAGCACTGATTACTACACATATTACCCATACAACGGCGACAGCAAAAATCAATGAGAAACAGACGTCAACACAAAGTACCGAGACACCAACCTCACGACAAAAGACAGAGGGATCGACAATTACAAAAACTACCGAGGCATCGACTATAATACAAATGACTGAGTCTACGATATCGCAAAACATGACCAAGGTACCGACTTCAACACAAATTACTGAGGCTACGATGTCACCACAAATGACAGAGGGATCGACAGTTACAAGAACTGCCGAGGCATCGACTATCACACGAATTACTGAACTTACGACATCGCAAAACATGACCGAGGTACCGAATTCAACACAAATTACCGAGGCTACGACACCACCACAAATGACAGAGGAACCGACAGTTACAAAAACTGCCGAGGCAACAACTTCAAAACAAATGACTGAGGCTATGACGACATCAATATTAATTGAAAAACAGACAACACAAATGATCGCGAAACCAACGACAACGCATATAGATGAGACAACAATTATTACTGACACAATAACAACAGGAAAAGGTAACGAGTCATCGAAAACAGCCCAAGTTAGAGAAACGACGACAACGCAAATGACTGAAGAATCGGCGACATCACAAATTAGTGGGATAAAGACTACAACAAAAGTATCTGAAATATCGACCACAACACAGTCATCTCAGACAACAACAATTGAAGTTGCCAAGAAGACACCATCCGTATCGCGCTTTACTGAAATAGACACGACAACTCATAAGATTGATACACGTTCTCCAACATCAATAACCAATCTATCGACGACACCTCAAATAACTGAGACATGGAAAACATCACCAATCACTGAAATGCAGACAAAAGCACAGCCTAAAGCATCAACACTGCATGTCGAAACAACTAAACTGGAAAGTGAAACGGTAAAAACATCTACAGTGACAACGCAACAAACTGACAGAGTAACTATACGGGATATAACTACAAAACATGAAGATGAGGAAAGAACAACGCAAACATCAGTAAAGCTAACCGAGTTAATTAGTATCACACCGACTAAGCAGGACAAGACACCCACAATACAACATTTTACAAATCCATCTATAGATGTTGCGTATACTGAGTCGGAAACATCTCCCAAAGTGAGCACAAAGTTTGAACGAACAACAATGGCTTTCACGTCCGAGGCGATAGCAAATGCTGGCACTACGTCGACACTGATAAAAACAACGGTTATGGCTCAAACAACAAGTAAGGTATTGCGTAAGCTACTGAAAAATTTTATAATGATCATTTTACGTGCTACATAAATACATCTCACATCGTCATAAATTACATGAATATTTTTCATCCATCTGTCCGTCTTCTTGTGAGCACTAAATCCAAATTACTTCCGTTGATATCAACACAACTTCCAATATGATGAACATAACATGTAAATGTGTTTGCTGTAATGAAAATTTGATTTGATATCTTTAAAAGAGGGAGGGTTAGTCATGATTTCTTCTTAGCAACCCCCTTTAATGTTTGACCAAACTTGCTCCGTAAAAATTCTATAAATATGTACAGAATATTATTTTCTATTTAAGTTAACTATAAAAATTTGGGAAAGGCAATCTCTGCTACTGATTAAAACCATATTGATGACATCGAAACGACACTCTACGACAAAATGCTCATGGTTTTGTTATAGGACATTTTCAGGGAGCCATGACTCTGACAAAGGAATGGAGCCCTGCATATAGTAATGAAAGTAGCACAGAATATCAAAGTCTGAAGAAAATCTTTACTGAGCAGGTACATTGGTATAAAATAGCAATCAGAATAATTTATTAAACAAAGAGTCATCTACGGTTAACAAGTTTCTGTTTTTTCTGTTGGTCGGATATAAACTCCCATCATTGTATATTTAACTACAAAAAGCAACCAATGAAGTTCTAATAGAAATGCCATATTCAACACTTTGACTACCAAATGGTAAATTATTTTATACATGTATATACGGGATAATTAGGAGCGTTATTGATGAATTATTAGGGGTTCATCATCAAAGGAAGTCACTCAATTTTATGCAAGCAATTTCACTGTGATCGTGTATTGTTATAGATAATATCAAGATATGAATACAATAATTACCTTAAGAAATAATAAGATATACAAGTATCGAAATTAATAATTGACAAAGATATTTTTTTAACAAGCGGCCTCAAAGAAGCAACTAATTGTAACACGAAATTAAAATCTCTGACCTTTTTAAATTTCTTTGTCTGATGCCACTGTAAGTAAGATTTTTCGTTTTTGTATTTTGTTCATCGGCCAACGAACAAAATATACGAAATAAGATTATCTCAAGAAGTATATAACTTCATATTTTGCATTTCAGTTAACAGAAATGTATAGTAACAGTTCATTAAAGGAGGAATTTGTTGATATAACAATTACAGGATTCAGGTTTGTAATATTTTTGTTGTCTATTTCAATGAAGTGGAATTCATACCTCGTGTTAAAGAGTCGATTAACATATATGTACAATCCAACCATAAATGTTTTCAGACAAATTACACATGTATTACGATTCCCCGAACTTATAGTGATAAACAATCAAATTTAAGAAAACTGCTAAGAGGAACACCACACATACAAAGTATGACAAGCCAGAGCCATTTAATTATTGATTCCATAAGATTTCATATAGTTTGGTACTGACATATATGGCAGTAGCTTGGACCATGTCATAGATTTGGATATAAAGGACCGATCAAATACCTAAGACATCCTACTTGAAAGATCGGGGGAGGGGGTCATTCATGTTTTTTCCGCTAATCTCCAAACCCCGAGGTAATGACTAAATGTCCTCTGGACCACAAAAATAATCCTTGAAACTGGCACTTGGTTTGCATTTATAATTATTTTTGAAATATACTTTTTATTTTATTCATCTTTTTGGCAATCATTGGGAGAATTTTAAAGTCTCTAATACACTTCACTTAAAGTAATTAATATCAACAATATTCTTTTATGACACCAAAGTATCGGTGGAAATTCAGTGCCTGTCCAGTACTACTTTTTCGTCTGACGCGGGTCAAAATTCCTTAGAGGTATTAGGCTAATTAAAAAAAAACTTCCATGTTGATATACGTATTATAAGCAGCCTATTGTTCCAATAAAATTACCGTTAACAAGTAACACAAATAATTATTACCTTTTATGATATTATATTTACGACGTCTGAAATTCGGCATACTTATAGTCATGCTATAAAACTATATTTGATTCGACATTCATATGGTTATCATAAGGTTTTTATATCCATTCTAAATAACAGAGAAGGTAGTGTCGTTGCTGATTTCATCCTGGAGCTTAGTTCTGGGTCTTCACAGACGGAGCAAAATATAGTAACAATTACACAACAAGCCATTCAAAGCATCATATCAGATCCATCGTCTAAACTTGACCTTATTGCACAGGTCAACGCACAACTTCTCAATATTACGGAAGTGATAGGTACGTATAGTGGTTTTTTTTTTGTGTGCGAGCTACTGTAAGTCCATGTCTATTTTGACATCCATGATTCGTGAAGAGTGACATTATTCATAATAAAAAGGATGAGGGGTCTCGAATGCTGAAATTCAAGTGTTAAATATGTTGTAACCATTTTGATCTTGATGTAGATTGAAAAATGTAGAACATTTTCTTTAAGTGTAGAATAAATCGTACAATTTGACGTTTTACATAATTGGTTGCCGTTATACCAATTCTAAAAATGACACTAACGAGACATGACATGAAACAGCTTACACATTGAAAACAGATGAAGTCATATGAAGATATAAATTTACTTATTAAATGAATGTCTTCAATTTTTTAACAGAATGTACGAAATAACTCGGTTTGCTGCTGTTTACACGAATATAATGTGTAAACTGGGTCCAAAACCAGATTATTTCGTGAAATTCAATTACTGACAGGTGGAAGTCTAAATATTGATAATTAATTCGTAAATCACGGAGTACGGACAAATCGCCGTAAATATCGTCATACTACCAGGCTATGTTATACAAAATAACATGGTTTGTTCGAAAGAAACAACCAACCAGAAAGCTTGTAACAAATCAAATTTAACTAGATATAATGGTTAAAACAAAAGTATAAACAAATATGGGAAAGCTTAATCAAATATAAATGTACAATAATCTTTTTAATCTGAATGTCCCCTACAACTAGATTAAAATGATCTCCTCGTGAAATATACGTGTTTTGAGAATATCGTTGGGTTCATGAAAGTTGGTGATAGTCAGCATTGGTATGACAAAACCACACAAACTTTCCAAGACCTACACTTCAACTAGAGCACTTGAGTTGACTGGTTAATTTTGTTTTTTGTTCAATGATTTGCAGTAGATACGACAACAGCTGGAGCAGCTACAGATCCAACAAAACAAAACTCAGGGGACATTGGTAGGTACATATACAATTGCAATTATCAATACACATAAGTAGTTAAAGATTGTTTTTCAGATAACAGAGGACAAATTTATTTGAGTTCGTATTCGTATCGGACATGAAAATAACATTGTAATTGTTTAAAAAATAGTCGATAGTTACTCTATTAACATATTATTTTAGTTTAGAAAGTAATGCTTGAAATAAAAGATCTATTCTTTCAACGTTGTACATGACATGGTAAAGGAAATGTATCTTAGACAGTTCCTGGACAAAATACGGACACATTCGAATTTAATATACACGGATTTCAATTTACGGAATGAAATAGCGGAATTTTAGATGACTCGATTTTGTTTTGTTATGACGATTGGTTATTCCTCTGGTTGTACTTTCTACATTCGATGTACGGCTTCCTAGTCATGCCTTTTTGACATCTGAACCATTATTTGGTTAGCCATTTTGCGCCAAACGACTCACCAGTCATTTTTATCATATTAGAATGATTTACGACGTCGGTTCGTGTCATCCCACTTCGAACAACTTCCACTGTCAATTCATGCTTATTCGTGCCATTTAAATCATGGATATATTCCAATTTTCGAAGATGACAAATTGTTTATACGATAATATGAATTTGAAAATAAAAAAAAATAAATATTGGTCTTCTGTTGACTTGTAAATATAGGAGCACACACACACACACACACACACACACATATATAGAAGGGTCTGAAAAATTCCCAACGATGTTACAACTGTCAAATATGCCTAGCCTAGCCTAGCTGGCCGAGTGGTCTAAGGCGCTGGACTTTGGTCAGGCGGTGTTTCCATAGGTACAAGTTCGAGTTCCGGGGAGGCAACGACCAAAAATTTGCATCGCAAATTTTGACAGTTCTAACATCGTTGGGAATGGTTCAGACCCTTCTATACGTTTACATATCTTCCCTGTATAAATTTGATCCGATGGAGCAGTGTAGCGAAAAGAGTCGTCACATTCTGAGACGTTGTATATATATATATATATATTTGCCCTTTCGTTTGTTTTTCTGGTGTCATTTATGCACACCTGTTCAAAACGTTATCATGTTTATCGGTGACATTACAGTCGATTTGAAATAATTTTATTTTTATTTTTTTCTAAAGAAAAAAGGTAAATGATTTATGACTGGCATTCAAATATGTGATAAACGGATGAATACACGACCATTTTAATATTGTCACTCAGGCTAAAGCCCTTTAGGCAAATATCAAGACGTGGAGCTGATAACAATGACAATATTATAATAGGCTATGTATAAATATGTAAGTGTTTCACAATTATTTGCATAGAGACATATCGCTTGTAATCACGTGACTATATTTGAAAAATACAATGAATACATCAAATATGGTTACTACGACTGAAAGAAGAACATTTGTAATTTTAGATCAGTTTACAATGTTTGCGAGGTACATTCACAAGGACTATAGGTATTATAAAAATATTTGCTTCAATCCGGATATTTTCAAGATTAAAAGTAATTTATATTTCAGAAATCAGTCTGATAGCAGGTATAGTATCGGCTACAGTTTTGCTTTTGATAATAATCATATTGGCTCTTGTCATAGTAATAAGAAAGAGGTCGAAGGGAAAGAATATTACCAGTGAAAACGATTCTACAAACAGTCAGGTATGTGCTAAATGTCTATTTTTTTGATGATATCAGTATAATAATTTTGTTTCAATTCCCTGAAAAGTAATGCATCCTACCCTTACCCTTACCCTACAGGTGCTCCTGGTCCATGCTCCCGGGTTTTAGTGGATTCCGAGTTGTTCATTTGCTTTTTGCTATTTTGTATGTATGATTTTAGTTGCTTTATGGTCTTTGTTGTGTATGTCTGTTTTTCATGTCTTGTCTTTGTCCCTGGATTACATTCTTTTTATTACCCTATAACCTTGCTTCCCTTGACTACTCTATTCTTAAAACGTATCGATTGCGACACTGTAACATGATTGACATGTTGCACAGAAAGAAACAATGCACGTGGTAATAAGATGTGACAATTTAAATATAATCTTAAATTTTCTGATATTAAACGACTAAGTGGAAAAAATATGACGGAAAATAACATAACAGTTCTTTCATATGTATACGGGCAAAAAAACCGAAGCGTCAATAAAAGGAAATTTCAGATACCTCAAAATCCAAGTACATAACCTAAACGTAAAAACATGAAACAGAGACGGTCTGCATTTACAATGTAACGGTCTGAATAGAATACTATTGCATATTATGATAGACTATGAAGATCTTATCTGTAATCTTATAGTCTTTTAACAGAGAAAATATATTAATTTTATCCTAAAAAAAACAAACAGTTTTCTTTTCTTTTCAATGTATTTTGTCAGTGCTTAGTTTTGAAAGAGTAATCAAGGGAATCAAGGTTATAGCGGTAATCAAAAGAATGTAATCCAGGGACAACGACCAGACATGGAAAACAGACATACACAAAAAAGAATATAAAGTAACTAAAATCATACAAAGTAACAAAAGTAAATGAGCAACTCGGACTCCACTAAAAACTGGGAGCATGGACCAGGTGCACTGGTAGGGTAAGCGTCCTCTGCTTTCCTAGAAACACCCGCCGAGTTGTTCATAAAAAGTCAAGTCCGGGGTAGACAAACGAGGAAAGGAAAACTATGACCTGTCACAAAAAGACATTCGTCGCATAAATGATATATTTTTGTGACATTAAAACATCTTTATAATAAACAGTCTGAAAAGTTTTCGCGCTTGAAATTGCTATTTATGATTTTATGTAATTAATACATATACTGACAAGGATTAATCAATAGTCGGTATGTAAAAAAGCTCGTACGAAGCTTTAGTTTTTTATTTTGGAGATGAGCGAAATAGATGTTTCAAGTTATGTATTTTGGTTTAGAATGTTCAGCACGTACATGTATTACATAAACATGCACTTTGTCCATCAGTGAAAAATGAGTTGGGATATCCAAATCGCATTACTTTCATTTGTGTTAACATTTATAGTTTTCTTTATGAAACTGGTATCTCTCTACTGATGCGTTATCCATTATCTCGCATATCGAAACTTGTTACAGTTTTGCTTTTTAGATAGGACTATGTTTCCATAATAGTGAAATTATTCTATGATAATTCCTTTTTATCATTGTTATAGAATGTATTCAATATGATATTATACTATATTCAATTAGTTCAATTTGTTAGTTTTCTTTTACTGTTCCCCACACATGAAAACTTGAAACGAAGCGAGCGGATACTTTCCTTCACGGTGGACTTTACTGATGCTAAAATATAATAAATTTGGATACAGTTAACATTTCAAAAAGACAACAAGCCCACCAGGATAAAAAGTGAATGACGAGTAATCCCATACACCACTTAGGAAAAACTGGGTTGATCATCATTTAACTTTAATTGTTCGTATATTTTTCGGTTCCTGTTTAATATTATTGTTTTGTCGTTTTCTATGCTTAGTACTTGGCCCTTGCCTTTATGGTTACTGTTGATGTTATATTCATACCTGCCTTTCCGGAGAAGGGTATAAAAGCTCATACCAATTTATTATTGTGTTAATGCCTGAATACTGGGGAATATTATCCCTAATTGAATTCTTATATTTCACGAGTTTGCGAGTGCAATATGTATTCTACAAGAATATTGTCCTAGTAGAATCTTGTATTGAACAAGTTTACGAATGCAATATACGTTCTACGAGAGATAATATCCCCAGTATTCATGCAATTACTCTTTTATTGTATGGTTATTTAATTCAATCTTGTTTGAGACGAATTTGTTTCTCATATAACGTCACGAATTTTAACTATATATACACTACTGCAATATGGAAAATTATTAACCAACTACCCAAAATACGTTAAAATATATCAAAAACTGACCAATTGATATGAATCCAAACCGGGCATCTATACGGGGCCAATATAAAAAAAGAGGGCCTATATGGATCAAATCAGGGCCAATACGGCATCATAACTTACGGTCGTTTGACACCGCCATTTTGAGTTAGAATTAAATTTCATGAACTTTCATCACTAGGACTAAAAGCTGCAGAAACACAAAACAAAAAAATATTCCATTTCATACAAAAAGGATATTTAAGACTGATCAATGCAAATAAACCAACATGTCCTTGGTAAATAACGAAAACAACTGTTCTACAAATCATTTAGTCGAGTTGGTTAATAAAATTGTCAATAAATATGTAATTTCAACCTATAACAGGGCCAATATCAAATTACATATCTATCAAAATATATTATTGCATGCTGACGTTGCATTTTTTGCTATGGGGAAAGTACACTGCTATACAGCTGTATTCGTAGTGATATGAAATCTTTGACCTTGATATGTATTTTTGCTGGATCTGTACATCCACAGTATGTAACAGGCGATTATAATAATAACATTTTCATATATATTTACTACTCAATTACCATTTAAATTAGGTACAATCTTCATAAGTAAACAATTGAAAGAATTCTGTAATCTGGTTACGCCTCTGCATTTTTCCTTTAACCGAAAACGGGATTTGAATACTTAAAACTCACCTTGTACAGTTAACGTATGTAAACAGCTAAAGAACATTTTGGGGATTATTGCACTTGTATAGATGTTCATTTATATGCGATAAATTCATCACTGAATATATCTATCCTTTTCAGACAATGTATCACAGATACCGGGGATACGATAACCATGGACTGGTTCCCGATTATTCTGCTATATATAATTCGCACAGAGAGCATTACATTGATAGCGGAATGCCATTATACCAAGGTCATAAAAACTTTCAAGATAGTTTGCCCAGCAGTACACAATTCTATTAATTGTCTTGATATGAATAAAATATAGATGAGAAAAATATGCAAACAAATAAAACGTTATGCGTAATTGATTTATTAAACAATTTATGTCATTTTTGTGTGAAGTGTCAGTTTCTGTAAGAATTAGGCAGTGAAGTAGGTGAATTATTGAATGAAAAAAAAAAAAAAAAAAATTAAACAGCACCATTTTGAAAGTTCAATTTGACTATCTGCATCATCAGAAACATGGAAAAAAAGACAAAATTTCCCATATCACTATGATAAATTGAGTGAAATGCACTGAAAATGAACATTTCAAAGGCAGATAACTCTGTGAAAACCCCTTATTGTTCTAACAGTATATTGAAAAAAAATCTGAGCAAATCCAGTGATGCAGAGATCAAATAATATTTTTTGTATAGAGCATCCTTTAGTGAAATTATATTGTCAAAAAATGGGGTGTCGGCATAAATGTGTCTGATTTATCTCAAGTTGCCTGATTCGAAAAAAAAATCTTTAATAACTGTGAATCAACCGTCTCTACAGACTAGTACCCACTTCCTGACTTACTACGTATCAAGTTTCATCCTACTTGATGATAGCGATTCTTTAATGAAAGGAAGAAAAAAAACAAAAAAAACTCACGACATGAGCACTGCTCATTGAAAATCTTCGAAGCTGTTTACAATATTATTCTTGTTTGCGTAGAGAGGCGATGTTAAATATTGAGTGTAGCAGAGGTGGCAGAAGTGAACTAGCGAAAATATCCTCTGAAGGGGTGAATAACTACATATTTTTCATGTATGGCTTGATTAAGTTTGATTACCGTTTGTATTAGTTTATGCACTGATATGAAAATAAGTAAACTTTCCTTTCTATGGACTGCCAGACTGATGGAAGTGCTAGTTTACATAATTATCGTGGCGGACATAAGAGCTAAAACAAAACAAAATCTTTACTTTAAAATTTGCGATATTTGAAATTGTCATATAAAGAATGATTCAAAGTACACCACCTCTGAATGAGAAAGGAACATATGTTCCAAAATTGAAATAATAATGATAGGAAACAAAACAAAACACGCATACTTTCAAAATGTAAGGCCAAATATCTAAACAAGTCTGTACAGAAACTTGTGAAACATAGATGTTAAGAACAGGCAGACTAAGTGCAAATTCAGAAATTAATGTGTGCATTATTTGAGATTAGTCTATCAACTTTCAATTAAAACATTTGACTTCGTGGAAAGAGATCAACCAACTGCAAAGAGTCATTCTGCATTACCCATAATAATTCTGAATGTACAGTTACTAGAGCCGCACATCTAATCTACGACTCGTATTTGTTACAACTGATCAATACAGTTTAATAAGCAATTATGCTCCAGGGTTTAAAGTGAAATATAAATACATTTATTTTAAGTGAGTTTAATGCTAATCCTTACTTTCCAGATACGTTGATTTTTTCACTCAAATTCAGAAATTCATGCACATTCCAAATCCATAAAAAAAATCAGTTAGTTGATTTGTTCTAGGCCATGATACAGCTGACCCCTACCCACAAAGGCAATTTTGTAGACTTATATAGCATTCATTATTGATAATTTTGAAGCATATTTCTGCCTGTTTGCCAAAAACAAAAGTAAGTGCAGCTCTATCTCATGATATAAAAAAGCGAATGCCATGAAATGAATATGACAAAATGCGGTAAAAACTAAGTTGTCAAGTAAACCAAAAAAACAAAAAAATAAACCAAAAAAAAACCAAAAAAACACATATCCAAATAATTGTAAGTTACCATTAAACAGTTCACTTTACAAGCTTTAGATTTAGTATATGTTTGATAGTTTTTATGATAAAATAAAAGTCAAAAAATGACTTTTCATGGACAATTTTTCGATTTCAGAGATCATGTTGATCATTACAAAAATATTTAACTGATTTCAGAGGTACGTAAATGTTTAAAGCAGATTATGGTTTATGTGAATAAAAAGTTATGTTAGAAATTTATAAGATTCAAAACTGGACTCCTTCCATTTTTTGTCCATGTATTGGCTAAGGCGTTACAAATTTCTACACCTACACTTTAATCGCGAAATAATAAAGATAAACTAGTTATAAAAATTACAATTTGAAAGTGAACTAAAGCTAATATTTATATGGAATGAAAGCCATATTATGTCAAATGGGTAATTTCAGAATTGTTCTTTTTTTTTAAGAAAAGTTATGTTTTTATAGACAAGGTGAATCAGTAAATTTGTTCCGAAACATGTACAGTGTTGGTAGTTGTGAGACATTTTAAATCGTTGACTGATCATGGATACACACGACAAAAACGATACAAGTACAATTCTGTCCTTCATTTGAATTGTTAGATATTCCTGTACATTTAATTGGAGAAAGATCCATTATGACATGTTGTGATTTGTTAATACTCAATTTAATCTTATTTAATATTAAGGAGGATTTGATGTAGAAGAAATAAAGATTGAAAATTAAAGGAGTCTAGATAACATTAACAACTAAAACAAAAATCCCACATTAAGGCATTATTTCTTTATTTTACATTTTACAGTTCAATAATTATATTTGATCTCTTGGTTTTGTTTTGTTATGCTTGAACTTGAATGTACTTCAATGCCTACATTGCTTATGTATAAGCAAGTTATTCAACAAATAAGAATTGCTAAACAAATAAGGTGCTTAAGATATCTTGTTGTGCACATTTGTACAAATGAACTACACGATACTTTATATCAATGAAAGAGTAATCAAGTAAACCAAGATTCGACGAATGTAATCCTGATATGGAAAGATATGGAAAACAAAGAACATAAAGTAACTAAAATAATACATGCAAAGTAACAAAAGCAAATCAGCAACTCGGACTAAAAATTTGGAGCATGGACCAGATGCACCGGGAAGGTAAGCATCCTCTGTTGTTTGCTTGATGAACAGCTTATTTAGTAGTTTGTTTTATTACCACAATCACATGAAAATAATGTTTGGCATGATAATATATTCCTACGACCATTTGGCTTTCACTATTCATCTTCTGAACAATTTGTGATATGCATTGAGAATGAGGATCAAGGGAACCAAGATTCTAGCGGTAATCAAAAGAATGTAATCCAAGGACAAAGACCAGACATGGAAAACAGACATACACAACAAACAACATAGAATGTATTTAGATATCACGTTATTCTTACCTTAAAGCTTCTGTTCCATTTGCTAGAAAAAGGAAAATTACTTTTGTCAATTTGATAAGAATATTATCATTTTAGATTTCCTTGAACGCTATAAATATCTGCGTAACAAATTCCTGAATTAGGGAATGAGGAAATACGTCTTACCAAAGTCTTTTTTAGATGTCAGACCTTGGTTGAAAAATACACAGTTTCTTTTAAAATAATTAGTAATGATTGTTTTTTTCTAAATTGTTTTTGTGCTGATCTGACCGCTGATTTACCGATTATGACGTAATAGCATGCAAATGCTATTTAATCCACACTGGCATATTCACGCCGCAATGGAAGAGGGATGTTAAGCGCGCTGTAAAACCTAGATTTAACTCATCATTACGTTTGAAATACTTGTATCAAGTCTGGACTATTGCGGTACCAGCTGCTCCGTGTTGTCAGATCTATTTTGGACTTGACTTGATTATGGAATGAATTGAGGTTCAGTAATTTTGTTGTTGCCCTTTTTTATCACTTTTTGTTTCCATATAAGAAGCTTGATTGCTTGTTCCTAGACCCAAGTTTTATATGCATGTCAGAAGTCAGATTAATACTGTTTACTAGTATTTCTTGTTGACAGATTTATAGGTTTTCTTTTCTAATCCAATAATACATTTTTCTGTACATTTTTATCTGTACTGCTGTTTTTATGATTTGGTTACACAGAAGCGTAAAAAGAATGACTATATATTCTAATATGGAATATGCCTTGTGGGGAGAAATTAGCTTAATGCGATTTAGAAGTCTCAGGGCATGGCCACATAATTAGAGAATCAGTATAGCAGTAAATGTTTTGCGGTTATTTCTTGGGAAAGTAATCAGGGGAACCAATATTCTAGCGGAAATCAAAAGAATGCAATCCAGGGACAAAGACTTGACATGAAAAACAGACGTATTGTGATAATAACCTACAATAAATAAACATAATTTCTCATCTTTAAGGCTTCACAAATTATTCAGTATCCATTATAGAAGCTTTTGATTGGAACCTGGTGATTATAAAGCATGTTTTCGCAAACAATTAGTTGCTTTAAAATATGTTGACCAACGACGAAATTCTTATTTGAGGATTATTTTTATAATATATAGAAAATCCGAAATTGCCCATTTGATGTGGAATTCCATAAAAAAGCTAAAAAGTCATAATGATGTTAAAGAGAAATAACTCCAAGATAGGGTTCAACTTCTAAAACAAAGATGACAGCACAGTAACTTATCCCTTTTGAAGTATTGATTAATTATTTCAAATGGATGCGTTAAGCAATATATTGTTATAAGGTGGAAAAACCATTAAAATGATGCCTTCTACTGCAAACTTTTACATAAAGTATTTAAATTGAAATGTGAAAATAAACTCTGTCATGAGACAGTACGGCTAACCAATAACCTTGCCAGTTTTATAACTCCTTAATCTTTTAGAGATAAACATATCCTTTTTTTATAATTCCTTATAAGATTTCAAGCTTTCTGTTTCCATTGTGTTGTTATGGTCAGCATATTACACTATCCATCATTTAACTATGTTTAGCATGTAAGTTTGTCCATTTGTGCAGACGTATGGATATTTGTGTAATATCAATTTGCATCAGTAGTTGACTCAAGCTGTGTCCGGCAATGCTCTCTCATCAATATAAGTCATCATAATTTAATATTCGGTAACCTTATTGAATATTAACATGATTTAGCCACAATGATTAATTAATAGAAAAATATATTTCAATGCCTTATCCTACAATCATTAAAACTTTTACAAAAACTAAACAGTGAACTTTTCTGAAAATTCGTTTATTGATTTGTATATGTATAGTTAATATGACACAAGTTCTGTACGAAAATTAAATGATGGATGTTTTGCAAAATAGAGGTTTTTATATAAGGAAATAGCTTACAATTATCCCCCTTTTTTATCTTAGGGAATTAGAGGCGTAGTATCTCTTCTACAAAATGGAAAGAAAAATATTTCATGTTAAATCTGATATATTAATCTTTTTGAAGTGAATTTGACTTAATATTCATTTATTTATTTAAAACAATGTCAAAGAGTAATCAAGGGAACCAAGGTTATAGCGGAAATCAAAAGAATGTAATCCAGGGATAAAGACAAGACGTGGAAAACAGACATACACAATAAAGAACGAATACAAAAGAGGAAAGGCAAACTATGACACGTTGAACAAATCAGTTTCATGGCGCAAATGTATACACCGTAGCGATCCAAAATTCAATCCTATGTGTCAATATGAAGTATAATGTTACAGTATCAAAGCAATTAGACAATTGCATAAGACGGATACATTTACATGCCCATCTATAAACGCATCATATATTCTTTATATTCATCATTATAGCACTATTTTCAATAGATATATCAAAAGACATCAAAACAAAAAGAAAAAAAAACAGCAGGCAATAAAATAAAAAAATACAACAAATATTCGCAAAATAAAATAAAGCAACCCAATAAAGGAAAAGAGAAAAGTTTATCAAATGAATTGATGTATAACAATACATGAAATAGTAGCCTATGCATGTGTCGAACAATACCATAATGTTTACATGTTTATATTTAAGAATTTCGGATGATGACTGGCTTGAATCCTGCATTTCAACAACCCCTCCCGCTTTGATTTCTTGTGTTCTAGAATTTTCAGTTCGCAGTTAGGTACTGGGGATTAATCTCCTTGTAGATGGGGCAACTGCTGCTCCTTCAACGCCTTGTTACGGATGTTGTTTTATTGTTCATTGTAATCGTATCATGGAATGGAAGATGCGATAGTCTAGTACATATGATGGTTTTATTATCTTTCGGTTTTACAAATATCTTCCCTTCAAATGTCCATGTGTCCTCAGTATGACCATTATTCAGCCAACGAGCATTTTAAGCTAGTTCTGATCGCTTTCGTATTAGATCTTCATACATCAAGAATTGTGTGCCATTCTTTTGTTGTAATTATGCATTTGCTTTTTGCATTGTAAAATTTTTTGTCTGCTTTAATATGAAACATTTCACGTCGTTTTAAATTTGCTTCTTCATGTGGAGGGTCCGCTTCATAAGATCGACGTTGATAACATTTTTGCGAAGTTAATTATCTCGTCGTCGGTATTTCCCCCAGCATTTTACCGTATTTTAGATATTCCGATTGACTGCCGTAATGTGTATTGTTCAATATTATAATTTTTAAATTCTAGTTCATTGCACTTCGCCACAGATTCTAATATGTTTTACTCATGATTTTATCATTTTCCTTAAAAGGCTTAAGTATAGCTGATGTTTGATCGTCGAGGGAATAAATGTTCAGTAAGCCTTGAATTTATGTTTGGTACTTCACAGATGAAAGCTACACATTTATTCATGAGTTTTTGGTCACTGAGAATGCCAGTAAGAGTATCTAAAAGAGTATCAGGATCTCCAAGTTCGTTATCACCGCTCCCAGTACATAAGCTATTGTTAGTCTGATACTTGTTCTGTTGACCGCATCAGTATCTGAGTGAGATATTGCATTATACTTACTTTAATTCAAACGCCGAAAATGGTCGCACGAAAAAACGTCCGTTCTGCAATCAAATCGTAATCTCATTTTAAGTATTCAATTCTGACAACTCACTTAAATATTTGTTTAGCCTGGAATGATGTAGATGAACAGTTTCATTTTTTTGTGTATACGTTATTCAGATAGTTTTATCTTCATTGTCAAAAAAATAATAATTGCCATACGAGCGTTAATGTCCTATTTTAAGGAATTCCAAAATCAAAGGGAAATCAAGGGAATAAATAAAGGTAAAGAAACACACGTAGCAAAAACATAAAATAATATAAATAATACGCATAAAAGTTAAACGATGGATTCCACTTAAACTGGGAGTATAGACCAAATGCTCAGGAAGGTTGAGTATCCATCCCCTGCTCCTCTATAACTCCCGCCAAGTATGTTACCTATCAAACGCTATGTTTGGGGTAGAAGTAACTGGAAACTAAAACTATGACACAATAACCCAAGACAAACAAAGCATTTGCAACATTCTTTGTTATAACATTGCGGATCATAGATTAGAACAAAGGAGTTACACCTTGATCCTAAACTTATTCATGGTAAACTTTTTTTTATACTTGGATTCCCTGTTTATAATGTAAACAAGTTACAATTCTGTTTCGAATATGGTTTAATATTTATTCGAATAGGAGTGATAAAACTTAAAGATCTTAGATATAACCATTCAACATAGTTACCCGTTTTATCAGACAACACCTGTGTGCTTTGTGTATGAACTGTCGTATTTTAGTGGAGTCCGAGGTGCTCATTTACTTTTGTAACTTTGTATGTATGATTTTAATTACTCTATGTTCTTTGTTCTATATGTCTGTTTTCCATGTCTGGTTTTTGTCCCTGGATTGCATTTTTTTTTATTACCGCTATAACCTTAGTTCTCCTGATTACTCTTTCACGATGACGTTTAAAAAGAAAAAAAAAAAAGCAGTCAAACCTTTTTCTTAGTGACCACTTGCACTCCGCAATTACCTTTCTTAAAATGTCATGATTGAAAGTGAACTCTATGTTAAAGTAATATGAATTATTATCTGTAGCAGAATTTGTTTACCTGATTTTCTGATCAGAAATTACTGGTAAAATAAGGAGAAAATATTTTCTTAGATAAACTGCCTTAACTGACCTGGATAATACATCAAATGGTATGGAACATGCTGAAACCACATTACTTTTTACACTCAAAAAGTATTGTTTGAGACACCAATAACGGATGATTGAAACTTTTAGTATGATTACCTGCATTTCATCGAACCACTTTTAGTTGTAGCATTTTTAACAGTTCTGTTTTGTAGACATTAAAAAGGTTTATAAATCCAGTATTGTATGGGGAAAACTTCTCATTTTATGATATATGGGAAAATGTGGAATGGTGGGATTGGCATATTGTATGTATGGGTGTGGCAATTTTGACATGGGAGGTTGGGGGAATAATGTATATATCAATATAAACAAATATCAGAATAAACGAAATATATCAGTTTAAATTCTGTTTATATACATTAATGTAACCATTGGATCAGAAATATGAAATGGAGATTTGTGATCTTTAATGGAGAGTTAGAAATTTTCAATGGAAAATGAGAATGGGGACGATGGGAAATAGAGAATAGGGAACGGTAAATCGTGTAAGTGGGGGAAGTTTTTACCAATTCAAAACTGTGCATCTTGGAGGGAATATTTGTTTTAAAAATGTGTTTAAAAGTCAAACTGGATGTGTTGATGACCAGTTCATTGTTGGTGTGGATAGAATTAGATAATAGTGGTATAATTGCAGTTTATAATCATGAAGTTAATCCGACCATTTATAAAATACAGAACCTTACAAATTGCATCCTAGCTGAAATACACAGATTTGGCAATATAGATATCTCCTTTCCGGTTTAGCATTAACCAACCAATGTTAAAATGGCAGAAAGGGAACTGCTCAAAGAAGAATATAAATTGAAGTTTATCCCTCATGAATTCGTCACAATATTTTCCGATTCACAAAAAAGTATATCATGATAAAATTTGGCAGTCAACATTATTTAGAATGAGAAGAATAGCATCCCAAGTCTTTCGAAAACGATATGAAACGATCTTAAAAAATAAATAGAATGGATCAAATATTGAAATTTGTAGAAAGTGAGAGTAGACTGATGCTTTAAAAAATAATGCTCAAATAAATGAATAACGAAATGTTTAGTAGGTTTTTTTGTCATGCTTATTAAATTAGAAGAGTAAACATTCCTAATTATACATCACCGTTATCTCTAAAGTACTCTATTTTAACGAGTAATATACTGTCTCTAACTGTGCATTACTTTTTTGTAGTTGTGAAAATCGTGTGTACATTTTTTAGTTATTGCCAGGGTGCTGTCCTGTTCGGATCAAAATTGTTTGTAATGTAAAATATTATTGTTTTCTGTCGTTTGCTGTGTAAAAACTTTTAAATATACAAACTGAAGAGGAATAAGCGAAAATATACGTCGAAGTGTCGCATTTTTCCGGATGTATTTAAAGTCGGTTAACACCACAAGAACGTACAATTTAGCCATTTTGACAAAGCAATTGCCAATATCTGTACATCGATTCCTTTGAGCAACTCGGTGAGGGGTTTCTAGAGAAGCTGAGGACGCTTACCCTACCGGTGCACCTGGTCCATGCTCCAAATTTTTTGTGGAGTCTGAGGTTCTTATTTATTTTTGTTACTTTATTATGTATTATATTGGTTTTTAATGTTCTCTGTTGTGTGTGTCTGTTTTCCATCTTTGGTTTGACACTGGATTACATTCATTTGCCTTCCGCTATAATTTTGCTTCACTTTATTACGCTTTGGCCAAAACAGTTTTATCTTTGATCTCATCGACATTTCGCAAAGCATAATTTGGTCAAGGAAGATTAAATATGGACCGTTGAAATTCTATTCAATGTGCATAACTGGTGTAGTTTTAGTAGTTTTAAGTAAATTATCATCGAAATGTTTTGTATATTGGTGACAAGGCTGATTCAAATAGTGTACAACAATGCATAACAATATATATTGCTTTTCACGTAACGTGGCGAGATTGTAAACTTGTATTTATAAATTATAGTACCGGCAATGCGTTGAAATATGGTACTGCAAAGAATGTTGAAATCGTAACAGTGAATTATCAACATTTATACTTAAAACAATCTCAACCGCCTTTAAATCTCATTTCAAAACGTGTCATTGTCTTCTTTTTTTTGCGATATAAAATAGAACATATAAGTAAATATTTTAGAAGTCCTATTTTTACAAATGCTCAAGTAACAAAACCAAATATACAGTATTCTGGCATGCTGAAGTATTCGATAACACCATTGCTTTCGTTTGTTGAAATCACTGTTTTTTTTCTCTCAAAAAGTTGAAAGTTTTGAAATATAAACTATGTTGAAGAAGTACAGGAAACCGATAGATGATCAAACTAATAGTTATACCGAAAGCTCTGATTGACAAAGTGTCCCAAAATTGATATTACCTTGAATCTACGACCGTACTTGTCGACTCGGACCAGTTGTAACAAATATCAATACAACATTCAAATATCATACAGCTCTTAATTTGGATTGTGAAAAAATTGACAAGATTGACAGTAAAACTACAAAACAATAAGAAATGATCGTTTGTCAATGTTTGATCTCAAATTTCCTTAAGTGTAACAAAAGGATACAAATTCAAATATTTATACTGAAAACGTCTGATCTTGATATAAACATGTCTACTGAAACGTTACATGCAGTGGCCAAACGAAAATGAACACATCTTCTGCAAACAGGACAGATCAATTTTTGATATTAATTTTCATTATATTAATTGTGTCTTAACGTCTGATTTTGTTCTCGGAATTTGAAATGAATAATATAATTACTTATTGGAATGAAAGAATGCCATATTTTGGTTATTCACTATAACCAATTGATTATCCAGTTTTATTTATACAGATTACATAGATTTCCTTCAATATTCGTAGCTATTTTAAAGATACATTTTTATTTAGTATACGGCGGTTTGATAATCGTGATGTGTTATTTTGTGAGATTTGATGGGAGACATTCCGAGAGTGAATTTACATCATTTATTTCACAATGTGAATTATCGAAAGGAAACGTTCGGTATTTCATTGCTAACTATATAAATAAAAGTTATATGTTACTAAGACATTTCTGAGATCTTTTTGAAAGCTTCGTTAAGTACTTTTTAAAAAAGTCCCCTTCTTTTGTATAACTGAAGAAAAAATAATAAAAAAAATAACATTTAACACCTTCTTAAAAATCAGACAGAACTCGACGCTTTTGTTTATATCAAAAAGTTTTCGGAAGCCTCTATTGCCGATCTCTATCCTTTCTTTGCACATACATACCTTTATGAATAACCGGTTCTATAAATATCTTGAACGTATGTATATATTTTCACATTTAAGATGCCTGTCTAGACTTCAAGGATAAACTACATGACGGTTTCTGCCAAAACTCTCCATTCAAATACAATCCTTCTGGTCACGTCGTTACGGGAGATTTAACCATCATCGGAAACGAATCTCTGCGTAGTAATCTTTCTATAGGTCCCAAGTACCGTGAACCACGCTTCGTAAATTGGAACTTCAACTCTAAAGTTCTTATGGATGCCATGGAGGACTAAGCATGAAAATGGATAAAACGAGAACAAGAAGACATCGATTCTCTGTCAGAGTGGTAAAAGGTCGTGAGGTCTTTAATTTTGAAACGAATGAAAGTTTTACGTTAGTCAATGAGTGCCAAGGCTACATCAGTTTTCAAAGACCCCGATGTAGCAAAAAACATTGCCTACTATACATGACAAATATGTTGTCGTACCAGCAGACAAAGCCCAGAACAACAATGTTCTTGTCGCCAAAACGTTTTACATCCAAAGTTTTTTTTATCAGAGGTAGACGTAGAAAATAATATTAGTGATAAGACCTATACTGTTACAACACCCTCCATGCAAGAGATTGTGGAAAACCATAAATCTGTGCTATCCTTTTTTGGTCTCTCTGCCAAGGACGATAATTGTGATTTACCGTCTATGTACTGGGTTCCTAAATTCCACAAGAATCCATACAAACAGCGTTTCATAGCTGGATCGGCAAAATGTACCACCAAACTTTTTTCAAAACTTTTAACTTTTATACTCACAACTGCCAAAGGGGGTCTGCAGTCCTACCACAACATTTGTTACTCCTGTAGTGGTATTAATTCAATGTGGATCCTGAAAAATTCGAAAGATCTTTTGGAGACAATCAGTTCAAGGCTATTATCTGAATATAATAGCATTAAAACCTATAATTTTCAACACTGTATACTTCTCTTTCCCATACTCAGTTAAATTCCCGACTAAGAACATTATACATCGTTGTTTTTTTTTTCAAAAAAGATGGTACACCTAGATACAAATAAATAGTTCTTGGTAGAGAATTCTCATACTTTGTAAGAAATGATTCCAAATCATGTTCCAAATATACAGAGGAAGATGTTTACAAAATGCCGGAATTTTTAATCGACAACATATTTGTCCAGTGTTGTGGGTGCGTTTTTCAACAAACGGTCGGTATTCCAATGGGAACAAATTGTGTTCCTCTACTTACTGACCTATTTCTTTACTCTTATAAGGCTGAGTTTATAGCTGATCTGATCCAAAAGAAAGAATATCATTAAGCTAGATCCTTTAATCTCAGTTTCCGCTATATAAATGACGTATTATTTTTAAACAATACTAGTAACGGGGATTTGATGCATTGCATCTACACCAAAGAACTTGAAATAAAGGAAACAACAGACACTGTGAGGTCAATCTCATATCTTGACCTACACTGAGAAATCGATGGTTAAGGAAAATTATTGACCAAACTTTGCAACAAACGTGGTGAATTTTCATTCAGAATTGTCAATTTTCCTTTCATCTATTGGAACATCCCTTCAGCACCTGCGTATGAAGTGTCATATCACAACGTATGCGTTATGCCAGAGCTTGCCGAAACTACGCTGACCTCTTGTATCGCGCTAGAACTCTAACAAAAAGGCTTCTGGAACAGGGTAATGTTGCTACAAGATTGAAGTCATCACAACAGAAGTTTTATAGTCATCATTAACTCGTTGATCGTTATGGTGTATCCCTCTGCACCATGAAAACTGATTTATGGCTTTCCATTCCTCGTTTGTCTACCACGGACTTGACTTTTTATGAGCAACTCGGCGGGTGTTTCTAGAAAAACATAGGACACTTACCATATCGGTGCACCTAGTCCATGTTCCCACTTTTTAGTGGAGTCCGAGTTGCTCATTGGCTTTTGTTACTTTGTATGTGTGATTTTAGTTACTTCAAGTTCTTTGTGGTGTATGTCTGTTTTCCGCCGAGTTGCTCATAAAAAGTCAAGTCCGGGGTAGACAAATGAGGAAAAGAAAACTATGACCCATTGAATAAATAAGTTTTCATGGTGCAGATTGATACACTATAACGATCATTCTTGTTTCATGAAAAAGACTCACTTTAAGGTCGGGACAGTTCGATAAAAAAAGAACCCAGGAGAAATAGGTAATCGGGTCGTAATGTTGTGATATATCATTTAAAATAATAACACATTGCATGCTCAGTATAATGTTATAATTGTAAATTAGTATACACATAAATATGATATAATATGTAATTACATCATTGAAAAAATGTATTCGATCTGAGTGGAGCTGCCCCACGCACCACGGCAGAATCTAAAAAGGGAAACAAGGGTAATTCTTCCTAAATTGAGACACAAAGAAAGACACATTTAAAATTAGTCGTAGTGATAAACGCGCATATTTCCTATCTCTATTCTGATTTCGTCTATTATAATACCGATCATTTTTTTGTACTTTACGAACAAATTCGAGTGTTTTTTTTATCTTAAACAGGTAGTGGGATTATGGACTTTACAATGATATAATATGACTGAAATTGGACATTTAAATACCCAAATCTTATTCAGCTAATAGAACAGTGTCCATTTCCTGTCCTGGGTGGAATAGGTTTGTGTATTTTTCAGACGAATGGACAAATTTAAGCATACAGCATTATATACATACAGACTGGATGTAATTAAAAAAAACCTTAATTGGTAACTCAAAGCCATATGTCCCTGCAGCCACAAAAATGTTGAAGTGCAAAAACCCTATAACTCTTGTAAAACTTTTCGGATCAAAATTGAGGCTCATTTTTATCAATTACAAACGATAACTAACAATCCTACAAAATTTGAAAATCTCTCAGAGATAGAATTTTATACATTATGTTAACTCTTAATTTGAGAAGCTAAAATGTTTGGCAGTATACTACTAGCCACATGGTAACGATCACTGACAGTATACAGCACTTTGGTTTTGCTCATTTACCAACACTTGTATTCAGCATCTTTTTGTTTTAGCGTGACCCTTTGGTTTGAAAAAGATAATATACAAATCAAAAAATTATACTTAATGAAAAAAAAGGATTGCGGTATAAAGTCGATGACAGTTTATATACTAGAAAGAAATACGTAGTTTTGTTGTACAAAAGTTCGAAACGAAAAAATAATTGCGAATTTATCCCGATTCTAAGTCACATCTGCATATTGTCTCACTTCAGAGGCAGACCTCTAACCAGTACAATATTAACCTTTACAACTTTCAAAAGTATATGTTTGAATAACAAACATTTAACCAGTACAGTATTAACCTTTACAACTTTCAGAAGAATAATTTTGAATAACAAAATAATTTCTCATTTTCTTTCTAATTTTAGCCAACCTACAAGAAGATGACGAAAACATAAAGAGATGGATGTTAGTCGATGTCTGTCTACATACGTTTTTTGCCGATGAGTTAAGAATGTTTGGCGATATAAAACTGCAAACACTATATCAGTTTTTGAAGAAATTCCAAAAAAAAAAAAAAAAAAAAAAAAAAATAGATCAACAAGTTTTTGATAACCGACTAGAATGCTACAGAGGAGATGGGACACTTAAGCCAGTTTATCTGAATTATGATTTAATCAATGATAACCATGAGAAGTATGGGCAATCATTAATAAAATATGACTATTGCGTCCGAAATCCTGTGGACTTGGCAAAACTGTTCCTTCGTGCATCTTTAGTATTATTTTCAGCAAGAGATGATGGAAGTGATATATCAGCTCTGCTTGAAATTATAGCCAGTATTGACGTATTTTCTTCACAAATAAGAACAGATGCCGAAAAGGTATTTATGAACATATTGAAATGACTATTTTACACATTTGAAAAAATTTAGTAAACGTTTATTTTTTTTAAATTCTTGGGAATGGTGTACGAATGATGGCACTAGTCACGGCCATCACTCTAGACCGCTTTAATGACTTTCTATTGGGTTTTCTATTGTAAATGTGCACTCTAGCGGAAGATCTGTGAGGATCAATTTTCAACATAGCGGACACCTGGTTGTGCAATGAGATGACTAATGGTGTATTCTTGATTGTCTGTCGTACATTAACTTGTTTGACCTATTGATGACAGGTTGCCTAAGACTAAGTGACCAGGAGATGGAGGGGACCAACAGTGACCGGGGGATAGTTGGGGACCTGAAGTGACCGTTAGTGGAGAGGACCTTGGGAGAAACGGAAGTGGATACGATCTCCATAGGTATCCTCATTAAGTGCCCATATTAGTGTCATTATATAGTATGACGTTCCATAAACAGATAAGTTTAATAAAGGAGGAGGGGTATTATGACTTATCTTTCTTTGTGTATTTTTCTTTCTTTTATTTCTACATTTTCGTTATCTGTTATTGTTTAATGATATTGTTTTGTAAATTATTTGCATGTATGTTCCTTATCTTTGTGTAATAATGTTACATTGGTTGCTTAATTCACTTAGAATAAATGTTTACACGGTGTATATCATTTCGATAGCGCATGTATTGATTTTTAACCGCTTTTTATTGAGCCTTATGAATACTGGACAGTTGTAAGGAGATTATTGTCGAGTAATGTTTACAATCGGAAAAGCAAATTTGTCCTTGTTTAAAAGTTTGTTATTTAGTTATGTTTAAATATTTTTGTATAAATAATGTTGGTATTTTGACCTAAAAACCTCTAACGACTATACTGAAAATGGTTATACTAACTTCTTTTCGTACAACTGATGTTTAGAATCGGAAAGTTAAGAGCATTTGAATGGTGTATTGCCTTTCATTTCAGTTTTTAGATTTTTATTATCGACTATTTCATCACCTATTCAATGTTTACGGATGCACTCGACCTTTTCATTTTATATGGGGCTCTATCGGGTAAACCGATTTCCTTTTTCGTGTACTTAATCTGATCCGTGTTATGGGGGTCTATTGGGTAAACCATTGACTTACGGATTTTATTTTTCTCTTTTCTTTCGTCGCTTGTTTCCTCCGCCCCATTCTTTTGTTTAAATTTGAGCCAGCCTTGTATGACCGTTTAATGTTTGTCTTTTGTTTCTTTATAAGGATTTTGGACTTTTTACTGCTAAAATATTCTCCATGTTTACATATTACCTACACTCAAATTTCATTTGCCCAGTGTTATGAGGCTCTATCAGATTAACGTTTGTGAAAGTTTTCATTTTTTAATATGCCGTCAGTAACGGTTTTAATAGGTGTTATCGGTCGTAAGCTAGCTACATTTTTTTGTAAGGATGTCCTTTTTTTAGTATAGTTTTATTACAGAACAAGATTTTTTTTCTTGTACATTTTATTTACAATTCACATTGATTGTTCCTTTCGTCATTATGTCGTTTGTTTTTTTTCAAATCCAGGTCTTGCTCCATGGTCTGTTCCATAAACCGTTCTGTGTTTCTTTCCCATTAAGTAATTTCACTATCAAATGTCCTTTAGATTCCACTTTAATATGAGTCTTCCTGCCGTCCCAGTATCGTTGGCGTCAAGGCTGCTTTGTTCCATTAAGTGGTCTCAATTCAACCTTCACTTCCTGTTTTTTCTTGATTTACATCTCTTCTGGTCTTTGGACTTTCATTGTGCATTTATATCCCCTATAGCTCCTGCTATGTTTGATGAAACATTCGCTCACTTTATTAAATTATGGCATCGAAGATCAATATGATTCTAATGCTCCTAGTTGAACTTCGTAACTTTCTTGATTTATTAATGTCGTTAATGTTAATGCAAGGACTTCTACTGGATGCTTCGGTCTGGCTTCAACTAGTATTTAATATTCTGACGGCGTGTCGCTTTTTTAAGGTTTGCACTCTGTTTGTTCCGAAATTTTCCATTCCATTTATAGGCGCCACATCTGTTTTCTGGTCTGCTTCTTTCTTTCCCCCATCAGGACTACCACGAGTTCTTTTAGTGGCCACACTTTCTTTTGTCAGTTCATACCTTGGTTTACAGTTAGCATATTCTTTCATCCATTGCACGTGTATGGCATCACGACTGGTGACCTCTTCTTAATAAATTCCTCTACACTGAACTGCCTTGTAAATCTTTATTGCTTCAGGTGCATCCATCTCCTTTGTTCACGAAGTCAACCAATATTCTTTTCCATCTCTTTTTATAGTTATCTGCATTCAAGAACACATCCTCATTTTAGCCGGGGAAAATGTTGCTTCTCAATCTCAGTAAATATCCATGGAGTCCAATGGTGGTATATTTGTTAAATATCATAAAGTTGTTTGTCCTTTTGGGGAATTTATTTGGCCATGTTCGTGACCTGTGATTCGTCCCTGAGATTTTTAAAGATAGTTGCTTTTGTAGGACAGATTCTGGACCAACAACATGGCACTCATATATTGTTGAATTAGGATACATGCGTTTCGTGTATTTTTACGACACTGCGGAAAACCATCTTTTTTTCCCTTTGTGTCAGTGGGTACTGCTGGGACACTGGTTAAAAACCAACATCTTTAAATGGTCGTCTAAGTATCCCTTGACGTCACGTCGATATCAAAGCGGTCGTCTGTCGGGTATATAAAAAGTTTCCATCTGCTGGGTTTGGGATTTCAATTCTTGAATTCAATATGGATCAATCTTTTGTACTTGAGAAAACTTGGGAGTATTGATTTTATAGGGGTCTTATATGTAGCCAATTCATCAAAATATCTTGGTGCATTTCTTTCGTCAAAGCATCTTAATTTTGTAAAGTCATCAAAGTATCGTAGTCTGATCCCTGGAACCTGGAATTTTATTTCTGTATCTGCTGCTGCTTGTCTGTCCGAGTAATCTAACTGCTACTGCTGCTCGTACGTAGGTGCGTCTTTCCTCCCAGCTGCTTCTGCTGCTCCTCGTTCTTTTCATTGCTGCTGTTGCCGCTGTGATATGGGGTTGTTCCTTCATCTTTTAGCTGCTGCTCATATCTCAGTTGGTATGTCTACCTTCTGCTGGTTAAGTTGTATTTTAGAGCATTCTAGTTGTTTGCTGCATGTCGTATTGCGTGTCATTCATCCTATAGCTTTTATATACCGCTTGTGTGTTTGGTGTTTCAGTTTTTTGGTATGTTCGGATTCTTTAACGGTAATTACAAGTTTTGTTGTTCGGGTTTTTCTGCAAGTTTATTTCAGATTGTCTTCTCCTCGGTAACTTGGTTACTGGATTTTTAAGTGGGGTTTTATCAATCCCAAAACATGAATTGTGTTACTCTCAGTTATAGCTTGGTTTGATCGTCCCCTTATCACCAAGGTTGTAATTTCTTTCATAAATTAATAACTGTCTCTTATTGAATATTTTGTTCGTTTGTATGTTTGTTTTTTCATCTCCTTACAGCGTTGATCGAAGATGTTTGTATGATCTGATTTTTCTTCTACGTCAGAGCGTTAAATCAAACATCTCTATATTTTAATAACACGATACCACGTGCTACATCAAGCTTCCATTTCGGAACAAATTCGTACTGTTAAAGGTCATATTAAACTCAATCTTCTTTTATTATCATTTATGTCGTTGTCCGCTACCTGATCATTTCCATGCGTCTAACACTACTTATTGTTCGTTCCACAATTCACTATGTAGGCTAAGTTCAGATTAACCCTACCCCTAACTTTAATCTGACATCAACTGTAGCTCTACCTCCTTTTACAACTATTTTCGGTCTTTTCCAACGGTAAACCAAATTACTAATTCTAGATCTATATTTAACCAACCGGAAGCCTCACTCCTATAAAGTTACTACTGTGTATGAGTATAGTCTTGTCCCTGAACTTTATTCATACAAAGGATTAATTACTAGCGATGGGACGTAACATTACAAATCAAAATTAATGGAGTCCTTATCAGTTCAGACGAATACTCTAAATTACACTACAATGTACTGGAGAACGCATGTCCGGTTCCATAGAAGTATTATGATCAAATCTGATGATAAATCTGATATTTTCCCCTTTAAGTGCCTTCATAATAAATACTTCCCTATACAATAGTGAATACATATATTTATAAATACTAAGATAGTATACAAATCGACACTATCAACATATGTACAGTAACAATGTCGAGGTAGTTTTAATACATATTTCAAAATAATGAACACGTGGATGCAAATAAATATAGTGTAAGTATGATTCTACTGAATTATTGATTTTTTTTAATTTTCTGGATAAATATAGACAATCTAGTGAGTATACAAAATAAACAAATAATTAAAATAAAACAAATTCGATCGCTGTAAACTCTCGACAAATACAATAAGCAAAATTATGTAGCTTAAATTTACGGAGAAAAGTTCAAAATTCAAGGGTTAATCCCTTTGACGAATTTGTTCAAAGGTATAATATTATTGTTTTATATGGTTGAAAATGAAATAAGGATTTTTTTTAATTCAAAATAAGTTATTCTAAAACTTTACTAAGTCATGATGTATTGTTTAAAAAAACCTCATATATAATTATTTTTATACCTTTCTTATAATAACAAATTGAATTTGTGATCAAAGGAACCAAGGGTTATAGCGGTTATCAAATGAGTGTAATCGAGGGACAAAGACCAGACATGGAAAACAGACATACACAACAAAGGACATAAAGTAACTAAATCATACATACAAGGTTACAAAAGCAAATGAGCAACTCGGACTTCACTAAACACTGGAAGCATGGATCAGTTTCACCGATAGGGTAAGCGTCCTATGTTTTTTTCTGGAAACACCCACCGAGTTGCTCATAAAAGTCAAGTCCGGGGTAGACAAATGAGGAAAGGAAAACTATGATCCGTTGAATAAATCAGTTTTCATGGAGCAGATTGATACACCATAACGATCTATGACATTATGAAAACTTGTTTCATGAAAAAGACTCACTTTAAGGTCGGGGCAGTTCGATAAAAAGAAGCAACCAGGACAAATAGGTAATCGGGTCGTAATGTTGTGATATCTCATTTCAAATTATAACACATTACATGCTCAGTATAACGTTATCATTGTAAATTAGTATACACATAAACATGATATAAATTTTTATTACATTATTGAAAAAATGTATTTTATCTTACTGGAACTACACCACGCACCACGGCACAATCTAAAAAAGGGAAACAAGGGAAATTCTTCCTAAAAAAGGCACATTAAATGTTAGTCGTAGTGATAAACGTCTGCGTGTATTTCCTACCTCTATTAAACTGATTTCGTCTATAATAATACCAATCATTTTTTGTTGTTTTTTTTGTACTTTACGAACAAATTCGAGTGTTTTTTTTAATATTTCAAACAGGTAGTGGGATAATGGACTTAACAATGATATAATATGGCTGAAGTTGGATCCTTTACCTACCCAGATCTTATTCAGCTAATAGAACAGTGTCTAGCCCCTGTCCTGGGTGGAATAGGTTTGTTTATTTTTCAGATGAATGGACAAATTAAAGCATACGGCATTATATATGTACAGACTGGATGTAATTTTAAAAACCTTAATTGGTAACTCAAAGCCATATGTCCCCGCTGCCACAAAAATGTTGAAGTGCAAAAGCCCTATAACTCTTGTAAAATTTTTCGGGTCAAAATTGAGGCTAATTTTTACCAATTACAAACGATTACTAACAATCCTACAAAATTTGTAGATCTGTAAGAGGTGAAATTTTATACATAATTTTAACTCTTAATTTGAGAAACTTAAATATTTGACAGTAGACTACTAGTCACATGGTATACGATCACTGACAGTATACAGCACTTTGGTTTTGCTTATTTACCAATACTTGTATTTAGCATCTTTTTATTTTAGCGTCACCCTTTGGTTTGACAAAAGTAATATACAAATCAAAAAATTATACTTAATGAAAAAAAAATGATTGCGGTATAGAGTCGACAGCTTATATACTAGAACGAAATCTGTAGTTCTGTTGTACAAAAATTCGAAGCGAAAAAAAAATTGCGAATTACCCCATCTGTACATTGTCTCACTTCAGAGGCAGACCTCTAACCAGAACAATATTAACCTTTACAACTTTCAAAAGTATCTTTTTGAATAACAAAATTCTAACCAGTACAATATTAACCCTTACAACTTTCAAAAGTATATTTTTGAATAACAAAATAATTTCTCATTTTTTTCTAATTTTAGTCAACCTTAAAGAAGTTGACGAAAACATAAAAAGATGGATGTTAGTCGGTGTCTGTCTACATACATGTTTTGCCGATGTATTAAGAATGTTTGTCGAAATAAAACTACAAACATTATATGAGTTTTTGAAGAAATCCCAAAAAATAGATAAACAAGTTTTTGAAAACCGACTAGAATGCTATAGAGGAGATGGAACACTTAAGCCAGTTTATCTGAATTATGATTTAATCAATGATAACCATGAGAAGTATGGGCAATCATTAATAAAATATGACTATTGCGTCCGAAATCCTGTGGACTTGGCAAAACTGTTCCTTCGTGCATCTTTAGTATCATTTTCAGCAATCGATGATGCATGTGATATATCAGCTCTGCTTGAAATTATAATCAGTATTGACGTGTTTTCTTCACAAATAAGAACAGATGCTGAAAAGGTATTTATGAATAGAATGAAATGACTATTTTACACATTTGAAAAGTTTTTTCTTTCTTCAGGCCAATGGGGTATGAATGATAGCACTACTCAAGGACATCACTCTAGACCGCTTTAATGACCTTCTATTGGGTTTTCTATTGTAAATGTGCACTCTACCGGAAGATCTGTTAGGATCAATGTTCAACATATCAGACACCTGGTTGTGCAATGAGATGACTAATGGTGTATTCTTGATTGTCTGTCGTACATGAACTTGTTTCACCTATTGATGACAGGTTGTCTAAGACAAAATGAACGGGAGATGGAGGGGACCAAACGTGACCGGGGGATAGTTTGGGACCTGAAGGGACCGTTAGGGGGAGAGGACCTTGGGAGAAACGGAAGTGGACTTGGACGGAGGACCCTTGACCTAGGATGGGACGCTTAAGGGTTGGGAGGGAGGATACGATCTTCATAAGTATCATCATTAAGTGCCCATATTAGTGTCATTATATAGTATGACGTTCCATAAATAGATAAGTATAATGAAGGGTATAATTACTTATCTTTCTTTGTGTATTTTTGTTTGTTTTATTTCTACATTTTCGTTATCTGTAATTATTTAATTGATATTGATTTGTAAATCATTTGCTTGTATTTTCCGTATTTCCTTGTAACAATGTTAAATTGGTTGTTTAATTCACTTAGAAAGAGTAATCAAGGGAAGCAAGGTTATAGCGGTAATCAAACGAATGTAATCCAGGGACAAAGACCAGATATGGAATACAGACATACACAACAAAGAACATAAAGTAACTAAAATCATACATACAAAGTAACAAAAGTAAATGAGCTACTCGGACTCCACTAAAAACTGGGAGCATTGACCAGGGGCACCGGTAGGGTAAGCGTCCTCTGCTTTTCTAGAGACACCCGCCGAGTTGCTAATAAAAAGTCAAGTCCGGGGTAGACAAACGAGGAAAGGAAAACTATGACCCGTTGAATAAATCAGTTTTCATGGTGCTGATGGATACATCATAACGATCCACGAGGTCATGATGATGACCATAAAACTTCTGTAGTGATGACTTCAATCTTGTAGGAACATAACCCTGTTCCAAAAGCCTATTTGTTAGAGTTCCAGGGCGATACGTTAAGTATAAATTTTTACACGGTGTATATCATTTCGATAGCCCATGTATTGATTTTTAACCGCTTTTTATTGTGCCTTATGAATACTTGACAGTTGTAAGGAGATTATTGTCGGGGAATGTTAAAACCGGAAAATCAAATTTGTCATTGTTTTAAATTTTGTTATCTAATTATGTTTAACATTTTTGTATAATTCAGTTTAAATAAATAATGTTGGTATTTTAACCTAATAACGTCTAAAGACTATATTGAAAATGGTTATACTAACCTATTTTCGTACAACTGATGTTTACAATCGGAACGTTAAGAGCATTTGAATGGTGTATTGCCTTTCATTTTAGTTTTTAGATTTTTATTATCGACTATTTCATCACCTATTCAATGTTTACAGATGCCCTCGACCTTTTCATTTTATATGGGGCTCTATCGGGTAAACCGATTTCCTTTTTCGTGTACTTGATCTGATCCGTGTTATGGGGGTCTATTGGGTAAACCATTGACTTACGGATTTTATTTTTCTCTCCATATTTTCTTTCGTCGCTTGTTTCCTCCGCCCCTTCTTTTGTTTAAATTTGAGCCAGCCTTGTATGACCGTTTAATGTTTGTCTTTTGTTTCTTTATAAAAAATTTTGGACTTTCTACTGCCAAAGTATTCTCCATCTTTACATATTACCTACACTCAAATTTCATTTGCCCAGTGGTATAAGGCTCTATCAGAAAAATGCTTGTAAAAGTTTTCATTTTTTACAATGCTGTCACTAACGGTTTAAGTAGGTGTCATCGGTTTTGAGCTACACTTTTGTTTGTAAGGAGGTCTTTTTTTTAAGTATTTTATTACACAACAAGAGTTTTTCCTTCTACATTTTATTTACAATTCACATTCATTGCTCCTTTTGTCATTATGTCGTTTGTTTTTCAAATCCGGGTCTTGCTCCATGGTCTGTTCCATAAACCATTCTTTGTTTCTTTCCCATTAAATAGTTTCACGATCCAATGTCCTTTAGATTCCGCTTTAATATGAGTCTTCTTGCCGTCCCAGTATCGTTGGCGTCAAGGCTGTTTTTTTTTTTGCAATTAAGTGGTCTCAATTCAACCTTCACTTCCTGTTGTTCCTCGATTTATATCTCTTCTGGTCTTTGAACGTTCTTTGTGCATTTAAATCCGATATAGCTCCTGCTATGTTTGATGACATATCCTCTTATTATATTAGATTATGGTATCGAAGACCAATATGATGCACCTAGTTGAACTAGTATTTAATATTCTGACTGCGTGTCGCTTTTGTTCAGGTCGTAATGCATCTGCACTATCTTTGTTCCGAAATTTTCCATTCCATTTATAGGCGCCACATCTGTTCTCTGGTCTGCTTTTTTCTTTCCCCTAGCTGGACTACCACGAGTTCTTTTAGTGGCCTCACTTTATTTTGTCAGCTCATTCCTTGGTTTGCAGTTGGCACATTCTTTCATCCATTGCACTTGTATGGCATCACGACTGGTGACCTCTTCTTAATGAATTCTTCTACAGGGAACTACCTTGTAAATCTTTGTTGCTCCAGGTGCTTCCATCTCCTTTGGTCACAAAGTGAACCAATATTCTTTTCCATCTCTTTTTATAGTTATCTGCATTCAAGAACACATCCTCATTTTAGCCGGGGAAAGTGTTGCTTCTCAATCTGAGTAAATATCCATGGGGTCCAATGGTGGTATACTTGTTAAATATCATAAAGTTGTTTGTCCTTCTGGTGAACATTTATTTGGCCATGTTCATGACCTGTGATTCGTCCCTGAGATTTTTAATGATAATTGCTCTTGTTGTCCAGATTCTGGACCAACAACATAACACTAATATATTGTTAAATTAGGATACATGCGTTTCGTGTATTTTTGCGACACTTCGGAAAACCATCTTTTTCCCCTTTGTGTCAGTGGGTGCTACTGGGACACTGGTTAAAAACCAACATATTTGAATGGTCGTCCAAATATTCCTTGACGTCGATATCAAAGCGGTCGTCTGTCTGGTATATGAAAAAGTTTCCATCTGCTGGGTTCTTGGATTTCAATTCTTGAGTTTCATTATGGATGAATCTTTTGTACTTGCAAAAAACTTCTTGGGCGTATTCATTGTATAGGGGTCTTGTATGTAGCCAATTCATCAAAATATATTGGGGTATTTCTTTCTGCAAAGCATCATGATATTGCAAAGTCATCAAAGTTTCGTAGTATGATAAACCATGTTGTATGGGTCCTATCTACTGGTAGGGTCTGGAACTTTATTTCTGCAGCCTGTATTTGCTGTTGCTTGTCTGTCCGTGTAATCTACCTGCTGCTGCTGCTTGTACCTAGGTGATTTTTTCCTTCCAGGTACTGCTGCTGCTCCTCGTTCTTTTCTATTTCTGCTGTTGCTGCTGCGATATGGGGTTATTCCTTCATCTTTTAGCTGGTGCGCATATGTCAGTTGGTATGTCTACCTTCTGCTGCGGTTATTATAACTTTTATATACCGCTTGTATGTTTGGTGTTTTTCGGTATGTTCGGAATCTTTAACGGTAATTACAAGATTTGTTTGGTTTTTTTATTGTTTTGTTTTGTTTTGTTTTGTTTTGTTTTTTTTTTTGGGGGGGGGATTTTCTGTAAGTTAATTGCATGTTGTCTTCTCCTCAATAACTTGATTAGTGGAATATTTAAGTGGGGTTATATCAATTCCAAAGACATGAATTTGAGTTACTCTCAGTTATAGCTTGGTTATGACCGCTCCCTTATCACCAAGGTTGTGATTTCTTTCATAAATTAATAATTGTCTCTTATTGTAAGTATATTTTGTTCGTTTGTTTGTTTGCTTTTTTCATCTCCTTACAGCGTTGATCGAAGATGTTTGTTTGATCTGATTTTTCTTGTACGTCCCCAAGTCAGAGCGTTAAACCAAACTTCTCTATATTTTTATGACACGATATCACGTGCTACATCAAGCGTCCATTTCAGAACAAATTTGTACTGTTAAAGGTAACATTAAACTCAATATTTTTTTAATTATCATTCATGGCGTTGTCCGCTTCCTGATCATTTCCATGCGTCTAACACTACTTATTGTTCATTCCACAATTCACTATGTAGGCTAAGTTCAGATTAACCCTACCCCTAACTTTAATCTGACATCAACTGTAGCTCTACCTCCTTTTACAACTATTTTGATATCGATCTTTTCCAAAGGTAAACCAAATTACTAATTCTAGATCTACATTTAAGCTACCGGAAGCCTCAACCCTACCAAGTTACTATTTCTGAATATGAGTATAGACTTGTCCCTTAACTTTATTCATAAGCATGTATCTAACCGAGATGTGATTTGTACCTCATCCCTACTATAAATCTTCTTATAACAGCAGTCATTATCATTATGATATCTACGCCCTTCAGCAGAACGATAACATCATCTTAATAACACCAACTCTACCCTATTGCTGTGATTGCATTTAACTATATCCTTAAGTTTTAGCAATAACCATGTACCTATTTTTATAACTAAACCTTTAGTCTGATTTGAAATTTAACCCTGAAAAAGTTCTTTCAAAATTACAATCAAATTGCACTTTCAATCAGTTTAACTATTTTATTTTTAATGGATCAAAAGCACCACAATGTTGTCTCTTCTTAGTTGACAAATTGTTCTTCAACTTCAAATATCTATGTTGATACCTCTTGTTCCTTATAAAACAAATACTTACGAGAGTTTAAATTGTACATGTACACCCATGCAATGTCTTAAACAGTTCACATTTACACCAATTGCCAAGCCGGTACATACTTTAGCTATCTTAAAAAAAACTTTATTCACTTATGCAGATTTCGTGAAATGTCAAATGTCAAATGAAAATATGAATGAAAGGATATTTTGCCAAGACATTGTTGGATATGGAATATTTTCTACGATAATATACAAAAGGAGGGAGGTAACCATGTTTTGTTCAGCAGAAAAGGGAGACATCTTAAACGCAGGTTATCGATTTTTCTGCAAATTTTAATATAAATAACTACAATATTCAATAAAAAATGTTTTTATTCGTCAAAATATAAGAAACTCAAATCGTAGTCTGCTATCGCAACTAAATCGGTTATTCACACGTATCCGTCAGATGTCAACGTGTCTGAGGTCGTCGTTGCGCTTGTTTCAATGTCGCTGCTATGTGAAAAATTATATGGTTCAGAAAATGCAAATGTCGATCAACTTGATTTATACTTCATTTTAAAGAGCATATTTTATTTTAGATGAAAACTGCTTCGGGAAGTTATCTATCGGTAGTGTTTTGTTTTAATATTCATTGAAATACAAGAAAACGCAAATATATCTCATCACAAGCAATTTACGAGCCATTTTGTAACATCCATGTAGATTTTTTACACTTCCCGCAGCATTTTTTGGAAAATATATACATTCAATGACCTACTTTTAAAATTTGGATGTACAATTTTGTCATCTTCCCACTGCACTTTTGACATTTATGTGGTCCGATCAAGGCTTGATTAACCGATTACTCGGCTCATTTTTATTGCACATTTTGACATTTTATTGATCCTTTTGTGTTCGGGAGGTTTTATTTTATACTTGTATACATCGACGAAATTCCACATATATTGATGAGTTTAAAAGTAGTTCGTTTTCGTAGATGAAAATATGACAATTTATGACATTTCTCCTTAACACACCCGCGTTGAACAATAGCATGCATAACACAAAGCTCTAACGTCAATCTTAACCCTGAACCAAACCTGCGATAGACTCTTACCCAGGCGCTATTCTAAAGATCAACCATAACCATACCCTTAACCTTAGCCCTTTCAACTGACTGTAGTTCTTACTGAGAGCACACCTCCTTTTAGAATTATAACCTAATCTATAAGATATTTTCCACTATTGTTGGACATAGCCTTTACCCCAGACAAATACTAATACTTGAATTAAACTATATACATAACCTTAAGTGTAACCATACACTTTGCCTTAACCCTTACTTTAACCCCAACCCTAACCTTAAACTTACCCCATCCACTATCCCTAACCCCTAAACCTAGCTCTAAACACTAACATAACCCTAACCCTAACTTAACCATAACCCTAGACAAAACATCAATATCTGACCCCAACTTATAACATAACCCTAAACCTAATCTTACACTTAACCATAAACCTTCCTGAAACTTTAACCCTAACAATAGTTCTAATTCTAGTAGGACAGTTTCTTTCTGCCCTGCGGAAATGTCATAACTCTGTCCCTAACATTAACCGTAGACATAACCTTAAACATAAACAATCCCCTAGACCTTATCCTAGCCCTAACCGTAACCGTAACCGTAACCGTAACCCTAACCCTAACCCTAACCCTAACCCTAACCTTAACCCTAGCCCTAACCCTAACACTAACCCTAACCCTAACCCCATAACTAACTCTAGATCTGAAAAAAACACCATACATACACCTGACTCTAGACCTAACCCTAACCCTAGACATAACTACAACCCAGGGGATTATTCCGAGATAATCTAATTTTTGTATGTTTAAACTTTGGCTGCACAATTTCCCCAAAAACAAACATGGAATTTTGATGACATTTTATATGAAGGTTGAGTATCTTATGTACAGGTGATTGAAGGAATATATAAACTGTTTTACGATACTAAAATGAGATAATTCAACAAGATTTTTTTTACATTTAAGTCCATTTGAAGTTGGGGTATTTTCTTTGTGAGCTTAGAATATTTATTTTGTAAATTGTCCCAAATCTGACGCGTCGGTAATGATTGTCAATATTTATTTTATGCAATCATAAAGAACGCCAGCTTACCTATTCGAGATCACTTCATATATGTACTTCAACAAATGTTACAGTTATTCAAGTTTTCTAAGACGATTTTATTTTTCAAATCGTATTTTCATCTTATTGGTGAAATATTTTTGCTCCAAGTTTCAACTTCTTTATCACCAATATTTGATATAGATCAGGCAACGCAAGGCTCACAATTTCGCTTTTCCGCATTCCAGGACATCGCAAATCTACGTACTTCCTATAAATTACCGAATTTTCCATTCCTACTTTGGAGAAACAACCAATGATACCAGCAATGTTCTTCATATTCTGGATCAAGACAATAAAGATTTCTAACTATTCGCTATATATGTCACAACACTTATCCAAGAATCCCTCTTTAAATGTTAAACATGTTCTATTTGATCAAATGGGACAACCACATGAATTCAGATGCAGATGTGGGATTCATTTTTTGACAATTTTGTAGTTGTAATTTAATTCTAATTTGACCACTTTCACTTATCTATTATTCACAATTTAGGTTACCTCTTGTCGTTTGCATATGTATGTTGGTTTGACTTCTAGTGGATTTTTAAATTGTTTTTATTTGGTAAACAAACAAAATGTTTTGAAAATTGCACAGCAAAGTGTTATGTTTTTGTCAGTGTTGGTGTATTCATATAATTCAACAATATCAAAGACCTATTTAAACAATAGTTCATGGCAACCCATTCTGTTATGACTATTGAACTTAGATTACAAAACACAATTGAAAAACAGTATTTATTAGCCCATGTTAACACAGCAGAAGTCTTTCTAGGATTCAGGGTTTGAAAAAAAGCTTCTTGGTGAGGAATTTGTTGAACATAGTTTAAGTCATCGTACCTAAGTACTACAGTCGACACTATGACCTAACGACCGAATTGTCTGTTTCAATATGACATATATCTCAATATGTCGTATACTTTTCCTCCTTCAGCACGTTGGATGTCTTGACAAAACAGAAATAATACTTTTACTTAGAGCAGCCGGACGCTGTGTTGAGTTCACGACGCTTTCGCCTCTGTAATTTTATAAGCACACGTGTATTGTACAGCTTAATGTTCGTCTGTTTTACTTTGTGTATGTGTGTCCGAAATTGTATCGTCTATTGTACATGGTTTTACTATATAGTAAATAAATCTCTTCTGTCCGTCTATATGAAGAAGATAACAATTTCTTGATGATAATGGCCAGTCACATTTCATTTTGACAAACTTTGCTCAAATTGATCACATTTTATAAATGAGAGATTTAATTACTTACTTTTAAAGTGTAATTTCGTACCATCATTACGCGTATGAATTAGTGTAATTTCATATTTGAAACAAAGTAAGTTATTATGTCTCGTTAAACATATTTGTGTAGTATTCATGGTTGTCTATAAAAAATGTCAAAAGGGTACATAATAATTCCGGATCTTTACCACATGTTAATGCTTGGATCTGAATCTTCATTGAAATACACACAACAGCTGCTTATGTAGTGGACATTATTAATAGGGATTGTCCTAGGGCACGGTTTATTGCTGCAAACATTGACAAACCTTCGCTTGTTGCTACCTCTGTATATACATTGTGACATGAACATAAACAAAAGCTGTAGTTTTACGTAGTACTGATAAAGCCTCAGCAAAACATAGAAGTAACATTAGGTACATACTCTTTCGTGTATGAGTATAATTACAAGACAGGCAATGGGGTATGTTGAACATTTTGCGTGACGTAAGTAAATATAAAGACCTGATTATTGATTATGTGTAATGTTTGCACCATCTTTAGAACAAATACAGCGTTGGTTTTGATGAAAAGTTTTCTTTGATTTAAATCAAACCAGTACAACCGTATTTCTTTCAAAGCTACAATTTCTATTAAAAGAGAATTATTCAGTATATGTAATAAAACACTAAGTTGTGATTATAAAGCTGTGTTATATAGATCCGTTGTTGTCATTTTTATTAATGACCTCAACATTATCAGATAAGAAATAGTGTCTGTAATTTCATATTTATCCATATTCTTTTAACCAACTCAACAGTCATCCATGTCTGACCCGAACTCTATGTCATATATTATTTACCGAAATTTTCCGTTATACATTTTCGAAACCCTTTAAGCACCTTTGTTCCATTAATTACTTAAAATATGAGGCAACAATATCGTCGTAACTCCTTGAACATACATTTATAAAACTCTTCAGTGCTAGTTTTCCATTTAGATTATTCTTTTAATTCTTGTTTATGACGTATTGTTTGATTTTGTACTTCCTTCTTTTTGTGACGACTTTCTTTAATTCTGCTAATGAGAGGTCACTCCTTGTACAGCAGACTGACATTCTCAATATTTATTATTTGTTTTTATTTTTTCATTTAGGTTAAATTGATTTATCGGCATTCTTGGTATGAACAAAAGTTCACTAAATGGACTTATAGCAAGTATGAATCTTCGTTTCGAACGATGGAAAGTCTTATTAAAAACCTCTGTGGATTGTCTTTTTCGTTTCGAAAAGAGAAGATTCAAGAATTAAATAAATTGGAAATCAACGGTAAGCAACCACTTAAATCGAACCGAAATTTGATATAGATAATAATTATCTGACAAATCTGTATCTGACAATTGATTGTTTAATGACTGTCTACATAATAACAAATATCACACATCAGAATCATATGGTTCACAACATATGATTATCATAAGAATCAAGAGTAATAGGACAATCATATGTTTAATTTACATGGGATTATCGTACGATTATCATGTTTTCACAAACACAATATTATATAAAGTTTTCAAAGCAAAAAATTATATGTGAGAATTGTATGGTGATCTTGTGTCTATCATATGTAAATAATCATGTGATTATCATATCTTAATCGTGTGACTATCATATTTAAATCATATGATTATAAAATCTAAATCATGTGAATATTATATGGATACATATGAAAAGATCACTATATGATTATCAAATGCGGCACATTTGGCTGTTTGACTAACTAATGATGGCCTGACAAATGAATACCTGCATAATGATCGCATGACTAATGATTGCCTGGCTAATGATTGTTTGACTAATTTTTATTTGACATATAACTGTCTAACTATTTAATGTATGACTTATGGCTGTCGAGCAACAGGTATTATCTTTAAAAGGGACGGAGCGCCTGTGACGTCCGGTGTTTTAGATACTCTGACATGAATATTCCAGTTCCCGGGATAAGGTTCCAGGAATTAGTTACTAGCCGTACAATGTCACGCAACAGATCTGTATATGTGTTGTATCGTAAATATTGCAATCGGAAATCAGTCTATGACGCGAATACCTCAAAATGTTTTCTGTCGGAAATGATGTACTCAAGAAGTGAAGTCAGCAGTTAGGAAGTGATTTTTTGAACAGACGCACGGCGTGTATTATAGGAAGCATCACATGTACCGCATATGATAGTTATTAGCGTCATTTTCGGTAGCGGTGCATTAGTAACTATTTTTTTTAAAAGAAAATAACTCCATTTCTCATTGGCAAAACCGAAACTCATATTATTTAAAATGTGTTTGGAATTTACAATATATTGCAACCAGCCCGAGAAACGTTTTGAAAACATTAGTACGGAATTAAAAATATACATGTTGCTTTTAGTACCTTTCACATTCAAATATTCATTTAGGAAAGATATACCATCTAGTATTATTTACATCACGAAATCATAACGATCAAGTTCACGATGGCGTTCGTAAGACTTTTGAATTCTGATTTTAGTCATATGTAATAGCTAATATGTGAAAAAGTGAAACTCATAATGTATTCATCGAGAAAAGCAGAGGACGCTTACCCTACCGGTGCACCTGGTCCATGCTCTCAGTTTTTAGTCTAGTCCGAGTTGCTCATTTGCTTTTGTTACTTGGTTTGTATGACTTGGTTACTTTATGTTCTTTGTTGTATATGTCTGTTCTTGATGTGTGGTCACTGTTTCTGGGTTACATTCTTTTTATTACCACTATAACCTTGGTTCCCTTGATTACTCTTCCAATTGGTCAAACAAATATATATTATTGCGATTCTTTGTTAGTTAATGTAGACGAATAAGTAAGTTGGAGCTATATTTTCTCCCGTTATATTTTACAGCAATGAAGTTTTTCGAAGAGTCATGCAATACTGAGGACAATATAACAGAGTATGCCGATTACTTTTTACGGTTTCAGCGAATATCAAAGAATTTTGACAAATCAAATGTACAAACAATTTCGTCGACGCCCAAAATCATTAAAGAGAATGGAGATTATGTACTTTTTCAAAAGGTGAGGTTGTTATTGTTTATAACATTTCAATCGTCACTATTCGTCTCAATTTCAATCCGATCGGTTTGATATTGACAATGTGCACACATATGTAATTGATAAGACTTCAACTGCAATTTTAGGAAATTTGTCAACTATAATTAAGAAAACAGCATTATATTTTAAGATCCCTTGTCGGCAATCTTGTCTTGAATGTTATAAATAGAAATAACCGACATCTCTTCATCTATTAGGATCTAATAACCAAAAAAGTGAACACAAGTGAATGATTTTGTGACGAAATGTTTGCCATTAAATATAATATTTCGAATGATCTACTAAAAACCGTGATTTAAACAACCAAGTGTATACAAGATCGGATATTGTTCGGGCTTATATGATATGTCATTAAAAATAGAAAATTATTGCTTCCTTAGAATATTTCTTAGTGTAAAAAATTCCTCAATTCTTCTCTTATTCCCTTGTGGACTACCTTTGACATTAAATTAACAAAAAATAAGTAATATGGAAAAGTAAATTTTGATTTACTAAATAGGTTACTGTTTAACTAAAAAGTTAGTTATTTAACAGCCATGATAATTATGACGTTGTGTAAGCTTTTCTTTGCTGATTTTATAATATATTCAGGAAACTGAAGATCACACCTCTCACAGCGAGCTTTACGAGTTAACTAAAGGTATGAATTTTATACAGGATGTGTGACTTATCGAAATGTTTGTTCTCTTAGGTTAAGAATCATCTTTTCAATTATTTATAATAAAAAAAATTATTACAGACCATGTTACTGAAAAATTCGAAACAAGAATTTTACTAAAAAAAACACAAGATTTTATTTCATTGATTACGAGGTAAAATAAAGCTTTTCTTTTGTAGAAAAAAAACCGAATTGACACAAGCATTACCCAATATATGTTGATGCAAATAAAACGTCTCAAGGTATTACACTAACTAACGACAACTTGGTTGTTCATAAACAAACAACAAATGTGTAAAACATCAATATAAAAGATAAGCTCAGACCTTGTTTGTAAGGATTCAGCTGTATTTGTTTTTCAGAAACCTTCGATAAAGGTTGGAAGACACATCTTAATGAGTTGAAATTCCACACTGGTTTGGAACTAGACAAAATGGTTTTAGACATACTTATTTCATTATGTGTTGTTGTCATAGAAGATCGTGAAGAAATAGAACAGTCAGCAACCCAATTGCAGCGGAACAACACTCTAATCAATATTATTATGAACAGACCATATCCTACATTTGAAATATTTATAGATGCATTAGCTGAGTCTGAACCAAATAATTCTGATATTATGGATATAGTGAGAAAAATGAGGAAAGGTCAGAAGCAAAACACAGGAAGTAAAACAGTATCAGTTGTAGAACTGACAGGTGAGTAAATTACTTAGTAATTCACAACCATATAACAGTCAAACCGTCAAACACAATTTTCAAATTAGGAAATATGAGCTTTTTAAGCTCCCAAGGGGAGCGTAAAAGGCCGTATAATGAACTGGGTTCTACATACTAATGGGCAGAAAAAGCATCAATATCCGGTTGAGCATTTAAGATTGAGTGCTTTGAATCAGTATAATGGCAGCTTTATTTCCGTATAATTGGTAAATGCGATTGAGGACCACACAAGTCTAGGCAGCATAAGCTAGCTCTGATGAATAAATACAAATCAAATCTGAGCTATTTCTAAAAGTAATCAAGGAGGGAACCAAGGTTATAGCGATAATTAAAAGAATGTAATCCAGGAACATAGACCAGACATGGAAAACAGACATACACAACAACGAACATTAAGTAACTGAAATCATACATACCAAGTAACAAAAGCAAATGAGCAGCTTGGACTCGACTAAAAACTGGAAACATGGACACGGTGCACCGGTAGGGTAAGCGCCCTCTGCTTTTCTAGAAACACCCGCCGAGTTGCTCCTGAAAAGTCAAGTCCGTGGTAGACGAAAAAAGAAAGGAAAACTATGACCCGTTGAACAAATCAGTTTTCATTGCGAAGATGGATCCACCGTAACGATCCAGGAGTTCATGATGACGACCATAACACTTCTGAAGTGATGACTTCAATTTTGTAGCAACATAACTATGTTCCAGAATCCTATTTGTTAGTGTTTTATCGCGATACAGAAAGTCTGCTTAGACTCGCCAAGCTCTGGCATTACGTATGAGGTGTGATATGAACACTCCATACGCAGATGCTGAAGGGATGTTGCCACATATAAAAGGAAAGTTGACAATTCTGAATGAAAAGTCATCACGTTTGTCGTAAAGTGTGGTCAATAGTTTTCCTTTACCATCGATTTCTATGTGTAGGTCAAGAAATGAGGCCGACTTCACAGTGTCTGTAGTATCTATTATCTCAAGTTCTTTGGTGGTAGATGCGATGTATCAAATCCCCAAAATTAGGATTGTTTAAAGATAATTCGACATCTATATAGCGGAAACTGTAATTAAAGGATCTAGCTAAACGATATTTTTTCTTCCGGATCAGATCAGCTATAAAGTCAGCCTCATAAGAGTGATGGAATAGGTCAGGAAGTAGAGGAGCACAATTTGTTCCCATTAGAATGCCCACCGTTTGTTGATAAATGTGTCCACCACACTGGACAAATATGTTGTTCTAAGATAGGGGATTGTCAAACATGACACCCGAATGACGTAATCAGACTATAAATACCGGACATTGCGACACAAAGACATTTCGGACCATGGCAATCTACAGTGTCTAAGCAAAGCTGGACATTTTTGCTCATGCATATTTCAGACCATGACAATTGTAGAATGCATGCAGACAATAAAAAACATATATCATGACACATTTACCTATTTGGAAGTTAATGATAACAGGGCTGACAAAAATTGTGAAAGAATTTATGTGTTTGAATTCATATGTTTCTTCGGGGGCGTTTAAGGTTTCACCTTCCTCATATTATTCTTAGTACGTGTTACAAGTTATCTCTGAAAAGGGTCGTTTAAGGTATTTTTATCTATATCAATGAAATAATGCACTAGTGGTAATGTCTAGATACATAAGACACCTACCTTGATCAATGTTTATAGTGTGACTTCAATTGGTATAATGAAATAAAAATGAAAATACACGAAAATACTACTCATGAAGTGTCCCAAGAACATCAGAAAATTGCTAATCAAAACTTCGTAACATTGAAAGTTGTATCGTACAAATTTGGGAAAAATATATAAAATGTAAAACTATATGCTATCAATTTCCTGTAAAAACCTTCTCTTTTCTTACCCTTCTTTATAATTTTCCTTCCCTCGTTTGTCTACCCGGGCTTGAATTTTTATGATGAAATCGGCGGGTGTTTCTAGAAAAGCAGAGGACGCTTACCCTACCGGTGCACTTGGTCCATGCTCCCAGTTTTTAGTGGAGTCCGAGTTGCTCATTTACTTTTGTTACTTTGTATGTATGATTTTAGTTACTTTATGTTCTTTATTGTGTATGTCTGTTTTCCATGTCTGGTCTTTGTCAGTGGATTACATTCCTTTGAATACCGCTATAACCTTGGTTCCCTTGATTACTCTTTCACTAAAACCCGGGGCGGAACAGGAAATAGGAAAATCATTTCTGTTGCTCGTGGGGTACCAGTTTTCGTAGTTTTCGTGGGTAGGCCAATCCACATGAGTTGGCTCCAGATTTGGAGTGAAAACCTCAAAACCACGAATTCAAGAATCAATGAACTTGTATTTCCGTATCAACAAAAATTTGTATCCACAAATTAAAGTACTTTCTCAGTATTGATTAAACACTTTTAGAAAGAAAAATCAAGGAAACCAAGGTTATAGCGGTAATCAAAAGAATGCACTAAATGTCATATATTTTTATTTGTAGATGTGTCTAGTGAATCCGTTCAACTTCATAAAATGTTCAACAAATTTGTCCATGGAATAGACAGGATTACATCTGTAGCAATATTGGATTACTTAATTTCAAAGAATGTTATAAATATGGAAGAACAGGAAAATATAAGAGCATGCAAAACAACACATCAAATGAATAGGTGTCTTTTGTCCATTATAAACAGAAAAGGTGGCAATGCTTTCCAGCACTTGATGGAATATAATGAAGAAGATAGTGTTCTTTTAGACATAACGAGAGAAGGCATCAAAATAACAGATCAGGACAAAACACGGATCAAAATAGGTAATTCAATAAAACACTCATATATCATTTGTTATATCTTTTATTGAAAATAATATGATCAATAATATAATAAAGTAATCAAGAGAACCAAGGTTATAGCGGTAATCAAAAGAATGTAATCCATGGACAAAGACCAGACATGAAAATAGACATATTCAACAAAGAACATAAAGTAATTAAAATCATACATAAAAAGTAAGAAAAGCAAATGAGCAACTCGGACTCAACTAAAAACTATGAGCATGGACACGGTGCACCGGTAGGGTAAGCGTCCTTTGCTTGTCTAGAAACACCCGCCGAGTTGCTCATAAAAAGTCAAGTCCGGGGTAGACAAACGAGGAAAGGAAAACTATGACCCGTTGAATAAATCAGTTTTTATTGAGCATATGGATACATCATAGCGATCAACGAGTTCGTGATGACGACCATAACACTTCTGTAGTGACGAATTCTATCTTGTAGCAACATAACCCTGTTCCAGAAACTTATTTGTTAAAGTTCTATCGCGATACAAAAAGTCTGCGTAGTTTCGGCAAGCCCTGACATAACGTATGAGTTGTGATATGAACACTCCATACGCAGATACTAAAGGGATGTTGCTACAAATGAAAGGAAAGTTGACAATTCTGAATGAAAAGTCATCACGTTTGTCGTAAATTTTGATCAGTAGTTTTCATTTACCACTGATTTCAAAATGTAGGTCAAGATATGAGGCTGACTTCACAGTGTTTGTAGTATCCTTTATCTCAAGTTCTTTGGGGTAGATGCAATGTATCAAATCCCCAAAATTAGGATTGTTTAAAGATTATATGTCATCTATATAGCGGAAACTGAAATGAAAGGGTCTAGCCAAACGATATTTTTTCTTTTGGGTCAGATCAGCTATAAAGTCAGCCCCATAAGAGTGACGGAATTGGTCAGCAAGTAAATGATGTGTGCAATTACAAATCATGAACTTTCAATCATGATCAAAAATGATTTTAAAAAAAAGATTTTAGTTTGAATCGTTTCTTTTTAAAGGTAAAGAAGCATTTAAAGAACGTTTCGAAGGAAAGGGTAAGCCATTAATACTATATTTTAAATTTATCTGCACAGCATTTTGAGTTACTATAACTCGTTAAAACATAGCTTGTTAATACGATGTTTTTCATTCATCGGAAATGAATATACTCTACGTCCGAAATTATTAAGGGGTACTCTTGTCAAAGTTTCTTTGGATCCTCGTTTTCATTAAACTATTCCGCTTAGTCTAATGGTACACAATATTTGGCTAAAATACAATTATTAATGTAGTTACATACAAAATACTAAGTTCGAAGAATGGAACGATCATTAATTTATGCTTTTGTTTTTGCTGTTGGTCTGTATGTCTGTTCCCCGTCTGATCTTTGTCTCTGGATTACTTTCGTCTGATTTCCGCTATAATCTCGGTTCCATTGATTACATTTTAAACTAGTTTCTGTAGACATGCGTGTTGTTCTTACCATAAATTTCACGTAAAGTGGCGATGAAACATCACAGTAATATTCTACGAAAAGTAGGTCGTTTTATAAAACTACTATATAAAAATTTATTGGGATAAAGTAATACAATGCTCTCCAGAAAAAAAAGTATAAAGAACACTTTAACATATTATTGTTTTTTGCGTTATAGGAAAAATGACGTTTTGCCGTAAAACAGGTTTGAAGAAATAAATTTGAAATATATTACTACGTAATTTGTTTATCTTACTAAACTTGACGTCTCTTTACTGCCAAAGTTGATTTCCTGTCAATTTCTAATGTCAATCATTTATCACCGTCTGTTACAAGTGTAAAAGTAAAACTAATTGAAATATCCGGTTTTCATGCTGTTAAATACTAATTGACATGCATGCAAGTGTTAACTTTTTAGATTTAACACGAATATTTTCACAGAGCCTTAGTAAATATAAGCCGTCGGTCCGGTCAAGTACTTCTGACTACGTACAATATATTTCGTTTCATATGCATGTAGTGATGCCTAACATCATATCCATTGAAATATTTCCGAAGCAAATCTGTAAGTAGATAGAGTTATAACCAATATAATTAAAATTAAATCCATCAATTGTTCCGTTCGGCCAATAATGTAGGTCTAATTTCAATAATAACAATAGATAACAAAATTAAAATGGAATTTTTTTTCTTTTTCTTCTAAGATCAGAGACAGAAAGCAGAATTTGGATGTGAAAAAAAGGCCCAGAAAACAGGTGACTAAATTAAACTTATTTAAAACTATGTATATTATCACATTTGTAATTGCACTCCTTTTTATTCATTACTTGATTCATTCATGATTAGTTTGGTAGGGTTATAGTCATATAGTCGCTGTTTTTTTTAGAGAATGACGATTCACATAATTTTAACCTCAAAACTTTACAACATTATTATTCAATTACGGGACAAATGTAAAAATAAATGCTTTAGATTTTGTATTTGTTAAAAAAAAAAAATTAAAAAAAATATAAATAATTACCAAATACTACAATATATTCAAAATTATACTTATCGCCCGTGTTTTGAAAGGATGAGGTTTCCTCAAGTAAATGTGTTGCAACACAAAAATAAATAATAAGTCTCTGAAAGTGTTTGTGAAGATATTTGTATTTGTAATATTTATAAGTCTTCCTGTGATGCCGTTATTGTCATATAATTAGGGATGTCATCAGTATACACAGATGTATAACGAAGAATTCACATGAATTTGTAAAGCTTGACAAAATCCTTAATCAACATTTTCTTGTGGATACCACGTCCTAAATTAGCAAATTTTCCACCAGCTTTGGTAGAAATCAGTATGAATAATTCATAGCTTTGAAACTTTCAATCATCCCCGTTTTGATAGTTTTCTAAAGCCATGGTTTTACAATACCTGTTGATGTTTTTGACGGATTGAAAGAGTAATCAAGGGAACCAAGGCTATAGCGGTAATCAAAAGAATGTAATCCAGGGACAAATAACAGACATGGAAAATAGACATACACAACAAAGAAATTTGTCAATAATGTCTTCCCACGACAAGTATCTCGTTGTTGCTTACAGATTCGCATTTTCTCCTTTGAAATTGAATTTTGAAATTTTGACAGATATGTTCCTATTTAAGTAAAAAAAAACAACTTTAGTTTCCTTTCTTATTGGTAGGTCATACCCATATTATAACGGAGAACAATAACATTTGACTTTACCGGACGTACATAAATAGAATGATATTGTTTTTGTATTTAATTTTTTAAAGTACATAAGATATTTACAATTTTTGAATTCTGATATTATTTCAAGTGTTAAAAATCGCCTATGTGTGGTGTATTTTAAAAGTTTACACATGATATCTTTTTTTGATATGCGGTTTGCGCATGTATATGAAAATAATGCCAGATGTAATAGTTCTTTTTAAACAATATTGTGGCAAAAACATTATTTTTTTTTTATCATATTTTAATCGAATCTACCCACAGTAATCCCTTAACATTATTGCACTAGACGTAATGAAGCCAGAAAATTTTAGTTAATATTTGCATAACATTTGATATATGATTTCAAACAAAATTTACTACTAATTTCGGGATGACGTCCAACTCTGATTCGATGGGTAATTACGAAGAATTTAAAACTAACAGAAAGCTAATCCATCGGCCTTCATAACAATCAAAATTATCTCATGATCATTTAAGATTTTTCATATTATACATTAACGATAAAATATTGAGAAGGCGTCCATACAAAAAATAAATGTCGATTTAAAACGATCTTGATACTATTTGAAATACATATGGTATATACATTACATTGGAGGATAACATACAGTGGGATGAAATATACCATGTGCCATCCATATGATAGGAACTGGATGGTTCTAGATGGATAGTCCCTCAATAAAATATATTCAATAAAACCCAAAAACAACCCAAAAGCTGTTTTACCTTATCTTGACGCTTTTGTGATGAAGTTTGTTTTTTTCGGCTTACTTAGAAAGAAAATACCATCATTTTTCAACAGTGCATTTCAACCAAATCTGACTTATCAATATCTTAAATAGGCAAAATTTACAAACACATTGAAATTTTTTTTTCAAGAGGTTATAAGGTATAAGTACACGGGGACTGCAATAAAATTTCTGCGTACTTTTTTGTCTTCATGTGTCACAAACTATGCAGCCTTTGCCTAATTCTTAGACAGAAAAGTAGTTAAATTGATACTTTAGTTAGGAAATTTTATTTGTAATGATTCGTATGAATGCAATAATTCAATTTTATTTGTTTAAACAGACTAAAACGTCGTGTTTGCTGTTGATTGAATAAAATGTGTTTATTTTTCAGTTACAGATGTTTGTACATGCATTTCGACGCAAATGAGAGGTATTTTTTTGATAATATGTAGCAGTTGTTAATTATATAACCATATCTCTGTACGATAATTATACATTGTTATGATTTGTTATATTTGGACAACAATAAGAGCGTTTTTTTGGCAAATTTGTAGATCTTCATAGACTTACATTGACTTTAACAAATAACCCCTATGACATGGTGTTAATAATAATAATTTCTAATTTTGTATAGCTGGTACATGTAATGTAAAAGAGTGATCAAGGGAACCAAGGATAAAGAGGTAATCAAAATAATGTAATCCAGGGACAAAGACCAGATATGGAAAACAGACAAACACAACAAAGAATATAAAGTAACTAAAATCATACATACAAAGTAACAAAAGCAAATGAGCAACTCGGGCTGGGAGCATGGACCAGGTGAGCGGGTAGGGTAAGGGTCTTCTGCTTTTCTAGAAACACCGCCGAGTTGCTCATAAAAAGTCCGGGTAGACGAAAGAGGAAACTATGACACTTTGAACAGGATTATTTTGCTACAATTTATTTTTATGGTCGTCATCCTGAACTCGTGGATCATTATGGTGTATCCATCAGCACCAGGAAAACTGATTTATTCAACGGGTCATAGTTTTCCTTTCCTCGTTTGTCTACCCCGGACTTGACTTTTTATGAGCAACTCGGCGGGTGTTTCTAGAAAAGCAGAGGACGCTTACCCAACCGGTGCACCTGGTCCATGCTCCCAGTTTTTAGTGGAGTCCGAGTTGCTCATTTACTTTTGTTAATTTGTATGTATTATTTTAGTTACTTTATGTTCTTTGTTGTGTATGTCTGTTTTCCATGTCTGGTCTTTGTCCGTGGATTACATTCTTTTGATTACCGCTATAACCTTGGTTCCCTTGATTACTCTTTGAACAAATCAATTATCATGTTAAACCAAGTAAGCATTCCTTGTATGTTTTCCTCAATTCGAACTTTGTAAACATTGAGACTTTAATTTCAACAGAAAAACAGAGACTGTACATAGAGGAGTGGGAAAAAGATGAAGAAACATTTGTCATTACCAGGGGAACAAATTTCGTGATGAAATTAATAATGAACCAAGATATAGTAGTTGTAGTAGGGACTTCCGGAACTGGAAAGTCCTCAATAATACACCATGTTGCCTTAGAACTTAGAAAGGATGGATATGAAATAATTCCTTTTGTCACGTATCCAGAGGATATCCTGAAATACAGTGATTCCTCGAAAAACCAAGTTTTTGTGTTGGACGATATTTGTGGGAAACGTTACATGAATGAACGATCTATGCAGTCTTGGCTAGATCATTCAGAACGTATTGCAAAATCCTGTCAACAAATCAAGCCGTTCAAATACATGAAAAGGAAAATTGAATTAGTACATCAATCTTTGACAGACAAAAAAGAATTGAGAAACGAAATGACAATTGACGAGAAAGAGGTCAATACGAAAATTTTGGTGTCATGTCGTTTAGAAGTTTTTAAAGACCCAAGGTTCCAAAGCTTAGAGTTGTTTACCAGGCATGTGTGTAACTTGCAATCAGAAAAACACAAATTACTGCCTGGAGAAAGACGCCTTTTGCTAAAAAGATATCTTCCAAATGTTAACACTAAGTCACTCGAACCAATCTTAAATCAATATGAATGGTTTCCACTTCTTTGTAAAGTTGCGCAAGAAAAACAAAACGAAGAGAAAATAGTACAATTTTTTTCTAATCCAGTTGAAATTCTAGAACAAGATATCAAAAGGATTCTTCGTGACAAATCATACAAGTGTTTTGTTCTGGTCATATGTTCTCTTTTTAATGATGGGTTTGATGAAAAGTTAATTGATAGCGATTACATCGAGACAGATCCTTTTTTGAGGCAGAAAACTAAGTACGTTACTGAAAATATTGGTATCAATCTTGCGAAAGAATGCGATAGAAGGAATCTGAAAGACACATTTGCAATACTTGAGGATACCTACATAAAAAAGAAGGGTTCAAAGTTCTTTATAAGCCACGATAAATTGTACGACATGATTGCTTTACACTGTGCAAAAGAATATGATAATTTATTTATAAAATATGCACCAAGTAATTTTATCATAGAGGAGTTTAAATTTCAGAAAACACACGATTCATCTATTTGCATATCGCAAGATAAGGAGAGTAGTTATTTTGATAGACTTCTAGCGGATCTCAAATCAGGGGATGTCACTTCCTTTTTCAATGAGGATCAAATAAGAAATCCCGAATACAGAGACAAATTGCTGGTTTACCTAAAATCTAACATCGACAGTTGTAAGCCAATATTTCTTAATGTAGAAAGAAGGGGTATAGTACTAAATCAAACAGACGAACCAATGGACCATAGACCAGAAAGTACACTACTTATAGAAGCTTCAAAAGTTAATTTCTATGAACTTGTCAAGTATTTCATTGAGCTAGGATTTGATATTAACAAAACAGACAATAAAAATAAGTCTGCTTTGTTTATTAGTTGTGAAAATGGATTTTTAAAAATAGTAGATATACTAATTTCATCAGGAGCTGATGCAGCAGGATATGAAGGCAGTCAACATTATCCAATACATGCTGCATGTAGAGGAGAACATCTGGAAGTAGTATCATTACTTATTGATAACAAAGCAAAGTTGTCGCAATACGATGCAGACGCACAACTACCGCTTATAATTGCTTGTCAAAAAGGTAATTTAGATATAGTTAAACTGATTCTTAAAAACCAAGTTGATGTTACATTACGTGATAGAAATGGAAGATCAGCTCTATATTATGCCTGTATGGGTGGACATGAAGAAATAGTGGATTTGCTGTTAAAAGAAGATGGAGATGTTTTGATCAGTGATAGTTATGGTTTTTCACCATTGTACCCTGCGTGCAAAAGAGGTAATGTAGTAATAATAAAACAATTGCTACAAAGGAACGGTAATGTTTCTTTCATCGGTGGAATAATATCTCCTTTGTTTGTAGCATGTCGAGAAGGGCTCATAGATGTTGTCAAATTGCTTGTTAGAGATAAAACCTATGACCCTGCGCTTACTAAATCTGCATTATTTGCTGCATGTGTAAATGGTCATGTAGAAGTAGTTAAATTGTTGATTGAAAACAAGAGTGACGCGTCAACATATGACCACGGGGAACCGCCATTTTATGCTGCATGTGCGAATGGCAATGCAAATATAGTAAAACTCTTGTTGGAAAATAACTGTGATTGTACACAGTGTAATGGTTATGGACAATCCCCGTTTTATGCAGCCTGTGAAAACAATCGCACCGACGTAGTTCAATTGTTACTTGAAAAAAATGCTGCAAGTTTCAGTTCTGATTACATTGGACGTTCACCACTTTGTATTGCTTGCAAAAAAGGACATTTAACTGTTGTTCGAATATTAATGGAACACAATATCAACTTAGAGTATTGTGATATATACAAGCGAACCCCTTTGTTTTATGCGTGTGAAAGGGGTTATTGTGAAATTGTTAGACTATTGCTTGAAGTCAATGCTGATGTGTCGAATATGGATGATGACCGTGGATGCACGCCGCTATATGTTGCATGTAAAATGAATCATTCTGAAATAGTTCAGTTACTGCTTGAAAAAAAGGTTGATGCTTCAAAGCCTGATCATAAAGGGATGTCACCGCTTCATATTGCATGTCTTCATGGGTACGAGAACGTTGTTCGGCTTTTAATAAATCATCGGGTCAATTTATCACAACTTGATGTAGACAAAAACTCTCCTATGTATCTTGCGTGTAATATGGGTCATCAAAATATTGTGAATGTGTTACTGAAGTCAAACGCGAATTTTACAAAATGTAATAAATTCGGACAGTCACCTCTATGTGCTGCCTTAAGTGGAAATCATGAAACAACGGTGCAAATATTATTGACAAAGATCAATATCACTTCTTATTATTGTGAAACAAGCAATCATGATTGCAAACTGAATAATGCTAAAAGGTTTAAAAAACCACATTGCGTAATACAGTGAAAATAATAAGAAGCTTCCTAATGAAATTCAGCATGAAATGACGTTTCATATTAATGTATATATTTCAATGTGTATAAGTTTTTAGGTTATTCAAACTTAACATTCTATATCTTTATGTTAAGATAGTAGACCTGGGGTACCCCCCCCCCAAATTTTCCCATAATTCAATTTTCTTTAAATTTACACATGATATTACACTAATTGTGGTGCATCATTCATCAAATTTCTTAAAAATTCATCGTGCAGATTTTGAACAATGAAGGTTAAAATATTGCTATTTTATTTTAACTCTGAAACATTGGCCAAACTGAACCGTATCTGGTATTTTAGGGTAATTTTGACAATATATATATAATAAATAACTGAATATGAAGTCAAATGCACTTTCAAAGGATTAATATGTCAGGTTTAATATCGAATTTTTTTTATTATAATCATTTTGTAGAAGAGATACTAGTTTTTAATATACCAAAATAACAAAAAGGGGGGGGGGTTAGTTTTCAGCTATTTGCTTATATAAAACCTCTATTTTACAAAAAAAGAAAAAAAAATCATAATTAAATTTTCGTACAAAACTGATATTATGTAGACTATTTATATGCAAATGCAATATAAACAAATTTTCAGCAATGTTCACCGTGGAGTTTTTTTATATTTTAATTATAGTAGGGTAAGGCATTGGAATCTTTTTTTGTTAATTAATCATTTGGCTCAAATCATGTTAATAGTCAATAAGGTTACCAAGTATCAAATTATGATTACTTATATTGATAAAAGAGCATTGCCCGGCACAGTTTGAGTCAACCACTGTTGCAAATTAATGTCATACAAATATTTCTACTCTGCACAAAGGTCAAACTTATATTTTAAACGTAGTTCAATGCTGGATAGAGTCATATGCTGAACAAAACAACAAAATGAAAACAGAAAGCTTAAAGAAATTATAGAAAAGGTATATTTTTTTACTCTTAAAGGTTAAGGAGTTATAAAACTGGCAAGAATATTGGTTAGCCATATTATCTCATGACAGAGATCTTGGTTTGCAGTAAAAGGTATCATTGCAAACGTTTTTCCACCTTATAAAATATATTCCTCAATGTACCGATTTAAAACATTTAATCAATACCTCAAAAGACCAGAGTGACTGGAGCTTGCATCTTTGTTCTAGCAGTTGAACCCTTTCTTTGAGTTATATCCCTTTAACGTCAGTATCACTTTGAAGCTTCGATATTAGGAATCATTCAAACGCTCTAGTGACTAAAATCCTTTCAATTTGGATTATCTCCTTTACCTCGGGTCTACTACCTTAAAATACTTTTTATTAATGATTGGTACTGAAATATTATAGTAAATGAATAATATCAGTCGTGAAATACAGCTGGAAAACAATTATACAAAATAAACATTTTTTGACCTTGATTGTTTTTGTTCAGTTAAGTGTTAAATTTTGCAACGTGGACGCACATTTTCGCGAAAAGGGCCCATCTGACTCGGATGAAACTTCATAGGAAGTTAGAACTACTCTTCGAAGGATGCAGATTTCTAAAATTATTTTTCCAAATGCTGCCATTTATTTCAAAATGGTCGCTAGACTGAGCGTACCCATTTTTACACCGGAAATTTGAATTTCATATGTCTCAAAAACTGCTGACCAGAATTGAACTAAACTTGGTTTACATATAAATTCAATATTCCATATAAAATAACTACAAAAAAATCCCGTGCCTTTCGGCCGCCATTTTCAAAATGGCCTGCTACCCGGTCGAAAATTCATTTTTAGTCCGCTTTTGATGAAAATTGATATCTAAGTTCTTTAAGACGTCTCAATTAATAATCTGCCACTCAATTGGCAATTAGAACTTCTTTTCGAACGCTATTTCCCAAATGGCCGCCACCGCGGTCGAAAATCGAAATTTTTCCGATTTTGTTGAAAATTGATATCTGGTTTTTCAATAAAAATTAAAGGAACCAAGTTTATAGCAATATTCAAAAGAATGTAATTCAGGGACGAAGACTAGACATTGAAAACATACATACACAACAAAGAACATTAAGTAAATAAAATCATACAAAGTTACAAAAGAATGAATGTGCAACTCGGACTCAATTGAAAACTGGGAGCATGGACACGTAGGATAAGCATCCTCTGCTGTTCTAGAAACACCAGTGGAGTTGCTCATAAAAAGTCAAGTCCGGAGTAGACGAAAGAGGACAGGAAAACTATAACTCGTTGAACAAATCAGTTTTCATGGCGCAGATGGATACACCATAACGAGCCACGAGTTTATGATGGCGACCATAAAACTTCTGTAGTGATGACTTCAATCTTGTAGCAACATAACCCTGTTCCAAAAGCCTATTTGTTAGAATTCTAGCGGGATACAAAAAAGTCTGCGTAGTTACGGCAAGCTCTGGCATACCGTTTGAGCTGTGATATGAAAACTCCATACGCAATTGCTGAAGGGATGTTGCCACAGATGAAAGGAAAGTTGACAATTCTGAATGAAAAGTCCTCACATTTGTCGTAACTTGTATCTATAGTTTTCCTTCACTATCGATCTCTAAGTGTAGATCAAGATATGAGGCTGACCTAACAGTGTCTGTAGTATCCTTTATCTCAAGTTCTTTTGGGGTAGATGCGATTTATCAAATGCCCGAAATTAGGATTGTTTAAAGATAATACGTCATCTATATAGCGAAAAATGAGATTAAAGGATCTAGCTAAAGTGGGTTAAATATGGTCATTAATTATTTGAAAACTGATAAAAAATTAGATGAAATGAAATTAAATGAAATGAAGACACGTCTTTACCTGTGAAGACGTTACTGTTTTTTTTTACAATATTCTATAAGTATTATCGATATTTATTGCTTCAAATGCAGTACTTCAAACTTATTTCATTGAATCAGCAAAATTCAGTAGAATCAAACATGAACAAATTCGGCAGCTAATGCAACTTTAAGTTGGCCTAATTTCCCTTTAAATCATTATGCAATAATGGTTACGATTCATGCATATCTTTGGTTATCTACATATATCGTTCGTTTTCCTTTGTTTTTAAGTTTCATTGCACTGTTAAGGATGACCGTAAACGTTTTCCAAATAATTAATTTTACGCTTGATACACAGGAAAAATTGCAACATTTGTTTTCATATGTCCTAAAACATATTGAAGCATATGTTTAGGACCAGTGTGGTGAAAATACGTTTTTGTGGTTTCAAACATACTCTTTTTGTACATGAAATCATATTGAAAACATATAAATACCATATGACTTCATAGTTAGTCAGAAACATATGTTATCAACAACTTACATAGGCTGCAATTTGTGTACGTCATTTGGCAAAATTGGACAATAAAAAACACATGAAATATTCATATGTTAACTTTTGTTTTAAAAAAAATCATTTATCAATTATCATAAATCATAACGATTTGAAATACTAAGAATATATTGAACTACAAATCACATAGGCGGCAGGAAAAAAGTCATGCCTTCAATTATTTGTATGTAGTCTTTGCCTTCCAACGATCAATTAAATGTTATTATAACACGATTTAAAAAAAAAAAAACAACCAAATTTAATATAACAACAAACCTAATCATTCTTAAAAATGGGTTTTTATTAGTTCGTAATTTGTGTATTTTATCATGTTGCACAATATATCAGCTTGTATCAAGAAAGTTGAGATTCTTTAGAGTATTAATGCTCCACTATTAACGGCTTAGAAAGATATTTCTGTGATGTATCACACCTGATAAATTATTGTGTCTTTTGATTAATGAGTTATTGCAAATTGCGGTCAGAATTTATCAAAACAATTGTGTTGGATACATTATAGTAAGCATTTTAAGACCAGTTGAATAGAGGAAGGGTATTTTTGTAGTTTTTGTTTAAAATTCTTGCCTGTAAATTAGGTTTTTTCTTTGTTTCATCATTCCCAAAGGATTGATTGGAATACTACTTAACAAGAAACTTTCACAATCAGACATTGTTACTGAAACATAGTTACTGTAGAGTTTTTGAAGTGCAGTTTTTTGACGTCATCTATCAAAGCAATTAGTTTATTTGCAAGTTTATTTGTATAGAAATCTTTCCTTGAATTCGTTTAATTTTGGGTAAATATATGACGTCATAATTTGGCGATGTATTTGTACGTTCAATCACTCACAGGCTTATGCAATGCTATAAATGGAAAATAATTATGTTCTATAAGTTCATAAAGTTGACTAATAGTGTCTCAAGTGCAGTTATATATTCTTACTTTGAATATTGAACAATAAAACAGTCACTAAGATACGAGCAGTTTGTACTGCTTTTAGAGTAATCAAGGGAACCAGGGTTATAGCGGTTATCATAGAGTAATCTAATCAAGGGAACCAAGGTTATAGCGGTAATCAAAAGAATGTAATCCAGGGACAAAGACCAGACACGGAAAACAGACACACACAACAAAGAAAACAGATCAACCAAAACCACACACACTAAGCAACAAAAGCGGATAAGCAACTCGGACTAAAAACTGGGAGCATGGACCAGGTGCACAGGTAGGGTAAGCGTCCTCTGCTTTTCTAGAAACACCCGTCGAGTTGCTTATTTAACTTTTGAACTGTTTTTTTTATATGTACGGTTTATTTTTAGGATCTGTCGTTTAGACGATGATGTATTAGAGTCACCTAAATTCTTTATATAGTATATATATATATATATATATATATATATATATATATATAATAAAGAGGGACTTAAGTCAATAGTATTGCCACATCTTGATATTATACTTGTTATGACTGTTATACAAGTTAAGGTAAAAAGTTTGAAGTGAAATGTTGCAGGGACTCGTTTGTTCACAGAAAATATATATTCTGACGTTCAGGTTATTTATTCAGTGAAATGCAAAAAAAAAAATAAATAAATAAAAAAGTAATGATGCTAATCTTTGTGATTGAAAATATAATTTCTGACCAAAAAAATTTCTAAAATAAATATTCTCAGACTTCAAAGTCAAAGTGTGGTCCTGTAATGTACCGAATTTGAAATAATTGGAAGATGTTACATCTTTGACTTTACAGTAGAGGGTTAGATAAGTTTCTTTATTGGTACTAGTGTGGTGCAAAGTATTTGCTATTGCAGAGTAATGCTCCTGAAGTTCTACATTCTCAGATAACACTTCTATCAATGACCGAATTTTTGAACTTTCAGCTCTGCTTTTGCCATTTTTCTTTGATACAATTCTTCTTCTTCGTTGGTAATAAAAACTATATTACATGGTTGGTTTGGACTAATTCCGAGTATACTTGCAATTATTTTATCATGTCTTGTTTGTGTTGATTTTTCCAAAAATGTGATCAGAGAAGGGTGAAGCCTTCTACTATTTATTGCAACATGGTCTTTATCACTATCTCCAAGATGTTTTCTTAGCGTTGGACAAAAAATAATTCACAGCATTTGAAATATCTATAAATTTGTTTCATAGTTGTTTTGTTCAACTAGTCCCAACAGATCTACAAGCTTTTTCTGAAAACATTTATAGAATTTCAAATTACAGCAAATACATGTCCAAATTTCATCTGAAGGAAACTGGGTGCTTTGAACTAAGTTAGAGTTATGCCGTCGTATTCCCATTCTAAAATTAATAAGGCCTGGGAAAAGCGACATACCTGTAAATGCATACATATGAATGACTTTGATTGTGTGCCTGATACTTTTTGTAAATTTGAAATAGATACTAACTGAAGGTTCTTATTTAGTTTTCAAAGCGTAACGAACAAATGGAACCACCATTTCCCTCAAACATGATATGTGAAAAATTAAGAGTAGTTGCCAACCTGAAAGATGGTCTTTGCAGCTTTTTGCATTTTTTTTGCACTTTCTGAATTCAACCCCGTCATTTCACACATCTTCTCGAGATATGACATCCAATTCAATTAAAAAGAATATTTTAAAGCATTAATCAGATGATCTATTTTCCTAGTAAGAAATGCTTTATGACGGTAGTTGCATATCACAGCTTCTTCAAGAAGTTTGTGGTAAAGGCTATGGGGTCGGCCATCACCTAATACAAACACCCAACTTTCACGTCCATCATATCGCTTAATGCCGCAATTTAGATATATGCGTCGTAACCCTAACGAAACTGATTCATTGCTATTGGGGTTGCAAAAATAGGCATCCCTACTGTAAGGGGTGCTAGTTTCTTATAGTTTGATGCTACATGTTGGTACCCTGGCTTAGAATCAGAGACAATTTCATAAACAAAAGATATTTCTTGAGCAGATTGAACAAGAAGACTTTCAGTTGTGCTGTTATGTTTCTCACAAACCTTACAAAGAAGTGTTTTTCTTGCATTTTCCAAACCCCAAAGAGTGCAAACTATAACCTCCTTTTCCTTTTTCACTATTATGAATACATTTATCAATGTTATCTTGAAATTTTGTTTCAGTTTCCGTTGTACAAGTTTTATGATCCTCTAATTCAGTTTCTATTGCTTGCCTAATGTAAGGATGTAGTTATTCATAATGTAGTTTCTCAAGATCGTCGAATTCTTAACTGTTTTGATCTCTTACTTCTTCTATAGCTTGTAAAAAACATTTCTTGTTGTCTCTAATGATTTCCCCAGGCGTTCATTTTTGTGGAATATGTTCTGAGTGTTTCAATTTCTCATCAAAATGATTTAAATGAAACCAGTTTACTGGTTTAAGTGTGTAATTATTTAGAGATAGTCTTCAACACCATTTATAATAATTTCAGCATACAACAAAGTTGCTTAATACTTTATATCGACATCATTCTCATTTTTAAGTGTTTACTTTTTTTGTATTTACGCTATACGCTAGTGCATTTGTTGCATTTCACCATAACTGTGCTTTTTTTGGTATTAAAAAGAGTAATCAAGGGAACCAAGGTTATCGCGGTAATCAAAAGAATGTAATCCAGGGACAAAGACCAGACATGGAAAACAGACATACACAATAAAGAACATAAAGTAACTAAAATTATAGATACAAAGTAACAAAAGTAAATGAGCAACTCGTACTCCACTAAAAACTGGGAGCATGGACCAGGTGCACCGGTAGGGTAAGCGTCCTCTGCTTTTCTAGAAACACCCGCCGAGTTGCTCATAAAAAGTCAAGTCCGAGGTAGACAAACGAGGAAAGGAAAACTTTGACCCGTTGAATAAATCAGTTTTCATGGTGCTGATGGATACACCATAACTTACATAATGATGGGTAACGAACAAAATAACATACATCTATATGTGAACTCTCACAAGAAACGAGAAACAACATCACGAGCTCTGAAAAGGTAAACATGCCCTGATCCATAGTGGCACCTGACACCTGACACATTACAGAAGTAATCAAGGAAACTGAAATATATACGTTCAGAGAAGCAAAAGTAAATTCGCAAATACGTTCAAAATTATGAAAAAATAATTTAAGTGTCAAGTTCGGTTAGTTGTTAATCTGTGATATAGAAACGTCTTATCAGTCGCCAAAATTGTAATGACAACCGTAAATAATGAAATCAACAACAGTCAAACATACAGATGTAATAGAACGTACTTGGGAGAATTCTAACTCTTCCAAAAATGTACATGTAAAGATCACAGACACGGACACGACAGTTTTGGATCTTCAAATATAGATCTAATATGCTGGAGATGTTGGTATATTGCCAGTAAGAAAGGAGAAGTTTAGGAATGGAAAGCCAAAATAATCAAGTTTGACATAATTTCAAACGTCTTGTATTATCTATGCATAGGATAAGGTCTTCGAAAGATGCAGCGATACAATTGAGAGATCTTATTCTCGGAGCACTAACCAGGTGCATCGGTAAACCGGTAAGGTAAGCATTTCTGCTTTTTTAAAAAAACACCCGCGAAGTAACCATTAATCCAAAAGCCAGAGACAGCACAATACATTTGCATTTGGGCAGGTACATTGTTTCCTAACACAGAATTGACGAGGTCTTTAATCTAAAAGGTTTGGTGATTATATTGATTAAATGTAGTTAAGCATTTACACATCTAGTTTCTCACGATTTTTATGAACTTAAATTGCATAAAATTGAATGGAAAAGAATGTATTTTTTTTTTATCTATTTTCTATCTACGCCATGAATGTTGTTCTCATAGAGCTGTTTCTAAGTGCCTGACTTACTCTTAAAATTTCTTTTTGAAGATATCAAAACAACTTTATTCAAACAAAATGAGACATTTCTTAAAAAAAAAAACAAATCTAACTGTATAGTACTACCTAATTGTAAGTCAGAAATACCTGAATTAATATGTTGACTTGAAAAGACTTGACTTATCAGACGGATTTTTCGACATGCGTTGCCCTGTTAGGAGTTCGTGATTTAATATCTGTTCTAAATGATTACAATAAATGTCTGAGACTTTCGTCAGTTTCTTGACTCATATGAATACAAACGAATGAACAAGGCAAGAAAATTATACACTTTTGTGTACATGTATTTATGCAGAAGCAAAAAAGTGTGGTTTATTTGACCACATATATTCTGTCAGAATAACATTTGTCATATATTGTTTAAAAAAGTGTTAAAAATGATAAAGCGTGCAACTACATGTTTCTAAACCACATCTATACATAAGACATTTTTTGTCAAGAATATTCAACTTGTACATGCAATACAAAAGGTACATACATTTGCCGTCAAAGGCCATGTATCGGATAGAACGTTAAAAAGAATATTCATAATTATGACATATGGAACTATTAACATTTGGTTGATTAGATACGACTGGCGAATATAAACCAAAACCAAATTCACTTCCTGGGAAGTTTGATTACTGATATGGGTTAAGTTACAATTATTTTTGTCTTATTTGTCTATAATCGACTGTACAATACTGTAATAATAAACATTTGTTGAATTGTAAAGAGTAAATTACTAAAACAGTTAAAACAGTGAAATAGTAAACACCGAAGATAATAGTTGGTATCAAAGGGTAATTATTCAACTATTTCCCTAATTAGTCGACAAATGGTTTATTTTACTGAACCATTATCATAATAAAAAACAATAATGAATAGCCGACCATCAGGGATTGACACTTAAAATCTAAAAGGGCAGACCATCTAACTTTTAGGCAGGTGTGTAATCAAACAAGATACCGAGCATATTCAAACCAATGCAGAGTACACATAATATAGAAGTTTCAGGTGCCACATGATTGGCGAGAATGTTACATTGGAAACAATTGATAAAAACTACTGAAGCGACTATGTTTTAAAAATCATTATGTACGTAAAATTTTCGTTAATTCCTGAATTTATTTTCATTTCCAAGGGGTGACATATCCACAGCGTCATTAGGAGATTCAAAAATACCAATCACATATTAGAGAACAGAAACCCAAAGCTGGGCATAGCTGTAATAAACACGATTTTAAGATATAACACTAGAAGCACTGAAAGTCTGATTTCAGCCTAACAGGAAGTTACACCCAAGGAAACTTATATAGTGTAAGTTAAATGACCAAGTGGTCACGGATAAGAAAAACAAAATGAGTGTAGAGACGGACGTTTCGTATCTGAATATATCTGAACATACGTACCAGGGCCCCGTTTCATAAAACGATCGCAAATCAGACTATGATATTGTAAACTTATCAATAAATAGATGAATTATTAACGTGTTAATAAAGAGGGAACCACTATTGGTGGTATAATCGTGGTCTGAAAAGTTTTTTACAATAAAGAAAATTATTTTATTGGATATTGTCCGGCATGCATAATCCAGAATAAGATTTAATAACACCTTAATTAATATTTATGAACATGAAAATAAATTCATTCAATTTATTAATATCAATAAATAATCTATCAACATGTTACTAATTCATCTATGTATTGATATATATGACGTGTTGTTAAACCTGTATTAATATCAATAAACGGGGAATAAATTTATAAAAGGATTTCACTTATTTCATTTTGTCAAAATTCTGATAACAGTGCAAGTTTTTTTCTTTCTTAATCATTTCTTTCTTCCATCAATTGCAACTTCCTCTTCTTCATTTTTATATCTCTTCCTCCATATCTAATATCCTGTCAGTACTGGTGTCGCTTTCACTAAATAAAGTGAATGATAGTCATGAAGTTAACATAATCCTAAATTGGCATTAACGCGGAAAGAATCTAAAATTTATGAAGGAGATTTGTTTCAAGCACCTGTATGAACCTTGTCTTAGCCAATCGAATGCCAGGAACAAAAATCTCTCTCTAGAGAAAGAAAAATATGTGAGGAGTGGATTAAGATAATTCTCCCCTTATGATAGTTTAATGTCTGATTCCTACCAACATCTAAAATTTAACTATTGCGACATGACAAATATCACATTTCAATGGAATATGGAAGAATAATTTGTTTCTTCCATTATTTTACTGAAATAAATGGCCAATTTCAAAATCCTGTTTAAAAGTATATATCTCATTTGGGGCCGCTTTTCATGTTTTGCAATTTTAGGGCAATTACTCATTAAATATTTACATTTAGCGACTGCAAATTGAACAAAGAATTATTTTTAAATTAATGGGTATGTTACAAAATGTAAGTTTCGAAGGTTGTAATAGATGGGCTGTGTACAACATTTTAATATCCTATCACTTGGCGAGTATCAACTAAAATTTAATCACTTCCTTGTGTAATGTGGATAGTGCCAAAAAAATGCTGGAATGTTTTTTAATTAACAGGTCAAGAGGTATGAAAATAGGGGGGAAATGATTCCAGTGTCAGATGCCAATTACTCAATTTCCTTCCCGGTGAGCCAAAAATCTACATACCAGATTTACTCTTTCCGTGGAATCCTGCACTTGTATTTGGAACTGGTATGTCTTCAGCTGATGAAAAAAACAAATTAACTCATTTCATTTTATTACTTAAATCATAATTATGATTTTGGATATGATATTTTCCGGGTCTAACTTATTTTTTATAGGCTCCACAGAATGCAAACCTTTCCACCTGGTATTGGATAATGAAATTACATTATAGACTCATCATGTTGCATTTAAAATTCATAAATACATTTGCCATGGAAAATAAAGAATTTCCCTTAAGTGTAATATGGCAAAGTAGAATCCACATCTCTTTTTAAAGGTAAACAAAATCACCATGCTATGTTTCATTAATGCACTTCTGCTTGGTCCTAATGAAGCATATTTTTGCTAGGCTCCAATGATGCACTTGCACTGGGTTGAACATGTACACTTGGTATATCTTCAGCTGATGGAAAAAATAACACCATTAATTTTATTGTTCATATATCATAATGATGATTTAAGAAAGAAGGTGACTTTTCCATTCCAAATTATTTGGTTTCTCTTTTATTGCCATCAATAATTTTATATGGAAGCTATATTTCGTTCATGATTTTGAGTTCGCTCCAATTTTATAATGAGTTTGAATATTCATACCCTAAAGTGTGTGTATAAAATTTCGTGACAATAGCATACTTTCTATATGCCCCCCCCCCAATTTATTAAATAAGATTGTATCAAAGAAAAACAATTTTTGTACTACTTATGACCATAGGAACCTTCATTTTTATTGTAATTCATAATAAATTATATTGCATTATGAATCATTGATAGTAACTGTCAAGTTAACGTCCTAAAAACCGGACAGATAGAAAAAGAGTTCATCTCTTTCCTCTTCAGAAATTCCTTCTGTTGTGTCTACATATCAATTGAACATGCTATTTCCTAATTTAGGATGTAAAATTGAAGATTATAGTTTTGGAAATAATCTTGAATTTCTTCATGAATTCGAATAGCTTTCTGAAGTATGGAAATTTACTTAACCCTTATCTAAAATAATAAAAAAAAATAGAATTCTCTCAAATATGACCATTTTAACAGAATTCCGCCATAATATCCTGACACCAAACTATGGTAATTTAAGTTTTATAAATAAGTAAGTTCATATCCTAGAGAGGTTTATGGACAGTTCTTCTCAATACACGTAGTTTCAGAAGCTCTTAACTATGCACTCTTGTGAATTGTACTACTCACCAATTTTTGCCATGGAAACTGTAGTTGTAAAGTAACTAAAATCATACATACAAAGTAACAAAAACAAATGAGCAACTCGGTCTCCACTAAAAACTGGGAGCATGGACCAGGTGCACCTGTAGGTTAAGCATCCTCTGCTTTTCTAGAAACACCCACCGGGTTGCTCATAAAAAGTCAAGTGGAAGAAAAGAAAACTATGGCCCGTTGAATAAATCAGTTTTCATGGTGCAAATTGATACACCAAACGATCCACGAGTTCATGATGACGACTATAAAACTTCTGTAGTGATGACTTCAATCTTGTAGCAACATAACCCTGTTCCAGAAGCCTATTTGTTAGAGTTCTAGCGCGATACAAAATGTCTGCGTAGTTTCGGCAAGCTCTGGCATAACGTATGAGTTGTGATACGAACACTTCATACGCAGGTGCTAAAAGGATGTTGCCACTGATGAAGGAAAGTTGACAATTTTGAATGAAAAGTCATCACGTTTGTCGTGAAGTTTGGTCAATAGTTTTCCTTTAACATCGATGTCTAAGTAAAGGTCAAGATATGAGGCTGACTTCACAGTGTCTGTAGTATCCTTTATCTCAAGTTCTTTGGGGTAGATGCAATGTATCAAATCCCCGAAATTAGCATGGTTTAAAGATGATACATCATCTATATAGCGGAAACTGAGATTAAAGGATCTAGCCAAACGATATTCTTTCTTTCGGATCAGATCAGCTATAAAGTCAGCCTCATAAGAGTGAAGAAATAGGTAAGCAAGTTAAGGAGCACAATTTGTTCCCATTGGAATGGCGACCGTTTGTTGAAAAACACATCTACCACACTGGACAAATATGTTGTCGATTAAAAATTTCAGCATTTTGAAATTATCTTCCTCTGTATATTTGGAAGATGATTTGGAATTATTTCTTACAAAATATGAGGAATCTATACAAAGAACTATATATTTGTATCTAGGTGTACCCTCTTTTTTGGAAAAAAAACAACGACGTACAATGTTTTTTTAAGTCGGGATTTTAACTGAGTACGGGGAAAAGAAGTATACAGTGTTGAAATATCATAGGTTTTAACGCTATCATATTCAGATAATAGTCTTGAACTGATTGTCTCCAAAAGTTCCTTCGAATTTTTCAGGATCCACATTGAATTGAAAACCGATGTAGCCTTGGCACTCATCGACCTACTTAAAACTTTCATTCGTTTCAAAATTAAAGACCTCACGGCCTTTAACCACTATGACAGAGAATCAGTGTCTTCTTGTTCTCGTTTTATCTATTTTCTTGCATAGTCCTCGTCGGACTATAAGAACTTTAAAGTTATAATTCCAATTTATGGAGCGTGTTTCACGGTACTTGGGATTTTTAGAAAGGATATTATTCAGAGATTCGTTTTCAATGATGGTTAAATCTCCCGTAAAGACGTGACCATAAGGACCATATTTGAATGGAGAGTTTTCGCAAGAACAGTCAGTTTCTTCTCGGGGTTCTGGAAAAGAATAATCGTGTTCTTTTGGAGAAACTATTTGAAATATAACACCCGACATTAGTCCTTGGGGTAGCATGGTCCATGGTGCAACCCCATTTGTCAACATCATGATGTTTTTCAAATACCTTTATAGCTCCTATTTCCGAATCAATTTATGCTCGGGATCTTTTTTGTTATGAGCTTATATTTGTACCCCACTGCCAAGATTTGTGTGACTCAGTTGTTCGAGCGTCCTCCTTGGACATCACCAAATAAGTTGTGGTAACACTCGCGGTTTTGGAGTAAAATGCAGTATATTTATATGGTATCTTTCAAATGAGGTCGAGTCTATTAATATATATTTGAACTTTTTCAAGCCCAATGAGGTAAAAAATCGCCACGCCTACTCCTGAATAAAATTCCGAAAGCGATATAGAAGATAATCTGAAGTTCTGACATTCTTTTACGATTTTATAATAATTGCAACACAAAAAGGAAAATCATAGCACCTGAAGAGATCAGATGTGTTGAGTACATTATTATCTTAATTATGAATGCCTATTGTTTAACAGTGTTGGTAAGTTGTGACTGAGAATTGTGTTTGGTGCACTATGCTGAAACAATTCTTCTGGGTACAAAGGTAGTATTTCTTCATTTTTCGGGAAAATCTTCCATGAAATTTAGTTTTTCGGATTTTATTATATATAAATTTGAATCTATAGAGTGATACCAAAATTGAGACGTTTTAACAACGTTGAATCTAAGATATAACATCAAAAGCACTGAAATTCGGATTTCAGTATTGCAGTGAGTTACATCCAGTTAAAGATTAACCATGGGAACCAAGGTTATAGCGATTATCAAACGAATTTAATCCAGGGACAAAGACCAGACATAGAAAACAGACATACACAGCAAAGAACACAAAGTAACTAAAATCATAGATACAAAGTAACAAAAGCAAATGAGCAACTCGGAATCCACTAAAAACTGGGAGCATGGACAAGGTAGACCGGTAGGGTAAAATTGAGAGGATTTGTTGATTTAGTAGAAGTAAAATGACCGGATAGTTCCGAAAAAAGCAATTGAATGTAGGTAGCTAGTTTTTTGTCTGAATATATGGATCAACTCGGCTTAGAGACATGTGGCCGTGTCGATGCAACCGACGCCAAAATAATTTCCTCTTCCTTGTTAATTCTGCCTTAAATCATCAGCAATGTGACCGAGGAAATAACGTTCATAATGTAACAATTGAATTCAGGTTGCGGGTAACGACATCCAACGATTGCTGTACTTCTGGACATTTTTTCCGCCTCATGACTTTGTCTTTATCAAGAGATGTTTAGTAGAAATTTGAAATCTTAAAACATGCACCATGATGTTCTGTAAATTCAGAAATGTTTGCGATGTTTTTATTAATGCGAAAAATACACGCCGATTGCATTAATAAAAACTTATGCACTTTACATTCATGCTGCAAACATAAGACGTTTTGTTATTATCAGATTTTTGATTAGGTAGCTGTCTTTTAAGAATCAAGCAAAATCTGAAAAATGTGATATAACCCAAAACAAGGCTACATGTCATTATTTTTGTAATTATGTTGTTTTATGGCTCTTTACTATGAAATGTGTAATAATTATTTATTCAAATCCGTCTGCTCATAGGCGATAACCAACATTGAAAATCCAATAGATTCTATCGTATTTGGGTGTACTTTACGGAGTTAAATCCCCTAATTTTGAAATCTACAATGCATTATATATAATTTATATCTCTTTAGAACACGCATTATATGAAAAAAGTAAGTTGTAATTTCTGTTTGCTATGGCAGTTGAAACTAAATGTAAAAATTTAAAATATGTAGGCTTTTTACCCATGAATCACAATTTACGTGATTCTTAGCTGGAGTGGTACTTAATATGTTAATCTGATTGGATTGACTAAAACGACTGGATTTATTTACGGGTTTGTCCTGCTAGCAGTTCGTGATTAAATAGCTTAACCAATATGCATATAAGAGAATGAACTAGACGATAAATAGTTTTAATTCATATCTATGCAGACAAAAACATAGTCTTGTTGAATTTGACTTTATAAATTCTATCAAAATAACGTTTGTCACGTATGCTTCTTTCCAAACATGTTAAAAATGATAAATCGTGCAAATAGCTTCTAAATATAGACAATTTTTCAACAAAGTGTTTTTGCTTGCCGTTTAATTGATTGATTCATTGATTTTATACTACGGACGAAACGAAGACTTTTTGATGGAACGAAATTCCCTTCTTAGAAAGCTCGATTACAGATATTGATTAAGTAAAACCTATCCTTATTCGTTTGTCTATACCCGACTGTGCAAATAATAATAATAATAAACATTTGTTGCATTTTTATGAGGAGAACAGTAAATTTGTTACCCAAAGTACCACTTATTTCCTGAGGCAATGCCAGTTGTAATGGTTGGTATCAAGAGGTACTAAATTAACCGACAAGAGTTGTATTATAGTAATCAAAAGTATGTCTTCATATTCTGTAAGCAAATTGCATGACCTTGATTGTTTATTATTCAGAAATAGAATTATTTTTCGACTCCTCAAGACCTGAGTGTATTTTGTGTCACTTTTTGATTTGTGAGTTGTTTGTCTTGCTTCTTATTTTTTTGTACATTCATTTTACCAAAATATTTCTATTTGGCTTTCCTTAGATTATGTGCGTGTCCGAGATGAAAGTAACTTTACGGACTCATTATCCAACGACAAGTATTTTGTTTTAATTCAGTTTAAAATTTGCATCTCGACTTATATGTTAACTCGAAAGGATTTGACTTATCAGTCGGCTTTTTCATCATCCCTTTGCCTGAATAGGAGTTTGTGTTTTAATATATATTCTCAAAGTTCACAAATAGTAATCAAAGGAACCAGGATTCTTGCGGAAATCAAAAGAATGTGATCCAGGGACAAAGACCAGACATGCAAAACAGACAAACACAACAAAGTCACTAATATAATACATACAAAGTAACAAAAGTAAATAAGCAACTCGGACTTTCCTAAAAATAATTTTTTTAGATAATTTTTTTTACCCATATGCATAATAGAGAATGAATTAGACTTTTTACATTTTTTCAATTTGTATTAATGCATTCGCAAACAAAGACTGGTTCGTATAATCCCATGAAATTTGGTCAAAACACGTTTGCCTCAATTTCAAAAACACACAGAATGACAAATGTAGGTATATGTAAACACAATATACCTTTGGTAACCACATCGGTCTAAATATAGATTTTTTTTTTAAGATTTTCAACTTGTACATGTAATACAAAAAGTGTTTTTGCCGTAAAACGCCATGGAGTGGTTAAACTATTGAAAGGGGTGTCCATAGTTTTGAAATTGACAAATGTAAATATTATAAATTTGGCTGATTCAATACTGTCGATGAATAGAAGACATTTGGTGGCTGGATATGCACTTACTGGGAAGCTTGATTACTGCCATGGCCTTGGTGACAAATATCATCATTTTCTTGTTATATACACGACTGTGCAACAGCGTAATAGTACCATCTAAAACGAATCAGGACCAACCATCTAACAGATAATACGTATGCCATCAAACAAGAGTTCGAGTATGCCTTCAAATGCGATGCGCGGAATGTCATTCAAAACAATGCAGAGTAAACCTAATACATAGGGAGATCCAGATGCCACAGGTTTGACTAGATTGACCAGAATGATTCCATCTTTACATAGGCAACAACTGAAGAGAATAAAAGCACAATTCCAACAGGAATGTTCCCAATGCAAAATGTGTAATACACCAAAAGGGGCAAGAAACTTTCATCTATGTGAAAGCTTTATTTGCAAACACACCTCTGTTTCAACGAACAACAGTTGTAGTCAATGTAAATATTATCATCATTTCTTCTGATTTTTCAAATAGACATAAAAGTTTGTCAAAGTTGCTTAAAATGGGCATTGAACATCACATGGTGCTCGATTCACTGGAATTGTACATTAAGTTTATAAAATTGTCTGTGTACAACTTAAATCATATAATTTTTGCAGTTTTGTTTTACAAAGTAATGCGGTTTGAAATTTAAAAATAATCCAAAACTTATTATCAGAAATTGAAAATTAACCAATAAAAAAGGAAAATGTAAAGTAGTTGCAATATGAAAAATAAAATACAAAAAATAAAAACAAAAAACAAACAAAAAACAAAGACAAAAACAAAAACAAAAACAAAAAAACGAAACTAAGATGTTTTAAGGAGCTATCTGGTCATATTGATACACTATTATTTTGTCTTCTTCTCTTCATTTGCCTTCATGGTAAAGTCTTTTCAATCGACGATTGATATATATAGAATGTAACACCAGAACTACGTATGGCTAAAATATATTCTGACTGCAGTGGGAATTTGCAACCTGGTAATAGACGATTATACAAGTTTTTTGTCTTTTGATTCATCGATGGATATGATTTTATATTCATCTGTTTATTTGAATATAATTTGCAAGTAATTGGCTATGTAGAATTGAATTAAGTTTTCCCCAGAAGAAAGTCCGACATATTCTCCTCATCGAATAAGACTTTGCCCATAGCAACATGGTGATCGGCAGAGATATAACCAGAAAAGGTCAGAGGGCAAAAAGGGAAAAATGCACATTCAATGTCTGTATTTTACTTTATTCTATCTACCCTATTCCACAATAAGAATTTCTCTTTCCCAATTAAAATACCCCAATCCCCAAAAAAACTCCCATTGCATATTTCTTTTTGATTATTTCCATTATCAAATTGAATTTGATGTTTTTAAATTCTTCAACATTTAAGGTTTTATTTTAACTAAATCTAATACATATCTTCATATCAATAAATTGTTGAAAAATAATTTCCTCATTCTCCCTATTAAAAATCCCCTACCCCATACGTCACCCCCTTTCCTCATCTTCTATTCGTCTTCCTCCCTTTCCCAATATACATGTACCATAGAATTTGAAGCTTTCTCCGTACAAGTACTGTAAAACTAATAAAATAAATAAAAAAAACAAAAACGAAAAAAAAAAAATAATAATAATAATAATAAAAAATAAATGAATAAATAAAGAGCTCCATCTCTTATAGACATAGTCTAAATCGTACTAATATATATGCATACATGAAGTTGAACTTCCCGTCCACCATTTTATACTTACAGGTACGTTCAGACACATTTAAGAATCATTGATAGGCTGTGTGTTTTGTATGTCTAGTTAACTATCTCTAAAAACTTTAGTCAACTGACTGCCACAAGTTGAAAGTATAGTACTAATATCTGCACTGTTTTGTTATATTGTCATTACTGTGTACTACAAATGGACGTATAAATAATCAAGAGTTTAATTAAAAAAAAGAAACGTACACCTATCCAGCATTGATTTCTCTTACAATGTACCATTGTCATTATAACCTACATCCCATTGCTGCATTCCCTAATCTCTTCTGCTTCATACTACACTAAATAAATCTGTAAGAATCAGGCATAAATGAAAAAAATGAATCATGCTCAGAAAAAAATACACGAATTTAAAAAAGTGGGCTCACAGATAATTGTCTATTGCAAACAAAATGTCAGTTTGTTCGTCTTAGAAGTGTCGGAAAAGCGATAACAAGGTTACAATAGAATGATTGGGTGAATGTGAGTTATCTCCCATCGATGAAGAAATTTTATTGCATTATATAAATTATGCCTCCAACAAATGTCAGATAAAGCAGAAATAAATGTCATTACAGCATTTCCTATTACATTTTGATAAAATTTGAAAGACTTGTGTTTATTTTTCACAACGGTTCACCCACTACCTGATTCTAACAGAGAAAAGTACTCACATATAAGAATTACACTTTACGATTTTATGGTTTTTCTCCTGGTTCTTAAAAAGACCTACACTTAATGTGTACGTTGAATGTCCTGAAGCTTTTAATAAATGTCACGTAAAAATCTCGTATATCATTGACATGTGCGCAAAAATTGTTTGCATCAGGTAAAGTTATCAAAACTATATTAGGTTAATAATTGCATGTTAAAACTTACTGGGAACACGAGTAATAAAATTGAAACACAGGCAAGTGAATCTCTTGTAGATAGTACAAGCCCCGGCGGCGTAAAAGTAAAAGAGTTATAATTAAGTCCGAAAATGTTCTAAATTTCCATTGTAACTCTAAACAATGTCTTTGAAATTGATGACCTCACAAACAGTAAAGAATGTTCTTAAACTCAAATATTTTTTTCATGTTTCGAGACGTTTGGCCATAAAAGTACCAATGAATGTTAGTTTATGTTTCAATTAAAGTTTATGTATGGGCCTAAGTGTCTAGCATTCGTAAAGCATTATGGATTATCATGGTCCGAGATGACTTAGGGTCGAATTGCCATGTATTCATAAGTTGAGTACGTCATTTTCGTCAACATTCAGTTGCCCTTTTTAATTTTGTTAAAGTAACTAAAATCATACATACAAAGTAACAAAAACAAATGAGCAACTCGGACTCCACTAAAAACTGGGAGCATTGACCAGGTGCACCGGTAGGGTAAGCGTCATCTGCCTTTCTGGAAACACCCGCCGAGTTGCTCATAAAAAGTCAATTTAGGGTTAGACTGAACCCAGTATATACTAAAACAATAACGCTACCTTCGGGAGCGTATCAACTCATAAAATCTTTAGGAATTAAAAAATAGTCTGCATAATTGTTAGTCATGAAACATGGAGATACAGATACGTAGTATCCTTATATTTCTGACACAAATCCTCTTCCAAATAAACCGAAGATGTTTCCAAATGCTGGAATTTTAGAACGACAACACATTTGTCCAGTGTGGACGCGTTCTTCAACAAACGGCCGGCATTCCAAAGGAAACAAATTGCGCTTATATATTCACTGGCCTATTCTTTCACTCTTACGAGGCTGACTTAATAGCTGATCTTATCCAATGGAAAGAACATCGTTAAGCCAGAACCTTTGATATCAGTTTACACTATATAGATGACGTATTATTGTAAAACAATCTTAGTTTCGGGGATTTTATTCATTGTATCTACCCCTATGAACTTGAAATAAAGGATAATACAGGCGCTGTAAAGTCAGCCTCATATCTTTAAATACTCTTAGAGATCGATAGAAAAGGAAATTATTGACCAAACATGGGGCAAACACGATGACTTTTCTTTCCGTATTGTCTACTTTCCTTTTATTTTATGGCAGCATCCCATCACCTGCGTATGGAGTTTTCATATTACAACTCATACTCAGACCTTGCAATAACTACGCAGATTTTGTGTACCGCGCTTGATTTATGGAACAGAGTTATTTTGTTACAAGGTTGAAGATTTATGATCGTCATCATAAACTTGTGGATCGTTACGATGTTAACAACTGCACCATGAGAACCGATTTGTTCAGCGTGTCACTGTAGAAAGTCGTACATTTTTACACTTTTGGTATACCATCTTGACACGTTATACAACATTTTAAATCCGAACTATTTTCACCACATTAACTATATTGTAATATGCCAACTTTAATGTCTTATGCATATATCATTCTGTTTCAAGGCGTAGAACTTCAATGTAACCTTGTGAATTCAGTTGACTTGAGAACATCTGTCACAGTACAAAAGTACACTATTCCCAGTCATTACATATACAAAACTTTAAATTCTGAAGGTCAACTCCAACAAGATCATGTTTGCTTAAATCTTTTAACACACAAACCTTTAATTATACAACAAAGTTATAGTACACAAATACCTGTCTATGCCGGATAACCTTTGGACTGGAAAAAATATCCGGATTAGACAGATTGTCGGTTTATCAAAGTGAAAAAAAAAACACTTACACTGATATAAAATGGACGTCAAAAGTGAATGGTGAAGAAAACAATTGTTAAAGAGTAATCAAGGGAACCAAGATTATAGCGGTAATCAAAAGAATGTAATCCAGGGACAAAGACCAGATATGGAAAACAGACATACACAACAAAGAACATAAAGTAACTAAAATCATACATACAAAGTAACAAAAGCAAATTAGCAACTCGGACTCCACTAAAAACTGGGAGCATGGACCAGGTGCACCGGTAGGATAAGCGTCCAATTCAGGGTTCGGTTCAGACAGGTTTCACTGCGCAAGTCTTTGAAAATATTTTGACTAAATCGTTGAGAACAGAATATTTGTAAATCAAGTAAACTTGACATACTTAGGGAATTTTTTTTTGTGTGACAAAACATGTAAAAATTAACGAAGTCACAAGTACTACCTCGTTATATAATTGTAAAAAAATGTAAAATAATTCTCTGCCCTCAGTGCCAATGACTTTTTAATGAAGGAACCGAGCCTGTATACTTGTGACGGCGTTGGTGGATTTAATATAAAACTCATTCTTCTATCCTTATTGACATTACCCTAAATTCTTCGTGTTTTTTAAGTATTAAATTTAAAGATAAGATCATAATTTATTAGTTCACCCAAAGAATTCATTTTCTAACTTATTATTTATTACTCCTTTACACCACTTAGTCTATTCCGCTGCTGGATAGAACCAAACTCTACTCTATATCTCTCATTCTACTAAACTCCCTATACACAACAAGTCTTGACACTCCTGTTTCTGAACTTACCTCATCATTATACTGAGTTGTTGCCATTATTTTGGACATTGGTTTCCATAGACTCTATAAACGAGCTTGTGTGAAAAGTTAAGATGAAGAAAAATGATTATTTCTTCCACTACCGTTTGTCAACAAACGTATAGATGCAATCAATTTGGTTAACATCCTCCATCACAAAAACGTTACCAACAAAATTCCTCCATATTTCAAAGCCAAATCCATACCAATTATATCATATTCCTATACTTCACCCATTACATCCAAAATTTTCAATTGTAAAAGGCTATTGCAGAACCTCGAGATTGAGGCTAAACCACCAAAATATTCTCAATTAAAATATGGTCCTTCTGGTCACGTTGTTAATGGAGATTTAACCATCATCGAAAACGAATCTCTGCGTAATATCCTTTGTAAAAGGTCCCAAGTAACGGGAACCACGCTCCACAAATTGGAATTATAAATTTAAAGTTCTTACGGGTGCCAGTGTGGTAGACGCGTTTTTCAACAAACGGTCGGCATTCCAATGGGAACAAATTATGCTCCTCTACATGCTGACATATTCCTTCCTTCGTATGAGGCTGACTTTATAGCTGATCTGATCCGAAAGAAAGAATATTGTTTGGCTAAATCCTTTAATCTCAGTTTCCGCTATATAGATGACGCATTATCTTTAAACAATTCTAATTTTGGGGATTTACCAGGGTATCAGTCTCATTAACTTTCAAATGCTAAAGAAACATTAATGATTAGATGAAAAACATAAATATTCATACAACGTTGGTACAAGTATTGCACTGCCAACAAACTAGTACTTGCATTACCATTCAGGTAGGCATTATTTATCATTAGGTTATTATGGTCAATTATTGTCTGTCTGGTTTCTGATATTCGCAATAAAGAAGTAGCTTCGGTAAGGGCTAAATTTAGCCTAAAAACAAAGTCTACGCGTAAAAAAAAGTATATTATTTCTCCAGCTCTTTAATGTGTTTTATAGTTTGTTTGATTGGTTTATGTTAATAATTTGAACACATACTGTCAAATATGCCCTTCAGACTTGGTTGAGATTGGGAAAAACTGTTAAAACTCTGGAAAACACAAAATTTTGTACAGTTTTATACTCTTTTAACAATGACCACATGTGTGTTGACTCTCGTGCTTTATATATTTGGTGTATAATTGTCAGTTTCAACTCGTGTAAAAATATCTTGAGTCAACAAAAACCATCTTAAAATTTGCAGAAATGTTAAAAGTTTTACGTTTTTGTAATGGTTACATTAATGCAAACATTTTTCTGGAATAGAAACGTAAATCTTGTCAAAACGTCTTATATTCAGTGCTTTTGACCATTTTACCATACTACTACGACCTAGAAATCAGCGTTGATCAAATTTTCAGAAATGCCCAAATTATGAGGCCAAAAGGCTCCTTACCGAACTTTCTTCTTTATGAAGAAATATAGGCATAGATTTTTTTTAAAAAGAATAAATAAAAGATATCTAACTTATCCTTTTTGGTGAGTGATATAACAGCGAAGGTGTTTTGTATTATCATTATTTAGCATATTATGTAATAGTGATAAAATGCAACAGTCTTCTAAATTTTTGTCGTAAAAAATGCCAATTATAATCAGTGATGCAATTATAAAAAAGTCATTTCAAATAGGGTATGTAAGTCTCGTCATGTGACCCCGTGATTTCACGAGAATGGGTCCTAGTCTACCATTCAAAAGCATAGAGATTTGTCATTTAGAGAGCGTTGAGTTCAGTGTTAAGGGCAAAAATCTGTCTGTGTAAAAAATACCGATACAAATGACAAATAACTATTTCTACGTGAAAAATGTCGTAATAAAAAAACATAACCTAGAAGAATTGCATTGTTATACAGCATTTCGAGTACCTGGAAGTAAACAATAACATACAGATCGGTCTTCGGTTTTCAATACGTTCTTCATCTGAAATTCTGGTAAAGGAAATGAAACTAGAACGAGACTTACATACCCTATAGACATTTCTTTGAATGAAATAGTTTGTCAGATCGGCGTGTTTTGACTTGTATGTTTCAGACTTTTCACATTATGTCTGAATGTAATAAATACTTGTTCTTCATATATAACTCAATTTAGTATTTTTTGCACTTGAGTTTATTGTGACCATTTCACATGACATCATTATGGAATGTAAGGTTAGCCGACCGTTGTTCTTCAGGAACAGACGATTGCAGTCGTTTTTGGAAACGATTTACAAATAGCCTAAACGTTGTCTTGATAATAGAGAACTTCCATTCTCGTTTTCCCTTTTTCTTTTCAGCATTTGGATTTTAAACACCTAAAACAGGAGATATGGCATAGGCATTATCGTAGCTATTTAATTTCCGATTTTTGATGTATTTCAGGAAAAAGAAAATATTATTGTTTCTCTTGAAAAGGCATTAATAAAAAATATTAAATCTATCTTAAATCTTAGTATATCTACTAAGAAATTATATATTGTATTCGTTTATTTCTTCGAATTTCAGTCCAGTTAATCAGATTCTTCTCACCTGGTCTGTAAAAAAAAGTCTGGGTGCATGCAATAGACACAAAAGTTTACCAATTCTATCTAAACGGTTTCTTCCTACCAACAGTTGTAACTCACATACATGAAAAATTGATCTTTGAAGTCGTCGGAAGTCATTACTACGAAGCAGGCAGAGAGTACATTCAAGCGCCGGTTTGTGGAAAACTATTTGGTGCAGGGCCTACCGAAAACCCAACATAGATTTGCAGGACTCATTATCAATTAGTCAATGTCAATTAGTGGCACACTAATAAATAAAAAAAGGCTTACACTTTCGTAAAACTACTCAATGCGTTGTTTTTGAAATGTTTTGTCTATTTTCAGACCGTCGTTGTTTTGTAAGAAAGGATCAACCGTTTTAACAAAGGTGATGTCGCTACAATGGTTTACGTTTATGAAACAAATTGTAGTAAAAGAGTACTCAAGGGAACCAAGGTTATAGCGGTAATTAAAAGAATGTAATCCAAGGACAAAGACCAGACATGGAAAACAGACATACACAATAAAGAACATAAAGTAACTAAAATCTTACATACACAGTAACAAATGCAAATGAGCAACTCGGACTCCACTAAAAACAGGGAGCATGGACCAGGTGCACCGGTAGGGTAAGTGTCCTCTGATTTTCTATAAACACCCACCGAGTTGCTCATAAAAAATCAAATCCGGGATAGACAAAGGTAAAACTGTTATATATTTCATTCGTATTACAAATTATTTTTGAAGTTGCTTCTTCAACACATTAAGGAGGTAGACCTAGGGAAAGGGACACAACTCTTAAAAATCATTGGAACGTTTGTATTCAGCATTTTACATCAATCTTATGTAAGGATCTAATTAACTTGGATTCATTTTATTCTGCTTCAAAAAAAAACACGTTGCGCAGATTTTACTTTCCGATTTTACATTCGGATCCCATTATGTTCTGTCGTAGACTTACATTTAATGTTGGTTCATCAGAACTAGATGTTTAATGAAACATTCTATACTTTGTATCAAAACTAGCAATGTGTTATATACGTTCACAAGACACACATGTTTTCGACAAACTTGGCTTTTGTTTCGTTACCGGTCTACTTTGGATTGATTTTATTCGTTAATTAAGGGACAGAAACTTTAGATGTTTACGTGAAAAATGTGTACTTAGGCGAAACGGTAAGAAATTAACAAAAGCAATAAAAGACGACAAAGAAAAACATAAATGCATACAACTATTAAAAATATATGATCAAATTAAAGAAATCTGAAAAAAAAAAAAAAAAAACATGTCGTATTTTTTATTGACCAATTGAACAGATTATACCTTAAGCAAAGAAGTTTACACAATAATTACAATTGAGTTAACTATAGAATTTGTAGCAGAATTGTCATTCAAAGGTTTCAAAGATTAAGCAGATTCGTACATTCAATATTTTGTGCCATGAATTGTCATATTAAATGATTGTTCTTGTTAACATTGCTGGTCCATACGAAACCTTTGGATCAGGATTCTTTACCACTGGTTTCCTTTTCTTGTTGGTGCTTGATTAAACAAAGGCAGTAAGTAGCACAAACCTTTGCATGAGGTATTGCAGTGAGTGTAATCCTTACAACCACTACAAATGCCTTTCGACGACATGGCAGAATTTTTGCATATGAAACTTTCGCATGGATGCACTCCGCCAGGGTAGTTCCCGAAATCACAAAGTCGGCATCGATCGCATTGTTGTTGTAAATTTGTCAGCACCATTTGTTTGTAGTTTGCAGGAAGGGATGGTATTCTCGTCTTCCCGTGTGCTTCTAGTCTGTTTCCGATGAGGTTACAATTGCAAAGCGTAATAGCAATAGCAACAAACATGTAAGTAAAAGTACGAACCATATTGCTGACGAATTTGTGACAGGTATTTGCTTCTTGACTCCGAAGGTCTGGTGTCGGAAGTGAATTTCCTGTTGGAGTTTGAGAACATCGGTGTAAAATTTGGTTTAAATACACTGAGGACAATTCCATGCGCATGTCAAAAAAGTGAATAAAGAATGAATAAAAAAAGTGTGCAATAAAACAAAACTGTCCTGGAAAAGGAAAAAAAAAGAAATTAAGAAATATATATGAATTATAGTAACCATTAAAAATTTTTCTAGTTCAATAAAACATTATATAAACCTAAAACATGAAAGATGACAGCAATCACTAGCAAAATTTGATAAATGAAGACACATCGCAATGAATATTATCTGTTTAGCTCTGCAAAAATGTTTTAGTATCAAAATTTGGGGTTGCATGTTTGCGGCGTGCCGACTGACAAAAAACAGGGCGCGCACAATCACGCAACAGAGATTTTTGTCATTTTGGCCAATTTTATCTTCAGAAAAACAGGAGTGCGCGCCCTGTAAGAGACCTGTATCCGCCTTTTATTAGACAGTTTATACATGATTTTTACTTACTTATGTCGATACAATATACCAATCACATTTACATGTTAAGTGTGCGATTGTATCATTTTTGAAAAAAGTAATAAAAAAAAAATAGAATGCTAAAAGACGACGATGTTTTTCATTTGACTGTGGAAAATGCAGGATAATTGACACTAAGACATATTTAAATATTATCATTTTATAATACAAAACAAAGACATGCTGGGAACCCATGATTACGTTACCATTGTTGTGTCTCGCTTACTTGTTTTTTTTTAAGTAATTGCTAACATTTTATTTAAAAAAAGTAACCTGGTAATAATTGATTATGACAGAGAACGAGATCTGTGTATACCTTTCCATTGCACACTATAGCGCATTAGATTTTTTGTTTTATTTATTTAAAAAACACTGTAAAATTATTTTTATTTCACGAAGTTTGACAGATTTTTGTAAATTTCTTTCCTACTACTTGAAAAGTGGTGCAAATCTCGAATGATAAGTCTCTACAGTATAAACATTCATTCACAGTCAGTCGATCAGAAATTTTTGTCATACAAATGTCGGTATAAAATGATGATGTTATTTTTTAAGTAGAAGAAAATAAACTTTAAAAGATAGAAAATACAATTAAATTGAGCTAAACATTTGGATAATAAAAAAATAGAACTTTGCTCCCCGTTTGTATTCTTATATACCAGAAATAATTAACAGTGATGAAAAAGGTAGTAATATCGCGGTATGAAACCTAATTGAACCCACTGACCTACCTTTATATTTTACTGACATTTATTCATGGGATAATCAACAAGTTTTCCCGTCTATTACCTCCATAAAAAGAGGCTTTTTTCAATTAATGTCTGTAATTTTACCAAATAAACCGTTATGTCAAATTCCTTTGAAAAACAATTGTTCAGTCATAGTTTTACACCATTTTAAACACCGTAATATAATTAAAAAATATGTGTGTGTTTGATTTTGCATGATGTCAGAAAATAATGCTCCGTGTTGTATAAATAACCTAAACAATTAAAAACAGTGGACATAGTACATATTGATAATTTCGTGCAATATTTGGACATTAGGAACAAAGAAAAAAACTTGTTTTCTTCAATTTAAGAACCCCACGGGCCCCATTTTTAAGATTAAAAAAAATAAATAAATAAATAAAACGCGATAATTTCTAGATGGATATACACTATAACAACATTTTAAAAAATATCTTGATTCTTGAATTTCAAGTTTGTGTTCATACTTCTTTAAAAATTGAAATAAGCGATGTAATTAACAACTTTATCATAGAAATCAATAGGTAATGAAAAGGCAACGTCGTGAAGAACAATAATTAGATATCAAAATATAGCAAATAGTTAAAATGGATATGAGTGAACTCACAACAGGTAAAAAACAAGCAAGAAACAATGAACCTTCTCACGTAGTTTATTTCAAAGAGGACAGTTCAGTGCATTACGGTTATTACAGATAAAAGAAAATTGTGTTACGAAACATGCTTTAACATATGGTTATTCATTATGAAAAGGATTTAATCTAAATAATAGTCCATCTTATGATTTAAATTATATATGTTACCTAATTCCCGGGGCGGATGCAGATATTATGAAATGATGGTACCAGAGGGGCTGCAGGAAGAAAGGGATTGGGTGGGTTCAGACTATAAGCGGTCATTGTAGATTCGACACTGCTACATATGTTTCCTAAACGGTTCTAATGAAAAGATCCATAACTCCTTTTTTATTCATTAATTTTTTTTTAATTTGAATATTGCAGTAAAACAACTTCGTGCATTTACCATTGGAGCAAGTTGGTCAACTCAAAGTCCTTATTAAATAATAGACTGATAAACTAAACTTAACTTCCAAATGTTCCGGTCCCTCATATTCCCTTTTGAATAATAAAGACTGATAAATTTAAATAACTAAACTTCAAAATGTTAGAGTACCTCACAGTCTCTTGAATAAAAGACTGATTATCTAATGTTACAGTATTTTTAAGTCCATTTTATATAACAGACTAATTATCAAAACTTGACTTTTAAGTGCTATAGTACCTCTTAAATACAAAGTATTAGACTGCTAATTATACCAAGCTTTAAAATGTTAAAGTACCTGACAGTCCTTCTTCAATAATTGACTGAGAAACAAAACTAAACTATTTAAAATGTTAGCGTATCTCATAGTAACTTTTAAAAAATTTACTGATTAAATAAACATTATAAAGTAACAGTACCTAAAAGACCCTCTTAAATTATAGACGGATTAATTAAACTAAACTATTAAATGTTACAGTCCCTCACAGCTCTCTTACAAATAGACTGATAAACAATACTAAAATTCAAAATGTTACATTCTATCGCCGCCTATTTGAGAAAATAAAATTAAAAATAATTCATACCTCACACTCCCTTTAATAATAGACTGATTAACTAAAGTAAACTTTGAACGTTACAGTTCTTCACAGTGCCTCTTAAATATTAGACTGATTACCTATGATAAACTTAAAAATGTTACAGTACCTCACAGTCTGTTTTAAATATGAGACTGATTTCCCATACGAAACTTTACAATTTTATAGTCCCTCACAATCCCTCGTAAGTAATCAGCTGATTGAATAAATTATACTTTAAAATATTTCCCTGAAATAACAAACACATGTCTCAAACTTTCTGATGGATTTTAAACAGTAAGTTTTTTTTAATGCATACTCATACTCATATTATTTCTAATTTCTTTATTGATGTCAGGTTTTGGTCAAAATACTTTCAGTAGAGTGACATGGGACATCTGGAAAAATAAAGCTCCACCAATAAATAATATAACCTTGCATACGAAGTGGAAAACAATAAGTACGTAAAGGAGATTCCCAACAGAACAGTTCATTGGTGTTATCCTGTTTCTTGTTGGAGTAAATATTGCAAGTGCTTCACTTTAATGTCTGAATAATGTATTGTTTCCTTGTCTTTTTTTTTAAACGTACTTTTTTTGTATTCAGGTCGCTGTGTTCTGTAAGTAGATTGTCGTTGGATCTTGTGATCAGGTTCAGGCAATGTACTTGGAGTTTGGTGTATCAGACAGAACTGACCTATTTTTGACGCGTCAGTATGTTTGCCAATATTCAGTGTGTTATTATAAATCGTTGGTAGATGCAATAATAACTTGTTACACAACATGCTTTATCACATAGTGATGCATAGGTTATGTAAATCTCGTCATGTGACTCCGTGATTTCACGAGAATGGGTCCTAGCTCTACCATTCAAAAGGATAGTGATTTTTCATTTAGAAAGCGTTGAGTTTAGTGTTAAGGGCAAACAACTTTCTGTATAGAAATATCAATAAAGTGACAAATAACTATTTCTACATGATAAATGAAGTAAGAAAATACATAAACTAGAAGATTTTGCATTGTTTTACAGCGTTTTGAGTACCCGCAAGTAAACAATTAAATAAGATCGGTCTCCAATTTTCAGTACGTTCTACATCGGAAATTCCGGTAAAGAAAATGAAACTAGAACGAGACTTACATACCTATTGTTATTGATATTACACTGTTGTCAATCTAAATATGATAATATATATATATATGTAAAACAATTCACGGGTATCTGAATGGTTGGTTTGATTATCTATAGGCCATGCTTTCTTATTGAATGACTGCAGTTAACCGTCATTGCTTGAAACTTCACACACGTTTGAATGAAGCAAATTGGTCAATCTTTCACCCACTCGTAACTACAAAGCTTAATTTCTAAACTAGACTGTAAGTATGTATCCTTTTGGGCCATGAAAACACTACCCATCGAAGACATGCTTTACTGATGTAAAAAAGTCACTATTTACTACATGTTTTTATGTTGTAAATTTTTGTACGAATATTTATATCCATACAACCCTCATAATTATTTGGGTATATCAGGTAGGAGTCAAAAGAAGGTGTCATATGAAATCTTTTTATGATCACGCGAGGTCCATACTTCAAACACCTCTCACGACTTTCAAGTTGAAATCGTAGATATAACGTATCTTTTACTTGATTTATGATTCATTATTTGCCGTATGCCAGTACTATCCATACATTTCATACATAAATGTATTGTAATTACTGATTTTTTCAAATAATTTCTATTTGATGACCTTGTTGCTGACAATTTGAATGCAGAGGCTTAGAAAGAGCTTATTACTTTTTTCTTCTTATCATTAGACACGGTTTTATACTAGTGTTTTATATAATTGTGTATATTTCCGTGGAAAATTTCGGGTCTGGGACCATTCTTCTCCACGAGTATACATGGTAATCTACCTCTTGACGATTCATTCGAAATCGTCGTATTGACCAAATAAACTATTATCATAAGAATAGTATGTACATGCTTCTTCGATGGGAATAGTCTAATAATTGCATAACGTACTTCATTTCATTATTCAATGTTCCAAAAATTGTCTAATCGAAGTAAGACATTGATTCATCATTACCTTTAATTTTATAAGTAAAGTATTTCAAGGAAATATATCCATCATATAATGTTGTTGTCACTGGGTTATTCATGCTAACAACGAAACTAACACCAGTTTAACGCGAAATGTACAATAGGAAGTCACATTGTATGATGTTCTGGTACATTTAAGTGCTAGAATCTATGAAAGGTTGTTAAAATATTAAGTTAATTCAACCCTTCAACCAATTTCACTTTTCTGATGATGGCGAAGGTAATGTCAATTTGGTTTGATTATAATGTTAGTACATTAAAGGTTAAAAAAAATGTAAACACACGAAACACTACTATTTATGAATCAAACGAACGCAGCACACAACGAAAAAAAACCAAAGAAACGAAACAGGAAATACTTGCCTAAACACAATAATTTTAGCCCTGCCAATTAAAACAAACAAAAACAAAACAAAACATAAAATAAAAAACAAAAACAACAAAAACAAAAACAAAACCAAAAAAAGAACTGAACAGAACAGAAAATACCAACGATAAAACAATGAAATATATCAAATTTATTTAGAAATAACAGCTAAAATTTTGACGAATTTTGAAATATAAAATCCAATTTGATAATGTAAATATTTGATAAGAATATATGCAAAGGAGAGTGTTTGGGTGATAGGGATTTGTCTATGGGTAATGGGCAATTATCAGTGAAGAATAGGGATTGGGACAATATTAAAAGTGAGTTGGGTGGACATTGTTTAATTTGAAAATGGGAAGTTTATGCTATATAAGAGTTTATGAAATTGTTTAGCTTAAAAAAAAAGCATAATCAGCACTCTAAACTGACGAAAAAAGGCGGAGTATATATTTCACATAAATAACAAGACGTCATAGATAAATATATGTTATCCCACTTGAAGCGATATGGTTTCGGCCTTAGTAAGAATTTTTTAATAAAATAATTATTTTCCTTTCCATTGTGTAAACTATCATTTATATTGCTCTTTTTCTATTTAAAATGTCAGTTCTATTATAAACAATCAGGACAATTAGTTTATCAATTTTGCACTGTTTTGGCGAAAGACTTGTTGTGAGACTATTCAAATACAACTAATGGAAGTAGTCTAAACTGAGTAATTCAATCAGAAGCGAGCTGTAGAGTTTTGAATTTTAAAGATGTCATACTTTGCAAACGTAGACTGTGTTTCGATGACATTTTTGAATGGCGGGATTCTGACTTGACCACTATAGTCTGTAGTTGTTTTTATTGAATTTGTAATGTAATTGTCCCCACTGTTGTTTTGTTCTACTTGAATATTTACCAACATTTTGACAACAATGCGTTGAATGTATACTTATATTTTAGCTGATATAAGTTCATGGATTGCTTGTGTCAGGAAGTCTTATGAATGATATAAGTCAACTACATGCTTTAGTTTAGTATGATACACAAAAGTCCTACAATACGAAAAATGATTTGTGGCACCATTAAGGTCAAAACAGTAACGTGAATGCAAATGTATATGAATTAAAAATCGGAAGGTCCAAAATGTGGATTAAATTTGTAAAATATAATTTGTGAAGATACATCGTCGTATAAAAACGATTTTGTGAAACGATACACAATCTCATAAAAATTTCTCAGATGATGGTGGGTTTTTATCCTTTGAAACATTTATAGGCGTGCGAATGTATTCTAATGTCCAATGTGTGGATCGAAAAAAACATTCCTGAAAAGGTCATTTCCCAAACGTTTTCCTCAGTCTGATTTGTATTCGTTGCTTGCAATTTAATTATTTCTCGTAAAGCTCATGCAAGTTTTATTTTTTACATCTTTGCAGTTTTTGCACATAAAGACTATAATAATAACACTAATAATATGAATTCCAAATGAAAATAAAATTGAAATCAGGTATCCTGCCCCGTCATTGGCATCCGTATCATTTATTTACTAATACTATGGAAACATGAATGATTAGATGAAATGTGAATCCTCGAGACATGTAGTCATTGCAACTTTTACTTGCATGAACATACAGTAAGGGTCATAAGTTTGTTGCGGTCAATATTTGTATATCTGGCTAATGACTGGTGTAATATATCTTATTACATAATATTACGGTGATAGGTGCAAGCATTGACAGAAAAGATATCGGTATGACTTTGCTTAAAATTTATTGCAGTTTTTGAATTTATAGCCATTACGTGATGATTGATATAAGATAAATTTTTCATTGTATTAACATAAGGTAAGATTAGATGCATTAAACTGAAGTACAACCGGTGTATTTTCATTTGCTTTTTAAAAATAGTTTGGTGCCGCTTCCTCAACAAAGCAAAAAAAAAAATCATCCGGCGCAGAACAATATTTTCTGATTAAAAAACATTGCTCTCAAAAACAAGTTTATGTAATATCCAGCTTAACATCTAATTCTGGTACATAAATAAACCGGGATAGTTGTTTGAAAAAAATTTCATAACTTGATCCGAAAACTCATCTTCAGCTTTTACCTGCTTTATTGTTTGATCTTCGTTTATAAGAAATATAGATTTCAACAAACCAGACTTTCGTTTCAATTATCGAGCTACCTTGGAATGAACGGTAGGAACTTCAAGTGATTATTAATCAACTCTATAGTATTGTCTTTTGTACAACCTAAACTACCCTTACAATATAAAATCATCAACCCGGATTATATCAAAAACCTAAGCCAAGATCAGGAAAACAAGCCAATATAGATATGCGTTCAATATTAGTCGGGTTCCCGACTTTAATGTAACGTAATCATTCGGAATTTCGGGATTTGACTTGAAGCGAATTATTCATATTTACAGAGGACTTATAGAAATATAAACACGATGAAAATTACACGATTTTCAAGAAGAATTGTTTGATTGTGTTAGTTTAGAACGGTTGAAATTTGGTTCAGTCCAATGAAGTGGAAGAAAAGATCCACAAAATAAATGCTATTTTGCATGATTTTGCGACACATTTTGATGCAAATGATTTATGAGCTGCATATGATACAGTGTAATCTGTAGACCAAAAGGGTGGCTTTAGATGTTATCATATATCTTCGTGAAAACAGTGGAGCTTTACTTTCAAGACAAAAAGTCTCGGCGATTTAATTTAATTTTATTTTTATTCGACGTTTAGGCCATATGAACTATTAGTTACTTATACGACTCTTATTCAATAAAGAAAGATATGTACAGAATAGATAATGATTGTAAGGGCAATATCACACAATGCAGACAATTCAGTATATTTATATTGACCTCGAATATTGATGTTGCCCGAGCTCAAGGCAAAGAGCAATATCAGTTTTTTTTTTGTTCCATATCTCAACACACGGGTAGTTTAATTATACATTATTAGGGCTAACTCGCGCTCGATTACAGTGCTATTAACAGTGTCATATTTTCCTTGATTTCACATTTAAACTAAACACTATTTGGTAACATTTTTCTGTTTTGTTTCTGCATTTTACTGTGTTTTGTATTTTATTTGTGTTGTTCATTCATCCTTCAATTGTCCTCTTTTTTGTAGTATTTTCTTGTTTGGCAGATTTTTGTCGTTTGGTAATGAATATAATGGTATCGAAATTACTGCAGCCTTTTTTACTCGGTTTGTGGTATTAGCTTTCGGTATTGCTTCAGGCCAATATAAGCAGCCTTGGACTTATAACTAAGCCAATATGAAAATTATTACGCTATAAAACTATGATACTGCCTACCTGGATACAACGGTCAGAAAATTACAAAAGCAATAGAAGAATTACAACGAATAACAAAATTGCAAATATGTATTAAATATGTATGATCAAATTAAAGAAGTCTGTAAACAACACGTCATATTTTAAATTGGAATTTACATAAGGTGTAAAACAAATTATGAATTACGTAAGAAAATTTTAGTAACCATTAAACATGTGCCCGTTTTACAGATCAATAAAACATTATATAAACAAAAAATATATATGAAAGATATTAACAATCAATAGCAAAGTTTGATAGATGAAGACACAACGCCATCAATTATATATTTTTTTTACTGCAAACATGTTCTAGTATTAGAATTAATATTCAATTGGTTACAGGAATTGACGACGGCAACGTCCTGCTAACTGACCATAGAGGTGGCGCGTATTGTCCCATTACAATATTTTTTGTCATTTACAACATAATCTTTAAAATGTCAGAACAGTGTGGAGCTTGGAACTACCTTTGATTAGACTGTTTAACCATGCTTATTAACTACAATTGTTGGCACAAAATAGTAATGTGTAGTTGTGTAGATTTAAAACTTAAAACATTGAAAAATAGATAAACATAAAGAATTAAAAATTGAAATAAATAAAAAAATAAAAATGATTCCTTAAAGATGATTTTTTTGAGGTTAAGACGGAAACACTTGAAAAACTGGAACTGCGATGGGACGCGTAGGTACGATGGTCGTGTGGAAGTGTGATGTTTCAATGTAGTGTGCCGAAGTGCGTTTATGATCACTGCGATAGTTAGACATGATTGTTGATTGCAAAAAACAAGGCAGAAATGCGTTGATCACTTCAAGAAAATGCGTTCTTTTTGTACTTCGCTGTAAGTAAGTAAGTAAGACAAAACCCATTGTTTGGAGTGGAAAGTATTGTTGCGTCTTGCGTAGTTTATTCAAAAAAAGACATTACTAGTAAATAGATAGAAGAATTGACCTTGTTATAATTGAATAAATCAGAGCACCATTATGAAACAAACCTACGCCGATCTTCTATAATTTTCACTCTAGATCACAATTCGATGTAAAGTTTTTTTTTCTCCAATCTTTTTTAAGGAACAATTATTTTGTGATGTTATATTAGAGTCGAACTACTTTGTCAAGATTATAATTTGGAATAAAAAATCTATGCCAGTATTTCAGGTCAGGTAGACGACCATTAATCTTGAAATGTGAGACGTTTTGCATGTTATGATATTTCTTGTTTCATGCTATTTATCATGATTGTCACACTGATAAAAGACAATAAAAAAGATATTATAATTGTAAACAATACGACAGACGTGACATTGAAAACATAAATGCAAAAAAAAAATTATATACAAGATAACGCCTTACGATTTATCATCGGCCATCTACACACTACGACGGATCGACTGTTAATAAATAAATAAATAAGACTAAATAATATTCCTATAAACAAAGCATGTCGAGACGGAACCATGACTAATCCCAACATCTGTTTAAAGAAGACACTATTAAAAGACCTTTTACGTCAATTTAAATGTACATCGGTATAACAAATATTTGTCTCAACCCGTTTTAAAGTCCAAAAGAGATCCTGTTTAATTTTTAATAGGGTGCAATTTGTGTCACCAACAAAACCTCGACAATATAAGTTTTGATATGTATTTTGTTATTACTACTTAGTAATATATCTATTTACTGTGATTACCAACGAGACATAAAAAAAATAATGTTGTCATAAAAACGATAATATAAATGCAAATATGTTTTATTTGTATGCCCCACTGTTCAAAACCCAGTAACTTCTTCCGCATGCTGCTTTGCCATATTCCCCATTTCCCCATGCCTTATTATGGGAAGTTTTAGTCATACAGGTTATGCAATGTAATAAAAAAAAAAACTACATATAAGCACACCCCTACTGTATTGGAGTTATAATTAATATTTTAAAATGTCATCAGTAATACTTGTAGTTTATAGATTTTTCTATTGTTTTTAATTCTCAATGATTATCTTTATTTGAATTTAGGTTAAAATTTTAATATGAGAAACACATGTCACCGAACATAATTTCGAAATAATTGAGCAATAATGGCAATCATTTCAGCTGTTTATGTGATTTATGTAGGTAATTTTCTCTTTTTTATATATTGATATTGACTTTATAAAAAGTACACTTAAGGAGGTAGACCTAAGGTAAGGGACATTTCACCAAAAGCCTATCAAGGTTTCATTTGAAACAGAACGAAACAGTCCAAGTTACTTTGATGCTTACATGAGATTGATGTAAAAAGCTGAATACACACGTGCTAATGATTTCTATGAGTTTTGTCCCTTACCCTAGGTTTACCTCCTTAAATGACATTCTTTCATACTCACAAAGAAACATTGGGGGTCATTAAACTCCTTGTATTGTGATATTTTAATAAATAGAAATTCAATTTACGTTTCTATAGAACTTTTACACACGAAATACCTCCTGTTTGGAAAATTATTCCGCCAATTATCTCCCCTTAAAATCGATTTTTTTACAATTCATGTCTGTAATTTGACAAACAAACCGTTGTCAAATTTCTTAAAAAATATTAAGGCATATTTTATACACCATTTTCAACACAATTATTCAATTTAGAATATATATGTGTCTGTTTCTATTTTGCAAGATGAAAATGTTATAGGTTTAATATATATTAACAATAAAACACATTGGCAGATCCAGGAGATACAAGGTTTTGACCTCCCTTTAGTAAAACATATTGCTAATTTTGTGCGATATTTTGGCAAGAAAAAAAGAAACGATAGCAACCTTCCTTCTTTTAGAACACCAAAGGCCCCCATTTGAAAACTTCAGGAACTGCAACTAGTACCGCAGAAGGATATTCACTTTAATAGCTTCTTCATTATTTAGTATTTATAAAAAAATAATATTAAACGATGTAATTAACGATTCTTTTCATAGAAATTAATATGTAATAAAAGGGCAGCAAAATAGATATTAAAATATAACAAATGTTTAGAATTGTCATAAGCGAACTCACAACTGATAAAACATGCAAGAAACACCACACCTTCACATATGATTCATCACAGGCAGGACTATTTAATGCATTTTGGTAATTCGTTTACAAGTACAATAATGTTTAGTCACGGAACATGCTTTATCCTAAGATAATTCATTATTAAAAAGATTTAAAGAATAGTCCATTTAAAGATCATTTGAATTATATATGTTACACAACATTTGCAAACATGTCTTTGAAATTTTACAGAACGTGTTGCAACTAATAGTCCCTCTTAATTAAAGGACTGATTAACTAAATTAAACTTTAAAGAAAAGTTACAGTACCTCCATGTCCCTCTTAAATAATGGAATGATTTAATAAATTTAACTTTAAAATGATACAGTACCCAACAATCCCTCTTGAATAACAGACTGATTGGCTAAACTAAACTTTAGAATGTTCCCTTAAATACAGACAAAAGTAATGTCTTAGACTTTCTGATTGATTTAAAACAAATTATTCGCTGCAAACTCGGTTCATGCTATGTCCGAATTTTCCATCACTCTATATCGCTCTTACTTTTAATTCCAAGTTCTTTATAGTTGTCAAGTTTTGGTGAACAGGATTTTCTAACTGAAGCGACAGGGGGACATCTGAAAAATGAGACATCGACAATAAATAATATAAATAAACTTACACAAGTTAAACAGAATCGGAAAACAACAACTGTGAACACGAGATTCCCAACAGGACGGTTAAATGGAGTCATTCTATATTTTTTGCTGGAGTTAATAAAGTGCCTCATTGTTCAGTGTTTGTATGATGTAATTTTTCCCTTATTTAAATATTTTTTTAAACATTCTTGTTTTTATTCTGTTTGCTACGTTCCGTATGTAGATGGAACAGGCTGCGTCGTACTGTATGTACGATTTTGATAGCTCAGAACTGAACTATTTTGAACGCTTTACATTTTTCGCCGATATTCTATGAATTGTAACAAATCGATCGTAGATACAAAAAAACATTTTGTTACACAACACGCTTTGTCATATAATAGTCGTCTTATAGCAAGCTATCAACCTAAATAAAATATGCATGCTTCTTAAATTTGGCTATACTATTTTCATTTTACTGTCTAATGTTGTTTAAATGATTCATTAAAGTAAATTCTTAATTCATCATTACCTTTATTTTCACTGGGTGAAAGGGTTATGAAACGAGCTTAGTTGTCTGATGGTATTTACCTTGGTCGATTTCCCCTAGAAGCGCACACGGAACAATACTTCCCCGCCCTAGTTATGATTTAAGGCAACAAATCCATCATTTGCTATATATGTTGATTTCACTTATTTATACATGTTAACGACGAAACTAACATCAATTTAACACGAGATTTACGGTATATCTGGTGTAGGGTTGTGATATTGAGTTGTTCGTACAAACTGTTAACCCATTTAACTTTTCCTATGATGGCTATTTTAATTCAACTGATTATTATGTAAGAAATTTTAGGTGAACAGTAAATATTAAAAAACGAAAATAAATGTAAATCAAAAGAAACAAAGTAATCAAAAGGTGAAGAATTGAATAAATAAAAAAACAATAAAAATTCTAAAAAATAATAATACCAAATACAATGTACCCACCCCACTACCTAAAAAAAACAAAAAAACAAAAAACAAAAACAAACAACAAAAACAAACAAAAACAAAAAACTAAAAACAACAACAACAACAACAACAAAAAACAACAACAAAAAACAACAACAAAAAAACAAAACAAACAACCAAAACAAAACAAACAAATAAAATAAAAACAAAACAAAATCTTATAAACAGCAGGAGACCTGTACCTGGTGCATTAATTAGTTGCTTATTTATTTTTTGTTTTTGTTTGTACCTGTTATTTTGATTATTTTGTGTTCTTTTTTTTTGATTTGTCCTTGGTTGTCCTGTCTAGTCTTTATCTTTGGATTATATTCTTTTGATTTTCAATCGAATCTTGGTTCCCTTGATGTCTTTTCCTCGTTATCATTTTCTAAAGTACTTCAATGTTAAACTGAGGTTAATGAATTTTCAGAATTATCTTGTTTAACTACATTTCCTATGGGGTCGAGTCGTTTTAGACGGTGTTTAACGTATTTTGTTTCGATGTAATTGTCATTGCTGGCTATAGCTAATGTCGCCCTCGGCAACATTTTAAGTTCCCAATTCTAATATTGTATTGTTATGCCTACTCAACACTTTCGGCAGACCAACTTCAAATTTGTAGCCAATCATATTGTTTAGACAATGTAATGTCTTATATTATGACCTAAGGGCGACATTTTGAAAATGGCAACATTTCGTCAGAAATTTTGCTTGGCTGGACAACTTATTGATCATCATAATCTGCAGTTGCCCAAAAATTGTAATGTCATTGGTTTTTTTTTCACTATTAAGTTAGAATATTGCGTTTAACTTAACTCGACGTTTTCCGATATATACCAATCTTTTAAGAATAAACGGTCAGTCACGTGCGTCGGTTGATGAAACTAGGTAACAGGATAAGGTTGGCATGCCACAGGATTAATTTGTTAACATATATTGTGTATTGTTATCAGAATGTTGTTAATTTTATATAAATTAAATTCTACAACGGTAAGTTACGATTTTGCCAGTTCTCTTGTAAGAGCATCAAGGTTTTCCCATATTATTTTTCTTCAGCATGAGAGCGGACGATTTAAATGTACATGGTAAAAATAAGAATGCAGCAAATTTTCAGGAAAAGTATACCGTATTGATTTATTATACAATTTCAGGATAAATGTTAAAGCCATTTTGTGATATTGTTGTATATGTACCGTATATTCTTTTGTATTGTTTACATAATATTGTTTACAGAAACGGTTGCAAGTACAAATTTGTCGGTCGTTGCATCGTCATAGTAAAACGTAATTTCATTGGCTCCTTCAATAAGGGATCGCTACGAGGGTAATTGGCGCATACTTATTGCAAACTAACCTGATTTCAGTTACCGATCCAAGCATTATAAGCAAGTACTCATCAAATGATTTTTTTCTTACATTACAGATAATCTGTTTCATTGAGTTTTTTTGTAATACGTAAGGGAAAAAGAATAACAGATTTTCGATGAAGTAGGCTGTCGTTTTGTTTTTATTTTCAAGCTAATTTAGGATGATTTAATATACAAGTCAAACGGCACTGACTTCAGATGAATATTGCATACTAAAACACAATAGTCAGAAATTTACAAAAGCAAAACTAGAACAAATGAATATAACAAAAATAGATATGTATATGGTACATTATTCTCATTACCTAATTGAACAATTTATATTTCAAACAAAGAAATAACATTATAATTATATCGTATTCATCTGTAGAACTTGTAGAGCTGTCTTCCAAAAGTCGCAAATTTTTGCAGATATCAAATGTAATATATTTCGTCTCGTGATTTGTCATAATTAAGCATAGTGTAGATAAACAGCATGTAAATTTTCAATTTCTGTTAGTACATATGAGACATTAAGTAGATAACAACCACGTCCCAAATGTTAAGTCATATCAAAGCCTTTACCAGTGGTTTCCTCTCCTTGTTGAATTCAACAAAGGAAGCAAGTAGCACAAACCTTTGCAGGAGGTATTGCAATGAGTGTAATCCTTACAACCACTACAAATGCCTTTGGACGACATTGCAGAGTTCTTGCATATGAAATTTTCGCATGGATGTACTCCACCTGGGTAACTTCCAAAATCACAAAGTCGGCATCGATCGCATTGTTGTTGTAAATTTGACAGCACCATTTGTTTGTAGTTTGCAGGAAGGGATGGTATCCTCGTTTTCCCATGTGCTTCTAGTCTGTTTCCGGTGAGGTTACTTTTGCAAAGTGTAATAGCAGCAGCAACGAAAATGTAAGTAAAAGTACGAACCATATTGCCGACGAATTGGTGACAGGTATTCACTTCTTAATTTGGAAGACCTGGTATCAAAAGCGAATTTCTAGTTGGCGCTTGAAAACATCGGTATACAATTTTGTTTAAATACCCCATGTACAAAGCCATGCGCATGTCAAAATACACTAAAATGAGTGATGCAGTATTTCCACAAAATATTAAAAAAAGAAATTACGTAAGAAAATTGATAATGTTATACTAACCAAAATATATGAAAGATGACTTCAACAATCAATAACAAAGATTCAAGAACGCAAATTTTCTATTGGTTAAATATCAGCAAAAAGTACCATAGAGTTAGTAATGTGACAGATTAATACTTCAAATACTAGGTAGATGGTCTGAACGTGATAACAGGACATATGACAATCTACATTTACAATGAAAGTAGCGAAAAAAAAAATCTTATCAAAATTCAAAATAAATACGTAACACAATGCCGATCACATGTACTTATGCAAGTAAAAATGAAATAAATCGGTTGCATTTTGAGACTTTCTATAAATGCTACTATAATACGAAAGAGTAATCAAGGGAACCAAGGTTATAGCGGTAATCAAAAGAATGTAATCCAGGGAAAAAGACCAGACATGGAAAACATACATACACAACAAAGAACATAAAGTAACTAAAATCAAACATACAAAGTAACAAAAGCAAATGAGCAATTCGGACTCCACTAAATGGACCAGGTGCACCGGTAAGGTAAGTGTCCTCTGTTTTCCTAGAAACACCCGCCGAGTTGCTCATAAAAAGTAAAGTCCGGGGTAGGAAACGAGGAAAGGAAAACTATGACACGTTGAATAAATCAGTTAAAAAACTTTTTGCATGATTCTTAGCTTGACCTGCCCTTTTACATGAAATTGTACAACTCATTTGACTGCAATTTTCGTTGCGGTTAACATGGTTAAAAGCATATCCATCATTACCTTTAGTTTTTTTATGTAAAATGTTTCAAGGCAACTCGTCCTTGTTTATCGTAAAATACATGAACCAATTAATTTTCCCGATAACGGCAAGGTTTGAAATAGCTTTTGCTTTGTTCTGACAACAAAATATTTTTTTTGTTTACACAGCTAAGGGGGATTACGGATTACAAATTACAAATGTCTGACTGCTTTCATTGTGGTAAATGGGAATTTGGAATCTATATGAAGTGTTTTTTGTTAGTTGTATGAAAGTGTCTTTATAATTGGTAGTGTTCGTATGCTTAATTTGATGAATAACATTTGAGTTTTTTTCTGAATTATTCCGCATGGTTAAAAAGTATCAAACAATTAGAGCAGTCATGATGGCAGAAGCCTAAATATAACCAATTATATATTACTTATACATGTGTTTACCTTTTACACGTTTACTTTTGCTACAGCATATTTTGGAGGAGTTTCGCGTTTAAATATAACAGTTAATTATTACTGTACTGACTTGTCATAGTAGCAAAAAAAAAAAAAATAATAAAAAAAAAAATAAATAAACAAACAAAAAACAAACAATTAAAACAAACAAAAAACAATTAAAACAAACAAAGCATACCAAAAACAAACATAAAAATAAAACAGAAAAGAAAATATTTTTTGTATCACATGAAAAAACTTAAATAATTAATAAAATCTTACAATGCACTTAAACAAATAATAAAATCTTAAAATGGTTTTAATTACGCTTGTAATACAATGCAACAAAACATAATATTAAACGATATCAATAAAAACATATGGAATAATACTAATTTCTACACTTTCCTGAACTAACATGATAAAGTAACTGACCTTTGGGATGTGGTATTTCTCTGCATATGAAATTATTGAAAGGAAGAAATTGTACAAAGCATTGTACTATAAGGATATCATTTTTATTGCACACTGAAAAGATAAGGGTCCATAAGGCCTTAATCTGTGTATTGAAACAATGGAGAAAAACTATCATTAATAGAGAAGAAAACTTAAAAAAAACAGTGTAATTCATATTGAAAATTTATTTTCAATTTCATGTATACATTTTGCAATTTAGAAAGTGAATATTGAGAAAGCAGTGCATAATGATTGCCGAAGAATGATATTTTTATCAAATTAAGTCTACAATAATATATTCTTCGAACAAGTTTTGATATTGATATACCCACTGCTGTTAACAAGATTGCATGTACGTGAAAGCACTAACTTTGAACAACATCAGTGTCGTTAACTTAAGATTTTTTTATGAATCTTACATTTGAATCCGATAGTTTTTTTTCAAAATTAGTTTGTTTTAGTATCCATATAAATTACCACTGTGTTCTACATTATGGTTTTCTTTTGTGTAGACTGTATTAAGCATGAGTGTAGCCAGTGAAACCACTGTCATTTGTAATAAATTCTTTTCCCAAATGCGATGAAAATTTGGAAAAAAGTTTTAATATGATGATTTTAATCCTTTCTTAGTCTTATTGTAAATATTTTAAAATCAAAAGCCATTTGCTTTGTTTGCTTGTAAGAAAATCCAAGATCTGCATTTTAGCTAATGAAATGATAAAAAACAGTCCTATCGAACATAGTTCTTCTGATTTCAGTATTCGGAAAGACATATCTCCATTGCATGTACATGTACAAATTACATATAACAAGCATGTCCTCATATGTATTACATATTGCAAAGTTTAAATCAAAATTCAATATTTTTTTCTGCGTTTCTTGTATAAAATGTAAAATTTTCAACTTTTCTTTCGCGTACACCTTTTTGAACATACGTCTACAAAGTTGTAAATACTGACACATATTTATATCAAAACTGTTATCTTCTGAATTACTTCGCTGCATCGTTCATAAAGTGCATGTGCACGTAAAATATCGTGTAAATATCTCTGATCAATAGCCTACATGTAGTTTTACTATTTCTTATGACAGATCCTAACGTATATTGGTGCCATTGGGTTCTATTGTGATAGTGTCAGCAGTCAGCAAGTCAGCATTTGGTGGTCTTTCCGAATATTTTAATGCAAATTTTAGCTTTTATAATTTCCGTTTAACGAAGTTGTATGAGCAGATATGACATTTCCATTGGTGTTTATCTTTGGAAACTCATGAAATTTTCGACAGAAGGAGATTTGACGTTACGATAAAATCATTTACACGACATATTTAGCTTTTAACTTTCTTTTTATAAAACTATAATAGAATATGTAACAATTTATTTTCAAACATTACAACGAAAAGAATTTCAGAAAAATGTTATTTATTAATTCTGTGTAGTTTCAGCGAGCTCTTGCATAACGTATGAGTTGTGATATGAACATTCCATACGCAAGTGCTGAAAGGATGTTGCCACAGATGAAAGGAAAATTAATAATTCTGAATGAAAATCATCTGGTTTGTCGTAAAGTTTGGTCAATAGCTTTCCTTTTCTAAGTGTAGGTCAAGATATGAGGCTGACTTCACAGTGTCTGTATTATTCTTTATCTCAAGTTCTTTGGGGTAGATGTGATGTATCAAATCCCCGAAATTAGGATTGTTGAAAAGATAATACGCCATTTATATAGCGGAAATTGAAATTAAATGATCTTGCTAAACGATATTTTTTTTTCTCTCGGATCAGGTCAGCCATAAAGTCAGCCTCATAAGAGTGGAGGAACAGGTCAGCAAGTAGAGGAGCACAATTTGTTCCCATAGGAATGCCCACCATTTGTTGAAAGACGCTTCCATCACAGTGGACAAATATGTGGTTGAATAATTCCAGCATTTTGTAAGTTCACATGTTGTGCATAGAGCTACAAAATGAAAATCTTTCTTCCTCTCAGAAAAATTTATCATTACCATGTGATATGAAAACATTCATCAGAGTACAGATGCACATTATTCTCAATCACCCTACCTGTACATACGTCAAACTCCAAACGTAAACGACATCGTTATCATGTCTGCCTAATCCTTTTTACGCAAAAAATTAATGTGATGTAGTCTGGCGCACAAGGCACAATGAAATCTTTCTGCACCGGACGACTAATGGACTAAACAATTTGTCTAGTATAGACAGTTATCTGTTTTCCAAAGTTTAAAATATATCTTATACGATATGAGGAGGAAATCGAATGTGTGCACAAGTTTAAATCAATTACCCGACCTCACTAATAAGCGACACGAGGTGACAAGAAGCGTCAAGAAGTGTCTGGTGAATTCAAGGATTGATTATGACAGGTATCACTGCGTAATTTTTCCCGAGGTTAAACATAAACCAAGATTGTAAAAAAACAAGCACTTAAAGAAAGACAAAAATCAAAAGAAAAAGAAAAAAAAAGAAAAAAAAAGATAAAATAAGAAAAAAAAAAAACAACAACAACAAAATATGTTTTCATAACATTAACGCATTTGGGTATTAAATTTTCGAAAATTGAGCAAATATTGTTATACACGTATGATTACACTGTTATATACTGTTTGATTTGAAAGTTGACAATGGAATACTGAATCTTAATGACACAATGCATTATAATTTGTAGATGGCCATATAGTTTTCGGACCTTTTGATTTATTTATCGGTAGTCTTGTGATTTTAATTATTCTTCTTAGTTTATTTTGTCAGGGAATTGGCGTATTAGGATAATAACTTTGGTGAAATGGCAGGATCATTTTTTTTCTGAGATGAAAAGGCAGGACAGAACACTCGAGAATTTTGGAAAATTTTGGAAAGGTTGAATATCTGATTTGTACATTAAGCCGACAAAAATGCTGGACAAATGATATTAATGTTCATCTTAGTCAAAATGAAGCTTCTTAAGTCTAGGATTTTTTTTATTTTCGCCATTATGTAATAAACTTGTTTTCAGATTATTTGATATTTTTGAGTTCCAATATCAATGACACAGAAACTTACTTTTTAACAAAACTTTTTTTGGCGAACACTTGCCTTATAACATCTTTGTATCTAGACATCAATTTTGTCGTTAATGATCGTTTAATGCTTAACCAACAATCTGTCTGTTAAGCACCCAAATGTATAAATATCAGTCCACATAATATTCAGAAACTAACAATGTTAAAGGAAATTTATGGTAAGAAAAAAAAACCACCAAACAAACGAATCTTTTTCAGTTTATATGTGTAACGATAATTATTTCGGCATTCAGATCTGCACTTTTAACAAAGTCATTCATTTATCTCCCATTCAAATCATTCAAATGAAACCAACTAAAGAACGATAACTCTTGCAAAATGCAAATTTATATGTATATTTTTTTCCAAATGAAAAACTAAAACTGGTCATGTGATCGTTAACCGTTCCTGAATAGGAAATATAACTGAATTCGGTGGGTGTTTGACATCTGTGAATCGCCTTTTGTCTGATCATTATAAAGACTAATATTTATGTAATTTATTATGTTTTATTTTCATGTACCGTGAACCATGTCTCAACCGACTCCGTTTACGGCTTTTAAAATTGTTTGATTATACAGGGGTTTAGTTTACCAAGGTGGAAGATACATTTAAACTGAGATAAACGGTTTTTATATAGTATACATTTAAGACAAACGGATTTTCCACGTGTAACTGAGGCAACCATGATCATGGTTCCTGTGGTTATTCTTTCGAGTAATTTTCCATTGTGACTTCTCTTTTACTATCATTTTGAACAAATTATAATTCCAATCGCGCATGCAATGGACGAAGGCTATTACTTTTGGAATAAAACGGAAGAATATGATATTTATGTTGATATCTATGAGTAATTCTCCGATAGAAAAAGAAAGACAAAGTCAAAAACAAAAACAGAAACAAAAAGCAAGTCAAAACAAAACATAAGCAAAAACTAATATGAATGCATACTAAACTTGTTTCATTACTGAACATACTGAACAAAATTTTCCACAGACAAGTCGTTCAAAGTCTACCACAATTTTGGTCGTGGTCAATAATGCAACTTTAGTATACATCTTTGTCCTCTTACAGGTGTACTTGTCTAACCGTCTAGATCCATCATTCAGGTACATGAACTACAATGTAAAAACACTTTATACATATAATACAATGTATAGGTATAGGCATCTGTACAATAATGTATAAGTATGTTGATCAAATATCATGACAGAAAAAAAGTTCATAGCTATATAGCTATATAGAGATATTTTTATTCTGTCATGAACTGCCAGTCATACAAATTGATTATTCGTTTTTGTCTTGATGCATTAATTAATATTTACGTTACAAATTATATTCAGTTGGTAGTCGGTGTCTTTCCGCTTGACCAGTGATATTCATACCAGACAGAAGCAGCTCTTTCTTCGTTTTTTACCCACGCAGACTTTTTGCATCGCGCTAGACTTCCTACAGTAAGACTTTTGGAAAAGTGCTAAGTTGCTACAAGATTGAAAACATCACTACAGAAGTTTTATAGTCGGCATCAGGAACTCGTGGATCGTTACGATGTAACCCTCTGCACCATGAAAACTGATTTGTTCATCGTGTCATAGTTTTCCTTCCCTCTTTCGACTACCCCGGACTTGCCTTTTTGTAACGAAAACATGAAGAGATGAAAAATCCAAAGGTTGTGTTCTAATCTGAACCGAACTTAAAAAACATACATATCGTACAGACGAAAGACAAACACACATGCACACACAAAGAAACAAACAGAGAGAGATTTGAGAGAATGGCAGGTACCTGACCTTGTGGTTGTGAGATATATCTGTCACCATCAAGTGAATCGATTGCAAATAAATATTGTATAACATAGGGATTTTAATTCTTAATTATGAATATATCTAGTCCAGCTAGCTCCATCTGTCATCGTGCTCATCCGTCTTTCTATGACCTTACTAATGATTTGTTCAGTGGCTTTGGGGAACAAAAAATCTGTTTGTAAATCATTTGGATTATAATTTCTATAACATTATAGAACAGTGTATTTATGTAAGCACCGCTTCCCTATATAGAACAATATAATTCGGTCAGGTTTTCCGTATTATAGCCTGACAACCCCAGCATGTAATACACCAGGGGTACTCATTCAACAACCTGGGGCACACATCCCAATTGCTTTGTGGGCAGAGCGCCCTAGCCCCCGGCTAGGGTTCTGAGCACTATTTAGTCGCCTTTTACGACAAGCTTAGCGCTGCTGCAGGCCTATTCTTTTAACACCCGGACCTGCACGGGGCGAATGTGAATGTTAAAAGGACTTTATAAAACTAATTATGCAGTTTCAAATAATAATGTGTTCTCTTTTATACAGCTCCTTCTAATAATTTATTAAAGAAATAAGAAACATGTTGTTAAAAAAGTCACTTGCACTGGTATTAAAAACAGAATTTGAAAACATTTTGTGTCAACAAAAAGACAATTAATGAGTATTATGTATGGTAAGATTTACGATTTACTGTATAAACGAGATCTTTGGTGAAATGAGTGTTTAATCCGAAATAAAATGCGTTTATTGTAATTACATGAAAATATATAGTGAGTTTAAAACCTTTTTTAGTGGGGTATTGGGCTTGTGGGAAGTTTATCCTATGCAATGACTGTATGAAATCAATAGAGATATTTTCATTCTGACATGATCTGTTGCCCACACCCATGGTTAGTTTAAGTTTTTCTTGAAGCAGCCGATCCGTCAGGATGTCAAAAATTTGTGTGCTATGCCATACAACAATATGTTTGATTTCTCTTTTTTCCATACAATTTATATTTTGTCTGATAGAAATAAAGGCAGGTACCTTACCTTGTGGTAATGACTTGTTCGTGTGTTTTTAGAAACAAAATGTCAATTCGTAAATCTTTTGGATTTTGATTTACTTAACACTGTACAACAGTGCCTTTATGTACGCACCGTTTTCTTACATTTGTGGATTTCGGTATTCCGTTCGAGTTATGGTAATGATTTTTAACTATAAAAGTGAAAGCATGTTAATGAATGTATTTTAAATCAAATGATAAATGAAACGAATTCAATGAAATTATATATTATTTAACCACTGACTGGACAAAATTTCATTCTTAAATATGTATGTGTGTTAGAGAGAGAGAGAGAGATAGAGAAAGCAAACAGTTATAGTTTAATTTAATTTTATAACTTTTATTGTTTACAATGTATGTTTATCATTTTGTGTTTTAGATGAAGGATTTTAAAGAATATGCTTTGTCATATATAGGAAAAAATATATTCGTTTGAAACCCTGTTTGTACAACAATGTACACCTGGATACAGTCGGGTCTGTCTAATCTACCAGTAATACGTTATTTTAGTCCGTTTTTGTCAGTTTAATAATTATCTTTTCTTCAATTGCCTTTTTGTAGAACAAATTCAATGAAATGGTTTGTCATTTTACGTATGACTGATACTCCGATTTTAAATATGAATAATCAATAAATAGCTATAGGATTAAATCTGATGAAAAAAAAAATAACATCAAATGGTGTTTGTGAACTCATGCATATTTCTTATAGAAATAGGTACTTAAACCGTAAATTATCGAAAATGAAATAACGCTAGATCTTGAAAAATATTTAGACTAAGTAACAAACATAAATAAACTATACAAACACAAAATCGGAAGCCTATTATAAATCATCAAGATCTGCATTTCAATGTATTACGAAAATGTTTTAACAGAGAAGATCTATATACACGATCTAATCACCATATATAAATAATATTAAAAATTACCCATATGTTGAAGAAAACAGAGAGAGAGAGAGAGAGAGAGAGAGAGAGAGAGAGAGAGAGAGAGAGAGAGAGAGGGGGAGGGCAGAGGGTCATTATCATGTTTGAGATGAAAACATCATACCGGTCAATCCATTTGTGACTGACAACTAACAAAACCGTTCGTAGTACTGATATCAACAAAAAAAGGCTGAAAACTTCCAGTATCAACTCTATACTAAAGAAACTCAGTATAATAGTCCTAAACACAAGAGTATTAGACCAACGGTCAAATTGATGATTACACGTGCTGGACATAGTGTTATATTGTCGGTAAGAAAGTCACCATCACGACATTTTGTTTATATCGAAAACAAGCGTTCTGCATGAGCTAAGTATTTTGTCTCTGTTATAGAGCAGATGTACGAGTAATTTCTCTGATAATAACAAGCTCTTTTTATGTAGATAAGATGTATGTATATATCTCATTTATGTCATATAAATGGTGTTAATCATTGATAATTTCCAGATAATGTTAATAAACGATGAGTAAGATTCCCTTTTTCGTAGAATTATATATCCGCATATTGTTTTGTTCACAACGAAGGCAACAACGATAGCTTAACTAAAATGTGAATGTTACAAGGACTTTTCAGAACCAGTAGTACAGTTTTTATGAAAAAAAAAAAGAAGAAATATGTTGTTAAAAAGTCACTTAAGAACAAAATATCTGAATTGACATGTTTCTTTATCTATATAAAAACTTTAGAATTTTTAATAACATAGTGTCCATGCGTTATTTAAAATGTTAATGTAACTATGTACGTTCTGTACAACAAAATGTTACACCTTAAAACTTGACACGTAAGATTTCTTTTTATTTTAAAATGCATCACAAACATAATTTTAATCTTTTGTGTGAACTACAGAAATTCAGAATAGATTAACATGTTACTTATAGAATAATAAATTTAAAAGAGTGAATAATCAATTGATTATCATCTTCATATAAATATATATATTGCCTTAATTATTCGTTGAAATTTTCAACATAAATTTTCATGTAGGTGAACTGCAGATTGATATTCGTGTTGTGACAATTTGGCGAGAGAAATTCCGAGGGTGAAATAATTTACTTAACATTGTGAAATATCGATGTTTTTCTTTCACACAGGGAACACTGATGCTACACACTATATACAACACTCCTATTACTACATTTGAGAGAGAGAGAGAGAGAGAGAGGGAGAGAGAGGGAGAGATATCAAAACAAAATAAGCAAAATAAGATATCAATCTATGCTATTTTTAATTACGACAATGATTCTATTCACGATATAAAGTTCATTCAAGCTTTGAACAATATATGAAATTTACGACATTTAAACAGTTAAGAAGAAATTTATCATTGGCCAAACAACAAAAATGATAGCATATTCAACAGACAAAGTCCCGAAAACTCTAACAGAAATACATAGCAATTATGTTTTATCAAAATAATCATTATTTAAACAAATAATGTAAAATAAAATATGTTCTCCTTTTTGTAAGTACCCGCAACACAGTAGGAGGACAGATCAGTCTCTACCAGTAGTTTTTTTTCCTCGTTGGTACTTGATTTAACAGAGGCAGTAGAAAGCACTCACCCTTGCATGATGTATTGCAGTGAGTATAATCTTTACAACCGCTACAAATACTTGCCGACATCATGGAAGAGTTCTTGCATATGAAACTTTCGCATGGATGCACTCCGCTAAGGTAACTTCCGAAATCACAAAATCGGCAGCGATCGCATTGTTGCTGTAAATTTGCCATCACATTTTGCAGATAGTTTGCAGGTAAGGAAGGTCTTCGTGCTGTTTTCACTGACTTCAGGTTGACTTTGTTTTCAAAATGTTGACTATTGCAAATTGCAGTTAAAGCAACAACATAAATGTAAGCACAAGCATGAACCATTTTGTCGACGTTTTTGTAACAGGAATACGCTTCTAGTATTCAAGGGGTATTCTAGGTATCAGCTGTAAACTTCTGCTTTGCTATTGAGAACACAGGAATAATCTTTAAATACTATATGGACAAACCTTTGCGCATGTCCGTAGGTCAATTAAAAAAGAAAAATTAGCCTTTACAAACATTTCAATGAATTTAAAAAAATATATATAAATTCGTAATTTTTATTATTTGATATTAAGAGTATTTCTGTTTCAGTATTCAGCGCAAAAAAAAGAAATAAAATAATAATGTTGACAAAACTTTTTTATTATCCGGCAATAAAGTTTGGCTTTAGTAATAGTTTTACCGGAATACCGGCAATAAAGTTTGGCTTTAGTAATAGTTTTACCGGAATACCGGCAATAAAGTTTGGCTTTAGTAATAGTTTTACCGGAATAGAAGATTAATAACCAAACTGAAAAAAAAATATTTAATAATATATTGACCGACAGCTCACAAATTAAAGTACCCAAACAAAATGTTATTTCCTCTACATCCGAAAATTGGTACCACGAAATTAAATGAAACCACAGTACAATGCACCAATAAATTGTATAACACGAACTTAAAAAGTTTTTTTTTCATTTCCCAAGTACTATATATTTTTTAGGACAGACAGGTACTTAACCTTGTGTTTGTATATATATATACAACATGACAAAATGAATTGTGTAACACACAGCTTTCAAATAAATCCTATTGATGAATATATCAATCCATCTCAGGTAAAATGATATTGTACTTTTTGAGAAATATTACAAAAACACCACTTCAAACCTTTTACAAACCGAAACAGTTACGTCTGTCTAATACATCAACATTGCGTTTTGTTTTTAATTCCAGATTACAAATTGAATGTTCGAGAGGTTTACAATTATCTTATCATAAACGATCCATGTCAAGTGAATTCAATAAAACTAATGAGGTTAAAAAGTCGTAATTCTTAAATCTGATTGTAACAAAAAACATAAAAGCATGTTTTTTAAATCATGCTTGATTTTAAAAACATAAATTGAAACTTCATTAGTTATATTTTTCACGTAAATAAATGGGTTTTGAAATAATATCATGAAAATAAAATAAATTAATTATTTAATATAGAGAATAAAGTAAATAGAATATACAAACACACAAAATATAAAAGAAAACAAACGAAATACACAATAAATAAGAAACAAAATCCAAAACAAAAACAAAGTGAAAAAAAAAAACAACACAAAAGACAAATCGTCAAAATTTAAGGACAATTCAAAGTTATTTGAGTCGACATTTAATGTAGACATTACATTTTTCATGGGTAATTATTTTGTGTTATCTTCAAACTGATAAAGATATATCACTTTTTTTCAATTGAATTGCTGTTTTCAAAATGATTGAAAAGAAATATATTTAAAACTATTGAAGTGATTTTTTTGCTCATTTGCTTTTGTTACTTTGTATGTGCTATTTTAGTTACTTTATCCTTGTGTTGCGTGTGTCTGTTTTCCATGTCTGGTTTTTGTCCCTGAATTACATTATTTTGATTTCTGCTAGAACCTTGGCTCTCTTGATTACTCTCATATAAAAATGTGTATGGTAAAAAAAAACAAATATTTACTATAAAAAAGACTTCTTTTTCGGGTATTATTAGTGGGCAAATGTTTTATAGAAATAAACTGGGCTTTCGGAATAAAAAAGAAAAAAATCAATCTATAGGGAATTCAATATATTTTTTTTAAAATTTGCGAATTAGTGAAAATTCTGCACATATTAAGCATTTTAAGTTTGTCATTATTGTGTCTTTGTGTCGTTAGTTTATTTTAAAGAAGTGTCATTGTCCTGTTACCCCCACTGTTTTTTTTTTGGGGGGGGTGCGTTTCACCATATCCTTTCTATTATAATTACCTGATCCCTGCTATAGTATATATATATATATATATATATATATATATAAGGGTCTGAAAAATTCCCAACGATGTTAGAACTGTCCAATTTACAACGCAAATATTTGGTCGTTCCCTCCGCGGGACTCGAACTCGTACCGCTGTGACATTCATGGCAACACCGCCTGCGGTAAGTCCAGCGCCCTAAACCACTCGGCCAGCTAGGCTATATTCAAATATAGCTTTCGCTGGCCGGGTCATTCCTCCTTGTAGGATTAATCTAGGGTTGTAACTTAGTACACGATATATGGTAGTACGGGACAGTTCATCTAGGTGTTATTATATAGGGTAGAGGATCAAATTAAAAAAAACAAACACTTTATACATGTAATACAATGTATACGTATAGACATCTGTACAATAATGTATAAGTATGTTGATCAAATATCATGACAGAAAAAAAGTTCATAGCTATCACGTCAATAGAGATATTTTTATTATGTCATGAACTGCCAGTCATACAAATTTATTATTCGTTTTTGTCTTAAATGCATTCATTAATATTTACGTTACAAATTATATTCAAGTGGTAGTTGGCGCCTTTCCTCTTGACCAGTGATATTCATACCAGACAGAGGCAGCTAAAAAAACATCACTACAGAAGTTTTATAGTCGCCATCAGGAACTCGTGGATCGTTACGATGTATCCCTCTGCACCATGAAAACTGATTTGTTCATCGTGTCATAGTTTTCTTTTCTATTTCCGTCTACCCCGGACTTGACTTTTTATGAGCAACTCGACGGGTGTTTCTAAAAAGCAGAGGACGTTTACCCTACCGGTGCACCTGGTCTATGCTCACATATGTTTCTCATTTGTTTTTGTTACTTTGTATGCATTATTTTTGTTACTTAATGTTGTTTGATGTGTATGTCTGTTTTCCATGTTTGGTCTTTGTCCCTGGATTGCTTTCTGTTGATTTCCGAATAATCAAATTTACAAATTATTTTCTTAAGAAAGCTTCTTTTATTACCCAGGGTTCCGTGTAAACATTTTAACTGTATACGAATATTAGACTTAATCTTCATTTCAAAAGTCGATCCGACAAGATGTGTAGATGACCGATGATAAACTGTGAGCAAGTGTTTTGCATCTATCTTTTCAACGTCACGTTTGTCGTCATTTTCATAATATTCATATTCTAATATTATTGTCTGTAGTATGATAACCACCAACAAGCAGCATGAAATATGTTTACAATATAACAATATAATTCGTCTTGTAAATAAAAAGAACTGCGGTCGTTTACTTGACCTGATGTACTACATGATTTTGACTGATGGGTATGTCTTACATCACAAATTACGGTTTTTATGTGTATTTGCAAAATACAATAAAAGGGGTTCCACTGAAATGATAGTGGGATATATACCGACGTCGAGAGACAGAGAGAGAGAGAGAGAGAGAGAGAGAGAGAGAGAGAGAGAGAGAGAGAGAGAGAGAGATAATAACATAAGATACACACATATGACTAGTTTATAATGAATTTAAAGGGCGTTATTTACATCTTTTTTTCTAACATGTTGTTATAAGATTAAACAGCTATTTTCGGTCGTTCATGCATCTACCAAAGGATCTCGGAGCTCCCAAACTCAATGAACGACTGAAAATACGAAACTAGCTGTTTAATCTTTACAATTCTATCCGACATTCGGGAATCATTTTTTTCTGAAATGTGTTGAACCGGTAAATGTATTTATAGAATCCAGTTCTGGCACACTTTAATTTTGGAGCGAATTTATTTGTAGTTAGATTTATAAGTTTCTTTCCCCTAGCTGAAAATTACATTCTATTAGTATGAAATTTCTGGCAAAGACGTTCTCGACCAATCAAAAACGGCTTTAGCATTACGAATTTTTTGATTAGAATTATTGAACAATAATGAACGATATATGAACCTTGTTAACAGAAATAATAGCAGAATTATACACAAACGGTTTCCGCTATGCAATTGAATTATTTTGTAACGAAACAATCAGTGTATAACTTTTACACTATGTAAACTAATCCTCTCTATTCTTTGTTACATGCAAAGCAGTGAGATCACAGATCAGTCTCTACCAATAGTAATTAACATGTAGACAACAACACCAACAACTTTGTCGATGTTCTGGTGACAGAAAGTTGTTTCTTGATTTTAGAAGTCATTTTGCAGGTATAAAACATTTTTTTTGCTTTTCAGAACATTGCTATAAACTGTAATTAAAATACTCTATAGAAAAACACATAAGTATGTCTATGGGTCAATGAAAGAGAAAAATCAGCGGTTATCGAACGTACAAATGTTATCTTATGAAAACAGATGAAAGTAAATAATATCTTATGTGTTTTTTATTCAAGGCAAAGATAAAGGAAAACGATAACATGAAGAGATTAAAAATCCAAAGGTTGTGTTCTAATCTGATCCGAACTTAAAATACATACATATCGTACAGGCGAAATACACACACAAAGAAACAAACAGAGAGAGAGCGAGAGAGAGAGAGTCGAAACATCTCTGCATATATATATTTTGTCTGATTGAGAGAATGGCAGATACCTGACCTTGTGGTTGTGAGATATATCTATGTCACTATGAATTGATTGCATAAAGTATTGTATAACATAGGGATTTTAATTCTTAATTATGAATAAATCTAGTCCAGCTAACTCCATCTCTCATCGTGCTCATCCGTCTTTCTATGACCTTACTAATGATTTGTTCAGTGGTTTTGGGGAACAAAAAATCTATTTGTAAATGATTTGGATTATGATTTTTATAACATTATAGAACAGTGTATTTATGTAAGCACCGCTTCCCTATATTTGTGGATTTTGGTACTCCGAAGATTGAAGTCATCACTACAGAAGCTTTATGGTCGTCTTCATGAACTCGTGGATCGTTATGGTGTATCCATCAGCACCATGAAAACTGATTTATTCAACAGGTCATAGTTTTCCTTTCCTCGTTTGTCTACACCGGACTTGACTTTTTATGAGCAAATCGGCGGGTGTTTCTAGAAAAGCAGAAGACCTTACCCTACCGGTGCACCTGGTCCATGTTTCCAGTTTTTAGTGGCGTCCGTGTTCCTCATTTACTTTTGTTACTTTGTATGTATGCTTTTACCGTATGTTCTTTGTTGTGTATGTCTGTTTTCCATGTCTGGTCTTTGTCGCTGGATTACATTCTTTTGATTACCGCTATAACCTTGTTTCCCTTGATTATTCATTCATCTTTATCTTCCAATTGTCAAAAAAATGTGTGTTAGACCACAAAACAAGGTACCTGACCTTGTAGTTATGAGTTATAATAGTGTTTTTTTTTTATATAAAAGTGAAAGCATGCTAATGAATGCACTTTAAAAACAAACGAGGAATTGAACATATAAAATACAATTGTTTTATAGTAAGAAGAGTAAAGATAAAATATCAATGTGTTTTCCAATATCATTGAAATCAAAGCAATATTCTGCAGACCCAAACTTTGATCAATGACACAAAAAACGCAGTTTAAGCAAATATGTCAAATTGAAACTTTACTGTTCTATTCAATTGTAAAACTTAATTTTATAGCTTTTATCACATACGATGTATATTTATCATTTTGTGTTTAAAATGAAGAATGTTGAAGAATAGGCTTCGTCATATACAGAAAAAAAGACTTTGGTTTAAAACAAAATATTAACAAGATGCTATATCAGAAAAGGCACCTTTTTCGTTGAATTATCAACCTGCATATTGTTTTGTTCATAATGAAAGTTACAAGACAGCAAAACTAAATGTGAATGTTATTTGTTTGTTTGTTTGTTGGGGTTTAACGTCCGAGTAGCAATATTTTAGCTATATTCAGACGATGAACATGGAAATGATGATAAAATGAACATGAAATGAAGATGAAATGAAAAGGGGATGGACACAAGGACAATGGAGTCGACAAATTTTGATTGCCACTGGAAATAGGGAGAGATGGGTAGGGTCGGACAATTTAGCCTCCTGTAGCGGAGCCCTATGTTTCCTACTCCAGGAGAATACCACAGTAGGGTTCTTTAACTTGTGAGGAATGTGGCATCTTTCCCATTAGGGTGCACCACTATGGTTTGCAGTCAGGTTTTCCGTATTATTGCCTGACAACCCCAGCATGTAATACGCCAGGGGTACCCATTTAACCACCTGGGGTACACATCCCAATTGCTCTGTGCGCAGAGCGCCCTAGCCCCGGCTAGGTTCCTGAGCACTATATAGTCGCCTTTTACGACAAGCTTAGAGTTGCTGCAGGCATATCATTTTAACACCCGGACCTGCACGGGGCAAATGTGAATGTTAAAAGGACTTTATAAAACTAATTATGCAATTTCAGATAATAATGTGATCTCTTTAATACAGCTCCTTCTAATAATTTATGAAAGAAATAAGAAACATGTTGTTAAAATGTCACTTGCATTGGTATTAAAAACAGAATTTGAAAACATTTTGTGTCAACAAAAAGACAATTAATGAATACTATGTATGTTAAGATTTACGATTTACTGTATAAACGAGATCTTTGGTGAAATGAGTGTTTAATCCGAAATAAAATGCGTTTATTGTAATTACATGAAAATATATAGTGAGTTTGAAACCTTCTTAAATGGGGTATTGGGCAAGTGGGAAGTTTATCCCATGCAAGGACGGTATGAAATCAATAGAGATATTTTCATTCTGACATGATCTGTTGCCCACACCCATGGTTAGTTTAAGTTTTTCTTGAAGCAGCCGATCCGTCTGGATGTCAAAAATTTGTGTGTTATGCCATACAACAATATGTTTGATTTCTCTTTTTTCGATACAATTTATATTTTGTCTGATAGAAGTAAAGGTAGGTACCTTACCTTGTGGTTATGAGATATATTTATTTCACCTAGATGTGAAATTGATTGCACAAAAAGTTTTGTGTAACATCAGGCTTAGAAGTGTTAATTATGAATAAATTTAGTCCATGTAGCCCCATCCCTCACTGTTCTCATCTGTCTTTATATGACTAATGACTTGTTGGTGTGTTTTGGGAACAAAATATCAATTCGTAAATATTTTGGATTTTGATTTATTTAACACTGTACAACAGTGCCTTTATGTACTCACCGTTTTCTTACATTTGTGGATTTCAGTATTCCGTTCGAGTTATGATAGTGATTTTTAACTATAAAAGTGAAACCATGTTAATGAATGTATTTTAAATCAAATGATGAATGAAACAAATTCAATGAAATTATATGTTATTTAATCCAATGACTGGACAAAATTCTATTCTTAAATATATATGTGTGTTAGAGAGAGAGAGAGAGAGAGAGAGAGAGAGAGAGAGAGAGAGAGAGAGCAAATATTTATAGTTATGTTTTTTTTTCTATAAAAGTCAAAGTATGTTAACAAATGTACTTTTTTTTTGATGAACAAGCGTATTCGTGTTTTCAAAACGTCTACAAAATGAATGTATTACGGAAATGTTTTAACAGAGACGATCTAAGCACACGACCTAAACACCATATATAAATAATATTAAAAATTACCCATATGTAGAAAAAACACACACAAAGAGAGAGAGAGAGAGAGAGAGAGAGAGAGAGAGAGAGAGAGAGAGAGAGAGAGAGAGAGAGAGAGAGAGACGGCGGGGGTCATTATCCTGTGTGAGATGAAAACATCATACCGGCATTTGTGAGTGAAAATTAACAAAATCGTTCGTAGTACTGATATCTACTAAAAAGGCTGAAAACTTCCCTGTCTCAGAAGCGTTTTTGTTTTTGTTTTATTCAGTATCAACTCTATACTAAAGAAACTCAGTATGATAGTCCTAAACACAACAGTATCAGACCAACGTCAAATTGATGATTACACGTGCTGGGCATAGTGTTATGTTGTCGGTAAGAAAGTCACCATCACGACATTTTGTTTATATCGAAAACAAGCGTTCTGCATGAGCTAAGTATTTTGTCTCTGTCATAGAGCAGATGTATGAGTAATTTCTCTGATAATAACAAGCTATTTTTATGTAGATAAGATGTATGTATATATCTCATTTATGTCATATAAATGGTGTTAATCATTGCTAATTTTCAGATAATGTTAATAAACGATGAGTAAGATTCCCTTTTTCGTAGAATTATATATCCGCATATTGTTTTGTTCACAACGAAGGCTACAACGATAGCTTAACTTAAATGTTAATGTTACAAGGACTTTCCAGAACCAGTAGTACAGTTTTTATGAAAAAAAAAGAAGAAAGATGTTGTTAAAAAGTCACTTAAGAACAAAATATCTGAATTGACATGCTTCTTTATCTATATAAAAACTTTAGAATTTTTAATAACATAATGTCCATGCGTTATTTAAAATGTTAATGCAACTATGTACGTTCTGTACAACAAAATGTTACACCTTAAAACTTGACATGTAAGGTTTTTTTTTTTAATTTGAAAATGCATCACATACATAATTGTAATTTTTTGTGTAAACTACAGAAGTTCAGAATAGATTAATATGTTACTTATAGAATAATAAATTTAAAAGAGTGAATAATCAATTATATATATAAGTGTGTGTGTGTGTGTGTGTGTGTGTGTGTGTGAAATATTTGTTATTAATATATGTGTGTATGTATTGAATAATAAATTATTGAAGTGTTTCATGAGACATCATCAGAGTTTGAAACAAGATTTTTTTCTCTTTTTGTAAAGAACATGTTTTTTTACGGTTACTGTCAACCTTGTGCACAAAACGTTTAAAATCACAATTTTTCCAACTCTAAGTTATTATCGCCGTATCATTAACCATCTGTATTATGAAAAGACTGAAATAACTTGTTTTAAAATGCACAACAACATGTGTTTTGCTCTTACTGGTTCTATATCGGTGTTTTAATTTCTTGCCCCTTTTATACAGGGTTGTCAAAGGATGACTTTCACGAGTAGGTGAATGACCTACAAAAATGGGTGATTGTCCTTAATGATATTGACACTGCTGTTTCGAAATGATTCAATGTTTTATGTTATGTTTTATGTCATGAATTCGATGACCTACTTTCCCAAAGAATATTTATAAGTAGGTTGTAGTCAGTCATCCATTCATTCACTTTATGACCTTCAAAAGAGCGGTTTGTTTTTTAATGGTCACATAGCTATTTTGAGGGAATTACTCACTTTTAATGTCAATAGGTCGTAAATCTGTTCGTACTCAATGACTCTGTTTTCCTTGCAAATCTTTGGATTTTAGCTGCAGTAAGGTCATTTACACCTAAATGACATTTTAAAGAAGTGAAGGATGACCAGGTATGTCGGAATGACTCATGTTTCAATATTGTGAGGCAATGAAATCTTTAGTACTCATAACATGTAAAAATTATAAACCCCATATCATTTATTTGAGTTTGATATCATAATATTTATTGATAATGATCGCTTAATTTTTTCGGGTGTTGTTCTTCCGATCATCATTTATAAACCCCATTACACTTTGGAGCGGTTAAGAATTATGACCCCCATTCTCTGTATTGGGGTTTTGGGTTTAAAGCGATGCTATATTACTGACGATAATGAGTATGATGATATCAAAGATGATAATCTTGATGTTGCTAATGGTAGAGATAATGGTGATGATCACGTTACAAATGAACATGATGAGAACATAAATGATAATAAACATGATGATACACATAGATCTGGAGAAAATGGTGATGATAATGGACAATCTGAAGAGGAACTAAACCCGATGGCCTCTGGAACAATTAGATAACTCTCTTGTTGATTCATTAGTTAAAAAGTCATGAAAAATCAACTAGCCACTTCCCCCTCCCGTCTACATCACAGCCCCCTCCTCATCACACTAAGCCTGTCCCCTACGAATAAATAGTGATACTGAGATGACTGATGTGGAGATGGCTGTAAATATGGTGAAAATTCGCCGCAAAAGATTGGTAAATGGTCCAAAGTTTTCGAAAGATGAATTGAAAAAGATAAGATTGGATCCAAGAAACAAGTTAACACAATCAAATTCATACGATTAAATCTTTTTCAAATTATTATTATCTTTCAGATGATAAGTATTGTTTCTTATAATGTATATGATCTTCGAGAGTTGACAAAATTTCAGCAGTTATGTACTTACTGTTCTGAAAATTATTATAATGTCGTAGGAACACAGGAAACGTTTTGGTCAAAAGATTTAATTGAGAATTTGTCTAAGTTCTTGAATGGTAAAATATTTCATTCATGTAGTGATATTCACAGACAAGGTGTAGCCGTTTCAATAAACAACAAAATAGAAAATGAAGTAAAATATATACAGGGTTTCGATGGTAGGTGTATTTAAATACAACTTCACCAGGATGACAAAATTTTTGACATTGTTAATTTGTTAATTGTTATACTCCTAATTTAGCCCTTGAAAGGAGCAAGTTTTTTTTTGGTAGCATACTACATAAGTTATCTGACCCCAAAAATGTCATTCTGTTGAGGGATTTGAATACATCTATGTTAACACTTGATAGGTGTGGCAAATCACAACACACTGAAGACAAAGCTTATAAATCTATTAGTAAATTTTGTTTCAATCTTTATGATGTATGGCGCTAAAGGAATCCGAAAGCTCGAGTGTACTCTTGGCGCCGAGTGGTTCAAACTATTCTCACTCAGAGTATGATTGGCTTCATGTTTATTCCAAAATATTTTTTTCTGTTTTAGTCAAAAAATATGTACCATAAGCACAACACTTTCAGTGACCATTCTTTAGTAGTTTTAAATAGAGATTTTTGTGAAGTAGAGAGAGGTCCAGGATTATGGGTGTTTAATAACACACTGTTAAATGATGAAGAGTTTGTTTTAAAAATTGAGAAATTAATAGCAACTGAAAAACAGTGTAGACTATATGATGACAAACCACTGATTTGGTATAATAATTTAAAATTGGAGATTAAATAACTATGTAAAGTTGTTTCAAAAGTTAAATTGCGTGCCAAAAAATCGGAATATTTTAAAATTCAAGGAGAATTCGAAAAGTTCTCTCTTGCTGAGTCAAATGATGAAGGGTTTGATATAAAAAAAATTGAAGAAATTAAATTATAACTTAAAAAGACACGAAGACATAATCTGTAAAAGAGCTATATTACGCTCTAAAGCTCACTGGGTTATAGAAGGTGATAAAAATTCTAAGTATTTTTAGAGCTTCCAAAGTATAAGCAAAAAATTAATGCTATCAAAGAGTTGAAAACAAATGAAGGTATCATTGTAAATACAACTGAACAAATTTTAGAAGAAGTGAAGTCTTTTATAAGAAGTTGTATTACTGTACGCACATTACCAAGAATAGCGCACATGAGTTTTTAGATTTTATTACCTAAAAAATTCCGGAAAATGATATGGAAAATTTAGAAGCTGATTTTACTTGCGTCGAAATTAAAACGGCATTATTTAGTATGACAAAAAATAAATAGCCGGGTCAGGATGGTTTAACTGGGGGATTTTTTTGCAAGTTTATCATATGTTTGAAAATATTCTTATGAACATTTTTAGAATTATTCAAGAAGAGCAGATTATGACTAGATCAATGAGACATGGGGTTGTAACCTTAATCTATAAAAACATAGGTGATAAAAATTTATTAAAGAATGTCAGTCCGATTTCTTTGTTATGCGTTATTACAAATTAACTGCTCGCATCATGTCGAACAGACCAAAATTCGTTCTGCCGAAATTAATATCGAATAGCCAAATGTGTTGCATTTTAGGTCGTGACATTGCTGATACAGCTTCTAGTATTCGAGATCTGATAGAAATAATTGAAAACGATAATTTAGAATTATATCTGATGAAAGTCGACCAAGAGAAAGCATGAAGTTGACCATTATTACCTTTTTCTTGTTTTACAGAAATTTGGCTTTGGTCCAAAATTTATAGAGTCGATTAAAATATTTTACAAAAAAATGTTAACAGTAGTGTCAAATGCAATGGCTTCTTGACCAAGTGTGTCAAACTTTAAAATTCTATAAAACAAGAATGTCCACTTTCCGGCTTATTGTACCTTACGGTCGCAGAACCGATAGGACAAGCCATAGCAAAAAATCAAAGTATACGCGGGGTAATTATTCCGAAATCTGATAGAGAAGCGCGAATATGTCAACACGCATATGACACAAATATTTTCACAAGTGATCAAAAACTTGATAGATGAAGTTTTCAATGTTTTGAAACTTTATAGTGTAGCGTCTGTTGCGAAAATGAACAACATAAATCAGAAATAATGTGTCTCGGGTCCAGAACTTTATCTGATAATGAGCTAAATAAATTAGAAATACAGAGATCTGAAGATGTTACAAAAGTGCTAGACATTTACGTTGGTAAAAACTATGGAAGGGGACATCCGCCATAAATATGTTCACGCGTTTCTTTTAACTTTGTTACTGGCTCATTTGTTCTCTGTATTTTCTCTCTTTGTTAATTGAAGATTGTTTAAATGTTAATTCGTGAAATGTATTTTTAGCGCTGTAACTCGCAGTTTGTACGAATCTTTCTTTGCTTAATGTCGTGTCATTTTCTGTGACATCTTTCTTTTACATTTCTACAATTATTAATTTGTAAAATACTTCTAACCCTGAAAGTCGTAGTTTTCCAATATAGCTCCTTGTTGAAAGTCTTAAATTAGTGATTTATACTGGTTATGTACAAATTAAAACACGTTTCTTTTAAAATCGACACGACCGACACGGTTACAAAGAACGCACTAACATATGACGAATGGAGAATAAACATGTTACTCATGAGCGATTTTTCACCGGAAGATCGAGCGGTTGGAATAAAAACAGGACAGGCATTTTCCGATACATATTTGGCTATAACTTTTGTTTTATTTAAGGTTAAGCTATATAACCCTTCATGGTTACTTTCACTTTCAAGTCAGCATGGCAGAAGCCGTCATTTTCTAAATCTTGGTGGGCAAAGAGTGTAAAAACAATCTAAAATCTCGGGTGATACAGAACCGATCTTGTCAGTGCCGACAACATTTCACCCAAAACATGTTTGCATAACTGTAACTAAAAAGTATTTACGATGATAATCGTTTTCATTCGAAACTGCTGTTTGCATCCTGCACAACTAGATCTGTCCAAATCGAAAGTAGATTGATGTATTCCTACGCTCTAAAATGTATTAACTATTTCTAATTTTACAATGAAGTTAAGATTACCCTTCTAAATTTTGAACATGCTCTGAAATGGAAAAAAATATTCATCTTATTTACTGTCACGTGTATTTATAGTAAACTGTACAACGTTTCGTTGTCGGTTTATTTTACGACGTATGACATCCGGTTACATGTGAGCTGCTATTCGGTGACGCCAAAGATGTAAACACAGAGACAGAATGTTTGATAATTTAAAATTGGTGAGAATATGCGGGTATTCATCTACTTTTAATATACAATCGACTTTTATTTGAACTTTTCGTCAGGTTGTCAACGCAATCAGTTGCGAAAATTCAACAATTCTCGATCATTCAAATGTTCAAATGGTTTCATGCCCCATCATCGGCCATATTTACCACGCCTTTTGTGGCAACTTATTTACTTTAATTAAACATTTTTTTTTAACTGAACTGTTAAGGTTTCAGTCGTAAATATGTATAAAATTTTACTATTAAACGATTATAATGTATTTTTTTATGAATAACTTGATATTTGTCGTATGGACACATACTATATGGAGGGCATTTTCTTACATGCTGTCCTGTCTTTAGCAAAACACTACAAATTAGGCTGAAACTCCTGTTTAGGGGATCCCTTAAATAGTGCTTTCTTTTTCTATTCATTATAGAATAATATGGGGTAGGCATTGCCTAAATCAGTGAGCGCCCTAAACTTTACCATACATGTACTGTCTGTGCGAGTCTCATAGTCATAAAAATAATGGCATTACAAAGAGGGGTGTCAACCCAGATGAAATTTGTTGCTTCACAAATGCAATATTTTTGTTTATATTTAGGCAGCAAGCAAAATCATTTTTTATATGAAAATCTGTCTTTTTAATTAATGGGGAGTTTGTTTTTAATAAATGAATAACTTGGAACAATTTTTCCCCAAAATTCCAACCCCATGAGCATACCCCTTTCCCCTTGCTCTCAAAATGGTACATAACTTTATAGCACTTCGCAATAATTTACATGTTTTATCCCTTAAGGGCATCTCTAGCAACATCCATTTCAGTTTTGGCCTGTCAGATCAATCTGTACAGATACCGGAAATATTACAATTTTCTACGAAAACAAAATTCAGATGACAGCAATAAATTCCAAACAAGAAAATGATTGCCTTTCCTATCTTAGAAAAGCTATGCTTCAATCTTGATTATATAATATTAAATTATATTTTTTTTTCGGAGGCGGGTTAGGTTCTTGACAACAGCAACAGTGGAACAGTAAAGGAAGTATATTTTTATTTTCCTTCTTTTTTAGAAGAAATATTGGAAATCTTGTTCCATGGACAAACAGACTGTTGTTGAGACAACTCTTACTATGATAATGATAAAAAAGATATACATGTAAAAGAATTATACTTGATACTTCAAGAATTTTCAAAAGACCAACTGGGCCCATCCATAAAAATAAATGTAATAGCGACTCAAACCCATTATAATGGAGTAAATGTTATGAATAAATAAATAATATTTAAAACTAAAGTATGAATGTATGTTGATATCACTGATCCAAATTCTACCTTGAACCATCGAGTTTAAATGACAAACTGAAGAAATGGCATTGATTTTGAACAGAAGAAGGGATATGGACAAAGACAAAAAAGATGTTAAAATCCATTTAAAAGATGCAGGTTTGCAAAATTTAATGCACGGATAATTGGACAGATTAGGTTTCAAATTCCATACCAATATAAATGAATAATTATCCAATCGTTTGTTGTATTAAATTTTGTCACATTAAGATAATATTAAAAGGTTTTCTTTGGAAAAGAGCATGTAAAACTGAAATTTTGGTAGTGAGTAAAACTGATAGTTGGTAACTTTGGAAAAAAAGTCAGCAAAGCAGAACGGAATGTTAACTCGATTTTAAACTCATCAAGGTAGGCTCGCTTACCAAAAATCAGCTCAATATCTGCAAGCGTTTAAAAAAAGTGTCAAAAACTTAAATTTCGGTAAATTCAAGGGCAATAACTCTGACAAAAATAAGTGAAGCCAAACGAAAACCATACTTGATCTGCAACTCATCAGGGTAGACTCAAATACCAAAAATCAGCTCAATATCTGCAAGCATTTAATAAAACAAAACAGCGAAGAAAATTTAAATTTCAGTATTTTTTTCAATGTTCAAGGGCCATAACTCGGACAATAATCAGCCAAGGAAAAACGAAATGTTAATTAGATCTGTAACTAATCTAATCAAGGTTGACTCAGATACTAAACTCGGCTCAATATCTGCAAGTGTTTAGAAAAAGTGCGGAAAACTTTTCTTCTGGATGGACAGACAGATGGAGTGCAAATGTAAAGTCCCCTTCGGCTAAAACAAAATGGCAAACAAGAAGAAACTAGATGAACTAGTAGGGGGTCCATGGGAGGGTTCTGGTGGTGGAAACACATTTTCATAGGAAAATTTTGTTACATGTGTGCTTAATGTACTGTAAAATTATTAAATAACAGCCTAGAAACCACTTTTTTTATAATGACACTGTAACCCTATCTTTTCAAAATCTCTAGGTCTGCAACATTTGATAATTGTAATGTTTTTCCAGCTGTCCCTGGATTAAAAGACCCTTCTGACAAGTATATGTACATGTACATAGTCAGTTTTGAAAAAAATATGTATACTTTAGTGACAGATCCATACAAATACAACAAATTTAGTACCAAGATATGTAGACCTTATTTTAGGTATTTCATGTATACATTTTACAGTTACAGAGTGTAAGTTCAATTGACATATTGACCTCTGACTCATTGTTTTAAAATGATTTGTAAGTACCAATTAATCTTAAATAGGATGGATTTTCCTAGAAAATGGTCTAAGGGGTTAACTTTTTTAAGAGGGGACTTCAGTGTTAAATAATTAACAATTTAGGCTTGTCGTCTGGATGGGGCCTCTATATTTTGAATCGATTTCTTTAGTAAATGATAAGTAGCAAGAAAAGCTTGAATAAGATTAATTTAAAATTTCTCAAAGAAAAGTGAAGGCAGGGGGTGGGGGTGGGGTGGGGGGGGGGGCTACTTTTTATTTGCGGTCATGTATTGGTCTGTGGGTGTTGTCGTTATTTGTAGGCACTTGTTTTTTTTTTGTGCCATAATTGGAGTACTGGTTGGTATTTATTTATAAAATCTTATAATGTTACAAGGTTACAAACTCCAAAAGGAAGGTTGTATTGATTTTGGGGTTTATAGCCAAACCGTTTTAGAATAAAGGGCCTAAAAGGGGCATAGAAAAGCATTTGATAGAATTCAACTTCATAACTCCAGTACAAGCATAGGAATGTCTATGATATTGTTCCTTAATATTCTATAAAATGGTCAGACTTGGATTGATTTTGGGGGTAAAGATTTGAACTTTTCAGAAATTAGGGACCAGAAACATGTATTTTCTTGATGTCCAAACAATATCTTGACTATTAGGGAATGAATCTTTTTGAAATTGTATTTCATGGTAATATACATGTACAATGTACCACCAAAGGAAGAGTGGGATTAATTCTTGGGGTTGTGACTTGAGCCGAGTAAGAATAAGGAGTCACTATTGGGCCATGAAAAACAGTTTCTTTTATTATTTCTGGACAATAACTTGAGTGAAAAGAAATGGATCACTTTAAATTGTACCACAAGATGCCATTTTTCCACAGGAAATTTGGGATTGATTTTTACAGGTTTTTACTAGAACCATTATGGAAGAATGGCAAAAAAGTGACTAAATTGGTTCTGGTAAAATTTTTATCTTGTGTCAAATATCTAATCGTAATCAAATTTCGTAGCTGTGTCAGGTTTAAATGGTGTGTCCATACTGTTTTTCAGGGTGTTTTCCAAATGTTCAGGGTTCAATCTCTGCAGTCATATCAAGCTGCACCCTGCAAAGCATTTTATTCGAGTTTACCTTCAAATTTGTAGCTGGCAGCAATACAAATTTAATAGAATTGATTCTACAGTTGAGCATAAAAGGAGGGTTAATTCTATATAGGTATTGGAATTGAATATTTCTAAAGAGTAAAACTGTGTGCTCATGGGGTAAATGTTGCCATGCTCACCATGGTTGTTTGATTCAATCATCTCTCAGGGGCCAATTTTGAACTTAACTCCTTATTCTGCCCCCAAAATGGCATATTGAATGAAAAATCTTACAATATTAAACTGAAATCCCAATTCTTTATTTACCCTGAAAAGTTTGTTAATCAAATCAACAACATTGTCCTTATTTTAAGGGTTGCAAAAAGAAATTTGTTTAAGGTAATGTGTATATTTTTCACATACATGTATATACACATGTACATTATCATTTCAGCAAATTTTTTTTTAACTTGCAAAGCTCTATCGTTTTTTTTTTTTTTTTCTTAAACATCGTTGTAGTTGCTTTAATTGGTTATTTTTTATTTCCTTTATATAATCCTAATACATTGAATTAGATCCAAATGGCTTTCCATATTGTTCTCACTAAAGAGAAAGTGAAAGTAGCTATAAATAGAACTGAAAGTAGTCCCAATATAAATGGCTTCTATTTAAATTCATTTTGAGTAATTTACAATTAAGTATAGTTTTAAGATTTAGAATCGGTTAAAAAGGGTAATTTGCACTAGATACATGTTTGTTAAATATGTTTGTTTACATTTTATAGGTAAATATGGACTTACAAAAGATGTGTATTTAATGGCAGTCTGGCACATTTATATGCAAGATTCAAGAATTACAGTAATGGAAAAATGTTTTTAAATGGCTTAGAAAGCTTGTGCTAAATGGGAGGAACATTTTGGTATATGATATGATGTTATTATGGCATACACTAATAAAATATTGAACTTTCAGTTGTTGGTTTGTTTTCCTTTTGCGGAACCTTAATGACATTCAAAAAATTGAAAGGATTTCTAAAGAAGAGTAAATGTACTTTTAAATGATTAAAAGTATTTTTTAATATCGAATAATAAAGCGAAAATTTTGACAGGACGAACTTTTGCTGACAAAATAATTGCGATGAAAAGGGGACATGTTGATAAATAAAGTTCATTATTCATAAAATGTGTCATTTAAGTCAAATAATGTTTACTTATTTTTCAAGCTTATACTGATTTTGATGTAACAATTACTTCATTTGAGCCAGTTAAAGTGGTAAAATCTTGACAGGACGGACTTGTTCTGATACATGATTTGTGTCGTTTTTTTTACGGGGGTACGGTAAGAAAACATCAAATATTTGGATTTTAATTCATGTTTGTCACAAATCCTTAACATATTCTTAAAGCTTAAACTTTTTGGTATATTTTGTTGTACGGTGTATATGTTTTTGAACCATGTTCAGAAATCAATTCAAAATCTCACGGAACGAACTTTTTCTACAGGAAATTTTTAACTTGCTATCAGATGTGGGAACAAACAATGTTAAGTTTTCTCTAAGTGATAAATGTCTGTCAAAAAAGTTTTACATATTCGTAAAGCCTGTATTAAACGGTATATTTTGATATCAAAATTTTTAAATTTGACAAAGTTAAAGGGGAAATATCTTGACAGGACGAACTCTTTCTCTTACGTAATTTATGCAGTTTTAACGGGGATATGGAAACAAAACATAAAATATTTGAAATTTACTTAAGTCTGTCAAAAATATTTATCGGATTCTTAAAGCTTTTAACTGTTCTAGTCATTTTCATGTATAGATATTTGAAATTAATTTAGAGATAAATCCAAAATCTTGACAGGACGAATTTTCGGGGTGAAAGAGTAAGCAAGAGAATCAAGGTTATAGCGGTAATCAAAAGAATGTAATCCAGGGACAAAGACCAGACATGGAAAACAGACATACACAACAAAGAACATAAAGTAACTGAAATCATACATACAAAGTAACAAAAGTAAATGAGCAACTCGGACTCCACTAAAAACTGGGAGCATGGACCAGGTGCACCTCTGCTTTTCTGGAAACACCCGACGAGTTGCTCATAAAAAGTCAAGTCCGGGGTAGACAAACGAAGGAAGGAAAACTATGACCCGTTGAATAAATCAGTTTTCATGGTGCTGATGGATACACCATAACGATCCACGAGTTCATGATGACGACCATAAAACTTCTGTAGTGATGACTTCAATCTTGTAGCAACATAACCCTGTTCCAGAAGCCTATTTGTTAGAGTTCTAGCGCGATACAAAAAGTCTGCGTAGTTTCGGCAAGCTCTGGCATAACGTATGAGTTGTGATATGAACACTCCATACGACGGAGCCGAAGGGATGTTGCCACAGATGAAAGGGAAGTTGACAATTCTGAATGAAAAGTCATCATATTTAAAGTGAAACATATTTATTTATCGACATAATTGGACCTATTAAATTAATATACACACAACGGGCACACCACGTGGAGTAGTCCGAATTTCCTCTGACCCCGCAACTCTCCTCTTTTTTATTTGGATATTGATATGTCGAGTTGGGGTCAGAATGATGTGCCATACAAACAGTTTGTGATTCAGCGGTTCCGTGGAGTATCGCCCTTCACGCCCATCTTACGACTTACATTTTGAAATCGTGTAGGTGGTGCATATCTAGTTCGATTTGGGATTCATTTTTCTTTATGCTGATGTAACATTTATCGGCTATTTGTCATCATATCTCGGTAAAAAGAAGTTTGAAAGCCTTAACCCAGGGACAGCAGCCATTTACTTTCGATTTCCAACTTTGCGTGACGCAAGCGAGATTTGGTCGTATGCAAATAAGTTTCCGTCATACACAGATGGTCACGTGAGATCAACAAACACCGCCTTCTTTGTGTGTCTAAACAAGCGTGTGTATTGGAACATCATGGAGTCGATAATTCAAAAACTGTTGCCTTTGCAAAATTCTGGTTCAGGTCATAAAATGCTACTAACAGCATTTCTGCATTTGGCTATTCAGTTAATTTTAACAGCCTGTCTCATTGTCAATATTTTTCTAATAAGCAAATGGAAACAAAGTGAGCGATTCAGTCTCTCTTTGGCCTCTAGTTATCCATTTATAATATTTCTATAATATAGATATAAATATTGAATTTCAAATTGTTCTATCTAAATTTCTGCCATGTTGAATAAGTCACAGTATTGTGGCACTATGTTTAAACATCACAATTATAAAGCATTTTGAAATGTTCTATAAAAAAAATCTACATATTCATTTTTTTAAACAAGAATCAAGGGAACCAAAATTCTAGCGGAAATCAAAAGAATGTAATCTTGGGACATTTTGATAAGGAGATGTGCATTTTAGTAAAACACGAGTTCAAAAAATGGAAATGGGATATCATATTAAGAGAAGATCAACAAAAACAAGAAGTATTATTCTGGGGTCTAATTGAATTCTCTCAATATACAGAAATTTTTTTTAAAAAAATGTATCAGTCATGCGACATTCGTCCTCATTAACACCAAGTCAAAATTTGGTATGTTATTTGTCCATGCGATCAAAGGTCAAGTTCATATGTCAACCACTCTAGTACGTGACACCTCGCCTTAATGAAATATAGCCCCATACCAAATATCAGATATCTAAGTAATAAGACAAAATAATTATGGCCCATAATGCAACATTTTGTATGGTATTTGGCCAAACTTTTGTATGTCATTTAACCTTAGAGGTCAAGGTCAAAGGTCTTCCAATCTAGAACATTACACTCTACCTTAATGTCATTTACTTACATACTAAATATCATATATCTGGGTAAAAAGACAAAAAAAAAAAACGTTATGGCCAAGACAAAACTTTGTTTTCCATAATTTTTATTACTTGTTATTTGACCTTTGGGTCAGATGTCAAGGTCAAAGGTCATCTACCTAAAACTTTACTCTCTGCCTTGGTGTGATACACTTAAATGCCAAAGATCAGATATCAAAGTAAAAAGACCAAAAAGTATTGCCACAGGGAAAATTATGTATCGTATTATGCCAAAATTTGTATGTGATTTGACCTTGAGGTTAAAGATCAAGGTCAAAGGTCACTTACTCTGGTACGCAACACTCTGCCTTGAAAGGATATACCAACAGACCAAATATTAGAAGTCTAGGTCAAAAGACAAAAAAAGTTATAATAATATTTCCTTTCTAGTGCTGACAAACGGGTCTGAACAAAGTCTTTTTTCGTATATTTCAAAATGTCAAAAATTAGGAATTTTGGTTGCTATGGTAACAAGATCTACACCAATAAGTTTGCCTTGTACTTTATTGAAAATTCTTTTCTTTAAGACACACTTCATTAATATAATTATGTAGTTTGACAAAATTATACCATCAGAAACATAAAATAAGACTAAAATTGTGATGTCTTTGTGATAATTAGGCCCTTAATTGGTGGTTGCTAAGGAGTGGTCGTTGTTATTGTAACGGTTAAAATATGTTTTTCATTTTTTCATTTTATTTATTGAATTTTCCAATATATCCAATTGATTTAAAATCAATTTGGATAAAACATCTGACATCGATACATCACCCACTGCATGATTTTTAGGCAAACTGCTACTTAAGTAAGGCTGTCTTAAGTGCTATACCAGACAAGGAGAATACTTGTCACTTATACTCTTTTCAATATATGTCGATGATTTAGAAGACTTTTTTTTTCAAGAATCGTAACATTCATGAACTGAATCTTTTAAAAGAAGAAATTGAAACTGAACTCTCTCATTTTTAAAATCGTATTATATTCCAACGACATAGTGTTACTATCAAAATCAGAATCCGATCTACAAAAACAACTTGATGCACTTTATGACTACTGCACATTGTGGAAACAAAGTTAATGTTAGGAAAATAAAGTTGTTGTTTTTTTTCAAAAGGCAGGATGTCTAAAGTTTTAATGTTCAATGATACATCTCTTAAAACGGTTGATATTTTCAATTATTTAGAAATATTGTTGTCAAGAAGAGGTAGCTTTTCAAAAGCGAAAAAGGCAAACATAGAAAAGGCAAATCGAACCATATACTAGGCAGATATCCATTGGAAATAAAAATCAAACCAAGGGTCATTAACGTTTGACTTAAACTAGTCACTGGAAAATCTGAAAAGCTACCTGCAATTTTATTTAAGTTCGCTCTTAAAAATATGGCGATAGAATATTCCGGATAAAAAAGATTAAATCAATACTGGATTAGTGTGGTTTGTCTTTTATTTTGAACGAACAACACGAACATAATGCATCTTGGATATTTTTCACAATAAAGCAAAGCCTTTCAGACTAATTCCAACAGTCGTAGAGCCCAAAAGTGAAAAACACACCTGAATCTCTGAATTATAGATTGCACATAAAAGATTTGGGAATTGAAAATTATTTCAGAATTTTAGATGTCAAAAATATTATTACTCTTTGTAGATTTAGAACCTTCCCATTGAAAGTGGGCGTCGGCAAAATATTAGTAGAGAAAATAGAAAATATCATTTATGTAATTCAGGAGATATTTGGGGATCATTTCCATCATTTGTTTAAGTGCACATCGTTTGATAGTGACAGAAAAAAATCCTTCTCGCAGACTAATTTGTTAAAAACCAAATATGATTAAATCTAAAGCTTTGATGAATAGCTCATCACCTTCTGTTCTCAGCAATTTATATAAACTTATGCGACAAATTACAAAGATGTTGTCTCAATGGTAGTTCTCTAAAGGACTTTGTACGCTAAGGCCCGATTTTGGCCTCCCTATTTCAGAAAAAAATAATTTATGACGAACATACCGATTAAAAGAAGAAAACGATGGCTAAATATCTCAGTTTTGTCATATCACTTGTATTTTAAGTATTTTAATCGTAGAAACACCTAAGTCCATCTTAACAGACGTCAAAACACCATAGAAACGGAAAACGAGAATAAAAATGCGATTTTCGTCACAAACTTCTTCTTTTTTAAATGCCTCCGCCAACGTGACCCACAGAAAACAAAATTACTTTGGACACTTCTCGTAACGCAGAATCATATTCAAAAGACATTATCGTGGGTCACCTTGGCGGAGACCCTCAAAAATTGAAAAAAACATAGCTGAAAATGGACTTTGTTTACCATTATAATAATAATTCACCGCCAGAATTGATTAATATTTTATGGAGTCCATATTCAGGTATATTCAGGTTGCTGCCCTACATGCCAGTGGCGTAAAGGACAGTAAGTAAGTAAGTAATATTCAGGTAGTTTTTAGCATGTTATAATCAAACACGACATAGAAAATGGGGTGAAAGGATATTTTTATGGGGAATTAATGTGGGGACAAAAATACGGTTTTTCGTTTTTATCTTGCAAGATCTTTTATTATTTTCTGAAAAGATCCTGATCATGTATTACTCACTCAGCTTCTTTGAACATTTTGTTGAGATTATTTCAGCCGAAAAGACTTTTATTATGTTAGAGTGGGGGGGGGGGGTCTGTTTTGCAGGCGACAAATTTGCGACCGGAATCATGATTGCAAGTTGTTCGTCCCTTGGGTGTAGTGTGTCCGAGAGGTTCAGAATCGCTAAATTTTATTTCCTACAAGCGGCCGTAGTTTGATTATACATATAAAATACCGAACAAATGTTTATATTTACCGAAAGTATAAATAGTAGATATATCGCCGTAATTGCAAACAGGACGCAATGGCGTAATGGTTAGCGTGTCGGTCTATGAAGCAGACGATGCCGGTACGAATTTCAGTGCAGGTTTTTTTTTTCATTTTTTTACTACATATTTACTATTCATTTTTATATGATATAAAATAACATCTATCGACATTTTTCATGGAATTAAACAATGGCGCTTTTTAGACAAAAAAGTTGTATCGAACCATTTCGCCCCTCATATAGGAGACTTTGTAAGGATTTGTGCAGCTTTGATAAACTGTTTCCGTGCTCCTTTGATTAATGACCTCGGAAATGATGAACTGGGGCAAATAATGGTAGAAAGAGCACAACAACCATACCGTATACAACAAATTGTAGAAGAGAACAATCTTATCAGGAAAAAAGCTATCTATATAGAGGTTAACGGAACTGAATATCTGCTAGATTTTCCTAGGCCAAGCTTACAACTAATCAGAGACATAACTATGGGTGTATACCAACTCAAGCTAACGCCAAGGTATACGGAGAGTCATCTGTCTGATGATAACTATGTTCTCCAAACATGCAAGGATAGACCCAACTTGATTAGAGTTAAATTGTCATCAAGACATTCCTCGTCTAAGGTCTATAGTTTGTTGATCGAGTTCAGCGATGACGACATCACAGGCTGGTATTGTACCTGCAAAGTCAGTGCACGAGTTGTTGGGTGCTGTGCGCACATATCTTCCACTATTTGGTATCTAGGGTATAGTAGATGGCAACAACAACCTAAAAATAAAATACTTTGATACTCGGAATGATAATACAAAGTAAGACGTATATTGGAATTTCTTTGGTCTTTGATATATTCAAAACAAATCACTTTATTCTCGCAAACGAACGTTTGGAGGGTAATAGGTTTCACCCGATCTGTCCGTATTGTGCTGTTCACTTCTGCTACATGTAGACTACAATGCTATAAAGATATTGTGAGGAATTAATTTTCGGGCTAAAATGTTTTTTTCTGTTTGTCCGTCAATCTGATTACAAATCGATCTCGCAGCTCCCGGTTTTCTGTTCTGTCGCGTGTGAGCGACATAACAGAAATCGGGAGCTGCGAGATTGGTTTTTAACTAGATTGTCTGTCCGTCTGTTTGTTATGGGATTTCCATAGTACTCTATGCTGATGATCCTGAATTTCAGACATTCCATGATTATATCAAACTCTGAAAACATTCAGCATAAAATGAAAGAACACGGAAGCAAATCATATTTAATAACTCGGTATACAACAAGAGATTTGCAATGTCAGTCAGTATCGCAAGAAACGAAATATAGTAATGTATTAACGCAAAATCAATAAAAAACAAACAAACAAACAAAAACAAAAAAATAAACAAAAATTAAAAAAAAGCTAATAAACAAAACATAAACTAAGCTAAACAAATACATGTAAATATGACGTTCCTTGATATGTTGTATAATTCTCGAGTATCACTCTATCGTGTGAGTTGTTGTCACATGCACATTTACTCCATAACCTCCTTTTTCAAATAAGCAAAATACATAGTTACAAACGTCAAGGGGATATATAACTCAGCCATAAATATTGAGTCAATTTTAACATTTTTATGAACCATATACATTTAAGTGATTGACCAATACTTGTCATTATGAACATGATCAATGAGTTTTTAAAATGAAGCTGGTCATTAAATGAAACATATGCATTTTTCGGGAATCTACATATTATAAGATGCATATAATACATGTATTGTATGTCTCTGATAGCTCTACAAAACAATATTCAAGAATTTGCAATTTTTTTGTCCATGTGATATTATCTAATTCTAACCCAATAAAAGAGAATGTTGTCAGCATATAATTAAATATAACCATTATTGACAAAATATAATTGTGGTTGCTATGGAGATTTTTTTTCTGGTCACCATGGAAACCAATGTTGCCTGGTTTAGTTTTGAAAATAATAGAATTAAAACTTTAAAGAGTGATCTTATAAAAATACATCATAAAGCTTTATTCATTTTAGGACATGCGAGAATATATCACAATAATGGTTGTTGCTATGGTAATTAATGGTTGCTATGTAATCTTTTGGATAACCATGGAACACCTTGTTCCAAGGAATAGTTTTTTTACAGTATAAATAGGAGTTTATTATTATATTATTTTAGTATAACTGGTGTAATAAAAATACATTGTTTGACACGCAATAAAAATAGATAGGCAACATGACAGAAATGATAGTTGGTTGCCATTAAAATGAATAGTTGCTATGCAAAACAAATGGGTTTTCGAGGGAAAAAGTTGATTCTCTGTTTTAAATGTCGTTTACAAAATCCAATTAATTACTCCACATTAAAGTAGTTGCCATACATTCTCATAGCAGGACGTAATCCATTGATATTGGCCAATATCTGAAATTAAGAAGGGTTTCCCCAAGTGTCATGGTATACATTAAAATCCAACCAACGATTTTCATAAACAAGAAAAAAAATTGTCATTTTGCAGGGCTACTATACCCTGCCTTTTAATATAGAATATATGAAGTTATTTGAAGAGGGGCCCAAAAATGGCCCTTATTGCACCTAGTCCTTTATATATATATATATATATATATATATATATATATATATATATATATATATATATATATAATAGAACCTTTAACCTTTAGTACGAGTTGCTCATCTGCTTTCGTTACTTTGTATATATGATTTTGGTACCCAATGTCCTTTGCTGTGTATGTCTGTTTTCCATGTCTGATCATTCTCACTGGGTTACATTCTTTAATTACCGCCATAAACTTTGTTCCCGTGATTATTCTTTAAACATGCAGCCCTTTAGCTGTGCTCTAAAAGAAGATTATCGATGTCATATCAAATTATCAACAAACATGACAGTCTCTATATAATACGATCAATATATTGTTTATGCTTTTAGATGTACAATCAAAATTGAATTTTCTTAAAAGGGTTAAATATAATGTATACATCAGGATTATTTGTTCTTTGTTGTGTTTTTCTATTTTTCCTGTCTGGTTTTTGTTCCTGGATTACATTTCTATTGATTTCCGGTAGAAACTTTGTTCTAGATTTGTTGATTTCTCTTGTATAAAAAAAATGTTTTAGATGGGCGAAAATGGCTACGTCTATTCTTTTTTATAATTGTGTGTTTTATTGTGTTGATTTGTGATGTTTGTAGTTTATTTATGTCGTTAATACTTTAAGGAAAATAAAATACAAAATCAATACTAAATAATAGTTTGGAAGTAAACTCTAACTCAGTGACATCATTGTGAACAAAACAATTCAGAATAATTAACCATTGAATAAGTTTTATCTACAATTCAAACACATGGCCAATTTGTCATTTAAAGAGCATATATAAAAACATATTTCTGTTTAAAAATACCGATATCATGACAAATATATAACTTATCATGATAAATGTAAGAGACGTTTTTTCATTGAAATATAGCGTTACGAAGTCGCGGAAGTAAACAATAAAATGAAGATCGATCATCAATTTTTGATACGTTCTACATAATAACATTCGGTTAAGAACGAAACTTACAAACCCTATTTTTCCTGACAAGAGAAGTGTAGCACAACGTGAAGCCTGGACTTACGAAAGATCAAATATCGGCACACACACAAAAAAAAAATAAAAATAAAAATAAAACAACTTATAATCAGCGTTGGTAATTGATGAATAAAACATAGCATACATCAATGCTACTTATGCGAGAAATGCCTACCAAGTGTTTGAGTAGCTGTCTTTATTATTTTTTTCTCCTACAAACATGGGTAGTATGAAAAACAATGTTAATTTCTGTTTACTGTGACAATTCAAACAAAATATCAAAAATAAAAATATGTAGGCTTTTTATCCATGAATCACATTTTGCATGATTCTAATCTGGAGTGTTATTTAATAGTTGATGTTAATTGATAATGGTTATTTTTTTTGTTGAAGAACCGGTATACATTATTCAATAAGTGAAATGTAGCGGTTACGAATTATACTGTGTAATTTTCAGTTACTATTTCTATACATTACTTCGTAAAATATTCGAAGTCATGTATAGAAAGCTACAGAATCTAAAGACACAACGAATGCATAAAATATGAGCAACGAATAAATATGAGGTGAATCTCAAATTATGATGACTGAATTACCTTCTTTCAATATAAACATTTTTATGATATAGGAAAAGAAATATTAATGTAAATGATATGCATAACCGTACTTAAAAAAGAAAACACGTAAACATAAGGACAGACATAACACATAAAAAGATGCAAGAACAGGGAATAGAAAATTGCACTATATTAACCTATTTTTGTTTGTGATTTACACTAAGCATTAACCCATTAAATGGAGATGGTCCAAGAAATTGGGTTCCTAATGCTCCTTATAGGGAAACATATAGGGAAAAAATAGAAAAATAAATAAAATAACAACAGAAAATTCTACATAGATAATTTAATTAATCTATGATCAACGAACTATTTTTAAGCACACCGACCTGTAACGTTTGCAAATATGTATTACACCGATCATGCATTACTTATACCTTTTATCAAATAATCATTTAAATTGACGTAAATACGACCCAGCACATACTAATAGTGTATTAAAAATTCAGATAAAGGCATGTAAGGGTGGTTTGAAGCACAATTGAGGATGTTTAACTTAGTTTTTGGATTTTTGCTTTTATCAGGGGATATTTCTTGTTTTATTAGAATTCCAAAAAACGTTGAATTCCAGAACAAAGGTATGTGGAAAACGTTAGGTTTGTTTTGTCTTTTATGGTATAATGGATGAAAATAATTATTTTCAAAAGTTTCCCTTTTGAAAAGGACAAAAAGTATTAAATATCTCGTATACATACACAGGCAAACGTGCCACACACGAAAATCATATGGTTAGCATCATATGATTATCATATAGATCGAGCACCATATGATAATCATATGATGCGCTTTACATATGATAATCGCATGATTATCATATGATAATTATATATTTTCACAAACATATGACTGTCATATGTTTTCCAGCCAAAATTAACATATGAGAATTATGATAATCATATGACTATCACATGTTAGATATCATATGATTTTCATATGATTACCATATGATTATCATATGATTCGAGCACCATATGATTATTATATATGGTGCATTTGGCTGTGTACATGTATCATACATTGAATCAAATAGCTTTTTCATTACTTGAACTGCTAATAGGTGACAAAGAATGTAAATCTTTGCATCGTAGAGACTTGAAGACACCGTATATAATGTCTTCCTTCGAAAACATGCGAAAGTATCAATATTCATTTCGGACTTATATCTTGGATTTCAATTTCATTACTGATCAGAAGAAATATCAATTCGAAGTCAAACGTTATATTCAGTCCGTAATTCTTCTTTTGTACCGTATATTTTACTATATGAGTTATTAAGGGAACCATGATTATAGCGGAATCAAAAAAATGCAATAAAGAGATAAAGATAAGATAGAGACACACACAGCAAAGAACACGAAATTATCAGAATAACACGTACGAAATAAAAGTAAATGAGCAACACAGACTCCACTTATAACTAGAATCATGGAACAGGTTCACCTCCACTTTTCCTAGAAACACCAACCGGCATAAAATGTCAAGCCCGGGGAAAACAAAATAGGAAAGGAAATCTATGACGCAGTAAAAAAATCGGTTCTCATTGTGTAAATATAAATAAAATATTAATAATAAACTACTGCGTATATGCAATAGTTACATATGTAACGGGTATTCTTATAGAAAGAAAGTTCCCAAGAGACTATGGTACATGCAATGCCTGAAATGTTTACTATGAGTCGAGAAGCTAACGCCGGCAAATATAGATTTTGAAGGTTATATCAATCCCCGTGTTAAATCAATTTAATTTAGTGGTTTCTTGAAGAGGGTTGGCAAAGTCTTACCTAAATGGAGTACCTATATTTATCTTATTTATTAATTACTTGGGATAATTTGAAAGCTATCTAAAAGTCCTGTATCATATAAAAGCTTTATTGAACTATGGTATTTCAACAAATTGGCAAGGACAGGTGTAATATAATAACATCTGAGCAATTATGTTGTATAAATCGTAATTAAAATTAATGCCAACATTGTGAGTTTTACAGTATTGAATTGTTGTGAATAAGTACTTAATTACATACTGAATCCTGTTTTCTAGGGGAGGAGTAATATCTTTAATATGAGTTTTTCATGCTCTCGTGATATTGAAAAGTGAATGAGCTTCCGCCTGCTACCACATTTGAGACGTTTTCGAGTCTCATAGAACGTTTTTTATTGAAAATTTAATTTTTAGCAATTTTGGTAGACATACACTATGAAAATCGCCACAAGAGAATAAAAGAAGTATAAATTGTGATAGTGCAGTGCAAAGAAGAAAATATCGTATAAGCCATTATTTACTTACGCATCAAGACTCTAGGGGTTTTGACCTTGAATAATATGTCAATCTAAACATTTTATGTGGTTCTGTAGTGGTACACAGTTTGAATATAACTCAACAACCGAGTGTTTAGTCAGCACTTTTCTATTTGCTGAAAGCAGCGATTTGATGAAAAAAAATGTTTTTTTTTCCATCAAAAAGGTAACAAACACGGCCAAACAGTACAAATATGCATCAGTTTATTCCCTGGCGACCAATTGATTCTTAAATGAGGGGTCTGAAGGTACCTAGAATTGATATTTGAGTTGGTAAATGTTCGAGAATGCACCGGGAGGGGGAGTTCTCGACCTGCTTTCGTTTGCTCTCCGCTAATTTTGCCTAGCATCTTTAAAATTAGTACTTTAACGTGTAATGGTTCTGCTTAAGAAACAAGCAGGGTGGGGGAAAATGGGGGGGGGGTATCCACTATATCTTAAGATAATCAGTGAAACTGCAAAAATACATTTTTAGGTCCTTAAAACATCTTTTCCTTAAATCTGCTACTTATCATAAAATATTTTTCACTTGTTGTTGTGTATCAGATTTGGCTGGAAATTTTCCCGTACTTTTTTCTGCAGTAGAACATAATCAAGTTTCAATTTTTATACCTCCAGTGGACTACTTTTATTTGCATTTATATTTTATACTTATATGGAGGCCTATAGAAAGATTTTCAATATAAACATTTGGGATTGAGAAATGCATGAATCAGCCATTATAAGCTCCTTCCTGGTTTTTAGGCAGAACTCTTTTTAATAATTCAGCAATTGGTCATGCAGAACGAAATTTAACAAACTACTACAAGCAAACATGTCTCCTTATGATATCATTGTTTGAATTCAAAGCAGAAAGTTCGATTCTTTAAAAAAATTATGCAACACCGCGTCTTTAAAGTTGTAAACTAATTTAAACAGGTGATTCCTCTAAAGATTATGTAATATTATATTGTTGGAAACATATTTAGTATTTGTCGTTTTAAGAATAGAGTTAATGGTTATTTAGTTTAATGTTGATGAAGGTTGTAGTATTATTTTTATAGATCACTGAGCCCGTAAATTAAATTTATAAATTATACCTTTAGGCATTAAAGGATTGAGTACGCTAGGAGCCATTTTTGTCCCCTCTTTAAATGAGTTGATCATACATCATGTACATACAAAGCACATTTTTCAGGACAAAAACAATCATGTTCATGGTACCCTAGAAACGCTTTTAGTCCTGTATCCCAAAATAGCCGAGGGACTTAGATTAACAATAACAAGTCTCCTATGTTTTTTAGTCTGAATGGCCAGTACTTGTCATATTATGTAAACATTCTTCCATATTTTTATCACATGTGTATCTTATCACTACAGTAACCAAATAAATGCGTAGCAACCTACGTTTTCATAGCAATCGTACAGTCATAATGTGTTTTTATCCTATGGTTTACCAATAATATCAGTATTTAGTAAAATATGTTTATCGTAAATAATTTATTGAGTTCAATATATAACTTTATTTTAAAGACACAACGTTTGGTTTCATGTTGGGATTTTACTGAAGTTTATACCATATCGAATTTGACATAGCTTCTACAAAATAAAACCATTGGACATTGTGATGTTTGCCTTCAGACGATGCTAGTTGATCTTGTGCCATAAATAAAATACAATGTAAACACTTTCACGTTTGTGTGATTATTCAAGGTCAAAACCCCTAGAGTCTTGATGCGTAAGTAAATAATGGCTTATACGATATTTTCTTCTTTGCACTGCACTATCACAATTTATACTTCTTTTAATCTCTTGTGGCGATTTTCATAGTGAATATCTACCAAAATTGCTAAAAATTAAATTTTCAATAAAAAACGTTCTATGAGACTCGAAAACGTCTCAAATGTCGTAGCAGGCGGTAGCTAATCACTTTTCAATATCACGAAAGCATGAAAAACTCATTTTAAAGATATTACTCCTCCCCTAGAAAACAGGATTCAGTATGTAATTAAGTACTTATTCACAACAATTCAACACTGTAAAACTCACAATGTTGGCATTAATTTTAATTACGACTTAATCAACATAATTGCTCAGATGTTATTATATTACGCCTGTCCTTGCCAATTTGTTGAAATACCATAGTTCAATCAAGCTTTTATATGATACAGGAAGCATATATACCTTAAATAAGCGTCAAGGTTATTAATTACAGCGATTTTCAGTTTTAATACACTTATATTCGTGCATAAATATTACGCATGAACACATTCCTGTTACCACAAGAGGCCCATTGTAAACAAGTTTTCGACTGATCCTGGGAAACAATGAGGATAAATAGCATATGAAGTTTATCCATATGTGTTTATTTGTGTTCTCGGAAGGTTATAAAACACAGTAGATTCAATATGTTTATTGGGTAGTTCAATTTGAATTTTCACTCCCAACATGGTTATGGTTTATACGATGAACAATAATGTAAGATTAGCTCAGTGTTTAATTGTTGCTCAATGACATTTATTTACGGTGTATCAAGAAATAAAACTACATGTCAAATATCACGCAACGCCTCCGTGACATTGTGCCACGATAATATTTTGTCTGTGATATAGGAATCTAAATATATTTACTTTATATATTTTACAAACTATATTTGTTTTTCCTAATTCTAAAGTTGTGAGACTTTCCCTAACTTACTATGTTGAGTCATTAATATAGACATCATCATCTGAATGGAAGATGACATTATGAGTTGAAGGCATTTTATATTAACCACAAAGTGAGAACACATTTTTAAGTCATTACCAACGCATGTATTGGAACAAAATGTGGCATCACTGCCTACAAATGTCTAACAGTTATGTTAATCAATGTGATTAAGTTTTGCTAATTTCATTCCCCAATCGGACCATCACTATCAGTGTCCGTTTGGAAAAGTGTCTTATCCTTGGCATTAAAGATTGACTCGGTATATTATACGTTTCAATATATCTTGCTATCATCTACTGTAACCAAGATACCAAATAAAGTTTTGACCTATATGGAAACAACATCCGACAACTCTTGAAACAATCTTCAGGTACAATACCAGCCTCTAAATTCGTATTAACTGAATTTGATCTATAAGCTATAATCTGTAGAAGAAGAATGCCTACATAAAGTTTACTAAAATCATTACATATTGGAGCATATAGCAGTCAGAAATATGACTTTCTAGGTATCTCGAAAGCTGTATCTGACGAACATCTATTGTAACACCCCGAATTTTCGGATAGGATTATTGTCTTCCACACCCCGTGCAGGTCCAGGTGTCAAATGAACAGGCCTGCAGCAGCACTTAGCTTGTCGTAAAAGGCGACTAAATAGTGCTCAGAAACTTAGCTGGGGGCTAGGCGCTCTGCCCACAGAGCAAGTGGTATGTGTGCCCCAGGTGGTGGAATGGGGTACCCCTGGCATGTTACATGCTGGGATTGTCAGGCCATAATACGGAAAACCTGACCGCAAACCATACTGGTGCACCATGTTGGGAAAGATGCCACGTTGCTCGCACGTTAAAGAACCCTGCTGTGGTATTCCTTAGGAGTAGGAACCTTTGCGCTCCGCCACAGGAGGCTAAATTGCCCGACCCTACTCATCCCTCCCTTTTTCTTGTGGTAATCAAAATTTGTCAACTCATTTATCCTTGTGTCCCATCCCATTTTTCATTTCATCATCATTTCATGTTCATTTTGTTATCCACTTCATGTTCATTGCCTGAATATAGCTGAAATATTGCTGCTCGGGCGTTTAATCCCAACAATAAGAAAAATTATCTTCCACAATTGAATAACATGTTCATGGTGCCTTGCTTTTTGCAACATTTTTTACCTAATTTACCGAATTAAATTGATGAAGGTGCACGGATGCAATTGGTAAAAACAGCAACTTTTCTAACGAAATCCATGAAAAAAAGGTACAAAAGTTTGAAACCACTTTTTATAGAGAACCGTTTGATCCGATGAATAGCACTTTCTACTACCTACTTCAATTTTGTTATTGAATGGGAATAATTTGCAGTATGCTCAATTACCCATGAAGGAAGAGTATTGCCCGAGGCGAAGTCGAGGAGGGTGTGTTCTTTTCATTGTATGGTGATCTAGTATATCACCCTCAATTTCAGACAGTATGTGTTATTTTATACTGAATATCATAAGGTTCATGTTAGAAAAATGCTTGAAACGATATGATGCACCGTTCTTTAATAGAAGCATAAACAAACTCATACCTATTTGCACAAATTATGTATCTCCTCTATGACCATATTCACAAAATAACTGATAGTTTCTCATTTACAATAACTAATCGTCCTGAGTTTTTTTTTTTATTTCGGCGAAAGTATGAAAACAATCGACAACGGAACGGAAATGATAAAAACAATTTTCGGTTCGAGCTAATGGCATTCAAATCGGAAGTGTGGTATTCATAATCAGGGTGGTATATACAAGTATAACACTCTCCAAAACCTCTCAGGAAGGGTGGTATACTTCGAGTAAGGGTGGTATACCATAATAATTAATATTTGCGAACCAATGAACAAACCTCGGAATTGATGAAAGTATAATATATCGGATTAACCTACTTCCGTTCCCAAAAATACAGTTAAATTTCAGATGTTACAAATGTTAAGATCTCACAAGGATCAAGGACTAAGAGGTCCATCGGGAGACTATCACATCCTGATTGGTACAGTTTAGACCTTGATGTGGAAGGATCCAATGTACATCTTCACCTATTTAGGAATGATGATGTGATGACAGATATACCAATATTGAAATTAGAAGAGGATGGTATCACTGAAATATACTCGGAAGATCAAGAGGTAGTCTGAGATTTTTTTACTATATGTAATAAGATCTAATTTTAAAATAAAGCGAATATGGTTCAAACGACCGGTGATCTGAACTTTGTTTGACTTCATTCCGCAAAAATTAAGTTATCATTAGTAATGGTAGAAAGAATAACCAAGGGAACCGAGATTCTAGTGAAAATAAAAAAAATGCAATCCAAAGCCAAAAACCAGACATGGATAACAGACAAACACAACAGAGGACATAACATATCAAAGCTAATACATGCAAGGTAACAAAAGTAAATGAGCAACTCGGACTTTACTTAAACATGGGTGCATGAAAATAAAACAATATTTGGTGGAATGTTTATTATGCTGTTTCCCTATGTAGGAGTCTGTCTTTTATCAAGATGCGGTCAATGGTGCTTTTGTTGTTGTACAGTATAACAGAACTCAATCACAACATGTGGTAACTATCAGTACTATCAATTATTATTCGGTTAAAGCAAAGACGATGTGGTGTTTCCGCTAATCATTTAGGGATACGGTTTGAGGTAAATGTAGAATGGTGAAAAAAGTATAGGAATAAATCTGTTCGGAAAATGAAAATTGTCACAAATGTTTGTTAATCAAGATAGTTTTATAAACGACCCATTTTCAGTTTGCTATTGACTGATACAAGTATCTTTTTCAACTAAATGACAATATATCTTTGATGGCATGGCTTTCATTCTTCTTTGTTTCAGTTTGGGATTTTCCACCTGAATGAAAATAATTACATCCTTCAAAAAGATGCAAGGAACCCTATACCGATGTATAGTGGCGTGAATCAGTTTGAGGTTGTGAAAGAAAATCAAATTAACTTCAAACTGGCTGATTTTCTTCAAACTTCAGGTAAACTCTTGATCAATATTTTAAACTTTAAATTTTTTAATATTACAACAAAATGAAAGATGCAACAAATGATGAGGGGTACCATTTTTACGATATAAAGCAAAATAACATCCACGCACAAAAGGTGTGAACATTAATGAAGAACGCTACCATAGTTATATTAGACTCAAATTTGAAATGTTATGAAGTACTTTAGTTTTTCTAACCATGATGACCCGGGATAATTATCTATTTTTGTACAACTATTTTTTTCTATTCTTGCGCACAGTCTATTGGACTATTATATCAATTTTTCTTTTAAATGTTCACAAAAGTGTATATCATGTTTAAAAAAAATGATTGTATCTTAAAATTGTCGTTATGTTTGATATGTTTCTTTGTTAAAAGAAGAGACTATGATACACCAAACAAACCAAGGACACCATAGAGAAAAAAGAGCCATTGATTCAAATCAAGTAGAACTTTTTATTGTATGTGACTATTCGGTGTATAAATTGTAAGTATATCTTTAATTGAGGCTCACTTCCTGAATGGTACAAAGCTTCTCATTTACACTATGTGACACTCCTCTGTTTCCCACTGTCACTATTCCGTATTGTCCCCATCCCACATCCCATTAGAAAATCTCTTTACACCATAAAATCACAGTTGATTTTTACTTATATATTAAAAGATAATCAACTTATAAATTATATTGTTATTTTTTTTCTCAAATATTTGATCTATTGTCTTTGAGTTACGTGACCTAAACCCTGTCATCGATTCCTGGACAAAGGTCATCGAAGAAGGATATCCATTTTCTTCCGTCTTGGGCTAGGTTGTCAATCTGACGCCATGTCTTGCCCTGTTGTTTTCCTGTTGTTCTGCTGATCGTCTCCATGAGTTTTTAGAGAGTAATCAAGGGAACCAAGATTGTAGCGGTAATCAAAAGAATGCAATCCAGGAACAAAGACCAGACATGGAAAACAGACATACACAACAAAGAACATAAAGTAACTAAAATCCTACATACAATGTGACAAAAGCAAATGAGCAACTCGGACTCTACTAAAAACTGGGAGCATGGACCAGGTGCACCGGTAGGGTAAGTATATAAAGTGAGGACCATACAGGAATATAGATACTTCAATAATTCTTTTAAATCTGTTATTATACAGAAGTTCAAAGGGATAAAATTTGCGTGAATTCATATTATCCTTGAATCGTGTTTGTTCTATTTTGTCCGTATACGTTACACAGCTGCTCATAGTGAAACCTTTATTTACAATTATGAATTCGCATGTGTTTTTTCTTACGCTATTATTGAAACAGTTTTGTTACTTATTTGAGTTCTGCTGTTTCAAGCATACGTCCTATGTGTTTAATTCCATGTTTTTGTAACTTGTTACATTTGTGGTAATTGTATTTCCCATAGTTGGTATGACCAAAGTGACAAAACAACAGCTTCACAAAAAGATACAGACGCCGATTTGTCTGTCAGACAATACTACGCCTTTCTCGTTAACGGTGTAAGTATTTAAATTTATTTCAGAATATCAAACGATGATGCAAAGATCAAAACAAAGTTTAATAATACTGTTAAAATACTTTTATCAGTGTGTACCGATTTCTGTGGCTAAAGAAGGACACATCAATTCGTAGATTTTTTAATTTGTGCATCGACTTCCAAGACATTTAAATTAATGTAAAGTTTCCTTTTCACAGGAAAAAAATCGTTAACATCTTATTTAATTTTACTTTACAGATGGATGCAATGTATAAAAACATACAAACAACGTCATATTCTATCAGTATTTTGTTCGCTGGTATTTTAATAGTAAAGGTATAGTATGTATAACAAGGCTTCAAACCTTAGCGATGCACCTGGTCCACACTCCCATATTTTAGTTGAGGCCGAGTTGCTCATTTACATTTGTTTCTTGTATGTGTTGTTTTGGTTATATTATATTATTTGTTGTATATGTCTGTTTTCCGTGTCTAGACTTTATTCCTGGATGCATTCTTATGATTTCTTGGTTAACTCGATTACTCTTCCAAAGATATCTAAAGTATCTACAAGTCGTTAAACAATATATAGCGATTAATGTTTGCGCTTATGTCTTTCTGGTATTCAGCCACATAACGTTGAATGCAATCTAGTGCATATGAAATAATTTACAATAATGTGCTGTCAAATAAACAAACTTGTCGGCGATGGTTAGGATCAGCTATTCCTATCGGGACACTTAGATATACCGACAATCACTCTAAGATCGTTTGAAAGGGGCGTAATTATGGAAAACCTTTGAACTAACCTTTGAAAATATAAAAATACCTTTCATCAGCTTGTAGACAACTCAACATGGACTGAAAACACACGGAATACCAGTATTTCACCTCACACAGTGAATGCAGAGCTAGCTATCTCCCATTTTAATCTTTGGATAAATACGTACTCTGGAAGCTTACCAAATTTTGACCACGCCATGCTGTTCACAAGGTAACCTGATATGTATAGAAAAAAGTGTGGTCAATTCTGAAATGTTTATGCTACGTATGAAATGTGACTAGTAACATCCCCTTGATCCTATGGCAAATAATACAGATATAAAATCGTGTTCTTGGATGACTAGAGAATGTTCTCGATTGGATCTCTGCGGAGGTCGGTTTTGTAGCTTAATCAGTTCTTACATCGATGGGAAGCCTTTGAAGCTTTTCACTGTATTATGAATTAAAAACATAGAAAGATAGAAAAATGAAATCATTACAGTGTCTCATAATGCATTGGTGTCTCGTTAGAATATTATTTCAAAACTTTAATCGAAAAACATTTGGAACTGATACATTCGGGCAGAATTGTTATTGAAAAGGTATGACGAACGTGGATGTCGATTTTCATGTAATGGTAATTTTATGCACTTTAGATGTGATCTATTTTGACCAATTTAAAAATCTTTCGTGAATAACAAAGACATGTATATAAATAGGTATGATCTGGAATGGAAAGGTTCTACTGAACCCCAAGGTATGTATTTACGTAGTTGATGGGTCAAGTTTAAGCACAATTGATTCTTAAGTTTGATTTAGTGTATTAAAATGAAATCAAGAAAAAAGATATCCCAATATATAAACTTTATATATCCAATACTCTTTTTTAACATCATTTGAATTCCACATTTATAGCGTCATGTTCTTGAAGGGTGTTGCGTGTAAAAGAGGACAGATAGGTGAAAACGTTCGCTTTAAATCACAGAAACGGCTGGATACTGGTTGTCTTTTGTTATGCTTTGAACATACAAAAAATGTGCATGTTTTTTTTTTCTTGATAACTTACAGGACTTGTATTTACTAATTCAATATGTGGTACATCAAGCCAGTCAATCGTTGAAGATAAATTTAACTTTATCATCATAACAGTTGCATCCCATTTGCTCGGACACAGGTAAGTTACTACGTATTAATTAATGATGATTAACGTCAAAAGCGAGAATTAATAAAGAGTACAGAATAGAAACTTTACATTATATCGATTTAACAAATCTATGTTGTCGTCTGTTATGCTTGAGGCGTGTTGTCTGAACAATTTGTCTAATTCGATGCAAGGTACTTTTAATGATTTAAATGATACTAAATGCATCACTTGATTTCGTTCCCATTATAGTAAATGTAAATATTACTTACTACGAAAGCAATGCTTTACATAACTCCTGCTTAACAGTAATCGGAATATTCCGTTTTGTTTCCGCCCTTCCTTCTGCCTGTTAACCTGGCTTAAGATATCCCAAACCGTTGAATGGAAGCAATGTGTCAATCCACCCTTCCATCCAACCATCACCTGTCTTAAGTAATGGCAAAATAATATCGGAGTTAGTTTTGGGACAATTCAAACAATTCAAAATATGTCAAAATACAAATACAATGTAAAAAGCATGAATCTGAAAACATCCACATAGGTATTCCAATTTGTCTGCTGGAGCATGTCAACACGAAATTCTAACACTTCTTTACAACATCAAACGCGGAACTCATCAGTCTTAGGCAGCAGGTGGAAGAATTTGTCGGGAATTGACCGGTCAGATTCTAAACTTAGAGTTTCACAGAATGAACAAAATACCATTACTTTGTTTCGCTTCGCTCCAAAATTCTTGACAGCGCGTATGACTACAATATCAGCAAAAATTTCGAAAAGAAATTCTCCTTTCTGCATCGATTTATTTTTAGCGTGGTGGAAATGGTCGAGTATTTCTGATTGACTGCAGAGATTATCGGAAAAAAACAAAGCAGGGTCCGCTCAAATAGTCAAACCATCACGTCTTGAAATACATGTAGTATTTGCCACAGGATGTTAAACCACACATAAGTTCATTTTCTATTGTAAATAAGGTACATGTACTCGGATATCTTATATTGTGATAAAATAGTCTTAGCTTTTTCAAGACAGTATTATAATTTGAAGCACATGGACAATCTTATATCTCTATAAATTCAAAGTCATGTAACAAAACTTTAAATTAAGTTGATGTTTCTTAAAGTCTGAATGCCTTACATGACGGAGATGGAAATAACTGTTCAGCAAGTGATGCCTACATAATGGCACCATCATTCGAACCTCAAGAAGGGAAAACCGCTACTCATCCATGGATATTTTCCAATTGTTCTACGGACTACTTCACAACGAAAATTGATGAACTTGATGGGTAATATATATATAAATCAATTATCTACTTTTGGTAATATAAATTAACTACCTACGGGTTTTCGTTTCATCATTGTTTTACAACTTGCTAGCAATTTAATGTTCTACTATTTAACAACTCGCGTGCAAAAGCAACCATCGTTTTTATTGTGGCCTAAGTACACTTATTATGGAGCTTTTTTATAGGAGTAATACAAACTGCATGAAGACTTTGGGATCTGGTTTTGACCCAACAGCTCTGACGCCTTACGATCAAAATCTCCTCGGTCTGAAGTATGACGTCGACTCACAATGTAAGATGGTGTATGGAGAAGAATCCTACTTTTGCAGAGTATGTCTAAATTATTTTTCCTTGTTTCACGTCTATTTTTACGTAATTCATTATTTGAGGGTGTCAAATGTTCTTAAGATTCGACCAGCGGGAAATGGATATGCAATAAACCTTTTCTTTCAAAATAGTACTTTGCTCATGGTACATACATGATCAATTTGTTTGAATGAATACGTGCCATTCCTGGAATGTTAATTGGACAAATTCGAATAATTAGGATTAACGAAAGTAATTATTTGTACGCCAGGCTCGACAAATTTATTTTAAGAGACCTTTTATTTAGAAACCAGGCATTGCCTATGATATGGATGGCACACGGTAAATGTTATACCCCGAAATATTTTATTCTAATGTAATGTTTATATGACCAATGGTGCAAGTATTGTTTTAAAATCAACAATAAATGATTTTACAGTTTCATAAGAAAGCAACAAAATTTGAACAAAATGAAATAGTTTTTTACGTTTTTAAATGAATTTCAATGCTTTCAATGTAATTCATTTCTCTTTAACCATTGCGATTAATCATAAACCAACATTGATTTTAAGAAAGGATGCGATATGAAATTGATGAAAATAATTTGAAAAACAATTTGCCAATCACTGCCTAGTTTTTGAGTGGACGCCTTCTGAAAGGCATTGTGTTTCAAACACATTTGGAATTAAACTTTTTTTTCATTTCGTAAACCAAAGTGTTGATACTTGTACTTACGATAACATGAACGTAACAATAATGGACTAAGTAGAAATAAATATAGTAACTTATAAAGGAGACTGTTTGAGTTTTTGTGTTTTTAATCTTTTAAATTTTTCGTAGTCAATTTATGAAAACAATTACGCCAGCATATGTACTTTGATGTATTGTCGAAAACCTGGAGATACGTCATGTTATCCAACAATTGCAGGGGATGGGACTTTATGTGGTAATAGAAAGGTAAAGTGTTACTCATATTAAAAAGTACAACTATAAAAAAATCTCGTAATTATAATGACAATATGATATGCCTTGGATAAAATGTACTCGCAAAAAGGAAAATATCGTTGTAGAATATCAATGTTTATGTACAGAAATTTAGTTTATGCTTATGACTTTCGTTGTGAAGGGAAATTGACAACAACAAATAACTGCCTGAGTAAGCAATGGAACCAAGATGCTAGCAGAAATCAAATGAATGTAATCCAGAAACGACTAGACAGGGAACGCACACACACACACACACACACACACACACACAAACCAATGAACACTAAATAACCACAATAATACAAAAAAAAAACAAAAGTAAATCCGCAACTAGGACTCCACTAAAAACTACGAGCATGGACTAGCTGCACTCGTAGGATAAGCATCCTCTGCTCTTCTAGAAACACCAGCCGAGTCTCATATAAAATCACATCCGGGTAGATGAAAGTGGGAGGAAACTATGGCACATTGAACAAATCGGTTACGATGGTGCAGATGGATACACCCAAACAATCAACAATTGTCATGATTACAACCATATAACTTCAGTATTGATAACTTCGAACTTGCAGGAATATAACCCTATTCCCGACGCCTAATCGTAATAGTAATGTCCCTATCAACATTGTTGTGAAAATTGTTTTGGAAACATCTGTTTCATTACGGAAACAAATGTTACCGAAGCAAACTATAGTAAATGAAAACCAGACGAGTAGGATAACACATACCTTTTTTACTCCAATATTTTTTCTTATAAAATGACATTAAAAAAAATACACTTTCAGTACTGTGTGTCTGGTGTATGCACTCAGGATAACAATGCCACCGAAGCGAAGGGTATGTCAATTTTTATCTTGCAAAGTGATACAACTTATATCTATTTGAGGTATTTATCAAAGGCTCGACACGTATGACTAACAAGTCGTGATTTATTTTTATGCCCATCACTATTTCAAAACTCATGGTGACATTCAGAACAAAGAAACAATGACACAAAATCAAACTCATCTGAACAAATATTGATTTCATGCCACATTTTGGGGGACCTTATCATGTTGCTAAGATACAAGTATGTTTAACTACGGTAATATGCATGCTTGATGGGTGAACGGTCATAATACAAAACTGACTTGTCTTTGTTTACGACGAGTAATTGAGAGGGCCATTTATGGGTTTGTGTTGTTTTGCAAATATCTATATCTTACTCCAGAATACTCTGTGTCCTTAGATATCTTAGATCTTAATCAAATGATGTTGAGTCGACATAAAATAAAAATGGTGCATGCGCATCAGCCATTATATTTTCAAAATGGATTTAATGATGAGGTACAGTTGTAATTATTGTCTTTTTAGTTTTCTCAGCGTTCACTTTGTCCTATAATTCCAGACAAATTTCGATAAGTTCCCAATTTAAATTGTTAAACCATATATATCTAGTCTATCAATAAACTAACTAACATCTTAAATTTGGCGTGGAGTGCTTTTACAGCAGATAATTGCTCCATTAGTATATGACATTGTATTTAATTTTAGAAGAATGTTTATATGGTGATGATCGAGGCATAGTTCTAAATGAAGGTAACTGGACATGTGCTGAAATAGTTGAACGAGCTCCAAACAAGTGTGAGAGTGTTCACAACAAATGCTGTGCGTCATGTGCATATTACTTTAAAGCAACGACTGAATCACAATCAGAAAAGTTAAACGTATTTGGTAAGTTTTTGCTGTATTTATAAGAATCGTAAATTACCATGATCTTATATGTAAATTTAAATCAACTTTAAATAAGTAGTCTATTCAAAACTGTGTAATTTTATCGATCATATATTTAGAAATATAAATATTTTGAAACACTTCCGTTTCAAAATTGCAAAGAACAACGGAGTTCATCATTTTTGTCCTTTAATGTGTTACCATGAGGATATCTATACACATATAGAAAAGCATACTTCCAAATATTACATAAGACTGCTCTTGCATTAAAAAAATAATAACATTATTCCAAATTTGTTGAGTACAATTCTTGAATATTTCCTATAATGCTTCAATGTTCAATACGGAATTGTCATGTGATTTATAGTGATGTGGAAGAAGTATCATTTCATCATTGCTTAATGTAATATGTATGCTTATTTTATCATGTATTTGCTTATTTAATTAGCTTAGCTTATACGCATGAGTGCATGAGATGTTCTTGATCTTTCTATGATTTGGTTGCTTTATTGTTTTATTTGACTACTATATTTGCAATATCATATTATGGACAGTGTGATATGAACCAGTGATTTACAAAAAAACGCCGTTGAGCTTGGATGTTGTGTGATTTTGTATAATTTTCTGTAAGACCTGATTGGTCGAAAGCGAGGTTGTGACGTTTTTAACGTTGTTATCCCAGCACTTTTGGTGACGTCGAAGAAGGACGATAGTTCGAAGCTAGTATTTTTGCTTTGACAAATCCAATCCCAAGCGATCAAAATATTCTAAATGAATATACATTTAATAAGTCGCGAAGATTGAATATGGCTAAATCTCAGCTCCATTGGCGTCATAACAAGCTCACCGAGGTGCATGTCTTAAGATGTAGAAATTAAACTACTAGAATTGATATTTTGCGAAATTCTACTTTTCGGATAATATCGAATCGTCTTAAATTCTATCGAGAAAGGAATATTCGATTTGATGAGCTAATTCAAAAATAAAACAGCTTATCAAAAAGACATATTTGATAAAAATACTTTTATATAACTTCTTGTACAATGTGCATATTTTATCAGTTTAGGTTAGGTTTGACGAAATTCTGCGGAACACTTTGAAAAAGAAAATTCATTGAATTTATTTCATTTTTAATTTGTATTTTACCACAATCTTGACAACAATTTTGAATTTTTAAGCAACAGAAATGCTCCAAACAAATAATTCACTTAAAACATGCATTTAAATTAGAAATGATGCACATTTCCTTTTTATTTTGCAAATGAACATTTTATATGGGAGAAGAGAAAGCTGTCCCACACCAGACCACTGCTCTTTTCAAGCCATGGCTTTGACAAAGAAAGCCTTACAAAGGACAGGACCAATTCCTAACATTGATTAAAATCCTGCTTACAGTTACGAGAAACACATTGGATATTAAAGTGTGTAGACCACCAAAAACACACCTTAAAGGTAAATTAACAAAACCACCATAGCTAGGGAAGTCGAGTATATTTGAAGGGATATTATTTAATGAGAACAACGAGTTCGATTCGAGTTTGTTCTTTCGTAAATCAAAAAATTACATGATAAGCTAAAGTTAATGATGAAAAAAAAACCGATAGCAAAAGATGAATCAAATTGAAACATATATTGGTTTTCATGCTCTCAGTTTCTAGTGGATTCCGAGTTGCTCATTTGCTTTTGTTACTTTGTATGTATGGTTTTGGCGAATTGTGTTCTTTGTTGTGTGTGTCTGTTTTTCATGTCTGGTCTTTGTCCGTGGATTGCGTTCTTTTGATTGCCCTATAACCTTGGTTCCTTTGATTACTCTTTCATATGTTCAAATATTGAAATCGAAAAAGAATGAGTTCGTAGTCCTTACGAAATAAGAGAGTAACGACGATTGATGATGCATTAAAATATAATATTCACATTTCAATTCAAAACACAATTATATGGCTTCTACTTTCATTTACAGTTCACTGAAATCGACATCAAATGACGACCTTGTAAATATTTGCAAAACGCTTGTGATATTACAGACTTTCTAAGGTATTTTGAAAAAAAAATGTATATCTTGTTTTTAAGATATATGTATTTCGTTAGTTTCGACTTGACGTTAAGTATCTTTATAGATATAATAACACAGCGGAAGCAATTAGGGTGCTATTTGGGGTCCTTGTTCTTGATATTTCATATTGGCGTAACCTAATCAGAGTTGGCATTGATTCGGCCAAATTTCATTATTTTGATAATTTTTGTTAGACTTTAAGAATCAGTGTGTTCTATTTAACGAGAAAACAAGGCAACAACAATAAAACATAATCCAGGAACAATGACTAGGCAAAGGAACAGGGACCCCCCCCCTTTACACACACACATAAAATATATATTAACATAAATAAAATTTCATCTAACATTTAACTAAAAGAGATAGTATAGATCAGATACATCGGCTGGGTAGGTCTCCTCTACTTTTCGCGAAACACAACTGAACGAACCAAGGGTTGATGATGACGACCATGAAACTTTGAATATTGTGACAACATAGCCTTGTTCTAGAAATAAAATATTTAGAAGTCTAGCACGATATTGCCACATATCATATCAAGATAATACGCAGGGTTTATACTGTTGTTTTTAACAGAAGATACGATTCATACTTTGAAAAGACGTGTAGTAAAATGTCATGACTCGACATCCATTTTTTTGGCGATTTAAGATATTGTATAAGAAATAAATGTTTCTCCGTCATGCTTTGCAGTAAATTTAGATTGTAATTGAATTCACATGAATATATATGGTCTAGGACTTGTATCTATGCAAAAAATGTAGCAGTTCATGGGAGTGAAAACAATGCATGAAGCTTCAAAACACAACTTCGTCTATACAGCTGAAACACCGATCAAAGGGTCTTGCTTAAATATGTTCTTTTTATACAAACAGTTAATAAGTCTGTCCAATTAGGGTGCAGAAGTAGGCCAAGAAGTAGCAATTTTTCCTTATGTAAAAACGTGCACGATCACGAATATATATCTTCTTTGATATATTACGGAGATGACTTGGATTTATTAACAAAGTATGTAGAATTTCTGCGCAGTACTGAATACTTTTCTCCAGGTGCCCGTCATTCTTTGAGTGACAAAATATACAGTGCTTAGTAATATAATATAATAATTGAGTAGAGGTTCCAAATTGGCATGCGGAACATTTTGTATAAAGAATTGAAAAATGAAACGTCCTAAAGCTATATTTTTTTTTATAATAATCAATCTAGTATTTTGAAGGTTTTACTAATATTTTAATTTCAATTGAACAGATACGAGAGTAGCACATGTCCTGGTAAGACCGGCTACACTCTTTGACACCTCTGAGTATGGAAATTTCATAGGATGCTGTGGTAGTCCAGCCATAAAATAATGTTTATATGGAATATAACGTAGTTTAAGAATACAATACAAGGCCAGATTATAATAATCGTCTTCTTTTGTAGAGAGACCGAAAAAGCATAGAATATACTTATGAGGTAGCAGTAAAATGAAGCATCAGTATAGTTATTAATACGCCTAATATTTCCTACGTTTACCTCCGATTATCAGCATTAAATTACTACGCCCTGCGTTCTAAAACAATGTATTTTGATTTTTTATTGAAAGACTTACAACATACTTGACAATAAATTTCGACATTGCTACGCGGTATTTGAAAAGTGCTTCACCGTTAATGCTTATTGACATATTTAAAAATTCGTACATATCAAAATTGAAGATACGTGTTTTAAATATTTGTTATTCGATAAATCTTAAAACATTTGATGGTTACTTTTGTATATCATACAGTCTATTAATGAACGTTAGTTATATCCTTGTTTTTTTTATTAGTATCATTCTTTGAAATTGGTTCTTACGTATTTAGTGAAAAAAAAACTTGAAACATTCGTGCAGCATATCGAATAACCATTGTTTAAATGATTAGAATTTGTATTTGCAAACCACTTGCCATAAGTCACTGCAACTTCTGGTAGATAACAGGTCCCGAAATGCATTCATTTGCCCACTAATCGGACGTGCCTGATCCGAATGACACTACTCACCTTTTGAAATCGAAAATTGCAATGTAAAAATAATTCAAACCCTAAAGTGACTGTATTGTCATTCTTGGCATTGATCATATCAGAGTTGCAAACTTAGAATTGGTCTCCTATTTTGATACTTTTGTCCTTTTTTTGTTTTCGTTTTTTTTTTTGTTTGTTTGTTTGTTTTTTTTTTGTACTTCATCAAAATATTATTTTTGCATTTCGATTTTCTAACATTACCTAGTTAAAACATAAGTAGATATAAAAGAAAATCCTGTTAAAGAAAGGCGAAAAAGATTTAAAATGAAAATTATTTGAATCAGTGATATGAAAATCGTTTTCGTCTTTCTAAAATCTAAAATCAATTTCCAGATTTTGACACAAGTTGGAATCAATATAACTTCTTGGTACGCTAGAACATTGGCAGTTCTCTGAATTTGCCAGGTCATTAATGTTTGGAAATGTAGCAGCAATTGTGTTAAAGACTCGCATCTAACAAAGTCATACAATTCAAGCAGGAAATGATAATCGGTTTCGATAATATCGCTGTACACAAAGCAAGTCCTTTCATTCGGTTGTGATCGATCAAAAAGTTCTGTTTTTATCCGTTTTGGCGCAACCCCAGATATAAATAGTGCATATGCTTGATTCATATCATCTATCATTTATTCAAAAGTTTGTTTTCTAATACGGTAACAACCCTCAGATTATGAACGTCAGTGCTACCGTACGAATTGCCGATATTACATTTGTCACACTGCTAGAGAAGTCTATAATTTGCGTTATTGCCTGTCCTGTGACTCCTGAAGTTCGTGTTTGTCCAATTGTCGATTCTTAATACAAGCCACATATATATCTTATATTTTTATGCAATTTCAGGCAATTTAGATTTGTTACGTTTTTTTAAACAAATGCAGATGGATACACCATAACAACCCACGAGTTCATGATGACGACCATAAAACTTCTGTTGTGATATTTTCAATCCTGTAGCAACATAACCCTGAAGGTAGGAAATAAACACTGTGAATACAAACGCATTATGTTGATGTTGCAAATACCAGAATTGTCTTTCTTTTACCACAAAATGTCAATATTTAGAGTCTGTTCGGATGTTTTAGAAGTCTAAGTGAATGGACAAAAATAATTTAGTCGAACATTTTAATAAAATTATAAAAAGTTTATACATCATGCAAAAAGCATGACGCAAGAAACATTCAATGATAACTAATATGAAAATTGAGTCCGAGTTGTTCATTGAATGTTGTTTCTTTTTATCACGCCCTTTTCCGATAATTTTCGAAAAATACAAATATGTTTTCAAACCTAGTCGCAGTAGGCAAATAAAAGTGCGCTTCCAAAATTTATCGCATGCAGTTACGTCACTGATCGGAAAATTCAACACAGTTTACAAACATAGACACAAAGAAAGAAGGCAGAATTTTGGAGTTTATCACAAACAGATTATTACATAATATTAATCGCGTAATTTGTTTTATAATGCCTCGTTCATGCTATCAACATACTAAATTTCTTAGGACTGATTGAACTATGCTATAAAAAAAATTCTATGTGATAATTCTAATTTTAATCCATTTGCATCACGAACATCGTTCTATGACAATCAGTCAGTGACTGAAAGCACCAGTATATTTTCATGGAAAAAAAAATATAAAAATAAACAACTCGATGGACAGTTTAACATATTAAGTTCAAATTTATAATTATTACTTAAATACAATCATATCACAATTTGTTATAATTTGTAGCAATAATTAATGTGAGATTAGTGTGTATATATTATTTCAGTTGCCCTATGTTCTTTGTTGTGTTTGTCGGTTTTCCTTATCTGGTCTTTGTCACTGGATTACATTATTTTGAGTTCCGCTCAAATCTTGGTTCCTCTTTCTGTAATTATAGCAAACAGTGCTCTAAGACAAAAGATATAAAGACCATTACCTTTACTAGAAACGTGACTCAAGACCTCTGGAAAACTTCATTGTGGCAGTCAAACCATTTTGAATATGGAACATGAACACCACGATGTGTTTGGCAATCTATGTGATACCAATAGAACCCCGGGTCAATTTCCACTTATTATAAAGCTTCTCCAGTGTGGTGTGTGGTGTGAGGAAAAAAACACTCTTAGACATTAAAGATAGCGTTTGTAATTATAAGAAGTCTTATGAAAAATTAAAATAAGGAAAACATGTTCTTAATAGTAAAGTGTAACAAATGTTCACAATGAAACATCCAAGTCGCGCGGTAAGTGGTATCAAGAGACGTTTACTGTTCAGTTTAATCAAAAATATAACAAGCGTCCGTAAAATATCAATACCAGTATCATGTACACAATCAAACATATATAACTTACATAAAACATCGAATAATACCCCTCCATTACATCTGGATGGAAAATAACATTATCGAAAATACAAGTAACGTTTTCACAGAGTAAAAAATATCAAAGAGTAAACACATTTGGATATGCAAATATAGTCCTTTATGCTTGGAAGGCTAAACAAAAGAAAACCTAAGAAATATAATATTCCTTTCTCACTCAAGACACAAAACAATTCCTATATTTAGCTGTGCTGCATTTGCATTTCCTGATGTGACCCACGGGCAAAGAGAGAGAACACTTGCACTTTCCACAAACAATGACACAAAGAATGAATAAAGAATTATTGGACGATCATATCTGACCAATTTCGTATATGTGTTTTATCGAGAATAACTGGTGGTTGATTATATCTTGCAGTTTCTTCATACTGTTTTGAAGTGACCTACATTTTACACCTGGTCGTAACGTATCACTGGTCTGAAACGTCACAATCACTTGTTAAATACAGGTCACTTCAGTTAAAACATTTATCCGGAAAACTAATTCGAAGTGAGAAAAACATCTATTTTTGTCATGCAAGATTTTGAAATCTCAGACGCCCTTGGGGAAAATGTAACAGTTTCCTCGGGGGTCTTAGATATTCATATTTTGCACTTGTACAAGTGTTAGATTATCAAGTGCCAGTCCACATGAAATTCAGACACAACTAATAGTAAAGTAATTTATTGTCAAGTGAATGTTATCATCAAACAAACGATGCATTTTTAGTCTACGTATGCTATACTTTCACATAACAATCTTTTCTGCATTCAGATCTGCACTTTTAAGAAAATATACGTATGTCTTCCACTAAAACTAACCAAATGAAACCATATCAAGAACGAAAACTCTTGCAAAGTGCAAATTCAATGTACAATTTATATAATTTTTACCTTAAAAGCACAACATCCAAATGAAAAACTAAGACTGGTGATGTGGTCTGTATCTGATTCTGAATAAGAAATAAAGTAAATTTGGTGGGTTGATAACATGCATGAATCAAATCCTGTCTGATTTTTAGAAAGACTGTTACTTAAAATTTCATCTTATGTATTGGGTTGTAGACATTACTTTTAGTTAAAGTAGATAATTTGAAAAATACACGGGATGAAATAGCCTACTTTTGAAATTGTTCTGAATTGATTTTACAACAAAGAAATGCAAAATGGATTTTAACGACTGGTGCTGTTGTCATTCAAGGTATATTGATGATGATGGATTGATTGATTTATTGTTGGGGTTTAACGTGTCCGAGCAGCAATATTTCAACTATGTTCAGACGATGAATATGAAATGGATGATAAAATGAACATGAAATGATGATGAAATAAGAAAGGGATGAGACACAAGGACAACAGGGTCGACAAATTTAGATTGCCACTAGAAAAAGGAAGGGATGGGTAGGCTCGGGCAACTTAGCCTCCTGTGGTGGAGCGCAAAGGCTCCTACTCCAGTCGAATACCACAGCAGGGTTCATTAACGTGCAAGAAACGTGGCATTTTCCCAACACGGTGCACGTCTATTGTTCGCAGCCAGGTTACCCCAGGATGTAACACGCCAGGGATACCCCATTTCCCCACCTGGGGCACACAATCCAGTTACTCTGTGGGTAGAGCGCCTAGCCCCGGCTAGGTTTCTGAGCACTATTAAGTCGCCTTTTACGACAAGCTTAGCGCTATTGCAGGCATATTCTTTTGACCCCGGACCTGCACGGGGCCGAAAGTTGTCTTTTTTTGATGCAGTGATCTGATTGGCTACTCTATCAGATTGCTCATTTAATCCAGACAAGACGTTTGATGAGCACCTCGGCGGGAGTTTCTAGAAAAGCAGAGGAGTCTGACCCTACCTGTGCACCTTTTGCATGTTCCCAGTTTTCAGTCGAATCCGAGTTGCTCATGTGCTTTTGTAGCTTTGTGTGTATGATTTAAGCTACTTTGTGTTCTTTGTTGTGTATGTCTGTTTTTCATTTCTGGTCTTTGTCCCTTGATTGCATTCTTTTGATTACCGCTATAATCTTTGGTTCCCTTGATTTCTCTTAAACAAGGTACCGCTAGATCGTTAGAAGAATGATCCCATATTTTTTTTCAATCCATGCTGATAGTCACTTTTTTTCTAAGATCTATTTTTGTAATGAGAGGTTTCTGGAATGACATATCAGAAGGCCGAGTTCACATCATGATTATGTTGTGCTGTTATTTGATAAACATTTTCCTGAGGTTTTCTGCCAAATGTGCATGCATGTATCTATGAGGTGCTCTGTTTCGTTTCCATCTTAGCATGCATTATAAGCTTCGTCTTATATGTTTCTGTAAGATATTCATATAGGAGGAAAGTTTTATTCTGACTTTTTTGTACTCATGCATGGTTTTATTTGCACGAATCAGCACTGTCTACTCTTGAAGAAAACATACGTACAATAATCGTCCGGCTTTTATTTTATAATAGGTTTTCATTACACAGAGGTCCTGATCTATATGACCGGTCTTTTGTTCCATTTTCAAGTCAGTTTTCACAATTAAATACTCATTCAACAGTACTTTCACAGTCATCCTTGGTTTATATGAACGGAGTGACACCTGTTGTGTTGCTCAAATTTGTTGGGTTTTTTTTCAATTAAAAGTACTGACATTTAATTTTACATTTAATATTTTGAAGAAGAGGGTAAAGTAAAGATGCAACTTGCTGATAGTAGTGGGGAGAAGATGTTTTCCCAATATTTTTGTTTTATTTGTTGAATTTCACAAAGTGCAACTTTAATTTTGTCCATGATGCTTTACATCACTTAATTCCCTAGTAAGGAATCCCTAAGGATCTGATGGTCTTCATGTTTATTGCCGCTACTTTCAATGTTCAGTCTATTCATATCAGGTTTATTATGTGATCCCCTGTATAGGTACACATGTATAGCAATAAAATCTGATCCTTACAGAAACTGACACTTAAATAGAATGGTCATCAACAGTACAAACTATAAAACACAAGCTCAATTTGGTTTGGGGCTTTCATCAGTTGTATTTTTTTTGCATGTAATGAACATGTTCTTAAGGTAAGTGGTTACATAGTTTTCTTATGATGAATAGTGGATTTGTATTAACAAGATTTAATTCGAATTACTATTCTGTTCATGATTTCTATCATGTAAATTTGCCTTACATGATTTATACACAAGCCGTAATCAAACACAAGATCAATGTTTCAACATTCAAAAGTTAAATTGTTATATGCATTTGATTTTAGACATTTTTCTTATAGCTATCTGATCCGAAAGAAAGAATATCGTTTAGCGGATCCTTTAATCTCAGTTTTCCGCTATAAAGATGACGTATTATCTTTAAACAATCCTAATTTTTGGGATTTGATACATCGCATCTACAACAAAGAACTTGAGATAAAGGATACTACAGACACTGTCAAGTCAGCCTCATGTCTTGACCTACACTTAGAAATCGATGGAAAAGGAAAACCTTTGACTAAACTTTACGACAAACGTGATGACTTTTCATTTCATCTGTACCAAATAATATTTCATAAAAAGCAAAATGCAATTAATTATACACATAATAAATAGAAATTGGATGTATTATATAGACAATAACACTGCAATAAACGGCCGGTATTCAAATTGGAACAAATTGTGCCCCTCTACTCCCTAACACATTCTTTCACTCCTTTCAAGCTGACTATAGCTGATCTGATCCAAAGGAGGCAACATCTTTTAGCCGTATCCTATGATCTCAGTTTCCGCTAAATAGATGAGGTAGTATCATTAAACAATCGTAGTTTCGGGGATTTTATACATTGCATTTACCCCCAAAGAACTTGAACTAAAGGATACTACAGACAGTATCTTGACCTGCACTTATATATCGATGGTAAAAGGAAAACTATTGACAAAAGCTTTCCGTAACTTCGCAGAATTTTACCGCGCTAGACACCTTACAAATAGGCTTTTAAACCAACATTTTGTTGGTACAAGATTGAAGTTATCACTACAAAAGTCATGGTCATGGTTATGGTCGTCATCATAAATAAGTGTATCGTTACGGTGTATCCATCTGAACCATGGGAACATTTTTTGTTGGACGTGTCATAGTTTTTCTTTTCTCTGTCGTCTACCTGGTGCTCAGCAGGTGTTTCTTAAAAAGCAGATGACGCTTATCTTACCTGTGCAGTTGGTCCATGAACCCAGTGTTAGTGAGGCCCGAGTTGCTCATTCACTTTTTTGGCTTTGTACGTATTATTGTTTGTCATTTTATGTTATTTGTTGTGTGGCTGTTTTCCCAGTCCGGACAGTGTCCCTTGATTAAGTTCTGTTGATTTCTGCTAGAATCTTGGTCCTTTTGACTTCTCTTTTATTGTAGCGTTTTCGATGTCATAAAAGAAAATTATATTCAGTCAGTGACTAAATATTGACTGCCCAATAAGAACGGTTGCAGTCAAAATACATTTTTTCTATTTCTCTCTGTTCGATTATAGTTTTGAAAAAGTTCAAAATTTCAAGTACAACGATAATTTGCATGTAACACATCTGCATCAGCGGTCAACCTCTGTTATTGAGTATTACCTCCCCTATATGACTAGATTTATAGATAGATTAAATGATTGCTGTCTGTTTAACGTCCAGTATGTACAAGGACACATATTTGGCGTTTGTTTATGATATTTTGTTCACGCAATAAAAACTGGGAACATAGACCAGATGCACAGGTAGGGTAAGCGTCCTCTGCCTTTCTAGAAAAAGCCGCCGAATTTTAATATAGATAGGAAACCCTATCATTATACCTAGGTAGTAATATCTTCAGCAAAGAAAACAAAAACAAATTCTATGAGTTTAACGTTCATTTGGCATGTTTAATTTAAATAATACAACCATTCCTCTCATGCTACATCATAATACTTTAACTCACTAAAAGACTACAACATGCTGTTTAGGATGCAAATAAGTAAATGGTTAAAATGACGGAAAATGCATGTATAAACGAGACTATTGACACACAACTACTTACTAAGAACGAAGCAGTTAACATGGCGAAACTAATATGCACTCATAAAACGGACAGCACGGCCCTGACGAAATGACAGATCAACTAAGGGACTATAAAAGTGTGAGCACTTCCTGCATTCTGTAAGACCTACGCCGAGCTGCTCATTCAATTCTACTTAAAGTGAAAAGTTATATATGATAGATGTAGTCGTTAGAGTATAAACATACAGAGACGCCAAAGATTACTTTTTTTGTAATTCTCCCGAGATGTTACTTAAAACTTTAAATCAAACAAAAACATCATAGTCAAACATCTTATGATGTATGTATTTAAGTACCTGTTAACATCCAAATTCAGACACTACCATATGGTGAAATGATTTAAGGTGTAGAAAATGCCACCAAACAAACAATACTGTTTCTGTCTTCACGATACATTTATGTATTTACATAACGAAAAACATTTCTGCATTCAGATCTTTACTTCATACATTCAACTCCCAAATACCCTACTGGTATACTGATACACTATTACTTCATGTTCTGTAATTAATTCAATATCACATTACGTAATTAAATGTATGTAAACTAATGCTGTGATCTGTGGGAAACAATGCTATTCTTTAAACTCAAAATGTTTTAGATTGAAAAACAAATTATTTTCGCAAAAAAAAAAAATAATAATAAAAAAAAAAAATTAGGAAAATAAAATGAAATAAAAACGACATGGAGATGCATTGACGACAAACGTTCACATTGGGGCATTGTGTTATGAGTTTTGCCACAATAAATGAATTGTTGTTTCTACTATAGGAATTGTTCAAAAGAATAATTAGGGGAACCAAGATCATAGAGGTAATCAAAAGAATGTTACTCAGGGACAAAGACCAGACATGGAAAACAGACATACACAACAAAGAACATAAAGTAACTAAAATCATACATACAAAGTAACTGAGCAGTTAATACTTAGTACATATATTCGATAGTCCTTATAAGGTAAACCGAAATTATACGGTACGGTATTAAATTTCGTTTCGCTCTCCTACACCATTCTTCTGTTTATTTATTCATTATTTGTTTTTATGCATCAGAAAATTGTCTTGACTTTAGTCTAAATTTTAAATGTACGTAGATTCCGGTACGCATGTACATGAACAAACAGGTATATTTTAACATTTTGTTTTTAAATGCTACTTTGTTTAATAATTTTGAGAAGCGTGCGGCTTTCATCGAAGAACGTAAGAAGTTCAATGGGAAAGTTTTTGATCATAAAAAAAGATAAAGACATGTTACTGGAGAGTTTGTTTGCGTACTTGGTTGAATTTGTAATCATACCATCAATATATTTGATAACGGTTTAAAGTCGTTTTAAGACTGACCAACAAAAGGCAAAAGGATTTCAGAACACCAGATATAGCAAATTCAAGTTATCTTCCAATGTTTGTGGTGTATGCATAGACCATTCTCGTTTATTAATTGACTAAATTCGATCAATTTTTTATTATTTTTTAATTTAATGAATTTAATTAAGTAAATGTATGTGTTTTTCCATGTAGTATATACAATTTAAGCATTATTATAAACAAATTCCTGCCTATAAGTTTAAGCATGAAATATTTAACATATGTTCCACTGTGCTTTCAATGGCAATCGATTTTATGAAATTGTATTTGAAATTAGGGTTGCATCGTCCAAATGCAAACTTCTAAACGTCCTACTTATAAAAGTAAAGTTTGAAACAATATTTAAAAAAATGTACTAAATTTCTACAAAATATTACACAATAACTACTTCTATCTTGGGTAATAGTATTATTCAAGAACAATTCGGAAGTAATTCTTTTATATCATTTTATACATTACCATTTCGTTCATATAATGAAAGTTGCTTTATTTCAACTTTTTGTATACCTCAGGCTATACATGTCCTGTTTGAGAATGACGAGCTTGAATCTGAAAATTGCGAGTTACATCTGTATGAAATTCTGGTCAATCAGAACTACTCCCGGTTGAAACCAGAAAGGCCGAGTAGTTGCGGCACATTTCAATAATTTGATCCCCTATCCTACATAACAACACCTAGATGAGCTGTCTCGTATTACCATACATTTTGTACTAAGTTGCAACCCTAGATTAATCCTACTGTGAGGTTTGACCTGGACGGCAAAAGCTATTTTTTTATATAACCTACCTGGCCTAATTGCTTAGAGCTGTCAAATTTGCGAAGCAAATTTTTGGTCGTTCCCTCCAAGGAACTCAAATTCGTATCGCTGTGACATTTATGGCAACACCGCCTGCACAAAATCCAGCGCCCTAGACCGCTCGGCCAGCTAGGCTATATAAATCTTTTCTTTACTTTCTTCTCGTATTTGTGCGTGATGCATTATTGTTCTGTCTTCTGTTTATGGAATGCCTGTCGTTTTTATCAACTGATTACAATATAAAAGAACAGTTATCTTTCAGTAATGCATAATTCTATTAATCACTTAATTATATCTACAATTTGCAAAGAGAATGTTGTACTATATGTACTTATATAACGCAATTTTAATTTCCACGTAAGCTGCTTTCAAAGAAAGACAAACGTCATTCGACTTATTGATATTTAAAAAAAAGTTTATTCATAATGTATAAACCATTTATTTGTAAACCTGCTTTGATTATCACTCTTGGTAAGTGAAGTCCTATAAATCGTACAGTATTGGATATAAATTGTATTTGTGTTCGCTAGCTACCCTGTGTTTGAAGTTCGTCCCTCTTTCTTGATTTCACGTTGAGGTCTTTTAATTATTTTGATGTCCATAGATTGTCTTTCAAATTTGTTGGAATGCTATTTTAGTAATCGATTTAAGCGCTTGTCATCCATAATTAAGAAGACAATGATTAAATATTATTTATAACATAAACTGTACTGAATTGTTCGTCAGGAAAATTGACATACGTTAATTGAAATATTTTGGAGTCGCCGACCAGATGTATATAAAACGGGTTAACTGAAAGAGACTCACTTAACAGAAGTAATAAATTCTAAACAGTATTCACAAGAAATTTCCGTGTAGTAAATTACAATAGCAAATAAAAAAATGAAGTTAGAAACAACCCAGATGGTCCTGACTTAATGCAGATATTCTAATCAGAATGAAGGTTTAAACATATGACAATTTTGCAGAATCAAAATAACAGCTCGACCTTCTGGAATCCTTTAATGCTAGATAATTATTGGACCACAAAAGCACTAATACCTATGATTTTTTCAACCCTTTATACTACTATTCCATATATTCAGTGAACATCTAGACTCAGCAGTAGTATACATTGTTGCTGCTCCAAACAAAAGACAGTACACCTAGATACTAAAGCGTAGTACATGGTAGAGAATTTCCATATTTTGTGAAAAACGATTCCATATCATCTTCTAAACATACTTAAGAGAGTTTTATCAAAGTGCTGAAATTCATCAACTATTCATATTACAACGCATTCATTATGCCAGAGCTTGCCATAACTGCGCAGACCTTTTGTCTAGAGCTCAGATTATGAAAGTCTTTAAACAAGTCAAGTTTTTGAGATTTCATACATCGAATCTACCCCAAAGTTCTTTAGAAAAGGGACACTACATACCATCAAGTCAGCCTTTTATCTAGCTTGACTCGTACTAAGATATCATGGATCATGACCAAACTATACAACAAACACGATGACTTTTCATTCCGTATTGTCCAATTTCCTTTCTGCTGTGCCAACACCCCTTCAGCGGCGCCTGTTGATGGAGTTTTTTTTATGTCGATTACAACTCATGCATTATGCCAGTGCTTGCTATAACTATGCTGACTTATTGTACCCTGCTAGACGTTTTTACAGGGTTATGGTTGTGCAAAATTAAAAGTAGTTATAATTACAGAAATTCTATAGTAATCATCATGAACACATAGATTATTACGGTGTATATATCTGCAACATGCCGCCGGTTTTGTTCAGTGTGCCATATTAACCTTGGTCTTCTGCATCGAAGCTGGACGTGGCATAGCAAGTATTTATAGCGAAAAAAAAAAACAGAAAACGCTCCTGGTATTTACTTCCGTTTTTTTTTTTTTTTTTTGTGGATACTGGATGTTTATTTACTTTTGTTTCTTTGTAAGTGTTAGTTTGCTTTTATCACGTTCCTTGATGTTTTTTTTTAATTTCCCGTTTTGTCTTTATCCTTTTTATTCAGTATTTTGCAGGTACTTATTTGTCTGTATTTTCGATATATTTCGTTGATGTATTTTCTAAATCTAAATTTCAGTTATCTTTTCAATGTCAAATTAATTATGACTGTGTCCTCGAACAATGATTTTTGGAAAGCTATGCTAATTTACCAAGTGAGCTTTCAAAATTAAGACAATAGGAACCGTGTTAAGGCACCTTCTTTTCACCTACATCATAGCTCAACACTACCCACGCCATAAAGAAATAGATTAAAAGACTGTCGGACCAGATTATTACTTGCATGAAAATGACATAGGATGTGTCCATGTTATCTACCTCTGGAATGCCGAACATTATTTCAAGAATAAGAATATCATCAGGTGCACAAACAAATATTCAAATAATTTGTAAATTGATTCATTTCTAGTACATCTCCTTTATATCTTCTCTGATAAACTGTAAACGTATTGACTTTTGGGGAAAGAAAACCGCTAGTATACGTAAAAATATTTAAACGCTATATGACGCTAATTAATTTTTAAAACCGCAAACATAGATACCTGCGATTATGTTCAAAATGAGTAAAAACTTAGCATCCCCAAAAAAGTATACGTTTGAAGGGACCTTTTTTCACTTTTGCAAATTTAGTGATCAGTTATAAAAAATATACAAAAAATGTATTACATTTATGACAGAAATGAATAAAATCTGTGTCCTGTAAAAAGATAGAGTGTAATTAATAGTGTTGCTTGTATTGTTAGTGTGAAATGGACCAATTGGACATTGTTTCTGAGAAAAAAAATTGTGACATTGAAAATTAATGATAACGTGAAGTAGTTCTTGGTAAAATTGCTCCTGCCTTTTGTTGAATTGCTTACACGGATGTAGATTTCCATCATACCGGCAGTCAGTTGGTTTCTTGCAAACATCCTTTTTCTTCTCTTCTTCTTTCTGTGTACAGATTACTCGGACCTGTCTTGGACCAGTTCCAGGGTTACCACCTTCAAATAAATCGCAGTCACAATTTTCTATTAACATCTGCACAGGAATTTTTGCCGCGCTTATTACTCGCAATTGACGTTTTCGTCTTGATTGACAATCGCATTCGTTCGTCGGTTCATCCCAACAATAACCGCGTCGCGCCACACACTGTCGTTTACTATGAGTTTGCTGAGGTCTTCTTAATACTTCAAACGGACTTTGTCTGACACTAGTTTGGGTTCCTACTCTTTTACTGGTGCTTGTTGGTCGCCTCCCCCATGATTCGTCGTATGTTTTTTATATATAGTATACCCAGAAGGAATACTATCTTCATTCTGCAAATAAAACAAAAATTCTTAAAAATAGCAGTTAAAATTTTACAATTGATTCTATAAAACATATTTGATATATTTTCTATGTTTTCGAAAGACATTATATAATTACAGAAAAATATAAATTGTGTAGCTATTCCCATTATTTAGGCATTTCGTAAAATTCATTGATAGCCGATCTTGACAAACAATACACTATTGTATTATTCAACATTTGGTGAGTACGGTTCTTGAATATGTTTCAGAATGCTTCAATATTTTATGAACACGGAATTGTCACATGAGATATGGTGTTGTGGAAGAATCCATTATACGAAAGTATCATTTCATCGTTTGCTTAATTTCAACATCATGACAAGGTCGCCGAGGTGTATGTCTTAAGATGTTGAAATTAAACTACTAGAATTAATATTTTGCGATATTCTTCTTTTATTATAAAGCCTATTATCTCGGATCAAATCGAATCTTGATGAGCCAATTTAAGAATAAAACAGCTCTATAAATAGTCATATTTGATAAAAAATACTTTTATGTGACTTATTTTACAATTTGCCTGTTTTAGCAGTTTAAATTAGGTTTGACGAAATTGTACAAAACACTTTGAAAATAAATTCATTGAACCTGTAATTTACTGGAATCTTGAAAACGGGTTTGAATTTCTAACCAACAGAAATGCTTCTAACAAATGATTCAATTAATCGCTTAAAACGCATATCTAAATCGGAAATGATGCACATTTCCTTTTTATTTTGCAAATAACAAATTCAAAGGCAAGAAGGAAACGCTGTCCCACTCCATACCACTCCTCATTTTCAAGCCATGGCTTTGAAATAGAAAGCATTCAAAGGACAGAAAACGATTCATGAATTTGGTTAAAAACTTTCTTAAAGTTATGAGGAAACATTGGACATTAAAGTCTGTAGACCATCATAAATAGCTAACGTAGTACTAATCTACTTCGTACCTCCTATTAAAGGTAAATTAACAAACCACTATTTCTCCATTAGCTAGGGTAGTCGAATATATATGAACGGGTATTATGTCATGAGAGTAACGAGTTTCGATCGCAGTTTGTTCTTTCGTAAATCAAGAAATTACACGATAAACTAAAGTTAATGAGGAAACAGTACGAATATGAATGATACTGATAGCAAAAGATAAATCAAATTGAAACATATACTGCTTTTCATATGTTCAAAATTAATTCGAAAACAATGAGTTTGTAGTCCTTCCGAAATTGACGACAATTGATGAAAGAGTAAGCAAGGAAACCAAGGTTATACCAGTAATTTAAAGAATGTAATCCAGGAACAAAGACCAGACATGGAAAACAGACATAAACAACAAAGAACATAAAGTAATGAAATAATACATGCAAAGTAACAAAAGCAAATGAGCAACTCGGACTCCAATAAAAACTGGGAGAATAGACCAGGTGCACCGGTAGGGATAGCATCCCCTGCTTTTCTAGAAACATCAATCGAGTTGCTCATAAAAAAGTCAAGTCCGGGGTAGACGAAAGAGGAAAGAAAAACAATGACACATAGAACAAATCAGTTTTCATGGCGCAGATGGATACATGGTAACGATCCACGAGTTCATGATGACGACCATAAAATTTCTGTGTTGATGAATTCAATCTTGTAGCAACATGACCTTGTTCCAGCAGCCTATTTGTTAGAACTCTAGTGCTATACAAAAAGTCTGCTTAGTTTCGGAAACTCTGGCATAACGTATGAGTTGTAATATATGACCACTACATACGCAGGTACAAAAGGAATGTTGCCACAGATGAAAGGAAAGAATGAATGAAAAGTCATTACGTTTGTCGAAAAGTTTGGTCCATAGTTTTCCTTTACCATTGATTTCCGAGTGTAAGTCAAGATATGAGACTGATTTAACAGTGTCTGTAGTAACCTTTATCTCAAGTTATTTGGGATAGATGCGATGTATCAAATCCCCAAAATTAGGATTGTCCAAAGAAAATACATCTATATAGCGGAAAATCAGATTAAAGGATCTAGCTAAATATATTCTTTCTTCCGGATCAGACCAGCCATAACGCCAGCCTCATTAGAGTGAAGGAATAGGTCAGCAAGTAGAGAAGCACAATTTGTTCCCATTGGATTGTGGATGCATTAAAATCAAATATTTACATTTCAATTCAAACACAATTAAATGGCTTCTACTTTGATTTTCAGTTTAATGAAATCCACATCTAATAATGCCTTTGCTAATATTTGCAAAATTGTAGACTTTCTAAGGTATGTTTTAAAGTATATATTGCTTTTATGCAACTTCGTTAGTTGCGCCTTGACGTTAAGCATCTATGTAGATATAATAACACAGCGGAAGCAATTGGGACGCTATTTGGGATCCTTGTGCTACATATTCCATATTGGCGTAACCTAATCAGAGTTGGCATTGATTCGGCAATATTTCATTATTTTGGTATTTTGTTGTTAGACTTTAAGATGTGTGTTATTTAAGAAGAAAATAAGGCAACAACAATTAAACATAATCCACGGACAAAAACTAGACAAAAGCAAAAAGACCCACACAAAAAATGTAAAAAAAAAATGAAATGATAAGGCAGAACCTGAATTCTACCAAAAATGTAGTATAGACCAGAAAAAAGGTAGGCGTCCTCTGCTTTTCGAGAAACACAACAGAACGAACAAAGGGTTGATGGTGAAGACCATGATACATTGATTATAGTGGCAACATAGCCTTGTTCTAGAAACCATATAATTAGCACGATATTGTCAAAATCACAAACCATTCTTTGAAGGACTTAAAAATCGCAATCGTCGCCATAGATTAGATATGAGTCTCCCTTTCCATTGATCTCTAAGAAAAAGTCAAGATGATTCGCTGGCTTTATACTGTTGCATTTTCTTTAATGCAAGTTCATTGGAGAAAAACAATGCATGAATCCCCATAGTCAAGGATAATTTAAAAATACAACTTAATCTATGTAACGGAAACTGCGATCAATGGGTCTGGCTTAAAGATGTTCTTGTGTATACAATAAGTTAATAAATCGGCCCAATTAGGGTGTAGAAATAGATCACGAAGTAGTGGATTTAATAACGCATTTCTTTCAAAACACGTGCAAGAACATCATCTATTTTCGATTGAAACATTCAGCAATATTACAATATCTTTGTCGACATATTAAGGACTTAACTTAGATATTTTTTTACAAAGTATGTAGAATTTCTGCGCAGTACTAAGTATTTTTCACCAGGTGTCCATCATTCTTGGAGTGACAAAATTATACAGTGCTAAGTAATATAATATAATAATTGAGTTGGGGTTTCAACTTGGCATACGAAACATCAGTACATTTGGTATAAAGAGTTAAAAAATGAAAGGTCATAAAGCAGTTATTTTCCGATAATAATCAATCTAGCATTTTTTATTTACAGGATCCAAATGAATAGATACGAGATTAGCACATTTCCTGGTAAGACCGGGCATACTCTTTGACACCTTTGAGTATGGAAATTTTATAGGAGGCTGTGGAAGTACAGTTTACTTGTCCAGCCATAAAACAATTGTTTCTATGAAATATAGCGAAGTTTAAGAATAGAATACATGGTCAGATAATAATAATCATCTTCTTTTGTAGAGAGACAGAAAGAGCATAGAGTAGACTTATGAGGCAGCAGTAAAATGAAGCCTCAGTATAGTTATTCATAGGCCTAATATTTCCTACGTTACCCTGTAATTATCAGCATTGAATTACTACGCCCTGGATCGCACTTATAAGGTTGTAGTAATGAAGCCTCATTGTAGTTCTTAATACGGGTAATATTTCTTACGTTAACATCCGATTATCAGCATTGGATTACCACGTCTTGCGTCATAAAACAATGTTATTTTGAACTTTTATTGAAAGTCTTACAACATGCTTGACAACCAATTTCGACATTGCCTTGCTACGCGGTATTTGAAAAGTGCTGCACCATTTATGTAATTGGCATACTTGAACATGCGTACATTTCAAAATTGAAAACATTTGTTCTAAATAGTTGTTATTCGATAAATCTTTAAAACGTTTGATGGTTACCTTTGTATATCTTATAGTCTATTAATAAACGTTATATCCTTGTTTTTTTTATCAATATCATTATTTATATTTGATTCATACATATTAAGTGAAAAATAACATTTGTGCAGCATATCGAATAAGCATTGTTTATATGACTAGAATTTGTACTTGAAAACCATTTGTCATAGATCACTGCAACTCCTGGTAGATCACAGGTCCTGAAAGGCAGGCAACAGCCCACTAGTCGGACTTGTCTGATCCGAATAACACCACTCACGTTTTGAAATCGAAAATTGCATTAATAAAAACATTTTAAACCCTAAAATAACTGCATCGATTTCATTTGCTTTGATCACGGCGGAATGGTGAAAGCTTGGAAAGGGTCTCCTTTTTCGATATTTTTGGTTTTTTGTACTTCATAAAATAATATTTTTTTTCATTTCGATTTTCCTATATTTAGTTTTTTATGCTACTGATTACAGGTTGTCCACTGAAACTTGTTTACGAAATTCACAATATTTAAGATTGGTGTAATTTGTATTTATCCATAATTTATGACATTGCTCTTGTCATTTGACGTCCTTCCAATAGGTAGCATATCTCAGTGATGCAAGCATATGCAAATATGGTGTAAGATTGTATATTGTGCTGCTGATCTGTAAAGTGACCAAACGTACGATTCGAACCAAGATATGATAAAGAAAGAAGAAAGAAGAACTCACTACCATTCAATGAAAAAGGTTTCTTTAACTTCTACAAAATCCGGTCTCAGCATTTGGAGGAGGGCCTTTCTTCGTAGTGTTGTCTTTTACCTAATGGATCTACCACAGCTTGTACTCTAGCATAGTGCAAAAAATATAAAAATCTTACAAGAATTTCTTCGTCGTTGTTCGGAAGCTTTATCCCACTCTATTCCGGTCGTTTTCGAAAAATTCAAAATTGGTTACAAACATAGTCACTGCGGACAAATAAAAGTGCACTTCCAAAATTTATCGCATACCTCTTCGACATTGACTGAAAAATTCTAAATTATTTACAAACATAGACACAAATAAAGCAGCCTTCTTCTATGTTTTCCGATATATTTGACTTAATTTTGAATATATGACAAACAGATTGTTACATAGTATTCATCACGTGATTGCTCATTTGCTTCTTTTACTGTGTATGTATTATTTTAGTTATTTTATGTGTATGTCTGTTTTCCATGTCTGGTCAGTTTCCCTGGATTTCATTCTTTTGATTACCGCTGGAAACTTGGTTCCCTTGATAACTCTCAAGATCATCAAATATATGACAAATAATTCAAAGGATAGTTTAACAAATTAACGAATTATCATTTAAATGCAGTCATATCAAGATTTGTAATAATTTGTAGTAATAATTAAATGTGAGGAAGAACCATTACCAAAATTCATATTTTTTTCCGATTATCCGAGGCTCCAAGGCTAATTAGAAAAGCGGTAATACACAGTTGATTGTCATTGAATTTAACAGTTGACAGGATTAAAAACAAGTGACGAAAATTCCATTCCAAAAAAACATTTTTAAAAGTGTTTTTAAATAAAAACCTTTAAATAATAATCGGCAATTTAACAAACTTAAAAATTATCTAGTTAAAAAATAAGTAGATATTGAATCGATCCTGATAAAGAAAGGCGGAAAAGATTTAAAATAAAAATTATATGAATCAATAAAATCAGTGGTATAAAAAAAGTTTTCGTCTATCTAAAGTCAGTTTCCAGATTTTGGCACAAGTTTGAATCATTATTACTTCTTGGCAAGCTAGAAAATTTGACAGTTCTTAGAATTTGTCAGGTCATAAAGGTGTAGAAATTTCTCCGTAATTGTATGAAAAAAACTCGCATCTAATATCGTCATACAATGGACATTCGAGCAGGACGTAATCTCCGTTTTCAATATTATCGTTGCACACAAAGCAAGTACTTTCATTCGGTTGTAAACGTTCAAAACGTTCTTTTTCAATCCGCATTGGTGCAACCCTCATCTAAATTGTACATATGCTCTGCGTTGAGCAGGAGATGGTATAGCTTTGAGATAAATTTTGCATTCTATATCAGTTTTGAATGTTCTATATGTTTAAAGTTCAAAGTTCAAAGTTTATTACCACCAGTAACACCACGTACTGAATTATCACGATTCATATCATTTATCATTTGTTTAAAAGTTAATTCTCTATTACGGTAATAGCACTCAGATTATGAACATTAGTGCTATTGTACAAATTGCCGATGTTACATTGTCATACTTCTGGAGAAGTCTACAATTCGCGTTATTGCCTGTCTTGTGTCTCCTGAAGTTCGTGTTTGCCCAATCGTCGATTCTCAATACTATTTTTTTCAAAATAATATCTCTTGCAGAAATAAGACAAACCTATACGAGAACACTGAAGTGTAGAAAAATATTTGAATATGTTGTTAAAAAGCGGAAGAAAATACTGAGAAGTTCTACTTACTGAGGAACGTATGTAATAAACAAAGTGAACACAAACACATTATTTTGATGTTGAAAGCTACCATGATTGTCTTTCTTTGGTCACAAAAAGTAAATTTTGTTGGTAAAGTTTGTTGGTATGTTTTGGAATATTAGGTCAATGAAAAAATAATTTTGTCGACCATTTTAATAAAAGAACAGATCATTTGTTGGCAGCTAAATCTTTACACAGTACAAAATCATTAATAGTTTATGAAGCATGCAAAAGCATACCCCAACAAACATTAAATGAGAACTACTATGAAACAAAGAAAAACACATTTCGGACTGAACTCTTTTGTTATTATAATTTACAGTGCTGCAAGAAAACATTATAAAGATCATAACCCTTATTAGAAGCGTGAATCAAGACCCCAGGAAAACCTTATGCTGGCAGTCAAACCATTTTTAATATTGAACACGAATACTGTGATGCGTTGGCAATCTATGTGATACCAATGGAATCCCGCGGCCCATTTCCATTTATTCTAAAGCTTTTCAGTAATAATGTGAGAAAAATGCTTAGACGTAAAAGATTATACTTGTCACTAATAGAAGTCTTATGAAAAAGGAAAATAAGGAAAAGTAAGTGTTCTTCAGCGTAAACAGAAATGTTTACAGTGAGCCATCCAAGTCGCACGAAAAGTGTTATCAAAAGACGCCTACTATTCAGTTTAATCAAAAATAATTTTTAGTCAAACATAAAGATAAATTGATAAATTGCAACTTATAATAAGTGTCCGTAAAATATCAATAATTGTATCATATACACAATCAAAAAGATATAACCTACATGAAATTGATTAATTCCTGACAATAACATGTACATGAAAAATAAAATTATAGAAGATGCAAATGGGTGTTTTTCTCACTTTCCGATTGAATGAGATTCTATATCAACACAGAACAAAATTATCAAACACATTTGGATAGGTTTATATAGTTCCTTATGCATCGGATAGCTCAACAAAAGAAAACTCAAGAAATAAGGTATTGTTTTCTCACTAACGAAACAGAAAATCTTATATTTAACTGTGCGATGTTTCCTTATCTCACACACGGTCGTGACAAAACACTTGTACTTTCCAAAACAATGGCACAATTGAATAAAAGATTATTAAACGATCCTGTCTTACCATTACCGTATAGGTGTTTTATCGAGAATAACTGTTGATTGATTATTTCTAGCAGTTCGTTCATACTGTTTTGAAGTGATCTACATACACCTGGTCGTAAAGTATCACTGACTTGAAACGTTACAATCACCTGTTAAATGTAGGTCATTTCAGTTAAAACATTTAATCGGACATGTATGATTTGGAAATCTCGGGAAAACTGTAATGGTTTTCTCGGGCGTCTAAAATATACTTATCTTGCTCTTGTACCGATGTTAGATTCTCACCTAATGTATTGAGTTTTAGACATTAGTCAAAGTAGATGATTTCGAAAATACACGGGATGAAAGCGCATAGTGTTTGCATTGTTCTGAATTAATTTAACAATAAATGAATGCAAAATATTTATAAACGACTGGCGCTGTTGTCATTCAAGATATATTGTAGATGATGGAAGGTTGTCTTTGGTTGATGCAGTGACCCAAATGTCTACTCTATCACATCGCTCATTTAAACAAGGTATCGCTAAATTACATTTGTTTATTTCGGTTGATATTTAACCATTTCAACATTATTCACATAATTAGAAACTGTTTAGTTTTAATTAGAATTGAATATCGCTTAGTTAGGAATTGCATCTGGGGTTACTCCATTATAGTAAATGAGACCTCCTTTAGACTCATGAAGAGGAGCTTCGTTATTGCATCTTTACTATTATAAAAAAATGATACATTTGATTGTGACGAAGTCGTCCTCAATTTCAGACTTAGAGACGAGAAGGAAGTGTTTCAATTTTTCAATATATTTGCTTACATCTAACGGACTAATCTGTGAGTACTAATGGAAAATGAAAATGAATTGGAAGCATGTTTTTAACAGAAAATGCAATGTCTCTATATTTTTCTATATTAACATTTTTGTTGTTATATTAATGTTTAAGTTATCTTTCTTTGACGATTGAAACCGTTCGTTTGTCATATGATTGTAATTCAGATTTAAATTTTACTGTTTGTATCTGTTTATCATTGCATAAGGTACTATTACAGATTAGTTTATGAAAACCTAGAGATTGTTTTAATTGTAACTGATATCATTACTGATAAGTTTTCTAGTGATGAATGAAATTTGATTTCAGGTATGCCCTATTTTATTTCATATATGAGACAGTAATTATAGTAATGGTAAAATTATCCTTTTTGAAACAAAGTGTGATGACTTACCCATTTTGTATTCTATTCCCAAACTTCATAAGAATCCATACAAAGATAGGTATATAGCTTAATATTCCTCTTGCGTCTTGAAGAGGATGTCAATTCACCTTAGCAAGATATTGTCCGTAGTGGTCGATGGACAGCAATTTATTTGCAATACAACCTGTTCTCGTAGTATGTGAATATATATATATTAATCATAAGTGGATACTTAAAGTACTAAAGATTAACTTCAACACCTAAAATCCCGCAGTTTTCGGAAACTAGTTTTCTCCAAATTTTGATTTCTCAACTCTTTACATTAAAATGCAGAATGATATATTGAAACCTCGTTTGAAAAACGTTTTCTTAAATCTTTTGCTGATTCATAAAATTATGATGTTCTTGGTTACAAATCCACATATTTTTCTAAACATCACAGAAGGGGCCTACACTGAAAACAGGTTTGCGATATGCTATACAAGAAGCTATTTTCCATAAATGACCACTACATGATACTGTTCTCCTCTCCTAGCCGATTTGGCCGATATCATAAATTTTCTTTACCTGTGCAGCAATATACAGTCATCCCTTGTATATGGTGTTCACATTTCACAATTAATTCGCTACGCAAGTCTGACTTCCATGAATGCCATAAATATCTATCTGCGTGTCAGTCTCCTGACTCAGGGGTAAGAAAAAATGCGCCTCAAATGGTCTCTTACAAAATTTATTTTAGATATCAGTCCATGGTTGAAAATACCCAGTTTCTTATAACAGAAAGAGTAATGGTTGTTATTTCATATTTTTTTTAAACATTTCTTTGTAATGACGTGACCACTGATTAACCGTTTACGACGAAATATCATGCAAATATTATTGCTTCATCACTGGTATATTCACACTGCAATGGCAGAAGGAAGGTAAGTGCTCTAGAAATCCTAGATTTAAACCACCATTTTATTTGAAATGCCCGTACTTAGTCAGGACCATTGCGGAACTATATACTCCGGTGGTGTTATATCTATTTTACCATAATTATCTAGGACTTGACTTGATCATGGTTCGGATTATTGTTCGGTAATTTTGTTGTGACCCTTATTTTTCACATTTTTTGTTTTGTTTTGTGTTGTCAAATTTTTGTTTTAACGTTTGATACATCCTGATGCTTAATCTGTAGAGGGGAATACATTAGGTAATTGCAGTAAACCCACACCTACCGCCATAACCGCTTTTTGTGGTAATATAAACGATCTTAGTGACATGATACATAATCACAGACCAAGTGGTACGTAATAAAACTATTCTTGAGACATGGGCAAACCATTAGAACATACAGGTTTAGACTTAAAAAATGTCAATGAGCGTCTACAGGCGACAGTTTGATTAAAATAACTACATAATGTCTTAAGGTCTTTAAATGGTAGAGACATTTCAAGGATTGGCGATTCAACAACAAATTATCGTGAGATTTTCCTTTGATTTTACTTATTTTAACATAAAGGACTTGCACTATGCATTCTATTATAGGATATGACAATATATTACTGCATTGTTCCGACGATCAGATTTAACATAAACTACAATCGATGGTTACTGAATTCAAACGTAGAATATGACATACTTCGTGCTAATTTTGTAAGGGGAAAATATGTTCCTTTTAAAAATTTCTGTATGATATTTGTTGAGGGCATTTCAAAGAATCTGAAGTCCTTTAAATAGTATGATATACGAATTAAACCAATGAACTTAGAATTACTAATGTTCTGATTTGAGGCAGAGATCTGCATCTACTGTGCACGTACGGCAGTTTAATAGATTGGACAAGTTTTCTCATATCTAGTAGCAAATTATCTATGATAAGTGACATAACCATCGTAAAGAATTCGATACCAGATAGCGTTGTTCTTCCGCTAATAACTCCCGCTTTCTATCATTACTATCAAACGAACGTGTTAAAAAACAACATTAACATATAACTTAGAAATTTAACAACCAAAATACTATATCATTAAAGCTCAATTTCGTTAGAGTGATGATAAAATGTATTCATCTACACCATTAGAACAGATTTGTTCACAGTGTCATAGTTTTCGTAACTTCTTTCGTCTTACACGGAAATGACAGTTCATTGTGTTTTTTTAGAATAGCTTAGGACACTTACAATACCGGTGCGCCTTGTCAATGCTCCCAGCTAATGAATTGCCCGGGTGGCTCAATTAGTTATGATTTTTTGTGCATGCTATTTTAGTTATCAAATGTTCTTTTGATATATGTGTCTAGTTTTCCTACTATGATAATCTTGGTCCAATTCTACGAGGACAAGAACCGATACAAATTAGGAAGGAAAATGGCATGTTTGTTAACACTAAATTTATTGAAACTTTAGGTATTATACAGACAATAACACTACACTGATTTGACATACAACTGATATACAGATGAGGCTTAGAACTGCGAAAAATGGGAGGCTGTGTCGAACATTTTCACCAGTACAAGCCGAATTTGTATATAAAAAATATTTGTCAGTGCATTATCATTGTCATGATACTGCAATAGAAATCGAAGACAAATGCCGTATAAGCATTCTAAATGATCTTCCAAGTATTCCGGAAAAGAATTTTGATCGACCACATATGTGTCCAGTGTAGTCCACGCGTTTTCCAACAAACGGTCGGTATTCCGGAACAAATTGTGCCCCTCTATTCCATAACATATTCCTTCACTCTTATCAATCTGACCGATCTAATCCAAAAAAAGGAACATCGTTTAGCCATATCCTATGATCTCAGTTTCCGCTGAACAGATCAAGTACTATCATTTAACAATCATAGTTTCGGAGATTTTATACATTGCATCTACCCCTAAAGAATTTGAGAAAGTGGATACTACATACACCTGTTGACCTACACTTATATATTGATGGTAAAGGAAAACTATGTGCAAAACTATACGAAAAACCCGATAACTTTCCATTTCGTACTGTCGACTTTCCTGTCATCCTCGGAAACACCCCTTCATCATCTGCGTATAGAGTTTATATATCACAACTCATACGTTATGCCAAAGCTTTCCGTATCTACGCGGAATAGTACCAAGCTAGACATCTTACATTCAGGCTTTTAAACTAAGATTATGTTGGTACAAGTCATCACCACAGAAGATTTGTGGTCTTTATCATGAATACGTAGATCGTTACGGTGTATCCATCTGCACTGTGGGAACAGTTTTGTTCGACGTGCCATAGTTTTCCTATTCTCTTTCGTCTACCTGGGTGAGGACGCTTACCTTACCTGTGAATCTGGTCCATGCTCCCAGTTTTAGTAAGTTTCGAGTTGCTGATTTACTTTTGCTGCTTTGTACGTATTTTTTTTTGGTCATTTTATGTTATTTTATATGTGCGTCTGTTTTCACTTTCTGGACTTTGTCCCTTGATTACATTATCTTGATTTCCACTAGAATTTTGGTTCCTTTGATACCACTTTTATTACAAGCGGTTGACATCCTAGCATATTCTCAAAATTGTGGCGTTTTCGATGTCATAGCAGAGTAATATTCAGTCAGTGACCGAATATCACTTGTAAATATATGGTTAATTCATTTTGATTGCTCAAAAAGAACGGTTGCAGTAAAAACACATTTTTGTCTATTTCTCTCTTTTTGATTATAGTTTTGAAAAAGTTCAAAACTTCAAGTACGACGGTTAGATGAATATAATATAACTGCATCAGCGGTCTACATCTGTAATTATTGTCTCTTCTATATTTTTCGATTTATATATCGATTAAATAATTGTCTGTTTAACGTCCAGTATGAACAAGGAAATATATTTGGCGTTTGTTTATGCTGTTTTGTTCACACGAAATGACCAATACATGTAGAAACCACATTAAATGCACAACTAGAACTCCACTTAAAACTGGGAGCATGGACCAGATGCACCGGTAGGAAAGTGTCCTGTGCTTTTCTATAAACACACCGAGTTTCTTATAAAAAAAATTGAAACATTTCGAACTAAAGATGAAAAAAAAATAAGGAAACCCTATCATTTCACATGTAATAATATTTTCATCAAAAGAAAATTCATGTTTTTAACGTTTTTTGTTTTTTTTGGCATGTTCAATTTTGATAATACAACAATTCCTCACACACTTCATCACGATGCTTTAGCTTCCTAAAGACTACATCATGCAAGAAAGCAAAACGGTTAAAATTGCGGAAAATGTATGTACAAACGAGACTATTGACATAAAATACTACTTACTAAGAACGAAGCAGTTAACATGGCGAGACTTATATGTACACCTAATATAAAACGAACGGCACTGACCTAACAGATCAACTCAGGAACTATAAAAGGGTGAGCACTTCCCGCTCTCTGTAATACCAACACCGTGCTGCTCATTGCAATTCAACTGCAGTTAAAGTGAAAACTTATATATTACAGATGTAGTTTTTTTAAAGTTAGTATAAACATACAAAGAGGCGCCAAAGATTACTTTTTGTTAATTCTCCCGAAAGAGAAATGAATACAAACAATCAAAAGAATTAAAATCTACAGCTGAAATCATAAAACGTCAATCTATAAAAATACATCTATATGTCGTAGCTCGGCAACCAAATCATTTACCTCCATGATAGGAAGCAATTAGCTCAACCTGATTCCAAAGGGAGTTTAATGAAATCTCGGAGTAGACAGTTGTTAGTTGTTAGTAACAATAGTCTTAATCATTTGTTTAATTAAGAACAATAAAAAATGCTTAATTTACCTTTAATTAAATCAATGTATCAACCATTGATGTCTGGATCTTAATGAATTTACGTTCGTGCTTTACATACACATGTGATCGTCGTAAGTAAGAAAAATAAGAAAACATGATTAATTAGGTTGCGGTAGATCAATCATGGAATAAAAGCCTAAAAATGGTTGTATTGGATAGAAAATAATGGCATACAAATTTAAAGCTGAAATTCCAAAAAAAAAACTCAAAACATTAAACCAAAACATAACAGTCAAACATGCTATGATGTATGTATTAACGTACTAGTCAGCATTAAAATTTACTTTCTCAGATTACATGTGATACATGTATGCATCCACATTTACTTCATACATCCATCTGCCAGATACCTTACCGGTGCAACTCGTTCAACTCGTTTCCACTAGGTGTTTGATTTCCGTGACTACCCTTCCATTATAATCACCCACATGTAACTAAACCAAGAACGATAACTCATGCAAAGTGTTTATTGCATTTATATAATTTTTATCTCAAAAGTGCAATAACCAAACGAAGACTAGTTAAGTGATCAGAAGCTGTTTTTGAGCCAGAAATAAATTCTGAATTCGGTGGATTTCTGACAAGCATGAATCACCTTACCTTTTGTCAGATTTTTAGAAAGACTGCTACTTAAAATAAATTTAGCTACTTTACCATTTCAAAAAGGAAAATAATGATGTAAAAAGAAGGGAAACGCATTTGCACGAAAAAGAGTTGTTTTTGTTGCATCATTTTGTTTTTGTTTTCTTTTTTTCTGGAGTAAATGCTTTGTCATACACACAAAAACCACTCTTCAGTATTATAATTTGTATATTTTTGTAATTTACGCCTCATAACACTCGGGGCAACTTGTATTCTTGAAAAAGAAGTCAGACCTGATATCTCAGTATCTAAATGACATCAAAAGTAGTAACAACCAGTATCCTTTTAGAAAAAAAAATATTGCATGACTGAAAAATCAAAATTCTCTAGATCTGTTTAAAGGGTTTTTGGAAAACACTCTTTTAAATCGAAATTTAAATTTTCCTTTTTAACGTTAAAAGGAAAAAAGTTAATCAAACACCTGAACCTGATATATCGATTAAGGAGAGCATGGAGATTGAGTTGTTTGTTTTTCTTGCGAAATAAAGTCTGTTAGACTGAAATTGCGATCAAACAGATTTGAGAGTGGTGATTACTCTTCAAACGATTAGAAGTCATAAAATAGTAATTTTAAACAACAAATGGTATTTATACGACATTTTAAATGACATCGTTCTAGTCTGCATGAAATGAAATCCGAATGAGACCGTTATAAAAAATCGTTGAACTTGTTTTCTAACATTTTTGTAACTACTACATTACCAAACATAAAACATAAATATATATGTATGATCAGCGGCGGGTATCGTTAAAACGAAATTTTGCATTCGGACGACTGATGGAGACCAAACAATTCGGGGTTTAAAATCAAACACATAGAACACTAAATGGAAAGTAGTCATCTGACGACGACGACGACTGGTAATTAGAAATCATGTGCGTCTGTAGTGAAAACGTTTATTCTTTGCTAAAATGCCAACGTTGTAAGTAAGTACATAAGCCAATCATTAAAAAAATACAAAATCACGTACAGCGTACATTTCAGGGGGCGATTTCATAAAAAAATCTCAAATTGAATTTTTCCTCATATCCTCCATCAACTTGATTTTCAACCAGTCTGATTGTTTAAAATTGAAGTTTTGAGGAAAACTCAAGGATTTGTGGAAAATCTCAATTTGAGAAACCGGGACCTTCAAATTATCGAACTTTGTGTAAAACTAAATTATAACAAGATGTGAAAATTACACAAATGTATTACATTCCAGTAAAATGGCAATTTGTTGATAGGTTGAATATCAATAATTGTAAATTAAAAAAAATCCAAGCGCTGTTATAATGTCTTGGGTAGATACTGCGGTATTTTACAGGAATTGATAACAAAATATTTGGACATATACAAAATATATTCAACCTATTTCATATAACCAACTTCTGGCTTGTCGATCATAAACCCTGTTTAAAATTCCGACAGGATAGCGAAGATTATGTAGGATTCACATATTGTGTTTATACTACAAATATAGTATTGAATTTCTTCATCTGAAAGCACCGATCCTTATTTTAGTGTTGTTTTGAGTCCTTAGAGACACCAATGTGTCATTTACGCGTATCATTTAGTATTTTGGTTTTCTAGACAATAACAATTCGAACATAACCCAAGCGTTAAAAGGTTAAAATCATTATAGTTTGCTCAACAGGGAATTTTAGATAACTCACATATTGAAAAAGTGTACACGTAAAGTCAATTCATGATGTCAATGTCAACAGAGAAATATTTCAGCTAAAGTTATTGCATGTATTTTTGAGAAATTATCCATGTAGCCTATGCAGCTATAAATAGCATTTTGATGCTCGTGCAATTCAAATACTAGTAAACATTCATGGAGTTACGTTTCTTCAATGAACAAACATGCTCCATCATACTAGAAATTTGAAAATGACTATTTTGGTTCAATTCTTGCCTACTTGAGGTTAAATTTCACGTTTTAAATTCCAAATCAACTGAGGATTGACCTAAATCGAGATTAATAACTGATCAAAAGGCACAATTTTGCCGCTCTGCAAGATAGACCTAATTGAGGTGATTGTACCGTGTATATGGTTATTGAGCAATCAAGCGGAGCGCAATTCTGACTTAAATCCTGGAATAACAACTCGACATGTAAGCGGACATACAAAGCAAATATCATGAAATAACCTAAATACAACGTAGAAAGTAACAAATGGACATAAACAACTCGGTCTCCACTAAAAACTGGGAACATGGACTTGGTGCATCGGTACCTCTGCTTTTATATAAATTCCGGCGTAGTTAATCATTTAAAGTCAAGAGAGGGATAGATGAAAGAGGAAATATAAACTATGACACGGTGAACAAATCGGTTATCATAATGCAGATGGATACAACGTTACGATCCACGAATTCTTCATGATGACTATCAACATAATTTTGTTTCAAAAACCTATCTGTAAGACGTCTGGCGCGGTACAAACATTCGGCGTAGTTACGGCAAGTTCTAGCACATCTAGCGATAGTTTTTTCCTAAATATATTTACTCAATAAAACACCACTCTACGTAAAATTTCTTCTAAATCAACCTGATTCTTAGACAAAATGTATAAAAAGAACATGTTCATCAAAAACTGATCGCCTGCCGTGGCCTTTTGAGCCGTATCAACTTGCTGTAATGTCAGTAAATGTAATATGTTGTTATGTAACGTGTAATCACTTATAATTTCTTATCATTCATGCCATGACTTTAACAATCTGGGAAACATGTCAGGATTTTATTCCAATAAAGGCGCACTTATAATGCACTAGAATTGACAGTAATCGTAATTTATCAGTTCAAATAATACTCTTTTGGTAAATTACAGGTTTATTGCGTTCATGATTTAAACATGAATTGGAATGCTGTTGTAATATATCTTCGCGGTGTCGGAAAATTATTGGTAATTCTATAAAGTAATTATTTTAACCGTTTGCGTGCGTGGTTCGGTTTTGTAAATTGTTTTGTTCTGTAGTTTGTTTTCTGTTTGTTTGTGTGTGTGTGTTGCTTCTTTCTGTTAATTATACCGAGCATCGTAAAGAAGGGGAAGCTAATGATATACATCCTCCAGCCAACCGGAATAGGTATCAGATAGGTCCGCAGAAATGGTCAGGGTAGTGAATTCAAAGTGAAAGTAGCCTTTAAATTGATTTATTTATACACTTCGTCAACACAAGAAAACAAAATTAAAAATATTTTTACAGTGTCTTTATCTCGCATGCTTATTTTTATCTGGTACGCTTATATTTTTAATAGACAACCGTTTACCTATCATTTTTCTTAGAACTACTTAGTCTTGGGATATCATCCATTGGTGATCGTTCTAATTTCGATTCACTTTACCATTATAAGTTCATTTTGTACGTCCAATACACGGAATATTCAAAACAAAAGCAAAAGGTTTTTTAATGATAAAAAATGACGAAGAGAGTTAACATGTCGAAATACACACGCAAATGTAATTTCCAGTGATCGTCTTCACTTATCAACAGCATTTAATAAATAATTATACATTCTCCTTCAAGAGACCGACATAGTATTCTGGCAACCAGTTCGATAAAAGACAATGAGGAGACATATCATGTTTAATGCCTTCGTTTTTTTTCCCCTTTTTTGTCTTGTCTAACCCGGACTTGACTATTCACTGAGCACCTGGTACTTTGTATGTATTGTTTTCTTGTTTTTATGTTCTTTTTTTTGTGTTTCTATTTTCCATGTCTGGTTTTTGTCCCTGAATTACATTTATTTGATTTCCTCTAGAATCTTGGTTTCCTTGATTACTCTTTCTATTAAAATCCTACCTTAACCCTGCTCGACTAGCCTGTTCCAGACAATATTAAACATTTATCAGATCAGCATGACAATTAATCTTGCACAGTCCATCTGAATATTCCACGTACTTACTGGTATCAATACAGTTTTTCTATTGGAGCTGATGGTATGGTATTATTTATCTTCAGTAGACAGTAATTACAAGATAAACTGCACATAAAAGTTCCATTTGAGAATGTACAAAAATATCATCACGAAACCACGACTGACATGACCTGTTTTATGATACGGGCTAATAAGTCACGATCTATCAGCTCTTCTTTTGTATTGCAGAGATGACGGACGAATTATTTGGTATTATTACAATCAAATATAATCCAAAAACATGACACAAAAACCGTTATAGTATGGCCTAACATGGAACTCGATAATGGGATCAAGTTTACCTATATTACAATTGATGAAATACTACTAACCTTCCCTGTAATATAGGCATCATTGATTCCATTCAATTCTCAATAGGACAACTGTCAGTATGATCTCTACAAATAGGTGGTGAGTGAATGAGTGTGCTTTGTTTATAATTGCGATTGTGTGGTATTTAACTGGATTTTGATAAAAAAATGAATTCAGGTGGCGTCACTAGTGGTGGCGGGAACAGTTGGCGCGCACCTTCAGAAGAGGTGTTAGCTGTTGGACAAAACAAGAAAAATAAGGTAAGTTCTTTGTTTGTACACAATAATTGGACATGCATAATCGTTGTTTCCAAATACTATTTATATTCTGGAATAAATAACAAACAACATGTGGCCACAGGGGCGTAGCTAGGCCTGTTTTATTTGTATGCAAAATTACGGCGAAGGGTCGTAGGGGGGTCGCTCAAGGTCCCCCGTGAGTCATTGTATAAAACCTTTATTTCACCTTTAAAATGTGTGTTTTTAATATTGTTACTTTTTCCGAAAGTACGCAACGGCGTATTTGCGTATAGGCAACTACGCCCCTGGGCCATATGTAAAATAGAGGATGTTCATAGTAATCATTATATTCATTGCGAATCAATATTTGCTTTGATGTGAACAAAATGTAATACCAACATATACACTAAAATGATAAAAAAAAGAACACGACTTGCCTTCCCAATGACCAAAAATAGACGGGGAAAAACCTAATAATATAGAAAAGGGTCATAAAGTCGACATACCTTGAGTCCGATAGTTAAAAAGGAACATACCTTTGTATTACACTAATTTATAAAAAAATCTTTTTTTTTTAAACATAAAACGACCTAGATTACATTTTGTTGAATTCATTTTCCTATGATCATATACGAAATATGAAAAAAAAATATATTAAGTTGTTTTAAATGAGCATGCATTCACTAAAAAAGACGTGTTTGTTAGATTATGCAATCGATTCCCATCAGACCCATATGGGTTGTCTTAATTAAATTCTAAATACCTAAATATAAAACTTTTAGCCCTAAGTGGCCTTAAAGGAACAGACCAAGGAACTTATCAAACCTGTATGTACATAAGGTGTACAGTTACTTCAGATCACCATTGACATAGTCTACCTTAAGGTATAATATTTTAAGTACATTATACTTAGTATCTTGCAAACGCCTTAAGATTAATTAAATATTCACAGTGGTAAATACTTTCTGATGGCAGTTTCTTGTGCACTTGTATATAGTCGCAGTGGCACATAATTACTAATATTAGTATGTTGTACACATATATTGAACAGTGGCACATTGTTTACAACAGTCAGTTTCATGCGCACTTATAAATAAATGCAGTGACTCCTAGTTGTGCACATATTTGTGACACGTTTAGGTAAATATTTAAGGTGTCTAAGACTGGATTAACCTATATGGAGTTTCTATTTCCAATCTTGAAAATGAGATATTTCTTTCGCATAAGTTGTTCTTCTTTCATTTCACCTTACTTTCAACGAACAGTGTTTGCCTTCCATACAGATGTACCCGGTTCATGCTCCCAGTTTTTAGTGGCACCCTGGTTGCTTAATTATTTTTGTCTTTGTATGTTTCGGTTTCCTCTCATAGGAATATGTTCTTTTGATTTCCGCTCGAATCTTGATTACCTTGAATACTCTTACATCATTCCACTCATTTTCAGGCTTTGTTCTGCTGGTTTCGGTATGTAATTTATTTTTGTTCGTTGTCGTTTTGGTAAAATCGGCTATGCTTTGGTAACAGATTACTCTTCCTCCAAACTTTCAGTTTTACTACTTCGACCATATATGAAGGGCTATGTGATTTAACAATACCACATTAAGTATTCATATAGGATATTAGCACAAAATTGGACAGATTTCTGGAATATTCAATTTAAGTCAAATACAATTCTACTGTACTGTAATTTATTATCAAAGCTTTGAACGTCATTTCAATGCCCATCATTCTTCCTGTCAAGATTACGTAACTCACTTTCTGTAATTAGAAAAAGCAGCGGTTTATTTGGCATTTTGTGTATTGTGTCATTGGGAATTTTGACGCTAATCAGCTAAGTGTGATGAACAGACTGAAGTGTCTTCTAGTTCTGTCAAATTGTATGAGAGAAAATATTACTCAATCAGAATTACCAAATATAGAAAGTACAACAATGGTTTTATATTGTTTCCTGCAATCAAAGTAAATCGCCAACGAACATCAAATTAAATCAAATTAAATCAAATTAACAAAAGCATTAATTTAAGTCTATGTAATGGTTCAGGGTTCAATCACTGACTAAGATCTGCTTACTTCGTGAGTCAAATAATTAAATCAAGGGTAACCACAGTTAAACAGATCGAGGGTTTTATTTTATAAGGCATTCGATATATGTACAGGTACATGTATATGACCTTGAATGACCTACCAGATCTAGTCGATGAAGTATCCGAATACGTTGGTATTGCAAATTGTATGCACGTGTTTAGCAAAACGTATTATTTTATGACATTCTGATATCAAACCCAGAGCATCTTTATTTTTTCCTGATTCCTAACATTGTATATAGTCAATTAACACTTCAAAACAGTGGCTTATTTCATACTGTAATCAAGATTTTTGTTTATGAAGCTAGTATATGTTCTGGATTACATTATTTTGTTTCCTTTGATTACTTTTACTTATTGTCTTCTTTTTGGCAAACAATATTTAATGCATTGCACAAAGAAGCATTTATAAGAACCGATTGACCGGCAGTACATTATTTGGTTGATACTAAATCTTAGACGAAAACGTGTGCCTCAATGCTTAGTGTTATCATGTACGTATGTAAGTCAGAATTGCAAAGATTTGCTCTATTATCGCCCTACTTTAAAATGTAAGCGGGTATGGAATTCGGAGTATAAATATAATTTGTGACGTACCTTAGCTAACTGTAATTATAAATGATAAATATGCGAAAAAAAGAGAGGCCGACATTTTCTGGCTCATAGCATTCGTCATGGGCAAATACTACTACATAAGAATTTTACACCTGTAGGAGTACAAGATAGAGAAATCTCAGACAATCGGGAGTAAATTGTAATCGTTCTCTATCGAGGCTCCACCAAATATAATACCCAAGGGTGTCTGGTTTTTCCAAATTAGCGTTTGTTTGATTGTTTTCCAATAAGTTGACCTTCATGTAACCGCTGATTGTGACGTACCAAGCCATTACTACGTCACGACAAGGTGTAAAATTTAAGTCACTTCAAATCTGCATGAACAAGCTGTAAAAAAAAAATACCGGTTATTCACGATAAAATCATTGGAATATGCAGGGTATGATCGTTCATTAAGTCTTTATTCAATTGTGCCACTTTTTTTACTGGAAAGCGCACATGTTCTGTCTTAAGCAGTAGTTTAGATAGGGAAATCATGCACAACTAAAAAAAGGAATTTCCTTGTCTCTTTAGTCAGAAAGGTTTTTCCTTGGTCTTTTTTGGCAGTTTGTTTCTTCTGGTCACTGTGCCATTTGTAGCCAATTTATTTTTAAACCCAGTTTCCTATCTTTTTTTCTAGTTATCCTTGGTATAGTTATGAAGATGTATGCTTTCAAGTTTTACATTTTACTGCATTTCAAAATGAAAATCAAAGACTGCAAAATCTTGTTCCAAATAACAATAGCTCATTTTCAGAATCTTCATATTCTTAATCCGAACTTCGGTGGAGCATATTTTATAAAATACGCGGTCGACTGAGCAAAGTGTGGACACAGTTCTAATTTGACGGATCCAAACAATTGAATAATCGCTGTAAAGGATATACGATCATCTACCATACATCAATGGTGTGCACGTTTTGTTCAAATTGTTTAGTGAAAAATATTAAAAACGGGCAAACGGGGAAATGACATGTGTCAGACCTAAAATCCTATCCCAACGACATGGAACCCATACTAAATCTGCATACATAATTTCATATGATATGTAGTACCTGCGAAAATATTATAAAAATCTTCGTCATTTTACTATGTTGAAAATAAGTTGGCAAACGATAGATGTAAGTAGACATGCCGGACGTTGCCTTATGACCGGGGATTTTGGCATGACTGTCATTCTATGTTGGTTTGTTATCGTTGATTAAGTCTCTCTTTTTTTTTTTTTTTTTTTTTTTTGCTATTTATTGGGGAGGGGGTAGAGGATGAGGTTGGTAACGAATCTCCTTTTAATTTTCTGCTCCATCCAATAAAAAGGATGGAAAATAAAGTCGTTAATTTAAATAATTCAATATTTTTTCTCAAAACAATTGGTAGGGGTTTACATATGAAAAGAGAGAAGGTTTACTTCGACAGATACTAAATGTGGCCTTGTCTTTGGATGCAGGTGTTTTAACACATGAAAGGGGGAAGGTTTACCCCGGATTTGAGGTGCATGTGTTTTTATTACACATAAAAAGGGAAAAGTTTACCCTGAATTCACTATCAAGTATTTTTATAACACGTAAAAGGGGGAAACTTTACCTGCGGACTTCGGCTGCAAGTGTTTTTACACATTAAAAAAGGAAAGGTTTACTTCCACACATTCTAAATGTGTGAAAATGTCATTTCCTGTTTGTTTGTCATTTATGATATAGTCGGTTTTTTTTGGGGGGGGGGAGGGGTGGGGTGGGAGAGAGTAATCAAGGGAACCAAGGTTATAGAAGTAATCAAAAGAATGTAATCCAGGGAGGGGGGAGGAGGAACACCTTTAATTTTCTAAAAATTTTGCTCACCCAGTTAAAAGGTGCAAAATAAATTATTAAATTACTCAAAACAATAGGTAGGGAGTTTACCAGTCATGCCAGTGTACACATAAAAAGGGGGATGTTTACAAAAAGAAGGGGAAGGTTTATTTCAACACGTTCTACGCTTTAACTTGTCTGGACAGTTTTGCACCCCCCCCCCCGAAAAATGGCGGATGTCGTTTAAGTAAGCAAACTAATTAACTTACAATACTCGTGTAACACATGTATATATGATCCGGACAGTACGTCGACTGAGCATGTGCGAAAGCGTATTACAACAGACAGTCTTCGAATTGGGATATTTTTCCAAAAATTCGCGTTTCCCGTAGAAAAAAAAATGATTCTTTCAAAGACAAATTTAGGTAGTACAAAAAACTATATTTATCCCTCATATCACAAAAATATTCGACCTTGTATGGTTTCAGAGGAGTTGCGGCTCAAAGAAATCGGTCTCTTCCTTTAGTAGTATAGTATTCGACGGGTTTTCAGGTATTCAAGAAAAGTGTTTCATACTTTTAGTGATTGATATCATCAATAAATATACAGTTAATACACATTGGTTGCTGAAAAAGAGCGATTGCAGTATAAATTCTATTTCATTCATTCACAATATGAATAGACATATTTAATACTCTATCAAAACTTACAAAAACATCTGTGACGGTCAGATTTAGTTCGTCAATATTGTGCTGCGAATAACCTCTGTAGCAAATCGTATTAATAATAAATAACTAACAAGCCTTATTCCGATACTAACAAATCAATGTTAAGGTTAGTTATGTTATCTAATGTAAAATTTATTTATCAGGTGCGTTTGTTTAAATTTTCTGAATGAATTAGCTTCTTTAATTCTTGTACCAAGCTCCACGCAGCGGCAGAGGTTCGCTCCTCTCTTTCTAACCTCTGCAGACATGTCTTTCGAAATTCTCGGATATTATTCAGATCAAATGTTGTTTGACAATCGGATAAAATCGCGTAAAGTCATTGACTTTTTCCCAACTGTGCAAGTCTTGCATTTTGAGTGAAGGCTGGCTGCAGCGTCTAAAGTGAATTTCGAACGTGAGACGCTATTCGGAGCTCGATTTTTTACTTGTTGTTTGTTTTCCTTTAGTATTTGTCTATTTGGTTTTGTTTTAAAATTGTATTCAGTTTGAACGTATATTATGATCGATATTCTTGTTGATATTGCACTTGACAAAGGAAAATAAACAAACAATGGAAACGTTTGAAACTTTAAATTCATAACGAAATAGTCTAAAATATTGAAAAAAAAGATTTATTATTTTCAGGACACTTCAATGTCATTCGGAAGAGTAATTAAGGTAATCAAGATTCTGGTGAAAATTAAAAGAACGCAATCCAGGAAAAAAGGCCAGACAGGAGAAACAGACACAAATAACAAATAACATTATAACCAAAATAATATGTACAAAGAAACAAAAGTAACTGAGCAACTCGGACTCCCCGGAAGACTGGGAAAACTTTAGATGGACCAGGTGCACCTTTGAGGAAAACATCGTCTGCTTTCATAGAAATACCCGCCGAGTTTTTCTCAGAAAAAGGTCAAGCTTGGAATATGACACGTTGAACAAAGTGGTAATCATGGTGCAGATTAATACACCGCAACGATCCACAGTTTCACGATGACGACCATAAACATCATGTAGTATTGACTTCAATCTTGTTGCCACATATATGTAATGCTTTTCCAGAAGCCAAATTATACGAAAAGTCTAACGCGGTATAAAAAGTCTCCATAGTTATGCCAAGCTCTAGTATAAAGATTGACGATATTGATCCAATAGATTTGGAACATTTCTTGCAAAATTCGTCAATGTATCTAACATTAAGGAGAGTATTTCAAGCAGTTTGAGAAAAAAATATGTGTGTATGTATTATTTTGATTCCATATGTTGTTCGTTTCAAATCTTAACAGTTAAATGGAGCGTATGTTATTCCACTTGATTAATCTTTGACAATCGCTTTATCAGCAACTTTATACAAGCAGTGAGTAGTGTATATTATTTTCATAAGGTGGTAACAACAGTAAAGCGAATTATTCAAATCTTTAATCTGTAATCCAACAATAAATTCAAAAATGAAGATATGACGAGATGAATATTACATAAAATGTTTCCGCTGTATCTAAGGGTGTTCGCTGGAATATTTTAGAATAACAAGGATTTCAAAGGGTTGTGAAACAGAAAGATCTTCCATACAAAATTATAAGACAAAAATAGATTATCAGTGAGCTTGTCTTTAGATGTAAGCATTTAAAGTTTAGGCCGGAAAAGAGTTTCTCTAAATTTTCCTCAGGTTTTTTCTTAGTAAGTTTTATCGATTAAAGTACTGCAAAAATAACAAAGATTTCATAAAAAAAACTTCGAAAATGACAGTCGAATGTGTGTTTAACGAAATTATGAAAGGAAAAGTGGGGTTTCCTGGGCTTAAACATATCAATGATATAAATTGGATAAAACCAGAGGATTAAAAAATAGCTTAAACTGACAAGCGAAAATCCTTGAGCTAGGTCATGCTATTCACTACAATATTGTCTTAATCAAATACAAATCACACTACCGTTGTTTCAGAATGTTGACATTTCACGGTGATACATTTCTTTTTCTTTGAAAGCAAGTCAGCTTTTATTAGATAATTTATTTTACATGATTAATTGCTATTTCATATCAAATTCAAGATAAAATTCCGGCGCTTTTTAATAATAGTTTTTATTGTCTCAATGTTTATGATGATTTTTTATAAAATATCTTACTTCAATTTGCCTATTTGTATTTATTTCACGCCATTTCCTAAGTATTTACTTTATTAACAAAATGATACCGTGTTAAATGAGGCTGGTCGTGAATCGTTTAATGACGGGACTTCTTTATGACTAGTGTCGGGGAATTGCATTATTGTTGCTGATTTATTACCGGATTATATATTCTCGCAATATGACGGGTGCCACTTGCGGAGCAGGAACCGCTTATCCTTCAGGAGCTCCGATTTACATTTTATGTTGCTAGCATTTTACTTTTTTGTGTGCAGTCCTGGTCTCGATTTCATAAAAAGTCGTAAGTGTAAAGTTGGTCGTAAGTAATGACGTCATTAACTAAAATTACATTGTGACGTCATGATTTACGATCAATTTCACACTTACGACTTTTTTTTGTGAAACCGATGCCTGTTTCCTTATCTTCAGTTTTCAGTACGAAATTTCAGTTCGTTACATTGTATATGTAGATGTTTTCCTTGAATAGATGTTTGCAAAGTGCCCAATGTTATGTACAATCTATATAATTTTTATCTCAAATACAAACCAAATGAAAAAATAACTCTGGTTATATGATCACTAACTGTTTCTAAACAAGAAATAAAATTGAAATCAGAGGGTTTTTTGACATGCATAAATCACCTGCTGTCTGATTTTGATAGAGCTGGTTACTTATTAGAGAATGCCACGTTTACAAACAATCATGAATCGTAAAGTTTCTTTATGAGTATTTTTGTATCTGTCTTAGGTATTGAATGATTCTTCATTTATAAGTACATGAAGTAATAACTTTAGACTTCGCTTTCACTACGTTTTACTATGATTTTAAATTCATTGAAGTTATATGTGTGTTTGACATTCGCTCTGAACTGCAATCCTTTCATAATCCTCGAACAGAGAGCATGGACTTCATTACAGTAAATTAAGCTTTTTTCTCATTTCATTAAAATCTACACAGTACTATACAAATATGATGCAATATCAGTAAAGTTAACATGTATGTACTAGATAATATAAAAAAAATGTGCGCACAAACTAATTAAAATATGCGCACGAAATGTATAATGTGGTTTTTTTTTTTGGTGTACTGCTAACAAATGAAAGAACAAGGTTTTGTCAGAATGGATTTGTGCAAAAAATTATCCATTTACTGAAGTACATGGAGAGGTCATCATCATGGCTATATTATCCTATCTTAGTTATGAATACACATCAAAGTTCAGTCTAAAAATCGAAATTTGAAGGAAACAAAATCCTGTCATAAATCAACCAGATTTGAAGATGCATAAATTATCTTGATCCTGCATTGCTAAATTGAACAAGTGTAATCATTGTCATCTATCAGGAAAAAAAGACAAAACAAAAAAACAAAATAAAACAAAAACACAAATAAAAACAAAGCAAAAACAAAGCAAAAACAAAATAAAACAATAAAAACAATGCCATGAATGCGTCTAATATGACGCAATTAGTACACAAAGAAAGTTGATCTGGGAAAATTAAGTAGAAAGGTAAGTTACAATTGATGAGAAAGTTAAGTGCTCAAGTCTATCCAGCAACTCCTCTTACTCGGGATGAATTTATTTGAATGGGACATTCCCTGCTTATTGCAGATCATTTGAGGTGTTTTCCTAAAGGTTATCAGTGGTCGTACCTGGACTCTTCATGCTCCAGTTTCCTTTCATTGTTAAAATTCTATATTACTTTAGAAACAGTTAAGTCGATATTATTGAACTGTGAAATGGCATCGTGATGTCTTCCCCTAGCGGTTAAAAGAATATAAAGCAAAATGTGTCATGTTCTGTCAAGTGAACCGATTCTACGCATATGTGATTAAAGTAACCACTGTCTATGATTAAAAAAAATAAAATATTAATATGTCTAAAAATTGACAGTAAAAGGAAATGCGTTAGTTTTATTAAACTTGTGTTTGAGATATGATGGACGATGATTTAGTAACTGTATCGTTGTATACTCCTCAGGTAAGCCAAACACATACGTTTTCTTTCCAGAAAACAGAAGCCAATGTCGTATCTTCAAAATCGCTTTTTTAGTTTACATGTACACATCAATCAATAATTTCATAAAAACAGTATTTTTAGCAGTATAGCTGTTCAATAGGTTTGTACAACGAAATTTATTTAAGAATTGGCTATAATAAAAATTTTGTCTGTTGAAAAATAACATAAATTTTCCATGTGCATATTGTTTATTGAACGAAATTACTTTTAAACATAATTTTATATTTAAACATGAGAAAAGTAGCTCTGAATATAACTGAATAGGGGCGTGCCATTATTTTTTTATCCATTGAGATATTACAAAATCATTTTAACCAATCAGATTACAGTGCTTATCTCAAATTAATTTATAATTACTTGATATCTAATTCTAAAGCTTTTTTTTCAAAGTTGTTTAATTTTCTATTTATTATTATTTTTTGTGTATATAAAGTATATATATACATATTTAGACTTAAAGATAACGTTTTTAACCACACGGCCAGCTAGGCTATATAAAATATAGCTTTCGCCGGGTCATTCCTCCTCGTAGGATTAATCTAGGCCGACTGGTCTAGAGCGCTGGATTTTGTGCAGGCGGTGTTGCCATAGATGTCACAGCGGTACGAGTTCGAGTCCCGCGGAGGGAACGACCAAACAATTTGCATCGCAAATTTGACAGTTCTTACATCGTTGGGAATTTTTCAGAACCTTCTATACGTTTACATATCTCCCCTTTATCATTTTGACCCGATGGAGCAGTGTATTGAATAGAGTCGTCACATTCTGAGACGTTTGTATAATATTGATTTGTTGTGACATGCATCATTAATTTGATCCTCTATCCTACATAATAACATCTAAATGAACTGTCCCGTACTACCATACATCATGTACTAAGTTACAGCCCTAGATTAATCCTACGAGGAGGAATGATCCGGCTAGCGAAAGCTATATTTTATATGGCCGAGTGGTCTAAGGCGCTGGACTTTGTGCAGGCAGTGTTGGCACAGATGTCACAGCGGTACGAGTTCGAGTCCCGCGGAGGGAACGCCCAAAAATTTGCATCGCAAATTTGACAGTTGTAACATCGTTGGGAATTTTTCAGACCTTTCTATACTTTTACATATTTTCCATGTATTAATTTGATCCGATGGAGCAGTGTAGTGAATAGACTTTTTTGTGTGTGTGTGTGTGTGTGTGTGTGTGTGTGTATATATAATATATATATATATATATATACTTATTTACTTATCAATCTCAAACTTCGGAATTGTTCGATACAAATCTTTAAGATTTACGTATAACTTGTACATTTCATAAGTAATTTAATTACCAAGAACAGCAATTATCTTAGCAGATGTTTGACGTGTTAAAGTTGATTTACAGTTTTATTTATATAGAAAACAAATATAGTACATGCATCTTAGTACATCTGACATTAAGGGGGTAACCTAGGGTTAGGGAAAAAACTCCGAATAATCATCGGAACATTTTTATTCAGCATTTTGCATCAATCTCATATAAGTATCAAAGTTACTCTGATTGATTTCATACTGTTTCAAATGAAAGATTAATAGGCTTTGAAGAAATGAAATAAAATACAAACATATCACTGATTTCAAGAGTTATGTCCCTTACCCTATGTCAAAGAGGTATTTTAAATTATACTTTTATCTTAGTAGATGTGACATTACGCAAATAACCATTTGAAAAAAAAAAAAGATTTTTTTTCAAAACACGTATGCATCTTTCCTTACTTTAAATAAACTTAAGATCGTTTATTTAAAGTAAAGAAATTTCCAATTAATTTAGACAATGCCTACACAGACAAAATTATTTCACATGATTTTCACAAGATTTTGACATGGTTTTCACTTGAGTTGAGCAAATAAATTACGTAACAGAGTTCACGTGGAATTCGGGTGAATGGAGCCATCACGTGAAATTCACACGGAATATTCACACGAAATTTGTGTTTAGTGAATTTCACATGAAAATCATGTGAATGTCATGTGAATTTCACTTGAATTTCACGTGAAGCTCTAAATTCCTTCACCTATGTCTAATAATGCATTTTTTTTTGTTATTTGATTTTTGTTGTTTGTTCTGTTTTTTTATTTTGTTTTGTTTTTTGTTTGTCTAATTCAGGTAGTGATAAATATCTTCAATTTATTATGCATACGCATATATTTTTAGCCTTTTATGGCTATTCACCGTAAAAACTAATACCCAACACTATTAAGCCATTGGCATCAAGGAAACTGATGTTTCTACAGCGAAATCTGATCCGGAAAATCCAATCTATTTTGTTGTCATCGCCGTCATTGATCCGGTCATTATCTATTACGTAATTGTTGTTTATCGAGTATCCTGTTGCAAATGTAGATATCTCTGGTATAAAATTAGGTTTTATCGTCCTGTCTGGTGAGAAAAAATGGAATGTGTTAGTCTGTAAAATAGGCTTAATTCTCTCTGACAGTAATGTAGGCACGCTTATAATCTATTCCCTGAGCTGGAAATATTAATATAAGCGGTAGACAATGACCCGCTGCGATGAAAAGTAAATTTCTATGGAACAGAAATAGACATTAATAAGGATAAATAAATTCCTAACAAGGTTGTCATTGTCTTAAATGCATGTATCTCTCAAACGTGCTGGTATTTGGCGTTCAATGGCAATGTAAAATAAAACAAAAATAAGAATAATACATTTTTAAAATCTTTTTAAAGTTGAAGCTATTTTTTAAAATGTATAATAAACAGTCTAGGATCGCCTCTGGTGTCTCATGTACATATGTCCTTCGAGTGTTCTAGATTATTGGTTCGATCTCCGGCTGAGTCAAACCAAAGACTTCAATATTAAGTCACTGTTCCATCGCCAAGCTCGCGGCATATTAAATGTTTTACAACTGATCGGTTCACTTTCATCATAACTTGTCAAATTTGGGTTCAAAGAGCAAAGAGATCTAGACAAGTGCGCTGAATCAAACATTCTACTTTGCATGAACAATTTTATATAGAACGTAAAAGAAACGTTTATCAATCAATCTGTCAACCTATTTATAAACATTTCGGCATCATGTATATCTCAAAGGTACTTATACTCAAACGATTTGGTTTAAATAAAGAAAATTTTCCTTATCAGATTGTCGTGTCGTATTTGCGAAGCTTTAAAATAAATAAATGGGAAATATAAAAATGAAACATTTTTTATTAGAACCAATAATTACAAAGAATGCTAAATTAATGTTGGAAAGTTAGAAATAAATGCATCTATATAGGTTTTGGTTTAAATACAGAAGATTTTCCTTATCAGATTGTCGTGTCGTATCTGCAGTAAGGAGAAAGTAATGTATTTGACATTTGTAAAATGCACTTGCGTGTCGTTACAGAGGTTTTAAACTTAATTCTAATATTTCCTCCAATCTAATTAACTGACTTGGTGAAACATAACTTTTATTATTATATCATTTATTTTATTGATGTTAATGCAGTAATTCTCGCAATTCAGAAACTAATGCTTTACAAAATTCAACATTGGATACACTTTAACAACAACGAAAATGAAATACTCACAATATGTTCGTTCGAAAAATCTGCAAATAAAAGTAGCTGCGAAGAAAGCGCTCATAATGTTAAAAGAAATGCATTATTAATGGGCGAAAGTCTCATAAAATATAGAACATCTTCATGAAAACTTTACTAAGCATGTACCTTTTCTATTGCGTCATGCAGAAAAAAAGTGAAAATAAAATATTACTGGTAAAGCAGAAAGAAATATTTGAAGTTTTACAAAAAAATGTCATTTTTTCAAGTTTAAAACTCTGGAATCTTTGAGCGACCTCGACCACTCATTTATGGGAAGCTTCAAATGAAAAGAGATTTGTAGGCATTGTTTCAGTTTAGCATCTCTATAAGGATTCGTCTATTTACAAAATTTACAAATCAGATGTTAGTAAAATGATTATTTTTTGCAATAATACACGCATTCATATCAAAGTTAATATTGAGCGTCCAAAGCCTGATAAGGACCGATCTGAATGAATACTCTGAAATCTATGACTGTTGTCACGAAATTTTAAGTACTGAAAAAGAAATTTAGGGAACGAGAATTAAAATTCTAATCAAAAAAATATAATCCAATTATAACGACTAGAAAGGGTAAGCAGGCACACACAATAAAGAACATGAAATTACTGATATAACATGTACAAAGAAACAAAGATAAGAAATCACTTAATGCTTAGAACATGGAACAAACATGTTTGTACCTCCAGCTTTTTATTTGTTAAATGATGATGGGCTACTTGTACAGGCCCTCCAGTAACTACAGTTCAAATTATCGGATGTTTTTAAGAAAATCAAAGGACGTTTACCCTACCGTTACACCTAGTCAATGCTTCCATTTTAACTACAGTCTGGGTTCATGTTTATATTTGTATATTGTACGTGTTATCTAAGTTATTTCGTGATTTTTTTCTGCTATGGTTGTTTTTGTTTTTTGTTTTGTTTTGTTTTGTTTTGGTTTGTTTTGTTTTTTTGTTTGTTGTTTTTTTTTTTGCTGTCTGTTCTTATCTTTGAAATAAATTCTTTTGATTTTTACCTCTAAAATCTTGGTTTCTTTATTTACCGTTCTGCACCCGTAAAGTCAGGTATGAATCCAAAAATAAAAATGCTTGAACAGCTGATCTAGATCAGAATTTGATTTCCCAAAATTTAAAATAATGTTTGGTAAAATATGATAAAAAAAACAACTTTTCCTTATGTTTTACCTGTTTTTGTTCGTGTCTGTGTGTGTGGGGGGGAGGATGTTTTTATATATGCATGTATATTCTTATATCAATACAAATATTGATTTGATATATTTCGAAACAAACAAACAAAACAGAAATTATTATCATGATATGGATCTTATGGTTTGCGATAAATTAGAGAAAGTTTGTTTTTTTTATCAGTATATAATCATCGTGTTGATATGTTACAATTTCTGCACACAATTAACCTTTACCCGTACCAATAAATAGACAAATGGAAATAATAACTGCAAAATATCAACGTGTATTCTTAAACTTCAAATAAAATATTCAATGGACGGTAAAGCCACGTGGACGTTACTTACTTGCTAAGCACATTTCAAATGATTCTCAATCAAATGAAGTATCATTATTTTGTTCTTAATTGGTCAATCCTCCTCTATTCATTCCAGAAAGAATGTTGTAGTGTAACCAACCATTAGTGGGAGGAATACTTTTGAAGATATATTGATCTACCTTTATCACAAAAACCAATGGAGCCACAGAATCCTATTATTTCGTTCAATATAATTGCGACTTTGTAGATCTAATTAGTACTGAAGCATTGAGATCAAAGCGTGTGCATGCAATGCAGTGAAATGCTATTAATGTATATTATATAAATTTGCTTTCATTTGGTTTTAAGACGGATCGTTGAAATTCAGACAGTGTTTCAATAGTAAGACGATACTAATATTTCTGCATTCACTGATGAAAAGCATTTTTAGCAACATGTATGCAGCCAGTTCACCGTCATAAATTCCTTAACGCATAAGTAGCTTAAATATGTTTATAATCATTTAACAAATTAAAAAGTTGACTGGCTTCAAGGCCTTCTCTCACCATATCTGACGCAGGTAGACACGAACCAAAATTACGGCATTTGTTTAAGAATTAATTGTACTTCATAACAGTATATTCTATTTGCTATGATAATTTCTTACAAGGGCTGTCTAAAAATACTAATCTTTTTCATATTGACGGAACGCAAGTTTTTATAGCAAGTTTTTTTAGGGAAAGGAAGAATTGAAATTTAAACCTGTAATACTTCGGTAAGTAGATAAATGGTTTGAAATAAATTATCAAAATGTCTCTTAGTTTTTACCGCAGCTACAATAATACGTGATAAGCCAAATATTTGAAGTCAATTGCAGTGCATTGCTCAAATTGGACAGTAAGCTAGTCTGCCGAGTCAGAGAGTTACTTCCCTTTGCTAAATTAAAAAAAAAACCGAAGACAGAAATATGAAAAAAGTCTATTGTATGTATATGAAGCGTATTAAATTGTTTATATTAAGTAAACTGGGAAATGCATGTTTATGAACAAAGTATTAAAGTTCATCAACTTGGTGTAAGATTTATCTCTCAATTAAAAACAAGTTTATTTTTCGAGATACATTGTACATTAGTTTGGTACTGTGGCGTAATTATTGCAGAATTTGTTTAAGTAATCAGAATTCAAACTAAAGTTCATTAGAAATTAAACTATTGGTTATTTTTGTTTCTTTTTTTGTGTTTAAGTTTGTTTTTGTTTGTTTGTTTGTTTGTTTGTTTGTTTTTGTTTTTGTTTTTGTTTTTGTTTTTGTTTTTTTGTTTTTTTTTGTAGGTTTAATACGGCATAACCTAGTTTATGGGACAGTTAATACTTCTTATCAACTATCTCACATAACCTTTAAAAATATAAACAATCTTAATATAACACTGAAATATTGACTGTGGTTAACCAATTTTCGTGGTATCAGTAGGTTGTTAGTAGCCAATGTAATACATTTATACAATCAAAAGAAGAATGTCCATTGAAAACAAAAACTAGCACGCCTTAAGGAAATTAATTCAACCCAACGAAATGACAAACTTTTAACAAAAAACTGAAAATGTATACGTAAAAACACTGTATTATTACCTTCACATGTATACTTGCCTTTTCTATTTCTATATAACTCTATAGTTCTAATATAATTGTGTTTTGAATTTTAAATTAAGTTGTTTCCATATATTGCATGACCGATGAAACGGTAACTTTCTGCCTCCCTTTTCACAAAAAATCGTAAGAGTAAACTTAGTCGTAAGTAGTGACGTCACAATACTTAACTCTATTATGACATCATAACTTACGACTAATTTTACAGTTAAGATTTTTTGTGAAAAGGACCGCAGGTACCTTAACATTGTAAAATACACAAGTCCTTATTTAGTAGTTGGTTAATCGAAAAATTAAACAACGGACATTTATGTAATTAATGAATCTGTCCATAAATGGCTATCTTAAGGTATAATTGAAGGGTGCGTTATAAAAATGTCTACGTAACAGACTTAGCACGACACAATTTCCTTACTAGATTTTATTCTAGATATTCAAGTAAACACGCCTTTACGAGTTTCATGAAATATTTTAATGATTAAAATATCGGTTAAAGAGGACTTTAAACAACAAACAATGGGTTTACGTGAATTATGTTTATGTGATAAAAATAAAACTTGAGAGAATACTTAAATTGTGAGAATCATTTTGTGGTGAAAAGAAACGAAATAGTATTTTATGTGTAACATTTGGAAAAATTGGATACCAGGTTTAAATGAAAGTAGGATGTTAACAATTTTGATACTTTGATATTGTAATGATCTAAAGGGATTAAACAATAGAAAAAAAACATACTTAGTGTTCCTAGTTTACATTTTGACCTTTTATTTAATTCTCTTGGCTGACAGATTAACTCCGCTTCTCTAAATCAGGTGATATTGGATATATGAAAGGAACATGATCTTGGATCTCACAGTTAAACAATCTATAGCAAATGTTTTGTAATATTTAAAATGAATATAGTCTACAAAATGTCGACCATTAGGGTTAATACAAAACGATGGAGAGAACCGGACGACCCCGCCTCTCGGCTAAAATTGAAAGTACAAAACATGGTAAGTTGTACATGTACATTGTAGCTGTTATTAAATAAATAGAACATTTTAAAGACAAAATAAACGAGCGCATTTTTTACTAAGGCCTCCCGTTAAGGTTTTAATTGCACCTACCTAACATACGGCTAATTGTAGTGTAGATTGAAAAAAAACATAGAATTTGAGTGGAAGTTAAAGTTTTCTATGGTCACGTGGGATCAAAGACTTGTACAAAAGCTTGTTATTATACTGAAATTGTTAAAATTTGAATTTTCTTTATGCTAAATTATTCCTCTTCTTCATGGAAGGCTAAATCGTAGTTATTAAAAGGGAAAATCTTTCTAAAAACAATATTTAATGATAACTAATTAAAGGCAATGATATCATTGTCGACCCCCTTATAACAGCACAAAAACGTTCTATTGCTCAAAATTTCTTATCAAAATAATAAAACAACCTACTCGGTCTATCTGAACTCTCACAAATCCTTATTAAACGCAATGCAAATTCCTTGAAGGGATTGAGTGAAGATCAATGATGTATATTATGTGTACAAGCCTACAAATATTTGGCAGTCACGGAAGCTATCTTCCGGATTTTATTCGTTTTAATCCCAGTCGCGTTTTATTTATAGTATAAAGATAATATTTGCGTATCATGATTGCGTTTATATCCATGTTAAATGCATACCCCGCCCTCCAAACTCCGACGCAGAACCATAGATTGTCATCATTGTAGTATATGCCAAATTATCACATAGCAAAAACTGACCACAAAGAGTGTTAACATTTTTAATGCTTTCAGGCACAAAATATTTATATAGATTTTAACTTATCAAGACTGATGCATTCAATGATACTCCTTCAAACAATATCAGGTATCACAAAAGTTGTTTCATGACTCATACAAGTAAACAAAAAGTACAATCACAATCGAGTTTTTCATTTAGCAGTAAAAGTATAAAAAAAGAACATAGAACAGTTGCTTAGAACAGATGTGTGTGTTTGGGAATTGTGCAATACATGTAAAACAGCTCTCTGTCTAGTTTTAACAGATAAAAAAGTGTACAAAATATGAACTCAAGAAAAGCTACTTGCTTTGATAAAATTTAGCAAATTGACTATACCTAAAATAATGCACAATTGGTCGTCTTGTCTTGCATTTTTTTGTAAATCACAACCTTCAAAAAGATAGTAAAATTGGATTTGAAAATATTGTTTATCTTTTTGGGGAAACTGATTTGAAAGAAAAAATAATCAAATGTTCTTGTACTATATACGAAAATGCAAGCGTTACTTATTAAATCTATATATAAGTATAGTTATTCTTTCTGAAAATTGTCTTATTCTTATCATATATGCTGAAAATATACAAATTATTTATGCAAACAGACAAATCATTTAATTTCAAAAATAAAAAAAAAGGAATCTTTAGGAAACATGGTTGTTGACATGAATCCGTAGTTGGGGGGATCAAGCTGTATAAAATAAGTTTCTCGTGTTGTCTGAGGCAGTCGCAGCGATTAGTTTCTAAGCTAAAAATTAAATGTACAAAAACTAAGGATGTCTGCGTCAACTTCACAAGGGGATCACACTTACGAAACTCAAGCACTGTAGTATTAGGCGCTATATTTAAAATGCTGCTCTTCATTTGTCTCATTTGACTACAAGCTTTGGCATTGCTTCGTCATTGATATCGTTGGTCAAAAATTAACACTGAAACTTTACACACTCATAGAATTGTTGCAACAAATCTCTAGATTAGACAATCTTTGGTTAGTATCGTATTTCATGTTCTTGAGGAGCTTAGCTGCAATGAAAAATTAATATATTGAGCAAAGCCATCAAAGAGTCGATTAAAAACAAAGCAAATAGACGTGAAGGTTTCTTAGTTTACTACTGACATATGTACAACCAAAGCAAAGAGCGTAACCTATTCAAAACGACTATGATTCTTCTACACTAGTGTAATATTTCCTTTTCATGCCAAAACCTCTGATACCTAGGTACAGCTATGAAAATTCACCACGGGATCTATTGACCTAGCTAGAATGTAAGTTAGTGATAATTGACAGACAGCTCATTCCTTTATTGGCTGTTTTCTACAAGCATATATGCAACATGGGTATAACTTACCTCGGTGTAAGCTGTAAACAAACAAAGAGGTGTGATGATAAATGCGAGCAGATAAATCAACCATTTTCAGTGCATATGGCTCAACAAGTTAAATTGAATGGGCCGCATTCCGTGTTTCAGTCACACATTCTGCTTTAATCTCAGCAGCGTTTTATATTATCATTTTGAAAGACATGGGGTGATGTTAACATTTGATATCTGTAAGTAGATTTCATCTGTAGTCACTACCAAAAACATTTCCACTGGGCAGTAATAAGTAACTGAAAGTGTATTTAAATTGGTCAATCATAAGAATCTAAATCATCAAAAAATGCCAAAGAGAAAGTCGGGTAAAAAATAAAGGAATTTCAAGAATGGGGATTATCGTTTTGCCTCCAACTTCTTGAAGCATTAGAAGTTTTGCTAATCGATGACCAAAGAAAAAGTGAAAAGTAACTGCCCTTAGTCTCTACATTTGCATTCAGTATTCTCAATATTGACTTACTTCTTTGTTGCCAACAAAATAAATTTCCCTCTCCGATTATCCATTGTCGTCTTGCAAGGTTGGCTTTAATCTGTCCTTTGAGGTTAACAGAGACCCTACACCTTTTGCTCTAAATACCCAACGCGCAAACAAAATGCGAAATCCTTTAGCAGACAAATAATATTTGATTCATATACGTATATTTGCCGTGTATATTAGGCATCATAATAGAGACATGTTAAGGTAGTAAGTTATCAGGATCATATGACAAAAAGTAATAAATATAGTATAAGTTCAGAATCATATTATCAAAAGAACTGTTTTATGAAGCAACTAATCTAAGTACTTGTACATATTATGAGAGCAACATGACAAAACATACATGCCTTTTATGTAAAATAAAGGTCAGTTACTTGATTCATGTGATATCATCTGCAATATATGGAACATCCATGTGATTAACAATGATTGTATTAAAATCAATAGAATTACATAACATTTGATTTGTATCATCAATGTGTTCCTCATTTTGTTTATGTCATCAAAAATTGATCAAATTTCACCTGTTGATTGCCATACAATTATAGTGTTTCCGACCATCAGAATGAATGTTGCAGGCAGATTTATTTTTAGTCTTGTGTGAAGTATAATAATCAATTTTCTAGAAAAATTCCAACCCAATTCTGTTAGGAATTTTAGATAATCTGCCTATACAAGCAATTATCTATTTTTTTTTACCAAAAGGATTCCTAATATCATATTTTTACCTCTAAGCTTTGACGATGTTAAGATGCTGTTAATCTTAATACATGTCTACAATCTATTAACATTTGTTTTGAAGGAAGAAAGGACTCCAGTTATATACAATGGTTTTATTTTTGTTTGAAGCAAAGTTGTTAGGAAAGATTTAAACTGATCCACTCATTTAAAGTATATCAAATGCTATATCGAGAAAAATAGAGATGCAGTATCAAATTACAATGTATTGGAATAATCAACAATAAATTTGAATTCAATGTTCCCTCCTCTTTTCAAGTATGACTTTGGGTAACACTTATTGTGCATGAATTACCTACCATGTGGTCTATCACGCACACTTTATAAACTGAACTATAGTAAAGAACAAAACTCGACAATGATTAATTCGTTAAAAAAGTAAAAAAAATGATAAATTCATATATGATGTTATTATGATCCTTTTCTGAAACGTTTCTACTGTTGAATGTCAGTCGTAATCTATATCCCCTAGTACGGGGCATTACATTTACTTCAATAAATTGTTGTATTGACATAAAACAAAAAATCACGTAATTCGTTGTTTTAAACCACAAAGCAATGAATAATTCATTATCATAGTCGTAAAATATCAAATTATAGACATTTTTTTCTCTGGAATCCGTATCTGTATAGACAACACTGCTTATTTTGGCATATCAGTTCAATGAAAGATTAAAGAAGCACGAAATGTGTAGACTTTTTTGGAATTCTTCTCTGAACAGCAACGTTAATCTAAATCAATACCTTAAAGAATAGTTTTCGAATATTACTTTATGATTAATAGTAGGCAGCACATATTCTCAATACTATACATGTTTAATGAAATAGTTTTGTGAAGGATAGTGCTATCAAAACTTTTCTCGACCTTTGCGGCCATTACGTAATTAGGATTTCGATCGATACGTGTATTCAATATCTAAAATAAACTATTGCTTTGGACTGTAACCAATTCTAATAATAGGATTTGGACTTTTGACCGGATTGCGTATAGGCATGTATTTTGACAATGGCATACCTGCCTGTAAATAGACACGCCTGGAAGGAACCGGATGATCCAGCCTCCAAACTAAAAGTAGAGGTAATTATTCTCTATTGGATGTTGTTTATGTCACGTGATTTGTCCACAATAAAACTGATTTTTTTGTAAATGTTTACTGCTTATCAATTGAAAAACTTTTGTGAACTATTTTTGACCATTAATAAACAATTAAAATATTCATATTCCTATGCACTTAAATTCATCCACTTGACAGAAGACTTGAATTTCCCATTCCCATAGCTCGTTAACATTGCGTTCAATTCGAATTCGTTTGTCCAAAGCTAATATATTTGCTATTCACTGTGATCTATCTACATATGGATGATTTCACAAATTGAATTTTAAGGATGTAAATTCTGATTTTATATTCTTATGCAATATTAAAGTGTACCTGTGCTTGCGATGCACATTCTAAAGCAAGACCTTGCTGGTATTCTAAACAGTAGTTTATCATGCAAGAACGACTGGATCAAGCATTTAGTAACAAATGATCTTCTTCTTATGCAATATGCCATGGAAGCGTTTTTTTTAAGACAATACAAAGCAATATGTGTTGTTGTATTATCCGCACTTCGTACAATATCATGGAATTCCTTGGTAGCTCCTACTTGTACCAAATTTAATTTGAAGATAAGAATATTTTGAGATGAATACATTAAGAGTGTATCATTATAGATATATATGAAGCATAATCTTATTCTACACTCCCTTTGAATTTGGAATGTGCTAATGGTGTGTGTTTGTCTGTTTAAATTAGAAACTCAAACCTGAGTAATTCGAATGAAAAATCTTTTGAATCATGTATAAGTTGAATCGCAGGCAGTGTAATAGAAAATGAGTCGTATTTCACTCAATACCACACTGAAGCTGCACTCACTGTTTTATATCTGTCGCATTGACATTTATTAGAATAATGCAGAATGCTACATTGTCACATTTACGATCTTATATAAAACACTCTAAAACCATCTGTGTTTGAATAGAGTAACAAAATATCAGCAGCAGCTAACATAAATAAAAACCCATATAGTCAACATCTAGACTGCTTCCCGATCGCAATATTCAGTATGTTACACATATAAAAGATAGTGTATTGCTATCATAATACGAATTTGAAGTGCTTCTTGTTCAGTGCAGACTGTCCCGAAATTATCTATTTCAGCAATTTTTACGTAAAATTTTAATTTCAATTGTTACATGTATACATTCAAAATTTTCTTCTTTTTTTCACATCAAATTTACTGTCAACGTTAGATTAGTGTGTTGACTTCTTAGATTCTAGAGGTAAACAAGTAAATTACTTAAGTGTGTTTGTTTTGGGATATTACTTCACCGATATATAATATAACATAATTATTTGATTTTAAGATAAGTAATCATTATCATTTTTAACGGGAAGACAAATGATGTTTATTGGTGTTTTCACTATGGTGTACATGTTTTTCTATGTATGATAAACAATATAGTTCATTTAAAACAATGTTAGCGACTCAATGTCTAAATGATTTCTTTTGACGTTCAATTTATCAATGCTCTATATCATTTTTTATGGTCGATATGATTGGTCGAATTTTCGACGAAGTTAGTTTGTAATTTTGTTTAACCGTTTGAATATGAAAAATAACTTTCTTCAGAAATAGTAAGTGTACTTTAACTAAAGCGCTTTCGCTGGACTCTTTAAGAATAATATTGATTTCAAAGGGTTGTGCAATTTTATAAGGTCGTTTACGCTAGGACAATACAAGCGGATCAAGTCAATGGGTCGGTATGCTAGTCTTGGAGGTATAAGCATTTGCAATTTTAGCGGGAAAAGGATTTATTTTAATTTTAATATGCTTTGCCTCTATCTATTAAAATTCCCGTAGAAATAACAAGAAGTAATTACAAAATTCTCAATTATTCAAAATCAATTATTAAGAGATGATTAATGAAATCAGGAAAAAACGTTGGGGTCACTTGGTAAAAACTATTATTGATATGAAATGGATAAAGTCAGAGGATTTCGAAAATCCGACAATTGCTGAACACGAACAATGAACATCCTTAAGTAATGTAGAAAAGCTAGAGAAAAATGATTATTGTAATGATTATATAAAGAAGTTATGACATGAAAACAAAATACTATCGAAAATCACAATTGCTACATTTTATACACACAAAAAAAACATGAAAAAAGATAGCTTGCGATTCTGAATAAAACTAAGGAAAAGGAATACTAAAAATATATTTTGTCTAAAATTGTCTTTCTTTTCATAGATATTTATACGTTCTCTTGTTTGTTTTTATTACTTATGTTACATCATTTACCATTTAAAGGATCTACAATTAAATTCATTATAAACGTGTATATTTTGAATTGTCTTTTCTTTTATACAGAACAACATTTTTCATAGTCGTGATTCCGTATAATGGATATAGATGAAGCTTTAATTCTCAGCCAAATCAGTCGGTATAGTATCTTACCCTACCGGTGCACCTGGTCCATGCTCCCAGTTTTTAGTGGAGTTCAAGTTGCTCATTTGCTTTTGTGACTTTGTATGTATGATTTTAGTTACTCTATGTTCTTTGTCGTGTATGTCTGTTTTCCATGTCTGGTCTTTGTCCCTGGGTTGCATTCTTTTGATGACCGCTATAACCTTGGTTCCGTTGATTACTCTTGCAGTAGATTAAAATTCTTAAGTAGCACTCCAGCTAAGGATCAGGCAAAATGTGATTCATGGGTAAAAAGCCTACATATTTTTTAATTTTGATATTTTGTTTGAAATGCCATAGTAAACACAAATTAACATGTGGTTTTTCATATAACCCGTGACCTTAGGAGATAAAAATTGTATAGAATGCACTGTATATTTCAAAATTAGGGGAGATAACTCTGTAAATGACACTCAAATACAATAGAATCTACTGGATTTTCAATGTTTATTATCTTCTAAGAGCAGGCAGTTTTGAATGAATAATTACACATTTCATAGTATAGACCCATAAAACAACTTAATTACAAAAATAAAAATATGTAGCCTTTTTTCGGGTGTAACACATTTTTCAGATTTTGCATGATTCTTCAAAGACAGCTACTTAATTCTTAACTTATATGGCCGTGGATTGCTTATGTTGTGACATTTGTTCTAATGACTCTTTGATAAAAATGGTTTTGCATGCATAGAAAATATCTCACCATCATGATTGACAGTATTAATTCATTAAGTAAATCAATTTTGAACATTTTAGTTTATTTAAAATACTTCAAATACAATCAAATACAACGCCATTGCAGACATGAATATTTCCCACGATCTAGATTTAAAAAAATATTTGATGAGCCTCATCATGTTAACCACTCTACGGAGAAAGTTATTATTCATATAAATCATTTGTTTGAAGTAACAATCTTTATGTAAATCAGAGAATAAAAATGAAATGTAAAGAATATAAAGAATATTGGCCCAAATTTCTTGCCTTCTTTTCAATACTTTTTGCCTCTGACGGAGGCCGTAAGGTCGAATATTTTGGCCAATTTTCTTTAGATTTTCAATGTTTATTTTGTATATTACTTGTATGTTGTTTTTTCACCTTTTAAACGTGGCTTTTGTTAATTTATTCATATATTCTAATATGCGCTTAATCTGAGCAACGTCTCAACATGTATCTTTTTATTTAATGTAAATCAGACGATGTAACTTATGCATGTCAGAAACCCATCAAATTCACTTTTATTTCTTATCCAGAAACAATGAAAGACCATATAGCCTATGAAAGTTCAGGTTGTTGCACTTGTGAGATACATAAATTATGGATTATGTGTAAATTTGGCACTTTCCAAGAGTTATCTTTCTTGATTTGGTTAAGTGCAAGATTTGAATACAATGCGTAAATATACTGCATATAAATATTCATATTGATATTGCATTGTTTATTCGGTGGACCTTTTTATACTATGGATTTCTTCTACCAAAGGCAGTGTCTGAGTTTCATATGGATTGATTATTTAAGTACTTCTCTATCTAAGCATCAGGCATGAGATGTGGCCAATGAAGAAAAAAAACTGATTTAGATTTATTGTATAATCCAAATATTTAACCTCAATACCTCAAGAAATAACCTTAACAGTTTTTGTAAAGTTTCCTGTTTAATATATTGTTTGCTCAAATTTTGATAGAATGCAATTTTGATTTTTTTTCCCGCACTTATATATAAAATATCAACGGAAGCAATATATTTATGTCACAGATGCAAATTTAGATGTTTTTTAAGTTATTTCTAGATGTTTTGAATATATTTAAGGCAAAAATACTGAGTTAAAAAAATGATGTACTACCCAATATCTGATTCTTATGCACAATTGTACTAAATGCTCAAATGTTTTATCGATTCACTGTCTTTTTCATTTTTCATTTAGTCAAATGTTATTGACTGCTTAGATGTGGTCAACTTCATTCATTAAGACAGTCTCTCAACTAAACTATTTTTGGACTAAAAAAAAATTCTAGTTAGGGTAGGCGTTCTGTTTACTTAGAATATCACATAATTTGAGATTGATATATAAAGAATACTTACAATGTCATGTTATCGAACCACCCAAGGTTCAATTTATACATATTTTACTATACCAGATGTTGCTTCATGTGATTCGACAGGACTAAATGAGATAAAAAAAGTATCGTATGAGAACAGAAAAAAAGGGTCAAGATAGTCTTTAAAGTTATTAATAAGGAGTTATGTTCTATGTATTACAACATTTTTGTCCAATTTTCTGTCAAATAAACTATGCACTTTATATCCTTATGTACACGCTTTTATCTATTCGTTTAGTGAATTTATTAGAAACAAGTCACGAGGACGTATTTACTTCGTATCTTCTAAATACTTAATGCGTTTTAAAATTTCCCCAACGTCTTTCAAACAAAATAAAGTGCTTTATCCTTAAATGACGTACTGAAGTTTCCATTTCAGACGATGGAACAACGCCAGTACAAATACTGCAACAACAGGACTTTAAACAAATGTTGCATATAAAGCGTCTAAACGATATTGATTTAGTCAGCTTGAGTGCTCCAAAATCTATAAAGACATTATGATATCCAAATAAATTTGTCTAATTCTATTTACCGAGCGAGGGTGTACATCCCAATAGAGGCAGTTGTCAAAATATTACATAAAGCTTAAATGATTTCTAGACATGTTGATGTTTGTAGACGTATGGTTTGTTTTGCTGGGTTTTATTTATGACTAACTTCCATTTACACCAAAGTGGAAGCTTTAGTCGTTAAGTTATATACGAATAGACTATTTATAGAAATTGTCATTTTGGTCATGGATATTTTAAATTTCAATGTTTTTTCAGTGCAAACAGACAACAAAAGTGAAAATGAACTATTGTAAGAACACTTGGGCATATTCTGCTGAAATTATGCTGAATGTGAAACCTGTCTAAAACAAATCCCTTTCGAACTGTTGAATTCGGTTGGTAAAGACAGGTGTTTAGTTCATTCAGTTCCAAAATACATTTTGACTGACAAAATGGGACTTCAAATATGTATGTATAAAGCAGGTGTTCGGTTTATTCAAGGTTTGGTTTAGACAGAATTTCTATTTGGCTTAGATAAATTTCACTGTATTTTGAGTAAAAGAAACTTTTGAAAAAAACGAACTTTGCAGTAATGTGTGGTGACTTCTTTCAACTTTGAACCAAAATTTGTACAGGTAAAGTTAATAATTTCACCCTTTTATAATTTAAAAAAATATATGCTCTCTTACTTGTTAAGAAATGAAACAGAGACAAAAGAGGCTTTATCAACAAGGAACATCAAAGTTGATAAACAGGAAATATGCCAATAAAAAGTAGAGGTCGTTTGTCATATTGTAAAACCGCACTTTAAGTCTAAAGCGATTGCACAATTGTACATTTTTTAAAGTTTCTTACAAACGTGTAACATGTTGTCCCTGTAGATTATTTGGAGAATTGCTATGTCGTATCTTTATATCAAATGCATTTCAAAATCTGTAATTTAGCTATGGGAACAATTTAGAAGCAGGATGTTACTACATTTGAAAGTATACTTGATAGTGATGAGACGGATGATATTGGTTTCAATTAGCTGAGACAGTTGACGAAAATTTACCTTTATGACACTTTCATTATACAATTGCATTTTTTTTCTATGAAATTTGCTATAGAGTCTTTAATATCCTAATTATTGATCAATCCTTTATATTATTCTGAAATTCAATGTTTACGTTAATACATATATGTTCATCAGATAACTAACTGGATTTGGCAGGTTTTATTCAAACTCATTCTCAATATGCTACCATTCAATTTTGTGTCTATACAGTAAAAAAGAAAGTAATAAAATTAAGAATATATACATTGTACAGTGAGGCATGAACTATCCAAAACCTGTCTAAACAAGACACTTTTTGAAGTCCTTTCTCATTTTATCAATATTTTTTAAACCTGGATAAACCGAACACTTGTACAAACTGTACAGATTCTAAGCTTCAAAAAGTGTGCAAGTCTTCATGTTTCACTGAATACGCACATGTGTGCGCTTTTTCGCAGGTTTAAGGCATTGTCTAGAAATTCATGGTTTAACACTGTTTCTGAAAGGACAGTTATTAATTAGTGGGTTTTCTTTGGAGAACAAAATTCAAATTATGGTATTCAAAGCGCCAGAAAGTGATAGCTTTGAAAGTACTAAGATCATGAATTTAGTCTTACAGGAAATTATGTATTGTGGAAATTTTCATACAGGGCAAGAGTATTACGTACCTTCTATACGAATTCATTTATCATATGGTTATTAATAATTACTTAACTTTAAAATGTTTGTCTTTAAAATGTTTCAAATATGCCATTATAGTAGGTTTTCTGGGCATGGTTTAGCCAGAAAGTCCGATGTACGTACATTAAGAAATATTGGTCTCAAAAATTAGGGACAAGAAGTGTTAATTAGCGTCATGAAGTAACAAGAGCCGTCAAGATTCTAAACAAGCTACAAGAGGAGGAAAAGCTACAAGAAGATTTCAAATACATCTATATATCTAACGCCCTCTTACAGGTTATAACTCTCTTATATTACACCAACTGACAAATGAAAAAGGCACATTGATAATTGTATAAAGTTGGAACGCCCTGCATGTTTGAGATAAAACTGAAATGCTTATTTGTGCAATAGATGATTCCTGTACACAGTTAATCTAAAAAAAAATCAGGGACCTCTGTAAACCAACACTTTTAAAAATCCTTTATAGCCGTTCAAATATATCGTTAACCTTTGTCAATCAAATATCTCTCTAGACTGCACTTATTTAATAGTATTCAAGAGAACCAAGGTTCTAGCGGAAATCAAAAGATTGTAATCTAGGGACAAAGAACAAACATGGAAACATACATACGCAACAAAGAACATTAAGTAACTAAAATAATAATAAAAAGTAACAAAAGCCAATGAGCAACTCGGACTACACTAAAAACTGGGAGCATGAAGCAGGTAAGTAAGCGTCCTCTGCTTTTCTAGAAACACCCGTCGAGTTGCTCCGGGATAAATGAAAGAGGAAAGGAAAACTATGACACGATGAACAAATCAGTTTTCATAGTGCGGATGGATACACCGTAACGATCCACGTGTTCATGATGGCGACCATAAAACTTCTGTAATGATGACTTTAACCTTGTAGCAAAATACAAATGTTCCAGAAGCCAAACTGTAAGAAGTCTAGGGCGATACAAAAAGTCTGCGTAGTTACGGCAAGCTCTGGCATAACGTATAAGTTGTGATATGAAAACTCTATACGCAGGTGCTGAAGGGATGTTGCCAAGATGAAAGGAAAATTGACAATTCTGAATGAAGTGTCAACACGTGTATCGTAAAGTTTGGTCAATAGTGATCCTTTACCACCGATCACTAAATGTAGGTCAAGATATGAGGCTGACTTCACAGTGACTGTAGTATACCTTATCTCAAGTTCTTTGGGGTAGATGCGACGTATCAAGTCCCTGAAACTAGGATTGTTTAACGATAGTACGTCATCTATATAGCGGAAACTGAGATTAAAGGATTTAGCTAAATTATGTTCTTTCTTTCGGATTTGATCAGCTATAAAGTCAACTTTATAACATAAGAGTGCAGGAATAGGCCAGCAAGTAGAGGAGCACAATTTGTTCCCATTGGAATGCCGACCGTTTGTTGAATAATGCGTCCACCACACTGGAAAAATATGTTGTCGATTAAAACTGTTTTGAAAATATTTTCTTATGTATATTTGGAAGATGATTTGGAATTTATTTTTTTTTATTTTTTCTAAAATTCCACATGTTGTTTTGTTAAGTGAGATTTCACTATATAAACTCATTAGTAAAACATTCGGGTTTTATTATATATCTTATTATAGTAGCAATTGTCCATACGCCTCATAGTTTTGGTTTTATTTAAAGACTTGTTATTACTATGCAATGGACTTGTCTATAAAACTGCGAATTCAAAATGTTATTTGCTACCATTGTAGATGCGTTTCTATCCAACAGAACTTGAAAAAAATAAAAATGTATCTTTTTTGAATAATAGAAATTTATTTTGAAACGAGTTCGTTTTGAAATTTCAGACAATACAAACCAGGTCAAATCTTTGTTTTTTTATGTTTTTATTCTTGTGTTGTTTGCTTTGATTTTATTTTTGATTATTTTTGACTAATGAAGGACACATTTTTTAACGGATCATGTGACTTTTATTGCCTAGACGAAGAATCATTGTTCTAATCGAAATGTTCTTTGATTGCATTTTCATAAGCACAATCTTGTGAAATTAATCTCGAATTTCTAAATAAATTTACGACACTGTAACGACTTAATATAAATATGTGACTACCGTGGAGGTTATTTATCTCCCCTACATTTGCAATCAATTTCGCAGACGACTAAATTATCTTTTGTCTAGCATACTTATACATTCTGTAATTGAATACTTCTTTTTTTTTCTATTTCATCGATGAAAATAACATTCCATGCAGTGGAGGTCGCTTTGGAAAAAAATAAACTATTCCGTTGACATTTTTTTCTATTAACCTCTTGAGGAGTTGAAAGTATTCCTCATGTCATTTGTCCGTAAGTCAGACTTTTGTTTGCAAAATGATTATTACAGAACCAGTCAACAAGAAATTGAATGCACTGCATCGAACCATAAAATACTAGTCATGTTAAAGTTTAATGAAGTTTGAACTAAATTTGTGCAGTTTAGCCCCCTTTGATCTCCATATTTGGTTTCTCTAATCGGTTTATAAACTTGTTGGAATGTTTCATTATTTGCTTTGTTAGACCTAAACATTTGTTTTTCATGTTTATCATGGTGGTCCTAATAATGTGAAAAACATACGAGAAACATGTTTTCAGGGATTTTCAAAACAAATGTTGCAATTTTTCTGTGTAATAAGTGGAATGTATGTATGTATGTTTATTACCGCTGTTGGGATTTGAATGTAAATTATAGGATTATATCATAACAGTATTTTGCGACATTGTTTTTTTTTTCTTTTCTATATTTGTAATGAGCGATTGTCTCTGAAGAACACCGGAGTTTCATGGGGCAAAAACAATTATATTGATAGAACGAAGAACCCATTTGAGTAATCGGCAATCAATTTAAGGAGGTAGACCTAAGATAAGGGACAAACCTCTTAATATCAGTGATATGTGTGTATCATATTCAATTTCACCCAAGCTTATCAAACTTTCATTTCCAAAATGGCATCATTAATTGTTTTGGGTTAGACCGTAATGCCACGTCGTCAAACCAACTATTTTATGTCACAAAGATACAACACTTGTATCGGGAAAGTTCCCATTTCATGGTATATTGAAGTATGATGTTTTTGAATGGGACGGATGGTGAAAATATTTTTTTTTAAACTAATTACTGATATGATAAAAATGTATCAAATTTAACTAGACAAAATATTTAAATGTGGAAGAATTCAAAACATACAATTCAATTTGATAATGTTAATATTTCATAAAGAAGAATGAAATGGGAATTCAAAGGGGGATGGGGATTCTTCTATGGAGAGTGGGAAAATCTCAGTGGGGAATGGGGGTGTTGTAAATTGAACGTTAATTCTACTCAAGAGCTGATACACCTCCTACTTCTATTATTATCTTGAACAAATGTCTTATATCAATGACAATTGGTTGAATACAAAATGTACCAGTCTTATACATTGTAAATTTTGATATGCTGTACACGTGTTTCAAGGAATAACCTCTCACCAGCAGCATTAAAATCAAATATGCAGGAAGATCATTATCAAAATATTAGTTGTACACAAGCAGTCTTCAAAACCTAAATTATCGAAAGAGGAAGCCAAATCCACCACCGAGAGGTTCTATCATATGCAATGAAAGGAATGAAATCTCAGTGTTTTACGTAATGTTCAATTTGGAATACTGCAAGTTATCATAAATAGGGTACATAAATATGATATAATTCGGCGTCACACAAGTCTGACTACTTGAAATAATGTATTAGGGTATCATTTTCGTACACCACTTATGAACGATTCTGTTGCCTATTTTAAGATGCCATTTAGTTTAACAAGATATGCCGTCCTTTGCCAACTGTGTATATAGTTTATATATTTCATAAACTTGGTGTATTATACTGGTATTTTCAAAATATTTTTTTATGTTCTTAATTGTCAATTGAGTTCTTACCACCTGATCTAGCCACGAAAAACAAATTCTTTATACTTTCAGTGTTATTACGCATATTTATCCTGGAAAAGGAAAAGAATAATAATAAATTGGGTCCTTATCAATAGGTACACTACGTGTATGGGAAATACTTCACATTTTATGATATATCGGGGGTTGGGAATTCGGATGAGGATTTAAATTTAGAAAATTTGGATTAATTACTTTAGTATTTATCTATATGATAGAAATGAATTAAATCTAATAAAAAAAAACAGTTTAAATGTAAAAAAAAATAAAAATATTAAATATAATTTTATAATGTACATATCTGATACGAAATATTCAATGGGATTCTATGGAGATGGGGATTTTTATGGGGAATTGGGATGGGGACAATGGGTAATGGTGAGTGGAGGTGGTGTATGGTATAAATGGAAAGTTACACCATTCAAGAGCTGTATGTTACCTAAAATTCATCATGTATCTTGTGTCTTTCTTTTTCTTAGTTGACATCTTACGACTTGCCTGCTGACCAAGTTTCCTCATTTTTCCTCACAAGAAAAAGTGACACATATGTATTCATATGTTTTACAACTTATAAAAATATATGTTCAGGACCAATATTGACATTTGTTTTTTGTGCCTATGAATATACAAGGAAGCAATAGTTTTTTTTTCCAAATTACACGAAATCTATACCTTTTTCGTACATTTACCTATTTTTTTAGGAGTTAATCTGTTAGTCTTAAACATGTGTTTTTATACGTTTTTCTCGGTGGTCCTAATAATATGAAAAACATATGAGGAACATGTTTTGTTATAAAACATGTACAAAACATATCCTGCAGTTTTTTCCTGTGTAATAAGTTGAATGTTTGTTTGTAATCGTGACTTAAATGTTTATAGTAACATTATATCATAACAGTATTTTGCGGCCATTTTTCTTTTCTATATTAATAATTAGCATTTAAAAAACATTGGTGTTTCATGCGGCAAAAAATTTGTTGAGCACGATAGAGCAAAGAGCCCAGTTAAGTAATCGGCAATCAATTTAAGGAGGTAGACCTAGGGTAAGTCACATAACTCTTACAAATCATTTGAAAGTTTGTATTCAGCATTTTACATCAATCTCATTTAAATATCAAGGTAACTTGGATTGTTTTCATTCCATCTCAAATGAAAGCTTGATAGGCTTTGGTGAAATTATATATGATACAAACATGTCACTAATTTCAACAGTTATGTCCCTCACCCGAGGTCGATCTCCTTAAGTGAGTTTCCATTATCTACATTTTATTTCAACTTCAGAACATTCATGACCAAACAAATATGTTGTTCATTTATGTATTAAGTCGTCTTTGATATCTAAACATTTTTGGCGTAATCAAGTAAAATATATCATGTATTGCATTAATCATTATCGTGAAACTAAAATTGTTATTTGATGTTTTATATTTCGCTAATAGTCTCATCATAGTGTAGGTATACGATAGTCTGACACTATTGATTATGGTATGATTGGTCGTATCATTGCATGGCTGTCTGTCATACATTCTTGTAATACGCAAGATGAAAATACATAGTCTTATGCTTTATCCAATGAAAGGAATAAACAATTATAAAAAAATATCACAACTTTCACAAAGTTTAAATGTGTTTTACTGAGTTACCTAAAATAAATAAATAAGACGTTGACCGAATTTTATCTCAGTTATCATTAGGCGATACAAACACTCTTTTGTTCAAATGAATAACCTCGAGGATCCCTCCATTTATTCAGGAAACGCCAAAGATATAGGTTAGCAAAAACGTACTATTCTCAAAATTTATAAGTATTTTGTCATTCTGAACCATCTCAATGTACTTCATAGTCTTTCTCTCCATGACTGTTAATTTTTGACCGATTATTTTATATAGGATTTAACCTCTGTTCAGCGATTCTACCCGAGAACACATATTGTGTGATCAGCAAATAAGTATCGGAGAAGGAAAAACCTAAAAACGTTTTAAATCAAGATCTATCTACGTTTTAGACGTAATGCTGCTGATGACGGGTTACTCTTACATCATACTGTAATGAACAGTTTTATATGAGTGGTATTCTTTTATTTACTATGTATCTATTTACTATATTATCTATCCATCCAATTATGACTCTCTTTCCTAAATACGATTGCATATGAATTATTCAACAACAAATCAAAGGTATAAACAGATATTGATTTACAAAAATTCACAGTTCACAGTATTTCTAATGATAAACGATCACATATATGATAAAAAGTGGTCCATAGCATTCTTTATCATAAAAAATATAACTGTCTGCAAAGCATAAAGTGCCACATATTAGAATCATCTGGTTTACAACATATGATTTTAATGTAAATCGAGCATGATGTGATAATCACATATTTCAGTAAATTGATTATAATTAACATATGTCTCAAAGTATAATTAACATATGTCTCAAAGCTACGGTTAACATATGTCTCAAAGCTACAGTTAACGTATGTCTCAAAGCTACAGTTAACATATGTCTCAAAGCTATAATTAACATATGAGAATCAGACAATAATCAAAAGAGACTGTCATATAATCATAATAATTAAAGATATAGAATTCAATTTGTGTAATTGCACTTTTTCGTGTTTTATACCTTCTGTTTGTCTGTCCGTCTGTCTGTCTGCCCTTAACGTATTATAACTGCAAATCTTCTGTTTGAGGTGAATCAGATCGTGTGTGTACCTGGTAAATAAACGAATAAAAACCAAATATATGAATTATCGTACAATTTTCATTTGATTACTATATAATTTTATATAATTCGTCCACTTTCTGTCTATCATATGTGGCACTTTTGATTGTGTATAATGTATATTTCATTTGTAATTCAATGTGTTTTCCAATATCGTTCTTCCTTTAGTAAATTAATGACATAAAACAACCAATCAGTTTATAACATTCACATACAAAACATGATTGTGATTACAAGTATACAGTATAGTACGTTCTGCAACGTTTTTGTACTGTTCGTGGGGGGACATATATTAGCTCAAAAGAAATCACCTTTTCATTAGTAAATCAAACACAAAACGCCTTGTGTACATGTCTTACATCATGACGATTTCGTTGCAAGATTGCTTGATATTGTAGAAACAAAGAATCTTAGTACAAATATTGCGTAATCGTCCTTTAAATAACATGCCATCTGTTTTTCCTGCATCTGTTTTGTTTGATTGTATGTAGATCACGACAAGACCTATAGATAATAACAATTGTTAATTGATCGCCTCCACAATTATAATTTTAAGAACTTAGCTAATTAACTTTAATAATTATTGCCTTTCCCATATCATTTTTCAAGACTTTTGGCAATCTTAACAAAATTGTCTAATTTCTTATTTGTTTGTTTTACCCACAGCAGTGCATATGCTATTAATTTTTAAATACTCTATGTTAGTGCAAGTTTGTGTAAGAATCAGGCAAAATGAGACAAACAGATACATGGATGTCAAAACCCAAACGGTCTGAAAACATGATTTCATTCAAGGGAGCTCCCTTTATTTTTTTATGGATTTGCTCAGGACTTTTTTTTTCAACAAATGAGGTTTTTGACAGAGTTATCTTACCTTGAAATGTTCCTTTTTAGTGAAATTCATTGAAAATATAGTTCACTTTTTGTTTTTCCCCGATTCTGATTTTTTTAAAATATCATGTTTCACCAACTGCCTGAATCTTACAGATACTGACACATAAATATATATCGTGGTATCTTGAATTCGGGAAATAATATGGACACTATTTTTTTACTTATAAATTCAACTACTAAACACTGTTCATTTTGGAAGAAGTCTAAAATTCTTTATAAACATGAAAATAAAACTCCAGATTCAGAGTAAGTGTGTTTCTAATATAATTGATTCATATTTGGTTTAGAAAGTGATCATTTGTTATTTATTGGGATAAGATTGAATTCATGCCTTAAACCCCTTCAAAATTATTTGCACAATTTATATATGTATATATTTGAGAAGTCTATTGGGATGTGATCAAAACCATCTTACTAGTTAGTGCATTACTATATAAACATATTGCTTGCAAGACTTGGATCAACATAGCATGTTGATACAAGGATGTATTTCTATATATACCTAATATACACCCAAACTCTGAAATTGATGCGAGGGTGCAAATTTCCGATGCAAATTTGGTCGCTCCCTCAGCTTCATTTGAACCCGTTTTCTGCTCAATATATATATATATTTCTGAACAAAAAACAGAAGAAGTTAATGTATTTAATATCCTAAAAAAAGTTTGTCTAGCAAAATAATTATAGTTAAATATAAAATACTACAGAGAATAGATAACCGTTTAGCCTATGATACCATATAACTTGAATATATCATTCACATATCAGATTTTTTGTAAAGATTAAGATATATGTTTTATGCTTATAAGTTTCCCTATAACGTAGAAGCACTAATAACTATAGGGCTCATAGAGAACATACTGTAGCTATATGAAGATTGTAAACAGCAAAATGCAATACGGTGTTATGATGTGAACAAAAAGTCCAACGCTCTAGATCATTCGACCAACTAGGCTATAGACATCCAACGCTCTAGATCATTTGATCAACTAGGCTATAGACATCCAATGCTCTAGATCATTCGACCAACTAGGCTATAGACATCCAACGCTCTAGATCATTTGATCAACTAGGCTATAGACATCCAACGCTCTAGATCATTCGACCAACTAGGCTATAGACATCCAACGCTCTAGATCATTCGACCAACTAGGCTATAGACATCCAATGCTCTAGATCATTCGACCAACTAGGCTATAGACATCCAACGCTCTAGATCATTCGACCAACTAGGCTATAGACATCCAACGCTCTAGATCATTCGACCAACTAGGCTATAGACATCCAACGCTCTAGATCATTTGATCAACTAGGCTATAGACATCCAACGCTCTAGATCATTCGACCAACTAGGCTATAGACATCCAACGCTCTAGATCATTCGACCAACTAGGCTATAGACATCCAACGCTCTAGATCATTCGACCAACTAGGCTATAGACATCCAACGCTCTAGATCATTCGACCAACTAGGCTATAGACATCCAACGCTCTAGATCATTCGACCAACTAGGCTATAGACATCCAACGCTCTAGATCATTCGACCAACTAGGCTATAGACATCCAACGCTCTAGATCATTCGACCAACTAGGCTATAGACATCCAACGCTCTAGATCATTCGACCAACTAGGCTATAGACATCCAACGCTCTAGATCATTCGACCAACTAGGCTATAGACATCCAATGCTCTAGATCATTCGACCAACTAGGCTATAGACATCCAACGCTCTAGATCATTTGACCAACTAGGCTATAGACATCCAACGCTCTAGATCATTTGATCAACTAGGCTATAGACATCCAACGCTCTAGATCATTCGACCAACTAGGCTATAGACATCCAACGCTCTAGATCATTCGACCAACTAGGCTATAGACATCCAACGCTCTAGATCATTCGACCAACTAGGCTATAGACATCCAACGCTCTAGATCATTTGATCAACTAGGCTATAGACATCCAACGCTCTAGATCATTCGACCAACTAGGCTATAGACATCCAACGCTCTAGATCATTCGACCAACTAGGCTATAGACATCCAATGCTCTAGATCATTCGACCAACTAGGCTATAGACATCCAACGCTCTAGATCATTCGACCAACTAGGCTATAGACATCCAACGCTCTAGATCATTCGACCAACTAGGCTATAGACATCCAACGCTCTAGATCATTTGATCAACTAGGCTATAGACATCCAACGCTCTAGATCATTCGACCAACTAGGCTATAGACATCCAACGCTCTAGATCATTCGACCAACTAGGCTATAGACATCCAACGCTCTAGATCATTCGACCAACTAGGCTATAGACATCCAACGCTCTAGATCATTCGACCAACTAGGCTATAGACATCCAACGCTCTAGATCATTCGACCAACTAGGCTATAGACATCCAACGCTCTAGATCATTCGACCAACTAGGCTATAGACATCCAACGCTCTAGATCATTCGACCAACTAGGCTATAGACATCCAACGCTCTAGATCATTCGACCAACTAGGCTATAGACATCCAACGCTCTAGATCATTTGACCAACTAGGCTATAGACATCCAACGCTCTAGATCATTTGATCAACTAGGCTATAGACATCCAACGCTCTAGATCATTCGACCAACTAGGCTATAGACATCCAACGCTCTAGATCATTCGACCAACTAGGCTATAGACATCCAACGCTCTAGATCATTCGACCAACTAGGCTATAGACATCCAACGCTCTAGATCATTCGACCAACTAGGCTATAGACATCCAACGCTCTAGATCATTCGACCAACTAGGCTATAGACATCCAACGCTCTAGATCATTTGATCAACTAGGCTATATAAAATATAATGATAAACTAAACTAAGACTGTTAGTGTGGTTTCTCACAGATACTGATTTAGAAATAAAAAAAAAGATCGTTCGTTTTTTCTTACACGCATGAACCACTTCCTGTCTAATTTGTTTAATTTTGACTGTCATTAAAGACATTCTATTACGCAGAAAATAATACCATGATATTTTTCCATACTACTTTACAGATTTAAAGGGCACAAATATGTATCTCTTAAAAAAAACAACGTTGTCAATGAACTAGTCCATTACTTTTTTAAGTTACATTGAGTCTAGGAAACTTGTCTATACGTTTTTTTTTTTTATTATTTCCTGACACTTCTTACTATAATCACTATGCCATTGATTTGAATAACAGTATGATATTACATTCGCATGTACAATTATTTAACATGGCAGTACACCAAAACGTTAAGTAGATTAACAAAACAAGCATACACCTTGGTTTTACCATTTACTATCTAATACTATCAGGGTAAAATAAATATTCAATTTATAATTCCAGGAATAACGAGATGATTGTAGTAACAATATTACCGCCATTATACCTCTCGGTCATATTATAAATAATTTATACCTTAGCAGCTTTTAAATGGCCGAGTAAGAGTTTATGACGGCTTGCTCTGTTGATTATAGAATTCAAGGAAAAATTGACGATTGAATTTGTATTGAATATACTAGATGTTGCGTTCCGAACATTAATAGTTGGTTATGAATTTAGTATCGCGTTTCAATTTATCTGGGCTTTTTATATGTAGTATTGTATTGTTCTTTTTTCCGCAGTGAACTTGAATAGGATGCCTCAATAAATGCTGCGGTGATAAAGGTTTAATTGATGTTAGTGAAATACTTTAATTGATGAAATGCAATGTTAGGAGTGTGTTGATTGTTTTTCTAAGGAGTTGTTCAACAAGTTTTAAAAATATAAATAAACGATTAAGTGCTTTAAACTTTTTTTTGGTTTATTTAATGAAAAAAAAGTTTTTCGCTTTTTTGCGGTATTTGTGTAGACTAAATCCGGGATGTTAAAAAACGGGTAGACAAGTTCAGAAATTATATTCAACTTAAACATAGTAAGACAATAGTCCAAAAGTATGAATTCTGCATCTACTGTTACCGTTAAAAACAGTTCTTCGGAGAGGAAAACTAGCAAGCAACAGAAACCTGGACAACCAGTCGATCTAGAGGTAAGACAAATTTTAATTTTGAAAAAATACATCACAATGAATACCGCATCTGAATTTTTCAACAATATAAAGGTATTTAAAATCAAAGTTTTCACACTAAATTCTTTATAGTATGTGTGGTGTGTTTACTCTAGTATAAAAAAGGAGGCTGTTAATGTAAAAATCCGGTTGATCCTATGACATGGTTGGCACAGGGTAAATTTTATCCCGCTAAATGTGTTGTTCCAATATAATATTTATATCATATGAATATGTCAATAGAGTATATAAGTCTCGTTCTAGATTCATTTTTTACCGGAATTTCCGGGTACTCGAAACGCTGTATAACAATGCAAAATCTTCTAGTTCATGATTGTCATACTATATTTATTATGTAGAAATAGTTATTTGTCATTTTTATCGGTATTTTTTTACACAGAAAGATTTTTTCCCTTAACACTGAACTCAACGCTTTCTAAATGACAAATATCTATGTTTTTGAATCGTAGACTAGGACCAATTCTCGTGAAATCACGGGGTCACATGACGAGACTTACATGCCTTATAGTAAAAAGACTTTTTAAAGGACAATGGATGACTCGTAAAAAATTTTAAAGTTCCCTAACAATGCAACCAAATTTTGCTAAAAACAAATTAATGAGTTATCTCCCTTGTCAGTGGATTTCAATGGTTTCGGTGTATATTTTTTTCTCTTTAACCTTTGTATTTCATAAAACAAAACAAACAAAAAACTTTGAGAAAGGATGCATTTTAATCTGAAATGGATAAAAATACATAGAAAACAAAATTTGTTTTGTGCCTCCCACTGCCTGTGTTTTGTATGGACATCCTCTTAAATTGCAACCAATATTGTTTTGCTATTCATTGTCAATAAAAATTGTTGTACCACACTAATGTTTGCTTTTGTTCTGGATACATCCGGATACTCACAATATTAAATGATAAACCATGTGTGCCATTCAAATAAAAACACTTTATAAGTACATCGTAGGAACGATATGTTTTAATTAATATCTTACATTTTCTGTAATAAAATTTCAAGTCGAATATAGAGTTTAAAAAAGTCTTCCCGTGCGATCAAATTAATCTTTCTCTATGTAATAGCACTGATTCTTGCTCTTGTGCAAGAATTTGGCAACTAATACTTGACTTTTTTTACACTCGGCGGGTGTTTCTGTAAACGGAGAGGATGTTACCGGTGCAACTGGTCCATGCTCCCAATGTTTTAGGTGAACCAATGTGCAGGAAAACACACTAAACTAATATCGATGTTCGATTTATTAGCATGTACTTATTTAACGATAGTCATTTCTGTATTCGTCATCATGACCTCGTGGATTGTTAGTGTATATCCATCTGCTCCATGAAAACTGATTTGTTTAAATGGTCATAGTTTTCCTTTCCTCTTTCGTCTACCCTGAACTTGACTTTTATGAGCATCTCAGGGTACTTTTAGAAAAGCAGAGGACACTTACTTTACCGGTGCACCTGGTCCATACTCCCAGTTTTAGTGGCATCCGAGTTGCTGATTTACTTTTTGTTACTTTGTATGTATTATTTTGGCAATTTCATGTTCTTTGTTGTGTATGATAGTTTTTCCAAGTCTGGTATTTGTCTCAGGGTTGCATCCTTTTGATTCTTTCAGATCTGTATGTTTTAGTAAACCACATATTAATACCAATGAACTCAATCAAATCAAGAATTATAACTTTTTCAAAATACCACTTTTATTTGCAATCTGTACGTTCTTATCTCAAAAATGCAACAGCCAATGTTCAAGCTAACCCTGGTTATATTGTCTGTAACGGTTTCTCACTTAGAAAAAATGGAGGCGTATGGGCATTAAGATATGAATATTTCCTACAATATCAACTTCGTTGTAATAATATAAAATTTGTTCATAACATTATTACTCTTATTATAAGATTCTTCATGTTTATAGCCGTTTTTGATTGGTCTTTGCCAGAAAGTTCATACTTGAATGAACTTCGCGAGATCGCTCGTATATGCATGAATGCCAGTCAACTTGAAACCAATATGGCGGCCGTGTAGTTCAAAAGAGTGTGGTAACGACCCAAACGGCATAATTTAACCGTAAGAATAGTTTATTTAATCCACATTGATTTTACCAGCACAGTTTGTTTACAGAGAGTAATTTTCAGCTCGGGGAAAGAAACTTAAAAATACTTAAAATCTAACTACAAGTAAATTTGCCTCACAATTAAATTGTCCCTGAATTAGATTCTATAAATACATTTACCGGTTCAACACATTCAAACAAAAATTCCCAAAGGTCGGAATAGAGTTATAAGGATTAAACAGATATTTTTAGTTCTTTTATGAATGTATGAACGGATCTCTCCACACCTGCCGTTCATTGAGTTTCGGAGCTCCGAGATCCGTCCGTTCATACATGCATGAACGACCGAAAATAGCTATTTAATCCTATAGTAAAATATTTAAATGTGAGGAAAATGATACTAAATTGCATTATTTCATTGTATAGACCTCATAATGACGCTACAATTTTACACCATTTAAAAAAACTGCTGAGAATTGTAAATTTTGTCGTTTTGTTTTTCAGACATTATTACATCTAGAAAAAAAACATGTCCAAACTCAAGAAACAACTTCATATTTGGACATATATTAAACTATGTAATAATGAGTATATTTACTAAATATGTCATATTGAAGTTGTTTCTTTGTTGTGGACGACATTTCCTAGTCAAAAATATGACCCGATATTGACCAAAAAGTACGAAATTTTACAGAATATCTGAATGTTGGAATATTGGTAAACGTAAAGCTATCTTTCTGTCAATTCAATGCAAAAAATTATCAGTAATTTTTTATGTTGTTTCATTTCTGATGAATTCAAGTCTGCAATGTCACAATTAAATCATTCAACAATTTATGATTAATTTTCAGTTGTATTTTAGGGCTAATAAGACACGTTATCGTCAATTCTCTTTTGGTGGGTTTTTGACATGAATCAGCTCCTGTCTGATTGTTGTTAATACTGCCTCTTAAGCTTTCTTGAGCTTTTACAGTAGCACTCAAATTTGTAGTTTATAAATTGTCTTTGTACCATTAGCAAGTAATTAGTGCTATCAATAAAATGCGATAATCTAATTGGATGATCGGCTTTACACATGATGGTTCATGAGCCGATGAAACGCCTCATAATAATATGTATAGGTCACGCCCACAAGTACACATGAACAGAGTGGTCTACTTTAACAGATCACCTTGTATTGCCTTTTTTTCTTTGTATACTTTAAATAAAACGGATGTAGAATTTTAGAAACATGAAATTAATCAAAATAATTGAATATTTTGACCAATCGAAAAGAAAAAGTTTGTTTTCGTGTGCGAGCAGATTCTGCTGTAAATGAGTTAAAGCAAGAAAAGCGTAACCAAGGCAACCACAATTCTATCGGTAATAAGAAAAAAACGTAAACCAGGGACAAATACAAGGCATGGAAAACAGAAAAACACCTGAAAGAACATAACGAAATTAAAATAATACATCCAACGTAACAAAAATAAATGCGAAATTCGACTCCACTAAAAACTTAGAGCAGGTGCACCGGTAGGGTAAGCGTCCAAAAGCGCTTTGGGTCGACAGGAGATTTTCTTTTGCCATCCAAGAATTGTTAAATGACAGAGAATATTTTTACTGAAGAAGAGATTTTAATTGTTCCAAAATAAATGAATGATGTATTCGAAAATGTTGACACTGTATTGTTAGCAGATAGTAATTCATGTATGATTTCAGTTTTGTAGCTTTTTCAACTGAATATATATTGACTCTTCTTAATTAACATTGTGTCATCTACTCAGCAAGCCCTCTAGATTCCATTTTGATTAAATTGTTCTTTAAACCTTGTACTTATCGAACGTTAGAAGCATGACTACAATTATCAAAACACATTATTGAAAACCAATCAGAAGTAAAAGACATCAGTTCCTATGTTGACACTGTAAATATCGTTTTAATTAACCAAGTCTTGAATTACCTGCATGCAAATGAAACCCGGAAATTTCTTTCCGTATTTGTTTTTAATTGCTCAGAGTGTGATTGTTAGGTGGATTAGAAGGTTTGAATCTCTCCTTGTATGAAGTCTCGATTTCAAATAATTGTAGAATTCATAAAAGATTCATAACTGCTTCTGGTTGACAACATATCAATCTGATAACAAGTCAATCAAATGATACGTTTACTTTGTAATAGGAAAGCCGGCATTTGTTTTCAAATGAGGTTAAATCTTTTAATTTTTTGTCTACATGAACACTTGTTTTCTGAGGAAATATTTGGTTTTGACATATACTAATACTAAAGTTAGATATTGCGTTATTATACCAACCGCTCATTCTTCCGTCCCAAGTTGTAATCCACAATTACTCTCAAACCGCTGAGTGAAATTTGATAAATCTTTTACACATTCTCTTTCACATGATACCATTACCATTGTGCACTCCCATTTTATTTTCCCACCTGAATGACTGGGGTCTTTGGAGGTAAGCCTTGAGTATTAACAAGTGAGCTGTGCCAACATAAAATTTGATTGATACGAATGCATTTTAAAACATTCTACCGACCATTTGAGTTGGTTAGCGCCTACCTGATTCAAATGAGCATGTTCGTAAGACCAAACATGCAGTGCTTAGGCTAAATGTACCTCTACCTCTACTGTGAACAGCAGTATTTCCTTTTCTTTTCAAGTTTCTAGTGCCGTCTATGTAATTTATTTCGGATTTATCATTTCAGTAAATAACAAACCAAAATTCTTTTTTTTTTCAAAAATATGAGTTTGCGGCCATTTATGAATAGATTTTAATGACGTCTACACGCACTTCCTGCGTCTTCCATAGATACCTTCTTAGATATTTAGATACGTTAACTGCAATGTAGCATTCTAGCTTGAAGTTAAAGTGTGAAGAAGGCTTGTACTAATGCCTGATGGATGCGGAAATGGATAGTCGGTGCTTGTAAACAAATTGTCTTACTTCAAAAGACTTTGCCAAATACTTATACATGTATATAAATGTATGCTTCCTCGCGGTGGCCTGTTATGTAATACTATTTTTGTAGTGAGTGTTCGGTATTTACAATAAACATTAGATATGGGAAGACTTGTACATGTATAGAAATATCCTATCATCAAAAGTATGCAAATAATATGGTGAATTTGTACGACATGTTAAATAACAAAACTAATGATAATAGTAGCAGCTTTTATGTCATTGCAGATGTTTTATCATAATGTAAATAAAAACTCTAAAAAGGAACAAACCATTGCACAATACTTTATATTTGCCGAATATCCATTTCTACAGTTGCGGTTTGATCTTTTTATTGCGTCAAAGCCAATGTAAACTTTTATTTAATTGTTTGTACTCATATGTGTTTTTAATGTTTTATTTATTTATTTATTTATTTATTTATTATCATCTATATGTCAATTTTCAACGTTAGCAAAGGCAACCCATGTATAGGAAACATTAAATTTCTAGGTTACATATCACTAATTCAACTAATGAACTTTTGAAAATATGCAAAATAAGTCATTCACCAGCTTAAGTGCACTTGTGTTATGTAGCTGTGGAAAATACACACATCAAATCTGTACAAGCGGGCCAGTTTTTTTTTTGCAGAAAATAATATTTTCTTTAAATATTAGAACATCTTTAAACAATGAATCGTCCATGTGAACACCTTTTGTGAAATATAGAGTCTTTCCCATTCTATCGTCTAGGAGCCAGTGTCGCACTGCAAGGTAGTAAATCCTACGTGATATATTCAGGATTATTAATGTAAACATGCGGATTTTAGGTAATATTTAGTCTTCTCCAGGTTTAACTTACGGTAGAAGCTCCATAACACACTGAACTAGTTGAAATTAGCATTGCAGCCTTTGATAAGTAGTGTATTGCCCATATGAAAGGTTCAATACAATTAATGTTCATGACAGATCTTTTTCTTTTCAAAATGTATGGGAGGTTGACAATGAATGAAGAAATATACATTTAAACCTGTCATAACAAACCCTTTAAAATTCGAATCCCATCTAATCTAAACATGTTTTAGAGTCCAATTATATCAATTTAAAATATTTTGAACCTTGATTAACCACCGAACCATTTCTATAAAGTACAAAAGATGTTCGGTTCAGATATTTTTCACTGCTATATAATTCCTTGTTTAAGAGTAAATATGTTAGAATCAGGCAAAATGAGAAAAATCAGAAACAAGCAGATCAAAAAGCCACCAATCTGTCTATATAATTTCCCTCAACGATGCTTCGTCTATTTTAAAAGACCATTATTTGATCTCTGCATCACTGGATTTGCCAGAAATTTTTCAATAGAATGTTAGAAAATGAGGTTTTTGACAGAGCTATCTGCCTTTGAAATATTCATTTTTACCTCTATTTTAATGAAATAACAAAATGTGTTCATCATAATATGGAAAATCTTGTCTTTTTTCCTTGCCTGATGCTAATAGTCCAATTGAACTTTCAAAATGGTGGTTTTTTTCATACCATGTTTCGCCCACTGCCTAATTCTTACATATGATTACACACTTACAGTTGCGATCAATTCTAACCTCTCTTAAATTCTGTCAGAATTTGTCAGGATTTCTGTTCTACGAGAGCAGATAGAACAGAAATCCTGACAGATCCTGACAGGGTCTGACAGAGGCTGTCCTGTGTCAGGACACCTTTTACCATATTCCCTGACAGAAACTGCCTGGGTCGCGAAAAAGAGAATACGAAAAGCTGTTCTAAACTGTCATAACCCTGGACAGTTCCTGACACTAAATCTGTGTGACGTAATTTAGAACAGAAAGTCAGCGATTAATAAATGAAACTGTGTGATTAATTAATGTAAATTAGCTAACCCGATTAGGAAACAAATCTTGATCTAAAAATTTACATTGAATTTCCAATTATATCGAGAGAGCTCGTCGTGATCATCATCCCATAATCACTCGATCGTTGTTCATGTTCGCATTTTCGTCGATAATGGTCCAGTTACTCATCGTTCAAAAATTATCATTGTTTACCTGTATAACTTTTTTACATTCTGTCATACACCTGTGATAATAATTAAATCAAATTAATTTTAAAATTAAAGGTCTATGTTTCTGTTCTAAGTGTAAAAGTCGCACAAATAACTTTAAGATGTTTGGTAATTCTCACGAAGTTCAAAATTTACAAAGTACTTTTTGAGTGAAAGCTACTTTTAACAACATGAGGGTCACAAATCATTCTAAAAATGTTGAAATTGACAATTTTGCATTAAATGGGTGACTGATACGTATACCTAAATATTTCGGTCAAAATTCTTCAAAATGCCCCTTTTAGCAACGAATATGAGTGATAACACTTTCAATGTCCCTACATAGTCTAATATGTAGAAAATGTAGAAACTAAAAATGTTAGTTTCATATTAGTGACAGTGACACCATTATTTCAGTAAAAGTTCTGCAAAATGTATGAGTGCAGGTAGTTTTATTTTTCATGAAGGTCTAAAACTATTGACTAAAATGCTTATTTTTTCAATACAAGTATCATGTGGGTGACTGCGACTCATATATTTCTGTCAAAATTCATATTCATATTCCAGCATATGTATGAGTGTCCACACTTTTAATTTCTATAAGGGCCTACAATTAATGACTAAATGCTGAAATATAACTATAATATAGTGGCTTTGACACATTAATTTGAGTCAAACTTCTTTAAAAATGTCATATTCTTGCAAAATGTATGAGTGCGAGCACTTTCAATTTCAATGAGGGTAAAAAAATAATGACTGAAATGCTTAATTTTTCAATATAAATATCATGTGGTGGCTGCGACACATTTTTTTCGAGTCAAAATTCTTTAAAAATGTCATATTCTTGAAAAAATGTGCACATTTTTAATTGGTATGAAGGTATAAAATTATTGACTAAAATACTTAGTCTTTCAATATAACAATCATACACTGGCTGTGACATACAAATTTGCGTCAAAATTCTTCAAAAATGTCATATTCCTGCAAAATGTATGAGTGCGCACACTTTTAATTTGCTTGAGGGTCTAAAAAAAAATGACTGAAAATAGGTCTGTATAAACTGTTTAAAAATGTCAATATATCTGTATCATACCGGTGTCTAGATCTGCATCCAAATTCTATAAAGTCAGTGAGGTAACAAGTACGGCAGGCAATGATTTTTGCTGTTACTACACGCCATACATAAAAGTCGGGTAAAAAAATTGAAAAAGAGTTTAAACATAGCAAGGCTTCCTTCCCGTCGTACGAATCGGGATTCGGGTGCCTTTTTTTCGTAATCAGGTACATGTACTGTATGTAATTCAGACAGAGAAGTATTCTCGAGTTAAAGACTGTCAGAATCTGTCAGGAACTCTTCTAATCCTCGTATCTGTTCTACTCAGAACAGTTCCTGACAGGAGGGTGTCAATACCCATTACAAATTATGACAGAGCTTGTCCGAAGTCCTAACAAACCCTGGCAAGGTGTGTCGCGGGTCAGAACAGTTTCTGACAGTTTAAAACTGTTCTTTGACAGCGAATCCTGACAGGATCGAAGAGAGGTTAGAAGTGATCGCAACTGTAATTCTGAGCCCAATAGATAAGCAAAAGATTGAAACGTAAGATATGACGATTACTCAATCTTTTTTTTCAAAAGAGTATCATTTTTTATCTACGACCCATACATGACCTTTCTACTTCGTAAAATTGTACAAGTGTAAACGTACCTGACAATAATGTATTACTTTCACGTAACATTTTCCGATTTCCGACATTTTATCAAGGACCAGAGTAATTTGATTTCCCAACGGGAGACTCATTTCAAGGATTAAATAAGGTCGCGACTCAGTCATATACCATCTATAGAGAATTCCTCGTTAACATTGCAATAATAGCCAGTTATTGCGGGATCTTTGTTCTGTATACTGAATACAATATGTTTCATTTTCTACAATAATTTGTATCGTGTCTGCAATTTTCGTTTCTGGAATACAAAGAGTTTCATCATAAAGAGTTATAGGTGCCTTGCTCGGTAATTGATAAATGGTTCTATAGTCTTTTTTTGTTGTATTATCACAAGTTTTATTACCTAATCGAAGAGTCTATCTCTGAATATTCCACTCCATACAAACTCCGGTTGAAACTAGGTGAATTTAGATGCAAGTCGCGTTCGAATGAGTAATCTAGTCCTGCTAAGGGTAAAATGATACATTATTGTCTGAAACAGTATTTGCTAGCTATATGTACAACGCGAAGTTCGGTTAATAAAAAATGTATTGAGAGACGAACTCTGTTTTGTTTTGTTTGTTTTGTTTAATCTTTATCGATTAGAGGAAAATAACGGTTATTCATTGTTTTGACGTCAAGCGCGTACAGAGTCGTTTTGACGTCAAGCGCGTACAGAGTAAGGATGATAAATATTACGAACGGTGGTCTTTGAAATACTTTCGTCTTTAACTCTTGAAATCAGTGATATGTTTGTATCATATTCAATTTCAACAAAGCCTATCAAGCTTTCATTTGAAGCAGAATGAAAACAATTCAAGTTACTTTGATGCTTACATGAGATCCCTTACCCTAGGTCTGCCTTCCTAAAGTGCAACGGTTTGTTAGATACTACTTTTCTAGCCGTCCAATACATTCCAGGCATTAAACGCAACTTAATTAATTCATTGAAGGGCGATACATGTATGAGCTTTCTTTCTGAGTGTTGTTGGATTAACGATACCCTATTGATTTACAAGGAATAAAAATCCAGGGCCAGCGTCGTGATACAAGTATCTAATCCAACCAAAATTCTATATTCGACAAATCAAATTTCATAAGTTCTTATAGTTGCAGTGGGTGTTCATATCAAAATTTGATACCTGTTTCTTTGCTTGACAACCTTTTGCAGAAAAAGAGCGGAAAATCAATACATATCACAACAAAACGAATAAGGAAGTGAATAATTAATGCTAATTTCAATGTAATTGGATCGCATTGCTCGGAGTGGGTCAACACGATGAACTCTCAAAGAAAATAAGGTTAAACTAATAACAACTCAATTGCGACACTTTAAATTTGCTTTTAAATGTTTTAGAATTAACTAAGATAATGAATTGTATCGGGAAATTCACTAGAGGGGAAACAAACGAGAAATTTGATTTTAAAATGGCAAGAGTTTGATAACATACATGTATTGTCTAGATTGAATGTTTAAACGGGGTCGCCAATCCTTGAATAAAATAGCGCTTTCATCTGTTGCAACAAGCCGTAAGCACCTACGTATGGAGCTTTCATATCACAACTCGTGCGTCATGCCAGAGCTTGTCGTACTTCTGCATACCTTTTGTACCTCGCTACTCTTCTTACAGATATAGGCTTCTGAAACAAAGTATATTGCTACAAGGTTGAAGTCATCACTACAAAAGGTTTATGGTCGTCATAATGAACAAACGTACATCGTTACAATGTATTCATCTGCATCATGAGAACCGATTTGTTCATCGTGTCATACATTTCCTCTTTCGTTTACCCAGGACTTATTTTTATGAGCAACCCGGTGGGTGTTTCTAGAAAAGCAGAGGACGCTTACCCTACCGGTGCACCTGCTCCATGCTCCCAGTTTTTAGTGGAGTCTGGGTTGGCCATTTACTTTTCTTTCTTTGTACGTATTAGTTTGGTTACCTATGTTCGCTGTTGTGTGTGTCTGTTTTTTTTACTGTCTGGTCTTTGTCCCTGGGTTGTATTCTTCTGATTTCCGCTAGAATCTTGGTTCTTTGTTGTGTGTGTGTGTGTGTGTGTGTGTGTGTGTGTGTGTGTGTGTGTGTGTTTACTATCTGGTCTTTGTCCCTAGATTGCATTCTGTTGATTTGCGATAGAATCCTTGTTCCGTTGATAAATCTTCCGTAATAACATATAATTAGAAACATTATGAACGTCACTGGAAGTTCTGAGATGTTTTTTCTTTCTTTTTCAGTTACATGTAGCTAATGAGACGTACATATTGTTTATATGTTTATGTTATTGTTTTTTGCTTCATTTTATTTAGTTGTTTATTTGTTTTCAATGTACAAAATTTACCTATTGTTCCTAGGTACAGATTGTATGCGTTGACCTTTCTGATACAATGTTCTTTACAAAATATCTTCAGGTTTCATAATAACACTGATTCTCTATAATAGAATCAACATACCAGTATCATTTTTGCCTTTGAATAACTGGATTGATGACTTTACCATAGTCCACCACAGATATATTCGTAGGATAGACAAAATCACATGCAAACTAATTAAGATATTTTAAGATATATACACAAATGACATTGTAAGATTTGACAAGATATACAAGACTTAATTATCTCATTGGAATTAAGTTGAACTTTCAAAAATACTGCTTCTTTTTCACTAAAATTTTCACAACCATGATTATAATTAAAAATCCATACCCGATGTCAATAATTAGTACCAAGACAGTACGTCCTGCATATTTAAATTTTGGGAAGACTAATTATATTATTTCTTGATTTGAATCCGTATTTACATTAGGAAAAACATACAGATCTGTATTTCGTTTTTATTTGGCGATATTGCAATAACCTGCCTTGACATTTAAAATAATAATCAAGAGAATCAAGATTTGAGGAATAATCAAAATAATGTAATCCAAGGACAAAGATAACAAAGGAAAAATAGATACAAAATAAAGAAAATTAAAATTAAAAAAAAGGTACAGCGGTATGGTAAACCTCCTCTGGAACATGAGCCAGGGACAGCGGTATGGTAAACCTCCTCTGGAACATGGACCAGGGACAGCGGTATGGTAAACCTCCTCTGGTTTGATTAACTGTAGTAAATGCAGATTAATTGAATGTCATCATTAAGTATAAACTTGATGAATTAGAAACGTACCAATGCCTTTGTTTTATTATGTGCTTTAAAAATAAAAATACATTTATATTCATGTACAAATGAATAAATGTATTTCGGTGTAACAATCAATGATTTCATTTGTTTTTCATTGTAATGTTTTATCTTATTTTATTAATTCTTTTTTTTTCTAATTTGGTTTTCATCGTATTCATTTCTTATTAAATATTTCAAATTATGTCCTTCGTACTCGAGCTCAAGCGTATCAAATCTTAATATTGAAATGTTTGCTATCTTGGTGAGGCATTAGGAAGCACAGTATAGCTCGCATTATAGAAAATGTTTGTAATTTTACAACTTCACTGTCATATACCAGAAACAAAGATTGTTCCCTTCATTTTTGTTAGATTGTTCTTTTCATTTTTGTTTAAAAACCTTGCAATATAACCATGTTAACCGTGGCAAAAATTAGTCGTTGAAAGTTGATTTTTCTAAACGCTGTTCTTAGATTACCTCTATAACAGTCATCAAAGATAATCCAAACCATACATCTCTTTTCACAATTGATTTTGTACGATGTATTATGCTACCCCGTAATAATAATACGGGGTAATTGATAAATTGGTGTTTGTTTATAAGTCTGATCATAGCTGAATGTAAGCATAAACACCGCTTAGTCAACCTATTGTAATAGTATGAATAATGTGATACATCATTATCTCATGTTCATAAAGCATTCACAGTAAGTATCATTACGAACAACATTGATTGGCATCTTCCATGGGTTTTATTACGGTGTGAATTATGTGTCCTGTAGGATCATTATTCAAATAGATATATTTTGAGACAATGGAGGTGCAATGTTGGCTTGGCGCTTAAAGGGCAATGTTGATTAGAAAGTGGTTTTAAAAACATTTAGATGTGAAACAACATTTCAAACAAAACGGTTCCAAACTCTGTATTTTTTATGTGTGTGTGTGTGTTTATGGAAAATTACTTTTATTGCAAAAGACTGGGATTTACTTCACGTGATTCAGTAAAACTTGTGCGCATAGTGAATGAATAATATTTTAGAGGAGTAATATTTACAGTTTGTCTAATTCTGAAATACATTTTACACAGCTTGGATATTAAGTTGAAAAAAAAAACACTTTAGCTTCACTATCTAAGAGAGAGGCTTAAGCAAAAAAGACAAAAAGCACATCAAAGCATAAAAATATATAGCAGTGGAACGGAAAGTAAAGAAATGTGTTTCTTCTTCCAAGAACAATTATAGCTTTTTTTGTCAAACTAAAGTGGAAACAAGTAGTTTTATAGCACCTTTGCACAAATCCTGAACACTCGGTAATCTCATTCAGTATTAATCTATAGACGGGAAAACTCTTGTTATTTACAGCAGGTATGAAATGTTGTATCATCCTTTTTACGAGTTGTGTTGAAAATACAATAAAAGTCTGAGTGCCGATTCCATCTGGATTTTATAAGAATTGGATTTTGTTTGGTTTACCAATTGTCAGTGGAATTTTGTTTCTTTGTTTCGTTAGCCGTACAAACAAGAAATAATACAGTGGAAGATATATCTGATTTTGGGCGATATCGACCTGTTTTTCTTGATATTTATTAATGACTGTCATCTCGCGGGATTGGGATATATACGTTAAAGGCACTAAATAGGTATATGCACTGAAGGGCTGTTCAACAAATACATTGTATTCTGAAGATATACAAACAGTAAGGTCGGTGATCTGTGACGGTTTTGATTCAAAATATTAATATGATGATGAGAAGGCATGAAGTGGTAGTAAATAAAATAAAATTGATTTAACAAAGTGAAATTTTGAGTTCTTGAATATCCAAGTGATAGGTAGGATTTTAGAGAAGAGGGTGTCAAAATAGGAACATGAATTCGGCCTCAACTACTGTTTCCGTTAAAAACAGTGCTTCTGAAAGGAGCTTAAAAAGCAAACAGAAACCCGGACAACCTGTAGATCTAGAGGTAAGTACCTTTGTATGACTGCTGTTTTATTTTACCCGTCTGCGCGTTTGTGGTCACTTGTGGAGTTAGACTTAGGCATTGCGTAATTATTTCCTTGCATTGAAGACAGATATGATTGTTGATTAAATCCGTTCAAGGATTGTTTCTCATTTTTAAACAGATTATACGAAATAACCTGGTTTGTAGCAATTTACATATATATAACCATTCCTTATTTTTTTATTTCCCTTTCACATATTTATTTCTATGGATTCAAATCAGAATTGGTTTCATAATCATAACGTCACTTTGTTTGAGAAGCCAGCGAACTTTTCTCTTTGAAATTGATATGATTTTAGGCTGACGGGAATGTTTGCAGTTATATCCATGTAACTTTAGCCTTTGTTGATAATGCACTGCTTAAATGTTATATCGCCGATGTTTCGACTGAAGGGAAGATTCGAAACTTCCTATTATAACACACGCAGTGTGTCTGCATGGAAACTTCATACAGACGTTTTCTAACTGCATACGTTATTTCCGAAATAAGCGGTCGCACCATTACATGTTTATAGAACGTCATTTACGCTCCGTCCGTATTATGTCAAATACCAAATTTCCAATTTCTTTCACTGTTTCATTTTACTTGTGCAACATATATCATCGGTGTTTTTAGTGTTTTTTTAACAAAGAGGGGTAGCACTGGGAATTTCTCTTTGAATTGGAATTTGTTAGACGTTATGCTGAACACTAGTCATTTAAACCACGCTTCGTATCACATCTGTACTTTATTTAATCATTGAAAAGGAGAGTAAGTCGATGACTGATATAGAAATAGTCCTCGATCAAGATCCATTTATTTTGAATGGCACCTTGTTCCTACAGTATGGATTGACAGTCTTCTAGAAATTGTTGCCTTGACGACGGCCGTATTTTGAGTGTTTTATTTATAGTTTACGTGTATTTGTAATTCGTTCCCCTTTTCTTTTAAAATATAGCTACTGTTCACTCATTTATCATTCTTAAAATAAAAATATGTCTGTTTGTTATTCTCCAACTATGATGATTATAATAGTAATTGGTTTATCAAACCAATATATCTCTCCTCTGATTTGAATCTTTTGAATTATAAATGATTATAAATTGTGTTCAATATCAAGCCATTAAATACAATTTTGATCCTAAACTTACCAACCTACATGTGATAGGAAAAAAACCGATATGGGGAAATGTAACAAATGTACCAGCTTATAACTTAAATACAAAACAGAAAATATTTTCAGAAATTACAAAAAGGTCTTCAACAAGTGTAAGCACACCTTCAAGTATGCTCTGAAAGGCCCCGACAACAAAAGTTATAAACTCTACGATTATATTTTTTTTAAATCAACTTAAAAATATTATACGGAAGCGAAGACACAATAATGGCCAATATCTTCCGACTGTGGACAGGCGTATGAAATTTGCGGTTGAAATCAATAATCAGGCGCATGAAATGATGACCTGTACGTAAAGGAGTTAGACCTAGGGTAAGGGACATACACTTTTGAAATCAGTGATATATTTGCATCATATTCAATTTCGCAAAAGCCTATTAAGCTTTCATTTGATATAGAAAGAAATAAACCGAAGTTATTTTGATGCTTATATAAGACTGATGTAAAATGCTTTACACAAACGTTCTAATGATTTTTTAGAGTTATGTCCCTTACCCTAGGTATACCTCCTTAAGCCCTTGTAAGCATCAACCAAATTTGGTCTTTTTCTATATATATTTTTTTAATGTGGCAATATGATTAACAAATGTAAACAACTACTGATGTAATAAGGGGGATGCTCCCTGTGTGTGATACATATATTTGAGTCTTGTCTATACAGATTGGATTGGTATATCGTGAGCTTTACTTTTATGATATGTACGTGTACATGAAGCGTATCTCAACAGGCATCAACAAAATTGAATAACTGGAGTTTCTCTGATATCGATGGAAGGTGTCATTAATTTTCAAATATTCATGATACAATTACTTGAAATGGCAAAAGACATTATAGCAATTAATGATGCGTCAGGGATTTCCAAGTTTTCCTTGTATAGAGTACTTAGGATAAGTACATGTCGGCTATTTTTTTCCTAAAGAATATTATAACTTTGTTTATGAAAGAGATTAATCATTTCATGGGATATGAGGTGGGTATTTTACAAGGATAGCATAATCATCATTATTTGCACAAACGTTTTAAAAAATAGTATCCATAATACTTGCAAGCGCAGATTTTGAAATACAAACATGTATACATGGCCAGGAAAAAAGTTACAACAAAAACAAATGATAGTCCTAAGTTGGATGGAATCGTTGCGGGCCCCTTACCAATAAGCTTAAAACTGAATTTTCGGTATGAAAACGTTTTACTTTCAACGTCGAAGCACTTAGACTTTAAATTTACTTAAACCACTCAGACGGTCTGCAGTTTCATTCGCAATTAAGTGCAATTTACATTTGTATGATATAAGATTTTTCCATAATTTAGCGGAAACGAGCACTCACGCTTGCAATGTCCTGACAAGCTTTTAAGTGCTGAATTTTTATACTAAACACGTACTGTATATAGTCTACAAAAAATGTAGGGGTTCGTTAAATAGTTCAAACGTGTTTTGGTCACGTGGTTATGGTACAGTGTGCGAATGATAAAGCCTTTTGGGTTTTGGTAAATGTAGCAATGTAAATAATTCCAGGACAAAATGTATGTACGTCCGTGTTGTACATAGACGTCATTCCCAATAGAGTGTGTCCAAGCCAAGCGAAGAGACGCACTTTCTGCAAAATCGAGATTCCATGCAAACAATTCAATTTCTTTCCAATCATAAAGGAGGACGTACACCAAGTACGCCTTTACTTGGATCCTACCTACATACATGTAACTCTGAATTGCTTTTAGATAAATAAATGAAAACAACTAGTTGATTGTATCGAAATTCACTCACCAACATGTACAAGATGTATGAGACACATGTCAAAGAATTCAGAGAACGGAGTTGGCTGCAGTTGAAGGTCGATATCATTCATTCTACATCACATTTATGGCATTCTTTGTATGTCTTTGTGTATAAGCCATCAAATATTGCATGTTTGTACATAATTATCTCCCTTAATGAAATAATCATAAACGTCAACATCAATTAACCAGACGGTGCTAGGACACACACTCTACTAATCTCTTAATCATTGAGTTTCTCTGGCATATCAGTACATTGGGTGCAATGCAGTAATTATTAACCAACTCAATACAATATGTATGGAAATGCTAATTCTTCGTGAACCGAAAATTTCGACAACTGGTCATTATGAACCGGTAATTCCTACAGTCGGTCATTACGAAATCACAACCATGCACTACGAAGTTAAAAACGGGGCTCAATACAGGATCATTATGGAGTAAATCAAAAAGGCGTACATTTCTTACAATAAGTGACAACTTTTATTAAGTGTGACAGTACTGAGACTGAGTATATTTTTTGGTGTGTTTCATCTTCTTCTATAAATTTACGATTTGTTTTTCTTTTCTTTCTTTTTTTTTTTTTTTTTTTTTTTTTGATTATTGGAAAAGACATCAAAACCTTCATGATTAATTTTCATATATATTTGATTCATCGATATATGAACTTATCTTAAATGATGGTGAAATCATATGTTTTAATAATGGCCTCTGACTATGTCCTGAAAATAAAGTTGATTGATAAATAGTATCAATCTATGGCCTTTTCCATATTGGCCTTGTAACATGCCCTCGGTACTAATAATGGCTCGGATGGTTGTGTTATTACCTCGGGATGTAACAGGGCCAATATGGAAAATGCCATACATTAATACTCTAGTTATGGTCTGGCTGTATAAGAACCAGAGTGTCTTTGATACTTTCCGGATTTTATGTCACGCGCAATCCACATTGCTGCATTTTCAATATTTTTTTATCTCATTCGGAACGTTCTTGTACAGACAACATGTTATATGATGACTGTCCCCATCAATCCGTTAAGTAAAGATAATTGTTATTCGATTGGGGAATATTGAAATTCATCATCTCACTTGAAGTATTACATATCTTTCTTTTCTTATTTATAATATTTTTTTTATTTTAAAATCATTCCTGTCTTTTCTCACATTACGTATCTCTGTCATCAACATACAACGTATTTTCTAATGTTTTGTTACCTGATGCTTGCGTGTTTATAGAAATATGATCAAATGACACTGGTAGTTTACAAGTACGTTAATCACATTGATTGGCTGTTTTGCTAAAATTAACTAAATTATTTGCAAACATATTATCAACAAACACGTGTTGATACAATAAAATACATGTACAATGTATAACATACATGTATGTAAGAAAATGTCCTTAAACGAAGTGAAGATTCGGGAGGAAAACCCGCATACCCGCATCTATACTGAGTAATAAGCAGATCCCCGTTTTGCTTGAAACAAAAAATGGCTGATTGTTAAGAAAACCACTGGAGCCTGTCAGCAGCCCCTCCCTTGGTCGGAATAACTGGATCCTCCATTGCAAGTCCAAGAGCAACAAGTGCGCACGAGTGAAGAAATGACACCAGATTTTAATTCACGCGCAGATAACGTCTACGACTTGTTCTTTTACTTTTCTTAATTCTGTTTTAAACCCACAATGTGCATGTACAAAACACATGTTCAAGGTTCCGACTTTTTTTTTAATTTCTTGCGACTCTGGAGCAACATACCTTATGAGGGTATGATTTAAACAATGATGCAACCAGAGGTATACATGTAATTGTTCTCCAAAAATGGTCAGTTTTCATATCGTATGCTATCAATCAAAGCACAATAAAAATAATAGAAAATGTAAAAAAAAATATGATCTGCACATTCTCTTGCAAAGATGACACAATATATTTGTAGTGTCGATTCACTTTTTCTGTTTATTACTTCCCGTCAAAAAGTTGAAGCTTTTTTCATCCATTGTTTAGGCTGTATTGACCACGTGGTATTGACCGTCATGATTGATAGAGCTCGCATGCAGTTTCCCGCCAAATCAATCAATTCGGACACTTTATACCAACAAATAGATTGTATAGCTTTCCTTTGACGAGTGAACGTTAATTTTTAGTACTATCAATATTTCAATCTGAATTGCTATCATAGACAAAGAAGAAAACGAATTGATTTTCTATAAATTGCAAAATGTGTTATGAAAATAACTTTATGGTTGAATTTCTGTAATAATTTATTGATATCCAAAATGTCAGGAATATCGACACATTAGAAGTGGAAAGTTGGAAATGTTACATTTATAATGTGCATGTACTTAAGACTCCCAAAAACATTTCGATGAACAAGAATCAATTTCTGCACAGTATCGATAATACATACATATAGCTAAAGATACACGTCTAGGTGAAGTCAATATAATTTCAGATCTTTCCTCCCATTTCCACTTACTGTCCTTTCTAACGTATTAAATAAACTTGTCCCTTCATAATTTGGCGAAAAAAAGTCTAGAAATGTTACATTAACTCCCCACCCCCTAAAAATATCTTGTATTTGGCAAAAAATACTCATTTTCAAAATACCAAACCCTCGAATGCACAGATTTAAAACAATCTTCCGGAACATGCAATATCAATGTTACTTGCTGTATACAAGTTTTCTGTACTTTAGTTTCGTATCTAATTCATATGTATGTTTCATTTGCGGTCGTTACATGTTAGTAGACTGGAAAAAAACATGTACATGTATGAAGTTTGAAGTGCACACGACAGTGAATTATTGAATTATGAAAAATTAAGGAATATTATTCATAACGTGTAAGAAATTACTTTCAATTGGGAAACGAGACGGAAAAAACAATTTACGCACAATATCATATTTCGGGAAACAATGCCACTGTGAACAATTATATCTATACTCCCTTAGGATGTTATTTCAGTTATCACTATAAATTATACAAACGAGTAAATAAATTGACTTCTGAGCAGTACAACTTATTGACATTTACCATTGAATCCCTTGGGCCTCGTTTTGCTGTGTAAAATAATTATTTATTTTGTTTCTATATAAGTGGGTACGAACGATATTATTCAATGCTCGATTTACATTAGATACTCTGTCTGTGTTGTACAGATATAATTAAAACCATGGGTGTTGTTACAAATTCATGATCAGGGCAAAAACCTAGTGTTTGGAATAAATTACCAAACAAAACATGCAAATGTACACGTATACGTACATGTGATGTGTCCATGTACATGTACATGTACGTGTACGCATATGCATCTTTTAAGTACCAGTCAAAATAAAATTCAGACACTGCCAATGGTAAAGTGATTCATGGAGTAGACAAACACACAGAACAAACGATGGTTTTTCAGTCTATATATGCTATTTATTTACATAATAATCATCATTTCTGTATTCAGATCTGTACATCTGACAAAATCATACAATCAATTTACACTAAAATCAACCAAATGGAACCAGATCAAGAGCGATAACTTTTGCAAAGTGCCAATTTCATGTAAGTCTATATAAGTTTTATTTCAAAAGTGCCACAACCAAATGAAAAACTGAGACTGGTAATGTGATCAGTAACTGTTTCTGAACAAGAAATAAAACTGAATTTGATGGGTTTTGAGATGCATGAATCACTTTCTGTCTGATTTTTAGAGACTGCTACTTAATTCAACTGTGTTTCCAAATTAACTTTTAACCCCCTGTTTTAATATTCCACTTTAAGGTCCAGTGGTCCAAAATCAAAATTTATTACACCCCCCCCCCACACACACACACACTCAAACAAACAAAATTGGGGAATATATGAATCACCCTGTTTGTCTGTCTGTCCGTCCGTCCGTCTGTCAACGTTTCTTGAAGGCACAACTCCTTAACTACTCAAGAGATTTTGATGACGTTTCGTTTTATATGAAGGTTAGGTATCATATGTAGATGGGTATGAAGGAATATAATTTCTATCGGACAACTTCTAAGGAAGATAATCCAAATAAAGGGTATTACATATCAAAACTTTGTAAGCGCAACTCTTCCTAAACCACCCAAAGGATTTTGATATAACTTTAAAGGAAGGTTGGGTATCACTTTTTTTCAGAATTATTGGACTTTTATTTTGAACATTAAACGCAATTCTTAATATCATAAAATAAAAAAAAACGAGTTTGTGCTTGCTACAAGTCCCTCTTTATTATATACACATGTATATGACATAGAAAATCTATGTAATTATCCTCTCCGATAACACCACTACTAATCTCCCGAATTAATAAGAAGATTTGCCATCAGAGGGATACATGCAATCAGTAATATTTTGTTTATATATATTCTTTAGTGTAAAGTGAGGGACATGTAGCAAGTCTACGCTTCGCCTATTTTATGATATTCATAATATAGCGTTCTCGTATATAACTACATTGTAATACATGGAATTGATTTTTAATGTCCGTCACTATAAATACAATGTATATGCACTGTCTTTGTAGATTTCACCGACGGGTATAACGAAGATGTCCTTTATTGAATGGCGATATGTGCATGATTAGAGGGAGAGCTAACCTGCTATTTCAAAGTATCTTTGCCCTAATGTTTGAAGGTTACATGATACATTAAACACCTAAAATGCACACTACATGAAACTTCATAGGAAAAATTATAACATACATTTTCATGTGTTTCAAAACATATGGAAAAATATGTTTAGGACCGGTATGGAAATACATTTAGATGCATTTTTGCCCATTACAACTGAACTGAATATTTTGCCCCAACTCAAATAAAACATATATACCTTTAATGATTGAAATCATCGTGGAAACATTTGTTTACTTATCAATATATTAATAAGAGAGAATCATATATTTATGTCTTTTTTTAAACATATGCTTTTATGTGTTTTGATGGAGGTCATAAACATATGCAAAGGACATAAAAAAGATATGTTGCAATTGTTTCTGTGTACATTGAAACTGTTAAAGCATCCTTAGATTCATATACCGTGAGCAAAGGATGTTTTGATCAACATTCACGTACATGTTTCTACAATGACGACCTTTCTCTCTTGATATTATAGCCTTATTGAAATTCTAACTGTCATTTTAAGTCACTTTTGAATAGATGAAACGATCTTGATGGAAAATGAATGTTGTAGGCCATAACGAACGTTATCCAATCGATTGATGATGGATCTTTTATCAGCTTAAAACCAATAATTTTTCTAATAGCATCTCCAATAAAAATCGATTCCATCTGAATAAACAGAAATTAAATCGACAGGTACTCAATTAGTATAATATATGGGACGTGTGACATTTGCGCCAATCTGATAAATTTCCATGTTTTCACTTGTGCCGAATTTTTTATCTTTCATTAGCACCGATTTATAGGTTAAGCAAGTACAATGTAAGTACTGTCTTGTAAATAAAACAAATACATGTATTACATGTATACCAAGAATACATACAGGATAAATCAAGATATAACTGTGTGTGCCGTTGGTTATTTACAGTGTAGTTATTTAAATTTGTGTTCATATTAATCGGAAACTTCATTGTTGGAACATGGACAGATTTTAGTACTATGCTTAGAAATTATAGAGTATTTTAAACTGTTGAAATTGGCTTATCCTGTTTGAAATCCTGCTTCAACACCCTGGCGATGTAACTAGTAAAGGGAGCAGGTACATGTATATATTAATATTTATAATTAAAACAAATAAATAAAATATCTTGAAAATAAACCGCATTAAACTAATTTACCTGTAATGAAAAAAAAAATAATTGGAGCAATGAAGAAAAAAATTGGAGCAAGTGCAAAAGTGTATATATAGGATCGTCTTCATATATGGATCAAAGCAAGTTTATAACACCTCTTCTGCTTCAATTTATTGTCAATGTCGTGTTTTTGGCAAGTATTGACCCATAGTAACCTTAACATCTTTTTTTTCTTGACTCCGGGCCCCTATCTACAATCTCTGGATCTTCGCTTGGTGCAGGGAAATTTTTACATACATCGTCCGAGAGTTGTAATTCTTGTGTATTTGCATTCTTCACGATATACACATGTAATACTGATAGGAAGGGTGCTTGTGCTTTTGAAACATTTCTCATTTATTTCCACTTTTTATGTGTTTGTAAAGGAATGCAATGAGAAATGTAACTAATACCCGCAACATGTGCTTCATACTTCTAACTGCAGACACCGTACTAGAATACAAAACTCATATACAACCAGTCAGGTGCGTTGTAATACAAAACAGCCCCAAAACCAATGTTGTGTTTAATCATTCGAATATATCTACATTCGGACGACACATGGTAGGTTAAAGGAACGGATAAAGATAAACTCGGATGAGAATAAATTTCCCACGAGATCAATTATTATTGGATAAAAAACGTTTGCAATGTTTGCCACGGACGCTTTATTCTATTATGGGATTGAATGATTTGATTATGACAATACAGCCGTGCGTATCTGTTATAAATACAATGATTGGACTCCATTTTGGATTACCGAGTTCCGGTCCCAGGAGAAAATTGAATTTTTATTTAATAAATGATGTATATAACTTGTAACACTTCCATTTCATGGATTCTGATTTTGACAGTAATGCTTATTCATTGTATTATGATTTTAATGAAGGGCACACACGTATGACTATTTTATCTAAATTAATAGGTTTGAACTTTTAAATCACATTAATTCTGTCAGAATCGAAGACGTCTCTGTGTCACTTTTCTCTATGGGATATAAGTTATCATAATCTGCGAGTTCTGGAGTCATTGAAGTGTGCACAATAACTGATTAGACTGAGTATTCAAATATCAACATTTCCCCATCTTTAAATTGGAATTCCAATCATATAATTAAACATGGGTAAGCATTGGTGATAATATTTCAGAGGAGAGATTTAGAGTTACCTCTCTTAGAATATGAACAGATCCTGAAATACATGACAGAATACAGGTCTTAAACCTACATGTAATTTAACTATGTGATGCTTAAAATACTGTGACTGCTGACTATGTCATATGCATGCATGTATAAAGAAGTCAGTTTGATAATTTATTATCCTCGCTTGATATGAAATCCAACGCAGATGTAAAGTTAAAACATAAAAAGTTTACCAACTGAGTTCAACCTCACACATCTACTGACAATCCCGCGCTCAATGCAGTTAGAATGGCAAGTTCGTATCAAGTTTAAATAATTTGTATCTTTTTTTTGTGAAATGCAGCATTTATGTCTGTTGTTCAGTTTCTCGGAAAAAGTTTTGATCTGAACCCTGATGGAAACCAGCAACAACGCGGACGCATTCCAAAAGATATTCATCTTTCAGAAGCAAATATCAGTGTATCGTTAAAGTGCAATGTATATATTTTCATTTAATTCTGCAAGCTATTTCTACAAAGTGATAAAACAATTTACAAAAACATTTCCACCATTTTGCCAATGAGTTCACGCAGCGGACTCTCGTCAAATCACTTCGTCATTAAGACGTCATTTTGTATGTTCAAAGTCGTACATTGGCTTAAAGTGTTCATTTCTGCATGTTTGACATCTGAATCTATTTATTTTCTTTTTTCTGGTACATAACGACTATGTTAACAATATTAACTATCCAGTATAATTAATTATGATTCTGTGTCTTATTCCAAGTTATCCTATGTTGTCTAATTACTTTGACGTGTACAATATTAGCTAGTGCCATCTGATTGTTCTTCGCTATTTTCTTTATTATTCTAAGGAAACTTACATTTGTTACTTGTTTCTACTTACCGTAAGTATCAAGTGGTTATTCGAACCTCCTCGGAGATTTACTTGTATGGGTCATTTCAACCTATTCGAACATCCGAACGATATAGTATACTCTCTGCGGATCTGGTGACCATCAATTTCAATGTTATTCTTATTAGACAGTTCCAGTGTTCTTGTTTTTGGAAAGCTTGCAGGAAGTGAATTCTTTTTGTATGATTTTGATCTGTGATCTGGCCTCATTCTCGTCTAAATTATAGTTTTGGATATATAATCTTGCTGTGTGTTTGTTTTTTACAGTTGACGTTCTGTTGCGCAACGATTTAATGTTTTACGTCATTTGGGAGTTAAAATTTTGGACGTTGTCTTGTATTTAAGCGGTAAGAACAAAAAACACCCGACACTTTTTTGTCATTCGGAGATCCGCCTTGTAAACTATCTCATTGACTAAGAAATCATTTAGTATGGTTTCATATGGCAAAAGTTTCATCGAGGTATTACATCAAAATTCAGTAGATACACGTCATATCATCTAGTTTGAGATGACATCAGCGGCTGTAGCCTCGATTCCAACAACAAGTTACAGACGACAGACAATAAAACCTATTAAGTCCATGAAAACAATGGCTCAAATTAAGGTAACATATTTCAACTAGTATACGGACATGACCCGAAGAGCGGTTAAATTCAGTGTGAATGTGCTTACATACAAGTGTCAGTTTCTGTAAAAATCAGGATGTGTGTGAAATATGATATGAGAAAACCCACCATTTTTGATAGTATAATTTGACTATTTGCACCATCAAAATCAAATGAGACAAGATTTTCCATATAATGTTGGTAACTAGAGTTATAACTTCATTGAAATTCACTGAAAAGGAATATTTCAAGGGCAGATAACTCTGTCAAAAATCTCTTTTTTCTAACATTCTATGAAAAAAATTCTGAGCAAATCCATTAAAGAAGAGATCAAATAATAGTCTTTTCAAAGAAAGAAAGCATTTTTGAGTGAAATTATATTGTTAGATCGATGTGTTTTTGACATGCATATTTCTGATTTTTTCCATTTAGCCTGATTCTTGCAAAATCTTACAAAATGTACACTTAAATCAACACGTATGTTATAGCCGTTTCATTCAATTATTTTTTGTCATGTCTCCACGTATAAATCGTTGTTTTGAACGTTAGTATACATATCTGTATATATTCCAAGCAGTTACAAAGGTATAGATTAATGAGAACTGGAAAACATGTACATGTACAAACTTGTACTTGACATTTCTCATGTCAAGATAAAAATATAGAAGTATGATTATTAAGTTTGAAGATATATATATGTACAGCAGTGTACTTCGTATGTCTTTCACTTCCAGTTAACCTTTATGTTGCTGGAGTACAGTATATGGGGGAAGTATTACAATGTACCTGTGTATAATGTTGTTTTGGGGCCAGCTGTAGTGGTAAGATTTCCTCTTCATTCATTGAAGACCTATGGGTGGCTTTGTGCTGACATTTTCTTTCATTCCGATCCATTTTGATCCCGTTTGACTTCAACCATATTACATTAAAACATATTCAAATGAACTTTTGAGAAACTTCTTAATGCGAAAATGCGTCATGAATCATGAACAGAATGTAAGGTTAACATTTGCACGAACATAGGGAGCGGCAAGGACAATACTACTAATATTATCAATAAACTGTCACGTGTTAATGGTAATCATTATTTGTTTTTCCGTGGCCTCGGAATGCGTAGCATTAGTGGTTTACGAATAAAAATAGACACGTGGAGGAAAAAATATCTTATGATTTATATCAATTATGCCAATTGTACGCGGGAAGAAGTTCATCAATCTCATATAAGCATATCTTACTACCTTAGTAGTACATGTATGTTTCGCCATGCTTGTATTACACGTATTTGTATATCTATCTTGAAATGCGGATTTTCCAAGTCGACTAGTAGCAGAACTGCTCTAAATCTGTCATAGACCTGTTCTTCTGACAGTTCTAGGGTAGTTAGTGAGAGGTTAGAACTGATTTCATCTGTAGTAGACATGCTTTCTGTGCAAGATAAAAGACCCGTAGCCAGGGGTTGGGTTTTACAATGACGTCCCTTTTGAAACAAAGGTGCGAATAAAATTTAATTAATCTATCAATGAATAAATGTCAAAAACATATTACAATAGTATCTTCTGAGTTTAGAAAGCGAGTACTAAATTTGTATTAGTAGTACTTTAGAACCACCCGAAAACAAATATAAGAAACTAAATGAGGTTATTAAACTGTTAATTAAGTGAAGTATTCTTCAGGTATGTAGTATTTTTAATATGCATTGTATCAGATCGGCGAAGCGATACTATAATCATTAGGAAATACATGTACGCACCAAAAACGTTCAATGGGAAGTTTCTTTTAGTACTTTTGCATGTACACTGTGTCTGCATGTAAGATATCGTGTTTGAAAGAATCAGGCAAAATGGGAAAAAATTCAGAAACATGCATGTCAAAAACCCCACCCATCAGACAATAAAATATCTCTCAAAGATGCTTTCTGTATTTAGAAAGACCATAATTTTGTCTCTGCATCATTGGATTTGCTCAGAAATCTTCCAATAGAGTGTCAGAAAAATGAGGTTATTGACAGAGTTATCTGCCCTTAAAATGTTCATTTTTAGTGCATTTCAGTGAAATTGTAACTCAATGGCCTAGCATGATATGGAAAATCTTGTCTTATTTCTTTGCTTTTGATGGTGCGAATTGTCAAATAAAACTTTCAAAATGGTGGGTTTTTTTCCATGTCATCTTTCACCCGCTGTCTGATTTTTACAGGGACTGACACTTTAATGTCGAAGAGTATGCGTTGGGTAAATGCGCCGTCACTTACTGATGTTTCCATATATATTCTATTTCTGTTCGAAGTTGTTAAGCTAGCTTACGTTGGGAGGGAATACTATTTGTACGCTTAATGAACAAACTTACATGTATATTTCAAAGTTTCAATTTAGAAGATATATATGTACGGAGTACAAGTAGGTCACTGAACCTGATTTATTGTCCTCGTTTATGATATTAAAACACTCTGTTTGTGGCTAGTCTATTTCAGAACAAAATAGTCTGACATGATAACAATAGAATACCTATAAATTCAATCCACTTCTGTTATGAAGGAGGCCCTATTTGTTTCCATATAATTGAAGATCTATGCATCATATCCGCTTAGCAATAGAACCAATTAACGATAATATCCGGTACAAAGCGATCGCAATTATGAGATATTATATTGGCCTTTTTGGAGAGCAAAATCAATTAATTGATGAAACAAATTAATTTAAAGTTATTATTGTTTCTGAAACCAGGTATCTCTGTCAATGAAATTTTTCAATAATTTATAAAACACACGTGACTTTGTTTACATTTTTTAAAGTAGAAAATGGCGGCTTAATCTACAGTTCGAAATGAATCGTATTTCAAGATCGAATTCGACTTTAAATCAGGTTTTGGTTTGTTCGTACGTTTGCAAACAATGCTTTGTCATTTGCCCATGGTGTTGATGCGGTAATTATGGAATTTGTCGACAGAGAATACAGTATTCCCGGGCAATATTATTTCAGGAAAAAAATTGAAATTTTAAAAATAATATTTGACTTTTGAGAAGAACACATAGAACAGTAACACTACATTTTGTTTGTTTGTTTGTTTGTTTTTTGTTTTTGTTTTTTTTGTTTTTGTCACTTCAACGTGTGCTTTTAAATAGTGTCCGTTGATTTGATCGATTAGCGGATATCAATTAAAGTAGTTATCGTTTTAAGTGATAATGATTGTGTAAAAATGTTAATGTGGGAAAGTTATTAACTTCTTCATTGTGTATACAGTACATACATATAGTGGACATGAATATCATGCTTGGTTTCGAAGTGAAAGATTTCTTGTTTCTAGTTTAATATTGATCATTGCCTTAATTTAGACACTGTATTTGGACGCCGAATACGAAATTGGACTTAAAACCCAGAACTAGTTATACAGGAGATAAAATGATGAAGGTCCGATTAAAGTATGCTTGGTTGTTAGGATAAGTGGACATTATTCAAAACTGGATATTAACTAGAGCTGTTATATATATACCTTCTCCAATTATCTTTTACGATGTGGAGAGGCGAATCTGTAAAACAAATTAGACCAAAACGATGGGCAAGTGCTAAACAAAAACAAAATAAAGACATACGAAGAGCTACGAGTGTACTGGTAAGTGTATGCACACCCAACGCACAAAATGTAAAAAGAAGCATTATTATTAAATATAATGTTTGGTACGCATGTTCATAAACATGGTGTATTGTTTAGTGTGCAATATGTATTTATAAATGTATACATGAACACCTACATATACATGCAGTATCATATATAATGTCGTTCATATTAACAATTTAAAGATTTGCGTTTTGTACCTACATGTACATGTATTCCGGTGAGCTGAACTTGTTTTAAAGGTTAATGGAAATTTTGATAAACATTCCACATTCCACATAAGAATAAGTTATCAAACAATTAAATGCAAAATGAACGTAATACGAATCTTTAATGTTTGAAATTATTTGCGAAATTTATGCCATTGTTTTGGGTGGTTCAATTTACATTCGGTTGAGGATGACATTAATCGGAGTCCGTCATTAATTAATTATAGCTATGTGTTATACTGTGCGTCCTTCTCTATGACAATGAAATGAAAATTTCGTTCCATTGAAAATAACATCGGGTTAATGTATGCATGAATTATATCTGAAGTCTACCTGTACATGAAGTGAATAGTTTAGTTCTACATTATTATAATAGATCAAGTTTATATAATTTTTATTGTAAGAATTCAATTTATAACAAGTTGTCCATCCTCCCAAGTCAGAGGTTTGAGACAACCCTCGCCCCTCAAACCCCTGGCATCACTATTTCATATTTAGTGTTTTTTTAGTAAAAAAATAACAAAAATATTTGGCATGCAATCTTCACCGTTCACATATTATTTACCCCCGCACCCACCCTTTCATATTTAATTCTTGGGCCGCCTTTGACATGACATGCTATTGATAATTATTAATACGATTTTTCACCGTTACGGTAGTTATAGCTCATCACACGGATAGTTTGAGACACGTTCGAATTATTACGTCAATGGAAATAGGTCATGATAGATTTCTTTTCCGGTCAAACCGGAAGTAACCAATCCTCGATGATTTTAACTTAGAATCTGTTGTCTCAGTACAGAAATTATTGCCAATTTCATTAATTATACTGTTTAATAGTTAGAAGATATAATTATAATAGAACTTAATTGTCACATTTTAGTGACAACTATCGATTTCCAGCACGCAAGAACATGTAGATAAGCCTTCTTGTAGTTTTATCATAAGATGAAATCGCGCTTAAATTATCGATACTTTCGACCCCTTAATTGGGAGAAACTATTAATCGAATTTGATACAGGTGCACGCAACATGTTCATTTAAAGTTATGGCATTTGTTTAAAGAAGACTTTAGATATCACAACTAATTCTTATTTTCCTTTAAAGGAATGCATTTTTTTTCCATTTGCGTTGCATGCTTACGCATTCTGGTCAATAATATAACATTGGATGGTTGCAATGTCTTTAAAAGGAGATCAACGCAAATTGGTACTACAAGTATTTAGAAGTTGAAACTTTAGTGACGTTGAAATTGTTACAAGAGAATGGAAGATCATTAGTTTTTCGTAATTCTTGTCTCTTGTGAAGAATTTATTACAACTTTGGTCCATCATAGCACAAGTACTTATGAAATTGTGTATTTATAATCATGATGAAATGGAAAGGCGTAATGTGAAACACAATGTTTCTTTATCGATTCTGGTAAGTTGTTTTTTTTCCTGTCTTTTATTGTTTATCAGTCTTGATTTCACAAATGTATTGTACTCACCCAACATCATACCGTTTTGTTTGTACATACATGTATTCAACATAATATTGTTTGTACTACCAAATGTCATACATACATGTATGTGTGCACCACCTTATACTCACCATACACACCGCCCCGTTCACAGAAACTATTTAAGCACTTTGTATGTACTCGCTTATAACACTATGTACTCACCAAAACCATGTCTCTCTATAAGACTTCTTGTATTCGCACTCATTACACATCGGACCCTATGTACTCACCAAAACCATGTCTCTCTATAAGACTTCTTGTATTCGCACTTATTACACATCGGACCCTATGTACTCACCAGTAAACATGGCATCTTCTTTCACACATCGATCGTTAATTGAATCAAATCTCACATGAGATGATACTCGTATATATCTTCACTAATATTGTAAAAGTACTATTTTTTTTAGATGGTCTAAGTTTCACTACTTCCGCATTGAAGAATTTCAGTGCATGGGACTTCCATTCAAATAATAAATAAATATATCTCATAATATATGTATTGCAATGCAAAATCTTCTATTTTACACTTTTCTTAACACTATTATCATGTGTGGAAATAGATATTTGTCATTTTTATTTGTATTTTTGCACGAAAATATGTTCGGCTTTTATATACTGAATCCAATGCTCTGAAAATGACAAATTTCTATGCATTTGAATGGTGGACAAGGGCCCATTCTCGTGAAACCACGGAGTCACATGACCAGACTTACAAACCCTATACAATAATACCGATCATATTAGTATTGCAAATTTCGAAAAACTGCATCATTAGAATCAAATACATAAGAAGATATAAATTGTATACAAAGCATACTCAAAACAAAACTATGGAAACTGAGCATTTTATGTGGAAAACGTTTTACATTCGAACATTCCCTGATGTTATTTTATTCAACTTGGACATCAAGAAAGGTATGTAAGAAAAAACCTGTCTGGTAATAAGAATGAAAATCAATGGTAGTCAAAGTGTAGTTCCACAATCCTAGTCGGAGTGAAGCCAACCAGTCTATGTCGGATTCCAGCACGCCAATCCTTCTTGTAGCTCAGCATAACAACCCTGCATGCTGTCAAAAGTCGTTGTGTACACAAAGTTCATCGATCATAGTTGTAGCGCAGCCCACCACAATGTCATCCTCCATTTCTAGTGGTAGTGTAACCCTCCACTATTAAGTCATTGTGTATCCCTCCACTTCTAGTGGTAATGTAACCCACTACTTTAAGTAATTGTGTATCCCTCCACTTCTAGTGGTAATGTAACCCACTACTCTAAGTAATTGTGTATCCTCCACTTCTAGTCTGAGTGTAACCCACTATTCTAAGTCATTGTGTATCCCTCCACTTCTAGTCATAGTGTATCCTGGTATCATTCTTCGTCGTAGTGTAGCCCAAATTTAATGAACGCGCATATTGTCAAGACAGTGCATTCTCTCAACGTTTCGACAAGCACGTGAATAAATACCAATTCTACGAGAGCAAAACTGTAATATGTATCGTTACTATAATTTTTACTATCTATCTACTTGGCGCATCCAAACTTTATTCTGGAATGTATGATAGTGCCAGCTTACCACATGTGATCAGATTGTCGTTTTTATGCCATGCATTCACTTATGTTATAACTGCTGATATGCCCATTTGGTTTTTGCGTTTGACTTGCTTTTCTCTTGTTATTTTCGAATTTATCGACTGATTCTAGTTTCGTGTAAAAAAAACACTGAATTATTAAACTGATTAAGAGGACAGTACACTTTTTTCAGTGATATTTTCCTGTCTTACGACAACTGGTATAGTTTATAGACATAGTATTAAAGAAAATCAAAGCAAATATGTGATGGCCACGTCCAAACTGCATTTGAAATTGTAGATTCCATTATTAGATTTTCTACTGGCTGGTGATGAAATAAGATAAAAAACAAATGTTTTTGCTTGTGTTCATCACTAAGTCTTCATCAAACGAAAACAAAGGATTAAATAGTATTTCAATGATCATCTCTCACCTCACCCTTTTTTGCCAGACCCTCCCCCCCCCCAGTTTTAGTTTCATACCTATGCATGATTTTGTAATTATTGTTTATTGTCTGGCGTTAGTTTGCGTTAAAACATCCTTAGAAAAAATGTGTTTCAATTTTAAATGAAACTATGAATCCAATAAATAAATCGATTTTAAACGGCATTTCAAATATTTAACGTTCTGAGGTGAATGAACAATGGTTTAGAAATTTTAAATGAAGACATTATGATATATGTATACAGTGACCCAAAATGAACGACACGATGGAGCCTGCTAACAATGAGTTATGCTATTTTTTCAGTATGTTTACCGAGGTATTGATCTTATATGTATGATACATGCCTGCCATCGACGTTAAAGGGCGTGGTTTATAAAGATGTTCGACAAGCGTTTGCTTATTCGTCCCTCGTACACCATGTTTAACACGGCTTTAAATGACGTTTTCCAGAAATTAAGTGCATGATATTTATTGTCAGAAATGTATGTAACGCTAATTATCTGGGCCCCGTAAAGGTCCGGGTGTTAAAAGAATAGGCCTGCAGCAGCGCTAAGCTTGTCGTAAAAGGCGACTAAATAGTGCTCAAAACCCTAGCCGGGGGCTAGGGCGCTCTGCCCACAGAGCAACTGGGATGTGTGCCCCAGGTGGTGGAATGGGGTACCCCTAGCGTGTTACATGCTGGGGTTGTCAGGCTATAATACGGAAAACCTGACCGCATACCATAGTGGTGCACCGTGTTGGGAAAGATGCCACGTTCCTCACACGTTAAAGAACCCTACTGTGGTATTCTCCCGGAGTAGGAACCATAGGGCTCCGCCACAGGAGGCTAAATTGCCCGACCCTACCCATCTCTCCCTATTTCCAGTGGCAATCAAAATTTGTCGACCCCATAGTCCTTGTATCCCATCCCTTTTTCATTTCATCATCATTTCATGATCATTTTATCATCAATTTCATGTTCATCGTCTGAATATAGCTGAAATATTGCTGCTCGGACGTTAAACCCCAACAATTAAACTAATTATCTGGAACACCGAAGTCGCAGTGATACAATGTAATGTTTTAATATATAATTTATCTAAGTTCAATACTTTATTATGTCCTTTTCATGTCCCGGCTGTCAAATTTTACAACTAATAGAGTGAAACTTTTATTAAACCAAACTCCTTTCGCACTGAAGTACTTGTTTGGTTGAGGAAGTTCTTCGATTTAAACTCACTCCAAATGAATTAAAAGTTGATATAAACGGATATCAGAAATATGTAGGTTAGACTGGTCTTTGCTTTATTCAGGATTCGATTTATAAAGTTTTGACTGTATGATAATTGCTCTATGTCACATGTACTGTAATTTGAAATATAATAATTGACTTGTGTAATAAGCACTACTAATTAGCCGCGCGATACACGTATACAATAATAATTAGTTTTGCATCTTCATGCAATACACTTCTGAATATGACGCCTTCCCAGTCGTTTGAATCTCAGGTATGATTATAGTTATTTTGTAGTGCATTAACTTCGCTTAGTTTTTGTGTGCGTGTGTTTTACTGCGTTTTTTTAAAAACTATTATGGAATTAAAATCTTTTTTGTGTTGCTACAGATGAGAATGTACATTCTGTACATATAATATTATGGTACAAATGTAACTACTGTTCTTACGCATGTTTGATAATGATAGTTTTTACCCTTTGCAGAGTTCTTCCCTCCACAACAGTTTCTGTTAAAGGCTGATTTCGGTATAATTGTGCTATTTTAATAGTTTATTTTATTGATTCAAATGACATGTTTTTTTACGCTCTGCAGTCAACGGTCAAAATTTCAAAGTGATTATGTACAATGTATGTATGTTGCTGTAACTTTTCAAAGTCATGAAAGTACACAAACAATGGTTGGTAACTTTGACGACGAGCAAAGGCTTTTATACTTCAATAAGATTTGTAATTAGATCCTTCTTGGAGTACTTAACTTGACGTGTCCATTTTTTTAAGGTTAAACCCAAGACTTTCAATAAGAAAATAGAAATGGATATGCTTATTATATACATCATACATGTACATGTAATGTATGGTTCCGAAAAGAAGGGGTATTTGTGGTGCCTACATGTACGAGTTTATTTTACATTAGCGAGATCCACCAACCAGCAAGTAGTGGACTTTCCCACTTACATGTATGTATACAGAAATACATGTAATGTAAATTCCTATGTCGGCATCCAAACACCAAGTTACCATCTTGTAAACAAAAATTTGGGATTAATTCGGTTTCATCATTTTTCAATGGGCATAAAAGCATCAAAATTACTTGTGTTTCCAGTAAACATACCGACCCTATTTTTTATGTCTACCCTAAATTTGTTGGGACAATTTTGGCACGATATTACACTATACAGCATATCAGTTTCTAAGATTGGTAACTGGAGTCTCATTTCACATTTATTGATGAACAAAACCTGGTTTATAATTTTGGAAACCTTATGATGTCTTAAACCTCGATCATTCTTAAGTTTCTTAAAATACCGATTCAATTTCGTGAGCAGTAGTCATATCATGTCAAAGTTCTTTTCTTGGAAACACTTTGGAAACCTTAACCAAGTTTTTATTGAGTCTTCGGTCATAAAATGTAAAAAGTGAGTTTATGAGATTGGCGTAAAGCTATTTTCTGTCGCTTAATGATAATTATTCATTTAATCGCCTTTTCAATATCGAACATGGTAATTACAGTGCTCGTGTACTAAACCATTATGTTGCTAATTGTAATTTGTGTTTATTGCTTTAACTGAAAGGAAATTTTGGTTTGCAAAGAAAATTAGGTATTTAAAAATACAATTCATATTATGGTGTTAGTTCTAGCCTTTATAGCTACATTAGTGTCACCATAGTCAACCAGAATGATAAAAAACCTATAATTAACGTAATTAAGCTTTGGATGCTATGAAGGACTCTATTTTATACTACATAAAAATGTATCAGTCAAACTCTGTGCGTTTTTTCACCTCTAGCTAACTAGATTCACATGTACAATGTGCACATGTATTACTTTTACATGTGAAATGTACACACGTACAATGCACACATGTTTAATGTACATATTGGAGCTAAATCATACTAAACTCTGGATTGTGTTCTTGTAGCTGAACTATTTTTGGATGAAATTAACACTTTGAAACAGGATTATACTGGGCACTTGAAAAACTGATCATGAATAACTATAATAAAATGTATCGCCAATAAATAAGAAATTGTAAACGCTTTGTCGGAGTAAATTTACCAAAACAAACATAGAAATAAAACAATGTACACTATCTGCTGTACATCTAAACGAAACATGCAGAGACATTGCCGGGTCAAAATATTCTGAAATAGGGGCGGGGGTACTGCATGGAATACGAGGGGGTCTGTTCCAGTGGTTTCCTGTTGGTTTCAGCTATATCATCAACCATAGTTCTCAGGAATAGAGAATATGGACCTATCGCCCTTCTTTGGTTCTCCATATATGCATGTAAGATTGTGGCGCTACATCTGTGTTCTGACAGAGATATGAATGATAATTTAATACTTGTTATATCCAAGTACTTAAGATCTGCGCTGCCTTGTAATAACAAACAGTACCACATGCAACGCGTAGACCGGAAATACGTTTGTTGATTCTCACAAAAGAAGCATAATCTTCCAAACCACTTATCGATTCCGAATAAAGTCACAAAACCTGAAGTCTTATTGTTTGTCGTAAAACTCTTAAATTGGAGGAAGTCATATCCATAGATTCTCCACAATTTTCCAATGAATATCATGAAGTAAACCGATGCTTGTAAATATTGGACCGTTCTTTCAGGACACTTAACGCGCTGTTTAATGGTTATTAGATGTCTCAATAATTGTTGAATTAATGGCGTTCGTGACGGCACAAAGCATGTGACCAATTTCAATCCCGTTAAAAGCTGCACGTATGAGATTTATTTCAGACTAATATCGTTTCAATTTTGCTCAGAGATTTTCTGTGTTTTCCATGAAGGTTTTGCGACACTGAAATCGTTCACAGCAAATGACAATGAAGAATCGATGCCTCATTACCGTACAAACTAGCATTAAAGCATTGTTTCCCTGATTTGTGTTGTTGCGCTTTCTTTTCAATACCACCAATTGAATCAAGCAAATGTTACACAGTAGCAGCTTTCAAAGCTGTTCAGTGATTTTCTCTTTTCCCATGGTGCCTCAGACAGAAACAATGTCCAAAACCTATTCGCCAACTAAGTTCTGCTAAAATCATATACATCATATCATGACAAAGCGCAGGTCTACACGATTATTATTGCATTTTCAATAACAGTTATTAATCATGAAGCTTGTAGCAATTGTCTTATGTATAAAGATAACATTAAAGGCATTGTTGTTAAAAGTTATCTGCTTATGAAGCTAGCCAACCTGGCTGACGTTTGTCGAACTTTAAACGACACAGATATAAGGTTCATTCTGTTTTTATTTTGAGAAACTTAAATCAATGAAGTGTAAGTTGAATTATAAACCTTGTTCATGTTGTATCACCTGAATGAACTGAAAATCTGTCTATACCAGACACTGTAAACTGTAAATGTATTTTGAACTTGAATAAACCGGACATCTGTCTAAACTCAACAAATTCTACATCTCATATGAAATTTGGTTTAGACGGACTTCTACAATATAAAAATATAGGAAACAGCTTCTAGATGTAACATATGATTCGAAAAAATCCGTGTTTTGTCTGTAGGTTTACCAAAATATTACTCCAAGTTAAATTTTAAGTAACTTATTTAAAACGTACATGTACATTTACAAAATACGTGTATATGTATGTAAATCAAAACATTTGTGTACTATGGCTCACCCAAAATATATTATATTCTTTGTTTCATTAAGCTTCAGAATCTATTTATTGTTCTCGAACTTTGTGCAGATGAAGGACATCGGTTATCCGAAATATTTAATGTAAGTTTTACAATCATTTGGTGATGTTGAACATATTTTAGACATTTATCACCATTAATATATACTCAAAATAAACTACTTGTGCAAAGCATCCAAACCTATCTACTGAAAGTGATCATTATCTAGCGCAATCCCCAATTCAAAGGTAAAGGGGGCTTTTTCTATTATATCAATTAGTTTTATTATACGTAAGTATTTTTTTCTCTCCAGAACAATTCTCAACTTTTATTTCTACATCATCCATCAACGCTTGTGATGCACGTTGATTTTATGTCCGTACGTTCGTTCGACAGCCCTGTTGATTATTCTCTGGTTTAGTTATTGGTGGTGTTTAACGGGAAAATACCAGTAAGAAATATATTTGTTAAACACATGCAAGAACATTATGACAATATACATTGTATGTACACGATTATTTAAGTAAGGTTTACACCTTTTGATTTGAAATGGATTAGGGTGTATAATACTTTCTTATTCTGAATATCTCTTTCACTGCTATTTCTGTTTGAAGTCTTCTCTATTTTCTTCTAAGTAGGACCATGTCATCTTCCTGTGTGTATTTTCGTATCGTATATTTAAAATTTTGATTTACCCCTTTATCCGCTTGAAATCAAATACATTTGTATTCTACTCTGTTTAATCAGAAAGAACACGAACGGGATAAAATGTTGGGCTGACACAATATCTTGATTAGTTCCGTGATGGAAGCATAAAAAAATCTTGCCACGAAGTCGTGCTTATCATTTTTAAATCTTTTCATTATTAAGTCTGCTTTTGATAAAATTTCAATTACATTTGTACATGTCCATACCGAACTCCTCTCAGACAGAAGCATTTGTTCGATTTTGAAAAAAAATCGGTTTATACAGAAGCAAATGTTTTAAATGTTTTGAAATTGATATGAAGAAACTACAGAAGTAATCTTGTTCGAAGTGGTTTTCGCTTTATTCAGGGTTCGACTAAAACAGGTTTCACTATATAGCATACAATATTTTGAACCATCGAAAGATTGTCTCTTTGATGAGCGGAACCTCATTTCAAAGAGATACGACAGAGAAAAAAATTGTGTCTTCCTTTAATGGAATCTAACGACAAGATATTATTAATTGAACGCGATATCCTTTTTGGGTAAAATACAAGATTGAGATTGCTACCATTATTTGTCATAAATTACGTAACAATCACAAACATTTTTTGGATTACGACGGCGATTTTCTATTTTTTTCCAAAGACATTCTAATTATAGTTCTGCAGCCTTTTTCAGAAAAAAATCATAACTTGAGTAAAATTAGTCGTAGACTGGTTCCCCATCACTATATTCAGTATGTTACACATATACAAATACATTGTATAAATCATGAGAGTATATGGCTAGTACATGTAGCTATTCCCGATAAATTAGTCGTAAGTTATGCCTTCACGATACTTTGATCTATTATGACATCATAACTTACGACTGCATGTTTATTGTGGCTTCAAATAAGGCCAACACGACGTCGTCGTTAGTTATTTTCAAGGACATTTCAAAATAGGATAAGTAATTGGAAAGAGTGAATAACCTATACATGATCACGAGTGCCGAAGAACGCCTAAATTTAAGAGTGCGTGGAACTTGTGCGGACAGGGCCAGGCATTTACAGGTTCCAGGAAGGACAGTGTCAGATTTAGACACTGTGAGAGTCATGTGCAGACAGGGCAAGGTGTTGATAGGGTCCGGTCAAGTTAAGACAAGTTTTGTTACAAAGGATTATGTTTTGACTAATTTCAAACTCAATGGTACTTCAGTGAATTAGCCAATATTGTAAAAAAAACTTAATTTCTTTGCGACAAAAAAAATAAAAACGGTCAATATTTAATTCTGTTGGCCCAAGAAAATCAATTTATGAAGCTTAGTTACTACTATTCAATCTGAAATTATATCTCTCGTTGCTAAATTATAACGAAGACTGGTATCTTCTACTGATTAGAAGATAACCAGCATTCTTTGATTAATTCTGAACTATCGAACTGAGTAATAAAACGATTAGAACGGAATTTGCAAGGCACAAAAAGGTTAAGGAAACAATAAAAAGAAAAACAGATCTAATCTTATCAATTATTCAGAATTTTATTTAACTTCCAATCTTAACGTCTCGTCAGTTTCGTATTAATTTTTACTCCGACATTTTACATTAATGGAAAAATAATGTTTGCCTTTCGGAACACCTCTAACGGTGATATACCAGCTGCCATAGAAGTTTCAATTCACATTGTCAACATCATATAACCGTAGCATTACTGTGATAATAAGATTCTATCCAGTCTCATGAGTAAATCTATACAGATATTGGATGTAGAATGCTACAAATGAATTGTTCAAATATTATTATCAATATGCGACAATAGTTGTTCATTTTCACCTGTTTATTCATTAACTTGCATTATTGACTGACGCATATGTATAAGCGCAACACTTGGTTTAATTATTTTGCCGATTTAATTTTTCTGTTTAACAAATTATTGTTATGAATTACCAGAAATGCTTGGAAACACTAGTCAGTTGATTGTCACTGTAGAGCGCGTGCTTGAAATGTCGTCTGGAAGCAGCATGTAACAATGTCATCAAAACGTTTTAATTCACCTGTTACTTGGCTGTGACAAACGGCTTCCGTAATTAGATCTTTCAAGGAATAGCTTGCACTTATTGTGATTAAATCGAGTTGTTGAGTCTAGAAGGTTATTGTTGGTTAAGGATTTAAAGAAACTTAACATGATTTTTATTTCGAAACAGTCCTTGAAACTGCACAACGTGGATATAATGTGTTAAGTCTGTAAATTGGATATTTCTAGAGGTGTTTGGAAAGGATATTTATATCACGAATGGAATAATGTTTATTTCAAGCAAAATTGAAGACGTGAAGAGTAAAATATTAGAAGAAAAAACACACTAGTTTGTGACGGAACTCTGGCTTCATATTGCCCATCCAAGATTAATGCTGTTAAATCTTGTAAACGAAGTCTTTATAGGTATACAAATTACTTTAGACAGGAGTACGTGCTAGAATAGTGCATGCTACACGTTCAGATGTAAATTGTTCGCAAGTAACCGGAAGTAACCTATGTCTGCAGACAGAATGCATGATAGTGTTAAAGAATATGCAAAACGAACAGCAAAACCCATACGAATAAAACATAGAGATGTCGGAAGTGGTGGTAGTGTCGCGGATAGTTTCTTAAATTATGAGGTAAGAATGGAACTCAGGGAAAAATATGATTCGTTCATGAGGCAGCTTTAGATTTGGGAGGGGGCTATGTGAGCTTAAGCTGTAGCTATATTTCGGTGTGAAATGTTGAAAACTTTAAAGACCAAAATCACGGAAAGGCTTTGTTGCATGTATTTGTCCCATGCACAATACATGTATCAAACTTAATAGGGTGCATTCCGGATTTCAGGTTAAGGGAGTAAATAAAACTTAAAACTGGGTGAAGCGGTCAAGAACATTTTTGTGGTGAATTTGTGAAAAATCAAAATTTCATGCAAAAAAGGCTTTTTTCAATTTTAGGGAGAAGGGCTTTGCCCGGCAGGCCTTTCCTTGGACTTGCGCCTGCTTATCATCTAATCATGTTACAAGAATTGGTTTATATTTTATGACATATCTGCAAATTGTAATTGTATGAGGCTTCTTTTTCAGTTAATATATTTATCTCTACATGTATATATTCATGTAACAATTGTTTATTCTTTTATTTTTCTTTTGGGTCCCTTTTCCCCCTCCCTGAGTTACTGAAGAAATGAAGCATTAGATGAGATAAACAAATTAGCATGGCTGTTTATTACATGGAACTGTCTCACTATGTGTAAGTGGTACATTTACGTATACAAGAGTGTTAAATCTTGAACTATGACCAAATGGACACAGTGATATCTTCGTATAAAGAGAGTTAAGCTGTATAGGGTTAGTAAGTCTCGGTCTAGTTTCATTTTCCATACCGGAATTTCCGATGTTTAACGTATTGAAAACTGAAGACCGATCAGAATTTTATTGCTAACTTCCGGGGTCTTGAAAAGATGCATTAAAATGCAAAATCTTCTATTTCATTTTGCTTATCTTAACACTTTCATCATGTAGAAATGTATTTTTGTCATTTTTTTGGTATTTTTATACAGTAAGATGTTTTGCTTTAAATACTGAACTCAACGCCTAGTACATGACAATTTCCATGCATTTAAATGGAATATTGGGACCCATTTGCATGAGACCACAGAGTCACGTGACGGGACCTGCGTATCCTGTTACCTTTTAAACTATTTTTTTTTCACGGTCGTTTGCTTTTTGACTCAAAAACATGCTTTTTGAATTCCATATTGTTTCATTCGTTGACACATTTCTGTTAATACATTGTTTCTTATTTTCCATCTGTACATTTACATGTATGTCATATGAAAAGTACATGTAACTTACAGTAGTAAGTTCAAATGAAAATGATCATGTTAATATTATAATTTTTCTATGCATTAATGCTGTCATTCACTTTCTTGACTTATATTATGTGCATGTATGCATTTTCAATTTTCCTTATACATGTACATGTAGCTCGGGTTATTTCAGCTGCATGTAGTTGCAGCTATAGCAATCCATATATAAACAGTGATGGAATTTCTTTATTATGTACTTTATAATAGACTAATATGAAAATATAGGGAAAGAACATATTATGCTGTAGTATCATGTATCATGATCTTTGTAAATGAACTCGTATGCTGTCGACTCAGCTTGACAAAATCGCTTTTTATCTCTTCTCATAACTTTTTTTATTTGTAATTAATTCTTTAACAGATGTCGAGGTGTCGTGCTGAGATGCACAATCAAGTTTTCGTATTGTCAATAATATTAGATAAAAGTTGCACGTTGAATGTTGAACATTTGTATATGTGCCACTCACAAAACAAAAAGATGAAAACAGACGACAAAAGACCTGGTATGCTAGCTATGTGTGTGATGAATGAAAAATCATATCACGGGTGATGATATTTTTTTTTTACAATCAGAGTTGGAACAGATGCTGACAACAAAATACATACACACACAAAAATAAACAAAAACAAACAAAAATTATTTGCAGTAATTTTATTGTCACGCTATTTTTCTCTCCATTTAAAAGAAGGGGTTATATTGCTGCTACACCCCCTTGAATACACTACATTTGTATTCCTTACAAATGTCACTTATGGTGGGGACATCGCTCTACAATATAATACTTTAATTGAAATGCTTAGTGAAAGGCAAAACTATCTTTAGTTTAAACATATTCATTAAGCAAATTATAGCAAATTACATAATTATTTGTATATGACTAGGATTTGGTAACACGCTCGTTTGATCTTTTTTTTCAAAACCATCTAAGAATACAACAATAGTAAGAGTAATCAAGGGAACCAAGATTCTAGCAGAAGTTAAAAGAATGTAATCCAGGGCTAAAGACCAGACACGGAAAACAGACAAACAACACAAAGAACATAAAGTAACTAAGACAATACACACAAAATAACTAAAGCAAATGACCAACTCGGACTCCACTAAAAACTGGGAGCATGGACCAAGTGCACCGTCCTCTGCTTTTCAAGAAACACCCGCCGAGTTGTTCATTTAAAAGTCATAAAACAGTATAAATAAGTATAGTGCATAAAAGTGCAGCTAAAAATGTATAAACTACATGTAACCTTTATTGTACTGTACAGTTCAATTAGGAAAAGGGAAGAATATGAGGAATTCACCGTGTCTTCATAAAAAATGTTGGTAAAAAATAAATATAATTTGTCAATTTCTTAGACTAGTATACATGTACATAATGTATACAAGGAGTTGTTCTTGTTAAAATTCTTAGAGAAATTCTTTTCCTTAAAACATCATGAACGTCTTTATTGCTGAGTCTGTCCACTGTAAGTAAATATATTTAAAGTAAAACATATAAATTTCATACTTGTTAGGAAACTAGAGAAGACCAATTTTATTTTCCTTGAAATAATGATGGTTTATTGGCGCCACAGCTGTTTAATCCGGTTTAAAACCAATTATATAACAATAACTCGGTTTTGTATTTCACATAGACTTACTGTAAGACTTATAATCGTTTAAGGTACATTAGGGATTTAATTTATTTATACAATTTAGGGTTAAACCGAGGATATGGAGTATGTTGCTTAGTTCGTTTAAACTTAATGTATATTTAGGGAATAGCGTTTGCTAACTTCAGTCTCTCTGGATGAAGAATGGAATTTCAAGACACGTAATGTAAAGTTCTCGTGACTTCGATTTGCATGATTCAGTGAATAACAAGGAAGATAATCTAGTAACAATTAAATGAAATAACATGAAATACATGTCACATTCACAGCATGTTTTTGTTGCCATGTCTTTATCGCAAATGCCCGAAAAAAAGTACATAAACCAGATATGGAAATGTTTCCTGGTATGATGTTTTTTTTTCTTAAGATTTGCAACATGTCAGTTAGATTTCAGTTTAAAGTTTTGTTGTCAGTCTCCGAAATGTCTGAAAAAGAAGTATAGCAAATCAATTATAGCAGCTTTGTTTCCGGTCATCACATGGCCTACAAGCATTTGTATAAGTTACAATAACATATTAAGGACTGAATATCTCTAAAGACGACAAATTCCATTGAAAGCATTGGATGGTTACATTGTGTATTACACAGGATGTCAAAATAATATGTACATGTAAAATAATGGTACATATACATGTATTATGTTTATTCTTGATAAAGGTAAATTGTACATGTACATGTGAAAAGGAAGGCACTTTGATTACTCCATTTCGAAGTATGGAGATTATTCAATATCCTTGTGAAACTGTTCTATGCTAATTATCTGTATTAGTGAGACTTTCCAACTGAGAATCGTTCCATTAGTCTTCCTTTGTTTAAATGCTCGTTCTGGCTTTACGATCAATTTACTGTTCGGTTCCGCTCATTTTGCTCTTTGATTGACAAGTTCTCATACTTCAATGACCACAAATAAATCTCTTTAGAAAAGCACGCACTATCAAGTTAATTCAACTAGTTTTTTTTTATTGAGCTAACCATCTTTACCAGTCATTCCGCAATTTTCTCTGTGTGTCTGTCTGTCTGTGCGTTTGTCTGTCTGTCTGTCTGTCTGTCCGTCTGTCTGTTTTACATTTATGTTTGTATATATGTATCTGGCTATCCGTCATTTTGTCGGGTTACATAATAAATGGCCTGTACATGTAAATTGTATTCGGGTTTTTGGTGTATTATTGAACGACATGTACATGTAAAAAGGCATGGACATGTATGTGTTTAGTTATTAAGTATATTAATATGTGACTTTTATATTGCACCTTTACATATTTTATATGCTCCTACATGTATATAGCTGCTAGAAATCAGCAATAAAATTATGTTTTAGGCATGTATCTCTGTCGTCCGTTGGTAGATATATAAGGCAAAAATGTGTCTTTTGGTCGAATTCCACTATTTAAATGTACAACAAAATTTTCCCGTCAGAATTTGTTCACCATATTACTCTATACATGTACCAAGCCAAACACATCTCATACATACATGTTAATTATCCTGGGAATACAAACATAGCGGCATTTATACCTTGCATTTCAGCTACTTTGTAACAAAATATGATTTCTAACAAATACGTTATAAAAATATTCTTTGATTCATGTAAAGTCTTGATACTCGCCATGTGTTCTTTGAACTTCTTTCTCTGTGCAGAAATTTAAGAAAATTGTAGTAACATGCATATACAAAAATGTGGATCTACTATAAATTTAGAAATGATAAAGATGATTTTGATATTGCAAAATAATTTGACATAAATACTTCGCAATGATAGACTCGATCGCATTGTGGAATGTAGACATTATTGCTTGGTTAAACTTCAAATAATCGCAAAAAATCATATAGCAATTTCGGTTAAAAAGAAATCCAACAAAAACACTATCTTCCCTGTTGAAGTTACGTAAAGTCATTCTACTCGGAAAATTCGGATGACTATAAATGGCAGGAGAAATTTCTCCTCAAAATTAATGATAAGAATGTCGTGTTTTGGATCAGGTTAATATTATGATAAATAAACTAAAAGAATTCGATGAAATGCACATGTACCTGTAATAGGTATTTTGAGTTACAATGTATTCTTTATGTAATAATATTCATACAATGTTGTAACATATGTCTGATATCTAAACATTTTGCTAGAAATCAAAATATGCGTATACAATGTATCGACTTAAAAGTAACTTCTGTTTGGAGATAGTCATCCGTTCGGCTTTTTGGGGGCTGGTTATTCAATTTGCAGAAAAAAGAAAAGAAAAGTTTTTTTTTGAAAAGTGTAAGAGAAAGAAAATTTGAATATGTAGCCAGAAAGAGATAGCAAACTTCAAAGTTTACTAGTTCTGATAATTATACAGGCTTCAAGGTAAACGTCATGTACGTACATGTACTATGTAATCAGACGCGGATAATTTTTGCCTACCATAAAAAGGAGTGTTCCTACCACCGAAACACCCGTTGCTGGATAAGCCATTGGAAATGTGGTACTCAGTCTATAATCTAAATACGACAAAGTGATATATATCACTTACATTTTGTATAATACATTGCTTTGTCTCATTCATCTATGTCAGCTGGGAGACATTCACAATAAAATACGTAATAGAATATATTGTTTTGTTGTATTCACGTCAGCACTGTCTTTATGATAAATGGAAAGCGATCGAGTTATTTGAATAAGAAATTGCATTCAATATCGTAACACAAGACACATGTACAAGTTACAGACAAAAATGTACTAATTTGATAGCCAACAAAAGTGTGTCCGCTTTTAATACAGCTAGAATTTCGCAATTTGCAGGCATCCGAATTGTCAGGTTCGCTCCAAATGATACACGTATACAGTTGCATTCTTTTTATCTAAATGACTACATTCACTAATTGATAAACGCCCATGAATACAATGAATATTTGCTGTCCCTGTAAAGAAGACATTTAACGAAAGACTAAGGAGAGAGTGAAGAGTTGTTTATAGTTTCCTTTGATTGAACTAAGCAGAGACGAGTGGAAATTGTAAATGTTTAGTACATGTTTGTATTAACACTTAATGATTAATACTTATGGACGTCTGCTTGATTGAGTTAAGAAGGGATATACAAAGAAATTGTTGTCCTTAGTGTTATAGAGATATAAACTGACAAGCTACTTGCATACATAGGAAGCAACTGGGTGCGTATATAAAGGTCATTTGACTCGGTGGGAGCTAGGATAATCTTTAACGTACATGTTCAACAAAGAATCACACGGGGTTTGATAAATGGGTATTATTTTTCACGTATTTTTATTTTTGATATGCAATGAAGAATGGTTCAGAGCACACGCATTATTTTTCAACAACGGTATCATTTCTTATGAAGAAAGATAACTCTGATTTTGCACTTTCACTCAATGCATGAACCGAATGCTTAGAGAAGGCTTCATATGAACAATCATGGTCTATAAGCCGCCTTATATCAAAAATGAAGATAATATTTGACTTTTTTTGAATGAATAACTTAAGATCTATTTTGTAGGGGGGTGGGGAGAAGACGTCAATAAATAGGGAGTGGAACCGACGTACGCCCATCCGTTAGCATGTAATCGTGATTTCAAAATGTTCTTGCCTCTCTTCCCACGACCTTTAACTCTATTTACACCCCTAAACATGAAATCATGGCTCCTCCCCTGATGAGGTAGCAATTAAAGACAGTATGCTATTGATGGCTACAGCCGTACCATGCTTTTCATGGTTTGTTTCAATAAAAAAAAAAACAATGTTAAATGACATGACAACAAAAAAGAGAAATAAAACATGGAGTCCATCCCTTAACATTAATTCATTCTGTTTGACTTCTTTTTAACTACAGCAGTAAACGATCTTTGTTTATAAAAGTCAAGTGTCTTCACTTTGATGTTTGCAGAGCTTGACACCAATCGCCTTAAATTATCGATTTAATATCAAAACTCATTATTATGGAGAAAGTAAAAACAACTAGAGATAATCAATCGACAAATTATGCAATATAATACATAATATATGTGGGCCGAATCGGAGATTAGCTTTTATGCTTCTTTTTTTCAATATTTTTATAACGAGAATTGGTTCATGCATGCATGCCAAGAGCCCACGATAATTTTTTATCAGAAACAGTTAAAGACTATAGATATTGTCATTATTGGTTCTGTTGGTTGAAGAGAAAGGTTTTCTCAACATATAGATTCATGTACGACCCTAGTGATTTTTAAAGGGGTCTAGATTGATCCTTTTTTATTTGCTCATTTTTTGCAAAAAAATTGCACAAAAGTTAAAAATTTCCCACCAAAAGAGGGTTCCAACATCGAAACCCTATCATTGTATCCGCTACCGAGATCTTCACGCAAAAGGGACTTAAGTTAAATTTGTAGACCTAAAAAGCATCGTATGTTTGGTGGGTTTTTCTGCTCCATTCATTCCAATCTGTCTGCTCTTAGAAGAAAATCAACATTGAAAATCCAATATATTCTATAGTAATTGAGTGTCATTTACAGATTTATCTCCCTTAATTTTGACCTATATTTTTTTATCTCCTAAGAACACGGGTTATATGGAAAACCACTTGTTATTTATGTTTACTATGGCAATTCAAACAAAATATCAATAGAAATATGTAGGCTTTTTACCCATGAATCACATTTTGAATGATTCTTAGCTGAAGTGCTACTTAACAAGATGCATGTGATCTATGTGTTAAAAAAAACGATTATTGTTCATGCAATGTAATCCTGTTTTATGGTTCTCTGCATATTTCGCTTCTAATTACTACAGTTTTAACTATTAAAAATGAAATATAAACTAGCTTGCATTGAGTGAATAGATAAAATACTTCTCTCTTAATATAATAATTTTAACCCCCCCCCCATTTTTTCATTATCATGTCAAAGAAATAAATAATCAAGAAGTAAAAAACATGTTAAAAATGCTGACATGAAAATTAATACCGCACGCGCCAAAATGATTAGCGCGTTGTCTATCTGTCGTCTGCCCAGAGAGAAACACAATGGTTTTACTAATACTTCAAGTCAAGTATGAAGCGCAATATATGTTAATTACTTTACCAAACTAAAATCAAAACTTATCTGGCCTGATTGTATATCATGTAAAGTAGGGTTCCTATGTAGAGAGAATGTGCTAGTGAATTAGTTCAAACTGGTGAACTATATGATAGAGAACCGCCATGAAGAATGCGAAAGAGGTAGGGAATTTATATTTTCAAAAATGTATAACTTGATTAGAACATTTATATGTAAACAAACTTGGATTTTTTATTTCATTTTTTTCTTTTGATTGGTGGGAAGGTCTTGCCTCTAGGCTTTCTGAGATCCTTTCATCTGTGGCGACATTCCTTCTGCACCTGCGTTTGGAGTGTTTATATCACAACTCATAAGTTATGCCAGAGCTTGCCGAAACTACGTAGACTTTCTGTATCGCGCTAGAACTCTAACAAATAGGCTTCTGGAACAGGGTTATGTTGATACAAGATTGAACTCATCACTACAGAAGTTTTATGGTCGTCATCATGAACTCGTGGATCATTATGGTGTATCCATCTGCACCATGAAAACTGATTTATTCAACGGGTCATAGTTTTCCTTTCCTCGTTTGTCTACCCCGGACTTGACTTTTTATGAGCAACTCGGCGGGTGTTTCTAGAAAAGCAGTGGACGCTTACCTTACCGGTGCATTTGGTCCATGATCCCAGTTTTTAGTGGAGTCCGAGTTGCTCATTTGCTTTTGTTATTTTGTATGTATGATTTATGTTACTTTATGTTCTTTGTTGTGTATGTCTGTTTTCCATGTCTGGTCTTTGTCCCTGGACTACATTCTTTTGATTACCGCTATAACTTTTTTTCCCTTGATTACTCTTGTACGTGTAAGTACCAGTTGTCATGATATGTACAACATAGAGTTCTGATGAAAGTCAGACATGGAAGCATCTTAATAATTTTGTTCGATATTGCTTGGTACAATGAATGACACCCACTCCTTCCACAGAATTGCAACAATTACATGTCTTTGAGACTGCACCTTGCACATCAGGTGTCGATTTCACAAAAAGTCGTACGTGTGAAATTGATCGTAAATAATGACGTCATAATGCTATTTTAGCGCCGTAGCCAGCCAGGTTTTCTGAATGAGGTGCGAAATGAACACTGATAAGCAATTTTACTTGGATACAATATATTGGGTATGATTTCTCCTTAAGTAAATCAATGTTTTTTTTTTTTTTTTTGCTTTTTTTCAAGATGGGGGGATGTGAGTGCGGCCTTGCACGTGTCTCGCAACAACTATTGACATGGAACTTACTTGTAGATGATTAGTATGACTGTACAGCATAAGTGGAAATGAAACCTTTCCTTTGAAAAACAGTGTGATTAAATTTATTGAATTGTATAATCCTTACAGAGTCTGCTTCATGTACAAATTTATAAGTATGTTGATTCGTACATTCGTCTTCAAAGACCAGCTTGTTTTTTTTTTTTTTTTTTTTTTTTTTTTTTTGCATTTGGAATAGTACTCTGGTGTCTAACATTATTTATGATTGATTTAATGGGAGATAATGTCGTGTATTGTAAGAGAATGAACTTTGCGAATTGCTTTTTTTCAATGCAGTCAGTTTTATTGTATTTCTTTATTTCTTCTCAGTTCCATTAATTTGCACAGTATATATACATGGGACTCAACAATAAATACATGAATACACGATACGTGTTCCTAATGCAGTCTAGTATTTAATTGATAAACTGTGAAACCTGTCTTAACTGAATCCCTTCAGGCCTTTAAAGCATCATCGGTATACATGTAGAGGGGTGTTCGGTTTACCAAGGTTCAAAATACAATTAAATCAATTGAATGGAATATAAAATTGTCTGTTTACATAGGTTTCACATTATTGAGGGTTTGGTTAAAATATGATTAACTGTCTTTGTACAGTTCTTAAGCGATGACGATGTAATGATTTTAATCATTCTGAAGTATTACCTTCACCGAGTTCAACAAAATTCTAGTAAAGTCGTGTCACTATTTAAGTAGACACTGCTAAAATATTCATAGGTTTTATTTCAATTTACATTAGACACTGACAAACGTAATGTAAACAAAGATACGCGAAAAATGATTTAAATGTGCAGCGCTGCGATATATTGTATAAATTCTCCTTAAATCAGCCTCTTACACCTGTTCACACGTTCTATCTAGAAACTGAAACAAAGATTAAAATCTCGCAGGTTTCAGGAACATCAGTGAGAGTAATCAACGCTGCCTTAAAGCTACTTTATATAAAAGAGAAACTACATGATTACTTGTGTTTATGTGTCGCCAAGGGGACAGTTTTGATTTGAAATAACGTCACTGTAGTGTTTGTTTATGTTATCTAATTAATTAGTACATGTATTTGTGTGATTTTGAGCACTTGATTTTGACTGAAAAAAGATCACCTTGTAGTGGCTTTAAAAGTAATTGCATGTTCAAAGAAAGATAACTCTCGATTACTTCAGATAATTATTATTAATATACAAAGACGATTCGCACGGTAATAAAAGAGCATAAACCGGCGAACAAAAAAACAAAAAACAAAAAAAAAAAAAAAAAAAACATGGAATAACCAAAAAATAGCACATGAACGAAAATACGGTAAATGAGCAACTCGATATCCACTTTAACTTGGAGTATGGACCAGATGCAACGATAGGCTAAGCACCATCTGTTTTTTTCTAGGAAAGTCCACTGATTTCCTCATAAAATGGCCGGGGTAGACGTAAGAGAAAATGAAAAATATGACACGATGAACAAGTCATTTCTCATGGTGCAAGTGGATACACCATTACGATACACAATTATCAATAATTCTATTTTATAAACAAAGTCAATTGGTATTTGGAGTTTTACAGTTTTAAATCTTTTTTTTCTCACTTTTGATACATGTAAATAGTGTGCGTTTTTAGCTATATGTACATCATACCTGATGTTTATGGCTACATATTCAATTATTTTCGTGCAGGTACATCAAAATAATACATTTACAGAATTGTACACATGAAATAATTACAATATTTTTTTACGTTAGGTTCATATGAATCGAACTTCACATGAAATTCACGTGAACTGCACCTAAAATTATCGTAATTTTCACATGAAATTCACTTGAAATGAACTTAATGCGAAAAGTTCACATATTTCACATGATGGTTTGATTCACTCGAATATCATATGAACTATGTCACAAATTTCATTTGCCGAATGCACATGAACATCACGTGAAATTCACGTAAAATTCGTGTGTTAATCATGATGAATAATATTACCAGTGTATATTTTTGATATGAATGAACGCAATGAACGAAGATGTTGGTTGTACATTAAATCTGCAACTTGTACAGTTTGTTTGTGCAGGTGTTTGAACTGCATGTTTTATGAACCAGAAAAAGTATAATTTGAGCTGAAAAAAAAGTAAAACGAAAAAATCCTGTTTTTTTAATTGTTCATACCGACAATCATTTAAGGTTTATCGGATTAGACAAGTTCCACTGTATCTGTACATATCTACAAAAGTCAATTTACATACATTGATTGGTTGTCATTCCACTCATTTTATACTTTGAATTTCAATTAATATTAGTGATATACATGTACATGTAAGTACATTTATATGGGGGCATTTAATTCATTTATGTGAAGTATGTATATATGTGGACATTCACCTCATAGTGTTGTGAGTGACGGGTTTAAGGGCTGCGAGCAAAGTTTTAATTTCTTGTTAATGGGAAAAAATGAGCATAAAATGGTCTTGAACTCTTCTTTTTTTTTAAACACTTTTACAACCCCTCACCCCCTTTCCAACATCTTTTGATCCGCCCCTGAATATATATACATTAGTAAAGCAATGTTCAACTCACAGGCAAAGTAATGATATATTTACGTTGTACATATGTACATGAACATTCAGTTCAGCTAATATTAGTAATGTCTTCTGAAATGAAATTCCTCATCATTATTTATAGAAGATTATGGAATGTCTCGCTTTGTACTGGTTTTAAGACTTCTGGAATTATGGTTGACTTACAAAATTATATTGTGTCTATAGAAGAGAAACATTCTCCGATCTCAGAGTTGAAAATCAAATAATATTGTGCTTGGAATCTATAATTATTTGATGCAAATGACAAAGATATTTTAGTACTGACATTTATGAATATAATGCAGATTTTTTTAGCGAAGAGAAAATAGTTTCAAACAAATGATGATAACTGATAACACGTGACAGACTTAGTAAAATAACTTTACTTTATGGTAAATGGTAATACCTATTTTGCCAGATTTTTTTTTTTGACTGATGGATAATGGATCTGATTAGTGTTAAGTTATTTTGTTATTGCCCTTATTTCCACCATTTGAACGAGAAACAAAGAGAATGATTGACATCGTCTCCATCGTTTTTGATTGATTGATTGTTGGGGTTTAACGCCCCAGCAGCACTATTTCAGCTATATTCAGGCGACCATCTTTTTAGCTACTCGTGATTTTGAATAAGGTTTTTGTATTCCTATACACTGAACTAGTATTCTTTTTTAAAGACAAGTAGAATGCGGACTCTAGATGTGGGGAAATTCGCACCGTTGGTGGAATGGCCATAAAGTGTTTGTCTGTTTTGTTTTACGTTTCCATGAATTGATCTGTATACAGGCACATGCATGTATAAAAGAATAATAAACTATCATATGTCCTTCTTATTATCATTGATGGATCCAATATTTCATATTAGGGATTTTAAGCAATATTAAAAGATGAGCGCAAAAGGCACTAAGTATCATTCTGTGAAAATTCGTGATTTAATGCGAAAACATATATACATGTGCTTGTACATGTATGTTCCAAATTTATGTTGTGGAGAGTATGCCAAGCACGCATTTCGTCGACTAGACATGAAGAAACGATAGAAATTCACATATGTAATGTAATGTTATAAGTTCTTTCAACTTAGAAAATTCACACAGTGCATTAGACACTTTTTTCGAAGTGAAAAATTTGTTTTTGGAAAATAAAAAAAACATGGAATTTTCTTTTATTAGGCAACTCCGGGTTGTCTAGATCTGGGTAGAAGAATATTCGAGAAAGCAAAGCACATACAAAGTAAAGACAATGTAATAAAAATACTAGACGTTACTGAAAATCATTTTAACTGTTTTCTAAAATTTCATATAAATTTTTGGTCCATTTTTTGTATTACTACATGTAAATACCAGGAAATTAGATTGAGTTGTACTCACGAGATAATGGTCACAAATACGTTCTTTCTAGAAATCAGATTCCAATGCATAAGTTCCTATATGGGGCTTAGAAAAGAAATAAAACAGACAGATTGATGTTATGTCATTAATGTGTTGCCTGCATTTGACACTGAGGGATGAGATTCAGAGACAAAATACAAAATATTTACTGTATATTGAGAAGCTGAGATCCGAATCTATACAATTTCATGTGACACCGGTTGGTAAAGAGCCGTAGAGAGTAGTGATTAAAACTGGAACTAAGTGCTTAGCATTGGAACTTGTCTTGCAATGGGTTAAAATGTATCCTGTAGTTTGACAATTCATTTTACTGTGTGTTAAAAGCTTTGAACAATTTGTTAAAAATAGACCATTTTATTTTGCTGACAATTTGGAGATGTATTTTTGTTCATAACTTGTGCTGTTTTAATAGGAATAATGCTCACACTCGTTGAGCTATGTCTAATGGAGTGGGAGAAATAAAAACATTTCGTACATTTTTGCGGAAGTGTAAACTGTGTAATGTTGACGCATTTTCTATTTGACTAATTTCTTTATTCATGCTCGGAGTTTTATTTGGTCTATTGTACTATACCAACTAAAAGTTTAAATTCTTAGTGCACCATTTCACACGCACTTTAAATATTGACATTTAGATGCATTTGAGTTATACGCTTGTGCATTTCGTTATACATAAGTTAGTGCATTTTGATATACAGGAACTAATATTAATTCAGTTCGTTATATAAGTGTACATGTACATGTAGAATATAGATTAATAATACAGCCCTTGAATAGTTCATGTTTTTATTCATTGAATTGTTGATTTTATCATGCTTTAGTCAAGCATTTATCATACGTTTACATTCGAGAGCACATGCAATGTATAGTATAACATTGGAACACTGTAATAGATGCAATCCGGTTTTTAAACGGAACCGTTGACAGGTTTTATTACTGTGATGTTTCGGAACTCTTACTACTCGGCCATAAACACATGAGAAGTACAGATTTACAGTCAGACATGTTAGATTTTATGCTTCAAAAAGAAGAATTTGGATAAAGCTTTACATTGCATTTGTATTATTGCAAGCAACTGTGTTTTGAGATCATAAGTCGGATGCCATAAAATCTAATACCAATTTTAATTGGCACTCTAAAGAGGAAGAAAAATGGATGTTTTTTCTGTTACGTCATGATCACAATATGCAAGTACATTGATAGTAAAATTATCGTAATTAGCCCTCGAATTATACTTTGAACACAATTATTATGTATGTACATTTGCATTTCAATTGCATCAGCAACAGCATTCATGCCAATGTGTTTCATTCACTTTCTATGATTAAAATTACATATATTGTTTCGTGTAAGATGGGCGATGCCATCAGCTAAAAAAGTTGAAAAGAGTGAAGAGATATATTGCAGTTTATTAGGAAAATATAATCATGAAAACCCGGGAAGATAAAAATCAAAGTACGGAAAAAAGATGCGAATACCGTTTATTGAAAATGGATGAAAACGGCCGGAAACGGATAATGGACGAAGACGGGGTGAGTACGGATACACGTAAACATATTATCCAGTGCATATGCACCGAATAGTATAATCGCAACCGATATGTAATCATCAGTGATTTATGATTGAATTTCTTTCTTGAAATTTATGAACATGAGGTTAATTACAAGTACAGTCAAGTATTGACTTGTTTTTCTTTTTCAACGAAACTGGTAAAAACTTTAAACGCACCCTGTGTGTCACAAGTACGTGGGTATAAACGGAAACACGGGATAAGTACGAGAAGGAAGGAGGAGGGTTATCGGAGGTGAATTATAACAGTCACTTATAATTCGGAGATGCATGCATGTATAACTATCATCAAAATTTTATATTGTATATACATGTACTTTTAATGTCGACAGTTCAGTTGGTAGACGTTGCCTTTTGAAAAACCAGTATTCACATATCAAACTGATAATTTGATATAACTAATAGATTGTAATGCAATGTCGGGAATGGGTCTTTTTGGATATAGTGAAGTGTCGAAAATTTGTTTTGAATAATCAGTATCTGCTCTTCATACTGACGATTTTCTACTTAAAATTCTAGCAAACATTTATCTATCGTTTTCTTCTTTTTTTTGTTAAACCTTAAAATACATATATTTCTGAAAACGCATTCAGAAAGTTAGTGAAGATAAAACAGTCTGAGTTTCCTTTTAAATATACTTCGTGCCAATTTGCTGTTCTCTGATTGGTCCAATATGAGGCTAACATTCTGCTCTATCACATGTTTCACGGCCGGGGTGATAGACTTGTCTCCTGGTTCCGGTACATGTAGCATCAAGAACCAGTTTAACTTGAGTCAGTTTTGCGTTTACAGGAATGAATACATATTTATGAGCATTGTCCATTTCAATAACTGGATTACCAGCCATCAAGACAGCAGACACACAATTCATAAAATAAACAATCTAGTTAAAATAGATCTATCAGTTGTTCCATTCAGTCCCTACTGGCATGGAATACTTGATAGGTCTAATTTTAAATAGATTGATAAAATAAGAGTATTTGACGATATCAAATTTGAAAGTAAAATATTTTATTAATGAAGTAAATAAAACAGACAAATAATATAAAAAGTATACAAAACTGATTGTAATGATTTATTGTGAAACAAAAGCAAACGGAGTATTCAGTATAATAATGTAAATATTAACATAAAGCTAAGAGAGTGATAGAGAGTTGAACTTTGCTAACCATAAAAGAACATTGTCACTCGGCTACCCCTCGGTGGGACATTGCTTTGCTCGAGATAAACTGCCCTAACACTGTTAGCTACATTTGTATATGTATTTATATAAAAATACATAATCACAGAATCGAGATTCACTTCAAATTCACAAGTTTACGTGATTTCACGTGAAATTCGCTTGGCATGAACTTCATGTTAAAAGTTTACATGAAATTCACGAGAAAACTCGGTTCACGTGAATTTCGAGTTAAATCTGTTATGAATGTTATTTTGCTCAATTCGGTTGAAAATCATGTAAATAATTTTATATACTGTGAAAGTATTTTAATTCGTGGATATCAGTTTTCGTGGATCAGGAGAGAAACACAAGTTCGTGGATTTTTGAATTCGTGTTTTGAAGTTTTCAGTATACACATCAATGGGAATCTACTATTCGTTGGAAACCAAATTTCTTGGTTTGACCTACCCACGAAAACCGCGAAAATTGATGTCCCACTAACAATAGTACTTTCAAAGTAGCTGCACATTTCGTACAATATAAAGGCTCAGATTATGGATTGTATAGTAAAAGGTGTATACAGTGGACTATGGCATGTTGAAATGTACTAATTAAGTTCGTGGTAAGCGTACAAATATAGTACAGAAATTAATCATGGATAAGATTAAGTAGCTGTCTTTGTAAGAATCATGCAAAATCAAAAAAAAAATGTGATACACCCTAAAAAAGGCTACATATTTTTTATTTTTGTAATTTAGTTGTTTTATGGGTCTTTACTATGAAATGTGTAATTATTCATTCAAATCTGCCTGCTCTTGGGAGATAATAAACATTGAAAATCCAGTAGATTCTATTGTATTTGAGCGTCATTTACAGAGTTATCTCCCTTAATTTTGAAATCTACAGTGCATTCTATATAATTTATATCTCCTAAGAACACGGATTATATGAAAAACTGAATGTTAATTTCTATTTACTATGGCAATTCAAACAAAATATCAAAAATAAAAATATGTAGGCTTTTTACCCATGAATCACATTTTGTATGATTCTTAGCTGGAGTGCTACTTAAATACTAGTTATGGTAACGTAATTGATTTTGTTTCCTGTTGCTATTTTTTCCCCACAACACAGGAACCAAAGGTTCAGTAAACTTTAATTAACTAAGATGCATGTTCCAGTCACGAACATTTTTTGTGTGCAAAATTACATAACTATTTTGGACGTAAAATTCATAACTTGGGCGATTTGAATTTATAAACTACTATGGAGGACATCATCGTAGGTACACTATAAATGTACTTCACATGTACAATCACATACATATGTTTATCACTACAAAGTTATTATGATTTATTTTTCCTTTTTATCCCATACATTTTACTCATATGTCAAACAGACTACATATACTTGTATTGTGTAATTTTCTAGTGTGTCGAATTAAATAGGTTCCATTTTAAAAAATCTATTTTTGAAGCAGCGAATCTATTTCACATTTGTTATAAGCAGTCAAGATGGTCACACATATGCCGGAAGGGGGTATATGGGATTTGTACCCGACTTTGTTAGTACATGTACTTTTCCAATTTAAAGTTCGTGTAAATATTTTTGTTTTTGCTCCCGGGGGATGGGGTCGTCACCCCTCTGAACAACGTGTTAATTTTGCCCCCCTCTACCCCCGACGGCTGTACTGAGGAGTAACATGTCATTCCGAACGCCATACATAAGTAGTAAAAATTTATATATTTTTAAAAATAACCTATTGATTTCTGAATTAGTAATAGAGTAAGCCTTTTTTCACATGTGTCCTTCTTCAAATATACAATCTGTTTTATAAATAATTAATTAACTTAATTCCCCTTATTACGCTAAATGCCTAAAGAACAAAAAAAAATCATTATGAATTATTGATTACTACCAATTACAACGCTTACTTGATTCCACACTATAAATCCCAGGACTGCCAAAATTTGTAGTTTTTATGCTTGTTAAGGAACCCGTTAGTTTTAATTTAAAAAAAGGAAAGATTAAACGAAATGGATGATGATGGTGGAGTACAAGATTCGTTCGCGGAGGCAATTAACAAGATGAATCAAGCGCAGGACGATAAAAACGAATCAGTAAGTTTTTTTTTTAATTTTATTTCATTCATTTTTTTTCAGCATTTCGTAAAATTTTGTTAGTTTTGTTTTTACATGTAAATCAAACAGAGCAGAGGGGACATGATACAACCTGAACAAATTTAGGAATACCGTTATGGTATGACATATAAACCAGTTAGAAAAAAAGTATCTTTTTCTTGGTTTTGCGTACCAATATACTTTCAGTGTTTCAAACATTGATAACATAAATTTATACAAGCCAAATCTAGACTAACAGAAAACCGTAGAAAGAAAAAAAAGCTTAGTTATGTTTATCCAGAGAGTATTGTTTTACATGCTTTTCTATCATATTGTAAAACGTAAAACGTGAAGGCTTGAAATAGTGACTTCGGTCCAGAAATTTACAATTGGACATTTTTTGCTAAGGAAAATGAAAAAAAATGGAATCCAATTCAATTTATTTATTTATATACACATTGCAGATTTGCATGTTCATTTATTTTAACTAACTCATATTTGAGTGTTTCCATATCTCAACACATACAATGTACGCGTACTTAATACTAGTTATGACATTTTGCCATACCCCTGGTGGCTCGGCCTATCCAGGCCTCCCGTTCCGACTGCTTACAATAAGGGAAAATTCCGATTTCGATATCACAATTTAAGAAAAAAATCATACAAATTTAACAGAAAAAGTTAACTCTCTAAACGTTTCAACGCCTTTTATCGTACTTGTTGGAGGCGAGTCCACACGTTATCTGTACATCGTATATATTATAATTATTGTATTCGTATATTGTTATTTTATTTAAGTAACTGTCTTTGTAAGAATCATGCAAAATCTGACAAATGTGATACACCCTAAAAAGGCTACATATTTTTATTTTTGTAATTAAGTTGTTTCATGGGTCTATACTATAAAATATGTAATTATTCATTCCAATCTGCCTGCTCTTAGAAGATAATCAACATTGAAAATCCAGTAGATTCTATTGTATTTGAGCGTCAATTACAGAGTGATCTCCCTTAATTTTGAAATCTACAGTACATTCTATATAATTTTTATCTCTTAAGAGCACGGGTTATATGAAATACCACATGTTAATTTCTGTTTACTATGACATTTCAAACAAAATATCAAAAATAAAAATATGTAGGCTTTTTACCCGTGAATCACATTTTGCATGATCCTTAGCTGGAGTGCTACTTAATTACTACATGTATTACTTTGCTTTTTTTGCATGTAGTTACTGTATGTCACTGTAATATGCTCTGTGAAATATAGTAAAAAAATGAAATTGATTAGAAAAGACTTCACAAGTTTGACTAAAGTGTGTCCTTCCTCATTTGTTCTAGTTGAACAGAAAAAACTAGTTATAAACTAATCTCTCTAAACTACAATTGCACTGATTGAAACAAATATCAACTTCTGAAATTACCAGCATTACATTGAACTTCTTTCTCATACATGTACATACACAACTAAAGTACTTGTATAGCCCCAGTCGTTTTGGTTGTCGGCTCTTGGTACATTTGTACTTGTGTTGTCCAATGTGTTTAAGGGACCAGTCAAAATTCATAGTAGGACAGGCACTTTTTGTAGCATTTCTATTGTTTGAACACAATTTTTTAAGTAGAAAGTGGAATAACATATATACATATACATGTAAGTGTATATTATGCTCAAGTTAGTTAAAAGACACCAACTTTTGTATTACTAAGTTGGCATTTTTTTAATTCAGTTAAATAGCCATAGGGTTTTGACTTTTATTTAATCTCTTATTTGTTTTGCAACGTTTCTATGGTGATATATTATAACAAGTGTCTTACGAACTCAAAGTTAAGAGACTTTTCGAGCCAGCCTTATCCTGTAAAATCGGCTGTTTGTACCTGTGATTATCCAATATCTCATGTTGATGAAAGCCCTAGCTTTAAATTAATGTTTACGTTTTAAACGCAAATATTTGGTACATTTTCTCACATTAAACGTCTTTTGGAGTTCAGTTATTTGCCGATTAAAGGGAGATAACCTATGGACAGTAGACAAAATGAATTTACCTAGATTAATTTGCATTTTGTTACCTTTACTGTTAACGAGTCGGTCGACAAAGGGACTTTTGATGACACAAAATACTAATAATAACCTAAAGTTACATTTAATTATTTCAAAATAGTTGTCCATCTATTACACCACATTCCAGAAACGCGCCATAAATCACTTGCTTGCATGTACCAAATTGTGCGGTATCTAGACACTAACACATGTATAAATAAGAGCAATTTTAAAAGGATATTAGTTAAACTTGATGTAAAAGAGCGAAAATGGTGAAGGAAAAGTTTGAGGTTGAAGAGGCTATGAAAAATGTGGATACGACAAAAAATGAAACAGTAAGCATTTATTGGTTTTTGTGACAATATATACATGTACTTTTAAATTATTTTGCTTCAACATGTTCGATTTAGCAATCTGAATTTGTACAGGTACTTGCATTCGTGTGAATTGACTGTTCGTGGTTTGTCTAAATGTTTTTGACTCGTTAAATCATGGATTCTGTCAGTCAGTTTATCTTTAAGCTAGATCTCCACAAAAAATTTTGTAACTTAGTACTATGATGTATATGCTTTTTTTCTTAGTGTGGAGATGTACATGAACATGCATACGTAAACATTAAGTTATTACAACACGTATAAATGTATTTTCTCCAAACTTGACAACTTTGATATTGAACAATCGTGTACAATGAAAATAATACTAAACACGACTAATCTGGAGAACTTTGTTACTGAACATAATGAACAATTTAAATAATACAAAATACGATAAAGTTAATAACTAATATCATGTTTTGCTTAATACACACCTGCCTTCATGTAAGAACAAAAAGGGTTAAAACAGTTATACATTAACACAAGTCTTAAGGGAATTCTGATTAATCTGAAAACCTGTCTAAACCAGACACTTTTTACAGTCCCTTTGTATTAAATTAAATGAATTTTGAACCTTGGCAAACCAATCACCTGTCTTAACCAAACCCTGTCTAAACCGGACCAGTTTCAAAATTAAACAGTGGTTTGGTTAAGCCAATTTTCGATGCACTTCAAATCATCTTTATCATTTTAATTGAAATAACTTTTTTGAAAGAAAATTTACATTATTATATGTCAAGATATGTCAAGTACACTAGCATCTATGAATCATTGTATTATTTTTTTTTATTTTGAAGTGTTACTGTAGATTTAAAAAAAATGTTTTTCTATTTATATCTGTTTGTGTCGTAATAAAAAAAAACAAACTCTAGAGGTTGGGGTATTTTCAAATTAATCTTGCTCCTGAGTGTAAAACCTCTATGCAGCAGCTTGCCGTATATATTTTCTTGCCCCAGGTCATATTTTTATTTTGGTTAATGGTAAAAAGTTTTGAAGCTTGTCATCCTGTTATTTTTCTCACCTGAGAGAACGAGTTATTCGTTAAAACAATCATGTCATTAAATACATACATGTCATGTCATTTTAAAGGTTGTTAAAAGCTAGGTGCCTGCGCTTAACTGTGGAAGGGGCGATAACTCAAAGTTAAATACCACTTAAAAAATTTGGGAGAAAATACTGATTTCTTCGAAAAGATGAATTCGTATAGGCTAAAAACCACTAATTCCACTTTCCATAGGCTTCTATGCTAATTTCACAATATTCAATGGCTTCTATGGACTTTACCTTAACTTTAACCTGCAGAGGACTATATATCAGCATGATTCTACATATGTCAGCTCACAATCCTCAGAATGGCATGTGGGGTTAGCAGACTTGCAGTGCAGTACTGGTCACCGGAAGTGAAGGGTCTATAAATAGCATGGGAAATCCCAGTGTTTTCACAAGACAGGGGTATATTTAAAAATCATTATGGAGATTAGGCTTCACATCACAAGAAGCAAAATGCACCTATAAAATGTACAGAAATGTTTTTCCTTTCAGAAACTGTTTAAATTTTTTAAATAAGATGAGAACTTTTTTCACAGCACTATGAGGAACAGGGGTAATTTCTGCGTAGGACTATTTTTGCGTACGTTCCAAATGCTCATTGGTTGAATTGGTGGTCTGTAACCTATATACACAATTACCAATGACATTCCCCAAAACGTTTACCTGTGTGTAAATTTGATCATGGAGCTTTAGATATGAGCATTTGAAGAGAAAAAGGGTACTGTCCTTATCATGGCAATGTTGTAGACATTTTAAACTTACTCGTAGTATATGAAATGTAAAAACAAAATAAGGAATTGATAAAATCTAGGCATAGTTAAAAGGAAAGTCCCTGTAACAAATTTAAATGCATTGCAATATCAGGGTAAAAAACCGTCGTAATTGTCCAGACTTGGTACAGACATTTCAAAATGAAAGGTAGCTTTAACCAGATTTACGGTCTATTTTTTTCCAGTATATTTCAACACAACTGGGGAGCATAAATTGCCACTAATCAAAATTGGTACAATGTAAAACTTAGTTCACGACAAAAGATGTTCAATCGCGGAAGTCTTTATCAGTCCACAATATCCAGAAGAGGTGATTTATTCAATAAGATAGTAGACATTATCTTTATTGAATTTGTTCGCCTTTTGGTTACCCAGTGATATTATAAATCATCTACAGTTAGTGTCATCAGTTAGTTGATTTAAAGATTGAAGATACATGTATCTAAGGAACTGTCTATTCCTAACCAAATACGTATAGTAAAAAAAGATAACATAGTGGTATAAATTTTGATGTTTCTTTACGGGTACATTGTTAAATGTCGGTCAAGGGAAAACTGCACGTAGTAGTGTGTTTAGCTGAATAACTAAAATAAGACATAGTAAACATATTGAGCTATTAGGTATATTTTATGATATAAAAAGGCTATAGATTAAGATTCACAAATGTATAATGTAGATGCAAATTCAGGTTTTACGTTTTTCTGCTTTAATAACATTTTAGAGAAAAAAAAGCAACGGCTACTGTTTCCTATAATAGGAAATCATGTTATTTTTGCTTGTTTGAAAGAGATTGGGAAAATATAGAAAAAGAAATAGATGTGGTGAAACGCTACTAATGTACCATTTTGTAACCTATATAAAAAGTAAGTACAGCGATCACCAAAGGTCTTCTATAATTAGTGAAAATACACCTTTATAAGCTCTGAAAAAAATAAACTTTACGGTAACAGAACGATGATACATTTTGTACTTCTTCAAAGTAAAAGGTGAACTTTGTAAATTTTAAAATAAAGCTTGTATTTTGAAACGACCCCTCTTCTTGGATCCGCTAACTACTGTAACAATGTGGGTAGTTAAGTTTTTAGCCAAAAAAACATAATAGTCTTGTTTCTAGGGCATGTAGGTAGGATAGTTATTTTATTTTTCAAAACATTTTAAATTGAGTAAATAGGGAAACAATCTACACTTTAACCGCGCTTGAGCCAAAATGGCCATAAAATGTTTAGGGTAGCACAAAAAAGAACTGGTATAGGTAGGGTAGCATGAAACAACATTATTTTGTTTGGCCTTAGAACCAGTACAGATTTGATACTAACTTAGTTCTACATGTCACCCATGTATTTATTCATATCCTGAAATCCCAATAAATCATATAAGTACATTCAGTATATATATTTAATGTTTTATACTTCATGAACTCGTGGATCTTTATGGTGTATCCATCTACGCCATGAAAACTGATTTATACAACGTGTCATAGTTTTTCTTTCCTCTTTTGTCTACCCCGGACTTGACTTTTAATGAGCAACTCGGCGGGTGTTTCTAAAAAGCAGAGGACGCTTACCCTATCTGTGCACCTGGTCCATGCTTCCAATTTTTAGTCGAGTCCGAGTTGCTCATTTGCTTTTGTTAATTGTATGTATGATTTTAGTTACTTCATGTTCTTTGTTGTGTATGTCTGTTTTCTATGTCTGGCTTTTGTCCCTGGTTTACATTCTTTTAATTACCGTTATAACCTTGGTTCCCTTGATTATTCTTAATTAGACAGAATTAGATGGAAAAACAATATTTTGGGAATGTTCACAAAATGCTTCTGATACAAAGTTGCTAATTTCTTTTCTTTCAATTATATCATTTGCAAAATAAATAAATCCATTAAATAAATAAACAAAAACAAACGAACAAACGCATATTTTTTATAGTCATCTGTACTGTCGAGTATATTTTGTCTACTTCATTTCATTATTCAAAACTTTCATACATTATTTTGCGGAGTTGTTACTCAATATAGTTCATGTATAGTTTAAAGACCGGGCTCTTGCCCGACCCTATCCACCTCTCCCTATTTCCAGTGGCAATCAAAATTTATCGACCCCATTGTCCTTGTGTCCCATCCCTTTTTCATTTCATCATCATTCCATGTTCATTTTATCATCAATTTCATGTTCATCGTCTGAATATAGCTGAAATATTGCTGCTCGGACGTTAAACCCCAACAAACAAACAAACAAAAAAAGACCGGGCTCAGACGGTGCTGACTTAAAATACCGCGCTCCCTAGGAAGCTGTCGTTTGTTTTCACCAGTCTGTACAGACACTTCACACTTTCTCTTCTTTCAAGTTTTGAATCAACAAGTTAATTTGAAATTCCATTTTTGTAAACGTGTCTGTTCGATTAATGGTAACATCCCTAACCTTACTTGGTAGTGACATTTTTTCTAGTCAGACAGGCAAAGACAATGTCCGGTGAAATGCCATTGCTAGATGATAATAGAAAATTATGCAAATTGGAGGAAATATTTAGAAAAATCAATCGGAATATTTGACACAACCATGATGTCGTCTGCTTTCAATCGATTCTTGTGTCATTTTCACAATAATGTTCCAAGCAGCTGATCATTCGATGACATGTGTTTTTGTGATTTAATTAGAAATATCAAAAGTGTGATTTATTGTTGACAAATATCGAAATTAATTATGGATTTTATCTGTTGCTTTGTTAACAAGTGTTGATTTTAGCGCCAAAAATGAAAGACCCGGTAAGTACGTCATTTTCGGCAGACGAGAGTTTATAGGAATGACTTAAGTGTAAGTGTGTGTAAGAATCAGGCAAAATGCGAAAAGTCAGAAACATACATGTCAAAAACCCACCGACCTGACAAAATAGTTTCACTCAAAAATGCTTTCTCTATTTGAAAAGACCGTTATTTGATCTCTATCCCCCTTGATTTGCTCAGAAAGTTTTCAATAGAATACTATGAAAAATGATGTTTTATGACAGAGTTACCTGCCCTTGAATATTCATTTTCAGTGTATTTATAACTCAATAAACCAAAGTGAAATAGAAAACCTGGTCTTTTAATATGATTTTGATGGTGCAAATAATCAAATTAAACTTTCAAAATGGTGTTTTTTATATCTGATTCACTCACTGCCTGATTCTTACAGAGCTGACCCTTAAACTGAATGTAAATAGTGTTAAAGTACTTTGTTATTCAAAATGACTGGTATTATTAAACTTATTTTGGCTTTACATGTATATGTATTTGATAAATATTTATCGCAGAGAAGCAGGTCAATGACGAAAAAAAGGTCGTAAATGGCGTCTAACATGCAAAAGACGAGGTACATAATTGTGTATGAAAATGTACCGAAAAGCCACTCTTTCTTTCATTTATACATGTAAAAAAAGTTATGCAAACAACGCCTTTCTTTTCAAGAAACGCCAAGTAATCTCTACAATTATACCATTTCTTCTTGGAAAAAGGGTAGAATGGATACTGTGATATACATTTGAATTTATTTCTTTAAAATTATTTCAATCGACGTGATCTCTAAACGGATCGTGTAAGATTACGCATTAAATTTTGCACAATACAAATTGAATGTATCAATTTACTTGTAACAAGTGCGTAGCAAGAACCCACCATATGAAACGTTATGTTCCATGTGCTTCCATTGTAAGCCACAAAACACTTAATTTTACACTTTATTTTGAATTTAAAATTTCAACACCCGTTTGCCCTCGTTTTTGCCTCTGACGTCATAAAACGCGCTCTGTTGTTTGTGTATGGTACCGTTTATTGAGTTTTCTGTTGTCTTGTAACAAATATTTAAGTACATGTCATTTTTTCGGTTGCAATCTACTTTTTTAGAGAACAAATGAAACGAAAAATTAATGGTTTGTGTTGCCTCCCTTTTTTGTTTCTTCTGTTTTTTAAGGCCAATTAAATCGAAAAATGTGTAAACTACATTTTACAGTTTTATACCATTTAATGTCTATATACAAATATGGACAAAGTTATATATTAATAAATAAACATGTATTGATGAAGTAAGCTGCATGCAATGTGTAGATGATTTTATCAGATGAGCGGCCATTTGTTGCATGCATTTTTAATGTTACAATTACAGCTGTAACATCCTGTAGTTCCATAAAGTACAAATCTTTTTAAGAAACAGGCGAATTCTGAAACTCTGAATCATGCATCTCATCAAACCAAAATCTGATGTGTGAATTTATACACATTTGCTGATCTCTTGTACGGATATAAATCGCAATTTGACTTTTCGTGATAATTGCGGGATAGTCAATGCGCATGTGTGTGATATACGTCATGAAGGTACATTTGTAGGGCTTGGTGTAGACCAAAGGAATTTTCCTCCCGGAAGTGTATATTTAACATGCTCATCAACAACTCTGCAGTTTAATGTAACACGGAAAGATCAATTTGTTATTCCTTACAAATCCACAGAAATTTGAATGGTTTAAAATAGAAAGTTAGAACGTGTACATTTAGACAGAGTACAATTTCCCTGCATAGATTATTCATTATCAGAGCATTCGAGTGGCAATGAAAAGTCTTACATTTGTCGTAACTCAATTTACACATGTATCAAAAAGAAATTGCGAATCTTGGGTCTACGTGTATTTCGTAATTCCCATATTGCCTTGAGTTCGTCAGTTTTGTCATCTTGCTACTATCATTCATAATAAAATGACTCTGTCACAGGAGTATCTTTTCTGAACATGCTTTCTCCACTGCCTTGTTTGTATAGAGTAATCAAGGGAACCAAGATCCTAGCGGAAATCAAAATAATGTAATCCAGGGACAAAGATAGACACATACAACAAAAAAACATAAAATAACCAAAACAAAACGTACAAAGAAACAGAAGTAAATGAGCAACCCGAACACCAGTTTACTGGCACTTAACCTTCCCCATATATGAACATGTCATCCAAATATTGCTCAGCTATCCACAAAGTACTTCTTGTGTTTGTGTACTTCTTGTACGCTTGTGACTGACGAGTATTTGATCAGATGTTAAGAAGTGAACGCTTTCGACTTACGAATGTAAATACATTATACAGATCAGTCGGTATTGATAGTTAAGCTTGGCCACTCTGTAAATTAGCATTTACTTTGTTTTTGATAAGTACATGAATGCTTCGTATTTTACAGAGAGATTTGATTGCTGTTGTTCATATCAATGTACCTGAGTATCATTATTCCATGACAATTTAGCATGGTACACTTTTAAAACTATATATTTGACACTTCAGGGGATTCGTTCCGCTATTGGTATTAGCCTAATAGAGTTTAGAAAGAGTAATCAAGGGAACCAAGGTAATCAACAGAATATAATCCATGGACAAAGACCAGACATGGAAAACAGACTTACTCAACAAAGAACATAAAGTAACTAAAATCACACATACAAATTAAAAAAATAACAAAAGCAAATGAGCAACTCGGACCCCACTAAAAACTGGTAGCATGGACCAGGTGCACCGGTAGGGTAAGCGTCCTCTGCTTTTCTAGAAACACTCGCCGAGTTGCTCATAAAATGTCATGTCCGGGGTAGACGAAAGAGGAACGGAAAACTATGACACGTTGAACAAATCAGTTTTCATGGCGCAGATGGATACACCGTAGCGATTCACAAGTTCATGATGACAACTATAGAACTTCTTTAGTGATGACTTCAATCCTGTAGCAACATAACTCTGTTCCAGAAGCCCATTTGTTAGAAGTCTAGCGCGATACAAATAGTCTGCGTAGTTTCCGCAAGCTCTGGTAACTTTCCTTTACCCGCTCGCCGGCTCTCTATATTTCTAAATCGTGAACAAGTAGTAAACAATTCTTGTACATGTACATTGTACAAATCGGGTTATGGATATAGCTATTTTGATATCTGAAATTTGAGTTCAAAGTTTTAATCTATCCTTTTTTATCCTCTTTTGAATTCAGTACCTTCATCATTTTACTTATCATTCTATCTCCATGTAATGTTCTTCCATTTTTTGAATATATCTTCGTTTCTTTTTTTACCGAAAACAAAATTACTTTTGCTTACCCTTCACACCCCAGAAGCGGATCCAGAAATTTGATAAAAGTGGAGGCTGCGAACCAGAAATTTATGTAAAGGTCGGTTCAAGGGTGCAATTTGGAATTACGTCGGAATGTATCAAAGTCATGACGGTTTGGAGCGAAATTTCATCACAAATGGCATTTTGTTATAGCTTATACTTCCTGAAGCTCAGCTGTTCCAAGATAGACCAGTTCGATGAGCATGCTTGTCAATGAAACAAATTCATTAACAAGAAGCTTATCGCCTCTGTAATGTAAGGTTCTAAATGTCAAATACCATTGTATATGGATTTCAACCTCTTAATATGGAAGCAATTAAATTGCTGCGTTGGTAAGGCCATGCTAACGTTTTACAAGTTCTTTTACAGGAATATTACATGTACATGACTGTATACATTGACGAAATCTGGTGAAGTACAGTGCACTTGCACTTTTAACTGAGTTTGTCTTTATTGACGACAGAGCGGTATTGTCAAGCGCGGATCTACATATTTTGACGGTTCCATACAAAGGGAGGTTCAGGCTTTAGTTTGCTAATTTTTACCCAACTCATGTGCAAAATTAACATTGTCAAAAAAGTAGGTCCATTCCCTGCAACTTCCCCTCCAGGATCTGCCAATGGTGTTGTTCTATTTGATCTCACCTAAGTAGGCATCTTAATTCATTCAATATTAATTACACCATCTTCACCTGCTGGCAGTACATGTTGATGTTTAGGTCTTAACACCAAAGATTGAATTTTCCATGGCCTTATATTAAATTGAAGCACTTTTATTTCCGTTGCAAAACTGAAGCGTTTTAAATCGATGTATATTACAAAAGGAACATTACAGAAAACTAGAGATTTATTATATAAAGGATGTCAATTATTTCTGGCAAAGTTTAGAACGTGCTTCCTAGTTCCGTTCAGTGACAAATATAAAGTTTGCCCTGACCGGATTATATTGATGCCATGTTTGCATTGAATCAGGACTTTCACCGTTGCTTTATAGAGACCAAATGCGTTATACATGTCATGGACTTGCGGCATTGAATGTAAGCGACATCTATTTTATTATAGAAGTCTCCTAGCTTTATAGAGCTTACTAATCACATAAATGTCTGGTCCTAATTGAATTTATACAAGGGCTTCTGTGGTAACGTTAGATGTCACGCACATTAGAGCGGAATCTTTATTTTATTGGTTTTGTATAAGATCAACATATCCTACTCTACAAGCATTAGCACAGTAAAACCTGCTTTGGCTGCATACTGTATAAACCAGACACATGTCTAATCCAGCCACATATTGACAGAGAGTGGTTCTCGTCATTTGCATGAAATTCCTAATTGTAAATCCGAACAAACCAAACATAACCTAGGGATTGGATCAGCATTTCAAACAATTGTGGTTAACCATAAAAGGGAGTTCCATAGTGTGTTTATTTGTGCCCTACATGTAATTCTAAAGAAAATATTACCAAAACATTCAGAAAAAAGGACCCCGGAACTTTTCTCTAGATCCGCCTCTGTAACTTTTCAGTCCTTGAAGGAATGTGTTTCGCCTGTCATGAACATTACTATGGTGACCAAATTTCCATTATGTTACACTGTTACAACGTATAACCGTTTGTTTTACGGACTTTCCTTTTAGACTGTTCCTTTTGACTATTGCCTAAATTCTACCAGTTCGGTAATTGGCTTATTACCATTCTCTGTTTGTGATTCATCAATTTGCAAGTACATTGTTTCTACAATAAGAGGCTTGTACAGAGATCATATGTTCCATTATCGTTTTTGAGTTATCTCTCTTTAATGCTTTTATTTGCGTTTTTGTTTACACCCTGGAAGGTCGTTCTGTATTGATTTTCGAAGACCTTAAAACGTGTTTGTTTAATGACTTATCCCACAATCTTGATATTGCTCCACAAGAAAACTATTATAAATCGATTCTCTAATTACGACTGCATTCCACCACTCATGCATAGTGTGTTGGATCTCGGGGAAACTATTGTAAAAAATGGCGGATTATCAAAGGATCTGATGATAACATGGATATTTTGTTGCGCTGTTGTAAATTGATTATTGAAATTTTATTTGAAGCGAGCGCTTCTATCATCGATCTTTGCATTAAATTTGTTACTTTATGAGTTTTCCACTAGGCCAAGCTTGTATTGATGCCAGTACTGCTTTGACGTGTGCTGAAATATTTTATATGATCAGTTTGGATGAGTTAGGCTGTTAAGGGAATTATCAGATTCAGGAGTTTACTTTACTGTTGTGATAACACTTCTGGTTATCAAATTGAAGTTATAAAAACTTATTCATATTCCATTGTATGCACAGGGATACAGCATTCATTTCTCACCTTAGTCCTAGTGGTTGATCCAGGGGAGGGATTCCGAAAGATGGAACCCCTTAGGAAAATTCTTTACATTTCGGGCACAATGCAATCCTGTATTGGCAAAATTGCGTAAAAAACCCCAAACCTCCCTTTTAAAACCTCTGCATCTGCAATTGTAAGGTAAATACATAAACTGATCTGATACATGTAACATAGTTTGGTTGGTCTGTTTAATTACCCCCTTACCCCTACTTAGAAAAAAAAAACAAACGCAAACATTTGGCCTTTATAATTCATTTTCCTGATATATACTTCCACAAGAGTACATTCCTTACAATATTTGCTGCCTTTCCTCTAGGGAGAATAATTGATTTGGTAATGATCTTATTTATCACGGATGAAACTTTAGAACTGTGTTTTCTCCTATAAACGTTTATATTCATTCAGAACAAGACAGAATATCAATCACACCATACTGAATGAATCTTGCTTTTGGCATTACAAGAAATGTCTATCGATTAACATAAGGGGTCTCTTATTTCATAACTACAATACTGGTACACGTACTTCAATGAGCGTTGTATGTTGCATGGTACATGTATCAGTCGGAAACCAGTTGATAAAATTAAAGACCTACAATATATGTATTATTTGCATTGGTGATACTAATAAAGATGATCGACAGAACCAATTGATCAAATCCGGGAACCAATACCAATATGCTGTCAAATTTCTCAACTTATGTCTTAGTGATATTTCAGTCAGGGAATGGTTGCTTAGTAACTATTCGCTGTTGATTTGAAATATCTGTATGTGGTAGTATTTTGGAGGAATACTTCTGATATTAGCTTTTTGACCTGAAAGTGGAACATAATGTCAAGTCGTTGGACGTCGTTATACCGTACCGACGGTTATTTTAATTAAGTTCTAGTGAAACACAAACTTGTATTTTTCTATGTTCATTCGTAATTACAGCATATATATAGAGTAACTAGTATATCAGAGCTACATCGGGGAGTGATGTCAGAACATATAACTATATGCCTGGTCCTAATCCGGTTTGCCCGTCTCCTTCCCATCCAAACTCAGTGGCTGGACATTTGAAATTTCACAGATTGTAAGTTAAAAGTTGTGTTAACGCCATCCTCTCACGACGGTGGTGTTTCTAGAAAAAGGGGGACAAACAGGCCTAATAATTGGGAGGGGACAGTCACATAATTTCCAGTTTTACCAAATTGCTTTGCACGAGGGCTGGTCGTGGGGAGGAGCTAAGGTCCCCTTGGATCATCTTATGCACATTCGAGACTAAATTTCAACAATACACCGTGTTGTATGTGTAATTGAGTAATGGGATTGTAACTGAAGATACCTGTGAATATTGAAACCTACGCTACACGTGCAAAATCTTATTAAAAGCGACTGCTGTATCCAAGTAATAGACCACACAATATAAATTCTACTTCATCCTGCTTTTATCTCCACATTTACATCACCAAGGCTTATCTGATATTGTATATATTTCACCAGTTATACCAGACAATTTCTATTTATAACCCACTTATGTCCCTAATTACGTAACTGATAACCATAAACTTTGCTCTAATTTAGGTACTCGACTTTTTAAGAGTCATGCTTACTGATTTTTTTTGTCAATAAGTCCAACATATATTTAGTTTTCCTTTACTCCAGATACAATATGGTGATTGCAGCGGGAGGGTTGGTCTTAACTATCTTGGGGATCTCCCTTTAAAATGGGGATTATTTTAGTAGATGGTGGCGGAGCATATCCTTCGGGAAACCTGACCGGAGAACTTGCTTCTAGTATGGCGTTCTAGCGTCCAGAATGCTGTGTTGACGTTCTAGCTGACCTACTCCCAGATTCCACATCTTGGGGGTACACCAACTGAGGAGTGCTAACACAGAATATGATTTTCCCATTTTATGTATACATGTAACATTTAATTTCTGAAGTAACACGCTTTCTCATTGGATCCAAAATCATCAATCATCTTATACATGTATACCAAGATTTGCAGTGACATCATCTTCTTTTTTTCTTGAATGGCTCGTTAAATTTTGATACTAAAATTAACGTATTTTTTTAATAAAAATAAACAGATTCGCAGGTTAAGATTATCTAGATTGTGCCACGTATCTTAGATTATAAGTACATGTATAATTTAATTTCAGAAGAATTTCTGATTGGATGAAATAATAAAAAATATGAACCATGTGATACAGTACATGTGCTCGTCACTGTTCATCCGATTACGTACGGACTCGGGTGCATTAGCCTGAAACTACATGTAGAAATGTGACAGGTGCATGTATGTAAAAAAATTACGATATAGGTATTTAACAATCTAGATAACTATTGAAAGAAAGTATACCCCACAATAGGGTATGTAAGTCTGGTCATATGATTGCGATGTTTTTCGACAATGGGTCTTAGTCTACCATTCAAATGCATAAAGCTTTGTCACTTTCAGAGCGTTGGCTCCAGTATATTAAAGCAAAACATATTTTCGTGTAAAAATACCAATGAAATAGACAAATATCTTTTTCCACATCATAAACGTATTAAGAAAGAGCGTAAAATAGAAGATTTTGCATTGTAATACAGCGTTTTGAGAGCCCGGAAATAAACAATAAATTGCAGACCGGTCTTCAGATTTCCATACGTTCTACATCAGAAATTTCGGTAAGGAAAATGAAACTAGAACAAGACTTACACACCCTATAGCCTGCATAACCTTGTACCGAAATTATAATATCTCCAGCTAAGCCTTTGCTCTAGCTGTGGACACGTCGATCACTTTTCTGAAACATGCATATTGTATGTGTATCATTATTAAGCTTTTCGTCAATATACCGTCATTGTCCCTATGATTGCGTCACTTATAATTAACTAATTACCTTTTTGTTACCGTAATTCCCTGTTTCTAATTAGCGGAAACACTGGATGCAATTAGCTAGTCGAAATTGTGTAGTGCCTTCTACTATGACTTAAAAACGTTCGGCAAAGAGAAATTCATAAATACTCCGAAATGATACATGACAGAAGCTACATGTAAACAAAATACATGTATTTGAACATTGGAAGGTTACACTGCAATACTCAGTATATTTTAAAATATTGGGGGAATGAATGATTCTCATATCACATGTGGACAACCAATATAATCAATGTTGTTACAAGTGCATCTAAAATAACTGGCAAACCATGCATAGAAAAGAAATCATTGCATTCCCTTTTTATTGAATGAAAAGATTGCACTTTAAGGCCGGTCCTATTATGCTGAAGCCTGCGCGACTTAAAAGTTATCATAAGATGAAATACAGTTGATCGTATGTCGGCTTCAGCTTTGAAAAAGGTGCAAAATATTCCATTTAGACACAACATGTTGCTTTACATATATCCGGCCGTTACTCTTTATTATACATACATGTATTAATACGTTATTGTTTTGAGAAATATATAATAAATCATCCATTAATAGTTTCTCATTCATAAAGACCTTTGTAAAATTTACTGGTAGATGGACGGTTAAAGGGCTTTCCGCGAACGTTTTAACTATATCAGCCACCATCTGTGTATGATCCATTTGTTCGTCAGCTGCAAATAAATCTATGGATGAAATTCTTATGTGGAATGTCCTATATTTAAGGGTCGGTAGGGAAAGATAGGTTCAGTCCAATATCCGATCCCACGTTGTTAGCCTTCCTCATATCTCCTCTATTAAGGATATACCTGTACATATTCCTACACTTCGTGTGTTTGAATTGAAATAAGGACTTTCGATAGATTAAATTGTACTCAATTCGTTTTTCTTTGTAATTTTACATGTATCAGTGATGGGTCAAGAAAGAATGGCAATTTCGGAACCTAAAATTTTGTACCATATTTTCTTGTGTTACATTGTAATAATACGATGTTACATTTTTTTTAAAATTACGATTAATCGTGTAGCTTTCTGTGTATTTGTCGGTGGTTAAGCATATACAATAGAAAAATAAAAAAATCAATTGCGCAAGGTGGGACCAGTCCATCCTGTGCCCAGTTGAACCTACTTATGTTTATTTTATACCGTCTATCTATACCCTGTCCGTTGCATCAAACGGTTTCCTTTTACTTATCTCCAGTCTTTTTATCCCAAATCTGTTTTGGAATGCCTTTCCTCTCCACCGAAATCCCCAATCTTTATAACTTTACCGCGCTTTCTGTGTTCTACTTCTGTATCTAGTTATTTTAATACTTTTATAACACTTTGGTTATATCTCAGTTTGGTCCTCGTTATTTCATTTTCCACCCTTTATTCGTATTATCTTTTCTTGTTTGACCTTAAGCTTGTCCTCGTCATTAACTTATTGTTATTTATATACCTCCAGTTTTTTTACTGAGGTTCAAGTTTATTTCTGTTAACATTCTCTTATCTCTTACATCGTTTTCCGTCTTTGTCCGTCTTTGTCCGCTGTTTTCTCGATCTCTTCCTATAGCGTCATCAACCCGGATCATCAACTCCCCTCCCCCTTTTATTTGAGCTCTTTCTACGTCTATGTCACCACGTTCAACCCCTTATACATATAATGCAACAACAATAATCAAATCCCACTTTTAACAATTACAGAGTCGCATTTCACATATAGTGTTAAGTATGGTGGAAAGAAGCCTATAGAAAAAACATTTATAGATCGGTGTACTGCAGACATTGATCGTTGCAGAGCGAACAGATTGAAGCTTCACATTAATATATAATCAATTTACATAAAAATATTTATATTCTATTCATTTTTTGTAGCACGTGTGCATTAAATCTTCGAGTATTTATGTAAAACGCTAATTAATCAGCAATTTTGTGCGATTCCGGAGCTCGTTTTGAATGCAAGGATTTGGGGAATAATTATTTATTAGATTCCGGTGATGAATCTTACTACTGAGTGATTGATTTCCGAAAGTTTAGTCTCAGTTTGCATCATGTTAAGGAATCAGTAGAATTATTGTTGTAGGATATACGACATGGAGAAAAAGCTGAAGCCGGATTCTCCTGATGGTACCGGTGATCAGGTAAGGGGACGAAGTTTTTTTTCTTGAAACGAGGAGGTGCAGTGTTGTTGATATGATAAAGACTTTTAATGGAGTTTGTCCTGAACTGAAAGCTATGACCTATTTTGGGCGATTTATTTTTAATATCAGTCTGATAGTTACGTTAACATGTTAATTATATTAATTCGTTTGAAACTATTCTTTTGAAGTGAAACCATGTTCTAAAATATGTACATTTTAGCAGTTAATGACATATATAATTCTCATTAAACTTTTCAATTTTAGAACTGAATATATTAAATTTCTTCGAGACTAAAATATTGTGGTTGATCAATCATAAACAAAAATTCAGGACTATTTGAATACCCGAACCTTTTATTTTAATGTTCAGTGGCATATCTAGAAATTCCGAAAAGGGCGGTCCGTTGACTGACCATAAATAGGACCACTACAGTGTTATTATAGTAAATTTATATACATCGCTAACAACTAAAGTTTTCGAGCATAAAGGTAGAGGTAGTCAGCAACCTCCTTTGATCCGCCTAAATTTAATCCTCTCCTTTGCTTTACATACAAATGCATGGGACCATCACCCCCTTTTTTTAAATAAATGCACTGTATCAACAATAATCCTAAGAATAACTTACCAACAATGAAGCGTTAAAAAATCAGTAGAGAAAATAAACTTTAAGAATCGATGCAATTCATCTCAGGATTATGGCAAGAAGGAAGAATAAAAGACTTATTTGTTCCTCAAAACTTTAGTGTCGATATTCATAAATTTTATGATTTATTTGTCTTTTGTATGTCTTAAAATCGATCCTTTGGTTACTTTCTCATTCAAGCAAATTGAGCATACAACTGTAATGTATTGGTATATAAATATGTTATTGTATTTTACTTTGATAATTCGATCTTGAAAGTCCGTACTTTTTGTTAGTATTGAAATACTAAGGACAAACCAGTCTTAACCATGTTTTTTACTTGTGTGATATTATGCTATAACGAGAATGGATATGGTGCATCTGTCAAAAAAAAACCCCAAAAAACAAGAACCCCATCAAGATGAAAAATGTCATCTCAAGGCCACCCATGAGTCTTCAATGAATGAGGAGGAAACCCTCGTACCACAGGGCATGCTGCAGCTGGCCCTAAAATAACAGTATACACAGATACTGCGAAATAGTTGCCCCCATATACTCCAGCAACATGAAAGTTAACTGAAAATGAAAACGAAACAATACATACAGAGGCCAGAAATTCCTGTCTTGGGACAGGCGCAAAAAATGCGGCGGGGTTCAAATATGTATTTTGGTGTGACCACAACCTTTCCCCTTTTAAATTCTATCCATTAGTCTGTTCCATGTTTCCCGGTCGTTAAGGCGAAACTACCTTGCTATTGTTCCCAACAGTTGAGGTATGAAGAACTTTAGTTGTTTTCCATTTTGATCTGATTTAAGGTCCTCATAGAAAGTACATTTTTGTTTTATATCGAAAAAAAAATTAGTCCAATAGCATGAAAGCGGCGAATACGTAGAGTATTTTGGCCTTACATCCTACATGTACAATTTAACAACCTTTAAAATATATGTGATATATTTCTGCTTTACTAAAATGCCAAATATGACATCGAGGTTGACCTTTGTCCGTTCATTTTCATGTGTAACAACAAATCCGGAAGGAAACCTTCAACTCAGCTGATTCAAACCAAAGTTAAGAAGCAAGATTGTTTGTTTTAGAATACTATTTTTGTTATCATGCAGCCAAGGAAAAAATAATATGGTTATAGAAGAAATTAAAAAAAAATGCAAAGAATTTTGTAAAAGAAAAACATCATTAGTGGTTGTATCAGACTGCTTGCTGATTTAGAGATGGCATGTTTACTAGGTAAGGTTAAGAGAGGGGATGAGGATTTTCACATGAGATCCAGTATAATACCATTTAATTCTTTCAAGGTCACCAAAAAAAGTCGTAAGTGTATAGCTGATCATAAGTAATGACGTCATGACAGAAAGTTGCATTGCTACGTCATATCTTACGATCAATTTTACACTTGCGACTTTTTTTTTTTGGTGACCTTGAAAGACGTAAATGGTATTATAATGGATCTCATCGAAGGTGTGGGTAACAGGGTAGACCTCAGACATAGTCAAACACCTCGTGATTTTATTGGAACATTCGATTCGAATACTGTGTTAGGTCTAGGATTCAACCCCTAGACAAACGAATCACCTCATATCCGAAGGTCTACAGTATATTCCCCGGCTGAACAAAATAAAACTCAGTAATGTCAGTGTATTTGACTATGGCGTGGAAGTTGAAGTGTTCGATGCCTAACCAAACCGACCATATCCACCTTAAGTGGTATTGTATTCGAATCGAGTGCAGAGGGTCGTGTGTTCGAGTTTTCCCTCTCATTTGAGCCTTCAAATTTTCTTAGGTATGCACAGAGAATTTAAATGTTTAACATGTAAGATTTTTGATTGCTCTGTAACTCAATTTTCGACCATAAAACTCACGGCTGGGACCAAAAGGTTTCGAGTGTAAAAAGTCCGGTCAATTTTAATTTATTTCGGGAGTAAAGGGAAAGATACGCTAGTTGTTACATTAGAAGTACATGTATAACTGTCCCAGTAAGGCACATTAGTAGCAAGTCGAAAGCTGTGTGAGCTGCACATGTTGGTGTTCAGACTTGTAACGTGTCTTAAATTAATTTTCTTGTTTGTCGAAAAATGCATACAAAATTTTATGTTATTTTCTGTATCATAAAAAATATCGTCTTAATGCATATTTTTAAGTTATGTGAACATATAGGCAGCGTTTATATCTTTTATTGAATAGTGCATGTAGGAGTAGGATTTGATGAACTAGTTGATGGCATCTTTGATAACTTAGTGGCGAGTAAGTTTTAATCATTCTAGAAGGTAGGCATGGGCGCATTACATAACCGCTTTTGATTTAGAGTTGTTTTTTTGTTGTGTATTTTAAGTACACGTAACACAACCATTTGTTAAGAATTTTGTTCATTTTCCCCTTTGTTTCCGGTTTTTATTCATTATATATTTTTTTCTGCTATCCTGCCATCATGAATCTGGCTTATTTTGACTCGCGCTAGATAAAAGTTTTTATGGTGCCCCTTTTCTCCACAAAACCTTAAAACGAATTCTCTGCTACGTACATAAGTTTATGTCTATGACAGTCAACGACATTTACTAAATGGTTATTAAATATAAGAAGCAAATATACTGTATACTAAAATAACATTTTAACATTATAACTATACAAGATGTTTTACCCAGTAGAGATAAAACTCCAATAATACTGATTAATGATTGTATATTATCGTTACCACAATCAAATACAGCTGCCATTCTTCCCTCTAGAATAACATATATATGCATTTAAACACTGTGTTTAGTAACAGTTTGGATTAGCATTGAGTTTTATTGGGAAAAATGCTTTGTGTGACGTCAGTGGTTTCATCCCGATTTATATACTACAGGGATATTAGTGTGAAACTGATTCAAATTTACTCTTTAATTGTCATCGAAGTGAAAGTTTGGTATATCTACGTTGTTGAACATGCTGACTGTATCGTTGTTTAGTACATAGCAAGTAAAATATCGGTTATTCTAATTGATCACATGACCAAAAACGGGAAAAACGACACATTTAAATCTCTAGAAAACAACAATACTTATTTCATTAAGACTAAAGGAAAAGTACTTCATTAGACTTATAACTTTAAGTATAGATTATGTTGTGAAGTAGCAGTCTTTGTATGAATCATGCAAATTCTGTAATATGTGATAAACCCCGAAATAGGCTACACATTTTAGTTTTGTTATTTTTAAGTTGCTTTATAGGTCTATGTTGAAATGTATAGTTATTCATTTCAATGAGTCTGAATATCAGAGATATTTTTTCCACATTGAAAATCCAACAGTTTCTACTGTATTTTAGTGTCATTTACAAGTTGTCTCCTTTAACTTAGTGTCATTTACAAGTTGTCTCCTTTAACTTAGAATTCTACATGTACATTCTATATATCTCCTAAGAACAAGGGTTATATGAAAAGCCACGTTTTAAATTATGTATACTATAACATTTTAAACAAAATATCAAAAAAACAATATATGAATGGTTTCCAACCATGAATCACATTTTGCATGATTCTTAGCTGGAGTGCTACTTAAAATCATAAATTAACACACATATATATAAGTTCGAATAGCAGTCTTTTGAAGCCTTTTAAGAACAACTATATACATATCTAATGAAAATTCAATAGAAGTCTGTTTTTTGCAACTTCAGTAGCTTCTTTTAACATTTAAAATTTCGCAACAAAATTAATTTAGTACATCTCTTACTGTTTATATTATCATAAACTGTTTTGTTTCCTTCAAAATTGTTTAAAAGAAGCAAGTGTTTGTCTTGTAGAGATTGTTAGGCTCAAACTTGAATTTGAAAGGCAATACCGGCCATTAGCTTTAACAAATATAGAATAACCAAACTGCTCCAGCAATAAAGCTCGCTCCCACGAACTGGCTCCCATGAGCATGTCTAAAATATCGGCACCCTGTAATACATGAACTCGTATGTATGCTTATCTGCATGCTTATCCACATTTAAACATGTAGTTAAGCATGAAAAAAAATATACAGCAGTCATTTCATGTGGAGACGATTTTCATCGGCATATGTGCTTATTATATTAAATTATACAACGTTTGTATGTATAATGATTGTCTACAATAACCATTGAATTCAATTATAAACAATTACTATATAATAACTATTACCACAAGGAATGCACCACTTATTTCGACAATGTTCTCTTCACCGCCCGAATTGTGATGGTGACGTCACAGCGAAGTTAATAGCGGATGTGTTTATACAGGTGCTTTTTTATATGAAAAACCAAGCTCTGCTTACATATTTAATCTTTTAGTCAAGAACGTGAACTAGTATTGACATGGACTTGGCTTGACCATTTGGTATTAAAGATACAATCACGAACAAGTGGCAGGTTTCGATATATATATTTACAAATAAAAACACCATGGTATTATTCAATTATTAGTTAATGTTCATTATTTGACGTTTATTCATTTCAAAGTTTGTAAAAAAAAATATTTATGTAGGCGTCAGGTGCATATTGTTCGGAAGAACGCGCGAATGAATCTGCAGTATTTGTTCAATACCTAAATGATTGGTCTGATTTGTTTTGCACCGACTGAATGCGCAGTTGGTATGCGCAATGTAAGACCATTGACAACAATACGTACCTTTCAAAACAGAGCGAAAAAAAAAAAACAGTAAATCAATGTATTAATATGAACAATCGTCAGGTTGTGCACTCCGCTTGTACTTTGATGTTTAAATAAGGTAGACGACAGCAAAACACGATTCATGGTTCGACAAAACCGAGGTGCGACAATTTAATCAACAGAACAACGTGATTTTCTTCAAAATATCGTGTTACAAAGCTACAAATATATAGATATAATAACCTGGCGAAAAAGGACGCCATTATTCGTTAAGTACTATATTCATACTAGTCTCTAGACATCGAAATGATCAAATTTTTCTCAAAACGAGGAATTACCCAAATTGAAAATGTGGACGAAAATATGGTAAGAATTAGATTAAAACCTTTATTTCTTTGGCTTAAATGTATAAATAAGTGCATTGCAAGTAAAGAATTTAATGCTATCTTGTTATTTCGTAGTTGCTATGGACTTACATTGTCAATTTTGACTATTTAAACTATTGAAAGTTATTTATGTCTGTTATGTTTCACATTAAACAGTTTTCCGAAGTCTAGAATCATAAATTGCTGTTTGTCAATATTTTTCATTTTCCAAATGTATTGAAATACTTCATGATAACTTAGTGGTCTATGGGGGATAGCTCTTGTATTTAACCTACCATCACCTAAGAATAAAATATATAATGACAAACAAAAGTGTAATAACGTTCTTAGTATTGGCATAATTGAATTCATATTAAAATTCCAGGTAATATAATTAACTCGTAACTCGTTCAACAATGCTCCACTTCATACTTTTTACAATAACTAGCAACTATGTATTTATGCAAGCATTGCTACGCATGGGCAATGAAATTGGCGTTTTGATTGACCAAAGTAACATCTGCTCATTTCAAAGGACCATGAAAAACATTAATCATAATAATTAATAATCATCAATGATATACATATGAATGAAATAAAACATCTGATGGTCGGATGTAATGAGGTGTTATGGCTATTGACAGATGTCTTGTGGTTTCTTATTCTGAGGAATAATGATTAATGTGCTGTGGAATGCGAGATTAAAAAGATCCACAGTTAATATTGATAAATATGTTGCTATTATCTGAAAATAAAAAATCGGCTTGTTTTGTTTTTCCATTTTAGTAAGTCGACAAAAGGTGGGAACCCTTGCTCTTAGTACATGTAAAATGTCTTTATATTTAATGTATTTAAGTACCATTCTGTGTAAGAATCAGGCAATGATTGGCACATCATTTTTCTCAATTTATTTTTTTGTCGTTTTTGCCTCAAACATATTCAGATACACCTAGAAAACAATTGTAAAGCTATTTAAATCTATCCTGAAGCATTGGTGACGTCGATATTTTTTTGACTGGTTAAAAAATGAAACATTTTGGAAAAATTTTCCGGACATTTTTCTGTAGTGCATTTCAATTAAATTTGACCTATCTGTATCGTAAAAAGACAAACTTTACGAACGCTTTGACAGTAGTTTCTTGAGGTTATGAGATATAAATACTTGGATAATGCAATAAAATCTTTTTGTATTTTTTCATCATATGCCACACATAATACACAATTTGCCTGATTCTTAGAGGAAGAAGCACTTAAAATATTATTTTTTTATTAACGCCTAAGCCGAATATTTTCACTTGAAAGTATAGTTTTGATTTTACATATTGCCAATGGACCGATGATTTATTACTTAGTCAATATATAATAAAACGGAAATAACTCAAACTTCAAAAATCATAAAATAATTATCGAAAAGCAATAATAACATTCGGATTATCAATGAAAACGCATTATACTCTGACTTAGTTACACTTTATTGAGTTAGTTGATAAAGATAAAATATTGTTAATTATTTAAGAATTTAAAAAAAAATGCACTGCTTTGAAAAATCTTCTGCAAATAACACTGTAAATGACAGCATGATGGAAAGCTTGCGCAAATACTATGCGCAATGCAAAAGGTATGATATAACTTTTTATTTAACACTTTGGCGTGTTCACATCGTTTAACATACACGTTCAATATAAGTTCTAATTTCAAATAAATAATTTAAAATACTCGGATCTGCTACGTTGCCTACCGCTTTCAATATTAGGTTTCATTAATTCAGTAAACTTTGTATTCATAGAAATGTTCGATTTTTCTCTAAAACAAACGAACCTTGAAAGGAAACATAATCTATAAAGGTTTCATTTTTCTATATAGGTAATTAAACATTGATTCCATTACGAATTTTTGTAAACAAACAATACTAATTTGAGTATTCCAATGAAATGCTTTTATATTACTTAGATCGAATTTTCCTTTTCAAATTTGTCAGATGAAAACTTTTGCTTGTAAAAGATATAGCGGTTTATTGAAATGGACTTTTGAACTGCTTACATACGTTTTCACTCATTGTGACTGTGGAAATTTAGAAGCTTGGAGATGTCTTCCACTGGAGATTTATTTTTCTCTATATTGGAATTAGGCCTCTTTTATTACTTAGCTAATCACGTTTCGTGTGAATTATTAATTCGGAGTTAGATTAATTTTTCGCAAAAACTTCAGTTACTGTTTCCTTGAAAACCTGCAAACTTTGCCGTTTTTTCTCAATTATTTAATTTGCTTTCTAAAGAAGCTATGGGCTAAGCTTACCATTGTGCTTTATATGGACTTTCGAAACGGAGTTAAGTAATAGTACAATTGAATTGCAAGGAAAAGATAATCCGGAAGTTGGTTTTTGTAGCATAACTGTTGAATTCACAATAAAAAACATAGGGACTATTTCAATTGTTTTTGTACAATTTGTACATTGTAAAAAGAGGTTGGTTTGCAAGCTGAGTTTTCTTAAAAAGGATAGTATTAAAAAACTGAATCATATTTCAACGTATTCTAAAGGTCATCCCATGACTTTTAAAAAGATAATATGTTTTGAAGTCAATTCGCAACTTGGAACGATAAATATTTAAAAGCTTCAATAATGTTTGCTGCTACCACCAATGTTAATAATGATGAATCTGACGGAGAAAGTTATCATGTACCTAAGCGGCACCAAAGACCGCGAAGACCAAAACAGAGACTGTTGTCTGAAACTCTTCAGGATCAAATTGATGACGAGGTCAGTTAAAAATCGTGATAGAAATCAGACGTTTTTTGAAAGTAATATCGTGATATTATATTTTTATCAGTCAGAAACTCCTTCTACTTTAAAGCTGTGCTAAAAAGTATTGTAATTGCAATCAGCACTTTTCGCTGATACTATGAAATGAAACTATTCTGGTTTGCTAATTTTGATAATTGCTAAACTTAAAAAGAGTAATATACTGCAACAAATCAAGTTCGTTTGATCTCTTGGTAGCGCTAATTTGTCAATCAAGAAAAAGGCGAAAGTAATTACATCTTGAAAATGAATATGTTCATAAAATTGATTTTTTTTTTTAACTTTCTTTTTCAAGGGATTGTAGTGTTCTGATTCGAACTACCCCTCCGTGCCTTAACGTGGTTTTTCTTTCGGAACTTCAAAATAAGGATTCAATGCAAAGTGTGCAATATCAACTAAAACAGACAGTTGCCCTAAAAGTAATAGATAACATAATATATTTAGATATTTTTAGCATACAAAATTACAGTAAAAGAACAGATTTAACTCATATATTTTACAAGTAGAACCCGAAGACTGTTTACCTAAACTTGTTCGTGATTTAATGATAATTACGCCCGAATATGATAAATGACGTCATTTGTTCCGTTATGCTCTATTTCTTTTTTTTGAGTTTGCATTTTATGTTTAAACAAAATATAAATGAAATCCTAGACATACGTTTACATTGCCCCATTGTAAGAATTGAAAGCACAATAAATTCAGTGCTTATTTTACTTGAAATATTCGGTTTCTGGAAACATGGGCCAATATCGTTATTTAATGTATTGTCAATGGCATAATAGGAATTTATTACTTCATGTTCGAAAGTTATTGCGATGCTTTTTAATGATTGCATAAATACGAACATTTGTACAATGTAAGTTGCCTTGTTGGAAGAGTAATCAAGGGAACCAAGGTTATAGCGGTAATCAAAAGAATGTAATCCAGGGACAAAGACCAGATATGGAAAACAGACATACACAACAAAGAACATAAATTAAGTAAAATCATACATACAAAGTAACAAAAGCAAATGAGCAACTCGGACTCCACTAAAAACTGGGAGCAAGGACCAGGGGCACCGGTAGGGTAAGCGTCCTCTGCTTTTCTAGAAACACCCGCAGAGTTGCTCATAAAAAGTAAAGTCCGGGGTAGACAAACGAGGAAAGCAAAATTACGACCCGTTGAATAAATCAGACATGTTCAAGGTTGTATTTGCTTGACGCATTCACCTTATGTTCAATTTCTTATAGATATAGAAGTCTTATAAAAAGCAATGAAGAATTTGTTCAGTATAACGTATATTTATCCAAATGCATCGTTCAAATTTCAAGACATAAATTCAAATATACGGAAACAGCGTAACGTCGAATATTACGTTAAACTAAACAATAGAAAATAACGTTACTTATTTACCCAAACTTAATAGATAACAAATGTAAAGAAATAAATAGAAAACACAACAAAAGTAACATTTCTTAACGCTTACCCTACCGGTGCACCAGGTTCATGCTCCCAGCTTTTAGGGAAGTCCGAGTTGCTCATTTGTTTTGTTACTTTGTATGTATGATTTTAGTTACTCTATGTTCTTTGTTGTGTGTGTCTGTTTTCCATGTCTGGTCTTTGACCCTGGATTGCATTCTTTTGATTACCGCTATAACCTTGGTTCCCTTGATTACTCTTACAAATGTACCTGACAGTTAAGTAGTAGTCTATAAAAACAGACAGGAAAACACGTCAAACACCCACCAAGTAACATATTACAACCCAATCTTATTTGTCTTTGGTTGTTGCACTTTCTAGATAAGCATTATGCAGATTGTTTATGAAAATGACACTTTGCAAGAGTTATCGCTCTTACTTTGCTTGATCAATATGGGAGATGAATGGCAGATTTTTTTTCCAAAGTACAGATCTGTAGCGTAACATAGTTACATGAAAACAATGTGTGTAGTTCCCAAAACATCATTTGTCTAGTGGGGTTTCCTTCATTTAATTTCTTCATGGATGTGTCACTTTGCCATTGACAGTGTCTGAACTTTATATTTATTTGCACTTAAGTACTAGTTATGAATATTTAAAAGTACTCCCTATCTTCTGATGGAACCAGGAAGCCGTAATATCATATATTTATTGTGAATTATTTATTGAAATTCCAAATGTATTGGCATTAAAATATAAAATATTTGCACCTGAAATATGTACGTTCACTATTTACTATTCTAATTTCGTTCCTTTCATTTTAATTACATATTTCTTTAACTGAGTGATTAGTTTATAATACTTATTTTGAAAATTAGATAAACGCTAATTTACCGACAAAGTGATGATAAGGATGATATTGAGGAATTGTTTAATTTATGACAAAGAGGATAAGTCAATGTCACCGATACGTTTTCTAATAGGGGAATTTCTTACCAAAACGTAGCCGTCCGAAGTGTTGTTATTAATCGTCAAAACTAGATAATCTGACCCGTAATTGGCCGAAACTATGCAGACATTTTGTATCGCACTAGAACTCTTAACAAAGAGGCTTCTGGAACAGGGTATAGTGTTATTCCTCATTTACACATAATATATTGTTGAGTTTTAAATGAATGTTTTTCATTGTTTTAGCATTCTAGATTCCTAGGTCAAGATTTCTATCCCATATATGGTCATTACGATGTATCGGTGCAAACATTATCATACCTTATAGATTGATTTTCTTACGATTACAACTCTTACCTAGAATACATTTTAGTGAAACACTTTTACAAGTAAATCGATGTCAATATTTCTCTACAACAATTATAATATCAAACCCCAATGTATTTGATCAGTATCTACCGTTTACCTTTGTGAATATGGAAAAACAACCTGTAATCGATTCATTTGAATACAGTGATGTATATGCCAGTATTATTTAAATTAAAAATTCTTATGTTTGAACAGTTTTTATACTAAAATAAGTCAAGTTTTAAAAGCGATAATTTGAATGACTGATGTATACATAAAGCCTATGTTTCAATGTTATTACAATTTGTTTTGTTTTTTTTTTTTGTGTTTTTGTTTTTGTTTTTTTGTTTTTTGTTTTTGTTTTTTGTTTTTTGTTTTTTTTGTCATTGTCATTGTTTTGATAGCTTTAAAGTAAAACTGGTAATCTGCTAATACTATTTTGCATAAAACTTTTATTTTAAAACAATATAAATGCACCAAAATATGTTTGAGGTGATGTTACGATTTTTCTAATTTATGATATTTCGCTATATGTGAAACTATCAAATACGTTCTTATCAGCGGCAAAGACCTTAAAAATTAGGATAGCAATAGGGACATTTCCAACGGGCAAACGGATCATTAACTACGCCTTTTATGTATTATTCTTTCATAAGTCATCTAATATTCAAGAGTCGGCTGCCCTTTTCACAAAAAAAAATCGTAAGAGTAAAATTAGTCGTAAGTTGTGACGTCACAATACTTAACTCTATTATGACATCATAACTTATGACTAATTTTACACTTAAGATTTTTGGTGAAAAGGACCGCTGGTATATTACTTGTAACATTGTTATGCTTATTCTTTTTGTATTATATCAGCTACAATGAGTAATTCACTTAACCGAATTACACCATATGCATGTTTTTAGTGCTCGCCTTTAGTCACTAGCCAAAAGCATGTGGATAATAAAAATTTGATTCGGGCTAGTGAAATGATGTGTGTATTTCTTTTTTCGGGCAAGTTGAATCTTATACAGTCCCCTATTATACGGGCTAGTCATTTAGAATTTTTAAGGAAAAGACTGCGTTTTGTCACATGTAAATTTGTTTTTTCCTTGCTGCTATTTCTTGGCGGAATGACATGTACTTACATGTTTATGTATTTTATTTAGGTCTCCTCACATTGTTGGTTACTGCCTCCGTTTTTTTTTTTTGTGATTGATCTCCCTTGACTTTCGAATTGCCCACCTTCATAATTTCATCATTTGCTTTATCTTTATAATCTGTATCTAGCAACAAAGAACATTATTATATATAATGCTTATAATTGTGATGAACAATGAAGTGAACCTTCAGTGGTTTTAGCAAATGGCAAATATAATAATGCCATGGATTGCAAATGACACCCATGTTTTTTATCTCTTATCAGCATTTAATTTATTGCTGCATTTTATGAACATTGTTCTTGTCACGTCAATACCAACTGGTACATTTAACATAATTTGAACAATTCCGATCCGAAGGAAAGGTAATGCCATCGTCTTAAGGAGGTAGACCTTGGGTAAGGGACATAACTCTTGAAATCAGTGATATGTTTGTATTGTAGTCAACTTCACCGACGCTTTTCAAGCTTTGAAACAGAATGATTTCAGTTTAAGTTACTTTCATGCTTACACGAGATTGATGTAAAATTACAGGAGATTGATGTAAAATGGTGAATACAGACGTTCCAATGATTTGTAAGATTTGTGTCTCTTACCCTAGGTGTACCTCCTTAAAGTACACGTCTTTTATCCTTGGATCTCTTGCAAACAGCTTATTGTTAGTCGACTGTTACTTTAATGAGTAGTACTTCAGCTAAGAATCGTGCAAAATGTGATTCATGATTGGAAGAAAGACTACATATTTTTATTTTTGATATTTTGTTTAATGTGTAGTAGTAATCAGAAATTAACATGTGGCTTTCCATATAATCCGTGTTCATAGGGGATTTGAAATACAAAGAATGTACCATAGAATTCAGATTTGAGGGAGATATTTCTGTAAATGATACTGAAATACAATAGTTTCAGTGTTAATTAACAGTAGACAGATTGGAATGAATGATTACGCATTTCATCATATATACTTATAAAGCAACTTTATACATTGTATCATATATACCTATAAAGCAACTTAATATCAACGAAAATGTTAGCCTTTGTTGGTGTATATGACATATTGTAAAATTTGCATGATTCTTACAAAGACTGATACTTCAAGGCATAAAACAGACTGGATACTATGAAAAATAAAACAAAAATAATGGTGTCTTCTCAGTTTTGCCTCTTGCTAAATTATCACATTTATAATGATCCAAATTTACTTGGAAAAATAATAGGATCGAATTCTAAAGTGAATACACTGGTGTTCACATTTGATCAATTTTGTTTCTTTTTTTTAAATTTAGTTACTTTTTATATGACATTAATTTTGTCTGTTTGCCTATAAGGAATAAAGCTTTAAAACTCAAATAATGAGTTTTTGTTGATGCTTCAATGATTTCAATTTGTTATTTGTGATACCAAAAAAGGCAGGACTATGCACGACATACTTAACTACTCGATTTACGCCTGCGTTAAGCATTCAAACAATCACTTCCGAACTATGATCGTAATTTCCAGAAGAACGATTTTGAGCCAGTCATGCTTAAGACCCCCTATATACATGTATATAGGACATTGTTGATGCTCTGTTCTACCAATCGTAATTCAGTACCAGCCGCTATATTATCGCACCACCCTGACTATGCAGTTTCCTATTTACTGAAAGAACAAATAATTATATTTAACGGCTTGTGATGAATAGTATAAAATATGTATGAGTTCCCGAAGTCATTATGTCTATCTGTGTCTAAAGTTCCCGGAAAGTTTATTAGATAAAAGAAAACTTTATTATCTGTCATCTACGTTTTTGTAGCGGTGAAATATTGAACTTCTGCCATTGTTATATTCTCATTAATCAAAGACAAATTAGAATGAAGTAATGGGGCTTCCCCAAGCATAAAGTGGAATATTTTTTTTAAAGTCTCAATTATCACACCACATAAACAACTCCACACGAAAATCAATGTTTCATTGAGAGACAAGCAATTGGTTTAATGCTATCAGTATTGCTTTATGATTTTAATTTGGAAAAAAATAATGTTTTATGATATATTGACATGTTAAGTAAAATCAGGTTTCTGCATTTGAGTAATAGGGTAAACATTTGGCATTTACAAAAGCCTGGAGAAAATCTGCAATCAAACCAAAATGCTGCATGTCTTGTCATGATTGACGTTGAAATAAAAAATGTACTAATATTTGTAGATGTTAGAATATAATGAATGTGGATTTGTATTTCTCACTAAAGAGGCAAATATATCCTTATTCCTATTTCTAGCTAGCCATGTGAAATTTCCTTATCCTTTCTGTGGGTAATATAAACGTCAAAATAAAACGTTTGATGACCTCTTATAAATTCAAAGAAACTTGGACCGGAAGGGGATTCTGAATTAGCGCACAAATCACACAACTAATGGTAACAGTAAGGAAAAAAAACCGCTAGAAATTACAAGACTAGGAAATCGCATGGCAGAGACATGCAAGAAAAGCTGAAATTGTACTTTGGGTAGCTGCGATTTCTCTGTCCTGCACGCTCAGCGGAGTTAGATTCCTAATAGTTTATACATAGCTACCCTTTTTACAATATATCCACACTTTTGTGGTACTTTTCAGTGTTACCGAGAAAGAATACATGAGGCAGAAAAACTTTGGGTAAATGTTTCCATTTCTGATACATGTGAAAAGATTAGCCCAAAATGTACTGTAATTTTTTATTTTTTCTTCTTGTAGGAGCTGGTAGGCCACACTACAGAACAAAGAAACTGGAGAGGAATAGCTATTGCATTATTAGTTATCTTGATTGTATGTGCTCTTATAGTGACCGCCATAATTCTTGTCACACCAGGTACGTTTTCCCTTAAATAATGCATATCAAAGAAGCAGATGGAGAGTGTTTATACGCTTGCTCGATGAGTTCAATGTATTTGATCATTATGTTCGTCTTCAGCTTGTCGCGATTTAATGATCAAGTTATGGAATAGCGCTACAAAAACTTTAACATAATGAATACCATGAAGTGAAGGCGTTTGAATATGTAGTATATTGTTTGCATATACAATTTAAGAGTTATGGCCCTTTTCAATTTTCTGTTACACTAAATAAAACAAGTTAAAATAATGAATCTGCATATGTTGTCGGTTCTAAAAGTATACTAGCATTTGGTTGCTTTTCTGTGTGTTATGTGTTTTAATACCAAGACTTGATCCATAACGATTTTGAAAGAATGTGACTTTTCACTTTTATTAAGATAACAATGTCAATGACTTATTTTTCGTATGAATTATTTTGTAATAAGTTCTATATCTTTTGATTAAATATACGAAATAATATTTGTCTCATTTTCCATTCGTTTTGTTATTAGTTATGTACTTCCATTTTCAGTGAATGAGGATCATTCTCATTTGAGGTTTTCTGAAAATTTAATTGGCGTAAAATACATTTGAAAAGCATTTTCACTTGTTTTGATGTCTATGTTACTTAGAAGGATATTTGGAACTCTACAAGTCTTACTTCAGTTGTTGATATCGATAGCGAAACATTCATATGTAAAATATTTAACGCATTGAAGCTGTAAATCAATGACAATAAACTTGGGAATGTTAAAAATCCATAACTTCAAACGCTTTCATGTACTATTTAAAGATTGTACCAGGTTATTAATGCATTGGGCATTTGAACTTTCAGGTATAGAATCAATTAAAAGAGCATTATAGGGGTTCATTATTCTAATAGTTAGATCTATTACATTTAGCTCCATTTGTATATGCATATGAAGTTATAATTCAAATGAAAGAAAAATGAAACCACTGGCCAATTTTGTTTATGAATTTTGAATACCAATTAATGACGACAATGTGCTTGTTAATATGACGAGACGGCTCTTATGTACTGTAAATGTATTGATTTTGCGATGGACAGACAAGCGCGTTGAATGTTATCACTATATATAACGCTTGTCATTTTTAAAACTCGAAATCTAAACCTGTGAATATGTTCATGTGACAGAATCTGCGAAAATTTGCTATCGCGAAAGTAGATACATTTGCAGTATACTTAGTTTATAAAACTCTGATCAGCGCTTTTGATGTTTTTTTTTTCTCAATCTGTGCGCTGCAGACAGCCATGTCAGAAATTGTAAGTCTAAACATTTTGAAAAAGAATGAGTAAATTTGTTCGTTGTCAAACATCGTCTGATTCAAATACTGTCCAATAATTTCGAAAAGCCTGTCCACTGTGGTTTATAAGAAAGGAAACGAACGTTTGTCGCTGTATGAAGCTTGAGTTTTATGGGCTTAACCTAGGGGTATAGATAAAGCATTCAATTTAGAACCCATTGATTAGAATATACGTTTGCTACTTTTTTCTTTATTGGATTTATCCCTTGTTTTAGTTTCTTGCCTTTTTTTTATTTAACTTATGCCTTTTTATTCATTTCAGACCCAGGTGAATATTGTTGGTATTAGAAGCCGTGTATATATAGCTCTTTAATATATACCACTGCTTGTTGCTTGTTTATTATCAGAATAATCATTTACCGGACGTACTATGCATTTAAAGAACATTCATGATATATGGCATAAAGCCACGTCGCTGGAATGATTTACGTTTAAAAAAAAGCATGCTTGAGGATTCACCTATTGTCCTTGTGATATATTTGGTGACTAATAACATTTTATTTTCAACACAGCAAACCTTTGTTGTAAATTTTCAAAACAAACCTAAAAATTGATACAAACAACATCAAAGTACAGGAAATCTGAAATCTGCAAAGTTTATTATCAAAACATGTATGCTCTTTAAATTATATTAGTACATCGGTAATATACACCATGACGTTCAATAATAACAGCTTTAGACGACAAAATTAACTTTAAAAACTACAGATGTTTTATTTTCTTTAGTTTATAATTTGAAATTACGTTTTAAATTCGTTTAATTATTCATCGACTCTACAATTAATTGTAGAAATTTGGAGAACTAAGTATTTGTTCCCTTGTATTAGTGTTTTAGTTGTGTTACCAACAGTAGTCATAATACAACCCTACAACTTTCAACATACATTTTTACACGATGCACCGTATATACAAAATGTACGATACACAGTTATCCGAGAATGTTGAAAGTTAGAGGGACTATAGATTCATTTATATTGAAAGTAATTATTTGATTAAACTAAAACTGTGTTAAAGTAAATGTTATTTAGTTGCTCGATTCGTCTAGATGTATTTAATGATTTTGGCCTTCTAAAACTTTCATTCCAGTGTAAATACGTAACAAAAAATACTCCACTATTATTTAGTGTTTGTATTTAGTTGTATTGTAGTCTAGTTACATTTTAAAATTCTTGTAAAAATCATTTACTTTAATTCTTCCCCATATTATTTCCGGTCGATATGATACTAAATATATCTTTGACCCAGTATTAACAAAAATTAGAAAACGTAGAAACAAATTCACAACTTAATATCAAAGTGACACTGATAACGTCAAGAAATCATCTGCATAAGAAATAATTTCAGTTGCCAACAATAAATTTGTGTTTCCTTTAAAATTATCCGATTACTGTTAGTATTCTCCTATACTTATATATTGTAATTAGTAATTAGGCATACTGTATAGTATATCCTCCTGGTAATTCCAATTCTATATCGTCTAGTACATACATTTATATGTAGGTACAGTACTTGAATGGGGAAAACTTTCTATGATATATAAGGGGAGGGGTAATGGGGATGTTATATCGGAAGATTTGGAAATGGGGAATAGGGGTAAAGAGTTTGAAAGGGGATGGGAAATTAGTTTTTATAAAATGCGTTTTGATATGAAACATGTATTAATTTAAATAGAAATAACAGTTAATGTATTGAACAATTTTAAAATGTAGAATTCAATTAGACAATTAAAATGTTTGATAAATAAAACTACAATGGGAATTATATGGATGATGGGGGAATTATTTCTATTAGGAATAGGTAGTGGGGATGGTATATGGTGTGAGAGGGAAGTCTTAACCATTCAAGATCTGTAGTTATCCCACGTCTTGTCTTGTTATGTTTCGGAATTAATTGTATGCTTTTATACAAAAGACAAAACCCATTTCTTATCGGAATATAATACATAAATAACTAAATATCTTTTCAATTTTATATTTTGGTTGGTAGAAGAAGTAACAAAACATAAGCAATTAGTCATATAGACGACATTGAATGAAGGTCCCTTCAATCTGTGAGCATGACATATATAAAAAGTACACGTAATCAGATTTACATGCTCAAGACAAAGAAGTCGAATTTAGATGTTTAACATACATGTACATTTGTTTATTTACCTCTAATATGGAAAACAAACGAATGTTTTATTGAAAAAAAAATAAAACAAAATGTATTAAATTCGTACAGATATATAGAGTTTAAAACTTAGAATGTTAATTCGGAACCTCTAGTCATTTTCTCTCAGAATAAGCTTCAAATTACATTTTAAAATGCTGCTTTTGTAGGTAAAATCTCATGTTGGAACTTATTTATGTCCACCTGCTATTATTGTCCGACGTACTACCCAAACTCTAAAAAAAAACTATAAATATTCAATTCATAATTTGATTCTTAGTGCCAGCATTTTGGTCGGTATTCTGAAAAAGCAGTTTAACAACGCCGAAATTAAACGAGTCTTAAAATTCCTTCAAGTCTATCATTCCTAATTTTGTACAAAACTGTTGTAGACATATTAGAATAATAAAGAAAAAAAAATTCATTAAATCAATTCAGTTGTAATTACTTGTAGGGACTATATTTATTTTTTGATTAATTCAAAGTTTCTATAGATATCTTTATGTTATCGTAAACTTTGTTTAAATATCAAGATTATGCAATTCCATATAATGTTTTTTAAACTTCTGTACTGAACATCTTGAAAAACATATACTTTTAAACACATTTATATCAAACAATTTATTTACCAAGATGAACACAAAGAATGAATGCACTAGCTATTTCGCAGTCAACTTTTATTTACATTTTATATTGTATATTTTAGACTTGCTACTAGTTTCGTCACGAATTTCGATTCTTGAATGAACACTGCTACATGTTAAAATTGGCAAACGTATCTTTCTTATTTTGTCACATATTTGTCAGTCAAATGAAATTTAATGTGACCCCGATAAAGATACATTCTGATAAAATGAATGTAGGAATGATTTTTCAGTGAGCCAATTTCAAGTGATTAGATTGGTCAAAATTTGAGTTGAAGTAGATTTTAATATTTACTCCTTGAATGACACCCATCGTTTCCACATTCTAATATGTATAATTGCAATGAATATTCTTCAGGTTTTGTTCTGTCATTAAAGCAGTCAAGTGTAAGATAATTTTTGCATGCCGTTCATTGAGACATTTTGCCAGATTTGAAATATAAAAATAGTTAAGGAATGACTGAAATATTTTTTGGGTCTTTGAAGAAATAACCTCAATGCACAATAAATGGCCTACGTATGTGTGCACGACGGGCATTTGGGGTAATTTCAAGTAGACCGCAAAAATGTAGTCATTCCTTATAATTTAATTTAAGTATCAAAATTTACCAGCAAATCATTAAAAGGTTTGATGACACCACAATCATTACAAAATTTGATTTATGAGATGACTGACGAAATTTGTTTTCCAATCAGAATCCATGTTACTTCTGAAATTAAATTATTGTCGAAAAAATACATATTAAAAAGCTTTGTTTTTGAGTAATTAGTCTGTCTTTGCATGAACCTTAGACAAGTGCAAGCTTGCAATTTGTAAGATTAGAAATGTGCATGCTTTAATAAGCATAAGGTTTAACTAACTTTATAATAAGACACTTGTAGCAAGTCTAAATATATCAATTCTGCGTACTTTTAAGTTTAAACGCTTAACTTAATAGCATTTAAGACTGTTGCATGCAAAACCATTTCAGATTTATTTAGGCATGAAGGTCTTGCGTTTATCTGACAATTGTCATATGTGTTTGTCGGTTGTATTGAAATAAGACAATGAAATCAAATTTCAACATAGAAAAAAAAAGGATATTGTTTTATTTTGTTTTGTTTCTTTAAAAATGCTTATTTAATTAAGTAGCAGTCTTTCTAAGAATCATGCAAAATGTGATTCATGGATGAAAAGCCTACATATTTTTATTTTTTGATATTTTGTTTGAATTGCCATAGCAAACAAAAATTAACATTCGGTTTTTCGTATATCCCGTGTTCTTAAGAGATAAAAATTATAAAGAATGCACCGTAGATTTCAAAATTAAGGGCGATAACTCTGTAAATGACAACCAAATATAACAGAATCTATTTGGTTTTCAATGTTGATTATCTCCTAAGAGCAGACAGATGTGAACGAATAATTACACATTTAATAATATAGCCCCATAAAACAACTAAATTTCAAAAATTAAAATATGTAGCATTTCTGGGATATATCACATTTTTCAAATTTTGCATGATTCTTACAAAGGCAGCTACTTAATTTATATATCAAATAGCCATCTTTTAAATATAAGTTTTATTTTCGAAGGTGCCGAAGAAAAGGATAAAAGAATAAAACTTACGCTAGACGACATACTGTCTTACACATATACACCAAGAGAATTTGAGCCATCCTGGCTGGACGGTAAGGCTAAATATAGATTAAAATATATATACTTATCAAACTCACTCAGGGCATACATAAAGGTAGATAATGGCCTCCACCACCATCCCGTGTGTCATTTGGTCCTTCATAAAATTGATCGTTTAAAATTGTATATCAAAACATTAAAAAAACTCAAAGAGAAATATCAAATAATAAAATTATCAAACAAGCTCATCAAAACCATAGATTTATCAACACAAGTGAATACATTTATAATGCTTTCACATTTACTACAGGAGGAGGAATCATTTTGGGCCCAAGATTGGCATTTATAAATTGCTATACATACGTCGTTGCAGATTGTTTTTCATGTATCGAAATGCCTTATGTAGTTTTACTTTTGATATTTTGTTATTACTAGAGCATGGTTAAATAAGAAAAAAATGAACAAAAAAAAAAAATAAATTGAAATGTTTCAGGGGGAGATAATTATCCATCTGCCAGCACATCATACTGTAATTCACCTCAGATATCGTTAACCAAATTGTTTCTTATAATAGTTCATTACTGATATAAAATGCCTAAAGCTACATTTAGTGTCATTAAAAGTCTGTAAAACAATATCAGATGAATCGGTTCAATCAGATTTTGCAAAATTTATGGAAAACAACTTCTCAATAGTTAAGATTATGCATTTTTGAATTAGGGTGCGAGTCAGTATGATTTCAGTTATGTTTGCTTGTTGAAAAAAACCACCTTGAGCGTAGAAGGTCTTTAGCTTATACACAGGTGATAGTAGCTCTAGAAGCATTTTTTCAGAACATAATGAAACCATTGATATAAGACTACGTTGTTTGAATGCTAAATTTCGGTCTATGAATACATTGATAATTTGTGACCCATTACAAGAGAGTTTAACTGATTTATTCAACGGGTCATAGTTTTCCTTTCCTCGTTTGTCTACCCCGGACTTGACTTTTTACGAGCAACTCAGTGGGTGTTTCTAGAAAAGCAGAGGACGCTTAGCCTACCGGTGCACCTGGTCCATGCTCCAAGTTTTTAGTGGAGTCCGAGTTGCTCATTTACTCTTGTTACTTTATATGTATGATTTTAGTTACTTTATGTTCTTTGTTGTGTATGTCTGTTTTCCATGTCTGGTCTTTGTCCCTGGATTACATTCTTTTGATTACCGCTATAACCGTGGTTCCCTAGATTACTCTTTAATAAATATAATAAAAAGTGGTCCTAACGTCGATTAATAAATGAAGTAAAAAACGTAAATAAAAAACTTCATGTAACCAGACAATAAAAAAAAAAACACAAAGCATACTAGACCAATCACGGCCCAGTTTCTTTCAAAAGTTATCCTCTGATTGGTTCAAATATGATCCGTTAATTATAATGTATATATTGTACCAGACTTACTCTATACGATAATGTTGCTCAGAGTGTTAAACTTTTGAAAAAAAAACTTCACTAAGACCAATTTGTTCAAAATATATATCCATTGGATAGAAGCAATTTCGTAAAACTTTATGTAGTGAATGAATGTATACAAAGTTTGTGCGGATATGAACAAACGGCCTCTGGTTTCACTTTAGGAATCAAGGAAAAGGTATGGTAAGCTTTTTGACACCCAATGCCCGATAGTAAATAATGCGATGTAATTGTTATTGAAAACTTTAACGATTCAGAACTTCTATGCTTTACTGTGCTTACTTGTGCATTTTGAGAGTTTGTGCTACCTCGACTAAGACAAAAATGCTCACAACTTTTATATTTTAGGAGAAGAAGCATTTACATACAGAAATGAAGAAGGATCTGTCGTGGAATATAATTGTATAAATAATAATATCACTCTTCTTATACCGAATACCACGTTTGTAAGTATCGAAATGTTTTAGAATATTTGTATTGCCAGAACATGATCATTCCTTAAAATATTTCCTATTTCACTAGATTTAAATTAGTTCTGATATGCCAGTGTCTGCTAATGTATGTCTGACGGTACATGTATAGAGATCAAACAGTCAATAAAAATCATTGAAAATATTACGAAATGGTCTTACCAAAGGAAAATAATCATATCTGATAGCTCTGAACTGCCTCAGGGTAATATTATGAACATTTTGTTGTGAACTGGCATCTACACAAACTTTTAATTGCTTAAGTACGGCAGAATAATGCTTTATATTTTGAATATCATTAACTTTGCATTTAAAACACTACACTGCTCCATCCCAAAATCTTTTACAGTGTTTATTGGAAAAAATCAAATTGATATTTGAAGATATTTTGTTGCCTTAAGTCAACTTATGAAAATATGTGATTGTCAAACTCACTTCAACTCAAGCGTATGCAATTCATGTTGAATAGTAAAATTATTCTGTTCTCTTGTGAATGCAAAATATAAATGTGGGTGACATAGGTAATATAACTTTCAACTATATCATATTACAGCAAGAACTAGAAGCTACAGTGTTTAAGTTATCAGCTGATAGAAAGTATGCATTTTTGAACAAGGGTAGAATAGAACATGTGAGTACTCACTTACTTCGATGATGAATACAAATATCTCAAACAATTTTGTCGAAATATGTTCGCACAGCAACGATCGTCAATGATACCATTAACTATTATGCAATAGTAATAGTAGATTCAAACTGCAATGATGAGCAATAATATCTAAAATACGTCTGTCAAAGTAGGTTCATATTGGAGTAATGAACAATCATATTCAAAATAGTGTTGCAGAGATAGGGTTACACTCCAATGATCAGCAGTGATAATCCAAATTCTTGCCATAGTAGTTTTACATTTCGATGATAAACAGTATTATTCAAAATACGTCTGTTAATGTAGGTTGCAATGATGAACAATGCTATTCCAAACGATATTGCAATCGCTTTGCTTTATACTTGCAAAATCAACAAGTAAAACAATGCTTGTATAAAGAACTGAATGCTAAATGCTTATTCCATAACAATCAAAATATTATATATAGCAGCTAGAAGTCATTTTTGTAATACACTGCAGTCTTAAACACTGCAATATTTAGTATAAGTAGAATAAGTAACAATTTGCATCAGAATCAAAATATCTATCTTATTTGTTTCGTAAAACCATATTCGAGTAAATATTAAAGATATAAATTCATTTTTTTATCATTTACATTTTATACTAATAACAATCAAAATCTAACGGAACACAATCATTACTCTAGACAATTTTCCCCAGTTTTTTTGTAATAAACCATGTTGGTAAAAATGCATGACTAGATATATACATTGTACTTATATTCATATTGTACTTAATTTGATTAATGTTTTTATTATTATTATTAACAGGTGTACAGACATTCCTCCTTAGCACGATACTCTATACACAATGTTGAAGATATGTAAGTATACCAAAAAAACGCGTGTGCACAGTTTCTTCCAAAACATTTCAGCGACGCTCACTCGCTCAATATGTTCATGTAAATGTACTAACAAATACTGGATTTAATCATTTGTCAGAGGTCGAAAATATGTTAGATAATTTGGTTATTACCCTTCATCTTTATGGAAAAAGATGTTCTAAATAAGACAGATTTTTAAGTAACCAATTTGATTTTAGACAAATTTACAGCGAAAGTCCCGACAAACACCAGTAGTCATATGTTAAGATACGTATAAATTACAAAATAATACATGACCGTATATTTATCTGTGAACATATAATGTTTGAGCGTTGCTCTGTTTAGAGCTAACCACTGGTATCTTAAATCTACTACATATATTTCATTATATGTCAAACAAGGGTCCCCAATTTCTGATACCTTTAATATCTAGTTTTCCTTTAGTTAAGGAAGTAGACCTAGGGTAAGGGACACAACTCTTACAAATCATTGGAACGTTTGTATTCTGCATTTTATATTCATCTTACTTATGCATCAAATTAACTGATTTCATTCAGGTTCAAATAAAAGCTTGAGAGGCTTTGATGAAGTTGAATATGATACAAACATTTCACTGATTTCAAGAATGTCCCTTTCTCTAGGTCTACCTCATGAAACAAAGGGAAATTTACGAAGTCTCAAAAAATAGAAATTAATCGCGGTATTTCAAATTCCATTCGCTGATTTTTAAGGTGCGAAAAGTATACTGACCTATTCATGTTGTCGTTGAGAAATTAAAACTTGTAAGTCGGAAGAAACCAATATTCCTTTCTAGACAATGATTAAATCAATCAAAAGCTACATCGTCCAAGATTTGTCTCTTCCCTTGGTATTTGATTTATGGATCGCATTTCTATTCTTAGCGTCTCATGATTTTTGTTACATACAGTCCAGTGCCTGTTTATAACTTTCTGTGATTGAACATTAGCTCATTGTTTTTGGTGGTTAATTACATACCAATTTTAGAATTAGGAAGATAGTGATGCAGCTACTACGTATTGTTAAAGAGTAAACAAGGGAATCACGATTTTACCGGGAATAAAAAAAATGTAGTCCAGGGACATAGACTAGACATGAAAAACAGACACACACAATGAAGAACATAAAATAGCCAAAATGATACGTACAAAGCGACAAAAGTAAGCGAATTTTATAATGTTTTTGTCGGGCCCATCATTGTTTACATAAAGAATTGCTTACAATTATTCAAGACCTTTTGGTGATCTCTGACAGTATTGTCTATTTTTTTTTAGGTTAAACCATGATGCTTTTGTTACATTTCACCATATCCGTTCTTTTTCTAAAATGAAGTGTTGAAGAGACCAGATATTTGTTTTTCCTTGAAATAAAAATAGGGGAATTTTACGTGCATTTCGACTATTTTTTAAACTCTTTCTCACTTTCATAATATATAGGTATTATATTATGAAATATATATCTAATTTGTAAAATTTCGTATTGGTAACTAATATTTGTTACAATAGTCCGTGCATGGTTCTTAGAAGGATTTTTATTGACTTTCATCTCAAAGAGTAAGCGATACCCTAATCAATATATCAAGGCTATATGATAACATTTGCAGACTAATCAATACTTTCATCTGACGTCTGGTTCAGTATTTTATATATTCAACACTCACGGCATAGTTTTTGAAGAAGTTATTTGTATTAAGATGAAAGTGATTGGACATATGTACAATACAGTTGGTAAAATGGTTTGACAAAAGTACTGATGAAAGCATTCTGTAATTTTTCAAAGCTTACTCCTAATAATAATTATAAATTAAAAATGTTTTGTATAAGTTCATCATTGCAAATTAAAAATGATTTCAAATCTCATTTCATATTTGTAACCTGAAGGTGGACGCCTACACACTTTTATCTTCGATTTGAAAAAAGACGACTCTAAATTTCAGTCAAATGACAGGAAACAAAGGAGCGTTTTATTAAAGATCTATTTTTGAAACCAGGAGCGGGTTTGAGTTAGAAATATACACCAGTGTGTAACTAAATGTTGTCTCGCTTTAAAACAATAATAATTGTAACATGAATTGGCATATCTGTTTTGTGTTAGCTACATTTATTTTTTTTTCTGGGAAACGTCCCTTTAAACTTGAAGTACTTCATTTGGCAATTGATATATTGTTATTTGTGTTTACAGTGATAGGACTCTCCTTCTATTTTTGTATTGAGGAAAAGATAAAAATGTAATTTTCGGATTGAAATCTCATAGTGAAGACAATTGATTCATGTTTTCCCAAGCTTCCTTAAATAGAACTTTACCATCATTTTGTTTCATTTATCAGTTCTATGACTAGAACAGCTTAAGTAGCAGTGTTCATAAAAAAAACCAGACAGGAGGTGATTCATGTTTGTCACAAACCCACGGAATTAAGTTTTATTTCTTGTTCAGAAACCATTATATATCACACAACCAGTCTTAGCTTTTCTTTTGGGGTTGCGCTTTTGAGATCAAATTTATATAGATTGTACATAAAATTAGCACTTTGCAAGAGTTATCGTTCTTGATTTGTTTTGAATTGGTTGGTTTTAGTGACAGGTTAAAGTATAATTTTCTCAAAGGTACAGATCTAAATACAGAAAAGACTATTTCCACATGAAAATACAGCATATGTAGACCAAAAAAGCATTATCTGATTCATGGGTTTTTCTACACCATGAATCCCCTTACCATATCCAGTGTGTGAAATTTATATGGACTGGTACTTAACATGTAGCGGTTGATTTGAAGATTTATAGCACGTTTTGTAGTAAGACCTGAAATAAACCCTTTATTCAAAATAAATTTCCTTGTTTTTGCATTTTAGTCACAGGTTTTGGTATATAAATCCACATTAGGTAGATCTATTGGTTATGATTGTGAATATTAGGTGATAACCATAAAACAGTTCGGTTTTGACACTAATTGAACATCTAATATTACTTTGCAAATTTCTCTGTTTAATTTCTACACTATTAAATTTAATAAAAGAGAATCACTAAGTAAAGTTATTAATCTTATGGGAACAAAATCATTTAAATGATACGCATTTGTAACGTTACATCAATCACTTAGAAATACTCGTCTAGGCAATCAATGATATACGGTTAGCTATTATATATACATATGGTTAATCGATTAAGTTGTGTTTTATATTTTCTTGTAATTTAATGTGTATAAACAACGTCGTTTGTTCAGTAATCCGTAACATACAATTACAATACTGGGTTAAGTTGCAAAAAATGCATTTAGTTGTCGGTTTTTGATTGATAAAAATAGAATAAAATGCCAAGTAAATCGAGGCAAAACAGTTTGTGGGGAAGGCATTTTTGTTAATCAATATTTAATGCTGAAACAATATAATTTAGAATGAATTTTTTTTGGACCGAGGGGAGGGGTGGGGTGGTGGTGAACGTCCCCGTCGCCTCCTCTGGGTCCTATTTACTACATTTTTGTAGCTGAGTGATTGTCCAGCGTTTTAATTTTTCTTTGAGTTAAAAAATTGACCAAATGTTGAATTTAGGAACAGTATTTCTTTCAAAGAAATTCAGAATTTTGGTTTCCAATTAATTTTCATTTTCTTTTTTCAGGTTGTATTATGATTTTGTTGGTTACAATAAGTCAGAGATATTCCAGTATATAGGTTGGACACCAAAAGGTCATAATGTTGTAAGTTAAAGGTTTATGGCGTTTGTCATTTAAGGTTAAATTTCAAAATTTTACTTAAAAAGTAGAATTTTCTTTTCTTGTCTTTTACCCGTATAGAGTTTAAAGTATTTTCATAATTCTTGTATAGAACATAATTTGTAATGTTAATGTTAATTAGTGATAGTTGCGAAATGGAATAAACATGTACTCGGTTTTATTTTTAGAACAGATTACGGATTCAAGCAATTGACTTTGGCATTAAGGTATTTAGCATAAAATAATTGTGTGAACTTCAAAAGGAGAAGTCTACTCTCTTTGTTGAGATATCTGTTTGTTTTTAATCAAAAGCCATCACCTTAAGAACAATTTGCCTATTTTCTTATCATAAAACCTGTTTAGATCATACTAAGTATATCTGACTTTGCTCATGCTTGCAGGTGTTTGTCCAAAATAATGATATTTATTATAAACGACTTGAGGATGAAGATCCAGTGCAGTTGACATTTGATGGTGTTAAGGATGTTATCTTCAATGGTATTCCGGATTGGGTTTACGAAGGTATGTTCGACATACAGTGAATGTGCACATATTGGAACTCGTTACGTGGGCGAGATTTTCACTAAATTCTCTGTATCGAAATATCCATGAAAATAACCACAACCAAAAAATGTCTTGTGTATTTAATTGAGACGGCTGTCTACAAAACTTATACATACGACAAAATATTGGATCTACATTGAAGTAAGTCTCGAAAATAACCCGTAAAATTCTCCAACTTTGTAGAAAAGGCTGAATGTCGAACAGTTTAGAATGACACTGACAGTATATTATATAGAACATTAATCCCCAAAATGCAGTAAAGCATATTCAATTTTAATTTTGATAACCAACGAGGAAATTAAATATAGTTAAAAAAGGGTAGTTACATCTATTTTACCGTTGCTGCTTATTTGCATGTATGTAAACCAGCTTTCATTCAATTTGTAATTTCCTCTTTATCTCATACATATAAAATTCATTGCATTACTAGAATACAGATGCTCACTAAGTAGGTTTATGTCGCTTTTGATATACACTTCAGATCCTTAAGTGCTGGAATCTGTAAGAATTAGGAAAAATTGAAAAATAAAGAATCATGCTCAGAAAAAAAAAACACGAATTCGACAGTATGAGCACAACTTTGATATTTTACATTTGTATTGAAGACGCATTGACAGTTTGTTCGTCTTAAAAGTGCAAAATGTCGTAGAAAAGCGAATTCAAAAACACAACAGAATTTTTGGGGAAAAGTGATTTTGATGATGAAATTTCAATGTATTTCATATAATTTGTCTCGAATTACTCTCATTTATACATTTCAGATAACATTTTAAATCAGGTTTCAGGGGTGTAGCTGCCTATACGCAAACACGCAGTTGCGTACTTTCGGAAAAAGTAACAAAAATAAAAACACACATTTTAAAGATGAAATAAAGGTTATTTATCACATATGCATACCATGAACGTAGTATAGGCTCTGAAAAACTGGCTCCAAAATCGTTAAAATTCAGGAGTTTCCCTCAGGGCTTTGCCTTGCCGGACTCACTGGGGGCCTTTAGCGACCCTCCCCCCTAGACCCCTCGCCTTAATTTTGCGTACAACTAAAACAGGCCTAGCTACCGCCCTGGGTTTCATGTAAAGACTTGTGCGTGTTTTTCTCATAACTTACCCACTACACGATTCATGTAGAGAATAGTACTACATACTTGACCAGAAAAACTTTCCATCGTCTGTATGTATTGCTTCACATGTATTGATAATATATTTATCGGGTTCCTAAATACTTCAAATCATATCTTTCAGAGGAAATTCTTGGTATGGACAATGCACTCTGGTGGTCAAAAGAGGGTACATACCTTCTTTACGCTCAATTTAATGATACAGGTGTTAGGAAGTTTGGGTACCCCGTGTATGGTCATCCCGAGAATAAATATGGGGAAATCAGATACATAGCCTATCCTAAGGTAAGGTTTTATGTGTGTCATTACCTGAAATTCTATTATATTACTTTTTATGGTAGCCATATTTTGATAATGTATTTTGATCTTTCGCGATTGTCGGACTTATTTAATGTTTGTTTAGTTTAAAAGACGAGAATCAATGAAGGTACAGGTTATGAAAACTGTGAAAATAGAGCGAACAAAAATACACCGTATTGAATACTTATTTAGTTTATTTGAATCCGTTGGCGGGCGCAAATAAACAAAAACTAACATAATTGAAAGAAAACAATTGTTGAAAGAACAAATTTAGTACTATTATCGGTTAGGTCAGACAATCAAAACAGTTACACTGTACGGTAGGTATGCAATGTGGCGATTTTGAGGTGAATGGAAAACCAGAAATTTTAGCGAAGGTTAATTGGTAAACTGAGCACTGAAGCCCTCCGTTTATATTTTGCGGAATTATTTTGCATTTTTAGACAGACCGTTAAATTTTTCCGCTATACGGTATTTCATTCAACTGTGGCGTGTGCACTATGAGAAAATTTGCATTGCCTATTGAAAGCGGGATAACCCCGACATACTTGTTAAGTCTAATATCGAATAAATAACAATATAAAAACAATCTTAATGGTTGTTTAAACTGGACAGTCAAAAAATAAACAAAAAACATAATACGTAAGTTTAACATTGATTTTGTTTTATTTTTTCAGCCAGGGGAACATAACCCAACCTTCAAATTGAAGGTAATCAATCCTATCACAAAACAAACTGTTGACGTGAAACCTCCACAGGAAATAGTCTCTGCTGCTGGGTAAGTTTTCGAAAACGTGTTTAGATAAAGAATGTAGAAGTAAACTCCTCAACCAGTATTGTTATGTAGACGTTTTATTAATTGTTGAATTGTCAAGTAAGAAATATATATTTTAATCTTTCATCAGTTTCTAAATTTATTTAAAAAAATACCAATAGATTTTTTTCGCGTGTTATGTAGAATTTTGGGAATCATCATCGTCGTTTTTATAGTTAAACATAATTAACACTTTCAATTTTTGTTCTTAATTAATTCTATATAATTGATTCCAAACTATTATCTTTAGAGGGTATTATTTTACCACCGTATCATGGAGAGACGACAGATATTTCTTGGTCACTTGGTTGAACAGATATCAGAACATGTCCTTATTTACAGTTTGTACTGCTGTTTCAGGAGATTGTAGCATTGTAAGTCCTTATATTGTTAAGTTTATCAGTGATAAGTTGTTTATCATACAGTTTGACACTTTGCGACTTTTCTACAATGTCACCTACTTAAGCGCTTTTTTATCTATTTCAATTCTTCATAAGTTTTAGATGAGTAGAGATTAATACTATCCGAATAACTCTAATGCCTCTCAATTAAATTTTGAACACGTGTTAATAGTTTCGTTTTTTTGCAAATTCAATGCTTTGATGGTGAAACATTTGATATAAATTAATCATATACATATAAAGGATTCTCAAACCCATTTTCCTGTTCCTGATTGCTTAAATACCATTCTGTGTAAGAATCAGGCAATGGGTGGCAAAACAATTTCACATGTTTTTTTCCTCAAATATATTCCATACATCTATAAAAAACAACCAAAAAACTACTTCACGCAGAGTTACAAATAGTTGCCTGACCGCAAGGCCGAGACTGGGTATTTGTCACAGGGCGGGCTAATTTTAGCAAACATTTTTACAGACATGTAGTATATATATTGAAAAATTGTATTGACGGCTGACTAGAATTTGAGTGAGTTTCTTACCCTGCTTCAAGTTCTCCTTACGCTTATGTGACGTATATATTTTGACTGACTGTATAGGAATAAAGTGGAGGCATATTTTCTTGTCATTGTCCAACTAGGTTTGACAAATTTGACAATTTTACAAATACTTTGATGGTTATTTCTAGAAGTCATAATGTGTAAACACCTCGATATTGCAATAAATTCTCTGCGTTTATTTTTTTCTTCGTGTGTCATACCTTACACACCTTTGTCTGATTCGTACACAGATAAGTACTTTATTATATATTAATCAATTTCTTAATCTTGATTGTAGAACTATAGAGAAGAAGGCCATGGTGCTTGGGTTGATGTTGTGAGTAATAAAAATGCTGACTATATAAACTGCTTATTAATGTTAGGTGTAATGCAAGATTTATCTCTTTCGCCCATCTAGTAATAGCTGACTTATATTTAATCTTAGAACTAATACAAAATTTTTAAAAACCTCAATATAAGCTTTACGAACCTGTTCTGATAACGGGTCGTGTAGAATTTGAGAATAGGACATATTTCATTTTCACAATGGCTTGACATGTTAATCGAAAGTATTAAACCAGTAAAAAGATATAAAAAACATATTTTAAAAGGAATACACTCTATTTAAACCGTCAATCAGTTGCATGTTTACTTCTCGAATTAAATATCCTTTATCACAGAACACAATCTGAATAAATATTTGTAAGAAAAAATGGGCATGAAAATGCATCTAAATAATCAAGTTCTAATTTTAGTTCAAACCAGCCCTATTTACAGCCGATGGAAAGAACTATCTGATGACTTTACCAACACGTGTTGAACCATCCGGGTACTTTAAGCATGTTGCTATGGTGAAGTTACCCGTGAGTAATATCAACCAGGTTTGTTGTGTAGACACATTTTTAACATCTCCTTTGTTACTCTAACTCTGTTGTCTAACCACCCTTCTCTAGTCACGTGGTCTGATTGGGGTAATATATTTACTAAAGCACACAATAGGAAGCTATTTGTTCTGCCAATCAATATCATACATAATCGAAATTGAATGGGTGACAAAACACATACATTGGCTTAACTTTGATTTTCATGATTTTATCCTGTTTGGATTACGTGGTATGCCTTATCTATACCAATCACTCCATTACACTTGGACACATTCCATCTTTCCACATACACATCAATCACATTACCGTCACCCAACTGAAAAGGTTAGTGAATGCATCACTTCCCTGACCACATGCATTTAATTCCAAATTTTAATACTTGGATAAAAAGACAATCGTTCTCCATGTATTCCTAATTTTTCAAAGAGAATATGATGTATTTACTTAATTAATTTTCCAAGCCACGACCTCCAACATAATTTATTTATAAAGTTACTTTTTTTCCTGTTTTAACAGAATAAATCTCGTTTATATATAATGGTTAACTTTTCCTTTCATTGGTGTCTCAGTTATCCAGACAGTTTCATGCAAATCAGGCCCATCTACCACTTATGACTTCTGAAGGTTGCAGTTTTTATTAATGTATTTATAAATAAATACCATGTCTAAAAATATGACTCAATCGGATCACATGGCATATTTTTAGTATTATTTTGTTACAATAACCAGCACTTAATCAAACACACGCAACGCATGCAAACGCACTCTATATTTTTTACCTACGTCCTTCCAAGTGACCTCTTCATATTGACTGTTTTATGATGCACTTACTATTTACTTCTATATATTTCCTATTCATGACATACAGAGTAGTTTAGTGCTATCATTTGTGTTCTTTTTCATTTAGTAGTGGACTAATCTTGTAATTTGCTTTAGTTATTTCATTTCAAAATTTAAAAATGTGATGCCTATTTGAAAGAAGTAAATAAACTAGGAAATTTTAGCTTGGAAAAATTTAAAGCAATTAAAACGACGAACAAAAAACTCCTATTTCTTAAAGAAAATCAACTTGTTCATAAAGTGAATTTCTATATATAGATAATTTTATCAATTTAAAGTCGAATTGTTAAAAAAGGTTAAATAAGTTAAATTTTAAAAATTCTTGGGGCCTAAAGTTTCAGAGTCAAGATTATTTTCAAGTAAAGAGTTTTAATTGCAGAAAACGTAAACAACTATAAGTAATGTGAAAAATCGTCTTCTGACGTGGAAGATATTTTATTGTTGAACCTGAATTTCGATAGTCTTATTTTGAATAAGGGGTTTGGTAATGACAGATGTATATTTATTTAATTATTCAACATCAATTTTGTATTCGGTTTAATTTTGTATACCTCATCAAAAACTAATTGCTGTGCTTTCCTATAGCAGTTATCGACCAGCACTGGCTCTAAGAAGTTCCTTACCTTGGGACAGTTTGAGGTGACCGATATCGTTGGAATCAACGACAAAAATAAAGAAGTATATTACATTGCTACACCTGGTGATCCTAGAAAGAGACATCTATATAGGTATATGATATTTTGTAAACATCTTAAAGAGTAATCAAGGGAACCAAGGTTATAGCGGTAATCAAAAGAATGCAATCCAGGGACAAAGACCAGACATGGAAAACAGACATACACAACAAAGAACATAAAGTAACTAAAATCATACATACAAAGTAACAAAAGTAAATGAGCAACTCGCACTCCACTAAAAACTGAGCGTATGGACCAGGTGCAACGGTAGGGTAAAGGAAATATATATACACACAACAAAGAACACAAAGTAACTAAAATCTTACATACAAAGTAACAAAAGCAAATGAGCAACTAAACACTTGGAGCATAGACCAGGTGCACCGGTAGGGTAAGATAGTGTGCAGTCTGTTTTGCTCTTTTGTTGTAGTGTTTTGTTACTAATTTAATGAAGTAATTTGACTAGTTGTACGCGTTCTACATGTGAAGTAATTTGACTAGATGTAAGCGTTATACATGTTATAGAAGTACCTATTCGTTGCTGACTCTCCCCATTCCCCATCGCCACATACCGTATTCCCATTTGTCTTAATCGCCATATCCATGTCTCATTTCCCATTCATATTCAACACTGCACCATACGTAATATACACGGATAATAGATATTATAGAATTTATTACCATTCCTTTATGTCGAAGTCCACTCGTTGTAGCCTCATTGTGAAATTAGAAAACACACTACCATTTGAATGCAAAACCATAATGGGCTGTATTGAGGTTTTTGTTTCGACCTTTTTGCATTCCCATAAATCCAAATGATTTTTGGTTTTCAAAATCAAAAAGTAGTTTTATCTGAAAAGCACTCTTCACTCATTCAAAAGAACACGTTTCCACTCTAAGTCACGAGATGTGTTCAGCTATAAGTTTTGCAAATAAAATTTCTGCTACTATAAAGCGACGATTGTTCTGCATTGCTTTTTGAATGAAAAACTGGAGATGGTCAAATGGTCTTGTTTTAGGTGTTACCACTGCCGAAACTGACAAAGCACTCGAACTTCTTGAAATGAAATTATCCCTTTCTTGCTGTTTACAACAATCACTCTCTCTTTTTCGATGCTTTGTTGAAAATAAAATTTGTTGATGTTTAATATTCTATCCCGAAAGATGAAAAATACTTACCAAAATCCTTGATTAGCCTTGGTAGTTTAAGGTAGGGTCTTTTGGACAGTTGACTCTCAAATCCTTGTTTATAAAAACGATTGCAAATGGCGGGCCATTCTTGGGTCAAAACCTTGGATATGTGAGATGCTAATTACCCGAGTAGGTGACTGGTCGGATGGGAAAGATATTGGATTTTAGACTAATTATGCAAGTGTGACCCATACAATGCACATGACATGTATGGTAATACCGATTCCGAATTTCCCTATGCCCCTTGCCCCATTTACCGATAACCCAAATAAATAGGAAATTTACCCCATACAGGCACGTTTTTAGCCTTGTTGAATTTGTTGAATTTTAATACGTAACATACAAACATGTTGAAGGAGAAGACAATTTTGGTTTGTTTGTGTTGAGGTAAATACTACTAAAAGCAGTCAGTGATTGCATGTAATTCGTATAGTCTGGGCAGTTATGTAAATGATACCAGTATTCTGTATGAATTTTATATTATCGGAATTGAATAATCGTTTAAATTAATCGTATTAACAATATTCTCAGAAACAACATACTTTTGTATATGTTATAGTGTCTCCATGGAAATAACATCTTCAGCACTCCAACCAGTCAGAAAGTGTCTTTCATGCGACATTGATGAGAAATGTCAATATGTTAAAGCCTCCTTTAGTAGCTCAGGGAAATATTACGTCATTGGATGTATAGGTCCAGATGTACCTTATTTTATGCTCAAGTCGACAGAATCAAACAAAAGTATGTATTCAAGTTGAATGGGTATATGGTATACGCGTGTAATGTCGATACAGACTATTACTCTATTTTTGTTCGTGGGGTATCAATTTTCATGGTTTGCGAACAGTTTTTGTTCACATTGAAAAGGAAACTTTTTTTTCAGTTTTTTGATGGTTTTATCAAATCCACGAATTTAAGAATCTACGAACGACGTTTTTCCCTAAACCACAAAATTGGTACCCACATTTTAATGTACGTTCACGGAATATAAAAAATGACTTGATATTCACATGAACATCAATAAGAAAACTCAGAAATGACCACAGTATATTTTCACAGGGCACACTATTGTATTGTACCTTGCAATTTTGAAACCTAAAACAATAAAAGGATACTCATTTTTGTTCATTCTAACACCAAGAACCAAACTGGTGAAACTATCAGAACATAAACACACCAAGATGTTTGACTAAATTGTGCTTCTGAACTTGTTAGGTAGTCTTAATTGTACCAACTATTTAAATAAAAAAAAACATATGCTATCGTCCTTTTAAAAGGCACATTTTGGTGTATTCATGTATTGTATGCGTTAGCGCTCATGTTTATCATTTTGTTCAATGATTGAAAGCAGGGTATTTAATTTCTTTATTTGTTTAAACAGTTCTTATAATCGTCATTTTAGCAATTACATTAGAGGACAATAGTGGATTACGAGATCGATTGAAGAATAAAGCTTCACCAATTGAAAAGTATATGGATATAGATATCGGAAACGGTCAGAGTAAGTTCATACAAACTGTTTTTGAGGCGGATTTTTTTAATCCATCCGTTCTCTTTGAACAATTAATTACAGTCTTTGTAAGAATCATACAAATTCTGTAATATTGGATATACATAAATGAAGGCTACACATTTTTATTGTTGTTCTTAAGTTGTTTTGTGGGTTTATATGCTGAATGTATCATCTTTCATTGCACTATGTCTACTCATTGGACATCATTCACATTGAAAATCCAAGAGTTTTTATTGTATTTTAGTGTCATTTACATAGTTCCTTCATGTTGAATTCTACAGTACATTCTTCGTAATTTTTTATCTTCAAAAAGCAAGGGTGTTATAAAAACCACATGTTAACTTCTGTTAACTATAACTTTTTAAACAAAATATCAAAAAATAAATTGTAGTCTTTACCTAATTAAGGTTCTGAATATTTTATTTTGTTTTACATTTAAATTACTTACAGAAATGCATTCCAAAGTATTCCTACCACCAGCATTTAATGAAGAGGAAATCATTACCTATCCATTGCTGCTAACTGTGTAAGTTTGCCATTTTTAAATAGCAGTCCTAAGAAAAAGGTAAATTCTGTAATATGTGATACTCCCTGAAAAAAGGCTACACATTTTTACTTCTGCTATTAAGTTTTTTATAAGTCTATATGATGAAATGCATAATTATTCATTTTATTCTGTTTGCCTTTAGAAAATCATTTACATTGAAAATCCAATAGTTTATATTGTATTTTAGTGTCAATTACAGAGTTACCTCCCTATATTTGAATTCTACAGTACATTCTATATATTTATGATCTCCTGAGAACAAGGATTATTTGAATAGCCACATGTTAATTTCTGTTTACTATTACATTTTGAGCAATATATCAAAAATAAAAATATGTAGGATTTCCAATCATGAATCATACTTTGCATGATTCTTATCTGTGGGTAACATTCATTTTAGCTGTTGCATTATTTCAAATAGCATATACTATAAGCACCCATTTAACTTGCCTTAATACGCTAATTTTAAGTTGGTAACCAACATTTGTTGAGCGGAAGGTTTATTTTCGTTCATGTCATTTCTCATACAGTGCTAAAAACTATATGTTAAAAACGACGTCAATTGATTCTCTTTTCTTGTATATCCTACACTAGTTTTCATATATTTGATTGCATTTGTTTAGCTATGGAGGACCAGGTTCACAAGAGGTTACAGAGAAATTTGAAGTCAGATGGCCTAACTACCTTTCTAGTGCGAAAAATATAATTTGTGCCTTTGTTGATGTGAGAGGAACTGGTGCTAGGGGAGATAACTTCATGCATTCCGTTTATAAAAAGTTGGGCGACCTTGAAGTTCATGATACAATAACAGCTGCTAAGTATGTATCTACCATATGTTTTATCGGTGTTAATGTGATTGATTGGGCCACAACATAGTTTTTATATATTCAACACATTATATATTAGCAATTCAGTTGCTTCCTTTTGTTTATATTTTCAAATTTACTTTCAATTATATCCAGCGATCCATTGGTACGGAAATTTGAAAAATCAAATGAATATCTGAAAGGGCCAACAAAACTTCAATTAATATAATAAACTACTAAGAAATTGTGTAAGGAATCAAGTGTGTAACATGCACATATTAAGAATCGTAAGAAAATCTGTGATGCAGTAATTATCGGATAAGGTAATTTGATACGGACCATATTCCTCAGTTGTCAATTTCGATTGCAAATTGATTTCCTAGATATTGTGAATACTTGTGAAAACAGAATGTTTTTCACTCCATGTAAACATAAACACATATTCAAATGATCTTCTTTCAGGCATTTTGATTCTTTGTCATACGTCGAATCAAGCAAAATGGCAATTTGGGGATGGGTAAGTAAATTCTATTATTAAAACTGCATACATGAAATAATGTGTATATGCGATATCTTAGCAAATCAAGTTAAATGTTATCGACGTTATTTTAGTGCTTTGGTTGAACATGTGCTTACTTTTCATCCATGATAAATCATTTGAAATCATCATGATCATTTTCCTACTGCTGTTTTCAAAGAGTAATCGAGGGAACCAATGTTATAGCGGTAATCAAAAGAATGTAATCCAGGGACAAAGACCAGACATGGAAAACAGACATACACAACAAAGAACATAAAATAACTAAAATCATACATACAAAGTAACAAAAGTAAATGAGCAACTCGGACTCCACTAAAAACTGGGAGCATGGACCAGGTGCACCGGTAGGGTAAGCGTTCTCTGCTTTTCTAGAAACACCCGACGAGTTGCTCATAAAAAGTCAAGTCCGGGGTAGGCAAACGAGGAAAGGAAAACTATGACCCGTTGAATAAATCAGTTTTCAAAGATACATTTTGTACAGCATGTTGGTTTTGTTCTATTTTAAGGAGTGTATCAACTTAAAATCGTTGTAATTGTAATTTGATGCAAATATCATGCATAAAACCAACAGCATTGACACCTGCATATTTTGCGCGCAAAGCAATTCATACTGGAAATAGTTCATGGGTCTTTAAGGACAAATAAACAAAAGGTGATTGAATGGAACTAAGATGATTACATTTAAATTCTAGCACTGAAAATTTACATATATAGGAATACTATAAAAATGTTATTTCGAAGTACACTTTTATAGTCATGTATAATGTAAAATATCTGTTACTGTCATGGATATTCCCAGTCCTATGGTGGTTTCCTGACATCACATGTCCTCGGACAGCAACAGTCAGCAGGATCAAAGGACTTATTTGAGTGTGGGATTGCTGTTGCTCCGGTAACAGACTGGATGTACTATGGTTTGTTTCTTTTAAGTACCAGTATATGTAAGATTCAGTCACTGCGTACAGTTAATTGATTCATAGTGTAGAAAAACCCACCGAACAAACGTTGCATTTTTGTCTGATCAAGCCACATTCCTTACTTTATTTTATCTAAATAAAAAGTTCGCCATGACATTACGTTCTTTATAAACTGAGGAATTTACCATCAATAAAATAACATAGTTGCATGACCACGACTTTCTGCACATACATATATATACTTCTCTGTAAAGTATTCCCGCAGAAAGTTTGTTGTATAAGTAACCGCATTTACTTCATTATTGTTTTAACATATTAATTATTATTAACTACTAATTTTGTTTTCTTATTTGTCTTTTCGAATTCTGCCCAGCCGAAGAGTTTGTTATTTTGTACAGGTATTTTACTAAACCTATATTGAGTTCTCCTGAAATTTAGGAATGTTTAATGTCAAGAAACCTTTATTTTTTTAGATTCCGTTTACACCGAGAGATACATGAGCTTACCGAAGGACAACAGTAAAGGTTACACAGTAAGTTGGATAAACGTTGCATTCAATCTCTTACATAGAACATATCTAAATTATATTCCTTAAACAACTACAATGGTATAATTACAGCTGAGTTATTAAGTTCGGTCAAACCCAATAGTACGCTATATGAGGTCGTGTAATACTTGGAACACACATTTCAAACCAACAGAAAGAATTTTCAATTTAAATATTGCTGCGAAAAACATTAATGATTTGTTTTACCGGTTTGATAAAATATGTATTTTACAGTAACTAGTTCTGAGCTTTTAAGTAACTTATCTAAGGATAAAACTTTTTGATGTTTTACAGAAAGGTTCTGTACTTCAGTATGCCAAGAATTTTAAAGATTCGATGTTTATGTTGGTGCATGGAACTGGTGATGGTAGGTAAATTAATTTAACCTCACCCAAGTATCTCTGATGATATAGATGATGGTTCTTCTATGAGTGAGCCCAAAGCTTCGAGGGTTAACTTTTAAGGACTTGTGGGAATAAGAGTTCACCTTAATCGAGATATCCGAAAGCTACCGATTATTGAGTGATACCCCTGTTGTCTTTATATTGAATTATCCAATAGCAGATCGACTTTCTCATACTTTAGGGACGTCGAAATTCATTCGGAGTTGATATTGTGGTCAATAGGTATGAAACGTCTGGTGTGAATAAGAGAGATGACAATAAGAAATAACCTTTTTTCTTGCCATTTGTATTATACAGTTTAACCAGTTAACGTTCCTTTTGCTTAATTTAAGTTAAATATCATTTTATGACATGCATCTTTCTTTGTTGATTTTTATAAGTAATAATTTATGTCGATGTAACCAACATTAACATGTTAATAGAGGAAAGTACCTTAGTTATAATGGTATAACTAAATATCTTAATAAATTACGTTACTTACCTTCACAGTGAAAGTAAAAAAAGACCGGAGTTTCGTAAAATTTAGAGTAATTTAAGATTTATTCAAACGCATTCGTGATGTAGCAGTTATCAATGTAAATATGGCGATACGGCAATGATATAGCAGTGTTGAATTTTCCACTTTTGTTGAAATTAAAAATTTCTGAAATTAAAAGTCATAAAAGACATCAGATTCCTTAATTTTTTAATAGTTTTATATTGTCAAATGTTTAAATAATATTATATTTTCAGATAACGTTCATTTCCAAAATTCTGCACAGTTAATGAAAGCATTACAAGACGAAGATATCCATTTTACACAGCAAGTGAGTATCTTATATGAAGCAACTGTATTTTCTGATCATCTAAATAATTTGTTAATAAGTGTGGTATCTTAACTTACAAAAAACTGATGGCAATGCTCACTTTTAATGTCTAACTTCCCCATTTGATAACATGCACCTGTTGATATCCAATTGATTTGCAGCAAAATCCAAAAAGAGGATACACAATTGTTATATGTATTAATATTCCGTGATTTTATTTTATTACATTCCATTCAGTACTGTAGAATGAGTTACGGATAAGTGACGGGTACCCCACGTTCGAGGATAATAAAATCCATGTTTGCTGATGTGGGAGAAATTTCTTTTAGGGATAATGTCGGGAAAGACTGACACCCCTATCACCATATACCCTTTTGCAAAGTAGGAGTATTGAGAAGAGAGTTTTGTATTATAACTTCACAAGCTTCTGAACATGCAGTGGTTCAAAGTTGAATGAAAAAACGCCTTCTGCGATTAAAGAGATGGAAATAGTATTGATACAAAAAAAGGATTTCTTAATCATAAAAACATAATGAGAAAATGCGGATAAGAAAACTTCACGAGCAAGTTTTTTTGGTAAAATGCGACAAGAAGGGTATTGGCTAGCTAACAGTGAGGATAAATAACTACTGTAAACAACTAAACAAGGAGTAACAGTTCATAAAATGTCCAGTTGATAATTGATTATTAAAAAACTTTTGATATCAAAAAGAGAACAAACTGTCGATTATGTTAATGGTTGCTTTAATGTTTTAACCAATCTCTATTGCACACATCCTAGTTCTCCCTGGTTTAGTGTGTATTATTCAGTGATTGTTCTTAATTTCAAGAGGTAGGAACACTACTTGTTAGTATCCCACGAAGCTGTTTAAAATGAGTCGTATTAATTTTCAGAATAAGGTTGGGTTATGTTCGTTATATGGCAGGGGTAAACCATTAAATTGCGAATATTTCATCATAATTGGATATTGCTTTTGCACATTTCTCAACTTGGATTAGACTTTGTTCCCTTTGTTTCAGTTCTATGTGGACAAACAACATAGTTTATCAGGCATGAGACCTCATTTATATAAATCAATGGAAGATTTTCTAGAGGAATGTTTTAATGGTATATCTGCCAAATACGAAGAACGAGTGAAAGCTTTAGGACAAAAACCTGAAGAAAAAGACGAAGGTAGTGAACGATGAGATGGTCAGTAGCATTAGAACCCAAAAGCCAACGATAATCAAACTTGCAAGATGCCAACGTATTGCCCGGTAACGAAAGATGATAGGCAAGCCACTAGCGAGTAATTTTCTTGTATACGTCATAAGGAGATATTTCACGCCGGTTGGCAGGTGTCAGCGTTCGACAATGTTAATGAAAAATGTAATTAATTACCTGATTTTGTAAATATTATAAGTTAAATATCTTTGAATTTGAACTAGATATTGAAACAAAGTACATGTATCAGATTTCGTGATAAAGATTTTCCTAATTCCATGATTTTACGGAAAGAAGTTCCGTTGATTATTTCAGAATAAGTTTGTTTTATAATTTATTTGTTTTATCTTTAAGCCAGTACATTATGAAATATGTTCTTTCTTATGTAACAATATATGTGTTATATTGAAAATGCTAGTCATGGCTACAGCAAATCCAGTTGTCTATGGTAATGTATGAATGATTAAAGATTCTCTCATTTGCCAACAATTACGAGGTGCGCATCTTCGATAGAAGTAAAGCCCTTTTAAATTTAGCTTAAGAGACGAATATGTGAATATTACATGTGTTTTTGAATACTAGTGGGTATTTGGATGTTTACTTGGAGTGGTCAAGCTGCAAGTGTGAAAATGTTGATAGTGAATGTTATTATAATTACAGATAACCTATATAATGTTAGATTATTTTGAATGAGTTGTTTTCTATTTTATCTTAATGGCAGAGAAGTTTGTTTTGAATGTCTGCTTTTGCAAGTCGAACCCAATATTTGTGCGAATGTTATTTAATTACGTTTACTTATACCTTTTAAGATATTTATATACTTAACTTAGACGATATTTTACTATGATAAGTAAAAATGTTTGTTTATTTCATATATTGCTCTTAGCTCATACATGTTATTGGTCTAGTATTGTAGAACCTTAAATGAAACAGCAATTTAGATATATGAATAATAATGTAAAGCTATCCACCATTCTAATCTAAATTAGATTTGATTTTTTTAGCATGAGGACATTTATTTCTCATGATTTTGGTATCAAATAATGGCATTTGCTGTTGAAAATTCTTTAATTTGTTTCTAGAAAAGCAGAGGACGCTTACCCTACCGGTGCACCTGGTCCATGCTCCTAGTTTTAGTGGAGTCCGAGTTGCTCATTTACTTTTATTACTTTGTATGTATGATTTTAGTTACTTTATGTTCTTTGTTGTGTGTGTCTGTTTTCCATGTCTGGTCTTTGTCCCTGAAGTGCATTCTTTTGATTACCGCTATAACCTTGGTTCCCTTGATTACTCTTTAAGGGTTGCTGCACATTAAAGACACCTTAGATCCTTTAATCAAACATGCGTTTAAAAATTCATTTACATATACTAAAAAGGTGCAATCTCATCAGTAGCAATGGTTTTATAAATATCATATTTAACTTGTTTTATTAAGTATCAGCGTGTTTTGGTCAAATTTTACACATCTGAATGTATTTTAACTAGTTTGTTTCTTTCTTCAGATTTCAATGTTTTAATTATTTAAACTTATCCAGAGTTATATAAGTGTTGAGGATTTTGATAGTAGTTTGAATTGTCATCAACATATGTCAACATTTATTGTGCGTAAATTGGTATTTATTGAAATGTATTGATTTCTTAAATAGTTACATACAAAGAAATCATGTTTTTATCATTGTTAAAGATATATAATATTGGTTTAGTGTTTTTTATCATTTTTTTAATAAACAGATATTAAAAAAATGCTGCCTCAAACAATCCATTCACGTTCAAAAATTGACATAAACTTTCAGTCACGTGAAAATATACCTGACTAATGGAATCTAATTAGATTTATGGTGTTTACTTAAGTGAATCTGGTACTTAATTTCATTTAATTTGTGCACTAATTCGTGAGAATAACGATAAAGTATTTGTTGTGTAAAATCAAGGGAGAGATAAAACGATCTGATGATGAAAGAGTACAGAGATGACTGTCTGAACCGAATGTTGAATTATCCACAAGACTTCTCTTAATCAGACATTTTTGAAGTCCTTTTTATCAGTGAAAAGAAACCCCTTCCTATGTTTATGTTCAAGAGGTTTTTTTAGAAAGGTTTCACTGTGTCCATTCTATTTTTGCCAGAACATGACAGATGAAGTATCTTTTATGACATTTTGCTTAGTTATTTGGTTTTTTTACAATTTTACAAAGTCCTGGCGTCGGTTTCACAAAAAGTCGTTAGTGTGAAATTGATCGTAAATCATGACGTCACAATGCTATTTTAGTATATGACGTCATTACCTACGATAAACTTTATATTTACGACTTTTTGTGAAATCGAGACCAGCGGTCGACCATTTTGCATCACACGCTTGCGAAATTGAACAATACTTAATGTAAACAAATACTTATTGTTGTTTTTGACTTTTCAGTGTCAGTCTCCGTAAGAATCAGGTCTCGATTTCACAAAAAGTCGTAAGTGTAAGTTGATCGTAAGTAATGACATCATTAACTAAAATAGCATTGTGACGTCTTGATTTACGATCAATTTCACATTTACGACTTTTTGTGAAACCGACGCCATGAGTGGATGTGACATCGTATGAAAAGTCCACCATTTTGAAATTTGAATTTAATTACTTGCACCATCAGAATAAAGGCAAAAAATACTAGATTTCCCATATCATTCTGGTAAATTGAATTATATTAATCAAAATACAATGAACATGAACATTTCAAGGGTCATTTACAACTCTATCAAAAACCTCATTTTTCTAACATAATATCGATTTTTTTTTTTTGGGGGGGGGGAATCCAATAAAGCAGGGATCAAATAATGGTCTTATTCAGGTAGAGAAAGCATCCTTAAGTGAATTTATATCATTACATCGGTAGGTTTTTTACATGCCCGTTTCTTAATCATTTTGCATGATGCTGACAACAACTTACACTTCAATTAATTCATTATAGATGTGCAGGTTTTATTTATGGTAGAACATGCCTATGTCCAATTCAATGATCCAACACAAATTTCACTATGTGATGTATTATATTGTATTGTAATTACACCCAGGCGTATAATTTCTGAATTGCAATATTCTGTACTATTTACTTCCTTTAATTTAATCACTATAGATATCATTGTTATTTGTTCATGTTTCTGCATATTCAAGCAGTATCATTTTTGTTTATTGTTTTCTAATTATGATGAGAAAAAAATCAACGAATATGTTGAATAAAATATTCTAAATACTTGTACGACTTTGTTATCACATATGTTCTACTATCAAAACAAAGTGAACAAATCAAGCTATTTTCCTCATGTATATGCGAAAAAATCTTGTTTTCGTTAAAGCATCGACTTTAGAGCGAAATACTATTGTTCTTGGCATTTTTGGAACACGAAATGATCAATATGAAAATACGCATTGCAGCATTTACCTCTCAGATACCCGTAATTTTGTTGGACATCTTCTATGTGTTTATTGCAATCGAAGTATTGTTAAAAGTTTGTGCTCACTATCATTTTCATCTATTCTCAATCCTTTCTAGCGCTTGACAGTGTTATTTTATTCATTCGTTTTTCGGCTACTGCAGACGTAACATCAGAGGTAACTTTTGTTACAGAATAACTTATTGGGCAAAGTCGAATGAGAAAGAACACATAAAGAAAATTAAACGGGTAACCCGGACTTTAATCAAGTTAGGATAGGTTGCACCAGCAGTTTGATCGTTAGAGAAAATATATTCTAATATTGTAATTTTATTGGTCAGTATTGCATTACTATGATCATAATCAACTTACCATCAGAAAATCACCAAGCATAAATACCAGCAAATAACTATGCAAAATACTTTTTATACGCCTGAATTAAAGACACTATCGTGGTCCATAGACACTTAGGTTCCATGCTATAACATGCATATCGTTTGCAGGCCTCGATAAAAGTCTACAAGATTGCATACCACAAAAGAATTTGGGGTTTAACAGAGATCCATAAAGTTATACCTCAGTTTCTTCTTTCGTCTACTTCGGCCTTGAATGCTATGATAAACTCGGCGGGTGTTTCTAGAAAAAGCAGAGGACACTGACTCTGCTAGTGCACCTGGTAGGTCCAAGCTCCTAATTTTTGTTGGAATCCGAGTTTCTCATTTGCTTTTGTTTCTTTGTAGATGCTATTTTGGTTATTGCATGTTCTCTTTTGTGTGTCTTCTTCCCCTCTCTGGTCGTTATCCTTCGATTTGATTTTTACTAGAATCTTGGTTCCCTCTTCCATACACTATGGATCAGACAACGACTGACTTTAGTTTATATGATCAATACCTATCTAATTTAAATTGTACTTAAAGATTTCATACCACAAAATAAGGCTTTTGTTGGTGTTCGGGGATAATGAACCTTTGTATTTAGTATTCAAAGGCCAACATGGAGCCAAAATAAGCTAGCTAGTATAAAATGTAACTACAGCATAAATGAAGAAGTATCTATAAAATTGTACCACAAGATTTTATACCACCAAAAGTCAGGCTAAGATTGATGTTTGGGGATATGACTTCAGCTTTGATCGATCAAGATGGACCGGAAAAAGCATTGATCAGGCTTCCGGGATGCTTGTGTAAAGTAAGTATCTGTGGGAAAACGTGCTACAAGTTCGTGGTTGCAAAGTCCTGGTTTATATAAGAGGGTTAAGACACTTATTCTTATAGAAAAAGGGACAAAACGGGTAAAAATTGCGTCTTATTTTTTATATTGAAGTAGCTATTGTCTATTTCATTTGACCTATTTTATATTAAATAGTTCTTCGATCATTTTTATTCCAGTCAAAAACTCATGGTGTATTAAACATTAAATCACAATCCAAATTTAGTTCATTATTTAGTACATTTGTCATACAAAAAGTTACGTAAATATGTAGGAGTTATTCAATACAAAGACAGTTTCTGTCGCCGGAAGGTTGTAAAAAGGCAAACGATAATTTGACACATTTTAAAATAACTGCATAATAACTCATTATTGGTCATTATATGACAAATGTACTGATCAATGAACTTTAAATTGCATTCCTTCACAATTTACATTTGCAGCATATCTGTATGAAATTAAAAGGACGTTTGAAATAATATGTCGGCTGTTTTAAAAGATCTATAACATTTTGAGTATATATATTTTTTTATTTTTTTATTTTGGTAGAGTATGCCTATGCCCATTTCAATGATCCAACACAAATTTCACTATGTGATGTTTTATATTGTATTGTAATTACACCCAGGCGTATAATTTCTGAATTGCAATATTCCGTACTATTTACTTCCTTTAATTTAATCATATAGATATCATTGTTATTTGTTCATGTTTCTGCATATTCAAGCAGTATCATTTTGTTTATTGTTTTCTAATTATGATGAGAAAAAAATCAACGAATATGTTGAATAAAATATTCTAAATACTTGTACGACTTTGTTATCACATATGTTCTACTATCAAAACAAAGTGAACAAATCAAGCTATTTTCCTCATGTATATGCGAAAAAATCTTGTTTTCGTTAAAGCATCGACTTTAGAGCGAAATACTATTGTTCTTGGCATTTTTGGAACATGAAATGATCAATATGAAAATACGCATTGCAGCATTTACCTCTCAGATACCCGTAATTTTGTTGGACATCTTCTATGTGTTTATTGAAATCGAAGTATTGTTAAAAGTTTGTGTTCACTATCCTTTTTATCTATTCTCAATCCTTTCTAGCGTTTGACAGTGTTATTTTATTCATTCGTTTTTCGGCTACTGCAGACGTAACATCAGAGGTAACTTTTGTTACAAAATAACTTATTGGGCAAAGTCGAATGAGAAAGAACACATAAAGAAAATTAAACGGGTAACCCGGACTTTAATCAAGTTAGGATAGGTTGCACCAGCAGTTTGATCGTTAGAGAAAATATATTCTAATATTGTAGTTTTATTGGTCAGTATTGCATTACTATGATCATAATCAACTTACCATCAGAAAATCACCAAGCATAAATACCAGCAAATAACTATGCAAAATACTTTTTTATACGCCTGAATTAAAGACACCATCGTGGTCCATAGACACTTAGGTTCCATGCTATAACATGCATATCGTTTGCAGGCCTCGATAAAAGTCTACAAGATTGCATACCACAAAAGAATTTGGGGTTTAACAGAGATCCATAAAGTTATACCTCAGTTTCTTCTTTCGTCTACTTCGGCTTTGAATGCTATGATAAACTCGGCGGGTGTTTCTAGAAAAAGCAGAGGACACTGACTCTGCTAGTGCACCTGGTAGGTCCAAGCTCCTAATTTTTGTTGGAATCCGAGTTTCTCATTTGCTTTTGTTTCTTTGTAGATGCTATTTGGTTATTTTATGTTCTCTTTTGTGTGTCTTCTTCCCCTCTCTGGTCGTTATCCTTCGATTTGTTTTTTTTTTCATTTTGATTTTTACTAGAATCTTGGTTCCCTCTTCCATACATTATGGATCAGACAACGACTGACTTTAGTTGATATGATCAATACCTATCTAATTTAAATTGTACTTAAAGATTTCATACCACAAAATAAGGCTTTTGTTGGTGTTCGGGGATAATGAACCTTTGTATTTAGTATTCAAAGGCCAACATGGAGCCAAAATAAGCTAGCTAGTGTAAAATGTAACTACAGCATAATTGAAAAAGTATCTATGAAATTGTACCACAAGATTTTATACCACCAAAAGTCAGGCTAAGATTGATGTTTGGGGATATGACTTCAGCTTTTGATCGATCAAGATGGACCGGAAAAAAGCATTGATCAGGCTTCCGAGTGTCTGTGGGAAAACGTGCTACAAGTTCGTGGTTGCAAAGTCCTGGTTTATATAAGAGGGTTAAGACACTTATTCTCATAGAAAAAGGGACAAAACGGGTAAAAATTGCGTCTTATTTTTTTTATATTGAAGTAGCTATTGTCTATTTCATTTGACCTATTTTATATTAAATAGTTCTTCGACCATTTTTATTCTAGTCAGAAACTCATGGTGTATTTAACATTTCATGTATTAAACATTTAATCACAATCCAACTTTAGTTCATTATTTAGTACATCTGTCATAAAAAGAGTTACGTTAACATGTAAGAGGTATTCAATACAAAGACAGTTTCTGTTATCGGAAGGTTGTAAAAAGGCAAACGATAATTTGACACATTTTAAAATAACTGCATAATAACTCATTATTGGTTATTATATGACAGATGTAATGATCAATGAACTTTAAATTGCATTCCTTCACAATTTACATTTGCAGCATATCTATATGAAATTAAAAGGACGTTTGAAATAATATGTCGGCTGTTTTAAAAGATCTATAACATTTTGAGTATATATATTTTTTTTATTTTTTTATTTTCTACATGTATCCACGCACAAAGTCACAAAAACAAATATTGATACTATTGTAGAATTATGTCATATCAATCGGACTTTGTATGCTGTTTATAAAATAATATCTGTCAAAACCTAACCTTTGATGAGGGTAACTTGTGCCAAACACCATCTTAAGCCCTCAATTTCAATTTCAATATTTAAAAAAAAATGTTAACATCCAACATCTGCCTTTACCCCCAACGATTATACAAAGAATGAAGTTCGTTTAAAATTGGTTTTAGTGTATCATTGGATATAATGGAAACTCACAGTTAGAATAATGTCACACCCTTTCGACTCACATTTGCTAATAGTTATGAAATAGTGTCAGGATACATTTTTAACACTTTAATTATCCTAATACGCTATGTATATTGAGTACAAATATTCTCAGACGCCAAAAATGATTTTTTTTTCACTTTTTTGGCAGCTCAATAGTCGCTTAATTTACCAGTCTCGACGTGTTGAGTTGGAGTCAGATTTCTTTGTGAATGTCCATAACCACATTTTATCATTTCATACCCAATTAAATTCTCCAGAAAATATATAAATTTTTGTAAAATGTGTTTGGTTACAGCTTATCCATTAAATAACACAATGATCAGTTATACCTTGGCTATTGTGTTGGTTTATGGTTCTGCCAGAGGGAATGCCAGAGTTAACTGCGGGAGAGGTAAGGAAAATAGCGCAACTATTATCTAAAATTTTGTTATTATAGCTAGAAGATCCTCTTATATCTGCAACTAGATTTATAGTATTTACACTACAAAAACATTCCATCATATAAATTTGAAATTTAGAACAGAAAAAAGGAATCTTTCTGCCGACAAAGTCATTCAACAGACAATCATTTTAGTTTGCAGGACCAATAATATAGATTTTATCCATGCTGATAACATCGACAGTTTAAATCATTGTACTGAAATCTTTGGGAAAATAATAATTAAAGACTGGAAGTTTCACGGGTAAGTTTCGTATCATATTTTTGTGATTGGTCTCTTTGCTTTTCCTTGGACTTTTTATAGACAGTTTAATATCTTATTAGTATTCATGATATTAGATTAAAGTCCCTTCATCAAAGCCTTTTTTTATTTCGGAATTATCTGAATTGCAAACTGCGGACCGATCGACGTTAATGACGTCGCAGTTAGTAAAATAGTTAGAAAATAACCTTATCTTGCCCAGTTTAGGAGTAAACAATCAAATTAAATTATTCTTCCTTAAGGGTAATATGTAGTTGTTATCTACAGTCCTCCAAAAGTCAATGGTCAGTCAGCAGGAACATGACTATCAAAATATGGTTTTACATGACCATCCAAGATGTCATCACAGTATTTCAGACTACTGAATGTACTGTAAGTGATCTGAAAAGGAGTCTTAAAATCATTTGAAAAGCACCCCATACGGTAACACCAGGGTTTTTGTTTCAAAAACATGGTTTTCATTCAACGCTGTAAAACACATATCCGACCGTCAATAGGCTTAAACAGAAACCGGCTCTCATCTGACCAATAAATGCGCCTCCAGCTCCTTAAATTCCAGTGACGATAAGGTCCTGCCGGTGGCAAACGTGTTTGGCGGCGCCTCCTTGTCAGTTCTGGTCATTTCAATGGTCTTCGAGAACTGTAAAGCCTACGAATTACTGTCCTGTAACTAATGCAACCACAAGTAGGTCACATTCCTCATAACTGTCCTGATGTTGAAATGGGATGTAAACTTGTTTGACGGGCAAGGAAACGGTCTTCTCTAGGGATCGGTTTTCGGGGTCTTCTAGTTCTTGGAATTTATTTGAGAAAATATTTAGGTAATGTGCTATTTTTGGTGGAGTGTATATAATATCGTTTGTAAAAAAAAAACGTAATATGCATGTGAACAAACAAATTAACATTATAAGTGAAATATAAAGAGTTCACAAACCTGCTGCATGATTCTGAACGTTTGGCGAATTTTAGCTTTTCGCATTTTTGCTAGGTATGTTGGAAACGACAGCCCGATATATGTAACCTTGAAACCATTACAATATGCCTTCTGAATATTCCTCATTTCCATTATTTCTCTATAGATTTGTATTGCGAATTGTCTTTTGTTCTATATTTTCTTGATCTGAATTTGATATGGCTTAACTATATCATACATTCCCGTTAAAAAACGGTATAAGATATTTTAAAACCTATTCAATTGACATACTGTGAACGTATTACTTTTGAGGGTCATCAATTTTATTGCTTTACAAGGGTTTTGAAAACCAAGAAAAGGTTTCCAACGAAAAATAAATTGTAAAATGGAGTTGATTGTCAAATTCACAAATTCTAGGTTTTAGGAATTAACATTTTTCCCCAAACCATGAAAATCGGTGCCAAAAAATCAAAATACTTTCACAGTAAACTTATTATCAATTGTAGGAACAAATTCAACAACATCATAGGAATACATCCTTCTTGACTTCACATTTTAAACAATCCTAATTTTGGGGATTTGATACATCGCATCTACCCAAAAGAACTTGAGATAAAGGATATTACAGACACTGTGAAATCAGCCTCATATCTTGACCTACACTTGGAAATCGATGGTAAAGGAAAACTATTGACCAAACTTTACGACAAACGTGATGACTTTTCATTCAGAATTGTCAATTTTCCTTTCATCTGTGGCAACATCCCTCCGGCTCCTGTGTATGGAGTGTTCATATCACAACTCATACGTTATGCCAGAGCTTGCCAAACTAAGAAGACTTTTTGTATCGCGCTAGAACTTTAACAAATAGGCTTCTGCAACAGGGTTATGTTGCTACAAGAACTCGTGGATCATTATGGTGTACCCATCAGCACCATGAAAACTGATTTATTCAATGGGTCATAGTTTGCCTTTCCTCGTTTGTCTACCCCGGACTTGACTTTTTATGAGCAACTCGGCGGGTGTTTCTAGAAATGCAGAGGACGCTTACCCTACCGGTACACCTGGTCTATGCTCCCAGTTTTTAGTGGAGTCCGAGTTGCTCATTTACTTTTGTTACTTTGTATGTATGATTTTAGTTACTTTATGTTCTTTGTTGTGTATGTCTGTTTTCCATGTCTGGTCTGTCCCTGGATTACATTCTTTTGATTACCGCTATAACATTGGTTCCCTTGATTACTCTTTCACAGTATTCATGGTCAGAAACATATTCGGTTGTTAATTCTCACATGCATCAAACATTAAAGGATTTCAACGAATTCTTTTCGTACACAAAATAATTCTTAGGATTGCGTTAATTTAGGACAGTTGGTTAAATGCTTTGTTGTTTCGGAAGTTCTACCGTCGTCACCATGACCTTGTTGATCTGTGTCATACCCTGTCATACATTTTTTTTCCATTTTACCATACAGTACTTTCAAGGTGGTTTTTATGCCAGGAGAAGAAACTGATCTCCATTCCGGAGTGCTTGTACTTACCACACGTTTCAGGGGATATATTTCTCGCCACTGTAACAGTTTGCTTTCTCTTTCTGAGCATTTCTCGAAATCTTCCACTGTTCATATTACACAAGTAGATTATCTGTCACTACAACGTCTCCTTTTCTAATTGTCCCAAGGGAACTCAATTCTGATGTTTCCAGAGAGGTGTAGATAATGTCTAGTGATACTCTTCCGTTTCTGCAAATTAAAAAAAGGGAAATCATAACTACACACTATCTCAAACAAGATGCTAATTTCAATTCCTAAGTCATAAGGGCAGAGTGGTGACGATTCCCTGCATATTTAGATTCTCTGAAACATAAATAACTGAAGTGATTGTGTGAATTTTTAACTCATACGCACAACGTGTGTTATAAAACTCTTGCATATTTTCGACATAAATACAACCTAAAATCATACGAAAAATTTCCATATCTAACATTTGCAAGATCATTTGTTAAGATTTTTGTAATGTTCTACTTAATGCCATACTTTCTTGTTTATTCCATTCAACGGACTTTTTAACCGTGCAATACTTCCTTTTAAAGAGCAGCTTTATAAACTGTTTCTGCAAAATGCTCCCTCATTTTTTGCTGTCTATCGTAGGACAATTTGGAGAGACATTATCTGTATGAGTTAGGTAATTAGTATAACAAGTACACTTCAACAATGTTTTTTTTTTCATTATTATTTTTACCACTAGAACTTGTGTATAAAAGACAGATTCCAAATCTTCCTAGTCAAATGAGCTAAGCCTCATTAAAATGCATTGCAATTGTACAGTTCAAAGTTCATAACTTTCGTTCATTCTATGAATATGTAGAGACAAAATGACAGTCAATGTATGTTACTACAAATGCAACTTTGGGTTAAGATTTGTGATAAGTATTAATATTTCATGTATTTTTTCAAGTTTTTAACGAAGACTTGAGAAGCCCAAAGCATTTATTAATTAACTTCCAATTTAAGTGCATTTTTTTCGTAACTAACTGGCCAGTACGCACACTAAAACGTAAAGGCATATTTGTCAAACATATCAAATGTAACAAATGTGTATGCTTTGTAAACATTAACCGCGTCAAAAAGTAACACAATATATTTTCATTGTATTAAAATGCATGCAATATTCGTTAGAGAGACTTTGGCTCCAGTTAAAATGACCTCTTGTGTCCCTTACCCAAGGTCTACCTCCTTAAGTTTACTTTTATCTATTTAATTTAGTTGAAACTGTAGAAGATTGTAAATGTGTTTCCTTTATAAAAAAAATTAAGCTATTATATTAAATCATACTAACCGACCACTTCGGTTGCCTTTGATAGTGGTAAGATTTCCAACAATTTCCAAGTAAATTCGTCGTGTATTCCCTGGATGATTACAATACTGTGTTCAAAGAGTAATCAAGGGAACCAAGGTTATAGTGGTAATCAAAAGAATGTAATCCAGGGAAAAAGACCAGACATGTAAAACAGACACACACAACAAAGAACATAAAGTAACTAAAATCATACATACAAAGTAAAAAGTTCTTCGCTTCCTAAGGTCGTTTTTGGGGCTTGTTATGGGATAAGTAATGAAAAGTTCAATACGATATCTCGGTAAATTGCATTAATGTGATCAGTATAACGTCGATAGTGTTCGTGTTTAGTTTTAATAGCTGTATTTAATTGTTTACGTAACGTAGGTTTGTTCTAAAGAAATTTTTCGAACACTACTGTCGCAGTTTAGTGTTTTCCTAGTTGTTAAAAAATAACAACAACAACAACAAACAAATAAACTGAAAAAAAAATCAAAATACAATATACTTGTACAACAAGACTAATTTAAACTGGAGAAAATTGCATTATGATTTATTTTAATTACAAAATATACCAGTTTTATATATTGTAAATTTCGATATGCTTTACACGTTTTTCAAGGAGTAACCTCTCATCAGCAGTATTAAAATCAAATATATAGGAAGGTCATAATCAAAATATTATTTATATACAAGAAGTAATCAAAACCAACACTATCAAAAGAGGAAGCCAAATCCATCACCGGGAGGTTCTACCATATGCAATGCAAGGAATAAAGCCTAGGTGTTTTACCTATTTTTAAATTTGGGATACTGCGTTATTTCGTAAATGGGATAGATAAAATAACACCAATGCGGCAAATACGGATGAAATAATAAATTGTTCAAAATGAATGGACGCATACGTTTCTGAATGTACAACGTTTTGTTATTCGTATTTATCATTAAGTATCAGTATCTGTAAGAATCTGGCAGAAGGTGAAACGTGGTATGAAAATAAAACCATCATTTGATAGTTTAATTTGATTATTTTCAACATCAGAACCAGGAAACAGACGAGATTTTACATATCATGCTGGACAATCTAGTTACAAATTCATTAGTACAATGAAAATGTGAATTTCAAGAGCAGATAACTCTGTCAAGAACCTCATTTTTCTAAGATTCTATTGAAAAATTTCTGAGCAACGCCAGTAATGCATAGATCGGTCTTTTCAGATACAGAAAGTATCCTTGAGTTATATCACATTGTCAGATCAGCGGGTTTTTGACATGCATGTTTCTGATTTTTCACATTTTGCCTGATACTTATAAACACTTTCACCTGAAATGTTAAAACAGTATTCATGAATTCCCATAGGTTATTACATCTGTTTCATCAAGGTACTTATACTTATTTACTTATTAATTTTCGCAGTGTACTAATTTTCTCTATTCCCGTGGTGCACAGAAAAATTAATTCGTTTAAAAGCATTGGTTGTGTGTAGTATGCCACATCATCACGATTTTTTTCTTTGATATTACAACTTCGTCATATACCAGACAGATATAAATACTAAAATACAATAATTTAACCCAAGACGTTCAAACGTCAGACAAAATGATGTAAGCATACAATTTTACCCTAGGTAACCGATACTTGTGGTGGCGGAGATTATATTACTTAGACCGTATGATATGATGCTATTTCAGACATATAATGGCAATGGTATCAAAGAACATTATCAAACTCACTGGGCGTAAAATAATTGCGAAATGTTACAGCCATTAAATTTCAAATTGTCAATGATTTAGTATAAAGCGTAGCATCTAATCGGAATTTAGATACTTTGAATTACCTAAATTAGTGTAAAATGAATGATTTTCTTGGTATCGGTATTTTGTATTTGTTGGGATTTTTTGCACTTTCAGGGTCAGAAAAAGGTAGGATTTGTGGATCATATGTTACATAATTCGTTTCATTTATTAAATTAAAATCTCACGTCAGACTTGTCTGACACAGAATGATATCAGATTGTATTTCTCATATTTAGCAAATTTTGAATTATTACAAATTTCAAAATACTTAAAACACTGGGGATTCATTCCTTGTATTGCACATGGTAGAACATCTCGATGATGGATTTGATTTTCTAGTTCGATATTTATGGTTTTGAGTACTGCTTGTATATAACTTTTTTTATATGCTCTCCTTGTGTATTTTATTATAATGCTGTTGTTGAGAGGTTAAACATTGAAGTAGGTGTACAGCATATTATAATTTACAATATATATGATTGTTATTTTTTGATATTCTATCACTGATAAGCCATTGTTCGTGTTATGTGTGTAGCATTTGTCGGGAGTTTTTGTGCTTTAAGGGTCACAAAAATTAGGATATCGCGATCATAAAAGACTTGATTTTTAAGGAGGTAGACCTGGGGTAAGGGGCTTGACTCTTGAAATCATTGATATGTTTACGTCATATTCAATTTCAGCAAGGCCTATCAAGCTTTTATTTGAAATAGAATGCAATCAACCCAAGTTACTTTGAAGCTTAGAAGATATTGATATAAAATGCTGTACACAAACTTTCCAATGATTTGTAAGAGTTATGTCCCTTACCCTAGATCTACCTCCTTGATATCTTTTGATAAAAACAACACTTCTTACGTTTAAACCTCCGGTTCTGAGTATTAGAATCCTTCATTTCTTGGCAATATTTGCCCTTTATTAAAGGCAGAATTGATTGGTTATTAGTAACATTGTCCAGTACACTTTAAATAAAAACGCGTCAAATAGTTGCTATAACCTTGGTTCCCTTGATTACTCTTGCATAAATATGATATTTTACTAATAATTTCGTAATTACTTAGTTTCTCTCTCTTTTTTAATATCAAACATAATCTTCAAAACATAGGAACAGTGTTATTTTTGCCTTGATATTATCATATGATATCTTTTTTTTTACCATTCCTTTTTACAATTGCCGATAGTTCATCAGTTCTGTAATTTTGCTATTACCATTTATACAATGACATTAAAAAAATAAAAACAGCAAGTTCCACGAAGCGGCAAATGTTCGTTTGTTTTTCTCCAACTAACCGCTGCAGACACAGGCCTCTCAAAATTCCCGGGCGTTATTCAAATTATACATAGTTTGACCATCGGATTACGTTTAAAATCTTTCACTTTTCCCGATTTTTCAAGATTCTTGTATTTTCTGAGAGAGCTGGCTGTATCGTCTAGAGTTTTCGAACGTCAAACTCTGTTCGGAACTTGTAAGACCTAACCAAAATATGATGTCAAAGATTATGTTTCTTTGTCAGTTCTCTAGCAATAGAATTGTTTTTGCTGTTTTTTTTTATTGGTCCTTATGTTGTTTGTTACATTTCATGTAAAAACACCGGTAGGGTAAGGACGCTTACCGTTACCGGTACACCTTGTCCATAACCCCAGTTCTAAGTGGAGTCCGAGCTACTCATTTACTTTTGTTACTTTATATGTATTATTTTAGGTGTTTTGTATACTTTGTTCTGTTTATCTGTTTTCAAAGTCTGGCCTTTGTCACTGGGTTACATTATTTTGATTTCCGCTAGCATATTGGTTCCTTTGATTACTCTTTACAATCCTTTGTCACTAAATCCTTTCTATTTATAGTTGCGTCATACTCTTTTTGAGAGTAAATTACTTTATTCTCAGTTTAGAATTGTTGGACACGTCCAAATGCAAAATTAGTTTAGATAATACTGTAGGGAAAGTCATTAAAATTTAAATGTCAGATATAAATGTTTCTATAAATTTTCAGACTATATCTGAATTCATTAAATATTCTTATTTCGAAGCAGATTACTAGTATCATACGCAAATAAAACCAAATGACATTTATCGGAGCAATTTCTCCTTCATGCAGATAATAAAAAGTATAATGTTCATTAGGTATTTTGTAATTATCGACCAAAATGGGATTTATATCTTTGCTACATGTATGTGTAGACTGTTGCGCTACCTTCATGTATACATATCAAAAATAGAAGTTAAAGAGTAACCAAGGGAACCAATGTTATAGCGGTAATCAAAAGAATGTAATTCAGGGACAAAAAACAGACATGGAAATAGACATACACAACAAAGAACATAAAGTAACTAAAATCATACATACAAAGTAACAAAAGCAAATGAGCAACCCGGACTCCACTAAAAACTGGGAGCATGGACCAGGTGCACCGGTAGGGTAAGTGTCCTCTGCTTTTCTCGAAGCACCCGCCGAGATGCTCATAAAAAGTCAAGTTCGGGGTAGACAAACGAGGAAAGGAAAACTATGACCCATTGAATAAATCAGTTTTCATGGTGCTGATGGATACATCAAAACGATCCACGAGTTCATGAGTTCATGTTAAAGATATATTTTCTTTTTGTATGCATTGCTATGGTAAAAATATGATATGAAACATAATATTTGGATCTACATTAATAAAAATATCTCGTGTACAGCCATGATACTGTCAGGTACATTTTGAATATATTAGAATTTGAACAGATTTACTATATGCTGGATAACACGTGAATTTTTTATGGAAGCAAACATTTGATGTTGATTGGTGGCTGGTTGAAATTTGAAATATTCAAAGCAGGATCTCAATTGCATTGAGATTAAAATACTTGACAAACCACAGAAAAAGACAATCCCCGGACAGCGTCTGACGTTCGAAATTCACTCTAGACGCTGCAGCCGGCTGCTCTCTCAGAAACAGCAAGAATCTTGCAAAGTTTGGAAAAGGTAACTGATTTAACGCGACGTATTCCGATTGTCAACGAACGTTTGATTTGAATAATGCCCGAGATTTCCGAAAGACTTCTCTGCAGCGGTAACTAAGAGAGGAATGGAATGTCTGCCGCTGCGTGGAGCTTGAGGAAAAGAATGGATAAACAATATCTCTTGACCTAATATTTAATTTTTGTGATTGAAGAAAAGAAAGATAATAGGGCATGACTCATATATGAATGATAGTTCCCTGAAACAAAATTAAAAAACAAACAAAAAAAAAAGTGTTGTCTAAGCACAAACTGTATCAGGAATATAAAGCTTATGATTTTCCTAGTCTCAATTGTATTTCATGCAAATTGAGTCCCTTTAATCTCTTTGATATAATTTAATGCAGCTTGATTGACTTCACAACTTTACAGACAATCCATTCAAAACAATATGATTTCGTGTCGTGTTGAAAGAAGACATGGCAATACTGCAAAACCCGATAGAATTATTGGACAACACACATTGTGAACTACAACAAGAGGCTCTAGAGAGCCTGATTCGCTCACCTTGGGAATTTATAGAGTGTGCGTGAACAAATAAACTAAGGTTTGAGAGTTTTCTATACTCAAATCATGCCTTAAGGATCAGAGAGCTAAAAAGGGAACATAAAATAACAAAGTGAACAAGACGATCTAACCAAACGGTGTAACAAAGAAAAACGAAAAGAACACGACAGAAACCAGAATAAATTCGGATAATTCGAAAAAGAGAGCAGTTTTTTCCTTCTAGTAGACACCTGTCACAATGCTCGTTGAAGGTGAAGTCAGGTGACATTGGAATAATATTTATATATGACAGACGGATTTCATTTGTTATGTTGGTAATGAACAATATATAAGTCAATCCGATCAAAGTGACGACAGTATATACTCTTTAAAATAACGACACAAATTCCAACTTGAATTGCGATAAGGCATATATTGAAATGATATAATGACATAAACAATTAAAGCTATATATATAACACATGTGCAAACATAAAAAACTCTCATTTTCAAGGGGAATAATACTACAGCATTATAATGAAGTTTAGGGTATTTTAAATGAACTCATTATGTTATTTATTTTTCAGTTTGTAGGACAATGGATTACGATTATATCAATTACTCCAATGTCGAGAAACTCGTTGGTTGTACAAAGATTCTGGGAAATATTGAAATTGTTCAAGCAACATTTGACGGGTAAAAGTAGTTTATAGCATGTATTAACATTTTTTACCATTTCCATTATAACTTGTCATAATTTGTTATGCTAATTCCCGAAGCAACATAATCAATGATAGATATTGTAAATTACAAGTGTATATGTTTGACTTTTGCATATATTTAGCAGAACTCTATTATTTTTATTCATTTTTCTTATGCTCTCACGTATAAATACTTTACGAAATATTTTAAGATAGTGTACCTATTTCATCGTGCGCTAAGACTTTTTTCTCTTATTTGGGTATTCTATGCGATGGATAATTCCATCTTACGAATGTATTAACCCTACAAATGGCACAATATTTGACGTATATAATTCCATGCATTATTAATTAATTTCCATACTCATTTACTTTTGAATTGATAAACACAACCTAACATTAAAAAAATCATGGTTTCAAAATAGCCCTCCTTCTGTCGTAGCAAAAGGAACTGAGGACTAATAAACAAAACAAATAGCATAAATATAGTATCAAAGGAGAGCAGTATAAAAATTGAACTGTAAACAATTCTGTAAATTTGTCAAACGCACTTGAAACTGTCACTTTATGTCAATTGGACTATATATGTATTTAAACCCGGATAAACCGAAGACATGCCTTAAATTTACCAATATTCAATAGGGGTTGGGTTGGTTTAGATAAGTTTCACTCTATCAGGTTTTTATTATATAAAATTATGGCTTTCGATATCAATCACATGTATGGTAGTTTTATCTTTTGCTATTATTTTTGTTTAAACAACCAATTAAAGATCTGACAATCATCCACAAAAGGTTATAATGGAATCTTAAGCGAAGATAAATCATATATTTTAGCATTTTGAAAGTTAATAACTGCAGGGCTGAAACAATTATGAAAGGACTTAGGGTTTTGAATTCATATGTTTTTTTCGGGAGCGTTTAAGGTTTCACCTTTCTCATATGACAATGTATGAATAATAATCTTCACAATCTTCACGTAAAAAATCATTTCCGTCACTTCTTCTAAGCTGTACAATTTGAATAAGTTTTGCATCATACAAAATATTATATGTTACTTGTAACAAGGACTTTAATTTTACTGATAATCAAATTGTGCTTTATACTTGTAGTGATTACTTCCTTAATGTTCCGGGGTTACATCCGGGACAATTGAATAGTTTACAATCAATCAGTGAGGTATCTGGTGTAATAATTATCCAAGGAATTCACAAGGATTTTAAATCATTGTATTTTCTTCGGAATCTCACCACTATTTATGGGAGAGCAGCGCAAAAGTAAGAATTTTAAAATTGAAATTTTGAGTGTTATTCATATAAATGCTAAGTTTCAGTTTATCATTGCTTTCTTTCTGCTGGAGCATAAAGGAAAAAAATAAAAAAGGATGATGCAAACCAGATTGTCGTAAAAAGGGTTCAATGCTATCATTTCTTCGTTTTCTCACACATTTTTGACATAATATTAGCATTTCCAACAAAAGGATATGAAGATATATAATTGCCGTTTTATTACTAAACAATATATTCACATGTTCAAAATTATTTAGTAGTTATAAATTATGTTGAAGTAGAAGTACATTTATACTATTTTATTAGGGAAGATGCATTATCTACCCTGGACTTGACTTTTTATGATCAACTCGGCGGGTTTTTTTTTTCGGAAAAGCACCTCGAATTGTTCATTTGTTACTTTGTATGTATTATTTTGATTATTTTATGTTCCTTGCAGTCTAGGCTTTGTACCTGCATTACATTCTTTTGATTTCTGCCAGAATCTTGGTTCCCATGATTACTCTTTCAAAAGGGAGCTGACAGTTGCTACTTGGGAAGCGATATAATATATAAATGGAAATATTGACACAAATTACAAGATACGCCAAGTAAGATTCATTCGTTTTTGTGATATTAAATCTTTAGAAAAACATTGTAGGTTCCAAGGAATGTCATTCTCTGTAGCATTCACATCGTTGGAATCATTGAATCTTTCTGCGCTGCGAAGTATTAGAAATGGTAATGTTGCGGTTGTAAAAAACGAAAATCTGTGTTATACAGATGAAGCCAATTTTAAAGGAATTCTTAGACAGAAATCGCAGAGAATTGTGGTAAAAAAGAATAAACCAACATTGGAATGTAGTAAGTAGATTATATAGGTTATTTTATTTTACAAAACACAAAACGAAAAAGTCCTCATTGTATTGAAATCATGTATTTGCGTCACGCGACAAGTTCTAAACTAATTTTACTTGCAACATGGAGAGGAAAAATGGTTTCTGCATTGCCAAATAAATATGTCATTGATTACATACATATATATATTATATAATTATACAGCTACCAGAAAAAAATTAAATAAATCAATTGGCCTTTCATATGTTTGTGAGTGGTATGTTACGTCGACATGTCGTCTTGTATGACCTACTTTATGAGCGTCTTATGTTGTAAGGTATAATCATGTGACGTTAATTAACTTCGGACTTTGTCGACAAATATATATGTTTGAAATACCTGATAATTTATACATTGTATATAGACAGCTGGTGCATTGTAGTGACAATTCTTTTACGTTAAGGTACAATTCAAATGTTTTAAGCACCACGATTTCACGAAAATATAAATTACGAATTTGTTTAGTTTTCAGCGAAATAAAATGTCTACTTTAATGCTAAATACATTTTTCAGAAATATTGGGTAATGTGTGCTCATCTGTGTGTTCAAGTAGTGGATGTTGGGGCCCAAGTAGGGATAACTGTGTTGGAAGCATAACAGAAAATAACCTTGTTGATGATACTGTTAAAAATGGAACATATTTGATTTAAATTAGGTGTAAAAACAAAATCCATTCCAAATTAGGAGTATCTCTGAGAGGGAGGGGCCTACAACTCAGGCACTTGTTTCATTAAAAAATAATAAGCCGTTTTTCATTTATTTGGTGAGTCTTAAGTGTCATGCCGATGAGGCTTATGAGAAAAATAAGAATAAATTAACTCTTTCTCTGTTTTGTTTTCTGCCTGAAAACATAATAAAATGAACACGTGCCCAGACCTGTCAATACTGAAGTACATTGCAGTTTTTTGGTGGTATAATTTAGCTTATATTAACAAGTAACTATGGACGACGGTTCTATAATGTTCAAAAACAATCCTTTGAAATATGAACATTAAGAACTACTGCTATATATTAATAAAGTGGTAATCAAATGAATGTAATCCAGGGACAAAGACGACCAGACATGAAAAAACAGACATACACAACAAAGAACATAAAGTAACTAAAATCATACATACAAAGTAAAAAAAGCAAATCAGCAATTCGGATTCCACTAAAAACTGGGAGCATGAACCAGGTGCACCGGCAGGGTAAGTTTCTTCTGCTTTTCTAGAAACACCTGCCGAGTTGCACATCGATCAATAAAGCGATTCAACATGTTAAACAAGCCTTAGGTACAACTACTTCAGAATTAGATAAAAGAAACTTTAAAGCTATTTTTTTTTTCAGTTTAAAATTGAATCAGATATTTCGTGCAGAAAGGATATGTTTTGTTTTTCTAATACCTTGCACTGCAGGTTAGCTTTCTTATTATTATAGGAAGTTTTTGATATTCAAACCGATAGCTTGCCCTGTAGAGTTTTGTATACAGTATGCATGTATCCTTTATAAAATAAATCCATTCCAGAGAACTAGGAAACTTTTAATGATTAATAGATTAGAACAAAAACAAGCAAACAAACAAACAAAACAAGCACGGAGTATACAAAAAAAAAAAAAAAAAAACAAAAATATACAAAAACCAGATAGAGAATAGTTCTACTTGTTCTAAACATTTAATTCGTAGAAATGTAAAAAGTTCTTTCCCTATGCTTATGTTAGTTAGTAAGACCTTTAATTTTCATTATACATGATATACATGTATACATTCTTAGATATAAATGCATACATTCTTGGATATACATGTATGTAATGAAAAAAGTTGAAATATTTAATGCAAGTACAACACACAGTTCTAAGTCTACTGTGTTTCATTGTCTACATAAACTTGTGTCAAAATTATTTTTACTTTGGAGGAGCACAAGCCATTTCAAAGAATTCAAATGCGTCAATTCCGGTTAAGTATTCATATACACGGGAACCAAAATGTTGACAGTTGTCTTTCAAAACGTTGTATTTTCTGTCTAATTCTTTTTTATCGTACAACCAAGTAATCAACTCCCGAATGCTGTGTTGGCCTCTGCCTTTCTTCAGTTGTTCGATTGGGTCCGGTTTTCGCTCATCTCCCCCGCGTTTCTTTCGCACATCAAATTCATTCTTTCTACATTGCAGTATGAGGCCTTTTCCATTTTTTTCAATTGACCACCAACTTTTCGTAGTCTTAATGACAAGAAACATGTGATAGATGAGGGAATCCGTTTTTTGGAAAGGGAATAACGGATTCTTGTACGCCAAAACGTCTTGTATATTACCATCCTCAATATACTCTTTAAATTTTGTCAGATCATCTTGTTTGTTTTCTTTGGGGAATGAAGGGTTTTTTTCATCATAAAAATAGAGAGTGTATTGCCAATCTGCACCAAAGGGACTTCCTTCAACGTCTGCCATCTATAACAAAAAGGTTAAAACTACTAGTATGTGGACACAATTTTAGCGCTCGGCGGGTGTTTCTAGAAAAGCAGAGGACGCTTACCCTACCAGTGCACCTGGTCCATGCTCCCAGTTTTTAGTGGAGTCCGAGTTGCTCATTTACTTTTGTTACTTTGTATGTATGATTTTAGTTACTTTATGTTCTTTGTTGTGTATGTCTGTTTTACATTGTCTGGATTACATTCTTTTGATTACCGCTATAACCTCGGTTACCTTGATTACTCTTTAGCTAGAGTCACAGTAACATTGAGTGCCTGACGACATTCCTACATTTTATTTCAACATGAAAATCAATTGCAGTTAATCATGGGAAAATATCACAGAAAAACATATTTTTCCTATGGCCCATGTTTGTATTGGAAAAAATGTACTTAATCAATAAATGTTTATGTTTTTTTAAGATAACTTCAAAAGTCAAACATAGGGAATTTTAATAAGAAAAATAACAGTGAGTAGTAACTAACAATAAAAAAAGTGTAGACAGATGAATTCAGGTTTAAATCAATCAAAGGATAACCCGAATTGTACAGTGGAAGCTAGTAAAAGGATTTAGAAAAGATCACAACTGGTAATATGTCTATAGTAACATGGATGTTGTCTATGATACCAAAAAAATGATACTGCGAAATTTTCATTGTTTATGGGGGTACTTATTTTCATGGGTTTCGTGGGAGTGTCAAACAAAAAAATTTGGTTCCAAAACAAAACAAAATTTTCACATTTGTTTGAATGATGAAATTTTCTATCCACATATTCAAGAACATGTGAACTGGAGTTTTTTTTCCAAAACCACAAGAAATTATAACCCAGGAGAACCGCAAGCACCTGCGTAGGAATATATCTATCTAATCACAGATGGCTGCTAAGGAAACCAAAATCAGTAAGAAAAATAATTGCCCTATTACCAATATTTCTAAAGTATAAGTTTTTGTGGTGTACTAATTTTCGCTCTTTTCGTGCTGGAGAAAAAGGCTCGAAAAATAGTACCCACCAAATAGAATTTTGTCACTGCATTATCATTTATGAAACCGGCAAAAAAATGATACCAAGGAATATGTTCACTTGACCAAATCCCCCCCAAAAAATTGGCGCCCATAATAATTAATTACATTTTCGCTATTTTCATGGTATCAACAAAACTTCAGTCAGAATTTTAAACAGTTGTAGCTTTCTATGTGAATGGTAGTTCTTTTTGTTATATTTTAACACACTTAAGCAAAATCAACCTTACCTTGTATCGCTCGAGTTTAGATTAAAACCCATCTCCAAAAAACTGACGCTTTATACGTTATAGCTAGTGCATTTTTCCAAGTAAATCTCACTCAATATGTCACGTAGGATTCTTTGAAAAAAAAACTCAGTCGAAGATATGGTAAATTTTGGTACACATATGGGGTAAAAACTTCCCATTTTATCAGATATATATTTGATTGGATGGAAAATTAAAAAAAGGGACAATACTTTAGGTAAGGAAAAAGAGGATTATGTATTTATTTCCCATTTGGAATGGGGACAATCAATAATGAAAACTTGGATGGCATGTGGTGTAAATGGAAAGTTAATACAATTAAGTTGCAGTCTTTGTACGAATCATGCAAATTCTGTATTTTGCATTTTCTCAAATATAATATCTGAAATATGATTAAAATCAACGACATATCTCTCATTATAATTTGAAAATGTTTATCATTTTGACAGACTTCCTTGATTATGGTTCAGTTTGGTACGTGATTTAGTGTCTGAGATTGATATGGTTTTATAGTATAGATATTTTGCCTAATCCTTGATGCATCGACAAAGATGTGATGAATCTCTTCGGAAATACAAACAGACATACATGTAATAGAAACTATACAGTCGCCATATTAAGCAAATTGGTCTGTATCTTATTTTGAATTAGAATATATGAAACAGTTACTTTCTTTAATTGTTGATTCCACTTGATATTCAACTGGCAATAGGCATCATGTAAGGCACTTCTTTTTGATGATTTCTTTCTCTCATATTGAGACAAGTTCATCAAAAATAAAAACTCCGTAAAAAAGGAAACCAAAGTAGTATAGTCCATTAATATAATTTTCATTACATCGCTATTATTAATGTGATCATTTACATTCATCTATCCTCAATAGTCTGGCATGAAGAAAACTAAAAAACATACAGAACTCTGCCTTTTATCCTGACCTTTTTCCCAAAAGAAAACCATATAAAACTCTTTTTACCATTTTACATTACCAAGCACCGAAACTGCGTCTGACGTTCGAAATTCACTCTAGACGCTGCAGCAAGCCCTGTACGAAAATGCAAGATTCTTGCAAAGTTGGGAAAGCGTGAATGAATTTACTCGATGATAGCAGATTGTCATACGACGTTTTATTTTAAAAGCGAGAATTTCGAAAGGCCTGTCTGCAGCAGTTAGTAAGAGACGAAACAAACGTCTGGCTTTGCGTGGAGCTTGCTACATTACATTATATTTGGTAGAGCTCAAACGTCACAAAAGATGTTTATATGGACAAATTTATGTAGTCAATAGGTTAACCTCGTCGATTAGTAATTTCGTCTGTCGTCAACATAACCTGACTGACCCTTGTGGAGTGTAAGTTTACAATATGACTGATGGTCTCTGTCTATCCTTTTTTCGCTGGATCTTTCTCCAATGATCATCATTATATGGCTTGTTTTGTTTGTAGTCTTTTTTCCCAGCTGTATCTCGTCCATTGATTTTACCTCGTTATCCCGTTTGATAATATTGATTTTAAACATTTTGTTTACCATTCAACACTATCTAATTTCTTAAAAATTGACCTTTATTACGTCATGTTGATCATGAGGTCCATGAATAACAAGGGAAATCATAGGAAAAAAGTGGTCCTAAACACTAATTACAATTTTTCGATTTTTTTTCGTTCTTACTGACCTAAAATATCCCTTCATAGTGCAATACAGAGAAAAAAATATCACATGTAATTACGTTACATTATTACGCTTAATTTAATTCAAGACAAATCGAGTTCGTATTAGCAGGAAGTTTAACATTAAATATTACAGATATATTAAATTATCGAAGAAATTTTCTCAACTGATAAACAGATTATCAATGATTTTTATTTAATTCGACCAAATGTTTTGTTATATTCCTTGCCCCACACGGGATAAAGCATAAAACAATCGCTCGTTAGAAATCAGTTTTAAGTTTTATTTGTTCTGTACTTGAACTATCAACAAATCCATTTTCCTAGTTTGTTTGGTCTGTTTATGTGGCATCTTTTCCGATTTTGTCTTCTTGTTTTAGACCTTTTCGTAATTAATACTTTATTAGACTGCGATAGACATATCTTGATATTTTGTACACATCTGTTCCGGACGCAGATAAATTTCTAAGCAAATAACATTGTACGTGCAATTTTAAATGAAGATATGCTATCGCAGTGTTATATCAATAACCGATTTTATCAACATGCTTCAGCTGAACAAGAATCTGTCTAATGCATTACGTAATAATCAAAAACAATGTTGGAAGTTACATGTATTTTTATAAATGTTGTAGCATATTGTTATATAAAGAAGTTAAGTAAATAGAGAAGATAACCAATTTAAATTTCTAAGAATTTGTTGAATCTCAAAGTGACATAATACACACTTTGTACATTGTAATATATTTGTTTAAATCTTCAATACATTTGAGATAATAATTCAGCACGATGCGTTTTTAGACACTATTTTTGTTTACTTCTCAACAAGTCCTATACTGTAGAAGTATATATATCGACTATATATATCCCGCAAATCAGACAAATAGGTTCAGGTTGTCGCTATCTCAGTTTTCATTTCTCCTTTACTTTCAATATCTTTGGAGTTACCAGAAGACGAAACGAATTCTGAAATAGCCATACATTTTTACCTGTAGCTCCTAAATATTTGCACTAAAATACAAAATTCCTCTCACCTTGTAAGTGCTAAAATGTCAATAATTCTGAAGAAAAAAATACAAAACATAAAAATAATGAAGCCGCCGAAACTTCTATGAAGACACTCATTGTACCATAAAGTTATTACAATTCCTCGTGGTGTTTTAGAATGATTGCACGACGTGATTGAACAAAAGGTCAGAGGGCGCACAGTGAAGCAGTGGTTTACCAGATTATCTCCGTCAAAGACGCGTGTATAAAGGTCTAATATGAGCAAATATGCTCCACAAAATGGTTATGGAAGTATTACCAGATCATTGCTATTAAAACATAAATCATTATTCATGCTTGGTTATAAACCAAGTAATTAGTGCAAGCTTTTGGCTTGTTAGCCTCAAAACTTCAATACTTCAGCCTGGGAATATTCTTAACTGTTAGTGATATCAATATATATCACAAGACTTACCAGTTTTCACTGTGTTTTTTATTTCTGTGGTGGAAAGGCGGGCGTGCTTGTCTAGTAATTTTAAACTTCTCATATATATAACTTCTGAAGTCTTCGGATTTCATGATGTTACTAAGACTAGTGAATTATTTCTCTTTTACATGATTTAAGTCATTACTACAGAAGTTTTATGGTCGTCATCATGAACTCGTGGATCGTTATGGTGTATCAATCAGCACCACGAAAACTGATTTATTCAACGGGTCATAGTTTTCCTTTCCTCGTTTGTCTACCCCGGACTTGACTTTTTATGAGCAACTCGGCGGGTGTTTCTAGAAAAGCAGAGGCTTACCCTACCAGTGCACCTGGTTCATGCTCCCAGTTTTTAGTGGAGTCCGAGTTGCTCATTTGCTTTTGTTACTTAGTATGTATGATTTTAGTTACTTTATGTTCTTTGTTGTGTGTGTCTGTTTTCCATGTCTGGTCTTTGTCCCTGGATTACATTCTTTTGATTACCGCTATAACCTTGGTTCCCTTGATTACTCTTACACTTATACAAACAACAACTTAAGTAAGAATCTTCAAGTAAAAAACTATGCATACTTTATACTGAAATTAATCTCACTACTTTGGCTATGAAATAATCACGAATCTCTACTTACAAGTTATTTATCATCATATAACATCACAAATCCTTACATTCACACCTCTAGCATATATATTTTATTGAATCTCGACACGTATAAATTCCATCAAAGCTCTCTTCAAAAGACATTGAAAAATGCATTTGGAATACTTCAAAAGTTGACAAGATTCTCCGCGATCTAAATCCAGTCAAAGATGTGAGTATTTAACATGTTTTAAAAAAAGTAATGCTAATGAATTCAAAAATAAACTACGGTAAACCAAAACAATTTCATGCCACCTTTATTTTTTTTTTTTTACATTTTTTGGTTGTTTTTCTAATGATCCCACTTTCGTGCAGATTCAAATTAATTATTACTTCTCTTATGAGTTATTTTTTCGGTGAAATATACATAATATTTTAATTCGCTTAAAAGAAAAAGTGGCAAATTCATTGTTAGCTTGTTCAGAAAGGAAATTTCAATCAACACTGTATTTTTAATAGCTTTATGTTTTAACTACAATTCAATTAACTCCATGCAAAACTCTTTCTTTCTTCCGTGATTCCTTTAATACGTCTTAAATTTGATAAAGATAAGATTTTCTTTTTCTTCATCAGTACTGGTGCAAACGGGAAAAAAACCCTATAGTACTTCAAATGTACTATATCGCGGTTTTTGTCACATGAAAAAAAAAATCGGGGACCAATGTTTTGTTATTAGGGAAAAATAAATGCTTAAATGTGATGAAAATAAATTGGTGAATTTTATTTTGCGCAATTTTGTGAGTAACAATGAGTTAATATAAGTACTCTGCTGAACCATCAAGTTTCCTGTATATAACATTAAGATAAAACCAAATTCTCAGCATAACTGGTATTGAAATGGCACAAATAGATTATTTGAATAAAGATACTATTTCAGATTGTTTTGTTTCATAAATAACAAATTACAAATCGTTAAATAGCATATAAATAAAAATATACATCATAAGCATACCTCTTACTTGCACTAAACAAAGCTTCAGAAGTAGAGGACGCTTAACTCGCCGGTGCACCAAGTCCGCGCTATCAGTTTTTATTGGCGTCCGAGTTGCTCATTTACTTTGTATTTTTTTGGTTATTTTATGTTATTTTGATTTTCGCTAGAATCTTGGTTCCCTTTCAGAACTGCCATAAATAAAAATGCTACACAGGCAAATGTTTCACATGAAATGTATTTGTCTTTAATTTAGTATGAATCAAAGTGCTGTTAGTACTGGGGGTTTTTAATTCTAGTGAAAATTGAATCATGAAAAATTTCAAAAAATACACGTTAAAAAATAGTAAGTACCCAGGGAAGGCACTTTTTACCTAAGGGAGCCACCGATAAAAGTTCTATTGGTGTTTTGCATCAAACTTTATATTTTGTCTAGAGAACTGAACACTCACCTATATACAAAGAATGAAAGTGCCCCTCTTCCCAAATGCCATTTCTCAAGTATAAACTATAAACAATAAACAGTATCCAACTTTTTTACAAATTTTGTTCAGTTTCACCTTTAACAAATTTTAACGCTGTCCACAAGTTTATTTACATTTACTTTCAAATCCTATCTTAACTGAATATTTATCCTACGCTGTAATTATATGCAAATAAAACAAATTCTGCTTAACGTGATTACTTTGATGAAAATAAGGTTTTCCAAAACCAGACACTTTTATCAATTTGAATTTTCACAGTAATTTTTCTTGGTTTTAAGAGTAATCAAGGGCCAATATTCTAGCGGAAATCAAAATCACTCCTCTTTCTTTTCTGTTCATTAATAATAAAATATCAATGACACGATTAAGACATTGACTGATAAGCGTGCTAAAAGAACACGAAAGACGAATTTAATGTTTCATGACACATAACTGCAAAAACTAAATTCTCTAATAAATTTGATTACCGAACATCTTTCAAGGCCAAAAAACGAGTCCCTAAAATCTTCAACTGATTTGAAGACTAACCCTTATTTTTATTTTGTAGAAATAAAAGAATATTATTGCGCTGAATAATTGCAAGAAACATATTTACTGGTCTTAAATGAGGCATGAACGATATCAAAGGAATTACATCTGGAATATATTTTTGTGTAGTGTTCATAAATAGTAAGGACGTTCCTGATATGGAATGGTGACATAAAGTATTTTCATCCAGAAGGATCAAAAACCCCAAACAATTCACTTGAATTTCATGAGATGGCTTGATTCATGTGAATTTCAAGCGAACTCTGTCATGAATTTTATTTGCTCAATTCAGAAGGAAATCATGTGAAATTATTTTTGCGTGTGTATTTCAATTTAACATTTAGTCCATTAACAATGAATAATAACAATTCTGGCTGGCATTTTTTGTACACTATGAAACATGGACTGGACCTACAAGTTAAAATTGAATCATCATAGGTATGTAGGAATATAAAGGTCAAGCCCATGTATAAATGATTACATCTTTATGACAATGAAGAATTCATTCAATTTTGACAGGACACAAGCAGTAATTTTAGCACATTGTATATCATAAATCCGTCCAAGCATGATAATTCGACAGTAAAAATACATCCGACATTTTTAAATAATAACTGGCATGAAATGTTTTCTCAAAATATTTTTTAATTGTCTTCAAGTAAACCAAAAGAAATCATCAAAATTTTGACTTCAATTAATTCAAATAGATTATCAAAATTAAATAACATGAATAATACTCATTGTTGGAGTGTAACAAATAAAAATAGTACACTGCTGGGCATCTATTTTAGGAGAAATATAATTGGATAAAAAGTTGTTAGTGATAATTGTGGTGTTATATCAAAATATCTAGTATATCAATTGAAGTCCTTCAAAAACCTTTCGAAAAATGTCAATAAAATCTGCACAAACATCAAACATGGATGTTTGAAATAATTGACAACAGAGTCAAAAATGTGACTTGCTTGAAATTATGTATTAATAAAATGTACAGTATTCAAAAAACTAACCCAGTACATACTTTTGTAATATAAATTCCTACCAACATAAGAGTATTGAAACATTATAAATAATTATAAATAATGAATTGTTTTACATGTGATAACTGTACACCAAAAGCGTGCATAATACACAGTGATTACATCCTTTTATTTACGGATTGTCTGTGTTTTGCTTGTTTCATCTACTTCTTGGATGGCTAAATATTTTGAGATATCACATCATAAGATGTGATACATGCTCCCTCGTTATTGGTTCTTGTGAGATTGCGACACATAAAATAAAAAAAAAAACTGATTGTTCAAATGGGCCATTGTGACGTTTTTTTTTTAATTGTTCTCATGCTACAACTGGTGGCATCCAAGAACAACAATTGCTAAAGTTGTCGAATGTCAAGCAACCAATATTCCAGGGCAATTACAGAGTCAAATTTCATAACTCGCGAAATTTGAATATTGCAAAAATTCAATTCTTACCGATGATCTTTTGTTATGATGTTGGTTCTTAATACAAGGTAACTTGAGTCTACATTTTGTGACATTCAACTTTCACTCATTATGGAACCTAGAATTGTTTTTTATTTTTGATCAGTGTATGGGAAATAACCAACCTTGGGACAGTTTACACATCATAAAGTTGGTAATGAAAGCATTACCTGGTTAAAAATTATAAACAATCCCTATCATCTAATTTCTAAATCATTCAAGTCAAAATTATTATTTACTTCCTCATCAAAGCCTTGTTTATAGGTTGGAATTATCTGAATAGCAGACTGTGGGCCAATTGACATTAATGAAGTCACAGTACTCAGTTTGTTATGGAAAATAACTTATCTGGCCTATGAGAAATTACAAATGAAAAGGCTTATAACAAATCAATTTAAATTTTTTATGAAATACATGCTTGAGAGAGTATTACTTGGGAAGTTAAATAGCCAAAAAATGAAATTGACATCAACAAATGTGAAAACAACTTTCTGCCAAAATAAATTGCATCACCATAATTTAAAAGAAAGTACATTGTAAGTGAAATTACATTTAAATAAATTCACATGACACAAAGAATTAACTGACAAATGTATGATAAAATATGCAATTTGCACCTCAGTATTTGCAAAGCCAGTAATCTATCTTAAAAAATTGATAAGTCTGTTATTTTTATATTCATCACTTTATTAAGATTTAATTCAGAAATAACTTGTCTGAATGAAAGGGTTTCATCTACTATCTCTTAGAAGTAATTTAAATTAGGGGTATGATGTTTCTCAATTGAATAAAAATGGTTTCATCAAAAAGATGAATTATTATTAAGTGGGGTTACCAATAGCTTTGATGATTAAGTCGATAAATTCTGATGCTCATGTTACATTGAAATAGAATGACTGTATTGTTTTTCTGGCTACTAGAAATATCTCCCTAGCAGGTTATTTGTATGTATGCAACATGAGTATTGAGGTCATTCCTTAGATAAACAAAATTAATTTGTCAAGAATATAAACAAACTTACACTTAAATTACAGCAAAAAATCTTGCTTAAAAGAAATGCCCAATGAATAATTTAAGGAGGTAGACCTACGGGAAATAACTCTTGAAATCAGTGATATGTTTGTATTATATTCAATTTTACCAAAGCCTTTCAAACTTTCATTTGAAACAGAATGAAATCAATCTGAGTTACTTTGATGCTTATATAAGATTGATGTCAAATGCTGAATACAAGCATTCCAATAATCTGTAAGAGTTGTGTCCCTTACCTTAGTTCTACCTCCTTAAGCTATGACACACAATAATTCAGTCCTCAGAGAACAACTGAAGAGATAACAAATTGACACAATGCTCAGCAGCCACAACTTAACTGCTTTACATAAAAACAAAGTAGAACCTATTTAACCAGGCACTAAAGTGTTTCATGTCAGAAATGTTTGCAGGACTGGTTTAAATAAAGTAAAAGTTACTTATCTACATAGATAAAAATACATCAAATTTGAATTCAGGGGTAGTTATATTTGTTGTTATATGTTGATTTACAAATATTTTCTTGTCAAAGTTGTGTAAGATCAGAAAGGCTTCATTAATTGTCTATTGTTTACATTAAAAAAATATAAACATCACTGAATATTGTCATTAATCAAACTTTCTGATTGCTCTCTGTCTACTTCTCTGTACCTACAATGACAAATCAAACATGTTATCAGGCCCAGTGCCAAAAAAGTAGAAAAATTACTCAAGTTTTAAACTATTAGTGATGTCATATCAAGATTTTGATTAGAATAAAGAAAATTTTTACACTTAAATATTCTTTATCACAAGGCTATCTAGTAATATCAATTAATTCAGAGCTTATAACGAGAATGGATTTGGTAAATATGTCAAAGGGGCAATAAGGGTTTGCATTAGTGTCTCACAGAAAGATAAATTAATGCTCTACATTTGTTAATTTCTGTGGCAAAAAAAAGTGAAGCTGTTATTTGAAAAAAAAAAAATAAAAAAAGCTTTAAAGTTTACAGTAAAATGGAAACACTACTTTTTTTAGAAATAAGACAATAAAAAACATTAAAGTGTTAGTTAAGATCAATAAGTCAGGTTGATGCCCAATTTTCATGAAGTTATGATTCTGGCTGTATTTGCAAGCAAAAAAGAATAAAGCACATTTTTTAACAGAAGAGCATACATTTATCCTAACTAAGTTTCAAGGTAAAAAAAATCAGTGACAGCTTAAATAAACGAAACCTTAATGGAAAGAACAGATAAAGATCTTGGTGAAGATGTACTAACCTCAATAATGTTCTGGAACTCCTTCTGCACACTAGATGCATAAATTTTTTACACCCTATCAGAACAGGGTCCCAGTTCTCGTAATGTGTAAGAAAACTAACAGCAAAAAATGCAACAAAAACAGGTAATGTACCAACATAGAATATCCACGTGTATGGAATCTGCAATAGAAATATAGCAGGGTTGTGAACAATACACATATAAAAAAATAAAAAAAAGCTCAGACAGCAAGCTATAAAATATCTAAGTCCAAAGCTACATCATATATAAAACTTGTTGATTGAATGTAAATTTACATCCTATGGTAGATGTTTCATACATTCCAAGATGGGAACAGTTGAACACACTATGCTTTGAAGATTCCCGAAGTCGAATTCATAATAATTTGGCCTGGGACCTCCCACACTCTAGGCAAGCACACAACAGGAAACTTAAACTCGTCAAAGACAACCTGCACATTTCACTTTCTTGATCTTTTATTTTTAAAAAGACAAAAAATAATAGCTTGAGGTATGTAGCATTATATGAGGCAGGTGAAACCTGAACCATTTTTGAAGAAACATAATTTTTGCCACCTAAGCGGCTTATATTAGAAACACTTCTCTTTTTCTTTAATTGGTCTCTTTGAAAACATATTAGTTTAAAGTCAACAAATTATCATATGGTTCGGGATGCTTACCCTACCAGTGCACCTGGTCCATGCTCCCAGTTTTTTAGTGGAGTCCGAGTTACTCATTTGCTTTTGTTACTTTGTATGTATGATTTTAGTTACTTTATGTCCTTTGTTGTGTATGTCTGATTTCCATGTCTGGTCTTTGTCCCTGGATTACATTCTTTTGATTACCGCTATAACCATGGTTCCCTTGATTACTGCTTTAACAATGGCATACACTGTCATCTTACCAGAATTCAAGAGGTCAAACTAAGAACATATGGTACTTACTCCTTTAAAAACAACATCAGCTAACATAGAAAGCGGTATGGTAAGACTTAACGAAAGAGTTGCTATAAGAGATGATGTCAAAAAACAGCCCCTGAAAAGAACAAGTAGTCCATGTAAAACAAGTTTAGATATACAAGTATCATAGTACATATTCAGGAGAATATGTTATGATACTTATTAAAGAATACAAGTATAGACATTGCAAAATATTTCAAGTGCAATTGAAAAACATCAAGCATGAAATAAAAAGTACAACATGGACAAGAAAGCCAATGATACTGAAAATTAAGTTGAGCAATTAAAAGGGTGTCCATGCAAAAAAACAGGCAGTGGTTGGCACATGACAAATTTTGTTTGAAAAACAAATTCAATACATTCATATCACAAATGCATCCTTTCTGAAAGTTGAATGTTGGTTTTTGACTAACTGCAATGATTAAAGAGAAAAAAATATATAGAAAACATTGGAAATCATTAAAAAAGGGGAAACAACTCTTTATTCTAGTGAAAACTTTGTTTTGTTAGGAACTTTAAAATCATTTTCCGAGCCATCCACTATCAGTTTAAAAAAATCTTTTTACTATTTGACATACATATGATATAAATATTACAATGGAACAAAAAAATCAGTGAAATAAAATTTACCCTGTGCCAACCATAGCATAGGATCTGCCTGATTTTTACATGGACAGCCTCTTAATTTATAAAATGTTTTCCATATTGATCATTTTAAGTATGGTCAATACATGTACATTTACAAATCTTCACTTTCTACGTTTCATGCCTTTAAGAGAAAACGTAAAACCTTTCCATCAACTTAATAAATCTTATGTATGGTTTGAACTGAGTTCACCATTGGTTTAAGTGGGTTCAATTAGTTTTTCTTATTGGTGTACTTCTGGGTTATTTCACATAGTATGATTTGTTCGCCAACAGTAATGTTTTTGGAAATCCTTTTTTTAAACATTTATTATATAGATATCAATGATTTACTGAATGTTACCAGTGTAATACAGTTTGATAATTCACACTGTGAAATGAATTCAGTAATTTCACTCTCGGACTTTCTCCCGCCAAAAAATTACAACTTTGATAACAATACGCCAATCACTGAATTTAAAATTCATATTGACAATATCGATACATTATGAAGATAATCTATATAATAAATAGGATAATCAATTGGTTATCGTGAATAATTAAAATATTATCACTAGTGCCGAGAAAGCAATCGTGATCATATTTTGGTTATTCACTCTTTCAAAATTAATTATCCTATTATTCTCCTTGTTTAAACTTTCACTGTTACTATTTTGTTCTGTCACATGGGTTTTGTTCTATCACATGGGTTTTGTTTTATACTGATAAACAACAATAATAACAACACTGACAATTTTGTCTATGTAGTCTATTACAAAAACTTCTCCCTGTAAAAATGTTTGGCCATTTCTCCCTCTAGATTAGACCCCAGATGAGGGAGGTGTTCTCTTCTTTCAGTTATAATCATTCCAATAAATAAATGAATAATAAAGCATTTTAAGGTACCTTCAAACAAGACAAGATAGAACCTGTAAACCCCATAAATTTGTTTAGTTGGCCTTTTCACTATTTTGGCTTTTATACATTTTTTGTAACACTAGCATTTTTTATCACTGAACTTACCACAACCATAAAAATTCTGACAAAACAGTTCCAATCAGCCCATTTATACAGATAAATAACCACTGTTTACCATTAGGCCACTGGAATGTCTCTATCTTACTATAGTGAAGTATAAAAAATCCAGGCCAGAGGAGTATTACACAGAGAAATCCTACAAAACCTACAATAAAACAAGACATGATGAGATTTACAGAAGAAATACAGATAAACGGCAGTTTTGAAGTTGAGACAGAAAATATCATAGTGTGTCTGATAGGGCCATATGTGATGTTCTGTCGAGAAGGTAAAATCTTCATTATTCTGTTTAATGGCAACCTCACCATGCTCACAGTCAATATTCATAACTGTCATTCGTAATTGCAAATAATTTTTAGTATTACAGCAGTAGTCTGAGATAAGATATTATCAGTCAGTAGGAAAAATGGAAACTTGATAAAATTGCTGATAATACCAAATAATAGGTACATATTAATGGAAAGGAATTTTGCTACATTTTTTTTAAAGTGTATTTCATTTTTGTAGAATCTAATTTTGTTTTACTAATAGGGTCACTTGGGGTTAATCTTGATATAAAAATAAGATTTTAAGTTATGCCTTCTCATGTTAGCTCTAAATCATAAAATTGGGCAAAAATGTTCTGTTATACAGCAGTCATTATGTATATAAAGTGCTGGTGGTAAATAAGGTATGTTTAAAATAAACAGATCTAATGAACATGTAACATAGATAATCTTGAAATGTAACAGGAAAAGGACTTTATATATTTTCATATAAATCATAAAGATAATAATGTTGCCATGTTTTCTGTGTAGTGGTTGCACAGTTTTTACAGTAGAAATAATAATTAAAGTGTTTCTAAAATTTCCATTTTTAAGATATTGATACAGTCCTTGAACCGATCCGTGAAACGATTTGACAAATCGATGACCGTTGATTGGTTGATCGCTGACAGATCAAAAACCTGTGACTGATTTGATCGCAGTTTTGTTATGCAAAATGATGTAAGATCTTTTTTAGATAAAAGAAATGTAAAATAAAAGTATAAACTGATGTTTAAATCTATTACATTATGTAAATATTTGTGTTAAATTGACAACAAAGACAGCAAAAACTGTAAAATACATCGACTGCTCTATGGTCACGTAATGCAATCACCAGTTAAGTGGATTGGTTTGACGGATCGATGACTGACCAGAAAATGATCGGTGATCGATGACCGATCACAATTTTTGTTGCACTGATCGGTTCAGGTACTGTAGGTCAAATTTAGTTGAAATGCAGTTGCGAAAAAGGCAAGAAACATTTCCTGCACTTTTTCCACATATAAAGAACAAAAAAATATATATGTCATAGATGCTTCAGGATAAATCTAAATAGCTTTTCAGTTGTTTTATAGATTATCGAATATATTTGAGTTAAAACAAAATGAATTGAGAATAATGATATGCCATCCATTGCCTAATTCTCACACAGAATGGTAGTTAATTCATCCATTGCCCGATTCTTACACAAAATGGTACTTAATTTCTGACTTACCAAAGAACATAGGGATATCTAATTTATCCTCATGATCAACATTTCTCCTCAAGGAGACAAGATAAAATGCATATAACATGGATCCCAGAACAGCCCACAGGGCACCAGCTGGTACTCCCTTCTCCAAACTGACATCAGAGTAACTCACCATGACTATACCACCTAAGCTGAAAATGCAAATCAATAACTATAACCAACTAGTATCATGAAATTTAAGTATAAATCATCAGATTCATGGTTTGCATTATAGTAATTGTAATTTTTTTACTATAGTGTAGGAATAATTTGTATCATCCCTTTACAACTGTACACATCTAACTCAACATGATACAAGTATTTGTACCTACATGAATACAATGTGTACAACATACATGTAGTGTGCATTTATATCTCTTTCAATCAGCACATTTTAATTTGCACTCAATGATGTTTGTTGCGCACTCAAATACTACAAACTTATCTTTAAAATGCACTTATTTACTTTCTACATAAATATATATCTAAGTACCAGTCCAGGTAAAATTTAGACACTGTCAATGGTAAAGTGATTCATGGTGTAGAAAAACCCACCAAACAAACAATGCATTTTTCATTCTACGTACATGTATGCTATATTTTACATAACGATTATAATACCTGTATTCACATCTGTATTTTTGTGAAAATCATTCATTTATATCATACTAAATCAGCCAAATCAAACCAAATCAAGAATGATAACTCTTACAAAGTGAATCAAGAACGATAACTCTTACAAAGTGCTAATTTCATGTACAATCTATATAATTTTTATCTCAAAAGTGCAACAAAAAACTATGACTGGTTATGTGATCAATAACTGTTTCTGAACAAGAAATAAAATGAATTCAGCTTGTTTTTGACAAACATGTCTGTTTTATATAAAGACTGCTATTTAACTTTTGGTCATAGTGATACATGCTGCATGGTGAATTTATACATCCAATGTATTGAAATCAATAAGATGACCTCTGAAGAACTTGATGTAGTATAGAGGAGAGAGGATTTTGAACAAATCTTAATTTTTTTTCATGAACAGATCCTAAGACCTGGTTTTAGGTTGAAATTGAGTATTTGCTAAAATTAGGGAAAATTGGAGCATATTTATATTTAGGAATGAGGCCGTAATTCAAACACAGCATGTCAACCCATGCATACCTGATTAAAACTGTAAAAAGTTTTGACAGAGTAAATCTATCAGCCCCAGAACTTGGGAATATTGCTGCACATATCAGAGTAAAAAGTCCTGAGGTTGATGATAGTACATTAACAACACCAGCCTGGGTGTCAAGTAAAGCTTCTTGGTAGGATAAATTAGCAACAAACCACTGTAAAAAAACAATAATATAATAATGTACCATTGTCATAGGCGATGTTTGTACAATAATACATGATAATAATGTGCCATCGTAATAGGTGCAATATCTAATGATTGTACAATAATACATATCCATCAATTATTTGGAATACTCAGCATTTCATTTCTTATTCGCACAAAAGAAAAATCCTTCAATGAATTTGGTGAAACAATCTGTCTTGACTTATTTGTCAAATTCTAACTGGACTACAGCTTGATGAATTTCTTTACCATTTCATTTTTCTTTGCCCATTTAAATTTCTTTTGCAAAATTACTGTTCTTGATTAGTAGTGATATCTAGCTAAAATATGTCTACAGTGCCACTTAGAGGAAAGAACTACTTTGGCCTTTCTATAAAATTTCATCAAAATCCCTTAAGTGTTTAAAGAAAGTTGCACTTACAGTTTGTTTAATATTCATATATTAGCAGAATTTTTGTTTCATGGACTTTAATACAGAATCTCATTTTTTTACATATTTTTTTTTTTTTTATAGAGAACACATGGTAAGTAATATGAATTTAACCTATGACCTTAGAAACGCTGACAGCCTGATTTCAGTCTGACAAGAAGTTAATCAGTAATACCAAGAATCTGTACTAGTTTTGTATCTTTAACAAGAAACAAAATATCCATAGCCCACATCTAAAGATATTGTTACATTATGATGAAAAATAAATCAAAGTTAATGTAATTGAATACCAGTCAAACCTGATACTTTTTAAAAAAAGTCTCTTTATATCAGTTTAAATTATTTTCAACCTTTGTAAAATGAACAACTGCTTGAATCAAATCAAAAGGGGTTTAATTTAGGTTACTCTGTATATCAAGATCAAATTGATCATTTCAAGGGCAAATAACTGTCAAAAAACCTCATTTTTTTATCATTCTATTGAAAAATTTCTAAGCAAATCCAGTGATGCAGAGATCAAATAATGGTATTTTCAAATAGATAAAAAACTTCCTTGAGTAAAAGATTTTGTCAGATCGGTGGGGTTTTGACATGCATGTTTCTAATTTCCCCATTTTGCATGATTCTTACAAAACCTTAGACTTAAATAACACTGAATAAATTTCACAAATAGAAATGTTTCTTTATATCAATTTCAGATTTCTCCTAAAGAAAACTATTCAATCTACTCACCAAAATACAGAAAACAAAAGCTAACTTCATCACTTGCTTTATAGACAACTTGCTCATTGCACGTAACCTTGCCTCTTCAGCCAGCAGAGAGGCAGAATAAGATAGACGAGCAAGATTTGCTGCCTCTGCATGAGAATCTGAAATCAAATTTATTTACATTGATTTTGATAGTTAAGGTTTATCAGCACAGTGTAGTATCCTAGGATAACAATCAATCAATCAATCATAGTATCCTAGGCCATTTAAGATTAATTTTGTGGTTCTCAAGCCCTCATTCTTCTTTTGTATGGTGCTTGAAAACCTGTTTTTATCATTATATCAATAATATAAAAACAAAAGTGCACTCCTCTCATCAATTTTACTGGCTACTAACTTTTTAATAAACACCCTTTTTGTTTTTTGTGGTAGTCAAAAATAAAAAGAAATGTATCCCTTCCTCACTGGATTTCATGGGGAACTGACTACATTTTATATGGTACCTAAGAAATACTCCTATAAATTCAAACACAGATTCTCACAATAAAGAAAGAAAATGCAAAATTAAATGCATTAAAGGAACTAAATATCTGAATTTGGAGGAATGGAATTAAAAAAAAAGAATCATTATAAAGTTCATGATAATACTTTTCTTAATATGAGGAATATGTAGGTGAGAATTATATCAATGAAATTACTTTTTACAATGTAAACTTCATAATGTGTTCTTTTTATATCCATCGACATTTTTAATTTATTAATTTACAATAGAAGAAGAAGGCTATGCCTTTATTTTGCAAATTTGTATTAATATTAAGAAATATACAATACAAATGTACACTCATATTGCTAGAAAATATAACATTTCTATGTACAAGCTTTAGAAAAAGTCAAATTTGGGAGTTTTTCCTGAGTAAATCTGACTGTTTCACAGCTAGTACAAAAGGTCTGGATACTTTCAAGCATGTACTGTTTTAAACTTGCACATGAATAAAAATTGAAAAATCTGAAATATCCAGGGGATAAAAATTAGTAAATTGTATTGTTTTATCATGTATATATCATCTCTTGAAAGCAGGTGTACTTGGAAGCACCCTAAAATTGGTTACCTGTTTTCTGCTTTAGGCGTTGCTCAAAATGAAAAAAGTAATCAGATCAATGGTTTGTTCCACATTCTGTACTTGTGTAATAGAAAGCCTAGTTGAAGGGAAATGGTTGTATATATCAAAATGATTGATTGATTATGGTTAAACATCCTTGGCAGATATATTATGCATTTCAGGACGAGATCAATTGTGCAATTGAACAGACTCTGCTTTTTCCAACATGCTGAGCAAGATTTTTATTTTCAGGTTTACAGAAGCAACACATTATTCTGACTCTGAGCCAACCAATCATTACTGTATTTCCTTAAATACACCAGCAGTGACAACAAATTTTAAAGTATTTGCTTTATGGTTGAATCCATAGCCTGTGGTGCTCTCGGCAATTACACTACCCTGAGACCTTCTTTTGTTGTAATTGTATACATGTACAAGTATATATCTTACCAGAAAGATGTCTGACCTCTGACACTTTGCTGAATCTGACAGACTTTACTGATGATGATACTGAAAAAAATCAAATGAAAATATTATAGGCAAATAACAATGGACTTAAGGAGGTAGACCTAGGGTATGGGACACAACTCTTACAAATTATTTGAACACTTGTATTCAGCATTTGACATCACTCTCATGTAAGCATCAAAGTAACTGGGAATGATTTCCTTCTGTTTCAAAAGATAGCTTGAAAGGTTTTGCTGATATTGAATATGGTACAAACATATCACTGACTTCAAGAGTTATTTCCCTTACTCTAGGTCTACCTCTTTAAATAATTCAATGTTTAAAAGTATTATTGTAGTTTTCATTCAAATAACCGGCAAAAGACTTAATGATATCATATAATAGATGAATAATACAGGTGATTTTTGTCAAGGGTAAAAGCAAATTTTAAATTCTACAAAGTGCTATTCTTCAACATGTTATACATTACTGTAAACATATAAATTTTCTCAGTCGCTAATTTTCACAGATTCTGTCAAATGAACATTTTTGTGGGTATCAATTTTAGTGGTTACAAAAAAAAAAAATGATTAGCATTGTATATTATTAACAATCAAAATTAAAACGTTTACAGTAAATTGGGGACAATGAGAAGGGGCAGGTCTTTTCAATTATTTAAGTGTAAGCGTTTGTAAGAATCAGGCAAAATGGGAAAAATCAGAAACTTGCATGTCAAAACCCCACTGATCTGACAATGTAATATCACTCAAGGATACTTTCTCTATCTGAAAACATGATATAGAAAATATCATCTTTTTTCCTTAATTCTGATTGTGCAAATAGTCAAATTACACTATCAAAATGATGGGTTTTTTCATACCATGTTTCATCCACTGCCTGATTCTTACAGAGACTGACACTTAATGCATTGTACATATATTAGCATCAATAATAGGATAAAACAGAAACATCAAAACCTAAGCACATGGCCTGAACATAAAAACTGGAACAGAGACAATCTAGCAAGAAACCTAAGCACAAGGCCTGAAGATAAAAACTGGAACAGAGACAATCTAACAAGAAAACTAAGCACGTGGCCTGAACATAAAAACTGGAACAGAGACAAGACAGATTTTTTTTGCTAATTTTTCAAGAAAAGAAAGTGAAAATAAGTCCGCTAATTATGAAACAGACCTTAGACAAAGTGTACCGGTAAGTCATGAAAACACAAAGCAGTGAAACTGAATTGATAGCCTGAAAAATATTCGCAAAGAAAAGCTGATTAATAGTACTATCATCTCCCCATTTGTTGATTAATGAAAATATTTTTCTTTCATTAATTTTATCAATTTTGACAGTAGAGACAACAATATCATTAATGCAAAAGCAAAGTGTGAACAGACTATTTGACATACAACTACTGTCATCGGATTCTGTTCCACTTGTTTTATCTTCACTTCTTCTTATTGGGACATACACTGGATCACTCTGAAATAGAAAGTTTACTATCAGAAAATCAGTCAAGAAGGTCTTCAAGTGGGTTTTGACAAAAAAAAAGGCTTTTAATAAAGCTTAAAAATTAGGGCAATTACAGTCTTTGAATATAGCCAGGGGCCCGGTAGCCCACGCCCCTAAAATCTGCCTTGGGCCCCTAAAATTATTTTCTTAGGAAGCCCGACAGACTTCCAAACATTTTGGGGTGTTGTAATGTTCTATTCATTTTTGAGTTCTAAGACATTGGAATTAAATGAGCGTTTGTTGTTATATAATTTCATTATAACAGATAATCTTATTTACAGACATAGATTTAGATGATTTCGAACTTTAAAAAAACTGTTTTCATAAAATTTAAAATTTTTTTGGGCCATTAAACAATCATTCAGACTTCCAATTTTTGTAACTTTGGAAGTCCAAATGGCTTCTGTCTGAAAAACTAAACACTAAGATACATGTATTATGTGAAATACATTCCTATTTTGACAAGAATCAAATCATTGCTAACCAAGTAAAAACATGAATTTTGTACATGAAATGATAAAAAGAAGAAAATAATGCAGTGGTTACTATGAGAAGATGGAAAACAGAAACTAAATTGACATGGTTCTGATTTAGCACATCAATAAAAAATATGAAAATAAATATTCAATAAATTTATTGGAATTTATAGGGCTAATATAGGGAAAATGGCATTTTCAGGAAAACATTTTGCGATAAATGGGGTATTTTCAGAGATTGTATAGGAGGTATGGGAAATACAGGGATGCTTTAAAGCCTAATTAGGACAAAAATGAAGCCAAATTCAGTACTTTTTCTTTTGTGATGAATAAAATGGGCATTAGAAATGGATAGAAAACTGAATGGACTTTTTAAAACACACACTAAAATTCTATTAATCTGTCAGATTATTTGGTGAGACAATAAACATGATAGAAATTAAAGAGTGGGGGTAGCTTGTACAATAAAAATGTGTTCAAATCAGTATTACCTGAATGATTTTAATTTGTATTTCAATATAAACTGACAAAGATAAATGTTATTAAAAAAAATATTGATAATACCTGATCATGATTTTTCTTTACTTCAAAGCACTTACAAAATAAATTAATATGTACAATTCAAATCTAAATGATTGTCTTAGAAACAAATTCCAAATATCATAGATCTAACCAAAAAAATACACAAGAAATATTTGAGGCTGGTCAGAAACTTCAAAATTTAGGTGTTGCCATGGAGAAAATTCTAAAACACTGGAACTGTGAGAATCACATACCATAGGACAGCTGTCCTCAGCAGTAGTTAACGCTTCTTCTTCATCGTCACAAGTCTCTACTTTCTACAAGTAAGCATTTAATATCCAATTTATAACCTCACTATTGCAATCATTATAAACAATAATTGTGAAAAAAAAAATTACTTTGCATAAAAGCAACAATGGAGCTTGTAATGATTTTCAAAATAAATTTTAATATAGCATATAAAAGTATTGCTCACCAAAATATTTTTAACTAAATTAGTGCCATAACACAAGGTGCAATTTTAGCCTAAGGAAGAAAATGTTTCTTTACAATTAGGAAAAATATTGCTATTAAACATTCATACACGAATAGAAACGTACAAACTTCTAGAACTTTTAATATTCCAAAGAAATGATTGGGAGGAACTTAATACAACAATGTCTGAGTACATGTATGTACCGTATTTTGGTGTGTATAATATGTATTTTGTATTGTATGCTGTGCAATTTTGAAGGTCAACAGTGTGAAAAAAAATTTTTTTTACTTGAGATTGCAGAATTTTTTTTACAATTTTGACAAAAGATCGGTATTCTGCACTTGATTGGTCAATTTAAAATACATGATCACAGCAGTAATGAGTGCTTACTGGTGGTATTCCACCATTCCTACACTGTCTTCGCCAGGGATCCCAAAACAGGAAACCAGTCAGGTATATAATAAACATGCTAGTCTTGGAATAGGTGGTAAAGAATGGCTTGTTATAAGCTTCTTCTTTGAATAAATACTGAAATACAAAAAGTATATTTAAAAATAAAAAAGCAGTATTTTTGCATTGTATCAAACATTTTAACATTGTGTGTCTTGAACATGGAATAAATACATGTATGGTTACAAGTAGCCCCTAAATTTCAAATATTAAAATTTCATAAACATTTCACATTGTTGGTTTATATCAAATTCACTAAATGAGCATCTCAAAAAAGACAAATGAAATATATGTTTATTTTTTATTTTTAATTTTTAGAGGCCACTTACTCTACCGGTGCACCTGGTCCATGCTTCCAGTAACTTAGTTGCTTTGAACGTATTATTTGGGTTATTTTATATTCTTTGTTGTATATGTCTGTTTTCCATGTCTGGTATTTGTCTCTGGATTACATTCTTTTGATTTCTGCAAGAATCTTGGTTCCTTTGATTACTCTAAATAATCTGACTTAACTTTCATTAATGTTGCAGTACATTTATGTGATAAATTTTATTGAAAAAAAAAAATTATCACATCAAATATATAAGTTTAGAAGTTAATGAGTGGATATAGATTCTAAAAAAAAAAAACAGTAATTAATCCTATAGAATATTCTGTTATTAACAATCTGTGAATAAGGCCAAGGAAAGAATGTGTAAGTTTCCAATTACAAAATATAACCGGTTTGTATTACTGGTACCTTGTATATTCAGTTAATAAAGAGACAAGTATAGACTATAGTAACCTAATAGAAGTCATTAAAGTTCATGATGTTTCACATTTTGCTCACTAAATCTATTTCTCAGCTTCCCTATTTATCCTGCAACTAAACTTTCTACTAAACAAATAAAAGGTGTCAAATAACACAAAGCTTTATTCCTCCATTGCATAATATCGTCTTCTGGTTACCTTTTCAGTTATGAGCGATGTCAAGACAGGAAACAGGTAACATGTTTTAAATTGCCCTTGCTGACAGCTATGCTCAAAAGATTGCTAAAAAAAATTAACTACTTTTGACAAATTTTGCACCATTTAAAAAATGTGGTTGCAGGATAAAAAACAACACATGAACATTGCTGAAAATATCAATATGAATTCATTTGTACTTGCTTCAAAACAGTCAGATTAGCTAAGAGAACCCTTGAGACCTAATTGTTCCTAAAGCTCATCAAACAAATTAGATAATTTCCAGCAATATACGCATATTGTATATTTATTCTCTAATGTAAACAGAACCACATACAATGTATATGTACAATTGGATTGGCTTTATAATCATACCTCTGTCAGTTCAGACGATCCGACCCAGATGAAGTCCACCACTAGTAGAACAACTATACCAAGAACCAACCTCTGCACTTTTGTCAGTTTGTTCGTGCCTAACATAATTGTTGATGCTGGATATTCATCTATCTACTTGGTTGTCAATGTTATAAACATGATTTTATGAAGAATGTTTTTATGACATCAAAGTTTAGTAATTCTTAAGTCAACCCTCTAGCCCATGTTTAATGTAATATCTCTTGGCTGGACAAAGTTCCCTTGCTCAAATATGTCTGCAAGAGCCTTCAATATGTGGTTTCTTTCTCTAAAAAGAAGAAAATAACTTATATGCATGGTAATGCATGTAAATATTGAAATGTCAAAAATCAAAACATCAGCATCTGATTTAACAACCACAATAATAAATTCAACAATTCTTCAAGAAGAAATTATTTATCATTTTCTTATGAAATATGAAGAAATGGGTTGTCAACAGCAATCAGTTGAAAGTGTCTGAATATGTAAGTGCTGCTATCAGGCAAAATTGGACCAAATGATGTTAACTGGTACTACATATATATTGCAAAGTTAGCAATATAATGAATGTATGTGTATTACATCATAAATGTAGATTTTTGCATTTTCTGGCACCTTTTTAGAAAGTAAACTTCTAAAAAAATACTTTCTTGTATATGTAATTCCAATGGGATATTCTTATTAAACATTTACCTCACAATTAATGCACTTAAAGTTCCTGAACTTCATATTTAATTTGGAAATTGTGATGAATTGGCATGGGTATTGTTTCACCTATCTCATACTATTATCCTACTGTTGAGTTGGAATCTGGATGTGATCCCTCTAAAATAATTTCACACCAGAGTGGTTTCGCTCATTTCCATGTTCATACTAGGTGTTTTTTTCTGTATAATTATCATTGATGTATTTCAAAAGGAAGATAAAACTGTAACATGTATATTTTGTCACTTAAAGCTTCCATCATGTTCAACTTTTTGGACTGGTCTTTGTTGCAGATCAATCACAAATTACCTAATGATTTCATGTGGCATTATTTATCATCAAATTACTGAATTGAAGTAAAATATTTTTTCTACCAATTTCTTATGCTCATATGTAAAACAATAATAATATATTAAATAAAAACCAAGTTTAAGATAAAGTTTCTTCTTCTAATCATTGGGTCCTAGCTTTGAAAAAAAATTGTATTCTTTTATATAAGTAAGGACTTCATTATTTTTTTTAAATTGAATTAGTTTATTTAATAACTGTTAATTTGATTTCTATTATTTTAATCACCACAGATTAACAACAATAACTTTCTTGATCTTATCAAAACATGATACCCACAGTAATTAAGTTCTTTATTAACATTTAAAGTACCTCATGCTCATCAGTACATAGCAATACAAAATGGAACATCAATACTATGTCAACACAGTTTTTCATGATAACATCAGAGAAGCATATCATAAAACTAAGTTCTATTAACATAAAGTTCTATCCTAAGTTTTTAGGCATACATCAAGTATCTACATACATGTAGATTATGCGTAGCTTCTATGTTTTCCTTACAAAGTAGCTAAATCAGCTTATATGAAGAAGGATGACGGTCATAATAAGGTTTAACGTGACACCTTCCTAATGCTGAATAACAGCTGCATTGTAATACAAATAGAAACCCATCTTCGACAATAAAGCTATGCTTGTCAATTCAATTAATTTACATGTAATTGCAAAAGTGATTAACTGCATGCAGGAACTTAGTTATTTTGCATTTTGATTTTTGCAAATCATACATGTATCTTTTTTCTTATTCTGAATTCATACAAATTACCATTGTCTTTAGTTATCAATGAATTTACTTTAAGGAGAAAATAGATAGATACTGAAACATTTTATTCTGAATACTATCAGCATATCTTTAATCAATCTATTCCAGCTGTTTTTCCTATATTATTTTGATTGTTACCCTACTATTACAGAAATCTTTAATGTTTAACACATATCTCTTGTTGAGGTGAAAAGACTCACCTTAGTAGGCAAAATGACCAGAGGTGAAGGGGAAATGTAGTCATTTCAAATTAATGATGTCTTCCAATGTATTTATGACATAACATAATATAACATGCTTGATATACATTACTTATACGAAAAGCCAAACCACTGATGAAAAACAACCCAGTGTGAACAAGTATGTTCTCCTTCTTCGGTGTGACTTCACACTTTAATTTGATTGGTCAATTGAAGGAATTTGAATTGAACAGAAGCCATTCAGAACTACCAAGTTCAACTGCCAAGATGGAAACATCCTCATTTATCAATCGTAAATATCTTCCTACATGTATATAGACATCAATATTTAAAATGCTCTGGATTATCTACCCAAAAGAAGACATTAAAAAGAAGAGTTTTTTTATGGATAAAGAATTTTGCTGCTACAGATTTAGTCTGAAATTCCTCTGACCCTGCAACCCTCCTCTTTTTTATTTGAATAATGATACTGTACATGTATGTCGGGTTACTATTCTGTATTACGATTCAAATGTCAACAAAACAGGGTTCCTCATGGAAAATGATCCAAACTTCAATAAAAAATGTAATTTTTGTAGCATATATGGTATCAGCATACAGGAAAATGATTCTGGAATTGAACTAGGCAGGTGTGACATGCACAATTTCAACTTGAAAGTCGTTACAAGCAGCTGAAGGGCGGTACTGCTGAATCTCTAACTTTTTGTACGGCACACCATTCTGATTCCAATCCGACATATCAATATCCAAATAAAAAAAGAGGAGAGTTGTAGGGTCAGACTCAGAGGAAATTCGGACTACTACAGATTTCGAAATAGCTTTCGAGGTTCTATATATGTGACATCTAGCAAAGGTACCAATGTAGCGTCACCTCACTTGACCTCCTAAATCGTGAAGTGCTTGAATGTTCATAAAAGAGAATAGAGTGAAACCTCATGATACCAATGAGTTGTAAATATGCTAAACTTTAGTCTGAAGGTTTGTTTTCGGTATGAAATTAAAACAACAAAGGGAAGATTGAGCAATATTCTAGTTAATGGGATTACTTTGTAGCCTTCAATAAAATATCATACTGTAAAATATTTGTCTTTAAAGTCAAAGTAAGCCTAAAAAAACACCAAATGCAGCCTGTATCGAAATTCGCAATCTGTCAAAGTAAACAGGAAGCTGGTGTCAATGTAAAAATATCCGTAACAAACACGGATGACCTTTTAAATCCGGAATTTATTTTAAATAGCAAATGCTATCATTTATGCATTATATGCTTTCAATAATTGGAAGAATAAATATAATTAATAACTTTATATAATGAAAATATATGAAGTGCGTTGATTCATATTTAAATCTGCATTTGCTGGAAGAAAAACAGGAGATGTGATTTCCCGAATATTGTGCAAGCATACCACTGAATCGGATCAGTTTGTTTACAAATGGCTGACAAGAGGAAACCGAATTCTGCAGATGACAGACCACAAGAATCGGACAGACAGTTTCTTGGTAAACCAATTACCAATTAGAAAGCAACAACCAAATTCGATCATTGTATATTGCGAGTTATGGGCCTCTGAATTGCATGTTACAAAATAGTCAGTTCTACAACAGTACTATAGCTCTTGATCTTTTTTTATTGATTTTGCGATCTAACGTTAAGAAAATACAAAAAAAAAAGTTAGAGCTACGTTTTGCAGATACAACAGTACCAACTGGCACTGTCAGAGCTAAAGAATTATTTTGTTTTTGTGCAGCCAAACAGAATTGGCTACATGTGTTTATCTTGCCCTCCATTTTCTTTTGTGTCACTGGGAAATCAGAGCACATGTTATCTACTGTGACAGCCAACCATTGGCAAATCCCAAGACGATCACAAATTTCCTCCACTTAACTTAGTCTTAAAACTTTTCAGGCTAGATCCTTACTTGTGACCACCTTCTACACAAGTCAATGTCTCACACACCAAAAGTATGGTACCCTGTGCAACTTGGTCTCCATGATCTCTATCAAACCCCTGATACATACATGTTATCCTGTTACTGTAGAGTTGCTTGCAGTGCCATTAATTTATTGTGAAAAGTCATTCTGAGCTACATGTACACATGTAACCAACATGTAGCTGATAAAAGCATATAAACAGTTCACATATTTTGTACCAATATTTTGTGTACTTATTTTAAATGCTACATGTATATATATTGCAATTTAACTGTGATTATAACTAATTCTTGTTAGATAATAAAGACAGTTGTACATGTAAAATAGTGCTCTGGAAACCTTTCTCAGAAATTTATTTTTTGACTGTTAGATGAAAGTCACATACCTTTTATATCACTGCCTTAGGGTTGGAGAAAATTATACAATGGTAAATACATTGTAGCACATCTTCTTAATTTTGTTATTGTTTTCATGTTAAATTTTAGACAGAAGTAATGTGGGTAACATGATGAGAGATGTCCTTGGGAAAATAATAGCCAACAGACCAGAAGATCCTATAGCATTTCTTGCAGAATAGTAAGTTAAATATTTAGTAGTGCATAACAATGTACATGTATATTGTAATTAAAAAATATCATGATGCAAACATGAACCACAGATAACAGAATTGTGATTTGATGTATTAAGTACATGTATATCGATATGAGACAAGTGAAACCTAAGGTACTTCTGAAGAACCATAAGTCTATAGGTACCCCAACCCCAATCACAAAGCGTGTAGTCTGTTCAAACTTTAGTCCAGCATTTCACTTGTGACCTCACAAGTGATGTAAATTCACCTGTTGGAAACCTTATTTCTCGCACACACGATACCTAAACTCTCACCAAACACACGATAAACGGTTCTAATGTGCGTTTAAATGAATGATCCTATCGTGAGTTTAAATGAACACTCCTATCATGCGTTTAAACGCAAGATAAACGAACACTCTCAGAGTTGACAGTTGAATCGAGGAAATACAAATGTAATCAAAGTACAAAAATGATAAACGAACACTGGTATCGTGTATTTATACAAATGCTCCCAGCATACGTTTAAGATAGTAGACCTGGGATGCCCCCAAAATTTTCCCATAATTCAATTTTCTTTAAATTTGTACATGATATTACACTAACTGTGGTGCATCATTTGTCAATTTTTTGAGAAAATTCACCATGAAGATTTTGAACAGTGAAGACTAAAATATTGCTATTTTTTACTACTGAATCTGATATTTTAGGATCATTTTGACAATATGTTTAAATAAATAACTGAATATTAAGTCAATGACACATTAAAAGGATGAATATATCTGATTTAATATCGAATTTCATTCTTTCCATTTTGTAGAAGAGATACTAGGCTCTTAATTTACCAAAATAAGAAAAAAGGGGGGTAATTTTCGGCTATTGGCTTATATAAAAACCTCTATTTCGCAAAATATTTAAAATTCAATTTTCATACAAAACTGATATTATATGGACTATTCATATGCAAATCAATTGACAAATTTTCAAAAAAGTTCACCATGTAGTTTTTTTTTTTATGTTTTAATGTTAGTATTGATAATTAATCATTATGGCAACAATCATGATAATAATAAGGTTATCAAGTATCAAATTATCCGATACTTACCCTACCGGTGCACCTGGTCCATGCTCCCAGTTTTTAGTGGAGTACGAGTTGCTCATTTGTTTTTTTTACTTACTATGTATTATTTTAGTCACTTTAAATGTTCTTTTTTGTGTATGTCTGTTTTCCATGTTTGGTCTTTGTCCCTGGATTGCTTTAGTTTGATTTCCACTAGAACCTTGGTGCCCTTGATTACTCTTGCAAAACATGCCTGTATAGAAGAAAATGGAAATAAGGAATTAGTTAAATAGCCAGCAACTTTACTGTAAAAAAATAATGTATGTATCACTTATTGTAAATACTTATGTTTTTTTTTTATGGAGATACAATGATGCTTAGACTTTTTTTTGTGTTTCTAGCTTTGATTCTTTAGAAGAACAGACTAGTTTAGTTGCCAGAGCTCGCCAATTAATCATTATGACACACCATAGTAGACCTGTGTTTGAGATCAATGTTCGAATGGCATATGAAACCTTACAAAAATCAAAATGTAAGTTTATTTCAAGATGTATTTGTTAAACATCATTTTGATGAAACATACCCCTATCCTCTCTCAAAAAATCTGAAAACTTAAAATTGTAATAGGCCTTCAGTAACATGTCCTCAATCTTAATAATTATTAAAACAAGATTAAACTGAAACTTTAGGGTCTAGGACATAAGCCCCCGCCCCCTTCCAAACTAAAGCCCCCAGACAAAAGCCCTCTGGATAAAAGCCCCCCCCCCCCAGACGAAAGCCCCCCATCTTATTACAAGCTTAATGTTAATGTAAAACAATACATTAATTTTTGTTCTTTTCACTTCTATCAAAAATGAGAACAAAAAAATTAAATAGTTTCAATTAATTACTTCCTGATTGACTTCAATTTCAAACTAATTGAAATTTGTTATCATAGTTGAATAAACAATTATGAACATCATGAAAAGGTCAAAGGCCAAAATACATTATAACTAATCCATTATACCATTCATCTAAACTTTAAAACTTGATTAAAATCAAATTTCAAAACAAAATAAATATTTAAATTTTACAGTTACAGTATTTATATATTTTTATATCCGTCCATGTAGTATAAGTTGTAAAGAAATTAAATTTCAGATTTTACACTTTCTGTATTAATAGAAATATTATTCATAATTGATAAAATAATTTCTGATGGGGGGCTTTTGGCCTGGGGGGAGGGGCTTTTATCCAGGGGGTGGGTTGGGGGCTTTTGTCTGGGGAGCTTTTCTCCTGATCCCGAAACTTTTGTACCAGTAAGTAATTATTAGTGAATTGTGTCTTTGGCTAAATATGCCTTCTTCCTGTTCAATTCCTAATGTGCAATGTCTAATTAATAAGTAAACTTAAAATTCGTTATTCCTTTGTATGAATATTTTGTTTTAGGGTTATTGCCGTTGATGATATTCAGTGATAGTATAATACATGTATATTTACATTTAAAAGTATACTAACAATGACATGTTGATATTTTGACATTTCTATCCATTGCTATGTCATATTACATGTAATTGTGTTTGATAATTTTTTGTTCAGGGTTTTATGAAAGCTTGAGTAATTTCAAGACTTTTGTATTTAAGTTCATGACATTTGTATTTTATTTAAGTTATCTGTTCCCCATTTTATGAAGTTGATGTTTTGGGTTTTTTGTTTCAAATATATATATTTAATCATTTATTGATTTGTGATTTATATGTTCAGTACTTGGTAGCATATGTTTAAGCCATTCAATGAAATGTTATTGTAATTTGAGACAAGAAAAATACAGGTAAGACAAATGCCAAAATTGAATGTTGAGGGAAAGAATATCATGAGTAAAACAGATTAAAAAAGAAGTAATTATTAAAGATTATCTCCTTTTTTTAGCTAAAATTGCTTTACTTTCAATTCTCTTACAATTATAAATTTGTAAGTTTTAGAAATTATGTACTAATGCCTGGAGCATTCTTTTCCCCATGACAAAAAGGGCAATGCTTGTTCCCATTTTAATACTATTTTAAAATAAAAAAATGTCATTTTCTGCTGGTACATGTAAAGCATTGTTGGGTATTTGCTCTAGTTCTTTGGTTTCAATGCTAAATTTGTATTTATAAGTTTTGATGAAATCTTAAGTAGCACTCCAGCTAAGAATCATACAAAATGTGATTCTTGGGTAAAAAGCCTACATATTTTAATTTTTGATATTTTGTTTGAATCGACATAGTAAACAGAAATTAACATTCAGTTTTTCATATGACCCGTGTTCTTAGGAGATAAAAATTAAATATAATGCACTTTAAATTTCAAAATTAAGGGAGATAACTCTGTAAATGACACCCAAATACAATAGAATCTTGGATTTCAATGTTGATTATCTCCTAAGAGCAGGCAGATTTGAATGAATAATCAAACATTTCATAGTATAAACCCATAAAACAAATTAATTTCAAAAATATGTAGCCTTTTTTGGTGTGTATCACATTTTTCAGATTTTGCATGATCCTTACAAAGACAGTTACTTAAAATATGGTTTTCTGTTACATTAGTTTGGTAGGTTTCTAGGGTTTGAAGCTAAAAAAGTATGAATTTACCCATAAGCAAGAGATTAAAAGCTCTCAGTAAGCACTGCAGTATTTTATGAAAATATAAAGTCATGTGGATTGGCTTAAGGTAGCATTTGACGACAGGATGACCCTGAATTTTGAACCCTGCCCCTGGTATTGATATTATTGATTGTTTCATTTGAGGTCCTACAAAACCATCAGAACTACTTTCTGGTTGTAAGTTATATGTACATGTATATTGTATACACAATATATTTATAAATATAAAATATATGTACATGTATGCATGTGTTTCACAGTTCAATGTCAGTCCTGCTTAACTAACTATTAAACAAATAAAAAAGCATTGTCACTATGGCACATTGCTTCAGACTTATAGTAAATGTGTTGTAAGAGAAGTTATATCACTCTTTTAATATTGTGGACCTCACTTACTGTAGAAGCAGAAGAAAATGTTAACTTGAATAGCTTATACATTGTATTTTATGAAATTCATTCAAGTCCACATTGTATACAGATAATTGCTAAACATGACACTTACATGTACCTAGCTTTTGAGATTGTATCTTAACATCTGTATTCAAGGTCAGCTACATGTGATTTTTCATTTTTATTCTCTCCCTAGCACTTCATGCACTTTTAGTGCTTTTATCGTTTTCAAATGCCATTTTATTGCCTAACCAATTAAACGAAAAACAATAAATCTCCTTCCTCCACCCAAATTCTTCTTGGATTTTTAATTAAAAAGCCCAGAGAATTAACAAATTACCATTGATTGTCCAAATAGTTATTTTACAGTCTTTGTTAATTTTGCTCATGGATTACACAAATAATGTTGAAATAAGTTTTTTTATCTTTTAATTCACAGATACATGTAGCACTAAGGATTAATAAAAATGCACATTGAAATTATCTTATATACTTGTAGAATAATTTGTATGAATGTTTATTATAATTAGGTGCAAAGAAGTTGTATGGTGTCAATGGCTCTGTATACAATGAACTAATGAGAGCCTTGTGTAGGTAAGATACATGTACATGTAGTTAAAATATAGCTTAATAAATCTTTTTTTTTTTCATATTTATACCTCCTGCTTTGTGGGAGATACATAGTGATCATTGTGTCTGTCCATACATTTGTCAGTCAGTCTGTCCCCTGTCCTAATTCTCAACTCCTCTGAAACAGCTGAATGGAATTTGATGAAACTTTTTACAGATTCTCTACTAAATAATGCCATTGTGCATCTCCTTTTTTTGTTTTTCCGTCTGAATGTTTAACTTTTGGGGTATCCTATATGGTTTCTGAGAGGAAAGTGGGGGGTATCAACAAGTGAGCTTTGCTAGTTGTTCTAGTTATCTCATGTAAGCACAAATATAACAATATCTTATCAGAATTGTGAACTTTAAAAAAAAGCAAGAAAGCTAACAGTGTTTTAGACATATTACATCTAAGTCAGAATCATGAAATATTAATTTTCATGTATATATTTTTAGTTTCATTCGAAATATCTAAAGCACAATTATGAGGTTGGTTTAAGCAATATTACAATGTATATAGCTGAGTAACCACCATGACTTCAACACATAAAGTTAACAAAAATTACCAGTTCACCGATGTTTTTCAGTCATTTTGATTTTCTATGCCATTATATTGACTGTGTTAAAACTCTCAATATTCAAGCTTAACTGTCATAAGGTATTATGCTTATTAAATGTGAAATAAGTATTAAGATAATAAGAGTAAAAAGGGAACTAAGACTCTAGTGGAAACCAAAAGAATGTTATCCAGGGACAAAGATTAGACATGGAAAACAGACAAACACAATTAAGAACATAAAACAACCAAAACAATACGTACTTAGCAGCAGAAGTAAATGGGCAATGTTGACTCCACTAACAACTGGGCGAATGCATCATCATCAGAATTGCTTAAAATTTAGTCTTGGGTTAAAACAAAAGAGGAAAAGAAAACTATTCTAAATTAACTAAAAGAATAACCCTTTCTCTTTAACTTCAGTTTTAAAGACTGTGTCAGCTTGGTATTTAGTTAAAGATGATAGCAATGGGATGTATCGTAAAGTTTTCATTAGGAAGGACATTATCAAAATTAATTGTTAAGTAGATAGGTGCAAAATATTTTTATCCAACTTTACAAATAAATTGATTCCACTCACACTATGCACAACAAATCTATGCTAGTTTTATGGATAGGATTTAAGACCATTATCTTAGGTAGTAACAAACATGACAAAATTCATAAAACATGGTAAAAAAATTATGGTTTACAATGTATCATGACATGGAGATTGCAGGTATTTAAGACACTATTAAACTTGTTCTATATTATGTATTTCAGAGATTTCCCAACAATAGTAATGACCAAACTTCTGAGGAAGATAGAATGTTTAGATCATGAAGCCATACCTTATGATGTATTTAAATCTGGTGTATTCACATGTTGTGTTCTTGAAGGTATGTATGTATGTAGTCCTCTTAAATACTGAACTTTCCACTCTCCATTTTGACCCATGATTTTTTTTAGGGATGAACAATGTGTACAAATATGAGCAGTGAGTGACTACACAGTAAGAAAAGGCAATTTCACTTTTAAGGAATAAAAAAGAAACTGTAAAATACTAGAGTGACTTACCCACCATCAAGGCCAGTCAATAGGTCCAGATTTCAGAGTTTCTGGATCTGCTCTTGCATCATTTTCAACAAACTGATTTCAACTGTTTAGCCTACAATGTATTTTACTACACTGGTAGTGATCTAGACCCCCCCTTTTTGATGGGAAGATTCATTAATTTTGTGCAAATGTGGGTAAAAATGAGCATATGATAGCCTGAAACCTGTTCCCACTTTTATGAATTATTGGATTGAAAACCTCCCCCTTTCAAAAAATTCCTGTTTGTGTCCCTGTTACAGTATACATTTATTCATTTAGTCACTGACCATAATGGCATTGCTAGTATATTGGTATTGTTTTTTAGAGGTATTAAGTTAACCTACAAACCCTCTGTAAGCTGACCTTCCAGGTACTAGTTAGAGTACATATGTACTTGTTACACTCATTAAACTATGACAATATGGCTGAAAAAGACAATGTAACCTTTAAGGCAGTTCAGTTGTTTTCAACCGTTAAAATAGCAGTATGAGATTTATGTGTTTTGTCATTGATAGAACCTGTACATGTATTACTATTAACATATTTGAACTGTTATGTACATGTACCCTAATTTACACCACCATTGTAATCAATTTTCTTTACATGCTACCTGAAACCTGCAGAGTACTGGTCAAGGAGTAGTTCTCACCCAGTACCAAGTAATTCTCACCAATTGATTTTTCTTACATTCCTGTGAAACAATGACATACCTAAAATTTAAGTAGCACTCCAGCCAAGAATCATGCAAAATGTGATTCATGGTTGGAAATTCTATATATTTTTATTTTTGATATTTTGTTTAAAATGTCATAGTAAAGAGAAAGTAATATGTGGCTTTTGATATAACCCTTCTGAGGTAAAAAATATATGGAATGCACTGTAGAATTCAATATTAAGGGATGTAACTCTGTAAATCACACTACAAAACAGTAGAAACTGTTGGATTTTCTTCATGGATTGTCTTCTAAGATCAGACAGATTGAAATGAATAACTAAACAGACTTAATAACAAAATAACTAAACTAAACATTTCATCATATAGACTTATGAAATGACTTAAAGACAAAAATTAAAAATATGTAGCCTTTTTTTGAGGTGCATCACATTTAAAAGAATTTGCATGATTCTTACAAAGACTGCTACTTAAGAAAACAATGTTTAACAGGCTGCTGAATTTTGCTCTCAAAAATGTGCTGTTATACAATCATTTTCATTGAGGAATAAAATTCTGGTGAGCAGATTGGCAAGAATTGTTTCTGCCTTGAAAACAGTGAGATCTACTCTCGGATCAGTACGTGTAAAGTAACTCTTTAGCAAGTCTGGGAAGTTTGATAAAACTTACTGTTATCTTCTCTTTACAGACTACCTGAAACTTGTAGAATATTTGTTCAATTCGTTAGACTTTACAAAGTCTGGGAAATGTGACAAAGCTCTATGTGAAGCTGTGATAGAACAACTCAAGTCATCCTTAGCCAGTAATAAAACAGATGCACGCAAGTAAGTCAATATTGCTAAGGATCTTAGAATTAGGCAGGCAAGTAAGTTAAATATATACAGTGGTTAGGACCTGAATTTTAGGCAGGCAAAGTATAACTAGCCATATTAAAAAAATTCATTGAAGAATTGAATATTTCATTTTTGATGTTTCATTGGGGTGTAAAAGTGTTGACCAATAGCACAGTTTCAATGAAGCACGCTATCATAAAAAATGAAACATTCAATTCTTAATCACACTTCATATGTTTCTCTTATTTTATCTCAATAATATATTAGACATGCATAGAAAATAGGCACAGTGATCAATAAGTAGCTTGTTTAGTTGTGGGGGTGTCCTGTAAAAATATTTTGAAGATGGGTTTCTTCTACTCATGAAATATCAAGTATAAAGATGATTATCCAATGAAATTAGCATATTTTAGTGATAAGTACATAGAGATGATAAGAAACTGCAGTATGTATGTAGATACAAGTAACAATAAAATAACAAAACACTAACTAATCCAAGCATTTCATCATATCCCAGATTCAGGAGTCTGTTACACAGATAAATATGGCCTTCAAGGAAATCAGAGTAGTTAGTGATTACACTAGCGTAAATGAAATTATTAGGATTAAAATCTTAAAATTAATATTTCTTTTAATAAATGTGTTGAAAAAGAAATCAGAAACCAATTCTGTATGTCCCAGTAGTGATTGAAGAAGCAAAAAAAATGAGGTATACCTTGCCACAATGGAGGACCAAATTATTCAATAAATTGAAAATCAATGTCTTATTAAAATGATACATATCTGAACTTCTAGAAAATAATATATTTATGAGACTTACCCCATTTCTGCTTTTTACTTGTTTGCATCCCCTACTAAAATAACTTTTGTTTTCCTCTTCATAGGATTGTTGAAGCAGGTTACAATTTAGGACCAGATGGACTGTTTTATGCATTAGATAAGGTAATCAGATCTTTGAAGTTTAATTCCATACCCTGCCACATGAAGTGGTGAAGTGTTTTGTGATACCATCGAAAAAGTTGGGTGTCTGTCCTTCCCCCTACGGATTCCCGATGTTAACTTGAGAATGGATTAATGAATTTTTTTTTAGCTTTGCCGAGTGTTTTGTACTATAAAATATAGGTGAAGGAACTCTTTGCATTTATTTTTAGAATTTTTATTCATATATTCTGGTTTTCTTAAATTTATTTTCAATGTATTTCTATCCTCTGTGAAGGAAAACTTTTTTCAAGTTGTTAATTGATTGTCAAATTGTACATGAAAACTAGCTTGCTTTGCAGGTAGCATTTTGAACTTTTGCACTGGTAGATAAAGAATAATTTTGATTTTTCAGGCCATGAAGAAAGACACTCACATTTCCACAGCATTAACATTAGATATGTTTACAGCAGAATGCTGTGAAGCTTTTATTGTAAAGGTAATTTTGTTTCCAATTTTTTCATGATATCTGCATGGTGTGTGCTATTATTGACTCATTGATATATAATAGTGACATTTTGTCTTGGTTTTGGTAAAAAAATATGGAAATTCAGGGGAGATAATTGTAATATTTTCTGATTAGAATTTCTGCTTGTAGACTATGAAGAATTTTTATGTATCAGTAGAGAGTTGAAATTCCAATTTAGTTTCTTAACATTTTGTTTTTTTTGATATTTCTCAGGGTTTTTTTTATTTTGTTCAATTTAGGGATGCCAATTTCTAGCATGTTATAAGATTTGATTTATCAATTAGGCCAAATATAGTGATTTCTTATTTCTCATTATATTTCCTTGTCCTTTTTTAATAGCCTTAAAATCAAAATGAAAAGCAAAAAAGCACCTCTTTTAATCATTATGTCTTGTCGTGAACAATGTAAAAAGATTCTTCACAATCAAGTACTTCTCTGTTTAAGAATAAGGCAACATGTGTATAAGGTGTGGCACATGAAAAAAAATGCAGAGATTTCATGACATCATCCAAGCATTTATACCTCATGACCTCCTGAAACAACCATCAAAGTGTGTGTAAAATTTGCTGTTTTAAGAAATTGATTAGTCAAATTTAGTTTAAATGCACTATGGAAAAATGGCAGGAAAATTTTCCAGCACTTTTTCCTTATGTAAGCAGTCAAAAAATGTCTATGTCATAGATGCTTCAGGGCAAATTTAAACAGCTTTTTGGTTGGTTTCTAGATGTATTGAATATATTTTAGGCAATGAAGACCAAACTGAGATTGTGATGTGCCACCTTTTGCCCGATTCTTACACAGAATTGTACTTATTTCTTTGTACTGGTTCTATTTGTTACAAAATAAGACCTACGTTTTTTTTTTGAAAGGGAGGGGATTATATGTGTTATGTTTTTGGAAGGAAGTATATGGGTTATGTTTTTGGAGGGGAAGGGAGTATATGGGTTATGTTTTTTGGGAGGGAGGGGAGTATATGGGTTATGTTTTTTGGAAGGAAGGGGAGTATATGAGTTATGTTCTTTGCAGGGGAAGGGAGTATATGGGTTATGTTTTTGGGTTATGTTATTGGAGGGGAGGGGAGTATATGGGTTATGTTTTTTGGGAGAGGAGGGAAGTATATGGTTTTTGTTTTTACACATTTTAAGTAATCCAACAACAGAATGAAAAGTGAATGAGATAATGATATAAAATGGAACAAAAGTTTATTATAGGATTGCACAGCTATTTTCGGTCAGTCATGCTTGTATGAACGGATCTCTCCACTCCCAAACCATACATGAAAGGCCGAAGGTAATGTTTGGGAGTGGAGAGATCCATTCATACATGCATGAGTGACCGAAAATATCTGTTCAATCCTTTTAATTCTATCTGACAGTCAAAGTTACCCTCTGAGAGCCTCAGCCGGTTATACTGATACACTGTGTTTATGTTAACGCTTCAATACACATGCATTCCCTTGCACACATATTTACACATAATGGTCTTCACGAGAGTGAAGGCGGCATTGACGAAGTGATAGTTGGCATTGAAAAGTACGAGATGTAAACAATTCAACAGGAAAATGATTATTAAGGAAATAGAATAAGAAAGAACAACACGGTTTTTTCAAGGGTTCAGTCAGACTCCATTATAAGTTTCTTTTCCTAAGCTGAAAATTACTCTCTGTCAACAAACTTGACCAGTAAACTAATGTGCATGTAATAAACTATTCTTACTGCTATATTATGCTGTTTAGTTCGTTGCCACCCTCTTTCAAACTACACAGCCGCCATATTGGTTTCCAGTTGACTGGCTTTCATGCATGCACATGTATGAACGATCTGTCTAAGTTCATGCATGTATGAACTTTGTAGAAATGACGTTCTCGACCAATCAAAAACGGCTATATGCATGAAGAATCTTATGATTAGAATTGTTAAATAGATAGCAGTGTTTTATTAAATGTTCCCAGTGTGATAAATTTCAATAATTCACACTGTAAAATAAATTTGGTAATTTCACTCTCAGATTTTTTCCTGCCAAAACCTCACAACTTTAATATCAATCGGTGATTCACAAGAGTTGAAACTTATGTTGAAAATAGCAACGAATAATGGAGGAAATCTATATAATAAATAGGATAGTCAATTGGTTATCGTGAATAACCAAAATATGACCACACATGCCACGAACAAGTTCTGAACACTCATTAAATCTAGCGTCCTTTGGCACTCATGATAATATTTTGTATATTCACTCCTTCCAATAAATTATCCTATTAATCTTTACTTTAGACAAAGTCAGGATTATTCAGATAAATAAGGACTTATATTTGCATAATGTAATTGAAAGGGGATGTTTAAGTCCAGATTCTTCAGAGGTAAGACAGGTGTTACTTTCAATAAATACTGATATTTGCATAAAACATGTATAATTGAAAGGTGAAGAACTTAAAGAAACAAAGGTCAACACTGCCCTTTCAGGTATCTGAGAATATCCAAATATTGTATATTTGTATTTTTATTATAATTTGGTATTTAGATGTGTACACTGAAAAAAAGTGCAACATATGTGTTTTAATTGTCTAAATAATACGTTAACTCAGTACTGCTTTCAGTATTTCTTTCTTTTAAGACATTGATAAGCAATGTATTTGGACTTACCAAACTAATAGAATTTAGGTTTGGAGAGTGGCATTACTTTTACCCAATTTATGAAAAAAAAATGTGTAAATGCGTTGTTCCAAAAGTTGTGCAAATGGAAGACATAATTATGTCAGGCAAAATGTGCATAAAAAAATTGTTATTCACACCCCCTCTCTCTCAACCACTGTAATTAGCAGGATGGTATGAAGTTTCAGAGTTATTGACATAAACACTTCTGTTTCATTTCTTAATATGACTAACAATTCTAGATTTGTGAAATATTATCTAGAAACATTATTTTTTAATAAAATTTTTCCATTTGTTACTTTGTGTTTGTAAAGGTTTGATAAAAATATGTTGCATTTTTTCTGTGAAGAAAAACTAACATTTTTTTCATTATTATTATATAATTTGTTAGAATGATAATTTATTGTGCTTTTTAACAGCTTTTAGAATATTCTTTTATTCATACTTTAAACTTGTAACTTTCTCATATTTATTTTATGAATAGATGAAGCAATATATCAGGCTGCCTAATGTCCAGCATAGGTTTCCTTAGCATCAGTCTTTATAAAAATCAGACAGGAAGTGATTCATGCATGTCAAAAACCCATTAAATTTACTTAAACATGTATTTGTTGTTCAGAAACAGTTATAAATCACATAATCAGTTATAGTTTTTCATTTGGATGTTGCGCTTTTGAGATAAAATTTATATCGATTGTACGTGGAACTAGCACTTGGCAGGAGTTATCTTTCTTGATTTGGTTTGATTTGGTTGATTTTATTGGGAGATTAAAGTTTAGTTTTCTCAAAAGTACCCAAAAAAAAATCTAAATACAAAAAGGGCTGTTGTCACATGGAAATATAGCATATGTAGACCAAAAAGGCATGGTTTGTTCCATGGTTTTTCTACACCATGAATCACCTCTACCATAGGCAGTGCCTGAATTTTATATGGACTAGTACTTAAAGGTTCTTTGTTATACTTCAATGGACAATAATTTAGAGAATATGTAGAGGATCATATCAATATACCGGTATATTCTAATGGAGTGAAATTTACTAGGTAAGGATGACAGGGGATATGATTAGGAATTTTTATTTATTTTTTTATTTTATGAAAATGGAGTTAAAATGACAAATTATAACTATGTTTGTTTTCAACATCTTTTTGATTAAAAATGTGTGAAATTTAAGGAAAAGAGTGTTGTTTTTTCAAATGTTTTAGGTCATAAACGACTTTTGTAATAGATGTTACTGATGTGATTCATATAGGAAATTCAAAAGATACATGTACTCCATTAAAATATAATTGTTATAAAGGATACTCAAAGGGAATGTGGTCTCATAATCCCCATCATTGTTCTATATACTCTTTGTCTATAACTTAGAGATAATAGAACACTTACAGGGAGTATGAGCCCAAATGTAAAGATCCTGCATTACATATAATGTATACATTTTCTAAATCATATGCTAAAAAACTTTTCTGAACATGAATACAATTGTTTTATACATATACCATAAAATACAGAAACAGGTCAAAGTTTATTATGGTGTAGATCTAATCATGAGTTAGGCCTTTTTTTAAATATAGGAACTTAAATTTCAAATACAAGTTACACTGGTTGTGAATGGAGATACTAAGAAGACAGAAAGAATACAGATTGCTTTTGAAGTGAAGTTAATGGGATTTTGTTTTTAATTTTGATTTCTATTTGGTAATGGGCGTAACGATGTGTGCATGAAGTGTTTTTTTTTTAAATTAATTTTTTTTTTTAAATCATGAGCCAAAAAAAAATATTCAGTTCTTACAGATATTGGATTTGGTAGTCAAAGTGGTAACTGGCATACATGTGTGTTTGATATGCCTGCCTTTTGAAAATAACTATTCATAAGTCGATTGGATATTTCAGCATCTTAAAATCATAATAATTTATAAATTTAGATTACTTTATGATGGTACACCTTTGTAGTAGGGTTAATCACTATACATGAGAAAGAAAATTCTCTTGCTCAAATTTGGAATAATTTTATCTCGCCCCCCCCCCCCCCCAGTATAAAAATGGCTGGTGCATAACTTTGGCGATTTTAATTTTGATTTTTTATTAGGTTATGATTATAAATGTTCAAAATATTTTGCCAATTTTAAAAAGTGTAACAATTTACAATTGGCTAAGAACTACTTTGTGAATTTTTTAGGCCATACCATATTATACTTTATTTCATAATTGTGGTTCTGTAAACCATGAAATCCTAGAAAGGTTATGACTAACTAATGGACATTTTGATTGGTATCTGATTCTTTCCATTGTATTTTCAGGTGAAGAAGGTTCGATGACCATTCCAACTGTGATACATATAGCCATCATCATTTATTTATTGTCTCCAAAGCTATTCAGACTTTCATTGTATTGTTTTGTTCTGATTTTGTATGTGAAATACATCACTTTTCATGTATATGTGGTAGTTGTTCATTGAATCCATTGCGCTACAGAAATTGAAGGTTTATAGGACATGTTTGTTTTTGCTTAAGTTGTGAGAAACGGTGTTATATGCCTTTAAGAATTGGGGGCTAATTTTGAAGGTTTACTCCCTTCACTCCCTTCCCCTAAACCACCCCCTCCTACCCTCCTGGCCAACGTTTCCCAACACCTTTCATTTTACTCCGTTATATATATTGTTCCCAACCATAATCCCTGTTTCCCTGTATTTTTCTCCTCCAGTTCCCCCCACCATCGTTCCCCGCCTCTTCACCCACGTTCCCCACCCCTTCACCCATAGATTTCCACCCCTGAACCCCTCTGTGACCGTCCCCTGTCCACCCTTCCTATACAGGACACAAGACAAAGAGTTTTTAAGACTGGTCAATAGGTCCATTTAAACTGTGTTGTGGTATTTCTCTACCTTAAAGCCTATGTGGGTTACTGAGAAGGATGCAGACCCCAAGTCCCCATTTCTGCCACAGTGACTGTATAATAACCATAACATTGCACTTGGAATCCAATTTAAGGAGGTAGACCTAGGGTAAGGGACACAACTCTTAAAAATCATTGGAACATTTGTACTCAGCATTTACATCAATCTTATGTAAGCATCTAATTAACTTGGATTCATTTTATTCTTCTTCCAATGAAAGCTGGAGAGGCTTTGGTGAAATTGAATATGATACAAACATATCACTGATTCCATGAGTTATGTCCCTTACCCTAGGTTTACCTCCTTAAACCACAAGGTAATATCATGAAAATTCACTTGTGACTGAGAGCACAGAGCTGTCTATATGTCATTTTTACAGCAATAAGTCATGTATTTGCATTTGTGACAAATGACAAATTATTGACAACCCCATATAATACAAACTTAAAATTGGACCCTCATTTATCGCAAATGAAAATAGATGACTTACAACCGTATGGATGACTTTAGACGATTTCCGGTGTAAGAGAGCTTAGCCTCTTTCTTCCAGAAATAACGACCCCTAAAGTATTTGGCATTCTTCCTGGTCAAACATTTTAATAAAAACTCCGTAATCATGTTTGATTTAAAGTAAAATGTACCTTTAATTTTAAGAATTTAAAGATTTTCGGGGAAAAAATCTAATCTGTAATACAATGATAGCTTTATTCTATATTAAAGTGCATGTATGGTATAAGCTGGATACGGAAGTTCCGGGAATTAAACGTGCAGTTCTCTGAAATAAACAACATAGAATAAGTGGAATAGTTGCATTGAGTATTAATCAATTAAATTTTTTTTTTTGGTATTTTTGTAGTGTATTAAGTACAAGTATAAAGTATTTTGACCTATTTGCCTATTCCTCATACATATTTAACAAAGTAGCAGTTTTTGTATGAATCATGCAAATTCTGTAATATGTGATTCACCTTTTCTTAAAACCTGTCATTTATATCTATGTCAAAGTCTGACTATAGTACTCAAAGATCAGTAATTGATAAAAATTCTTATTATTTTTTTCCCTGAATGTTTGACTTTCTCTAAAGACCAGACAGGATACTCTATCCCTGTTCCAATCCTTGCACGGTATTAAAATGGTTGGTGCCTACAGTCGTGGAAAGTCCAACGATTACAGTTCTATCTGTTCTAACCTCCCTGGATAATGTTTGAACGTTATACTCACCATTTAGAGAAGTAAGTAACAGCACTTTAGTTGTTGTTCAATAAGACCAGACCCAGGAATACTAGTACAACTGTAAACCAAACAAATGTAAAAGTTAAACATGTCTTCATTGAACCATGTGTAAACAACAACAGAAAAGAAAATAGAAACTGACATCTTTTAAAAAATCTTCTTACATTACAAAAGATTTGAATAATTTAAACTTGTAAACCAAATAACTGTCCAACCCGAACAAAAAGCTACCAAGCGGTTAAAAGTTTATACTTACATAGTCCTAGAGGTCCATTTGCAGCAAAAATTCCACTTCCCAGTCCAGAGCCGACGCCAGCACCTACACCGGCAACTCCAGCGCCGTACCCTGCTGGTAATGGGATTGGTCCCCCGGGAAGGATGATTGTTTCATCGATAAATCCTCCTTTCTTTCCATAACCACTGTATCCTTTCTTCAGACTTCCGTAACCACTTAAACCTAAATGATATTCAAAATTATTAATTGGAAATAAATGATTATAAATTTCCCAGAAAATATAACAATGTACATGACATGAAAGTTAAAAAAGTGATTGAGATTAGTCAATTATACATGTACTATTAGTAAATTCGTTTTTGTCTTCGCTTTCATCAAGATATTGTAGAGAGATACTGCTGCACGCTCTCGTCAGCTGACAATGCCTGAGGACACACGTAAATATCGTAATGGGGATTTTTTAAAAAATTATCTACATTTATCTAACATTGGTACAATGTGTTTATTTTATGATCTATATTCACCATGAACAATTTATTTAAATCTGTTACTTTTTCCATATCCAGAATATCCTGTTCCATAGCTTGAAAATCCCGCTCCACTGAAACCACCCTTCATGCCCCAGTTTCCGCCAAGTCCTCCTAGATATCCACCTTTGTTCCAGTTTCCGTAGCCAATAGAATACCCAACATTTCCAACACCGCCATAGTATCCTTGGGCAGAGATTACTTGAGCGCCTAAAAGGCTAATGAGGACTGCTGCAGTGACCGCAACCAACTTCATTCTAAATTTTCAAGTGACAAAAATCTTATTATAAATGATATCTGTTTTATTTTTGTGTGGCAAGGTACTTTTATCTTAATCTTCACGATGTCCGTAGTTTCATTACCTTGTTTCCGTCATCAAATGCAATATTTCATATATGTTATTTTGTCACCACAATTTATTTCGTTTCGAATTTGCAACGGTAGTTGGACTGAATCATCAAAAAATTGACATACAGCGAAACGTTTTTTTTTGTTAAGTCTAAATTACAAACTACACTGATGTATCTAAAACAAAGCATAATTTCGAAATAGTTTAAATGAAAAGTATGTGTTAAATAAATAACAAAACTGTTTGTACTGCTTCTAGTGATCTTTTTTTTACCAAAGTGTAAAAAGAAATACCAAAATATGCGCTATCGACCAATGAATGGTGCGCATGTGTCCATCTGCGTGTTTAATGGGTTTATAACCTATCGTCAATCTAAGTAAACACAATTGCTAATGACAAGTTTTGTATTGAAGCTGAGAGAAAAGGGAACAGAAAGCTCTAAAACGTATAATAGTTTAATTATCGTTATACCAATTGATGACCCGAATTGTTTTTCTTTATTTTTTCCTGTGATATCACGATTTGGTTTAAAAGATACACACGACTACTTTTTTTTTATTTTGAGTGAGTGCTTAAGCTGACCCCCAAAATACGAAAACAAAATATCAAGAGCATATTTCAAACGAACCATCTAGATCTGTGGCATATTTCAAACGAATCATCTATATTTGTTTATTAAACGTGCATTAAACAGTAGTTATAGAAAAAGAATTAAATTGGTATAATGTCACAATTTTTATACAACTACTAGTACGATTTGAAATAACGGACACACCATATAACTATAAAATTAAATTTATCATTTTATTTATTTTAATTTTTAATCCTAAATTTAAACTCAATCAAGTATTCTTAATCATTTTTTTTAAACTGAATAACTCCTTAATTAAATCAGTACCCTACCTGGCAAACGTGTGTATGAATTGACCGAAATGTACAAAATAACCAAAAATAAAATTTTACTGAACACGTACTTCCCTGTTACTTCCATTCAGTTTCGATATGTTATGCATATTTACACATGTTATAACATACGTGTTTAAATTACAGTGATTCCAGACTAATTTTAAGGGAATCCGCTCCCCGGGGCAAATTGTCATGTTAATATTATGATAAACTATACTCGACAAAAAAGTTAAGAATCACTTTTAAAAGAATCACTTTTTTTCAAAATGAATACATACTAGAATTATTGAAATTCAAAGCAAAATGTATTAGATTTGAGTTTTATAATGTTAATGTGTAAAAAATATATATATGTTTTTTTTTCTCTTCTATGTATCTAACTAGCAGTCTTTATAAACAAAATATAACATGAGGCGATTCATGCATGTCAAAAACCCACCAAGTTCAGTTTTATGTTCAGAAACAGTTACAGACCACATAATATAACTAGCCTTAGTGTTTCATTTGGTTACATAAAAATGATATAGATTGTGTATGAATCGGTACTTTGCAGGTGTTATCGTTCTTGATTTCGTTAATTTTGGTGGGTTATGAATGTGCGGTTCTCTCAAAAGTGCAGATCAAAATACAAAAAGACTATTGTTGCATACAAATATAGCATATGTAGACCGAAAAACATAACTTGTTTCGTGGGGTTTTCTACACCATCAATCACCTCTACAATAGGAAATGTTTGAATTTTATGTGGACTGATACTTAAAGAAGTATTCATTTCGAAAAAAAAACTTTAAAAAGTGACCCTTTACCTTTTTCATTCTGTGTATATAATGCAAATTTGGGAAAGTTTATTATCAAGTACATTATTTTTAAAAGTCATCGTTCTAAATGTACTCGATCAGATCTCTACAGTCAGTGTTATGTTACACCTACAATTGAAAGCTACGTGTTTATAGAATTCTTAAATTGCACGTTATATTTGTAATCCTTGTCTGATCAACTTGCTATGAGAAATACACGTGTCATTTATAATAACAATTTTCAAAGTTTATATATTTTTCCGCTATATAAAAGGAGACTTTGAAAGCAATCTCAAATATAATTTTCGGGGTTAGGTCTTAAAAACGAACGTATATTAGTAGGATGTAAAATACATCATCACATTTCCTACATATTCTCTATGGGCGACCATAAATAGATCTGATGCATTAGTTGCACAAGAAATCGAGATATAGATAAGATATTTTTAGCAAAACTTCGTATCTGATTAAGATAAGAGTAATCAAAGAAACCAAGATTCAAGCCGAAATCAAAAGAATGGAATCCAGGGATAAAGACCAGATATGGAAAAAACACAACAAAGAATATAAAATAACCAAAATAAAACGTACAAAGGAACAAAAGTAAATAAGCAACTCGGAAAAAAAGAGTAAATATAATTACGCATTTTTTCTAGACGACTTGACCGGTATTTATTTTTAAGGACGTCAGGGCAAATCGAGTAATGCAGCACTTGCAATTAAAAAAAAAAAATTTCTGGTTTATCATGCATCATTCAATTTTACAGCATAACTAATTTGCCTTGTATTCCATGAAGACTGAATATAGCATTACTACTATAAATATCTGACATTAACCTACTGTTCGTCAGCTATTCGATGCCAGAAATAATAAGCATATTTTTTTTCAAGGGAAAGAGTAGTCAAGGGAACCGAGATTCTAGCGAAAATCAAAGGAATGTGACCCATAGACAAAGATCAGACATGGAAAACAGATACGCACAACATAGAACATAAAATTACCAAAATAATATGTACAAAGAAACAAATGAGCCGAAATTAGTACGTATTATTCCGTGTAAAGGCGACTGGGCTTCAATGAAAACACTTTGGTCATGGAATATTACAACAAAGGTTTTAGTGTGCGGTTATACAAAATTTATCTCCCATTTTTAAAATGAATTTCAATGCTTACTACATACTTTATTTCTCCCTAATCATTGAAGTAAATAAAAAATCAACTTTCAGTTTCAGAAAGGATGCATTTATGATATGAAATGAGGATTTTTTTAAAACAAAATTTGTCATGGGCCACCCACTGCCTGGTTTTTGCATGGACTCCCGCTTAAACGAAAATACATTCGGCACAGAAATACATTTTTAGAGTTCCATTACACTAAAACAAAAAAATACAAAGTTTCCACCTTTTGTACAGTGACCATAAGTAGCTTAAATTACGACCGGAAGTCAATCTCATGATTTTTAGTACGAAAGCGGTCGAGATAATGGCCAAAGTAAAACACTGTCAAACATTTACTGTAGAACATTGTAATCCCATGGCCCTATCATGACCCTTACTTCACAAATTTGGCAACATTGTGAACACAGAGTTAGTTTCGATTCTTGGAAGTATTTAACGCACAATTCTTCCTGTTTATTCGAACTACGATTTAATTTCCAGTAAAATCAATTTGATTTGGAAATTTTACTTACAGGTGGACGAAGTCTTTAATCAACAGGTAAAATTATTTGATTTATAGTAATAATTTAAGTGATTCATTAATATTTTACAAACTAAAAGGTAGTTATGATAAACCGGCAAATAATGATATCAAATCCTTGCCATAACAGTAACTCAATCTTTGCTATTCCTAGTTCGCTTTAAATAGAAAAATACCAATCATATATATATATCATGTATATTGTAAACTTTGATACACTGTACACGTGTTCAAGGTGTAACTTCTACTCAGCAGCGTTAGAATCAAAAATATAGGAAGATCTTCATAGATAAATAAATGTATACAAGAAGGGCTCAAAACACAAAATAACAAAATAGAAGGCCAAATCCATCATCAGTTATGAATTGATCAATGATGAGATTAGAAAACGCGTTCTGTGTATTGTTCAGTGCTGGATTTGGCTTTCTTTTTTACTTGTATTTTATGAGTATTTGTTCTTGACTATTTGTATTAATCCTATGTACTTGGTTCAAATCCTTTTGATACGAGGTTAGTCTTTGAAACACATATACAACATACCGAAATTTAATTATATTTTTTTCATATTAGATTGGTGTTTTCAAATATTTAAATTGTAATACTTTTATTTAATTTAAACACTTTTGGCAAGTTATATTAAAATATTTTCTATAAATCTTATTTTTTTGTATTGAATTGGTATTTTCATGTTTTTCATTCATTTTGTCAAAAAATATCAATAGTAATTAACACTTTTACTTTTGTTACTTTGTATGTATTATTTTACTTATTTATGTACCTTGTGTATGTCTGTTTTCCATGTCTTGTCTTTGTCCCTGGATTACTTTATTTTTATTTCCGCTAGAATCTTGAATCCTTTGATTACTCTTTCTTTCTTCAACACACATGTAAGATGCTTTTTGTGCAAATGGTGCTGATGGGAGTTGGGGTATACGTACACGTTTTTCGGTTGCTGTCAAGGGAACATATTTGTGGATATTAATTTTCATGATCTGAAAATACGATTAACGTTATATATAGTATTAAATACAAATTTCAAGGGGTACTATTTTTTGCGCTTTCTGTCTATGGCGAATGTAAAAATAAGTACTTCAGGAAAAATTACCTCTTTGAAACACGTGTACAACATACCAAAATTTTCAATATTTTTAGTTGCTTTTTTGCCTGTTTTTCTCTTTGAATAATGGGTTATGCTAACAAAAGACAATTTACTTTGAATATTTTGATTTTGAACCTGTTTGTTTAGGTTACTTAGACAAAAATGTATAAAGAAAATTATCACAAAGTTTGTTTGATTGTAGCACAATCGTCTTCTTTAAATCAAGAAACTTGATTTCTTCTTCTTCCTCTTCTCCTTCTTCTTCTTCTTGTATCTTTTGTTCCTTGGCTGTCGAAGGTGATACGCCAATAAAGCGTCTAATGTGAATTCACAAAATGACGATGATGATGCATTCAAACAAGTTAATGATGGAAACCAAACATATATACATTTTAGAACTATTTACATTTGATAACTATTGGTGTAGGTTTTGGATAGAACATGGGGTTTATGTTCTGTGTCCAACGCCTTGATCCCTCTCCTGCATTGGCTGGAGTGTACTACAAGAAATATCATAAATGCAATTAAAATTAAAATTTAAACATTAAAATTGTACCATGTATTTGGTCTGTCCCTGCTGCTTAATGGATGTTTATCTTTTTTAGCAATTTGTCAATGCCTGTTTTTGTTATATTTATGTCTGGCATTTGTGGATAGTTTTTGTGGAATTGGATCGTCTGTGTAAATGCGTTGTTGAGTTAGTCATTCAAGATGTTTACTTAGATTTTGAGTCAGATGTTAGAATACCATTTGCATTTACGATATTTCTTGTTAAATATTTTCATGTCTCTTTTTAAGCTGTTTTGGTACGCATGGAAGATATCTACTGTTCTTTAGCATTTTCTTTGGTATGTTATCAGGGTTGATTTTTTTTTTGTTATTTGTGTTTGAATGTTAATCATACTTCATCGATGTTCATTTTTCCTTTCTTTTCAGTTAACTGCTGATGGACTTTGTTAATATCCTGTTCAATTTATGACCAGTTTGCTTAGTTATAACTAAATATTTTCATAGGTGATGTTTGCATCTTTTCAGTGATAATACACATTCTAATTTAACAATGTTATGGTCAGCTTCACCTAAGGGAGGTATAAGTTCAATTTTATTAATAACCGTTTGATAGTTTGTGATTATTAAATCTAGAATTTTGTCATATCTAGTAGGTTTATTAACAATTTGTTTTAAACTATGGTCATTATTAATATCCATTAATTGCTGGTTTTATGTTTTCATGCAACGGCACTTTGAGACTCCTAATTCATGTGGCCTAAATTGAAATCGGCATCAATCATAACAGCTGATTTGGAATTAATTCTACCAAATGACTCATTGAGTAGGTCAAGAGAGACGTAATCGTCTGGTTGAAGGTACTATTAAGAACATATGTAACATTTGCGAGCATTTATTTGAAATAAATAAGCAAAAGCTCAATGCACATCGATCTCAAATAATAGTGTAGCAAAAGCACAGTTTCAAGGTACAAATTAACTAACAAATTATGTGGACTAAACTAAAAAAAAAGACAGAAACTCATATGAATATAACTTGAAAATATGTATGTAGAATAAACTACAGATAAACACACACAGAAACCACGGATATGTCAAACGATGAAAAAAAAGCAAGAGATAAAAAAAAAAGATGACGGTTTTGGGGTTGCCGGGGCAACAGGTAAGTTCACGTGACATTGAAATTACCCATTCCCTCTTTCTACCCTTTTTGCATTCGCATACCATCGTCTTATTTGCCTTTGATCCTGAGTTTTGTTGGTCTACATTTTCATGCAATAAATAAATTACTTATTTAATTTTAAGTACTTCATTGTTTTTATCCTTTGTTTAATGATGTGTTTGTTAAACATTTACAATAACAGAAGTGTATGTCAAACATGCTCTCTCTTTTTAGGAAAAGGTGCACTCGATATTGCTGAAAATGTGGCGGCCGATTTTGATGGCGATGTTGAAAGCGTATCAACAGGCATTCTTCTTAAGATTTTGTGCTGTTGTAAGTGTGCTTTCCCTTTTCAAAAGAGATGAATTAAATATTATTGTATACTTGACCTATGAAATTTTAACGAATAATTCAATCGCTATTTAAAAAGGTCCTTTTTTAATATTTATCATAGCCTATTTCTGTAATGGACTCTTTGACAAACGAATTACTTTTTATACTTGGAATGTACATGTGATGAATCACTAACTATATGTCTTTCTGTAATTGTGTAATACTTTACACTTTACTCAAATAATGCATCATACTCTATTGTGTTATAGAACAGCCAGTCTCTCATTGAATGATGAATCATTCTCTACTTGAGTAATGTATCACTCTCTTATTGAGTAATGTATCGCGACTCTACTTGAGTAATGTATCACTCTCTTCTTGAGTAATGTATCGCGACTCTACTTGAGAAATGTATCAATCTCTACTTGACTAATGTATCGCGACTCTATTTTAGTAATTTATCACTCTCTTCTTATGTAATGTATCACTCTCTACTTAAGTAATGTACCCCTCACTACTTGAGAAATAAATCATTCTCTGCCTGAGTATTGTATCATTCTCTGCTTTGTTAATATATCACTCTGTTCAAGACTTATGTAACACTCTCTATTTGACTTATGTATCAGTTATTACTTGAATAATGTATTATTCTCTGCTTGGCTAATGAATCATTCTCTTCTTGACTAATAATCACTTAGTACCTTTGAAGTAATATATACTCAACGTTTTGCTAATGAATAACTCTGTACAATGTATATTCTACTTCCTTGATTACCGCTATAACCTTGGTTCCCTTGATTACTCTGTACAATGTATCAGTTTCTACTTCAATAGTTTATCACACTCTATTGAGTGATATATCAGTCTCTATTTGACTACTCTATCACATTCTACCTGATAAATATTTTATTCAACTTCTGGCATTTAGGCCGTTTTTTTCCTTATAATAAAACACACCCTATTATAGAAATTTCTAATAATCACGGTCGTATTTTTCAATTTAGTTTGATTTTTATACGATATAATTAGTATAATTCATGTATACTAGTGACCCAATAGTGACGCTACGATAATCAAGTAGTTTAGTAAGTTAAGTTTATACACACCATTTTAGCTTTATTTTTAACATTATAATTTTGCAGAGATCTATTATTTTTGTTTTGTCAGAAGGATCAATGTACTGTAACGATTCAGTTAGGTAGTAAACATAGTCGGTAAAAGAAGCATTTCAAATCGATAGTATGATTTTGCTATATCTAGTATATCTATAATTAATATTTGACCTATTTATTTTGCAATAATGGATGGATATTTGTAACCGAGATGAAAAGCATGGTAAATATCAGGGACAGAAAACAGCAACACCTTTCAATATTCTAACGTTCTGTACTATATTATATAAATGGATCGCATACAATGTTATTTTTAGCTGAAGTATTTTTCGATTGTATCACTTTTGTTCAATTATCACAACATCTTTATTCTTGTAGGCTGTAAAAAGTTATTAAAATTGGTGCGCACAAGGCTGCAAATTAAAATGATGAAACAAATGAAATAACATTTGGAACAAAAGACGTGCCCATTGAGGCCTAGATAATCTGGATTTAAATGTAAACGTCAATATAAGACAATGCTCTCATAACCACTCCCCATTAACAATCTAGATTTTCACATACTAGTATAAAGTAACAAAAAATATAAGAATATTGTATCCTACAGTCAACATCTTCAACCAACAAATATATAATGTCAAATACAGTTGTGTTGTTTTTATTGCACACGTATAGTTTTGTTTTCATATTTCTAATATTATTAAATTTACTTTGAAGCAATGAAATCGGTTCTGCTGTGAACAATTGGGACACATTGCATGTTCTTTGTTGTGTATGTCTGTTTTCCATGTCTGGTCATTGTCCCTGGATTGCATTCTTTTGATTACCGCTATAACCTTGGTTCCCTTGATTACTCTTGCAAATAAACAAATTCCCTTTAATGTGCATTCGGTGTCGGATACCGAAAAGGGAAAAACCTCGCATCCCCTCTCTTTGATTCATGTGCATACAAGCTGTATTGTCGACAATACCCTAATATTTTATATGTTTATTGTAAATCATAATTTTTATTGCAGACAAGCATTCACAATGAATTATGTTAAATATTACTACATGTATTGTAATTACACTATTTGTTGTTAATGCATACTTGACTGTATATTGCTCAAGTGTCAATAATAAAGATGATTAGTTTTATAAAGTAATTTAACTTTGATCATTCATTTTATTATAGGGTAGTAGTATCAAGCGACAAAAATCAGTGTCATAAGAGTGTCATAATTATAAACATATCAATTATTTTTGAGTCTGTTTAAAGTGTGTTCAAATCAACAAGTAATTGTGTCCATAAAACACGATAAACAATATATTTAACACAACCTAGTATACTACATCGTGTCCACAATCAATCACCTTTCTATACCTGTAATTGGTGTTCTTCATTCACATGTATAAATAAATTCAGTATGATAAAACATGGATGAGAGGTTTCAATGACAAAATAACACATTTAGAAAGCATATAAACTACGACTGAGTCACGTTAATATTTTTACTGTAAAACGGGAATTTTTTTCGCCGTCTCTTTTTCGAGATTTATGAAAACAATCTACTTTCGCACTGTTTCGAATTCGAGATGTTTCCTCGAATTATGGTAAAATGTTCTCGAAAGTAATATTCATTTCAGTTTTTGTTTTGCGTTGCAGCTCTTACCGCAAAAAAAACTGCAAAAATGTTCCCGGTTTACTTACTTTTTGTACTTATATTCCAATGCTCCACGCAGCGGCAGACTTTCGTTTTCTCTCTTACTACTGCAGACAGGCCTTTTGAAATTCTCGGGCGTAATTTAAATCATACGTCGCTAGACAATCGGATAACGTCGCGTAAAATCATTCAGTTATCCCGACTTTGCAATATTCTTACATTTTTTGAGAGGGCTGGCTGCAGCGTCTTGAGTGAAATTCGAACGTCAGACGCTATTTGGAGCTTGTCGTAATGTGTATAACAAAATCCGACATTACCGAATTTACATGTGAAAAAGAAAAAAATAAATGTGACGAAAGAAAATGTATAAGTAATGTATTGACACACATTTCGAAATATGATGTATCTATTGTAGCATCATCAATCTTCTTCCTAAAATATGTTGGGGATATCATAGTGTTAACATCTAGTGGCAGATACAGGGGCGGCGGATGCGCTCCCCCCTTAGAAAAAAACTTGTTGAAATATTGTGTGTTTTAAATCATTAAAATCATTAAATCCTCCCCAGTGATCCTGTCAAAACAATGTTTTACCCCTAACCTTAAACTCTGGATCCGCCACTGACATCCATGGTCAAAAACTGGTTCCAGGATATATACACCGTCACAATAAGAATCAAAAAGAAAGACAAATTTTAATTTAAACACTCAATCGAGTATGTCGATTTACAACCTGACATAGGTACCTATTAACTAAAAAAACATTTTTAAGTCAAATATAGTGTGAATAGAACAACACCTTCCGATTTGAACAAAGAAGTAGCAGAATTTTAAAGAAGGTAACTAAGCATAGCCATTATTAGGATACCTAAACAGTAATTATCTTATATCTCAGATTCATATGTATTTCATTGTTCGAAGAATTCAAATACAAACATGTCATTAGTTTAATAAGAGTTTAAATAACACGTAATACGTTTGAATGAGTAGTAACGCATTCGTAATGTTGTAGAAATGGACTAAAAATAAAATTTCGTATTGCAATAGATTTCGAGAATTTATTTAGTGAAAAAAAAAAACAGCAAACATATACTCTCGCATGATCTATTCTCGAACAACTTTGATCCGTATCAAACATTGTATATCCTATGTTATTAACAATAATGTCTTAAGTGAAATCCGGAATCACATGAATAGTCCTTTTTTAAAATATTTCCGAATTTGACTTTTTTTTCAAAGATTCTAAGGAAAAGGAAATAATTCAATACATTCATGTTATTCGACACACGGTTTTACTGTCAAATTGAAGCAATGAACACCAAGAGACTTCAAATTCAAATATTCAATTCATTAGATCTGCGGATACTTTTAAATAGCCTATTTCAAACCATTCAGGTACTTATCGAAGTGAAATTAGTATAAGTTTCCAAGAAGAATCATTACTGTTCTCAATGTCCCCAATGACACCGCCAACTATAGGTTTTCTTGTGTTAGTGAGTTTCGTCCTATTGCAAAACTTGCTAAAATGGCATGCTTTCTGCAAATATGAAAAAGGACTATTTGCAAATGAGATAAAGGTAAAAGAAACATTGGTCCCTTGTATCCAACACTAACGCCCTGATATTTTAACCCGACTTTTAAATACTAACGGACATTTAGAAGTATTGCGCAAATTCTTTTTCGACTGCCTTTTTGAGCTCTTTGTTGAATGGTAAGCACCAACTTCCTGGTATAACCAAATTTCAATCAGGATCATTAGACTCGGAAACTGTCGGAACAGGTAGGTGACTTTTTTGGTGAGAAGAAATATCCTAAATTAATAGATGCAGGAATAGAAATTAAATGTATGCCTTGAAACCTATCATCTTTATAATCTTTTAAAAAGTAAGTGTCTACTTTTTCATATGAAAATGATGCTAGTTATCTTGTCCTCAAATTTAGTTTTAGTACGATTTGGTAGTTATGTTGTTGCGTGTTTTGTAATTGTCTTATGTTTGGCAATGCATGTTTGTTTTTAATGAGTAATCCAAATATCTGGATTTCCGTGTTATATCTACATACTAAGGTTTTTATTTCTTCTTCACTTTTAAATGTCGAACACAGGGTTAAATTCACATTTAGTCTTTAGAAATCTATTCATAATGAATCCGATAAATACCTACTCATATGCAAGTATCGCGAGTTTTTGTGAGTATAACTTTGGCCACAATTGAACTATTTTCTGAATTTGTTCATCAACAAGTATTATACATTACAAAGAGTAATCAAGGGAACCAAGGTTATAGCGGTAATCAAAAGAATGTAATCCAGGGACAAAGACCAGACATGGAAAACAGACATACACAACAAAGAACATAAAGTAACTAAAATCATACATACAAAGTAACAAAAGTAAATGAGCAACTCGGATTCCACTAAAAACTGGGAGCATGGACCAGGTGCACCGGTAGGGTAAGCGTCCTCTGTTTTTCTAGAAACACCCGCCGAGTTGCTCATAAAAAGTCAAGTCCGGGGTAGACAAACGAGGAAAGGTAAACTATGACCTGTTGAATAAATCAGTTTTCATGGTGCAGATGGATACACCATAACGTTAAAAAAAGTCAAGTCCGGGGTAGACAAAAAATACCAATCATATATATATTGCAAATTTGGATTAACTCTACGCTTTTGTCAAGGAGTAACCATTAATCAGAATCATTAACATCAAATTCATATATAGCCTAGCTGGCCGAGTGGTCTAGGGCGCTGGACTTAGTGCAGGCGGTGTTGCCATAGATGTCACAGCGGTACGAGTTCGAGTCCCGCGGAGGGAACGACCAAAAATTTGCTTTGCAAATTTGACAGTTCTAACATCGTTGGGAATTTTTCAGACCCTTCTATATATATAAGAAGATCTCAATCCAAAACTTAATTGTAAAACAGATGTACCAAAAACCAAAATTATCGAAATAGGATTCCAAAACTCATCACAAAGAGCTTCTACCATGTGTAATACAAGGGAAAAAATCACGGAAGGAAAATAATTCGCAACTTGATCATACCACCCATGCAATGATTCGTCATTTAAACTTTTCCTTTAATCTGTGCTAAAGTGCATGTACTCCCTGCGTAAAAAGAATTAATAACACAGCCTCTGTGTTATGCCAGAGATTGCTGAAGTTACAAGAATTATTTTGTTCCATGCAAAACTTCATACAATACATATAAGCTATTAGAACAAACAAGACTAAGGTCATCACATCAAATGTTTTAAATTCGATGTCATTAGCTCTTTGATAGTGACGGTGTCGACCATGATAATTGTAAACCATTTTATATTAATCTGAATTTAACTTTTAATGAGCATCTTGGTGGTTGTTTCTAGAAAAGCTGGGTATACTATCCCTACCCTAGCACTCCCTCCATACGCTTAATATTTGTTGACTCCGGATTACTGCATGGTTAATTCATGGTAATTTTCATAATCTTTCTGTTTTCTTGATTAAGTGTAAGTATTTTAAGAATCAGGCGAAATAAGAAAAAAATAAGAAACATGAATGTCAAAACCCCACCGATCCGGCAGTATAATTTCACTCAAGGGTGCTTTCTCTATTTGAAAAGACCATTATGTGATCTTTACATCATTGGATATACTCGAAGAATGTTAGAAAAACAATGTTTATGACAGAGTTATTTGCCATTAAAAAGTACTTTACAGTGCATTTCAATTAAATTATATCTCAATGAACCAATTTAAAATAGAAAATCTTTTTTTTCCCCTTGATTCTGATCGTGTAAGTAGTCAAATAACACATCCAAAATGATGGTTTTCTTCATACCATGTTTCACCCACTGCCTGATTCTTACAAAGACTGACACATCTGTATTTATTCCTTGATTATACATATTCTAGTCCTTGTCGTGGTTTACTTTTTGCCTTTGCTTGCGGATTTACTTGAGCCATACATCTTATATGAAATATACTCATTTTATATGTTGCAATTAACAATTTGTTAAAGTATATTAAAACATTCATTTATCTGTGTATAAACGTAGATATAATAATGTCACCTCTTTATTAGGGGAAAGCGCTCTCGCTCTAGAAGTTGCCGAAAATATACCAGAAGCTGAGTTCGACGTTGATATTAAAGGAGTTCCAACGGGCATTATTTTTAAAATATATTCTGTTGCTCTAAGTATATGGTTATATGGATAAAATTTACAATTACGTGTAACTAAACTATCTATTCACGGCTAAAAAATATATTTAAGGGGAAAGAAATTCTCTTAATAGAAATAAAAGACACACATCACTAATCTATCGACACATCATGAGGGTATGTGATTGAGTTGTGCGATTAAATACGTAAAAAACTTGCATTGATAAGATCATTTATCTAAAAACTGAAGACGTTCTATGCCACATAACCATTCTATAGATACGAATCAGTAATAAAACTGTGTCATAACAATTTCTGGTACAATTCATCTTGTATATTAAACATAAACATTTCGATGATTGCGAATAAATACTTATACTTATTTGCCTGATATCTTTGTTATCAGATAATCTTTGCTGTCATTCTAATTACAAGCAATGTCCTTAAAAGAAATTACATCACAGTGACTTTTGTTACCACTTAAACAATGCCAATTTTGAAGGTCTAACATAGGGTAACACCAGTATCTCGACCTTCAAAGTTTAAATGTATCGTCCAACCGGTGCACAAGATCCATGCTTCCAGTTTTAAGTGGCGTCCGAGTTGCTCATTTACTTTTGCTTTTGTTACTGTGTATGTATTTTGGTCATTTTATGTGTGTATATGTCTGTTTTCCATGTCTGGTCTTTGTCCCTGGATAATATTTTTTTGATATCCGCTAGATTCTTGGTTCCAATAATTACTCTTCCAACGTAAAGAGTTTACAGTTTTTCTGTATATATTGCAATCCTTAAGTAAGTTGCATCGCTGCTTTCGCGCATTTTGCTGTTTATATATGATCACGTCCTTGATATACAATTCTGAAGGCGATAATCAACATGATATATACTTAAAACAGAAACTGATCTTCCATTACAGTGTTTGTTTGTGTTTGCTTTCTTAATTATCAGTCCATATGAAATTCATAAAGTGCCAATAGTAGAGATAATTCATATATGTATAGGAATACAGACGGAATAAACGAACCTCTTTTGTTCTACATATGTTATTTGTTCACCCGAAAACGTTCTTTCTGTATTCAGATCTGTTTCAGGTTGTAAAAGTGTCACATAGTCCGCCAGCAAAAAGAGCAAGAAGAAGGATAAAAAGTCTTTATTTGCTACTCTTGACAAGTTACACTTTACTTTTAAGTGCATTATAATATCTTACCTGTTAACCCTGACATATTGGGAGAGACTCCCACAAAATTACTGAAAAATTACGAAAATATCCCCTATAAGAATGTAAGGTACATTTGTATGAGGGAGGTTTTTGGTTTTAAGTATTACATTTTCTGTGAAATGTACAAAAAAATTTGAATTCTTACATAAAAAAAAATTGCTTTTACATAAATGTCTCCCACATGAAACAGTGTAAATTGTGGAATCTCCCACATGAACTGTTCAAAATGTAATATGTAAATAATTAACATTTTTATTATTTACAATTACATTCCTTGCATTAATACGCAATATTAAACGAACATCGTCAAATACATTGATTCATATAAATTTACTATACACTTTGCAATAACATCTGTTTGGAATAATTAATATTAAACTGTTCTATTAAAACATTCCATGAACATGACAGTTTATACTTTTTGCAGAAACAGCAAAATGTCAGGAGATAAAGAAAGGAATAAGAAGATTGACAAAACCTTTGATGCAGCAGAAGAGATAGGTAAGGTCATATGTTAGGCTATAAAAGCTTTACTAAACCAAGGTAATGTCGAAAATAAAGCCGTAAATACAAAACAAATAAATTGTAATATATACATTTTGGGGTAGGTCAAACCAACTTGACACCCACATTAAAGAAATGATTCCCCAAATTAGACCATAATCAGAAGCAGTTGCAAGTAAACTGATGAGGAAATTTTGTCCTCTGTGTCTGAATTGAAACTTTATACTTACATAAACATACGGTTTATATTTTTCAAATCAATAAAGATGTTAAATTACAACTTTTCCCGACATGTTTTGTCTCGAACTTAATACCTTGAAGGTATAATAGTCCAATACATGTTTTTTTTCACAATGCAATTGTAATATAATTTTAATTTTGTATCATTGTTGTTAGCATCAGTTTTTCTCTTACAAAGGCGGCGAAGCTCTTGACCTTGTTAACACTGACGCTGTTCCCGGAGATATACCAGATACGGATATCGGCGGCGGTATTGAATTCGATTTCACAGGATGTCTTTTAAAAGTATTCTGCTGCTGTAAGTTAAAGACTATACAGTGACAAATAACAATTAAATTTAAGCAGACACGGAAAACAGACAAACACAATAAAGAAAATAACATAATCAAAATAACTCATACAAAGTAACAAAAGTAAATGAACAACTCGGACTCACTAAAAATTGGGAGCATGGATCAGGTGCTCTAGAAGAGTAAGCGTCCATTGAGATGTTGACATAGTGAACTGAGGAGATGAAGAAATAAGTTATATATGAAAAAAATCAAATCCCTTCTTCTGGTTTGCGTCTTAGTACATGTACATTGCAAACTTATTGTGTATATGTGTCTAGAACATAAAAAGATGGTTCCGCGATTTTAATCTTCTCTGCCTCATCAAATTGGGTTGACATTAAAAGGGTAATCAACGGTATTATGATCCAGCCTAAATCATAAGAATGTAATCCAGGGAAAGAGACCAGACAAGGAAAATAGACACACACAGCAAAGAACATAAAATAACCAAAACAATACATACACAGTACCGAAAGCACATAAGGAAAACGGACTCCACTAAAAAACTGGGAGCATGGATCAGGTGTACTGGTAAGACAAGCACCCTTTGCTTTTCTAGAAACACTCACCGAGCTGCTCATAAAAGATCAAGTCGGAGATGGGAGAAAGAGAAAAGGAAAACTGAGGCACGTTGAACTAATCGGTTCATATGGTGCAGATGAATACATCGTAACGATCAATGAATTCATGATGACGACCATAAAACGTCTGTACCGATCACTTCAATCTAGTATTTACAAAACCATGTTTCAGTTCAAACAGTCATTTAGTCACACGAACAGTGATTATCGGAAACAATTTAAGTTAGGAAATGAAGGCGAAAATATATTGTTGATAAGATTTATTTTGTACTGAATTCATTTTAAGCATTGGTTGAAAACAAGATTAACATTTGTAAAATATCTTTGTTTCAGGTTGTAAATTTGCGACTAAAAAAGCTGCGAAAAAAATTACACACAAAGATGACAAAACGAAAGGTGGAAAGAAAGAGACTAAATAAAAGACCAAAAAGAAATGAAGAATATGGAACATAAGATTTATCTCCAGTGAACTGTCAATCAATAATTTTTCAAAAACAACAGTGAAAATATATTTCAATATATTGTGCTTGGTGTATCAGTTAAAGTAATCGTTGTTTTTGGATTTGTGAATCGAGACCGTTGACCTTTGTTTAAATTGCATAATAAAAGTGGTGAATATAAGAAAAAATTTAGATTCTTAATCATTTTTGTTCTAAAACAAAATAAGACGAACTCAATCGATTAATCTTCACGAAAACGCAAATTAAAAGGTTATGACTTCTTTGAAAAAATCGAATTTAATACAAAAATTTGGTTATCTTTATTTCGACACTCGTTTCAATTATCTTTACCATAAGCATTTATTTGAAAACAATCAAAACTTACTTGACGAATCACCATTTTAACCTTATTCTTGACAAACCATGATTTAGGATTTAATTTTATCCGATCAATGAACAGCGATTTGTTAGAAAAACGAAGTATTTCAAGTTGAATAAATAGTTGCTGTTGATGTTCATCCAATGAAGTTTGTTAATTCAAATATATTTAAAACTTTATCTTTATCATATCCCACTTTTTGGTTGCTCTCAACATCAACACATTCCAAATCACAATGAAAACATTAACGAAACATGCACATCGATCAATAAAACGATTCAATATGTTGAACAAGCCTCATGTGCAACTGCTGGAGTTACCATTTCCTTGGAAATATGGATTTGTATGCATATACATTAATTTGAGATAAATACTGTAATCTGATTGGTTAAAATAATTTTGTTATATCTCAATAAATAAAATAAAATATTGACACGCCCCTTTTCTGTCAAATTCAGAACTTCGCGCAATAAACAATATGCATATGGTACATTTATTTTATTTTTCAATAGACGAAATATTTATTATTGCCAATTCTTAAATAAATACAGTAAAGTCCATAAATGTTATATTATATCCATTGCAATTTAAAATACTTTTCCAATAATATTGTTATATGGTATAAAAACGCAAATTTTCATTTGCACGTTAAAATCTACAAAGTTTGTACATTTATATATTCATTTACATGTCATATCGTATGGTGGGTTATTTTAGCGGTAGTAAAATTGTACGATGTCGAGGTAAAAATTAATACAAATACTTTTGCTGTTTCTAATTATGGCAAATGCTAATTAAGCACTCAGTATTTAAGCTCAGAGTGAGTATTTTGTGGAATTTTATTTTATTTTATATTTTTGGGGGGATTTTAAAGCAGACCGGTACATGTAAATCACTCATAATTAATAATAATAATAAGTAGATGTCTTTGTAGGAATCATGGACAATCTTGAAAATGGGATTACCCCCCCCCCAAAAAAAAAAAAAAAAGGGGGGGCTACATTTTTTTTATTTTTGTAATTAAGTTGTTTAATAGGTCTTCATAATGAAGTGTGTATATATCATTAAAGTTGAGACCCCAAAGTGAATACGAATTACTAGTGACCAGGGTAAATTTCGTACCCGGTCATTAAATGACTATGTAACGGGTTTACCCCATCGATGACCTACTTTAAAGTACTTGAAATAACTGTATGAAAAATTTTAAGTTTGGTCGGCATTTACGGTAAGAACTCCCTCAATAACCGGGTATCGCTAAATTAGCCACCGGATATGTGTAATATATACGGTCTTCATGTTGATGCCTAAGACGCGCGTGGATTAGTTGATTTTTTTTTCAGAGATGGGGTAAAAGGAAGTTAAAAACCTTAATTATCAACAATCAACTAAACGTAACTTGATTTGCATCTTTTTATAGCACGGGATTCACATGTGTACTGAATACACATGTGTACTGAATTACATATGCACTAGACAGTAAATCCAAATATGTATATTTGTTCAATAACAAATAAGCAACTGTCAGCTCAAATACAGAATGAATTCTTTCAAGTGTTAATTTTCAGCTCGTTTGTGAACAAATATATAATAAGTGACCGTAAGAAATGCGTAAGTTATTGAATTTAATCGGCCAATCAGATCATGGTCAAAAATGGATGTGGAGGACAAATAAATAGCAATGGACGCCATTTGAAATTCATCTCAAGCAGTCAACCAGATGCCGTGAAATGTTAAACTTATAGACAGATGAAGAAGGTACAAAGAGTAATCAACGGAACCAAGGTTATAGAGGTAATCAAAAGAATGTAATCCAGGGACAAAGACCAGATATGGAAAACAGACATACACAACACAGAACATGAAGTAACTAAAATCATACATACAAAGTAACAAAAGTAAATGAGCAACTCGGTTTCCACTAAAATCTGGGAGCATAGACCAGGTGCACCGGTAGGGTAAGCGTCCACTGCTTTTCTAGAAATACCTGCGGAGTTGCTCATAAAAGTCAAGTCCGGGGTATGCATCACATTCAAAAGGTTGTCTTTGTTTTAGAATCAAAAATATTTTTTTAAATTTTAGTTTTAATTAAGGAACTATTGTGTGCATAAATTATATCGATAAGTATATAACATGTGTAATATGACAGGATACAACAACTTTCAAGTAAATTGACTTCATTGGTGTTGAGTGTGACAAATTGAAATTTCCGATTCATTGGATGTAAAATATTGCAGAAAAAAATTAAACATTGTAACTAAACAAATGGACAACAAAAAAGAACGGAACAAAATAATTGATGCGACTTTTGATGTTGCTGAAAATAAAGGTAAGATAAAAGATGACTATATTGCGTTTATTTTGCTTGATTTATTCTTAAAATTCGACTTGTTAGAATGAATCTTACGTAATTCACATGAGTCCTGCCCATTAGCATATATATTTCTATTGTCCTGTTTTCCTAATCTTTAATTGTATCTTATTTGTCCGACATATTGTGTATGTTTACGTTTTTTTTTTCGGTTGACCGTGCATATCATGTACTTGGAGGATGTTGTACCTGAACTGTGTCATTTTTGTAGCTTTGGTATTTTTTTAACCTGATATTTGACGTTAATCATGACGTCATTGCATAATTCCAAATCCCGTCATGATGTCAGCATATATTCCCTTCAGCAACTAAAATTCATTAGTACGTTTGCAATATTTTGTCAAGAAAAAGACAGGCAGTCAATTTGTTCTAGTTGTGTGATTGATAAATCTGTATTCACTTTGCTGTCTTTTTTGCGTGAAGGTTAAAATTTGCTTGCTGTATATGTAAATGTATGAAGTCTATTTCGCTTGCTATTTATAAAGGTTCTAAAGAACAAATCATAAAGAAAATGGATTTTACGTTATAAGTGATCCCCCCAAAAAAATCTTGTTATTTATTTTTTCTTAAACAAAGTTACTATCATGAAAGTTGACATTTTTAACTATATGATATTACCTTTTGTCAGGAGAAGAACCAATTGTAAATGAAGTAGGAGAGGAAGTATGTGGCATACAAACTCAAAGTCTTTGGAAAATATTTTGCTGTTGTATGTACAGATATTACGTAGCACTCCAGCTAAGGATCATGCAAAATGTGATTCATGGGTAAAAAGCCTACATATTTTTATTGTTGATATTTTGTTTGAAAGTCATAGTAAACAGAAATTAACATGTGGTTTTTCATATAACCCGTGCTTTTAGGAGATAAAAATTGTATAAAATGCACTGTAGATTTCAAAATTAAAGGAGACAACTCTGTAAATGACGCTCAAATACAATAGAATCTATTGGATTTTCAATGTTGATTATCTCCTAAGAGCAGGCAGATTTGAATGAATAATTACACATTTCATAGTATAGACCCATAAAACAACTTAATTACAAAAAAATAAAAATATGTAGCAATTTTTTGGGGTGTATCACATTTTTCAGATTTTGCATGATTCTTATAAAGACAGCTAATTAAGTCTCCATAACATTTATCAATACAAGCGCATTTCCTAGAATGAAATGTCAAAACGTATGTAAGTTAAATACCATGGGCAATTGTGAAATATAAAATAGAATATATTCGGGATACCAACATAAGCCATTGTTTTTCTTCGGTTTTTTATCTTAAGAAAATTATCTGCAATACTGTATGATATGCTGACCGTTTATATCAAAGGGAAAAAAGATACATGATTTGTTCATATTCACACATATCATCTATATAAGTCAATATCGATGAAAGTTTAATATTTAAAGGATGTTTTAAATATTTGAACAGGTTATTCGAAATTATTTGGTTTGCGGCAGTTTATAAAAAAGTTGAAACTTGTCCAAATCCTGTTTTCGAGTATAATCTGATCAGAAATTAGAATCATTTCTTATCATTTCATTCATAAAGTCTAAATGTAGGTAATAATTTTTTTATTTAATTTGGTTTTTTTTTTTTATTTTTATTTGTTATTTTTTATTTTTATTATTATTATTTTTTTTTTTTGGTTTTTGTTTTTTTTTTTTTTGTTTTTTGTTTTGTTTTGTTTGTTTTGTTTTTTTGTTTGTTTTGGTCATCAATATGCAATGAATTATGGGTATAACTGATTAAGACGCAATGAGTAATGGGTATTAATGATTTAGTCATTTTCATAAACATATGGGTGCCATCCCAGATAGCAAACAGATGTTGGGCCAACGTTGGCATTATGTTGGCATCCTCGTTGGGCCAACTATGGCTAATGATGTTGGCCCAATGACATTTTGCTCATCGGGCCAATGTCATTCCCAACAGCTGGCGCGACATTGGCCCAACGGCTATCAACCAACATGTACGACACATTGCCAACACCTTGCCAACATCTTTTTCCTATATTCCACCAACTTGCCAAAGTACGACCAACGGTTGTTAGAGGGAATAGTGATTACTAAAATGTGCTTTTTAATTTTCGTTTTTTTCTCTGGTTGGAAACAAAAACAAATTTTCCCGGTAATGTTTGTTTATCGCGTATAGCAAACATTTGATAAGAATAAACACACAATGTGACATTACCTAGAATATATTTCAATAAATGAAAAGTCAATAATTAAAACACGGACATTCTTTTTTTCTATCTTTTATTATCATTAGTGAAATATTTTAATCAACAAAAACTCAGTTGAAATTTATATCTTCTAAAGTGCATATGATAGACAGCAGACATTCAACAGTTTCGAAGTTGGTTAAAAAATATAATAATATTGATTCATATTTTGTCATACTGTTTTCGCAATAGGAATGAGTAAAAAAAAGTTGCAATATATATAATTTTTAAAAACAGGTTCATAAATGTACAATGTATCATGTAAACAATACAATTATATACAATTTATCCATCCAAATTCCTAGAATTCACAATGGTTGATTTGTAAATCGAATCAAAGTCTGTTTTTGCTGTGTTTCCCTCACTTTCTTTTTTCTTCTGAACACTTTGCTTTCGCCCACCTTTTCGAGCAGGCACCAAGATTTCGACCTTTCATAGTCAGTCAATCAGCTCGTTAACAAGCACCAAGATTTCGACGTTTCAAAGCCATTCACTCATTCTGTTAACAAGCACCAAGATTTGACCTTTTAAAAGCAGCCACTCATCTCGTTGACAGGCACCAATATTTCGAACTTTTAGATTCGCTAAACACACCATAGCCTGACCATTTAATGTCAGTCACTCAGCCACGAAGTTAGTCTCTTTATACCATACTATAAATGTAAGATTTGTTTTATGCAAAAATAGGTCAAATCATTTTTTTTGCAAAGCTCATAAGTACAAAAATGTTTACTGAATTTAAATTAACAGCAGGCCAATCTACAAAGTGCTAGAATATTTTACATTTATTATTTTATAATGCTAACCTCGTCTTCTATTGGCGCTCCATTGTGCCTGCCTTCCTTTTCCGTTGAGACCGGAAAATATTTCCCCTTCCCCTGCTTTACCATCAGGAGGGCTGGATTATACAATGAACATAATAAGCAATCATGATGTGAATAAACCACGCAGTACATTATTAATTTAACATTTAGTTCATTGAAATTACAAGACAGAATGTGAAAATGCCATGCTAAAATGCTTCTTTTTGGTAGGTGTGTCTATAGCCTCTGTCATGGGGTCGAAGTCGTCTAGTTAAATGGGTCACCGTTCGAATCTTAGTAGAAGTGGTAATTAAACACGTTTTACTATTACTCTTTGAAATTGGAATACGTAAAAAAATATGTCAAGATTTATATAGCTATTTTCGAATAGAACATTGGCATGATATTGTCTGTCCAACATCATACAACCATTGACATATATATATCGGCCCACCATCGGACCAACATAGACAATTTAACTTGTTGGGCAGGTGTCGATGGGCCAACGCTGGCCCTACATTATACAGACAACAGTCGATGAACACGTGGGCCCAATGTTGGACCGATGGTGGCATGCCAACGCCAAAAAGTTGCTAACCGTGCCAACAATTCGCCAACGTTGGCCCGACGTGTGCATGATTTCTGAGATGTTCTTGATTGTTTTTTTTTTTTTTTTTGTTTATTTATTTGTTTGTTTGTTTGTTTGTTTTTGTTTCTGTTTTTGTTTTTTGTTGTTGTTGTTGTTGTTTGTTTGTTTGTTTGGTTTTTTTTGCTTTCTCTGTCTTGGAAAAGTGCTATGATTCGATTTGTAGTTAATCGCCGAAGCTGGCGAGTACTTTTTTTATTAGTTTGGTTTGCAATCGCATTTACAAAGAAAAGGCAAATCTGCAATGTTGCAGTAACAGTTAAATACCATTTGATCTTGAAAGTTAATTTTGATTCTGGATTTATGGTTTTATTTATTTTATTTATTGATTTATTGAAACAAGCATATTTTGGAGACCATAACACAAAGGAAAAATTAAGGAAACGAAGTAGTCAACAATGAAAAAGACAAAAAAGAACTTCACATTCAGATATTAAAAAGTAAATTAGAAATCCAACATATCAATATTACGGTTCCATGTACCTTTAAGGATTAACTTATGGTTCCATGCAGTCCCTGTATGGAATAAACTTCCCATAATTAAATGAGCGCGAACACCTTAATGGTCTTAAATAATTGTTTAAAATGTTAAAATTGTTAAAATAAGCATCATATGTGTGGCTTTGACACATTAATTTCAATCAAATTTCTCAAAAATGACATATTTCTGCAGATTGTAAGGGTACGAATAATTTAATTTCAATAATGATCCAAAATTATTGTTAAAAATATTTAAAATGGCAATATTAGTATCCAGTTGGTTGTTGTGACACTCATATTTCAGTCAAACATCTTTAAAATGACATATTTTTTGCAAAGTGTATGTGTGATAACAATTTTAATATACCTATTAGTCTAAAATTATTGTAAAAAATGTTAAATTGTCTATATCATTATTATGTTGATGGCTGTAATACATATTTTTCAAACCAAATGTGTATGTTTACGTTTGCATTTTCCGGTTGATGTACTTGGAGGATGTTGTACCTGAACTGTGTCATTTTTGTAGCTTTGGTATTTTTTTAACCTGATATTTGACGTTAGTCATGACGTCATTGCATAATTCCAAATCCCGTCATGACGTCAGCATATATTCCCTTAAGCAACTTAAATTCATTAGTACGTTTGCAATATTTTGTCAAGAAAAAGACAGGCAGTCAATTTGTTCTAGTTGTGTGATTGATAAATCTGTATTCACTTTGCTGTCTTTTTTGCGTGAAGGTTAAAATTGTTTTTTGGTTTTTTTGTTTGTTTGTTTTTTTGTTTGTTTGTTTGTTTTTGTTTTTGTTTTTGTTTGTTTGTTTTGTTTTTTTTTGCATTCTCTGTCTTGGAAAAGTGCTATGATTCGATTTGTAGTTAATCGCCGAAGCTGGCGAGTACTTTTGAAAAAGGCAGAACAATTTGTTTGATCGACCAATCAAAATTATTCCCGCTCCCCATTCCCATTGCCCTTTTCATTAACCACATTCCTAATGCCACAGTCCCCATTGCCCCATACCCCTGTGAGGGTAAATATGTCAAATTATAATGAAGAAAAACATATATGACTATTATCATTTTTCATTAACAAAAACTGTTTTTAAGGTTGTCGATTCGTTACTAAATATAGTACAAATAAGGCTCTTGAAATGAGGAATAGAAAGAAGAAGGAAGAAAACGAATCTGACGGTAAGAAACACAATAGAATATTTTCCTGTTGTGAGTATACAATAGCATGTGGTGTCAAGAAACTTGTCAAAATAAGCATATTTCCTAAACGTATTTTAGGAAATTATCACGGGCAATTGTGGAGTATCATAAAAGTACAGTGCTAACATTAGCATTTTTTCTACGAGTTTTTAACTTTTCCAAAATTACCTGCCATCCAGTAGGTTTTGTTAACCTTTTTTCACACGGAAAAAGATCTATATGAGTATAGGTAGATGAAAGTTTAATATTTTTAGTGGAGTCCGAGTTGCTAATTTACTTTTGTTACTTTGTATGTATTATTTTGGTTATTTTATGTTATTTGTTGTGCAAATCTGTTTTCCATGTCTGTTCTTTGTCCCTGAATTACATTCTTTTGATTTTTGTTAGTATCTTGGTTCTCTTGATTACTCTTTTTACTTTTTGAAAAGTGTAAACTTGCCGAAATCAGGTTATTGGGTACAACCTTTAAAAAAACATTCCATATTATTTGTTCTCTGAATGTAAAAAATAGATTCGTGTTGTTTCGTCTTCGTTTCGAAATGAATATGTATCTATGAATTATGGGTTAAGCTGATTAAGTTATTTTCGTAAACACATGAGGCCAATCTGTTGTGACTGTTTTGACAATCTCGATCTTGGAAAATGCTATGATTTTATAAGTGACAATCATCGCAAGTAGGGAGTACTCTCAACGACTGGTTTGGTTGATCTCAATCCTATTTTCAAAGTGTATGCAAATAAAGCTGTCATGATGCTATTTTAAATCCCTGCATCTGAAGTTGCAAAGTGGATATTGATGCCTTTTCAGGCCATAAGTATACTGAATTCATTTGATAATACGATCATTGACGCTCGATTCGGTAGCTTAATAACATTTAGATATCATTTTGATCTTGAAGGTTAATTTTTATTTTGGAGTTATTGTTTTATTCAAACAAACTGATTAAGGTCCAACGATTTAAATGCTAAATGAATTATTTCAATTGTTGATGAAAACATTTATGTGATGTACGCCAGAAAACTATCCTTTATTGTCATAACTACTTTTTATATTATAGGACAAAGTTAAACACACACACGTGTTCGGATTTGATTGAGTCCTTTTTAATACTTTTTTTTAAATAACTGATTTTATAGGTTGTCGAGGAGGTTCTAAACGTGCTGCAGATGAACCAAATGATGCAGAGGAGAAAGAGTATAATGCAGCTGACACTAAGGAGGACAATACACTTTAATATCTTCAGACATTTTTTTCTTGTCATCAGGAAGATATTTAGAGATAAATTTGAGTTGCTTTCTAGTATATAGGGACCAATTTGACTAACTCATAAATTTTGTTTAATAATGAAATAATACATTTGTAGACACCAGGCCAAATTGTATTAAAAAAGTTTGTATGTAATCCCGAAATGTATCCCCCAAAAAAATAAACTGTGAAATTACTTTAAAGTCATGGATAACAATTTTCTTGTATTCGAAAAGAAACACAGTTTCGTGGATTCTTGAATTCGTGATTTAGAGGTTTTCAGTACACACATCGATGGAATTTTTTTTTTGTTGGGAACAAACCGAAAACAACGAAAATTGCAACATTAGCAACAGTACTTCCACAATAGTGAAATTTGTTTGGTTGCCAATTATTTACTGGTGTTCTTCTTGTCTTACCTCTTGGACAAACCCATATATTGTTAAAAAAGTTGAACAACAAAATATATTTGTTATCATTTTAACAGTGTTCTTTGAATCTAATCGTAAATTTAACCATTCAATGAAATAAGTCCCACACATAGGCCAAGGATTAGTAAAATATAGAAAAAGTCCAGAACATTTGCCATTGATGAAGCGATAAAAGAAGTCCAGAGCATAGGCCAAGCCAATGATAAAGCGATGAAAGAAGTCCACGACGTAGGCAAAGGGATCTATGAAGCAACAAAAGAAGTTCAATACATATATAAGAAAGTAAAAATAATGTTTTAACATTTATTAGAAAAAACTTTCCTTTACACAAATGTATTCATGGGAAGATTTCATTATAGTGTGACGGATATATCTTGGATTTAAAATACAGAATTATTTCACAAAGAGGAGTTAAAATCGTACTAATATAAATACATTAAAATTATTAAGATGCAGTCCAGTTAAAAATCAGGCAGGTCCTATGATATGGTTGGCATAGGGTAAATATTAAATTCCATCCGATGATGATTATTATTATTATTATTATTATTATTATTTTTGTTTGTTTCAATTCATGAAATGCTTATATCATATGTATGTAATAAAGATTTACTTTAAAGCGACAATGGATGACTCGGAGAACGATCTAAAAGCAACTCATTTTTGCACAAAAATAATGAGTTTTTAATCTCTATTTTTAATGACTTTCAATGCTTTCTATGTATTTTACTACTTTAACCTTTGCAGTGAATCAAAGACTAACAATCAACTTATGATATGAAATAAATTACAATATTTTTTTAAATAATTGCCATGTGCAACTCACTACCTAGTGTTTTCATGGACCCCCTCTTTATATCTAGGAGGGAAAAAGCTTGACACAAAATTGTTGTTGATTGAGGAGAAAAGGAAGGATATAATGAAGGATAAATAGCAAAACAATCATCAATACGATTGGCTTATCTTAAACATCAAAAGCATTATCGATCAAATTTAAATGATTCGGAAGAGGACAATTTGAGGTCTAGTATTATCGGAACCGATGATTAATCCAGTGTTGTGTTATGACTAAATGTCCTTCAGTTCTATTGTTTTCTGAATGTTTTCCAAAAAGGCGCGATAAGTGTTATGTTATTGATGTACAGTTCTACCTAAGAATTGTGCAAATTAATAAAAAAAAATTAGGTCAGCCCGGATTTCAGTGAACTTTCTGAATAATCTGAAATTTATCGGATATCACATTGAATGATTGAAATACCAATAAAAACTGTATGTTGAATATGCAAATTAAGGAAAATTATAAGGTTTAGTTGACAATTTTTTTGCCCTACCAAATGTGAACTTTTATTAAGATATTTTCAAATAAAACATAACATACCAGTTTTGATATATTGTAAATTTCGATATGCTGTACACGTGTTTCACTGAGTAACCTCTTATAAGCAGCCTTAAAATCAAATATGTAGGAAGATCATAATCAGAATATTAGATGTATCCAAGAAATACTCAATACCAAAACTATCGAGAGAGGAAGCCAAATCCGTCACCGAGTGGTTCTACCATATGCACACTTTTTTTTACTCTTACTTATGCTCTTATTTGTAACGAACGACTACAAATTGAACACAATCAATAATAATCCGTAACATATAAAGTATACCTTTGCCACAATTATGATTACATTTTAACAGATTCATATAACAAAAGTTATTCAAATACTGATGACAAGGCGAATACTGTTAATACAAGTTTGCAAAACAAATCAGTCATTTAAGAAAGAAATCACGAAAACTCCATTTTATCATTGTTTAACCACGGGTTGGCCGGTTACGTCGCATTATTTTATTATTATTATTATTAATTATTTTATTTTATTCTATTTTTTTTTTTTGGGGGGGGGGGGCGGGGGGGTAATTTTTAAAATATTAAAGTAAACACGAATTAACATGTGGCTTTTCATAAAACTCCTATTCATAGGATATATAAATCAAAAAGTCTGTATTATAGCATTCAAAACTGAGGAATATAACTCTGTAAATGACACCAAACTTTTGAATATTCGATGTGAATTACAAAAATAAGAATGTATAACCTTTTTTTAGGTTATCAAATATTACGGAATCTGCATGATTCTTAAAACGTCTGCTACTTAATCATTTTGGAAAAAAGAACCAAAACCCTTCAATGAACACACACTCAGTTGTTCCTCTAATGTAAAATTCAGGTTGAAACGATAGTAGAAAACATCGACATTGTGATTATAGTTGTTTGCATGGTAGTTTGGTAAAACTAGCAAATGATTCATGATGTCGGCCCCACATTGTCTGAGATGATGAGTGGGGTCTTTCTGGCAAGGTAATATTTTCCCGTTGCTTATATATAGTTAAGTAAATTAATTCATAATATTAAATAATTTAGAAGTTTAGAACAGTGTAAAAATGCATGCAGGTATGAACGTCTCTGGCGTAAATTATTACATTAAAACTCAGTACATAGGAGGTAAAGAATTTAAAAGTTACAAAGGATTCATAACATGCATCTTTCAGTTCACTGATTAATCGATCTTTGATATCAGGACAAGAGATAAGGCAGATTTGAAATTGTAAAATTGTTATGGATCATTTTACAAAGATCTAATTACAGATGCCGAATTTAATTATGTTGGTGCAAACCATCATTATGAATTTGTAATTCGGTCAATGATTATTTAAACCCGGAACAACATACATATACAGGAAAGATCAAATGATTGGTTAAGAGAATATAATAGGTATATAATGTCTCACAACAATCAGTTTCCGATTGCAATTGATAGTTGATATGAATCTTTTTGTATAACCCCGGCTTAGAATTATGCAGTAACAAGGAATAGCTAAAAAATCACTGATTCTTTCACAATGTTATTAACGCAAACTCTTAACTTATTTGAAATCTCAAAGCTTTTGTATTAGTTTAGTTACGTAGTTGAAGAATTTGAGATAGATTTTGAGATACATGGAAATGTTGGGGATATATCCTGCAAAAAATAGATACAGCATAAGCTAAATATATATGATTTGATTATGAATACTTTCGTCATACAGACATAACAATTGCAGGGATCATTTTAATGAACAATTCAATGCATTCTTGGTTGCATACTTTGGATAACACAAATGAGGTGTCAAACCACGCATATTTTAGACGGGATGACATTTTATGCATTAGTAGATGTTCAAATAGACATTTAAATAAAAGCTATAAATGTGTCTATGGTAAGGTCGTGAACTAAGATATTTACTGAAATAACCTTACATTTAAACAGATCTGTTCGAATAATTTAAACAGTTATGATAGACCGATGATCAATGGTAAATTCATCTTCAAAATTTCTAGTTAAAACTGTATGTGGGCATAATTCATAGTCAATGTGGCATTTAGTTTTTTAAAACAATTTTTTGCGTCCTGAATCACAAATTGTAGGAAATACATGTACTGCGAACGTTGAAAACAAATATCTGATCCCATGACTCTTTAAGAGAAAAATAACATCAATATTATCCATAGAAATTCAATTAAATGCATTATTATAGCACTAAAAACAAAAGACTTTCATGATTTTAACATTATATGTTAACTCTGACTTGAGGGATATTAAGGTGAATGTCATGTATTTCAGCAATACACATTTTGCATTTGTAGATGTATCAGTGTATTCATTGTGCCCGCCTGATTATTGCATGGATATATGCTAAATTAAAATTATTACATTGCTGAATAAAACATAACACTGGAAACAAACATATGAAAGTCAGAGAGTGCATTGAATATAATGTATGTGAGTCTCGTTCTAGTTTCATTTTCTTTACCGGAATTTCCGATGTAGAACGTATTGAAAACCGGAGACTGATCTGTATTTTATTGTTTACTTCCGGGTACTCAAAATGCTGTATAACAATGCAAAATGTTCTAGTTTATGTATTTTCGTACTTCATTTATCATGTAGAAACAGTTATTTGTCATTTGTATTGGTGTTTTTACACAGAAATTTTTTTGCCCTTAACAATGAACTCAACGCTCTCTAAATGAAAAATCTCTATGCTTTTGAATGGTAGACTAGGACCCATTCTCTTGAAATCACGAGGTTACATGACGAGACTTACACACTATATTGCCACAAAATAATTGTATTTCAGTGCTTTATGTTTTTAATGTCCCATTTTTAAATATGTACGTAAGAATGTAATATAGTATGAAGGAGTACAATATAAGAGAACTCAAAGGAACCATGATTCTATGGGAAATTATGATCATTAAGACGAAACAGGGACAAAGACCAGACAGGGAATACAGACACACACATCAAAGAACATGAAATAACCAAAATAATTCGTACAAAAAAATAAAACAAAACAAAAAACAAAAATTAATGAGAAACTCGGAATCCACTAACACCTGGAGCATGGACCTGGTTCACCGATAGAGTAAGCGTAAAACAATTACTGCAGAAATGATTAAAAGTGTAAAGTGGTACAACTACAAAACGTAATTGGCAAAACATTGTCGATAAGATTAGACAAAAAAACTAAAATGAGTTACAGGGTGTTCAGAAAATCATGTTCTTATTAAAATGCTTGGTCAATTCGTAGAAATAAATGTACACCAAACCCAATGATAAGTAATATAGATTGTGATTAGTACATATACGGAGAAAACAAGTTTATTCGTGCAGATATTTAACTTTGCCCATCATTCATCCTTCCACAAATGAATTTAAATACCTAAGAAAAACAGAATGTGTATAAGTTGTGGTACATGGAGAAATAAAGAAAACAAGCACAGAGATTTAATTGCACAAATCAAGTATTTATATCTCATAACCTCAAGACATAACCATCAAAATATTTGTAAAGATTGCCTTTGTAAGATATTAAAACGTTAAAGTGGCCTATGGAAAAATGGTTGGGAAAATGTCCTACTCTTTTCTCATATATAGGCAGTTAAAAATATCGACGTCACATATGCTTCAGGATAAATTTAAATAACTTTTCTGTTGTTTTGAATATATCTGATGGGAAAAGGTCCAAATTTAGAAAAAAATATTATGATACCCATTGCCTGATTCTTATACAGAATGGTTCTTAAAAAAATATCAGAAGAGATAGACAAGTATATTCGTTTAATGATTGTAGCAATAGTACTTATAATGACATCTGATATTTTTTATTTATTATCGCTAAAATAAATACTTACTGGGATAGTGAATATTTGCGTTTCTTAGATTCAAACAACTAGGATACACACATTATTATCTTGTTACATGTAGTTATGAAGTCAACATTGATCAATCATAGAATTTATAGTGAAAGTAGTACATCTTTTTTCGTCTTTATGATGTTAAGTAGCAGTCTTCATAAAAATCAGACGGGAGACTTTGTGCATGTTAAAAGCCGATCAAATCACTTCAATTTCTACTGAATTGGGGAACAGCGGCAGTCCACATATTCAGTCAAAGTTTCTCAATCTGTTGTTGCATTTTCTGGATAAAAATGTCATAGATTTTGTATGAAATTGGCAATTTTCAAGTTATCATTCATGATTTGGTTTGATTTTGGTTGCTTTTTGTTGGATATGAAGGATTGTTCTCTAAAGATTACAGAGAAAAGACAATTGTTATATAAAACAATAGCAAATGTAGACCGAAAAAGCATCGTGTGTTCGGTAAGTTTTTCCCCACCATCAACCACCTTCATTATAAACTGTCTGATTTTAAAAAGACTGGCACTTAAATTATAAAATTAATTTCAGTAGTGATAACGCCAAGGGAATGTGAAGTCATTACTCTATAAAATTCAATCAAGTTGGCTTTACCTTGACTAAGTATGAGCAGACGAAACAGTGGAAAAACCGGAGGTACATACGAAAGTTCATCCTTTGACAACACTGAAAGGACGACATAAACCCGTGTATCACAAAGTATACATTGCACAATCACATAACATTAGATGGTAAACTTGTTTGATACAGACTAATATCTACTTCTGAATTGCTCGTTGCAATTTAAACATATAAGCATATATATCTGACATATGGCTTTATAATAACAATGAACATTAAAAAAATGGGTAATCGGGCCAGATCACTAGGCACTTAAATAAGCCCTATTATGGTGTCTTCTTCGGGTTTCAATAGCAATATTTAGTGTTTGGTGCCTCAATATGAGTTTCCTTAGCTGCAAAAAGACAAAAGGTTTCATATTGGGTATATTAGTATATAAAAATCCTTAAACCCCTTTCGCCGCCATCTCATTTTATTAAATTATTGAATATTTTAAGACGTTAACCATTTGTAGGAGATCATATATCATTCCTACTTATTTTATTCCAAACACCAAATATCGTCTAAACACTGCGTTAAATGAAATCGTTCTTGTCTCACAGTTTAAAGCATCGCCCAATTTTACAACTTTTACCAAATGAATGTTATTCTTAAGACAAAAACAAAATTAAAGAAAAAAATTATGTTCTCATTTTGTTTTTTTATTTCCCAAATATTTTATTGTATAACAAAAAGTGTAAAAAAATGTTTTCTTCAACTTATTGATATGCATTTTTGAAAATATGATTTTTGGTGTCGAACTCTCTTATATTTTAAATTTGTGCAAGATGACATTTAATAATGTGTTTAAATATTTACAATGCCATACGATTTGTTACAACCGATCGGTGTTATGTTTAATCTATCGTCATATGCATCAAGTACATTTATTCTTGTGGGGGACTTTCTTTTAACAGTTAAGGAATGTTTCAATTATTTTATGGCCATTTAATTGTTGTACTGACTATTGTGGAAGTTTGTAAACATATAAAATAAAGCATGATTCAGGTACCTCCTGCAATAAAATAAGTTTAACGGTTAAATATTCAATTGCGACGTATGAAAATAAGTAATATGATCGAAATATTGCAACTCTGAGGTACACAGTGTATCAATTACATCAAATTGTAGTTGTTAGAACATGTGTAATTACACGATGAATGCAATATATCACAATTTCGTTTTTTAACGAATGGTAGAACAAGTAAACAAAATAACTAACTTACAAATACCAATTCCAAATACCATTGCTGCATGTTTATTGTGGAATGTTGTAAACATATCAAATAATACCTAAAGCATGATTCAGGTTCTCAGTTAGCTGTGCACTGGGAAGTAAATTATATTATACCATAATAGTGAATACCCAAAGTTTCATTCAGGTGGGGACTACCCTATATCATTAAAGTTAATTACACACTTTTATGTTAAAAAAAAGTTTAAAAAAAGCAACCAAACAAAACTGAAAATGGCTTGATTTACTATCATGAAATGTAAGTTCTTTTCATTCAGATCACAATTTAATAACTGAGATATTTTATTGCTTGAACTATAATATAAACCATTGTCAGTTAACAGTCAATATACGAAATCATTCTTTTCATTCACATAACACATATAAAATCGAAGGGTTTTTATGTAAGATATGTTAGTGATTTGAATATTCCATTTTTAAATGTAGACTTACCATACATAAAAAGCAAGAAAATATGATTATTTCTTCTCTTTTAGTTACAACCTCTTTTGGCAAACAGTGATTAAACGTAATCATCGCAGGTTTTATTTTGAAAGTTTACAACTGAACAAAAATATGCACACTTTTTAAGTGGAATTAATTTGACAAAATACTGGTAAAACTACCAACTGCAAATATTGACAATATAGTGGCGATCAAAAAACTGTATCAAAAATAAAAATTGAGTACCATGTGTTATTTCCGGAATGAAATGTAGAAAATCATAAGTAATAAGGAACAAATTTTACTGCGTCGGTTATCTTTTTGAAAGATATCATTACGTGGTGATTTTAATATTGACGGAGCCTTCATATTGACGGAACCCTTCATATTGACGGAACCCTTCATATTTGCCTTTGGCGTTGAGCCTGGCCAATAAGACCAGCCTTGTACTTATTACTAATTCAAAATGAATATCACTACGTCACAATAACAGATTATTGACTAACATTCTGATATTACCCTAAATATGTACAATACAAAATACAAAGGTGCACTAATACGGGATTTACCCGTCCAATACGTCATATTAGCCTGGTTAAAATCCATATTGACCTAGGCCAATAAGACGTATTGGACAAGTAAGTCAATTCTGATGAAGCTGTGTAAGTTTTTCCATATTGTTTTAATTAGTGTACTAGTCCTCAGCTAGCCATATTGGACCAATCACTAATCCAATATGGAGAACCTTATGCAATAATATCATAATATTGAGTGTTTATTTTGTATCATGAGTTTGTGAAAAAATAAATATTTTTAGAAAACAATGTTTTAAAAGGCAATAAACCATTTATTATTAAATGCAATACTATATCCTTTTGTTAACGATGGGTGCTTTTAAAATTAACGAAAGTAAAAGTAAATGTATATATTAATTTTTGAAAGTTTATATTTTAAACTTCTGATGGATTAAAAATGCTTCTTCCATATGTAATCCAAATTGCACAATAATATACACATGCTGCCTGTAGTAGAGCGTGTTCCGCTGTAGTATCGCACGAGGTTAATATATAACTCGAGACGATGTCGCGGGTAATATATTTACAGAGTGTGATACGATGTGTAACAATCTCTACTACAGGCAGTATTTGTTATATTATACTGAATACGAGAGTGTGATATATCATGACGTCAAGGGTGATATATCCTAGAGGTTGTTGAGATATCGTGTGATATATCGCTGCCGTCGGGGTGATATATCGATCCATCAATCGCTGTTCAGTGGGGCGGGACAAAGAAGGATGTACAGGGGATAGATTAAAATAACCCATCACCCATTACCCAATCAGAATTCAGGATTTTTGTATGAAGTATAATATAGTAAAATGTAACATCCTTTGCAGAAATTGCTAGAGCAATAAACAAATGATGTCGTCTAATACTAAAACGAACGAGGAAAATAAGAATATTGACAAAAAGATAGACAAAGGGTTCGATGTAGCGGAAAAAGTGGGTAAGTTCTGATTAATATACTGTGAACATGTATCGTTGTGAATAGGTCAATTTTGTTATCATTTTTACGTAAGGCTTATAGCATGCTCTCTGTACCTCAACCTTTTCTGTGTTTGAAGATTAAAGAAATGGTGTATCCGTATAAAAAGTTAAAATGCACTATGTCGACATTCATTTTTTGTCAACATCTTGCATTTAAGCTGGTTTTTTTTTGTAGTTTTACATTTATATATTACATGTATGCATATCTTGAGTCAGAAATTACTTTGTTATCAGTTGGTAACATTAAAACAGGATTTTCTTTAAATAATATTGTCGTCGTTCGGTACGACATTCAAATCAATTTACAGATACATTTAGCGAATATACGATAAAGTTGCTTCAAGATTTCTATACATATAATGAGAATGGTTATGGTGAATGTGTCCAAGAGACAACAACCCGAACCGGGATGAAAAATGTCTGCTCAAGGCTACCCATCGGACTATCTAATGAAACCAGTGATCAATCGTCAAAACATTTATAACAAGTTATATCACAGACGTATATGTAAATTGTGTATAAAGTAATTTTATATCTTTGAACCTTTCATGAAGTCACTGTTGACAGAAAGAAAGCTTACCCGGATATTGTGGGATTCACATACATGTAGCAAATGTATACATCTTTTATTGTGTGAAGTTTTGTTTTTGTTTTTGTTTTCTTTTCTTTGTTTTTCGTATTTTGTTTTGTGCATGTGGTTAGATTCTGATGTTTCTTAAATGTCATTTGATTTAAAGCTTTGTTGTGTTTTACCGTTTGCCGAAACATGTACAAATTTTTGAACATCTTTAAAATTTTTCGTGTATATTGATTCTCAAGTACGTTTCATAATAAGGTCTCACTAACCATTTCTAACGTTTCCATTACTTTACATGTTAAAAAACTAATTTTCAAAGTCTCACTGTGAATTCCCAGGACAAATGACATCTTAAAGTTGCATACCGTTGCGAAGCTTGGAAAATAAGGCTTCCAAAATCATTATGCTAATGGTACGATGATAGTAGAAATTCTTCACAAAATTTACTTGAATAAATAATACTGAAAATCCACATTTATACCTGTTCTGCTAACTGATAGCATGGAGGCAAATTACTCACACATGTAAACAATATTCATACACTTTTGTAGTTAATTACATATATGATTTTAAAGTACACATTCTCAGCTTCAATTTGACTATTTTTAATCATAATTCTCACAAATAATGCACTTACAATGCATATGTCTAGGTTCAGTGTGTTTTTGGTACTACATAGGGGGGTGGCCATTTGACCCAGAAGTGGTTAGTGAGACCTAAGTCTACTTTCGTACTATTTACATTGTTGTCGTTTTTACGTTTCCTTTAATAGGTATTAATTTTGATCTGTTGCTTATAAAAATGTAGATTAAAACACCAATTTGAAAATTATACTTTTACCATGCGTTTTTTTAGCCGCGTAAGTAAATTAAATCCATAAACAAGAAGTCTAGGAATTAATTTCGGCAACAAAAATTGACAAACATGACAGAATGGATCTACTTTTCAGCTCGGACTCGTAAAAATACCTCTGTGAGATATGATTGTCTTCCATGTGCATTTGCTAGAAAAAAGAATAAAGTTGTGCAGGAAATGCCTCCCTTGTATAAAACAGCGTGTGTACACGCTCATATAAAAATGTATAGGACTATTCCAAATTTAACCTCTTAGTCCAATTGATGGTCATTCTATGTATCATTTACCAACTTATAATCACTTCTGAAGAAACGTTGCCAATGACTCCCAGACAAATAAACCTATTTAGTCAAGTATTATTTCTCCTCCACCGAATTGATGTTCATTGAGCAACAGGTCGGGTATTTGAATATAGCACGAAATGCTCACCTTCCAGAGCACGTGTGTGTTCATCCCCGGTTGCAACGGGGAGAAAAGTAATGTCGTTTATTTTCCTGTTTGTAACTTTTTGGTTCTTTTTTGTTGAACGATTTGTTTGTCGGTTGTTTTCATTTAGGTTTTCCAGGTTTGCAAACTGACTTATCTTTCTGAGTTTTTAATATCAATTGATCAAACTAGATTTACATATGTAGAAAAAGGACAATACGGGCACCACCAAGTCCATTTAACAAAACTATTTATTTGTAGGCGGAGAAGTTGCTGAACAAGTTGTTGACCAAGTAGCAGACCAAGCTTTGGATCAGGTTCCTTTTGGAGGAATTATAAAACTCTTCTTTTGTTGTATTTATTTGTTTGTTTTGGTGTCTGACTGAAATAAAATGGTTACAATTTAGACATTGTTATACATATAGCTATTCTATTTGGTTTTATTTCCTGTATTGCCGTATCGTAAACGATGTATATTCTAAATTATGCATAAAGGTACCGGGAAATACATTATGTAAGTTATTAGCGTGCAAAATATTCAAGCCAGAAATGCTTACAAATCTGTTATTATTGTAAAACATTAACTTTTAAATTATGTTTTCAAGGTGCTAAAAAGGGGGCTAAAGTTGCGGCTGCAAAAGCATCCAAGAAAAATGAAGACGGGACAGAGTCTGGACAGGAAGACGATAGCAAGTCTAAAAGGGATAAAAAGATTGACGCAGGGTTTGGGCCAGCTGAAGATATGGGTATGTGCTCTACGAAAACCGATAAGAGCAGTTATTTTGTTTAATTAATACTAATCTGAAATCTGACAAATGTTATATACCATACTGGTCAGTTCATAGTACGTAAAATGCCTACTCTTTTCTCTGTATTTAAGAAATGTTTCAATGGTTTCATTTATTTTCAAAACATAGAATGATATATAGTGCTCCAAAGAGATATTAGTTCCAGTCAGCTCTAAATATTGTAGCCCTGTGCAGGTCCGGGGGTTAAATGAATAGGCCTGCAGCAGCGCTAAGCTTGTCGTAAAGGCGACTAAATAGTGTTCAGAACCGTAGCTGGGGGCTAGGGCGCTCTGCCCACAGAGCAACTGGGATGTGTGCCTCAGGTGGTGGAATGGGGTACCATTGACGTGTTACAAGCTGGAGTTGTCCGGCTATAATACGGAAAACCTGACCGCAAACCATAGTGGTGCACCGTGTTGGGAAAGATGCCACGTTCCTCGCACGTTAAAGAACCCTACTGTGGTATTCTCCCGTAGTAGGAACCTTAGGGCTCCGCCACAGGAGGCTAAATTGCCCGACCCTACCCACCTCTCCATATATCCAGTGGCAATCAAACTTTGTCGATCCCATTGTCCTTGTGTCCCATCCTTTTTCATTTCATCATCATTTCATGTTCATTTTATCATCAATTTCATGTTCATGTTTCATGAAATATTGCTGCTCGGACGTTAAACCCCAACAAACAACAAACAAACAATCTAAATATTGTACACCCCCTTTTTCAGGTTGAAGAAAGTGCTTTCTGTTTTATATGCAATCCGCTTTTAATGACGTCAGAAATTCAATAATTTTGTAGCAAACATTTTACATTAACGAAAGATTTATTAATAAATACATGAATTTTACTCTCATTTTGGCGAAATTATAGGTCGACCAGAAAATGGTTTTTCTTACATATATAGAAGTAAAAATAAACTGTGACAATAACACAAAACCCATTCTTTGCCTGCAATGTCAAATATCAATTCGAATAATTCACACAAATTTCTAATTTAAGGTAAACTTGGTTTGTCTAATAATGTTTTTCAATTATGAGACAAGTACGAATATATATATCGCCATTATGTAATTTATTTTGTCAAAGATAGAATAATCAATTGTTAGTCTTGAACAACCAAAACATTATAACAAATGCCGAGATAGACATCGATTAAATGAGTGTGCAAAGCATGGACTGCACAGGATGAAAATTGTCTTGTGTTCCTAGAAGTTGTGATCATATTTAATTATTCAAGACTACCAAATAATTATCCGTTGTATATATATTTAAACTTTTGGTTATTGCGTACAAATAATCAGGTTGATGTTTATGATAACTGTTCAATATTTTGTACTATCACTGACGTCAATGGATTTGCACGTCAAAATAAGCATATTTTTTAGCGTTTTAAAGCGACGAAGTCCAAGAGTAAAACACGTTATTTGCTATTTGAAACATGATAATTTATTATACGGACAACGTTTGATAAACCACGACAATCCTTATTTTCATTTGTAATGTACGCAACAGTAATAGTTGAATTTACCTCTTATGTATTTTTATGTGCTATTCTGCAATGGATTCCCGTTTGCCCCTAATATATATTCAATACATCTATAGAGTAACCGAAAATATTCAAACTTATGATGAAGGACCTACGACGTAAATATTTTGGACTGCTTAAATAGATAAATAATACGGAACATGTTTTCTACCATTGTCCCATGATGCGTTTCAACTTAAATATAGCATATCAATATCACGAAATGCGAAGATTACAAACTCTTTGATGATTATTTCTGTGTCATAAGGTATAAATAGTTGGATAAGGCAATAAAATTTCTGCCTTATTGTTTTCATATCCAAAACCTTATGCGTATTCAACACACACAGATAATAACCTCATTACTATAATATATGAAAGAAATTATTTCTGTTGTGGCATTTAATAAATTTAAACTTCATCCCAACCGTCGATTATCGTAAAACGGGTTGTTATAGAATTTCACTTTCATGATAATAACCTCATTTTTAAACTTTATTGACATCAAAAATGATATCACACACATATGTTTAGACAATTTATAGCGGAACACTATTATCACTGAATTAAGAACTTACGAGCGTATCCATGCAAAGACTAGAAAGCTGGTGGCACCCGACAATTTGTTTTTCAATTCAACTATTTCTATCATCTAACTATCACAAATATACTTTTTGGCAAGGTTGGTTTTCAATTTACTGCAACTGTTTAAGTGAAATAAATTTCATGAAAAGTCTTAAAATTCATTGATAAAGGGGTATAACTCTTTTCTTTCTGCAAACACGGAAAACAGACACACACAACAAAGAAGACAAAGCGACCAAAATCATACATACAAAGTAACAAAAACAAATGAGCAACTCGGCCTCCACTAAAAACTGGAAGCATAGACCAGGTGCACCGGTAGGGTAAGAATCTTTTGTTTTTCTAGAAACACCCGCCGAGTTGCTCATAAAAAGTCAAGTCCGGGGTAGACAAACGAGGAAAGGAAAACCATGACAAAAATATTCTGACATATCTTCATTTATGAGATTAACATTGCATTGGATTCAGTAGGGGAAAAAACATTGTGGCTTCCATATAATTGAATTTGCCTAATTTTTACACGAACAGTGCCTCTGCATTCTGAAATATATTTAACATAGAATGATCATTTACAAAGATGTTTTTATAGATGGTTCTTATGAAAACGTTTAATGAAAATAACGGTACTTAGCTTATCAAAATATTTGTTCTTAAATATTGATCTAACAATATGTGTACATATTTACTTGAATTTTTATTTATAGCCAAAGGTTACGTTTGCTTTTCACAATTATCCATTGGAAATTGTCCCCATATATCTGAATCCATTGTCATTCAATACTCATACTTGATTTTGTCTTATTCTTTCTTTAAAAGCAAATCAAGACAAAATTCATTTCGAAAAATTTTTCCAAGATCTTTTAAGAAAATTATAGTATTTTTCCAACTTTTGGACAAGATGTTCGAGATCCAAAATTTTGACCAGTTGACACTATTTATAAAAGCCTTTTTGTTTTGTTTATGTTTTTGTTTTTTGTTTTTGTTTTGATTTTTTTCAAAACCTTTCGCAAACTTGATGATTATTCCGTATAATTTATTCAACCATAAAAAACTTTTCTTAACTACTGTTAAAATTTTCAGGTGGAGAGGTGGCTGAACAAGTTGCAGAGCAGGCTTTAGAAGGTGCATTGGATCAGGTTCCCTTCGGAGGAATCCTAAAGATTTTCTGCTGTTGTATGTATATCTTTGTGGTTGGCAACGTAAAAAACCGAAATACCTCTATTCGTTTAGCTGTGTATTACTAGTACTAAAAGTTAGAAAATAAACCAAACTATTAAAACATATATTTTCAGGAAATAACAGTGGATTTTTTTTTTCCGAATTGGCATTTACCGATGTTATTTTAGCACTTTGACATATAGATAATAAATATTAACACGTGTCGCAGAATTGCATTATTGTTGGGAGATTATTACCGGATGTTACTCATTTGCAATATGGCGGGTGCAGCTGGCAAAGCAGGACATGCAATCCTTCCGGAACACCTGCTAGCATTCCCGAGGGGTACATTTTCGTGCATTTATTATTTAGCAGAACTAATCAATACGAGTATTCTCTCAATTACAAATTAATTAAACACGTAGACTGTCGCTCCGATGAAATAATTTCGTCATATTGCAAAGAAAAAAACCGTGGTTTTGGTATCTATCTTTGCATTTGTATGAATAGTTAGACAGAAGCGCCGAAAAAAGTTAAGATTTCTTCCAATTAACTCAAGGTAAAAAATAGAGTAAAAAATTAATCACTTCCTACCTAAAATATGTTTCGTAGGTATATAGCCCTAAACAGAGCCTTAGGACTGTTGATTAAACACTAACCCAAGAAGTAAAAAAATGTGTAACCATCTACTTGAGATTCCTTTAATTCGAATGCCTGAATGGGCAACACCTCTAATTCAAAGACATAAGAGCACTTTTGTTTCAGCAAATACTATTCCAACTTCCTCTTATATTAGTTGTATTGTAAGTAGTTCATGGTCGACGAAGGAGAACAACAAAGGTCATTTTTGCAGTATATGTAATCCACATTATGTAATCATTTAAATGTCATCGTGAGTGTCATATTGTCTGTTTGTACAATACCTTAACAACTTCATTTTATCTCTCCTGCATAGTATATAGAGGAAAAAGTGTATTGTATAAGAAGATAAAAAAAAAATTATCAATCATTTCTTAACGTGCTCAAAACTAATGTCAATAAATTTGTATGTACTACCCGACTATTTGGATTAAGGTTATAGGATTGTGCCTTTGTTGTGTTTCATTATATCCATTTTTTCCATTGAATGTGATCAAAAGATGGACGATGTTTAAAAACTAATTTTGTAGCAACATAAACCTGTTCCAGTAGCCTAATTACACCTCCTGAAACGTGTAACGTTCCCAATCCCACGCACATGAAGCACACGATACACGAAAACCACACACAACACGTTGCATGAAGCACGATAAACGAATGATCTTATACGCCGGAGGTATTCTTCTCAGTAATTACTATCTTTCGAAATCTAACTTGCAAAACGAAATAATAATAATTCATGATATACAGTTTACTTGTTCATTGTATTTTGTTGATTGCTGACATCTTACATGTAATTTTACATTAATGTGTATTATGCTTAAATAAACACATTCGATATGCACAATTTCTAAATGTCTATAAATGTTTTAATATAAAATCACGTTAATTTTTGTTATACATCGTATATTGCGAAAACATTGTCACTGGTCTGGAAGTATGAAAATGTTTTTTTAAGTGTTTTTACCGTGCAATCATTTTGCTTTGAATATGAAATAAATAGAACTATTTTAACTAATGCGATACCATTTTATTGGTCTAAAAAAGAAAATATTGCATTGTTGGTTGATATGAAAAATACCCATTTTATTGTACATGGTACATTGCAAAAACATTTTCATTAGTCTCTGAATATAAAAATATTGAAAATTAGGATAAGATATGTTCAATTTTTGACAGATGCGATACCATCTAAGTACTCTAAATATGAAAATAAAGTAATTTTTATATGACAAATGTCCATATTGGTTGTACATTTTTCTTGTTCCAGAGGAATAAAAATACCAAAATGTCATAAAGTATTGGTAAAAAGTAATCGTAATCTTTATTAAATATTTTAGCTATTTTAGCTAATGCAATACCATCTTATTTATCCAAAGAAGAAAACACTGCATTGTTGAAAAGAGAAGTGTCTATTTCGATTATACACGGTACATTGCGAAAACATTTTGACTGTTCCAGGAGTATGAAAATATTGAAATTTCATAAAATTGGGGTAATATACACTCATTTTTATTCTCAAGAGACATACTATTACTACCTGGGAATGATCACCATGAAATCACAAACAGTTATAGTTCAGGAAATTTTTCCCCGATCATTCCGGAAGGCCATTCAAATATTGATAGTATTTTATTATATGTACAAATAATGTTCGAATGTTTGAAACCAAATAATTCATACAAGTATTGAATCCTGACAAAATATTGACTTTCAATGTAAAAAGAATATTGATTTTGGCATAGAAACGAAATTTACAACGGTATTCCGTAAAATTAAGCTATTTTTACCATCCAATCAGAATACGGAAAAGCACTATACCCGAAGAACGAAGCACGTATTGTGCACATGAAATGCACACGTACACGAAGCCCACGCTGTACAATACACGATCCCACAAAACACGCACACGAAACACACGATACACGCAAACAAAGCAGGCTAAAATGGGAATGTTACACGTTTCAGGAGGTGTATAAGAGGTCTAGCGGCACAAAAAAAAAAAAAAAAAAAAACGCGTATTCACGCCAAGCTCTGGCAAACTATCATATGATATATCATGATCAAATCGGTTATAGTCACTATAAAACTATTATATGATTTTCATAAAAAAATATCAAATGTTTATCATATAACTATCATATGATAACCATATAATAATCATATGAAACGAGCACCATATGATTAACATATGTGGCACACTTAGCTGGGTATGGAGATCGTCTTAGTTTCCTCGTTCTGTCCATCTCTCTTTTGACCATTCGAATGCTTTGGCTCTACCTTTCTTGAAGTTGTTGTAGCACTACTCAAACATTGAGGATGAAAAAATTGACATATTTTTTTTTTAAATTTACTCCTTGTTTGAGCTTTGAAAAGTCGACACCGACCATCTTAATTATAAGTATGAAACTACATTTCGTATTTATAGGTTGTAAAAAGGGTGTTAAAGTCGCTGCAGCAAAAATGGCTAAAGAGAAAGACGAAAAAGCATCTGAGAAAGATGGTGATGATGAAAAAGAAGAAAATAATGAAAAGGAATTCGACACAAAAAAATAATTTACAACATACATTCACACGCAGTTTTATAATCCCATCGGATGAAGTTGTGTAACACCTCCCATATCGAAAATGTCTCAATGAAGTTGGAACTATAACCAACAATTATAAGAAATGGTTTATTAGAATTTTTATTATATTAAATATTAGCCCATTTTCAGAATCTAAATTCTAAATTCTGATTACTGCTTGGATATGAAAATTAGCATGGATTATTTTGTTTGCTTTATTATGTGTAAGTTTTATTAAGTTTAAACAGAAATTTAGTATTTATCGCAATGTGATTTCTTACATTAACCATATCAAAATATAACTAGCTATGACGAAAATAACATGGTTCTCCTTTGTTCTCTTTCTCTGCCTAAGGTTGGGCAAACTTCGATCATTGATTTAATGTAGTCAAATTAAATACTAAACAAGTTAATCTTATATTTTTTAAAGAGAAAACTTGTAGAGTAAATAATGTTGTTTTTGTTTGATGGGTGCATTTGATATGATATTATGCTTTTCTTCTGCAACTATGATCTCTCCTATGTCATTCAGGTAAATAATAAACTATTTCCGTCCATTGTGATTACGAATTGCTTATGTTGTTTTGTTATTATTTTATAATATGCTTATATGAGTTTTATTTCAATGTTTTGTAATAACGTTTGTATTATTGTAGTTAGATTGCGTTATGGATCGTGGATCGTTATGGTGTATCCATCAGCACCATGAAAACTGATTTATTCAACGGGTCATAGTTTTCCTTCCCTCGTTTGTCTACCCCTGACTTGACTTTTTATGGGCAACTCGGCGGGTGTTTCTAGAAAAGCAGAGGATGCTTACCCGACCGGTGCACCTGGTCCATGCTCCCAGTTTTTAGTGGAGTCCGAGTTGCTCATTTACTTTTGTTACTTTGTATGTATGATTTTAGTTACTTTATGTTCTTTGTTGTGTATGTCTGTTTTCCATTTCTGGTCTTTGTCCCTGGATTACATTCTTTTGATTACCGCTATGGCCTTGGTTCCCTTGATTACTCTGTTACAACCATAAGGACTCCGTTTTTCTAATCGCCAGTTTTCCCTTCATCGGTCATTATACCAAGTGTTTAAAAACATGTTGTAAGAAACACTTTAAATTGTTATCTTCCTTAGACCTCAGTCAATGACTGTATAAATTGTTCCATAAAACATGATATTCCTTGCACTGAGTTGCTTTAATTGTATTTACTGCATTAGTCTTTTTTTTTTTTGTTATCTTTATTTGAATCTGTTTTAAGTTTTTGCTTTGCTTTGTACTGAATTAGTTCTTTGTTTTGTTTTGTTTTGTTGTTTGTTCCATTCGCTGTTATTTGGTTGATTGTTTGTTTGTTTTTGTTTTTGTTTGTTTTTTGTTGTTTACGAAAATTACAACATGCAAATCATTACAGTTTCTGATGGGTATATTGTTTATTGTCTTTATTCAGAAATTTCTAGATTTACACTAACACAAAATAACTCATGATCACAGTAAAATGAAAATAAAGACATAACTTTAACCTGTGAGACAGAAATCATTTTTTACGGTTTTCCATTTGCGTTTTTCTAGTCTAGTGTTTGCAACTCCATCCATCAATTGTCAATGTAATGTTATTTGTTTGTATATACAATACAAAAAGAAATTCCAGTGAATGTATTTAAAATTAGACTTACCACATAAAAACATAACTAAATACACATCTATAATCCGAGGAGACTAATTGGAATCTAGTTTAAACTGCAACGCAATTCATTGCCATTATAAATATTTGAGCATATATTTCCGTGTAAAAGCAATTAGACAGTATTAGAAAGACATTTTTTTAAAAGAAGGGAGATTTTCAGAAACTTTTGATAAATATTGATACTTTGGAGTGTTTTGAACAGCATTTTAATATTTAAAAAGTGTTCCGTGCCCTCAGTTGAACTTGTCCAAGACATTCATTATTGTCATTTTGGTATAAAATGTGTCCAAAATCATGAAATAAATTCAAACTATTTCAAAAGAGTTTTATTCCAAGGAAGACAACTCTCACAGGGTTAGCTGGTTATTGTTGATTTTAAAGCTTGTTATAAGATTTTAACCTTTCCCCTTTATGCCAGGTACCTTTGGTTCAAATAGTGTACAAATATGTAGAATATCATTCTACTCATAATGATCCCTACCTGATTCTTTGGTAGACTACTACTTAAATATTTTCTAAACAGGAAGGAGAGGCACATTTAAATAAGTCAGCTATTGTTTTGTCTGAGATTTAATCAAACATTAACTTTAATCCAGAATGTCGACCTGTTAAAACAATAGTGCTATTTAATTAGCGAGACAAATTTAATTGTTTATGATAATAATGAGTGTTTTATTGGCATTATCTACATTCTTTACAGAAAATCATCGTATAAAAAAGATGCATTGCAATAATATTTCATATGTACCATTATTGCAGATTCTATAACGTAATTTTATAGTCTGACCCTTAAGTTCTATTTTTAGTAAAGGTGGCCATGATTTTTGATGGATCAAAAATCTAAACATAATGTTTGTGGAAGATACCCCAAAGACATTCATACAAAGTCTGGTTCCAGTTGGTCAAATGGTATCAGAGAAGATTTTTGAAAGAAATAACATTAAAAATAGCAAAAAAGGTCGAAAAAGGGCAATAACTCCTAAATGGCTTAACAGATTGAAATGAAAATTTGAACACAGATAGCTCTTATCATGCCACACACTTTAACTGTTTAATTTGGCTACCTAACGGTTTTGGAGACATATGCAAAAAGTACAGTCTGACCCTTATGTTCTATTTTTAGTAACGGCAGCCAAGTCTTTTTGACGGATCAAAAATCTAAACATATTTTTTGGGCAAGCTTCCTCAAGAAACATTCATACTTAGTTTGATTCCAATTTGTCAAGTATGGTCAGATGACAAGATTTTTGGTAGAAATAACATTAAAAATAGCAAGAGAAAAAACGTCGAAAAAGGGCAGCAACTCCTAAATGGCTAGACAGATTAAAATGGAAATTTGACCACAAATATATCTCATCATGTTGAACACGTTTACCCAGTAAGAATTCGGCTTAACCTAACGCTTCTGGAGATATATTAAAAAAAACTAAAGTCTGACTCCTATCTTCAATTTTTAGTAACGGAAGCCATATTTTTTGACAAAACAAGAATCTAAACACAACTTTTGTGCAAGATACCCTAAGGAACAGCTGTTCAAAGTTTAATTAAAATCCTCTCAGTAGTTAAAGATGAGAAGAATTTTGCAAAATAGTTAACGGACGACGATGTCGACGACGATGGACGCCAAGTGATGGCAATAGCTATCAGTATAGTAACATCACATCTATCACAGTCTATGAATCTTTCATTTTATAGCTCATACGTTATCTAAAAGTGTTTAAAAGAAACCGTTATTTATACATGTAAGCGATAAGCAGTTCGCCGGAGAACTCATTGAACCAGGATATAGTATCCAAAGACTGGTGACATCGTTTCGTTACCTAGTTGATCGTTTTGTTGTATCCGTTTTCAGAATATTTGATGAACTACATTTGGGGTGCAGTTTCTCCTACATGTTTATAGAACATACAGTTCACCGGGCAGAACGGCAGATGGCTAGCAAGAAGTTTGTTTCTCCGTTTTTGTGTTTGTTTGTTTTGTTTTGTTTTTGTTTTGAGGGTATGGAGCTTGCTGATTTTTTCTGATTTAGGGGGCTAAATTGCTGCTTTTTAACTTGTCAGTTTATGTGTTCTTGAATGTGTATTTCTCTTGGGTTTTGCTTTTTTATTTCCTCACTGAACTGACAATTCGGTAATGTGGTTATACTCCATTTACTTTCACGAGCAATATGGACTATCTGACATTTGTTGATAAGAATTCAAAGAAGACAAATATTCACCTGAATCAATGAAAGCAGTTTATTGAAAATCAAATTATGATAATGAAATAAAAAAGTTGTGAATTAATAAAAATCTAGCTGATCTTAACAGTTGTTGATCCTAACTTGATAACCATAAATAGATATTTTTATGATAAACTTTTTCTATGTAAATATTGGGTTGCTGTCATGTGTGATTAAAATCTGTTTGAAAAAACACAGTTTTATGATTATCATACAACTACGATATAATTCCAGTATTTTGTATATCCTAATATACGTTCTTTCCGTTAGTCTGTATCACAATCCGTATCATTACTCTATATCGCATACCATGTACTGCACCCTTCCGGAACTACTCTTTCTTTATTATCGGACATCTCATTTCCTGCGATGAATTTATAGATAATTGTGAACTTTAAAGCGAAGGCATCAGAAAATATAGTTAATTAATGTCAAGAGACAGAAATACAACCAAAACTGTTCAAGAATAAATATGTAGTATAGCCAATTCGTATTTGCACTGCATCGATCTCACAAGCAGAAATGTTTGATTTGACAAAATATCAACAAATTAAACCATAACCTTCAAACAGTTAGGTAGACATAGATAAGTGTACATGTAAGTTTTCTTTTTTGCAAGATAGATGTCTCGAAAATCATTGTCACGTTGCTTTTTTTTACCTTCTTGATTAAAGAAATGCAATTGTAAAAATTTTGAAAGCTATACTTGTTTGTCAATTCTTTCCCAGAACCTGAAGTTTGAAATTAATAGTATCAAATGAAAAGTATCTGTGACATTAAAACTAAGAAAACATATCTACTATATATATTTTATTAACCACTTTTTTAGGAACCGACAGAAAACACTGTTCATGTCTTGATTCAGAAAACCTCTGCATAATATAACATATACCCTTTAAACATTGCAATTAATATATAATAAAAAGAAATAAATACTAAAATGACGTAGTATATACATTAACAGAAAATGAGATGTAAAATGAAAAAGTACCAACCATATAATACTTCACATTTCGGTATGTTGTACACGTTTTCCAAGGAGTAATCTACTATATCAAAATGTGGAATTAAAAATTGCAAAACATGCAACATTCTAATATCCGACTCTTTCTTCATTAGTATCCTTACGAACAAAACCTTTTTCAAACAAGTCAGGATGACTTAAATTGCAAATCGACAAACTTAATCTACGAATTAGAATAAACTTGTACGATCTAGTATATGTCGATGAAACACACGAATGCGCCGGAATTAATACCACCAAATTCCCGACAGTTAATCAAAATTATAATCAACAGGATCATTCAATCCTCTCTATGAAAGTGCGTATTTTTCAATGCTATATATGTTATACCTGATCTGATGCAAAAGAATGAATAGTTTAGCTAGATCCTTTACTGTCAGTCTATATAAATGGCATACTATCGTTAAAGAAACCTAGTTACGGGGATTTGATACATTGCATCTACTCCGAAGAGGATAAAGGATACTTCAGACACTGTGAAGTCAGTCTCATGCCTTGACCTTTTCGTAGATATCGATGGTAAAAAAAATATTGACCAAATTATACGACAAAGGTGATGACTTTTAATTCCGTGTTATCAAAAGTCCATTCATATGTGCATATATCCCTTCAGCACCTATGTATGGAGTTTTCATATCACAACTCATGCATTATGCCAGAGCTTTCCGGGCCTGCGCAGACGTTTTGTATCGCACAAGACTTCTTACAATTAGGCTAATGGAACAGTGTTATGTTGCTACAAGATTAAAATCATCACTACAGAAGTTGTATGGTCGTCATCGTAAACTCTTGCATCGGTACGGTGTATCCAACTGCACCACAAAAACTTACGCGTTATAGTTTTCATATCCTCTTTTGTCTACCCCGGACTTGAATTTTATGTGCAACTCGGCGGATGTTTCTAGAAAGGCCACTTACCTTACCGTTGCACCTGGCCCATGCTCTCAGTTTATAGTGGAGTCCGAGTGGCTTATTTACTTTTGGCAATTTTATGTTCTTTGTTGTGTTTGTATGTTTTCTATGTATAGTTGTTGTCCCTGGATTACATTCTTTCGATTTTCCGCTAGAATCTTTGTTCCCTTGTTTACTCTTTTATAAGCAGTATTATTATCAAATCCAAAGATCATCATCCTAAAAATTGTATTCAAGAAATTCTCAAATCCACAAGTATCGAAATGGAAAGCCAAAATTCCATAATGTACAAAACAAGGAATGAAGCTTTGGTATTTTATAATTTTTTGAATTTGTTATACTACAAAGTTCGATAAATGATATATGAAATGATCGTGGTAATACAAGTCTGACTACTGGTTTTGTCCACCAAAGTTCAAAGTTCATTAAGTTATTAAGTTCAAAATTACCAATCATATTATATTGCAAACTTCGACATGCTGTACACGTGATTCAAGCAGTTACCTCACATAAGCAGGATTAAATTCAAATAGAAAGGAAGATGTAAAAGTGCCAAGGTATGATTCCACATAAAATTCAAACAGATGATGTTCCATTTGTAATTTAATTTGCGTGCTTAAAATGTTGAATTATTTGATTTTAAATAATAGATAACATCAATAGTATAATATAATATAATATAATATAATATAATATAATATAATATATATATATATATCTTTGATATATTGGTTTTTATAATACTGATTTCGTCGTAAACCAATATCTTAAAAGTGCAGAAAAATATAATTGTAAAGAGAATAACATCTAGTAAAACAAGTAAAACTAATTAAAACAAATCCACAGTTATTTATTTGCTATATTTTTAAATTATTTTACATTGCCACCAATACTATTTGTGGAATGTTCACATGTTAACTTATATGAGTATCGCCACTACCTATAGAGAGTTCTAAGTTAAAACATATCTCAGATGGAAAATTACCAAAAAAAAAACAGAAAAAACTTCCGACAAAAAATTTAGAAGTTTATATTGAAAAGTACAGTACTTAAATCCATGTAGCAGGAGTTATTTTGTAATTGTAAATACTAACATAAAAACAAACAGATCTCTTGTTAGTTGAATGTCGAAGTGAAAACTACGACACGAAACCGCACAAAATTAGTTCGCAACCAACAGTTATATCTTCATTTATAATACATAGATTACTGTGGAAACAGTATAAGATATCAGGTAATATGCCTTCCTTTGGTGTCTATTCAAAGGTTGTCAAATACAACATATGCACCTGTAAAATGTTGAAAAAGATGAACTACTTGCAAATGGGTTTTATCTTTCCACCAGTCTATCATTTAGAATCTAGAAACTAGATACTGCATATAATACATGCTATTTGTTTTAAGAAAATATGTGAAAATATGAATGATGCAAATTGAAGAGTATCTAAACATCTAGCGGTTACGTTACAGACGTTAAAAGTCCGTGGTTATAAGCTCCCCATTGAACACACAAAATAATAAGACATTTCTTTTGAAGAAAGATGGTGGAGATTGTGATTTTATCAGCTTGTCTATCTTTGTTTAAGTAGATGCAAGCAGTGAAAATTGTCCGCATCGTGTCAAAACTGTCGAACTGCACAGACATTAGCCATAGATATCCGTCTCTGGGGCTCTGGAAAAAAAATAACCGTTTGATTGTTCTCTTTGTTTATTGCGAGGCTTCATGCTTTCTTATGTTTGAAAGAAGGCTAAGAGGAATTTATAATAAAGGAAACATATTAAAGGAAGGTAAGAATTCATTTTTAAGTGCACACAAAATATACGGAATAATTTGGTTTAACCATCGTTTAAAAGAATCCATCAAAATAAAATGGAGATACAAAATTAGAAACATGAATACTAAATAAGTGCAAGATAGCCATAATAAAATAAAAAGGAACTAAATGCAAAGTAAAACGAAGAAAAAAAAGGGGGTCCAAATTTTCGAGCGAACAGCCCTTGTCGGGGTCTAATAGCACTAGCCGTAAGGAATAAAAGAAAACGTTTCCATCAACAAAGCAAAATCGTAAGAATCCTTTGACCATGGTCAGCATGTTTCTAAATGTCAAATCATTTTCCTCTTTATTACATTTACCATCTGTTCGCACTGTAACTTTTTTGTTTGTTCCGTACATACGTTTAAGTGAAAAGATTTGTTTGAATTAGCCAAAATGTTGAAAAAAAAATGAAATATAGTATTTATTTCGGTATGCTGGTTACGTGTTTCAATGAAAGAGCAATCAAGGGAACCAAGGTTATAGTGGTAATCAAAAGAATGACAAAGACCAGACATGGAAAACAGACACACACAACAAAGAACAAAAGCCTTTCATCAGCAACAGCATCTTAAGGACCAAAACCATAAGAAAATTGAAATATACAACAAAACAAAGTTTTACTAAAGGTACTTATAATCGATCAAATTAAAAACAAGGCTAGACTCCAGTACCAACAACATCTACCCTGTGCAAGAGTAATCAAAGGAACCAAGGTTATAGCGGTAATCAAAAGAATTCAATCCAGGGACAAATACCAGATATGGAAAACAGACACACACAACAAAGAACATAAAGTAACTAAAATCATACATACAAAGTAAAAAAAAGCAAATAAGCAACTTGGACTCCACTAAAAACTGGGAGCATGAACCAGGTGCACCGGTAGGGTAAGCATCCTCTGCTGTTCTAGAAACACCCGCCGAGTTGCCCATAAAAAGTCAAGTACGGAGTAGACAAACGAGGAAAGGAAAACAATAACCCGTTCAATAAATCAGTTTTCATGGTGCAGATGGATACACTATAACGATCCACGATCCATGATGACGTGCATACAACTTCTGTAGAGATGACTTTCATCTTGTAGCAACATAACCCTGTTCCAGAAGCCTATTTGTTAGATTTCTAGCGCGATACAAAAAGTTTGCGTAGTTTCGGCAAGCTCTGGTATAACGTATGAGTTGTGATATGAATACTCCATACGCAGGTACTGAAGAGATCTTGCCACAGATGAAAGAAAAGTTGACAATTCTGAATGAAAAGTCATCACGTTTGTCGTAAAATGTGGTCAATAGTTTTCCTTTAGCATCGATTTCTAAGTGTAGGTCAAGATATGAGGCTGACCTTACAGTGTCTGTAGTATCCTTTATCTCAAGTTCTTTTGGGTAGATGTGATGTATCAAATCCCCGAAATTAGGATTGTTTAAAAATAATACGTCATTTATATAGCGGAAACTGAGATTAAAGGATCTAGCCAAACGATATTCTTTCTTTCTGATCAAATCAGCTATAAAGTCAGCCTCATAAGAGTGAAGGAATAGGTCAGCAAGTAAAGGAACACAATTTGTTTCCATTATAATGCCGACCGTTTGTTGAAAAATACGTCCACCACACTGGACAAATATGTCGATTAAAACATTTTCCTCTGTGTATTTGGTAGATTATTTGGAATTATCTCTTACAAAGTATGAGGAATCTCTACCAAGAACTATATGGAATGAATCCTCAGTGTTTAAGGAAATATGAAGATACCGTACAAAACGAAACAGAAAACTATAAACAGATATGATGAAATTTATAATTTTAGGTACTGTAGTTAACCCTTATCGCACAAACAATGTCTGTAGCAAAGGAAAAAAGAGACAAGAAGATCGACAAAGCTACGAATCGCGCCGAAGACGTGGGTAATGTTTGACTTTTAACATACCAAACATCTATATTAATAGTTGTTTTTATTGCTCCTGTTTGATCTCGGTCATGCTAATTACTAAATCCTGCTTATGTCTTGTGAAAAGTGTTAAAACTTTTACACCAGCGCTAAAAATGTAACGAATTAGTAAAACGATACAGGGAGTGGTTCTTTATAGAAAACCTTTTAGATTTATGTATATGTAAACGCAGTAAGAATCCTTGAAAAATATACCATACGAATGGTCTACTTTAAGTACTCCATACCGTTTACAGAGAAAATGTCCCTAGATTCCAGGCCTTGGGCTGCAAAATCATACATCTGCAACAATGATATAAAAAATGTAGGCATTTTTTCCAATCCCTGCTGTAGTTCCGTGATTGAGGTGAATATTATCAATAAAGGTCAACGTCGCCAACGTAGTTATGAACATATACATTATACTAGTCACCATCCATCTTTGTACAACATCGTCTACGGTCGTACATGAATCAAGGCTAGATATTCGTCACTATACTATGCACGAAACTACAGGCCTTACCTCTTTTAAGATTATGCTCATTTAATAAGAAATCTTTGGCCATATCTGCATCTGAACAATATTCGCTTTGATACAAATTGATTGCCAATATTGCCAATTACAGACTATAGAGACCTGTTGGTGTAACAAAAATGAATAAGTGAGACATTCATTCTTAAAAGTAAGCTTTGCTAACAAAGGTCTAGGTGCCAAAAATTTCGGTAATAACACAATAAAAAATCACGGGATTCTCGACCTCCGTATTTAAGGATCAGTCGGTTCCACTCATATCCTACACCTACATTAAACCAGTTGCATCCACAATTTTTAATCTTAAAAAGAAAATGCCGACTTTAAATCCAGACTACCTGACTGTGTCCTTTAATTATATTCCAGCTAGACATGTCATCACTGGCGACCTATTTAATTAGCATCTTTAATAATGTTGCTTTTAAAGACATCCTTACAAATTTTCTTAAATACCATGAACACCAGCACATCAACTGAAAACATGATATTAAAATTTTGATGGATGCCGTTGGGACGTACATAAAGAAATAGATTAGAAAAAGAAGAAGACGAGACACTTTGAAATTGGACAACTTTTATAAAGTCTTTGATACTTTTCCGAATTCGGCGACTAAGAATGTCAATGAGTTTCCAAAACCAACTCTAATTTTAATAATCAAGAAAATTTTGTAGGATCTTTATGATTATTTCGTCGTCGTTTCAGCAAGCAAAGCTCCTAACAACATAGTATTTGTGTAGAAATGACACTATATTGCCTTAAGGAAATGGGTATTGACAGTTCTTCGCAACTCAACATACTCACAAGTAGTATACCCAAGTAAGACACAATGAACAATCACATGTCTATATTTCACGTTCTTTGGTGTTACTATAAATAATGATGATATATCTATCCCTATTTTTTATTCGATACCAAAGCTTGAGTGGCGTCACTCAGAATGCGGATTCTCAAGAATTCAAAAACCTTACGAACATATTCGCATTTTTCCTCCACTAGCCTTAATTTTGAAGCTGTGCACAAAATTTTGGTTTGTATACAATGTATACCACAAAGCCACATAACAAGCTCAAGTCAGTTCCATGTGATCTTATTTACCAAGGTTTTTATACAAGGCAGGGGACTAATATATGTGCCTATTTAGTATAAGCAGAGAAAATGCTTATTTCATGAGTGAAATAAACACTGATTCTGACAATAAGTACTCCAAGTATGATGTTGTTAAAACTTTAGAATTTCAGTCTTTTTTTACGTGTATTCACCTGCGTATGGAGTTTTCATATCACAACTCATACGTTATGTTAGAGCTTGCCGTAATTAAAACTTTTGTATCGCGCTAGACGTCTTACAACTAGACTAGCGGAACATGGTTATGTTGCTACAAATTTTAAGTCATCATGAACTCGTTCGTTGATTGTTACGATGCATTCATCTGCACCATGAAAACTGATTGGTTCAGCATATCATAGTTTTCCATTTCTCTTTCGTCTACCCTGGATTTAACTTTTTATGAGCATCTTGGCGAGTGTTCCTAGAAAAGCAAAGGACGCTTACTCCAACGGTTAACCTGGTCAATGCTCCCAGTTTGAGTCCGCATTGTTCATTTATTTCGTTATTTTGTATGTATTATTTTGGTTATTTCATGTTCTTTATGGTATGTGCGGATTTTCCATGTCTGGCCTTTTCCCTGGATTACTTTCATTTGATTTTAACTTGAATCCTGGTTCCTTTGGTTACTCTTCCAGCGAACAATCGGGAAAAAAATTGAATGAATTGTGCACCACTCTTGACAGATATGTTTCTGCACTCCTACGAAACCTGTATTTTACAAAGGCTTCTGCAAAAAAAAAAGAAGCGAATGGTCAAGTCCTTTTATTCATGTTTCCTGTGTTTATATTGTCTTTGTATAATCCTAGTACCAGGATTTTTTTACATTTGTTCTACCCAAATGAACTTGAAATTATTCAAATTTGACACATCTTCGTCTGTCTCATACGTAGACCTTGCCTTGCTCATAGATAATACAGGTAGTTTTAATTCGAAATTCATGACCAAAGTGATGATTTAGACTTCCCAATAGTCACCTTACCTTTCTTCGTGGCAATATACCAACATCTCCAGTACATATTTCACAGTTGAAACAATTCTGTCGAGTCTGTGAATCTGTACACGGACAGTTCTTAAATTTTGTGGTCGACATCACAATTTGTTGGAAGTTTCACATATTAGACAAGATATATTCAATTAGATTCATCGTCTTACTGGATAGGCCTAACTAACTAACTTGAAACATATTTCCTGCAGTAATAAAGCTCCTTTGACACAATTCAAAGAAGCGAGATCATAGGAGTCACTACGGTTCTTTATTAAAATAATGTATTAATATTATTGTGCGACTGCATTGAAATTACTCTGAGGAATGTTTGTCGAGTTTTAGAATGGCGTATGTGTAAATTTACTTTATCCTTTACCGGAAGTTGATATTTTATATTGATTATTTTGAAATCATAGGACACTTCAATTTGATAATGGATGTGCTTTTGTTTCAATGCATTGGCTTATCATTTTCAATACGATTTTACTTTGAGTTTTAGTCTATACAGAATTAAATATTATATTGTGAAAATAAGTTCTTTATTTGATGTACACGAATATCCATAACGCAGTACATCCATCGATAATTTATAATTATGAAATTAAATAAAACAAGAAATACATGTTCAGGCAATAAATTCTGAATTTCTACAATAAGAATAGTTTAAAGATGTTGGGAGTCTTTTTGATGAACCTTGTTACTTTAAGAAGCTTTTGATCTTGCATTCTTAGGTTTATTCAATATGAACTATTGACAATTAGTCGAAAAGAACAATTTAATTAGAGTTCTCACTGTACGTTCTACCCATAACCATGAACAACTAGAAAGCTTCTATTTTTGGAAGAAAGTTTTTTTTATATACAAGATCACTCACCCTTTGTCTCATATTATCATACCAATATTTCTATAATTGAGCAAAATAGAAATCTAAGGGCTATCATAGTTTAAGAAGGTAGAGCTACGGTAATGGACATAAGTCTTGAAATCAGCGACATGTTTGTATCATATTCAATTTCACCAAGGTCTACCGAGCTTTCATTTGAAATAGAATAAAACCAGTCCAAGTTACTTTGATGCTTACACGATATTGATGTAAAATGTTGAATACAAACGTCCCAATGATTTGTAAGAGCTATGTCCCTTAACCTAGGACTACCTCCTTAGTATACTGATATATCTTTGATAGGAGAAGAAAATCTTCAAAATGCAATAGGGGAGGATAGTGGAGGCATTCCAACAGATGTTTTATGGAAGATATTTTGCTGCTGTGAGTTCAGTTTTACGAAAAAGAGACATGTGTTGTATATTGCTGTTGGAAAGTTAAAATCATGCAAACCAAAAATAATAGGAAACATATTAATAATACATCAAAAGACAAAATAAAACCAAAGTAAAACCATAATCATCATATGACGCGAATTTCAAATCAGATGAATTTCAAATAGACTTATTTTGCTTTATGTTGCAATATGTTTCAAGTTGGAATGCTGCTATGTAGCATTAAATTTATCACATCAAAATTACATGTTGAATGGTAGTTATATTTATGACCGATGTTTAATACAAGATAATATAACTTCGTTCTGTGAACAGATAATCGAAGACATCGTTAATACTCTGTTGTGAACAAAAACATTTATACACTCTTGATTTTTTTCTACGGTACTTCAAAAGTTTTAAAGAATGACAAAACACTGTTATAAGTAATCATTCTGGATAACAAAGACTCAAGCTATGTCAAAGGTAGCACAGAGATATAATGAAATATGGATTAGAAAAAAAGATTCATTTGAATAGATAGAATACGTGCACTGGGAAAAATACAAAACAGCATTGTAAATTTCAGAAATAATTTTGTATTTGTAGTTCAGACACACATATGTCGTTTCTGACATTAAAACATACCAATAATCTTATACTATGTGTTGTGCAGACCTGCTATCAATGTAAACGAACAATATCTCAATGCTCTTAATCCGTAAAAGTAAGATTTTTTTAAGGTATACAATATACAACTCTCTGTGTTTTTCAGGTTGTAAAGAGTCTACTAAAGTTGCCGTTGATAAGGCTGTCGATAAAGTAGATGAAAAGAAAAAAACATCAAAATTTTAAGAAATATGACACTGTGAATACAAACAATTAAATATTGAACCTATTATTTCTGTAATTAATTATTTTACTGAAATTGTTAAATCCTAAATCAAATAACCTGAATTTTGAAATTTTCACAAGTTACTTACTTTAAGGAGGTAGACCTAGGATAAGGGAAATAACTCATGAAGTAAGTAATATGTTTGTATCATATTCAATTTCACCATAGCCTGCCAAGCTTTCATTTGAAACCGAATGAAATCAGTCCAGGTTACTATGATGCGTACATAATATTGATGTAGAATGCCGAATACAAACGTTCCAATGATCTTTATGAGTTGTGTCCCATACCCTAGGTCTACCTCCTTAAGACATACCTGACTTAACAAATCAGAAATCATTTATTTCACTTAACATTGTCGCTGGGAATATCCATCTGCCTCATGAAAACTGATTTGTTCTACGTGTCAAAGTTTTCCTTTCCTCCTTCGTCTCCCGACTTGACCTTTTAGAGAAACTCGTTGGGTATCTCTAGAAAAGTAGAGGACGCTTACCCTACCAGTGCACCTTATCCATGTTCCCAGTTTTTAGTGGAGTCCGAGTTGCTCATTTGCTATTGTTGCTTTGTGTGTATGAGTTTAGTTACTTTGTGTTCTTTGTTGTGTATGCCTGTTTTCCATGTCTGGTATTTGGCCCTAGATTGCATTCTTTTGATTACCGCTATAACCTCCCTGAAATGATCAAATTTATAAATAATATTGCCTGTACACATTTTAATTGGAATGCTTGAAGAAATAACTTATTGCTCGAAAGTACTACTATAAGAGCTAGTGTTTCTCGTTAAAATTATAATCTTGTAATGAACCTGTTGATTACCTCAGCACCACCTAAGGGGTATGTTTAATATATGTACAGTTCTGCCTAAAAAAAAACTTAGTTAAATCAGTATGGATAATGCACAACATTAAACACTTAAGATTTCATTCGTTTACTTTTATATATATCTACCGGTCCATATATGTTATATGGACAGGGAGGAAATTATATGGTCCGCCTAAATTTCCAATTAAAAAAGTGATTTCATAACTCAAGAACTCGTTTTCTTTATTTTCCTTTCATAGAAATAAATGAGTCAGAGTAAATTCTATGTATGGAGTATAATAAAACAAACATGATACCTTGGGTCTAATTGCAGTATAGACCTGTTGGTGGCCATGATACCTTGGGTCTAATTGCAGTATAGACCTGTTGGTGGCCAAAAAAAATCACACTTCGGTCCATTTACATTTTGTTTAGGCGACCGACCGATCCATATAATGCCATATGACTCTCGGTACCATGAACTATTTACTGCATATTAAATAACATTTGTATAACTATGATTAATTACAAAACCTTTACGCAGTTCTTTCGATCATATCTATAGCATTTAGACAATAATAGAGCCAAATGTGTACATTCCGCTTAATTGGCGAAAAACACCTGATTTCTTCAAATTGTTCTATGTAAGAAATCTTCGCAACATACGTCAACAAATAAAATATTTCAATCCTAAAAGCCTATTGATTTTGGACAATTTTTTTTTACAAAATTTGTTTTAAAGAATATTGCTCATATGAAGGGTAATAACAAAACTAACTCACAGTCAAAATCTAGGTAATAGTCAATTTGAATAGTCATAAAAAAAGTCCGTATAAGAGATGATATTATCAGGATAAAAACCCTGACATGTTCGTATCGAAAATTCACCGGCAAACCTCCAAATTTTGAAAGACATCAATGCAATTTGCATGGCAACGATACTTTTTGACGTCACTTTGATACGTAAATGTCGTAACAGCTCGTAAATATGTTGTTTGTGCATTTGTCTTCTTTTTCACACAAACAAATGTCAATAGGTCTTTTAGCGGGTAAGCAACATTTTTTGTCAATTTATAAATTCTCATGTATATGTCTAAATACCTAATTATTACTTTTTTTTTGGTCCAATTAATGGATCGGTACACAAAATCATTTACTGACATTTTCACTCCGGTGGAATTGTTGTCTCTTTGACACAGACATTATACCTATTCTTGTTATACTAAATGTTGATTCAACTACTTTACACACTGACATTTTCGGGGCTGCTTTATTGTTTTGCTATTTTTGAGGTAGTCGTGACTACATTTTTGTTCATCGAAGAAGAGGAACGATATCAAATTTAAATTGATGGTATTAATGATTGATCGCAAATGAATAAAGCTGGTGCAAAATTTTCGATTTGTTATATGGAAAGTACTGTACTAAATGTGATATGTTTATTTTAATCGTGTTTTAATTTTGTGCCAACTGTATCGTGGATATTTGTTATAGATGTGAAAGAAATGATGATTGTTTTACTCTTTTGCTCAGATTCTGTGCATGAACCTTACAACTTTGAAGATTCTTTTGAGTTTCTTTAGAGTATCATACCGAAGGTTCAAACTTTCTTTTGTCTACTGGTACAACGTACAAGTCGCAAAATAGAACTACTTTCAAAGACATAGCGTATCCTTTCTTTAACTTTATTTAGATCAAAATATACGTATGCGTTCATACAAAAAACAATTGCTTCCTTGTGATACGTATATATTTAAAAGTTCATTTATGTAAATAATACCCAATTGTACCTGTAAATCCTTTTTGATTATCCGAAACGGATACGAAACAAAAACGAGTTTGACGAGAATCAATAACTTATTAAAATCGTCAATACTTTGACTGCCGATATAAATAACAATTTGTTAAAAGTGGAAAACAAACCCTGATTTGGAAGCCAAAATAAGTATGAACAGACAGAAAGAATGTGGCTTGGTCTGATGACGCGCACCAGTGTTGCAAATCATTTCCAAATGGTAAGAGTTACAATCTCAAGATTAGTGACTATTCCGGGACAAACTGGCCTAACAAATGAAGGCCAAAAGGTTAGAACATCAGAGCAAGCAAAGTTTCTCTCGTGTGTGCGCAACCAAATATTGAATGTGTGAATAAATACCTGCCGTCGATTTCACAAAAAGTCGAAAATGTAAAGTTGATCGTAAGTAATGAGTCACAACCTAAAATAGCATTGTGACGTCATAATTTACGATCAATTTTACACTTACGACTTTTTGTGAAATCGACACTTGAGTAATATATAATCATCTTGACAACATTATTTTGGTAAAAGTAATCCTGCGGTTTTATTTCGGAAATTGATTCTAATGTATTTTTTTAATTATCATATTAAGTCTATATATAAATGATCAAGTTAAAAGTTCTATCTAGAGCCATTGACGTGTTTATTCAAGGCATTTGAATTTACAAAAACAAATTTAGTCGACGTTTCTGCTCTGCTATGTATGACATCATCACCTGAATTATGTCAAACGCGCTAGACCACGTCATCAATAGATGATACATGTACTTCCTCAGAAGTAAATTTAGAATGTAAACATATGCACGACAAGTATACATAAATATATATAAGAAAGGACAAGCTCTGGCTGTATTAGGTAAGAGAGTGACGGGTCTGAAATGGTATGTTGGATTGTCTAATTCATTTCTAAATTTAGGCGGTGAATTGGAAGAACAATTGCTGAACAATTATTCATTTTGGGATAATTCTTTAGATATTATGTTGTTTATAAAAGAAGTCTGGAGGGAAATTAAATCAACACATTTACCTTAAAAACCTAAAACCCATTTGCAATTTTTTTTTTCTTTTCCTTTTTTTTTTTTTTTTTTTTTTGGTTTAGATGAATTCGATGAATCGCCACAGAGATTAAACTTAAACATGTAAACAAAAGAAACGGTACACATTAATTAAATCAATATTTTATCGTTTAGTGAAAAATAAAAACAAACCGTTAAAATATGTATTTTAAAGTATTCTACGTAACAGAGTTACAAAAGATAACGTGTCATGCTTGACGAAATACGGATAGTAAAAATGTATTTATACATATTTCCATAGTATCCGTTTCGGATTTGTTTTCCTTTTTTAGAAAAGTGGATGAATAGATACCTTTTGATTTTGAATAAAGATATTTTATCTATTGAATCTTTATTTTGATAAAAATAAAAATTTATGAAAAAGAAAATTGCATTTTAAATTTCTATTCCTTTCTTCACTTTAATGCATTGTTTAAAACTATTCTTTTTTTATGTTTTCGTTTAATTACTATTGAACTATGTTTTCATTTTCAATGGGAACCGAATTGTCATCATTTACATCAGCGATGTCATAGCCCAAAACAAAATAAATAGGTATCGCCTAGACCATGATTCACCTGTATTTTTTTTTTGTATACCTTTTTCTCATGGTGCTGGACATATTTCGAAAAATCGGCGATAAGAAATGTTCACGGTCTTGGGATGCTTCCTTTATCTTGCGTAGATTATTACTATCTATCAAATAAACTCGTTTACTAAATGAAATAAAATACATCACGAATATGCAGCTTAAAGCAAAGAGGTTGAAGGATTTGAATACACCCTTATTTTGAGATTAAATTTGGTAATGTTCAGCTATGAAATGTTAAAATTTTAAAACCTAACTGAAATGCTCCCAATAACCAAGAATTGCATACAAGCTCACTACTTAAAAAACCACCGGTAGTGATTTTGGCAATAGTCCCTAGTCTAGTTTCAAATTTATCGTCAACTCAATTTTTAACCAATAAGATCATTTGAAATTGAAGATTTTAAGAGAAAAAAGGATTTGAAGAAATGTTCAACTTGATGATTTTTCCCTTGAAACCCAGATCAGAACTAGATACATTCTTTACAAAAAGTAATCAAGGGAACCAAGGTTATAGCGGTAATCAAAAGAATGTAATTCAGGGACAAAGACCCGACATGGAAAACTGACTTACACAACAAAGAACATACAGTAACTAAAATCATACATACAAAGTAAGAAAAGCAAATGAGCAACTCGGACTTCACTAAAAACTGGTAGCATGGACCAGGTGCACCTGTTCAAAAAGCCAATTTGTTAGAGTTCTAGTGCGATACAAAACGTCTGCGTAGTTTCGGCAAGCTCTGGCATAACGTATGAGTTGTGATATGAACACGCCATACGCAGAAGCCGAAAGGATGTTGCCACAGATGAAAGGAAAGTTGACAATTCTGAATGAAAAGTCATCACCTTTGTCGTAAAGTTTGGTCAATAGTTTTCTTTTACCATCGATTTCTAAGTGTAGGTCAAGATATGCGGCTGACTTCACAGTGCCTGTAGTATCATTTATCTCAAGTTCTTTTGGGTAGATACGATGTATCAAATCCCCGAAATTAGGATTTTTTAAAGATAATACGTCATCTATTTAGCGGAAACTGAGATTGAAAGATCTAGCCAAACGATATTCTTTCTTTCTGATCAAATCAGCTATAAATTCAGCCTCATAAGAGTGAAGGAATAGGTCAGTAAGTAAAGAAAACAATTTGTTCCCATTGGAATGCCGACCGTTTGTTGAAAAACACGTCCACCACACTGGACAAACATGTTGTCGATTGAAAATATACGATATTATCTCATCTGAACAAAAATACTATTTTGTTTGTTTAATTTCTAAATGTTTGTACATGGGGTCAATGTGGATGTTGCAATGGCTATCGGGAAAAGTGAAGACGGAGATGCATAGGCAGCAAGCTAAAGAGGAATGAAAAGATCGACAAAGGCTGGGAAAGTTGAAAGTGCCAAATCAACTAAATGTATTAAAAGCCAGAGACATTTTGATATCGAGACGAAAAAGCTGCAATATGTTGATTGCTTGAATGTCATGAGTTCATTAATGACCATCTGTTTTACTAAGTAATTACGATAACATGCAAGAATCATAGTTGAGGTATGTTTTAATTTTTTCCCACAATTAACGCATCCGGAACGTATGATACATATACGAACTACTTTGACACTTGTAAATGAGATATAGGACTCATATATTCCTTGAATATTATTTTTCTCACTGATATTGAAAGAGTAATCAAGTGAACCAAGGCCATAGCGGTAATCAAAAGAATGTAATCCAGGGACAAAAACCAGATATGGAAAACAGACATATACCACAAAGAACATAAAGTAACTAAAATCATACATACAAAGTAACAAAAGAAAATGAGCAACTCTGACGCCACTAAAAACTGGGAGCATGGACCAGGTGCACCGGTAGGGTAAGCGTCCTCTGCTTTTCTAGAAACACCCGCCGAGTTGCTCATAAAAAGTCAAGTCCGGGGTAGACAAACGAGGAAAGGAAAACATTAGATAGATACATTTTCATTAAATAATGTCTAGATAGATAGCAAGAAATACCAAGTTTTTAAGTATTTGGATAAGTCTTCTTTCATTGAAAGACAGTTTATTTCTTTTAATTTGATTTCGTTAATAGGAATTAAATGATTTTTATCTATTAATCGAGTGATTTTTTTTTCCGACGCAGTCGGTAAAGTTTTGCTTTATACCCTATTAAAACGCAAGTCAACTGATGGCAATTCCGATTGGCCAAATACTGATAACTTAGTGGCGTTCGAAACAAAACTGTACAGAAAATTTGAGATTACGTGTCATGTGTTATTTTCTTGAAAGAAATGTGGAAACTTAGAATTTAACAGAACAAAATTTTACTGCGGCGGCCTTCTTTTTAAAAAAAGATAGTACTTGTTTTACTGTACCGTTCAGAATTTGGAATTGGTAATAAGAGATTTGAAGAAAAAAATATTATAAAATTATAACAGAAATGTGGAATGGGGTATGCGTGAATAAAAAAATGGTAGTCAGTCTAACCGAAATTGCGAATAAAAAAACTTCTTAGTTGCACTTTTTTCATAAGTTTATATTCAATTATAATGCAGTTGTGACATATACCAGATGACATCATTGTAAACTTAAACAATTCAGTTTTGAACATTCTTGAATTTATATTTGAATCAATTTCTACCAGAATACTAAAAAGAAATTCAACTGAACTACCATTTTAAGTAGGGAAATTCGCTTGTGATATCGGTGCTTGTGTGAGACATATCTGTTAAAGCTGCATTAGCTTCCAACTTTGTTCCGTTTTTATTCTACTGAATTTTGCTGATTCAGTTAAATAACTTTGTAGTAATGCAAGTAAAGCAATAAATGTCGATAATACCTACAGCGTATTCTGAAAACAACGGGTTTTTTTTTCCAGAGAAGATCGATAGCTCTTATCTTATTATTTTTCGCCATTACTTCAGAAGATTGTCGACAGGATATACAACTGGGTTAAATACTTTAAACTTGGGAAAAAATAACAATAACGAACACACAGGTAAGCACGTGGCCTTTTTTTTTTCAATTCATTACTCTATTTCTCGATATTGTTTTCAAATAAATAATGACCATATTTGTGCCACATTATATCACAATACGTATAAAGGATTCCTACGTTATTTTCGAACTTTTTTTACAGCTTGAGATCTTCGTTCTTCCTTGACGTTGAATAACCACTTCCACTTTACAATCAGTTCTGTTATTAAAGAAGCGACCCTTACAGCATATGCGAGGATTAAGGTCACCAGAAGTCACATTATCTAGGTCGATTTCTTGTCTTGCAAGCCAATATATATATATTTTACTATATATATATATGATGAAATATGTTGATAGTAAAATGAAAATGCTTATATTTTGGTAAATAAAGTCATACAAACATAGGGGTATATTTGGTCTTTGTAACTCACCAAACAAAATCAGTCGGTGTATAAGTTTGTTTTATTTTATCAATCATATACTTTTATCATTTTGTATAAAATACTTCATTACCAATTTGTGAAGTGTTAAATATAGCTAAAAAATATATTCACTTGCAGGTATTAATCGGTAGTCGATTTCTTCCAGTATTTCCTTTTTTCATTGTTTTTGTATCTTTTCTTAGAGGTAATTAATATAACTACAGTATGTCTTTTTATTTGTTTCAATATGAAGTACGTTTACAAAAAGACGAACAGGTCGACTACATCACCAGAAGAAACTGTAATTGGTTTGACAGGCTAATTGGTCACAACGTATTTATATAAAAATATGACACTGATAAACTGCAAACGTTAGAGTTGTAAGACTGAATTTAGAAGTTTATAACGACGGAAAATTCTGTCAAAATGGTAGTGTGAAAACATAAAATAATTTGAATTGTTGTCAAGATACACATGTAACGATTTGTTTAAAAAAAGAAAACATTTAGGGGATATGATACTTTATACAAATATAGACATTGACTTTCATCGAACCAAAATTCTTTTTACATAAGGCTTTTTATTTATTCTCCGCGGTGTATATATTACTCACATGTACGAAATGTGTCGCAAATAAAATTGCTGTATATATTTGTAGAGATATAAATTTAAAGCAAATGTATTTTAACCAACGAAGAAACATAATGATCGATTAGAAATAGGATGCATGTTAGGAAACATGATATTCGATGCCATTTAAGCCTGGTAATAATTTACACATAAATTTCTGCAACCGTTCTATCTTAAAGTCAGAGTTGTCTGTTCTTTATTTGTTGGTGTTTCCCTGTTTACAAAAACTAAAATATGTTATGGTTCACATACCTAATTGAAAAGAATGTTCTAATTCTACTGTTGATGCTAACGATATCAAATTAAATGTTGATAAAAAAATTAAATTTTATAAACAAACATTTTGAGGAAACGATAGATAACCTTCGACGAATTTTAGACACGAAATGTAGCGGTAAGTTATGGTTGGTTTGGTCAAATTATCCACAACTGAAAATCATCTGATGTGCATTTCAATTCAATTTCACTTGAAAGAAAAACACTTATAAGAGAGCACAGTTAGTTCAATTATTAGTTAGATTTAATTTTCTTTTCCATCGTTGTATTTTTTATTCTTAATTGTAGTTTATTGTCCTGGGGGTGTTTTTTTTAATACTAGAAAGCACATTCGTTCCATCTGAATATTTTTTTTCAAAAATAACCAAAAAAGATAACTGGAACAGTTATTCTCCTCCCAAATCACACTAATTCCTATTGCGAATGGACGAACTGGACAGTTCGAGTGTTCAAGAAATCGAAGTTCCAGAAATCCAAGGTTATTTATATTGATTATATAGGAGACAAAATTGGTACTTCAAATTGTGTTTGAGAAATCTAAGGTGTTCAAGTCATCCGAGTTCGAGCGAGTTTTTTTACCTATGATAACTTATTTTTTTAAATATTTTAGCACATTTTCTGCGTACTATAAATAATGACTAAACTTTGACCATTAACCTTTTTAGTGTAATATGTTGATTAGAAAACAATTACTCAACTGATAAGTCTCTTATTATTTCTAACTGTTTTAGGTTAATTATACTTTCCGTAATACGATCCGAAAAAAATATTAATAGATTATAAATTTGTTATATCAGCCTTTCAGTTTAGGGGACACCTAAGTCGGTGAGAGGTGTAGGCTGCTCTACATGACTCTCATATACAATGTACATAATTATGAAATATTACTTAGTTTTTGGATTGCAAAATATGCTTGCACTGTATTGGTAACTTGGCTATGCTATTCATTTTACTGACAAAAGTGAGGTATTGAAAATAAAGTTTTTTTTCAAAATAACTAAGGTGATAAAGCACAATCTCTAAGACGGGATCAAGATACATGAAGATTCTACATTTCATATAAAATTTGTGAGAATCAAGCTGTATGTAATAATTTTTATCACGTGAAATTAACTTGACTGAAACTATACGCGAAAGTTTACAAGGCATTCACGTGATCGCTAGATTTACATGAATTTTACATGACTTCTGTCACAAATGTTATTTACGCGATTCAAATGAAAGTCATTTGATACATTTTTTTCTGGGTACAATTCAGTCCGAACATTAAAATTCTTTAACTAGGCTTTATGATGTTTTCCATAACACACCAACTCAGATTGAATCCCTAACAATGTCATCTTGACAATTTTGATCTATAACAATTTCTGGCGATTCTACCAATCATCACATAACATAAGTATGATTCCCAACAATGGTTACCCCTACAAAGTGCTGACGAGGACTGTTCTAATTTTCTTGCAATTCTACGCTTAATACTGAATGAACCGTGTTGAACAATTTCTGTCAAACCATAAATATTGGCTTGTGTTATCACATATTCGCAAATATGCATTTTTATACAATTGAATGTAACATCAAAGTTTTGTACCAATTCCTTATACTATTTTACGTGTTTGTACTTCTACCTCTTACCGTGCTTATTAGAATCGGACAAAAATTTGTAAGAGTAAAGTTGATAGATCGTACCTTATGATTTCAAAATAGAAAATAGCAGTTACTGTCACACTTTCAATATTTTGTGGAAAGACCAACAGCGCTTTGCCCTCGTTATAAGTAATGTTCATACCTTGTAAAATATCTGAAATCCTACATAGCAGAGCAATTTGCAAGCCGAGTGATATTAAATAAATCAGAAAATTATTTAGGGCTGATACTCACACTAATCTTAAACTTATACTGAACTTTTCATAGATCGAGTTGAAACTATTTTAGGTGGAGAGGTTGCAGAGCAAGTTGCAGGGCAAGTTGCAGAAGTTCTGGGTCAGGTCCCCTTTGTAGGAACAATAAAACTCTTATGTTGCTGTATGTATAGATTGATGCAAAGTGTGCAAGGGTCATCAAGGGAACCTAGATAACTTTCGTAGAGATGATTTTAATCTTGAAGCAACATTAATTCTGTTCAAGAGGTCAATTGTAGGAACTCTATTGCAAAAAAATCTGCGTAGCTACGGCGAGCTCTGGCGTAACGTATGAGTTGTGAAATGAAAATTTCATATGCAGGTGATGAAGTGATGTTGCCGCAGATGAAAGGAAAGTTGACAATGCGAAATGAAAAATCGTTGCGTTTGTCGTATAGTTCGGTGAATAGTTTTCCTTTAAGTGTAGGTCAAAATATGAGGCTGACTTCACAGTGTAAGTAGTATCATGTATCTCAAGTTCTTTGAAATGTCGGAATATCGGTTGTATTACCTATTTCTAAATAACATTTAATTAAGCTACTATACTTTAGTCTTAAATGTTAACTAAATCATGTAAACGTTAGAATTCTTAGATACAATACAATGTGAACTTTATTTGAAATAGGTAATTTTCCATGATGAAAGGGGGGAAATGACGTATAGTATATATTGTCTGACTGAAGATAGCAATAGGTTATACTGTCATATAATTATATATTTATAATTATAAAAAACGTAAATATTTTGTTTACAAACAATGTAATACAACGGTTTTGACGATAGAATTATTTCTAACAAAAGAAAGCATAGCAAAACTCAGTTTATAACTTTAATTGAAATTTACAGAATAGCCATTATCTTTTGTTGTCAATCACACACATATGAGGAACTTAGATATATGCATGATATAGTTCCAAAGAAAAAAGGATTGAAAACAATTTATTGTTGTTTTAACACGTTTATACAAATCCCTTTTTTAGGACACATGCAGTGTTTTTATAAGATTGAAAACAATTCAACACAGTTCATCATTAGAAATGTTTATTAATAATTTGATGCACATATTCTTGTAGGGATTTGGTTAATCATTTTTGAACACAAGCAACGAAAGATTGATCATTGAACATTGTCATGAACTCTATTTTATGCCATTTTTTTAATCGACAACATATTTGTCCACTGTGGTGGACGTGTTCTTCAACAAACGATCGGCATTCAAATGGGAACAAATTGTGCTTCTTTACTTGCTGACCTAATCCTTTACTGTTATGAGGCTTACTTTATAGCTTATTTGATCAAAAAGAAAGAATATCGTTTGGCTACATCCTTCAATTTCATTTTCCGCTATATAGATGACCTGTTATCTTTAAACAATCCTAATTTCAGGGATTTGATACATCGCATCTACCCAAAAGAACTTGAGATAAAGGATAGTACAGGCACTGTGAAGTCAGCAGCATATCTTGACCTACACTTAGAAATCGATGGTAAAGGAAAACTATTGACCAAACTTTACGACAAAGGTGATGACTTTTCATTCAGAATTGTCAACTTTCCTTTCATCTGTGGCAACATCCCTTCGGCTTCTGCGTATGGCGTGTTCATATCACAACTCATACGTTATGCCAGAGCTTGCCAAAACTCCACAGACTTTTTGTATCGCGCTAGAACTCTAACAAATCGGCTTCTGGAACAGGGTTATGTTGCTACAAGATTGAAGTCATCACTACAGAGGTTTTATGGTCGTAATCATGAACTCGTGGATCGTTATGATGTACCCATCTGCACCATGAAAACTGATTTATTCAACGGGTCATAGTTAACCTTTCCTCGTTTGTCTACTCCGGACTTGACTTTTTATGAGCAACTCGGGGGTGTTTCTAGAAAAGCAGAGGACGCTGCTTACTCAACCGGTGCACCTGGTCCATGCTCCCAATTTTTAGTGGAGTCCGAGTTGCTCATTTACTTTTGTTACTTTGTATGTTTGATTTTAGTTACTTCATGTTCTTTGCTGTGTATGTCTGTTTTTCATGTTTGGTCTTTGTCCCTGGATTACATTCTTTTGATTACCGCTATAACCTTGGTTCCCTTGATTACTCCTTAATATATGAAACCTATTTAAAATCACTAGAAATCCTTTTTCCTGCCAAAACTTCAAATGCTTATATCTCAAAAAAGAAGACACTGACCCACCATTTTGTCCTCTTATATTGTTATATTTGTAGCATAAAAGGTCTTGGAAGATTTCACAGCCCAAATACAAAAACATAGCTATGTTTACAATTCACAAAGGCTGTCTTTCCCGTAAGAATAATTACAGTTATGGATTTTTAAACAAACAAACAAAATTAGTTGAAATTCGTGGGTTAATCATCCACACAGAAAAATACTTAAAAAGAATACAACAGGGTGATTTGTCGACTGTTTTACACAGGCAAATTGATTTCACATGATTTTCACACGAATTTCACATGATTTTCTCCTGAATTGAGCAAATAAACTAAGTGACAGAGTTCAAGTGCAATTCGGGTGAATGGAGCCTTCACGTGAAATTCACCCGAAATGTTCACATGAAATTCGTGTTTAGTGAATTTCACATGAATTTCATGTGAAGCTGGATTAACATGAATTTCACGTGAAGAATATTTGCCTGTGTAATATCACACTTTATAAGAATTAGGCAGATGGTTTATGGTGAACCTATATTATATACAAAACTATTTTCACTTGATTTAACCGTCAAAACAGATTCCATACAAATAAGATTACAAAATTATCAAGTGCTTTGTCAGCTTTATAGACAACGATAAAGTCTTTTAGCATTTCATTTCGTTCTAAGTATGAATGTGAGTTTTATTGTTGTTCCGGTCTGGTAATACGCACAGGCAATAGGCACAAAACAAACACTTTTTTATAGTATAGATATTCGTTTATAAAATCATTGATTTAAGATTGTTGGTCAGTACATCGTGAATACACATTATGATTATGAAGCCCCGAGTATCATATAGCTTATTTACCCGCTAATGGTGTGTTTTGGTTAATATAAATCCGCTTAAAACCGCTTTACTGAATAGGACATAATGGTTTTAACGATTGGAGAAAGAAAGGCTTCGTTTGCTGCCCATTGTGTCATAACACAAAAACGATCGCACCTCGATCTACTTGACCAATGTGCCCGTTTCCAGTATACGTATTCAAGCATTGCACTGCATTAGTTTTCTGCGCGGGTAATTTGGAATAATGAAGAATGGAATAAAAAGGTAATACCATTGTCATGTCATGTATTGCGTTTGTATGTTACACATTTGTGGGGGTTCAGATCTAAACTGATGAAAATTCATAGTGACATTGTAAACTTAAATCGCAAATGTAAACCATGGGTCCGGTAGATATTGAATATAATGCTACTAACAACACAAGCTCTGCACGACGCTTTTAAATATTGAATGCTTGTTTAAAAAACCTTGATCTTATTTGTTTTTGGAATTGACTCAAATTAAGATTTTGCATCCAATAATCATCAAGGTAAGAATGTTTCAACTAAAACTATTCCCCATATTGTAGGGAAAACCGGGAAGATAAATAAGAGTAAATGTAAAAGCAGGCTGGAGTAACCTGTAAGAGGACAAAATTGAATATACTGACATTTTTAAATATATTCATTCCTTATACAGTTAATTTTTCGAATTTAACATAATTTAAAGTTGTGAGCTATATACAAACAAATCAGACTTAAATCGGGCTCTCAGTGTTTCTAAGGTCAAAGGTTAAATTGAAAACATTTGAATGAACCGTAATGGAAGCGGGATGTTTAGCGCGTCATAAAACCTGGTTTAACCCACCTTTCATTTTAAAATGCTTATACATGTGCCATGTCCGGATCATTGCAATGGTTTCCAACTCTCCTATTTTAACTTCGATATTATCATTTGTTATACGGACTTCTTTTTTGACTACTCCTTCTGTTTCGTGAGGTCAAAGTAACTCCACAATCGCTTAAGTCCAAAAGCAATACGTAAAATGATAAATAATAACATAATTCATGTATGAATTGGTTTACTTCATATGCAATTATAGATGAGCGAATCTTTGCATTAAGATATTAGTTTATAAGTTTATTTGTTTAAACATGTTTTATATCTCAAATTATCAAACAACTTTCAATTCAACTATGTCAACATAAGCTATGTTTTAACAGATAATATCGCTTTTGATTAGCTCTATTCGTTTAATTTTAAATTTTGCTTTTCTCAGAAAAACGTCATCTCGATTAATTTATACCTATAAAATTACAATTTTAAAATCTGTCCATCGCTTAAAATGTTTATATCCATCTGAACAACAACAACAAAACAAACAATACAATTTAAACACTATACTATTCATTATTATTCAACCAAATACATCCCAACCCGGAAGACATAATACATTGAATGACAAAGTCAACCATTGGCTGCCCTAGATATTTAAAAAAAACAATAACATTTGGTTATTAGTTGTGGAATCTTACACATTGCTACACACATTAATGATTAATGATTTACTAATTCTATACATAAACATGTTTTTCACTGACCGACATAGTACAATTTAAACTCATATTGACAAAACATAAGGCTCAACCTTGCGGTGAAAATCGGATGAGTTTAGACTAGGGTGAAATTAAATATTTTTGATTTATGTCTTGGTGCACTTGTGTTTAGTGTTGTGTTTATTGTTTTTTTTTCTTTGTTTTTATTTTTTGTTTTTGTTTTTTGTTTTTTTTTGTTTTTTGTTTTTTTTTTTGTTTTGTTTTGTTTTGTTGTTTTTTTTTAGTTTGTTTGCTTGTTTGTTTCTTTTGTTTGTTTTTTTTTGTTTTTTTTGGGTTTTTTTTTTTACTTTGTTCTTATTTTTTTATCAACGAACGTTCATAACACAAACCCAGATATTTTGTGGTTTTTAGCACACTAATACACCAAAATAACTAAGTTGCATACTTTGAGAAACCAACAACAAATTGTGTTACTAATCATTGCCATCTCTTTCGTAGGTACAATTACAGTTATGTCATTTTAACAATTGTCAGGCTGTCAAGATATTTAATTCAATGGGTTTTGAATTGTATTTACATTTTAATCCAACGTATTTTAATAATTCAAATTAAAACAATGCTACTCACTTAAATTTTGTGGGTCAATCAATTTGAACCAGGAAAACATTACACTTTGAAGTTCGTGTAGTACTGATCTATGTAAGAATAAGACAGGTGTATTCGATGGACCTCATTTACATGCAAATAAGCTATTACTATATCGAACAGTTAAAATATATCTTATACAAATACAATAAAAGTTTTCCTAATAGGATAATTAGCTGATACACTATTTAATCAGTACAATCATTATTCGATGTTAATTGGCATACGTTTGTTTTAATACTAGATAAATCAGACATGATTCAGGGTAAAATACAAAAATAATACACACTATTTATAGGAATTAGGACGGTATATAAGTAATACTGATGTCATAACATTTTTGTTTCGATAAGATTGGCAAATAATCCATCAAATTCGAAAGAAAGAAAAATTTCTATATCCTTTGCAATATAATTAAAACACTTAGCTTAGCTCATGATTTGATTATTTACTTTACCTGTCCTGTGTACTTCTTATGAATTTGTACTCTGTTGAATGTTTGCATTAATATCTTAGCTAAGAACGTGGTTTTGTCCTCGGAAATTGAAATATGGAGGAACTTTTTGTAATTAACTGAAATAAGGTTATATGTTGCCGCCATACTAGAGTCGAAACACATAGGTCATTGTTTTGCAGCCATTACTACCATTACTACAGGTATGTTTACAATGTCGCAGTTTTCTTTCTTGGATCATTGGATAGGACTAAACCTCATATGAGTGATTCGGCTGTGTACATAGGAGAGCAGAGAGTGCTTATCCTACTGGCATGATGTTGTACTGGTCCGTACTACAAGTTTTTTTGTACAGTCTAATTATGTGAGCTTTCTTTAAGTAAACTTGTATTATATAATTTTTTGTCATTTTTTTTCGTTGTTTTTGTTGTTGTTGTTGTTTGGTTTTTTTATGTTCGTTTGGTTCATTTGTTTATTTTTTTTTGTTCTTTGTTCTTTGTTTTTGGTTTTTTTTTTGTTCTTGTTTTTGTTCTTGTGTTTGTTCTTGTTTTTGGTTTTTTTTTGTGTTTTTTTGTTTTTTTTATGTTTTTTTTTTGTGTTTTTTGTGTTTTTTTGTTTTTTTGGGTTTTTTTTGTCTAGTTATTGTCCCTGATTACCTCTCTCCTTGTTTTAATCACGCTTCCAATGATTTAACAAACAAACGTTTAGTTTCATTTGATTATTGATTTTAGCCAAATAACATTTTAAGTCATTTTATCCTGTAGCGTTACTTCGTAAACAGGAAACAATCTAAATTCAACAATATTGTGAAAGTGTACTTTTCATTATGTGTTTATTACTTTTATTATTTTTGACAAATTGCAGGTCTGTTCTTATTTGATTCGAAAGTTCGTATGATTAAATCAAAGTATAATTGTCATTTAATATATGTTATGAACTACACCGATCCTGCATAACGCTTTTGAAATAGTGTATTCTAATTAAAATAACTTGATTATATTTGTTTTTTGGAACTTAACCAAACTGAACATCTAGTATTCAATATTCACCAAGGTAGGACGTTTTATATTTTTTAAAGTATGAATCAAATTAACGTGAATCACAGGAAAAGAGGATAAGATATATGTTTCGCCTTTTGTTTGTATCTTTTAAATTGTAGGTAATTAAAACATTCTAATGAACGGGAAACAAATAACGTTAGAATTAAAAGCAAGCGACTCTATCTTCTGTTTTATATTTTTATTTTGGCTGTGAAAAAGATTTGAAAAAAAAGAAATAGCATTTTTAAAGTGGATAACTTTCTAACTGCCAGTGTTTTCTGAAAGTGCTCCATTACAATGACTTATTTTCACTTTACTTGAAAATCGCACATTGACGAATGTAATCCAGGGACAAATACAATATATGGATAACGGACAACCACAGCAAAGAACATAAAACGAACATAATTATACATAGAATGCAACAAAAGTAAATCTACAACTCTGACTTAAAAACTTGAACCATGGACCAGGTGCACCGGTAGGGTAGGCATCCTCTGCATTTTTAATAACATTCGCCGAATAGTTGATAAAAAGTCAAGTCCGTGTAGACTAAAGAGGAAAGGTAAACTATGACACGTTGAAAAAATCGGTTCTCATAATGCAGATGGATACACCGTTACGATTCACAGTTTCATGATGACGACCATAAAACTTCCGTAGTGATGTCTTCAATCTTGTATCAGTATAACCCTATTCCAGAAGCCTAAGTGTCAAAAGTCAGTTACGGCAAGTTCTGGCATAACGTATGATTTGTGAAATGAAAACTCCGTACGCAGGGATGCCGACCGTTTGGTGAAATTCGCGTCCACTTAACTGGACAAATATGTTGTTAAAAAAAATTCGTTACTTTTAACTCGTCAACTATGTTATACGATTTCCAAATATGAAAATCATTATAGTAACACTATATATATGTCATAACTCTTCTCTCGTTTATATTTGTCATGACGTGGACAGTGGTTTAAGGGGAACAGGATCCCTTTACTTTTTTGTTTGTCTTTTTGTTTTTTCGTTGATTTTATAATACTGATTTTTATTTGTTTTTCTTTTCTTCTTCTTCATCTTATTATTTTTTTAAGGAGGAAGAGGGTTTAATACTGTGATTCTCCTTGATATTTTATGTATATAGTGTCTTATTAAACTGATTCATTGACATAATAAAACGAAGGTTCCTAATCACTTAATTTAACAACTCAGTCACTCAATTCCATGAATGTTATTGACGAAATTAACCGCAAAAGACTTCCGTCTCTTTGTAGAAAGTTAAAGATGACTTAATAATTCAATTAATTAGATTAGGAGATTTAAAGTTGCTGCATGTATTGAATTATTTGGTATGTTTTATCTTGTAGTTTAAATTTACAATTTTTAATGGGGATGATTATTAGAAAACACAACAAAATCTTCGTGATTTATTTTCATAAATATTTGATTCATCGAGATACAGACTTATTTTAAATTAAGGCGAAATTATGTTTTATTATTAACCAACTAACCAAGATACGTTAAAATATGTCAAAACTGACCAATTAATATGAAACCGGGCATCTATACGGGGCCAATATGGATCAAATCAGGGTCAATATGGCATCATAACTTCCGGTCGTTTGACACCGCCATTTTGGGTTATTATTCGATTTCCTGAACTCTGATCAAAAAACTATTTAAAAGCTGCAGAAACACTATCAAAAAGGATATTTAAGACTGATTAATGCAAATAAACCTACATGTCCTTGGTAAAACACGAAAACAACTGTTCTACAAATCATCTAGTTTATTGTCAATAAATATGTAATTTCATGTTGGTCCGGTTGTAGGTTTCGGTCCATCATATTGGCCTCGACAGCCGTATTGGCCCTTGACAATGCCTCAGGACCTATACGACCGCTTCGACCAATATGACAGACCTCAAACCTATAACAGGGCCAATATGAAGTCACATATTTATTAACATATAATAATAGAAAAAAAAGTATCAATGCAATGCCTTCTCCATATTGGCCCTGTAATACATGGTATTAATAATGGTCTCGGATGGCTGTAATAGCCATTATTAATACCTTGAGCATGTAGCAGGGCCAATACAGAAAAGGCCATACATTAATACTGTGTTAATATGATGCCCTTATTGTTTGCTTTGTGCAGTCAAATATGATAGATAGCTGTAGATATGTGAAATTGACTATCTGAAATCTACACACTTCATCTTCAATGCCCTTAGTAATAACACAAATTGTTTCATCTTCAATGCCCTTAGTAATAACACAAATTGTGTGTCTATAAATGACATGAAATGAAAATACTTAATATGAGTTTGATCACCAGAATTTGAAGGCTTTATGCACAGTTCAAATGTACATATAGCATAATAAATGTACATACAGTATCAACAATCTGTGCATAAACATGAACACGTAGATACCCTATTAAAGCACCAAATGTAAATGTACGTGTACATTGTAACAAAACATGCATGAGCAATTTTACATGAGCATATACGCATTTTTCTTTGGTCCTTCATTATTGTACATTTTTTGTACATTTGTAAACATCTAGTGCAGCACTGCTTCAGAGTATGAAGAATAAAAATCACAGGAAAAGGGATGTTGCCACAGATGAAAGGAAAATTGACAATTCTGAATGAAAACTCATCACGTTTGTCGTAAGGTTTGGTCAATAGTTTTCCTTTACCATCGATTTCTAAGTGTAGGTCAAGATATGAGGCTGACTTCACAGTGTCTTTAGTATCCTTTATCTCGAGTTCTTTTGGGTAGATGCGATGTATAAAATCCCGGGAATTAGGATTGTTTAAAGATAATACGTCATCTATATAGCGGAAACTGAGATTGAAAGATCTAGTCAAACGATATTCTTTCTTTCTGATCAAATCAGCTATAAAGTCAGCCTCATAAGAGTGAAAGAGTAATCAAGGGAACCAAGGTTATAGCGGTAATCTAAAGAATGTAATCCAGGGACAAAGACCAGACATGGAAAACAGACACACTTAACAAAGAACATAAAGTAACTAAAATCATACATACAAAAGTAACAAAAGTAAATGAGCAACTCGGCCTCCACTAAAACCTGGGAGCATGGGCCAGGTGCACCGGTAGGGTAAGCGTCCTATAAGCGGAAAATACGAAATGTCATCAAGTAGTATCAACAGATCTGGAGTTATTGCCCTTGAAGGACGAAAAATATTTCCATGTGATCGATTCAGGCCCCAATGAACCTCTTGTTGATGATTCTTAAAGGCTGGATAGTTTCTTTTTTAATCAAACCTCTGGTACATGAATACTATTTTGATTTTCCGGTATACATGCATGCATGCAAGATAGTGAAAAAAAATAATGTGCTTTATTTATATGCAATGCGCATTTAAATTTTATTTAATGTATTTACACAGTGCTGTAAATAACAGACAATACTGAAATATGTTATTTCAGAGGCAAATTTTACTTTAACTGCAACTAATTTACATAGCCTGCGAAAGTACTAGTCCCATGGCATCTCCAATGGAAAATTCTGCAATTAGCAAAAAATTGTAAATTTTGGTCTATTAGATTTGCAGTTTATTAGAGAGAAAGAGGCTTCACTAGAGGCCCTAAATATGGTCGTTTGAATGTTAAATGGCCTGGTGGCGGGGGCAAATATCATTTAGCTCGCATATTGATGTATATGCTTGTGCATGATCAAATTAACTGCAGGAAATTGATAAAAGCAGACAATTTGTAAAACATTTGGATCCCCTATCATGCCAGCATCATTCAAGTTACCCAGATTGTGTTTTGTAGTTGCAGAATGTAAGCTTTACAAAGTCTCATTTTCCTTTTAAAAATCCATGTTCATCACGTGTATTCTTTTGTGTTTTCATTTGCATCACTTTGCAAGAGTCAGCTAGTCCTTTCTATATGTTTCAGGCTCATTTGGTATTGAGTCATAAGTCATAAAATTCCTGATTGCAGAAAAAACTCTAGCCTTTTTCTCTTTTGATGTATTTTTTCTCAGTCTATCATATTAAATTTTTCATTTTGTCTTATCAGCTTGATGACCGGACGTGAGTTTGATGGAAGTGGTACATCAAGACCCTCACACTTCAGAAGTGCAGATTCCCCTGGTCCATGAGTAATCCTGTTTGCACTTGAATGACTACAAGCAGAATAGCTTCTTAGATGAGTGGATTCTTCTGGATCTGACTTTCAATAGCCTCGGATTACAGCAACCCACTTTTGTGTCATTGTCCCAAAACGAGTCTTAAGTAACCAAGTTTGTCCGACCAAATCAAATCTTGATTATGTTACGCACATTATCTTTCATTATCCTCTGTCATGTACAAGCATTTTGCTTCTTCATCAGGCATAAAGTTTTTGCCCCAGTGATCTTACTCAGTACCTTTACATATATAGGAATATGGTTTGTACTTTGCTCCACAATGTCCTGTATTTACACGCAATGATACTGTCTGCTAGATAACTAAGTATGTTAACATGTTTGTTCATACCTCCCGCACACTTTCTAAGAGCAAAGTTCAACTCTCTTGTGCATCTGTTGCTTAAGTCAATATGAAATTGTCTATGGAGCATAGTGTGGTCTGCTTTAGTTACAAAAAGTGTAGCATCATATCACTGAATGTGGCATTGTCACAGGCTCGCACTTGTGATTTGTCTAATTAGGTCTCTGGCGTCACGAAGGTTCTCCGGTATGAAATTTAAATTTTCTTCTTGTTTCTAGCTAAATCCTCTGAATGCATGACTGTCACCATCTGTTGTTAATTGTCGAATTATAAGTTGTTCTTCATCTTTATTTAGCATATCAGCCAGTATTTCACCATACTTCTCTTCATTGCCTATTGTAGCACTCCATTTTATGTTAGCCGAACCAGGATGGCCTGGACACTCTGGATCTCCTCCAAGTGATCTTAAATAGCTTACTGTCTTGCAATCATTGTTTGTATCATGAAGTCCAATAAGTTTCTTGTGTACTGTCACATTTTCTGCTAGTGAGCTTGTAGCCTGGGTAGCAGGCTGAAACTGTGTTGTACTGTGACCTAACAAGGATTTGTTGTATTGTGTGTCAGTTTCAGTTGGTATAGGTGTGTTTTCTGGGAATCTATGTCTAAGAAGTGCCCTTTTACAGTTTTCTTTGTTCCCTTCATATCTTTTTTGTTCATTCTAACAAGTTTTTCTCCAGTGGTGTTTGCTTGTCTCTGTATGTTTGTACAAAATGGTGCTGGATGGCTGATACATGTAGTACTCATAATCTGGCACTATGCTTTATTTGAAATGCTACTGTCTGCTAGTGTAATATGCAATCTGATATTTGGTGCACCTGTCTTTCTTCCTCTTTTGCCTGAGTCTACTCAGGGACGAGGAACCATTTCAGTTTTGTACCCACAAAATATACATACCACACTTTCTCTCCAGCACATGGTGCCCGTGCAGGTCCGGGTGTCAAAAGAATAGGCCTGCAGCAGCGCTAAGCTTGTCGTAAAATGTGACTAAATAGTGCTCAGATTCTTAGCCGGGGGCTAGGGCGCTCTGCCCACAGAGCAAATGGGATGTGTGCCCCAGGTGATGGAATGGGGTACCCCTGGTGTGTTACATGCTGGGGTTGTCAGGCTTTAATACGGAAAACCTGACCACACACCATGGTGGTGCACCGTGTTGGGAAAGATGCCACGTTCCTTGCACGTTAAAGAACCCTACTGTGGTATTCTCCCGGAGTAGGAACCATAGGGCTCCGCCACAGGAGGCTAAATTGCCCGACCTTACCCATCTCTCCCTATTTCCAGTGGCAATTAAAATTTGTCGACCCCATTGTCCTTGTGTCCCATCCCTTTTTCATTTCATAATCATTTCATGTTCATTTTATCATCAATTTCATGTACATCGTCTGAATATAGCTGAAATATTGCTGCTCGGACGTTAAACCCCAAAAAACAAACTCCAGCACATGGTATGCTGTTGCTCGTTTGAGTAGTCAAACTGGATATTGCCTAAACAGTCTGAAAATTGGTTTTCGTATCCATGAAATGTTTCAGTGAAAAGCTTACAACAAGTCTTATCTGCATGTAAAAATATGTAAGTGTCCTTATAGGCTTCTATATTATGTTGCATGTACTTGTCAAATATGTTCTGCTCCCCAGGATTTTTCCCTATGTAAAATGTGATTTTTGGCGGGTTTTCCATTTTTTTTTTCATATTTTCATTCAAAATAGGTAAAATGTTTCCTCTGCTCTAGTATTTTCATCTGGTTCATGAAAAACAGTCTGTTGAGGCTCAGTTTTCCATTTTATGGTAAGTCTTCTTTTATCATGTCCATGCTTGAAATAGCAAGTTTTTTATTTGCGCACTTTTGGCATTTTTGCACTTTGAATGTGGATTGTTTGGAATTCTGTATATATATATATACTTTTCAAGAAATATTTGAATTATACTTGCGAAGTGCCAAGAGGTAGCATTATATAAAAATTTGCATTAATGTGACAACTGTCATTTTTTACTGGTATGATTATTAGACCGCTGATGACCTAGAGCTCTAACACCTAAGCAGTTTAAGTTGCTATTCTTGCCTTGGTGTGAAGTTTAATAAAAAAAAACCTTCACAATTAATCAGCATTAATTGTTCTTTTAAATGTTCAGTAATATATCTGGCTCAAAGAAAACAAAAAGAAAACAGTACAACTTTTATTTTGAAAAAAGGCAAATATCCATACATGATAATAATAAAAATTCATATAAATTACATGATAAAGAATAAGTTAACATTTTTCATAAATTTCAAATATTTAGAACATCTATTACAAATTTATTACAAATCTTCAAAATTGTGTTTGAAATTTGAAAATTAAAAAAAAATAAAAATTTCACTTTTTCCATGGAAATTCCCACTTTTTCAGATGTATAGTATAAATTCACTAAATATTCATGAGGTCAATAATTGCCGCCGATTTCGGGGTAAACAATCTGTCATAATTCAGTCCTAGTTTCTTAATCTGTCGTTGCAATTTCTGGATAAAAATGTCATAGATTGTGTATAAAATTGGCAATTTTCAAGTTATCATTCATGATTTGGTTTGATTTGGTTGCTTTTTGTTGGAGATGAACAATTAGTTCTCTAAAGATTACAGAGAAAAGACAATCGTTATATAAAACAATAGCATATGTAGACCGAAAAAGCATCGTGTGTTTGGTAAGTTTTTCCCCACCATCAATCACTTCTATCATAAACCGTGTCTGAATTTCAAATAGACTGGCACTTAAATTGTAAAGTTAATTTCAATAGTGATAACGCCAAGGAAATGTGAAGTCATTAATTTACAAAATTCAAACAAATTGGCATGACCTTGACTAAATATGAGCAGATGAAACAGTGGAAAAACCGGAGGTACATACGAAAGTTGACAACACTAAAAGGATAACATAAACCCGCATATCACAAACGTATACATTGCACAATCACATAACATTAGATGGTAAACCTATTTGATACAGACTGGGGACCAGTATCTACTTCAGAATTGCGCGTTGCAAGCCAAGTATGCTAAGCATATATTTCTGACATATGGCGTCATTAGCCAATAACAGTGAACATTAAAAAAATAGGTAATCGGACAAGATCACGAGGCACTTAAATAAGCCCTATTATGGTGTCTTCTTCGGGTTTCAATAGCAACATTTAGTGTTTGGTGCCTCAATATGAGTTTCCTTAGCTGCAAAAAAACAAAAGGTTTCATATTGGGTATATTAGTATATTAATAAAAACCCTTCAACCCCTTTCACCGCCATCTCATTTTATTAAATTATTGAATAGATTAAGACGTTAACCGTTGTAGGAGATCATACATCATTCCTACTTATTTTATTCTAAACACCAAATATTGTCTAAACACAGTGTTAAGTGAAATCGTTCTTATCCCACAGTTTAAGTATCGCCCATTTTAACAACTTTACCAAACGAATGTTTTTCTTAAGACAAAAACAAAATTAAAGAAAAAAAGTATGTTCTCATTTTGCTTATTTTAGTTCCCGAATTATTTATTGTATAACAACAAGTGTAAAAAAATGTTTTCTTCAACTTATTGATATGCATTTTTGAAAATATGATTGTTGATGTCGAACTCTGTTATATTTTCAATTTGTGCATGATCTTATTTTAAGATAAAATTTAATAATGTGTTTAGATATATACACTGCCATATTATTTGTGACAACCGATCGGTGTTATCTTTAATTTATCATCAGGTGCATCAAGTACTTCTATTCTTGTGGGGGACTTTCTTTTTACAGTTAAGGAATGTTTCAATTATTTTAAGACCATCAGACATTTAATACGAAGATCTTTTTTTTTTTTTTTTTTTTTTTTTATCAAACAGTTACCTCCTGCAATAAAATAAGTTTAACGGTTAAATATTCAATTGCGACGTATGACAATAAGTAATATGATCGAAATATTGCAACTCTGAGGTACACAGTGTGTCAATTATATGAAATTGTAGTTGTTAGAACATGTGTAATTACACGATGAATGCAATATATCACAATTTCGTTTTTTAACGAATGGTAGAACAAGTAAACAAAATAACTAACTTACAAATACCAATTCCAAATACCATTGCTGCATGTTTATTGTGGAATGTTGTAAACACATCAAATAATACCTAAAGTATGATTCAGGTTCTCAGTTAGATGTGCATTAGGAAGTAAATTATATTATTACATAATAGTAAATACCCAAAGTTTCATTCAGGTAGGAACTTTCTTATATAATTAAAATTAATTACATTCTTTTATGCTTAGAAACGTTAAAAATACAAAAACAAAAAAACAACCAAACAAAACTGAAAATGACTTGATTACATTTTTTAGTCTTCTTGTAGCCTTATTTCGTAAACAAGACTACAATCTAAATTCAATAATGTTGTGAATGTGTACTTTTCATTATGTGTTTTTTATTGTATTTTATTTTTGACAAATTGCAGATCTGTTCTAACTTGATTCGAAAGTTCGTATGATTACATCAAAGCGTAATTGTCAATTAATATATATTGTGAACTACATCGGTCCTGTATAACGCTTTTGAAATAGTGTATTCTAATTAAAATAACTTGATTATATTTGTTTTTTGGCACTTAAAACTGAACATCTAGTATTCAATATTCACCAAGGTAGGACGTTTTATATTTTTTTAAGTATGAATCATATCATCGTGAATCACAGGAAAAGAGGATAAGATATATGTTTCGCCTCTTGTTTGTACCTTTATAATTGTAGGTAATTAAAACGTTCTAATGAATGGGGAAAAATAACGTAATAATTAAAAACAAGCGACTTTATCTTCTGTTTCATATTTTTATTTCGGCTTTGAAAAAGATTTTGAAAAGGGCATAATTGTCTAGGATTAAAACAAAATATCTTACTGCCAATGTTTTCTGAAATTACTCGATTGAAATGACTTTTTTTTCATTTACTTGAAAGAGTAATCAATGGAAATTAGATTCTATTGCACATCAAAGAATGTAATCCAGGGACAAATACAAGACATGGATAAAGGACAACCACAGCAAAGAACATAAAACAAACAAAATTTTACATAGAATGCAACAAAATAAATCTACAACTCGGGCTTAAAAAACTTGAAGCATGGACCAGGTGCACCGATAGGGTAAGCATCCTCTGCTTTTCTAATATCATTCGCCGAATCGTTGATAAAAGGTCAAGTCCGGGGTTGACTGAAGAGGAAAGGTAAACTATGCCACGTTGAAAAAATCGGTTCTCATAATGCAGATGGATACACCGTTACGATTCACAGGTTCATGATGACTACCATAAAACTTCTGTAGTGATGACTTCAATCTTGTATCAGTATAACCCTATTCCAGAAGCCTAATTGTCAAATATCAGTTACGGCAAGTTCTGGCATAACGTATGATTTGTGAAATGAAAACTCCATACGCAGGGATGCCGACCGTTTGGAGAAAACCGCGTCCACTTCAGTGAACAAATATGTTGTTAATAAACATTTCGTTACTTTAACTGTATTCAACTATGTTATACAATTTCCAAATATGAAAATCATTACAGTAACACTATATATATATGTCATAACTCTTCTCTCGTTTATATTTGTCATGTAGTGGTCAGTGGTTTAAGCGGAACAGGATCCTTTACTTTTTTGTTTGTCTTTTTTTTTCGTTGGTTTTATAATACTGATTTTTATTTGTTTTTCTTTTCTTCTTCTTATTGTTATTATTATTTTTTTAAGGAGTAGGAGGGTTTAATATTGTGATTCTCCTTGATATCTTATGTATATAGTGTCTTATTAAACTGATTCATTGACATAATGAAAAGAAGGTTCCTAATCACTTAATTTAACAACTCAGTCACTCAATTCCATGAATGTTATTGACGAAATTAACCGCAAAAGACTTCCGTCTCTTTGTAGAAAGTTAAAGATGCAGCAAATGACAAGGACCAATCCAGATGAAAATGTAGAAAACGGTAAAGATGAAAAATCAATCATAAAGTCGACACAAATAACATTAAAATATGCTTTTGTTTTATCGTTTATCTGTGTGGTCGTTTACTATGGTATGTATTCTTTCAATTTTTGCTTCTTGTTTTCCTTGATAACACTTTTTTTTTTAGAAATTTATAAGAGCGTCTGATGTGTATTATGTTGACCTTGGACAATTGTTGCAAGAACCCGTCGTTTTTATTGCTCACAATTGATGGCTATTTTGAAAAATTCGTCCCATTGTAGTAAGTACATTGACATTTTTTATTCATTGAATTTATAATGTTATTTTGGAGTTAAAGGTGTAGAAGGTGCGTGAGTTAAACAATGCAATAGAATTTTCTCTTGATGTTGATCAAGACAGAACAAACACCTTCCCCAAATGAATTTTGAATGCATATTGACATTGTCTGGTCACGATACGAATTATGTATCATTAATTTAGTTTTGAACCCATCTCTTAACGACACCAACGTGTGTTGGATTTTTTAAAGTTTAATTAATTGATATTTTTGTCATTTGAATTGCATTCTTAGCAATTTCTATTCACTAAAGAGTTTGAAATTGGTCAGTCTTAGCAGTTAGTAAGTACTTCTATTCTTTAAATGATTGATATTCTTTTCTTTACTTGGTAGTTTTAATTTTAGTCAAACATGTTCAACGATGTTTAAGGTAGATCATACATATTACATATTACATATTATTCAGAAGCCATATTCATTTTGTTTATAAGTTGCCTACATTATACACAACAATATTAGATATGAACCACCTAAAATCGGTTATCAACAGGCGATCGTCGAGGAAATTTACAATTTGTATTAATTCCGTCTTGTGGTTTTTTACGCCTTCTGACAAAGATGCATTTGAATGGGGGCCTTATGTGCCTGAAATAAATGTCTTGTTCATGACTGTTCGGCCGTTGACATTGGAATATAATTCTGTCTGTTTACTTATTGTTGACTTGTGTACTGTATAGTCGATAAAAGAACACTATATGCATTACTTAAGGGCTTATCTCGTCGAACCAAAACAAAAAGTGTTTTGGATCAGCTTCACGTGTGTTTCGTGTATTTATTCGCTTTAAATATGGTTCTTCTTGCTTCTTGCTTTTTCCCCTTTAAAAAATTTTCCATTCTTGTTTTATATAGAAATATCTATTGAACCCCACCATGGAAAAGAAACGTAAGTTCTGGTAGTCCCTACCATAGAAGCATGTTTTCAAACCAATAAAGAGGATCAGTTGGCATATTTCTGAAGTAAACTTTAATTGTTTTAGACGGTATATATTTCTAACTTTAGCTGTTCCTCTCATAAAACATTGTACGCATCTTTTCTTAATTTTGCTAAAAGTTCCTTTCCATGAATGAAATTAAACTATGTATATGTGGGTTCTATGATAAGTCATGATATAGCGTTCATTTTATACATAGCAGCAACAAACCAGCCAACAGAACAATCTACCGATCAGACCACAGGGCAAGTGACTGATGGAAACCAAGCAAATGTTTTCGATGTTTTTCCATTCGGAAAACTCATAAAACTTGCATGCTGTTGTATGTATCACTGTGCTGTGTCGGCTTTACTCATAAAAACACGAATGTTTATAAGAAAACATTAACTATAAAAGGTAACAAAGCATATTAAAAGATTTTCATAAAAGTGCAATAAGACTGGGTCGATAAATTTATTCATTAACCGTTCCATTTAAATTATCGGGACATTGTTCGGAATTGTACACTGCACAGTGTACAAGTGAAGCAAATTTCAATTAGAATGGATTCCGAACAATATAAATGAAGTCACTTTGCATTATAATGATTTGAAATTCGTTCTCAGAAGGTTGGTTTATACATGCTCTCGCTTAAACCGGAAGTCCCTTAAAAAGCTGCAGTGTGATCTTGCAAACATTTATGTAGAAAATTGATTTGTCACATACAAATGTTTATTTAAATCTTATTATTTTTCAGGTTACAAAATTGATCAACAGGAAACGCTGAATGACGGCACATCTGGGCAGCCCCAACAAAGTGAGCCTCAACCTGGTCCAAGTAAGATCAATGGCTACAAAGATGGAAGGAACATGACTTAACAATTATTGAGACATAAATGCCAACAAATCTCTATAACTTTGCACATATCACATTTAGTCATCTTATCTTCTGTTATTACTAGAATCTTCCTTTAACATTTCTCTTTTGCTTACAAAATTGTTGAATGCAGAACGGAAAACATTGTTGAGATCATTTAAAACTAGAAAAGAACTATTTAGAACTTCTTCTTGTCGCTCGCCATTACACTTGAATGCCAGTCTCCTCAACAAATCTGACCGTCTCCTGTAGGTCTTCCACAGGTCCATACAGTTTCTCTGTAATGGGGGGTTGGTTTATCCCATATCTTCCCTCTCTGTGCCTGGTGTCTGCAGAACGTGTTCTGTATTCTGCTCTGCTTCTCCACAGGGACACATAGGTGATGGTATGACCTTCAAAACTCTGTACAGAGTCTGTTGTGTCCTGTCCTGAGCCTGAAGATTGTAGTTTGCTGAAATCTTTTTAGTTGATGTTAGCTATCTTGCTTCTGAGGGGTATAGTGCAGAGATTTTCATCTTGCTGTTGTTGAGCGCCTTCCTTTGCTAGCTTATCTGATTTTCAATTTCCATTGATTCCACAATGTGAAGGTATCCACTGTATGGCGGTTTTAAGGCACTTGATGAAATGAATAGCTCTTTCAAGTTGTGGTAGTTTGTTGTTGGTCAGTGCTTGTATTACGAAGAGGGCATCTGTTAGGAATACTACTTCCATATTTTCTGCACTTTCCATGATGTAATTTGCCGCATGCATGAGTGCTTCTTCTTCAGCCTTGTAGTTGGAGCAATGTAATCCTGTTGGTATTGCCATTGGCTGTTGTACTCCATTTGGGTATTCTATGTAGATACCCGCCCCTCCTTTTGTTGTCGAATTTGTGGTTGAACCGTCTGTGTAAACTCGTGCCCACAATTCTGATGGATACTCTTCTTCCAGCATGCTCATTGTTACGCTTTTTCTGACGATGTTTGATTGTTCATCTTTGGCACTGAGAACTGTTGTCTGAATGGTTACATTGTCCTCTTTCTCTGCATATAGTTTGTCATTCATTTTAAAATCTATAGGTTAAACATGCTTAGGTAGATGTTCTTGGTGTTTTCTTTGCAATGCTCGTGTTTCTAGAGTAAAGCTGGATCTTTTGAGTCTGCCTGAGGATAGTTGTTTCAGTCTTTCATTCACTGGGTGGTTTGGTAAGCATTGATATTTGGTGGCCTGTATCATAGATTTACATTCTCTTCTCTTACTTAATGGTTGTATGTTTGTAATTTCCTCCATACTAGCAATAGATGTTGATTTCATGGCCCCTGTGATGATGCGGAGTGCCTGATTCTGGACTTTATCTAGAGTGTGATGGTGAGACTTAGCTGCTATCATCCAAGCACTACAGCCATATTCTAGATGTGGGCGTACATTTCCTTCGTAGACAGATTTCAAAACTTTCTCATTAGCACCCTAGTTTGTACCAGCAAGTTTTCTCTTGATGTTTAGTTTTCGTCTGGCTTTGGCTTGTGTTGTTATTATATGCTATTTCCATGTAAGTTTTTTATCGAAGGTTACACCAAGGTATGTTTGCTGATCTTCCATTATGATATAAATGTCATCAATAGTCAGTTTGACAGATTGGGGTTTAGGTGAGAGTGCAAAGAGGTTTGCTGTTGTTTTCTCTCTATTGATGGTAACATACCACCCATTGGCCCATTTGACTACCATATCTAATGCTGTTTGTATCCTGTACCTTGCAGTAGTTGCATACTCTTCAGAGCACCAGAGGACAAGATCGTCTGCGTAGAGTGCTGATTTTCACCATTTGGTAGCTCTGGAACTAGGTCATTCATATAGAGTATGAAGAAAGTTGATGGCAATTCTCCTCCTTGTGGTGCACCCTGTTTTAGAGGTATTTGTCTGTCGGCCATGCTTCCCATCTACGAACACTCTTGCCCTTCTATTGTACAGATATGAGTTGGTCCATTTATACATCCTTCCACTTACTCCAAATCTAAGGAGTTTCACAAGAAGCCATCTTTCCAAACTTTGTCAAATGCTCTCTTAAGATCTACAAAGACACCTAGCGTTACTTTCTTTGATTGAAATGCATCCTCGACTACTTGAGATAGATGTATTGTCTGATCTTCTGTGCTCTTGTACTGTCTAAAACCAACTTGTACATGACCAAGAATATTCTCCGATTCCAAGTATGTCTGTATTCGCTTGTTGATTATACGCTCCATAAATTTGCAGCAACTGCTTTCGACTTGTTCTTTCCCCTTCTCAGTATTGGCATTATTATGGTTTCCTTCCATCATTGAGGGATTTGACCTTGTCTCCAGCTCAGGTTAAGAATTTCTAGCAAAGTTGTTAATGCTAAGGTGTCAAGGTGTTGAAGCCTTTCATTGATGATGTTATCTGGACCTGGTGCCTTTTTCATTTTCATTTTTCTGATGGCTGCCTTCATCTCAAACATTGTGATATATCTCTGCATAACTTCATGTGTTGGCACCTTTGATTTATCTCTCAATTCAGTTCTTACTTCTTTGTTCTGTGATGGTGGTATATCAGTGTTGCTTTCTTTCTCATAGCCTTTAGCCAACTCATTTGTTGCCGCTTTCGCTATGGTTGTTTTTCCTTCAACTTCTAGCTTAATCTTTTCACCTTTGCTGCCCTCATCATTCAGTGCTTTTGTCAAGTTCGAAAGCTTTCTTCCATATCCATAGATAATGGTTTTTCTCTCCACCCTTCCCTTTGACATTCAATTTTTGTTCCTAGATGTTTGGCCTTGCACTTTTGGAGTTTGATTTTATTTTCCTGACTGGGATTTAATTCTGCATCATCCCTTGCCCTTGTGAGTGCCTCGTGTGTTGCATGTATCTCACTGGACCAGTATGGCTTGTAAACCTTTCTTACACCTCTTGGTATACTTTCCTGTGCTGCCTTTAATACAACAGTGTTGAATATTTTCAGCACATAGTTAATATTCTTTCCCTCTACTTCTATGTCCCTTGTAACTTGAAACATACTCCAACTTGCCTTCTTGTAATTCCATCTTGGTAGCTGAGCATACTCAGATGTTGTTGTTTCTGCAATGGATATCATGACAGGTCGATGATCACTGCCTCCCAGCTGGTCACATACTTTTCTACTGATTTTTTGGTGCATAACGTCAGTACAGAAAGGTAGATCTGGTGTGGTGGTTGTATGCCATCGACGAGAATAAAGAGTAGGCGCGTCAGTGGCGTCATTGACAAGGTTAAGGTGGTTTTCATCCTGCCAGTCTTCTATGGTCTCCCCTCTTTTGTCCATGGTATTATATCCCCAACTTTGTGATTGGCTGTTGAAATCACCTACTATGAGGAATGAACTGTCTGGTATTTGTATCGTGTCTAGTGACAGTTTTTTATCATTGGGACAGTAGAAGTTAACGATGTTATACGAGCTTTTCCCAATAGTTGCTTTGATTTCAATATATTCTGCTTCCTTCATAAACATTTTTGTCTCTAAGGCATTAATGTTGTTTCTTACAAGAGTCATTACACCACCTATCTTTCTTTCCTTTCTATCACTCTTGAGGACTTGGTATCCTCTGATCTTAAAAGGTTTGTTCTCTTGGAAATGTGTTTCTTACAGCATACAGCATTTCTTCAATACAGCAGATGTTCACATTGTTTTCATGAAGAACGTGTTGAAGTTCTCTCTTGTTTGATACCCCTTCTGCATTCCACTGCACGATGTTAATATGTGGTTGCTCTTTTCTTTTGGGTTTGATCTTTTTATGGTCAGTAGCTCTCCTTGTCTGTCCCCGGACTCCTCAAGACGAAACTAAGGTGCCTCCAGTAGCATTGGTTGGGCTCCTGCGAGACAGAGAGCCCGGCACTGCACCTGCCTGGTGGGTGCTCACAGGGCGAGCACCAAATCGTTTGTTTATTGTTTCAAGTGTCATTTTGGCTGTTTTTGCGTGGTGTTGTGGTCTGTTCGAGTGCGCTATATCGCCCAACACCTCCGTCTTCAGCACTTTAGGTTTTCTGTCGGGGTTACCTCACCCTTAGGTTCTGAACAGAAGTTCTGATCCTGGAAGTATAGGAAGGAAGTTACATACTCCTAGTTCTGGATTTTCCTCGAGGTTGTCTCCTGAAGCCTTTCCCTGTCAAAGGGTGTAGCCGCAAGGCAGCGGAGGTTTTAGATCAGAGTTTTCCTTCTCCTAGATGGGCTACCCTCCAAGGTTTACGAGTCCCATCTATCCGAGGCTATCTGGTTTTAAGGCGCCAGTGACTCGCCTTCGCCCCTTCTTCGGTCAGTCGAAACGGCCGGACCATGTCCACCAGTTGGTAAACCCCTCGTGAGGGTTGGACTTGGAGTTGTCAGAGGCTGTTTGAGACGCAAGCCGAAAGGAGCATTTATAATGATATTGAGAGCCAATTCCCAACAATACCTCTTGGCTTTGACAACCTTCCACGGCCATTTAGAACTCAAGAGCACGATTAATTTAAGTCAAAATATGTCGAATGGCAATGAAAAGTCACTACTTCAAGGCTTTTTTTCTTATCTTATATTTTCTTGTTTTTTCCCGTTTAGTATCAATTTTCTTCAATAACGGGGCCTTATTTTTTTCCAATCAGGTACACAGAAAGAAGACAGTGGAGTTGAACCACCACATGCGGTTGAAAACAAAAGTTGTTGCTGTTGTATGTATGACTTTTTAATCATTCGTTTTTGAATTCAAAGTCATAATCTGACAGTCTCTTGTAATAATGTTACGGTCGCAAATGATTTAAAAAAAACTTAAACAGGTCAATATGATTCACCACCAAGTTATATATCAATGTAGAGATATGTGATTATTTGATACTATTATTTATGCACTGTGTAAAACAAATTAATTATACCATTATACTAGTTAGTACAAAACCTAAAGCGTTGTTTTTTTCTTTAAATATGTAAAAGTTTGCTCTTTCCCTACTTGTATACTCATACACAAATCAGTGTATGCTCAATGCTATCTCCGAATAAACATTTTTTTTTCTTCCCCGCAATGTAAATTTAAAAATATATGAAAACTAATATTTTTCATATTAAAATACATACGAAGATAAAATTCCAAACATAGATATACAAAAGAAACATGATCTTTCCAAATACTAAGTCCAATTGGAAACAAAAAACATCATACACGTGATATAGATTTTATATGCTAGTTTTTCATGAAATAATTAACTTAACATATGTTTTCGTTTATTTTTATTGCGATCTGAAACATGTGAAAAAATGTATGGCAAATATATTTTAGATGTTTTTTTTTTAATTTTTCCTGCGATGTATATACCTGTTATTTACCCAAAAGTGACCATATAACGGATCACCATATCGTAAAAAACGACATCTAATTCTTTAACTCCAATGTCTTTGTGCATTCTATTTGATACAATACATGTAACTAATAAATCAATATATTTTAAGTTCATAAAAATGAAAACTGTAAAATAAAAGAAAGGCCGTGAAGAAAAGTCGCATATAATTCAGTATCAAAGAAAAATTACATCGAGAGATTTTTAAAGCTGCCTTACTTTGTGAATTGGTCTGTTCTGTTTGGACGAATGAATATATTAAGTTTTCTGTTTTTTGTTTTTTGTTTTTTTGTTGTTTTTTTGTCTTTGTTTTTTGTTTTTGTTTTTGTTTTTTTTTTGTTTTTGTTTTTGTTTTGTCTTTCAGGTTGCAGAAAACAGGTACATGTTCCGTCTGATATAGGTAAGTTAAATGGTTAAAGCAAATACAATTTTAAAGTCTATTACCAAAAAGATATTATGCAAATATCTATATAACTGAAACAAAATTTGAACTAAAGCAGAAATATAATCCAGGCCAGATAAAACAAAAGTATAACTAAAACAAAGAGTTTGTATATACAATTGACAGCGATATTTAGATAATGACGCTTTTACACCGAAATCGGTTATTGTATATGATGTTTGTAAACTTAAACCTGCCAAAACCAGACCCTGAAAAATCCGATGACCTCTCTACACCATACAGTTTTTCCAAGTCCTTTTATATCTTTTTGAAAATATCTTGAACCTTGGTAACATTTGTCGAAACCGAACCTATTTAAAAGACCGAAAAGGATTCGGTTTAAACAGGTGTCATTGTTATAAACAGTACTGATCCAATATGCAAAATCAATTGGACTCATTTTCTCAAATCTGTTTCTATAACAACACTATCAGTGGGATTTTTGTCGAAAACCAACCTTGGCAAGTTGCAGTCTACGGCAAATGACGAAGCTAATGTCATGATGGTATAATGTTGTTAAAGACGGACTTTTTGTTTTTTTGCTTAAAAACGCCTTCAATTTGAATATAACGTTTCGAAATTTAGATATTTATATTTATTAGTCTTTAAGCTGAAATATGCGATGCAAAGTCCTTCATTGTAAAACATGCTAAAAGTCAGAGAATGTTTCCCTTGTGACTGATGGATAGGGTAACTTTGATTAAAATATTCATCTTCAGAAGATAAACACATCTATCCTATGTATATGTAATGTTTTTATGTTTAGTGTAAGAATTTGTCATTTTTGTCATGTCATCATTCAATCAGTTCGTATATGATTCTCCCTGACATTGATTTTTTTCTATTTTTGACCATTAATACTACCATTTGGTTTTGAAATAAAAAGCCAGGGAGGGTATTAAGAAAAAAAACATAAGAGGGTAGGATTTATTATTGCTATAATATTTATTGTATAAATTAGAAAAAAAAGTAGAAAAAAGGCAGAACCTATTTTTTTTTTCACAAACGTCAGGATAGAAAAAAATATCTTTGCCAGACCTCCCCCCTGAAAAATAGGACTTGGTTGATTTTTCATCAATTGCAGTCAAATATTTTACTTGTTCCTTCATCAAAATCTTACTTAGCTTGAAATTATTTCAATCAAAGTTAATGACGTCAATGTACATATACTTAGTTGTTCTATGTAAAATAAGATATAAAGGAGAAATACACAATTCGATTAAATTGTAAGGTTGTAATTACCAACTACTCGGGTAACAGTCATGTAGTACAGAAAACATTTTCTTTGTGCAACAAAACAACTACAATAGATAAGTATTTATCAATTTCGAATTATTATACATTTTGTGGATTTGTTTTTAATTCATTTTCTTTTTTATCACCCTTAACAATCTGCCTTATACTTCTGTTTTAAGATCAAGATGAAAACGAGGAGATAAAACGACAGATTATTGTTAAGCATAATTACTACATTCAGTTTTGCTATGACGTTGGTCACATTTTCTTTATAAATTGAGGTCTTTCTCATTTTCTATTCATTAAATTGTTTGCAATTTTTGTAAACAATATGATTTATGTTTAAAGATCCAGACAAAATTAAGAAGATTGTACTTCGGCCAGAAGATGACCCTTTGATAGTTAAAGCTTGCATGATGATTTGTCCGTGTATGTATTAGCTCCATGATAATGATTACTAACAATACGAAATAGTGAACGTCAAGCTCATCTCTACGTACATCTTTATAAGAGATAAGAAACTGAAAAATCCACCATATAGGTTCAAACATACAATATAAGTACCTTTTGTTAATGTTAATAATTAATACGAATATGTATCAATACGAAACAAATTATAATTGTCTTTCATTTTTATTCATTAGTTGAATAACATGATATCGTTTAAGTAACCATCATTTTAAGGTGTGCCAAGAGAATATTTCATCGTAGCTCCTATTCCAATGATAGCGACTCCAGACAACACTCAAACTCGTAATGAGGGTCAAGAACATGCAGTACAAGGTAGTGTTAATGGTGCTGCGGACAGGTATCAAAAAGTGCTTTAGTTTTCGAGTTTATTTGGCCAAGATGGTATAAGGCTATATCATATGTCAATGGAAAGATAAATCAATGTAGGTTTTGGATATGTTACTTATCAATGTTTTGTTTATATGCAAATAAAATATGTTTAAACTAAAAATCAATGTTTTCTGCATTAATTAGAGGAGTGGTCAAAGATCAATCGACCCCTATTCAATTTAATAAATAATTTAAGTAAAATGGTTTATTGTAGATATTGGGAAACAAGTAACATGTAAAGATCACATGTACGGAATTTAATAAAAAAGATGCAGAAACTTTTTACGACAAACGTTGACTTTATAATGACAGAACAAAAATGCCCCTAAAATGATTAAAATTTAGTGCATTTTCAAATATTAAGAGATAATAAGACACCGTAGAATATTACTATGTATATCTAAATATTCATTACTGAATAATAAATATAATAGATACAACGTTCTTGAATCGATCTGCAACATGAGCTCCTCAAAATTAATGCAAAGTAACAGAAAACTTTATTAGTTAGAATCACAAGATTTTTTCTCAGTTAGAAAAGAATGATATTCAAAAACTACATAAATTTATCTTTCCGTTGACATATGATATAGCCGTATAACTTACAGGCCCATTAAAGTTCGAAAAACCCTTAGCCATCCGCTGCACTAAAAGGTTGATTTTGTGTACAGGAAAGAACAAATGATTGCTTATTCACTTTTATAGTACAAATAAATTTGTTTTCCACAATGGACCAGTTTAATATCCAAGGTCTCTTATAATCGCCAAAGGAAGACTGTACTCTTACGAGGAAACGCCGATGATTATTACAATGGTCAAATTACTAAACGGGGACATATATCTATTATGGAAAAAAAAACGCTTTTATCAAAACATTTATTAACCAGTATTAATAATAAATGCTTGCCTTAGAGTTCAACGAGTTCATGGAGTTTTCGTTACAATACATTTTCTAGATACTCAATTCAATTTAGAAAGGCAAAGTAATTTTAGCTTTTTTCTGTGTCATGTATAAACTAATATCGATATCGGTACATTTTCCCCTGTGTTCCTTACCCAAGGATCTAACACAAGTTTCCTAGTTTTAACATACGTGACCATGTTTTTGCAACTAAGTGTAAAATTCAATTGAAGAATGATTTTTCTCTCTTGATTGTTATTCAAATTTGGCAAAGAGGAATACAATTAGGAATATTTTAGTATGAATCACTTAAATTCATCTACCAACCCAATTTAAGACACAAGTCTTTGTGGTCCATTTGACGTCATCGAAAGAATTTTGCACACAATTAAGGATGTACAAAATCTTACCCTCTTATATATATTTGCATGATTTTAAGAAGGAATCTATACTTAAGTCCAAACCAATAAGACACTGTGAATGGTAGGGTCGGTACGAAGTGATAAATACAAAAGGAACAAACTGAACATAATCAAAGACTTTTCTCTGACAGATTTGTACTGAAGAATTTCTTCTCTCTCTCTTAAGAAAGAACAATCTTGAAAAAAGTAAATTTAAATAATGTTTATTACCTCAACTGGAAGTAGTCCATGTTAGCTTTTTCCATCACTTGGCGTCCGTCGTCGTTGTTGTTAACAATTTTCCAAAACATCTTCTCCTCTGAAACTGCTAAATTAATTTGGATTAAACTTAGTATGATTGTTCCTTAGGGTATCCTGCACAAAATGACCATCAATATCCTGTCCTCCGTCACTAAATATAGACCATAGATGTCAAACATTTTTTTTTCATATTTCTCCTAAACCGATAAGTTTTAACAAATTCTGACAAGATAAAAGAGTAATCAAGGGAACCAAGGTTATAGCAGTAATCAAAAAAATGTAATCCAGGGACAAAGACCAGACATTGAAAACAGACATACACAACAAATAACATGAAGAAACTAATATCATACGTACAAAGTAACAAAAGCAAATGAGCAACTCGGACTCCACTAAAAACTGGGAGCATGGACCAGGTGCACCGGTAGGGTAAGCGTCCGCTGCTTTTCTAGAAACACCCGCCGAATTGCTCAAAAAAAGTCAAGTGTTCAACATGATGAGATATGTCGTTGGGCAAAATTTGTTGCAAATATGTTGTAGTCATTGCACTTTTTGGATTTTTTTCTGTTCTTCTTTTCTATTTTTGATGTTATAACATTCAAAAAATTTCTTCCCGCCGGAAACTATTGTAAACCTTCAATGAAAAATGATATGATTGTTTTTCGCGGTATTGGGCACAAAACGACAGTTTCGATTTTCTATCCCTCGAAAAACATGACTGCTGGTACTAAAAACAGGGGTCAAAATTGGGGGGAGGTTGGAAACAAAACTCATAACACTGTTAAATTTAGCAAAATTCTGATGGAGCAAAAATTGTTTACCATCAGAAGACGGATATATGCCTGTATTTCCAAATGTTTCGTCGCCCAATATAGGAGTAGTGATTCCTAAAACATATTTTTTGTCGTTTATCGAGTCAACGAACTTTGAAAATCTTCATCTTTTAAAACATGCGGCATAATTTAATGATAGTTGGCAAAGTTGTTTAAGGGTATCCTAAATGATTATTTAAAAACAATTTAAGTAAAAAACATGGCGATGCTTACTAAAAACAGACCATAGTGTACAAAATGTTTTTTGTTTTGCTATTTTTTTTTCATATATATAGAAAATAATGAAGGTGAAAGATACTTATAAGATAAGCCTAATATTTTGATATTTTCAAAATGGCTACCATTTTGTGACCATTATACCTGTTGCTCGGATTCAAATGATTTTTGGTTTCTTAATGAAACATGAATTTCTGAGTTGAATTGTGATGACGAAACTTTGTTTTGGGTAGCCATTTCCCCGCATATTCTTATACTTGCTTTGATTTCAACGGTATTATTTATTTTACATAGTAAACTTGGTCTCTTGAGATAAATGGTGATAATGACAATGTTGTATAGCCGGGGTTTTATTTATTTATTTTTTTTTTATTTCAAGATGTTCTAAAACAATTTGAAGTATTTCCAACATTTTACATTGTCTTAGGTACTAACAGCATTTATCAATATATGCTCTTTTTCAGAAATGTTTTGACTAATATGGTATCAAAACATGATAAATTTACTAACTAAGTTAATAGGGCATGGTTCGCAAGATGAGCGATTCAGGCTCTTCGAGAGGTTCTTGTTTGCGTTTTTATATCGTATGCATTTTTTTTACTCCCGCTGCAAAACAGAGGCATATAGTGACAGGGGAGTTCCTATTGTCTGTACTTCATTCCGTTTATTACACATAGTGTACCAATCTTTGACTTGTTACTTTAACAACACTTAATAATATATTCCAATTGTACATCTTACATCTTCCTATTTGAGATTTTGGTCCAAACCAACTTTGATGTTTCACATAGCAAAAAAACTATGTCATGCATGAATAAGATTCATGTTTCTTATCCTATACTTCTTTTACACGACTGAATGGAATTTAATAATGGGTCGATAAATTTATTCATTAACCGTTTCTTTACCAGATCTATTCATCATAGCTACGATTCTTGCATTTAAAGTGACGACTAAAGTTATGGAAAACATTTCTCTTTGATAAGGCTTTGATCTACAAATTCAATTTTCATAAAAATACAATAAGACTGGGTCGATAAATTTATTCATTAACCGTTCCAATCAAATAACCGAGACATAGTCCGGAATGATACGCAGTACAGTGTATAATTGAGGTAAATTTTATTTATAATGGATCATAGACAATACAAATGATGTCAGTATGCAGTAAAGTGATTTGAAAATCGTTATGAAAAGGTCGGTTTTATGCATGCTCTCGCCTGGGAAACCGAAAGTCCTGTAAAAAGTGAGGGTGCTTTAGAGTACCCTTATAACATTTGTGTAGTCAATTGATTTGTCACATGAAAATGTTTATTTTATCCTATTTATTTTTGGGTGAAGAAATTGATCGCCAGGAGACGCAGAATGACGGCACACCTGGGCAGAACCAACAAAGCAAGCCTCAACCTGGTCAAAGTAAGATCAAGGGTTACAAAGATGGAGGGACCATAACAAAGCAATAAACAATTATTTAGACAGACACTTCTGTTATTACCAGAAATTTCCTTTCAAATTTCTTTTTTTTAATACAATATTGTTATATGGAGAACTGAAGCAGAGTTGAGTTTATTATTTAAAAATAGAAGAGGACTACTTAGATCTAAAGAGCAAAATTATTTCAAGACGAATTATGTCGAATGTCAATGAAAAATTACCACTTCAAGGCAATTATTTCCTTTGTCATTACCCGTGTTGTATCAACTTTCTTGAATCAGGTACACATGTGGAAGACAGTGGTGTTGCAGAACATGCGGATGAAAACTAATGTTTTTGCTGCTGTATGTATGACCTTTTAATCATATTTTACTTGAATTAAAAGCCATAATGTGACAGGTCACAAATGATTTAAAAAAAAAATTAAAACGGGTCGATATGACTCACCACCAAGTTATATATATATAGCCATAATGTGACAGGTTCTTGTAACAATGTTACGGTCGCAAATGATTAAAAAAAATAAAACGGGTCGATATGACTCACCACCAAGTTATATATCAATATAAATTGGTGTGATCATTTGATATCATTATTTTATGCATTGTGTAAATGTTATTATATCATTATACTGGTTGGTACAAAACCCAAAGCTTTGTTTTCTACATATGTAAAATTACATTGTATATGTCTTCATTAATTTTATATGATACAAGTACATTATAAGCCAATATATTGTTAAGTTCATAACATGGACTGAAAGTGTTATAAAATCAACAGCCATTGAGAAAAGCCGAATTTAAATTCAATATCAAAGGAAAGTAACATCGACATATTTTTTTAAACTGCTTGACTATGTGAATAGGTCTGTTTTGCGCTAAGACTACTTAATATAACCGATTTCTTGTTTTCTTTGTCTCACAGGTTACAGAAAGCATGAACATGTTCAGCCTGATATAGGTAAGATGAATGATTAAAGAAAAGGTAATCGAGGAAAGCAATGTTATAGTGGAAATCAGAAGAATGTAATCCAGGGACAAAGACCAGAGTTGGGAAACAGACAAACACAATAAACAACATAAAGTAACTAAAATAGTACATACAAAGTAACAAAAGTAAGTGAACAACTCTAAAAACACTAAAAACTGGGAGTATAAGTTGCTCATAAAACGTCAAGTCCAATATAGAGCAGGGGTAATCGTTTTTTATTACTTAGAATTGCTCACAGTTTTTTCTTGTTGTTGCAGTTGTTATTTGTCAAGTATTTCTTTATATATATATATACATTTTTTTTTGGTATTTTTTTTTTTTATTTTTTTTTTTTTTGTTTTTTATATTTTTTGCTTACAGGAGATACAACATGAATAAAATTGATTACCAAGCAATGGAAATTTCGAACACATATACCATGAATGATTCAAATCATGCCGGATTCAAGACAAATACATCGCAAAAAAAATGTTCATTTGACGTTTGATACGTATCAATATCAATTGATTCATATACTTTTTGGATTACTTTTACTTATTTAGACACACAAAACGATGTTCGTTGGAAAGTTCAATACCACACAGGCATATCCACACGCACATTCATACAGTCAAACTAACTGCAAATAGTTTGTTTAATCATTGCTATCAAACATCAATTTATAAACAAAAAATAAATATTAAGCCAGTCCCTCAAAACAAAACGTCTTGCAATTTTCTTCGGTGAAACTTACTTAATCATAGTTTATTATTGGCGCTTATTAGTATCAAACTAATATAAGTAATCTTGAGTCAATTAGTAGCCCGACTGTGTCAGATAGTATAGCACAAAATATATAACTATACTAATATTTAGTCATTATAGATACATTTTGATTTAAGTGTGTGATATAGCAACTAAGAAATTTGTTTGGTCTGATATATTTTAAACAAAATTTAATACAGTTGTGAAAATCGTTCCACACTTGCTAAGATTTAAAACACAAGAGTAAATAAGATAAGTGAAAATAGCCATGAACATACATTTTAATATACAACGTAAGAAAACATTGGAGCGTCACGACACAATAAACTAAAAATATAATGAAAAAAAGAACAGGATATCCATATTGTATCCAGTATATTGGTTATAGCGAGTATGCGCCAAACTAAGGGACGCATTTTGTATAAATATTATTTTTGTAAGGATTATATTTCTTGCTTACTAAATATACATATTACATTTACAGTAGAGTGCAAAATATGGTAATAATATTGATATACAGTGAATTCACTACAATATTTTATCATGTTTGTTATTGTAGTATAACAGTTCAGAGTTCGACGTTAAACAACCAATTCCCTAAATAGATGTTATTAAATTTAAAATAGTATTGTTCTTACTTCGGAATTTAGCACAAGTTTTGTTTTATTTTTAATTGTTTTATTTTTATTGTTTTGCCTTTGGTTTTGTTTGATTCTTTCTTTGTTTACTAAGTGCCGTAGTAAATAAAAACTTCCCTAAAATTTAAATTCAGTTTTTCATATAACCTGTGTTTTTAGGAGATCTAAATTGTATAGAATGCACTGTAGATTTCAAAATTAAGGGAGATGACTCTGTTAATAACACTCAAATACAATAGAATCGATTGGATTTCCAATATTGATTATCTCCTATCAGCAGGAAGATTTTATTGAATAATTACACTTTTCATAATATAGGCCCATAAAACAACTTAATTAAAACAACATGCAGCCATTTGTGGGGATTACCACATTTTCAGATTTTGCATGATTTTTATAAAGACAGCCGCTTAAACATCCTCTGAAAATTATGCTTTTTTAAAGAATGTAACTTGATGTTTATTTACGATGATATATGAATTATACTTATGTTCAGAATTCTTAACCATGGTTGTGAGAATGTATGCTTTGTTTATATGTGTGATTAAACTTCAGTGACCAAATGAAATAATAAATTCTGATTCCAATATCTGAATCAAATATGACTCTTGTGTTCTTAGGAGATAAAAAATATATATATATTTTATAACTTTGTAAATAATACTCCAATACAATAGAATCTATTGGATTTTCGATGTTGATTATCTTCTGATGTTCTGGGAGCAGGCAGATTGGAATGAATAATTACACATTTCATAAAATATAGACCCATAAAACAAATTGATTTAAAAAAAAATGTAGCCTTTTTTTTGGTGTATCATATTTTCAAGATTTTTCATAATTCTTATAAAGATATATCATTTTCAGAGGACATTAAAATTGAATGCCAGATGATCAAGATCAAAACAAATAACAAACAAAATATTAAATCAAACTTCTTGTCTGAAAATATGCATAATCATTTCTTATGAATTATTTTTTTAGATTATCAGTTCAAATCAGACCACCGCCCTTTTTCACAAAAAAACACAAACAAACAAAAAATAAAATGTATCAAACACGCAGTAATGCCGTGTGAATAGTATCGTAATAAATTAAAGCATTGCCTGAGGAAGTAAATAAAATTTATTCCTTTAAAGCTGTATTACAAATCATGAGTTAGAACTTAAATGATTTATACTGCAAGCGATTATTTTGTGTGCAGGCAAAACGCATTTACTGCATATTTACAACAGATATAAGGTCACTGACGGAATATTACTTTCTGTTGTGATGTCACAAACCGTGCAATGTAACAAGAATGTCGCCCGCTTAAAAAACATTGTTTGTTATGCTTGTTATTTTGTTGCGGCGAGAAGCGAAGCTTTTCTCTTGCAAGATGCTGGAACTGCTTCTCCTTCCTGAACACCTGAGTTCAGTCCTGATCTTTGATGCGGTTTGTGCTCGTCTCGGTTTGCATTTAATTTTTTGTCTCTTGTTTCGTTCGTTTGTCAGTTTTATGCATTTTTGAACATTCTTCCCTATTGGTTTCCTATTTTTGTTCCCCCCTCCTTTATTTGCATTTCGGTAGTTTTGCTTTGCTTTAAGAAATCTTGCATCACAAAATTAAACAGTTTCTTGATTTGGAAAAACTATTAACATATACATAGACCAGTGACGATTCATATCTCTTTCTATTTTGAGTTACATTTCAGTAAGCTATCGAAACAATGTTAGGTTGCAGCCCGACTAAAGTCATCATTCCAAAATTGTAACGGTCGGCATTCATTGATCGTTAACGCGTAGGCGTTTTTTCCATTAAAATAGGTTTGGTGTAGTTTTATACTAGGGATATAACCCAAATTTCAGATCGTATTGGCAAATTCGGCGCCCCGTGCAGGTCCGGGTGTTAAAAGAATAGGCCTGCAGCAGCGCTAAGCTTGTCGTAAAAGGCGACTAAATAGTGCTCAGGACCTTAGCCGGGGGCTAGGGCGCTCTGTCCACAGAGCAACTGGGATGTGTGCCCCAGGTGGTGGAATGGATTAACCCTACTGTGGTATTCTCTCGGAGTAGGAACCATAGGGCTCCGCCACAGGAGGCTAAATTGCCCGACCCGTCCCACCTCTCCCTATTTCCAGTGGCAATCAAAATTTGTCGACCCCATTGTCCTTGTGTCCCATCCCTTTTTCATTTCATAATCATTTCATGTTCATTTTATCATCAATTTCATGTTCATCGTCTGAATATAGCTGAGATATTGCTGCTCGGACGTTAATCCCCAACAAACAAAAAAAAGCAAATTCGGCGGTATATTAAGAAATCAGAGGATGCTTATTCTACTGGTCTTACCAATGCAACAAATTCTTACTACCAGTTTTTAGTTGACTCCCAGTTTCTCATTAGCGTTATATCTTTAAATTTTTGTGTGTGTCATCTAGGGTATTTTTTTATGTTTTCATGGTCTAGTTATCGTCCAATGATTTGATCTTCTTCCTTGTTCTAGTCACGATCACCTTGGTTGAAATAATGCATTTAAGTTTGATCTGATTTAATATTTTTGGCATTTAATTTTAGGACTTGTAAAGTGACGTCGTAATATAAATGCAATTTAAATTCATAAATATTGTAACGCATAACTTATAGATATGTTACATTAAGTTTTCCAAATGTATACCCAGATTTTACTCCGGCTGAAAAATTGGAACACATGTGCCTATTATGTTGGTTAAACCGAGACCTGTTCATGACCCTAAAATTTGAAAAATCACACCTTGTCATATACATTCAACGATAAAATGTTATATTACTGTTTATTATTTTACTTTTGTAATCTCATCATTAATAAGTTATTATGAGTTTGTTATACATGTGTTAAAACAGAGGGTGATTTGTAACAGACCCTGTACAAGGCAATTGTTTTATACATTCCATAGTTACAAAATTATGAAAAGTTATCACTCTATTGAAAAGAGTAAAACTTGCAACACTTATCATGACAGGTTAATGGTGAAGAATGGGTCATGTTCTGCGGCTCATACATACTACTATTTCTAATGGAAGAAACCCATAACATAGATTGGTTCAAAATGCAATCAAACGTTCTTATGAGCAAGTGAGAACTGCGAGTTTATAACTTATGACAGCAAGCTGAAACAAACCCATATTAGATATCAAATACATAACAACGCAAATCCTGCATAAAACCTTTAAATAGTGTACTCCTATTAAAACAACGTTGGTAAAATCTGTTTTTGGAATTGAACCAATCTATACATCGTACAGCCAATATTTATAAAGGTAAGAAATTATTTTTTGAAGATTATTACACATATAAATTTGAACCTAACAGCCAATATTTATCAAGGTAGGAAATTGTTATTTTGTAGATTTTTAGACAAATAAACGTGAACCACCGACAAGAAGGGGAGAAAGTAGAAGTTTACAAAAACATTACATTTGTTCGTAACTATCCATAGTTGATTATATCATATGCTTAGATTAAAATATAACTTTTTTGTATAACTTTTTTTATATTATAAGTGTTTGTTTCAACTCTATATCGTCTACTCTACACCGCATACCCTATATCACACCCCTAGACCTATATCGCATACCCTATATCACACCCCTAGACCTATATCGCATACCCTATATCACATCCCTAGACCTATATCGTATACCCTATATCACACCCCTAGACCTACACCGCATACCCTATATCACACTCCTAGTCTGTATCACAGTCTTAGACTTATATTGCATGCCCTATATCGCATACCTCCACAGAACAATACTTGGACTATGGTTAAAATATATGATAATATGAGCATGACACGTTAAAATCTGTATCACATGCTGTATCAACCCTGGACCTAGTTGCCCATTTATTTTTGTTACTTTGTAACTTTGTATGATTTTAGTTACTTTATGTTCTTTGTTATGTGTGTCTGTTTTCCATGTCTGGTCTTTGTCCCTGGATTATATTCTTTTGATTACCGCTATAACCTTGGTTCCCTTGATTAATATATATCACCCCGCGGTGGCCCCTAGGGTGATATATGAGTCTCGGGTTGATACAGCATGAGATACAGATTTTAACATGTAATATTCATATATATTGATAAACCAGCGCGTTGCAGGGAATAAAATGTATATAGTTCAACTGAAAACAATGAAGTACAGTTTCCTCAATTTCGGAGCTTTATCCATAAAATAATGCTGAATAGTACAAACAAATTATATAACCTTTCTTGTCTGGAATATGAACTAATAAGAAAAGAAAATATATACTAGTACATAAAAAACTGAAGTTACTATGAAATAAGTAATATCTTAAATTGGAATCAATTCAAAAACACAATGTAACGAATGAGTTGGCACATTTCTCCAATTGTGATAGTAAACTGACGATATTTCATGCTATAAAAAATACCGGCATTTGATTATCGAGATTGTTGAAATCTGATACATGTAATATACAATTTATATTCAAGACACTTTTTTTCTTTTATTTTCATATCCTTAAAACGACATAAGTTATCTGTTGAGAACAAAAGCCTCACTTGTGAGATCATCAACATTTAGTTACGAATCGAGAAATGGTAAAATTTGAAGAGTATGAGAATTTCTGGATTTTTTTATCATTGACAGATGTAATTACATAAGAAATAGCATATGTTTCAGTACAACATAAACTTAAAAGATGACTAAAGCAGATCAGGAAAAAGACAAGACTGATCCAGACCACATTGAGAAAAACAGTAAAACTAAAGACGTACAAGGAGGAATAAGTATCTAATTTCATTAAATCTAAACCTGTGACTCTATAAGCATACGATACATATCTTACTACTAAGTACATATAACTACAGGTTGCATCAGGGATTCAGTGTATTTGTAAATTTACTTGTCATACAGTTACACCAAAGCTATAACCCCATTATTATTTTGTTTTTGTATTTTGTCTCGGGAAACGATGAAGTCATCAACATAATAAAATCCAAAGTTAATTATGTAAACTGTTGACAGATTTTGCAATTTACAGTCTTGCCATTAAAATAGTGGAGAGTGGTAAATTTATACAAAAGGCTTCTATTGTAAGTAATAGTACAAGGATTAAAGTAGAAGTTTTTAAGGGAAATGTAAATACACGACATTCCTTAAATAAAGATCCATTTGAGAATAGACATTAGTTGACCCAGCACTGCCAAAATATTAATGCCAGGTTGTGTAGGATAAGGTGATTTCTATTTTAAAGTCTTGTACATGTACCTAAGTCATTATAACGAGGAAACGTGACAAGGTTGCAACGATACTTTCAGCTCATATTTTCCTATGAATTGCAATGTATTTGTTAGCAGAAATGTATCATCAATGTTGTGTTTATTTCTCGTAATATCATGTGAAAAAGTTTTCAATATGGAAAGTTACAAAAGTTGAATTTTTTGGAATGTCTTATTAACAATCAAATTAATTTCATAGAGTTCCATAACATATTAGGAAAACAATTCATTGGGTAGGGGCATGGAGTTTTACCCATTTCAACGTGAGCTGGATCATCATATTCGGCTATTTTATACCGATCGTTTATAATACGAACATTAAAGACTTACACATGTAAATGAGTACAACACTATACCGAAGATGAGTTATCTATATGCTGTTAGTATAAAAAAAAAACTACAATGAGATATCTTTCACTCGAGGACAACAATGTGCATGGTTATGGGAAGAGTCAGTTCGTAAATTCTTGAATACGTTGATAGAGCACCTTCATCCTACAAATAAATGGTAAATTTCTCTTTTCGTTTGGAACCAAATTTCGTGGGTTGTCAAACATGAAATACACGAAAAATGGTATTCCATGATAAATTTAAAGCAACAGTATTTTGTATCTATATCTCGACCCAAGAGTAAATATATTGGGTAACTTATCGTTTGACCTTTCAAAATATGACGTATAAAAACGGCCAACAATAATGAGATAGAATAAGGTTCATTTACACCCGATGCAGTAAACAAAACATTGGAACTATCCATTATCGTTAACATTCAGTAAATGGTTTACTTGCTAACATAAGAAATGTCTGTTTGAATTGAGGTCCAAAAAGCAACAGTTCAACCTAAAGAACAATCTACTAAGCAATCTGAAAGCAAAAGCTCAGACAAAAAAGAAGAGGACTGTTTAGATGTGGTTCCCTTTGGAGTACTCATAAAACTAATATGTTGTTGTATGTATTTTAATCAGATGCCAGTCTTTCTTGTGGCTAATTGGTTAAAAATATGGTTTTAGGCTTTACTAATGGGGATGGATCTATTTGTACTCAAATTATATTTAATTTGGTGATAATGCATCGCTTTGTTGTTATATTGCTGATATGTCGACCATCTGGGATATGTAAGACTTCCTATATTACAAGCTGTGCGTCTGTGTTAAACGTTCAGACCATTACTTCTTAACTGCATTCGTCATTTCCGAAAAACAGCACTTCCGTCAGAACTATTATGAGCTATATGTTTTAGAACAATTAAATACAAAGGACGTCCTTATAAACGAGTAACACTTTTTGACTATTTACACACTTCCGGTTTTTACATGTATCTTAGATATCAAAACAGTTGTTCTTTATATTGAGTTAATGATACATAATATTTTTTGTACCTTCTCGTCTGTGGGTACAATGTTCTTGTTAGTAAAAAAATAGCTCGGTAGAGTAAGGAGACCTTTAGAGATATAGACAGTAGTTCTGTATGATCATATTATGAAATGTGCTTCATATAATACAACAAAACAACTGATTATGAATTGTAGGTGCACATCAATAGAGTTCAAGAAAATGACGTTATACTTTTTGCAGCCACCTAAAGTCACTGTATTGTTTCTTCTTCCGTGACATGTTAAGTTGTTTAAACATGTTTTATAGGCTTATCAAAACTCTAGAACCAATGCGTCCCTCAAATTGATTTCCAATGCAAAACGTTTTGTGGAACAATTCCCAATCTGTTAATCGTGATTTGATACTTTTCTCTGCTTGATATTAATGGTCACGCTGTACCAATTAGGGTATGCAAAAGATGAAGCACTCAATAAGCGATAAGTTCTTCCTCGTAAATAAATCCAGAGTGTAAACATTAGCAAGTGGTTATAGAATAAGCGTATGACGGAGGACAAATTCTCTATTTAACTTGTATAATTTCATTATTCTCCAGGTTACAAAATTGATACAAAGGAGACAAAAGACAGTAACACAAATGACGAGAACCTAGAAAGTATGAAATATTGAAGTCATGTGACAAGCAGAAAGGAAGGAAAGAGTAATCAAGGGAACCAAGGTTATAGCGGTAATCAAAAAAATGTAATCCAGGGACAAAGACCAGACATGGAAAACAGACATACACAACAAAGAACGCAAAGCAACTAAACTCATACATACAAAGTAACAAAAGCAAATGAGCAACTCGGACTCTACTAAAAACAGGGAGCATGCACCAGGTGCACCGGTAGGGTAAGCGTCTTCTGCTTTTCTAGAAACACCCGCCGAGTTGCTCCTAAAAAGTCAAGTCCGGGTAGACAAACGAGGAAAGGAAAACTATGACCCGTTGAATAAATCAGTTTTCATGGTGCTGATGGAAATTGTGCAAAAGCAGACTTAACACAGCACTGGGTTAATCAAATGTGAGAGAGTTGTATCCAACATAGTTAATTCGATTTTCGTTTGGAAAATCTCAATAATGATCTTTTCAAAGTGTCATATAGACCGAGTATCATGAACAAGATTACGACTGTTCCCTCTGCACATTAAATATTTTCGATTTCTATTTTTATTTTTCTTTCGGGGTTTTTCTCACTGTTTAGAAATATCAGTTTGCTCTAATAATAACTGTGCATGTAACTACTCATGTCACCACGACTAAAATACAAAAACAAAATAGGCAGAAAAAACTATTTTCCTTAAATAAGATAACAGCCTCGTAGAGGAGTACGATTTCTTCATTTTAACGAATTTTCTAGTTTGATTCTCATTAACATACTTGCAGATGGAAATGGTAAAAAACAGGAAAAAGATAAGATTCAGTCACGCAGCTGTTTTTGCTGCTGTACGTATGTGAACTATTGATAGACTAATTAATGCAATAGGTACATAAAGCGTTTGCGATAGATGTCTGAGCGCCATAGGCTTTTAAACTATAATGAATTTAAAAATTAAACTATTAAGTTATATTTCAACATACAATTTAATATCAATTTTATATGACAATGTAACAAAAGAATTAGGTTTATGATTGTTTATATAGCCATTAACAGTTTATTCTGACCCCTTTTAGTATCAATAACCCCCACAATTGTTCTAGCAAAAACAATTTCAGTACATTTTGTTTAAAACGTCGTTATTTGCCCATTTAGATCAACAATTGCCATATTTGTAAATTAGATCTCAAAATATTTTCGCTTAATGCTTTTTTAATTTTTTTTTTAAATTATCTATTCATTTTCCAGGTTGCAAAAAGGATGCAAAAGTTACACCTGCAAAACCAAGTAAAGTTATTCAATATCAGAAAATAAAAAAATAAAAACAAGGACTTACTAAATAATAAAACAACAATAAAAGAAGGGATAAAAAGCATATCGAAAGGGTATGCATGTCAACCACGATTCTAGCCGAAATCAAACGAATGCAATTCAAAGACAAAGACCAGACAGGAAAAACAGACACACGCAACAAAGAACATCAGATAACAAAACAATACGTATAGAAAAAAAGTAAATTAGCAACTCCTACTCTTGGATAATAATGGACAGGAGGATAAGCGTCATCTGCTTTTCTAGAAACACCCGTCGAGTTGATCATAAAAGTCAGCAATAATTCAGCATTTAAATATGAATAAAAATAAAAACATGCAGCAAAAATAATAACCAAAGGTTTTCCAGAACAACACATTAGAATAAGAAATATGTTCATCATTCTAGACAGCCAACTGCTAAGAATTCAGTGCCTGAATATAATAAGGAATATTTGTTCCTGTACAATGGAACTTGCCCCAGTCTACGAATTTACATTACGCTTTTTGGTTTTCATACGTTTTGGTCGTCTCTGAAAGATATGAGCTAAAACACAACCCATTCGTTATGCCAAAGCTTGACACAGACTTTCTTTATCGTGCTACACGTCTTACAATAAGGGTTCTGCAACAGGGTTATGTTTCTACAAGATTGAAGTCATCACTACAAAAATTTTATAATCGTCATCATGAACCGTTGATCGTTATGGTGTATCCATCTGCACCATGAAAACTGATTCGTTCAATGTGTCATAATTTTCCTTTCCTCTTTCGTCTACCCGGGGGTTGACTTTTTATGAGCAACTCGGCGGTGTTTCTATAAAAGCAGAGGAATCTAACTCTACCGGTACACCTGGTCCTTGCTCCCAGTTTTAGTGGGGTCCGAAATGTTCATTTACTTTTGTTACTTTGTATGTATTATTTTAGTTAGATTTCTTTGTTTTGTTTGTCTGTTTTTAATTTTGGTCTTTGTCCCTGGATGACATTCTTTTTATTTCCGCTAGAACCTTGGTTCCCTGGATTACTCTTAAAATATATGGTTGTTTATTTTGCATGGTTTTGTCGAAACAACTTACATGAAATATATTTTTGTACCCGTTTGTTTAATATTCATATCTACTTTACCTTGTATATATTAATTCATATCGCTATTTATTAGATTATCTTATATCTGTTGAAATAGATTAACCTATGCCGAAAGTTATCCCAGTACGACAAAAATTTGTTAAGCCGATATATATAGGAATGCTTGAGAAGTTTTGCTGTATGTATAATCTCTTAAACAATTATTACTGGTAGTAAAAACAAAAGAAAAATGTACTTACAATTAATTGTTTGACAAACTTAACTATTCTTCTGGACCAATTAAATGACACTATTTTAATTGAGAAAAGTTCCACTTAAAAATCATGCAAAGTAGTGTGAAAATGATTTATTCATTTCTTATACAGACACAATAAGTAAACTCTGCTAAAGGAATTTTACTTTAACTTTACCATCACTGCAACGCTTAAGACTATGATGGATGTGTGACCACATACCTTAGTGAATATTGCGTATAGATGCGGTTCAATATCCATTGGAAATTAAATGTTTTAATGTCAATTCCTAACTCACTTCCTGCCAGTAAATATTCAATATTATTCTCATCTAGGTTAGGTTCAAGTCAAAATCTTGGACATACCAAGAATTTATAGTTTAATATAGGAGTTGATTAAAACCTTGAGAATTTTCCATTTCTTTAATGAAGATTAATAACAAAATTACCGATCTTTTAATATCTGGGCAATAGTCAAAATGGATTTTCAAAAGGAAGGTCCGAATATCAAATGGTATTATCAAGTTAAAAAGCAGATAATTGGTAACAACTGCGGTACTACTTGACATGACTTGGTACAGGCATTTTTGACGGGTGGGACATGATATTTTTCATATCAACATGGGTCGTGATAATGTTAATAAAATTTTCATTTTCCAAACAATATAAATGTTAACAACGAATTCTAAAAACACATACTGTGAAAGTACTATTGTTTGTGCGGTACCAATGTTCGTGGATTACGTGGGTAAGGTAAACCACAAATTTCAATCTCCGACAAGTAGGATTATTTACTTTAAAATGTATGACAGATCATCAAAACCACAAATTCAGGAATCCATGAACTTGTGCTTTTCCCCTAAACCACGAAAATTGATACCCACGAATATAAGTACTTTCACAGTAATTGATTTTCTTATATTGCACTTGATGTGATTGCTTTAAAAACCAGTTCTAGTAGGATGTTCTTAAATACCTGCATATACTGTTGTTGTTTGAAAAGTTTTTATTTACATATTCTAACTGATATCAAGAGATGCACATAGCAGATTTGCAGATTTTGATTTAAATAATACAATCTGACTAAAATATTTTAATAAATAATACTCTAGAAATCTAATATAGCGGAACCTTACCAAAGGCAAGTATTGAAATAATATGGCGCCTATCAAATACTAATATTCCGTGCAGCATTTAGTAGAAAAATTGTTCCTATAGTTAGCAGTGCGCGTAAATATAAGCATCTTTTTAAAAGAAATTTAATGTATCTCTGCACAAGAAAATATCTTCCTGAAAGACTGCTGTGAATAACTTTTATTCTTGAATGACTTCTGTGACTTTTTATTGGTGTATATATCATCATATAAAATGTTTAATTCCAGTGTTTTAAAACACAAAAAATAGTTTGTTTCTTTTTCGTTGTTTTTCTGGAGGGAGTGGGGCGCGGTGGTAATATTTCGTTGTTGTTGATGAAGTTGTGGGTTTTTTTAGTACCGCGCGAGACTTCTTACAACAAGGCTTCTAGAACAGGGTTATGTTGGTACAAGTTTGAAGTCATCACTTCAGAAGTTTTATTGTTCTCATCATGAACTCGTTGATTGTACGGTGCATTCATCTGAACCATGAAAACTGATTTTTTCAACGTGTCATAGTTTTCCTTTCCTCTTTCATCTGCCCTGGACTTGACTTTTTATGAGCAACTCGGCGAGTGTTTCTATAGAATAACAGGAGATTCTTGCCAGTGCACCTGGTCCATGCTCCCAGTTTTAGTGAGGTCTTAGTTAGTCGTTTACTTTTGTTACTTCGTTTGTATTATTTTGGTTACTTTATGTTCTTTGTTGTGGATGTTTGTGGTCTATGTCTTTTGTCTGTGTCTATGTCTTTTGTCTGTGTCTATGTCTTTTGTCTGTGTCTATGTCATTCTTTTGATTTCTGTCAGACGCATAGCTCCATTGATTACTGTTTCATGTAGCTTAGTTATTAATTAATTTGATTTACAGTTTATATAAATGCATTCGCAGGTTGTGGCGATTGTATTGTTCCACCGAGGACGCCTTCAGAACTGGAAAAACCTAAATCAGCTGATAAAAGTTGTGCAAGTTGTGCAATGGAGTCAGTTCAGGTAAGGGTTTTACATCCTAAAACGGTCTTATATCTTGAAATTCTCAGGAAGATCATTAACACTAATTTCAATCGTTGTCCTTGGAAAAATTGGAGCCTGATCTTAGTCTGATAGGAAGTTACATGCTGCAAAATTGTTCGGGCTTTTGGGGCTAGGTGAAGCCGAAATCGCAGAGTCATTCCGTCTGAACACACAACATGGTAACCTAGACGCTTATAACATATATTCTATATGGTTCCAAATATAACAACGAAAGAAATAGAATTTCGCAGAAGTAACAAAATGTGACTGGCTGTTTGGGATAAATTTTACATTTTCTTAAAACAAGAAATAGAAAATAATAGTTAAAGATTTCATTTCGGTTGGTACATATAACTTCACCATTCCTGATACTGTTGAGCCTTTTGTATTTTTGTCAGATGAAAGAAAAGAATATGACCTGTTCTAAAGTTCGGGAAAAAGTATGAACGTCCTAGCGAATTGAAAATTATCCCCGCAAGATAGCATAATTATTTTGAGTAGATGAACATACGAATCTTTCTCCACTGTTTACACTGGCTGTTAAAAAACCTTACTCAATAAAGGAAATAGATAACTATTGTTTTTATCCAAATCAAGGCATCTTTTATCACTTGATACCATGCCACGGTGCATCTCCTATTTTGCTTTTGAATGACTTTTAAGCTTTCATAAAATCAGAAAATATACAAATAAGACTTGAAGAAATTTGTTCGTGTATTTCATTCTATAAGCAAATACAATAGCGAGCACTTGCACATTATATTTTGATTGTTTGATTGTGGAAAGCATCGTGATACTTGTTAAATCCATCGCGATGGAAAAATTATCATGATGGAAGTACCAACGGCTACTCATATTTCCGTCTCTATAAACTGTTTTTACTACAGCAATCACTCACGCAACCCAATTAAGCCACAAATCTAACATTGTTTTGTTTGGATTTTTGTTTTGTTTCTGTTTGTTTGTTTGTTTGTTTTTGTTTTTGTTTTTGTTTTGTTTTGTTTTGTTCTGTTTTTTGTTCTTGTTTTGTTTTGTTTTGTTTTGAATGTGACTATTTTTTTCTTATGCTGTATGAAAATTGACAACATTTTTAATCTTTTATATTATTATTTGTGACATTCATTGGTGAACATGATCTTAACCTTAATGAGGTAGACCTAGGGTATGGGACACAACTCATAAAACTCATTGGAACATTTGTATTCAGCATTTTACATAAATATCATGTAAGCATCAAAGTAACCTTGACTGATTTCATTCGGTTTCAAATGAAAGCTTGACGGGCTATGGTAAAATTGAATATGATACAAACATATCACTGACTTATGTCCCTTACCCTAGGTCTACCTCCTTAAATCAAAATGTAATCTTTGTTTTTTTCTTCTTTTTTTCTTTTTTTTTTTTTTTTGTTTTTGTTTTTGTTTTTGTTTTTTTTTTTGTTTTTTGGTTTGGTTGTACTGTTTTTTCTTAATACAATCTTAGTTTAAATAAAGCACTTGTGAAAGTGCAAGTAAAACAAATCCTCTGTCAATAAGCCTATCTTCTGATTTGATCAATTGTATTTTTAACCCTACTAACTGATACAAGCACATCGATTTATCCATATAAGGTAAATGATATACGGCTTAAATTTAGTTAAGATGATCTTTCAAAGTAATATTATTCCATAGTTTTCCTTTTCTTTCTCGATTACAGGAACAAAACATGGATCGGAAGTAATGTGAAATCGAAATCTACACCAAATACCTTGCAACAACAATATCATTACGAACGTACGAACACCGTCAACGGTTTTCTAGGATAAAAAACATCATTCACCCAGGAACCGTAACTTTTCTGGAAATGTTGTTCATAATGTTTAAGACGAGTATAGTATTTATAGTATTTAAAAATAAGAAATAATCTGGACATGATGCATTCAATATGTATGTATTGACAGTTATCAATCGTAAATATCAATTCTTTAGAATCAATAATTCATCACCGTTTTTTGCAAAAACAAATCAGCATAGTTATTAATAACAGATAACATTATTCATATACACTTTTATAAAAACATAGTAATCTCAGCACATACGTGTCAATCTGCGAAATAAATAATCATTCAATAGCAAATAAGAAAATGTGAACTAAGAAATATCCATTCTTAATAATAATAGAATTTCGGGTAAGTTGGAAGTGGCTGCCATGATGCTTTATTAATCTTGCAACAGAGAAAACAGACACACAACAACAACAAAAAATGAAATAACCAAAATAACACGAACAGAGGAATAAATGTAAATGAGCAACAGGGATTCTACTAAACACTAGGAGCATGGACCGATTGCATCGGTAGGGTTAGGGTCCTCTGCTTTTCTATAAACCTCTGCAGTAATGACAATATAATTCTGTACTATACTATGGTAAAAAAAAGTCCACGTAGTTACGGCAAACTCTGGCATAAAACATAAGTATATGTTGCCGCATATGAAAGGAAAGTTGACAATATGGAAAGTGCAGTCATCGCGTTAACTTCATCGTATAGTTTGCATGGTCATCAGTCTCTAAGTGTGACAAGATATGTGAGGCTGGTTTCACGGTGTCTGCAGTGTCCTTTATCTCAAGTTTTATGGAAAAGATACCATGTATAAAATCCCCGAAACTAGGATTGAGTAATGATGATACATAAACTAAGATCAAAGGATCTAGTCGAACAATATTCCTTCTCTTTTGGATCAGATCGGCTATAAAGTCAGCCTCATATAAGTGAAGGAATAGATCAGCGGGTAGGTCAGTGAAGATTTGCCTGTATAAAATACCGTCTTGTTTTGTTTGTTTGTTTTGTGGGTTTCTGTGTCGAATACCCTTTAAATTGAAAAACGATATATTCGCAAAACTGTCAAATATGTCCGAGTTACCAAATTTTATGTACATTTACCGGAAGAGTAATCAAGGGAACCAAGGTTATAGCTGTAATAAAAAGAATGTAATCCAGGGACAAAGACATGGAAAACAGACACACACAACAAAGAACATAAAGTAACTAAAATCATATATACAAGGTAACAAAAGTAAATGAGCAACTCGGACTCCAACAAAAACTGGGAGCATGGACCAGGTGCACCGGTAAGGTAAGGGTCCTCTGCTTGTCTAGAAACACCCGCAGAGTTGCTCATCAAAAGTCAAGTCCGGGGTAGACAAACGAGGAAAGGAAAACTATGACCTGTTGAATAAATCAGTTTTCATGGTGCTGATGGATACACCATAACGATCCACGAGTTCATGATGACGACCATAAAACTTCTGTAGAGATGACTTCAATTTTGTAGCAACATAACCCTGTTCCAGAAGCTTATTAGTTAAGAGTTCTAGCGCGTTACAAACGTATGGCATAACGTATGAGTTGTGATATGAACACTCCATACGCAGGTGCTGAAGGGATGTTGCCACAGATGAAAGGAAATTTGACAATTCTGAATGAAAAGTTTTCACGTTTGTCGTAAGGTTTGGTCAATAGTTTTCCTTTACCATCCATTTCTAAGTGTAGGTTAAGATATGAGGCTGACTTCACAGTGTCTGTAGTATCCTTTATCTGAAGTTCTTTTGGGTAGATGCGATGTATGAAATCCCCGAAATTAGGATTGTTTAAAGATAATACGTCATCTATATGGCGGAAACTGAAATTGAAGGATCTAGCCAAATGATCTTCTTTCTTTCTGATCAGATCAGCTATAAATTCAGCCTCATAAGAGTGAATGAATAGGTCAGCAAGTAAAGGAGCACAATTTGTTCCCTTTGGGATGCCGACCGTTTGTTGAAAAACACGTCCACCACACTGGACAAATATGTTGTCGATTAAAAATTCAAGCATTTTGTAAACATCTTCCTCTGTATATTTGGAAGATGATTTGAAATTATTTCTTACAAAGTATGAGGAATGTATATCAAGAACTATATATTTGTATCTAGGTGTACCATCTTTTTTGGTAAAACACCGATATATAATGTTTTTAAGTCGGGGTTTTAACTGAGTATGGGGAATAGAAGTATACAGTGTTGAAAAATCATAGGTCTTAATGCTATTATATTCAGATAATAGTCTTGAAGTGATTGTCTCCAAAAGATCTTTCGAATTTTTCAGGATCCACATTGAATTAATACCACTACGGAAGGAACACATATTGTGGTAGGATTGTAGACCCTCTTTGACAGTTGTGAGTATAGATGTTAAACGTTTTGAAAGAGGTTTGGTGGTACATTTAGCAGATCCAGCTATGAAACGTTGTTTGTATGGATTCTTGTGGAGTTTAGGAATCCAGTACATAGACGGTATATCACAATCATCGTCATTGGTAGAGAGACCAAAAGAGGATAGCACAGATTTATGGTTTTCCACAATCTCTTCTTTTGAGATAGTGGTAGCAGTATAGGTCTTATCACTGCTAATATTTTCTACGTCTACTTCTGGAAATAAACATTGGATGTAAAACGTTTTGCAGACAAAAACAATGTTGTACAACATATTTGTCATGTATAATAGACAATGTTTTTGCTACTCCGGTGTCTTTGAAAACTGATGTAGCCTTGGCACTCAATGACCTACTTAAAACTTTCATTCGTTTCAAAATTAAAGACCTCACGGCCTTTAACCACTCTGACAGGGAATCAATGTCTTCCTGTTCTCGCTTTATCCATTTTCTTGCATAGTCCTCGACGGCATCCATAATAACTTTAAAGTTATAATTCCAATTTATGGAGCGTGGTTCACGGTATTTGGGACCTTTAGAAAGGATATTACGCAGAGATTCGTTTTCGATAATGGTTAAATCTCCCGTAACGACGTGACCACAAGGACAATATTTGAATTGAGAGGTTTTGCAAGAACAGTCAGGTGGTTTAGCCTTGAAGTCTTTAATCTTGAGGTTCTGCAATAGTCTTTTATAATTGAAAATTTTGGATGCAATGGGTGAAGTACAGGAATATGAATATGGCATGGATTTGTCTTCGAAATATGGGGGAATTTTGTTGGTAACGTTTTTATGATGGAGGATTTTAGCCAAATTAATTGCATCTATACCTTTGTTGACAAATGGTAGTGGAAGAAATGATCGTTTTTCTTCATCTTGACTTTTCACACATACTGGTTTAAAGAGTCCGTGGAAACCAATATCCAAAATGATGGCAACAAGTCTGAATAATGATGAGGTGGGGTCAGAAACAGGAGTGTCAAGACTTATTTTGTAAAGGGAGTGTAGTAGAGAGAGAAATATAGCATAAAGTTTGGTTCTAAGGTGATGAAGACCATTTATGGAGACATCATGTAACTCAGGTGACGTATAGTGGCAATGGCCATGACTCCTTTCCCGTCTTGGATTTTTGTCAAATAAATTCATCACATTTATGCTGTTGTTATACTGGCTTGAAAGGTTTCCTATACTTTTGATGTTGCCATTGCATCCGTAAGGTATTGCAGTACCTAGTCTGCGTATCCAGTACTCCTCTCTTTCCCTACGATAGCTTTTATTTAGAACGGGACTGTTCGTAGGATGGTAATTTTTGTTTCCAAAATACGAACTTTCATGGAGAGGATTGAATTATCTTGTTGATTAACTGTCGGGATGTTAACTGGTGGTGTTAATTCCCGAACGATGACGGCACATTCTTTTATTTAATCGTTCTTGTGTTTCTCCGACATATATTAAACCACATAAGTCGCATTCTAATTCATATATTAAGTTTGTTAATTTGCAACTTAAGTCATCGTGACTTCTTGTATGGAAGGTTTTGTTTGTAAGGGAACTGGAGAAGTAAGGGTCGGTTATAACGGAAGCTGCTAAATAAATTCTGTCTGAGATTGACGTACTGTAAGAATGGGAAAACAAAGAAATCCTCACTGGTGACAAGTTAAAAATATGACAACTGGCCATATTTCTATTTCGGGAGAAGGCATGGGTAGATAAATACTTCGCTGGCATTTAAAGTGAGTCTGTAATAATGATAACTTTATACTCACTATAATTGCAAGAAGAGAACATGGTAGCAAAAAATATGTTGACGATTAGTGGTAAAAAGAGACAATTTTTATGCTAAACATATGTAACAAATACGCACACATACAAAGTTTTGTTCGTTAATTAAAGAATGCGTTACAAAAATTAAAAATCTAAGTGTTGAATAGGACAGTGTGGTAAAATATACTGATTATAAAATAGTAAAAATAACAAAAGAAATGCTGTTTAACATATTCACCAAATACTAAGCTAATTCAAGCACATTTTTGTTCGTAAATTTGTTTTGTTCTTCATTCAGTGCGATATGTAACGCACCTTACGTGAGGTACATTTAAAGTTTTATACAGTTCTGTACATCAAGAATTAGATATAATGTTGTTTTGTCTTCTTTCAAAATGAAGACTTATCAAATGATAAAATATGTTAATTAAGTACTGTGACATATATTAAAAAAATCTAACAACGATTGTGACAATCTTCAGTATATATTGTTCAAGATCACATTTTTTGTCTATACGTGAAATATTTGTATGTGATCAAACCTCAATAATAAAAATGACTTGAACAATTAAAGGACTCGATACTTTAACTATAAAACAATTTGAACAATATTGGTGCCATATAGATTTTTTTCATGTTGTATGCTAGGATTACTGTGGTAATATGTGTTGTTGGAACTGAACCAAACTAAACATCGAACACTTTACATTCAACAAGGTAGGAACCTATTAAAGAAGTTAAGAACCATGGGAAAAGAGAGTTGTTTGCATTATACCATTTTCGTCTTTTTGTTTTCATTATTCAAAACAAGATTTTACTGGAAGTTACAACATGTAAACAGTTACATGCTTACATTAACTGTCTTAAAAGTATAGACCATATGTAATGTTCTATTATTTATTGACAGACAAAATAATAATACCGAACTGTTAAACATGGGAATTTCCTGGGAACAACAGAGTCAATCAAAACAAATAACTAACAAGAAAAAAACAAATCTAACACAATACAAAATAATTTAATAATTATCAGAGTAGTCCCAATCTTGGGTTGAATTTGTATGTTGTAGAATGATGCTTTCAAGCTAAGACACCACGATATGAAGAGCCTTTTATTACGATTATATAAGGATTTCAATTACATACTTTGATTATGAATTAAAAATGCGTTCTGTTCCAAAATGTCGTTAGATTAAAAAGTTTTCCATGAATCATTCATCATTTCTAAAAGAAATAGCATCACCATTGTATGTTGTAGACAGATGTATTGCCTGTATTAGAAGTATTGTACATACCTTAATCCGATCATTGAGTTACGTAGCATATTCTAATATTGTTTTCTTTGCAGCATGTACAAAACCAGACAAAATAAGGAATGAAAATATCAGATGAAAAATCGAAGAAAAACGGTATGAGCAGGAGAGTTGGCACATCAATTAAACTTATAATTCGATATGATCATGCATGTGCGACTGCACGTAGAAGCTTATCAAATAAGATTCTTTATTGAAGGTTTACACACTAAAAACTAAAATACTCTCATAGAATTGATAGAAAATCAGGCGTAAAGTCATAAACAACACAGCGTATTATCAGAAATGTTGAGTTTTACTATTATTGTTTTTATTTTCTTCTTTTTTTGTTTTGTATGTCGTTTTTCGTTGTTGTCAATTTCAGAGTTGTTAATTTCGTTGATATTTTTTTTTGGGGGGGTGGCGGAGGGGGGGGGGGGCTTTTTTAAAAGAGCATTATTTGAGCATCACACTATTTGGAATATTTTTTGTTCAGTTTATTTAGTATATCTAATTTAATATAGAATAATCTATACATGTTATATGTAAAGTTACAACCTAACATTGTTGCCCATGACTTTCATAAATAGTAAATAAGCTGTAATATTAAGCCATATTATGTATGAAGATTTTTCTTAAATTATTTGTAAGAATTACTTATGCAGTTTACCAAAAACTAACTGTACTGTTATGAAATGCATGTGTATCTTTTAGATGGGAAAGCAGAAGATAAAGATGAAAAACAAGTTGCAGATGAAATGCTTGCGCAAGTTCCTTTTGGAGTGATCTTCAAATTACTCTTATGTTGTAGTATGTATTAACTGTGGATTGTATTCGTTTTTTTTTTTGGGGGGGGGGGGATTATTACATGTTTATTGTTTGCTTATATTTTTTTATATCATTTTTTGCAATTGTTTTTTTGTTTTTATTCTTTTTTAATAAAAAAAAATGTATATTTTTCACAAACCTCTTCTTAGAAAATTAAGTTTTTACATGGTTTTGTGTTAAATGTCTTATTTGGAATTTAGCATTGCTACCTTAGAAGATATCTGTAAAAGCACCGGGATAAGCAAAAGAAAAGTTTTTTTCTGAATCTGAATTACCTTCGGACAACCTGATAAGCCTTACTAGAAAAAAATCAGAATCTTGTCTATGGTAAGAAGTTCATTTGAGAAATATATGTATTTTTTTAATATGAGGTGAGTTCTGCCTGCCTTGAGTCAATTCTGTAACATACTTTTATCTGTTTTGTCTCGCACTTGCATAACTTATCATAGAACGGGTGCATATCTGAGGTATAACAAGATCTCGAGTGTTCCTATAGTAATTATTGTGACCGTCCTTCCGTTCGTCCATCAAATTTTGTATGCTCCATACTTCCCTTTTTTCTGCACATTGGGTTCTTTGTGATCTGTTTACAAGATGTGCATGATGCTAATGTGGTCTTCAAGTGAATTATATTTGAAACAGTTTCTACTCTTTCTAAAATGATTAACTATTACTTTTATATTAGCAGGTTTTTTTAAACGGTGGAAGTAATGGTTTGGTCATTGAAAAAACATTTCTTTCCCCTTCACCTACTTTCTTGTCTAAAATATGCAGTTATCTGTTGTAGACATCGTTTATTTATTATATTACCCCCATTGTAATGCCCTTTCGCGAAGTGGGGATATATAGGAATATCTGTATTTTCATTCTTTCTTCCTTCAATCCACTTTTCCTTCCTCCCTCCCTCCTGTACATTTTATTTTATGTTTTCATGATTTTGCCTTCACATCGCAAATAAATGACTTTGTCAAAGAGGGAGACCTATCTCTGGTCCGTTACTACTCCTATTACACTGAATGGAATTGCATGAAGCTTTCACAAATTCTTGATTACATATTCCCAGTATGCAACTCCTAATTTTAGATTCTGATCCGAATCAATTTGGAAATTTCACCGTTCAAAACATAGACTTGTCAATTGTGAATATGGGGACATGGAGGGCCTTTCTTATCCGTAATTCCTCCTATACCACTGAATATATACTATTCAATAGAATGGAATGAAACTTTTGCTGAATCTTTATACGTTCCCATTGTGCACTTCATGTTTTAGATTTTGATACGAATCGGTTTGGGGGATTCACATAGAAAAACGTGAACTTTGCGAGTTGTGAATATGGGGACATGTGGGGCCTTTCTTATCTGTTACTCCTCCTATACCACTAAATAGAATTGAATGGAACTTTCACAAAATCTTTATGACACGTTTTCATTGTGCATCTTCTTTTTAGGTTTTGATCAAAATCAATTTGGCGGTAAAAAGATGCTGGTTATCAAATAGATGAAAAGAGGTATCAACTTAGTGAGCATTGCTCATAGTTTTTTTCTACTTTCTAGGTTGTGGTGACAGTGTGGTTGCAGTCCCTGCAAAAAAAGCTAGAAAGGTAGACCCGAACAAAAACAAAAATGGCGAAGAAAAAGATGAGAAAAGCACCATGAAAGTAGACGATAAAGATAAGAAAGCAGAAATGGACCTTGATGAAAAAAATGATGATAACGGATGATAAAAGAGTTCAGAAAAAAGACTTCAAACTGATTTAACCAAAATTACACATATGGCATATTTACTTTTTCACAGATATGTTAGTCAATATGAATGAGAGGAAAAAACATCAATACCGTGAATTAAGAGTTTTTGAGTGGAACTTCAGGACGCATGTGAATTTGGTTGTAGTATGAAAAGTTAAATTACGAGATAAAGAATGGAACTGTTTGAATGTGTATATTTCGAGCAAAAAAAGTTCAAGAACCTCGAGCACTTGAACATGAGCATGTATTTTGCAAAGAAAAAAAAAAACAGAAAAAGTACATCTTTATCAAAATTGTTCAAGCCAAAAATATTTCGTCATTTCCTTTCTTTGTAACAGCAGCCAAATTGTTTTCAATCGTCAGTTTTATTTTATATACTGATAAATAAGGAATTCTATACATATATATATTCTTGTATTGTTAAGAACCGATCTACTATTGTGAAATACTTTAATTCGTTGATAACAATTTTCGTGGATTTGGGAAGAAACAAAAGTTCGTGAATTCTTGAATTCGTGGTTCTGAGATTTCAATATACATGTCAATGGTAATCTTCATTTTTATGGTAACCAAATTTCTTGCTTTGGTATGACCATGAAAATCACAAAAATTGGAAACCAATGAACAAAAGTTCTTTCACGGTATAGACTGATTAAATTCACAGTTGCTAATTTTCACGGATTCTGTCAAGAACATATTAGCAGGTATCAATTATATGCCGTCTTAAAGAATGATAAGCGTTCTACAGTGTTAAAAATCAATTTTGTAGATGCTACTTTCCTCGCTTATCAGTCCATCAAAAAAAAGAAGAAAAATTAGTACATTCCAAAAATTAGTATGTTTACTGCATCGACTGGGATGTTCATTGTAATCAATATATGGTATGTATCAATAAAATCAACAGGTCCACAGACCTATAAATTTCACTCCTCCAATCTAGACTAATGAACTACATTTATTGTTGAGTTTCTTCCAGTTTACCAAGCATGTATTTCATTGGGCAGCAATCAGAAATAATGCAAAAAGCAGGTATTGGTCATCCTCTCAGAGACCCTGAATTAACTACGGTTTTTGGTGGCACAGCTTGTCTCTCTGTGTTTTTTAAATTGTTTTCTATCTTTTTGTTTTACATTGTCAGTTTATATGTTCTTGAGCATGTTTTGCCCACAGATTATCCCAATTTGATGTTCCCTCATTATTGACATTTGAAATTTTTTTGCCTTTCTCTGAAAACATTACATTAGGAAAGATATGAACCTATGAAATTACTGGAGATTCTTATCACTTTTTTGACCTAATCTTAATTTTGAATGACCCAGTATGTAATGCCCCAATAAAAAAACTTAATTACAAACAATAGCTAAAAATCCATTTCATTTGATTTAATAATTTGAACCATTATTAGCCTAAAGATTTCCATCTAATATCACAGATCTGAGCAATATGGTCTGATGGAAATACCACACTAGGTAATGCTATATGCTGTGACACCTCCTTGTGTTCTGGCATTGGTACAACCTGCTCAACCTCAAAGGAAGAGTCCAAAAATATATAGTCTAACTGTTCATGAAAATGTTTGGCATAATTTGTGTAGGGGAGTTCCCCACAACCACTTCTTAAATTCAGACTGTGAAAGAAAGTGGCACCTTCCAATTTAAAATCAGTATCTGAAAATAGAAGGGAACTTAGTTAAATGTTATACATTGTAATGGATTTACTTACCAAATCTCCCATGTAGAGAGTGTACTTACTATTTTTAAATCATTAAAGCAAATTAGTATTCTATACCCTTTAATTTTTTAGCAGAGCCTATAAACTAGCAGAGTGGTATATGGTAAATAAGAAAGTCATCATAAGTCTGTGGATGGGATGGTGACATCCAGCTCAAAAATAACTTCATGATTCATATATATATATATATATTGTATATTGTTAAAAATATTGACAAAACACATATCTTTATATCCTTTTTGCAATGGGTTATGCACAATCATGCTATATAATATCTCCCATGGTACAATTCTACACATGGTCTGGAATAAATGTCAAGAATAAATGTGAGGTATCACTCAGTGTTATATTGGGAGTAATCACAATCCTGCTTAGTGGGAAAATTCAAAAGTGAAGTGCACAAAAAAAATGAAAATTGATAAATTAGTGCCTTAATACTTTCATAGTAACAATTCTTCATTCTCTTGTTTGTTACTCACTATTACTCCAGCTATAGTTATCCTCCCCAATACATTTCTTTGTGATGAATTCATAGGCTCCCCCTTTTGGACTGCAGTTGAAGTCACCACAGAAAATTAATGATACATCATATCCCTGAAAAATATTGAAGCAATTAATATATTATTTGTGAATTTATAACTTATCTAAAACTGCCATTTCTTGAAGTCATCCTCTGGGATTTTTAAAAATGTCCAATACTAAAACCAACTATGCTCTTTGTTTCTGTAAAGTGTACTCAGTTTAATACATCTTCACATGCATATTTTGTAAAATTTTCTAGCTATTTTATATTTTTCAAGCACTCAATGCTAACCCAATTATATACATGTGGGATACCAAAATACATTTTTTTCTAATAATATATCTCTAAGTTTATCATTTCTACTTATATATTGTAGATTCTTAACACATCAATTGTGTAACAAAATATGTGTATTTCATGTTCTAATCTTAGTAACAAAATGGAATTTTTTTTATCTATAAATTGCTACCTGATCCCTCTGTTTCTGCAGTACGTATTCCAGGTGTCTAATTATAGTAACAGTCTGTAGAGATCTCACACAGCAAGCTTTTGGATGGAAAAATAAATGTGTATTGGCAACACAAAGTCTACACTTTGGGTTAATCACAGACTCTAGTATCAAAACCTGCAATAATAACAAACAATCTGTAAGGGATGACTTACTAGTGATACCCCCACTTTCAATCATGAGGAACATACATGTAATTGTTATAGTCATAAGAAAAAGCAAGTCATGACAGAACCAAGCAGGCCATTTGAACTCAGTTGCTTGTTATTTTTGCCAATTTAAATGTACAACTATGAAAAATATATACCCCAAATGACAATAATGCTTTCTAAATTAATATTGTTAACAACAAGAGAGAAAAAAAAAATCTGGGTATTGATCTTTTGTTTTTGATTTAAAGGAACTTTTAAGATAAGAGATTGGTATGCTTAGAATAAGAGAGCCTAAAAGCAAATAAATTATTATTAGCTGGCCTCACAATTAATATTCATTTATGATGAAATACCTGAGCAATAGTGCCTCTGTCTGTAATTTCAGTCTTGAGTGTGTCATTTGTTGCTACAATAGTTTTTATATCTGCATATTTCTCATTTCCATCATTAAATATTTGTCTAATAGCAATGCTATCATCTTCAATTTGTCTGCAAAAAGAACATTATAGGCTTAGAGAGCCCAATAGGGTGGGCTGTGACATGACATGCTTTATCATTGTTTTGCTGATGATTCGCAGATATATTTAGTTATTGAGCCAACTGACAACTGGTCCCAAATATCCACACGACTTGAAGCTTGTGTTGGCGACATCAGCTCATGGATGAAGAGCAATCTGTTAAAGCTCAAGCAAGATAAGACTAAATTAATTATTTTAGCTCCTAAACATTGACTCGAGGAATTTGAAAAGTGTCAACTAGCTCTAGATGGTACGATAGTGTCAGATGCAACTTGTGTAATGAACCTTGGTGTACACTTAGACAAGCCATTAAGCATGGAACAACAAATTTCCGCTGTAGCTGTAGACAAGTCATGTTTCCTTCAAATCAGAAAGATTGACCAAATTTGTTGTTACATTATGGACAGTGCTTGTAAAACTCTTGTGTGTACTCTCGTAACATCGTGATTGGATTATGGCAATTCCCTTTTATATGGCGTGAAATCTAGTGCCTTAAACAAGCTTCAAAGAGTTCAGAATGCTGCCGCCAGATTGATATCATGGCAAAGGAAATATGACTGCATAACACCTGTGTTAATTGACCTACACTGGTTACCTGTTCAATTCCAGTGTCAATACAAACTCATCTTATGCGTTTTTAAAGCACTGCATGGTATAGCTCCAGCATATCTCCAAGAGCTTCTGACTTTATACAACCCATCAAGATCATTAGGCTCCCGGAACTTTGTGACACTTGAAAAGCCAAGAGAAAACGAAATCGTAAGTTGATTGTAGGTTCGACAAGGCAGCTGCCACTTTATGGAACAATCTTCCTGGTGAACTACGAGTTTTAGACAATATCAACATTTTTAAATTCAGACTGAAAACTCATCTTTTTAGGACAGCTTATGGTGATCTTTCATTAATGTTGACGTTATTACATTTTATTGATATTCTATTCAGTGGTATTTTTAACACAGTAATGTTATGTTTTGGATTTCTAATTTTTAAATGGTAACATTTTTTGTTTTTAATTCTTATTTCATTTAAATGATAAAATATTAATATATAATCTATTTTCCAGATAATTTTACTTTTGCCATTTTTTTTTAATTAATTTTATATTCAGTAATTATCTTATATTTTTTATACTATTTAAAAAATGTTTTGATACTTAACTATGCTTTAATTACATAGTTTGTAATTTTTTATTTTTTTTTTGTTCGTCTTTTCTTTTTTTTTGGTTTTACAAATTTCTATATCTAAGATACAAAATGATGGTTCTGAATAATATTTTTATTTTCAATTTCTATTGTATAATTTTAGGTGTTGATTACTAAGTACTTTGTATTGTTTATCATTTATATGCTGTAAAGCGCTTAGAGTAAATGTAGTTTAGATTAGCGCCATACAAATACTGTAAATAATAATAATAATATATGAAGTGGGTTATGTTAAGAATGTATGACAAAACTGTTTATTTCAAGAAAAAAAATATGAATAAAAAATACAATCATAGTTTAGAAATTTTGAATACAAGATTTTTTCATGTTTAATATTGCTTTTTAAAATAAAATAAAGGGAGTGACATCATAACAACAAAGAAATTCTGCTTATTGAAAATAACACCAATAATTTCATCCAATTAAAACATTTCTTACAAACCAAATTGAATCATACTACATCATTAATGGATCAGGAAATTGTTAATGTTTCATAAAGTTTTGTAGCGGCCTGATGATAAAAATGAACAGTGAATAGATTTACAGTGTAGATTAAAACCATTCCAAAAGTATGTACACTAGTTTAATCATGCTGGGAGATTTTAAACAATTACATATAAGTGTAAGAATATTAGAATTAAGCAGGGGTTCAAATTAGTGTTGTTCCTATGTCCAGGACTCTAAATTTCTTAACTTGGACCTTTGAATATTCATTTACATTGGTCCTGGAACTTCAGCCTTTTGACTGACTCTTTATTATGGATTTTTGATTTTACTCAAGTGGACCTTTCATTTGAAACTTGTATATGTCAAGGATATCCCACTCTTAAAAGTAAACTTGAATCCCTGATTCAGTTTTTTTTCAGAAAACCAGAGGACACTCGCTTTACTAAGAACTCACTATGAGCCACACAGAAAATTGTTACAGTGACCACTATCATACATTTAAATATATCAATATTTGTTTTAATTATAGATTATATAAACAGATTACTGGAGTTGTGTGCTGCTATTATACCTGATTACATGTATATTAAAATATATATTTGTTCTATGTGCATTATAAGTGTTTGTTTAAACCCTATATCATCTACCCTATATCACATGCCCTATATCATACCTCTAGACCAATATCACATACCTTATATCATACCTCTAGACCAATATCACATACCTTATATCATACCTCTAGACCAATATCCCATACCTTATATCATACCTCTAGACCAATATCATATACCTTATATCATACCCCTAGACCAATACCACATACCTTATATCATACCCCTAGACCTGTATCACATACCCTATATCATTAGACCTATATCACATACCAAATATCGCACCCCTAAACAGACCATACTTGAGGTACAGTGTATGCTTAAAATATATGATATAATGGACATGACTTGTTAAAATCTGTATCACATGCTGTATCAACCCTTGACCTTTATCATCCCATTGGCTGGTGGCCCCTGGAGTGATATAGGAGTCTCAGGTTGATACATCATATGATACAGATTTTGACAAGTAATATTCAGTAGTTAAAATGTTGGAAATAAAAAAAACTTTTATGTGTTTTAAACAAAGTTATTTTCACATTGAAAAACAATAAACAATCAATTTAATAATCTCAACAATTTGCAAAACCATTCAAAGTTTAATACGACAACCAGTATATGAGAATAATTCAATTTCAGAAGTAAAATGGATTCTGATTTGATAAAAAATTTCGTTTATCATCTCATAGACCAAATTTAGTAATGACTGTGATGTCACCAAACTTTTTCGATGATTTACTCGTCGGATTTCGGTTCTTTTATTAAATTATAAGGAATGACTGTTAAATTTATTTTTTGGTCTATTTAAAATGACCTCAAACCCTGTGGTGCACAATTTAAAATAACTCTTATGCAGGTTATTCAGTGTGCACCACGTGATTGAGGTTATTACATCACAGACGAAAACAAAACCTAACAGTCATTCCTTAAATAAACTATAAATAATCTACAGCAGAAATAACCAATTCACCTAAACTTTGACCTCCTGAAGAAGATAGCCTCACCCTCCGGTGAATCAGGTCCTTCCTCCTGAGACCCTGCTTTCACTTGTAGAGACCCATTATACCCAAGAACATCAAATGCTGATATTAATTCATGGTTAAACACTTTTCTATCCACTTCTTGGAGGCAGATTATGTCACTGTTATACCCTGTGATATTGGAAAAAATAATAGTAACAAATTTAACCCAAATTTTTGTGTGATCTATTTTCATATATTGCTTTTTTCTTCAATGAGAAAATAAAATGACAAAAAAAAAAGAAATCACGGCAAATGCTTAAATTGTGTTCAATGTACATTGTATGTGCATATACATATAGTTACATCTTGCTTTGTATTATTTGCATAGAAACAAAATTAAGCAAGAATTCAAATAAACATTTTTTCAATCTTTGAACAAAACCAATTTCACTATTGATCTTATTTTTTAACAAAAACCTACAGATTATACTTTTACACTACCTGCAATTTCCTTCAGTAAAAGCTGTATTCTATAGTCTATAGCCAGAGCATATGGAGGACAGTAGGGGAATAGTTCTGTTCTCGTGAAGTCAGAATCAGCATAAATATCTGCTAAAATGTTATAGCTGACAACTCTTATCCTAGAATATATATGAATATAAAACTCATACTGTGAAAGTACTATTGTTTGTGGGGTACCAATTTTCATGGTTTTCATGGGAAGGCCAAACCACGAAATTTGGGTTTGAACCAAATGGATATTTCCATTGACGTGTATACTGAAAACCTCAAAACCATAAACTCAAGAATCCACAAACTTGTTTTTCTTCCCCCATCCACGAAAACTGGTATCCACGAATTAAAGTACTTTCACAGCAATTATTTTACATATGCAATGTACGCTGTTAGTGTATCACTGGTAATCTGCCTAGCATGCTGTATGTAAAGAGATAGAGTGACGACTTGTTGGCTCAAAGTCAGAATATCGTGTCTGTGTGGGATGGCTTGCCTACTTCTGTGAACTACATGTAGCACAATAAAAGTGAGTCAGACTAGTACAATGTAGGGTCTGTTTGATTGGTCAAGTCAGACTAGTACAAAGCAGGGTCTATTCAATTGGTCAATCCTTCTCGTCCACAAATGAATGAAATATCTGCCATAGAATGTTAAACAATATTTATTCAATCAATCAATCAATGTAAGTGTAAACAGATGTACATTGAATAATACAAATACAGTGAAACTTAGTCTAAACTGACCCCTGAATAAACCAAAAACCTGTTTAAACAAGACACTTTTGTAAAGTTCCTAATATCAGGCAAAAAAAGTCTTGTTTCATGGTACCAAAAAGAATAAAAAGGGAAATTAGGTAGGGAAATTATCTTATTTTTCAAAAACATTTTATATTGAGTTAATGGGGAAACAATCTAGCCTTTAATGGTGCTTGAACCAAAATGGCTATAAAATGTTAAGGGTAGGCACAAAAAACTAATGTAGGTAGGGTAGTAGGAACCAGATATACTGTTTTAATTTTACCTCAATTTAAACGTTAGTAAACAGAGCACCGAACAAATTTTAAAAATCTGAATGGGATTTGGTTAATTTAGACAAGCTCCAGTGTAATTCACCATGGACAATGTTCTTTTCAGTGATACTAGATACATGTAAAATTAACTGTACATGTATTTGTACACTGTATTTTAGGCCTAAACATACAGGTATGTAAAATTACAGTAAATAGATGGGGTTTTTTTTAAAGATCGCTAACTGCCTTACATTCTGTTAAAAAAAACTCATTTGCAGTTCTAAAAAATTATTGTTTTGGTGTTTAAATACATTTTAGATCATTTTTTGTGCTTATCTGTTCTCCATAAAAATAGGGAAAATAAGTACACTAGAACAATACATTTATATTACATGTATGTTCACAGAGGTATAAAAAGTAAAGATAACTGACTATCTTAAGAAAAAAAGATTATGTCAATGGCCATAACTCAAAGTTTTCAGAACTTACTTTTTATCATCTGTGATACTCTGTGTAAAGCTGTGTCTGTTTTCAAAGGGACATAATCCAGGGCCAGCATCTACTTCACACTTTGATAAAATGCTGAACTCTGCTCCAACTCTGCCAGCAAGTTGTGGAACACAAGAAAGCTTTAATTTATATCCGATATCATCGGCTGTTGGCATACAAGAAAACGTCTCAGCTATTTTTTCACAAACTTCAACAGTTTTCTTTTTTCCTTTAGCAGTTTCTTCTTCAACAGTTTTATAACGATACCATGTAAATTTGGCATTTTCGAGATCACAAAATTCAACCTGCACCTTAGGATAGATTGGAAAACCAACCATAATATTCTGTGGAAGGACAAGGGCAATAACTTTAGGTAAATTTATTTCTACTGGCAGCATTTTGTCCTCAAGGTGCAAAACAGCACCCTCCACAAAAGTCTGATTTATGGGAGTGGATTCATTATCTACAATTAAATCATTGATGGTCATCCATATTTTCAATACAGGATCTTCTGGAATTTGTTCCCCTAACTCTGACTTTTTCTTTTTTTCCCTTCTTTTTTTAGAACTAATTTTTTTCAGTATATTAGCTTTGAGTCTTTCCATAGTCTTCCCAAGCTGAAAGAGATGAAGAAAAATAAATATGTATCAGTAGCAGTTTTGTAAAGATCAGGCATTAGAGGTGATTCATACATGTCAACAACCCACCAAATTAATCTTCATTTCCAAATTGAAGTTCAGAAACAGTTACAGACTTCATAACTAACCATTGACAGAAAAACTTTCACATTCACCATTTGTCAAATCCAGTGGAAACTGGATTATACATGTAGTTCTATACTAGATAAAGAAAGGATATCAGATTTGAAGGCTGCAAGAACAGTTTTACTTATGTGAAAATATGTCTCAAAACATCAAACCATCTGAAATGATTTTATAATATACATTTGTATGTATCAGTTAAAAATACCTTGCAGTAATCAAATCAAGATTCTGTTCCCTTGGCTCCCATTGCAATGTCACTCGATCTTAGCATACATGTACCTGCCCACTTTTGAAAATCCCAATGGGAGATTTTAGGCGAGTGAATGTATGAACGGACATTTTCTGGACATATTTTGCTAACTGCATGGATTTTATTGTAGTAATGTACAACCACTATAGTATTAAAGGGCCTTTTTCAGTTGAACATTATGTGCATGCGCTGCAATAAATTGAAGTTAGTAAGCCCATTTTTTTGTGGTTGAAAATCTGAAATTTTAGTTCAACAAAATAAATCAGAAAACTGTATTTATATGTTTTACATTCAAAGTATTTCTACTGTTTTAAATTACATAGAGAACATCTTTTATGTCAACTGAAGAGGAATCAGTGTCAGTTTTGAACTTAAAGGGGTTTAGTCCAAACAAGTTCTCTTGCCAAACCACCCTAGTCTTGGTCTATGTAACAGAAAGATGCACAATGATATGATGGGAATTTGAGCAGCTCTTTCTTTTCATTAAATGAATATCATGAGGTTCAGTATATGAGGGAATGTAACATATATTCAAGAATGTTGCTATCAAATTTCCAAAATCATCACTATATAAAAGGAATAGTATTTCTTTTAACTATTGCAAACAAACTTTTGGGAAATACAATGTATACTGCACTGTTAAAATTACAGGAAATGTCAAAAAAAGATAAATGAAGACAGCAGGGGTATTAACTCATTTTGTATAAACAATGGTAATTTTATAATTTGTTTACAAACGTGGTTCTTCAAATTTTAGACCAGTTAAACTGACAGTATTTGTCAAATAAATTGTGGAGTAGAAAATAGTCTTTAAAAAATTACTGGCTGTTCATAAAATAGTGGTAGATCCGATCAGTATTCATTTTCTGATTGTCAATTATCATCGATAACCCTGATCAGCCGATTGCTCATTGGAGATTACTTACATGGTACCTGACATAAAATGTACCTGTACCTGTTCAGACAGCAATTAACACCTTTTGACAAATTTATGACTCCTCTAATCAAAGAAATGAGATTGAAACGTGAATTTAGGGGTTTGAATTCAGATTTTTATAGGTTGTTTTAACAAAATCGGAAAATTTGGAACTGAGATGAATCTGAAAGTCATCTATTGTCATTCAGTATTTCGTACTATTGCAATTTGTATACTTATGTTTGATTTAGTAACCAAAATTATTGAGTAATTAATTCTATACGAGTGTTGGTAATAGACCTTTTTGTGGTAATTAGTGAGCATGCTCAATATACACTTCAGCATGGAAGGGCTTGGGTAGAACAAAAGGATTTTCCTCACGGAAGTGTATATTGAGCATGCTCATGGACTTAACCCCAACGTTAGCACAAAAGGGTCTACTACTACAACGTAAGAGGTTGGAATTCCGTTCCTCCATATCCCAACCTCTTACAAATGTTCTTCCGAGTGCCATATTGCATAATGCTCGTTCCACCATTCTTTGAAATCGGCAGAATTATTTGCCATTTAAAACGGTTTATATAGTTTCTTTATCATAACACAGCAGAAGGTGACTAAACTGAAGAAAAACAAATGACCTACCTGATAAGAAAATCCTACAAACCTGGAAATCCTTTGTAAAAGCAGTTAAAATGAACTTCTTATTGGTTGTTAGTTTTTTGAGTGAGTAATTCCGGTTGATAAAATTATGGATTTTAAAATTTGTGAAACAAACATTTCAAATTAACCAAAGAAATGCCTTTACCAACTTTAAGTTCATTTTGTCAAATACATATTGCATTTCGTAAAAAATAAGTGACCTAATTCAAAATGGCTGGTCATTTCGACAACTGTCTTCGATACAAATGTTTTCTAGGTATTTAACAAATATTTAGGATTTTAATCACTCGATTTCCGGTAAGTTAAACTTCTTTTATGTAAATAAAAGACTTAAAATATTTTAAAACACATGTACAGCTAATTCACATTGGCGGTGGCTTTCAACATATCAGATGCTAGAGGTTAATGGCACCAAGTCAGAAAATAGATTACCAGACAACCTCTAGCATTGCTGGAGTAAAAAGGGTCAACATTTTGGAATATTGAACCTTCAGACATCTGAATCTTTGGATTATCAGATCTTCAGACTAATGGGTGGACACTCAATAAACTCAGACTAGAAACACTGCCACACCAATTCTCAACTCACTTCTTCAGTTTGAAACCTATTCATGTTAATTGTTTTTATATTTCCCGTGTCAGTTGGAAAATTAATCGTGATCTGCATTATCTCTTCGTCTGGGATACAGCGAACGAACACTCCTTCAACATTCTCCATTGCTTTTTTGGTTGATTTGGATCTGAATAGTTTCGTGAGTTTTATTGCACAAGAACTTCTCAATCGACAGAGCATTGCACCATCTACGACTGGTCAACGAAGAGGAGATATGATATTTTAAAACGTAAACCAGTTTGTGTATGTATTTTTCTTGACTTCAATAAGAAGAGCTTTTGTACTTTTTCGTGTGCTTTTTCCAAGATTAGGAAGCGGTAATTGACAGTATTTGTCCAAATTTGATGTTAGATAAAACTTTTTCAATAATTTATAAGATACTGCAAAATGCGTTTAGCTGATATACCAAAATTGAAATGTTTCGAGTTTACTCTTTGCGAAATCCTATGAGTATGAAAAAGGGTTGTTATGTAAAATATTAACTCATTTTATCATTTAAAACCAACCATTAAGATGCATATTTTATATTTTTAAATACTTCTCCGTCTAAGAATCGGGCAAAATGTTCATAAAATGTATATTACTATTTTTTTTTTTGGTTTGTATTTTCTTAACGTTAGACTAGATCGCAAAATCAAAGAAAAAAAGATCAAGAGCTACGATTTCGCAGCTAATGAAGGAAAAGACACGGAGATTTTATTGCTTTTACCAAATTTGAGGTTATTGTGGCAGTTATTTGATGATTTCAACCTCGAGAGACCGACATATACCAATGCCAATGGGTCCTTTCAGTATTTGAGTAGCAAAAATTATTGGAAAGTCAAATCGGTGTTTTTAAAAAATGAATCCGGGTCAGTTCACCCTGTATCTTGTTCGTCCTACACTTGTTCGACCTATTACTTTTTGGCAGTGGCTCCTCATTCACGCAATCATGGATTGGTAGCCTCTTCAGGCTAATCATCCACACATCTAGGTTGCGCCAAAACACCTGATTCATTACGGCTATGAGATTGATTCTTTAGCTGAATCAGTTTATTGCTAGCTTGTCACTGTGCAGTCTAGGGTTCAATCCCTGATGGCCGTGTTATAATTTTTGTGTTTCAGATCATGCTATCCTATTACACTTGGCATCCAACTTCAAAACCTATGGGGTTTGTGTAGCTACAAAAATGTAGTTGCTAAGAGTTGTTCATGCTACGAAGACTCTTGAGGTGAGGGAACTGTGGCAGGATGGCCTACTTGCATTTTAGTTGGTAGTGAGAGTTAAATAGTCAGTTAAATGACTTGACTGTTTATAACCATGGCATCAAGAAAGAGTTTTACATGTATACAAAATGTATTTTTGTTGTTGCTGTTGAAAGCATATTGTGCAACCATTTTCAATATTGTCTAAAAATTTTTTCAGGTTTACCTAGTGAAGCAAAAACTTAAAAAATATATATACAGAAAGTGAACAGGCTCAGGCCGAACATGCTACTAGGGAATGCAGACTGATACATAAAAAATTGGTCAATGAACTTGTCTAATACTTGCTAGGTGTGATGCACTTTGTTACTATAGTATTTATGTCTGAATTTTCATGAGTGAATTCAAAGATTGATTTAGTTAGATATGTCTATATTTACAGTTCTTACACGTCAAATACACCATAAAAAGTGTAATGTGTATTTCCCCAGTGGTGGATCTCAAATCGGTTTATATCAGTTTTCCCAAGTTTGTCATTTAAGCTGTGTATAAATTCAATGTATTATTTTGATAGATTTCTTTAGTTGTGTTTCGTTTACTAGACCCATTTTTAGCTCACCTGGCCGAAGGCTATGTGAGCTATTGCCATCACTTGGCGTCCGTTATCGTCCATCCGTTGTGTTATTAACAGTTTTTCAAACCTCTTCTCCTCTGACACTGCTTGACCAATTGGAACCAAACTTGGTATGAAGGTTCCTTGGAGTATCCTGCATGGAACTGATTTTTGATCCATCGAAAAGCATGGCCGCCATTACTAAAAATAGTACATAGGGGTAATACAGTAGTTTTTTGCATATATCTCCAAAAACATTAGGTTTAGCCAAATTCTGACTATGGTAGAAGTGTTAAGCATGATGAAATCTATCTGTGGTCAAATTTTCATTTTAATCTGTTAAGCCATGTTGGAGTTATTGCCCTTTTTCTACAATTGTAATTTTTAATGTTATTTGTTTCAAAATCTTCCTCCTCTGACACTACTTGACCAATTGGAATCAAACTTAATGTGAATGTTCCTTGGGGTATCCTGCATAGAACTGATGTGGGGATTTTTGATCCATCGAAAAACATGGCCCCCATTACTAAAAATATAACAAAGGGGTCAGACAGTAGTTTTTTGCATTTATCTCCAAAACCGTTAGGTTTAGCAAAATTAGTTCTATAAATAAAATGACCCTTATTACATTTATAAGGCCTTCAAAAGTCTTCAGGGAACAAAGTTGTTAGGTGACGCCTTGTAAGAGTTATTGCCCTTGAAAGGGGAAAATGCCTTTTTTGTTTTTTGGTTTTTTTTTTATACAGTTTTCAGCCACTATCTGGAAAACTATGATAGATAGAAAGAAACTTCTGAAATGATCCTTATGATGAGTCCTACCAACGTCTTCTTGGGTCAAAATTGTTTGACAACTTCTTCTTCGTCAAAATTCTTCAACATGCTTCCGCTTTGTCTCAAACATGGTTTCATCATGAGCTTAATCTCCTCTCTGAATTGGATGCTTACCATGTTTCAGAGTGTGATCAAAACCTACTATCCAATCCCATTAATCACCTAATGACCTATCAGCCAGTACATTCTCAGATGACAATCCTTCGAAGCCACTTTTAAATACAAGTGAAATGCATATCATTACGTTGTGCTCTCTACATGTATCTAATTTTCACAAAATTTCAGTTTTAAATATTTTTTTAAGAATCCCATTCTTCATAACCCAAACCATGCCTAATTATATAGACATGTTCTAAACAACAGGCTACCAAAGTAATCCTCAGATACTTAATTATTATAATTTTAAATGAACTCTATACTTGAACTTACGGGGCAGATACATGTACAATGTAACTCTGTTGAATCTGATATGAGACTACATATAAATAATAGTCACATATTATACGTTTATTATTGCTGTAGAACTGAACAGGAAAGAGGTTATTTTACTTGTTTTCGTTCATTTTCTTTAAAGTGCATTTACAGGTGTGAAATTACTGATAATATCATTACATGTATGTATTTGCAATGAGAATATTCATATGTTATTCTTAAGCATTCAGAAAAAAAAATCAGTTACATGTTACAGACTTGGTAAAAATTAAGATTCTAATGGGACATTTTAGCTTAAAAAGGGTTAATAGTGTATGACTCCTTCTAAACATATTTACTGCATGTCATTCTGGTTCTCATTGCAGGGGTTATAAAACCACTTTCCCAGAGCTTTTCAGTTGTGAAATGTTACTAGCCCTGCAGGTTCATCCACCGAAGCCCAGGACATTTTGCATGGATATTTGCAATAACCTAATGTGTGTAACAGTATAACTATTTGATATTGTTTTATATGTGTACATACATCAGTGTTGGAAACTAAATTTATTTCATCATTGAATGTATATGAAACTTCTGAAAATTTGCGTAGACCCGAATAATTACGATTTAATTAGCATATACCTTTTTTGTGCATGATTGTGTTCATCTTTTATGACCGTAGCAACGACAGTTTTTACAATTGTGTAAATTTCATATACAAATCGTAAGCAGACATTGCTACCATCACTTCTACAAAAGATAGAGCTGTTTAGAGGCTTAAAACAGTGTTATCTGTTTTATTCCATTCATTTTTGCATTGTATATTTGAAAGAATATTGTAATCAGTTGCCTATAAATACTTTGAATATTGAAACTGACAACCATATCACGTTGTTCGTTGAATGCTGCCATTTACAATGTCGATTTTGGTTGTCAATTTTACTGGATGAGAGTCTACAAGAGAAAAAAAGACTATTAATATATTTCAGATAGTGAGGGATTGGAATTATAAGGATTTCAGTTGTCAATTTCACTGAATGAGAATCCTTTGAACCTTTATTTGTTTTGTGAGTGAATGGTCCAATTTTACACATCCATAAATTCTGGAATACAGTGTTTAATTCTTACAATTCCAATCCCTATCTGAAATATAACAATAGATTTTTTTCTTATAGAGACTCATTCAGTGAAATTTTACACATCAATGAATTCTGGAAAAACAGTGTTTAATCCAGTAATGCTTTTTCATAGACAATGTCTATCAATATACCACTAATTTCAAACACTGGTACATGTAAATCATATATATTATTTGTTTGTTTGAAATTTTACACAAAACAGTATACACCTGCTGAATGAAATATATTGTAATCTTACTATTTTAATGGATAGATGTATCTCTTAAACTTAACTATTTAGATTGAACTGTTACATTTACTTTTTTGTAGGATTTATAAAAAATGTGATGGGTAATGATTGACCATGGTGTTTAATTATTGGTGGAGGTTTAGTCATAAGTCTTGGATTAGTAGCCATCCTGATATCAACAAGTTTAAGTAGCCCGGACTATTATGAGGTAAGGAAAAGATTTTGCATATCTAAAGGTAACTTTTGGCCAATCGATTCTTCAGTTGATGATTATTGATAATTTACCAGTATGTAAAGTTGATTTTTGTTCATTCTAAGTGCAGTGCAAATTCAAAATCATAGTGAAAATGTGTCATCACAAACAGTACAATGTAGTACATGTATGTACATGCACTTGTACTTTAAAATAAGGGGAGTGTGAACACCTACTTTCTGTCAATTTCCATCTTTGCTCGCCAAGTGCTACAGTCCTGTCTCCTCCCAGAAGGGACGGGGGGACGTGACCCTTGGCTAGGAAAGATGGTCAATTCCTGGCACCTACATGTAATTATACCCCACGCAACAAAGTTGCGAAGGGTATAATGTTTTTGACCAGTCCGTCAGTCCATCTTCAGTTTTCCAGACTTTATTTTTAAACATTTGCGGATATTGACGTGATATTTATTATATAAGTTCACTATGATAAGTTAAAGGTCAAGTTCGAATTTCGTTTTGCTCCATTGATTTTTTACCAAAATTACAGCCTTGAACTTAGCAAAATTCAGTAAAATATCAGTTTTCCAGACTTTTTGTCTAAATCCTTGCAGATATTGGTATGATTCTTTATATTTAAGTTCACCATGATGAGTTACAGGTCAAGTTTAGGTTTTGTTCCTCTCTGATGATTTTTACTAAATTACGGGCCTTGAACTTAGCAAAATTCACGGAAATATCATTTTACCGGACTTTTTTTCTAAACGCTTGCAGATATTGACATGATTTTTGGTATATATGTTCACCATGATAAGTTACAGGTCAAGTTTATGCTTCGTTCCGCTACAATAATATTTACTCTGGATTAACTTTTGTGTCACAGTCTAAAGCCTGCAAAAACGCTCTTATTCCTTTTTTTATTGGGGTCCTTCTGCATATATTTCTCTTACAAACAAATTTACTTGAGTGTCCAACATTGGGATGCATGGGGTATGTGAGTGGCTCACTAAGGTTCTTTAATTCTACGATGGATTGTATTAATTATCAGAAGGGATCATTGTAATGAATTTTTTGTTTTTTTTCTACTAAATGGTCTATGATTTTTATAAAAATATATCATTTACCCCTTGTCAGTGAGCATGGTGATTTAGTTTGAAATCTGAGGGCTGGCAAGGGGCAATTTTTTTAAAAAGACCTTAAAAATTTAAATGGAAGATATTTTTTTTTTTTTTTTTAAACTTAGTTCTAATCAAATGTAACATATTTACCACTGCAGTGGGATTTATGGGGTTTGCATCAATTTTATCTCAATCACTGTCTTTCACTGTATCACTGAACTTACAAAGAAACCTTTTTATTCATTAGATGGGTTTTATAAAACAGAAAAGTACAGGGACTGTAAACTTAGATGAAGTGTACCAGAGTGGACTTCATCTGATTGGTCCAGACTATGAATTCAAGGTCTTTCCTTCTGACAGCCATTCCATCAGATTGTATGAAATCAAAGTTTTACGTCGGATAAACTAGAGGTAAGCGGTCATTAAAGGTCAAAAGTTGAAGAATCTGTTTGACACCAAAGCTTTCACTGCAAATGAAAAGAGTCTGAACATTATCATCTGTTAAGTATGGGTCTGCATAAAAATCAGGCAGGGGTGATTCATCGTATCTTAAAGAGGTAGACCTAGGATAAGGGAAACAACTCTTGAAATCAGTGATATGTTTGTATCATATTCAATTTCACCAAAGCCTATCAAGCTTTCATTTGAAACAGAATGAAATCAATCCAAGTTGCTTTGATGCTTACATGAGATTGATGTAAAATGCTAAATACAAACGTTCAATGACTTTTTAAGAGTCGTGTGCCTTAGCCTAGGTCTACCTTCTTAAGATAATCAATGAAAATGTTCAAACACATGTTAAGTCCTAAAAACAACTCTTCCTGCATTCATTTGCTTGGATCTACTATATATCATGAAATATTTTTTGACTGGTCATAGTGTAAAAACTCTTGACGGGAAACTTTCCTGTATTTTTCTGTATTAGAATGTAACCAACTTTAAGCATTGAAATCTCCAGTGACCAGGTTTCATTTGTGGTCTTATTGTCAAATACAGTTTCTATGAGTTTCAATGGAAAGATTTTGGGATTAAGATATGCATGAATTACTGACCAGAAGCTTCTGCCTGGTTTTAAGGTAGAGCTGTACTTAAAATACCTGAAGTAAGAGGTCATCAGGATGGTCTGGTAGTCCTGTGCCTATCTAACTTGAGAGAGGATTACCTTAATATTTTAAATGATAGTCTTTTACACTACCTAAACTAATTTATTAATCCAAAGGACAGGACCACAAAATAATTTTGAAGACTACCTAATTTATCTATCAAATTGTCATGTAGGCTACCTAGAGAGAAAAGTCAAACCCTGGTCTTAAGGTATAGAAACAAAACATTTCATTTTTGATAAACTTGAGAAAAGATGTCATTAGTGGTCACAAACAATTAGAAAACCATGTGCCAATAGCTTTAAGGTTTCATTTCAAATATGCTACATTTGTATACAAGCCAAAAGCTGATACAATCAGAACAAATATATTGTCCTGAATTAATCTACTGAATAATAAAAAGCCTTGCAGAGTGCAGCATGATACGGCCTCAGTCAGTTAAACTCTGTTCACTTGGAGCAAGTGTGGACATAATATTAGTTTTTGACACACATAACATAGGGACTTACAGTTTATTATGGACACAATAACTCATTTGGATACAATATTGCACAATATTTTGAAACTTAATTAAAGTACCAAGTTCTGCTACAGGGTTCATTCATGGATCACTTTGAACCTCATTTTCTCAAAACAGTAATTGATAGGGTAAATTGGCTAAGCATACTTCATAAAGTGCTTGTACTTAGGCTTTGATTTTCATAATGAATCTAATAAAAAATACAGATTTTTAAAATTGCGCTACAAATAAAAGAGACGATTTTTGGGGTGTGGCCTCCTCACTTTGGCCCTTTATAACTTGAAAACCATAAGAGATACCTGAAATCTGATAGGAAAATGCAAGCAAGGGTTTTCATGAGAAATCTTCAAAATATTTTCATAATCAGATCAAAAATAAAAGAGATGATTTCTTGGGTGATGGCCCCTTTTTGCCCCTTATAACTAGAAAACTGTAAGAGATTTTGAAATTAATTGAAAAATGCATGCAGGAATATTCATGAGGAATATAATTTAAAAAAAATAAAGGCCACTTTTGCCACCATAGACTGACAATGCTAAATGTTGTTTGAAATCTGTTAATTATTCTTAAAACAGAATTTAATTTTGCAAGTAAAATGTGGGTAGAACAGATAATTCTTCAAGCATTTCAAAAGGCCATGAATGGTTTGATGAGTACTTTTAACAAAGATTTAAAACAAAATTATATATTAATGCATATCTAAAAGGTTCATTAAGCAACTTGACATTGCCCCTAATGAGCTGGGACTAATAGTCCCCGTAGCCTGTTGAATCCTGTACATTTTGGGTCCAGTGCGGACTTAAATTAACAACATGATTAATATTAAACACAATTTTTATGTTGGATAGACTGAGCACTTTTGACACACAATTTGCTGCCATTTCTTAAACACCCAACAGCAATCTGTTCTATTATTTGATGACAACACAGAATATGACTAATTCCTGATAATATGCACCTCTCTATATGATAATCTAACACTCCATTGAGTTTCATCTTAATTCAGTTTAAAGGAGGAGTTGTGGACAACACATCAGACCAAGTTTCGCTGAAAGAAATGCCTGAGTTCTAACAGCCGTCATTTCTACAACTTTGTCCAAACATAAATTTCTGATAATATGCACATCTCCATGTGGTAATCTAAAATTCCATCAAGTTTCTTAACAATTCTGCAGGTTGTTGAGGAGGAGTTGCCTGCAATATATCATACCAAGTTTTGCTGAAAAATGCTTAAGTCCAACAGCCATCATTTCTACAATTTTAGTCCAAAAATAAATTCTTGACAATATGCATATCTACATATTTACCTAAAAGTAGCATCCCATTTAGTTTCATAACAATCCTGCAAGTGTTAAAGAAGAGTTGTGGACAATGCATCAGACCAAGTTTGCTGAAAAATGCCATCATTACTACAATTTTTGTTCAAACTTATATTCCTGGCAGTATGCACATCTCCATGTGATTTTATTTCATACCAGAAAGTTCCATAAAAATGCAGCACGCTGCTTAGATTAACCAGGCAGGCAAACAGACAGACAGACAGACAGGGTCAAACCTATATAACCCTAAAATCAACAAAGGTGGATGGTAGAACAACACTGGAAGAAAGTATCATTTTCTTGTGAAAGTAAAAATGTGTAAAGATGTTTATTAAACATTTCTGTGTATATGTAAAACCTGATGAGGACACTATGACCTAATGAAATATATTGTAGAAAAATTTAATTTAAGAAGAAACACACTTTTTGTTTGGATTAAAAATTTTGTAATGTGACTGTGACATCATCAACTTTCTTAAATGATTTACTCATTGAATTTTGATTCAAAAATTAAATAATAAGTAATAATTGTTATAGTTTTTTGGTCTATTTTTTTTTTAAATAACCTCAATACCCGTTGTGCACACTTGAAGATATTCTGATAAGCAGGTTATTTAGTGTGCACCATGTGATTGAGGTTATTTCTTCATAGACCGAAAAAATATAACAGACATTCGTTAATTATTATTTTTCTTTAAAAAATCCTTACATAAGTTGAAGTGGACAATAAGTGAGGCATACAACTGGCTGAAAAAATTATTGACTTATAGTCTGAAATATATGGTAGGTATATTCTCATAGTTGGATCCAAGGGAAATTGTTGGGTCTTTAGCCTACCTTTATGAAATTTAAGAAATTTCAAAGTGTTTATATTTATGTCAACACCTTGAAAATACTCTGAAAGGAAATATATAGTTCAATGAATTCGATATTTAATTCTATTATTAACACTGTAACGAAGATATTATTTTATCAAAGATTCGTCCTGCATACTGGTATTTTTACATTTATGAAAGTACTTGTATTCTTTGACTTATTATATTTAAATTTATGGATATCAGGTTAAATCAAAGAATTTTTTAAATGGAAATTAAAGTTCTTTGAGCAGTTTCATTCTGTGTCAAGCATTTGATCACAATCCAAACTCTGAATTGTAATAAAATTGGCAGGAATATTCAAATTGATTTGTGTCTTTTTTGGGGGGAAAATCGAATGTTAATTTTGGAAATTACGATACATTTTTACATGTACTGTCTTATGCTGAAATGGGTTTTATTTGTGCATGGAAGTTTGGGATTGATTTTGGAGGTTTTGACGGAAACCATTTAGAAATAAGGGACCAAAGGGTCACCACATTAATTCCAGTCGAATTCATATTTTGTTTCAAATATTTATTAATCATAATCAAAATTCAAATCTGTATCAAGTTTGAATGTTGCGTCCATATTTGCCACAACTGTTCAGGGTTCGACCACTGCAGTTGTATCAAGCTTTGCCCTGTGAACCATTTTACTGACAGATATTTTAGTTTGGTAACTTTAAATTTTACCCATAGGTGTGTAGTTATCTGAAACTAAACTTTCATTTAAGAAAACATGAAGGAAATACATGTAATTAAACAAAATTGACTAGGTTGTTACTTTGAAGTTAGTGCCTTGTACATATTGTGAAAGTACATTAAATCGTTGATACCAATTTTCATGGATCAGGGGAAAAACAACAAATTCTTGAAAATCTACTATTTGTTGGGAACCAAATTTGTTGGTTTGACCTACCCATGAAAACCATGAAAATTGGTGTCCCACAAACAATAATAGTACTTTCACAGTAATTTGAACAATAAGTGAATTCCTGTAACTTGCCCTTTTCCTATCTTCTACTAGGAAGTCATCATAAATTTTTATCTGTCAATCTGTTTGTTTGTCTGTCTACAATGTAAATATAGCAGCTTCAATTTGAATTTTTCAGGGTGCAATACCAGTCTACAATACTCGTGACATTGTCAGTAAAAGGAGAGAAATAGAAGAAATTGTGTATAAAGCTGTGAGACAAAGACTCGGTGGTATTTGTTGTGTTCCACAAGAGTACTGTAAAACATGGAAATTTGGTGAGTTTTTTAATAACCATGTGTAAAAAAATCTATGATTAAGACTTATGTCCAGTATAGAGCATCCATTTTTTTACAGATTTCATTCAAGCTTTGGTAAATGGTTAGTACCAAAAAATCTTGGAAGGGATTGATTTTTACAGAAATCAATCAAGGGGGACCACTTCTTTGTAGAATTCCAATGCTTGTTGTGAGGATATCACCTCCATATTTAAATACTGATGAATTTCCTTCAATCTTTGGCAAATGGTTACATGTAGTACAATAAAATCTATTAAAGGATTGATTTTCACAAAAGTCTGCCAAGGGAAGCACTTTTTTTTGGAGGGTAACTTATTTATTTAGATACTTTTTGTGAAGAGATGCTTCTGCAGTAAAACCCTAGTTTCTATGCTCCGTAAAATTTTATACAGTGATTCTTATTATTGGTACAAGTAATGTTCATTCTAATGGCTTTGGTGCATATTTGCACCATGTGCTTTTATTATGCTGTGTTTGCAGTGTTGCAGATAACATGCCATCTAAATAAAGTCAGTGATAAATTAACCAAACTCCAAAATGCACCATAAAGAAATAAGTCAAAGTGAAACAATTTGTGATGAGTATTTGACCTAAAATCAAAAACTTTTAAGTGAAAATTAATCAGGACAAAAGTAATTATATTTAAAAAAAAAAATATTTGGCTTCTGATACGACGTAACAGGCAAAGAACAAACATTTCAAAGTGGAGTAATGTGTAATTCAAATGTGTCTTTGTGCAGGCAAAGCTCTTATATTTCTATATAACTAAAACTATGGCATACAAAAGTTACTTCAGTTAATTCTGCTAAATAGCTTATATATATAGTGAAAGTATTGCTTTGGAAATCCATGAATTCAAGAATTTAGGAACTGACCATTTCCCCCTAAACCATGAAAATTGGTACCAACGAATAAAAATACTTTCACAGTATTGGAAAGTTTCACTTTCTGTAGAAAGTAGAACATTGTTAAAATTCCAAGAAATTCTAAAAAAAACTTACTTTCAAGCTGTCACGATAGAAATGGCAGGCAAATCTGTTTCATAGAACTCTTAGCTTCCTTTTTCCCATTAGATTTTATTCCAGTCTATTGCTAAAAAAAATTCTTATTGGGCATTATTACCTGTGGCTGTGTATTTACTATACTTTAACATATGTTCAGTGAAATTTTACCTGGATATTTTATGGTTTTTAGCATGTCCCAAAAATTGTAAAAGGAGGAGTGAATGTCAGGATGGTGACAAGGGGGTGTATGCCGATGTCAAGTATTTCCAGCTTGGAAGGGTAAAAATCCCCTCCTTGAAAAGCGGTTTCTAGGACAACTCACTTTACAGGAGGAATCTGAGAGAGAGAAACTCTACCAGGATGCACAGGTTGCTAGGAAAGAGGCTGATTCAAAGGTGAGTTCTTTGAAAAAAAAATTTGCATAGAAAAAAACAAAAACAAAAACCATCAATACTTGTTTGACTAAAACCCATAGTAATTCTGCCATCTTGGCATTGACAAAGAAACATCATAAAATTTCTTTGTTGAGAAAGAAATGATTTCCTGTGAATTTGAAAATAAGCAAACAATTTGTTGCAACAATAACCTCTAAAAAGGTTTTCAAACTAAAAGTATGGCAGAAATATAGGACTAAAATCCAACAACCTCTAAGGTTACAGAATCATCACACTTTTACAATGTTTAAAATGACAGTATTGGGATTTTAAATCATCTGGACCAAAGGTCCACATAAGATTATGCCATCACTTTATGCCCATTGTCAGTTGTCTGTAAACTTTTCACATTTTGCTGAACTACATTAAAAACCCTAAACCAATTTTAACTAAACTTAGCAGAAATGATGCATGGAAAATATCTGATTTTGGTTTCATTTGAGGAGGTAGACCTAGGATAGGGAGATAACTCTTTAAGTCAGTGATATGTTTGTATCATATTCATGTTCACCAAAGCCTTTCAAGCTTTCCTTGAAACATAATGAAATCAGTCCAGGTTGTTTTGATGCTTACATGGAATGGTTGTAAAATGGTAAATACAAACGGCCCAGTGATTTGTAAGACTTGTGTCCCTTACCCTAGGTCTACCTCCTTAATTAAATAAGATGGCTGCCAAAAGTTATTTTAGTTTCTGATTGGCCAATATTGAAACTTGATACAATAGGGTTGAAGATTTCAATGCTCTCTTCAAATGATCCACTTTTTGTTTGGCTCAGGTGGCTCGGTGAAAGACTTCAGCAGCTCAAAATTGCCAGTAAACCCCAATGGAAAAACACATTTTGGCCTGTATCTCTGCATTTTATTATGCCAATGGTGACCAAATTTGGCAGAACCACTAACAGAGACAACTTATACATGTTAAATTATTTTGGTTATGCTTGATTGAACAAGATGGCTGCCAGAACCTATTGGCCAATTTTCAAAGACCTAGTTCTCTAAAACATAGTTGCAAATGTTTTGAAACTTATTAGGGTCGATGACCTCAATGCCCTCTTCAAATGATCCACTTTTTGTGTGGCTCAGCAGGTGGCTTTGGCCACTCAAAGTTGCCACTGGAACCCTGTTGGAAAACAAATTTTGACCTTTATCTCTGTTTTCACTTGGCAAAGATACTTGAAATTTAAAGGACAACTTTTACACTTGATAAAATTTTGGTTCCCTTTATGTTTTAGCAAAATTGCTGCCATAGTCTTTTTTAACTTCTGACTGTTCAATTATCAAAGATCAACTACTCTGAAACCATAGATGCCTATGTTTTGAAACTTGATGGGTAGATGACCTCAATGCCCTCTGCTCTTTGAATGATAATTTTTTTGTTGTAATGATCAAATTATATGACCACATGATTTCAAATTCTCCAGGTGAGTGATTCAGGCTTTTCAGAAATTTTAACAACTCAACAGTTTTGTGCAAAGGTATATAAAGCACAGGTTAGAGACCACAATCTTGTATAAATTTGTTTTTCCTTTGGGTTGGTGGTGAAGAAGGGGAGTTTATGCAAGTGACATCAAGGTTTTGTTTTTTTTTTCCATAGATATGCTTTTAATAAGTTTAAAAGTCATCATATGAGAATCTTTGTTGATACGTTTCAGGTTCAGAATATCAAGAACAGAGCTTCAGAGATTAGAGAGGAAGGTCAGGCAACATCTAGATTTATCTATGTCACCTCAACTGCTAATTATACCTCTGAGATAAGTCTTCTTGAAGGATCTAAGTGGATGATCTCCCTCTTTGAAACTTTTCCAAGAGGGAGACATTGCATGATTGAACTCCTTAAAGCAATGTCTAGACTCATCTACATCACCTCCACTGCTAATTATACCTCTGAGGTAAGTCTTCCCTTAATCCTTTTGAAGGCTCTAAGTGGATGATCTCCCTCATTGAAACTTCCTCAAAAGGGAGATTTGCATGATTGAACTTCTTTGATTAAATTTACTATTATGCTAAAACAGCATAATTGATTGGATATTGGAATATCCTAATGTTAATATGAATATTTTTACAAATAATTGCATTTAATTATGTGTAACATACAGTTGAGCCTTGATGTGTCAAAATCTTGGATAACTCGAACTAATTACAAAGTCCCAGCAAAAAAACCCTTACTCCAATACAATTTTACCTCGGATGAATCAAAACCTTGGATAACTCGAGGTAATCAATCAGTCCCCTCCATAGGACTTCGAGGTTAATTAACCCTGATGTCTCGAAGTCGACTAATTAGTCAGAAAACTGATTGCTTTATTACAAACCATGATCGAAGTGTGTTTTAACAACAGTTACCGTGGCTTTTAAAATTATTTTGTTGACACTATTTATGGTTTGATTTGTTTATGTAATTAATTTAAAATTGCATGTGTTGTTAAAAGAAACAAATTTTATTAATAACACGTCGGAATTTACACTAACAGTGATATCAGTTATTTTTTTTTAAAATACATATGAATTGTAATGGTATCTGATTATTTAATGAAACATCAAACAGACGATAGTAAGGGTATTTCAATGACTACATTTGTTTCGCTAGTGAATTTGAAATTTATCGTAATATTGTAGAGCACATGGTTTGATGATACTCCTGATTGTGAATCAAATAAAGCAGCATGTTATGAACTATGACGTTTTTTGACATAGAAAAAATAAAAAAGGAAATTTCACTAAAACTTGGTGATGTTCAGTATTTTATACATGATATACAACATACAAAAAAAACATCTTCCAATATGAAATGCATGACATTATGAAGTACTGTGTAAAGTGAAGTACATGTACAAGCACAACAAATGATGTAAATACAGAAACAATGATGGACCAAACTACTAGTATTTCCGGTTTATCCGCGACCTCGGATTACTCGAACCTTGGATAACTTGAACATTTTTGCATGGTTCCTTCAACTTCGACTTAACGAGGTTCGACTGTATTTTCTTCAGTATCTAATCATGAAAAAAAATACAAAGAATTTCTTCCCAGTTTTTCAATTTTTAAGACAGATATTTGGTTAAAATTAGAGAGTTTTACTCTAAAAGAGGGAGGATTAGCAGGCATGTAATAATGTGTTTGTTATTTCATGTGAGAACAAAGCAGATTCATTTTATATGGTGGCACATGCATCAGTGCAAAAAAATCTTAAAAGATGGATACAGGGCTTGAAACTGGCATTAGTGTGGAATATACAGGTTGATACATGTGATAAGAATCAGTTTATCATTTATGTGTTTCTTGATTTAAATGGAGAAAAAAAATCCTGTCATTTGATTGACATGTATTTCATTTTGTAAACTCCCTATTATTACTACTAATTCTGCAGACCTTTTCATGAAAAATAGTAAGTGTAAAATTAGTCGTAAGTTATGACATCATAATAGATCAAAGAAATATTACATCATAACTTATAGGGGGATAATGATCCACCTCAATCTTTTTATTTACGATCCAGAAAAACATACTGGGCTGTTTTTGCAATCCAATTTGATTCCTCATTTAGCTTAACCAGAAGTCAAAAAACAAAGTTATGACCACTAACAATTTTGTTTCTCAGTCACAAACCGATTTACTTGCTGTTTTGAACACTTTGGATTTGCTTAAAGTGTAGTGAATATTGGTTTTTCAGTACCTACGTATGTGACTTTGTGTCATTTTTTTCATTATTTTTTAAAATGTTCATGAAATAATACAAACAAAACTTGTCTTTAATAGTCATAATGAGAATCAGATCTTCAACCAAGAATCATAATATGTATCAGATCATGGCAGAGTGGAATCGATACACCCTTTAATTGACTTACAGTGTAAGACTAATTTTATACTGGTACTGTAGAGTTTTTTGTGAAATTGACGACTGGTTAGTATCAGTTATTTTGTTTTCCTCACAGGTTGAGGGTGCAAGAAGTATTGGACTTAGTAAGCTTTACAATGGCCTTGGCATCACGAAGCAGGAACATAAGAATAGCTTTGATTATCTCCGAACTCTTCATGGAATGGACAACATATGGCTTACTGTAGACTATCAACAGAAGATTGTTGGAAACCTAGGACCAAAATAGAATGGTTCTTTTTTTTTCAAATGCATTTACATTGAAAGTAATCATGAAGCAACCATTAGACTAGACCACTTCTTTGAGTTCTTCTGCACCAGTGAAGTTTTACTGTGAAAGTATTGTTGCTCATTGTACCAATTTGCATGGTTTTTATGAAATTTGGTTCCCAACAAAAAAGAAATTTCCCATTCCTTTGTAAAATAGAGTAGTCTAATCCACAAATCAAGAATCCACTGACTTTTTTCCCCAAACCATGAAAATTGGTACCTACCAATAAAAATACTTTCACAATAATACTATTATTTACCTGTTAAAAATGTCTTTTTCTCTCAGGAAAATTACTTCATAATCATGCACAAATGATAAAGTTACCGTTTATTCCAGGCACTTTTGAACATTGGTATGGTCTCTAAAAGTAACATATAGAGTTCAGATATTTAACTATAGTTTAATTACTCAATAGATCAATTGAACATGGATGTATGGAATTACCATTACCCCAATTCATACTGTGGAAGTACTATTATTCGTGGGGTACCAATTTTTTTGTGGTTTTTATCGGTAGACAAAACTAAGAAATTTGGTTCCCAACGAAAAGGAGAATTCCATTGATGTGTATACTAGAAACTTCATAACCATGAATTCAAAAATCCATGAACTTGTGTTTCTTCCCTAATTCACAAAAATTGGTTTCCACAAATTAAAGTACTTTCACAGTACAATGTTTAGATATTTTAGTTTAATTACTCAGTATATCAATTGAACAAGGATGTGTGGAATTACAATTTCCCCAATTTATTTTAGGGGTATAAGTTATGGTACCATCCCTATACAGTCCCTTAATCAAATCAATACCATCATCATCCGTGAATATCAATCTACAAAATTCTTAAGTAGTAGTCTTTGTAAGAATCACACAAATTTTGTAAAATGTATTACACCTCAAAAAAGGTATATATTTTTTTTGTTATTTAGCTGTTTTACAGGTCTATATGATGATATGTGTTATTATCTATTCCAATCTGTCTGCTCTTAGGAGATAATTCACAATGAAAATCCAATAGATTCTATTGTATTCTACTGTCATTTACAGAGTTATCTCCTTTAATTTTGAATTCTACAGTGCATTCTGTATAATTTTTATCTCCTATGAACAATGGCTATATGAAAAGCCGCATGTTACTTTGTTTTCTGTGACATTTTAAACAAAATATCAAAAAAATAAATACGCTTTCCAACCATGAATCACATTTTGCATGATATTTAGCTGGAGTACTACTTAATAAACTACAACAACTCTCTGGTCTAAAGCAAAATGTTTTATCTCTAAAGAGAATTTTCATTAAATTCTGGCCAAGCTGTGGCCAACTTTCTTTACAATGCTTAATACTTCTCTTGTTTTCTGTTTATAAAAGTACTTGAGTGAATTTATAATCAATTTACATGAAAACAAGGGAGATAATTGTTATTATTCTGGTTTTGGTAGAATTTTTCAAATACTATAAACTGTGAAATTTTTTTTGACAGATTTAATTCCACTATTTAAGTTTTTAGAACTGTAACATGAAAATAAAATGTTGTGAATATTTTCTTTGAAGAACTTTTTAATACAATTTGAAGAGTAATACCAATTAAAGATTTATCACAACAGCAAAGAAAAAATAGACAGCTGACAAATTTTTCAGTTTACAGTAGACTTGCTTCATGAACTTTATTGGTCACTCATCCTACAATCCTCAGGCATTTTTCCTAATGGTATGTGATATTTTTATACAACATATAGACATATTTTTCCATATTTATTTAATCAAGGCAGTTTTTGTTCCCTTGTACTTTTATTTATTGCTTATTTTTTTCCAGGGACAGGCATGCTGGGCATACCCCTTAAAATTGAGGAACTTTTTTTTCTGCATGAAATCTTGACTTCTCACAAATTATACTCCCCCCTCCCCCCCAAAAAAAAATATGTATTGCCTTGCTTTGCTTGGCATTTTATTTTATTTTTTCACCCCTTAACCTGAAATCCTGGATCTGTCCCTTATATAAGATAAAGATGAGTACTGTTGTGTTAGAAGATTATTTTAATTGTGTATTTACTGTTAAATTTTATACATTATTAGATTGTTCTTAAATTTAATTTGTACATATTTACAGTTGTGTTTGTATGGAGTTTTTCATGTTATTGGATTCAAGCTTAGATTATTATAGTATAATTGAGCCAATATGGGAAACCTTACACATTTAAACCTTTATTGACAAGCTAGTCCAATACACCAATGGATTATAACCGAGCCAATTTGAGGTCTAGGACAGTAAAAGCCATATTTGCGCACTTTCGTATTTTGTATTGTATTTACAGTTTTATCATATTAAGGCTAATATTGGAACATTAGTCAATAATATAGTATTATTGCTTAAGATTTTCCATATTGGCTAGCCATATTGGACTGAGGTGTAGCCGAAGTGTAATATGACAAGTGGAGGACCAACAATTCAGCCAATGTAGAAAACCTTATGCAATTATACCTTTATTGACTAATGTTCCAATATGTCACATTGGCCAAGGCCAATATTGATCTTAACCAGGCCAATATGTCATATTGGACGGTTAAAAGCCGTATTGGATGGCTAAATCCTGTATCGGCGCACTGTTGTATTTTGTATTGTATTGGCAGTTTTGACTTTATTTAGGCCAATATTTAATATAAGGTTGTACAAACTGGGGAATATATACTTTGGATATATTGATATGTGTTTTATTTTTTTAATAGCAACTTTACAATGTTTGTGTACATTATTTTATTGCTAGTTATAAAATATACACCTGTGTTATCTACAAATATTGTATGATTATTTTAGCCATTGGAGTCATTAATATTTTTATAATTTTGTATTTTACTTAAAAAATAAAATTTTTAAAATTTTGATTTGATTTGATATGATTGGTTAAATCAGTATTTAATAGAAGTATTTAACTATTACATTTTCATTTTTATTATAATTACAACAATCAAATTAAGAATTGTTATGGAAAACACTTGGTAGCCCTGAAAAGGGCTGTGGCTATAATTTTAAAAGGGGTTTTGTTGAATATAAATAAAACACATTAGACATCAAGAAACCAAGCCAACACAATTTTAATTTGATATGTGGGAATCATTGTACCGCAGAAGTAGGGAGAAATTAATCCTTTTCAATATGGACTGAATAGCTTGTTGTTTTGAGACAAATCAGCTAAAATCAAATGGTCATTTTATTTTTAACTTTAGAACTCCTATGTACTACATGTGTATATGTGTTTTCACAACATTCTGACTCAAGATTTAAAATACCACAAATTATTGAAATTTGAATATGATAACATGATCTACAGACTCAAATTAAGTGACATTTTTAGATTGAATTTATAGATTGAAATTCTAAAAGTTCATCAACAAATTGTGAACATTTTTGATTACAGTTAAACATTATTCGTGGGGTACCAATTTTCGTGGTTTTCATGGGTAGGCCAAACCACAAAATTTGGTTGCCAACAAAAAGGAGATTTACAAACCGACTAAAAACCTCAAAACCACAAATTCAAGAATTCTCGAACTAATGTGCTTCTCCCCTGAAATACGAAAATTGGTACCCACGAATTAAAATACTTTTACAGTATTTCAAACACAATTCACCTACAATCAAAGCAATGTTTTCACCCAATTCTGGAGAAAAAAGTGATGTGCTTTCCAACAATTTTATCGTTTTTGTGAAGATATAGTGAAAATATTTCTTTATTTTTTCTATTTATTGGCTTTAATATAAACAGAAAACCAAATTATGATAATCAATAAATATTCCATCTTTATATATTCTAACAAAATATTGCACATTTTGGTTTCCAAGGTAACAAAATATAGGAAAAACCCACATTTTTTATTTCGGTTTTTTATTATTGAAGGTATGAAGTTTAGCATGCTACCATATTTTTGTAAAAAAAGATATCTACTGCTCATTGTCTAATGTACTTGAAAGAAAATCTCATTTATTAGCAAAATGTGTATAACAACACAAGCATTCAAATATCACCTATATACATTGTATTTACACCTGAAGACCATTTTCCAGAAATTTGTAATCAATCATCAACAGAAGAAAAGATCTGATGCGTGTAGTGACTAAATAAGAAGAATTGTACAACATGAAAATTAGAATTATTATTATTCGAATTCCAATCAGTTCACTTACTTCCAAATCTACTTGGAACACGAGCGTGAATAACTCATCTATTATCATCTGTATGACATACTGTAAGCTTAAGTTGCAAATAACAACACTGCTGTACCATTAGTGTCACTATGCAACACCCTGCTTTGCATCGGAAGAATTCTACAAAGCCTGTGCATTTCAAAAGTGCCTGCAATAATTGGTTCAGCAATGAAAAGATGCTTAAAGTACATTAAAATATACTGGGATACACCCAATGATGGATTTTAAACATGTATAGAGTAATTTAGCTAACAACAGATCTTAACCAAAGACAACGACACATTACGAGGATATTGCTATTTTTTTTTCAGTTTTTTTTTTTATTTTATTTCAAAATGCATTGCAAAAAAACAACTTAAAAACATTTAGCTTGAACGTTAAATGGGGCTTTGTGCTACATGTAAAAATAAATCATTTTGTACTTATAATAATTAACAAACCTCTTTAGTGCTGTGCAATCTATTGCTTTAAATCGTGGTCATCTTTGCTTAATCTATATACATGTATGCATTTGCATAGCAATATCCACACCATTTCAACTAAAAATAGATAGTTTTTGGATGTCTAAGGGTTTTGAAATCTAATTCTTCAATTAATAAATAAAACTCGCCTCAATATAGCTGAAATATTTCTGCTCTGGCGTTAAACCCCAATAATCAATCAATCAATTAATAAATCAGACCCAAAGTTGTATAAATCCTCAAAGTTAGACTTTCCTCCACATTCTTCGGCTGGTCTCCGTTTTACTTCTATCTTTTAAAAGGATGTAGACCTAAGGTAAGGGACATAACTCATACAAATCATTGGAACGTTTGTATTCAGCTTTTTACATCAATCCCATGTAAAACTGATTTCATTCTGTTTTAAATAAAAGCTTGATAGGCTTTGGTGAAATTGATTATGATACAAACATATCACTGATTTCAAGAGTTTTGTCCCTTACCCTAGGTTTGTATACCTCCTTAATATTCATTCTATTTACATTTCCCTGGGCAACGTTTTAGGACTTCGTGCCAAGCAATTCAGTAATTTCCTTCTGCAATATCTTTGTTGCAGTTGCTGTAAGGGCTAAGATTTTTGCTTTTAAAAGGAAAAATAGATCTTAGGTTCACAATGTCTAAAAACTGCTCTCAAAAACCTTCACTCCATTGAGAAACACAGTGTTCCTCATCAATGACAATGTTTGAAACTCTACTAATATCCTTTCTAAAGGTCCCAAGTACCGTGAACCACGCTCCATAAATTGGAATTATAACTTTAAAGTTCTTATGGGTGCCGTGGAGGAATATGCAAGAAAACTGATAAAACGAGAATAAGAAAACATTGATTCTCTGTCAGAGTTGTTAAAGGCCGTGAGGTCTTTAATTTTGAAACGAATGAAAGTTTTTAAGTAGGTCAATGAGTGCCAAGGCTACATCTGGTTTCAAAGACCCCGATGTAGCGAAAACATTGTCTATTATACATGACAAATATATTGTCGTACTAGCAGACAAAGCCAAAAACAACATTGTTTTTGTCTGCAAAACGTTTTACATCCAATGTTTATTATCAGAGGTAGACGTAGAAAATAATAGCAGAGATAAGACCTCTACTGCTACCACACTCTCCAAAGAAGAGATTGTGATAAACCATAACTTTAAACAATCCTAATTTCCCGGACTTGATACATCGCATCTACCCAAAAGAACTTGAGATAAAGGATTCTACAGACACTGTGAAGTCAGCCTCATATCTTGACCTACACTTAGAAATCGAAGGAAAAGGAAAAGTATTGACCAAACTTTACGACAAACGTGATGACTTTCCATTCAGAATTGTCAACTTTTCTTTCATCTGTGGCAACATCCCGCCTTCCCTTTGGCACCTGCGTATGGAGTGTTCATATCACAACTCATCCGTTACGCTCTAGAACTCTAACAAATAGACTTCTTCTGGAACAGGGTTATGTTGCTACAAGATTGAATTCATTACTACAGAAGTCGTCATCATGAACTCGTGAATCGTTATAGTGTACACATCTGCACCATGAAAACTGATTTATTCCACGGATCATAGTTTTCCTTTCCTCGTTTGTCTACCCCAGACTTGACTTTTAATGAGCATCTCGGCGGGTGTTTCTAGAAAAGCAGAGGACGCTTACCCTATCGGTGCACCTGGTCCATGCTCATAGTTTTTTATGGAGTCCGAGTTGCTCATTTGCTTTTGTTACTTTGTATGTATGATTTTAGTTACTTTATGTTCTTTGTTGTTTATGTCTGTTTTCCTTGTCTGGTCTTTGTCCCTGGATTACATTCTTCTGATTACTGTTGGAACCTTGGTTCCATTGATTACTCTTTCCAATAGCTTCTCCTCAATAAATGAAAATACTTTTTTCTGATGAAGTTTTCTGGGTGTCCTATAATGTATTTCTTGCTATCACATATATTGAGGCTTTTTGTCATCTATAATTACAGAATCATCTCTACACCATTGAAATTATTCTGTTATCAATCATGCATCTGGAACTGAACTGTGATATAACTATCAGTGTATTTGACTGTAAAATGGGAGGTACACATGCTTCAAATCTTAAGCTTTGGTCTAAGATGTGTAACCTGTACCTATACCCATACCCAAATAACATTTTGCCAAATTATTTATTGTTACGGAATGTGAAGTTCTGAAAATTGCATGCAACATGAAAAAAGTCTGTTTCCATTTATTTATACTTGTATTTATCATTTGTCGGGTTTTTTTTTCAGAGGGCCTTATATGTGTAACCGAAAATTATAGTACCAAATTAATAATTAACTATTTTTCTCTTTCCTGTCCGAAATTCATGTTTTATAAGGCCGGAGCGTTAGCGACTTCCTCAAATGTATATATGTAGAATGTAAGACCAGAACTACATGTATGAATGGCTAAATAATATTCTGACATAAGTGACGAAATTTGTCGACAGCGACACGGAAGGAGGTGATTAGGCAAGTGCATACATCTTGTACTTCTATAGTCACACTAATTCTGCATGAACTTACTTCTTCAGTTTGAGACCTGTTCATGTTAACTGTTTTTTTTTTCAATTTAGATCGAAGATCAGAATTGATAAACCAGTCGCAAGAGCCTTTAGGTTTGTGAAGCCCGATAGCATCTGCAATTATCTAACACTACCGCAGTAAAATAGCCCCTTTGGCACACACCCCATTAATGGTCAAATGCAGATAACTAGGTTTCCCTTTATGGGTTTTTCTAATATATCAAATTTAATTCTACAATAATCACATATTACTGCGAACTAAATATGCTGATTAATTTTGTTTGTATTAACAACGATCCAGTCAAAAATAGTTGACCTATAACCTTTTATCGGTACCTGTTTACCCAAATAAAGTTGCCTATACATTTTTAAACGCATAACAAATAATCTATTCGATTTTTACCTGGAAAATAAAACATTGCGAGTTTATAAATAGCCACCAATAACAGAAATTAAATATGAATAGGAATGCTTAGTACTCTAATGGAAGTGACCTAAATCTGTTTGCATGTACACATAATTTTGCTATTATCACGCGTACTTGATTATCATATGATTTTGTTACAGATATAGAGCTCAGAGTTTTACGTTTAACTGTTAAGTCTTTGTATTTTACATATGCTTACTGTATTTAAGAACGAGTTTGAGTTCGTAACATGTGAGTAACAATCGTCGCTTTGATTCAGTCGGCATTTAGTATTTAAGCGAGTTCATCGGCGCGGTTTAGAACCGTCCGTGCGATTCCCAAGAGGGTATTCAAGGACATTAAACAGCCCCTGAGTAGTAGCGGTTTAGATAACCGATCATGTGTGTAGCACTCCGTTTCTACATTTTGATTCTAACTTATCTAAGGTTATGCCGTTTTCTCTCAGGAATACATCATTGCGGGACAATGCTTTGCTTTAGATTTAATCGAACCTTTAGGCTTCTTTATACGCTAAATTATCACGAGTATTATTTAAAATTCTGGTTTTCTGTCGAGCTACAAATATGGTGCGGTAAACAAACGTTTGGGGTGTTAACCCAGTCATTTCCAGTTGCACTGTTCTACCTTGTAAATGAAATTATTAAGCGTTATGCATTTATAAGCGATATGCACCATTGTTTTATATCAAAGGCGTTGTACTTGGTCAAATAAAACTATGTGTTTCTTATGAAGTTTACATTCAGACAGTGTCATAGTTAAAGAACCTAGTGCACGAACGTACCACAAAACAGGGTGTCCTGTATGAGGTTACTAAGTCAGAAGATAAGTATTTGATATTGACTCATAAATCTGGAAAAGCCAACACAGGTGTATAATACAGAGAGCATTCAATGATCAGTACGCTAACACACACTAAACACTATACTATGAGAAACTTGCACACACAGACGACTCCCGTTACAGTACCGATTGGAAGATATTTCCTGCAGGCCCTGGCTGATTCAATATTTACAAACAAGAGGGAGGGGTTCCGATCGAGCGCCTTGTATAAATAAAGTGGTTCCAGGCTATTCTTTGTCGCTCATTCTTTGCCAATTTTTTTTTTAAAAAAAAGGTTGCATAATCCCGGAAATCATCCCGCTGTAGGTTACAGACCACCAATTCAACCAATGAGCATTTGGAACGTACGCAAAAATAGTCCTACGCAGAAATTACCCCTGTTCCTCATAGTGCTGTGAAAAAAGTTCTCATCTTATTTAAAAAATTTAAACAGTTTCTGAAAGGAAAAACATTTCTGTACATTTTGTAGGTGCATTTTGCTTCTTGTGATGTGAAGCCTAATCTCCATAATGATTTTTAAATATACCCCTATCTTGTGAAAACACTGGGATTTCCCATGCTATTTATAGACCCTTCACTTCCGGTGACCAGTACTGCACTGCAAGTCTGCTAACCCCACATGCCATTCTGAGGATTGTGAGCTGACATATGTAGAATCATGCTGATATATAGTCATCTGCAGGTTAAAGTTAAGGTAAAGTCCAGAGAAGCCATTGAATATTGTGAAATTAGCATAGAAGCCTATGGGAAGTGGAATTAGTGGTTTTTAGCCTTAAGCTGAAGCCATGGCAAAATGAAAAGTTTCTTGAAATAGCTTTAAACTACTCGAAGATCTTGTTAACTTTGCCATGAGAGGAATACACTACAAAAATCCTTCAAAATATGCATTTTTTTAAGTTATAGGTCCAAATTATGGAAAATTGGTCTTTTTGGCTGATTTTTATGTCCTATCTTGTAAAAAGTGTAGAAAATTTAGTAAAAATATCAAATATTAAACTTTGAGGGCTATATTTACCTACATATGGTAGTAATAAGCACTTGAAATCAAGTTTTGTGTAGATTTGAGCAAAAATTAGGTTAGAAATGAGGAAAAACTCACTTTCATTACTGCGGTTAAGGCCATATAAGCATTCCCCTATGGCAACATGGAAAATCCATTATTGAGCACTTTTTTTGCTTTAGGTGCCCTTTACTGGTCATGTTCTAATGTGAAAACACTGTATTTACAAATTTAAAGCCAAATATATCACCTTTTGTGAAAATTTAAAGATTTAGGATTTTTGACATGTGATCAAGAAAAAGGGGGAGGCATGTCAGAAATAAATTTTTAAAAATAGACCAATTTCTCAGAAAATGATTACTTTTAAAACTATTTCTTCATTAATATTGTTAAAAAACAAGTTGTGATTGATATTTTTTATTTGAAAAGTCAGAAAAAGTTCTTTGCAAATATTTCATGCATTTCAGTATGGTAGAATATTTTCACTTTTTTGCTCGCACAACTTGGTTACCCTATATTTAAAAATCAAATATTTAAAAAAGTGCTTGTCACATTTCACTGAAACTTTGCAAATGCATTCAGTATGTGTGTAGGAAGATACCTGTATAGTTATTTATTTTTTCTAAGACAAAAAGTGACTCTTTAGGTTACAGACCACCAATTCAACCAATGAGCATTTGGAACGTACGCAAAAATAGTCCTACGCAGAAATTACCCCTGTTCCTCATAGTGCTGTGAAAAAAGTTCTCATCTTATTTAAAAAATTTAAACAGTTTCTGAAAGGAAAAACATTTCTGTACATTTTGTAGGTGCATTTTGCTTCTTGTGATGTGAAGCCTAATCTCCATAATGATTTTTAAATATACCCCTATCTTGTGAAAACACTGGGATTTCCCATGCTATTTATAGACCCTTCACTTCCGGTGACCAGTACTGCACTGCAAGTCTGCTAACCCCACATGCCATTCTGAGGATTGTGAGCTGACATATGTAGAATCATGCTGATATATAGTCATCTGCAGGTTAAAGTTAAGGTAAAGTCCAGAGAAGCCATTGAATATTGTGAAATTAGCATAGAAGCCTATGGGAAGTGGAATTAGTGGTTTTTAGCCTGTATCACCCACTGTATCGTGTATTTTATTATAAGTACCTTTTCATGACATCGGAAGCCCGGAGATGGCAAACGAAAATTGAATTTAGCAAAGACAGTGGCAAATAAATTTCGATAATGCATTTCTCGGGATTGATGTAATTCTGTGGTCAGGTGAAAATGCTTTTTTGTAATAATAATTCTTTTTGTCTATTTGGCCATAAAAGACCTCTTGGGCCTTGAAAGTGTATGGCTAGTGTTTCCTGCACCAGGCATAATAGTTGAAATTATATCTTTATTATAACGACATTGGCGTTTATGCTTATGTGCATGTGTCTCTGGGACTAGGTGCCCTGAAACTAGAACCGCCATTACATGACATATAGGCGTGCATGTCTATGCGATTAGTTGTAGCATTTGAGCTGTAAAGCACAGCAACTGAGAAATGCAGCTAGTTGAGAGAGGAGTGTATCTAGGGACATGATATATTCCAATGGGTGTTGTCGGAGTAATTTTTTGTTCATTCATTTAGGCAGTTCTTTATGTAAACCGACATCGAATCTGAATATTGCGGAAAACTGGCGCACTGCTAAGAAATATCATGAATTTTGGTGTGTGTGTGTGGGGGGGGGGTGTGGGTGTGTGGGTGTGTGTGTGTGTTTTAAATGTCCTTCATAATTAGAAAGGGGTATTTAAAAATAAATCAGATTTCAATATTAATTGATTACAAAAATACCGAATTCCATACCCATACTTTCCATTTATACCATATTTTTGCAATGTTACGATTATTTAAGGCGTACAAATTCAAACGATCGACATAAATTGATGCAGTACATCAGTACTTTGACTGTCAGTTGCATTACTTCGAATGATCAAACATTAACGAAGCCGAAGGGGAGATATGATATTTTGGAAACCAGTTTGTTTATGTAATTTTCTTAACTTCACTAAGAAGAGCCTTTGTACATGTTATTTGAGCTTTTTCCAAGAATAACAAGCGATAATTCGACACAAATTGTCAAAATTTTATGTTAAATAATTTTTTGTAATAATTTGTAAGATATTGCAAAATGCATTTAGCTGAAATATCAAAATTGAAATATTTTGATAATGTTTCGAAATCTGTCGAAAAATTTGTTCTGTAAAATATGGATTTCCCATTATTTTTTTTACATATCATTTAATACCATTGCAATTGTTTTCGTTTACAAATTTATTTCATAATTGTTCAAGCCAATTAAATATTTTCATTTTGTATTCAAACAGTTGGACTATCTAAAACTAAGTCCGAAAAAAGGAAACGTAAAATTTTGGCAGTATGCCAGTTAAGCCCCACACTCAAGGGCAGATAAATCAGGAAAACCGGTGGTAGAAAAGCTGCTGAAGTTGACAGAACCAGTTTTGAGGTAATTGTAGCAATCATTTGATGATTTCAGTAACAAGAGGCCAACATATTCCTTCAGTTTTCGAGTAAGTCAAAATATGTGTGTTTAAAAAAAAAAACAGTCAAGCCAATGGACTGTAGACAGAGTGTAGTATTTGCGATACTGCCGACAGGTCAATGAACTTGTCTAAATTGCTTGCAAGGTGTGGTGATAACCATGAAAGGAATTCTGTCGTGCTATGTTACTATAGTATTATGTCTAGATTTTCATGAGTAAGTTTGGTCCTATCTGGGTGATATAAACTTCTTTTTTGTGCTTTGTAGACCAGACCAATTTTTTCAGATTAGTGTTTGACAAAGGGATGGTTTACCAGAACGATACATTTGTACAATGTAATGATGCCACAAACTCTGTGCCAACACCGTCTGCACAAGACTGGGAAGAACGTCTTCCAGCCTTAAAAGTGTACAAGACAATGTTTACCAAAGTTCTTCAACCAGTTTCCATTTGAGTTCAATCAGGCTGAAAAGGGATAAATGGTGTATGACTCCTTCTAAACATATTAAGTGCATTTCAATATAATTCTCATAGCAGGAGTTTAACCATATAGCCCAGATCTTTTTAGATATGAAATGTTACTATTCCTGCAGGAACATCCATCTAAGCCCGGGGCTGTTGCATGGATATTTGCAGTAGCCCAATGTATATACAAGTATAACCAGTTGATAATGTTTATTCTCTATGATTTGTTCGTCTTTTTTCTACTTCTTGGACAGTTACATGTTTGTGATGTTAAACAAATGTATCATGGATGATGTGATACGATCTAGTGATATATGAATAATTTGCTTTTGGGGTTGGTTGTTTTGTGATTGTGTATCATTTTCTATAAAACCTGTGTGGTTGAAAGTGAGGTTTTGATATTTCTGTTAGTATCGCAACACATTGGATGACATCATAGATGGACTATTGCTAGAATTTTCACCATGACAGTTGTGGTACAAATGTTCGTCAAGCGGCCCAATTACATTGTACATGTATTCCAAAAGAATCATAGACATGATAGAGAAAAAAAGTTTCATTACTCATGAAAGTTGAATATCACCAAATATTTAGCTTAAGGCTTGTTTGTTATGATGTTGAAATTAAATACATGTAACTTGATTTGATATTTTGAGATATACAACTTTACTCATTATGAAATCTATAAATATGTGTACATACATTTATAAATTCTAATCATAAGATTCTTCATGTTTATAGCAGTTTTTGATTGGTCAAGAATGTCTTTGCCAGAAAGTTCATACTTAACATGAACTTTGCTAGATCGTTCATACATGCATGAACGCCAGTCAACTCAAAACCAATACACCTGTTATAATCTTCCTATTTTGATAGTTACAATGTATCTTTAAAACATTATTATTTTAGATTAAATTATCATACATGTATATACTTTTTTGCAGGATTGAATATAGTGATGGGTAGCGATCAAGCATGCTTTGTAATTATTGGTGGAGGTTTAGTTCTTGGCCTCGGATTATTAGCCATCCTGTTACCAATCAGTTTTAGTAGCCTTCATTATTATGAGGTAAGGAATAGATTTCGCATATAAATATCTTTGGCCAAACAGTGTCCCTACCTACCAGTTTTTATGGGGGCTAAATCCTGAGCCTAGCATTTTTCCAGATTTTGAGGAAACAACATAACGTCCAGAAAAGTACTTTAACAAATGCCAACATATGGTGTTAAGAAGGGAAATAATGGCTGTGGAGAGGAGAACTTTGAAAGAAATCAAAGTTAGATTTTAATCATCATATTATTATCTCTTTTTAATTCCTTTTATATCAAATGACACTCAATATCTCTTCCAAAATCAGTAAATATGTTTTAGGCAACTATTTAGTTAAATAAAATTCTACCATCACTGCAAATGAAATCAAGATCTAGTGTTCAAATCAGCTGAAAATTTGAAGAACTTCCTTTTTTGACCATGAAAGATGTTAAGCAAAAACTTCACATTAAGGAAATAAGCTTTTACAGAATGTATCAAGGAACATTTAATGTGTTATTCATGTTTCATTTAATAAGTTCATTACTGGAATTCTTCATTTCATTGATATTTAATGATTGATTAACCGGAAATAAAATTGGCGGGAATATTCAAATTGATTTGTGTCTTTTTTTGGGGAAAAATCGAATGTTAATTTTGGAAATTGCGATACATTTTTACATGTACTGTCTTATGCTGAAATGGGTTTTATTTGTGAATGGAAGTTTGGGATTGATTTTGGAGGTTTTGACGGGAACCATTTAGAAATAAGGGACCAAAGGGTCACCACATTAATTCCAGTCAAATTCATATTTTGTTTCAAATATTTATTAATCATAATCAAAATTCAAATCTGTATCAAGTTTGAATGGTGTGTCCATACTTGCCCCAACTGTTCAGGGTTCGACCTCGGTGGTTGAATCAAGTTGAGCCCTGCCAGGCATATCTGATTTTAAAAATATCACTTACATGTACATTGTATATTTTGTGTATCTTTTAAAATACATAAAATGTACAAGTTAACCAGACTTAAGACCCCTTGTCGGTGAGATAGTTTGAAATCTGATATAAACCAACTGGCCATTTTTGAAATGACCTTCTGAAGTTCAGAATTTCAATGGGCCATTCCATTTTTTTGTTTTGGTAAAAAGTTCTAATATAATGTAACATACATGTGCTTGTACAACAATATATTCCACTGGAGTGGGATACATAGGTGTGCATCCTTTTTATCCCAATCACTGTCTCACCAGTATCATTGGACTTTTGAAATTAAAATAAACTTCCACTTTTTTGTTAGATGGGTTTTAGAAAACAGAAAAGTACTGGGACTGTAAAATTGGATGAAGTATACCAGAGTGGACTGCATCTGATTGGTCCAGACTTTGAGTTTAAGGTCTTCCCTGCTGACAGCCATTTTGTCAGTTTGTATGACATCAAAGCTTTTACATCAGATAAACTAGAGGTAAGTAGTCATTAAAGGTCAAAATGTTAGGTTTCTGTATGACACCAAAGCTTTCACTGAGAGGGTAACGAGACTGAAAATCCTTCAAAATTATCATCTATTTAAAGTAGGCATGGGTCTGTGTAGAAATTAGGCAGGGGATTGATTTACATGTATCATATCTTGAGATAATATGTGAAACTGTTCAAACATGATTTACATCCTGAAGGCTACTCTTCAGGCTTTCATTTCTTTGGTTCTGCTATATACAATGTATTGTGAAATATTTTATGACTGGTTACACTATAGTGTAAAAATTCTGGTGGGAAATTTTCCCATACTTTTTTATTTTGGAATGCAACCAAATTTTAAGCTTTAATTTCTCCAGTGACCAACTTTCATTTGTCATCTACTGTAAAAGTACTACTTTTCGTGGGGTACCAAGATTCATGGTTTTCATAGGTAAGCCAAACCATGAAATTTGGTTTCCCATCGATAGGAAATTTCCATTGATGTATATGTCTATAACCTCAAAACCACAAATTCAAGAATCCATGAACTTGTGTATCTTACCTAATCCACAAACATTGGTAACCATGAATTAAAGAACTTTCACAGAAATTATCAAATACAGTCTGAAAAATTTCTGATGGAAAGATTTTTGGGATTAAGATATGGACGAATCACTTGTGAACTAATGTAAAAAAAAAGCAAAATATTTCATCCCATTAGGTTTTCTCAAGTTTCGTATCTGTGTAATGTTTTTGTAAGCATGTGATACTAAAACATGGTATCCCTGGGGCAAATTAAAAAAAATGGCAGCAGTCCATGAAAATTTGGATACGCTTTGTACCGGTATTTTATTTCACAAACAGCTTTATGGTGAAAGTTTCACCAAACCGATCATTCTACTGTTATATTTCTGAATTTGTAAGTGCGTATACATTGTGTTGTGTGCTTTTAGGTGAAGCTGTCAGCAACTTTGCAGTATTTTCTACGTCCCTATGAACTGAGAACACTTCATGACAAGTTTAACCTGGATTATGAAGAGATCATGAAGTCAAAAGCTATCGATGCAATAAAAGTGAGTAGATTGTTTTTGTTGGTAGCTTATTTGATATTTGTTTTAAAATATTCCTCATCTAAAATATTGACCAATCAGATAACATGTTATCAATGAAATGAGGAGAATTTAGTGATTTTTGGAACATTACTCAAGTGCTTTTGCAAGTACGATATAGGTTGAGCAGGTAAATTTTCAGGCTTTTCAAAAAGCCACGAATTGTTCAAAGAGTACTTTTAACAAAGGGTGCTTTTACTTTTTAAAACAAAATTACAAATTCAAGCATTTCTTAAAGGTTCATCAAACAACTTTGAAATGATACCGCTATTGTCTCAAAATATAAGCTGCCTATTGCACCTCAGCGGAATACTCCACCCCATGGTTACCACATAGCAATCTATATACTCTGTGCTTTTATTCACAGAGTAGCTTAGTTAATATAAGTGTAAGTTTGCCTTGTGATAATTTATATCCACCAAGTACTTGACTTGTATGAAATGTAATTGATAGGTTAGACAGGGGCAAGTAACAAAACAAAATTTGTTCACATTGAATTTTGATGCAACATTAATTTCTACATCAAAAGTCATATGATAATATAAATTTCAATGCATCATTGTCTCAACTTTTCTTTTAACATAAGTCCCAAAGCTATTTTAAAGATTTTATGACTGACTAATTTGACTATTGTATAAGAAGGGAGATAATTATATTGAATTTATTGCATTAGAAGGGAGATAAATATATTGTATTTACGGATTTGTAGTATGTTTTTGTGCAAAGAACTGTTTACATTGACTCCACTGAAGGAACCCAGAAAACTTAAGACTGCCAAATCTCATGATCTGCTTTCAAATTTTGAAAAGATACAATAATATTTGTCTTTTGAGAAGAGGATCTTTTGTTAGAGGGTTTAAAAAAAGGGGTTAATAAGGACTCATATTTTTGAACATTTTTTAAGCAGTCTGAGTTAAAACATGATCACTTCCCTTAAAACAAGGTACTCTTCATGTACACAATGAAAATAAAAGTACAATTGCATGTACTTGTAAAGTATGGAATACATATGTTTGTTTACATTTTTTTTAATAATCTTTGCCCCTGTCTTTCTTGTACATATTTCAGACAACACCAAATCAGTGTTTAAATCTCGTGATTCAACACCACAGAAAAAATAATGAAACAGTTAAAATTTCATTAAGTGTACATTGCATTGAATATGTGTGTACTTAATAATCAACCTAATTAAATTTAGACCTTCTGATTGTTCCATTCAGTCTCTGCATGTAGGATCTAACAACATTCCATTCTACTTTCTGTTCAAGTGACCTTTTAGAACACGTAGGTTTTCCCTTCAAAGTCATTTAATTACAACTGAATTTTGTTGGCCAGTCAGAAAGGTCATATGAACATAAATTAGAATGAAGTGTTTTAGATCCTACATGCAGTGAGTGAGATAATTGTATCTTTTAAGAATTACAATGGAGCTACTGATAGGTCTAATTTTAATCTGATTGACAAAATAATGGAACAGTTATAAAGTCAAAATAGTTTATGGTACATTTTATTTGTGTGTACATGTACAACTTCAGTTGTACTCTTGTATCACATGATTTTTTTTAAAAGCCTTTTTAAGTGTTCTGTCTATGCTGATATTACATGTTCATATATTATTAAAGTCTGTTCTTAAAAAGCATACCTTTCCAGTCCTTAAATTGATTTGGTGGTGTTAACTGAGAATAATACACCTTCCTCTTGACTCATTATTACTAACGTTTTAAGTAGCTGTCTTTGTAAGAGTCATGCAAAATCTGAAAAAATGTGATACACCCCAAAAAAGGCTACATATTTTTATTTTTGTAGTTACATGTAAGTTGTTTTATGGGTCTATACTATGAAATGTGTAATTATTCATTCAAATCTGCCTGCACTGAGGAGATAATCGATATTGAAAATACAGTAGATTCTATTGTATTTGAGCGCCATTTACAGAGTTATCTCCCTTAATTTTGAAATCTACAGTGCATTCTATACAATTTTTTTCTCCTAAGAGCACGGGTTATATGAAAAACCACGTGTTTATTTCTGTTTACTATGACATTTCAAACAAAATATCGAAAGTAAAAATATTTAGGCTTTTTACCCATGAATCACATTTTGCATGATTCTTAGCTGGAATGTTACTTAAATCCTGCATTTCATTGCCTGTCTGACAGATGAATATTATGGCATACAAATGATTGTCCATCCATTGTCAAAAATATCTTGTTGGAACTTGGGCATGCCTTTCTCAGTATGCATCAAACTTAACACAACAGTTTTTAGAGATGGTCTAATAAAAAAGGGAAAGGGGGAGATTTCAAATGTCAAGCCACATCTTATAAAACACTTAAAATTTCGTGTACTTCAGTTAACACAATTGTTTGAATTGTTTCAACTTCTGTATACTTTTTTGTAAAAATTAGATTTTTCTTTCTGGAGTTTTTGAAAGTACATCTGAAAAATGGTGGATTTTGACTTGTTGCACCATATGGTTAGAATACATTATTTTAATTGCTTCATTGTTAGTTATGATGTTCTCAAGGTGTGTATGTTATGCGCTCTTGGTGCAGCAGTTTTGTTATGCATGTATGTATCTTGCAATTTCTAGGGCCTATAGGAATTCTGTTGTTGGTCATTTTCTGTGCATGGTTTATAATTTGATTGCGCTGTCCTCGAATTCTGTACACTTCCAATCAACACAAAAAAAGTACATGTAAGTTCAACTCCTCCTGAACTCCTCTTTGGGTAGGTTGGTAGTTAAGAGTCATTTTAGGAGGGAATCATAAAAAAATCCTTGATTTTCATCAAAAAATTTTCAGAATAAGGGGTGGAAGGGCAAATTTTATGTATTTATCAATTTAAGTGAAAAATGCTGTCAATTTGAAAGAAATTAACCTAAATTGGGAAAAAATTCAAAATAAAACTTTTCAACAAGTGTGAAAAAATTGGGTTTGGAGGGTATGGGAGTCACAGATATTTTTCATTTTGGCCGTTTATGAAGATTTGAATGGACAAAAGATAACATGTATTTCAATAAATGGTTTTATTTTGTGCAGACCACAAAGTTTTCCAAAAAAGATAGACATAATCAGTACATGTATATGTGCATGTATGAAGGAAGTTAGTGATGGATACCTGCCAGAAAAGAATTTAAAAAAATCACCAGAAAAAATGAGTATTTGCAGATGTTGACAGAATTATGTTCCTTTCATTATCAGTTTGCATCATTTAGGATACTATGCAATTCTGCATGAAACACTATCTAAATCTCATTTAATAAATGTATTAGAATCCTTCATACATGTACTTGCATGAACTAGAAAGCACTACTTCAGTCAATTTAATTTATCAATACATACAAATGTATGCCATAAATCCATATAAATAATCCAGATTTTTTACAGATATTTTAGTTTGATAAATATAATTTTTGCCCATAGTGGTGTAGTCACCTTAAATTTAACTTTCATTTCAAACAACCTCTCAAGAAGTAACCAAACAATATTGATTGACTATGCGTTATTTTCAGGTTAGTGCCCACTATCTTACATGTAATATGTAAAATTAGAAAATTCCTGTTACTTGCCCTTTTTCTTTTCCCCTACTAGCAACACCAAATAGGGACTTCTCAGTAGTTATCATAAATTTTTATCTGTCAATCTGTCTACAATGTAAATAGAGCAGCTTCAATTTGAATATTGCAGGGTGCAATACCAGTCTACAATACTCGTGACATTGTCAGTAAAAGGAAAGAAATAGAAGAGGTTGTGTATAAAGCTGTGAGACAAAGACTCGGTGGTATTTGTTGTGCTCCACAAGAGTATTGTAAAACATGGAAATTTGGTGAGTTTGTAAAACCATGTGTATAAAATAAATTGTTTAGACTTAAAGCCAGGATAGAGCCTCCATTTTTTATCTATTTCCTTTAAACTTTAGTAAATGGTTAGTAGCAATAAAATCTTGAATTGGATTTATTTTCACAGAAATCTGGTCGTAGGGGATTTTTTTTGGGATGGGGACTTATTAAAAATAAAATCAATTATTTAGGATTGTAGCCTGAATAGAGCCTTCATTTTTTGACTGATTTCTTTCAAACCTTATGAATGATTATTGGCAAGAAAATCTTGTATTGGATTGATTTGAACAAAAATCAGTCGAGGGAGACAACTTTTTGTTTATTTATTTAGGCTTTTTTCCTAGATATTGAGTCTTTTTCTAACCAATATTAGTCAGACTTTGTTGAATGGTAAGTCCTGGCTGGAATTGACTATAACAAAAATCTGTCGAGGGGGACATCATTTTTTATGGAGGAAGTTAACAATCTAAGCTTGTCATTTGGATAACACTATTTTGTTCAAACTTTGGTGAATAATTAGTAACAATAAAAACTTGGATGGGATTGACATTTACCAAAAGGGAAACCACTTTATATTTTAATACTTTGTATAGGGACTGAAGTTTTTCTATAGAGTGCTAATGTGTGTGTGTGTGTGTGAAGCTGTCCTGATAGAAATGAGAGGCAAACCAGTTTTATAGAACACTAAGCCTTTTTTTTCCATTAGATTCTGTCCCAATCTATTGTTTAGAAATTTTCATCTTAGGCATTACATGTATTACAATACTTTAATTAAATTTGGCCTTGATATTTTGTTATTTTTAGCATGTCCCAAAAATTGTAAAAGGAGGAGTGAATGTCAGGATGGTGACAAGGGAGTGTATGCCGATGTCAAGTATTTTCAGCTTGGGAGGGTAAAAATCCCCTCCTCTGTTGAAGAGCGGTTTCTACGACAACTCACTTTACAGGAGGAATCTGAGAGAGAGAAACTCTACCAGGATGCACAGGTTGCTAGGAAAGAGACTGATTCAAAGGTGAGTTCTTTAAAAAAAAAAAGTGCTGCATCGGAAAAAACCAAACCATCAATACTGTGGTTGCCTTTTACTTAGTAAAATTTTCATGAAAGTGACATAATATTTCTGTTATTTTGCTACAGATCTGTATTAAAGAGGTAGACCCAGGGTAAGGGACATAACTCTTGAAATCAGTGATATGATTGCATCATTTTCAATTTCACCAAAGCCTTTCAAGCTTTCCTTTGAAACAGAATGAAATCAGTCCAAGTTACTTTGATACTTACATGAGATTGATATAAAATGCTGAATACTAACATTCCATTGATTTGTAAGAGTTGTGTCCCTTACCCTAGGTCTACTTCCTTAAATAACTTTGTAAGTCATCATATGAGAATTTTTGTTGATACCTTTCAGGTTCAGAATATCAAGAACAGAGCTTCAGAGATTAGAGAGGAAGCTCAGGCAACATCTAGACTCATTTACGTCACCTCCAGTGCTAATTATACCTCTGAAGTAAGTCTTTGCTAGCTCTTTTTGCAGTGGGTGATATTTTTCTGGCAATTTTTTTTTATGTGAGGGAGATATTGCATGATTTAAGTTCTTAAGGCAGTGGAATACATGTGTAAATTTACAATTAAGCTAAGACATCGTAATTGATTGACTATTTGTATATTCAAATGTTACGTTCCCTGAGCTGATCCATGCAACTGTTTGATATACCGATGACCGATGATTGAATGGTCTCTGACTGATTGAAAACCAATGACTGGTGACCGATCTAATCATGGTTTTGTAATGTAAAATTATGGATGATCTGTTCATGAAAATTTCAGAATTTTGATTGGAACAAATTAAATAAAGTGACAAATTAAATTTACATTCAGCTTAAAACGATAAATCACCATTTTGTACTTCATTAAAGATACTAAAGTTAATAGGCAAAGTAATTAATTAATGTCTGAATTTATATTATTTAGTAAATGTGTGTAAAAATGGAAAACCAAAACAAACCGATTTGTAACATAAATAAACCGATCATGGATCATGTGATGTAAAAACGAAATAATCACTGGTTTAACAGATCGGTTTGACAGATCGATATCTGATCAGAAACTGATTAGTTATGGATAAACGATCGCTACTATATTCCAAGTACTGAAAAATTAATATTTTTTTTTACATGTAATTGCTCTTTACTATGTTTAACTTAATACCTTCAAAATCATGAATTCAAAAATCTCCTTTCAAGAATTCAATTTTTAAGAAGGATATTTGGTAAAATTAAGAGAAAGACTACCTCAGTAAATGGGAGGGTTAGCAAGCATGAACTTCTTTGTGTGTTATTCCATGTAAAAACAAAGCAGATTCTTTTTATGTGGTGGCACATGCATACATGCCAAAAATGTTTTAAGATGGAAAGCTGAATACAGGTCTTGAAACTGGCATCATTGGATATTCCTCTCTATTAATGTTGAATTTTTAAAAGGAAGCAAGTTATAATTTTTAGGTTTCTTGATTAAAATGAAGGGAAAAAAATGTCGTGTCTTTTCAATGACATGTACATGTATTACATTTTGTAAACTCACTTTTTGTAGGAATAGTTTTATCAAATATCTGTGTACATGTATCAGTTTTTTGTTTAACACAGGTTGAGGGTGCAAGAAGTATTGGACTTAGCAAGCTCTACAACGGCCTCGGCATCACGAAGCAGGAACACAAGAATAGCTTTGATTATCTCCGAACTCTTCGTGGAATGGACAACATATGGCTTACTGTAGACTATCAACAGAAGATTGTTGGAAACCTAGGACCAAAATAGAATGGTCCTTTTTCACAAATGCAATGGCATCAAAAGTGATCATGAAGCAAGTATAAAACTACACTACTTCTTTGAGTTCTTCTCCAGTGTATTTATGATCTATTATTTAACTTTTAAAATTGTATTTTTCTCTCTGGAAAATTACTTCATAATCATGCACAAATAAAAAAAGTTGCCGTTTATTCCAGGCACTTTTGAACATTGGTATAGTCTATAAAGTAGCGTACAAAGTTAGGTATTTAACTATAGTTTAATTACTCAGTAGATCAATTAAATAAGAATATATGGAATTACAATTACCCAAATTTTTTTTTTAGGGGTATAAGCATATTAGCCCTATACACAGTAGTCAACTACATCAACTCTTTTATCTAAAGCAAAATCTTTTATATCTGAAGAGTAATTTCATTGAATTCTGATCAAACTAGGGCCAACTTTCTTTTCAGTGCTTATTACTTCTCCATTTCTTTTGTTAATAAAAGTAGTCAATGAATTTGTAATCAAGTTACATGAACACAAGGGAGATAACTGTAATTGGTCTGAACTCTGATGTTAATTTTATTATTCAGATACTATAAACTTTGAAATTTTTGGACAGTTTTAATTCCATTATTTAATAGCAAGCGCTGCGAAGCAATGTGAGCTCTACCGTTATTACGTGTACTGTCTAAATTTCACTTAAGGTTCCCCAATATACTAAGGAAAAAAAAGTCATGTCCCGTAAGTAACAAAAAGTGACTGTCCTTACGGAGAAAATTCATCATTTCCTTCAGTCAAACTAATAAAAAATATAGGTTAAGATTACATTTCAGTAAAAATAAATTCACCTTTTCTGATAGTTTTCAAGTCTTTTACTAATTTGTTTTACTTATTTAAAGAAGTTAATGTTATGTTTATAAAAACTTAAGAAAACAGGTGGATGTACGTACGTGTATCTCCGATGTTAAACTGTTGTTGTTGTCAAGAACCTAACCCACCTCGGAAAATAAAACATGACTCCAATTATAATATCAAAATCGAAGTGTAGTTTTTCTAAGATAGGAAAGGCAATCATTTTCTTGTTTGGAATTTGAAGCTGTTGTCTGAATTTTGTTTACGTCACATGATATGTGTAAAATATTCCTACCATCTGTGGAGAACTGTAATATTTCAGGTATCTTGTACATACTGATCTGACAGTCTGACAGGCCAAAACTGAAATGGATGTTGCTAGAGATGCCCTTAAGGATAAAAAATGAAAAGTTTTGCTATAAAATTATTGACAATTTTGATAGTGTGGGGAAAGTGGGGTATGGGGTTGGAATTTTGGGGAAAAAATTGTTCAAGTTATTCATTTATTGAAAAAAAACTTCCCCATTAATTAACAAGATAGATTTTCAAATAGAAATATTGATCTTGCTTGTTGGTTAAATATAAATTAAAAATATTGCACTTGCGAAGCAAAAATTTTCATCTGGGTCGATCCCACTCTTTGTAATGTCCATTATTATTTTTACGAGTCTCGCACAGATGGTATACATGTATGGTAAAGCTTACAGTGCTCACTGATTTAGGCAATGCCTACACCATATTAAGTAAGGACTGTAACATAAAAATAAACTGTTGCTGTTATGAATATTTTCTTCGAAGAACATTTTTATAGGATTTGAAGAACCAAATTCAGTATCACACGGATGTAGACAAGAAAAATATACTGTGTGAAATTTACAAATTTACCATAGTCTTGCTTCATGATTACTATTGGTTACTCATTTTACAATCCTCAGGCATTTACACTGTAGTATATTTTGTTGAACATGAGTGATATTTTTATATGACACATAGACACATTTTCCTGTACTTTTTTTAACTCAAGTCTGTTTTTGTTTTCTTGTACTCTTATTTATTTTTATTTTGGTTGATATTTTCTCCAGGTGTGGATCCAGGGACAGGCATGCTGGGCCACCCCCAGCCCCGCTTAGACTGGGGAATTATTTTGGGCATGAAATCTTGACTTTTCACAAATAATTATGCTCCCCTAAAAATTAATTTCCTTTGTTTGCTTGGCAATTTATTTTATTTTTTTTTACACCCCCTTGACCTGAAATCTTGGATCCACCCCTGTACTTTTATATATTGATGGGTACTGTTGTTTGAAGTTAGGTGATCTTTTAATTGCGTATTTACTGTTAATTTTTAAACAGTTTTGAGTGTTTTTAAATTAAGGTTGTTCATATTTACAAGTGTGTTTTTACGGAATTAGATTGTATTGTTGTAATTAAGTTTAGAATATTTATATGTGCACCAGTAAAATTATGAAGATTATGTGCAATAGGTGATACTAATATTTTTTGTTTATTAATCAATTGGGTCATTTCTTCTAAGGCAAGAATTGCTTTTATCTTGAAGATGGTAGTTTTCACAGGCAAAATTTCACCAGAATTGAATAAATAAAATTTGTAACAGTGTTTACATGAAACAAGCTTTCCAAAGATTTAAATTTTCAATCATTTTCAAGGCATTTTTTAATTTTGATAGTATATATTTAAATCTCTTCACTAATGTCTAGTTGACTACTTATTAAGGAGGTAGACAAAGGGTAAGGGACATAACTCTTGAAATCAGTGATATGTTTGTATTGTATCAACTTCACGAAAGTCTATCAAGCTTTCATTTGAAACAGAATGAAATCCATTCCAGTTACTTTGATGCTTACATGAGATTGATGTAAAATAATGAATACAAATGTTTTAATGATTTGTAAGAGTTGAGTCCCTTACCTTAGGACCACCTCCTTAAGAAATGTCATCATGTGAAGGACATTCAGTCATACCATGAGCAATTCATTTCCCTGAAGTTAACTATATTACTCACTATTAATGGTTCTCGTACAGTTGGAAGCTTTCTTTATCTGTGACAATTTAAAATGCTTTGATATGAAATTTTAGGCTTAAAAATGTATTTCATTAAATTGTCAACTACATTATTCCCTCTTTTATGAGATTCTGTAATTGGTTTGTAATTGATTAGTAGCATTAACAATCACTGATAACATTAAATCTGTTATAAAAATACTGTCAATCTGACACACAGACACTACTATACATTGAAAAAGCCATGCACATGTACACAATATTTTTTGCAATTCAGTGTACAGGGTTTTTTTTAATCCAAGGTGCTAATAAATGCTGCCTTTAGTTATTTTTTTTTTAATATTTTGGATAACTATTGCCTGTGAGTTTTGTAATGAGTATGCGCTTATGCAAAATAACATAATCCATAATAATTGGTTGTCCTCAAAAGTAGAAGACTGTAGATGATATAAGAATGTATCATGCTTCTGATTTGCATACTGTGAAAGTACTTTTTGTCGTGGTTATCAATTTTTGTGGATTGCAGACAAATTGTTGTTTCGTGGATTCTTAAATTCGTGGTTTGACATTTCACACAGTACAAATAAACGGAAAATATGTAATTCATCAGGAATTGAATTTCGTGGTTTGAGTCAACCATGAAATCCACGAAAATTGGTGCCCCATGAATATAAGTACTTTTGCAGCATTTTATGTTGAAGATTTTATTAATCATAATGATCACCTTGTTTTAATAGTATATGAAATTATTCACAATATGATTTCCACTCAAGTTTTAATTATATACTGTGAAAGTACTATTGTTCATGGGGTACAAATTTCGTGGTTTACCTGGGTAGGCGAAACCACGAATTAAGGTTCCCAATGAATAGAGGATTCCCATTGATGTGTATAGTGAAAACTTCAAAACCACAAAGTCCAAAATCCACAAGCTTTTGTTCCTTCCCAGATCCACGAATTAAAAGTACCATCACAGTATATTTTGCATAGGTGTCCTGTTATTATTGAGAATAGTTGTTTTGAAACACGTATACTGTTTTGTTAGTTAGTTTTTTTTGTTTGTTTTTGCACACCATCTTAATACATTCTTTTGATTTCTTTTTGTAATAAAGCATTTAGCTTGGATCAATCTAGAATGGACAAAATTGTATTTGCTATGCAATCACAAGGCCTAAAGCTGTGTACAATCATACTATACCTTGATACTTCAACACCTAATAACAAGTGAAACGTGTTGATAATGTACCCCAAATATACAAGAAACTGGTCTAAGTTTTGCTATGTCAATTTTTAGTTCATTTTAAACCTTTGTCAAAAAATCACCTGCTTAAACTAAAACAAAGCCAATGTCAAAAAATACCTTAAGCCAGATTTTATTGTATTTTTTATTAAACCATACTTTATGTTTGTATTTATTGCACTTTTCTTATATTATTTGTATGTCTTCCCAACTTGCTACTTCAATTGGTACTACTAGGCCATTTCTGCTGCACTAAATAAGAACCTCAGATGCAGAAAGGCGAATTTCTTCTTGAATTATTTGCCAGAATAGTAAAGATACTCTTATCAAAATTGTTCCATCCACCAGGCGGTGCTAAAAATGTTGGGGATGACAGTACTAGAAATAAAGAACAGTAACTTCAGATCTGACAAATCCAGCCTAGTGCATCTGTAAAGCAAGAAAGACTGAGTTGATCAGATTGTTTGCAGTTTAATTCTCAGCATACCACAATTTTTTTTTTTAAGAATTTGCTCAATTTTTTAGTACCATAAAATACAGGTTAAGTTCATTTCTCAGCGAAGTCCAGTTTAAAAGTCTGGTCATTTTGAACATTTTGTCATCCCCATTTTGTGATAGAGTATCACTTAATATTCCATTTATGCTTATTTCTTTTGTATTTTGTTAAAGTTGATAGCTTTTTAAGGTTTTTTTTCTCACACAAGTTTGTTTTTATGTTCATACGAAAACCTTTTTCAAGAGAGAATATTTACCTTCGTTGGTTTTAAGGCTGTATTGTATTATTACTTTTTTTACCATTTCCAATTTAATTGTGTAATTTATTTTTAACTTAATGTACATGTATGTAAATAATTTAAAATTCTGTTTTATACCTATATATGAGAAGTAGATATTTCTAGTAAATTTTTATCCTTTTTGTCATGTATTTGAATCAGAGAGTGAGACTTATAGCCATAAAGAACAAGCAACTTGTAGCCATGTCTTCTACCACTGCAAAAGAAGGTGGAAGTGCAAAAGTCCCATAACTCCTATAAGCTTTTTGGAATTAATTGGAGATACAATTTTATCAGCTACATATGGTAACTAACAATCCTAAACAAAATATGTCGAGTGATATCTGAGGAGTAGTGTCCACAAAGTGTTACTATAGCGTTGCATTTACAAATACAACATAAGCCCATAACTCCTCTCAAAATGGTGACACATATTAATATCAACTACATATGGTGGCTTACAATCCTATGAATTTGAACAAAATCCATTGAGTGGTATCCAAAAAGTTGTATCAACAAAGTGTTCCTATAGTTAAGAATGTAACAAATTCAACAGTCTCATAACTCCTGTAAAATTTTGTTGAATCCGTTGGTGACACAAGTATTATTAACTACATATGGTGACTTACAAAGTTACAATTATGCAAAATATGAACAAAATCCATCAAGTGGTGTCTGAGGAGTTGCATCTACAAGTGTGTCCAGACGAATGGCCAGACACTGATATTTCTATGTCCCCTTCTATGTAACAGCTGGGGACAATAAATAAATCTGCAGTCAATTCCAGTAGACTTAACATGATGTTTAACCCTAAGGTCTGATTGTCGAGCCCTGCTTTGATCTCACATTAGCTATTATACACCATGCACATCTACTTGTGATGTCCAACCTTCCTACGAAATCCATTTAAGGAGAAATTGTGCCTTTGAGGTCTTTAAAACATGCAGCACTCAGAAGTTGAGTTGTTTCCTTTTGCAGATACTGGACAACTATTAACTTCCTTCAAACACATTAACATAATCTTCCGATCAAATTTCATCAAAGATATGTGGATAGACCAACAGTTGGACAGTATGATTCCTATTTACACCAAATCCATGTGCAAGCAGTATAAAAATTCCAAGACAGATGTCATGAATAATAATAAGAAAAATAAACAGTTCGTGTGCCTTTACTGTGTAATCAAGCAATTTTCTCATTTATACATTATACACATTCAAATTTGAACTTTCCAAATCAAAATGATGACAACAAATCCTTCAAACTTAAGTTTTATGACTAAAATAATACATTGTACATGTATTTTATGTAGCAGTCTTGTAAAAAATCAGAAGATGATTCATGCATGTCAAAAACCCACAGAATTCACTTTTATTTCATATTCAGAATAAGTTACAAACTGCATAACCAGTCATAGTTTTTCATTTGGAGATAAAAGTTATATATATTGTACATGAAATTAGCACTTTGCAAGAGTTATCGTTCTTGATTTTGTTTGATTTTAGTAGGAGATAAATGAATAATTATCTCAAAATTACAGATCTGAAAAGGGCCAACTGTAAGAATATAGCATATGTAGATCGAAAAAGCAATATTTGTTTGGTGGGTTTTTCTTCATCATGAATCACTTTAAATATGGACAGTATCTGAATTTTACATGTATATGTATCAAAGTGTTCAATATCAGAGATTCAGAAATTCATTCATTCACCATAGCTCTTTTTTATTTTGATTATCTTAAATTTAATTTGGTTAAAATGCAATATTGGCACTGTATTATGATTTAGGGGAAAAGTTTAATTACTAACAAGTAAGCTAGCATTACCTAATATATAAATATGGATCATCTCATATCAAAGAACTGCAGTGAAACCTCTCTAAACCAAATCTCTTTGCACTTTGATAATGGTTTAGAGATGTTTTCAGATTTTACAGGGTTCAGTTTAGGCAGGTTTTAATGTATCTAAATGCTTAAGTCTTTTTGACCCAAATTTAAACAAGCTAAAGTGAGTTTATCGCCATATTTAATTTTGATTATCTTTAAATCAACAAAACCAAGTTAATGTATATAAAAATCCTGGCGTCAGTTTCACAAAAAGTCGTAAGTGTGAAATTGATCATAAATCATGACGTCACAATGCTATTTTAATTTATGACGTCATTACTTACAATCAACTTGACACTTATGACTTTTTGTGAAATTGAGACCAGAGATTAAATAATTGTTATATACCATAATGTTATTTTGTTTGGCAAGACATACTTCAATTTCTATCTTCAATTTCAAGTTTCATACAGTATTAAGAAATTATAAATGATACATACTGGCAATAATAGCAAACAAATGACACCAGAAGACTTACATTTTATTTTATTAAGAGGACTCTTTACAATGGTGGTATAGAAACAATCTCAATGTTCAATTATCATCAACTGTTGTGTATTGTAATAAAAAGACACAATCAGTTTCTGATCAAAACTATGAAAAAGAGATAAACACCTGCATCACATACCTTAAGTGTAAGTGTTTGTAAGAATCAGGCAAAATGGGAAAAATCAGAAACATGCATGTCAAAACCCCACCGATCTCATAATAAAATATCACTCAAGGATACCTTCTCTATTTGAAAAGACCATTATTTTATCTCTGCATCATTGGCTTTGCTCAGAAATTTCTCAATAGAATGTTAGAATATGAGTTATCTGCCCTTGAAATGGTCATTTTTAGTATATTTCAATGAAATTGTAACTCAATGGGCCAGCATGATATGTAAAATCTTGTCTATTTTCCTTGATTCTGATGGTGAAAATAGTCAAATTAATTTTTGTCATATCATGTTTCACCCACTGCCTGATTCTTACAGATACTGACACTTAAATATTGTAACTAGAAATATAAATTGTGATTTACATGTGGCTAAAGTTAGATTATCCTCCTCCACTTTGGCTGATCATATTAAAATCATGATTAAGATTATCTCCCTTGTCAGTACCGGTATTTAACAGTAATGTAAAAAAAAAAGTATCTTCATACGATTGTTCAACATGAATCTTACATGTATATTAAGTTTCAACCAAAGAAATATATAGATCATGAATAGTTCACAAGATAGAGTGAAAAATGTCTAAAGGAAACCCATTTTGGATTTTAAAATTTGTTTGGTTTAGACAGGTGTTTGGTTTGTCAAGGTGCAAAAAAAGGGACTCTACAAAGTGTATGGTTTAGACAGATTTTCAGTTCAGTTGAGGCAAGTTTCACTGTATATAGACAAATAGACGGGATGATTTCTATAACTTAAGCTTGCAGAGGTATAAACATGTAGACAAAACAGATATATCAATTGACAAACAATATCATACTATTTTCTGTCCTGGACAGAAAAATTAAAAATATACACACAGAGGTTCATTAAGTAACCATTATGTTCACAAATACACTGAGCAAGCATTTTCAGAAGCCTTCCTTAAAATGGTGGTGGTATGTCTAGCAAAAATATCACATCAAATCAACCATGGCAGCGGCATCCTTAACTGGTTACTTCTCTTATACCTTCTTTCACATGGATGAAAACTAAACGGGATACCAGTATCCTCAACAAGGAATCAGAACTCAAGAGGTGAAATTATCTCCTTGACACCTTGAAGGAACTCCACAAATTAGGTCATGAGAACTGAACACATGGTTTTTCCATGAATGAATCTAAGTTAAATGCATCTATTACTATCTGGTTGCATACATTGTTATATATTCCTTCACTTTGGTCTTGAATGATTCCTGGAAAAAGAGTGACCAGTTAGATCTTATAAATGCTATTTCAGTAAAAAAAAAAAAGGACAAATGCGGAGAAAATGTCAATGACAGGTAGTTTTGATGGTATTATCATTCTTTAATATGTTCTGAGCTAGCTTTAAGTAACTGCTAGCATTCTCTTAGTGGATATCTCATTTTGACTATATGGTGTATGTTGAGGTATTTTCAAGACAGTATTAGATGTATTATTGAGGGAATTTTATGGTGTGTGTGTTTGTTCACTTCACTTCATTTTTAAATCTTAAGGGACTGATAAAGGCCTTATAAAACTACATGTAGTTTAACCCAACTACAGATGTCAAAAGTCCGAACATATTGGTCATTAATGTTCCTTTGTGTAGATATATTACTTTAAGTTTGAATTTGAACAAATTTCATCGTTCTATTACTATGGATTTTATTACTTTGTTGACAGGGCCTTTCAGAGCTTACTTAAAGGTGAGTTTACAATTGTTGAAGACCTTTAGGTGATCTCTGAAAATATTTACAATATTGTATTAAGATTATATTTTGGTGCATATGTTGGGTTTCACCATATCCATTATTTTTTCCCGTGAGAAAACTACCAAGGAAGTAATATATAAATGAAACAAACAACAATCAACAAGAAGGCACTGTCTAGTCCTCCGTAATTTGAATAGAAATGTTCTGAAAGGATGAAACTATGGTCAACCAGCTTTGCCCAGATGACCATTTGGTTAGTTTAATTGGACTTAGGTTGCACATATGGCTTGTCTTACACCCAATAACTATCTCAATAAGGAAAACCCAATGCACAACACCATAGCATGTACTTAATCATGTTTATAATGAAATGTTCACCAGGATTTTCAGGAATGTTAAGTTGTCCCTTGGACCTTGACATCTGTTTATGGAAAACATTAGGATTCAAAATTTTTCCACAATTTATGTACAATGCATGTACAGTTGAACCTCGTTAAGTCATGTTGAAGGAACCATGCAAAAATGTCCGAGTTATCCGAGTTTCAAGTAATCCGAGGTCGAGGATAAACCGGAAATACTAGTAGTTTGGTCAATGATTGTTTCTGTATTTACATCATTTTTTGTGCTTGTATATATACATGTACTTCAATTTACATGGTACTTCGTAATGTCTTGTGTTTCATATCTGAAGATATTTTTTTTTGTATATTGTATATCATGTTTGAAATACTTAACAGCACCAAGTGTTTTAGTGAAATTTCTTTTTTATTTTTTCTACATCAAAAACGTAATAGTTCATAACATGCTGCTTTGTTTGATCCACAATCAGGAGTATTGTCAAACCATGTGCTCTAAATAATTATGATAAAATTTCAAATTTACTAGCAAAACAAATGTAGTCGTTGAAATACCCTTACTGTCATCTGTTTGATGTTTCATTAAGTAGTCAGATACCATTACAATTCATGTTTTTTTTTATTAAATTTTTTATCAAAATATCCAATATCACTGTTAGTATAAATTCTGACGTGTTATTTATACAATTCGTTTCTTTCAACAACAAGCGCAATTTTTAATTAATTAAATAAACAAATCAAACCATAAAGAGTGTCAACAAATTCATTTTAAAAGCCACGCTAATTGATGTTAAAACACACTTCGATCATGGTTTGTAATAAAGATATCAGTTTTCCAACTAATTAGTTGACTTCGAGACATCAGGGTTAATTAACCTTGAAGTCCTATTGAGGGGACTGATTGATTACCTCGAGTTATCCAAGGTTTCGATTCATCAAAGTTCAAGTGATCCGAGGTAAAATTGTATTAGAGTAAGGGGAGTTTTGCTTGGACTTTGTAATCAGTTCGAGTTATCCGAGATTTCGACTAATCCGAGTTCGACACATTGAAGTTCGACTGTATCAAGTTTGATAAAAAATAATTGATGGATGTCAATTTTAGAGTATTCACAAGGAAGTCATGCACTGACAGAACTAGCAGTTGACAGTACAAAAAATAACAAATTGTATTTGGGCAGTATGTCAGTGAAGATCTCTTCCATGAAAGCCTTACCTTATTCCTGCTATAGTGGTCTGCTGCATCCACATTTAAAGGGTCATCAAAGTTTAATAGATCCTACAAAGAGAAGACATATAGATACATGATATCTGTGATCAAATTTAGGGAGGTAGACTTAGGGTAATGGACTTAACTCCTGAAATTAATGATATATGGTATCATATTCAAGTTCACCAGAGCCTATCAAGCTTCCAATTGAAACAGAATGAAAGCAGTCTCAGTTACTTAGATGCTTACATGAGATTGATGTAAAATTGTGAATACAAACATTCCAATGATTTGAAAGAGTTGTGTCCCTTACCCAAGGTCTACCTCCTTAGGGGGAAATACTTTCTAAATGCAAGTTGAAATTTGAAACTGCTAGTAGAAATTATGTCCACTTGCTAAATTTTGCTAGTAGAATTCTGTATCACATATAGGTAAAGTCCAGAAATAACCCAAAAAACTTACATATAGCAAGTGTCAATTTTCAGGACTTGCTGAATTAAGTTAATGAAAAAATTCTGAATTTTGATCCCTGGATATATCATCCTAAAGAATCAAAAGTTTGTTATTGCCTTCAAAAACATATGTCTCCCAATCCAATTTCCAAAGTTAAAAGGGGTATAAATCCCACAAAATTAAGAGAACCATAAATTCCTGGTAATATGCACAACTTCATATTATGTCAAAACTACCCACAAAGTTTCATGAAATTAGGTGCAGAAGTTTGTGAGGAATTGAACCATGATTTTGAAGTACATGTATTGCTAACCCTTATTTTTCTAGTATTCCTTTTTACAATAAATAGGTTTAAAGACAGCTTTAACAGGATACTGAAAAAATTTAAAATATTGAAGATATGTGTACAAGTACATAAAATTGATGAATGAATACAGATGAAGAAAAACTTAAAAGGAAGAGCCTATTACTTACTGAAAATAATGAATTTAATCCCCATATAACATCTTTTAATCTCCTAGTGGGTGCCCAACCTGAAAAATAAAGATAAACTGTGTTCTAAAAAACTGGCCAATAGTCCAGTTGTAAAAAAATAAACTTAAGTCCATCCTGATCACTTAACTTTTCGTGAAACATCACATTTTTCTGAGGTTAGTAAATTTGTTGTTTCTCAAGTAAGTCAGGTGACTGAAGTTGAAAACATGAAAACACACGACTAGTATTTTTGTTTTCTGTATGACAAAATCTTTTAAGGTCACAGTCCAAATGTGGGGTAATGTGTCAACAAGTCTGAGATGTCTGCACTTTTTAAGAATCAGAAAGACATTACCTTTTACTTCAGATTCATACAACGTTTCAGTACAAGCAGCTTTTTTCATAAAGATATTTTATAGTGTTCAATTTTCAGCTATTTAGGAAGTCTTGACAAATATTGTTTACGTCAACAGTGTCACCTCCAATGTCCTCCATATTCATAATATCATCTGCGAGTCAATCCAGTGTGAGTTCGTGTAAACACATTAATTTTCACAGTGGCTTATATTACACGGATTCTGTCAATTGAACATATCTGTGGGTATCAATTTTCACTGATTCAAAAAATGTTGGGTATTTGTACATTGTTAAATACCAATTTCTTGGGTACTATTTTTGAATTTTTTTTTCCACTGCCAAAATGGTGAAAATTTAATACTTTTGCAGTTCATGTCTTCATATCTATTTGTGAATTACTAATCCTCATGTCTTCAAATATGTCATCTTAGGCCAAATATAATTATACCTCTGTTTCCTGTTACCCAATGGACTCATGCCTGGACCCTCAACTGACTAATTTTCAAATAACAAACAACAAAAAGTACCACCAAAAGACCTGACAATTTACAGAAGATAGTCAATTTTCAATTTCCACAAAGTCCAGATGGTTAATAAAATGTTTTTGAAGATGTTTTGTATAAAATTTAGAAAAAAATAAGTAAATAAAATAAAATAAAATAAAATTTTTTTCTGACATGTAACAGGAAACAGATGTATAATTGTATTTGGCCTTATATAACTAATGATCTATAAGGCTCATTTCAAAAGGTATTGTTGCATGTTTTGTAGAACATACCTAAACTGTCATATGAACTTGGCCGTAATAGACTAAGGCAGACTTCTCCCTCTTCATCTATATTTGGGTGCCATATTCTGGTTTGACATGTGACTACAGGTGGCTAGAAAGATTAGCAAAGTTGTAAAAAGAAAATGTCAATGAGACAAAGGTGAAAAAAATATATACAATGTATATAATACCATGTGCACATGTCAACCTTCAACAAGGAGACTAACACAAAATGGCTAGCTTAAAGCTGGACATAAATCTGTTGGTTCATAAAGTTAACACGGATTACATGTATGTCTATGCTCCATGAGGCACCTACGTTTAAGTTTTCAGAATGTTTGCTTTCTGTTTCAATTCCTAAATATTGTTTGTTGTGTCTTTTTTATTGTCTTTTGTTGTAGTGGTTTTTTTTAATTTTTCTCTGAATTTGAAATTTGAGATTTCAATATTAAAAATCAAGATTTTAAAATTGAGATAAGCACAGGACAATCAATGATTAAGACCATGTGCCATTTACCACATCCAGCTGGTATTGTCCCATTATAAACAGAAATTTGTTTTAGAATTGCAAATAATTTTACTGCATTAGAAAACCGGCTGTTTTAAAAATATGAATCCCAATCACTGTAATGTTTACTCTCAACAACTGAAATACATCAGGTTTTAATGTTGCCTTTCAAGAGTAGACAGTTCATGACTTTCTCAAGTTTCAAAAGTTTAAGGAAAACTGTTAGTCCACAATTACATAAGTGTCAATTAAAATGGGTCAAAGGTCAGGACTTACATGAAGGTCGCAACTCCGTAATTTAGAATCTTGAACTTTGGACTAACATTTACATGTACCTGAACCCCTGAACTGAGTGAATGATATAATTTTTTTTTTTTACAATGGAATTTATCCTCCATAACTTTTTTTACTTCATACCTACCAGTATATTATATTCATCAGGTATATTTATTGTGAATTTAAATTTTCCTCCATGCCAGAAACCCTCATCAGGTGTAATAATCAACGAAAATTTATGAAGTGTGTTGGGATCTTCAAAGTTCACTTTACAAGTTTTTGGCATATTTTCTTCCATTTCTTGCACTTCTGTAACAGTATAAAGAAAATACTTAATCCATATTTCAAGCCACACCAAAACACCCCCTTTCCCCTGATTTTCCTTGTTCCAATTATTTAAGATGGATAACATTGACAATACATATATAATTAAATGCTATGTCCATACTTGTTCTACGCATGTAATGATGTATGAACATAAGGCTATATCTTTCATGCATCAATGATGTTTTTTCCACATTTGAAAAAAGAGTAAGTAAATAAAACTCAAAATATAAGTTTTTTTATTTTATATGTTGTTTTAAAAAGTACCAGTATTATTAGAGTAAATATTGCTACATGTTATGAATGTGTAAATCTTTAATTAAGAACAAAAAACTTTTGTTCATATTCTATAAGTCATAAAGTATAATATTCGTATGAATACAATGTTCTTTTCCTAACAGATATGAATTATATCATTTCTAATACATGTAACATAGATGGTAATTGTAAGATTTTGTAATCATATAAGCCTATAGAAGGGGACGGTTTGACAGCCATTTTGTTAATTTATCATCATGTTAACGTTTTTTTTTTTTTTTTTTCAAACGCACATAGTGATGCCGCTGGGTTAAGCTTATCAGCTTACAATTGGTTGTGATATCAGCGTAAGTTTTATTGGAAATTTTTGCATGGTTTGTAACCATAGTTTACTTTAATCTTTGCCGACCTACATGTACCATATTACTCAGCTTGAATGGAATTATATCTCACCTTTGACCAGTAATTTATCTCTAATTGAAATTCTTTTGTTTTCTTCATTTTCTTTTTTACCAGTTGTACTCTGCTGTTTAAGTTTCTTTGACAGTGTAATCATGCCTGCGAAGAAAAAAAAACAAAACTACATGTATGTGGTACATGTACATGTATCTTACAACATGAACAAGTGACATAATAAAAGAAATATGTGCAGTTAATAAACCTAAAAGTTTTACACAGGGTCTTATCTAGAGGGAGAAAAGAGCAAAATCTCACTTCTCTGATTCGTCCTTGACAGGAAAAAGTTTTTGTTATAGATTGCTAATATTGTTATTTTTCAAACAGAATTTACTCAAACTTCTCCCTATCGAAGTCTAGAATAAGGTTTCTGCCCAGGATGTGGTTGCAAGGACTTTAACATAGTTCTGTGTCAAACAAAATTTATTCAGTTACATGTAGAATGTAGTTACTAATGATACTGAGCTTTAAGTATTAACAATTATAATATTTTTTATGATACCTGTTAATCACTTTTGTTACACTTACATTAAACTTGTGCTACAATTCTTCAAAATTTAATGATGGAGAAACCAGTGGAAACTCCCTATATGTACAGGACTGAGGTAATTGTAAAAAAAACACATTAGTAAATACATGCACACATACAGTGTATATACTCAGGGTAACCTTCAATTAGATTGATTTCAGCCACATACACATCTAAGATGTCTTGGAATCCAAATTAAAAAAAAAAACTACTGGAGTCAAATTATCATCTTGATTTATGTACATGTTAATAAGGATATCCATAAAAAAAATCATACATGTAGATGCCTCAACTAATCTTGACAACCTCAAAAAAAAAAGTTCAACAAATTAGAAATTTCAGGAGAATTTAAATAAATGCAAAAATGGAAGACACATTGACCTGGCAAGACCTCATACAGTCCTGTGCCTACCTAATTTGATGGAGGATTACCTCAAATTTTTCATTTGTAGAGCTTTGATCTACTTAAATTTATTTGTAAAATTGTATTAGTCCCAAAGACAGGTCTGTATAATAATTCAGAGGACTACCAAATTAATCTATAGGCTTCCTAGTTAGAACAGTAAGTGTCAAACCCTGTCCTGCATGGCAATCAGTTCACTTACATGTAGTAGAGACAAATTTCCTTGAACCAGAATTTTCCATGGTTGGACTCTTAAATATTAGAATCAAGATCAAAAGTTCATACAATGTACATGTACATTGTATATGTAACTTGACAAATTAGTAAAATAAAAATGTTCTGACATTTTTCATCCTGGTGGGGTTGTTGTCTCTTTGACATATACACCATATCCATTCTCCTTATACTTTCTTTTATTCCAAAAGTGTCATTTCTTACAATCAAGCATAATCTAGTTCATGACTTTGTAGTTTATCCCCTAATACATTGTAGGTTACACTTGCCTCATATTATTTGAATTGAGGAAAATACATGTACATGTAAATTGAGAAACTACACAAACAAATTCAACTTGATAGCTGGTTAGGGTACCATGATGATAAATCACATACAAAGTGGGAATTGTTTGAAGTGTATTACATTATTATATACAAAATGTATATGGTTGTATTAACAACTGTGTCCACTATAATTATGGGCAGAAAAAGCATCAATCTCCACCTTGTACCTTCATTCGGTACCTTAAAGAACATCAGAGCAGCTCGATTTTCATATACTTTGTAAATGCAATTGAGAACCAAACTAGTCTTGGAAAACTTCTGCTAGCTTTTTAGATTAGATACAAATCGAATCATATCTTTTCTAAGATAGGGATGGCCAAACAGTCAAACGTAGGATGTCATTCAAGTGTTTTACTAAATGACAGCCACAATAAAGTAACTCCTTTAACACTAGTCAAAGTGGCTAAGTCTGGAAGAATTCACTACATTTCTCTATTATTATTTTTAATCACATCACTATCCTGACAGTGTGCTTGAATAACTAAAGTTTTAATCAAAGTTTAGATGCTAATTTCTTTTTTTTTTTCATTTTTTATACACTACCAGATAATGTTTGATAATGATTTTTCTCTTACCATAGCACACTTCAATATTTAATGACTTTGCTCTTGCAGCTATTCCATGGCATGACTTTTCAAAACACATTTTATTTTGGGTTTTAGTCTATACTTAACCAAATAAAATTCTCTTCAAATATGTTCTATATTCGAGGTACAATGTACACATACGTTCTTATACAGGTCTGGGCTATGATATCACGTATCACATCCATTAAAAAAGCGCCAAATTAACCATGATTAAAGTTTGTTTATTTGTACTGCTGATAACGACAAAAAAAAATGAACTTATCAAGGTAACTAATCTGCATTACGATAAACACCACGACCGAAAGGTTTCTGACCAAATTTTTAATGTATGAAACGTGAAATAACCACTCATTTTTTTTCAATTGAATTTTTTTAGCAACAAAATAGCCGGCGCCAATGTCAAAGTAAGCGCGAAATCGCCGGCACTTATTAAGAACACTGCATACCTTTTAACCTTTTGAATGAGAAAAAAAGGATAATTTGGCCAGTAATCCCAGTACAAAGATATAAAATCTATGATAATCTCATACGTTCTAAGGGTTTCTAATCAAAATCAGAGTAATTAGTTCAACAAAAGGCTTAATTATTTGTTGATTCTTTCTCAATGATTATTATGTTAAATAAACGTTGTGTTTATGTCAATTTAATGCGCCTTTTAGAACATAATTTGTGCAATACTCCTGCTAAGAGGGAGATTAAGTAAGGAGAAATTTGTCTCCCATATGGGCAACTTTTCCAAAGAGGGAGGTATGGAATCATAATACAAAATCAAAATTGGAAAATATGTTAAGAAATTCATTTCATCATTTTTTAGGCAAATAAAATATGTTTTATGAAATTAATGATAAACCCTGAGTGAAGAAAAAATTATTTAAATATTCCCCATTCCTGAGTGATCTCACGAGCCCTTGGCCTTGTCGTGACCAACTTGTGACGTTGTGTTGAAGCAGAGTCAAGGTGACAATTAAACAGTGGTCAGTTAGCGTTGTTATTCAGAATAAGATCATACTGTTAATGAGAATCAATGTATAACTGAGTTGGGGTACTGAAAAGAACCTTTTTTATCTACGAAACACACCTATATATTTTTCTTCTCAAGAAAATTTGAACCGGAAGTTTATATGTCAGAAACCTGGGTGTCGGTTTATTGGGGTTAAATTCCCTTTATGTACACTACGAAGAAAACCAGTCGGTAATCTTGCCGCTTACAACATAAAAAATGAAGATTAAAATGTTTCAACATTTTTAATGGAATTTCAGTAAAATCATTGATAATATTACTAAGCTTAATGAGTATGGAAATTCTTGTAAAACTTGACTTCAGACTATTTTATAGCATTTGTGATTTTTTATGAGACATAAGGAACACTTTTAGAAAAGATGGAATGGCCCTGGCAGTATAATTTTCCTCCTTTCTTCACGTAATTAGTCAATTACTTACTTCATTTTAATTTGCTGTTCATGTGACACCTTTCCTATTCAATTAATTCTGTCATTAAAATCACCAATATATCTGTATTATTTTACAGTTACCCGAGTTATCTTCAATTTCAAAGTAACTGAATTTATGAACAATATAAACATTCCTATAGCCAGTATAGGTGCCCATTGTGCACCTCTTTTTTATGAACTCCTCCAATGCACTCAGTGAGACAGGCTTCATCAAAAATGTACTGCAAAATTAGGAATGTAATTTGCAGTGTTCCTCTTCAGGTTTATAAATGACGTTTTAGCACAAAATCAACAAAGATCTAGTGACTATTTTCATCCTATTCAGCCCTAGTCTAGATAGTCACGATGTTTACTGAAGCATTTATTTTAAATTATTTTTTATGTCTCTCTGAGACAACCAAGCGAAGTATAAATTAGCCTTCCAAGATGGAACTCATCTATCCCATCAAGCCTTTTACATTGTACGAATGACACTACAGGTATACAGAAATATGCCTTAGATCATGACCTTGATGTAAATAGTAACAGGCCGTACTAAAAAAAAAATTTCATTTCGGGAATCCCCTTACCCAATCCTAGCTCCTTGCTTTCAGTAGGTAGCAGGGTTGGGGTAATTGTATTCAGTAATTGTAATCAATTGTTTTCCATTACAACATAGTAAGTTATCGAAAGTAGTCTGTAGTCCACATTGATTTCAATTACTTGTAATTTAATTATAAATTGATTACATGAATACAACCAATGTAATCGATTAATAATCTATTACCATTGAACGTTATTGTGCCCATCCCTGGTAGATATGTATGAAAAATACTTTTTTTTCTAAGTATATACATGTACAATTCTGTAAAAAAAAACATGATCAAATAAGTAAAAAATGTTGCTTTGAATTTTTTTTTAAATCTTGTCAGAGAATGGTAATAAAGTTATTTGGCTAATTTTTATCAGCAGGCAGTGTAAAGGAATCAAACTTAATAATTTCACGCAAATTTAATTATATTTTATCAACTTCATGTGAAAATTCAAACTCATACACTAACTTTCTAGTTATGACTCTTCAACTTTTGCTTAATTAAAAAAAAGATGGTGCCCGTACATTGAATTCATTGTTTTTTTTAGGTTCTTTGATATACATGTATATTTAGTCACCATCACCTGATAAATCAATATCAAATTTCATTTTCTTAAATGACCAACCATCTCCATCAGTCATAAGTGATCTTCCTGTTACACCCAACTTGACCTCATTGTTTAGAGCACATGAATTCATCAAGGTTTTCCTTCAATGGAGTTTCTTCTGCTAATTTTTTACTGTGTGTATGTTACTTTTGAGTTCTTTTGTGTAGCACACAATTGCTCATTGTATGTTATCCAGAATTGATGTTTCCTGCATTATGTTGTCCAAAGATTTCTCTTTGTTAGTATATGCACCCAGTGCTCGCCTTAAGCCACTAACGTGAAGCCCAGGGCTAGTAAAAATTGATTCAGGCTAGTGAAATGATGTGAACTTTTCTTGTTTCTGGCTAGTTAAATCCTATACAGTCCTTTATTATTCAGGCTAGTGGTTGAGAATTTTGAAGGAAAGGATTGTGCACCTATTATTTTATTACTTCTTCTCTTCATATAAATCTGTCTAACACTGTCAATCATTAGTTATCACAAACTTTTCAACAGATGACAAATGAAGCCCCAAGTTATTCTTGTTTTGAGGTTGAAGAAAACAATTGCTTGGTTCAAGTAGTTTAAGGAGGTAGACCTAGGGTAAGGGACACAACTCTTACAAATCAGTGGAACGTTTGTATTCACCATTTTACATCAATCCTAGGTAAGCTGCAAAGTAACTCGGACTGATACTGTTTCAAAGGAAATCTTGAAAAGCTTTGATGAAATTGAATATAATACAAACATATAACTGATTTCAAGAGTTATTTCCCTTACACTAGGTCTACCTCCGTTACTGAACTGCATGTTGTTTATTTTATAATTATTACTTATAATTTTGCTAATACCAATACAATGTACTATGTACATGTGCAAACAATATGATAATCATGAAATGTTGGTAGAGCATCCTTTACATCATGACCAAAAAAAATGGAGTTTAAAAATAGAAATATCAAAAACTTTAATACTAACAGTTCATCCAATGTCAATTACATGTAATGTAATGTGAAAGTATTATTTTTTCAATTGGCTATCAATTTTCATGGGTTTTGTAAACCATGAAAATAGGTTCCCAATGAAAAGGTAACTTCCCATAAAATTGTGAGATGGAGTTGTGAAATTAAAAATCAGTGAACTAATGGTATCATTTTTTTCCTCTACCGCGAAAATTGGTATCTATGAATAAAAGTACTTTCACTTGATTTGTGTGCTGTAATAGTATTAATTTTTGCTATTTTTGCAGTGGACAAAACAATGCAAAAAATAGAACCATGGAATTTGATTTTACTCACTATACAATGCTTATCATTTTTTGAAACTGCAAAAATGATACCAGCAAGTATGTTCATTTGACAGAATCTGCGAAAATAGGCATCCACGAAAATTTATACATTTATAGAATATGAGAATGTTTTAAATGATAGCTCAGACGCTAAACTTCACTAATTTCCTTGTGTGATCAAACGTTGGAATGTTCATCTAGCAATAGTGTTCATAGATGTATACTCATACATTTGTATGTTGTACCAGTAAGTGTTTGTACAGTTTTAACATGCAGTTAATGCGTTGATACATGTATGCTGTAGCATATTTAATATCTACAAATGTACTTGAAGGTAAAAATTTCAAGTATAGTCTTCAAACATTTCAGGATACAGCCTAACTCTGATACAAGAAAGAAACAGATTGACGCATGGTGTTCATTGATACTCAACTACCATAAACAGAATAAAGCTTACAGCATTGATGTTACAGAAATATTGAATTCTCCACTCTGTTTTAATAAGGAAATTGATAGTATCCTTTCAATATTTAATCAATAGTATATTTGATACTCAACTACCATAAACAGAACAAAGCTTACATCATTGATGTTACAGAAATATTGAATTCTCCACTTTGTTTTAATAAGAAATTGATAGTATCCTTTCAATATTTGATCAATAGTGTATTTGCATATGTATGCTCCTGGTAACTTTTGCGAGTTTCATACCTACATGGATGCAAGTATCTAATGAATAAATCAGTCCTCATGTTGTGTCATTTCATCACATCTGGGGTAAAGTTTGTTTTATTTTCTCTGGATCAAGTCAATTAAAATTTGTTCTCTCTGCCAAGTTTTCACATCTTGTAGGATAAAATGTCTGATTGAAAATGTGGTCTGGTAGAAATCTTTTGACTCCATATTTTTTAAGCCTGTCAGACCAAATTAATTGGTTTTTTTTAGGTAAAAGTCCTGAATAGTTTCTGAAATTAGAGTTTGAAATCTCCCACTATGGGGACTGACTGATAGTTCACAATTTTCAGGAAGTCTAGCCTGTAAAGTGTTGAAAATGTCCTGAGACTCCTGACATTCTAGATTTTTTAAAGATACACACATATGAAGTCCTTAGTTTTCAACATTTTTATTTGGTTACTTCACAAAAGGGATATGATACTTTTACCAACTGAAGAAATCTTCTGATAGTAATATACAGAACATTAAGAGCATGCATTAAATCATTATAAACATTAATACAATTTTTAATTGGACTTAACAGAACAAAGAGAAAGTAAAAAAACAAAAGAACAGTACAGTTAAAACAAAAATTTAAGAAGTTTGATAAGAAATCTTTTGATCTTTTAAGGCCAAGAAAAAATATGTCTGTTTAAGGTTACATTGGATTAAAAAAAAAAACAATGAAATGTGCTAGGGTAGGCAGAAAAATAATGTAGGTTGGGTAACCTTAAACAGATGTAGTTTTTTTCTTGGCCTAATGAATAAATGAATGGACATTATCAAATATAAGTTTATAACCCTTAACAAAGTACAGGAAAATTATCTGCAGATGGTCTTTACACAATTTTAGATGAACTATGCAAAAGAGGTACATGTATTTATTATGTTGCATTCGTAATATGATGTATTTAGATAATCTTAACTCACATTCTGTGAAAATGCTTGTGTACTGTGTCAATGAATATCTAATGAGAAACTATAGTTTGTTGCGTTTACATCTAGGTTATGATATGATTCCCTTATATGGAAATTACCAGGGCAATTCATTATACAAAAAAGTTCCTCATTTGGAAGTCAGAATTAAAAAAAACCTAGATCAGGAAATGAATTAATTCACACACATACTGTGAAAGTACTATTTTAAGTTTTCGTGGTCTTCATGGGTAGGCCTAACCACAAAATTTAGTTCCCATGATTTGTATACTCAAAACATCAAAACCACAAATTCAAGAATCCACGAACTTGTGTTTCTTTAATCCACAAAAATTGGTATCCACAAAATGAAGTACTTTCACAGTATATGTACATGTTGGTATTAAAGTATTGTAAGTCTCCTAATATGAATCTTCCAATTTGAACTCTTGTTTGAAAGATATGAAAATGTACAAAAAATCCAGTGTACATCGAGAACTCAAACTTATGAACATGGATAGAACTATTTTCTGTGAAAATGCTTACAGGTTTCATAAATGTCCTAGCTTCAGCCACTTCTATGTCAACTGTGAAGTCCAATCTGCAATCTTAATTGAGAAATAATGCTATTTGACCCATAACAAAATCAACAATAATATGGAAGATAAAACAAATGTCATTTTGAGTTAACACTGATTAATACATGCCTTTATTTTTCCAGGTCATGTTGAATGGAAAGACCCTAAGACAAAGAAGCAGTGCTTACTGATGTGGAGGACACCTGAAGAATGGGGAAATATTATTTATTCATGGGTAGGTTGATAAAAAAAATTAACAGTTCAAGCTATTAAAGAATTCCCATTTTTATTGATCTTGCTTAATCATATGATCAAGGGAAATGTATAGAGATTATTATCAACATTCCAAAAGGGAAGTCTAGCCATCTTCATTAAACTGAATTAAATTTGTTTTTTTTAATTTTGTATGTGAAAAAATTGACAAACACACAAGAAGGAATATAATTCACCTTTTTTTTTTTTTTGAAAAAGGAGCTTCCTTTTTATTTTCTGGACTGTGTAGTGGCCACTCAGGAAGTTATAGAACTTTAAAACAAGAGAAAGTCCCTGTTGATATATGGTATGAATGGCAATGAGCAATTTCCAGTTTTTTTAATGAAAATGAAATGAAATGAAATGAAATGAAAGTTGTGGCATGCTTGTATCATATGCTTTTAGCTCCATTGTGTTGTTGATTTAAGAGACTGTCAATGTAGAAACCAGGCAGGTGCTATGATGGGTGGTACAGAGTAAAATTTATCCGACTTTTTTTGTTTGTTTATTTTTAATGTAATTTTTAACTTATTATAATGTAAAAGAAAGCATATCTTTTTCTGTATCTAAAGTGGATGACTTTGAATTAATGTTCAAAGTCCCATAACAAATTAACTAAATTATTAACAGATCAAAGAGTTATTTTCATTTGTTTAAAAGTTTCTAGTGCTTCGATGTAATTAATTTTATTCTTAATAATAAACCACATTCATTTCTTTGAAGGCATGAGTTTGTGGTCTCTAATGCATGTTTAAAACAAATTTGGCATGTGCCACCACTGCCCTAGTCTTCCATAGACACACCTACTTAATCCCTTCCTGAATTACTCCAAATGCTGAACATCGATTGTATTTTATTTCAGGTATCATCTAAAGCTATGAACAATACAGTGTGTACATTATATGAATTGAATAATGGAGAAGACTCAGAAGGCACTGGTAAGATAAATGTAGTAACTGCAGCCATGTCCTTGCTACATAATAGTAGAGAGGTGCCACACCAGGCCTTCAAAGACTCAGCTCCCCCCTCTACTTTCAAAGTGCTCAGATAAAATTTGTAGTGACAAACCATCTCTGTAATAATAATCATTGCAAATAAATTCCTTTTTCCTTCAAGTTTCAAATGTACTACGTGTATTAAAAACAATTTGCAAATCTAAGGGTTTGTGAAGGATAATAACAAAGTAACTGAACTGATAAACTATTGGCAATATATTGTCAAAAGGGAAGTCCATATAACACATGGCAATAATAAGGGAAAAACTGGGAAGTTGAAATGGTACTGGTTTGATATAGACATTTATGATAGTTACATGATGATGGGTTGAAGCAGATTGTATAGTGCTCTAAACTTTTCGCTTACTGTTCATGGATTCATTTTCGCAGTTGCTAATTTTCGTGGATTATGTCATGTGAACATAATTTTTGCAAGGATAAATTTTTGCAGCTTCAAAAAATGATTAGCATTGGATAGTGTAAAAATAAAATCCATTTCACAGGAAGTATTTTTTGTCCTGTTCTGTTGACTGCGAAATTAGCAAAAATTAGTAAAACGTGAAAATTAATATGTTTACAGTAATTATTTACAGTATATTACAATATACTGTGAAAGTACTATTGTTTGTAGGATGCCAATTTTCATGGTTTTCGTGGGTAGGCCAAACCACGAAATATGGTTCCCAACGAATAGTAGATTCCCATTTAATGTAAATACTGAAACTTTAAAACAACAAATTCAAGAATCCACGAACTTCTGTTTCTTCCCTGATCCATAAAAATTGGCATTCACAAATAAAAGTACTTCCACAGTAAGTATGCAGCACAAAATTGCCTCCTGTCAAAATTGGTAAAATCTGCACAGAAGATGGCATGTGTAATACATGAATTCACACTTGTCATTTTCCTCTGAATGACCCCAGATATATCTCCAATTAACCTTTTGACATCATTGAAGTAATGTGATTTGAAATTGTGATGTCATTGATCTTTAAGTTGAAGGACAATTTAGTAAGAAAACAATGGGAAATATATTATTTTCGTCAATGGCGTCCACAAGTGTAAATACATCTATTTACTCCTCCTCTTCTTCTCTATTTTTAAATTCTAGCTGAAACAGTGTGCAGTATAGTTGCAACCTGAATAGCATGTGTTTAGTTTGAAATAAGAACAAGAACTTACAAAGACATTCACTATCAATAAGTGAAGATATATCAAATGAAAATTTATTAACAGCTCCACAGGGAATTCACTTAAAAAAAGACTTGGGTTAAAAATTAATTTTTTACAATTAAATCTCCCACAAGCTTATAAAAAATATTTATAGAAAATAAATATCTAATAAATCTCCATAGAGCTAATAAAAAGAACAATTCTGACATAGAAAATGAACTTCTAGTAAACTTCCCACAAGCTAACAAAAAAAAATAATAATCCTGACGTAGAAAACGAATTTCTAATAAACAAACCACAAGCTTATAAAAAAAAACAATAACTCTGACAGAATAAAAACAAGAAATCTGTAACATGCTGACAAAAGATAATTCTGACTTAAAAAATGAATTTATAATAAACCACCTGCAAGCTAATAATAAAAAAAATTACAAATCATAATAACTCGATAGCTTTTGTCAAGTAAAAACATTTAACTTATCCTTGGTGGGCTCTTACGCTTTTTGGTATTTTGTTTGTTGGAACTAGATTGTATAGCACCTTATTTCATGTAGAAGGAAGTTAAGAACACAAGTTTATATAATGTAATTATTTTTTTTTAATTACTACAGAGGTGCTCTCCTTTACAAATTTTCCATAGTTTCTATCAGTATTGACTGCACACCAATACAATTCAATTTAAACCTATCAATTTTTGTACTCAGTCACTGCTTGTACGGCTAGAATTTTACAAAAAAAAACAGTCTGCTTTCTGTTTAGATGACCTTTTCTGATGAGCCCATCATATTTCTTCTGTCATGAATTTGAAAGCTTTATTCAAAGGCAAAAACCTGAGGTTTCTGAGAAGGTAGTCTGAATAGAAAGTAGAATGTTGTTAGACCCTACGTGCAGTGACTGGATGGAACAATTGATAGGTCTAATTTTAATTAGATTGGACTGCAAATTACACTTCATGTATTGTGAATCTATACATAATACCAATGTTTAAAAAAAAAAAATCACAAAGTTTTGGATTGTATTGATTACTTTCATGAATTGGGACCAAATATATGGATTGTCATAAAGTAGAATTAACAAGATGTAGTGCCAAGTAGTACATCATAAACATGCCAAGATATTTTAGTGATTAAGTAGCAGTCTTAGTAAAAGAGTAATCTAGGGAACCAAGGTTATAGCGGTAATCAGAAGAATGTAACCCAGGGACAAAGACCAGACATGGAAAACAGACATACACAACAAAAGAACATAGAGTAACTAAAATCATACATACAAAGTAACAAAAGCAAAGGAGCAACTCGGACTCCACTAAAACCTGGGAGCATGGACGAGGTGCACCGGTAGGGTAAGTGTCCTCTGCTTTTCTAGAAATACCCGCCGAGTTGCTCATAAAAAGTCAAATCCGGGGTAGACAGAGGAGGAAAGGAAAATTATGAGTTGAATAAATCAGTTTTCATGGTGCAGATGTAAGAATCCTGTAAATTCTGTACGTGATACACCTCCAAAATGGCTACATATTTTTATTTTTGTTAATATGTTGCCTTATAGGGCTATATGATGAAATGTATAATTGCTCATTCCAATCTGTCTGCTGCTACACTGTTAGGAGATAATTCACATTGAAAATCCAACAGTTTCTATTGAATTTTAATCTTATTTACAGAGTTGTCTCCTGTAAATTTGAATTCTATTGTACATTCTATGTAATTCATATTTCTTATGAACCAGGATTATATGAAAAGCCACATGTTATTGTCTTTTTACTTCAGCATTTTCAACAAAATATCAAAAATAAAAATATATAGTCTTTCCAACCATGAAATGCATTTTGCAGGATTCTTAGATGGAGTGCTACTTACTGAGTCGACTTTCTTATTTTCTTTTCAGAATTTCATGGATTAGATAAGTGGTTATTATTACGAGCTATTAAGACATTAGAACTACAAGGAAAGGCTGAACTAATGATGTTCGATGATAGTGAGGGGGTCAAATTTTTCTAGTGCAATCTGTGATATATCTTATTTTATATTGTATAAATCATGTTGTAATAAAAATACATTAATTTAGAATGACTTCATATTTGATTTACAGCACATACAATGGTAATGTTCAGAGGTTAGATTTTTCACCATATCCACTTCTTTTTCAAATAAGTTGTTAGCATAGAGGTGCATATCATTTTTTAGAGTGTGTCCATGAAAAAACCAGGCAGTGGGTTGCACATGACAAATTTTGTTTTTCAAAATAATTTCATCCATTTCATATCACATGTGTAACCAACATTCTTAAAGTTGAATGTTGGTTTTTGATTATCAGCATTGGTAAAAGGGAAAAAAATTACATAGGAGTCATTGAAGAAGGGAGATAACTCTTTATTTTTTTCAAAATTTGGATGCTTTGTTAGGGAACTTTAAAATTGTTTCCGAGCCACCCATTGTCATTTTGTCACTTTGAATTTTTTTTATTGTTTGACATACATGTGATATAAACATTACATTGAAACAAAAAAAAAAAAATTAGTGGGATAAACTTTACCCTGTACCAACCATATCATAGGATCTGCCTGACTTTTACAATGACAGCCTCTCAATCTTTGGGCAATTTCAGGTCAATAGGGTACTTCTACTTATGTTCCAAGTTTTGTTCATGAAACGAAAGAATGATAGGTTGTGCTGCCAGTTTTGAATTTGCAGACCATAAGTGCCAACATTTTACATTGGAGAATTTTTTCAATAGGTGTAAAGCCTGATAAAATACGGATATGTTTAATCCAAAGTGATGTATAGAAGAGTTTCAGTTCGGAATTCCTTGGTTGGATTCATCCCATTGAAAAGAAATAAAGTAGATACATGTATATTCTATTTCTGTAAAGAAGAAGGATTTTATAGAATACAATGTCTGTTTTAAGAGTAATCAATGGAACCAAGGTTCCAACAGTAATCAAAAGAATGTAATCCCGGGACAAAGACCAGACATGGAAAACAGACATACACAACAAAGAACATAAAGTTACTAAAATTATACATACAAAGTAACAAAAGCAAATGAGCAACTCGGACTCCACTAAAAACTGGGAGCATGGACCAGGTGCACCGGTAGGGCAAGCGCCTTCTGCTTTTCTAGAAATACCCACCGAGTTGCTCATAAAAAGTCAAGTGTTGGGTAGACAAAAGAGGAAAGGAAAACTATGACAAACTATTAAAAGTATATGAAAGCAAACGAATAGGATTTTGTTAAATTAAATCAGAGCTTTAAATTCCTTCCTGCTAATAAAAAAGTCCTTTAAGGTATTAATTGCCACACTTTACTGTTCCGTTGTGATCTCCGAATTCGAGATATTTCATCGGAGCAATTTAGAGGGGGGATTATCACTTTTGTTAGCTATGAACCATACACTCATTCAAATACTTAAAAACTGACCTTTTGAATGGTCTCCAATAATTTTTTTGTAACTGTGCTTTTCTCAGTTTTCACAATATTTCCGTCATTTTCACGGTATGTCTATTTTATTTTATTTTATTTCATTATATATTTGTTTATTTAATTTTTTTTTTTTTTTTTTTTTTTTTGGGGGGGGGGGGTGGCAATCAGGCAGAAATTTGTTTAAAATACATGAATTAATAACTTCAAAAAGTTGTCCAGGGAGGAATGCCTACGGTCTATTATATTCTTATATATACGTATATCATACATTGTTTGCGAAAAAAAAGATAGATAACTCAAAATCAGTCTTCATACCTAATTATAAGGTCTCAGTATCGTATTAATTTTCCCATAGACTTCTATAGTGAAGTGCATATTTTTAGGATTTTTTAAAAAATATGTAAATTGATTCAATAAAACTTTCACTTATGTAGCATTTCTAAGGACATGTGAAAAAATAATTTCCCGCAAAGAAAATAGGGTGAGTCCACGAAGATTGGACAGAAAAGTAGTCTTGAACTATAAATAGCCATTTTCCCTACTTTCACTTTCGTTTTGCACTCACCAAACCAACCTTTTCAGTGAAACATTTTTATGATATTATGTTAGATTTTCTTTTAAAAAAGTTCTTCATCTTACAGTGTGATGTTTGCTCTATTTTTTAAGTCATTGTTCATGTCTTTTGACAAAACATTAGTTTGTAGAGAGGCAAAAAGAAAATGCACTATATTTTTATGGCATCCATGTTTTGACGTACACCCGCTCAGGGATATGCAATACGATACTGGTACCATAACTTATTGTGTCTTTCAAGAAAACCAGCCTGCTGAATCACTGAACAATTGAACAATTTATTTATCCCTTTTATTGCACAGTCTCAATTCATTTTAAGAAAAATCCAGTTGGAAAAAAAAAACTTTATATCGCAGAGGTTAGAGGATTCTTTAACATGTTTCGAGTTTGAAGGTTATTCTTCCGGGTTACGAGTTTGACGGGCATCTCATACCGGATATATTTGATGCAATCTGATATGCATTTTCGTTTTAAGTGATTTTAGGGAAGTTCTTTGATTTCTACCATACAAAATGTGAGTAAAAAATGCAAAGTTTACATAATATTCATATTATTACTCGATCGCAACGAATATTGATCGTATTTCAAACCGTTGCGTATCATATTTTGGAAAACAATTTATTGAACGTATCAAAAAGATCATATCACATGCATTCATTATTAATTAAAGCGTTCCCGGAAGAAATATACCTTTGTTATTACATAATTTATTTTTAAGAATGTTTACATGCAGAATAGGTATCTATGTACAACATATCTTAAAACGAACTTAAACCAACGAGTAATTAAGTAGCACTCCAGATAAGAATCATACAAAATGTGATTCATGGTTGGAAAGCCTATATATTTTTGTTTTTGATATTTTGTTTAAAATATTATAATAAACAAACCGAAACGTGTGGCTTCATATAATTCGTGCTCTTAGCAGATAAATATTATATAGAATGTATTGTAGAATTCAAAATTAAGGAAGATAACTCTGTATATGACACAAAAATACAAAAGAAACCATTGAATTTTCAATGCGGATTATCTCCTATGAGAATGCAGATTGAAATGAATGACAATACATTTCATCATGCATATAGACCCACAAAAAAAATTAATAACAAAAATAAAAACGTTTAGCCCTTTTTTTAAGGTGTATTTCATATTTCAGAATTTGCATAATTCTTACAAAGACTGCTACTTAATTAAAATGTAGCAACGCGGCCCTTCATCGGCATATTACTACCAACAAGATTTTTTTTTTTAAATTTTTTATCTTAACTTGTCTCTTTAAATGTTTTTTCACCATTTCAATTTCATTTATACCATAAAGCTTTTTGAATTCATGTTATATCGCCCAGGTGCAAATACTAAATTTAGTTCTTTCGATTTGTTTGGAAGGACTCTGCCTTGAATGAGTGTATCAGATGGCTACATTTTGTAGCCTTCCAAGGTTTTGGGTGACTCTGGCGGAACAGGACAATTTTATCGATCCGGAGCTCTTGATGTTACTCTGGGTTATGATTATTATTTTTTTATTGTTTTGTTGTTGTTGGAGTTAATATAGCAAGTAATTTAGTTTTTTTTGCGTTATGTCTTGTTTTTCCTATCATCATTCTGTTCGCTACATTGTGTATTTAGATGATATCCGTTTCATGTTTTCACTTCAGATCTTGTTCTTGGATCTTAATGTCTCTGAATTGTCCAATTTTCCTATTTGTTCAGCATATCATATTAGTTTCTTTTCCTCTTTCGTCTACTTTGGATGTGATATTTTATAAGCAACGCGGAGGGTATAACTAGAAATGCATACATAACAGTGCATCGGGTCCATGCTCCCAGTTTTAAATGGAGTCTGGATTGTTCATTTTTGTTTATTTGTACGTGTTTTATTATTATTATTATTATTATTATTTATTTATTTATTTATTTATTTATTTATTTATTTATTTATTTTATTTTCTGTAATTTCATGTTCTTTGATTCCCTGTCTAGTCTTTATCCTTGGTATATATTGGTTTCCGTTCCAATCGTGGTTCCCTTAATTACTCTTACGGTTCGATATTTTATGCAGATAAAAACGTACACTGAAAAATAAGGGTAACACAGAAATTGTTGCAATTGGTAGCAACGATTTTACCTGCGTGGACAAACTTTCACCTGTTCTTAAATGTAACAATTTCTGTTGTTATAGTAACACGTGCACTGTGCGAATGCTTCTGCTTTTGATATAAAATTCCTCTCATTAGGTGAGGTAGACAAATATAGAAATGTAGAAAATATATTTCCTGGCTCTCTGATAGGGGAATTAAACTACCCAAATCTTAATAATCTAAATAAAATTGACGCTATTATAGTAACAAAGGTTATTTTCAAGGAGTTTATTGATGTATAAACGCGACCGAATCACTCACGATCATTATTCAAATTCCTAATGAAATTCTGTATGTAATGTTTGTTAGTGATTTGGTCGCGTTTACAAATCAATAAAGTCTGTCAAAATAATTTTTATTACTATAATTCCAATTTTATGCAACGAACACTACGTATTCGCCTTCTTTGTATAAATGTTAAAAACACTATATTGTTTCTGAACTACACCATATGCATTTGTACAAAAAAAAAAAAAAATAAATAAACGTTTTGTTTTCAGGAAGTTAACACTACATAAACCACTTGAATTATACATTTATGTTTCCTTCATCAGTTTTACAATCTTTTGTTTGAATATATACGTTTACATTTATATATGATATATATGTTTTAGCATGTCTGGTTCTATTGACTCGGAAAGTGATGCATGTGGCAATGACTGGGATGAATCATGGAAACCTCCATCATCTTCGGGTAATTTGTATAGTCTAATTTTTTATATGTATGTTAATAATTCAATATCTAGGCCACTATCTGAAGGAGCCGCTTTCTCTTTGGACAAGGAAATATCGTGCATTTATCTTGACGAGAAGCACACATATTGTCAGCTTTTAATTCTCTTTTGTTTCATGGTAAATCTTATTTTCTCTTAAAAGTTCCCGAAAGAACTTGAGAAAAAGGATACTACAGACACTGTGAAGTCAGCCTCATATCTTGACCTACACTTAGAAATCGATAGTAAAGGAAAACTATTGACCACACTTTACGACAAACGTGATGACTTTTCATTCAGAATTGTCAAATTTCCTTTCATCTGTGGCAACATCCCTTCGGCTCCTTCGTATGGAGTGTTCATATCACAACTCATACGTTATGCCAGAGCTTGCTGAAACTACGTAGACTTTGTGTATCGCGCTAGAATTCTAACAAATAGGCTTCTGGAACAGGGTTATGTTGCTACAAGATTGAAGTCATCACTACAGAAGTTTTATGGTCGTCATCATGAACTCGTGGATCGTTATGGTGTATCCATCAGCACCATGAAAACGGATTTATTCAATGGGTCATAGTTTTCCTTTCCTCGTTTGTCTACCTCGGACTTGACTTTTTATGAGCATCTCGGCGGGTGTTTCTAGAAAAGCAGAGGACGCTTACCCTACCGGTGCACCTGGTCCATGCTCCCAGTTTTTAGTGGAGTCCGAGTTGCTCCTTTGCTTTTGTTACTTTGTATGTATGATTTTACTAACTTTATGTTCTTTATTGTGTATGTCTGTTTTCCATGTCTGGTCTTTGTCCCTGGAATACATTCTTTTAATCACCGCTATAACCTTGGTTCCCTTGATTACTCTTTCTCTCTCTGACAAGAATCCTTTAAATAATTACAATACTTTTATTTGTCAATATTAAGAAAAATTACTTCACAACTTTTCAGAATGGGAAATGATTTCATCCATTACATTTCTATAAAGTCCAGTGGTTAAAAGCAGTTTGCACTTCAGCAATTCCTCTAGTTCTTGGTGGTACCATGGTTATCTTTTTTTCAGGTTTATACTTTTGTTGTTTGTTGCTTTGTCTTCGCTTTTGTGCTTTATGTTGTCGCTCGACTTTAAAATATCTGATATCGCCTTCATTCTGGTTGCCATTGCTATGCCCTCCATAATACTAGTTCTATTTATTTTATAGCAGATGACGAAGTATTTATTTTCTACATATACTTAAGAAACTCAGTTTTGAAAGAACTGGCCGTAATGAATTCACAGTTCACAAATTTAAAAGTGGAACTGTTTGATAATTCTTAGAGGAAACAAATGTTTATACCACTTGTGTTCGACATGTAACATGCTAATTTTGTAAATGAAAGAGTCATCAAAGGAGCCAAGATTCGATCAGATATCAAAAGAATATATTCTAAGTATAAGGACTAGACCCGGAAAGCAGACATGCCTAACAAAAGAAAATATGCAATAATCAAAATAACACACACAAAGTGATAAAAGCAAATGAGCAACCCGGGCTTCACTAAAAAATGGGAGCATGGACAAGGTGTTCCGGTACGGTCAGGGTCCTCTGCTTTTCTAGAAACACTCACCAGGTTGTTCATAAAATATCAAGTTCGGGGTAGAATATAGAAGAAAGTGAAATTATTACAGTGAACAAATCGGTTCTTATGGTGCAGATGGGTACACCATAACGATCCATATTTTATGATGACGACCATAAAACTTTCAATCTTGTATGAACATGATCCTGCTCCAGAAACAAGTTATAAAAATCTTGCACGGTACAAAAAGTCTGTATGGGAGGCAATCATCATTTTTTTTTTCATTTGTTTTCATTTTGTATGGTTTCATAACACGTATGTTATATTAGTACATATAATTATACATGGCATATATTCCATAATCATCACATAGTTTGAATAGGTTCGTCTTTATACTTAAAAAAAAATCAACAATAGAAAATTTCAGACTTTCAGTAAAATAAAGGTTTGTCTAACAATGCCAAGTTCTCTTTATTAAGTATAATTACAGGGGATGGAGCAACTGCCAAGGGTATACTGTTTACATGGAAATGTCCATGGAAGAAAGTAGACGTCTTTCTAATCGATTCACAAGGACAAAAGAATGTAATATCTAACGACGCTGCATTTTCACAACCAATTAAATTACAGTTTCTTCTTTCAAATCGGCTGGACAATCTTGATACCATCATCCGTAATATTCCAACACTTGATATTAAGAGTCTGAAGTCAGGCATTGAATTGTTAGAGATAGCTGCCAAATCTGATGTCCACCTTGGAAACTTAACAGAAATAGGAACCGTCTTGTCCAACGAAATGGAAGATGTTTTTCTCAAGATGATACCACGACTGCCGTTTACTTGTAAGGTTGCAGAAGATTTATTTTTTGGATATATAAAGGAAGATAAAATGACAATGTACAGAGATGATACTAGGGTGTATATCGTTGGGCCGTCTAGTTGGAAGGAACTTATCTGCAATACAATAGATCAATTAAATAGTCTTGTATCAACGGACACAGTTTTGTTCAAGCAAAAATGGAAGAGTCTCGCTTTGGATAATTTCAAAGTGGTTTCTACTGTGTCTCAAATGTTTCCAGATGTGTCTATCACAACGAATACTGATTTAAGTAAGGCTGTTTTTCGGGGAAGAAAAGATGACGTTCAGAAAGCAACCACAGAACTTGACAGACAAATTTCAGGTTTATGTGTCGAAAACCTCATTGTTGACCCCATAATTTTGCGATTGCTCCAATGCGAAGAAGCATCCAAACTGCTAAGTACTATTCTAAAAAAGAAAGGGCTTGGTGTTACATGGACTGTTGAAGATTTTCATCTCTGTGTTGTTGATCAACAGAAAATAGACCGATCTGAGCTACGATTTATATTGTCAGAACATTTTATCTACGCTGGTTTATCAAATGTTTTTACTAAGAGCAAACTATTTCTAGATTCAATTAAAGATCATAGAGATAAACTGCTTGTTATGGACTGTGGAAACACCTCCTGCACCGTGGCATCCACAAAGAAGATCATTCGACGGCTTCTTCATCAGGAATATTACTACAGCGAAACAGAATCGAAAGAAATCCAAGGTAACGTATTGTATTGTTATGTTGTCGAATTACTTTGAGCTCTTTATCAGAATCATTTAAAAGCTCTATATAGATAATAAGGACATTTTTATATCAACGGTTTGTATTTGGCTAGATCTACGTCGCATAAATTTCGTCTCAATGATTAGAATATTCTTAAACACGAATTGGTTTTATGTAGATATTTTAAGTAGCTAAGAATCATCCAGCTAAGAATCGTGCAAAATGTGATACATGGTTGGAAAGCCTACATATTTTTTTTTGATATATTGTTTAAATTGCTTTAGTAAACTGAAATTAACATTTGGTTTTTCATATAACCCGTGCTCATAGGAGATAAAAATTGTATAGTTTACACTGTAGAATGTCAATTAACTGCTAGTAATCTTTTGTTTGTTCATTTGTGTAACGTATGAACAGTGTTTTTTTTTCTTCTGTTTTACCAAGGGATGCAGACTGTTTTAACTCACTTTTATGCGGCTTGCCATGTGGTGTAAGGGTTTCATTATAAATCATTGAAGACTCATGGGTGGCATTCATCTGATATTTTTCATCCGGGTCGTTGTCTTTTTTTACATATTCACCATTTCCATTTTTGTTATATAAACGAATTGACTTGAAAGCATTTTCCTCATTTTGATTAATCAGAATATTTAAGGAATTCTTTTTAAAATATTCTGCGCCAACTATACGTAAAACACAAATTTGACATGATAAAAATTGCGTGCAGTGCATAAACATTCTAAACTAAAGATTTTTCTCAGATAAGCTAATATTATTTCGAATCATTGGGTTAAATCATTGATCGTATTTTAAATTACGGAAGGACTCGGGGAAAACTCAATTCGGAAGTTCATCATAAAACTGGATCATTTAAATGGTGTCTTTTTTTTCACTGTATCTCTGTTTACTGTTTTGACAACATAATTCGGTTATTTTCTCTTTATATGTAAAAACTATGAAATGTAGAGTGATGCATTTTCAATAGTATCATTCGTTTGTTTTTAGTCCTGAATTTATTTGATTGAAATTGCTTTATTTCTGCGCAAAATGTATCTTAATTTGCATCCTGAAAAATTCAAAGGATCTCATGGAAACCCTTAATTCAATATCATTATCAGAATACAATATCATTAAAACCTATTATTATTGTTGAACAATCCTAGTTTCGGGGATTTTATACATCGCATATATCCCCCCCCCAAAAAAAAAAATGAGATAAAGGATACTACAGACACTGTGAATTCAGTCTCGTATCTTGACCTACAATGAAACAATAATGGTAAAAGAAAACTATTGACCAAATTATACGACAAACGCCATGACTTTTCATTCGGTATGGTCAACTTTCCTTCATCTGTGGTAACATCCCTTCATCATCTGCGTATGAACTTTTCATATCACAAGTCATTCGTTATGCCATAGCTTTCCGTAACTACGCAGACTTTTTGTATCGCACTAGACTTCGTACAATAAAACTTCTGGAACAGGATTACTACAGAAATTTTATGGCCGTCATCATGAACTCGTGGATCGTTACGGCGTATCCATTTGCACCATGAAAACTGATTTGTTTAACTTATACTTTCCTCTTACATCTACCCTGGACTTGGCTGTTTATAAGCAAATCGACGGGTTTTTTTTAAAGCAGAGGACACTTGTCTTGCCGTAGCGCCTGGTCCATGCTTCCAGGTTTTTAATAGAGTCGGAGTTGCTCCTATACTTTTGTTACTTTGTATATATCATTTTGGTTATTTAATGTTCTTTGTTATGAGTGTCTGTTTTCCATGTCTGATCTTTGTCTCTGGATTACATTTTTTGATTTCTGCTAGAGTCCTGGTTCCCTGGATTACTCTTTCGTATTTTAACCAAGAAATTAATTCAATGTAGAAAAAGAGTACGGACAGAATAAGCGAAAAAAGCATTCCACTTAGTTAATGATACAAAGAAATAAATAAGGTCACGAAATTTGATTTCTAGAGGAAAAGAAGACATTTTTAGATTCTAGCCAGTACTGAACTGAAAAAAAAAATATTGTCATGGAAAATATCAATATACACACATATTTATTGTCATGGAAAACAACAATATACACAAAATGTTAATATACTCAAGCTACCACGACAAAGATGCCAAGCTGAGAATCGATTATTACATCCTTATGTAAATAGTAATTTTTAAAATAACAGTTGTGGTCTATTGTGTCGTTTGTAGTTGCCTTGACAGTTCCATCTTTACCGGGAAATATTAGACGTACCGATGTAAAGTCCTTGGAACATGGACAGGAATTTATTACCCAAGAAGGTTTAGCTGTATTTGTGTATGTTGGACATATTCTGAAGCTGAATGTTGATTACATTGTAAGTGCTTCCAATGAGCGTTTACTGCATGATGGTGGATTAGCTTGTGTAATTTCAACAGCTGCTGGTATTACTTTTCAGCAAGAAAGTGCAGATTATGTCAAGCGATATGGATGCCTCGCGGTTACTGAATGCTGTACAACATCTGCTGGGACATTACCATACAAGGGTGTAATTCATGCTGTTGGCCCGAAATGGAACGACTATCGAGATAAAAATCAGTGTGAAAAAAGCTTATTTCAAACCATACTAAACTGTTTACACGAGGCTGAGAAGAAGAACGTCAAAGCTATCGCCATTCCAGCAATAAGCTCAGGTACCTTTAGTTCAAGTCAGTGAAACGTATCTAAACGGAACCTCTTTGAGACTGAAGTATTTGTTATTTGAACCTCTTTGAGACTGAGGTATTTGCTATTTGAACGTCTTTGAGACTGAGGTATTTGTTGTTTGGTCAAAGCAAATGTTCGGTTCAAATAGGTTCAAAACATATTGAAACTTATATGTCAAGGCGCATGTTTTGATATATACATTGTTCGGTTTAGTCAGGTTTAACTGTTTATTTTACAAGCATTTTAAAGACACAATATAAAAGTTATAACTGTGACATTAAAATATTTAGGCTAGAAACCACAAAATTCTAATTCCCATAAACTTCAATGCTAATTTCACAACATTCAGTGGCTTCTCTGGACTTTACCTTAACTTTAACCTGCACAGGACTATATATCAGCATGATTCGACATAGGTCAGCTCACAATCCCCAGAATGGCATGCAGTACTGGTCACCGGAAGTGAAGAATCTATAAATAGCATAGGAAATCTCAGTATTTTCACAAGATAGGGGTATATTTAGAAATCATTGTGGAGATTAGGCTTTAAGAAGAAAAATGTACAGAATTGTTTCTCCTTACAGAAACACTTTTAATTTTTTAAATAAAATGATAACTTTTTTTCACAGCGCTATGAGGAACTGGAGGTAATTTCTGAGTATAGGACTATTTTTGCGTACGCACCATTGGTTGAATTGGTGGTCTGTAACCTAAACGGTTTTTTTAGTCTTTGAAAAAATAAATAACTATACAAGTACCATAAGTTCCGATATACATATTGAATGAATTTACGAAGTTTCTTTAATATTTTTAATATTTGATTTTCAAATATAGGTTTACCAAGTTGGGCGAGCAAAACAGTGACAATATTTTACCATACTTAAATGCCTTAAGTATTTGCAAAGAATTTTTTTTTGACTTTTCAAATAAAAAAAATCAGTCACTACTTGTTTTTTAACGATATTAATAAGAGATAGTCTTTAAAAGTAACCATCAAATATAAAAAAAATAGTGCGTACGCAAAAATAGTCCTATACTCAGAAATTACCTCCAGTTCCTCATAGCGCTGTGAAAAAACGTTCTCATTTTATTTCAAAAAATAAAAGTGTTTATGAAAGAAAAAACATTTTTGTACATTTCATAAATACTTTGTTCTTCTTATGCCGTAAAGCCTAATCTCTATAATGATTTCCAAAAATACCCCTATCTTGTGAAAATACTGGGATTTCCCATTTTATTTATAAACCCTTCACTTCCGGTGACCAGTACTGCCCTGCAAGTGTGCTAACCCCACATGCCATTCTGAAGATTGTGAGTCAGCACAAATTTGGTAATATTTATGGAACATTTACAATTTACAGATTCTTTAATAGCTTATAACTGTAAATTAGTCCGAAAGTCGTCTGTTAATACTTTTTACTCCAAAATAAGCATGAACTGACTTTAGGAATGTTCTTAGATTGGTGACTCGGCTTACGTAAACTAGTCCCCCTTAAATGATTGCCCAGGCGTCGTATCGTCATGACCATGCGATACATCTTTTACACTGGAGTAACTTCACCTGTGGAAAGTAGGACGGATCCAAAATAAGTGATCGTCATAATAACAGAATTTTGGAAAAGATGCAAGACTATCTAACTCCGCATACAGAAATTCCGCAAAATTATTTTTATCCGTGAGCATTATAATATAATATAACTATTTTACTTTCAGGTATTTTTGGAGTACCGAAGAATATTTGCTGCACTGAATATGCTAATGCTGTAAAAGATTTCAGTAGAAGAAATAGGCAAACGTCATGTATCAAAGAGATTCATTTTATTGACAAAGATTTAAGCATGGTTACTTTAATACAGACAGAATTCAGACAAAAATTCAATATTTCTATGTAATCTCCTTTGAATTAAGTGCAAAAGTACTAAGCGGATGTTAGTGGAAGAAATAGTCGATGACACAAGCCAAATTCTGCTTTCCAAAATATTCACCTATAAGATATCACAAACTCATGTTTTCTAAGAAATGAATGCTGATTTGTAAATCACTGCAATAGTAAAATCGAGATGGAGCTCTCGAAACTTAAAAATAAAGGGGAATATTTTTTTTTATCTCTTCATAATTTCGTTGATTTGTTAGTGAACTTGAATATATTCATCCACCTTTGTTACAGAAAAAGAATTCCTGTTCTCTGTGACATCATAATGAGTTTAGCATTACTTTTGATAAAAGCAATTGGTGGGATTATTGAGGACAAAGTCCTCATAACGGTATTTAATGAGAAATAAAAATAATAGCTTGATTTCAGTCTGAAAGGAAGTCATGTCTTTCGGAGCTTCCCATACAAAGTTCGACATTTTCGTATCTTTTTCACTAAAAAACCTTTATTATATGGTCTTTAATAATAAGCTAGAAAGTCCAAAGTGCGACCACTAAGAAATATTGGTCTCACTAATTATCGAGAAAAAATATCAAAAAGTATCTAGAGACGGCGACAAGAAGATTTTTAAAAATACTTATTATATCCTACAGGTATCACGTGCATCATTTTTCATTTTGACTGTATTGCATATTTCATAGGATCTGTCTGGCTTCTACATTTGACCACAATATGATATTGACTCTTCTTCCTCTTGCAAGGTTGTAGTTTACAATTCACTAATTACCAATCGGAACTCCTGAGCCTTGCTAGTTGCACAGAAGAATAACATCGGAGGCAATAGGCGATAGAATCTGTCCGGATTTGACCGATCCGATTCTAGAATTCTAGTTTTATTGGTTGAAATGTTTCTCAATACTTTTTTTCCTAGACCTCTCTTCGCGCCAAAAGTCTTGACTGATTTATCGTTATTTTTTTCTAGTGATGTCTAACAACATTTTTTGGCCACCTGGAGGATAGAACTACTTTGAGTCGCTTATGACTACAATTCAGGAATTTTTTCAAGATGAAATTCTCCTTTCAAGATGAAATTCTCCTTTCAAGATGAAATTCTCCTTTCAAGATGAAATTCTCCTTTCAAGATGAAAATGTCCGAATAATCCAGATTGTTTAATTGCATGATTTCTTAGACAATCTAAATATGAAGTTATTATATGTGTCTTGCTATCTGTATATAGTTTTATCTGTCTTATGTATCATGTTGATATGAACCTTTACATTGGCTATATTAGCAATATTTAGGATGTCAAGATGTGTGTGCTTCGGGTATACTCATGCTGCGTGCGCCGATTCGGTAAGCACTGTATATATTTGTTTTATATATTAGAATTATTATGCTTTCCCACAACGTTTTAAAGATAACATACAAGACATTAATAACATTCAATTGTTAATGCGCCCATTTTCTATACAATAAAATAATGTATGGGTATTTTGTTTTATTTTATTTAAACTTTCCAATATTTTCCAATAATCAAACCCACAACTACAGCAAGTTCAACTTGTGAAGTACAAGCTTCATCTTTTTTTTTTATTTTGTTTCTTTGTTTTTTTTATTCTTGTTCGTGTTGTATTTTTTTTTAATTTGTTTTTGTTTTTGTTTTCTTATTTTTTTCACACAAATATTTCATTACATATATTATTAACGACAATCTGATACTTTCGGAAGAAGTGTACTAATATCATACGTTTCAACTTCATAAATTTCGTATTCCTAACAAATTATTTAAATACATTGAACTTTATACCAAAACAAAAATTCATCTGATAGAAATATTGATAATTTCGGTATGCTGTACATGTATGTCACGCAATAACTTCTCATCAGCAGAATTAGAATCATGTACATAGGAGATAGAGATACAAAAAGAAATTATCTATAAAAAGTACTCAAATCAAAAATAAAAAATGTCAAACCCAGCATCGAGATGTTCTATCATGTGCAATACAACGGGTATATCCTCAGTGTTTTAGTGGATTTTGAATTTTTTTCCATGTTTTTCAATCATTCGATCACCGTAACCGTCGTTACGTTTACCTAAAGATGACGTAAGAAAATATGGACAATAATCTTTTTTTTTTATAAAGTTGTTCATTCAAGATACTGAACAAAATACATATGATAAATAGTTGGCAATTCGTCCTAGCTTGCAATTTGAAGCTGTTAACATATGTGAAAATGGTATAGGTAGTGAAAATTCGCAAGTAAAACCATCAATGTTGAATCGTTTGTTTTTTTTTAAGGATGACTGTAAGATGCAACAAGAGGTGTCGGTAATTTACAGAAACAAAAGATACTTGTTGAAAACTGTTTGTTTTGTTTTGTTTTTTTTTTTTTATATTTTGTATTCATTCATTTATTGATTTTGCTTTTATTTTTGTTTTTGTTTGTTTGTTTTTGTTGCTTGTTTTTTTTTTACATATATTTGTTTAATATTTGTTTGCAAAATAAAGCTGTTACTTTTATCACTATCATTGGATTTTAAAATTCATATCTATACCGTAATTTAAGATTGGAGATCATGGAACTGGTTGGTTCCCTTAAACACAAATCCGCTGGTGACAAAATTGCAAAATATTTCGGCAAAATTGTCCTCACAAATGGTTCCAGAAACCTTTTAGGTAATATACAATAACAATTTAACAAGGAACATGTAAACAAGGAAAGAGGGAATCTCTTTAGCAACTGTGGAAGTTGGCAAACACTAAAGTATTCCCTTCTAGGAATGTAGAAATAGATCGACCAAGAGTGGTGCACAATTTAATCCCATAGGTACACCAATGGTATATTGTTCTGTTGGAATACATCTCCCTAAAACTTGACAATAATGTAAAAAAAAAAATAAACTAGCATGTTGTTTAACCACAGATTACAGATTTTTCAATTGGTGTATCTATGCATAGACTGGATTTAAAATAATACGAGTTGATCACATTATTTGGTACTTTGTGATACAGGTCCATACTCCCAAAACCCGTTAAGGAAATCCCGTTCGTCTTTTGTACAAATATGGTCATCCCACGTGATCTCGTAGAAAAATTTACATTTCACACATACGTTTACAGCTGCTTCAAATTTCATGCTAGGAAGAATAGACAGTTATTTCTCATATTTTTTTGGTTCAAAATATTGAATGAACAACTTTGTGGGAAAAAATATAATAACGTATTCCTCCGCCATCTTGACATGACTGTAATTAACGTTACAGTTATCAGATTTACCCCAGTGTTCATTACATTTATTTGTTCTCAAATCCCTTTTCTTTTTTTTTAAAGTTGACAAAAATATTGTCTAGATAAACCTGTACCTAATCAACATCATGAAATGACAGATTTTTAATTAAAGAAGAAATTGTGCACACGAACAACCAAGAAGTCTAATAAGGTAAAAAGAAATCTCTCTTTAGCAGTTCAAAACCACTCATCAACCTTAGAAGCCCGATTAAAAGCAATTAGTCCATGGGTTTCGAGTGTCCACCGTTATCCCAATCATCAAATTAATGAAGATTTTTGGTTACCTTTATATCTTTTTCAGTATAAGCCTATATTTGTTCTCCATATAAAACATGTTTCAGTATTAAACAAAAGCAATATACAGTTTGTGCATATCACTAAACAAGTACTATTTTTTATAAAAAGATAGCCGACGAGGTAAAATTTTATACTTTTCTACATTTCATTCAGGAAATAATACATGGCACGCAATTTCGCAAAAGTTATCAGTATTTGGCCAATGGGGAGACAGAATTGCGATCAGATGACTTGCGTTTCCATCGAAGAGCGTCTTTAGGATGAAAGGGTAAATAGCGAAAACATACCGACTACGTCGGAAAAACTAGATGTTACTGCATCAGCTGATACATTAGATTCCTAATAATACCAATATTTGTCAATTTACTTCTTCCTGTATAACGTAGCAGTTCGAGGAATAAATACCCCCCAAAAATCGATTTTGCCTCATTGAGGTATAAAAAGGGCAAAATATTCAAAGCAATGCTTCAGTTACCTATTTTTTGCGACAAACTAATTCGTAAATGTTAGGTATATGGATACCTGAAAATCATATTGGAGTTGACAAATAATGGTGTACGTGGTTATCTAAGCCCACACATTAAATAACATTGTATTTTTAAATGAAAATAGTAGCTCCAATTACATATTGTTTGTGCCTTCTCTCAGGAAACTTATGTCTTGAATCAAACATTCTATTGACGTAATTGACGGAATTTCGTTATTTTGTGTACAAAGTGAACAATTTAGTCCCGGCGGGTTTCAAATTACTGCATGACCAGTCACATACGAGATTAATGTCCTGTCAGAATAAACTCATGCTCTCTTTCTAGTTATACCAAAGAATGTAGCGGAAATGGTCGAGTAGATCCGATTGCCTAATGAGGACTTCGTCTTCTATTGTGGTCACTCAGAAGAAACAGCTGTACATTCATCGCCGATGAAGTAAAGGTGTGTACAGATCGCATATATTAAATATAAATTATGCAGAAAACAAAATTTGATATGAAATAGTTTACATGCTGTCACCAACAATACTAAAATAATTTGGTGTAATTAAAACAAAATTCTAGATTTTGTCTTTTCTTTGAGTTTTTTTGTAATCTATTAACAACTGCAAATAAAATATCATGCATAACTCGATTACAATACAACACGAAATGCGAAAGTAAAATCCGCAGATGTTTCACCAACAATAATAATTTCATAAGATATCAAACCCTCACATTTGTGAATAAGAGACAGCATAAGACCTAGAAGATGTTTCGGAGGATGTTTGGTGTACTTATAGCATTGTATCTATTTCAGACTGCAGCCTGTCAAACTGGTAAGACTGAAATATTGTTTATATGACTTTGAATGTTGACTGTAAAGTTATTTTGTTGCTATGTCCACACAACATTTTTTATAGAATGATATGCACACTCTGGGTATATGGATGTGCGTGTTTAAAGAGTAATCAAGGGAACCAAGGTTATAGCGGTAATCAAACGAATGTAATTCAGGGACAAAGACCAGACATGGAAAACAGACATACACAACAAAGAACATAAAGTAACTAAAATCATACATACAAAGTAACAAAAGTAAATGAGCGTCTTCTGCTTTTAGTGTTGTGAGTTGAATCAAAGAAAACCATGCTCAATGCGAAACAAAACATCGGTTTACTGTACGAATGTTTCGAAGCACATCTTATCCTCAACTTTAAAACGAAATACATAGAAATATCGAAATCCAAAATAAAGAGTTAGAGACAATTACAAGCTAGTAAAAACATCAACCGGAGATATAACCCACGTGAGACTTAAGGGACATGACAAAATATGGCACTAATGGAACATTTAGTGATTTCCCGCCACGTTATGGTGATTGAAGGGGGATGGATTTTGCTGAAATTGAACGTAACATTTATTTAATGGCATTAAACGACAGTACATAGTTTAAAAAAAAAAATTTATTGATCCGTTCACAAGAAATTATCTGGAAACTGTCGGAGACGGACACACGGACGAACAGATATGCAACTTTTCGGAGGGTGTCATAAAATACCTCGCCACGTACAGTGGTGGGGTATACAAACTGTTTTACACTTACCATTAAAACAAAATATCAAACAACTTTATGTGTTTTTTAAGAACGCATTTTATAACCTGCAATACAAATAATTTTCTAAACATAAAAATCATATCACAAAAGAAACAGAATTTAACATACAGTTGACAAAAGTTGTGCTTGTTTAAAATGCATGGAAACTTATTTAATTACACTTTAAAAACATTTGGAATCTAGTTTCCACATTTCCTGAAAATAATATACAGCAAAACCTGACTAAACCGAATCCTGGATATACCGAAAACCTGTCCAAACCACATCATGAATATAACAAACACCTGTCTAAACCGAATCCTGGATGTACCGAAAGCCTGTCTAAACAGAATCCTCGATGTACCGAAAACTTCTCTAAACCGAATCATGGATATATCGAAAACCTGTCTTAACCGAATTCTGGATGTACACAAAACCTATTTAAACCGAATCCTGGACGTACCGAAAACCTGTCAAACTGAATTCTGGATGTACCGAAAACTTGTCTAAACCGAATCCTGGATGTACTGATAACCTGTCTAAACCGAATCCTGGATGTACCGAAAACCTGTCCAAACCGAGTCATGGATATACCGAAAACCTGTCAAACCGAATCATGGATGTACCGAAAACCTGTCCCCATCGATTCATGGATATACCGAAAACCTGTCAAAACTGAATTCTTGATATACCGAAAACCTGTCAAAACGAATCCTGGATGTACCGAATACCTGTCAAACCGAATCCTGGATGTACCGAAAACCAGTCCAAACTGAATCATGGAAATACCGAAAACCTCTCCAAAACAAATCCTGGATATACCAAAAACATGTCTATACCAAAATCCAGGATATAAAGAAGACCTGTCTAAACTGAGATCAATGTCTATTTTTGGTGTTTCATAGAACATGTCATTATCTTTGATATTTCATAGTTTCCATTTTAACGATGTATTTCTAACACACGCATATTTGTGGTATTGAACGGTTGGCGTTTTGATTACAGGTGATATTACATGGCTGACGTCGGCTGTTCCTATTCACTGTAAAATGGTTCAGAATCAGTGTCAATATCAATTGGTCAAAGGTCTATTTAAAAGTATTAACTTTTAAAAAGACATCAAAAAATAAATATATATTACAAAAGCTTGTTATACTTACTTGACTGGACCACATTAAATATGAAGATGAAAAGTAGCTCACTAACTGAGTGGGAAATTCTTAGACTTTAATAAAGAGAAATGTGCCTCGGTCTATATCTCTTTGTATTCAAAAAATGAATTTCCAACTCCGTGAATTACTCTTCATCTTGCTAAGGATTTTGTTTTTGTTTTTTGTTTTTGTTTTGTTTTGTTTTGTTTTGTTTTGTTTTTGTTTTTGTTTTTGTTTTTGTTTTTGTTTTTGTTTTGTTTTGTTTTGTTTTGTTTTGTGTTTTTTTCAATTTTTGACCTGGTTATCTCTCTAAAAAAGTAAAAGAGTTTTTTTCTAATAAGCTACACAGGGATTCTCCCTAGTAAGCTATTAAGATAGAACAAATTATTCCCAATAAGCTAAAATAGTGTTCTCTCTTACAAGCTTGACGCAGATTCTCCCCTATAATATAGTGACATCAAATAGATTAGTTTTAATGGGCTAAATTAAAGCGTTATCTCAGATAATCTTTGAAGCTAAATAAAAATTATTTCTGATAATGCATTAACTAAATGGACTTGAGTTAGGTTTGATATCTCTTTGGCATATTATCCATATCCATTCTCGTTGTATTATCTGTAATAAGTTAATACAGAATTTTTTCTATTATGCTAATGAGCTTTAAAAAGGCATTATTTCCACGAATTTAAATTTGCCTATATTCATATGTAAACTGGAAAGAATTATGTCAAACAAACCTAAATACTGTTCTCGCTATTTAGCATGCAGTCTATTATTTGTTGATAAGTTTCTCTTCGTAAATGATAAACAAAAAAAAAGCAGTATTTCTAATGAGCTAAAAGGGATTTCACTAACAACCTAAAATAACAAGCTAAATCTAATTCTCTCTTACAAGCAAGCAGATTTTTCTCATACGTTCAGTAATGATTATTTCTGTATAGCTTAAACGGTTGTCATTAAAAAGCAATATATTTTATTTTGAACGTATTCAATTTTGTTGAATGTTTTTACAGGTGGTTCATTTTACTTGATATTTCATAATAACTATCTATATGGATGTGCTATGTAATGTTTATCACAAAATAATCATACATATCTCTTTGTATTAAAAAAATGAATTTCCAACTCCGTGAATTACTCTTCATCTTGCTAAGGATTTTGTTTTTGTTTTTTGTTTTTGTTTTGTTTTGTTTTGTTTTGTTTTGTTTTTTTTTTTCAATTTTTGACTTGGTTATCTCTCTAAAAAAGTAAAAGAGTTTTTTTTTTCTAATAAGCTACACAGGGATTCTCCCTAATAAGCTATTTAGATAGAACAAATTATTCCCAATAAGCTAAAATAGTGTTCTATTTAAACGAGCTTGACTTATAGGACACTGAAGTATGCCTTATAACTTAAGTGAAGTAAGCAGTTAGGATATGATTGTTCGAACTTACAACGCAGACGCTAATCATGCATTATATGAAGTCTATCATACTCCTGCTGGTCGAGACATCATTTCTATTACAACATAATATTGCATTATCAATGAAGTTAAAAGTAATTTGAGTACAAATAGCTCCGACCCTCATAGACAAAACCTATCTTGTATCTTTCCGAAAATATGGAAGTGCTAGAGGAGGAATTGGTGGATAGACTAGTTTTTACCCGTCTTGACGTTTTGATGTTATTGCCAATTCACAATATGATTTTTTTTGTAGATCCTTGTTCATTAATGACGTGTCCTACCTTTCCAAATGCTACTGCCAGGTAAACACATACACAATGAACCATCGTTCTAGCATGATTAGAGGGTTTTACTTCATGTTGTATTTTCTTGGAATATAATTGATTGTTTCATTATTACTTTTATGTTGTCAATGCATATGGTAGATATTTCCTGCAAAAAGTATTTATTAAATGCATGCATGATATCGGGAAAAATTAGCAAAGTAAGCATGTATTTTAACAAAATATACGCAATATTCATATTTATTTGGCAAAGTATATAGGGTTCACTGCGATATAATCGGTCTCGATTTCAAAACAGCAAGTAGTCTGTGTTCCCTGAAAATGCAATTGTTGATACTTAATGCATACATCAAAATATGTGTTTTAGAATGATAAGTTTTCACTTCGGCAGTGTTCATATTGATGAATGTATATTTGAAGACGAAGGTAGAAATGTCACAGATAACAGACTTTGTAAGTAAACCATAATATAACGTGTAACAAGTGACAAGGTAAAAAATGATATCAAAGGTAATAAGAAAATGCAATGAAAATAACGATTGATAACACAGGTAAAATAATGAAACTTAAGAATAAAATCACAGGCAACAAGTAATGGAAGACAAAACTGAAAGTAGACAATATCACAGGTAACAGTTAATTAAGTCAATAATCATATTACAGGTAATAAGTGATTAAGTTAATAATCATATCACAGGTAATTAAGTGAAGAATAATACTACAGGTAGCAAATTATAAAATCACAGGTAAAACAGTGATGAAAGTAAAGACTAATATCACAAAAAACAAGTAATTTGATAAAAAATGATATGACAGGAAGCCAGAAAGTAGGAAAGAAATAATATCACGAGGGACAAGTGATGAAATACAAATATACTAATCATATATATTGCAAATTTCGATATGTTGTACACTCGTTTTAAGGAGTAACATCTCATCAGCAGCATTAGAAGCAATTTTATTGGAAGATTTTAATCCAAAAAGTAATTGTATACAGAGTACTCGAAACCCAAATTGTCGTAATGGGAAGCCAAATCAATAACCCAGAGGTTCTTCCCTGTGCAAAAAAGGAATGAAGCCTTAAAGATTTAGGTATTTTAAATTAATAATACTTCAACTTTTGATAAATATGATAAATGGAATCTGATCGAATTCGTGGTCAGACAAGTCTGACTGTCGGATTTGTTAATACCCTCGGGAACCTTTTGTACGCCGGCTGTGGCATCGACGCAGCCATTAGGAATTACAATTTACCAATCATATACATTGCGAATGTCGATATGCTGTACACGCGTTTCAAGAAGTAACCTTTCATCTTCAGCATTAAAATAAAACAATTGGGAAGATCTTACAGTAAAGAATAGTATCAATATAAAGACAATGTATGTCATTACCAAAGATGTTAAAGTTACTGGCCCACTGCTACATTCATTCTTTTTTAAAGATATTTTTCTTCCGTAAAATGTCAGTGCATGTTCCTAAAGTTCGTTTTACACAGATGGGTTACGGATATTTTATATCCACAATTACGTCTGTATACGAATATTCACTTTTCCCGACTTCACTTGAAAGTTCTGAGAGGGTTGTATGCAGTGCCTAGCGTGAGTTTTGAAGTTAATCACTGTTCGGATTTTTAGGTAATTGGTATATTTTTCAGGTGGTTCCGAATTCCAAAATCTATGCGATGAGAACAACCCTATCCAGTTATGTGATGGTTGGCCATGTGAAGGCGCTTCATGCACTGCCTATCCAAATGCTCAGTGCAGGTGCGATGACTCAGCTTTCATTAATTACACACTACTCCATTAATTAAATTTAACATTCACGGTCTTTCTCGATTTTTCATTTTTATTTTTTTTTAATTTACTTTTTATTATTGTAACGGATATGGCCGAGTGGTTACAATTACTCCAGAAATAACATCAATGCTATTTTAAGTCTAGTCGAATATGTCAAAGGAACACGGTTAAAGCATAATCTTACTTCATTTTAAACAAACATGAATTATAGGAATAAACGCTGTTTTGAAAAAGTTCATCGATGTTTGGAGGCAGGCAATTCACTCACCCCTAAAAATGGTAACATATTTTTTATTTTTGTAATTAAGTTGTTTTATGGGTTTATATTGTGTAATTATTCATTCATATCCGCCTGCTCTTAGAAGATAATCAACTTTGAAAATCCAATAGATTATAATGCATTCGAGTGTCATTTACATGTACATAGTTATCTCCCTTAATTTTTAAATCTACAGTGCATTCTGTATAAATTGTTTATATGAAAAACCACATGTTACTTTCAGTTTACTATGACATTTTAAACAAAACTTCAAAAATAAAAATATGTGGGCTTTTCAACCACGAATCACATTTTGCATGATTTTTATGTGGAGTGCTACTTAAATTCAAGTTGCGGTAAAATAAATGAAATAAATCTCTTCAAAGTTAAAAATCATTTAAATCGGGTTTCTTTAATGTTTGGAATTACGAGAAATATAAGCTGGTTGAAGAAATTTGTCGATATATGAACTGACCAAACCACTAATAAACGTTTCATTGAGACCTTCCGGTTTCACTTTGTTCGGGAGTGGGTTAGATTCGTTCATTCACTGACGAACTCTTACAGTTGTATTCCTATCATCACCATAAGTGTAGCGCTCACGATTTTTCCCCTTTTAATTCAGGAATATGATATGCGGTGATTGTGTAGCGAATTTCTTCATGAAGAATGCAAACGATGAATTTCAGCGAGTAAATTGTAAGTAAAAGCAATAGGCCAGAAAAAAAAACATAGGCAGATGTACGAGCATTTTTCGTGTAGTCTTGACTGAAAGAAAAACGGAAGTACTAGTACATAGCGAGACAATAACACAAAATAGTCAGGACCGAAAATACATCGAATTCAATGCAAATACATGTATATGCGAGGTTTGAGCAGCCTAGGATGTGTATAAAGGGTAGTCCTTGGTTTTCCTCCAAGCGCACAACATTAAGACAAATTACTGCAATTTGTGTAAAACAATTATATCAGTGTTATTTTATCATCAGTCAAATCGAAATTTAAGAATGTTAAAATGTTCATGTTCGCTTCGTTGTATACTTATGCCTACACAGTTCAAAACAGGTTTCCCTGGATCGCTATTTTAATCAAAATACAAATAAATGGTAAGTTTTCTTGGACCGGAGAAACGTTTGATACATCATCACCATGTGGAAATAGATCAGAGAATATTTATTTGGACATTTTTATGTTATGATTATTCCTTATCTTATTAATTGCATTTACATATTTACTATTTAGTTTCACTTTGTTGTAAAATTGTTATTACTCATTACAACCTGCCATAACCTGTCACAGACATAATAATTACTCAATTCATTTGTCATTTGTTTGATCTGTGTTAATCCTTTAATTGTCTCTACTATTCATATGTCTTGTCGATTTGTGTTTTAGTTAGTTTTAAAGTTTTAGTTTATGACTTTAGTTTGGATTCTTTGGAGTGCGGAAAATAAAAGTTTAAGATCGGAACTCTTGTCCGTCTTGTTCGTTGACTAGAAACCACATACACCGGTCACAATATCACCGATGTACTTCTGTCTTCATTAATATTTTTCGTTAGGGAACTTTTGTTTTGTCTATACAAGCACCTATTACTTTACCTGTCATCATCATCAATATTAAAATTTTACAAAACAAATCTGCCTAATCAAATGGTGCCCTTTACAGTTACATTCCCTCCCCCTATTTCTCTAACATTATGACAACAAGTTTTGCTCTATTTCAGGTGCTCCTCCTTAACCGCAGAAACGAAAAGAGACCTCATTTATTTGTATCCTGAATAAATATTTTGACGTTTTTATCATTTTTTGAAGATGTTTGGTATCCATGTTTTGGTATCCGTAAACATACAGGAACTAATTGTTTCAAATCGACAATTTTCGATACACTTACCAATATGGAGAAAGACTGAGTAGTTCCGATTGACGTAATACCCTGCCAGGATACATGTACAGGGTAGTCGTATACCATGTATCTTTCAAATGCTCTAATTATGTATTTTTAAAGCTTGGTCTGACTGAATTATTTAACACCAACTAAAGAGGTTGATTGTATTTTAAAACTCTGAGAAATGTTCACCGTCATGACAAGGATACAATTGAATCCTTTGCCAACGTATTAGTTCAGTTTGGTAGATTCGTGTTTCAAAAAATAAAATAGACAAACCATTTTACTTGCTGTTCAGATGATCTTTTCAGCATCCTTGGGTTTTTCAGTTGGCATAAGAATTTTGAAGGCAATAAACAAAGAAAACCCATTAGGATTATATTATGAACAATTAGTAAGTCTATTTTTAAATTTTCTAATTTGACAAAATATAATTTCAACTACGCAACAAGTGTTTTGTAAGTCGCAGAAAATACTCGCACTTTGGGCCACTGGAGTTAACCCGTATTTATAGTTGGGTCAGTGCCCTTAATTTTTTCTGCTGTATATATTGTTGGCTACTTTAACTCGTAACACGTTTTATCATATACATGATATATTTACTTCTCGATAAAAAAGCCAGCGGACCGATAAAGATCAATTAACTTCCGGAATTTATCGTATACCTTTTCGTCATTGTTCGGAAGCATGATCACATACTTTTCCTGTCATTTCCGGTAAATTAAAATTGTTTCTATATGAATTGCCATAGCGGGTGGATAAACGTGCACTTCCGGAATTTATTGCATGCCTCTTCGTCATCGGAAGCATTACAATACATCTTTCCGGTCATTTCCGGATTTCTTTTTAAATATACAATGTAAGAAGCCCTCGTTAATGTTTTCTAAGACATTTGACTTACTAGCGTAGTATTGAAGTACGATATGGTTAACAGGTTATTACATAGAATTCATCACATAGCATGCTTTATCAGCCCTCGTTTATGTTATCATCACTCCAGCGGGACTGATAAAATTACCTCTGCCTGATAAAGCACGTGATATGAAAAATGCTAAGTAATAATATATAGTTATCTCCCTTAATTTTTAAATCTATATATAATTTATCATAATTATACTAAGTCTTATTATAAATAAAAGTAAAATTTTACTCCTCGATAAATTTTAAAACGAAAATTGTTTCCCAAAGAATAGTCACAGCGAGCCGATAAAGATGCATTTCCGGAAATTATCGCATGCCTGGAAGCTTCATCATACCAATTTCCGGTCATTTCTGATTTTTTTTTTAGAACAAAATATGGACAAGATGGAGGTAGCCCTCGTTCATGTTTTCCTAGTATATAATAAACGGATTATTACTTATATTATACGTGTCGTTAATAAAGGCAAAATGTTACCCTTCGAAAAATCTTTAAACGAAAGTGTTTTCCTAACATTTAGAGGGCTGGTAAAGGCGCACTTCCGGAATGTATCCCTTGCCTCTTCGTCAATGTTCCGAAGCTTTACCAATTCCTTTTCCGGTCATTTCCGGGAATTGTTTACAAACATGGAACAAGGAAGACAACCCTCGTTTCCATAACTTAGGTTTTGGAGTATATTATAAACAGATTATCTGATAGCGTGCATCACATCATATGCTTTATCAACCCTCGTTCATCTTATCATTCTCTTTTGGCAATGTAGTTAATTGTTTCTCTTCCGGTTTTAACGGCCTTGTATCTTGACTGGAGTGTCATATCTCGCTTCAATCTCGTGTGCCTATTAAAAAAGGTGCCGGTACTGACTTTCCTAGGCAACAACCATATTATACTCAAGGAGGTGGAGGGGCTTGGATTATTTTGAAAAACAAAATGAAATTATACCAAATTTGAGCAAAAATCTTTTTACTCAGCAATGGATAGAATAAAATACGATTCAATATTTCCCCATCACTTAACACTGTCGATTTTCAAATAACTTTTTTAACTCCGATTGCTTGCGCGAAAACAAAAATGTCTATCTCAAAATGAATAGTTTCACATCATCTATTTTGGGGTCTGCTTCATTGTATGGGCTTAATTGAAGTTTAATTGTTCGTTGCATGGCATTTGGTGGGTGACTATCTCACAGACAATCATACAACATCTCTTTGTTTTCATATAAAATCCCATACCCCATTCGAGAAGAAAATGATCAGTGCCTCACCAAATATAACGACTTCATGGACTTGGTAACATAATTAATTCGTTTGTTACTAATTAGTTAATCTTTTGTTCATTATAACAACTAATTAAGTAGCACTTCATATAAGAATCATGCAAAATTTGATTCATGGCTGGAGAGCCTACATATTTTTATTTTTGATATTTTGTTTGAAATGTTATAGTAAATTACAAAAATTAATACGTGGCTTTTCATACAACCCCTGTTCATTAGAGATATAAATATATAGAATGTACTGTTGAATTCAAATTAATGGAGATAACTGTGTTAATGACACTAAAATACAGTAGAAACCATTGGATTTTCAGTGTGAATTGTCTCCGAAGACCAGACAGATTAAACTGAATGATTATTTCATCATATAGACATATAAAGCGACTTAAAACATAAAAATAAATGAATATGTAGCTTTCTGGGGTGTATCACATATTACAGATTTTGCAAGATTCTTACAACTTCTTAATCGTTAAAACGACTTCCGTTCGACTGAAAAGAATTATTTACATGACACTAACTGGCTTACCAACGTTCACGAATGCGTCTTTACATGAAAATAACCAGCGTCAAAACATTAGGAACAGATATTGTGAAACAAAGCAAATGCAACATCATATATCATATAGTACATTATAAGCTCTGAAAGGTCTTGACAACAAAAGTAATAAAATTCATGCATGGTAACAGTACGATGACAACAACCTCTGTTACTTATGTATGATTTTAGTTACTTTATGTTCTTTGTTGTGTATGTCTGTTTTCCATGTCTGGTCTTTGTCCCTGGATTAAATTCTGTTGATTACCGCTATAACCTTGGTTCCCTTGATTATTCCTTCAAAATAAACTAAATGTCAAATAATGACATGAAAACACAATAATTTCCAAAATCTCCTGTATGTGGACAGGTGCATGTCTGCGATTGGGTCAAACTAGTTATATAACCATCCCCTTTAATGTAAGGTTAAAAATGTACTGAAACAAAAAATGAATTCAGTCCCCATAAAATTTACTCAGTAACAAATCCAAATTCTTCTTTATGGAATACCTCAACATACAACATATAGACAAAATATGATTAAAGAATGCTCACAGTTACTGAAAGCTATCTCAGAACATATTAAAAAATGAAAAGAACTTTCCAGACACTTACATTTTTTGTTCATTCTTGTTCCTTAAAGATTGAGAAATTTACATGTATGTCCAACGCCAGAGAGACCACATGCTCTGTGCGCCGGTCCTGTGTTCTCAAAATTGGTTAGGTAACTACTTATTGTAGCCATGGAATAGAACAAGCAGCAGAGCAACTGTTACCAAGGTAACGAGTGCGAGGTAGAATCGTAAAAAGAAAGAGTCCCAAACTCTGCTTACATCACTCCATTCTAGTTCAGTTTCACATTCATCATCGGACAAGTTTTCTTTCGCGTTTTTCGAAATTATGTTTTGGACTTTAGTCCGAGACTTCGAGCAACAGCATGATTTTCCCTCGCAAAGTAGCACGCGGAAACAGGAAGTGATGCCTCTGGTCCATCTTGGGATAGGTTTTTCCGAACTTTGATTATGGCACTTGATGATAAACAGAGTTGTTGGGACCGATAAAATGTCAAGAGCTAAACCAAACACCAAATAGATACCTGAAAACGAAAGTATTTAAACATATTAAAAATTAATGGCACGAACAAAAAAAAACATACATACAAACAAACAAACAAAAAACACTGAAAGCTTAGTTTTTATGATATAAAATAGCAAAAGTTAAAAGACAATGTAACATGTACTTAGTACTTAAAGCGCGAAATTTGGCGCTACAATACTTGGTTTAACACACCATTAACGTCGGAAATGCTTGTACCAAGGCAAGTTCCACGCAGCGGCAGACGTTCATTTCCTGTCTTACTAAGCGCTGCAGGCCTTTCTAAAATATCGAGTGTTATTCAAATCATTATGTCGTTTGACAATCGGATAACGTCGCGTAAAATCTTTCCCTTGAATTTTGTGAGAGACCGGCTGTCGTCAGACACTGTTCGGAGCTTGGTACAAATGGAGGGTCGTTGCAGTTGTTACAACGTTTTGGTCTTGCCCTGATTTTCTACGTGGCCTTTATACTATTCCTTTTGATTATTGCCTGAAGTGTTTCTCAATTAACTTGATAATTTTGTTACTAGCCTTTATATGCACTTCCATAAGTCAACAATGACATTAAATGGTTAATTAATTTACCTCTGTTTCTACAAAATATAAGAGCATATTTTCATTTTATGCTCGGACTTTTGAATGACAATAAAACGCCAATAATTAAAGTACAAATATACGAACATGAAGACAATATTACACAAAACTATCGTAATTAAACAGTTACTTGCAAGAAATATATGTATATGGAGATAGAAAAAAAAATGTTAAGAGTGGAAAATATAGCGAACTTACTCAGAATTGAGGTGTTGACGGAAGTCGTCGGCATGGTATCGGAAACAATGGTGAGATATACGGCATAAGCCAGCATGACAGTCAAGCAATATCCAATCTTCTCTCCGGCATCTATGGACACATAGAAGGTAAGACAGCTAAGAAAAGACAGAAAGATCATTGGGACAATGGTGTTGAGCACGATAAACTGGGGTCGTCGTCGGAAGGTGAAGAATACGTTACTCATGACATAGCCACGTGCATCGCGGTCCTCTTCTGTGATGGAAGTATCAAAAGATATATATTGCCATTCTCCACTTTCTCGGTAGAATTCGTCCAAGACTCTCTTTCGGTGGAACTGCATGTCAACCTCACTCCGGGAGTATGACCACGTGCTCAAAGTAATGGCGCATGTCTGAGTATCAAACGGATAATATGTTATGTCACATGAGCAGTAGGTTTTCAAGACAAATGGCTGTGTCCACCATACTTTTCCCGTGTTTTGTATCCTCATCAAGTTGGTTTCGTCATCAATTATGCTTGCGCCGCTCACCCTAACAATGGAAGAAAGTAATGCATGTTAAATTATATTTGAATTGCCATCGTGTCAAAACGGCTGCAGCTATTTCATTTTCGGAGGTTGTGGTGGACGGTTCATCAACAGTAAATCAAAATGCTTGATATGGAAACCTTGATAAGGTTACTTTGTACAAGCAGTAAGCTAATTTGTTGACATAAATCAGGAGTTCTTGGACAAAATCATGAGATTTTTAACATAGATTTTACGTCAGCTTATTGGAGAGTTTAAAGCATAACTGTCATCGACTATACTTACGAGTTATGTACAATAAGCAGAGGTCTCCAAGTTTCAGTGGATGTGGAATATATATCGGTCATAGATGCATAAGTAAAATCTGAGCTCCAGTCAAGTCTAGGGTCGTCCCAAACCTAAAGAGAAAATGTCTTTGAACGCATCGCACGAAAGCTCTATCTTCATGAGGACGTAAATGAGTGTCTTTGTAATTTAAAATTGGATATTCTGTATGGATGTCGAAGTTTTGTCCCAACTTCTACACTGTTTGCATTTTATTCTTGTTTATCGCAGTTTTTGTATGTCGAGTTGGTCGTCCCCTTACGCAACATCAGTCTCTTTTGTCAGTTGAGATCGAAGATCGGGAACTACTCGCGATCACAATTGAATTGAAATAAATCTTAATCATATTTTTTTCGATATGGAGACAATTCATAAAAAAACAATTTTCTTTGAAGCTATAGGAACGATCTCGACACGTCTTCATAGATTTGACTTCATTGTGGATCACGTACAAAAAATATAGGTGCTTACTTCTACTACTGTTTACGACAATAACACTTTCAATGCTAAAGTTTAATTCGTATTTTGATTTTATCCAAATTCAGTCTTTTAAATGGTCTAAAAAATAATATTGACATTGAAACAAGTAAACATGTAAAAACGTAGTAGATGTATGAGTAATTTGTTGTGAAACATCGTGTATTGAATGTTGGTCAGAAAGAAAATCGTAATGGTCTTAACTGACGGAAAAGAGACAATACCCTTTTAAACATGTTTAATCATTCTCTTGGAATAACAGAATTTTTTTTTCAAACATCCTTATTCTTAAAAAAAACCACTCTCTCTCAATATATAAATATATATTTATGAAATTTACCATTAATTAAGTATTCATTTTCTGGCCCTGTATGTAGTGTTTCGTTTTCAGTTTCACTTTACTTATATGCTGCCGGAGTATATATGTGTAACATTTTCGTTGTACTTGTGCATAATGTTTTGGGCCATTTAGTAGTAATTTTTATGATAGAGTAGGGAACTTCATGTTTTTTCCAGACATAAAAAATATATAACATTTTACTTACCGCGGAGTAATATCCGGTCATGGTCATAGTTTCATCTTTGATATTCTGGATAAAAATAGTTCGTACATTATATAAATATAAATATAAACTGCAGCATTCTTGCTTTTGCTGCCTTAGTTCGTCCTTAGTGTGCCATAGAAATGATGAACAATATCTTATAAGTACATTAGTACTTTATGAATAGAATTGAGACGAAATGCTGTGGTGTAGACTTTTTATACCCCTCCCCCGCAAAGCGAAGGGTATATAGTTAACATGTTGTCCGTCCGTTCTAATCTTGAACTTTTTCTAAAGACCACAGAATGGAATTTGACGAAACTTTCACAATTTTTCTATCCTATGATGCAGTGGAGTGTATTTTTTTTCTTTATCTGAATCAGTTATTGGGGTACCTCAATGGTTTCTGGGGAAGGAGCGGAGCTTTGTTCACACTTTATCTTATTATGTTCAAATAGCTTCACGGGATTTTTATGAAAACATGACAGATTTCCCATGAAAACAAGGATTCTTAAAATTTGTATTTTTTGACGGAAACCTTTTATAAAACAAATTTTGTAAACCTTATAACTTGCGGACCCAGTTATTTCTTTTCTCTTTAATATATTATGCATTTTGTTATATTAACAAGACACCCCACAAGCATGTTACAATGTTACATGAAAAAACTATTTCTATCAAAAATACTCTACTCTATTTATCAAATAATGCCAATTTAATTTTTGTATCCTAGCAAAACCCCAATGCATTTTCCTCTCCATATTTTGTTATTGTAAAGAAGAGGGGTGCATTAAAAGGTAAGTTTAAACCACTAACAAGAGGTTCTTGGGAGCCTGAATCGCTCACCTGATTGAATTTTGCCTTTCAAAGGCAATAAATTTAATGAGAATTTGTCCAACAATTTTGACTTAAGAATACTTTGGTAGGATTTCTCATAAGGATCATTTCAGCAATTGAAAGTTTCTTTCTATCTACCATAGTTTTCAATATAGTGCCTGAAAACTGTAAAAAAAAAAAAAAAAAAAAAAAAAAAAAAAAAAAGGCACTTTCCCCTTTCAAGGGAAATAACTCTAACAAAGAGTCTTCTAACAACTTTTATCCCTGGAGACTTTTGTAGTCCTAATAATAAGGATCATTTTAGCAATGAAAGAATTTAGCTTAAATCTAACGGTTTTGGGCATAAATGCGAAAAACTACTGTCTGACCCCTATGTTCTATTTTTAGTAACGACGGTCATGTTTTTCGACGAATCAAAAATCTAAACTCCAGTTCTATGCAGGATACCTAAAAAAAAACATTCATACCAAGTTTGGTTCTAAGTGGTCGAGTAGTGTCAGAGGAGAAGATTTTTGAATGAAATATCATTAAAATAGAAAAAAAAAACGTGGAAAAGGGACAATAACTCCAAAATGGCTGAACAGATTAAAATAAAAATTTTACCACAGATAGATCTCATCATGTGAACACTTTTGTCCCATGTCAGAATTTGACTAAACCTATTGTCAGAGTTTTGAAAAAAAAATGTTAACGAGGGACGACGACAACGACGACGGACGCCAAATGATGGCAATAGCTCACCTTACAAAAAAAAATGGTCAAAGGGAAATAACTCCAAATAAGGTATCTTGAAAAAATGATAGTTTTCAATTTCAAGACCATAGATACCAGCTTCTTTTAGTTTTGCCAACTGAAAACTAAGAATGTAGAAAATCTATTGATATGTTTCAAGTGGTTTTGTAGAGAATAGGTAGAGAAAAGATTGAAATTTGCATTGAATTGCACATTATCTAATGCAGTGCAAGAATTTGAAATTCTGCGAACTAACGAACCTTACAAAACCATGGAAACTGATACCCACGAATGAAAGTACTGTCAATGCGAAAAAAAAAAGCGGAGGACGTTTACCCTACCGGTGCACCTGGTCCATAACCAGTTTTTAGTGGACTCCGAGTTGCTCATTTACTTTAATTTGTTTCTTTGCATGTATTATTTTAGTTACGTTATTTTCTTTGTTGTGCTTGTCTGTTTTCCATGTCTGGTCTTTGTCCCTGCATTGATTACATTCTTTTGATTTCCGCTTGAATCTTAGTTCCTTCGGTTACTCTTTAACGGGATTATATGAGCCTTCACAACAGCATTCGTAAGGTAAAAAAGTAGTGTTTCTTTTTCGTAAACTAATCTTTATTATGACTTTTTAACGCGTTGAGTTTTAGCAAGTAAGGAATTATTAAAGTAGAATTCTATTTATGGCTTGTTAAAGGTGTTTAATAAATTCTGGCGTTGTATAAATTCAAATTTTTTTTATTCAAATTTTGTTAAAATTATCAACAAACATTTTGTCGGATACCTTTTATTACGGTTCCATCTGTCAATATGTTTGTGAAATTTTCTGATGCAACGTTGCATTAGAATCCAAACAACAACTTCGATAGGTATTTATACTTAACGGAGTTAATCTATGTTTAAAGCCAAAGTTAAAGCGGTAGCGGATCCAGAGGGGGTGCATAGGGTTGGCAAACTTTTTTATTGGAAAATTTGTCTTTTTAATGCGTAAAATTGACCAAAAATTGCAAATAGTGCCCTAGCACCCCTCTTTTTCTGAGGAGCCAAGGCTGGCATCCCTCCTTTTTAAAGTGTCTGGATCCGCCCCTGAAAATATTACGGGTGCTTCCAAGGTGTGAACATCTTCAACATCTATCAGTAACCACAAAACACTAGAGGCGAACACCCAACAAAGAAAACATCATCATATCAGTACCTGAATACTGAATGTATTTCATGTAAACAATTTTGTCGGGTAAAATGTGTCTACAGTTTCATTAACTATTATTTTACATACCAGCTCGTTCAAAGTGATTGGCATGAAAGTGACGATTAATTTGACTTGGGTCGTTGGTCGAGTCTTAACTTCGTAACTGGAATACAACGAATTCCGTAAACCGGCTTCCAAAGTGGTAGAAAAACACAGAACACCTGGAAATAAGAATTGGTGTGTTATAAGTATAACTATAATGATGTAAATAAGGATTTAATAAAGTCGCTTTGTAAGAAAATGATAACAAATCCAAAAAAGTTTGTAACTTATTTGATACAAAGACATATTAATTAATGAACATTTATGAAGAAGGCTTTAAAAAATTGTGTATCACATATATAAATAGTTTGTTGTCTTTGTGTCCACTAATCTCGCTGCCTATTCCATGCAATTCTGGAGCGGGTCCAAGAACGGGAGTTCCTTGCGTACGCTTACCCTTAAATTGGGAAATTTCTGTTTTTTGCATGAAATTCTGATTTTTCACAAATTTTACCACCAAGAATGCCCTTGCCTCGGTTCGTTCGGCATTTAGTTCTATGTACGCCCCTATACCCAAGATCCTGGATCTGCCCCCGAATGTTAACATAAATGTAAACAGATTAAAATGTAATCGTTGGTTATATGTAGTTTTATGTACTTTTAAATATTTTTTGTCAATAAATATGCAAAATATAATTTTCCTTTAAACTTCACCGCAAAAATTATGCCATGCCTTAATTCAAGTAATTTGTAAAGTAAAGTTATCTTGAAAAAGTTTAACGGTGATGCTTAAAGATATAACTTACTAGAAAAGATACTAAAAGCATAAAAAAATCTAAAATAACTTCCAACGTCCATATTTAGAGATGGATGTCCTTTAATTACACAGTAATCGGAAACTTTTCGGAAGTTTTTTTACATTTAAAAGGCAGTAGTCAATCACAGTTGAAAGCGTTCCCGTTTTTATGTCAACAAAAACGTTTTAAATGTAATAATATTTTAATATCTTAATAACTTTAACTTAGTGTTGTAACGACCTTCCGTATTTTCGGAGTGTCTTTCATAAAATGTTTTGGTGTCGTTAAGTCAATTTTGTATATATTACATTCTTTATAAGGGTCATGCAAGGGGAAAGCAATGGTTGACCCAGGGGTGGGTCCCAAGGGTCGGAGTCTTCAACAAGTTTTGGAGCAAATTTTAGCAATAATGAACAAAAAAGTCCTGACAGTAACATTAAGAAGATGTCCATAAAAGTCTGCAGGTTTAGTTATATATATACATCACAGAAGCAAGCAAGTCAGGCGTACATCATCAAATTAAAAACCAATGTTTCCTCCGATTAAAACACATGAACTGCTTCTGAAGGAAATCTTTAAAATGTACCGCAAGTAATACGTATACCCTATAAAGCATGAAGTTGCACGCGCTGTCGTGCTAGCGAAACCCCCACTAGTACAGGAAGATGATATCGGACAGCAGCAAAAATTGCTTATGTGCATCGTGTGGCCTTTCTATTCAAAGCAACATACCAAATGAAACTAATTCATGCACTGGGAGGCGAAATAATAGCGACGAAATTTAGACGGACGGACAAAGTGATTCCAATGTACCACCCACTCGTGAGTGGGAGTATAGTAATTAGGTACTAGTGATGATAACTAAAATAAGTCCACGTAGATTTCCTAGCCTCATGTTTGGTTATATTTATGTTTCTATGAATTGAACAAAAGGGGCATGTCGAATGTGTATAAGATATTTTTATTCTCGCTTTTTTGATCTGTATGATTGTTTTCTCATCTTCTGTGAAGAGATAACAAAAATTATACAAAACGTGCACCAGCTAATGGGAAAAATCAGAAACATACATGTCAAAAACCCACCGATTTGACAATATAATTTCATTCAAAGATGCTTTCTCTATTTGAAAACACCATTATTTGATCTCTGCATCACTAGATTTGCTCAGAAATTTTTCAAAAAAGTTAGAAAATAAGGTATTTGACAGAGTTATCTACCCTTGAAATATTCATTTTCAGTACATTTCAATGAAGTTATAACTCAATTTACCAACAAGATACGGAAAATCTTGTATGTTTTCCTTGAATCTGATGGTGCAATTAGTCAAACTTTCAAAATAGTGGGTTTTTTCATACCATATTCACCCACTGCCTGATTCTAACAGAGACTCATACTTAACTACTTTTTTAGACGTGAACAACATCTCTTCATACTTTTTGCCTGTTCTTTTCACAGATTAGTACTTGCAGTTTGTCCGAAAACCAGGCTATCAAATTTGTTTCATTTTCCATCTATTGAAAGTACATGTGTGTTGCTTTTATCCTTAGGCGATAATTACACTTTCGTAAGTCAATAATGAAATAACTTAAGTACAAGTAGCTATAGGATAGTCCTTTTAACACTACTTAAAATCATATAAGTTGGGGTTCATTATTCTAAATGTAATATAAAATATCAAAAATCAAATTTTCCGTTTGCTTAGTTAATAATGTGATAATTCTGTTATGGTGACGGGAACAAAGTTTGGACAATATCTTTGTTGTTTAATGCCATTACAATGTCATTTAAGTAATATTCAAAGTCTTGTCCCCAATGTCGGAAAATTTTAAAAAGGGCATCATTAAAAATCAATGTTTATTAAGGAAGGTAAAAACAAATGTTAATCCCGGAATTGAAATTATATTATTTATTTAAATACTTTCAGCAACAAAGTACTGCCGCATTCCCGCATGAGACTATTTAGCACTCTTAGAAAAGATAATTCACCGAAAATCAAACATAATTAAGCTGGAACTATAGTGTAAAGAAGGAACCTTTTAAGAAATTAAAAGCTGTGCTAAATTGCACTTGAGATACCGCAGACAAAAATACAAACAAACAAAAACAAAATGAAATGAAATGAAACAAAAGAAAAGAAATAAAGAATAACAATAAACAAACAAACAAACAACAAAATTAAAAGGAAAGGAATCGAGCATCCGTCCGTTCAGACAAACAAAAAGTAGATGTTAAATAATAAATAACTGGCAAAGTAGTTGGACGGACAGTTGTGGATCACAATGATTTACAATTCAGCGTCAAGTAAGTGAGGAGATAAATATAAGTATTCATGGAAACATATTTAGGACAAATAAGTGTGATGAGGAAGAACAGTTCCCGGCGTGTGTTTTACTTACATTATAAGGCTGGTTCAAAAATGTAGGTCAACCAGCGGTAGGAAATGTTAGCATTTATGAATTTCTGCCATTGACCTTCTTTTAACTCAAGATTAATTTCTGGATCCCCCCTTTCGAACTTGTGCCTACCTCTGATCACATCGCAAACATCGTTGTCTCATCGACTATAAGTGAAAATATCAATGAATTTCTTTCAATATTACCATGTGTTTTAAGTGTAATAATGTTTAAGTATAAATTATGACCCGCATTCTAAAAAAAGCAAGAAAACACGGCATTTTCTTTTACTGTACAAGGAAAAGAACATCTAGTATAAAAGATTAATCAAGGAAACCAAGATTCTATTGGAAATCAAAAGAATGTGATCCTGGGACAAAGACCAGACATGGAAAACAGACACCCATAACAACTAACATACAATTACCGAAATAATACATACAAGGTAACAAAGGTGACTGGAGAGAGAGCGATTTTTTTTATTATATTTTTTTTTTTTTATCATGAAAAATGGTTCGTATTATATATATATATATATATATATAGAAGGGTCTGAAAAATTCCCAACGATGTTAGAACTGTCAAATTTGCGAAGCAAATATATATATATATGAATAAATACATGTGAAAATTAAAACATTTTGATTTACAGTTAAATTTTCATCACCAGCTAAAATCAATTCAATCCAAATGTCATATTGATCAATCTGTGACTGTGCTAACAATGTTCCGTCTATGAATTGTGTGATTTTCGCATTCCAAAAAGAAATGAACAGCATCTTCAACAGGGTGGCCACAGCTACAGGACGGATCGTTAATTATATTGACTCGATGGAGATCAGTATTTAATGAACTACATATATTTCTAAGACTCGTATGAATTATATTTATCTTTCTCATCCCATAATTATAATAAATGAGAGTTTTGAAATAGGTTGTTTGATTCGCTCTTTGAAAATGCCTAAACTCCTGGAATGTCTTACGTTAGAATTGAGTTAATTACAATCCTTTATTGTGTTAAAAAAGAATGATTTATTAGTGCTAGCCAAACGGTGCTGTTGTACAACGTAGTCATCATTGTTTCGCAGGTTACATTGTGTTACTTCACTTACTAATGGGGGTAATAGAGTAGAAAAGATTGAGGCGTCGATGTTTTCGCCTATCAACTAACTGTTCCCAACCGGTTTCAAAGTAAAGAGATTCCTTGCTGGCAAACAGGGGTAAACCTGTTACTATCCTGTCAGCTTCTAGTTGTATTTTTTTTTCTAAAATATCAGATTCTAGCTCTGTACAACAATCCCACACGCATACTCCATTACATGTAGGGTAAGCGTCCTCTGCTTTTCTTGAAACATCCACCGTGTTGCCTATGAGAAGTCAAGTCCAGGGTAGACGAAAGAGGAAAGGAAATGCATGACACGTTGAACAAATCTGTTCTCATGGTGCAGATGGATACATCGTAACGATCCACGATTTCATGATGACGACCATGGAACATCAGTAGTGATGATTTCAATCTTGTAACAAGGAAACCCTATTCCAGAAGCCTAATTCAAGAAGTCTATTGTGGTACAAAAAAATGCGTAGTTATGGCATACTCTGGCATAACGTGTGCGTTGTGATATGAAAACTCCACTTGCAGATGCGGAAGGGATGTTGCCAAAGAGATGGAAAGGAAAGTTGAAATGAAAAGTCATCGTGATAGCCGTGTAGTTTGGTCAACAGTTTTCCTTTACTATAGGTCCCTAAGTGTAGGTCAAGATATAAGTGTTTGTAAATTCCTTTATCTCAAGTTTTTTTTGGCTAGATGTGATGTATAAAATCCCCGAAATTAGGATTGTTTAATGATAATACGTCATCATTATAGTGGAAATTGAGATTAAAGGATCTGGCTAAACGATGTTCCTTCCTTTGGATCAGATCAACTACAAAATCAGCCTCATAAGAGTGAAAGAATAGGTCAAAAAGTAGAGGAGCACAATTTGTTCCCATTATAATGCAGACCGTTTGTTGAAAACAAAACGCGTCTTCGTGAACAAATATGTTGTCGATCGAAAATTCCAGCATTTTGAAAACATCTTCTTCGGTATATTTCGACCAAGAACTACATAATTGTATCTAGGTGTACCATCTTTTTTGGAGTAACAACGTTAACGATGTATATTGTTTTTGAGTCGGGATTTTAACCCAGCATAGGGAATAGAAGTATAAAGTGTTGAAAAATCCTAGGTTTTCTACTATTGTATTCTGATAACTATTTTAATTGAGGGTTTCCAGAAGATCTCTCCAATTTTTCAGGATCCACATTGAATTAATACCACTACGGGAGTAACAAGTGTCATGGTAGGCCTGGAGACCCTCTTTGACAGTTGTGAGTTCTTTGACAGCAGTGAGTATAGAAGTTAAAAGTTTTGAAAGAGGTTTGGTAGTACATTTTGCAGATACAGCTATGTAGGATTCTTCGTAAAATGGCAAATCTATGCATCAGTCTTGTATTACATATTCCTGAGCGGGTATACTCAAGACATGGAGGCTAAAAAATATAGTGCCCTTTCTTTTAGCCTATTCCTGTTTTTGTTTCATGGCAAATGACTATCATTCTTCATCAAAAGTACAGGGTAAATTTATATCAAGCTATGACACAAAAAAGCTTGTTTTTGAGGAAAAACAGTATCTTCATGAAAAATTATGCTTCAGAAAATGGGTCTATTTTATGAACTCAAAATAAAAGTGAAAGTAGAAAAAGTCTATTTTTAGTTCGACCTGTCCTCCTGTACCAAAGTTCGTGCCTTTTTTCTAAAATGGACCAAACATTATTTTTGACATTTTTTTAATGGAAAAAAAAAACGTGGTCAAAAAGTTGGATTGAAACTCCTTATCTCTTTTTTTAATCATGAAAATTTATGGTATACTATAGAAGACTGAGACCTCTAACAAATCCTTGGTTTGGCATTACAGCCTATCTGCAATATGCAAAATTGAGTTATCTCGCTTTGAAGAAACAAAATATTTTTAATAGTTTCCGATTTGTGGTGATTTTCCATGATGTCAAAATCATGACAAAAAAGAAAATGAACATTGGCGGTGATCATGTCTAACAGCTGATTCGGAGATGATTTCTACGGTAAGTAGAAACACGGATGTATATATGTAAATCTTAAAAATAAGCCCGCTTTGTTTGTAAACAAGCACATGCATAATTAATCATAATGTAAATGACCTACAAATGGCCGATGTTTACACATACATGTAGTTATGCATGTATAGTGTAGTATGGGCTAGTAATGATAAACGTATTTTCAGCGAGTCCAAACATGTAATTGAACGAAGAAATGGTATAAATTGCCGATGTGAAATTTATTAATTTTTTAAAGCACGTAAGGTTTTTTGTTTTGTTTTTGTGAAACGAAGATTTTTGAATAATTATACCATTTCTATGATTTTATTTGGTGGAAATTTTAGTTTCTATGACATTGTCTGTAAAGAAATTAGTGAAATTAATATGTCTTTTCGGCCTTCGAACATTTATACATGTATTTTCATTCTGATTAGCAAGGCCATGACCAAATAATTTTGCGTGTTTCTATCAGAAATTTAGGATTTTATGATAAACCATCAATACAAAGGGTGTAAATTTTCTTTCATTGTCAATCTATGTCGCCTGTATTTTGCACTTAAGCATCATTCTGTCAGGTCACATTCTTTATCATTTCATTTCGATCATTTCATCATCATGGGAATTTCAAGAAATTTAACATCTTTTTAATTATTGCAGGGTACATACTCCTATATACAGTATATACACACGTGCCGCTGGAATTAGTCTGTTTTTCTCGAGTTTAAATTTGTGATTGGATTATAAATTTTCTACTTTCCTATGTCAATGGATTTTCATTTCTGAGTCATACTATATCAATAGGGCATATTTCTACACTTTAAATGTATAATTTATTGCGAAGACAAACTTTCCTATTATCACCAATTAATTTTCAATTAGTGTCTGCTGATAACCATGGGTAAAATGTTTGTTTAATCTTAATTGATAAAGGGGTGATTTGATGTATTACAGATGTAAGGGATTCGATCAAAAGGTTAAGCAGTTGTGGTTTTCTGCCACCTGCGGGGTGCCTGCGCCCAGCACCCAATTTTTAACGAAAGTGAACACCCCCCCCCCCCCCGCTTCCCTGGTGGTACCAAACAGGGTCTATCCGATTGATGAACTATATCAGTCAGGAGTTATTATGATGTGTCTCTTTTATAACGATCTTTTGTCTGTTGTAGGTCCTGTGACATCTTTGATAAAGAAAAGGAGAAGAAAATGGAATCTCTCGGGCTCATTCTTATGATACCATTTTGTGTTTGTTTTATTCTTTTGTTTGTGGTATGTTGTTTCGCAGAAGAACTTAAGCGCATGTGCAGAATGCCCAGTCAGTTGCCTCGAGGTCAACTGGAAAGCGGTCGGCGACGTAGCCGACAACGAAGCAGACGGCTTTATGACCTTTCGGGCCCTATCGAGGAAGGACGATCGCCAAATGGCGAGGATGTTCAGGCTCTTTTGAGGGGCCGTAGTCGTAACGAGTCGGGAGACTCCACCGATACGCAATCTTGCCCTTGTAACGTTGTGATCATTACAAACGAGAGTGGCATGACGTCATACGTCGAGTCTCAAAGTTTTCTCAATTTAGCAGGACTATCTGCGTCTCAGACATTGCAGTTATCAGGCCCTCTCAGTATTTCACAGACAGTTATCACGCATAATTTGCCAGGAGAATCTTATGATTCGACCAGATCTCTTGGCCAATCAAATTTATCGTTTTCTGATGGACAAAATCGACAGCCTAGTCAGGAACAGAGCTGACCAATGGCGTGCTCTATATTCTAGTTGTTTGTTTGTACCGTTGAAATTTGTACTGTAGACCTTTCCAAAATTTTGATCATGCCGACAGTAGAAGTGCATATGTTTGTCTCGAGTGATACTTACTCATGCTTAGATTAGCGATATTGTACATTTCATCTGCAGGTACATGATCAAGTTGATTGAAATTTTAAACTTTCCAATAGGGACAAGGAGAGTTGGAGGTTTGCACATAGTCGACGTGCCCTCTTTGCTTCCTGCAATGAGAAATGAAAATCATTTAGACTTACATACTAAGCGCCACATTCAATGTATCTGCTTTTTCACAGTTGAAGACATTTTTCCTTGATATAGGTACTGCAGGTTTGTAACAATCGGAACTTCTTGACCATTTTTTATTTGTAACTTGAAAGTCTGAGGAGTTCCGTTGTATGATCAAAAATGTGCCATAAGAAATGAATACGGCTATTTTTAGTCAGTGAAGTGTTGGTCATCTACAAAGACCATTGTATGACATAAGTTTCCAGTCTAATTTTGACTGGATTGAATTCGAGGTGCAATTGCATAATTTTTAGTCCCATTTATTTACATGTGTAATTGTTGTTTTAAGGACTAACCCCTTTGTCAGTCACAGGGAGCATGTAACAATGGTTTGTGGTTTTACTTAATGTACTATAGTGAAACCTGTGTATAACCCCTTTTTGGTTTTAAAAACGATCCTGTTTAGACAGGTGTCCAGTTTACCGAGGTTCAAAATATATATTGAAATGATATATTGAAAGGAAGGGGATGTTGGGTATAGCTTATCCAGGTTTAAGGATTATTCAGGGTTCGGGTAAGGCAGGTTTCGCTGTATTTAATTTTGTTTTTTTTCTTTTTTAATACCGAGAGATATGGTCTATTTTATTATGGTTTTATAGTGTAATTTAAAATTGTAAGTTGGCGAATGTCCAGAAGCCATTTCCACAACGCAAGAAGTTGTATGTCCGCTCCTTCATACCGTTATTTTGGCACCTTGTCGGATAATATGTGACAGGCCAACTTTCTAGCAGTGCTAGGATAGTCCAGAAGTGTCCTGATCCATTGGCATTCGTCATAGACAAACAAAAAGTGTCAATTTTACACGTTTGATCAGGGTATTTTATTATTTCATGGGCATAACTTCTTAAACTGAGAATCTCGTATTTTGATGACTGTGATAACTTATTTCAAATTATATGAACAAGAACCTTTCTGATTTATGACTACATGTATACATTAACTACTGTTTTCCCAGAGTGAATTGTTCACTATGTAGACCATGATGAAATTACATGTGATTCCTTGGAGGATTTTTAATGAATTTTTACGCAGCTGATCCCTTATAAACGTTATTGTGGCAGTTAATTTACTGTTGTATGTCTGTCATCCGTACAACACATTTGCGCAGTGGCGGATCCAGGGGGTGCAGGGGCTGACACTCCCCTTTTTATTGGAAAATTTGTCATTGTCGTGTGTAAAATTGTCAAAAATGGCAAAAAATGTCTTGGCAGCCCCTTTTTTTCAAATTGTCTGGATCCGGCCCTGGTTGTGGGTTCTGGTGGGTGGGGTGGACCCCTTTAATTTTATTGAAAAATGTTGTGTAGAAGTTCGCCAAAATGATGCCCCCTTTGGTATTATTTATTGTATTCCGCTTGATGTGAACTTTGAATAAGGATATGCTTTACAACAGCTATTTATAGGAGCAAGACTTGTAGTTTATAAATATAAGCCAGGACTTTTAAGTTATTTATGTGGAGAGTTTTGACCGACTTTTATAGAAGGCGTGGCGTGGCTCATTTAGAATTTTTATCTTTTAAAAGATTTTTAGATTAGCATTATGAAGTTTCTTATTTCTTGATTAAAAGCTAAAACAAAGCATATAGGGTATCAAAAAAAGTTCCATTCGAGTTTATTTTTTATAGTTAGTAATACTCAATTTATTTTTTTTAGCATTTTTTTACTTTTCTAATTAATCACTGAAAACAACTCATGCGCTTGGCTTTGGGTTAATGTTCCGTTTCATGTAATTACGCTTACATTCGTTAGGCTAGATGACGAAACACCCCGGCCCATCAACTCCCGAAAAATAGGTATTGTGACATGGCCTGACGGGTTCATCCATTCAAACTTACATGAATTTCTGCAGTTCTTTTTTTTTCGGAAACTGGCCTAATTACATTCCATTCTTACCAGTTTTTTTAATTTTTTAATTTATACATTTTCCGCTAAAAATTCTTTTTTAACAGGTAGATACTGGCTCATGGACTATTTTAATTCAAATTTTGGGAATGTTATATATTTTGGTCTATAAATCAAATACATAAATAAAACATCTCTCTCGATTAGAACTGCACGGCATCGACTATTGTTTTCTTCAGTACTGAAATAGCCTTTTGGCAAACAGACAGAAATGTGTTTCATATTCATCAATTATTATCATATTATTTGTCTACAAAATTCGTGTTGGAAGCAGGGGTATTCTGGTCCTAATTTAGAATGTAAGCACACGTGTGTTAGCCGATTGTGGCTTTTCTAAAACACATGTACGGCACTGCGCAGTATTATCTATCCGGACTAGCAGTGTCTTTCTCAACATGTTAGTAAATATTTAATGGCATTGGTCACTCTTTATGTTGTTTTCAACTTTTTATTTTAAATTTTGTACAAATATTACGCATGCACATCACAAGGCTTAAAGGTATGTCTGTGCATGCTCTAGGTGTTTAAACATGGATTTTTTTTCTATCTCTTTATTCTTATATTTCATAAAATTCGAATTTGAATGCTTTAGAACGAAAGAATAATGCATATGTCTCTATCGCTGGCAGAAAAAAAAACAGTTATATTGAAGTAATTAAACGAACTTGTGTTAAGTTCAGCATGAAACTCGTTTCGATATTAAGTGTTAGTTTTTGTAAGAATCGGACAAAATGGGATAAATCAGAAACATGCACCTCAAAAACCCACCGATGGGATTATATAATTTAACACTACGATGCTTTCTCTGTTTGGAAAGATTATTATTTGATCTCTCAGACTGCATCACTGGATTTGCTTTCAATGTTAGAAAATTGAGGATTTTGACAGTTATTCGCCCTTGAAAGGTTCATATATTTAGTGCAGATCAATGAAATTATAACTCATTTTACCAAAATGATATGGAAAATCATTTTTTTCTTCTCCATTCTGAGGGTGCAAATATTCAAACTTTCAAAATGGAGTTTTTTCAACTCATGTTTCACCCCGTCTGATTCTTACAGAGACTACCCCTTAACAAAATTAATTTCTCGATTGATTTGAAAATTTAGTGAAAGTTACGTGAATATTATGTGAAAATATCACACCTGTTACTACTATGGGGTGTTTAACGTCATTGACTGCCCTGCCGGGTCTCGCACGAACGGATCACACCTGTTGGGTGTTTGTGATTATATATATATATATATATATATATATATATATATATATATATATATATACTATGATTTTTTTAATCTCCAACCTTTTACTATGTATGAAGTAGCCGTCCAACTAAGAAGCATGGATCACCACATCATGATGCTTAACTAATTTATGGAATGTACCTTTCAAATTTAGTTGAGAACACATTTTTTTTCGAATGAAATACTCATTTCTAATTATGCATGATTCTTAGTTGACTGACTGCTTTAAAAGTTATATTCTCTGTAAGAATTAAGCAGTGGAGGAATCATGCAGGCCTTTCCATTGAATTCTTCTTAAGTGTCAGTAATTCGGGAACTTGTAAGACGAACATATTGTCAATTTGTCTTCAATAGACCATCAAATATGTGCCAGCATTGTCAAATTCAGGAGCACATCCAGGATCTGAGTTTAGGGGGACGTTAATTGAATTAAATGCCGTGCAAAGCAATGCAAAAAATATTGTGGGGTGAAACTTGTGATTTTTTTTCTTACCGATTTAGGGGGCGTACGCCCGGGACGCCAGTCCTTGGATCTGCGCCTGAAATTAGTTTGTATTTTCTGAGCACGATTCATTATATTTTTTTTCAATTTGCCTGATTCTTACAGATTCTAGCACCTAAAAAGTATTCATGTACTTGCATCTATAAATATTTTAGAACTTTTCATAATTGTTACATTGACAATTTGTTGTTTTAGTCACTGTTTTCATTTAATAGAAACATTTTATTATATTTCAAGCAACTAGTTCTTATATGTAGAACATGTTGCCTTTGAGGGATGACTCTCTTTTCTTTAAAATAATTAGAAATTTTATTTTACAAAAATGTACATGCTGAAGACGGTGCTTTTAGAAATCTTCATACAATAAAATAAACTATTTCATTGTTCTCCGTTTTCTTATTTTTTATACTGGTGAAATAACAATACACCAGAAATGGACTAAGTTTGCTGTATCTCCTTTAATATCCAGTAAGAAGCAAATGAGATCTTTGGAAAAAGATAGTTAATATGTCCTGGGTCATCCATCAGTCTCTCTTCATTAATCTTCTTTACTTATATTTTGTGTGGAAGCTGTGTAATGAATGTTTCGATAGAGTCCAGTGCACAGTGCAAAAATATTGTTCTTTTCATCAGGGACGTATTATATAGTCCCCGTCTTCATATTGCACTTCATATTATTACAAGATTAAAGTCATCACTAGAGAAAATATATTGTCGTCGTAATGAACTTTTGGAACATTATGGTGTATCCATATGCATCACATGAAACCATATCTATTCACCATGCCATAGTTTTCTTTTGCTCTCGTGACATTTTATGAGCAACTTCGCGGTTGGTTGCTTACACTACCAGTGCACCTGGTCCATGTTCCCAGTTTTTAGTGGGGTCCAGGTTGCTTATCTACTTGTGATTTTTTGTGTCATTTTGTTTTTTTTTTTCATGTTCTTCTTTACGATTGTCCATTTTCTTTGTCTAGTGGGTTATATCCTTTATTTCCATGTATCACGGTTCCTTCGATTTCCATGGACTAACTGCATGTGTTATATAAAATTATAATTCTGCGATCAACGCTCTTAAAGATTGTATACATTGGAAAACCTGCTGCAAGTAAGATATTCAGAAAAAAACAGAGACTAAGTATGGTTTTAAATAGCTTCATTTTATTTTTAGCTTCAGGGAAATCCCATCATTTTCGACATACAAAAACTCATAATAAAACAGTACAAATTTTCACAAGAAATAATTTATGTATGCTACTCTGACAAGCAAAAAAAAAAAAACTCCTCACATATTTCCTTTCATAAAATCTTAGTGAATAAATAACAATTAAAAAGGTTAGAGGTTATATCTATAAATAGCTTCCTGGTTTTCTTGATAAACAACAAATTAAGCAGGTTTCACATAAAATTAACATACACACTAATAAAGGTCTTTCACTAAGGCCATCATTAAAAAAATTCTCAGATTCTCATCCAACATTGTTAAAAAATTACGGGCGGATGTCAACTTCTGTCAACTTGAAGGAAATTGACCTAAATTGGGGAAAAATTGGATCAGGAGGGGATGAGATTCTAGAATATTTTTTTATTAAGACCTAACTTGTAAGCATTTATGCCATCTACATATAGTGTCAATAAGTTGATGTCTCTTTAAACTACAGTATTATCATTCACAAAGCAGAAAGACAGGTATATATCTCAATAATAAATCTAAATCAAGATAGTTTAAACAATTTCTGAATAAATGCTAGAATAAGTGCTTTCACTAAAAGCCATTAGGTGTTTACATCAGCAGATCCTGAAATTAAATTAAAACAAATAAATTTTCACAATCCAATTTAGAAATTTAAAACAGGGGAGTATCTGGCTGTAATTTGCTAATTTAGGCACAAAATCACCATAGTTTTTCAACAAAATGGGGGGGTGTTTCCTACTGCATAGAATTCTCCCCAGGATCCGTCACTGCTACCTCACACTGTATTAATTGGATCATTAAAGGGGGCACATATACTGGTACTTCACCAAAAATTAGTTTTGACTAAATATGATGATATATGAATGCAGAACTATGTTTTATAATGTGTTATGTTGTGACTGATCAAGTCTGATTAAAGGCTGATGTACACATACTGATTTGATCATACATCATACCCAAATAAAAAAAAAAAATTCCTTTTTTCTAGATCCTTTATCCAAAGTAGATATTGGATACAAATCACAAATCATTTCTGCTTATATACAAATAATAAGGTTACATGCCTGTGTTTCATACAAATATCAATTGGATAATTTTCCCCCAATCTTCAATTTCAAGCAATCTGAATGGTCGAAACTTGAGGAGAAGGATTTGAGATTTTTAATGAAACAAGTCTTTTTCAGGGTTTCATAACAAAAATCTCAAATTGAGGATTACTTCAATTTTAAATAACCTCAAATATTTCATAAACTGAAATTTCAACCAAGTAGACTGCTGGATCTAAGGAAAATCTCAATTGTAGATTTTTGATGAATCTGTGCCTAGAGCTTACACATAAGATTCAATCATAATGTATTGATAGTAAAGATGAATATTGACCTTATATGAAATATCAAGTTCGGGTTGTCAGACCTGTCTCCTTTCACAGCTTTCCAAATGAAATTGAACAAAATATCAAAACAAGTCATACATGGTCACAAATCACAGGCATCATTACAGCTAATTCAGAACTTAGTGCATACAATAATATTTGCTATGACTGCATGAAATGTGTATAACTTTTTTGCAATATTTGAAACAAACTCAGCTTGTAGTATCAATACTAGTAATTCTAGAATGGAAGCAATCATTACAGTAACAAACAAGGCAAAATTTTGTCAATAATATGCATTTATATAAAATTTCATCAATCCAATAATTACTGACTTTGCAGTATTACCATGCAACTGGAGCATTGGTTTAAATTACGACTTTATCAACAGAATAGTCAAAAATTCCAAACTGGCCTTTTTCTGTTCTGTGTTGACTACACAGTTTGAGGCAATGTAACTGCAAATTTTTCAGAATTACTGAAGTAGCCTAACACTGAAAAAAATCTGACGGCAAGAATGATGGAAATAAATTTCCAATAACAACCTAGAGCTCAATTTATAAACCTGAAGAATATCACTATTCATGAATACATTCCTTTCTATAAACATGATATCTGACCTAAAGTCTACAGATTTTCATGATAAAAGATGACAGTACTCAGATATGAGAGAGACAGATTGCATTAAGTAAGCATGGTAGTAAAAGACTAAAGATTAAATATTGCACATAAATGGTTTACAATAAATCTAGTAAACACACATTTTAGCATAGCATTGCCTCATCTTTCAAAGTCTATATTTTAGAACTCATCTGTTGGGAATTCTTTTACATAAAAGTGTCTACCTTAAACAGGTAAAATACATCACACAGATCAGTTAGTTTATCTGTCTAAATGGGGATAATTCATGGCTAAACTTTTTTTGTCCCCACAATAAATTCTAATCCTGCCCAACTGTTTCCAATTCATCCTAGCCACCTAAAAATTGAATGGTTGCTTATTTCAGCTGAAATCTGTAAATTCCGATCATATTGCCACAACTGGCTATTATAAAGCATTATAACATAACTACTTCATTTTATGCATTTAAGGTCTATATTCAATGAAAAATGAAGCAATACCACCAGAAATACAAATGCACTAACATACTCTTACACTGAAGTAAGAAATCTTTATTTACAATGCACAGCAATTAAAAAGAAATAGCTTGGCTACAATCTATGTAAATTATGTACAATAGTTTTTTTGCATTCTACAACATTTTTTCTGCATGTTAGGTTTTGGGGACAAATGCTTTCTAGCAAAAGGGGCAATATACAAAATGAATGACAGAAAATTGGGGTCATCTTGTGGTCATAAAAAATTAAAATTGAGTCAGAACTTTTATGAGACTTTTGAAACTTGATTAAATTTCATTTTAGCAATCTTATATTTTGGAAGGGTTCTTACCTCACAGACTGAAAATGTGAACAAAAATAATTTTAATAAACATTTTGAGAACATTTTGCAGAAAAAACCTATAGTTCTAACAGACCATCAACTGTAACAATTAATATCAATGTACCTGGTGTTGGTCCGGGGAAATTTTTCTAAAAATTAGATTTAAGGAAGTCATGTCAGATGCTCATCAAGGAATGAAATTACTACACCATACTGGCCGGAATAAAAATTCATAAGCAGAGAAATTCTTAATATGTCTCAAACGTGTGAAGAATCAACAAAAATGTTACATAGTTCCTTCCTGCAGAAACTTTAGAAAAAAAAAACAAAAAAAAACACCCGATTTTATGTACCCAACAAACAAGTCATAATTGGCAAAATGGGAAGTTAATATACAGGAAAAATAGTCCTAACACAAAAAATTAGAATATGAACAGTGGAATTCCACTTTAAACTCACAAACATTAAGTCTGTATTCACCTATATTGAAATGGGGAAAATACCCTTATGTCTCTAGAATCATATGTGTATACTCTAACAACTATGATATTATGGCTCACAGGCTACAAGCTTCATTATATGCAATCACACATTCAAACCATTTTTACTTGTACAATTTTTAGGTACACAAAGACAACATTGTCAATTTAAGTAGTCAACTTTGTACATATATATTTACAATTGGAAATAACTGTGTCTAGCACTATGTTTTGTGATGGTTTTCATATTTGCATTTCAATAATTTACTCAACAATATATGAATACAAGAATTACATTCTGTACTATAACTATCAAATGGTCTTTGATCTTTTAATGGACTTTTGTTCCTAAGCATTTTATCAGAACAGTAATTTTTACTTAAATATTGACTTTCAATATTTATAATTGTAAGATAACATTTTTTTGCAGTTCTAGTAGTACAGTCAAATTACTAATACTCAAGAAAATAAAATCTAAAAAAAAAAAAAAAAAGTAAAAAATAACTTTGAAACTTTAGTTGCTCATCAATATCTATAAATTAACAACTCCACTAATAAAAAGAAATTTTAAGAAAAAGTTAATATCCACATGAAGGACATGTACTTTTACAGTTCAACAGAGAAAAATCCAACTCCAAAATTTTCATGAAAACGTTATTACTGAATACATCGAAAGTATGAAAACTTTATGGGATTTCTTTAGTAAGATTAGGTAAGCATCTGGGGAATGGTTAGAGTTATTCTTTACCTAAGCTAAACAACCAACGGGTTAACAGACTTACAAGTACTATCATAGCTCTATTAATTACATGAGCAATGTGTGGGTTATAACACAGTATCTGGTGGGATTTGAAATGATGACGTGTCAAAAGCTATCAGCTAAGTGGTGCAAGAAACAGGATTTCCTTTACTATCACAGTGCATCCTACTAACCTTCTACAACTCTCCAACAGTTCTTACACAAAGATGATTTTTTTTTTTTAGAGAAAAGGTCATTTAGAAGCTATTAATCCATAAACTGAAAAGGAATGGCCTCCTAAAGAATGTACATGGAAGCAATATTTCTTTACCAGATTAACTATTTGATTTTAAAGGTTCTGATACTGTGGACCCCTTCTCATTTACAGTCTTGCACCAATACATGCATTTGCATATTTTCTTGAAATATATAGCTGTCAATCTGCACCATATACATGTACCTACCATATAAATAAACTCAAATCTTGACAACAATAACTTGCTATAGAGTGTCCATCCAAGCAACTTATGATAATAGTAGTATGTGAATATCTAACTACAAAATAACTGAAAAATAGATACAGCTGCTGAGGACAAGGCATAACCCAGATATCCTAGTCTCCGGTCTCTTCTTCTTCTGCGAGTCTAACTCAACTGTAGCAAATGGTAGAGTGTAATGACGAAGTATGGCAGAACAGATGATATGCTATCATGGATGTTAGATTATTTTACAGATAGGAACAGTATCTTTTATATAATCTGAATGGATTATAATTCTGTCTAAGCCCCGACTTCTGTATAACTATCAACATAAGATTAATAAGCTTGGTGATCTAGATGTACAATTACGTATGGTGTCTTCCTTCAAAAAGCTCAGCTTACAGTCTAATCACTTCCACACTGAAGTTCAGTAATTAAGGTCAGAGTTCAGAGGTCAGCTTATAAGTTAGTGAATTGATGACCTTTAAATTTAAAGACTCTCCATAGTGACCTGAAGTTGATGGGACCTTCAGTACGGAGGTTGTCTACTTTTGAATCTTTTTCCTAAAATTGTGAATAAGTCACTACATGTTATAAGCCACGTATATTGGATCCAATTGATCAGCCAGAAACCCATCTCGTAGATGCATCCTCTGTTTCTCCCCTCGTGAATTGATTGGAATTACTCCGGGATCCACAACAACTACAACGCCCACAATCAAGTAATGTTCTTCCAAGGTCACATTGGTTACCAAGGGAACAAGGTCAAGGGCCTCATTTTCATGTCCTTCTAACTCAACAACGACCACTAGTAAATTAGTCCATGTAAATACAGCACTGTTAAAAAGAAAATATGCAAAATTTAGAAGTATGATAAAAATTAATTTAAAAGATAATGCTTTCCATTCACAGATCTTCCTATGAGATCTTTGAAAATAGGTTACCATAGTTACTCATACCATTTACAGATTTTTTTACCTTCAAAAATCTTCCTGTGTCATTGTTGAATACTGGTTACCATAATAACCCTTACCATTCTAAGACCTTCCTATGTGACCTTTGAACATTGGTTAGTATAAACTTAGCATTCTCAGATCTTGTTGTGTGACCTTTGAACATCTGGTTACCATAGCAACAATAACCATTCACAAATCTTACTGTATAACTGTTGAATAATGGTTGACCATAGTAACACTTACCATTCACAGATCTTCCTATGCGATCTTTGAACACTAGTTTCTATATCAATTGGGTGGTACCTCATTCCTCTTAACATTACTGTCTCATCCAGTGAGCCAACAACAAAAATAGCGTCATGACGACCACCATCACTCTGAGTCAGGTCTGTTCTACGAACAAATCCAAGATATCCAGTTCTTGCGTAAGAGGTTTGGGTGTCTCCTGTTGCAAGGCGAGAGTCAAAATGGTCTGCATGCAGAGATTCATCCCCATAAATACTGAAATAACCTGTGGCATTGTGTGGACTATGTACCCAGATCTGAAATGGTAGAAGTAAAATCCAAAATAAACCATGACTGTGTATATGTACCTAGCAATAATAAAAACAAAATTTGAAGAAGTATTTAAATCAATATAAAAGTGCTTCCTTGAAAAAAATATGGATCTTCATCAATTTTCATTCCTTAATCACAAAGAGTATACCTGTTTGTTTTAATAACTTCAATAAATGTTGAAATCAATAATTACATGCCAGAATTGTTTCTAAAGTAAGAGGTCATTAAATTCTTGACAAGCCATGTGAATAGTTTTAATATGGCAATTTTTGTCATTTATTCTAATTTTGGTACAACCAATAACCCAAATTAAAATCAAATATAGGGACCAAAAAGAATAAAATGGAAAGTTTATGACACTGTAGAAACTAATTTATGAAGATATATCAGTAAGTTAAGAGCTGATTTCACGAGTTATTTCCCTTACCCTAGGTCTACCTCAATCACGATAAAAAAGAAATTCATAAAAAGAATTGTCATAACCAACTAAAATACTGATTACATTTGTCACGAATTATTGTAGACTATTGGGTCATGTTTCTATAACATCTTTGGGTTTTTGGATATATGAGTATACACAGGTAAAAATCAATACACAAAAAGGATGTGAGGGAAATATGAATAAAATCATAAAAGGTCAGTATTGTGGCAAAATAAGACTAAACAGTCAATATTCTTTTACTGCAACATATTTTAGCTGTAAAAGGTAGAAGAAAACAATCTTTCTAAAACTGACGTTTACAATTCAAAAATTGGGGTAAACAGCACCAGTACAGCTGTTCAATGTTAAGTGTCATGCTCATGTCAATTATGAAGCTTTTTGACATTTTTAAGTTGAAAGTTTTAGTTCATAAGCTAAATCTCATCTATAAATCTAAACCCTTCCCAGCAGTTAAAAATTTAGTCCCAAAAATCTGACATATAAACGACTAACTACCGTAATACAGAAACTCAAGTAACTTATTATCTGCTTAAGTTACCTCTCCTAAATGTGAGTCAGCACATTGGCCTTTAGTGTCAGGGTTTGCTATCACAACTTTTACACCTGGTAACAACTGAAAAGATATATCAAACATTTTCTTCACAATAAGGAAAAGATAAAACAATTAACTGAATATCAGGTCTTTAATTTCAATTAAAATTCCAAATTTTTAATAAGAAAAAGGGGCATAACCCCTAAAAGATAAATACAACTAACATTAAAATCACACTTGACCAGCTTTTTTTCATGACAAAAAAACATAATTTAAAACAAGAGGCTCCCAGGAGCCTGAATCGCTCACCTGGTTGAATTTTGCTTTTCAAAGGCAATAAATTTAACGAGAAGTTGTCCAACAATTTTGACTCGAGAATTCTTTGGTAAGACTTATCATAAGAACTTCTCAACAATTGAAAGTTTAATTTAATCTATCATAGTTTTCAAGATACTGACTGAAAACTATTAAAAAAAGGAGTCATTTTTCCCCTTTCAAGGGTAATAACTCTTACAAGGAGTCATCTGACAACATTTATCCCTGAAGACTTTTGTAGTCCTAATAATATGGATCATTTCAGCTATTGAAATAATTATGCTAAACCTAATGGTTCTGGAGATATATGTGAAAAACTACTGTGTGACCCCCTATATTCTATTTTTAGTAACAGTGGTCATGTTTTTTGACGAATCAGAAATTCCCACACCAGTTCCATGCAGGACACCCCAAGGAACATTCATACCATATTTGGTTTCAATTGGTCAAGTAGTTTCAGAGGAGAAGAGTTTTGTATAATTGTTAACCACGACAACGACAGACGCCAAGTGATGGCAATAGCTCACTTGGCCTTTGGCCAGGTGAGCTAAAAAATTGAATGTATCTGTAATCATAATCTGGAAACCATGGAAACCATAAGTGTGAATGACAAAGACATACATTAGAACCTTTTGTGTCAAACTGATAAAAAAAAATATCATGAAATATGCAGACATAGTGATAAGATCAGAAATCAAAACTGTCAAGGTTTTTATATGTAAAACTGTCTTTTTCTACTTCACGCACTAACCTTGCCAGACTCCATGACAGAAAGACTATGAGGACTTCCCTTCTCTACCAATGTTACTCTATCATTCCTTAAAGCTCTCATATCTACATAGACTGTTGTAGGGTTTGGACATGATGCTCCCTGAACAAACAAGTAAAGATAATGTAAAATTCGAACATATTTTCCTCTAAATGATAAGGTTATTCCAGTAAAATTTTCCTGGTAGAACATCACTTAAATATTTAAACTTACGTATGGGGTATTTCTGATATTTTAAGCAATTTAATGCATTGCAAAATGAAATTAATTCTCTTATAGGTACCCCTTTTGAGTTGTGGCATTCCACCCCCTTCAAGGAGATTTTACTGGAAAAGCCCTCAGGTAACAAAAATAAAATTAGACAATTCTTGATTGGGAAAACAATCCAAAATCCTTTTTCTTCTAAACAGCTCCTATACTTAATTTGTTTTTGAAAATAATTTACTAAGCGAACGGCTAGACATGAAAGCTTAGAGAGAAAAATTCTTGGAATTTCAAAAAGATATGCTGCAGAAATCCAGAGCTTGCTGAATATCACAGATTTTAATCGAAAGTAAACACCATTTAACATGCTACTGACAAATTGTTTTTTTTATAACTGATAGAATGGACAATCTGCTTATTGGTATACATGGAAAAAGACATTTTTTGTACACTCCAAAGATTTTCCATTCATAATTTCTAAAGCCTGTACCTACAACCCATTACATACCTGTAAGCACATTCCAAGGTTGACCCTACAACCAAAACTTGTACTGACTGCTCTGAGAGATAGATTCAGGTTGGCAAACAACTTAGTAAAAGATGTGGTCAGCTGTATTCTTGGTCGTTCTTCTGATATCACACAACATGTACGAACACAGGAAAGATTGACACCTCGGGCCTGAAACAAAGAAGAACAAGAAATCTGTGAAAAACAGCTCACTAGTGATATCCCACTTTAAGGAGGTTGACTAGGATAAGGGACACAACTCTTAAAAAATCATTGGAATGTTTGTATTCATCATTTAACATCAATCTTATGTAAGCATCTAATTAACTTGAATTCATTTTTTTCTGCTTCAAATGAAAGCTTGAGATGCTTTAGTAATAATAAATGTGATACAAACATATCATTGATTTCATGAGTTATTTCCCTTACCCTAGGTCTACCTCAATCACGATAAAAGGGAAATTCATTTTTTTCAGCAAACAGAAAGTAGACATCATATGAGTATGAAAATGCATTTAAGGATACAGAGAGGAAGTACAATATATCAGCAACCTGTGATTAATAAGAGCGGAGAAAAATGTGATGAAAATTTTCTATATTACAACTTTGTATGGAAAATTCAAGTTTTTTGGCAAACAAGAAATAGATGTCAAATGGGAATAAAAATGCATTCCAGGATTCAATTGATTTTTGAAGCTTGTAAAAATTTCATTATTTTGTGGGTTTTTGAATTCCTGGATTTCCTTAGAACTTTAATTGAAAATACAATTTCTTATGAAATTTGTCTTTTTTTATTCTTAACCGCCAAAACAACAAAACTGATAACAAGCTAACTAAAATCCTCTTAAAGTATATCCGAATTTTTTTATCTAAATATAATTAAAGACTTCCACATTCCCTTTTATCAAAGTAAAATTCAAATCTACCATTATTTTTATGCTGATTTCTGATGTAATTTTTGAAATACTGTACCTTTAATGTGGCAGTTGATGTTCCCAAACCGCGAGTACAGAGCTCCATAACACCATAGGAACAGAATGTATCACGAACTGAAATCAGACAAGTCACGTGATTTTAAATGGAACTCATAGATTAACATTTGCACACAACACACATTTTCGAAAATAAATTCCTTTTTTTACATACAAGCAAAATGACTCAAACCTAAATGACAACTATGGACACAGTATTCTCATTTCCCTTCTAACACCTGATAAATAAATTCGTATATAAATAAAATACAGTCAAACCTCGGTAGCTCGAACTCCAAGGGACCATTGAAATGTGTTCGAGTTATCGCTCTGAGTTCAACTTTATCGTTAGAAACTGCCTACTTCCTACGAAGTTGTGTTAGTTCATGGATCTTTTTCATTCGCTTTCGGAAGAATATGCTGATTTGTGGACATTAAAAATGGTGTGTTCACTTTTAAAAACGTTCAGAGTTTTTCTTTCATGCTTTTATCATATCGACTTCGGAACACTCTCGTACTTCAATCAGTGTTATGTTAGAGATCAAAACTACCTAATTAGTGATGACTTAAATTTTACTTGTAATTAACTAAAATGACACTGATTAATTATAGGGTTTCAGTTTTTCACACCTTTTATTACCCAAGCTGACAAAATTGCTGACGAGTTCGAGTTAGTGAGGGTTATTCTCTAAGATTTATTACCGAATGGACCGACTAGTCAGTTCAAGTGTTTGAGAAATCGAAGTTCGAGAAATCCAAGGTTATTTCTATTGATTTTACAGGAGAAAATTTTGGTACTTTGAATTGTGTTCAAGAAATCCCAGGTGTTCGAGCCCTCCGAGTACGAGCGAGTGGATACGACTGTATGATAAAGAGTATCATTTAAATTGTTCATGTGGCTGTGGAAGTAATTTTTTGGGGACAAAACTTCTAAATCCTTTGAGAAAACCTTAATTTCAGCAAAAAATCATTGTTAATAGTTATTTACAGTTAAATGACAAAATAAATTTACCTTTATAATTACTAACAGCTGTGAGCCATACAGCAGGATTGGTTTCAACCTCAGCCGGGGCTATCAATATGGAATGATGACCAGAGTATATACTACAATGGAAAACACAATAATATATTTTGCATTTTTCTTAATATATGTACTCCCACTTTAGTGCAAGTGAAGTTTGATGAAGGAAAGTTATTCATTATGCACCACTTTCAAAGCTGCCAACCCAAAGGTATGAAAAATAGTAAGACAGTGGGTAAGCTAGAGATTTTTTGTGAGGAGCAGAAATTTTTGTTTTATATAGCTTTTACATGAGCTTGAGTATAAGCCATGAGATTCATGGCAATATCAATCGATGATTAGACTAAGAAGCAGATTTTACTTATTTTAAAACTGGAAACAGTCATGCCAATGAAAAAAATCTGAATCTTTATATATTTTTTGCAAAAAAATCAGAAATCATAAGATTTTCTTCCTATTTCGTATGGCATATTTCAATGGCCAAAACTAAAAGACTTACACTACAGTAGTAAGGGTTGGCAGCTCTGCACTTTACCTTGGCCAAGTAGAAAACGCGATTTTCTGAAAGCATTTGTTAACTTTAGAAAGTAGACCTTGTCTGCGGGAAAGTAAGTTTAATTTGGAACTTATGGGGAAAGCATCAAACAACATCTGGAAATGCAAATTTTGATAATGGTGTACTTTTATTCCTTTGCAACTTCACTGCGGCACACTATATGTCAGAATAATATATTAAAAATCAAACAATTTTGAAATCAACAAATACATGTACCACAACAGGTAAGGCAAATGCACATTTTCAGTTTATATTGAATCAAGCTGTTTAAATTTCCTTTCTATTAATTTGCTACCAAAATAAGGATTAGTAACTTTCTTTTTATTCCCCTCCCCCTAAAAAAACATACCTTGTAAGACACCACAGTACAAATCCTAGTCCACAGTAAGGATCTAAACATAGAGTTACGTCCCTTGAAGGGTAAAATTCACACTGTAATTTGATGGCTCTACATAAGGCAGTGGCTGCTGCATGAGACATCTACAATAGGAAAAACAAAATTTCTGTGACTGACACCTTACTAATGATACCCCGCTTTTTCAGCAAACGGGAAGAAGTTGTCGTACAAGTAAGATATTTCATCTAATGATTCAGAATACCCTTCTGAGAAGTTTTGCATAAAATATCAATAGCCTGTGATTTACAGAAGTTGATACTTTTGTTATGAAAAACATGCTTTGGGGAATAATGGATACAGGTAAAACAGTATAGGATGGGGTGTATAGCAAATGTAAAGTGAAACCGGTCCAAACAGAAAACTGACTTAATCGAAAATCTGCCTAAACCAGACAAGTTTGAAAGTTCCATTGTGTCAGTTTAAATGTATTTTGAACCTGGATAAATTGATCACCTGCCCAAATGTCTGTATTCTACAGTCTGAAAGGAGTTTGGTTTAGAGAGGTTTTACTTTGTATATCATATGAACAGGAATGTGACTTTTACTATGAATCATGAGCTAGTATATGTCTTTTTTTATTTGGCTTAATGAATAGCTATTCAAACTTGAATGATTGTTTAGTGAAGGAGATTTCTACCTTGAGGGCTACTTACATCACCCAGATGTTTTGAAAGAGTAAACACTCTATTTCAAATATGAATAGTATTTAGAAGGATCCCTTTCATTATAGACTAATGTTATTCAACAAACCTTGACCCCAGCCAGCATTCCCGTTGTTGAGACACTAAAGTCTAAGTAACACACCATCTCGGGTGTAGGAGCTCTATATACTGCTGTTATCTTCTTCTTGGTCAAGTCATCTGTGTCTATAAAAGGTGGCCAGGTCTTTGGTTCTACTATTGACGTGGCTTCCTAAAAATGGATTCAAGTATCTAATATAAAAAAACCCAACTTTTTAAATGATAGACGATATTGAAGACAGGTACACGACTTCTGTTTTCTCAATGAGAGAAATAAGTTATTGTTATCCCTATTTTTCATTTTGAAGTTGTGAAGGTCAACGTCCATGTAATCAAAAGACGAGTGTTTCAACCCTTATACAGAGGCAGGATCAAAACCATATAAGTTGTTTTGCATCTTGATAAATTAGAAAACAAAATGTATGCGAATTTTTTTTTTCATTTCAAAACTACCATATCTATTGATCAAGCCTGTCTCCTCTTTGGTTTGTGACATCATCCTCTTTCAGGTTACACCTTACTTTGATTACATCTAATTATAAGGAAAGCCACTAACTTTTGATTTCATTAACTTCAACACTAGGGATGTCGACAAAATGGCCGCTGCTTTACTAACTTCTACAATCATTTTGACAGTGGGTAATGTTGTTGATATATTCTGAGGATGTGGCGGTCGTATCGTCACTGGTACACAACCAACATATAAACAACCATAGAAAGCAGCTATCAACTCAATACCTGAAGAAAAATGGGAATTTTTTTTATTGTTCTTGGATTGTTTTTATTTTATAATACACTGTATTATGACAACAGAAATCTGTAATTTTTTTTCTTTGATCTTCTTGACAGATATTTCCAATTTCTCCTACATAAAAAGATATTCAAAAATAGCTGCCAAAATATTGGGAGTGATTTAACGTCATCAGACCTTCTCTGGAGTTTTGAATGAAAATGATGTCATGCACAATCACTTTGTGGTTGCCCTACTAGATTTGTTGCTATAAGTACATTAAAATGACAAAAAATGCAAAAAAATTAATATAATACTTACTAAAGATTCTGATACTGACAATATCATGTGGACCATCTAAACTCACACTCGCAAACTTGTTGAGATATTCTACATGATATGGCCAGTATCAAAATCGAAAGTAACTTTTAATCTATATATAAAAGCAAGTACTACAAGCTGCCAAACTTTAGACCCGTATATTTTTTTGAAAATCGTAAAGAGATAAAAAGAAAATCACACCTGAATTAGAGAGATAAAGTATGGACTATTTTCCAACTTCTACATGAAACTTGAATAGTATCAAACTAAAACAATCAAGATTTGAACATATACTAGTATTAACTGTAATCTGGGCCTAAGGAGACTTTACCTGGTGGGTAGATCAGAGCCACATGGTCTCCTGTGTTTAATCTCCCTTTCTCCATCAACATGAATCCAATCTTCTCTGCCCGCTTATGTAACTGTGAACATGTAATTGCCAATTGTGCCTGGATCTACGAAAGAAGTTAAATCAACATTTTTATTACAAGTAACTGAGATTTCAAATACATTTTTTATACCAAGATATTAATATACGGAAGATGGAATGATGTACTTAATTAAAAAGTATATAATGCCAAACCAAACCCAAAATTCAATGTTAATTTAAAAAAAAAAAGGTTATGTAGGTGTTTTTTTTTAATATTGTGATGTGAAAAATGGTATGTAAGTCTGATCAGCTGACTCTGTGGTATCATGAGAATGGGTTCCAATCTACCATTCAAATGCATGGAAATTTGTCATTTAAAGAGTATTGAGTTCAGTATTAAAACATCTTTCTGTGTACAAACAAACAATTTAAATTTTGAATAGTGACAGTGTGTTGCATTCAACAAAATAAAAAATATCATACATGTATGTGAAAGACAAAAGCAAAATATTTCAATACAATTATATTTCCTATATCAGGCCCCATCACCACAAAATATGAAAAAAAAATTACTTCAGTCTGTGAAAATTCTTAACAGATTGTGATGTCATCAATTTCAAAGACTTTGAAGTTACTATGGAAGTGAAGAATATTTTCAGACTTAAGTATTTTTTTAAAGTTTTGTGGAGCAGGGACCAAATCAGCTAATAAAAAATCTTGTCATCTCAACTAGAGGACCTTCAAGCACAGGCACAATAGGGGTTTCCTTTGGTTAACAGAGCATATATGTTCACATTACCAACATGCATACATAATTATATTAACATTGAACCAAGGGCAACTTTTCCAACATATACTGAGAAAACTTTGAACTATATACATGCTAATTACAGACTTAAGCCACATTTTACAGCAAGTAAAATAGTGATCTTTAGATGATAGAGTTTTTCTTCATTCAATTAAATGACCATCACCTGATGAACTTCCCCAGGTAGTTAAGTGGACAACTGAGAAGCAGATTTTAACATTCTGTTATACCATAGGTATATGAACCTTTGTCAGATAGAATGTTCATATCTCCTACCCAATTGTCCAGAAAACTACCTAACACAGGACAGATCAACTCTATCCCCTGAAGATAACTGTTTTACTCACTATAACACAGAAATATACAATATTTATTTAAACCATATAAAGTGTGACAGTTATAAATACAGAACAAGGGGTCATTATTTCATACATTTCAGTATTTATTTACATGTAGCAACTGTATATATTTTACCATCATGCTTTTATCATGTGTGTTAGTAAATCAACAATATTGAGAACTCTTCTATGTAGATAAACACCCACTTGAGCTGTACAGCATTTTAGCACAAGTAGAAATAATTAATGTCCCGTATCAAAAACCTCATTGAAACAAACTGTTAAACAAGGCAGCATAAACCTTGAAATTTTATCAAGTTAAATTTGACCTTGAAATAGTCCTACAATTACGTTGACCTTCAAGTCACATACAGTTACAAGGAAGAGTCCTCAAACCATATTTTACATCATATTTCCATTTGGTTAATATCTAGTTACCTGGTAAGGCCATTTTCCTTGAATCTGAGGGAATATGTATCATATAAAATGGGAGCTTCTTAGACTTGATAAAGGTTATATGAAAAACTGTAGGGATAAATATCAATCAAGGTAAATTCTTATTAATTCATGATATTTGAAGTAAATTACTGTTAATTCTATTAAGTGAAGATCAAAACATCAGGGATCATTCTCATCAGCCAATTATACACTCAACAAATCCAGTCTTCTCAAATATTTCTACAGTAATATTTATATGGGGAGTAAAACAAAAATATTACAGTTAGAATCCTAAAAAAAAAACCAAAAAATTATCACTTCCATTACAAAATTATAACAGGCCTAGATAAAGGATGAGATCCGCGAAATGATAGGGAAGCGAAAATTGGCAAAATTGAGGTACATGTTAATATACGGTAAAATAATGAATCATAACGGCTGTTAAGGGGGAGCATAATATCCCTGCAGGATATCAAATTTCTTTTCAATGTGAATCAACAAAAAAAAAACCAATCAATTACTTCATTAAGAAACCTTTTGTTGTTTTTTAAACAAATAAATTCAATTGCATTTGAGAAGTCTGGATAACAAAAGCAGCATAGGGTAGTAAGCAACAATAATTAAAGCCACAAAATGAAAATCAAACAAAAACATCAAAATGTAAAATTTGAACCAAGGGAAGATAACCTACCTTGGAATTGAGCATAGTAAATAAAACATGGTCAGGTGTTGTCTGTGACCTCCATCGTAAAATCTCTGTTAAGAACTGGTGCTGAAATAAACAAGTTTGATTAAGAAGATGAAAACAATCTGAATGTACATGTATCAAGGCACTAATGATTTCGACAGTTTTCATACTAAGTGCCAAGACACCCTATTAAAAGTAAAGGCTAAGGGCTGTTCCCCTACATGGGAAGGGGGGGGTTGCTGATTTTTTTATTTTTCTCTTGGTGAGGGGTAAAAATATTTCTTATATGTTGGTAGTGTATGTTTGATAAATTGAATTATGTTGGTAGGGGTGAAATTTCATTTCTAAAATTCAATACACCTGAAGGTTGGGAGATTTTGGTGCTCTGATTTCCCAAAATGTAGTACTACATATGTGTTTTTCAACAGATAAATAATTATTTTTAATGTTTTACCTCTTTCTGGTGGTGGGGGGTATCTTAAGAATCTATAATATGTTGGAGTGGGGGTTGGCAATTTTTTTTTATATATTGGTTAGTGGGGGGGGGGGGGTCTTTTGCAAGTTGCGTCCCACCTCCCCATGTAAATTTAAATGGAAACAGCCCTAAATTTTACTGAATTTATTTAAGGACTTTTGGTCTTTCACAAATCTCTACCGCATATTACATGAAATGCAACTTCAAAATTTGAAAACTCATTTACATTCATTAGAACTTTAACTAATTTTCTCTACCTTTTTGGCATTGTCTGATTCCTCTTCAGCTGAAGTGAGTTCCCTCCCTTGAGCCCAAGCCATTCTGGCTCCCTGTACAATGTTCCCTACATGTACTGCTGATGGAGTTACATCTGAAAAGGGCCAATCAATGATTTTAGCAAGTTCTTATGTATGGTGTACTGTAAAGTTTCTGCATTTTTCAATAATACTTTACAGAAGATCCTGAGAATTGGAAAAGAAGGGTTCCAGACTATTGTTGGTTAGTTTTTGCCCATACAATGCACATCCAACATTAAGTTGTTACTGGAAAATGCTAATATCTATTAGGATAAAAAAGTAACTTGAGACAGAAAATATCAGGCAATAAGAACAGCAGAATAAGTGATAAATATGCTGATAAATAAATTTATTCTGTGTTTTGGTAAAAATATTTAAAATACAGTTATCTTATCAACTGTGCAAATTTGTTTTCATAAAATGGTATCTTCATTGATAGAAACATATTGTAAGAAAACTCTAATTAAATAAATGCCCTATGTTAAACATTCAAATGTTGTGCAGAGCTGGTTATACACATGCTTATACAGAAAGTTGATATTAAAATCACTTACAACATGTGACAAAATCTATATTCATATACCAAATTTGAAATAATCCACCCATTTGGAGTTGAGAAAAATGAGATAATCTTTGGACAGATGGACAAGATAATTCAAACATACCACCCACTCATTGAGTTGGGGTATAATACATGTAAATAACCATACCTGGTTTGTGTTCTCTTGGTTTTGGTAAGTTTGTGACACATGTATGTGGGCACATAAGTACATTGGCAGGATGTAAACTCCCTTCTAAAAATCTCTTCTTGGTTTCATGAAGATGTATTCCACCAAGGGGGGTCTTTGGAAGGTAATTATGAGGGACTAGAGACAAACAATAGACACCCACTTGATGTATACTGTCTACAGCTTGTAACACACGACTCATCCACTGGAAGCTCTATAAATAGAAAGTGAAAGTCAGTCTATAAATAGAAACTATGACTTCATAAGAGAAACTGAAAGTAATAATACACTCTATAAATAGTGCTTGCTGTTGAAAGAAACATTCTTCGAATGAGTAAATTGATGCAGACACTGATTAACAGATCTTGGAACATTCAACTAAAATTAGGCACGGCAGGAGTTTTCTTCTAATGACTTCACAGTAACAGCTGATGTATATTGATAACCAGACTTTTTAATGGAATTTCACCACTAATCATCAATAGTGACTATAAAGATCAACAACTTCACAGTAACAAATCAAACTTGAAAAGACTGGTTTAACCAGTCTTTTACATGTTAATCAAATTTTAGGACCGCCCAATCTTCTTATGTAATTATAGTATTTCAAGTTGAAAACTAATCTTTGTTTTCGAAATTTCAATATCAGACCAAAGTTGATTGTAGATGTGAAATATTCAGATGTCATTAAAAAAAAAAAAAGAATGGGCTGAACAAAACATTGCAACAGACATACAGACAGACTGGAAATGGGGCAAAACATAGTCACTAACCTCTTCTTCAGTGCAATCAGGTCGTTGTTCAGCTACTATCACAATACGCTCATCTTTAAGTACATTTATAGAAAATACGGCAATTCTTCCACGGTAGATAAATTTCATTGGTTCAACAGCTAACACAGTGGCAATGATGTCATCAGTGTTGTGTCGCCGACCTGACACCTGCATCAGGCCTTCTTTACTACCACAAACAAACACTAAACCACCCTGTAATTAAATAATAATTCAATATAATGATAATTCTAATGGTTTTGCATTTATGGTAACTGCTTCAGGTATCAGCTCATAAGACATTTTCACTGACTGATTTTGAAGAATAAACTACATGTACTTTTGAAGGTCGCGACCAAGAATCCTTAGTATCCCATTTGGTCTTATTGCTTAAGGCTGCAATACCAGTATAAAGTTTCTACTTAAGCTTTCTATAACATCATTATCATTACATGTGAACGTGTTTGCAAATTTGAATTTGTATCTGATAGACACTGAATATGCATTAATAATACTTGTGAATGAGGCATAAATTTTAATATGTTCACTTATTTCTGAAGACATGGTAAACACTGAAAGAATATGAAAATGACTACATGTACTTGTTCTTAACTACTTACTGGACCTAAGAATCCCAGTAAACCAGTCCGTACATACAACTTATCTCCTATAGGTCGTCCATCACTGTTAAGTGGCTGGATCTGCAAAGTTAATTAAGATCAACATCAGATATCAAATATCAAATTGCTGCCTTTATCTAACAAATTCAAACTTTACACTCATCACTCAACGTTCAATGACTAATTAATCAACCATTATATGGTTCAGTATCCATAGTTCATCATTCACTCAATGCTTATCACTCAAACTGCATCAAATATACGTTGATTCATTCATTATTTAATCAAATTTGGAGGAATATCTGGTATATATCTTCAACATATAATCAATTTATTCTGGTTAGTTTTTCCATATATAGTTGATGAAACTGTATATTCTTACCGCTTAATATAACACCTTCAATCCCTCAATTAACAAAACAAATAGCTCATTCATCAACCACCTTTCATTTCATGACTCAAGCAAGAAAGTAAATATGATACCATGATTAAATTTTGATTACTTGCAGAGCAACCTTGATAATAAATACAGTTTCCTTTAGAACTATGGACATTTTGTATGTATAGTCATTTAAAAGATGTTGACTCCAATGTTCAAAAGATGTTAAAAGAATTTTACAGCCTCTATGTGACCTTGACATATGATCTCTAACCTTATAATTAACTGACCTGGAAAGTATTACTGGTAACTCCTTGTAACCCCCAGTAATTGCTGCCTGTGTACCCTGCACATACACAGAGTTCTCCTACTTCATCTGTTTTACAGAGGTAGGGGGCACCATCAACTTTTATCACAATCATAACAGCTGCAATATAACAGTTTTAACTTTCAGTAGGTGTGATTTGAAATTTATCTGATGTAAAGGCATGAAGAATCTATAATCATTTTGTCTATCCAAAATATACATAAATGGATAAGAAATGTAAAAAAAAAAAAAATTATGATCAATCTTTTTTTTTAAGTCACGGAAGAATATAGTATTAAAAACACCACATCCCTGATATAAACAGTTGTGTGTCAAAGATAGCATTACTTGAAACTTGCATATTACATTTATTTACAAACTTTGTGTGGTTTTAATATGATAACTGGTAGTCATTCTACATATACAACAATTTAACAAACTTACCACCTGGCATTACTTGACCACAATCTTGTAAAGTGAGAGATGTAAGGCTGTTTTCACTATCTACTCTCACAACACCATGACTGAGGCCTAACATGGAAAGGATACCTCGACCAGTAGCACTCGCACTAGATCTACCAGGCCTACAAAATTCATACATACAGGTATTAATTTGTGAAAAAAAAACAAAACAAAAAACATGGCCTTACATGGAGAGAATATCTCGACCAGTAACACTTACACAAGATCTACCAGGCCTACAAAATTACCAACATTACACATTCAAGTGTGTAAGTTTTTTTGGGGGGCAAAAAGGTAATCCAAAGACCAAATTTCAAGAAAATGAAATATTCATGTAGATGACAGAAAATGAAATTTTTCAGTCTGAAGGGCAAGTTTTAGTCTCCAAGCCCAATTGGCAAATGGCCTTAATATTACCAAATAAGTTTAAGTCCACATTTAAACTAAGTTAATTCATCAACATGTATCAGTAGTCCTTACCTCCTGAGTGAGACTGTGAGACCTTCCACAGAACCAGCACAAGGACAAATTGAATCAGATTTTAGACCTTTACTTTGGAATGCATTGTAAAATGCATCACAGGATGTCAAAGACCCTAGAAAAATAAATTAAAAATACTAATTTCACTATTTTCGCGGTGGACAGAAAAGCATGAAAAATAGTACACGTGAAAATGATTTTTAACACTATATAATACTAATCCTTTTTTAATCTGCGAAAATTGATACCCGCGAATCTGCTTACTTGACAGAATGTGTGAAAATTAACAACCACAAAATTAGTATGTTTACAGTAACCCCCTCTTTTTGGAGCGGGTGTATAATTATGTATATTTATATTGACAAGCACATCATGCACATTAAGTGTAAGGAGGGTTTGGAAAAGAAAAAGTTGTGTAGATCATTTTTATCATCTTTTTTATTGGTCATTTTGTACCAGTAGGAAGGCTTCATCAAAGGATGTATTGTTCTATCAAAATAACCCCTTTTGAGATCTTTTTGTGCAAGATTGAATTTTGATAATTAGAATATTAGTATACTATTGGACACTAACTCTGTCCATGCATACTTACAAGGGTTAGCCCCATCTGCTACAAATAGGAGACGTAAGGTTGAAAAGTTGATATCTTTGTGGTCTTTCTGGGCTAACAGACCCCAATGCATATCCCTGGATTTCACTATTGCTACTGATGCTACAAAGATAAACCGATTTAATATGTTTTTCATCTTATATTTCTACACACACTTGGTCACTATACAAGTACATTAAGAGTAAGATTCGATATGTACTATAACTTTTCATAGCAACAAAAATATGTAATTACAATTATTTGTCGTATTACTTAGTACATACAATATAACAATAATTTAGTAATTGAAGTAACGTTTTTGCTAACGATTCTACTTTCATAAGAACAATGCAAATTCTACGCCGTCCGATTTCTGCAAAAGATTGTTTCAACTCCTGATTTGTTTAGAACATACAGCACTGACAGAATAGCTGAGAGGTATGAATACATCCTGCTCATTGTGTTCATTTATGACTAGCTTGATAAATACCTGAACTAAATATCATTTTAATGGTAGATCTAAATTTGAAGAGCATTATAGAAATTATTCATTTACATCCATAAAAACTACAAAAGTGACAACTTCTTTGGAAAGCATGGACATTATGGCAGTTTTGCTTAATAAATCATTTCATTTTAATGTAAATTTCCCTGTCAGAGATCTCAAAATTTCAAACAAAGTCAACAATCAATTATGGTCATAATGTAACCCATAATTAACAGCTATTCAAACTTGAAAGACCATGTTCAAAAGATCATACAGGTGATCTGGTATAATTAAGTAAGACACTTTGGTATAACGTGGGGCAATTTTCTACCTAGAGAGCTACTTAAAATAGAATTACTGTGAGCAAACTCACAAAGAGTATACCACCTATTTGAAATGGAGTAAATGTAGAAACTTCTTGGATTATCTCCCTTTGTAGTCATCCACGAGTAATTATATTCCTTCATGCATACCTACATATGATGCTCAATCTTCTAAAACTTCATCAGAATCCCTTGAATCGTTTAGAAGGAGTTGCCCTCACAAGAATTGTTGACAATCAGAAGGACAGACAGATGACAGACAACAGAGAGACAGATAGCCTCCAAATTTTGTTTGTGGGGGTATAATTACTCAGAAGTCTAGCTAGATTTGAATTAAAATCAGTATTTCAATTTGCTATAATTTTCCATGCACATAACTCATTACCTTTATGTTTTGTTGTCATTTTCATCCACGAAGCAGGATCAACTTTCATTAAGGAATAAGGAACAAATATCACATGCATACCATTAAATACACTCTGAAATAAAAGGAAAAAAAATACAATTGTAAATGGTACATTATAAAGCATATAAAAATTCACTTTAAAGGGATATATTTGCTTTTAGCAGTGATCAAATTTAAGGGGAAATACCTGCTAAATGCCAGTTAAAATACAAATTTTTCAAGTAGAAATCATTTCCACTTCCTAAAATTTGCTTGTAGGATTCTGCAAACTTTACAAGTGTAGTACAGAATTAACAGAAGGAACTGAGATTTAGTGAGTGGAATATTTCGGTATTTGTAAAAATTAGCTAGTTGAAATATTTATTAAATTAAACCCCTGTTGAGCAGTTAACAGCCCTGTTTTTTTGTGTGTTTTTTTTTGTGTGAAAGTTTTAGCTTCGCCGCAGTCCCTAAACAGACTTATTAAAATTTGTTTTATTCACAAGATGACTTTACCCAGACAATATACCTTGAATAAGCTACTACATATTTACCTTGACAAAATGATGTAACAAATAATCACTGTAATGTAATTTTTATTTCTTTTTAGAATTGAAGATTTAGGGGTGGATTATCAATCCAGATATATTAGTAACATATTTTAGCAATTTAGATATATTTGGTTTCATGGTTAAGATATTGCTGGTGAATATGGCAAATACTTCCTGTTTTGAATCAGCACCTGGTGACACTGAATGTAGTACTTTATGAATTATAAAATGTTATATAGATAAAACTTACACATAAAATACCATGCCAGAGGCCAACATCACGTTTAAAATCTAATACACACACCATCACTTCACCTGGAAATAAATGATGAAATTATAAATAGTTAAAATAAGTAAATCATTAAAGAGATAATATTGACTGGACAGTACCTCACTATATCATGGTTCATTTTTAAGTTTATTTTTTTAAGGTTCTTTTTTTTTTTTTTTTTTAATCAATGTGTTGGATTCGGATTGATAATGAAAATCCAATGTTTCTTCTGAGAATTTCATGTTTTTGCTCAATATTGGCATGATACCTTGATTTTGTGACTTACAGTGCGTAATTTGTTAATTTTTTTTAAAAAAAGGTTACGAATTTACCAGTTTGACTTAATCAAGAAAAAATGCCATTTCATCATTTTTGACCGAATGTGCTTACACAATTAGTAATCCTGAATAAGACCTTCTTACAAAAAAAAAAAAACAAACAAACAAACAAACAGAGTAAACAAAGCAGTTGTAGTTTTAATAATCATAAGAAAATTGTTGCAGTAAATTTTGGAAATTTCAAAGGGACATAACTCCAACAAAATTTAAATGTTTAAAAATTTTCTGTTCACTCCTGCAACAACATAATACATTAAACCTACCTTCTGTATAGTTAGCTGCCACTGTGAGCGTCCGAGCGTGACATAACATACTATTTCTAGTTATGGTAACCCCCATTGTGCTACCATCTTTTCCTTGTGTGTACTGCAAAGAGTATTAAATTGATCATTGGTATTTTTTTTGCAGAATCAAATACATAAATTCTTCAAAAGCAATTCTTCAGGGGATAGTTCAGGTTTGAGTAACAAAATGTTTTGTGTTTGTGGAATAGTGTATGGTTTCCATTCATAGTTTATATACTAGCAAACTCTGAAAATTTGTTAAGGGAACGACTGTGATTTACCTCTACATAGGCAGGAATATCTTCTGAGACTTTAGGTGGTGGCTGCCAATCTTTGCTTGGTTTGTTTAAATTGTCTGTTAAAAACCAATGGAGTTTAGGCCAACCTAAAATGACAAATATCAAAAACAAATGTACACAGAACATTATTGTTAGGAATTAATAAACATAATAGTCAATAAACACACTGTGTATACTGGGAATCTCTTCTCAATACCATGCATTGGTCTACAAGGTTTAAAATTAATGAATTTCACATAAAAAAGGAATATACATGAGCCATTTCATGGAGAATTCAACCCTTTGAAAGAAACATTGGTGCAGTTAAATCATTTTTTTAATTGTAATTTACATCAAAGACTCCTAAACATCATTATTTTCCCCCAGTCATTTCTGTGTTTCTTAGATCAGAAGAATAAATAATCCTTAAATGTATAAGGCAAAATGTGACAAGCATTTGTTTTTGTTTTCCTTCTGTAGACAGTATCAGTGGCTCCAATAGATTGCTGTCTGAAATCATCAAATCAAGACTGTTCATTAAAAATCCTCAAAATCTGCTATGGAGGCCTTCTTAATTCTTTTGATCCACTTACCTTTAAAAGATGCAACATCTCCATTGGCTGATTTTGATAGACCTTTATAACAGGCTTCTGAGGTAAGGGCCCACTGAACATTCAGACTCCCTAACATAAAACCTATTCCTTCGCTACCCGCATCCTGCAAGAAAAATATACATCAGGAATTAGACTCTTCATTTTGACTTTAAACAGACAAATATGCACCATCTGATTTTCTATGTATTAAGCCAATAGGATTCTAATTATAACAAGTTATAGAAGACGTCAGGTGAAAACTGCGGGACTTCATATCACATGAAATGAACTTGCCTGCCTTTGTTGGGCAAAAAACTGAATTTTGAAAACTGCAGGTGAAGAAATAAAACATTTAAGACTACATTTCTAAAAAGGCTCCAATCAAGCAAAGTGGAAACATTTAGCCAATTTCTGTGAATAAACTCCTTTTACTTTTCTGAAGCAAAGCATATATGTATGATGTAGATTTTTAAAAAGAAATTATTGATGCAATAAACACAGTTTTGCTTTAATCACTTCGACCTAGACTTTGACATTCTTCTCTGGAAACACAAGTCCCCTGATTGCAATTCAATTCCTGATTCTTATTGGCAAAATTTTAATATCTCAGTGGCATTAAAACACTGTATCCAAAATTGAAATAATGTCTCATGTGTTATCATTTTGTAGTGAAGTGTAGATAATTATAAATTTATAAGTTAAATAGTTGTAATTATATAAGTACAAGAAACACAATTTTACTGTGTTGGCTATCTATTTTAAAAATAGTACTTGTTTCACAATGCCATTCTTGCATTTTGAAAACAGGCAGAACAAAAAGCTGGAATAACGAGAATGCAAATTTAAAATTTATATCAAACTGACAAAATTGTATACATGTACATGTACTTCTCTTTGTTGAAATATTGCTGCTCGGATGTTAAACCCCAACAAACAAACGAAACAAACAAACTTCTCTTTGTTGGTACCAATGTTTAAGGTTAGGTGAAAACAGAAATGGGTTGATCTCTTGAGGTTTGAAATCAGTGGATTTCCTATAAAAATATCATTTATCAAAGGGGATACACATGAGCAATTTCATTGAGAATTGAATTTGAAGTTTGAAAAAAAAAAAAAAAAACACGAGGCATTGTAAACATCAATACATTTGTACTTCTTAGTTCACCTATTAATTATTTATTCAAATTTAAGCATTAGAAAGATATGAAAAATATTTCACGAACAATAATACTACTATAAAATGACTAAAATGCAGAAAAGTTGAACCAGAAAATAGAAGAAACAGCTTTGAATGTGACTACTTAAAATTTAGTTCAGTGAATTTACCATCTACTGTGAGGTGTACTGCTAAACATTGGAAAATAAACCAGAACTTCTATGCACTTACACCAAATAGAGTTTACAACAAATAAATGTGAATGAAATTGATGTTTACAGCTAGTTGAAATAGACCAGTATCAATTTCAATACAAATTTAGGTAGGCTAGTGAGTAATTTAAATAGCTCTCTAGATAGAAATCTGTCCTATATTATTCCAATGTGTCCTACTTAACTACCACAGAACACCTGTGTGATCTTTTGGACACTGTCTTTTACTTTTGAATAGCTGTCAATTACGATGACCTTAACATTTAAATTTGCCTTAAGTTAAGTAAGTCACATTGGAATAATGTCGGCCAGATTTCTATCTAGAGAGCTAGTTAAATTAGTCACTAACCTACCTAAATTTGTATGGAAACTGGAACTGGTCTATTTCAACTAGCTGTAATACTACTAAGATATCAACCCTATGTAATAGTCCTTTACCTTTATAAGTAATGAATAGGGAAGACCAAAATCTGAGGAACCAATAAATAGCAAAACCTACCAGTAAATGCCACCCAATTTTTTTCAGGTTATGATTCACACACATTATACAATTCCAGTAAACACAAAGTATTGTTGTTTAAGTTGGTGGCTAGCAATTGTAGATATCACTTCTGAATTTGCCACAGAAATGTCATACACAGCCAAATGTGTAACATATTTGTGAAAATCAACACATGATATGTAATTATCATAGGATTCTCATATGTTGATTTTGGCTTGATAATCATGTGACAATATGTAAACTGGAACATATGGTCAAATCATCCTCAGTTCATACGATAATCATATGATGCAAACCATACATATATGATTCTCATGTGTGGCACATTTGGCTGTGTATATTATCTTTATAACAATTCTAGAATTAACTTGCTGACAACTGTAAGAGTTATCACCACAAAAAATAACCCACCATGTGACTTACCACTGAAACAATGAATATTGTTGCTGAGTGGATTGAAGTTTCATGCAGATTGAAATATGAGCCTTTCATTATTCCTAATCATGTCAATCCGAGATGAATTCAATTTAATGTCCAAAAGTGTCGTAAATGTTTTTTTATTTTTTTATTTTGTGAGTGAAGCCTTCAAACAAACAAAAAATCACCTTCACATTTTCATGCTGAAATTTGATGTAACTCAGTATAATTTCTCCTGAAGTTTAAATCAAACAATTCTATGGGAAATTAGTTTCTTAAATCTTGGTCTCCCCTTGGACCCTATGTAATAGTCCTTTACCTTTATAAGTAATAAATGGGGCAGACCAAAATCTGAGGAACGAATTAATAACATACCGAGAACAATGTAAACCTAAATATCCCCAAATTTTTTTGAACTCATCATACAGTTGAACCCAAAGCGATGTCATTTATGTTGGTGGCTAGCGATCGTAAATATCACTTCTGAATTTGGTATAGAAATGTCATACACAGCCAAATGTGTCACACATATGATTACCCATATGATTCTCATATGTTAATTTTGGCTTGAAAACATACGATAATCATGTGATAATGGTTAGTTCCTTAAATATTGGTCACCCTTTCAATAAAACCTTTCCAAACCAATTCAAAACATGGTAAAAACTAACAGGCATTCAAACTCCAATGGGATAAATATATCTTCATGACCATTTAGTCACACAAAATGTTTCAATGAAGTTTAATGAATAGATGGAATGTGCAAAGCATTAAACCCACACATAACTTGATCATCTTACCCAAATATCTACATTGACTGAATTCTGGGGCTGAAATTGTCACAAAATGTAATAATACTATCTTAACAATCTTAAATGCTAAAGGAAGTTGCACAAGAGAACTTGTATTTTTAAAGTACATGTTAATCTGCTTTTAGCAATAAATAACAAAGAATCTAGTTGACAAATCTTAACTTACGACCAAATAACCTTACTCATCTCCTTCAACATTTAAAAGTTTCTAAAAATTATCCATTTTATATCATTGTAATATTTAAATCATTGACAGTTGTTACATTTAAATATACAAGAAGCTGAGGTTGTGTTTTTTGTGAAGAAACCTGCCCATAGACCCAATTTTATTCTAAGTCTGCACATTTCACTCAATTTGTCAAAAAATGTTGCCAACCATCTGTATAAATTCAAAACATGTCTTCCCCATTCCTCATTACTGTAATGAAACAGTCCTTACACTGTAAGACCAAAGGCAGTAATTTTTCTCAATGGGATATGCATGTAACTTAAGAAATAAATTAACCCCATGCAAGTCCTTATTTGGTTTGGTAGTTACTCACCCTACGTGACGACGGAACCTCAACTGGTACGGGTACAACACCTGCTACAAGACAACCATAGAAAGCACAGCTAAATGATATAGGGTCATTGTTAGGGTAAACCAAAGCTACCTGTAAAATACATGAAAAATGGGTGTAAGACAGAAATGGCAAAATTTTGTTAAACAGATCGTCGGTGTACTGACAGGCCTGATTTGGATCCCATTATATGGGACCTGTACCTGATACTGGATACCAAATATCAAGAGGCTGCATCGGCAACTCTTGAGAAAAGTTTAATGTAAAATAATCTGCCACCCGCCCATTAATCAAATTACTATATGTATATGTATAAGCCAATTTTCACATGTGAAATTTGGCCAAATATCAATATGTTTAGAAAAGGAAGTGGAAGCTGAGAATATGTCAATGTATATTTTTATCTATGATTTTTACTTCAACATAAATAGATTTGCCCATAATTTCATGATCACTATTTTTTTGTCAATTCTTGAATTACTTTCTTATATTAAGACCCATTGTGAAATCACATGAAAAGTTTTTTGGTCTTTCATTCAGAATGAAGGCAGTTTTGAAGTCAACAAAAAAATGTCACAGCAGGTTCAGATGTGATGCTATGTAGAGTTGTCTAAATTAGGGGCTGTTTAGTTTTTTTTAGTGACGTCACAGTTACTCTGACATAATGTTGTCATTAGAATTGTTCATATTTCTTTGTACCACACCAGCAGTTTAAGGCATCAAAATTCAAGCAGTAAAAATAATGAAAAAATAACTAAGTTGCTGAAATCTACTGTGAAAGTATTTTAATACATGGATACAAATTTTTGTGGATTACTGAAGAAACACAAGTTTATGGATTCTTGAATTCGATATTTTGAGGTTTTCAGTCTACACATTATTGGAAACTCCTTTTCATTGAGAACCCAATTTCATGGTTTGCCCTACTCATGAACACCACGAAAATTGGTACCCCATGAGCAATAGTACTTTCACAGTATTCCTATTCTCATACCCTATCCCCTGGTTTGATTGCACCATCTCCTCCTTTTTGTCCTGTTTTATGTAACAAGTTATAAGCTATCTTCTGGGTTCTGTTTAATAATTTTCCTGTAAAAAATATTTGTCAAAATGAATGAATTAATCAACAATATGAACTGAATCATTGTGGTTAAACATCATAGGACAATATACAAGAGGCTACTGGGAGCCTGAATTGCTCACTTGTTAAATTTTGCCTTTAAAGGGCAATAACACTTACAAGGAGTTGTCTGACAATTTTGACTCCATTTGACTCATTGTAGACTTTTGTAAGCCTTATAATAAGGATCATTTCAGGAAATGAAAGCTATTGGCTAAATCTAATAGATTTGGAGATATATGCAAAAATCTGCTGTCTGACCCCATTGTTCTATTTTTAGAAACGGCGGCCATATCCTTTAACGGTCAAAAATCCAAATGGTCATTTTGTTACGGATACCCTATTAAAAAAAATTTCAAATTTCACTGAATTTTGTAGAATAGTTTCTGAGGAGAATATTTTTTGAAGTAATAACATCAAAAACAGCAAAATACATCCAAAAAGGGCAATAACTCCAACATGGGTCAACAGATTTTCACCAACATTTAACCACAGATAGATCTCATCATGCTAAATACTTTTATCCATGTCAGAATTTGGTTAAACGTAACCATTTTGGAGATATATGCAAAAACCTGCTGTCTGACCCCAATGTTCTATTTTTAGTAATGGTGGCCATGTTTTTTTTAAGAGATCAAAAACCCAAACAGTCATTTTGTTAAGGATACCCTATAAAATAAAAATGCCAACTTTCATTGAACTGCGTAGAGCAGTTTCTGAGGAGAAGATTTTTGAAAGTAATAACACCAAAAACAGTAAAAAAACATCCAAAAAGGGCAATAACTCCAACATGGTTAAACAGGTTTTCACCAAATTTTGACCACAGACAGACCTCATCATGCTGAATACTTTTACCCATGTCAGAATTTGTTTAGCTTAACCATTTTGGAGATATATGCAGAAATCTGCAGTCTGATCCCCATGTTCTATTTTTTGTAATGACTGCCATGTTTTTTAACAGATCAAAAATCTAAAAGGTCATTTTGTGCAGGATACTCTAAGAAACAACCACCCTTATCCAAATCCATTAAGCAGTTTAAGAGGAGCAGATGTTTGAAGAAATTGTTAACAACAATGATGACAGATGACGTACACCAAGTGATGGCAATAGCTCACATGGCCTACAGCCAGGTGAGCTAACAATTCATGAATTTCACGACAAGAACATATGACCACTGAAACAACCTGCTTTGTACCTCATGCTACCCTATATGGACTCTGAGCCATCAATTCATCCCTATATCCCTTAATTTTCATGTCTTGTAATAAAAGTCGTAACTTTTTGATGCACCCCAGAAACCACCATGGCAGTTAGCAGCACTGTGAGAGCAAAAAAATCCTATTTTTTCTATCATAAAAACTTATGTTGTATGTCCCATGCACAAACTAACAATTTCCATAGGAGATAACTCTATATATTCTTCAACACCTCCTGCTAAGGTATAACAAGCATTCTGAGAATATTGCATGGCAATACAAAGCCCCCTACCAACAGACAGATCAGTTGATGAAAACAGAAAGTAAACTTCAAGCATATTTTGTTAATGAAAAACTTTCCATAATAACCTACCATATGTTAGTGTTAATGAAGGCTTTCCATTTTGATCTAGGACTGTGACAGCACTAGCTTTATATGTGGAGGAACCATATCTTTGTAATGCTGCCTCTAAATTTCTAGGTAACCCAGATGGAGTCTACAAGGATAGAAGCCAGTATAATCATATATATATTATACACTTCTATTTAAGAGTTAAACCTGCTTTAAACATTTCAGTGTAATTAAAATTTAAATCATTCAAACAAAAAATATAAGCATTATTGCAACATCCTAATTTTAGAACTTTAAAAATAAATAAGTAGAAAAGGCTATGTGTCATGAGTGATTTATGCTTAGGATTATTCCAGGAAAAAATGTATAAGGCGGAAGTGGGGTGGGGGTGAGCGGTAAGGGGTTGGACAGCGAAATTGAAAAATTGTATGGATGGGGGTAATTTTAGGCATATACAGTAATACTTTGTTATGAACATTTAAATATAATTTCATGGGTGATGGGGAATAAAAAAAATTGGCTGTCCAACCCTCCCAAACATTTTTTCCTGGAATAGCTCTTACAAGGAATGTGAACAGACTAACAGAGAGATAGGGGTTATTCCTCCATAACCCCTCTCTGGACAGGACATAAAATTAAATGATTATGATCATTTTTCAGGGGAAGGAAGGAAGACTTAAAAACTTTATTCTTACATTTAATTGTTCACCAGCTACTGGCGTCAGAACATTTCCCTCTGGTTTAGGTGCATTGGGGTCAGGAACTGGGGCTAAAAATAGAAATAAAAAAGATGTAATGACAAAAAATACAAATACATGTATGGGTTATTTATTTAAAAGATAATTAATGGGGTTTCTCTGCTTATAGAAAGAACAACTAAAAGAAGGCAATGCAAAGTAGGACATTCACTTGCCATGTAAGCGTAATTAGTTCATCTGTGATCATCATCTTTGATTTTCAAGAGCAAACCCCTCAACCTTAAAGTAATCAGTTTACAGTTCTCTGGGTGTTTAGGCTTTAAAGTAAGAATTAACTCGGAAGTCATAGAGATTCATAATAATTTTAGGTATTTTCAACCTTAAAACATATAATATTTATTTCCCATACCTTCTAAGGCTTCATCATCTTCCACAAAATACTCTTTTAATGGTTTTCTCTTGGGTCTCTACAAAGTATAATAAACCATGATCTATATACTGTAATGTTGTTTTGATTAACCACAATGCAAAAGACATAAGTTTACCATTCACCATTTACCAGAGGTAAATTTACTTCAAGAATTTTTAAAATTATGTAGCACTCCAGATAAGAATCATGCAAAATGTGATTCATGGTTGAAAATCCTACATATTTTTAATTTTGAAATTTTGTTTAAAATTCTATAGTAAACAGAAATTAATATTTGGTTTTTCATATAATCCCTGTTTTTAAGAGATAAACAAATACATAGAATGTACTGTAATATTCAAAATTAAGGGAGATAACTCTGTAAATGACACTAAAATACAATAGAAATTGTTGGATTTTAAATGGATTATCTCCTAAGACCAGATAGACTGGAATGAACAATTATACATTTCATCATATAGACCTATAAAGCAACTTAATGAAAAATAATAACAATGTGTAACCTTTTTTTGGGGGGTGTATCACATATTACAGAATTTGCATGACTTCTACTTAACTTGTTGATCACACATAACAGAATTTCGTGCAAGAAATCTTTGATCTAAAAGTTAGAAACTCAAATTTCATACCAAAAACAACTTTCTGAGTTAATGAACTGCATTATTTCATAAATCAAACCGTTTGAAATACATGAGATTCTTAATAGCCTACTAACTGTGTTTCCCTCCAAGTGCAATTATCCAACTAAATTGATTTTTTTAGTATGCCTGGTCACAGCATCAAGAGATTATGCCATATATTCTAAGAGTGCATTTACAGCTAATTGAAAAAGACCAAAAACATATCTAAATTCATTTTGAAATTGGAACCTGTCTGTTTCAACTAGCTGTAAATATTTTTTTTACATTCTAATAAAACATTTAAAAATTTTTATCAACAATAGGATATTAAGTGTATGAAGAGAGTCTTTTAATTTGTATTAATCAATAAACCAGTACGAAGCAAGTATACGTAATCTGATACAAATAGATTTTTTTAAACTTTAAGTATGGATATACTCACTTTTAAGGTATTGAGCAACTGTTGAATTTTGGCAGAAACTTTCCCTTGATGTCTTGGACCTGAAATGTTAACCAGTTGTGTTAATAGGCAGTACAGGTCTCTTAGTGTTCTGCTACGTATATACCATTGAAAGTACATATATATTATTGTGGAAGTGGTGAAAACAAAGTCTTTTGTTTTTGCTTTTTTACTTACATGTCTGTAAAACCGAAATAAAAATTCCACAAAAGACATAAATGTTCAATTTAAATAAATAAAGAGAAATTCATACCAATTTTTTCCAGTGTTACACAGTCCAATAGATTCCGTGAGGGTGGTCAGTGTTTCCCATGTTACATATTACCATAGATTCCGCGAGGGTGGTCAGTGTTTCCCATGTTACACAGTCCCATAGATTCCGCGAGGGTGGTCAGTGTTTCCCATGTTACGTATTACTATAGATTCCGCGAGGGTGGTCAGTGTTTCCCATGTTACATATTACTATAGATTCCGCAAGGGTGGTCAGTGTTTCTCATGTTACATATTACCATAACTCACAGATGAAAAATCTAATAAACAATGACAAATTATCAAGGGAACTAATCCATGAAGACAAATATAAAATAAATTACACAATTAACTTGTAGCCTTATTTTCCCTGCTGCTGCAAAAGAAGTTGAAGCGCCAAGTCCTATAACTCCAGTAAAATTTGTCAAATCAAAATGGTGGTGCAATATTATCAACTAAAAGTGGTGACTAACAATTCATTAAAATATGACCAAAGTCTATCAAAACCTTGAGTTATCCTTCTATATGTGGACTGAAGTCCTGACCAACAAATGTATGGTCGAAAGGCACACATTTAGAAAGAGTCTATAAAAACCATAACACAATGTACAGGGATCAATTCAACTGAACAATGACACCAAGGAATAAAATTTTTCATGTAACGAATGTTTTATTCAGCTGGTGGTGTTCACTTCAACATTTTTTAATTTAGGCCATTATTTAGTTTTAAAAAAAATTTTGATCTCAGGCTACTTCTCATGAAAACTAATGAGGAATGAAAACAATTCTTCTGACTCCCCTAAAAAATTCATGATGGTGCTTTTGACATTGTTCAAACACTAAAAAAAAATGCAAGTGGTGCAATTAGGTTTTTATTTTAATATGGTGATAAAATGGTTAATGTGCAACCCACAAAAGAGACAAAAGAGAGGAAGCTTGAGAACCAGTAGATTATTTTTTCAGTGGTTTCAAATATTAAGTATTTACAAAAAGTATAAATTTAACAACACTCAGTGGTTTTCTAATGTACAAGAACCTTATAACTCTTGTAGAAACAAGAGATAAAAACTTTTATGGTGATAAATAGGAAGGAAAAGTTCTGGGGAATTTTTTTGAAGTGCAGTATCACATTCTAATATCTAAGTGCTAAGGGTTTTTTTCAAGATATATACCACATCCAAAAAGTGGTTGAATCTGAGCATCCCTTACACCTTGATGTGCTCAGACAATCCAATACATTTCTGTGTATATGCAATTAGTACCTCTGAATATTAGTGTTCTAGGATTTTTTTTTCAATTTCTATGGAAAGTGAAAATAAGAGTTTTAGCATACCTAATGATAATTCCTGGTTTTCTAGTAATAGAGATACATGTGTCTCATAACTTTTGTACAACTTCTTTTCAACAGAAATTCATACCACTAAACTATTACATTTATACATTTACTTTAATAAACAGATTTCATAGTGACTCATTATGGAAACAAAAACACAGATAAAGAACTCTTCAAGAAGTCTGGCATTTCAGTTAAGACCTCAAAAATCTTTAAAGACATAGGAATCTGTAAAGATTTTCCAGTTTTTTATTTTTCCATTTTTTTAGGTGATGAAAAAGGGATCTTAACAGAGCCCAATTTTTCTTAGTAAGGACCTTACTACAACACATGACACACAGTTGAAAATAATTCATTTTAATAAATTAGATTAAATAAAGTTTTAATTACAACCTTTAATTTCTGGAAATATGAGTTTAAGCTTACCATCGTCAATCCCTGTGACATTTCCCGTGCTGGTCATCCGTACGGAGGATATGTGGGATGAGGCATAAGGTCCAACACGATCGGCTTGTCTCATTATTTTTGCATTGTTAGTGACATCTGGTGGTTGTGATATTGGTTGTGCTGAAAAAAAGATAAAGTCTTGTCAGAAAATCTTACTACAAAAAAATTTACTCTACTTAAGTAGCACTCTAGCTAAGAATCATGCAAAATGTGATACATGGTTGGAAACCCTACAGATTTTTATTTTTGATATTTTGTTTAAAATGCTTTAGTAAACAGAAATTAACATTTGGTTTTTCATATAACCTGTGCTCATAGGAGATAAAAATTGTATAGAATGCACTGTAGAATTTGAAAGTAAGGGAGATAACTCTGTAAATGACACTCAAATGCAATAGAATCTATTGGATTTTCAATGTTGATTATCTCCTAAGAGCAGGCAGATTTAAATGAATAATTACACATTTCATAATATAGACCCAAAACAACTTAATTACAGAAATAAAAATATGTAGCCTTTTTTCGGGTGTATCACATTTTTCAGATTTTGCATGATTCTTACAAAGACAGCTACTTAAATAAAGTGAAGTCATGAGATAGCCAGCACAAGATCTATAAATAGATTCAAACCATAAAAGGCTGAGCACCAAAAAATTCTATTTATAATTCAAACCCAGGAAGTTGATAACCATCAAAGTTCTATAAATAAATCATATTTATAACTAAAAGTTTTATGAATTTTTTAAACAAAAAAGTGAATCAAAATTACCCACCTGAATACTATAAAAAAATTGATAAGCAACTCATGAGAGAGTATGGGTATCATTGTTCTATAAATAAATAAACCTAACAGGGCAGAGCTCACATAAATTCTATAAAAAAAAACAGTCATGAGGCAGCAAGCCTAAAAGTTCCATAATGAATACAAGAATGCTCAATAGTCATTAACACTATAAGAAAATGAGCAGGACACTCTCAAAATTCCTATCATATCAGTACATAAAGTTACTTTTTCATGAGGAAAGTAAGTCTAGGTAAATATAAGGCATGAAAAGTATAACTAAGTTTTTAAATATGAATCACACTTATAGATCAGGCATGTAAGTTCTTAAAATAACTCAATCAGGTTTTACTTAAAAAGTGTTCAATAACCTGTACATTTTCATTAGTTCTATGGACATGATTTTATTCAGTTGACAAAAAACCAAAAATTAGAAGTTTTGAGTACACTTTAAAACAAGAGTCAAAACAGTAATATTCTGATTGAAAAAAGGCAAAATTCTGTTTTTCAAAACCAAAAACAAAAAAGACTTCTTTCTGTTTTACTCATGAAGTTCATGACAGCCAAACGTACTACAGTTAAATCTGTCTACACAGTAACCTGATCGTATGAATATAGCTGAAATATTGCTGCTTGGACGTTTAAACCCCAACAAACAGTAACCCGAACAATCCTAAATTCTGTCTAAACCAAACAATTTATAAAGTCTTTTTGTATCAATTTAAATCTAATTGACCCTTGTCACACACCTGTCTAAACCAAACTAATTTTAAAGTCCAAAAGGTGTTCTGTTTAGACAGGTTTCACTGTCCAAAAGGTGTCTGTTTAGACAGGTTTCACTGTCCAAAAGGTGTTTTGTTTGGACAGGCTTCACTGTCCAAAAGGTGTCTGTTTAGACAGGTTTCACTGTATTAATATATATATATATACCAAACTTGAGTGTCATTAACTTACAATGGCGTGAATGATGAACTTCTGAAACAGCCTGTCTGGACGTATTTCCAGGAACAAAAAACACAGCACTTTGTGGTCTTTGGTCACGCTGGTGGTGAGGTGAATGGTCAGAATAGGAAGAAGAACTAGCACCACTATCACGTAATCTTCCGCCCCGCAGAAAATCTCGATTCTGTTCTTCTCCCATAATACTGTCATCATCTGATGAAGAATCTGAAAAGGTGTTGTTTTTTTACTTAAAACAAATGTCTTAAACAAACAGAAACTATAATTTCCTTAAAAGGGAAATAACCACACATAAATCACAAGCATTCCCTAATTTTGAAAGTGATGCAGTTTTTTTGCCCACAGCTTGAGCTTCAAAACTTTTTAATAACTTTATGTATGGAGCTAACTGTCCAGGACCTATTTTGATGAAGTTTGAATAATTCTGAGTTAAAAAGGGAAGGTTTCCGACCTCAGACCTACACTGATTAGAACTTCTGAGAGCCTAAATTAGACATAGGTATATGGATTAATGTGTTTGATTAAAATTTTTTAATTAATTAAAGTGGTAAGAATTTTATACAAAGCTCATTTTAGCCAGACAACTAATATATACATAAATTGAATAGGAAGAAACTCTTGATTATAATTTTTATTGTGAGGACAGACTTCCTGAAATATGTCAGACAAACCTGATAATAATCAAACAGAACCGATGATTAATAATTATTTGCCATTAGTCTACATGTACGGTGATTCATGAAACATTTGAAACAATAGTGAATACAGCTACCAGTACATCCTATTTTTTGTTTTTGAGGATGTTTTGAGCAGATGTTCAATTTAGGAAGCACAAAATATGAGAATGGAAAGGCTGCATGTTATAATTATAAGATATGATCAGTAAAAATGCTAACTTTAAAACAATGGATCTTTGTTTATTCATAACAATGATTCTTGCGACTCAGAAAAATAAACTTCAACCCAGTTCAATTTAGAAATTAAACCCAGACTGAATGCTTAGTTTCGATTAAATTCATTTGACAGGTGACCAGTTAGGGAATTCTAAGAATATCCAATTTTGTCACCTTGTAAATGAATAGCTTTGGAAACAGAAAATGTAAAAGACTATTTTTGTAGTATTTCCTAAGCTTTGATTTTTTCTTGACATCTTGGATTTAAGAGCAAGTGTTTAAAACTGATGATCTGTTTCTACAGAAAGTCATCTTGTTCCAGAAGATATAGTTAGTCCAGAAAGTAGTAAGTACTAGACTGAATGACTTCTCACAATGTCAAGTAAAGTCACTGAATGTTTTCTGTCTGAATGCATGTCAAGTTATTGTGGTCAGTGACCACAGTATATGCACATAGGGGATAATTAGTCAAAAAGAGCTGATAACCAAAATTTTATTATGAATGCTAAAGAACAACAGGATTGAATAAGTTTGTGGAACTTGTTCAGTACACAAATTAAATCTCTAAGAGGTCTTGCACAAGTGATTTGATTTTGATAATATTGGATTGATTTTCCTATTTATATAATATATTTTCTCATAACATAATGCTATTTTTATACATATACTGATATAGAATAGACAGAATTTTCCACACATTAAATGGACTGTTATGTCCAACCTTTGTTGGAGTATCTCCCTTTGGAGTCGTCCAATGATATTAATATTAATTCATGCACAAACATATGATGCCCAACCTTGCTATAAAATTTCATTATAATCCCTTGAGCAGACTAGGATTTGCTCCTACAAGGTTTTACTATGTTAAACACTTAAATTGGATAATCTCCCAATGGAGATCTACGATAGTAACTATATTCCTTCATGTGCATCTACATATCATCATACCCAACCTTCATAAAATTTAATCAAAATCCCTTGAACAGTTTAGGAGGAGTTGCGCTTACAGGTTTTACAAGTAAAAATCCATCATATGGATTATCTCCCTTTGGGGTCCTCGGACAGTAATTTTATACCTTCATGCTCATCTACATATAATACCAAACCTTTCTATGAAATTTCATAAAAATCCCTTGAGCACTTTAGGAGGAGTTGCACTTACACTAAATATGGAGAGATGGATGGGCGGACGAACTGACAAACATATGGGGTGATTCTTATATACCCCCGAACTCTGTTCGCGGGGGTATAATCATGTGATCCATTGAAAGAAATTTAAATTCAAGAATGACACCAAATAAAGTTAATGTCATTACTGAAAAGGGCTGTAAATTTTTGGCAGGAGGAAAATGAAAAGAAAAATTACAAGATTTATATTTCATTTGAATAGATCGAAATTTATAGCAGAATGAGCACACCTGTTAATCTTGGCACACTGTTTTAAGTGGGCAGTTCTTATGTAAAATTTCAATTATTTAGTTTTCACAAAATATATAGTAATTTCCCATATATCTTGTCTTTTATGTGAGAAATTCTCAATTTTTTGATGATTTTGTGGGAGTCTCCCCCTAAAATGGAAAAGTTAATTAACAGGTACGAGGTAACATTACTTAGTTTACTGTTATCTATATATATATATATATATATTACCATGTCTTTCCCTCTGTCTCTCTTGACCTTTATAGTTTACAGAGGTTCTTTTAGATGGTAATGGCATAACTGGTATCTTCTTGCTGTGTTGAGCCAAGGCCTGCATGACTGCCTCAGTTCGTACCTCTGAAAAGATGAAGAACATTTTCAAATCAACATCTATTTTAAAGCACATGATATGCCTGTCCTACAAATTCAGAGTAGGAAAATAACACAAATACAAATACAAAATAAATATCTTCCACTTTTCCAAAATTTAAAACCTTAAGACAAAAGTATAAGATAGGTCAAAGGTTACTAGATAAAACCAAGATTCTTTAAGAACATATCATTGTCTTTATAACTCTAGTCATACTTCAAAAATCTACTTTTTCATGCAAAAAAGTATGGATAAAAATGTTTCCTCAAATACACTACATAAATAAATCATTGACAAATCTAATCCCTTTTTACATTGCTCATAAAAAAATTGTGATATGTAAAATAAAAAATGTACATGAAACTCACTCATGGTAAAAGACAACACTCCTTAAATACATATTTTTGCCTGTCGGCCAAATATAAAATGTTATTACACATACACATCAATTATTGAAATATATCCCAAACCACTAAACCTCTCTTCTATTGACTTTTAAACATAAATCCACTGCTATGCATGTGTCCAAAGAGACATTACTTACAGGGCAATGTAGAAAAATTACATAATATTCCAAAATGATTATGTTCTAAAAGGATCTTGATGTTATCTAGCAAACTTTGACCCAATCTAATAATTTTGTCTTTTCAGCAAAAAGGATGTGTTGAAAGAAGGCTATAATTACATAGAATTAACGTGTCATTGAACTTGTATAGAAGTCTATGTATCATTTGTATGAAACCCAAAAGGGGTAATTAATTTATATTGATAATTTTAATTTACAGTAAAGGGAGTGCCTGACCTAGTTCACACAGAACAGACACAGACAGACATTGCTGTTCAGGTAAGGATTTTATTCATATCCTCAAGGCACTGTGGCAATCAAAGTTGTTCAGGGTAATGTGCTTTTGTTTTCGATTGTTTTGGATAGGTATTTCTGTCTATTTTCCTCTTTCCCCCAAAAAGCCAGCCATTTAACACATTGATATTTTAATGCAACTTTAGCAATTATTTCTTGTTGAAACTACTACTGGCTAGAAAAAAACTAGAAAATCACTCCAAATTACCGGAGAGAGCCTCTGTTTAAGCCAGTTAGCACTACCCCAACCCTTAGGAAGTATCTGGATCTGCCATTGATTGTAAATAATGAAATTAGTGCAAAAGAATTTCCTTACAATTCTGATGGTAACACTTATAAGTTGATAAAAAAGCAGGTGTGAATATTAAAACTCAAGAAGATTATGAGTTGACTTGGCACGGAATGCTTAAATGTACATTGTTTGAAAATTCAATAACCTAAAAATGTAGGCAAAAGTTACAATATCTCAAAAACAGACTGACAGAGAGTCAAATGGCTACTAGACCTACTTTCATATTTGGTGGCACAGGCAAAAAGAGAATACAAGAAAATGTCCAGGTATGAAATGTTAGGTTCTGAAAGTTAATAATAACTGAAATGTTTTAACTGAAATAAAAATGCATTTTTTAAAACTGGGAAAGCACAATACTGATAAAATTAACACATCTCTAAAAGTTTATTTGGCTTCATCAAATTTCTTGAAATTGTACTCAGTGCTTTAGGAAGCAAAATATATAAATTTCAAGAAATTTTAACCACATGTTTCATGGGGATAATTTCAATGAAAATATAGTAGCTTAATCAACAAAAATTTTGATCACTAAGATGCTTAAGAGTTTAATATCAGATATATTATATAAAACATTTTGCTGATTTTTTACTTCCCTTAGGTGTTGTGTACTCCCTTAAATACCATTTGAAATCAGAAGTTGTTTAAAGTGACTGCTCATATAAGAAAAAAGACAAATTTTCACATAGCCTGAACAAGAAAACAGGTAACCAAGCTACTAGAAAAATTTAAATTTCACCAGAACAAAAGAAAGTCTAATTCCAGTCAAAGGTCAGACGTACTTTTGTCAATCAGGACCATTATAACAAATAAGATTAAACCCCAGTCATGGATGGTACACCTAATTCTTTATTTAACCCGTAAGTGGGTGCAATTACATGGGGACTACTAGACATGTGACATTCTAAGCACGCTAACAGAGTCAGCAATATCTGCGTTTCACCTGGGGCTTATTAGGCCAAACATTGTGTTTGTTTCCTCTTCTCTGTACCTACCCAAATTACCTTACCAAACATTTTAAGTTAACATTTTTTTAATTAGTTCTTTTTTTTTTAATTCGAACAATTTGTATTCATTGAAATGGAAGTTCTGGCAGAAAATATATTTCCAGTAAGATGAGAACTTACAGGAACTTAAGGCTTGTAAAGTAGAGATGAAAAAGGGAACCAAATAATTTTTTAAGACTGGCCTATGTAAAACTTAATATATACATGTATCTATAACTCAATATACATGCAAGTCTATCAAATAACTGTAGAATTTTATTTGATACTTAAATGTTGAATTAAATGTGTAAATGTGATACTTGGAAGGTCTTAACTCATTGATTTGGGTTATCTTTGCACATGATCATGATGCAAGAAACTGGTACATGAAAATCTTATTTGGCATGAAAAGGAAAACTAATCTACTTTAGTTTGCATCATACTTCAACACCTCAGGATTTGAAATTTTTGTTTGATAAAGCAGATAAATGAAATGAAGGTATCACTTTTTAAGTCCAACAATAAATGTCACGATTAATACACAAGGTGTTGGAATATTTGGGTACTGAATAACACAAGCTTTTGTCACATTTAGGAGCCTGGAATACACAATGTCACAAGTGAATAAATTGAAAGTATTAATTTTAGACCAAACAATCTGTGTCAGATTAAACATTAAATGTACAGGTTGTTGAATAATACATGTTCATGTCAATTTACTGAAGAAGCCTGGAATACACAGGTTAATTAAATGAAAGCATCAATTTTGGACTAAACAAGGAGTGTCAGATTATACAGGGACCTGGAATACTCAGATGTTGAGAATTCCATAGTAGCACATATAGGCGGTGTAGAGAGTGTACAATGCTTTATTGTAACCATGTAACATCATAAGTGCTTGATGGAACTAAGTGAAGTTAACATTTTTTCAAATATGAATGTTGATCTGAACAGACATCTCATACATGTACATGTTACACATTCTTGCCTATAACCTCTACCACTATAGTATAAACAGGTTTCACTTCATTCCATACCTGAATGGTATCTATTATCTTCTCTGGTGACTCTTCTGTTTTCTTTCCTGTTGGCAGCTGTTTTAGGACTTGGTGCATTATGGCCTGAAAATACACGACAACTGGTTTATATACATAATGTACATGCTTTCAGATGTACCATGATGCGAATGACCTATAAGGAAAATAGCAAATTTATACAAAGACTATCATGGTATGCAACCCACTGTCTTGTTGAAAACAAACTGCAAATAAATATTTATGACTTCAGTTGCAGGAACATCAGAAAACAGGCAGACAGACTAATCAAATCAGAGTACTTCCCACATAGTGGCAGAGCCATTACTACAACAAAATAATGTGATAAATACATTAAAAATTGGTTATGTATTCTTTATGGTTAAGTTGAACTTATTTAACTACTTAAACTTAGATATTCAAATAAGTGATGGTCTTAGGTCCGCATCCCTCAATTTCTAACCAAGGACCTTTGAAATTTCATTGCCCTAGGACCTTGACCTATTCATTGACATTTTAATGGGGACTTTTGGTGTTTCTCAAGTGGACCATTGATTTCAAACTTTAAAACAGTTCAGGACCTCCTATTCTTGAAAGTAAATTAAAACCCCTAAAACTAGAAAAAAAATATAATTTTAATTTGAAAAATTATTTATTTCCTCTACTTTATTTACTGGAGTTTAATTATTTTATGGATCCCATAGTTTCTATAAAATGACAGGTTGGCCATCAGCATGTGACCACACATGTGTAAGGTGTTATAAAATATTCTTAAGTGTCTAGAAGTACTTTGAGCCTTTGACACTATTGTTGGTCATCTCATACAAAGATATTTCAAGCTGTAAAATGTAAACAGTAAAGGAAATAAATTCATCAACCATCACTATGAACAAAAAAAAGTACCTCTGTCCCAGGGACAGTGATTTTCACTGTCTTGAACTGTGAATTCCTGTCAAATTACTGCACAAGAACTGTAAAATACTATTATTATTTGGTACAGGTCATGACAGTATACAACAGTCCTTACCCTCCGAATATCATGAACCACTTATTACTTAATGATACATGCATGTAATGCTAAACAACTCGAACCTGAATAAAAGATTTGAAAAAAAAAGTCTATTGAAAAGAATTTTTAAATAAAACATGAAAGAGACAAGACCTATGAACTTTTTCCACCATCTCGCATGTCTTAGGTTATCAATACAAAAACTACAAAAAAGCCAAATATTGACAGAGTTGAATCATACAAGTGTCAATCTCAGTATGAATCAGGCAGTGGATGTAACATGGCATTAACCCACTTCATTGATGGTGTAAATTTACTATTTGTACCGTATGAATCAAGGAATAAAGATACAATTTCTAATGCAATGTTCATTGTAATATGAAATATCAAAAGCTATCACCGAAATTTCAGAAATCAATTCTGCAATGGACTGTAAAATATTTTAGGCATGCCCTAAGTAATTCTTAAAATACTTTTGTTACTTTCACTGATACATGTATATACATGTATGTGACAGTTGCATTAGAAGGGAAATAAATGTATTGTATTTGTTGATCTAGAACACATGTTTAACAGGTCCCTGGGTTGGTGGAATATAGCCACACTATAGGTCTCACTAACCACTTCTAACGTTTCCATTACTTTACATGTTAAAAAGTAATTTTCAAAGTCTCACTGTGAATTCCCAGGACAAATGACATCTTAAAGTTGCATACCGTTGCGAAGTTTGGAAAATAAGGCTTCCAAAATCATTATGCTAATGGTACGATGATAGTAGAAATTCTTCACAAAATTTACTTGAATAAATAATACTGAAAATCCACATTTTTACCTGTTCTGCTAACTGACAGCATGGAGGCAAAGTACTCGCACATGTAAACAATATTCATACACTTTAGTAGTTAATTACATATATGATTTTAAAGTACACATTCTCAGCTTCATTTTGACTACTTTTAATCATAATACACATAAATAATGCACTTACAATGCATATGTCTAGGTTCAGTGTGTTTTTGGTACTACATAGGGGGGTGGACATTTGACCCGGAAGTGGTTAGTGAGACCTTAAAAACATTTTATGAGTTTTTATGTTTTTTCTTTTTTTACATTTTATGAAAGCTTGTGGTATTGTGAGTCTAATAAGACCAAAACTATCAAAATCAGACATAGGACTACAAAGAAATGGTCATTTTTATATCATGCCCCATAGTGATAATTTCCCTAAATTACTAAAAAATTACAATTTTAACTAACTTGTCACACCAAAGTGATACCTATGATAATTCAAGAAGTTGTAATAGCAAATATCATTTATCATTATGAAAAAAGAACAGATTTCAACAATTTATATCATACCTATTTTATTACTGTGTGATTCTAAGTCTGTGCTGTGTGACTATTTCAGTACTTTGAATATCCCAAGCAGTGACGTTGTGTATTTCATGGATGACGTCAAGTTATGAGTCACTGTTACTGATAAAAATCTTGTTGCTATGTTGTTTTTCAAAATACCTTGCACAATGCACCTCTTAAAATATAGCCAGATTACCAATATCACTATACTGATTTTATGGGAAAATGGAAATAATGACCAGGAAAGGCAATTTTCCTCAACTTATGCATTTCTCTGAAATATGCCATAATTTAATTTATGGTCTCACTAACCACTTCTAACGTTTCCATTACTTTACATGTTAAAAAAGTAATTTTCAAAGTCTCACTGTGAATTCCCAGGACAAATGACATCTTAAAGTTGCATACCGTTGCGAAGCTTGGAAAATAAGGCTTCCAAATTCATTATGCTAATGGTACGATGATAGTAGAAATTCTTCACAAAATTTACTTGAATAAATAATACTGACAATCCACATTTTTACCTGTTCTGCTAACTGACAGCATGGAGGCAAAGTACTTGCACATGTAAACAGTATTCATACACTTTAGTAGTTAATTACATATATGATTTTAAAGTACACATTCTCAGCTTCATTTTGACTACTTTTAATCATAATACACACAAATAATGCACTTACAATGCATATGTCTAGGTTCAGTGTGTTTTTGGTACTACATAGGGGGGTGGAAGTGGTTAGTGGTTAGTGAGACAATAACAGAAATAAAGGCAATGACAAATCCGTGGCTAATGTCCAATGTATTTGAATAGGCCATTCTCGAAATTTAATTAGCCACATTTAAGCTCACCCAGCATTTGGCTATGTGGCTATCTTCTACCGCTAACACAGACAGCTCCTCTTGCACATTGCCAGTAAAATTTAATTTGCCATCATCTAATCAACAAATGAGGTCTCTAAATCTCAGAATATGATACAGTTAAATCCTAATTTCTATATCCTTTTGGTAAAATGAGTTCTTATACAGGGAATTTTACCAAAATTTTTATTACTTTTCCCATTTTGCCCGATTCTTACAAAGACTGACATTTAAAAGTCATAACCTGCCATTGCCCTTGAGGTTTCATTTCTGAGCCATGTTCTACAATGTAATCTAAGGCATGTCCATCCTCTATTACACAGAACCAGAAATTTGCAACAGAGGGCAGAACAAATAACATAACTACCTCCACGAAAGATAAACTGATTAGAATTATCCCGATGAATTGTACAGTGCCAAATATTTAATCAACTACAAAAAAGAAAATCCTGCAAGTACTTCAGCAGAGTACTTCTTGTATTGCAATTGCAGTGTTAAATTACTCCAGCATTAACAAAAATCACAGGGGAAAGAAAATAAATTAAAATGTTCCTCATCAATTGCTGTGGTATTTACATTTGTATCTCTACAATGTTTACTGGGAAATTATTTTCATCAATGAACAAATTTTACTTTGTTATCATCTTCTAAAAGAATTTTTTAATTTGTTTCAAGAATTTCAATACTTGAGTTTAATTTCTCTCTTTCTTTAGAACTTTATGTATAGAATTCCCCAAAACAGTCTGTCTGTTATTCTTGACTTTTCAGCTAAACTGACATCTTAAAGGCTCAGTCTGAATCAAGTGATTGTCCAGTACCCAATACATTTTGGTGATGTCCAAAAGGTGAAAAGTCTCTTGAATGATAGACAGCAATCTTTCAGTCAGAAAGAACTTGTATGTTTGTTGATCTAAATGATACATACATGTCAGGGGTCGAAATAAGCACTCTTCCACTGTCATGTAGCAAACATATTTCATGACAGGCAAAATTCTAGCTCAAACAGGGCTTATCCCCTGGGGCACCAAAAATGTTTTTTTTTTCTGTTCAGCATGTCACACTTCTGTTCAACATGTCACTTGGGCAAGTAAACTTCAGTGACTCGGCCCAGTTTAGTTAAGACAACACTTGCCTGCTTAAACAATTGGACAAATTTCTACCCTTTTAGGTAACTTGTCAGCAAAGTTTTTTGAATACTATATGTACATGTAAATTGTGCCTGACGCATATAGACACCTTAATTAGTGATACAGATGCACTGGTTTATAAATGAAAGTTGTCCACAGGCAGGGTTCGACGTTAACTTTTATATTCACTTGTCCAGTCGGGCAAGTGACATATGTGATTCACTTGCCCGAAATATTGAAATACTTGCCCATAGTTTTTATTTCACATCTTTAGTTTAACAAATGGACAACAATAACTATCTTCAATAGAATTTTATTTCTCTTTTTCTCTCATATTTTCGAAGTTTTCGATACAGATTTCTTACAGTTTTCCAAAGTAAGAAATTCCATAAATAAATCGCAATGTTCAATTGGATAACGAAAATAGATGTACAATTGGACGCATCCAATTGGTCGACATTAATATCATACGATCTATTTTTGGCAAAGGGAAAATCAGAAAACTATCCAATGATAATCTAGGTCAGCAAGGTCGGGAAGAACGGCGAACTATACAGAAGTAATTTTCGATGTTTTAGAGCTGCGATGATCAGAAATAATGTAATTTGGGCACATATTTTTTTCACTTGCCCAGTCGGGCAACTTTGATGTCGTTTTTACTTGCCCAGACCGGCGATTTACTTGCCCCGGGCAATCGGGCAACCGTTAATGTTGAACCCTGACAGGCCATTCTTCAGAGAATGATAAAAATGAAAACATACATTGTGTACTTAATATACTATTGAGTAATGATTGCTTAGTCTTTTTCTGCATCCATTATTAAATAAGCTATCAGGGAGATAAATTAGCTTAAAGAAGAGACTTTAATCGGTATGCAAATGTAAATTATGAAATTTGCTGTTAATGCTTTACCAGCCTGAAACAGTAATGGAAAAGTTTTTCAACTATAGGAAATGTCATTATGTCATTTTCATCAATAACCCTCAGGACTCAGGGTGGTAAAAGTTACAACCCACTGTGGCCAAACTCGGACATACACCACCTCATTATCACTAATAAGCTTTCCATAATAAACCTAATGATATTGTTCTGTTGTACCCTAGGGACTCAAATTTGTCAAAAAAAAAAACCAACCACAGTTACATGTTAATAGACTACATGTAAAGTATTATCAACATCGTAGGATGATGAAAACACACTCCCCCTTTTTTGTTGTTGTTAAATAATAATCCTTGAGAATTTTTTCTCTACTTCCTCTTAACAGGGAAGTTAGTGGCCTCTAATTGTATGCTCTCAATATGTAAGTGTTAACTTAAAGTACACTGTCACTGACTATATCAAAAAGTACAGCAACAATTTTAAACATCTTTGATTTTATGTTCATTTTTAAATACCCCTAAAAAGGATGTTTTAAAAAATAAGATAAAGCATTTTTTTACGTTATAATATTGGTCATTACAAGTTTCCTACAATTTTTTGTCAGTTTATATATTCAGTTTAGAATAATTATCTTGTCACTGCCTCATTTGTCCATTTGAAATATGTTTATATGTTCAAAGGTTACTTTTCTAATTTTACAAGTACAGGAACAATTCAATTTTAATTAATTGAAGCAGAGGGCAAATGTACATACCAAACTTCACATTAAAATGGCACTTAATTATTTGCTACAGTCTGTAAAGGTCAGCAGTGGCAGATCCAGAAATTACAACAGGGTCCCCACCCTCTATTAGTGGTATCTAGTTTTCACTACATAACCAAACTTTTTGAGCATAAATGGCAAAGGAGGGGCTGAGGCCCCTTTGGACAGGGTAAGACTGACATTATATATTATTATAAAAATTGACCAATCTGGCCCTTCAAACTACATATAGGTATATTAATTACATAATCATCTAACTTGACACCCCCCTTTTTTAGCTAAATGTCAACACTCTATTAACATGACAACAGACCTGGCCCTATTATCCCAGTTATCAACTTGCTAGGTCATTAAACCAATTTTTATCCCTATATAAATGATCTACTATTATTTAGCTTTAGGGGTCAATGCATACAATCTGATTTAATAAATGATTCAGAATGGAAGTGAATCATACCCAATGTCAATAAATAAACAGGTACAGGTGTTATTAAGAGGGATACTGTATACAACTTCATTGTACTTTGTACTAGGTTTCTCACTTTATAATGTATTTGTGTTGTTTAAGACCTGAAGCTAAATAAATTGATGTGACGGAAACTTTGTTAAAGTTACAGCTGGTTAAACATGTTAATATCTGGGGCCAGTTGTTCAAGAGAACTATCGGCTGAATGACAGTTGTCCACTGGATAAGTCAGTGATTGAATTTAAAACAAGGCATTATTTGAATTTGGAATTATTTTGGATTTATGAAAATAAGTGAAAAAATATTGGTAAAACTTACCCCTACTAAGAGGGGTTAGTCATGATGTCATGAGTAAGGGGGGTTAGTTTTCCTTGACGTTTGTTATCCTACAAACCTTAACCTTAGACATGCCAGCATGACTAACTCCTTTAGTGAGGGATAGTTTTACCAATTTTATTTTTGGACCTTTTCTTAATTCCAAAATCATTCCAAATTCCAAACAATACCTTGTTGTAAGGGAAAATAATTGCTAAATGCCAGTTCAAAATCAATTTTGCTAGTTGATTTTGTTTCCCCTTGTTAAAATTTGCTTGTAGAAATCTATGTATAAGTTCAGTTCAGAAATAACCAAAGAAATTTAGACTTAGCGAGTGTAAAGTTTCAGTCATTCATGAAATACATACAGTATATTTACCCTGTGCCTAAAGTTTTGAACAATTGGCTCTTGTTGTTCCTGATATAAGAAGAGAAATTACATGTAAGTGGTAAAAGCAGGACTTATGGCCAACTACTTTTTATAGTATTTTTAAGAGTCTTGTTGTCTATACTGTACTATACAGAGGTACTGATACTTCTTATAAGTACTAAGTCCTCTTGACCCAACTTTTACTATATATCTTCACTCTTTCCTAAATAGTTATAAAGAAGTGTCTAAATGATTTGGTGAAAAATTGAATTCCATGCATACTCAGATTTCTTAGTACATGTACTTGATCCATATTGTACAAAAAGTTTTAACCATCAGTGGGCTAGCTATTTCCATATATGACTGACAACTGACTTACATGACCATAAACCTCTCTAATCCATAGCCTGCTGCAGAAATCATTTCATTCAAACACTTGAATGGATTTCTGTGTGTCAGACAGATATTTTATATACACTCTACACCCAATTATATCTGCTGTGAACTAAATGCAGAATAAAGCAAGTTCCTTGTAATAGTTGTAAAAGAGCCTTTGCAAAATTACTGATATATTACCATGGGAAACTTTACTTAGGCCAATGTTACAGGGCTAGTTAATGTTTTTTGATAGAAGTTATAATATGGTTTGTTCATTAATATACCAACCAGAATTCTGCTGAGGTGGACTTGGTTTGGAATAAGGCGCCAGCAGACGGGATCTTTTCTTGTCATAACCTTTTCTTGTGATATCTCCTGAAACAGAAAAAACTCATTTATAATACTCCTGATGAAAGCAGAATATTCAAACAATTCCCAGCGTTCTCCTGGTAAAGTAGAAACTGCACAGTGCATGCAACTACTGTATCATACAAAACAGCACAGTTTTAATGAAACCTATTCATTAACCCCAATCTTTGTTTGCAGGGGGTATAATAAAAGACTGTCCCCCAAAGTTAAAGCTCAGTAAACATATGACAGGCCATTTGTTAAGAAACCATTTAATTTAAAAAAAGATGATTTGTTCAGAAAAGGCAAATGGTCCCTTGCCTTCAAAACTCCTGGTACAAGTCATGTGCAAATTATTAGAATGTACATTGCCACAGAGAATCTGTCAATTTGTTTCACAGAATACAAACATCATAATAATTTCTAAATTTACAGTGATTATCAGGTACAAGTTCAACAAATCTCCCAATTAACCCAGATCATATATGCATTTTCTCGGCTATTTTCCAATGCAGAGCACTTATCAAATATTTCTCCAAGCCTTCAAGCAGTTCAGATGTCGACTATGTTCTAACATTAAACCTATAGTAATAACTTCAGGAAAATATACATAAGTTGATCATATACATTTAAAAACACTTAAAAATGAATATATTGTTACCGATACAGGGATGAATACATTAAATAACTGACAAAGCATACAACATTCTGTTAGATTTGAGACAGATAAAACATTATCTATCCTCCAATCTGATAATTCACAGGCTGATAAAACAAAACTAGTGTTTTAAAAACACCATTACTTTATAATTTGTAGGAGTACATCACAATCCTGTTAAGTCATACATGTAACTATGAGAGTGTTCAACCAATTCTTTCTTTATAAGGGGGGATGATTCAACTGGATTTTTTTTTAAACACCATTATTTTGAATTTTGTAGACATACTATTATATGTTTATCACATGTTAAGCTGTAATATAGTAAAACAGTCTGGCAACCTTGTGACATTTTCTATTCTTATTTTTGTTCTTCTTTTATTGAAATCTTTAAATACATTCACTTAGCAAATAAAACCAATGTTATACATGTACATGTACTTCAAAGGAATATGATTATGACATCACTCAGTTGGATAAGAGGCTGTATACATTTATGACACAGTCATAATTAAAAAAAATTAATACCATGTTTCACCTATTGCCTGATTCTTACATTTCTCCCTAATGTCAATAGCGTTTGATAATGTCGGTCATCAATGCATATCTGTGTTGTTATTTGACATTTTACTTTATTTTGGAGAAGTGTCATCATTCTGTTATGGTAGATTTTATTACTTTACTTAAGGAGGTAGACCTAGGATACCGGACACAACTCTTACAAATCATTGGAACATTTCTATACAGTATTTTATATTAATCTCATGTAAGCATCAAAGTAACTTGGACTGATTTCATTCTGTTTCAAATGAAAGCTTAAAAGACTTTGGTGAAATTGAATATGATACAAACATATCACTGATTTAAAGAGTTACGTCCCTTACCCTAGGTCTACCTTCTTCAAGGTATGTTTACACATGTTGAAGACCTTTTGATGATCTCTGTAAGTATCATTTACTATTGTTTATTAAGGTTATAGGATGGTGCACATATTGCATTTCATCATATCTGTTCCTTTTTCTAAAAACCAATGCTTTGTTGTATACATCATAAAAATGTAATTATGATTCTTTCAACCCATACATTTAACCACACTACCATCCCCTGTCCACTTCACTCATGAAATCCATAAATTATTACCATGTAAATGGTCCATTGTAATTAGAAAACTGTCTCCTTTAATGGCAACAAAACAACATTGTGATGAATGGACATACTGTTCATCTTTTAAATAAAACAAGGATGTGGAAAAAAAACTTATTTTTTATTGTTTTAAGTGCCATTTTGTGTAAAAATCAGGCAAAGGGCGGCACATCTTATTTCTCAATTTGGTCTTTTTTGCCTCAAATATATTCAATGAATCTAGAAAACAACTGAAAAGCTGTTTAAATATATCCTGAATCATTTGTGATGCAGATATTTTTTGACTGCATATATAAGTAAAAAGTGCTGGAAAATTTTCCCACCAATTTTTCATAATGCATTTCAACTGAATTTGACCTATCAACATCTTAAAAGGCAAATTTTACAAACACTCTGATGGTTACTTCTAAAGATTATCAGGTATAAACTTGGATAATGCAAAAAAACCTCGTGTTTATTTTTCTCCATGTGCCACATCTTACACACATTTTGCCTGATTCTTAGACAAAGTAGTACTGAAAGGTATTGTATTTGATTTTCTACTGCGTCCTAAAAAATCTACAAAAAGCTACACAATGTAGGTGGTAAATGAATGGGTTTTACTCATTTAATGATGAGGAGATTAGCAGCATGCAGCATGATATGACTGTAGCATGATGAACTATGTTTACTTTGGGCAAGTGTGGACACAATATCAATTTTTGACAAACTTTAGCATAGGGACATACAATTCATCATGGACAGTTAACTGGTTTACACACAATATAGCACAAAATCTGAAATCCAATTAAAAGTGAAACAGTTCTGCTTTAACGTAACTTGTCTTTTTGATCCCTCAAACTCAAAAACATGAGATATAAATCTGATAGAAAATTACAGGCAGGGATTTTCATAAGCAATCAAGTTTAAAAAAATAAAATCATAAGTTCCCATTTTTTAGGAAATTTGCTTAAATGAATATAATTATAACTCCATGTTCATTTACACTAGTGAATGTAGGCCATTTTTTTTATAATTGCAGTCATTAACAAGGGAAAAAAATATCAATGAAAATTGGACCATTTTATCACTTGACTCATAGGGGTTGCCTTCACAAAATATTTGGAAGCACAGACTGACAGAAGGACTTACATTCTCAGTCTCTGCATCATATTGTGGCAAGGGACAGATACAGTCATTATACTGTACATGTAGCTGATACTCCTAGTCAATACCTAACCATAAACAAATGACTAAGAAAGTAAGCATACTTAATGATTAGCTACCAAGATAAACATTAAAAGCAGATTTTTTACCATGCTGGCCACTTTAGATCTACTTCCAGATAGGGATCTAACAGCCTAAGTTAATGTCTTGTCTGATCTTGGATGGGAACAGGGTCACCATAACCCAGTTACAATGCAATAAACCTGATGTACTTGGAAAAATATTATTGAAGATATATAAATATGTTCAATGGCTGGTCAGATTGCTAACAGCTAAATCTTAATAAAAAAACAAGTCAGACTAATGACCAATAATTACTCACTGGTTCAGATGTTGATGAATTTAGAAGACTGTTTCTAACCTTGTTAAAATAAGGAGTCTAGTGAAAAGTAAAATATACTATGTTTATATAATATGTTACATTGTTGGCCAGATAATGCTAAAGGCTAAATCTTAAAAAATACTGGGTCAACTAATGCCCACTGATTCCATTGTTGATGAAGTTACAAGACTATTCAAATAAAAAGTACAGTAAAAAATGGTGAAACTGGGATTGTAACTTGCAGTGATATTCCTGCTTGGGAATTAGGTAAAAGAGTCAAGAAATTTTTACTACAGGATATAAGGTACATGAAGGCAAGGATTTTTATGCAGTACTGGTATTTTAAAAATAATTTCTAATTAAATGCTTGGTGAGGACCATTACAGTTACCCTTGTATCGAAATCCATGAAGTGACCACTTGATGAAAAATATGTTACAGCAGATTGGAGAGGGGACTGTGAACAATATATCTTACCAATAGCCATTTTAATCATGTACAAATGTGTGTTTCAAGTCATACTTGGGAATTTTAGGAAATCTGGAGCACATTTCTCTTTGAAAATGGGGCCTAAATTTGGACCACAAACAAAGGTTGGAAAATTGATGACTTGACTGAATGTTCTGAATAATTTTTGTGAAGTCAGCACTTGAAAAATTTTGCCACTGGCAGAGCAAAATGCCAAACTAAATTTGATAACATGAATAAGCAGGTATCAACAGAGTCATGTAGACATATCTATTGTTGTATCACTGCTAAATATTCTGCTAAAAGCAGAATCCCTATGGATGATATAAAAGTATAAATTGATTACAACAGCACAGTTTTCTCACAACTACATGTACATCAGTGATTCATGAATGGTAAAAAAGCTAATCAAGCAAAAGGATAAAATAGCATTATCTCAAAATGTAGAGCTGTCTTTCATCAATTGACTGCTATTTCCTCTAATTCTATTTAATTTAGCCAGCTGTAATCTGTCAATTAACCTTGCCAGTGTTTGTAAACAATTAACTTAACACCTCAAGCTGATTCATAAAAGCCTTTCTATAATGACACTTCAAACATAGTAGCTACCAAGCAATTATGATATATTGTAGAGCCATTATTCTGTAACATTCAAACCAATGAGGCTTGAAATGAGAGCCTTGATTGTATTAATAATTTACCAGGATATGAGTTTGCCAAAAATAAATTAAGGCATTCAGAGTGCATGCAGAAAGAATAGAAACAAGAGAGTAAACAAGAAATCTGTGATAAACGGCTCACAAATGATACCCCTTCTTTTTTCGGCAAACAGAAAGATGTCATACAAGATGAAAATGCATTCCAAATTCAGTACACCCATATGAAGTTTTGTATAAAATATGAACAGCCTGTGATTTACAGCAGCTGAGAATTTGTTAAAAAAAAATGTATTACAGAATGACCGATACAGGTATAGTACACGAACCGATCCGTGCAAAAATTGTGATCGGTCATCGATCATTTTCCAATCAGTCATCAATCTGTCAAATCAGTGATCTCATCACCTGACCACAGTGCGGTCAATATATTTTACTGTTTCAAGTGATTGGGATTACTGTGCTCCATGCACCATAGTCACATTTCCGCTTAGAATGGCGCATTGAGTGAATAATGTGTCACGTCATGTGCACACATTGTGTTTCCATCATTGATGGTGGAGTGTTGTCCACTACTTGTGACAGTGAAAAAGGCATGAACGTGTCTTTTAACAATGTTTTTATTAGCTGCAGGCAGATATTTTGATCGCCACGTTTTCAACGGGATTTGAAGACCGGGGAATGAAATGGTACTTAGTCGATTTTTTAGATTACATATTCTTGATCACTTACGCATTTGAAAGAACAATAAACATTGTTTTAAAGAATATAATTATTTGATAATATCAGAAAAGCGTGGACTGGCCGTCCCATTTGAAACTGAAAATGCCACCAAAGACATTTTTAAGCTAGACCCAAAACAGAAGAAATTATCTTTTTCAACGCCTATAAAAATATTAATGATGGTAATTCTTAACTCTTATATACTCGGCGTCACATAAATAACATACTGTTGAAATTTGAATAAAAATATTTTCTGCGACTTTATTGACACCTACCGTCGTTTAAATTGTCTTAAATGACTTGCTCATTCGTTTAGCCAAACGGCTTCTCCCTAAACATTGAATCGTTAAATTCCTGTCAGATTTTAATTCTCGGTGCCAATATTTACATTGTAAAAAGTCGGCCATGTTTACAGTGATTGGGTTGCTAGGAGATGTTGTTTACGTTTAAATGGTTTGTCCAAAAACCGAAGAACCCAGAATGCATTTCGGCATTATTTCGAATATCTCAGATTTATTTTACGCGAACAATGTACAATACCGAGAAGTTGATCAAGCAGACGATTGTCAACGGAGTTCGACGAGAACTTACGAACTTCGTTTGTAAACAAATCGTCCCGTAAAAACCAACATGGCGGATATTAGTATGGGATTTTCCCGTAAGGAATTGTTACGCATGATATAAGCTAATAAGCGACTTGTTTAGGGAGAAGCCGTTTGGCTTAACGAATGAGCAAGTCATTTAAGACAATTTAAACGAGGTAGGTGTCAATAAAGTCGTAGAAAATATTTTTATTCAAATTTTAACAGTATGTTATTTATGTGACGCCGAGTATAATAAACATTTGATCTGTAGTGTAAATTAAAGTTTGTTTATGCTACATTTGGTCTTCAATATCTATGTCTAGCCGGCCTTAGCTGCTATTCCAAATTTTGTCCCATATTTTTTTTTAGAATGGCTCAAATTTAAAATGTCCCATTGAATTGAAGGGTAAGGGGGCCGTGGTCCCATTGGCAAAATTTTGATCCCAATCACTGTGTTTCTGGTGTTTTCTTTGTCAATTTTACGCATATTTACATAATGTAATAGATTTAAACATCTGTTTTTGATTCACCAAATCAATCAATCAGTGGTCATTGATCCATCAAACTGTTGTACGGATCAGTTCAAAGACTGTAATATAATGCACCTAACACTCCTACTGAAGGTGGGGGGATATGAAAATACATGTACATTGTACCTGTATATTTCCAAGTACATATGCATTTTGCAGTGGACTTAAAAAGGAAGACATGAAATTAAAGAACTGTTGTAGAATGCAAGCTCAAAGTCCACTTTTTTGTTTATAATTACAACATCCATGTACATGAGCACACAGTATGTCAATGGCAACAATGACTCCTTACCAGTATCACATTACCTTGTCCAATACCAACCAATATCCCCAATTAGCTACAGGAAACAAAAGCAGAATTTTTCAAGTCTATAAAAATATGTCTTAAGATGTTAATAAAAACAATTCTTTTCTTACAAAATAACCTGATAATAATGTTAAATCTGATCAACATACATGTAGTTGCTTTGCAGCATACACAGTTTGTGATTAGACTTACACATATACGTGTAGCTGCTACAGGTAAAAAACATCTAAGATTGAAAACACAAGCTTTGTTTCTATAACCTGTTTAAGACACAACTCTTAAGCAATCAGACATATAACTAAGCACATCAGTTAAGCATGACCGACTCTAAAGCAACTAAAACATGGGAAGATGAATGAAAAATGTGTAGGAGTGTAACATTAAAGCAAACTAAACCAACAAAATGTTCAGCTTACGTTAAAACAATATAAAGAATATAAAGGTTTTTACGGGGATTCTATTCTAGAACTTTACAGTATATAGATACGGTGCAAAGTTTGAATAATTTTGGCTCAATACTTTTGAGTTGCAGATTACACAGATTAGGTACCCATTAAGCGTGACATACAAATGGATGAACAGACAGACAGAACTGAGCTGCTGCTTGAAATATGGTGCTTTCAGCTTCATCCTTTGTGAAAGAAGCGAAAATTAAAGATGTTCAACTTAAGAGATAAGTAAATAGGTTGATAAACAACACACCAACATTTTTTATGGGTGGGGTTTAACTCCAGTTATTAAAGAAAATTTGACTGAATACAATTTGTTTCACAAAATGAAAACCTAGATTGTCCCCTAAAACAATTACAACAATACAAGAACTAAAACACAATGCATGCTCCTTTAAAGTGTAACAATGAGACAGCTTAAAACATAACCAATAACGGAAATTGACAATTCAGTAAATATCCTTTAGGTTAATAACAGGGTCAAAACTGACACTTCAGTGTTACATGTCCTCCTGCAGGGGTGTTGCATGTATCAGTACAAAAACTAAGTTAATTAATTCAATTATTGGGGTAAGTTCCTCCAGGGGAGTGGAACACTTGACCATGACTCATAATCATAAGTACATGTAGAGCTACAGTATACAAGGTCAAAAAAAGTGACAAAAACTATGATAGTTAATGTCATTTATACAAGTCAACAGCATATATCTAGCTTAAATGAAAAAGCTCTAGTAAATTATAACCATATACTCTTATAAAGACTCTAAAATAAGTTACGTAATCAGTTAATTTTATTTCAGGCGTAAAAGTAGTAGAAAAATATTATACAATTTTTTTCCTTCTTATTCCGCTTTAACAGTTAACTGATATACATGTTTTAAGAGTACATGAAAACCTGTCCGATCAAAGTCAAGTTTCATGAAAAAAAAAATAACATCCAATTTAAACCCTTACAAGTTGCTAGAAGAAAATTTTAATTAGAGGTTTTTAATGAATTTGAGGCCAGACCTCTTTTTAAGACCTTTGAACAAGTAGTTTCAACAGATTTTGATCATGTCACATCTAACATGACCACTTGACCAGCTCAACTAAACCAAACTAATCTTTAACATTGTACTTTGTAATGCTCCTGATAATCAAGGGAACCAAGGTTATAGCGGCAATCAAAAGAATGCAATCCAGGGACAAAGACCAGACATGGAAAATAGACATACACAACAAAGAACATAAAGTAACTAAAATCATACATACAAAGTAACAAAAGCAAATGAGCAACTCGGACTCCACTAAAAACTGGGAGCATGGACCAGGTGCACCAGTATGGTAAGCGTCCTCTGCTTTTCTAGAAACACTCCCAGAGTTGCTCATAAAAAAGTCAAGTCCAGGGTAGACAAACGAGGAAAGGAAAACTATGACTCGTTGAATAAATCAGTTTTCATTGTGCAGATGCACAGGAAGTGGTCAATATAATTTTTGTACATTAATACTACAATGGGACAATTCAACTGAGGAAAGGGGAGAAAGCTTCGCCAAAACTGAGACTTTTATACTGTACTGCCTTGTCAATGTTAGCAAGTACATGTTAAATAAATACAAAATGTACACATGACAGGAATGTATGCATGCATATCCATGAACTTTTTTTGGTATGTGCTAAGACATACAATCTATGGGGTCTGTAAGTCGTTCTAGTTTCCCTTCCGGAATTTCCGACGTAGAATGTATTGAAATTTGAAGACTGATCTGCATTTCATTGTTTACTTCCGGGAAATCAATCACAATGCATAATCCTCTATTTTATACTTTTCTTAACATTTTTATCATGTAGAACTAGATATTTGTCATTTTTTATCATTATTTTTACACAAAATTTTTTTTTTAATATTGAACCCATTGATGTGTTAATGACGAATCTCCATGCATCTGAATGGTAGACCATGACCCATTCTCACAAAATCTCTGAGTCACGTGACCAGACTTACATACCCTATTGACTTAATGGGTCAGGACCTAATCTAGAAGGAATAATGAGCAAAAACTTCTCCTTGTTTGTCTTTGACAGGGAGAAGTTTTAATAATGGATTACATGGACAAAAATGTCAATATTGTAATTTTTCAAACAGAACTTACTTAAACTTCTCCTTGTCTTTGATGTCTAGATTAGGCCCTGGTGGGTAAAAAAAATGAAAGGTGCAGGCCTTTCATTAAGAGGCGGTACCAAGTACTTTTACCCTTCTAAACTACTGAAAAATACCTCCAGAATTTTAAAATTTCATACATTTTTATTAAACAAAATGATGAAAAGTACCTCCTACAAAACCAAAGGTACCTGCATTGGAAAAAAAATGAAACCCCTGAGGTGTAGACCATATATTGACCTTGCAGCCTTCACAAATAATCAGCTCATTAAGAAATACCATAGGAATACCGTACTGATACTGTGATTACTGCAATGCACATTATCACAGGAGGGGGTTGACATTCCAAAACCATTTTCTATAAATGTGATTTCAACGAGTTGTAATTTCTTTACAAAGACTCCTGCTGTTATTTTAATGAACTGTTGCCTATTTCCCATAACCTTTCCATTTGTTCTGGCTCTTGAAAGAAATATGATGTAATTATGCTGAAGTCCTGTTAAAAAAATCAACCTTTCTTTGCTATAGATACATTTCAATGAAACATGATGTAATTATATGCAAAAATAGACATTCCCTGCAGTAGATTTGCATGTTCTCCAATTCACAATAACAGGTACTGGTACATGTATTGCACATATCTACTGCTTCCTGATTCTTAGGCCAAAAAAAAATGTTAGTTTCTTGCTACTGCACCTACCCTGGTTTTTGTGCCTACTCTAAATATTTTATGACCGTTTCGGCTCAAGCAATGCTAAAGTATAGATTGTTTCCCCTTTAACTCAATGTAAAATGTTTAAAAAAAAAAATAAAATAATTTCCCTACCTACCTACCCAATTTTTTCTTGCTGGCAGCAGGAAACAAGACTATTTCTTTTTTTGCCTTAATTTTCTTAGCCTTCTGTTCTACATGTATGATTTGTTTTTTTTTACGATTTATAATAATCATGTGAGGATCTACATGGAATGCTTAGTCATGAAGATGCATGAAAATATTTAGCCTGACCCCATTTTGGGAGAAAGATCTTGAGATTCATCTGGTGCTACTTACTTTTTGAAAACTAAAATGAGTGCATAAAACTTGAAGCTTTTAGAAGTTGTCAAGAATTAAAAGAATATAAAAACTGCTTTCATTTTCATAAAATCTAATTTGTCACATGTTTTAAATATATGTTGGGTACATGTAATAGACTCCTAGTCTATTACAAAATAACTGAGAAGGCTTAAGAAAGTTATTCCTTTATATATGTACATGTAGGGCCAAAATTAAAAACTTGCATGTATTTGTTTTCCCTCTCCATACCTTCTCACTGAAAATGATCCCTACCTTAAAGTTTTTATTGCCTTATCTTTTTTTCCTTTTTTTCCCCTTTATTTCTCCACATAGATCAAACATACCATGTACTTGTATTCTGTATAAAAATATCCAGTAATTAAGTAAGCAGATATCATCACTGATATTCACTTGTCACTTTAATGTCACACATGTGTTCAATGCATGTGACATGTGTTAAGCTTTTGTTTGTTTTGTTTGTTTGTTGGGGTTTAACGTCCGAGCAGCAATACTTCAGCTATATTCAGACCATGAACATGAAATTGACAATAAAACGAACATGAAATGATGATGATATGAAAGAGGGATGGGACACAAGGACAATGGGGTCGACAAATTTTGATTGCCACTGGAAATAGGGAGAAGTGGGTAGGGTCGGGCAATTTAGCCTCCTGTGGCGGAGCCCTATGGTTCCTACTCCGGGAGAATACTACAGTAGGGTTCTTAAACGTGCAAGGAACGTGGCATCTTTCCCAACACGGTGCACCACTATGGTTTGTAGTCAGGTTTTCCGTATTATAGCCTGACAACCTCAGCAGACAGGTGTTAAGCACATGTGTCCAGATGTACTTTTGTATGACATGCATTTTGGATCTATCTCATCAGAAAATGATTTAGCAGAAAATTATCAGACATGGATCTTCACTTAGGAAAATAAACAGTGCAGACTTTATTCATTATTTCCAGATTACTGGTGATTGGATTACAGATCTATCAGCTTACAAAACAGGAGAACATCCATTCCCATGGAAATAGCTTGTGGATTAATTGCTTTCGGTCCACAAAGGCAAAAAAGTCATGTGTGTGATTATATTGTAGATATAATTTCCTTGCTACTATTTAGAAATGCTGTTTGCCTAAATTTACAATGTACAAAAATGTACAATGCCATATAAGGCTGTTTCCCCTGATAAAAGTTTGTCAATTTGTCAAAAACATAATCCCAAATAAAAATAACTATTTCCCAATTGTCAGTCAAATGGTAGGATATGGTGTTCCTGTTGAAATTTACAAATACTAATTGTTTATGACTTATCTTTTTCTGGACATCCACTATGAAATTAATTCTTTAAACTACATGTACATTTGTACAAAGTCAAGGTTATTTTATGGTTATCCAAATTTTTTTTTTTAAAAAGTGCCCAATGTTTTATTCCAGATTTCCCAATTAAAAAAATTGACCCATATTTTCCCAATAAAAAAGGGATGAGGTAGTTATGGGCCAAACACTACAATTGGTTAATCCATGCTTTCTACAGGCTTATCCCATAATATACATGTACATATACAGTTGTACATGCATTAATCATCCATACACCAATTGGTGCTCTGACCATCTTTCAGAATTTCTGAACATGTCACTGATCAAATTAATTTGATAGGTACATGTATATTGGGTTACTGTGAAAGTTCTATTGTTTGTGGGGTACCAATTATCGATGTTTTCGTGGTTAGGCCAAACCACAAATTTTAGTTCCCGACAAAAAGGAGATTTCCATTGATCTGTATACCGAAAACCTCAAAACCACGAATTCAAGAATCCACGAACTTGTGTTTCTTCTGTTATCCACGAAAAATTGGTATCTACAAATTAAAGTACTTTCACGGTATTTTGGAGGCAGAATCCCATTTACCACATCTCATATTTTTTTATATTTGTGAATAAATCTTTATTTCTTACTCATCCCTTCTGATGTATTATCCCCAGTATGTATCCCACTTTTTATATCATTTTTTTTTAAAATACAATTGCATGTACATGTACATTGTAGGTGTGTACAAGTACATGTATGTTTACACATACCTAAAAAATGCAAGTCAATACCACAAAAAATTAGGGCTTACACATACATGTACATGTTATTAAGGATAGCTTTAGATGCAAATGTGTACATAAAAGACAAAATATATACACTGTTTGAAGCAGGAATTAAAATCTGCTGCATATATGTAGTTATTAAAAAGTTTTTTTTCTATACTTTATAGTCACACATGCATGACTAAAATATTTCCTCATGTACATAACATGTTACCAGTATTTTACATATGTTACTGTGTGACATCAGAACCTAAATATAATGACAAAAACAAAACACATGCCACAAATCATCCACCCAAATATGACATCACATGACATCAGTTACCAAATAGGGTTAAAAGCCAGACATCAATATTGCAAAAAGGGATTAAACCCATACTTCATAAATTATTAAAATCATTAAAAAATTGTATATATTGAGCACACTTTTTTTTTCTCAACATGCAAACTTTGGAGTTTTTATTCTTAGTGATTTCGGCTATGTATCAAATTTAAATGTACAAATGCATTTAATTGATTGTTTTTTTTCATACTTTCAATAGGCTTATAAAAGCACTATTATACTAATTAGTTGACACTTGTACTAACTTCAGATTCACTGGTTCAAATTACAACCCTCAATTTCTAACTTTGGACCTTTGAAATTTCATTTACATGGGTCCTGAACCTTCAACCCTTTTAATTGACAGTTTACTGTGGACTTTTGATTGTCCTAATGCTGACCTTTGATTTGAACTTGCAAATGTCAAGGAACCAATCCTCTCTTTAAAGTAAACTTGAACATCTGATATGGAACTGCATAGTAAAACAAGTCCATTATTCCCATCTTTGATTCATTATTTAAACATTATGATTAAACATTTTAAAAAAGGAAATGAACTCACCATCATCAGAATCATCTTCGAAATCTAATTCCTCTAGAATATCATTTATATTGTACATACTTTCTAGTCTATAATGTAAATGATACAGACACAAAAACTTAAAAAGTAAACCACTCAAGTACTGTACATATACAATAGCTGGAAATGACGTAAAATCAGATCAAACTGTGTACTATAACTGTATATGAATGTACAATGGCGTAAATCAATTGAGTGACTAAGTGAACTCAATATTGACGACAAATTTTCACAATATAATAATAAAAATGTTACCATGTAAAATTGCACAAAACACAAGTACTAAATCAAATGTACTTTAAATCAACAAGAATATGCCTTTCCTACATGTACATGTATATGTATGTACCCAACATTGTAAATTATGTAGACATCAACCACTGATTTCCATTGAAAAGAAATTGTCGCCAAGTGAAACGCAAGGTGTCCTATCCACTTAAAATAAAGTTTACATCACTGACAAACTTTTTCAAAATTTATGAACACTGAACAATATTTTTCAGCTGAAAAAATTCAAATACATGCATGCACACTAAGTTTACTGACTTCAAATGAGAAACGGAAGGCAGCCAACATACAGGAAAATATGTGGTATCCCTGAGGTCACAGACAAACAAAAAATGTGTCACCTAAGTGCTTTCAGCTTCTGTGCATTAAAATATTTACATGTTTCAAATTATGAACTGGGGCTCTACAGGGAATCAGGGAAGTAAACCATAAAGTACATCTAACACCTAACTTCTCCTGAAAATCAATTCAAACAGAATACATACATGTACATGAAGGTACAAGTATCAAGGTACAAAAAATGTAACATGACAAGAGAGCAAACAAGGATTTACATTTACAGTGTTTGAAACTAAATTTAATTAATCTTAAACCTACATGTACATGTACTGTAACTTTTCATGAAATTTTCTGTTGAATGTGTATAAAATTAGTGGAATTCAGTGTAGACCTGCATGATTTAATTTTAAACATCTGTCTACTACTAGTTTAAAACACTGACCAATACATGTATATTTTGGTTATTTTTTCTTCTACATTTTGTACATGTATATCTTTTCTTTCGAAAGTTCTTATGCCAATGTAAATGGATGAAAATAGCCTGCTTTACGAAGTTATGGACCTGTTTCAGTATTACCAATTCAGAAACAAGTCTATAACCTGCTATTCTATGTTTGTAAAGCAGGATATTTTCATCCATATACATAAAAAAGTGACAATTTTCTTGTATTTAAAAAAACAATGAAATTAACACCAACTAATGGGCCTAAATTCTGTATGTAAACATTTTTTGTCTCCACTTGTCAACAATTCTTCATATACGTGTACATGTACTTTAATGTCAAAAACTACTTTAATTCCTCAAAGCTATTTAATCGGGAATGTTTTAAATTGTACAATCATGCACACGAAAAATTAAACTGAAGCACACAGCAACATATTATAAGTCTATGCATTAAAAAGTTTAAGATTCAGGATTCAAGATTACCATTTAACAAATCCTTTCAAAATTTCAAGTTTTCTACTTGCCCAGGGAAAAGTAGAGCATAATAAACAACATTCTCTCACCAAAATTTCACTTGCCCAGGGTGACCAAGTATAGAATCCGAGATAGGATTAGAACACTGAAATTTACTATCATTTCAGTGATAGACATGTTATTCCCATTAGTTTTTACTTTTTGGTTAAATTTTGGAAATCTATGTGTATGTATCCTTCCTACATGTACTACAAAATAATTAGGTTGAAAGAAGTTCCCAATTCAACATCCCTCTGCCCTGAATTTACTTGGGTGACATGACACACCACAGGTCTAAATAAAAAGAAGGGGGTAGAAAAACAAACTTCATTCTTATAGTTGGTTATTGTTTTTCCATCATATCTTCTGTTTAAAAAGGAAAGACTTCTTCAACTATATTGTTTCTGCAAATATTCAAATATTTCTTTCAGGAATCGGGGATGATTTTACGAGGTCTACCAACAAAGCCGAAGCTGGCAAAATTGGATGTAAATATATAGTAAAAAAAGAATCCTAACGGTAAAATACAGATCTGAAATAGCGGAATTCTGCTAAAAAGCCGAAAACAATCATGTCTGAGGAATATCACTCTGAATCCTTTGGTACATAGATTTTAATATTACATATATTATACAGCTCAGTGCATGTAGTGTACCTACAGTATTAATTTATAATTTTTTATCATACAATAAATCTTCTGTAAAAGGAAAGATTTTTCCTTCTTCAAAAATTTAATTTCAGCATATATTCAATATTTCTAAAATGCTACGGTGCACTGACTTATTACATGTACATTTGTATGCTCTGAGAACCAAACCTGAATTGGAAAATATTTGCTAGTTTCGATGATTAAATACAAATAGAATCATAGCGTTTCTGAGATAGGGTTGGCCATAAAAGTCTACAGTATGGCACCCAGATGTTTATAAAAATGATGAATGATGAATTACCCATACTACTTGGGTACTTAAAAATTGTGAAACAATAACAAAACAAAAATGAAACGAAAAGTATCAACAGAAAGAGAATCGAATGAAACAATTCGAAACAAAATTAATACATAATTAAAATCAAAATAAAATGATAAAAATTGAGAAAGAATGAAATGAAATTTAATAAAATACAAGAAATCTTTAACAATTTTTCAGTTTATAAGAACCATAATCTTTACTTATGCCTTTAAAGACTTCACAGTTTATAAGAACCATATCTTTACTTATGCCAGACAATTTGACCCAAAGATATTTTGGAACTCATAATTCCTTAGGAATGCCGGACATTTAGGCTCATATTGGCCATAGGGCATTTCAGACCATGACCATTAGGATAATGCATTAGGTCTGGACAATAAAAACTGTATATCAGTACAAAATACACCATATTGGAAAATTATATAATAAAATATGTCAAATCAGAGCTAACAAAAGTTATCGAAGATGTTTTGAATTAATGTTTCTTCTGGAGTGTTAAAAGGTTTTACCTTCCTCATATTATTCTTATTTTGCATGTACTAATGTAGATGTACCTACAGTACTTATCTAGTGCATCATGTTAAGCCTGGAGTTTTATTGTCTTGTGCTATTCTTTAAAGTTTAGATATGATGACCCTCAATTGTGTAAATCTGTTAGATTTCTGACTTCCACTAGGTATGACTCACGGTGCTTGTCATCCTTTTAAAATCTCAAGTTTGTGGTTCAGATGCTGACTATCAAGACTTTCGTATTCCAAATGGCATCAAGGTTGTGTCAGGCAAAAAAACACCCTGACATCATAAAGTAATTCTAAAAGGAAATACCTTTATTTCTTTTCGAGACAACAGTTCTCATGAAATGATGTTCCATTGATTTTGAGCTCATTATTTTGGCATCACTTTCTGACAATGGAAAAAATGTTTTAGAGTTCTTACCCTCTGATAATTCCAATTCTAACTCATGCAATTGTTCTTTAACATCTTGCGGTATCCTGGATATATCCACCTCAACGTCTGCCATTGCGAACTTCAAAAAATATGTCAATTAGATTCGTCTGTCAATCTTGCTTTTGAAAATCAATCTTCGCCATTTTGTGTAGTGCTTCACACCACACCTAAGTCTCGCGTGAGTTCGAATGTTCGAAAATTTCGGACTTTCAGATCATTTTTTACGGGAAGTCTAGATATCTAGACATTCCGAATGAACCGTCCTTGACCTGACGAGCTGGTGGACTGACTGGCAATACACAAACCAACACAGAATTGTGTAAACACACAAAATGCCTTATTTTCGCTTCCCCTTTCCATTAGGGGATTCGGAAATGTTCGAATATGACAAAGATGTAAGTATGTTGTCCAGATATAGGCACCTCAAACATAGTTTTAATGAAAAGAATAAGGTGAAATGTTTTATTTGTTTTAGAAAAGTAGAGGGGGAATTGTTTGATTTTGTTTTCTTGTTATAATATGAGGAAGGTTAATAGCTCCTGAAGAAACCTAAATCCTTTAACAATTTTCATCAGTCCTGTTGTAAATATGAGGAGGGTGAATCTTTTTAACGCTCTGAAGAAACATTAATTAAAAACGTTTTATTATTTTTGTCAGCTCAGAGTAGATATTATTATCATAATAACTTTCAAGTACAGGAAAATTTTGTAATTATATACAGAACTAATTATCCTAGAGCATTGTCCTAATTGTCACGGTCTAAAATATCTGTGGGCCAAAGTGTCTGCTGGCATTTGTTAGGAATTATGGGTTGTCATGGTTTTAAATATTTTTGGGTCGGATTGTCCGGCATGGGTAAACATTATGGTCCTTATCAACTGGGAAATGTCTTAATTTATTTTATTTAGTTAGTTTTTATTTGGTTTTGATTCATTTTTTTTTCGATGCTGCCCCGTGCGAGTGTCAAAAGAATAGGCCCACAGCAGCGCTAAGCTTGTCGTAAAAGGCGACTAAAAAGTGCTCAGAACTCTTGCCAGGGGCTAGGGCACTCTGCCCACAGAGCAACTGGGTTGTGTGCCCCAGGTGGTGGAATGGGGTACCCCTGGCATGTTGCATGCCATAATATTGAAAAACTGACATCAAACCATAGTGGTGTAATATTTTGGGACAGATGCCACATTCCTCACATGTTAAAGAACCTGTCTGTGGTATTCTCTCGGATTGGGAACCATAGGGCTCTGCCACAGAAGACTAAATTGCCCAACCCTACCCACTTCTCCCTATTTCCGGTGGCAGTCAAAATTTGTTGACCCTATTATCCTTGTGTCCCAGTCCATTTTTCAATTCAACATCATTTCATGTTCATTTCATTACCCATTTCGTGTTCATCGCCTGAATATAGCTGAAACATTGCTGCTCGGGTGTTAAACCCCAGCAATCAATCAATCAATCATTTTGATTCTTTTTTTTATCATTTTGTTTTGTTTCATTATTGTTTCGCAATTTTTTGGTTTCTGTCCTTCATCTCAGTTTCTATGGTTCTCCTCTAGTTGTTTTAGGTCTCCCTCTTTTTCTTTTGCCGTCTGGTGTCCAGTGTAAAGATGCACTATACAGTTATATTAAGGCGCACTGTTTCGCACACCAAGTTACACCCGTCAAATTTTGTAAAACTTAAAATTCAAAGTTAAAATTTGGTGGATATATTGTTTAAATGTAGTTTAGCATTTGTACATAGACAGATTTAATATATGTAATGGTAAACAAATATAATTTAAATGAAGAATGGTATCTGGAATGTTTCAGTCCCCTGCCGTATTAGGTTCTCTCCTCACCATCCAATGGCTGATTTTCAAAATGCCTTATTTCGCATGAACTTTTGGAACTAAAATTGTGAGAGAATGAATTGAAAAAGGGTCTTATTATTTTTACCCTTTTTCCACGTACTCCATGCATGCTTTCATCTTGTGGTAATGTCTAAGTGCCTGATATTGTATAAAACGTAGTATTTGGCTGTTAGTTTTGGAAAGGCACCCCTGATTTGTACTAAAACCCCTGAGGGGCTAGTGAAGACATCAAAAATAGGATTGGAAAGGCTTTACTGAATCCTCTGTTGCTGTTTTCGTAACATAACTTTTTACAAGATTGGGTTGTTGGCCTTATGCTAAATCCCCAACCTGGAAAACCAGGGATTTTGTGATCAAGGTTTCCATCCTTTAGATTGGTTGCCGATTCAAGGCTGACTAGTCAAATCTATCAGAGTGTATTTTCTCCTAGACGAGTTGCCATTCAAGGCTGTGACCCTCATCTGGCCGGCTATTTACCCATAGCTGGGGGCTAGGTGCAGGCATCAGGGCATATCCACATGCCATTGGGCCTAGCATGTCATGCATCTAGGGGCCTAGTCTCCTCCGAGACCCTGTGGTTCGGCCTGGCACCGTGAGGAACCACATTGGTCTTATTGTATGAGAGGCTATAATTGGCAGGGATTAGACTGATGCTATCAGCTCCCTTTACACAGCAAGCTGCTATCCAGTGGTGTAGCTGAAAGCAAAGTGACAAGCACAAGCACTACAACACACACACTGTACACATCACACAGTCATTATGACTGACAAAATAGATATAAGATTTTTGAAAAAAAAAAGTCTTTTAACTTGATACTTTGAAAAAAAAAACTTTATTAGTTGCAGTATGTAAGAGTAATCAAGGGAACCAAGGTTATAGCGGTAATCAAAAGAATGCAATCCAGGGACAAAGACCAGACATGGAAAACGGACATACACAATAAAGAACATAAAGTAACTAAAATCATACATACAAAGTAACAAAAGCAAATGAGCAACTCGGCCTCCACTAAAAACTGGGAGCATGGACCAGGTGCACCAGTAGGGTAAAACTATAAATCCATTTTTATTATTCATATAGGATCATGATGCTTTGTCGGAGAGATTTAGAAAAACATTGTACTATGGGAAGCTGCCAAACACAGAAAGACCGTCACTACCACTTACAGGTTAGTCACGACTAACAAAATGACAGAACAATTAACTAACTTTCCATGATATCGGCAAACATCAAAACTTTTCTGAGCATGATAAGTACATAGTTCCAATATCACAATTTATATACATGTATGCAATAGCTTGAAAGAATTTTTTTTCAAATGGGCCATTTTCAGATTTTCTTGCAAGTATTCAAGATTTTAATGGGTTATTTTTTTTTAAAACATTCTAGATAAATCTGTAATTTATCATTTTAATGTTAGATTTAGGTGTAAGGACACTAAAAAAAATTATGTCTGTTTAAGATTACATTGGATGAAAAAAAATAGGGTAGAAACATTTTTTTGTAGGTACATGTAGAGAGTTAAAATTGTTTTATATTTTTAAATCATTGTATATAGACACTTACAATGTACATGTATAGGAGGATTTTTAGACTTGACCTTAATAGTGCTCAACTAAAAAATGATAGCTTAGTGGCATTTCTGTGAATTATGTTAGGGTAGGCAGAAAAAAATAGGGTAGGTAAGGTACCCTTCAATAGACCAGTTTTGTTTTTCTGGCCTAACTACATGTAATTTTTCACTTATCTTAGACATTGCAGTTGAATTTCTACATGAGTCAACTCCACGTAAACTGGGAAATATAGATCACTACATGATGTCCTCTACAACCAGGTAATTTAATGACACTTGTGCAGTAATAAATATATGTAAACCATGATAGGTAAGTTGCACACACAACTGAATAAAATTTCCATTTGTTATGATTTTTTTCCTTTGAGTACCTAATGATTGTTCCTGTAATGTGCTTTCTTCTCTCTCTATTTTAGTTTTTTTTAGGGGGGATGCCAAATAAATCATGTCATGGAATGATTATGGAATAGATGTTAGAGTTTAAGTCTCAAAAATACAAATGTAAATAGTAGCATTTTATTATATGTGGAATCTTGTGAGTTGAAATGGTTGTCATACTTACGGAAGTTTCCCTGGAAAAATTTAGCATAGTACTGCACCATGCCTTAATTTTCTAGCACCATCCTGCCCTCATCATGAATTTTACAGTTCCTCCATTTGGCCAAACCTTTAAGAATTTGAATTTATAATTGTTTAACTGATTTCCATACAAACATATACACCTTTTGCATTTGGTACACATTTATGACATTTTTACAACATAACACAAGGGTAATTCTTTATTGCAAGCTGAAGAAAATAAACCACCCCATGTCAAGGTGCGCTGCCCCAAATATGACCTTTTGTATCAGTTGAGTACCCTCAAAATACTTTGATTACCATACCTTCATCAATTTCTGGGGAAAACTTTAATATAAATTTATCTAAGGATTTATTACAAAAAAAACACACAAAACATGTTAAAATAAGAATAAAGAAATTTCCGTGGTTCTATACATTTTTGTTTGTTAATGATAGCTGAAGAACTGCTTCACCAGATATTTTCAAACAGAGATGCAATGATATGAATATATACGTGTTACACATACCAACATTTACATCAGTGGAAAATGCACATGAATACTAAGATCATTCTAGAGTTACAGTCCTTTTTATACCCCGCCACATGAAGTTGCAAGATAATATGTGATACCCCTCTGCAAAGTTGTGTGTCTAGCCATCCTGAGAGTTTCCAGATGATAATTTGAGAAAGAATAAATGATTTTTTGAAACTCTGTAAAGTCGTTAAGTACCATAAAATACAGGGTAAGTTCAATTTTCTGCAAAATCCAATATGTAGTTTTCAAATTACCCCATTTTGAACATTTTTCCACCATTGCATGGCAGGGTATCACTTAATGGTCCATTAATGCCTTATTTTTCACTTGTATGATTATTTGATATCAGTGATCACTAGAGCTTGTTTTTTTCCAGGGAAAACTGTATATCACCATGCACTATGATGATGGGTATGATTTACGTTAACAGATTGCGAACCAAGAATCCAGAGTATCTCAAACAGATTTCATCCTCGGACCTTTTCCTTATATCAATGGTATATTAATATGAGTATATAGGTGAAAGAGTAATCAAGGGAACCAAGATTCTAGTGGAAATAAAAGAAAGCAATCCAGGGACCAAACATAGAAAACAGACATACACAACAAAGAACATTAAGTAACTAAGATAATACATACAAAGTAACAAAAGCAAATGAGCAACTCACACTCCACTAAAAACTGGGAGCATGGACCATGGAACATAAAAAATTATATTTGATACATTTTAAACATTATCATAATGATGAAGGTGTGATACAAATTTAAAGGTAATATGTACTCCAAAACTGAAATGAGGTTTTTGTAAATCCATTGATAAAGTATTGAACCAATATTATTCACATATAAATATTTACTCAAATTTGGCATTAGGCCAAACTAAAAAAAAGCCTTGATTCTCATCCTCTTCTGACTTGATTTTTTCAACCCCCTCAAATATTTTTGTCCAATTTAGGTCAATTTCTTTAAAATTGTCAGCATTTCACTATAACTTGCAAAAACAAATTGTAGAAATAGTCCACCTACCTGCCCCAAATTTTGAACAGTTGGATGTGAATCCAGGAATTTTTTTTATTGTAATTAAGACACATTTTATTTTTTTTCTCTTTTAGATGATGGCTTCCAAGTTTATGTATGATGAAGGAGTGGATGAAGAGGTTTTTAACGATGAATGGGCCGACTCTGTTGACATGGAAACAGAAGAAATCAACCAATTAGAAAGGGACTTCTTAAAGGCTATTGTAAGTAATTATAAAGAACTACATCAACTATATTGTTATTTGCAGGTTTTGTTTGTTTTTATAAATTGTAATGAATGGCCATATGACCAAAATAAAAAAAAATATCCTAGATTATCAACCCCTCCCAACCCATTTTCACCCTCCCCGAAACATTTTATTTTGATTTTTTTCCCAATTTAGGTCAATTTCTATAAAACTGACAGCATTTTTCACTTCATTGATAAAATATTAAAGATAAAATTTGCCTGCTTGCCCTTAATTTTGAAAAATGTTGAATGATCAGTGTTCTAGAATTCAACACATCAAAGTTTTACTGTATTTTTATATTACCTTTAAATTATTATAAGATACTAATCCCATCTTATTCTAATAAAGCAAAAAACCCTACCTACCCTAGTTTTTTTGTACCTACCAAAAACATTTATGGCCATTTTGGTTCAAGCACTGTTTAAGTCTAGAATGTTGCCCCTTTAACTTAAACATTAATTTAATGTGTAAAATGTTTTTGAAAAATAAACGATTTCCCTACCTACCTACCCTATTTTTCTTGCTGGTAGCAGGAAACCAGACTACTATTTTTGTTTGCCTATTAAAGCTGAAATGAATATTTAAAGTATTTATCTTTTACTACGCAAGTATTTTTATTTATCAGGACTGGAACCTACAAGTTAGTAGGCTTTAATATACAAGCTTTTTTTTTTAAATATTTTTTCAGGACTGGAACCTATTTGTCAAAGATAAAGAGTTCAGTAAAGTGTTACATAATCTTGAATCAAGGTTAGTCCTGATTTCTATTGAATTTGTGTGTATGGTGGATCCAGGGACCTAGGGAGAGGAGGTTGTGGTGATTGGAACCCCTTTTTGTTCGAAATTTTATTTTATTTTTTTTGTTTGTTTTGAGGCGAAAATTGATTACTATAAATCTATAAATATGGAACTTTCTCTCTATGTAAATATTTGGAACAACATCTAATATCATTTTACTCTACCTGTGTCTTCATGTCAAACAATGTATGATAATATTTACATTGTATCTTCATTGAATTATGATCCTTTTGATTTTTTATTGTTTTCAGATTTTAATTTCAATTAAGGGACTTATTCCCAAAATGTCAGAGGGTGTAGATAATCACATACTTATGTCACCCTGCTTAATTTGCCTACCTTGAAATGGGCCAATTGTTTCTTATTAGATGTCATGACATAGTGAAATTTAATGGCAGGCTTGCTTGTCATCATCCAGAAATAAGGAGTAATACAGTGTTCTAGGATTCCTATTTCCCGTTACTAGGGGTAAGTGAAATTTGGGTCACGGAAAGTTAGGTGCTTAGTTACACTTTCCATGGCAAGTTGAAAACTTCATATGCTGTAAGGATTTGTTTTGTTAGGAAAGCAGTCATTGACTGTGGGAAAGTTGATTTTATATGGATTTTTCCCAAGGAAACCTTAATTTCTGAAAAATCCTAGAACACTGTAATAAATCCTGAATTTTATTTTGTTTATAAAGTGAGCTATTGCCATCACCTAGCGTAGTCGTCATCGTCTTCCGTTATCGTCGTTAACAATTATACAAAAATCTTGTCCTCTGAAACTACTTGACTAATTAGAACCAAACTTAGTATGAATGTTCCTTGGGGTATCTTGCATAGAACTAATGTGGGGATTTTTGAATTGTCAAAAAACATGCCCCGCGCAGGTCCGGGTGTTAAAAGAATAGGCCTGCAGCAGCGCTAAGCTTGTCGTAAAAGGCGACTAAATAGTGCTCAGAACCCTAGCCTGGGGCTAGGGCGCTTTGCCCACAGAGCAACTGGGATGTGTGCCCCAGGTGGTGGAATGGGGTACCCCTGGCGTGTTACATGCTGGGGTTGTCAGGCTATAACACGGAAAACCTGACCGCAAACCATAGTGGTGCACTGTGTTGGGAAAGATGCCACGTCCCTCGCACGTTAAAGACCCCTACTGTGGTATTTTCCCGGAGTAGGAACCATAGGGCTCCGCCACAGGAGGCTAAATTGCCCGACCGTACCCACCTCTCCCTATTTCCAGTGGCAATCAAAATTTGTCGACCCCATTGTCCTTGTGTCCCATCCCTTTTTCATTTCATCATCATTTCATGTTCATTTTATCATCAATTTCATGTTTATCGTCTGAATATAGCTGAAATATTGCTGCTCGGACGTTAAACCCCAACAAACAAACAAACAAAAAATCAAAAAACATGGCTGTTACTAAAAATAGAACATAGAGGCCAGACAGTAGTTTTTTCACATATATCTCCTAAACAGTTAGGTTTAGCTGAATACTGACGTGGGTAAAAGTGTTCAGCATGATGAGATCTATCTCTGGTCAAATTTTGGTTTTAATCCATTAAGCCATGTTGGAGTTACTGCCCTTTTTCAACGATTTTTGCTATTTTTAATGTTAATTTTTTCAAACATTTTCTCCTCTGACACTACTTGCCAATTGAAACCGAACTTGGTATAAATATTCCTTGGGGTATCCTGCATAGAATTGATGTGGGGATTTTTGATTCGTCAAAAGACATGGCCACAGTAGTTTTTCACATATATCTCTAAAACTGTTTATCCAAATTCTTTCAATAGTTAAAATGATCCATATTATTAGGACTACAAAAGTCTTCAGACTCCTTGTAAGAGTTATTGCCCTTGAAAGGGGAAAAATGACTTTTTTTTTTAAATAGTTTTCAGTCAATATCTTGAAAACTATGATAGATTAAAAGAAACTTTCAATTGTTGAAAAGATCTTGTGATAAGTCCTACCAGAGACTTCTTGAGTCAAAATTGTTGGACAACTTCTCATTTGATTTATTGCTTTTGAAAGGCAAAATTCAACAAGGTGAGCGATTCTGGCTCCTGGGAGCCTCTTGTTATAAAGACTGCTGCTTAAATTGATTCACCTGTTGAGATGACAATAAAATATTTAAAATTTTACATTGCAGTATAGCCTTACGACAAGGAATAGATCGTGGTTGGTTTACATACACAGATTTATGGGTGCTATCACAGAATGCCAAAATACTGGATATCAGTCAAGAACTTACTAAGGTACATCATAGCAGGGTTTGAAATTAGAAGGGATACACTTATAAATGGCCCATAAAATTCGTAGTTGACTTAGACAATTATTATTATTTTTTATACAACATGTATATTGGCCACCAAAATGAGAGCTGTGGGCTAACATCCTGAATTTTATGTTCAATCCTCTATGTAGTTCACTGTTACTTTACTATGGGGTTGACATTCATATAGGTGACATAGTCAAACGGATAAATGATGAACTTATGTAAGTGATTGAAACTGACCCACAGGTCACAATAGCTGTACAAATTTAACAGACAGTATGTCAATTAAAATGTTAACAACTTTTTATCCTCTTCATTTACAACATAAAAAGGTGAATAATGGCTGTTAATATTCCTTATAATGAAAACTCCTAACACTGACTACGTTGGAAGGCATTTTGTGTCAACAGACAGTATGGGCAAATGTGAATTAATCAGTTGTACTTTTGCTTGCAACTATGAACAGGAACTGTAATGGCATGTGAGTTGCAGGTATTTGCCTCTCTTTACAAATGTCTTCCTATGACATATCAAATATTCTCTTAAAAAACCATGAATATTTTTGCTGAATGTCATCCTTGATTGCAAGAGGTCCTGGGTTCAATCCCCAGCCAAGTCACATGCTTGCTGAATTGATGGCGGTTATAACTATAAGGTCTTAGTTTTTGAGATAAAAATTGTACAGATTGTACATGACTTCAAATTAGTAGTTACTGCTTCTCTGCCATATAGTATTTAAGGCGACAAAATGACGACTAATTAGTTCAGAGTCAGAATAATTTGTCAGAGTGAGATGGCATGCCTACTTATGGCCTAATTCTTCTTTGAGCTAGCACAATAAAGGTCGAGCTCAGCATGTCTTTCTAGTACAAAGCTAGGTCTGTCCGATTCGTCAATTGCTCTCATCCTGAAATGCATGAGATATTTGCCTTAGAAAGTTAAACCAGGTTTGAGTCAATCAATAAATACTGAATGTCTTTTTATTACAGGTGGTGCTTGTTTCTTCTTTGACCTACTTAACTGGTATCCTGACCATGATTGGCTCAACTGTACTGGTAACTGCTGCAACTACAAGTCTAGGACCCCTAATCCTTCACTCACACGGGAGATTACTACCACCACTTCCTGTTGTTGATGTCTTACCTATCGCAGATGGAAATACTCAGGAAAATGTCACTCAGGAGATACCAGTCCAGAAATCTGAGGAACAACCTAGTCTTGCCAAGGAATCATTTGATTATATGCTTGCTGAATTGATGGCGGTTATATCATTGCCTGCAAATCTTGTGAAATTTTGGTACTCGGCTATGGATCAGTTGAATTCTGGGAAATTGCCTTCTAGGACTAATAACAAACAGGACCAATCTTTGTTGTGCTCAAATGGACCGTGCTTACCAACTGCTAACTCAAACTGCCAAAATGTCACAAATTCCAAAGGCCTTGAATCATGGGAAATGTGTTCCGAATGCCAAAGCTGTCAAGACCAATGGAATAGGAAGTTGCATCATGGACTTCATTACAATATGGACTCGCCAATGTCTAGGAGATATGATGTGTGTCAGAATAGGGTTCCAGATTGTGCTGTGAAATGCTGCTGTAGTTCTGGAACCAGTTGGACGTTGACTGATACTTTGTCTGTGAATGTTATTCCTGATGTACCAGTAGGGTTTAATACTGGACATCAGATACCTATATTTGTAACCTAACATTTATGAATGGCAGTTAAATTTGGTCCAAGCAGAGTTTAGGGCTTATAAAAACAAAAGCAAACTTCACAACTCCATACATAATTGCAGTCACGTTGAAAGGGGGGCAGAGGTGAAATGTTCTAAAAGTATTGAAAAACCTTTTCATATTTCTAAGCAACTGTTTTCCCAGAATGTTTTTTAACCTTTTTCAACTCAACTTTCCATTACTCAATGAAGATGCAATAATGCTGATATTTCCTATTGGATATTTCAACTTTCAGGCTGTCATGGTTATTCTTGAAAAAAAAAAATGTCTTCATAGAGGAGAAGGGCATATACATGAAATAATAGGATAATAAATTGAAAACAGGGAATAACCAAAATGTGATCAAGGGTGCCAAAGAATGCTTAGATAATTATTCATTCAAATCTGTCTGCTCTTAGGAGGTAATTCACATTGAAAATCCAACAGTTTCTATTGATTTTAGTGTCATTTACTGAGTTATCTCCCTTAATTTGGAATTCTGCAGTACATTCTGTATAATTCATATCTCCTATGAACAAGGGTTATATGAAAAGCCACATGTTACTGTCTGTTTACTGGAGCATTTTAAACAAAATATCAAAAGTAAAAATATGTAGGCTTTCCAACCATGAATCACATTTGCATGAATCTTGGATGGAGTGCTACTTAAATCTTCAAGCATTCTTGGCACGAGCAGTAATATTTTGGTTTTTTATGATATCCTATTTATTACATGTATATGGACTTTTCCCATAATTTATTGCTATTTTCAACATTTTAATTTTAAATTTTTACTTCACAGTGTGAATTATCAATTTTTTTTTACACAGGGAACATTCGATAAATCACTGCTATCTATATAGTAAATATGAATAAAGAATACTCATAAATGTAGATACAAATGTATTACAGCAATGCTGCATACGTTATACCTGCTTTGGTACAAATTTAGCTGTCTACGTCGTGGGCCTAATTAAGTAAGTATCAACAAATAAACACATATTTAAATTGATACAATACTTGAAGTTTTACAATGTAAACACATTGCAATTAATAATGTTTAGAATTTAAGGGAAACCAAGTGTAGATTAATAGGATAATTAATTAGAAAGAGTGAATAACCAAAATATTGTCATGTGTGCAAAAGAATGCAAAGGTTTATCAAGTGCATGGAACTTGATCTGTGCACGAGTTTAATCTTCTAGCTTCTTGGCACAAGTTATTACATATTGTTATTCATGATTACAAATCCTTTTTATTATATATGCAGTAAGGTTTTCTAATACTTTATTGCTGTTTTCAAAATGAATTTATTTCACAGGGTGTCAGGGAGCATTCAGTAAATCACTGCTATCAACATTATTAATTATAATAAATACTGTAATCTTCTGATGAATTGTAAAATAAAATCCCAGATTTTTTTAATTAGGACTCGATTCCACATCACATTTTTCAATAGAAATTTAGAATTTTACATTTGAATTTGTGGTTTTACAGAACAATGAAAGCCATGAAAATTGGTTCCTCACGAAAATGATTAGTCTTTATTTAATGTGCTCTGATGCTTGTACAGTACCTGAACCGATCCAGGCAACAAAAATTGTGATAGGTCATCAATCACCAGTCAGTTTCCGAACAGTCATCGATCTGTCAAATCCATTTATTTCACCAATGGTTGCATCATGTGACCACAGAGCGATCAATGTATTTTATGCTTTTCGTTGTTTCCTTTGTCAATTTTACACATATTAAACATCAATTCATACTTTTATTTCATATTTCTGTTATTTTGAACAAATCATACGTCATTTTACATAACAAAACTGTGCTCAGATCAGTCACCGGTGATCGGTTATGGATCTGTCAGCGATCAATCAGTCAGTGGTCATTAATCCATCAAATGGATCGGTTCAAGGACTGTACATGTAACTATCTGACTTAATAATGTCAATTTATACTGAAACCTGTCTAAAATAAACCCTGAATAATATGAAACCTGTCTAAAATGAACCTTGAATAATCTAAAATCCTGTCCAAACCAGACTCTTTTTGAAGTCCCTGCATATTAGTTGGGACATTGTTTCTTCCTATTGATGTGAGCTCCCTTTCAGATTTTATAAATTTCTTCTTTTTTTTTTTTTTTGAGTTATGGGACTATATGCATACTGTAATGGGATGATTTTCTGTTTATGGACTACAACTTTAAAACCATTGCTGCAGTGTCAACAAAACTTTAGTAAACTGTTTATTTACAAATGTATGTTATGAAGGTTCCTTTCAATTATTATGGTTCACTGCATATCAGTGATTTAAATTGTGGTGAGTCTAGATCTGTGACTGTCCATTTCTGACTTTAAACCTTTTGAAATTTGGTACCTTCAACCATTTCATTGACGTTTTATGGTTTTCTTAAAATGGAACAATTATTCCAAACTTCAAAAAGTCCTGAACCCTCTATTCTTGGAAGTGGATTTGAACCCCTGCATATGCAAATATATGTTGATATAGTTCTAACTTTATAGTGTGAAAATACTATTAATTCGCGGGGTACCAATTTTCATGGTTTTCGTGGGTATGCCAAACCACGAAATCTGGTTCCCCATGTAAAAGGAGATTTCCATTGATGTGAATACTAAAAACCTCATAACCACAATTCAAGAATTCACAAAATTGAGTTTCTTCCTTAATTGGCAAAAATGGTTATCCACTAATTAAAGTACTTTCACAGTATATGATAAACATTTTTAATGGCAATGTTACATGTATGAGTATATAAAGTGCAATACTGTATAGTAGGTAGTTTTGATGTGGTCCTAATTTTGAAGCATTTACATTTTGGTGTACCTTTTTTCCTCAAAATTGCCAAAAATTTACACAGGTCTGTCAACAAAATAACCCACTATACAGTATATATATATATACCTTTACATGTGATATTGGTGCATTTTTTCCTTGACTCATGAAACAAATATTTATTTTCATACAGATCAAAATTTTATAGAATACCAAAGATGCTTGATTTATTTTTGAATATTTTATCATCTGTGAAATTATTAATCTCAATAATTTATACTGGTTATTAAACTGTAATATTCTGAACAATAAACTGCTGAAATCCTCTTTAAAGTTTGTTTTTTGTCAGAGATACATTAAAATATGTAATGAACTAATGTTCCGAATGTAAACAACAGATTTTCCCGTTTTTTTTTTCCCAAAACTGTTACATTTCAGAGCTATGGTTAAGTTTATGAGTGAAACATTATACATTTAATGAATGATCATGAGAGGAACAGTAAATCTATATATTACCTAGGTACCTAGTATAACCTGAGGCAAAGCCAAGGTTTTGATATTCTGAACCAAATAGTCTTCAAAATTGTGTTACCATGGTTGTGGTTGTTTCATCTGGTGATATTTGATTTTTGCACTGTTCAAAGATTAAGGGTGAGATGTTGAAATGTGTTTTTGTTCCATACAGTGTATAACAGAAGTTCTTACATGTATATATTATTTTATAATGAAAATTCCCATTTGTTTATTTTATTTATATTTGGTTTATTCTGTTGGAAACAAATATTACAGTAAAATTTCCAAGGGAGCTTATATTCTGTAGTATTTCTTCTTTTAAAACTTGTGTCACAGAGGAACTTCTGTATTGTGACATTGCAAATGTACTTCTCTTTTTAATATCACAACTCATACTTTCATTGTATATCAAATACACAGACTTTCTGTCTTACAAATAGTCCAGATAACCATGACATTCGCTGGGGCATTTTTTTTTTAATCTGACGTTAATGCCTCCCACAACCCCATAATTATTTGGACTATCTATGGAAAGCCAAAGTGGACAAAAATGAGCATTTTTTTAATATTAGAAAATGGATTTATCGTATTCAATGACCATTTTCTAATATCAAAAATTCATTTTCTAATATTACAAATTAGATTTCTAATATCACAAAACACTTTTTTAATATTAAAAATTCAGTTGAATTTCTAACATTAAAAAACAATTTTTTAATATAAGAAATTAATTTTCTAATATTAGAAAATGAATTTGTCATACTCAGTTGCGATTTTTTTAAAATTAGAAAATCATTTTGTTATATTTAAAACTGTGACTGATTTTGCAATATTGCAAAGGGATTTTTTAATATTACAAATTCATTTTCTAATATTACAAAATGTGTGATATTTTATAATATTACTAAATCAGGAATTTGTAATATTAGAAAATGAATTTCTAATATTAAAAAATCTTTTCTAATATTAAAAATGATTTTGTAATATTAAAAATTCATTTTCTAATATTACAAAATATTGAGTTTTGTCCACTTTGGCTTGCCATCTCAGTTACTCTGGGTGCTTTTAAATTGTTGAAATAACTGTTACAGTGAAATGGCTTCATTTCAAACAAAAAAGATTAATTGTTAGTTTATTTATCATGTTTTTATTGTCTTCAAATAATCAATTTATTGAGGGATTACAATAATCCAAAGCATATACAAACAAACCCACACAGATACAATACATATGATATGATTATATGAGTTTGACAATTAATAATAAAAGTTGACAGTTAACATATTTCTTTCCAATTAAATAAAGTATCTTGAAAAGGTATACCCATGAAAAAAAGGTAACAAATATGCCATAGATTTAATAAAATTATAAATAGAAGTATTAAGATGATAATTCAGATTTGAATATAATACTTCTTTTCATGTATTGTGACTTTTTATCCGTGACTGTTTTTTCCTGTGACTTTTTCCCCCCGACATTTTTTTCTGTGACTTTTTTTCCTACATTCAGCCAGCCCTGTGGTCTGGTAGATATTTTCTACGTGTTTCCTACCCTGATATGTGTCAGACAGTAGTTTTTCGCATATATCTCCAAAACCGTTAGGTTTAGCCAAATCGTGACATCGGGTAAAAGTTTTCAGCAGGATGAGATCTATCTGTGGTCATTTTTTTGGTTTGAATCTGATGAGCCATGTTGGAGTTATTCGATATTATATTAGCCCGATTTTCAAGGTGTGGGTAGTTATTTTGTTTCATGTATTGTACACAGAATAAATAGTGGTTTAATTAATTTACTACCATTTTATTTTTTATCTCGACATTTTCAAAAGTTCAATTTAAACCAAAATCATAATGTAATCGCAAACTTACACAATGCAATGCTACTTTCCAATCCCTCGGATTTTTTTTAATTATGTACATTACACATGGAATATTCTGTTTCAAGTACTAACAGACGTAACTTTTTAGAGAAAAGTATTACTCCATTTAAATCAAACCAACGTCATGAGAACTTGAAAAAATACACAAATTATCGAAACAAGTAGTAAAAGTTTTTCAATGAACATAGGTTAAATTCATGTTGATAACTGTTATGAATTACTTTGCTCGTATACTGCAAAAAGTGAGGAAGTAGGAGATACTACGGGGCACCGAATGTGACTCTTGTGGTTTTGTACTCAAAATTCAGTTTTGTACAGACAAAAGTGAGTTTTATTCAACAAAAATGTGTTCAGATTAACAAAATTTAAAACATACTACTACTTTAAATTTTGTTAAACAAAGTAATCTTTCAGTGGACATAAGTTACTTTTCAAAATTCATTTTTGTATCATAGACTTCACTTTTTTTCCTAATTTGAATACTGGGTAACAAAAATCAATTTTGTATTTAAATTAGTTTAGTTTGGATAGTTGGCATACAAAACTGAAAAATATTATGACAAAATTAAAATTTGTGTTTACAAAATTGAGTTCTGTCGTAACAAAATCACTTTTGCATGCACTTTAAACGCAAAATTCACTTTTGAGTCATAAATGTCAATTTGTGTCATAACTGTCAATTTTGTATGCAAATTAGTTCACAGAATCATTTGTTTATGCATATGAATTCTCTCATCACGATTTTGTAAGGTCTGTCATTTGATGTAGTAACCGCGGGCCTCGCAGACGCAGGTTTCCGATTATTTCGAGCAAGGACATATCATGAGGATGATGAGCTATTCTGCAAAAGTAAGTAATACCTGATAAAGTATTACTTACTTTTGCAGAATAGCGCATTAACCATATGATATGCACTTGCTCGAAGTAATCGGAAACCTGCGATTGTTATTTTATTTCCATATTAATCGGTAACAAAAGTCACTTTTCTATGCATACAAGTCAATATTTGCATACCTATTTGACAAAATTGAATTTTGTCATGACAAAAATAAGTTTTGTCTACAAAAATAAATTTTGTCATTATACAAAATTGAAGTGATCATAACAAGTCTGTATGACATAGCTTTGTACGACAAAAATGATTTTGATACGACAGAATTCAATTATGTGTACACAAAGTTGATTTCGATTACAGAAAGATCAAGTCCCATTCGGTACCCCGTAGAAATCATGCCACTTATGTAAATTGGAGGAGACCGTTAACGGATATTCTGTATTTGATCTCCCAAACCTTCAAATTTGACCAGTCTTATCAGTCATTCACAATTTGTCATTCATATTTAATTTGTGTTCAATGTTTCCAATTAGGTTTTCCCGTTAGGTTCTTTGTTGTATATGTTTGTTTTCCCTGTCTTTATACTTTTAGTATATTGTTTTGATTTCTTCTCGAAAATTTGTCCCCTAAACATTACTCTATGAAAGGGATGATTTGATGACAGCTTAGGGAGCAACCATTTGATTTAATGGGGTGGGGGCTAGGATCAAATTTTGTGTCCTGGATTAATTTTCAGCATAATTGCAAGCAAATATGCGAAGGAAACCGGCAGAAGCAATAACGAAAGGCTGAGTTTAATTTTAGTTCTTAAAAGGAATTAGTAACGATATAATATCATTTTTGGCCAAAATTGTTCGCATTTAACCCGATACAAGTATTGCTTTTATACATGTCTACAGACAAAATGTAATTGTTTATAAATGAAAACGTTTTTGATATGATATTCAAAATAGCATCTACCTAATCGTTGTCTGTCATTCATCATGCTTATTCCAGTAACAATATTTCCGATGGCTCCTTTCGTCATCTAACATAGATTATGCTCATCCATCGGTTGCCAATGGCAATTAATGTTTATATGAATTCGCCAGTCAATTTATCAGGTTAAAAATGCATCGTATACGATCACTGGTCACGGTCTGTTGAACTAAGAAAGCACCATCATCTACAATATATCAATGTGCCCAATTTAATGACAGACATAGACCATTACTTTATATATATATAATCAGATATGAAACAAACGTTCCCACGGCAATATAGCGAAGAAAATAAGTCTAAGATGTTTAATATGACAATATTTGCTATTATGTACTCTTATTTTAAAGTGCAACGTGTTTAGTATCGCATAAAACTTGTGGATTTAATAATTAATCATTAAAACCATAGGAATATAGTGAAATCTATTTTAAGGGGAACCTTGAATAACCGATAACCCCATCTAAAACAGACTCATTACGTAATCCCATCATATTATTTTCAATATATTACATGTATGAACCTAGTTTCAACGGATACCTGTCTAAACCATATCTACAGTCATAAAGGGGTTTGGTTAAGACTGGTTTAAATGTAACTGATGTTTGATTTAGAAGATAACATTTGTGACAACTTCACAATTTTTTCTATATTCCGATTCGTTCACCAACGATATAAGTAATCTTTGTATACATCAATTTCCGATAAAACTACTCCAAGTTCAGTAGTGCCGTCTACAAAAGTTTATATCCTTTAACTATTATAATAACCTACAGTCTCCCCAAAATGGAAGTCTGATGATGCACAACCGCATGGCCACAATTTTGTTTTTGTCATTGTAAGTATTTCGGGGGTTAGTTTTTAGCTCACCTGGCCATAGGCCATGTGAGTATTGCCATCACTTGGCGTCCGTCGTCGTAAACAAATTTTCAACTCTTCTCCTTTGAAACGACATGACCAATAAGAACTAAATTTGGTGTGAATGTAACTTAGGGTATTCTGCATTGAACTGATGTGGGAATGTTTAGTCTATCGACCATGAAAAACATGGCCGCCGTTACTAAAATAGATTATAGAAGTCAGACAGAAGTTTTTCGCATATATCTCCAAAACCGTTAGGTTAGCCGAATTCTATCAATTGTCGAAATGGTCCTCATTATAAGACCTACAAAAGTCTGCATTCGGTCGAAGTTGACAGATGATTCCTTGTTAGAGTTATTGCGCTTGTAAGGTGAATAATTGTTTTTTTTTTTACAGTTTTCAGCCGATATCTTGAAAACTATGATGGATAGACAGAAACTTTGCTGAAATGATCCTTATGATAAGTCATACCAATTTCTTCTTTGAATCGTCACAATTGTCGGAAAACTCCTTATTAGAGTTATTGCCCTTGAAAGGCAAAAATATATATATATATATAGCAGGTGAGCAATTCTGGCTCCTTATATACATGATGGTAACAAAGACCAGTCAGGGAATACAGATACACACAACAAAGACAATAAAATAACCAAAATAATTCGCGCTAAGCAACAAAAGTAAATGAACTATTTGGACTCAAATAAACCCTGTGAATTTGGATCAGGTGCACCGGTAAGGTCAGTGTTCTCTACTTTTCTAGAAACACCCGCCGAGTTGCTCATAAAAAGTAAAGCCCGGGTTGACTAAAGTGGAAAGGAAAACTATGACACTTTTAACAAATCGGTTCTCATGGTGCAGGTGGATACACCGTAACGGTTCAAGATGACGACTATATATTAATTATGTAGTGATGACTCCAATCCTGTTCCAAAAAGCCTACTTCTAAGACGTCTAGCGCGGTACAAAAACTTTGCGTAGATAGGTCAAGCTGTAGAATAATTATGAGTTGTGATATGAAAACTCCATACGCAGCTGCTGAAGGGATGTTGTCACAGATAAAAAATAACTTGCCATTACGGAATGAAAAGTCTTTGTGTTTGTCGAATATTTTGGTCAATAGTTTTCCTTTCCCGTCGACCTGTAAGAGTGAGTCAAGATATGAGTATGACACCGCAGTATCTGTAGTATCCTTTATCCCATGTTCTTTGAGGTGGATGCGATACAAACCCCGAAACAAGGATTGTTTAATGATAATACACCATCTATATAGCGGAAACTATAAATATACTGAAAAAGCATCGTTTGTTTGATGGGTTTTTCTTGACAGTGAATCAGTTTACCATTGACAATGTCTGAATTGTACGTGGTCTGGTACTTAAAAAAAGATTTTTACACAATTAAATTTATGTCTAATACAAAACAATAGGTGAAGGCGTTTGTTTTGAACTTGCTGACCTATTCCGTCACTCCTATGAGGCTGACTTTATAGCTGATCTGATCCGAAAGAAAGAATATCGTTTGGCTAGATCTTTTGATCTCAGTTTCCGCTATATAGATGACGTATTATCTTTAAACAATCCTAATTTCAGGGATTTGATACATCGCATCTACCCCAAAGAACGAACTTGAGATAAAGGATACTACAGACTCTGTGAAGTCAGCCTCATATCTTGACCTACACTTAGAAATGGATGGTAAAGGAAAACTATTGACCAAACTTTACGACAAACGTGATGACTTTTCATTCGTAATTGTCAACTTTCCTTTCATCTGTGGCAACATCCCTTCAGGACCTGCGTATGGAGTGTTCATATCACAACTCATACGTCACGCCAGAGCTTGCCAAAACTACGCAGACTTTTTGTATCGCGCTAGAACTCTAATAGGCTTATGGACAGGGTTATGTTGCTACAAAATTGGAGTCATCACTACAGAAGTTTTATGGTCGTCATCATGAACTCGTGGATCGTTATAGTGTATACATCTGCACCATGAAAACTGATTTATTCAACGGGTTATAATTTTCCTTTCCTCGTTTGGAAAGAGGACTTTACTTTTTATGAGCAACTCGGCGGGTATTTCTAGAAAAGCAGAGGACACTTACCCTACCGGTGCACCTGGTCCATGCTCCCAGTTTTTAGTGGAGTCCGAGTTGCTTTTGTTATTTTGTATGTATGGTTACTGTATGTCCTTTGTTGTGTATGTCTGTTTTCCATGTCTGGTCTTCGTTCCTGGATTACATTCTTTTGATTACCGCTATAACCTTGGTTCCCTTGATTATTCTTTATCCTATATTTTTATAGTTGACGCAATACAAAACACCAGGTAAGCAACTCAAACCATTTACAGAACATATTTATATGTTTAAGTGCGGCCTAAAAAACAGTTGTTATTAATGCTGCATTCGGAAGAACTGCTTATAGCATCTATATAGGCATTTAATGCTCAATATTTATTGCCACTTGAGAGCGTTACCTATTCATATGAACTAGTTGTATCTAAACCAATTATGACATAAATAATAATTTTGTCTAGTCCAACTAAACGTCTATTTTAACCACATACATGTATTAAACAGCATTATGAATTCGGCATAATCAATATTAAACCAGGATTAGACTTTTCTTAACTCATTTTTTTATGAATTGCTTTATTTGTTACCCTACCAGTGCTCCTGGTCCATGCTCCCAGTTTGTAGCGGAGCCGAGGTGCTGATTTGCTTTTGTTACTTTGTATGCATTATTTTGGTTATTTTATGTTCTTTGTTGTGTTTGTTTCCCATGTCTGGTCTTTGTCCTTGTATTCTTTTTATTTCCTCTAGAATATATTGGTTCCCTTGATTACTGTTTGTCCTGAACATAAAACATATGAAAAACAAAGAGTGACGTATACCGAAAATCTTATTAATGAAAAAATTGAATAAATTGGTTCACCTTTATCAGTAAGTCGAAGGAGTTATTGCAAACTACAATTTTTAAACTTTTTTTCATCGAATAATTTGCAAATAAAACGTTCTTATGATAATAGTGCAATTAATTTGTAGATTTGTTTCTCTATATGTTATCCCCGCTTTGAAAGGGAACTATACAGTGACCATGGTGTCTGTCCGTCCTTTCTTCCGTTAACCTATCTGTATTATCTTCATAAACAAATTCTTTGCAAACACTTTTGAGAGAAAAAAAAACGTATTCTGAGAGAGGTGTGTTGCATCGTTGGATCTTGTTTCAAGGTTCGATGATCAACTTTTGACCACACGGTTTAAAACAAAATTTTCGTCACAGTTTTTTCTGCAACTATACCAATCAAAGCTACTTTCATATGTTGATACTCTAAGTATAAATATAATAACATGCAAGTACAAATGTATCCGTCTATGGCGACATCAACTTCTGGCGAAACACATTAGTTTGTAGTTTGACCATTTATGGTTTTCATAAAATGTATTCCAGGGGAGGGGATTTGGATGTACTTAAAGGAACATTGCTTCCAGTATTTCGTGTCACCAATACGTTCGTCTTGTCATAGGTCATGTCGTGGACTACGTTGCTTGGCACAAGTTTCCTTTCACATCAAAAATGAATCGAAGAACCAAACACTTTACGCATACATGTAGCTCGCCAGGGAAGTGTATTATATATATATATAATATTCAGTATTAACTTTGAAAAGCAATCCGGTCGTACCTACTAACTTTTTCCGACTGATTTCCATTTTCTATGATAAACTAACAACATTATCACGAAACAGTTTTCAACGGTTAAATTTGACTGCAAGTGGAATTAACAGAAATTAATTGTTGTTATCCTATCATTTTATGAATCTCAATGGAGCCAGTAATAAGAAATTTTCATCACGACATTTTCTAAGCAGGATATTAAAGCCTAAGTGTCATATCCCATTCCATCAAATTTCGTTGATGTCAAATGGCTCTCTTCATTTTTATATCAGTCCATTGAGAATGACGCTAACGACACAATATAACACTATTAAGACTATGATTGGTTGAATAGAACAAGTTGGAATTACAGAGTTTCTTTTTGTATGTAAAACTTATACATGGCCATTACTTAGATGTAAAAGGTGAAAAAGGTGAAGCTGTATGATTTCCATTTGCAGCAATTGGAATCTGGCTTTGTTGTGAATCTTCCGTGCTGAATATCGCATTTTAGTATTAATGTGGTTCTTCAGGACTGTTGTGTAATTCTTCACTGCCGAAAGGTCATTTAGTCTAATCAGTGCATCTTTAAAAGTGGAAAATAATCTGAATGCAATGGAATCTAATGCAAACAAACCTAATGGTGAAATGAGGGACATATATCAAATGTGAATGTGATGGATTCTTGACCATGCAAAATGCAAAGGAACTTTAATGTTATAATTCAATCTGACTGGATGAAATGATAGGAAAAATTCCCTCATGAGGATTCCAGTCCAATTCTACTAATGGCATCGGAGTTTCTTGCGAATATTATCATTTTAAGCGTTTATCTAGTGATAGGGTGTGTTGGAAATGCCATGGTTCTGTACATATACCGTGTCAGGATGAAAAACACCCTTGACAACAGAATCTACATCCCTTGTTTAGCTGTCGCAGACATGATTGCGGCATTCATGTGTTCGCTGTTTGCAATATATGCTTTAATATTTCCGGTGTCATATACAAACGTTACACTCTGTAAGATATCATGGTACACCATGACATGGAGCACTTCTGTTGCGGTGTCTATTCTTGCAATGATAGCTGAACAAAGGTACATGAAAATATGCCGGCCGTTGGAAAAATCGGTGTTCACAGGACGCGAGCTGAAAATCGTGGTTTCATTTTACGTTATTGTTGTTTTGATAGATTCGCCAATTTTAGCAATTGCGGGAATTTCTAGAGTAAGTAATGGTAACACAACAAATGAGTACTGTGACCGTGTAGGTGATGATTTCAGACATGGTCTGAAACACGATTTTGCAATTGTCTGTACTGTTATTGAAATGTTAACTTTTCCTCTGCTAGTGTTTTGCATATCATTTTTTTACTTTAAGGTAAGCTCAACTCTATATAACCGCATGAAGGTAAAAAACAACAGGGTAAAACGCTTTGCTGAATGTTCTTTAGCTAGAACAAATGTTGGATACACAGAACAGAACACTGTATATGAATTGGACGCTGATGAAAGAACAAAAAGAAAGAAAAAGAAGCCAAAAGTTTTCGAAAGAAATTATGAAATGGCAAAGGAACGAGAAGACTCGAATACTGCAGAGAGTATCGTCGAAATAACAGAACAAAATATGACTGATACGATTAAAACTATGAAAAAGGGGACAGAAATTGAAACTGAATTAAAAAAGAAGCAAACGACAGCGGATAAACAAGACCTTACAAATAAAATGCCATCCTTTCAGAAAAGAAAAGCTACAAGCAACATATATGAAGATACGGATAGAAAGCAGTCTTTGGGAGGCCAATCAGGCAGCCCTCAAAAGTCCATGACGTCACCAAAAGCTGAGCTAAAAAACGAGCCAACAATTAACCTCTTTTTTAGGCAACATCGATACACTGTGCTATTCATCACAATAACAATAGTATTTTTTGTGACCTTTTTACCACGTGCGATACTATTGCTATTAGAGACCATTCATGAAGATTTTTGGACAAAATATAATGGTAAAATATTGCAACTTTTGATTTTCCTGAATCGTCTGCACATCGTAAATAGTGTAGTTAACCCATTACTGTATGGCATATTTGATGAGAAGTTCAAATCTGAATTTATGAAAATAGTAAGATGTGGAATGAAGTGGCGGAATAACAGTATTTCACCAAATACTTGAGTAGATGATTGTTCGTGTTATTCAAGGCAAGGTGTTGGCAAATGATTATATTCCACAATTTAAAGCAGGTGGTATATAATGATCAGGATTTATAATAGAGCTATCTTTCCTCCTTCTGTCCGTTCATCCATCACACATTTGTTTACTGGTCGCAGTCTTGTATTCTTTGCCCCATCGGCTTCTATAGTATACCTTAAATTTTTCATGGTTAAAAAAAAAATAGACAAAGAGTTTCAATCTAACTTTTGACCATGTTTTTCCATTAAGGAAATGTCAAAAATAATTTTAGGTCCATTTTAGAAAAAAGGCACGATCTTTGGTACACCAGGACAGGTTGAACTAAAAATAGACCTTTTCTATTTTCACTTTTATTTTGAGGTCTTGAAATAGACCCCTTTTCTGAAGCATTGTTATTCATGAAAGTAATGTTTTTCCTCAAAAACAAGTCTTTTGTGTCATAGCTTGATATTTACTCTGTACTTTTGATGAAAAATGATAGTCATTTGCCAAGATTCAAAAACGGAAGAAGGCTAAAAGAAAGCGCACTATATTTTTAGCCTTCATGTTTTGACGTACACCCGATCAGGAATATGTAGTACAAGACTGATACCTACCCAGCCATTCATATTGAGTTTAATGAAACTTATAGGACACGATTAAGTGTCAGTCTCTATAAGAATCAGGCAATGGGTGAAACGTAGTATAAAAATTTTGAAAGTTTAATTTGACTATTTGCATCATCAGAATCAAGGAAAAAACCAGACTTTCCATATCACTTTGGTAAATTGAGTTATAATTTCTTTGAAATGCACTGAAAATGAACATTTCAAGGGTAGATAACTCTGTCAAAAACATTATGTTTTTTTCTAACATTCTATTAAAAAATTTCTGAGCAGAGATCAAATATTGCTCTTTTCAAATAGAGAAGGCATCATTGAGTGAAATTATACTGTCAGATAGGTAGGCTTTTGACATGCATGTTTCTGATTTTCCCATTTTGTCTGATTCTTACAAATGCTTACACTAAATATGCAGTGAGTCTGCTATCCCAACCTTTGATCTAAATCGGAAAACATTTGATTTATTTCATTAATATTTTCAGGGAATGAAAATTATGTTTTTGAAATATGCAGTTACTATTTTGATTTCTGATCTGGTTTGTTTCCATTAATACAACATAAACATTGCACTTAATGTCGGTGTCGATCAGACGGGGATACACATATGGATGTGGCAAAAACAACACCCCTTAAACGTCGAAATGAATTTTTACGAATTTTGAAATGGTTATAATAACCATATGTTCGTTATATGATTTCATTTTATTTTTAATTAGAATAGACCTTGTGTTTCTTTGTAGTTTTACATTCCAAGTGCCATTTATTTAGGGAGTCTTAACATTCATATGATGCATATGTGCATCACATTTGAAAAGCTGATTTTAATAAGTTTTTAGTTTACTAGTATATCAATTTTGTGGATAAAATGGAAAAAAATAGACTTTATATTTGTGCATATATATCACTGGGTGCGGTTATTTATTCATTAAATGTTTACAGTGAGTAATATAATTAAAATCATGGAATAGAGATGTTCTCCCCTGTTTTAAATACCATTTTCTAGTGAAATATCATAGGTAGTTCAAGGAGACTAAAGCGTTTTATCATTTCACAGGTATGATAGAAAGTTCAAATATATTTGTCAATTGTCCAGTATGATATTCTCCTTTTTTTGTCGTGTTATTTATACTTAGAGTATCAACATATGAAAGTAGCTTTGATTGTTATAGTTGCAGAAAAAAACTGTGACGAAAATTTTGTTTTAAACCGTGTGGTCAAAAGTTGATCATCGAACCTTGAAACAATAGTTTATTTCTTTGCAATTTAGGACTTTGTTTTTGAACCAAGTATTAGAATATAAATGAAATATATACATAAACAATTACTCACTATTGCAAGACTAATCAGGGGAGCCAAGATTCAAACGAAATCAATAGAAAAAATTCCAAGGATAAAGAATAGACAGCGAAAACAGACACACACAAACACAAATAAGACATGAAATACCCAAGATAACACGTATAACAAAGTAAAAGAGCAACCCGGACTGCACTTAAAACTGGGAGCATGGACAAGGTGCACAAGTAGGGTAAACGTCCTTTGCTTTTCTGGAAACACTCGCCGAGTGCAAATGACCGACATCCAAGTACATCTTAACTGTTCATCGTCAACAGGGGGTGTAGCTAAACTTCATGATGCCAGCTGAGATTTATTTTTGGTAAAATCAAATCAGAAACGAAAGGAGAAAAGAAAACAAGGTAACCACATATCAAAGTAACATAAATATCGCAGGGCGTATATCTCCATTACCAGGACAAGTTTCAACAACCATTAAGAGCCAAAATCTTTATAAAGTGTAAATATATTTATTAACAAACTGTACATATTTATTCATCTTTCGGAAAACATTCAATTACTCAATTATACACGACCCGAAAACACAATAAAACAACACTACGGCTGACAAACTTGCTAAGCACTTTTGCAATTTATATATATATATATATCTATATATATAATATCGCAAAATAAAATGATTAACTAATCCTAAACAAAAAGCTAAATTATAAATGAAACTTTCAGTAAACTTTACAAAAAAATGCAAATTCACTATACCTTCAGATATATTGCTTCGGCATTATAGTCAGCTAAGCTAGGCTATCTGGCAGATAATGAAATATAGAATGCCCAGTCGAGCTATGCCTGGGTGCGCATAATTCATTTCGCGCAAAAGCGTGCAATGTTAGTAAGTGATAAGCATACGTCAATACAAGAAGTCGGTGATGCGTCATGATGGGTATGATGTATATGATATTAATACTTTATGGAAAATAATCATACGGTGGCGTAAAGATGAAAGACAGAAAATAAATGAAGTACATGATAAGCACACGAAATCTAAGCTAAATGAGAGACGATGCACCATGTTTATAATAAATGTCTCATTTAACAGGTAAAAAGGAACTGAAAAACAAGATATAAATGAAACGCGATAAAACGAAGAAAATTTACGTTCGTTTTATGTTTTATTCGTATTTTATTTATATTTAGTTCTTTTTACCTTATAAAGATGGCTACTTTTCACTTTTTTTTCTTCATACGGTTTACTAAATCATGTCACGACTTGTAAATCTGACTGCTTTTCGCTTAAATTAGTATTCATCATAACTAACCGACGTCACAACGTGTGTTGTTACTATTGATGTAGTAAGCGTCCTCTCCCTTGCAGGAACAGCTGCATGAACAAACGTTTGAATTTCTTGGGAAAACGCTATTTCACTTAACAGATACGAATCATAGTGGAGCTTATGCTTGATAAGCTTCACTATAATATTAAATCATCTATCAAATTGAAACGGGATGTTTGATAATATTTAATTTCAAGCCTTTTGAATTTTATTTTCATCATTTTTATTATTTTTTATCGTTCATATGTATGTATGTTGAATCTTAAACGATTACTTAAGTGGTATACATGTAGTTCATATTTATTACGAGAAAAAAATCACTCTAAATTATGTTCCATAGCAAATATTGATAACACTGTGCGTGTAAATAAAATCTAAGACGCATCTAAACACGAGAATTTAATCATGCTATTTTATTAAAATTCTGAAGTGGGAGTTGAAACAGAATAACTAATGAATTATGCGTTGTCAATATTTATAACAAACAAATGACGATTGAAGTAAACAAATTTCCAATTAGGATATGTTACACATCAGTCCTTATCTTCAGTAAAAAGTTTAACATCAATTACATATTATAACTTTGATTCAGAGGATATGTATGGCTGATTTTACTCTCTGGTTGTTAAATAGCTGTCTTGGCAAGAATCATGCACAATCTGGAAAATGTGTTACACCCCCAAAAAGGCTACATATTTTTATTTTTGTAATGAAGTTGTTTTAAGAGTCTATATTATGAGATTTGTAATTATTCATTCAAATCTGCCAGCTCATAGAGGATAATCAACACCGAAAATCCAATAAATTCTATTGTATTTGAGTGTCATTTTCAGAGTTACCTCCCTTAATTTTGAAATCTATAGTGCATTCTATATATTTTTCCCTATATATTATTCTCCTAAGAACAACGGTTATATGAAAAACCAAATGTTGATTTCTGTTTACTTTGGCAATTAAAACAAATTAAAATATCAAAAATAAAAACGTGTAGGCTTTTCACACACGAATCGCATTTTGCATGATTCACAGCTTGAGTGCTACTGAATAATTTAACGCAAAGTTGTATGATGTTCTGTAGTAAAAAGTATATAAATAGTATATGTGAAATAAGTTTCATGTGAAATTTGTTTTCTAGTCTTTCATATCATGCATTTTTTTTCCAAATCTATGATCCCACATACGATTTTCACACACACACGCATACACATATACACACAATGCACACTTATGGACAATCCTCTTTTTATTAGTATTTTGAATTTACATTGTGTAAAAATGTTTGAACATGTATGTATAGGAGATTTGCCAATTGCTAATAAGAGCAGTATGAATTCGCTATAGCATTCAAAATACTAATAAATCCTCAACTTCTACAGAAATAGACCAGCCAATGGCAATCCCCGAAACAGACGTCCTTGTATCTCCTGTAAATCAAAAATAGACCAAGGAGCTACACAGGACAGGGGCGTAGCTGCCTATACGCAAATACGCAGTTGCGAACTTTCGGAAAAAGTAACAAAAATAAAAACACACATTTTAAAGATGAAATAAAGGTTATTCATCACATATGCATACCATGAACGTAGTATAGGCTCTGAAAAACTGGCTCCAAAATCGTTAAAATTCAGGAGTTTCTCTCAGGGCTTTGCCTTGCCGGACTCACTGGGGGGGCCTTGAGCGACCCCCCCCCCCCCCACCACAAGACCCCACGCCGTAATTTTCCGTACAACTGAAACGGGCCTAGCTACGCCCCTGAAAAATTAGTCTAATGACGGAGATTTTCCTTCAATTACTTCCGGATGTTCATTAATCTTTCAATTTCCTTAATATTGATTTCAAGTCAAATTGTTAGAATAGTAGCTTTCATTTTTTAATTTGATATAAAAACCAGATTTTATTAGCCCGTTCTGTCATTTTTAATAAATAAATACAATGTAAATATTAATGTATAGGGTATCAATGAAAAGAGTTTGTTTTAAAAGTTTTCTAAAAGATATTTTGTTCATAGCAGAAAGTGACATCCTTCATGCTCATGTACAGTACTAGATAAAACGATTGATAGCTTCTACGTCTTTGAACTACAGATCAATCTTGTATGGACTCATCACAATACCAGAACTTACGAAATTGAATTAAATGAGATTTTTTTACTAAACGGGGAAAAAGACTCGTATATTTGAAGCTGGCTACTGGTAATGGCGACCGAATCATTAGTGAATGTCATAATTCTCAGTTTATACTTGATTGTAGGATGTGGCGGAAATGCGTTGGTTTTTTACATCTACAGAATAAGAATGAAGAGAACTCTTGACAATCGCATCTATATTCCGTGTCTGGCTATAGCAGACATGATTTCAGCGTTTCTGTGTTCGCTGTTTGCCATATATGCTTTACTTTTACCTGGATCCTATAAGAACGTTCCACTCTGCAAAATTTCATGGTATACCATTACTTGGAGTTCTTTTGTTGCTGTATCTATTCTTGCCATGATAGCTGGGCAAAGATATATGAAAATATGTCGACCGTTGGCCAGATCATTCTTTACTGGACGAGAGGTAAGGATTGTGATTTCCTTCTACATAATGGCTTTTATCATTGATTCCCCTATTTTAGTAATGGCAGGAATTTCAAAATATGGTCATGGTAATGCGACAAATATTCACTGTGACAGAGTAGGTGAGAATTTCAAAAATGGGCCAAACCACAATTTTGCAGTTGCCTACACTGTCATCGAAATGTTGAGCTTGCCTCTTATTTTGTTTTGTATATCATATTTTTACTTCAAAGTTAATTTAACCCTATACGATCGTATGAGGTTAAAGAGCAAAAGAAATAAAAGTCTAGCAGAGGTTTCTGTAGCTCAAACGGATATAGGATTTACGGAGCAAAGGACTGCATATCAGATAGAAGAACAAAACGGAAAGAAGAAGACTCGGACATCTTTTATACAAAATATTGGTTGTGTAAAAGAGCAGGACGATTCGGGTATTGGCGCAAGTTCCTCTGAGATGATCGGAAAAGTTGACTGTGTTTCAAACAATGCACCTTCTGGGTCCAGATTGGGGCCAGTAAAACAATATCACACTCAAGTAATAGGTCAGACAAATAATGTGGAACTTGAAATAAAAGATGAAACAATAGATAAAGTTACAAACGTAGATATCGAAAGGAGGACATCCAACATTGTCTTTACTGGCAGCTTGAGGCAATCAGTCAACCCGCGAATGATTATGACGTCATCGAAAACTGAACCCGAGAAACCTTCAACAACCCGTCTATTTTTCAGGCAAAATCGTTACACAGTGTTATTTATCTCAATAACAATTGTATTTTTCGTGACGTATACACCTCGTGCAATTTTGCTACTATTAGAGACCATTTATGAGGATTTCTGGATGAAATTTCATGGTAATTTGTTGCAACTTTTGATTTTCCTAAATCGGTTCCACATCGTTAATAGTGTCGTGAACCCGTTGCTCTATGGCGTGTTCGATGAAAAGTTTAAATCGGAGTTTTTGAAAATATTCAGATGCAGTATGGCGTGCCGGAAAAACAACATTTCACCAAACTAGGTTTTTGTGGTTTAATCTTAAATGGGAGGACTGCAGGTATACTTATTTGTAAACGTTGAACATTCATTTGTTAGTTCTACTTACGGCATTATGCAGATACAAGAAAAGCATCTTTAAGGGCAATCTCCGAGACAGAGGTCCTTGTATCTCCTACGTCAAACAAACACGGAAGGAGCTACCAATCTCTGTTTCGGAGATTGCTTTAAGGGATTTGAAATTAATTTCTTTTTTAAACGTTGTGGTGATTGCTTTTTCCGTTATGTTAAAGAAGTATTTTTAACTTTGCATAAGACGTTGAGACTTTTGCTCATTTTTCGTAATACCGAGCACGAATAAAATACTTTACAGGGCACAGCTTGATACAACCGCAGATGTCGAACCCTGAGTATGGAAACATTATTTAAAAGCTTTAAAATTTGATTGCGATTAGACTTTTGAGTCCGGGTTACTCATACTTTTGTTTTTGCACGTGCTATTTTTGGTTAAGTAATGCTCTTTGTTGTGTTTGTCTATTTCCATGGCTTGTCTTTATCTTTGAAATATATTCTTTTGATTTCCGCGCTAATCTTGGTTTCTTTTATTTTTCTTTGATACAGGATAAGAATGGTTCTTTAATGGTTACAGTCGCAACATCCAAAACCAATCCCAGCCTTTATTTTGGGCTATGTTACTTTGTGGTACAATTTCAAAGAGATATATTCCCCTTTACCGAGCGTGTATGTCCAGAAATTTGGAAAAATGTTTGTTTCTGGCCCCTAATTCTTAATTGGCTTAAGACACAAAACCCATATTAATCCTAGACTCCTTGTGTGGTATGGCACCATGTAGTACAATTCAAAATCTGAAATTATTAGATTTACTTACTCACAATTAAGTTATTGTTCAGATTTCAGGTAAACGCCTGTTTGTGGCTCCTTTTTCTGCTTCGTTTCTAAACGGTTCAAATTTTTACCACGAACACGGGCACTCGTTCTATCAATTACCAATTTCTCTATACTCATAGATGTACTTGATACTAAACAGCCATTGGTAGAAACAAGTGCCTGTGTCCAAAAAGCATTCCACTATAACGAGAATGGATAATTTGAATATGTTAAAGAGACAACCCCACAGGGGTGAAAAATGTAAGGTTCTCAGTAGCTTTTAAATTATATAAATCATATACCAGCAACGCTAAAATAACGTCTAGTATACAAACACCACTATTCCAATGTATATTGTTATATCTTGAAAAATTCCCTAAATGAGGCTGAAGCGCAGGTTGTCATTCTATGTAGATTCCGGAAAAGCTTTATAGATTTCTTTGTAAATTTTAATTGTATTACATCATTAAGATATCTTTTGGTTTACTCTCTATGCTTCTATTAATTCCTTTTTTTAATTGAAAAAAGGACGGCGATATGCATATGTCGTTATTATAAGAAACCACACTTATTTCGACAAGAAAAAAAGTACATGATTTATTCTTTCAAAATACTTATGCCTTTTCAGTATGGTCCTCTCTTAAAGAAAAAAAAATCAACATAGTCAAAAAGAGCAACCAGCCATCCCAGTTTCAAATCGGTTCGATCCAACGCCCACCGTAAAAATGCAATAGTGACCAAAAACCTCAATACTTCATTGATAATGATACCGCTAGGATACTGTAACCATATTCATATATTTTGCTTTTTAAAAAAATGCAGACCTTTTCATATATTTTGTTAGAAAAAAAATAGACCTAATCCTGAATATGCAAGGAGTGTTCCATTGATTGTGATACACTAGAACATTTGACAACAATATTCTTCGTGTATTTGTTTTACAAATACGAAAATAATTACAACAGATGTTGGAACAAGAACATTTTTAACTTTCCATTTAGTAAGTAATATAAACTTTATTGACTTGTCATATAAGTATTCGTTTTCCCCACCTATTCAAGCTGAAAATGGTATCTTTTCCAGAGGCATGTCCTATCACCTTGTTTCATATATTTAGATTAAAATATAACTTTTTGTATGTGTATTATCAGTCTTTGTTTAAACCCCATATCGTCTACCATACATCACACCCCTAGACCTATATCGTCGACCATACATCACACCCCTAGACCTATATCGTCTACCATACATCCACCCCTAGACCTATATCGTCTACCATACATCACACCCCTAGACCTATATCGCATATCCTATATCACCCCTAGATATATATCGCATATCCTACATCACCCTAGATATATATCGCATACCCTTTATCTCACCCCTAGACCTATATCACACCCTTAGACCTATATCATACCCCTAGATCTATATCGCACACCACATGTCACATCCCTAGACGTATATTGCATACATTATATCACACCCCTAGACCTATATCGCATAACCTATCCCACCCCTAAACCTATATCGCATACCTTATATCACACCCCTAGATCTATATCGCATAACCACATGTCACACCCCTAGACCTATATCGCATAACCTCTCCCACCCCTAGACCTATATCGCATACCCTATCTCACCCCTAGACCTATATCACATACCCTATATATCGCAACCCTTCACAGACCATACTTGAAGTACGGTTAAAATATATGATATTGAAATGACATGTTAAAATCTGTATCACATTCTGTATCAACCCTCGACCTATATCACCCCACGGACCGGTGCCCCTTGGGATGATGGAGTTTCTGTTGATACAGCGCGTGATACAGGTTTTAACATGTAATATTCAGTATAAAGGAAGTAGGCCACTAGTGTAAACAAGATTTGTGAGAGTTTTCGGTTCAAAACATCATTGATTTACTTACTGATTTTGTTCAGAAAAGAGCTTACATGTAACTTTTGGAGGACTGTATATATATTTTTGTTTGCTTAGTTTTGAAAAAACATTGTGGATGCTTACCCATCTAGTGCACCTGGTTTTAGAATTTAGATTGGCCATTTATTTTAAGAGTCTTTGTGTGTAGATTATTTGTGTTATTAAATAAAAGTAGATTACGGTGTTGTGACTTCATTTGGTGATATGGAATTTGTGGTACTAAAGCGCTCCATTCACTTATATTATAGTTATTGCCCAGAAAAACTGGCGTCGGTTTCACAAAAAGTCGTAAGTGTGAAATCATGACATCACAATGCTATTTTAGTTTATGACGTCATTACTTACGAGTTTTTGTGAAATCGAGACGAGAAGAATATTTGTCTTTGGTCCCGAATTCTTTCATAGATATGATAACAACTCCAATTATCATTCCTAGCCTAACGTTATATTTCGTAGATGGTACTGTAGTAAGACTGGGGCACTAGGCCAAACTAAAAAAATCAATAACTACATTTATTGGTTCAAGCTCTTTCCGTCAACTTCGGACATACAGGAAAGAAAAAAAAACACCCTTGTAAGTTTGTACAAAGGCTTTTTGTACGTCTGGAATAAACAGGTATCAAACAGTCATACCTAGGAATAAATGTTGAATGAGTATGCAAAATTCTACATTTCTCCCTGTAACATTAGCACATCTGATCAGCTCGACTATTGAATTCCCTCTGACAAGATTCCCGCTGAATAATTTAAATCTGAAGCCAAACCAGTAAAATTCAATACCTAAAACACCTGACCAAACCTGAAAAACCTGAAGTACCTGAAGTACCTGAATCTACTCCCAGTACAAATAGACCTTGAATAGGACACTACAATACAAATATAATCTGTACTGAAATATAATATAATTAACACAATGCAAATGCACAAGTAAACATATAAATATACATACATACCAAAAATACCACCTTACCACAGTACCGTGAGATACAATATCATAGTGATCTATACATATGTATTTTTGTATACTTATTTATAAAATTATTTACTTCTGGTCCCTTTTCCTGAACAACAAGGGGTAATTATGTAACTCAAAAACTCAACAAAACCTTACTTTTGTTTTATGGAAGCATATGATACAAATTTCCCCTGACAGATCCTTAGAACCTCCTTATTTATTGTCCCGATTCCCTAAGGGGTTAAAGTCATACCTCACAAAATCATCTCCAGCTTTCATTATGTGATTTAACAACATGTGATACAATATCTTAGAGACCCATGAAGTGAATACCCAAGCTGTATAGTTACTTTCATGAAATGCTTGCTTTTTTGCCCCAAATTCCAAAACTGTTGGGCCATAACCCCAAAAATCAATAGCAATTTTTTTTGTGGTTTGGAAAATTTTATTAAGATTCGCTAACTAATATTTAAAAGATATAGAACGAAACCTATGGACAGGTTTGTCTGATGACAAGGACGCCAACAGCACCTTACCACTATAAATGGCTACTATTTTTGCACTCCTATAAAACAGTGTGAATAATAAATGTACTAATGTGCAAGTGGCATATACACTGCTGAAAAATTTGGTAAGTTCAACATACTAAAAATGTAGAAAAAAGATCAAATTTCTCCAGAGTAGGAAGTGCACATCTTCAAAATGTACATTGAAACAGTGCAAAGTTTGAATAATATTGGTTCCATACTTTCTGAGTTACAGATTACACAAAGTAGGTACCCTTAAGCATGATAGACGGGTGGAGCAAGAGTGACTACTAAACGTTGGCGACACAGGTAATCCTCCCATTTGACCATCTGGAGAATAAAATGTCTCACATGAATTATATTACTACGTTCTCAGGAAATTCTGTAGATAGGAAAACTAAATTCCTCCATTGCTAGGACAATTAATTAAATCTAGACTTAAAATCATTGATATTCAATGTCAAATCCCATACTTTTTAATCAGGAGTAAATGTATTTAAAATGAGACTTATAAAGAACTTGAGAATGCAATACGTTCATTTTTTAATTTAAAAAAAATTCTGAAATGCTTAAAGAATATGTTTATTGAAACTGAACAACATAAACATGTCACAAAAATAAATATACCATGTGATCAAGATATTCAATTTTCATGTAATAAATAATTAAAATCATGATAATTCTCCATTGTGAACTGTTCTAGGCTACCTCATTTCAATATGCAATTTGGATAAGTAGACAACAAAATAGAATTAGCTTCCTGAGCAGATACAAGATTCCTTTTTGGTTTCAAAAGTACAGATCACTACAAAGATCAGGCAGAACACTGAGTAACAATAAAACATTACACAAATTTTACAATATTTTTTTTAATATTGAAATTCATTTAATGTACATAAAAAATAGTTCCTGTACACAATATGACATACATGTATTCTAGATTCCTGATTTGATCATCTGAAAATTGGTTGACATTTGACATGAATTAATTTTTTTTTTGCATTTTCTCCCAGTTTTTAATGTAGTCCGAGTTGCTCATTTACTTTTGTTACCTTGTATGTATTATTTTAGTTATTTTATGTTCTTTGTTGTGTTTGTCTGTTTTCCATGTCTGGTCTTTGTCCTGGGATTACATTCTTTTGATTTCTGCTAGAATCTTGGTTCCTTTGATTACTCTTTCAATCAAGCTTATTCTTCCTACAAAATAAGTCAAAGTTTCCATACATTGAAACCACATTTAGCACTGTCATGCAAGTTTTATAGATATCCTGAATGCATTTCAGGAACACAATTAGTGATAGGGATTAAAATTTTGAGAACTGGTCATTCTTTATGATTTTCATACTTTAAATGGGCTATTTATTAAAACTTTCTACGTAAATACTACAGATTTTAATTGGACATTTTAAGTCTGAAGTTTTAAATAACGCATGGCTCTAAAGACTGTAAAATACATGTCCAGTTATGCAAAAATTCGACGTGTATCACAATCTGCCAGATTCTCATACACAGGTTTGTCTGTAGTCTGCGATAATTTGTGGTGAAATTGAGCCCATATTTGTCTAAAGGAGTTGATTAACCTGAAGACTTTGTTTTTGGGCTGTATACTTAAATAGTATAAAATATCAAAATAAATGATTTTGTAAATTTAAAGAAGTGGAAATATCATTTTTACAAAATATCAAAATAAATGAAGAGGTTGTCTCGACCTGCTTTACCACAACTCTGAAAGCTAGAGAAACTTAATCTGACACCCCGATTCGATGCATTAAAAATTTTAAAACTGATAATATGGCATACCTCTGGAGTTTTTATACACAATAATTATATTCTAAAAATATCTTCTGAATACTGAAAGTGTGGTGCATGGAAGGAACAAATAAAGACATAATTTTATCTCTGACTTATGCAGAACAGGGATTAAGTAGTGCAGACCCAGAGATGAAAAGGGGGTTCCCAGCTAATACTGATAAATTTTTATCAACAAAAAAAGCATAAGCTGTTAAAAATAATTCCAATAAAAGCTATGATCCAAATCTTAACACCCATCCCCCCTTAGGTCTGCCACTCTGTAAAGTTACAAGATAATGAAATCTATTCACCATCAGACAGTACTTCAGTCTTAATTGATACAGAAAAAACCTTCTGATCTTCCAAAATACTGGCATGTACCAGACCTTCAGGTTCCTCACCAACACCAACCGGACGTTTGACAGACTACATGGAATTTTCCTCAATAGACAGGTCATTATTTAGGCCATTAATAGTTTTGTTGTTCTCTGGAATATCCAAAGTTTTGTTGTTACTGGTAGACAGACTGACTGGTAATGCCCCTTCATCTTTACTATTGTCATTCCAATGTAAGTCTGCATTTTGTCTCCGCCTTCTTGAACCTATTTTCATTACAACTTCTTCCTCACTGAGTTTTCTTTTTGTATCCTTCTTTGGTCTTCCCAGTTTTGTTTTAGATGTTAAGTTTTTCAGATTTTGCTCCTCTTGACAAGAATGACTATTCAGATCCTTAAGTCTTATAAACTTTTCTGAGCATACATTACAACTGTATGGAAATTGATCTCCAGTATGAATTCTTTTATGACTTTTCATATTACCTTTCTGACTGAAATAGCGACCACAAATATCACACTGAAATGGCTTCCTGTCTTGGTGGTTATTCATATGATCCTTAAGTGTAGTTTCATACGTGAAACATTTACCACAAACTTTGCAAGAAAACGGTAGATCATTGTTGTGTTTTCTCATATGCTCCTCTAAGCTATGCCCTCGGGCAAATGTTTTTCCACAATCCAAACAAGCGAAAGGTTTTTGATCCGTGTGTTTTTTTTCATGTTCTTTCTTTTTTCTAAGTGACAGAAATACCTTGTCACATTGGTCACATGGAAATTCTTCAAACACTGCCAGAGGCTGATAAGCTGAATTGTTCCTGAGCAAGTTGGTGAGTGATTTTAGATTGTCAATTTTCCCACTCTTTCCTAAAATATTTACTTTTATGGTAGAGCCCTTTCCTAAGTCGTTGATATTGCCAGTCCTGTTTTCACTTTCAAACTTGCTGGATTCAACTACACCAGTAGTTACAGTATTCAAGTCACTGGCATTTCCACTGCTACCACTGTTAGAAATTAATGTCTTCCCTTTCATAATGTTTTCCATCTCACTTTCAGCAGCTGCAGCTAAAGATTCAGAATTTTCATCTATTTCCTCTTTGTCCATACTCAGTCCAAGCTCCTCAGACTGTAAAGTCAAGGTAGCATCATTTTTACCATCTGTAAATTGGACTGCAAAATTTTCTGCCACAGTCTTGTTCATTTTACCTAAGCATGCATGTGACTTGACTTGTACAATTCTTTCAAACCGTATACCACATTTTTCACACTTGTATGGATCCTTCTCACCTGTATGGATTCTCAAGTGTGACTTTAGGTTAGCATTCTGCGTAAATCCACGATTACATATTGGACATACATATGACTTTTCACCATTGTGTATTGACATGTGCTTTTTAAGGTTACTGCTAACGTTGAAATTTTTCCCACAGATGGAACATGAATAAGGTTGTTCTCCTGTATGTGTCCTCATGTGACGTTTGAGTTTGCCACTCTCTGCAAAACCTTTCCCACAAACTTGGCATGTAAAAGGACGTTCCCCAGTATGAGTTCTCATATGGTTTTTCAGTTTTGATGCAACTTGGAAGGATTTCCCACATATGTCACATGAATGGGGTTTTTCTCCTGAAAAATACATACATGATCACTGCATTTGTGAATACATTTGAAAAATGTTAATGTACCTTAAAAATTTCTATATTTAAAATCTAAGGAGCTCTTTACGAAATTTATTTTGGTGTTTACAGACAGACTACAGAAATTACAAACCACAATAATATACCAATGATGAATCTTAAACTAGCCTGAAAATCAAGCTTTTATTGAAATTTTTTTAAGTTTCCATGGATAAAATGTATCTGAAGGGACTTTCAATAGTATTTATGGCAAGACTCTTAATTTTAGTACAAGTTATAGAAAGAATTAGGCAAGATTAAAAAACCAGTACTATCTTTAAAAAAGATAGCTGATGCAAATTCTCCCTTTGTTAATACCAAAACTAATTATGATTTTATTTGGTAAACTGTGTGATCACTGTCGGTACTATGATTCGTTTTTCAATTACTTTATTGGTTCAACAAGTTAACTATTTTCAATTATATAATGTGTAAAAGATTATTCAATATATAATTGGAAGTGATAAAAAATATTCCAGACACCAATGCCCCCAATGGAGCCTAAAATTTCACGGTTGCTACCACAGTTGTCCAATGAAATGCGAGATTGTAAGCTACATCAGTTAGGTTGCCATAGTTAAGCATCGAAAATGTCACATGATGTCAAAGTGAACAATACCGACTGCATTGGAAAAACTGAAAAACAAAAACCCACAAATGATGGTATACATGTATTTATAATATTTCCCTGTAGTGCTGTACTACATGTACATGTAATGAGTATACATGTATTTATGGTCATAATATTTCCCTGTCGTGCAGTACTACATGTACATGTAATACTGGCCACCATGTTGTCCCTTCCTGTCTGAAGAAATTACAAATTTTTCATTAGATTTTTGTCTAAAAAATTTCACAATACAACAGTTATTTCCTCTGAATCATTGTAGTACATTTCATTGAGACTATAACCCATTTATAGGCAACTTAATGTACCATAGTTCTGATGCTACAAGTACATACAGAATATACATGTAGATTATATATATACAGTGAAATCACACAGTCAAAGAGACAGGTTTTTTCTGACCATGTTTTACCTACTGCCTGATTCTTACAACAACTTGTACTTAAGTAGCACTCTAGCTAAGAATCATGCAATATGTGATTTATGGTTGGAAAACCTACATGTCATTATTTTTTATATTTTGCTTAAAATGTTCAGAGTAAACAGAAATTAACAAGTGGCTTTGAATATAACCCTTGTTCTTAGCAGATAGAACTAGAATGTACTGTAGAATTTAAAATTAAAGGAGGTAAATGAAAATAAAATACAATAGAAACTGTTGGATTTTCAATCTGGATTATCTTCTAAGCGCAGACAGATTGGAATGAATAATTACATATTTCATCATATAGACCTATAAAGCAACTTAGTAACAAAAATAAAAATGTGTAGCCTTTTTTTAGGTGTATCACATATTACATAATTTGCATGATTCTTATCTGGAGTGCAAGTTAATTAAAATGTATTTGTATGCTATGTGATTAAATAACTCCATCAATACTACTTACATTAGGATTTTAGACAGTTTTTTTTTTTAAATTGGATTTAGGCCACACAAAATTATTTCATTGGACAAAAATCAAGGGTTCTTTAATGACATATTTTTTTAAAGTTAAGATTAGAAAATAATACATGTAAGTATTCTTACTTTTTAATTAATATACTCTGGAAATTACTTCTCAAAAGTCCATCAGTAAAGAGAAGTTGACAATATTCAGAAATTGGAATTACAAGTAAATGTACCACATAGATAAAGAGTTAATTTAAGAGTATTTGTCCATAGGAAGGAAAAAAATATTCCTATTATGTCAGAAACTGCATTGAATTGCATAGTTCAAAGAATGAAAAATCAATTTGGCGTGGCATTAACTAAAGTGCATCAATTAACCTCAGCAGACCACAAACATGACAAATGCATTTGGCTAAATCACTTTTTATTGAAAAATTTCACTATCATTATATGTCATCAAGACTAGATAATAACCCCAATAATTAAATCCCCAAGCCATATAGTAGAAGAGAAGCTGACTATTTACCTGGTGAACATACCTGCATGATTAAGGTCAGGCCAAAAAAAAAATAATATGTTGGTTTCCAGCCATCCTATCTACCCTAGTTTTTTTGTGCCTACTCTTAACATTTTATGGTAATTTGGCTCAAGCACTGTTAATATCTAGAATGTTTCCCCATTAACTCAATGTAAAATATTTTTTGAAAAATAAAAAAAAAACATGTTCCTACTTACCGGTTATTTTTTCCTAGGTAGTAGTAGAAATCAAGATTATTATTTCTTTTGGCCTCAATTAATTTAAACATTTTCCTGTTTCAAGTATCAACCTTTTCCATTTAATTTACTTAAATATATATAACTATTCATGAAGTTTTTCGATGGAAGATTTTGTATTATGGGTGATATCAATTGCCTTAAATCACCTTCAATATTAGGCTGGTGAAAGTTTTCCAGTAAACAAATTTAAATGGCTCAAAATTTAAATAACCCCAAATATTTCTAAATCAGTGGCCAAAAAGCTAAAAAAAGTCTTTCTATTCAAAACTTCACTGTTTTTGTTGTTATTTGTTATAAATGTAGTATTAAGTGCTGTGATCTGTAAGAATCAAGCAAAGTTGAAAAAAAACTCATGCTCAGAAAAAAACACACAAATTTGAAAATATGGGCAAATAGTTTATGGTTTATTGAAAACTAATTGACAGTTTGTTCATCATTGAAATGTCAGAGGATGCAGAAAACTGAGTTAAAGATATCAGTCTTGTATTACATATTGCTGAGTTGGTGTGCATCAAAACATGGAGGCTAAAAAATATAGTGCGCTTTCTTTTTGCCTTTCCAGTTTTGGTTTCTTGGCAAATGACTATCAAGCTATGACACAAAAAACTTGTTTTTGAGGAAAACCAATATTTTCACAAAAAATAATGCATCAGAAAAGGGGTTTACTTTATCAGTTCAAAATAAAAATGAAAGTAGAAAAAGTTTATTTTCAGTTCAACCTATCCCGGTGTACCAAAGTTTGTGCCTTTTTTCTTTAAATGAACCTAAAACTTTTTTTTTGTCATTTCCTTACTGGAAAAACATGGTCAAAAGTTAGATTGAAATTCCTTTCTATGGGACAAAGACTACAACACTGAGACCTAAAGTTACAATAGAATAATGGGGTAGAATGAGTTGTCACCCTTTGAAGTTGAAATTGTAATGCATTTTATACAATTAATACCTGAAATTACTGACACTTGAAAATAATGAATGCCATTTCTGCATTTTAGATAACATTTTAAATAAGATTTCATGGAAAGACTTGTGTTTTTCCCCCACCATGGTTAATCTACTGCCTGATACAGGGAATAGCACTTAAGATAGGAATGTAATTCTGAGGTCAATATTTCTTAAATGATTATGGTATACTAATTACTAAAGGAAAGTCATACACCCATAAATAATTTAATTTCAGAAGGAACACACTTTCTGATTTAATAAAAAAAAAAATGTCAATTACCTCATAAACCAAGTTTTGTACATGTCTGTGACTATTTATATTGAAACAACCTCAATGTCAATGGTGCACACGTGAAAAAATCCTTCTATATAAGTTATTTAGTGAGCACCATGTGATTGATTTTACTTCTGCACATACCGAAAAAATATAACAGACATTCCTTAAATATATCTTGCACATTTGCAAAGTATTCAGTGTGGACAAATTTGTCTCAAGTTTATGCTGGGGTATTCAAATTGAAATATCTTGATAAAATAAAGAAATGTAATGTTTTACCCAATCATTCAATAAAAGATACAAGGTTAAAAGAAATACAAATGTTACCGATCTTGTGCATAGGAGGTTATTTTCTTTATGAATTTGCCAATTACTGCATTTTTTTATATACAAATGACAGCCCTGTTGTTTTGTTTTGTATTCATCTTTTGAACCTGTTATGTAATCAACTGCTTGCCCCTTAGTTCCCCACGAGTTTGACCCTACATGTGTCTTTTTGTTTTGTTTTCAAAACTTACCCAAGCAATGACTGCCCTATAACTAATTTGCTGCTCCTTAATATTTTATACAGTACTATACTTTTATTTGTGGATATCATTTTTTAAGTTAGGAAGTGAATTTAGATATTATGGAATTTCGGTACAGCCTAGAAGTTTTAAATTTCCTTTCAAATTTGAAATTCGTAGTTTGACAGAACCTAATGAAGAAGCACATGTACACCACAAACAATTGCACAAAAAAGCAGACGACGCTAACTCTACCAGATCCATACTTGTTAATGGAATCCAGGTTGCTCATTTATTCCTTGCTTTTTGTGTTTTCTTTTAGTTAATTTGTGTTATTCATATTGTTTTGTTTCCTTTTTTTGGTCATTGACTCTGAATAAGGAGTATCTTTTCTTCATTCTATTCAGGATTTCTCTACTTCTACTCTTCTGCATTATAAATTTCATACCTGTGTGTATTTTGAGATGGTCCCTGAGACCACCACTGTAAGTAAAAGTCATGTCACACAATCCACATGTGTAAGGGCGTATTCCTTGATGAATATTCAAATGAGTTCTCAATTTTGCAGCAGAATAAAATGTTGCCTCGCATACAGTACATTTGAAAAGTTTTAAAGACTTAACTAAAGATGCCATGTGATGACCAAAATGCTTTTTCATTACTGTTCTATCATGGTAACGAAGCCCACAATCTGGGCATGTGTACAACTGCTCAGGATCATGTGTTTGCATGTGAGTCATGTGTTTCCATGGTGATTTGCAGATTTTGCCACAAACTTTACACTCTTGAGGTGTCCTAATTTTGAGAACAGCTTTTTTAATTTCAGATTTTAGGAAGTCCATTGACTCATTGTCGTCTTCTGAAGAAGATTCACTTTCACTTTGCTCAATCATAAGTTGTTGAGCATCATTAGCATTCTGTAAGTACATCATAGAATCATTTTGATCTAACTCATTTGTCTCATCTTTCAGGAGAGTGTTGTTCTGTTGAACTTGAAAGTTTTCAAACTCTAGATTATCATCCAAAGATTCAATTTTGATAAACTTTGTTGAGAAATTGTCACCTGAATTTTGGTCAGAGGGGTCAACACTGTAATTGTCCTCCTCCATGGCTGATAAATGACTAAAACGTAAGTCGGTCTGCAGGTAACCACAGTTACACCATATGTATCGGTAGATTCACTCAACACTTGCATGTGCACGAAATCTAGGAAATTGTGCAACCTGTGAACTGTTTAACACAACTTTCTGAAAGCAGAAGGCAAGTGTTAATTAGAAACTATGGAACCATAAAACAATCAGAGGTATAATTGTACAAGGTACTGCACTGTTGTTAAATATTAAGGTAGGTATAGTTATCTCCCTTACAGCCTTTAATTGCTAACCAGAGTAACATACATTTGTACCTGCTAAAGTGTCACTATTTGTGGCAGGGGGGGGGGTTTCACCAAAATCTTAACTTTAAAAGAGCAATATTTACTACAATTTACAACCATAGATTCAAATAAGTGGTGCATCAGATTTGTTTTATTAAAAAAAGTTAGAAAACAACACGACTGAAAATCCCTGTTATGGTTTTCTTGGTGGCTGGAACTATTTCACACATAAGGACCCCATGGTCATTTAAAATGTTCATGTAGTTTGTTACAGTACCATGTATGTTGTAAGAAATAATAGTTGCACCCTAACATGTATATATTCAAAACATTCAATATTCATAATATTGGACATTAAATCATGGTTTCAATGAAACTTTTATTTTTACTGGTCTATATACCCTTTTTGGAAGTTCATCTACTATAAACTATGGAAACAACAAGTCTGGACATTCAGCTGCAATAGTCACAATTTCTGTACCGAAATATTTTCTGCTAGAAAAAAACAGTCTTTAGAGTTAATTCACATAGACTGCAATAATTTTTCTCATACATGTATGAATCTATCAGGTAGGAAATAAAGATTTTAATTTTTAGATGAATTTCTTAGAAAAAATGTTAAGTTAAAAAAATTCAGATCTGAATCTACAACAGATTTTGAATCTGGATAAGTTAACTGTTCAGGCTTTATCCCTCCCATGAAATCAATGAATAATTAAGAATCTCCAAAATAGAAATGTATGATTTGTGGAACGTTTTTGGTGAAGTTTACTAAATAATTAAATTTTTAGAATACCAGACATTTGGCACCCACAAATATCATATTGTGACCACTCGGCCCATGGTCCAAACTACTTTTCCCATAAATAAAATTTTCTGGAACTTGTTTTAGGAATTCAATAATAAAATTGTGATCTTAATAAATTTTATAAATAGTGTCTGAAACATATTCGTAAATACATGTAACTCCGCTGTTAGTTTAGTGATGAAATGGGAATCTTAGGATGTAACAGTCACTTGGGTATTTTGAACAAGCCATGAATGCATCATAGACAAAATAAAATGCAAAAAGTACAATCTCAATATTAAACTTCACAGAAAATGTATACTCTAATTACATAATTCTTAAGCAAAATTGTTAAAAATTGTATAAAATCGGACATTCTCATAACGGACCAAGTGGTCACATTCCAAAAAATTTTCTTCTAGGCCAAAAAAATGAAATATATAATGAGAAAGAACCTGGTATGAAAAGGTCATCTCAAGGCCATCAATGCGTCGTCAATGAACAACAAGGAAACTCTTACACCACAGGACAGGCTGCAACAGGCCCCAAAACCTATACACAGGTACAGTGAAAGAGTTGGTTTCCTGCTACCCTACTTACCCTATATAAATATATTTTTTTTTGTGACTACCCTAAAAATTGTAAAGCTAATGTTAAAATCTAGATTGTTTCCCCATTTACTAAATGTAAAATGTTTTTGATAAAATAAAATAAATTCCCTACCTACCTATTTTTTTCTTCTTGGCAGCACAAAACAAAACAATTATTATTATAATTTTTTTTGCCTTAAGTAAAAATCTTCCACACAAGATAGTGACAACTGGGGAGAATCTCCAACATAAACTGTTCCAAAGGTTAACAGGTGTGGGCATACTTTATAAAAAGTTACCTGACTATACCTCCTAGAAATAAATGAATGTCCTGATGATCAGAAAAGACACAATCAAATAAAATGCAATAACATGCATTGAGGGATGAAGCTACTTGCAAACAATATTTGACTTTGTTGTTACACTACTACAGAGGATCAATGCAAACGGAAGACACCCATCCTATAATACAGGTACGCGAGGACAGGACCCTGTATGGCACCCCCATAACCTGCCCCCTCTCATTATCATACAACCATATTTATAAAAAAATCACTATTTATTATTTACATCATGTATGCGCTCTTACAGTCGAACTGGACATTGATAGAAAACCACATATAAGCGACAACATTAAGATATGTTGGTACATATATGATACAAATAAACATGAATAGTAATTTAAAAAAAAAATATGATAATGTGGGGGGGGGGAGGTTATGTGGGTGCCATACAGGGTCCTGTCCTCACATACCTGGCGTCCTACATGTATAACACAAGCTAAGAGTTCAAGCAATATCACTTACTTACTGTATACCTCACTCCTGACAGAGACATCCATTTATATATAAAAGGATGCTGATGTTCTGCCTTTATAGATGTTACAGCAGTAGAAATTCATTCCAGTACAATTATATGTAATATCTAATAAAAACTGATTCCAAATGCTTTCTGTTGTTCAATTTTGCAAGAAATTGCATTCTCGCAAAAGATTTTTTTAAATTTGTTTCAAAAATCAAACAATAAATGCAACTTTACATTCTAAATTAAACAAATGTACACAAATGCATCAAGATGGCAGTCAGAGTACCATGTTTACATCGGCCGCCATCTTGAATCATAAAATAAATCTATTTTTCTTAAACTACCTATGAATCTGCACTTAATTCATTGAATTAAAACCAACTATTCGTACAAATGTGACCAACGTGTACATGTGAACCTATTTCTTGTATGAACTACATCGATTTTACCATAAACAATGGAAGTAGGCAAGCGTCTTTTCAACAAACCCGTAATCTTTAGTAATCCGACACTGTTTTATTATTACTATTATTTTTTTGTTTAGGTAAACAAGTTATTTTCCTCCACATATCGGATCACCTCCGACGAAGGTTATGTGATATAGCATGTACGTAAAACGGGGATGTATGTAGAGTAAAATGAGCGGTTACACACGCTTGGTTAAAATGTACAAAATTTCACTCGTCTGATTATGGACATTATCTTTAACAGAGGGCAATTACTTTATGACATGACAATAGATTGTTATGGTAGATTCACAGTTGAAAATCATTGAATATTTTGTTGCGACAAAGATGTCGTATATTCACTGTTTTTAATCCCGTTATTTAAAACGACGTTTTATTTTATGCTATTTGAAATTATCTGAAGCCGGGGGTTGGGGAAGGGGGGTGGGTGGTAATTTAAAGTGGTAGAGCTGCAAATAAGTTAATACATTTATTTGAAAGACAATCCGTTGTTGTAATTATTTTTTCATTTTCCTAATGTCTTAAATCTTTACATTATAAAGCTTCAAAATTTCAAATGAATTTAGATTAATAAAAGTTTTTTTTTTAAATTTGCAATTGTTTTCATTGAAACCTTCCCTTTCGGCTAGCTATTATACAAACCACAAAGCGGAATGTATTGATCATACTGTCCGCCTATTCGTCTGTCTGTTCGTCCGGCTGCAAAGTAAAACTGATAGAACCACATTACTCGGAAGTCAAAGTAAAGGTCAAACCCAGGAGCATTTTCAGTTAAACGCATATAAAAAACATAAGAAATAGTGATGTCTTAAGTTTAATGCTTGTTCCTAAAGCTATGATCCGTGTGACTTATATTCTTATATATGATGGGTGAACATAGGGTATTGTTTCTCTTTTTTACCATCCTTTCTTTCTCTTGCCCTTCCTCTTGACTTCCACCATTTGTAACTATTTTAACATGAAAAAATTAAGAAAAATCAAAACCTCAGTTTGATGAAAATTGTACTTTTGTCATGACAAAATTCATTTTTGTATCACAAACTTTACTTTTGTTACCTGATTAGAATATTGTCAATAATTTGAATATAAGTCAATTTTGTATGGATTTAGTTTAATTTGCATTCCGTGAACTAATTTGGATAAAAGAAACAGAAATATTATGACAAAATTAAATGTTGTCACAAAATTCAACTTTGTGTTTACAAAATTGAATTCTGTCATAACAAAATCCCTTTTGCGTGCAATTTAACACAAAATTCAATTTTGTGTCACAAAAGTCAATTTTGTATGCAAATTAGTTTACAGAATCATTTGGATATGCAAATAAATTCTCTCATCACGATTTTGTAAGGTTTCTCATTGGATATAGTAACCACTAGTCTCGCAGACGCTGGTTTCCGATTACTTCGAGCAAGGGAATATCATATGGTTGATGCGCTATTCTGCAAAAAGTAATACTTTATTAGGTATTACTTACTTTTTGCAGAATAGCTCATCACCCATATCGGAAACCTGCGAGACCCGCGGCTACTACACCCAATGAGAGGCCGTCTTACAAAAATCGTAATGAGAGATAGAGAATTTATTTGCATATCCAAAGGATTCTGTAAACTACTTTGCATACAAAATTGACTTTTATGTCACAAAATTCAATTTTGTGAGACAAAAGTCTATTTTGTGCAACAAAATTGACCGTAGCGGCACAAAATTGAATTTTGTCTCACAAAATTGAAGTGATCATAAAACAAGCCTGTATAACATAATTTTGTACGACAAAAATGATTTTGTCATGACGGAATTCAATATCGTGTACAAAAAATCCCCATTCGGCGCCCCGTAAAAAACACATCCGGAAAAAAATAACTTAAGGTCAATTACTACTTTCTCCGGCTTTAAAATGACCACCCTCTTCATTCTAAATTGTTTTTTTTTCTCAGGATGCAATTATGAGGTACTGCACTGTACTTTTGTCACCGGGTATTTGGTCTATATAGTTATTTTATGTGTTGTATGTATCTGGTTTGTGGAGTCATGTTCACAGAGTTTGTTTAACCATTTCATTCATGCATATTGTTCATATAATCATTCATGGTCGTAAATCATATATATCTGGACAAGACTATCGTACTGGAGACCTTTTCATTCATGGACAGATATACGGAACGGACTATACTATACTACATATGACAGTTATTTAGTACGTTTACGCTTCGCGCGTTTAACTTGTTGCATTATCACGTGCACTGCATGCTTGCACTAGTATATGTACTATTTAAAGAAATATTACTACTAAATTATGTTTAGTCCAGATTCAGTATCACAAATATGTAGTTTTGTTAATGCCGCTACTTTGCAGGTATCGTTAAAGTATTTTCAAAAGCATTTATTTATTCTCAGTTAAAGATAAATTACTAGCTATGTAGAAATTATTATTCTAATTCATGATATTTTATAGTAATTCGAGTAAAGTTTTATCAGTAACATTTTAGATAAATTTACGGATAATTTCACACGAAGTAAAGTTAGATAAAGATTTTACATTTTATAATAGAAAGTTTAGTAAAGTATATTTATACTTTTGAATCGAATATTTTGAGCATAGATTTCAGGTTTTGTTCCTGGAGAAAATATAGTATTTTCTACTTAGATCTATGTGTTATTAATGAATTGTATTTAGTTACAATTGATGATTATTGTTTTTCAGAATTTAATAAAATATTAAAAGTTGGACAGCTCATTTTCTTATAGCAGTGGCCATATTTTTCTAGATTAGTTTGTGGGGTGAATTACACTGCGACACCTCTATCTTGTACACGTATTTCCTTATGTTTATAAAATCTATGAAGGAAATGTTACGAGGGACTTCTTAGGGGACAGATTCGCATATCTATGTATATGAATAAAATCTACAATCGCAATATTCAATTACACATTACCCCAGCAAGTCATTTATGTACATGTATTTAACATTGCCACTGGAGACTATAAGGGTGTTGTATAAAACTTTGTGGAGTATTCAAACGTGTATATTTTTCTAATTTATGAAAGTATGGCGAGCGTAGCGACCCAAAGTTTTTAAAAAGGTTTTGCATTGGTCAGAATATTTATTTTTAATTTCCTTGCCAAGATCGAAATAATTATTTTCAAGCCAAGGTCAAAATATTTATTTTCTAGCAATTTGCAAAGTCAGACTACTACAGGCTACTATTTAGTAGCAATTACATTACATTTTCCTATGAATAGTTTTCTTTCCATTTCCCTTAAATTAATAATTTAGTATTATTTGACCATGTATGATTGTAAACAGACCATGAGAGATTTCAAACATTCCACATCTTTGGTGGAATCCATTGTTTATTTTCAAATTTTTTATTAACTATAAGTTCATAAAACAATTGATTTTTGGCTAACTTTTATTTTTTCTTTACCTTTTAGTCTCATTTCACTTTTCTTCCACCGGGCCTTCATCTCCTTTCTCCCCCTTCCCCGCCTTTCTCTCACTGTTTCCATTTACCCTGTCCACTGTCCCAGATATTGCTCGCGACAGTAACAATTTTAAATAATTGAAATCAACTTAAAGTTTATTGGGCGAAAACTATTATAGATAACGACCGATAATAATCTGTTTATCGCTGTTTTGCTGATGAGTAACGTATTAGTTTATCTTATTTTCTGTTTTCCTCACCTAAATATGCAACTTTTATAAGCGCTACAAAGTTTCCGTTCGGAACTATTTTTCCTCAGAGTGTTACGTGACGTCACGTATGTTGTGCAGCTATACGACTGGCGTGAGATTGAAAATTATAGTATGGCAAGATCAAAGGGGTTTTAAACAGAATAGCGATAAATTTAAATTACTGAATGCGTTTTAATTATATAAAATTATAACCAAAAAATAATGCCACTATCAGCAATATACAAAGCATCCGATAATAAATACATTTTCGGGTGTAAATCGTAACAGTTTGCATTTGATATATTTAGTTTTTTTGGCCGTTTATTTAATAGCACGAATAACCCAGCTTACAGAATTGTGTTACTGCTGCATGCTATAGCCAGACATTTACGCAGATTTAAAGATATTATTACGCAATAAAAATCATCTTACATTATAATCATATCTGAGAAAACCGGACTTTGGTTCTGACTATTACGATATATAAATGTCTGAAGTGTTTCAGGTCGTAAGATTTCAGAGAAGTCATTGAACAAGATATGAAAGTGACTTTTGTTTTCCTAATAGCATTCGCAGCTTCATGTAAGTAACTTTTTATATATTAAATGGTTATTATAATTAAGTAAATGTCATTGTATATATACATGTAGATGTTACCATTTATTCATTCAACATTAATTTAAAATACTTAAGTGCATCATCAACATTTATCTATACATACCCCGCTTTGAAAGCGGGAGGTATAAAGTGATATTATTGCCCTATCGTCTGCTCGTTCGTCCGCCCACATTCTTTTGCGGTACAATTTTCCTGCAAATACTTATCACAGAAACGTATAATTTTGACAGAAACTTTATAAAGGAATACCATATTTCAACTTCCTGTTTGATAAATCAGTTTTTTATATTTTGACCATATGGTTTCTGGGGTGAGAAAGGGGGCACCCTTTAGTGTTTTTCTTATATTTGTATAGTATACCCTAAATTCAGTTTCTATAAGTTGAGAAAATTGTCCTGGTCACATTGAAAATTATTTCAATAAAATTAGTTTTTCTTTGTGTCCTTGTCCTTTTGAGTCATTTTGTCTTTCTTGGCAGGACTTTCCATTCTCTGTACTTACTTCGGTATTGCTACTTCTTAAATGTTAGAAGCTATGACTGCAAATCACCTGTTGACCATTTCGTTTAACTGTTGGATATCCGACGCGCATGCTCAATGTACACTTTCACGAGGAAAATTCTTTTGTTCTACGGAAACCATGCCTCGTTGATCTATTTGTCACCAATGCTCAACACAAAAATGTCTATAGAGTCTATTTATAATTTTTTTTAAAAATTAAATAATGTGGGCATTTCTGTTGCTTTTTTTTGCTGATTTATATTTATAGTTGCTTGGACCGAAGGACGACCCCGTCGTGATTGCATTGATCGATTGTGTAAAGAGACACTACTTGGAATAAGTGGTGAGAAATTTGAATAAAAACATTACAGTATTACTCATAATGTAGGGTAATGAATTAACGGTATATGATCAGTTGATGGTGACTTCATGCAACAGACGCTTCACAGTTGACGTGATTTAATAGACATTTTCAATAATCAATTCATTGATTTGGGTGTATCTATATTGCAATTGAAGTTCTTTCCGATAGTTAAATGGCTGTTTTTAACAAATTATAAAATCAGTTTCTTCCACTTTATATGCCAATAAGTACGGAGGAAAATTCGAATTTCATATGTTTTAAACGGATATGGAAACGTTGTGCATACAACGTGATTTCCAAAAACGGTACAATAAATGCTTATTCACATTCTAGCAAATATAACTCAACAATAAAAGTGTTCCGTCTGCATACCTTTTCCATTTTTTTGTTCTAGTAAATGCTTGCATATGATGAGCATTAAGCTGCCTAAAATAATTTCTTGGTTCTCAGGCCTCCTCTGGGTCTTCGGGTGTCTCACTTCCCATTTGTCTTCACCATATCAATGAAATAGTATTAATTACACACCGTCAATATTTATGACCGTGATTGTTTTTTTAGCCTAATATAACGGTGAAAAGTAACGTCTCCTTCTCCCACCGATTTCCATGAAGAATACTTCATCAAGAACCAATAAATTAACATCAAATGGCCTTATTCCTCCATATATTTCATCATAGCATGAACATAACATAAGTTAGCCTTTAAATGTTATTTTGTACTTTCCAGATTGTTCAAACCCATTTGGATGCAGTTCTATGCATTGCGTAATTGGGGATGTACAATGTATTGATGGTAGTTGTAGGTGCTCGAGTTTTGCTCCACCAAAAGCACTTACTGGAGTCGGAAGATAATCAGTAGGAGGACACAATCTCTTCCGGAGAACTATACAACAGGTTCCCGATCAACTGCGTAAGAAGTTTGGACAGACATTAGAAATAAAACATTATTTTATCTGCGTTTTTCTTGTTTATGCATGCTAATTCATGGAACAAAAATCTGTTCCACTGTATTTCTATTGATAGCAAAAGGAAGCGACCAGGATAAGAACAAGACAAATTATGCTCATGCCATTATCCGAGACAAAGACTTTACCATGAGAACATAAAATATTTACAAACAATATCATCCCGGGTTGCATCACTTGAACATGCGCTAATATTTCCTGAAGGCAAGATTAAAAAATTCAAAAGCAGTTATAATATGACGGTCGCGATTTGTTTTTTTGTTTTTTTGTTTTTTTTGCAAACAAAACACAACTCCGGACTTTGTGTTTAGTGTTAAAAAACTAAGATTCTAACGGAAATCAAAAGAATGCAATCCTGGGACAAAAACCAGACACAGAAAACAGACACACATAACAAATGACATTAAACAACAAAAACAATAGAAGCCTTATTTTCCAAGCTTCGCAACGGTATGCAACTTTAAGATGTCATTTGTCATTCACAGTGAGACTTTGAAAATTACTTTTTTAACATGTAAAGTAATGGAAACGTTAGAAGTGGTTAGTGAGACCTTAATTTAAGTTGATTATCTAATCTTGATGATTGGATGTTTTGCATATCTGATTATACCGGGTGTAAAGGAAAGGTTTCAGTCCAAGGCAAAAACTATTCTTCGGGGACAACAGCTGGAACTGTTAACTGTTTTTAAGTTCCGATTATATCAGAGGCATACTCAAAATTGTACGGTTTGAAAATGAGTTTGCTATTGATGAGGTTAAAGATAATACAATAATATGTATGGAACTTGCAAAAGTTATCAGTGAAAGGAATGAAATAGAAAAAAAAAAAAAAAAAAAAAAATACAAATTTTGACATAAATATAAATGCTAAAAATTTATCTGGGCCCTAATGTTCAATTATTCCAGGTGCTTCCACAGGTAATCATGGGAAATGAAAAAAAAATATTTATAGTCGTGATAAGTGACAATTCTAAAATATATAAAATTATTCTCATATCTACTCGAATAAAGTTGTAGTTCTTTCGTGATTTGTTTATATGAACATTTTTGGTTTATCAAGTTTTTTTTCATTTTATTATTTAGTATTTTTAAGCATGCTTATATGTGATAGATAAGTTACTACATGGCATTTCCAGCCGAAGACTCTCATATCACGCCCAAGACGTAATCGAGGACTGATATGGGTTGACAACTGGTAATAAAATAATATACGATTTCGCACCTGACCATGGTGTTGTAGAAGCTTTCTAGGAAACTCATTCTTCTGTTTGTATGATCGTTCTGTGTGGCGACATTGAATAGATTCATAAAACATATTATTATATAGATAGCAGTGATTTACCGAATGTTCCCAGTGTAATAAATTTTGATAATTCACTCTGTGAAATAAATTCGGTACTTTCATTCTCAAACTCTCTCCCGCCAAAACATCACAACAACTTTGATATCAATCCGCCAATCACAGAATTCAAAATTTATGTTAAACATATCGATAAATTATGGAGACAATCTATATAATAAATAGGATAATCATATGGTTATCGTGAATAACCAACATATGATCACTCGTGCCAAGAACGCTTGAGGATTTAACCCGTGCGCGAAACAAGTTCCGCACATTCGTTAAATGTAGGCGTTTTTCGGCACTCTTGATTATATTTCGGTTACTTATTCTTTCCAATTTATTATCCTATTATTATACTTGACCTTTTATGAGCAACTCGGCGGGTGTTTCTAGAAAAGCAGAGGACGCTTACCCTACCGGTGCACCTGGTTCATGCTCCCAGTTTTTGGTGGAGTCCGAGTTGCTCATTTACTTTGGTACTTTGTATGTATGATTTTAGTTACTTTATGTTCTTTGTTGTGTATGTCTGTTTTCCATGTCTGGTCTTTGTCCCTGGATTACATTCTTTTGATTACCGCTATAACCTTGGTTCCCTTGATTACTCTTATACAATGTATGCATTACACAGTTCACAGGTTTCACTAAATTAACTTAACGCTGTACTTGATACAGCTTTTATTTCAAGATCAAAATGAAATACCCACAAGTCTTGAACAGAAACCAACAAACACATGAAGTAAAAAAACCTTGTAAATCATCCGCTTCCCACCCGGCGTTACTTTAGATTTAATTGGAGGCGGGGATGTGAAGGAAACTGTGGTCATCCCAACGTGTTAGTCATTTGCACCGGAAATCATTACAGACAGAAATGTTAACAAAATAATAATAATAAAAAAAACAACTATAACTCAAGCACTTAATTAGGGAGAATACCTAAAACAGCAGGAAGTACCCAACATTGTGGCTCAAATTTAGTACAAGTGCACATACCCCAAAGATACCAGAACGCTTAGAACGCTTATCTTTTTATCTGCAAGGTAAAGGAAAAATCTTATGGATGAAATATCTATTGGTTTTTCTTTAGATTTTCAGGGATCTCGTTAAATACAGGATTGTCCAAATTTGAATAATTCACTCTCAGACAATGGTTCGTCGCAAGACCGTCTAATTTTAGTTGGGATGCGGACCGGAGTCGGACGTTATCAATCGAAAGAAAGTAAGATTTTTTTAAATATATAGTCTTTATGTAAATATTTGGAAATAAAGCTAACCATAAACAGTTCTGGTGTTGGCTTGTTGACTTCCTTCTTTTTCATGTTAATCCAGAAACAATTATTACATTGTATATGCAAATATACCCATGTCAAAAACGGCGGTGGTCTCACCTGTACAAGATTAATTTTCATAAACCAACATGGGACTGAGATAATAATCAAGGAAGCCAAGATTTTAACGGAAACCAAAATAATGTATTCAAAGGACAAAGACCAGACAGGAAAAAAAGACACACACACAACAAAGAAAATTGAATAACCAAAATAATACTTACACAACATCAAAAGTAAACCGGAATTTCACTGAAAAGTTTATTAACGTCGGTCGGTCCGTAGCCAGCAACTCAAATAAATCCAAAATAAATAACACTTAGATGATGGGGCAAATCTTAACTTTGATTTAAATCAATTAGAAGTTAAATTATACGAGTTTTTTCTATTCTGATAAAGTTTTGTCCGCATAGCCTGGTCAAAAATTGAAAGCAATCCTTAAGTATACAACTTTTGCAATACAGTTATCATAATAGTATCAACTTATTAAATTGATCCTGAAGATTATGAATACGATTTCAGGCCTTGGCTATGACGGAGCCTCCGTTTAGCGAGTAATTTAGCGTATTTCCAAATTTTACGATTTGCTCCATTAATAGGCATTAAAAAATTGCAGTCTTTAACTTCAGCGGAATAAACTCGGTCAACGCAAGATTACTGTACTAAATCTTGATTAAAATTTGGAGACCTTTATTTTCGCGATTTCTCGAATCTCGCGAATAAGACGAAAATTAGAAACAATCATCCTATCCATTCTCGTTATATGTACATCATTTCAGATATTTATACATGTAACTGCCGAAAAAAAATATTTTGATCTTTTTAGGACGCTGAAAAAAAAATTCTGAAGACATGAGCACTACTTAGGACAAATTGCAACATATGTTTAAATATGTTTTGAAACATATGGATAGATATGTTTAGGAGAGTTTTAGTGAAAAAATATGTTTGTGGTATTAAAAATATATGAACTTATATGTTTTTAGAAATCATATGAAAACCACACTTTTTTCATACGTAAAATTCTTTTGAAAACATATCAACATTCTATGAGTTTTATTTAATTACTTTCCATGAATTAATTCGTTAGTCAGAAACATGTTTTCATCTGTTTCTTCATGACGGTCTTAAACATATGGAAACTATTTGACAAACATGTGTTTTAAGGTGTTTTCAAACATATACATAAGGGTAACAACCAAATTACCGAACACTTATCTGTTTCATAATTAAGTCAATACAAAACAAATCTGGCATGATAGATATTACACCAACGGAGCAATTGTACTGCAATGGTCCTGACTTGGTACATATGTTGCAATATTTCATGTGTACTCATGACAATCCACAAAACTATTTCCGTTGTTCTGTATATATTCGCACAAATATATAAATTCGCGGGGTTATGTATTTAGTGTGTTTTGAAATATCGAATATACGCAGAAGATTGCATTGTTAGATTTAGTTAACATTTAAGTTGATTATCTTATACTGAATCAAGAAAAAATTACAAACCAATTATATACAATAAGTGCTTAAAATAACTTAAGTGTGGTAATCTCATATATATATATATATATATATATATATATATATATATATATATATATATATATATATATATATATATTTCTAAATTTATGATATGGAACATTCGGAACATATTTAATTTAAGAAAGAACAAACCACCCTGCCTACTGTTCATAGCAATTGGAAATAATATACGAAAACGGAATTTTATATTTTGCTTCAAACAAAGTTTCTTTGAAAATGAATATGTTTTTTGCCGTACAAAGTGTTCAAATTCTGTAAATTTAGATACGCAAATTCCAAACTTATTACTACATGTATTGTTACATGCAATTGACTCGATGGAGCTTTTCCAGAGTCTCGTTGACTTGTCTCAGAACACTTCATCGCATCAGGTACAACCTGCCCTTTCTGATTTTGACAATTAAGTTTCAAACCTATGTTGTACGTAGTTTTACATACATGTACATGTATATATAGTATAACGACATAATCGAGAAATACAAACTTTATATGCAGAAGACGTCTGGATAGGGCCTCACCGAGCAGATTCATTTTTCCGCCCGAGTTCATGAACACATCGATGTTTAAGACAATATAGAGTATCGCATAATTATGGCAATGGCTTAAAAATATTTACATGTACGCAACATATATATGAATTCAATTAAATGTATGACATCCAAATATATTCTCTGATAGAAGTACTAAATGCATGTATCTCTATCTTAGAAAAAAGAATGTGCATACAAGCATTGATTTTTTTAAGAATTTCAAAAAGTTAGTACGGCCATTGAAACACAACAATCATGTATTAAGGCAAACTATTGTAAAATATAACTATGACAAATCTTCTGAACGCGTACATTACATAAATTTTATGCTTCTTAAATTGTCTTGCTGGACTTGTCACATAATAATTACATTACTAAATGAACAGGATATTGTAATTGTTCTGCGTAGAATATCCCGGGAAACTTTCCTAAATGTCGTTTAATTTATTGCAGTTACCGTGAATTGATGCACCGGGAAGACATATTTCAGTACTAAAGATCCGCTTCATAATTCATTGTGTACTTGTCGTAACTACACATAAGTATGAAGATTTTTCTAGGTTTTCTTGTTTTCGTATTAGGTAAGTCGTTGTATTTTTGTGTAAAAAGTGATTGGTGTAAAATCTTGTCAATAGGTTTGGACTGTAAAAAAATAAACGTGACTTCATGTGGTGACACTTTAAAGACTGGTACTTCGTCATTGACTTTATATAACTCGTTTGTGTATACATTGTGTTTATAAAGTTTAGTTAAGTTGGTTACAAGAAACATATAATTCCCACTATAAAACAAACCTACAAAATATGCTCAAGACAGCTCAAGAACTCGGATGGATATCGTAAGAAGTTGTTACAATTTAACTTTTTTCGATCCAAAACCTTTTGACAATATGCGATCTTTGCTATATATTTAGCTTTACTTTCACTTCTATACACTATTATTTGTTTTTGTTTTAATTAAAGTGGAATGCGATAACATCTGCAGATATGACTGGGACTGTCGAAAACTATACCCGTGCCAGTGCCCTGAACATCCAGTCCGGTGTTTGAATAAACATTGTGTTTGTTCTACAAACATACGTATGTACACATGTATATGAGTTAGAATTATCACTTTGTTCTGAGGTGTCTTATTAGGGGGTTTGCGAAGTATTGACAAAGTTCCATATTACACTCAGTCGGGCACGCAACCCTTCTTATATCGTTTAAGCTAAACTTGTATTAGTATTCAATGTTAAGACACGAACATGAGGACAATATACTATAGATCAGAACATAAACATTTACTAGCTTCCTGGAAAAGATTTTTACATTGGGATTATATGATCCTTGGACTAAATGTGTGATTTCCAGATTACTACATGAGTTGCATTAGAATAACAGATTTACTACTAATTATTTAATTGATATTAACACTTTCATTGCAGATTGTACTCAAAATGCCGAGTGCCCTGAATGCCAGATCGGTGAAAATAAGGTGTGCAGAAATGGAATATGTAATTGTCAACCAGCCGTTTGTCGCTGATAATTTGAGATATTGCGAAATGTATAAAAGATGTGAAACATGAATTAATTCAGAGTTTAATTTTGAATAAATATCAGTGATAAGTAATTAAAAGCTGAAAATACCCATTAGTAGATTTGTACGCATTATTAAAAAAGTCCGGATACACAATGATAAATGATATGATGAGTCAAAGCCTCTGACTTTCTACATGCTGTTAAATATGAATGACTAATCCATGTGTGTAAATGAAAATAGTACGTGATTGTAACATCTATAAACTGTCTGCTAAAAAAATAATTTCAAACAAATAAAAAATGTTTTTTAAATCCGTGCCGGCTGTTCTTTTCCTCTTTTTCTCTTTTTCTTTATTTGCATTTTTAGACATTAGTAAGTTATCAACAGTTTTATTGTTATATTTTTTTTCATCAAGCCATTTTGAAGTCACTGCCGTAGCACACGGTACGAATGGTGCGGATCCGACCGTACCACTTTCTATCGATGATACAGTACACCGTGCCAAAAATATCTTATTTTATATTTTTGATGCAAAAATATAGTCCTCCTTAATTTCCTATCTTTGCAAACTCAAAACATATTACATCTAATTATTGATTATACATAGTATGGTCAAGAAAGTTGAATAACATAAAGGGAACAGGTGTTACTATCAGAGGTACTTACCATTTGAAAACTGGCTTTTGTATTACCAGCAACTATTGCCGCTAGTGAGCGTTCATTCAATACACTTTGCAGAATTAAAACATACTTCAGATCAACCATGAAGTAGGACAGATTGAATAAACAGATGGTCCTCATTCCCACAAAACAAGAATCGAGAGTTTAGGTTTTTGGGCTATAGTCAAGGAATTTGCATTTAAATAAAAGACGAAACATCGTTGGACAATTTTAGTGACTCGACTGTGTATCAGGACACACAAACTGTATGAATTTGTTTTTCAAAGTTATTTCAATTTTAATTGACTAAATGAGTAGACGACAATATTAAATACCTTTGCAGGACAAGTGACAATACATTGTACATCAAAACAGTAGCAGTTACAACCGATCAGAATAATGAAAACATTTTAATGATCGAACAAATGAACAGTCCAAAGAGAGAAATAAAGTATTGTTAACTTCAGCGATAAAACATATTTTATTTTTTGAACTTTGAACTTTGCTGTATTTATGGTCGTTTGAACTTTGTATTTCTCTTAAGACTAGAGGACGGGATATTGTATCCCCCAAACGTCTAAAACGACTAGACCGATTATCATGAAATTTGGTATATCCATAGAATGTCATTTATATTTTAGCATGTTACAAGATTGCTCAACATCCCTAATTTGCTACGCGCTTTGTGGAGCGGGAGGTAGACATTCGTTTATCTGGAATTTCAATCTAAATTTTCATTTTTTTTCCAAAAATATCAGGAAACAAATAATGTTTTGACAAAGTGGTTTCATATGTAAGGACATGCCTAGAATTCAGGATTTTGCATCATTTACACTGACCCCCTGTCGTAAAGCCAACTCGCGAAGTCCTAGGAACCCGGCTATTTATTATTACCATGCTGCGACTGTAAAGTACACTTAAAATAACATAACAGCATAGACTTTGTTTTTGTTTTAATTAACGACGACATTTTGAATGCTGTAATAGCTCAAACATTGTATTCGTGTGAATTAGGTCACCCTTTTAACACAATACATGTACCGGTAATTGGTTCACTAACTAGCAGGACCAGAAACTTGTATATGCAAATATACCCATGTCAAAAACTGCATCGATCAGAAACATGCATGTCAAAAACTCCACCGATCAGAAACATGCATGTCAAAACTCCACCGATCTAAAACGTGCATGTCAAAACTCCACCGATCTGAAACATGCATGTCAAAACTCCACCGATCTAAAACATGCATGTCAAAACTCCACCGATCTGAAACATGCATGTCAAAACTCCACCGATTAGAAACATCCATGTCAAAACTCCACCGATTAGAAATACCCATGTCACCGATTAGGCAATATAATACACAGGCAAATATATTTCACATGAAATTAATGTTAATCAAGCTTCACGTGAAATTCATGTGAAATTCACATGAAATTAAGATGATTTTCATACGACATTCACTAAATACAAATTTCATGTGAACATTTCGTGTGAATTTTACGTGAAGGCTCCATTCACCCAAATTTCACGTGAACTCTGTTAATTAGTTTATTTGCTCAATTCAGGTGAAAATCATGTGAAATTCATGTGAAAATCATGTGAAATAAAAGATTATTATTTGATCTTTGCATCATTGGATTTGCTCAGAAATGTTACAATAAAATTTTAGAAAAATAAGATTTTTGAGAGGGTTATCTGCTTTGAAATTTTCCTTTTCAGTGCATTTAGTAAATACTGGTGCAACGACGAAACGAAATCTTAGAAAAGAACATTGTGTACCAATTTGATTGTAAAATGCTGCACATTCGATATTTATGTAGCAGACAATATTCGTGAATATTTTACGACGGTAGACTAGTATTGAACTAATAAAAAACTCAGATTTTAAGATTGTCGACTATTTTGTTTTTATACTACGAACAAAATATGTAAACGTGACTTGGTTTATCGGAAGGACATATCCTAATATAAAACATCTTTTCATAATGCATAGTTTAACAGATAACGTTCTGTTGTGACGTATACCAGAACGAAAATGTTATTAGTTTTTCTTGCATTCGTCATGGGTAAGTATACAACTGTTGGTAGTTTTTTAACATGTTGGTAACATCATACTCTATAATTTGCTAAGGAGTAATCAAGAGAACCAAGGTTATAGCGGTAATCAAAAGAATGTAATGCGGGGACAAAGGCCAAACATGAAAAACAGACATACACAAAAAAGAACATAAAGTAACTAAAATCATACAAAGTAACAAAGGCAAATGAGCAACTCGGACTCCACTAAAAACTGGGAGCATGGATCAGGTGCACCGGTAGGCGTCCTCTGCTTTTCTAGTAACACCCGCCGAGTTGCTCATAAAAAGTCAAGTCCGGGGTAGACAAACGAAGAAAGGAAAACTATAACTTAAGACATTTAGATAAAAAAAGAATCCTGTTTTATCTTTCTACTCTTTGCTTCCAGTTGACGATTCTTGATAGTCAGTTGTTTTTCATTTGATGTTCATTTTTAATGAGAAAAAAAAAGAAATATTTTATCGGGGATAATATTTACTATATCATTTATCAAAATGTGTAGTGTTACAAATTTCAAAATACCTATAACAATGAGGGTTCATATCTCGTGTTGTAAATGGTAGAATCTCCTTGTGATTAGTTTCCAATTTCGATAGTATTAGCTTTTTTGAGTACGTCTCATTTACAACTATTTTTTTGGATTGAGATCTTCCTATGCATTTGATTCTGATGCTGCTGACGAGAGATAACTTCTTGAAACATGTGTACAGCATTTCGGAATTTTCAATTTTTACATGATAAGCTTTTGATTGTGTTCTATAACTAGGTACCCGTCGTCGTCTGTCAACATTAAAAAAAAATTAAAACTACTTGACGGTTTGTAATAAACTATCATTGATAAACGATTCTAAAAATAGTTCATACAATAGTCTACAGTGGGTGGAATTTATATGAACTCTTTTTTCAATAGATTTATCGCTTTTAAAATGTAAAAAAAAAATAGCAAATACCTTGATATAATTAAATATAGTGAGAACCTTGGATTGATGAAATGATACTTATGACCATTCGCACAAAATACATTCAACTAAATGGTCGTCATAAAAGAATGTATTTGTTGATGTTATTTTAATTGGACGATACAAAATAGCTACATGTGTTTCTTGCAGTTCTGGATATTAAAAGAATCGCCGCAGATATGAAATATGTTTGGAAAGCTTAAATTTGTTTGTTTGTTTGTTTGTTTTTTGTTCATGGCCTCAAACAAAATTATAAATGAAAGTCATGAGTTAAGGTTTACGATTTGGGCCTTGTAGGGCCTCTTGTTTAAAGTCTTGTATGTAATTTTTATTAATAATAATATATGTTGATTTTCAAAGCTACAACAAGTTATGCTGATTATTGTAACACTGACCAAGATTGCTATGACCTCTATCCTAATCAGTGCCCGGGACATCCACTAAAGTGTGTTAATCATCATTGTGTATGTCCAATTTTACACAGTAAGTATTGAATTTGGATAATTATATATATAACATGCAAAATAGCTACATGCATTCATTGCAGGTCTGAATATTTAAAGAATCGCAACAGATATGAAATATGTTTTGAAAGCTTGAATTTGTTTTTTGTTCATAGCACCAAACAAAATCATAAGAGAAAGTCATGAGTATAGGTTAGCGATTCGGCCCTTTTAAGGCCTCTTGTTTATAGTCGTGTATTTAACTGTAACTAATAAAAGCGTATTTTGATGTTCAAAGGAACAACAGTGTCTGCTGATTATTGTAACACTGACCAAGATTGCTATGACCTCTATCCTAATCAGTGCCCGGGACATCCACTAAAGTGTGTTAATCATCACTGTGTATGCCCAATTCTACACAGTAAGTATGTAATTTGGATATATGTAACATGTACTGAAAGTACTGAAAGGCTTGCACAGGAAAGCAGAATAGTAAATGGAGAAATATGATGTATAAAAACCTTTTTAGTGATAGAGTAACGATCAAAGGGAAGTCAAGAGTACTAGGATACGTATGGTAATCGATCGAAAGTAGTATAATTCTGTCAAAGAGAAAGAAAATGCACACACACACAACAAATAACATGAAAGAAACAAATTAACACGCACATAAAAATATAATAAAAAAAGAGTAACAAGGACTCCACGAAGAATACACTTAATGTCCTTTTTACACAGTAAACCATTATATTTTCGTCGCAATTTTTTCATGGTCTTTGTGGTAAGACTGGAAAAGTTAAAATAAGACTGTCTAAAATATCTTCTTCACAAACAATACAATGATAATGCTTTGCAAGGTTAAATCAATTCCACAAAAGTATATTAGTAGCACGAACCGTGAAAAAAATTGATCGACTGTAACTTAGTGTAAATAGATTGTACTTAATGTACGTACGACTTTTTCAGAATCTACACACAGTCCTGATTGTTTAAGTGGAACCAGAAAACATTGCGTAGGTGGTCGATGTCGATGCATTCGCATATTCCGTCGCCGTCGATTATAAATTACAAAAAGAGTGATAATGCAACAATATTTTTTTTAATTAATTTTTAAAGGAAATATTTGATTTCGTAAACATGTAAGAAGCTCAAGTTATGACATAGCTGTCCCAGATTAGGGGGAGAGTTGAGCGCTCCTCTATCACATACTTCATTTGCCTGTCCAAGGCCAGAAACCTGTAGTCCAGTGATTGTCGTTGTATTTTTTATGCTCATTATTATTCGCATTATTTTTTTTCTACAGATTTGGTCGATTTTCGTCTTTAATGAATAGTTTCACTCATTCATTTTTGTGCTTTTTACATCTTTTTTTGCGAAATTGGTTTTGCCCACGTTTGAAGACTGTGTGGTGACTTTTGAAAGTGTAAATGATCGTTGCTTGGCTTTTGGTTGACGGTTGTCTCAGTGGCAACCATACCACAACTCCCATTATTTTATAGATTGACAAACTGAGATTCAAAGCTTTTGCTTCAGATATGTATAAAAAATATCGAATTTTAACATTTACTAGTACATGTATAAAACCCATACAATATTAGAATATCTTGGTTAAACAAATCATTTCTGATAAAACGTTAGGTTTTTATGTCATTAAGTCCGTGTTATCGTCATAAACCGTAATCGTAATATGATTTCATACAATGACGCTCTAACTTCAAAACATTTGGCATCAATTATTAAGTTGCACTCCAGCTAAGAATCGTGCAAAGTGTGCTTCATGGCTGAAAAGCGTACATATTTTTTTTGGGGATATTTTGTTGAAATTGCCATAATTAACATAAATTAACATTCGGTTTCTCATATAACCCGTATTCTTGATGGATAAAAATATATAGAATGCACTGTAGATTTCAAAATTAAGGGAGATAACTCTGTAAATTACCCTTAAATACAACAGCATCTAATAAATTTTCAATGTTGATTATCTCTTAAGAGCAGACAGATTGTAATGATTAATTACTTAATTCATGATATAGACCCATAAACAACAAAAATAAAAAAAAATATGTAGCCTTTTTTGAGGTGTATCACATTTTTCAGATTTTGCATGATTCTTACAAAGACAGCTACTTAAGATAAAACATAGATCGTACATAACTGCAAAATATAATATTGTACAATATAAGTTTTTTTTATTCAATAAATGTTCAAGACAAAGAAAGTTTAATAGCATAATTAATCGACTTGGTTAATATCGATATGAGTTAAATGTTAAAGACAATCAAATATTGAACAATCAGTTCAGTTCCAATTTGTGTAACCCTGTCTCTTTTTTAATGATTTATTAATGTCGTTTTTACCACATATAATGAATTTGAATGAAAAAAATATTTTTGCAGACTGCAATTTCACCCATCCCCATAAAAAAACAATACCACTTTTATAGAACCCACATAGCAAAATATGCTTTTTCAAAACAATTATTACATCTGGGTTATTACTATATTATGTATAGTTTCCTTCCCATATAGCATATATAGTAATTATGCTACCAAAATATGATGAATTTGAAACTACACAAAGATACATTTAATTTCCCCTGAAATCTTTTATTGAATTTTAGACACGATGTTATTTTTCTAATGATTTATTTTTTAAATTTATTTCTTTTTGAGTATAGTCAGGGTTTTACAAAGACTCATACATCACCTCCTAACTAAGGTGTAACAGAGTCTTTACAAGAGATCAAATTTAATACAGAAATAGACTATACAATATATTATAAATACTCACCATCACTTTCACACACTATCACTTTCATCTTTCATTCAGTTCAAGAACTTTGTGAATGATCCACTGCACTGTACACATTTAAATTCAAATCAATGAATAAACTATTACAATATGTTCATTTGGCTTGTTCATATATAAATATAACGGGAAAAGATAAAGGTTAAAAAAATAATAAATAACGTTATAACAGGGAAAATGATATTAATAGGGGCCCACAATTGTTTGACTTTATCTTCCTTGAAATTTGTCTGGCCTATATATAATTTAATATCATATAAGCTTCTAATTATATGTTTTAACCCTAGTAAGTTTGGCAGTCTCTCCTCAAGTTTGCATTCAAATATGTAGTTCTTTGTGACAGTCAATAGAAGATTCAATAAAAGTCCTTCTTGGGCATCACCCAAAATGAAAACATTTTTTTTTTTCAAAACCAAGCCTGTAAAAAATCTTTGCACACAGTAGTGATAAACATTTTGCAAAAAAGTAAAGGTGATTGGACAATCAAAAAATAAGTGTTCAACTGTTTCCTTTTCATTGTTACAAAAAGAACATACATCACCTTTTTTTTAATATGAATTTTGTACAAAAATACATTAGTAGGAATAACTCTGTTAAAAAAAAATTGGAAATTATTCAGATAAACATTACTACAACACTTCTTATTGAGTACAAATAGTTTGTTCCATTCTGGGATTTCAACATTGAGTTAATTTTCCCACTTATAAAACTTTTCATTTGGGAGATAAATTTGCTGTTTAATAAGTTGTGCAAAACAAATTTTACCTTCATGCAATGAACAACTTTATCTATAAGTTTTCTAGATCGATATTTTTAACATCTTTAGTACATTTGTAAACACTAGAAAGTATAGAGATAATCAAAGGAAAATATTTAACAAAGTTCCGGCTATTTGTCGTTTCTTTGATGTCTTGGAAAGAAAGAAAATTGTTTCTTGATGCATTCATAATGTTATAAATGCATTTAATATTGGCATTCTCCCATCTCATGTAGTAAGATATATCTTCTACTGATACATACATGTAGTAAGGTATATCCTCTACTGATACATACATGTAGTAAGGTGTATCTTCTACTGATACATACATGTAGTAAGGTGTATCTTCTACTGATACATACATGTAGTAAGGTATATCTTCTATTGATACATAGTTCAAAATATCAATTGATAAACATTGTTTAATATTATGATATTTAAGAATTGGTTTGACTGGATGTCACCCTCTAACGTACTGAAAGGTTATTTCTAGGTTATCTTTTTGCACAATTTTGCTTATGACATTGTCTACATCTGTTTTTTTTTTTCACAACTTGCTGAAGGCTACATTTAATTCTTTCAAGGTCATGTTGTAAGTTTGTGAATTCTACTAAAATGTCAGTGCTAATGTCCATTGACACTTCTTCAATTGATCTTATGTTAGGCAAATCACATACCTTCTCTTACAATGTGTTATTTTTAGCTGCCAGCAAAGATTGAACAGTTTTCTTTTCACTAAAATTTCCACCTTTTTGGTTACCACTGTTAGTACTATTAGGTGCTGTATGCATTTTCCTGACTTGCAAAATCGAAATACACAATATTTAAAGTTCTTATAATGCTTGTATTTGAATGTGATCACTGTTCACTGTACAAATAAGTCCAAGATATATAATATAGATATATTGTAATTTTCCAAGTTCATAAAAGATCCTGATATAAAACATATCACTGTGTTAAGGAAACTAATCCGGATTCTTTAGTTGCAGTTTCAGAGAAGAAAGTCTAACAATAACAACAAAAAAGCAAACAAAGCTGTTTGCTCAGGTGACTACTCTGTCGGCCATCTTATTTAACTTTTCGAATGATTTATTGCTACGTTTTATCAAGTTCAAGATAAAATGATGTTTTGGCATTTTCACTTACATAAAGTTGATATTGTTTCATGTTTTATTGTGATTTTCCACATCTTTTATTGTCTATAGGGTTTGTTTGTCTCGTTGAAGTTTCAGGTCCCCTTCCGGAATTTTCTATGTATAGAACGTATTTAAATCCAATGACCGATCTGCATTTTATTGTTTACTTCCTTGAAATCGGAACGCTGTGCCATGCATCACAATGCAAAATATTCTGTGTTATGTTTTTCTTTTTTTTAACCTGTAGAACTAGATATTTGTCATTTTTGAAATCAGTATTTTTACACAAAAACGATATTTTACTTTTAATATTAAACTCAATGTTATGTTAAAGACGAACCTTCATGCATTTGAATGGCAAAGAGTTCCCATTGTCATAAAACCACGGAGTCACATGACGAGACTTACATTACCTAATTTGAATGATTTTACACTATATTCATTACGTCATGATAATTTGCTGACTTGAATGATATCAACAAAATGTAAATTGTTTTGACGGGAACTCATGTTATTGAGCAGAGTAATTTTTGCACTTTCTAGCAATATGAGGGGTGATGCTGGCTCGAGCAGGACAGTCTTCTGGGGTACCTTATGTAACTGCAGGATTTTGTTGCAATTCATATTGCTAGTGCTTTAGTTTTTGTATTTAAACTTATGATATTTTTATTCCGTTTAGAACATTCTGTATTTAGTTTCCTATTTTCTAGGTCCGGCCATTTATTTAAATTTGACGCAGGGAAAAGGTTTGGCTACACCAATGTAGTTCCTTTAATACATTCTGTCAAACACAAATGTAATCCACCAAAAGCAAAGAAGAAACCCACGATGTAATTCATAACTGTGCAATGTCGTTTCGATTTTGTCAAAACAAATTCATAAATCATGCTGCTGACAAAGGAGAAGTATCAACTATTTATATGCTAAAGTTAACGTATAAAGTCAAAGAAGATTAATCAGTTGTCTATTTAATATTAAGTTCATTTAGGTTGATCATGATGTAAGAAGTGTAATTAACCAAAATTCTATCGAAAATCAAAAGAATGTAATCAAGTGATAAAGACCAGGGAAAACAGACACACACACAAAATAACCAAAATAATACTTCAAAGCATCAAAAGTAAATAAGCAACTTTGATTTCATTAAAAGCCGGGAGCATAGACCAATTGCAACGGTAGAATAAGAATAATACGTCAAAGCATCAAAAGTAAATAAGCAACTTTGATTTCATTAAAAGCCGGGAGCATAGACCAATTGCAACGGTAGGATAAGTGTCCTCTACTTTTCTAGAACCTTTCTAGAAACACCCATTGAGTTTCTCATACAAAGTCAAGTCCAGGGTAGAGAAAAGAGGAAAGAAAATCTATGACAATTTGAAGAAATCGATTCTCATAGTGCAGATGGATACATCATAAGGAACCAAAAGTTCATGACGATGACAATAAACTAAAATAGTGGCAACTTCAATCGTGTAGCAACATAACCTTGTCCGAGAAGCCTAATTGCAAAAAGTCTTTTAGTTTTAGCACACTCTGGCATAAAGTATGAGTTGTGATATGGAAACTACATACACAGGTGCTGAAGTGATGTTGCCACAGATGAAAGGAAATGTGAAAATGTGGAAACAATGTCATTGTGTTTGTCGAATAGTTTGGTCAATTCTTGAAACTAGAAATAATACATCATCTCTATAACGGAAACTAAAAGGCAATCACTGCTCAGTTATTAGTGTAAAATAATCCACACTGTGAAATAAATTCGGTAATTTCACTCCAACACTTTCTCAAGTCAAAACGTTACAACACGAATATCAATCCGCCGTTTACAAAATTTTAATGGAAGAAATCTATATAAAATAGGATAATCAATTAATTATCGTAAATAACCAAAATATGATCGCTAGTGCCAAGAACGCATTAAGACTTAACTCGTTCCACCCACTCGTTAAAACTAAGTTCTTCGGCACTTTTGGCTATGCACCCTTTTCATTTAGTTAATGTTACTTTTCACCGTTTTAGTTTTCAATTTTGGTTTTTTGTTTACCTAATTTGATATCAGTCTAAACAATCAAAATTCTTTCTCAGACAATTAAAATCAATTAAAATTTAACATCATCTGTCAATGAGAAAAGTTTTTTTTTTTGTGATTTATACATAGAAAGCATTCACTAGCTAACCTACCGGTGCAGCTGGTCCATGCTCCAAGTTTTTAGTGGAGTCTGAGTTGCTTATTTGTTTTTGTTACTTTGTATGTATGATTTTAGTTACTTATGTTCTTTGTTGTGTTCTCCTCTGTTTTCCATGTCTGGTCTTTGTCACTGGATTACATTCTTTTGATTACCGCTATAACCTTGGTTCTCTTGATTACTCTTCCAGTTTAGTACATGTGTATCTCATTTGTTCCGTCGTTTCAATAAATTATTGACTTTTGCTATATTGTTGTCGGCACGACAATCATTAAACTCGATGCAGTCCTTGTCACAGTGACAATACCACATTGCTTTACCCTTCGCAACAACAAACGAGGGGAATTATAGACACGTATCGTCAGTAACGTGTGTGAATTCTGTCCTCTGTTTCCAAAGGGTGTTGATTTAATTACAGTTCCCAGTAATGAAGAACTGTAATGCATAGAAAAAGAGAAATTGATGTCGCATGGTTACGTTTTAAATATTCTGACCATGTAGTCATCGTTAACAAATTCAAGTCGTAGGCTTCTTTAATTATATGTATATGATTCTTGAAAATTATAGTAATTTTATGCATTTAAGCTGAGTTACATAAAAGAGGAACATACTGGTTATCTTTCATACTATTATACGAAAAAAATAATTCATAAATGTTTTTTAATTTAGAAAGGCAGATTTGTTTTCCATTTTATTGGGTTAATGAGCGTTCATAAAACCTGTCAGTAAATTTTGTGAAATCTGAAACTGTCTTCTGCATTTAATTCTTAAAGTTGTTAATATTAATGTAAGATTCATGCATCTTTTTTTTATCATAAATGTTATGTACTTTCTTGAAGATTTGAAGGAAATTTAAATTGTGTAATTTAACACTCTGCTTTCTTTCTATTTCTAATTATTTTGCAGATGTCTTACAAATGGAGTGAACGTAAAATCCTTAAATATTGTAAACTTAACATTTTATGGTATGTTGTGTTGGGGAATTGGAACTTGGTTTGGGGAATCATTTAAAAAACGTTAATAAATTGATAATGTAATAATAAGCAACAACAAAAAAAAAAATGAAATTGGGATTTTATCAGGAATTAGGGGTTTTCTATGGGAAACTGGATATTAAAAATTTCGATGTATCTTTTTGGCGAGTAAGTGACATGGGAAGATAAGACAAGCCTTGGTTTTTATAGTCTCTCGGATTATATTAACAGAACATTTACAGTACGGGTTTATTTGTATTTATGCTATTTAAAATTACCAACATTATGTCAAAGGGGATAATATATAATTATATTGTCGAAAATTATGACTTTTGACAAATTTATTTCGGTGTATGGAGTAACTGTCTCTCAACGTATATGTTTGCCTGATATTGAACAGGGCTCAGTGGCTTACCTAAGGTAGTAGACCTGGGGTAAGGGAGATAATCCAAATTGAAAGGATTTAAGTCACTTGATACTGATGTTAAAGGGAAATAACTCCAAGAAAGGGTTCGACTTCTAGAACAGAGATGCCAGCCCCAGTAACTCTGCTCTTTTGAAGTATTGATTAAATGTTTCAAATGGGTACATTGAGGAATATATTTTGTAAGGTGGGAAAACGTCTGAAATGATACCTTTTACGACAAACCAAGATTCCCTTTGATATAATATTAAAATTGAAATATGAAATGATCTCTAATATGAGACAGTACGGCTAACCAATAACATTGCCAGTTTTTATAACTCCTTAACCTTTTAGAGTTAAACAAAATATACATTTTCTTTCATTCCTTATAAGACTTCGAACTTTCTGTTTTCATTTTGTTGCTTTGTTCAGCATATGACTGTATCTAGTATTGAACTAGATTTAGCATACAGGTTTGTCCCTTCGCGCAGAAGTATAGATATTTGTGTGACATTAATTTACAACAGTAGTTGACTCAAGCTGTGCCTGGCAATGCTCTTTCATCAATATCAGTCATCATAATTTGATACTTGGTAACCTTATTGAATATTATTATGATTTTTATCCATAATGATTAATTAACAAAAAAAATATTTCAATGCCTTACCTTACTATCATTAAAACATTAAAAAATAACTACACGATGAATTCTTCTGAAAAAATGTTTATGGATTCACATATGCATAGTCCATATAATATCCGTTTTGTACGAAAATTGAATTAGAGGTTTTTATATAAGCCAATCGCTGAAACTTACCACCCTTTTTGTTATTTTGGTAAATTAAAAGCCTAGAATCTCTTCTACAAAATGGAAAGAATAGAATTGGATATCAAATCTGATATATTAAATCTTTTAAAGTGTATATGACTTTATATTCAGTTATTTATTTAAATATATTGTCAAAATGACCCTAAAATACCAGATACGGTTCATTGTGGCCAATGATTCAGATTAAAAAAAAATACCAATATTTTAGTCTTCATTGCTCGAAATCTGCATGGTGAATTCTTAAAAAAATGGACAAATGATGCACCACAGTTAGTGTAGTATCATGTACAAATTTGAAGAAAATAGAATTATGGGAAAATTATGGGGGTACCCCAGGACTACTACCTTAAACGCAAAATATACGGCATTCTCTTCCAATATTTCACAGTTGATATCGTGGCATGGCTGACGAATTGACTGGTCTTTGTTCCTAGATTACATTCTTTTGATTACCGCTATACCTTTGGTTCCTTTGATTATTCTTCTATTTCCTCTCATTTCAATGAGATATTTAAGCGCTCTGTTTTGTACTTCCATTTTAGCTCACCTAGTCGAAGGCCATGTGAGCTATTGCCATTACTTGGCGTCCGTCGTCGTCTGTCGTCGTTAACAATTTTTCAAAACTCTTCTCCTCTGAAACTACTTCACCATTGGAACCAAACTTGGTATGAATGTTTCTCGGGTTATCGTGCATAGAACTGATGTTGAGATTTTTGATCAGTTGAAAAACATTACCTCTGTTACTAAAAATAGAACATAGGGTCAGACAGTAGTTTTTCGCATATATCTCCAAAACCGCTAGGTTTAGACAATTCTGACATGTTGTAAAAGTGTTCAGCATGATGAGATCTATCTGTGGTCAATTTTCATTTTAATCTGTTAACCCATGTTGGAGTTACTGCCCTTTTTCGACGTGTTTGGCTATTTTTAATGTTATTTCTTTCAAAAATCTTCTCAGACACTACTTGATCAATAGGAACCAAATTGGTATGAATATTCCTCGGGGTATCCTGCATAGAACTGATGTGGGGATGTGTTTGATCCGTAGAAAAACATGGCCGTTGTTACTAAACATAGAACACAGGGATCAGTCAGCAGTATTTTGGATATATCTCCTAAACCGTTAGGTTTAGCCAAATTCTTTTAATAGCTGAAACGATCCTTATTCCTAGGACTACCAAAGTCCTCAGGCATAAAGGTTGTCAGACGTCTCCTGATGTGAGTTATTGATCTAGACAGGGGAAGTGACATGTTTTTATTACAGTTTTCATCCAATGTCTTCAAAACTATGATTATAAACTTCATTTGCTGAAATGACCTAGAAATTTCGGAAAGGTATAAAAGCGTATTCATTTCTGGAATTATGTTTTCCTGCACTAAAAAATACTTAGATTACTAATGAAAAAACTAAAAATAACACAACTACACACAGTGACATATGAAATAGAAACAAACAATTTTATATCTTTCCCGTCTTCCTAAAAAAAGTAAACAAAAACAAATGAAGGCAAAACACACACAACAACACAAAACCAAAACAAAACACAAACAAACAAAAACAAACAAACAAGCAAACAAACGAAAACCAAAGCAAGAAAAAAAGCAATTAGGCACACTCACAACAAATATCTATCGGTGGTTGAAATATATGAGCTTAATGAATAAATTGTACAAATCAATCTTAAAATACTATATTTGTATAACCCTATTATGATTTAACATGGCGACTGAAATAAATATCTATTCTCTTCAATTTCAACAACAATTAAATAAATAGATAAATAAAATAAAGTCAAATAAAATGGCGGCTGAAGAGTACGAAAATGTCAAAGTTTCTTTCCAGATGAAATTGCAGTTATTAGTTACCTAATATCACAATTCTTACGCTTTAAAAATATAAACTAAACAATTACTGTGAACACAAAGTATGAATTTATAGAAAACTGTAACCGATCAATATATTATATAGTATATGTACGTATGCGCATGACTACGACAAAATATATCAACAGTATAAAAAAATGAAAGAAATGAGCAGATGAAAAAATATGTGCAAGTCAATGTGACATTGTTTTTTGACACTGACAAAAGTAATAAGAAGCTAATTTTGGTATCAACTGCGACCAATATGCATCTCTTTAAAAACAGTTAATTTTTTTCCGAATCGTTACATGCATATATTAAAAAAAAATCAGCACTATACCAAATCAAACATCAGGGATACATGTATCTGGACTTATTTTAAAGTACATTTAGTTTTAAGGTATGACAAATTTAATAGGGATGGTTTTCAACACATTGAGAGTGAATTTTAAAGTAGTAAGGTTTTATTTGATAGTTGCAACGTCACTTCTGTAAAGTCTACTTTAACCTTGCAATCCCTTGTTAACATGAATATTCAGATTTGATTACGGGGATCAGAATATCTGTGTTCTTATTGTGCTACAGGGTTAAATAAGACAAAATAAAATTGTAACATTTTGATCATTTAAATGTATAAAAAGGGTATGAATTTAATTTATTACTATGTAAATAAGATGAAATATTCCAAGCCATCCATCTATAAATGCTTTTATTTACCAATGTTATGATTACTTTCACGAAGAGTTATCAGCAAGATTTTAATACAGATTCAAAAATCATTTTATCAATGTCTAATCATAAGTACCAGAAGTAAATTATAAAGGTTTCATTGAAATTTTCTATTAAATCAAATTTAATTCGATCCTTTCAAACGGTGTCATTGCATTTAATAAATATTACCAATACATTATGGTATCTGAATAAAAAACATATCCAAACATAAAAAAAATCATAAACTTATGTCATTAAAGTCCGCATCTCCATTTAAATTTCCAAAATTACTACAGATATACTTCATAATAAAAATGTACAACGAGAAGGGCAGGCAACCCCGTTTACATTGATCAAGATATAAGTTTCGACGATCAAACATAAACACGTATTTACATTAAAGGTTAATCTAAATAGCAAAGAAATTACTTTTACCTTTAAATATTAAATCATTTAACATGTAAATTATCTATTGTAGTAAGCTGGGTGAACCAATAACACAACCCTGGAACTGTTCTAGTTCACCTAATATTTCTCTGTAAAGATGGCAATGATTAGGGTGGCCCGATGGTATGCACCATATTTCATTAATATCTCAGGCGATTGTAGTTCCCCTCTCAATGAATTCCCTTGTTTGCACGTTTTGTCAAGTATTTACACTAAGAAATGTCCCTAGCGATATAAGTTTATTCTCTTTTTGTTAAAAAACAAGATAATTATGTTGACATTTATAACCCATTTGAGGCAATTAGGTACGCTAACTTAGTGTTATTGGGCAACAACTATCTTATGACAAATTTGTTTGTGAAACGAAACTATTTGAATGCTCTATGAATATTCTTGTTATCTCCCCGTTAAACTTGTACATGTAGAGTCGGTTACAGTCCTCGAACCGATCCGCCCTGACGGATCGATGACCGATGACCGGTGACCGGTCTGAACGCAGTTTTGTTATGTAAAATGGCGTAACATCTGTTTGAAATTAATGAAATGTAAAATAATAGTATAAAGTGATGTTTAAATCTGTAACATTATGTAAATGTTTGTAAAGTTGAGAAAGAAAACAATGATAACCGTGAAATACTGCGACGCTCTGCGGTCACGTGATGCGATTACCGGTTTAATGGATCGGTTTGACAGATCGATGTCGGACCGGAAACTGATCGGTGACTGACCGATGACCGATCGCAATTTTTGTTGCACGGATCGGTTCAGGTACCGTATTATGATAAACAGTGTGTTTTTTATTGTTTGTTTTTTTTTAATGCTATGATTAAGGGTATATTTTTAAAATATATTTGTAGGGTTCGTTTTCATTGTATTTATTATATTCTGACCAATTTCCACAGATATTCTGTAATTTCATGGATTTCCAAAATTAACGTATTACATGTGTATAGTGTGCTTCCTGTGTGTATAAACAAGTATTGCTTTCCTCTGAAACAATTTAAGTATGACGCAATTGTTGTGATTATATCGTTGAACTTAAAGCATTTGTTCATTTGCACCTATATTGTGATTTGTCGTGCATTTTCCATCAAGCTGCTTTGTTATATATTCAAAATGTCTTCAGTAGATATTCGTCGATTATTATCATCTGAAAAGGTGGTGTTGTTGTATGATTATGTTTTATGCTGATAGAATACTATTTGTACTCAAATTTTTGAGAAGCTGTGGTATTTAGTAGGCAAATAAAAATGTGAAAGGAAAGATAATTCGTAATTCTTTTTTTTTGCATTTGTGGCTTTCAGTTTTGTAGCAACATTTATGGATCAAATAGTCTGGAGGTAAATGCATTTTTCGTTTTGAGATTCTGAATAACCTTTCAAACGTTTTTTTTTCTAATATTAAAAGTGCAGTAAGTCATTTTGCAATACAGAAGTATACCCACTTAAAATGCATTTGTTGTCTCCTTGGTGTTTGTATGTTTTATTGTTTTGTATATGATTCCTTTTTCTTAAATAGTGACTAATCACATTTGCTTAAAAAATTATTTTTCATGTACATTTTGTTGATTAATTGCAGCCACATGACTATATTCATAATCTTTATAATACAGATTGTCATGAATTATGGAATGTTCCCCGTGTAATATATTTCGACACTTTCCCGTGTGACGTAAACCTTATTTATTATGTCACTGATAAAGCATTCATCCGCCGATCACAGAAATTGAAGTTTATGCAAATAACAATACATTATTTATAAACAGCTATGATAAATATGATAGCCAATTAGTTATTACGGATAATTGAAAAAAAAAAAACTGGTGCTGTAAACGCTTTAACTTGTGCAAGGAACAAGAGCCGCTCACTCGTGTTTTAGTCAGTTGTGATAAGATTTTTGTTATTCACTTTTTTCTTTAAGTTATGCCATGATTATTTGTAGAATTGGTTTATTTTTTTATTTGATATTGTAATTCCTGAATTGTAATCATGTAAGTGTTATCATTTAAGTACTTTGTTTATACTATTATTGACGTATGTTCATTGCCATTCTTAGATGCATCATTATGATGTATCCATCTGCACCATGAAAACTGATTTATTCAACGGGTCATAGTTTTCCTTTCCTCGTTTGTCTACTCTGGACTTGACTTTTTATGAGCAACTCGGCGGGTGTTTCTAGAAAAGCAGAGGACGCTTACCCTACCGGTGCACCTGGTCCATGCTCCTAGTTTTTAGTGGAGTCTGAGTTGCTCATTTACTTTTGTTACTTTGTATGTATGATTTTAGTTACTTTACGTTCTTTGTTTTGTATGTCTGTTTTCCATGTCTGTTCTTTGTCCCTGGATTAAATTCGTTTGATTACCGCTATAACCTTGGTTCCCTTGATTACTCTTTCCCAATTTTTCAACAATTGATTTCTCTAATCAATTGTTGATCTTCTTATTTGCCATGGATTGAATGCAATGTTATTACTCGTATCGATACACAAACATCAGTATTTAAATTTCATATTGCTTAAGAAAACACGATTTTTATATCTTTACGAGAAAATCCCACTGTACAGATCTACTGTAAAGTACATAATTCCATAATTCTTAGTCAAATCACGTATAACACAATATCACCTTAGTAACGGCATAACACCCTATCAAACTGATAAATAGTGGAATGATTTTAGAGAGATTTTTTGTGATATGATCGTGACATTCAATTTATTTTACAATAGGTGGAAATAATAACTTAAAAAAATAATCAAATTTAAATGTCTTGTTAATGTGACGACGAGTATAGTGTAATCAACTGTAAGTTGTGTTGATGTTTAACAAAGCGGTCATTTTGAAATGGTGTCTAAAATGGGGAAAGTCCAAATGTAGGACATTACGACACAGGGAAAACTTAGTAAAATATTATTTTTGGGAAAAAAGTGCTTGTTTATGTAACATGGCATTGGAAAAATAAATCTACATTCTAAAGAAATGTATTAAAATAGACGATTAAATATACTAATGAATAGTTGAGCGGAGAGTACAAACATACAAAAAAAAAGACTTTTCATTGACACACTATTATACAAAATAATAAAAACAGGTAATCATTTAAAATATATAAAATCACTAAAATAAAAAATGCCTTTAAACAAGTTTTTATTTACTTGGAAAGATTCAAAGTAATATATCTACTGTATATGAATTGATAAAGCAAACTAATTCTTTCATGTCTGTTGACATTCAAGATAAAAAGAAAAATAAACGGATGAAAAAAATGAATTATTACAAAAGTACTTTATCCTTTAAAACTGCGATCAAATTATTTGGCTTGTTAAGATATCATTTTATGCACTTGTTAAATGATTCCAAACAATAAAAAAGTATGAAAACAATGTTACAATGTTACAAAGTATGTGCTTCGCTACCTGCTTGGGTTTTATTGTTTTATTTATAGATGCTGGACCCGGTTTCATATTGATTCTCAAAGTGAAACATACCTAAATTTCAATTTCAAGTGATTCCGTTGGTCGAAATTAAAGTTCAGGAAAGATATGAGGAAAACCTTAATTTGAGATTATTCATGAAACAGGATAGAGTCCAATGCAAGTGACATTTCGAAAATGGACACTCCATATCGTTCAATCTGGTCATGGTAGAAGTAAGAAATAAATCACGGAAACTTCGATGCATTTTATCATTATTTTATTTTTATTTAATTAATTTAATTTTATTTTATTTAATTATTATTATTTTCGTATACTTAGTAAAAGTGATTGAGGACAACACCAAATGTAACATAAAGTCAACCAATCAAACCTTATTTCCTTGCATACAGCAATTCAATTGAAGAGTAATAACAAAATTACTGATTCCGGAACTGATTAATTCTAGGCAATAGCAAAATGGAAGACTTGCATAACTTATTTTTATGAAGGGTAAGAACAAAGTTACCGAACTGATAAAACCAGGCAATAGTAAAATGAAAGGTGTGTAGAACCGCGAAGTTGGAAACCATCGCAATGGACCTGACTTGGTACATGTATAGGCATTTTCGATAAGAAAGGTGGGTTATACAAGGTTTAACATGCGAACTACGACGCATTATTTCCGGTTTAAATCTACAAAAACGGGAAGCATAAAATTGTCATTGGTTAAAGTCAGTAGTCAAACCAGCACAGAAAATGTGTATAAATAAAACAATTATGATATTATTTAAAATGTCTTACAATAAAGCTAGGCTAATTGAAGTAAAATATTAAATAGTTGATGAACTACACTCAGCATGACCCTCAACTGTATTTAAATTAATTAACATTGTTACGAATACTTGTAGTATTTATATCATACTAAAGGTAAAGTTATAACAAACAATACCAATTTGTTAATACACATATACTTGTAGTTTATTGTCAGGATTCTTCAACTCACAAATACATCATCAGCTGAACCAGGATTTTATTAATTTTCTACACACAGAGATCCGGGAAAAACTAAATTTAAACATTATTTTTAACATTAATAACGTGACTTGTTTTTAAAGACGAATTCTAGTTATAAAGACAAGTTAACAGTTACTTGTGTGATAACTGCTACAAGAATGGAAATACTACTAGTCTTTATTGCAATGGTCACAGGTAAACCTATGATCTTTTTGTTTGTGTTTTTTTCCTTTATCTATATATAAGATATGCTTTAGTTTATTAGAATCACGCGTATGCTAATTGATTTATCTCTTTAAAAAAGTTTTGTTGTTTTCGAAATCTTTTGGAGTTTCCACAATAACATATTTCAACCGTGTTCTTACATTGAGTATCTAATTTTAAGGTAATACAAGTGAATGGTGGTTTACAATTGACTTTGACTTTGATAATGCATTTGTTTAAATTTTTTGAGATTAATAAACCCCAGAATAATTGGTTAAGCTAAGTAGTCAATAGCTAATGTTTAATTGGCTTATTCACTCTTTGTTTCCTTCTGCTTTTAATTTGTAGTAGTATTTGCTAACACTTGCTCTACGGACAAAGAGTGCGTACATGTTGACCCCTACACATGGTGCCCTAATTACCCACGACGGTGTTCAAAGTATGGCCATTGTATATGCTCAAAGAATGAGAGTAAGTGCTTAATTCCTATCCCTTTATGTATTTATTTTTAGGAGGAGGTTAGAGTTTTTAAGTCGACAATGGCAGTAGATGTATTAATTAATACTGAAAGTCTGTGGAGAGGATGAAAGGAAAATCAAGAGGCCAAACATAATAAAAAAAATAATTTTGAATTGTATTAAATTCTTCTCACTTTTAAATAGTTGATAATAATGTTGTGCAGTTGACTCAAATTTATAAATTTGAAACAGAAAAACAGAGTACTAATCTGATCCATAACCAAATCATGTCTAAAATTAATCGGACAAAAATAGATATTACAACACCGGCTGAGCTGGTGCCAGTAACGAAGTTTTACAACGCGCAAAACCTTCATCTTCAATGCGGAGTGACTATACCGGTGGTGTTCAAATAACGTTTTCATGCTATAATGTCATAATCGGTAATTCCGTGGTCATATTAGTACAAAGAATAATTGGAATAATTGATTAATTTACAGATTAAATAAAAAACAAACCCTCATTACTCATTGTTTTAGCATAAACAGAGTATTTTTCAATATAGGACTGATATCTGAAAAAAATGATTTGGGTTAGATACCTTATCAGATGCATTCCCACATACCCTGTTTCAGAAATATGTTACGTAGATATTTACGGCATTCAAGGAAATCAGAGAAGGTCGTATTTGCTCTTTAAATTTAAACACCATATGCACGAATGAATAACAATGAATATAGGGCAACAAAGTTTGTCTACCGTTTTGAATTTCGTTTTTAGTTTTTGAACACCTGTATTAGTATAAGTCTAAAGTCGAAAAGTTTCGGGGCAATTAATGTCAATTATGATTTGACGCCATCTTTCAGTGAATAAAATGTTGTTTTTTTTACGCGGGTATGTTAAGGAGTTTTCTTAAACATCTGGTTGACGTCTGATCCTGCGCACAAAATGTGACGTTTTAAGTTGGGAGAATTTTTTCCGGAAGTAGCCAAAATCTTTGTAAATAACACATACGAATATTTTAGTATTAAATGTAGTCCTTAGTTCTTTTAATCTATCAAATTAACGATTGAATAAACCCTCATCTTTATGAAGAAACACATCATAACAAAACTGACCGCATTTTTGTATCGATTTTAACGTCACAGAGGAGCTTGAAACGTCAGAGCTTCTGTAGTAAACAAATAAGACGTCATGTTTGCATTTACCGAGACATTACACTTCGATCATCGACGAATTCTGAAGTCATACATGTTACCAGTACAACAATTCTCAAATTTTAGGTAAGTGGTATCTTAAAATCTTTCTGCATGGGTAAGCCGGTTGTAATTATGTGCGGGATCGCCTGGCCGGGGTTCATTCATCACTGACCTACTAACATACATCGAGCAACTGTCATCAGTTTCAAACACGAAAAATCTTCATCTGCCGAAATGTGTATTGAAATGATAAATATATTAACCATATCGCAAATTTGTACGTTGATACTAGTAACTGTCTGTTTAAATTATCTTCTTTTAACAGTTTTAATCAATTTGTAAAGTACTTTTTTTAAACAAACACTATCTAATCAGGAATGCAAATTATTGTTTTCCTTTCAATAATATATTCAATGACTTGTCAAATTGTTGTATTATGTGTGAAGAATTTTTTAATTTATTTCTACCCGTGTGGCCGTATGTATGGCTTTTTAAATGACGTTTTAATTGCATGAAAGAAATGCCAATTTGAATTTTACTGTCTTTGTTTACAGAGATATTTCCCAACTCCAAGCTGTTTCAAAACCATGGACAGCAGGGTTAACTTTACTTATGGTTGATAGTTCTATAACTTTGGTAATGGAATATCGAGTATAGAATATTACCGAACTTCAACAGTTTTCGACTGAGGCTGACAAGAATCAATTGTGAATAAATATTCCCTGGAACTTAGATGCAGGATTCAATTTTGATTTCAAGAACTGTTTGCAAAGTTAACAGAAGAAAGTATTTACTTGCCCTAATTCATGTGTACATTGAAATTGGATGTATAAGTGAAATATAAGTAGTAATGTGTTCAATGAAAAGTGCATTTGAAAAAAGTTTCGTGCAAAATTGTGTTTTAACTGCATTCCAATGATTAGATGGAGGTGTTAATGGAATCATATCCTATAGGACAGGTACAGTGATCAATGTGATTAACATAACTTTCTATAATTGTGCTAACAGTTAATAGTATTGTGTATGTATACATAATTATTTTGAAAATAAAGTGTTAAAAAGAACATAATTCATATCAAAAATATGTTGCAGGGAATTTTGCAGTACATGTTCAAAATGTGTTCATTCATTAAAACAGATCATACCTTTTCTTTTTGCAATCGTAATCTTAACAAAAGTCGAAAACTCAGAAAATTTGAAGTAGCATGACCCTTCCTGTTAATCATACATGTATGTGTCAACTATGAACTATAAAACAGACCTTTAAGTATGTTCATAGCCATATCATGTAAGAGAAAAACATTGAATTATTGCATGAATATACATGTACATGTATCAACACTTATCCCTAGCATATTTAAACAAAAATACATGTAGTGATGTACAGACAAATATAAAGCTAAATAAAGCTAATTATGTACACCCTTAAAATAACTGTTGAATACATGTATTCCTTGAATGATGATACTTCATTTGCTACTATGGTGAAGTGTATTTGTGTATGTGTTGGGGGGGGGAGGGGGGAGGGGGGCTATGTCAAAATCACTATCATTGAACTTTCTGTATACACTTATGTAGATTTTGGAGATTGACAAGTCGTAACAAATTTCTAATGTAAGGAAATATTGCCACGAAATTATTGGATATGGATTATTGCCACCAAATCATACAAAAAAGGGGGGTTACCATGTTTTGTTCAGCAGAAAAAGGAGACATCTTTAACACAATTAGTAACTTTTCTGAAAGTTATATTTTAAATAACTACAATATTCAATGAAAAATGTTTTAATTTTTTTTTCAAAAAATACGAAACTTAAAGTGTAGTCTGCTATCGCAACTAAATCGGTTGTTCACACGTATCCGTCACATTTCAACTATCTGAGGTTGCCAGGGCGTCTGTTTCCATATCGCCGCTATGTGAGAAAGTATATGGTTTAGAAAATGCAAAAGTGCAGTGGCATGCGCTATGTCGATTTACCTGATTTAAAAGGGCATATTTCATTTTACCAGAAAACTGCTGTGGGAAGTTATCTATCGGTAGCGTTTTGTTTTAATATTCGTTAAAATACAAGGAAACGCCAAAATATCCCATCTCATGCAAGTTACGGGCCATTTTGTACCTTCCATGTAGATATTTTAGACTTCCTGCAGCACTTTGTCAAAAAATATGCATATTCATTGACCTACCATTAAAATTTGGATCTACAAATTTGTCATCTTCCCACTGCACTTTTGACATTTATGTGGTCCAATCAAGGCTTGATTAACCGATCACGTGACTCATTTTTACAGCACATTTTGACATTTTGTTGATCTTTTTGTGTTTGGGAAGTTTCATTTTATGCCCTTGTATACTTAAAATATGAACATCGACGAAATTTCACGTATTAAGATGAGTTTAAAAGTAGCTTGTTTTCGTTGATGAAAATATGACAATTTATGACATTTCTCCTTAACACACCCGCGTAATATTTAGACATAACTATCATTCAATAGCTTTGCACGAAATGATACTGATAATAAATAATTATTAATAGTGGTAAACAAAATGTTGAACCGAAATATAATGAAGCAAAGAAATGATCCATAGAAGCAGATTAACCAAAAAGATGAAAGATGTAGTGATAAACCATTAACTCATTTATGTATTGGACAAAGAAGTATGCATATGTCATTTATATTATCGAAATGTGTAAAACAAATGGTTTCCTTCGATTTGCATGTAAGATTTATCCGGCATTTCAATTCCTCACTGATCTCCATGGAATTACGTGTTGATCTTTTTTATCATATATAACAGTTATATTTGTAATTGTAGTAATATTATTGTTTCAGGTTGTAAGCAAACTGCTGACTGTCCTGATTGTCATGAAAGAAAAGACTGTGAAAATGGAAAATGTAAATGCAAGTTTTGGCTTTGACGCTCATGAAGGAAAACTAAAAAGAAAAATTACCAAACAAGTCAAACAATGTATATGGTCAATAAAATATTCATTGAAACATTCGTGAAAATATGCTTAAAATATTATATTCCTTCTGTATTGTATGTTTTTATTAATTTGTACAACAGCAAAAGCTGCTAGTTATAATAATTCAGAGACCAAAGATACTCACTATGACGCTTTTTTCCTTCTTCATTGATCACAATTGATTGAAGTTTTTTTTTTGCATACTTAATTTGAATTTTATAATATAGATAAGGTTTGATTTCCATCATCAACTGTATTTTGTTCTCCAGTAATACTCCCTTGTTTTATTCATTAGTCAGAAGTATGTTTTTCACCACATGCATTATTTTGTACAGTTCCTGGCATACTTAATCTGACTTCTTCAAGGGGTATCGTTGCCATTGAGAGGGTTATAAAGAAGTATTGTACTATTCCGAAAAAAGTTAACCGATTGAAAGAGTAATCAAGGGAACCAAGGTTATAGCGGTAATCAAAAGAATGTAATCCAGGGACAAAGACCAGACATGGAAAACAGACAACAAAGAACATAAAGTAACTAAAATCATACATACAAAGCAACAAAACCAAATGATCAACTCGGACCCCACTAAAAACAGGGAGCTTGGACCAAGTGCACCGGTACGGTAAGCGGCCTCTGCTTTTCTACAAACACACGCCGAGCAACATAACCCTGATCCAGAAGCATATTTGTTAGAGTTCTAGCGTGATACAAAAACTTTGCGTAGTTTCGGCAAGCTCTGGCATAACGTATGAGTTGTGATATAAACACTCCTTACGCAGGTGCTGAAGGTATGTTGCCACAGATGAAAGGAAAGTTGACAAATTTGAATGAAAAGTCATCACGTTTGTCGTAAAGTTTGGTCAATAGTTTTCCTTTACCATCGATTTCTAAGTGCAGGTCAAGATATGAGGCTGACTTCACAGTGTCTGTAGTATCCTTAATCTCAAGGTCTTTGGAGTAGATGCAATGTATCAAATCCCCGAAATTAGGATTGTTTAAAGATAATACATCATCTATGTAGCGGAAACTGAGATTGAAGGATCTAGCCAAACGATATTCTTTCTTTCTGATCAGATCAGCTATAAAGTCAGTCTCATAAGAGTGAAGGAATAGGTCAGCAAGTAAAGGAGCACAATTTGTTTTCATTGGAATGCCGACCGTTTGTTGAAAAACACTGGAGAAATATGTTGTCGATTAAAAATTCCAGTATTTTGTAAACATCTTCCTCTGTATATTTGGAAGATGATTTGGAATTATTTCTTACAAAGTATGAGGAATCTCTACCCAGAACTATATATTTGTATCTAGGTGTACCATCTTTTTTGGAAAAAACAACGATGTGTAATGTTTTTAATTCGGGATTTTAACTGAGTATGGGGAATAGAAGTATACAGTGTTGAGAAATCATATGTTTTAATGCTATTATATTCAGTTCATAGTCTTGAACTGATTGTCTCCAAAAGATCTTTCGAATTTTTCAGGATCCACATTGAATAAATACCACTACGGGAGTAACAAGTATTGTGGTAGTACTGTAGACCCTCTTTGACAGTTGCGAGTATAGAAGTTAAATGTTTTGAAAGAGGTTTGGTGGTACATTTTGCAGATCCAGCTATGAAACGTTATTTGTATGGATTCTTGTGGAGTTTAGGAATAGACGGTAAATCTCAATTATCGTCCTTGGTAGAGAGACCAAAAGAGGATAGCACAGATTTATGGTTTTCTACAATCTCTTCTTTGGAGAGTGTGGTACCAGTATAGGTCTTATCACTTCTATTATTTTCTACGTCTACATCTGATAATAAACATTGGATGTAAAACGTTTTGCAGACAAAACAATGTTGTTTTGTGCTTTGTCTGCTGGTACGACAACATACTTATCATGAATAGTAGACAATGTTTTTGCTACACCGGGGTTTTGAAAACCGATGTAGCCTTGGCACTCGTCGACCTACTTAAAACTTTCATTCGTTTCAAAATTAAAGACCTCACGGCCTTTAACCACTCTGACAGAGAATCTATGTCTTCTTGTTCTCGATTTATCCATTTTCTTGCATAGCCTTCGACGGCATCCATAAGAACTTTAAAGTAATAAATCCAATTTATGGAGCGTGGTTCACGGTACTTGGGACCATTAGAAAGGATATTACGCAGAGATTCGTTTTCGATGATGATTAAATCTCCCGTAATGAGGTGACCATATGGATCATATTTGAATGGAGAGTTTTTGCAAGAACAGTCAGGTGGTTTAGCCTTGAAGTCCTCAATCTCGAGGTTCTGCAATAGCCTTTTATAATTGAAAATTTTGGATGCAATGGGCGAAGTATAGGAATATGAAATAATTGGTATGGATTTGTCTTTGAAATAAAGGGGAATTTTGTTGGTAGCGTGTTTGTGATGGAGGATGTTAGCCAAATTAATTGTATCTATACCTTTGTTAACAACCGGTAAGTGAAGATATGATCGTTTGTCTTCATCTTGACTTTTCACACAAACTGGTTTAAAGAGTCTGTGGAAACCAATATCCAAAATGATGGCAACAAGTCTGTATAATGATGAGGTGGGGTCAGAAACAGGAGTGTCAAAACTTTTTTTGTAAAGGGAGTGTTGTAGAGCGAGAGGTATAGAATAAAATTCGGTCCTAATGTAAGTCCAAGAGGTTTTTTTGATGAAAGGAAGGAGACCATCTATGGAGACATCATGTATCTTAGGTGACGTATAATGGCGATGGCCATGACTCCTTTCCCGTCTTGGATTTTTGTCAAATTAATTCATCACATTTATGCTATTGTTATATTGGCTTGAAAGTTTTCGTTTACTTTTGATGTTGTCATTGCATCCGGGAGGTATTGCAGTACCTAGTCTGCGTATCCAATACTCCTCTCTTTCCCTACGATAGTTTTTACTTAGAAAGGGACTGTTCGTAGGATGGTAATTTTTGTTTCTAAAATACGAACTGTCATAGAGAGGATTGAATGATCTTGTTGATTAAAGTGTTGATAAAATGTCGGGAATTTGGTGGTGTTAATTCCCGAAAAATGATCGCACATTCTTTTGTTTAATCGTTCTTGCGTTTCTCCGACATATACTAAACCACATAAGTTGCATTCTTATCCATATAAAATACCACTTTGGTACATCAACGTCTCCGTGAGCTCAGTGTCAGACATCCAGATCATAGTAAGTTCTTCAATTGAATTGGTTAGCAACGGTTCACCTTTACGTCTGCCCGTCTTGAAAATCTTTAATAAAATCAAATTAGTTTTGTATCTTTATCGTCGAGAGAAATGTTTCTAGTATGATTTACAACTCAAAATAATAACCATTAAGCATTGTCAAACAAATTAATTACCCACCACACCTTTATTTAACATTAACCTCCTTAGTTACCGTAGAATGAAACCTATTTAAACCCTACCTTTTTCGGATTAAACTTCTGAAGATTTTCAGTTTACTCAGTTTAGCCAATGTTTACTACAGACAGGTTTCCTTATACAATTCTGTCTATATACCGCTCATTTCTGCCAGTTTTTTAGTCCGAGTTGCTCATTTGCTTTTGATAATTTGTATGTATTTTGTTAGTTACCTAATGTTCTTTGTTTTGTATGTCTATTTGCTGTGTTAAGTCTTTGTCCCTGATTACTTTCTTTTGATTTCCGCTAGAACCTTGGTTCCATTGATTACTCTTCCATTATAAGGTATTGTGAATCAAACAATTGTGTCCTTAATTGTTGACGAGAGGGAAACAAGGGTGTACAAATTTAACAAAACCCTTGAATTAGCATAATTATGAGTTTATAACAAACTGTGCTATTAAGTGTAAGTTTTTGTAAAATAGGAAAATCAGAAACAAACATGCATGTAAAAAATCCACAGATATTTGAAAAAAAATTATTATCTGATCTCTGCATAACTAGGTTCGCTCAGAATTTTCAATATAAATAGAAAAAAATGAGCATTTTGAAGAGTTTTCTGCCCTAGAAATGTTTACTTGCAGTGCATTTTAATGAAATCAACACTCAATTTAACAAAATAATATGGAAAATCCCCGTTAGATGTTACATGTATCTTTCTATGTACTTTTAGAATTTCTTTCTGAATCTAGACATACTTGGCAATGGCTTATCATAACGTTTTGTTTTGTACATATATATACGATTCTGTTGTTTCAAAGTTACAATTAAGGAGATACTTCACATGTAAGTATTATTAAGTATTTTGATAGAGTTTCTTTGCTCGTTTGTTTTATCAATAAATATTTATGATATTTATCCATAAGTTTGTTTTAGTTACAATCATAAATGAAAGAATTAAATTATACCTTACTTTTTAGATATACCGGAGATTTTCACTTTCACTTTTCTTTTGTGAATGTGAGGAATTTTTTAAACCGACCAAACCTTAAGTTACTCACTTCACGAAAGAATTATTCGTATTCAGTGACATTGTTACAGAGAGCACAATATTTGTTTTTATACACTAGAGATTTGTTAGAAGAACGACAAAATTCGTTTCAAAGTTATCCCCTTGATGCAAAGCCATATTATTGTGTTGTTGGTATAAGATGGTGGACAAGAATCAATTGAGAAAAACCCCAAAACATTAGCAGAATATGATGATCCCAGTTTATTACAGGTATATCTTTTTCGTTCCGTTGTTTCAATATATTCATTGACTTTCGATTGATTGTTGTCATAACAGCAGTCGTCAAAATAGATGCAGTCTTCGTCACAGTGGCAGTACCACATTGCTTTACTCTTCGCAACAGCACAAGAAGATAATGCTAGACATATATCATCACTAATGTTGACGCTTCAATCGCCAATTGCTACCATGTTTTTTGGTTATGTATGCCATTTGTGGAAAGTTCTGTCCTCTGTTTCAAAAGTGTGTTGATCTTGTTACCAGTAGTAAAGGACAAAACAATCATTACATTGAAAAATAAAAATAAATATGGTTACAGTTGAAAAGTTCTTACAATCTAGTTATTCTATTCATTCTATTCCATGTTTAGGCTTCTTCGTAATTATATCTATATGCCTCTGGAAGGTTATAGCAATTTTATGCATTTTAGCCGAGCCACATTTAAGAGAATCGAATCTGGTATTTTCCATATTTTTGCACGAATGAAATAATTTATAAGCTTTTTTGATTTAGAAATGCAGATTTATTGGTTTTATCTTCATTTTATTAATGGGCGTCGATATAACTTACCAGTAATTTTTGTGAAAGATGACACTGTCTTTTGCATTTAATTCTTAAAGTCGCAAATATCGATGCAAGTTCCAGGGCATATTTCGATCATAAAAGTCGTTTGCTTTCTTCAAGTACTAAAGGGGAGTAAAATTATGTAATATAAAACCTCGCTTTATTTCTTAATGCAACTGTTTAATGGAGATAGCACGAATTTACTTTACATTCAGAGATTGTATAGATGTGAAAATGTAATAATACAATAACTACACCAAATGGGAATGCAATTGATATTTTCTATGGAGAAAAAAGATGGGAACATCGGAAAAGGATGTATGGTTTAAATGGGAAATTGATACCATTTAAGGGTGGTAATAACGACACAATATTTCATTATGAATCTTAAACCTGGTACTCTTTAGAACAGTTATGACATAGCATAAGGACGTAGACCTAGCGAAAAGGAAATAACTCTTGAAGTCAGTGATATGTTTGTGTCATATTCAATTTCACCAAAGTCCATCAAGCTTTCCTATGAAAGCAGTCCAAGTTACGTTGATGCTTACATGAGATTGATGCAAATGCTAAATACAAACGTTCCAATGATTTGTATGAGTTTTGTTCCTTACCCTTGGTCTACATCCTTAATAAATTTATTCACGGATGAATCAAATACTAAATAATGTGACTTATGAACAATTGTTATAGGTTTTATTTGTTAAAAAAGTCTGGATAAAAATTAAATTTAACTATTTTTAAATACTATATTTTTATTTTTTTTTTTTTTTTTTTTTTTTTTTTTTTTTTTTTTTTTTTTTTTGATTTTTATTATTATATTATTATATTTTTAAATCAAGTTGGCGGTATCAAAACTGCTTCAATGGAAAACAAAATATCTTTGAAAGGGGTAATTATGAGCTTTTTAAGAATGAAGTTTTCGTGTATTTTATTTTATATTTATATGATTTTTGTACAAATGTATTTTTTTTTTTTTGTTAAGAGAAATTGAACACTTATTGCATTCATTTTCAAAATATGTATATGTAATAAAATATTTTACAGCCATCCTACTTTACTACAGAATTTTACAGTCAAATAAACACATTAAGAAGAACATTTTTCTTGAATCATTATTCAACGCTAGCATTGCACAGTTGGGTGACCAATTGTTATCTCCCCTAATTTTAATGTTTCCGATGTAACCTTTTTTGCTCTTACTATTTTCTATTTTGGTAAATAAAAAAACCTACTTTCATTTTTTTTAGGAATTTGACGTTTCTGTTTGTGCCACACACTGCCTAGATCTTCCGTATCATGAGGGGAATAATAATCAAGGAAACCAATGTTATAGCGGTGATCAAAAGAATGTAATCCAGGGACAAAAACCAGACATGGAAAATAGGCATACACAACAAAGAACATGAAGTAACTAAAATCATGCATACAAAGTAACAAAAGCAAATGAGCAACTCGGACTCGACTAAAAACTGGGAGCATGGACTTTCGTTTAAAAATCTTTTTTTGACCTTCAACCCAACTAGTTTAGCATAGTCAATTACGCCGAATCCATATATGGATTCCAAAGGCATTAATAAAATATAGTTCAAATTCTTTGATGTATTTGATTTTTTCCTTGACATTCAATTATGTTTTTTTTTCAATCGTATACTGTAAAAACGTGCAGTGTATTTAAACTAAATAATCAATAGGATACATTTTAATATCCATCCGCTAGATCTCTTTCGCGGTGGAAGTACTTATAAGGAGGTAATAAAACGGGTGTCTTCTAGCTATTCCAACATTTTGAAATTACATATTCTACCTATTCCAACATGCAGAGAACAATAGATGTTGTTATAGCCTAATGTTCAAATCATTTATTCCATGAAGATACCAGGAGGCATGATTCAGACAAAGTCTTCACAAATATAACAGAATAGAACAATACAATATCAGACAAAATCAGTTTTTATAGCACAGTTTCCCAATAAACATTAAAAAAATCAAAAGTAACTGTACTAAAGTAAGCAAAGGATACATTTACAAAACATATTAATTCCAACATTTTTACAAAAAAATCACCTTTTTACCTGTAATTAACATCACCAATTAAATAATGTTTTTACAAGCTAATCCGATTGTTTGTCCAATGTTTACACAATAATTCCACCTATTCCAACATGAAATTTTTGTTTTTTTAACTTAAATTTCAAAATGTTGGAATAGGTTGAATGAACCAATAAAACGGACGTCCTTTTGATCGACATCAGGTGGTTATAAGACTCAGAAATTACATGAATTCCGAGTAAAATATGTTTACTAATCTCTGTGACTACTGCTTTACTGACAGTTATCACAAAACATGGCAATTCAACCAACATTTTCATGGATGTGCATTTTATGCATGTATTATGATCTAAACAGAAATTGAAATCATGACAAGTTTCCACATTCATCATCCATATTGTAAGCTAAGCGTGTTCAATTGAATTTCGCACTTTTGTACATATAATTGTTTCGGAACAGCACCGAGCATTGACATTTTGTAAATTGAATTGCTATATATTTTTTCAACTATTATTTGGCATGAAATATGTGGCCTTAGACGGATAAAAAACAGAAGTACCAGACATGCATATCCTCTTCCGTTTTAAAACAATCAAGAGCTTAGTGGCCCTTAAACGTAAACCCAACCTTTATTGACGTATCCATCTGATATGATCTCCTAAGGTTTAGTACATTCTTTGCTTGTAATAGATATTTGTTATAACAATTAAAAAAATGAGATGAGGCGACTCTTTGTCTGGCTTTCTTTAGTGTCCGTTATGTTAAAGTACCATTAAACAGCACCAATTTAGCAAAGTCGTTTTATTTTTGATGGAACTACGACGCTGCTTGTTTAATGATGTTATGTAAACGTCTAATAAATACGGACACCGTATAAATATAACTGTTCTGTGTTTCAACATACACATGTATAGTATAACTATAATGCTAGTTCACTTGCATCATGACTTACAGGTAGCAATGTACATTTGTATAGACAACAAAGGCTTCCGATATTCTAAGTATAAAATTATTATAAATTTTGTCCCCATTAATTGGTTTCTTGACCCCACCCAAAGAAAAAAACAAAAACAAAAAAAAAAAACAAAAAATTACGAATCTCAAATAGGAATAATGAGTTTGTGAACGATAGCCACATTTAAAAGGTAACATGAAACTAAATACAAATATAATATGAATAAAACGTAAAAACAAATTGATAAATGTGAGCCCAAATTCTTGGCGTTACGGCCGTCGTCGGGGCAACAAATATTGAAGATAAAACTGTGGCTGTCATTCACAAATTCATTATTCGTATTGACGTTTAATTTGAGCCACTTTCGACATATATTATTTTTAATATCTCATATAGTTATAGTAACTGTCCTTGTACTTCAGTTACCATATATATCTTATCCAGTTTATCATTCTGATTGGTTGAATTCAATTGGTCGTACCGATCCTTCATTATTCCGGTGATTTATATGGTAACAATTGGTCCAAACCTAACGGAAACACGTATTTCTCCGTAAATACCCGGTGACGTATGCTGAGCATAAAAGTGAATATCTAAATTTGATTAAAATTTGTTATTTCCTTGGATATGGTAAGACGTTTTTAATGACTGAATGTGAAATAAAAATTGATTGCGTAATTAATTTCAAGCGACAAATTACGTTCGACATTGAAATCCAAGTTCCAAGTCGAATGAAGTGACGTCGCCCATTAAACAATGATGTCGCGCTATTTTCATATGCTTCATGTTAACTTGTCTATAGTAAATAAACGAGCCTGGTGATCCACAAATTTTATTTGCTAAAAAGTTACGTATACAATAAGGAATATAATAATGTGAAGAAATTCTATGAACCAACCAAATTTTGTACTCTGTAGAAACACATTATATGGTATATAATTATTAGATTTCCAGTGATTTCTATATATTTTGATGTTACTTATTCCCGGAAATGAAAGTCGTATTTCTCCGTTAAAATCCTGTTAACCTATGCTGAAAATTTCGAGTGTTGTGTAGAATTTCAAGCTACAGACATTTTTTGTTATAAATATATTTATTAACGCCGTACTGAAGATTGACTTTAATCGTTTCTCTCACGTGATTTATTTGAAGATTTGGATTAGAAATTTGCCGCGGTATAAATTGGATAAATATGTTTTTTTTTTGTGAAATGTTGATTATTATCAAATTTAACACTATGAAATTTTGCGATGACCGATTCTCTCCCATGGTCATGTTTATGCACTCCTCAACCTGAATTGTCACAAACAGCATAAAAAGCAAATATCAGAGTTTTATTATCAGTTACATGGACGCTGCTATATGACTAATCGATTGTTGTTTTTATGCGGTTTTCTCGAGGTTATATCACGACAAGAGCGCTGTTAGCACCGCTTAAATTTTGTCCTATGCTTTGAATTCATTGAATACTTTTCGAAATATATGTTTTCTGTTCATTGTTTTCGATGTACATAAATTATTGTCCAAAATGAAATTCATAATGATGCATATAATTGCTGAGATTGTTTGAATGGAAAAAAATTAATGTTTCATGCTAATATGAAAAAATAATATATTGTCTTTCAACACCATATTTATAACCATGAGCGTCAATATTTTTTTGCGTCTGCAAATGTCTGGCTATTCCATGCTTTTCTGTCGAACTCAAATTCTTAGCATCACACAAAAGAAAAATCATTTATGAATATTTTAATTTTGACAGTTAATCCCTTACAGTTTACTTTGTTTAGTGTAAATCTCTATAAGAGTCAGGCAGTGGGTGAAACATGGTATGAAAACTCCCATTTTTAAAGTTCAATTTGACTATTTTTACCATCAGAATCAAGAAAAAAAGACTATACATATTCCGTATAACTTTGGTTAATTGAGTTATAATTTCATTATAAAATGCATTGAAAATTACCATTTCAAAGGCAGATAACTCTTTCAAAAACCGCATTTTTCTAACGTTCTATTGAAAAATATTTTAGAAATCCAATGAGGCAGATTCCAATTAATGTTCTTTTCAAAAAGAGAAACTCATCCTCGAGTGAAATTATATTTGACTGTTCCCATTTGGCCGGATTCTTACAAAACCTGAAACTTGATAATCTTTAAATAAAAAAAAATGTTCATATTTTTTGTGAAAACTGAAACTTTATGATTCATGTTATGCTCAAATATTTTGCTTTTATTTTCAAGACCATGCAAATTTTGATTATTAACAATACTAAACCTTTCAAAAGCAAGGTGTAAATGTACAAGTATGGCATTTAAGATACAGGTTTATTTCTATTACAACCTGTTTAAAGTTATATCGTCAAAATATCAGTTACGTGATGAAATATCAACAACGTCGTTCCTCATTGGCAAAGCATACACTCGTGCCATTGAATTAACAACACAGACTAAACTACATCAGTATTTGAGGGCAGAATAAAAGCAAGCTTTGTATTAAAAAGGAAAAAAAGTATTTCATTGAAAACCATTCGTCGAAATATTGTTCGATATTATTAATTGAATTCCATTTTGTTTCCTGACTAATTGTTTTGCTTTGCATTTGTCTTTTTTCCATTAACTTCGCACTTGATTTGATTTTTCTTTAATAATACACATCTAGAATTGAAAAACAATAAATTTGTCACATTCCTATTCCTCGCTACCTTACTATTTTATTATTTTTTCTAGAGTTCCAAATTATTTGCATCAAGAAACTTTTTAATGAAATGTTATAGCCCGCATGTGAATCGTACATGGAGTACATTGCTATTAATGGGATCTCTCTTGTTGATAGAGTATGTCGAACAATGATGTCACTTCCGGTTAATTCATTGGAGTTCATGTTGCGAGTACTTTTTGTGTTTATGTGCGAGTGTGAATAATATTTTCCATATTTTCAGTTTTTATATGTACGTGTTTTATTTAAGATATAAGTTAAATCATAGACACATCTTTAATTGTCGTAATTCTAATATATTGGTACAACAGCCTGCGAAATGCACTTGAAAAAGACATTATTTCGTAGTTACGACATCTTATGTCAAAATTATGACTACAAATGACGGACAATAACTATATCGTAATTTATATAAAGGATTTTTACACCTCTATCATGATAATGCCTTAAATACAAGTTTACAAGACTTTGAAATTTGAAATGCTTCATAGTTTAAATAACCAAGATATTTCAAGCAAGAATTGTTCTACTTTCATGTCTAAATAGTAAACATGCATATATCAAAGCACTGTACACAACGAGTTCTAGATTATACATCATCCTTAAATCGAATGTAGACCCGCTTCATCAAATTTGGGATAGCACCTACATCTTGAACGATGACACACTCCTGTGAATCCATCGTAACACCCATTTTCACATTCTTGATTCTTAATACACCCTTTAACGAAAAACATACAATTTCAATGCGATGTATGTTGTGATGGATAAATAATTAGATGAATAGAAAGCGTGTAAACAACGTTTTCATGGTTGAACCTCATGAACGGTATATCACCATATATAATATTTAATGTTGCAGTTATTTAACCTAATATTGACTTTTGGTGTAATAGAAGGTTCAATACATTATTTTTCTATAAAAAAAAATAAAAACGTTTTTCCAAGAGTTCTTTTGGCGAATCTGCAGTGACAGTAGATTTAGAATTGAATGTCATGTTTTTCCTGCGATCTATATGTATACTTTCTCTCGGTATAAATCGACGTAATGTATTTATGTTTTCAATTCCAAAATCAACATTTTCGCGACTTTTGTTGGTACTTCAGGGTTCTACAAAAGGTCATATTCAGATCGCGTTTGAAACAAAAAATTCAGTTTCAAGAACGCCGAAAAGTAGTGCAATTTTTTTAATAGTTTTTTTTTTAATTAACTATGTAAGAGGTGAAATGTATATGAAATTAACGAACTTAATATATTGATTAGAATGAATGCAATTTATGTGGTTTAGTATATGTCGTAGAAACGCAAGAACGATTAAACAAAAGAATGTAGGGTCATCGTTCGGGAATTAACACCACCAAATTTATTAAATTAAACAGTTTATTAACACTTTAATCAACAACATCCTTCAATCCTCTCTATAAAAGTTCGTATTTTAGAAAAAAATACCATCCTACGAACAGTCCCGTTCTAAGTAAAAACTATCGTAGGAAAAGAGAGGAGTATTGGATACGCAGACTCGGTACTGCAATACCTTACGGATGCAATGACAACATCAAAAGTAAACGAAAACTTTCAAGCCAATATAACAATAGCATAAATGTGATGAATTTATTTGACAAAATCCAAGACGGGAAAGGAGTCATGGCCATCGCCACTATACGTCACCTAAGTTACATGATGTCCCATTTATGGTCTCCTTCCTTTCCTACAAAAACCTCTTGGACTTCATCACGTTAGAACAAAACGTTATTCTATACCTCTCACTTTACTACACTCTCTTTCAAAACAAGTCTTGACACTCCTGGTTCTGATTCCACCTCATCATTATACAGACTTGTTGCCATTATTTTGGATATTGGTTTCCACAGACTCTTTAAACCAGTTTGTGTGAAAAGTCAAGATGACTACCGTTTGTCAACAAAGGTATAGATGCAATTAATTTGGCTAACATCCTTCATCACAAAAACGTTACCAACAAAATTCCCTCATATTTCAATGACAAATCCATACCAATTATTTCATATTCCTATACTTCACAAATTGCATCCAAAATTTTCAATTATAAAAGGCTTCTGCAGAACCTCGAGATTGAGGACTTCAAGGCTAAACCACCTGACTGTTCTTGCAAAAACTCTCCATTCAAATATGGTCCATCTGGTCACCTCATTACGGGAGATTTAACCATCATCGAAAACGAATCTCTGCTTAATATCCTTTCTAAAGGTCCCAAGTACCGTGAACCACGCTCCATAAATTGGAATTATAACTTTAAAGTTCTTATGGATGCCGTCGAAGGCTATGCAAGAAAATGGATAAATCGAGAACAAGAAGACATAGATTCTCTGTCAGAGTGGTTAAAGGCCGTGAGGTCTTCAATTTTGAAACGAATGAAAGTTTTAAGTAGGTCGACGAGTGCCAAGGCTACATCGTTTTTCAAAACCCCGGTGTAGCAAAAACATTGTCCATTATACATGATAAGTATGTTGTCGTACCAGCAGACAAAGGCAAAACAACATTGTTTTTGTCTGCAAAAAGTTTTACATCCAATGTTTATTATCAGAGGTAGACGTAGAAAATAATAGCAATGATAAGACCTAGACTGCAATCTCCAAAGAAGAGATTGTGGAAAACAATAAATCTGTGCTATCCTCTTTTGGTCTGTCTACCAAGGACGATGATTGTGATTTACCGTCTAAATATCTGTAAATATCTTCCCGAATACACAGAGGAAGATGTTTACAAAATGCTGGAATTTTTAATCTACAACACATTTGTCCGTGTGCTGGATGTGTTTTTCAACAAACCGTCGGTTTTCCAATGGGAACAAATTGTGTTCCTTTACTGCTGACCTATTCCTTCACTCACTCTTATGAGGCTAACTTTATATCTGATCTGATCAGAAAGAAAGAATGTCGTTTAGCTAGATCCTTTAATCTCAGTGTCCGCTATATAGATGACGAATTATCTTTAAACAATCCTAATTTCGGGGATTTGATACATCGTATCTACTCCAAAGAACTTGAGATAAAGGATACTACAGACACTGTGAAGTCAGCCTCATATCTTGACCTACACTTAGAAATCGATGGTAAAGGAAAACTATTGACCAACCTTTACGACAAACGTGATGACTTTTCATTCAAAATTGTCAACTTTCCTTTCATCTGTGGCAACATCCCTTCAGCATCTGCGTATGGACTCATACTTTATGGTCGTCATCATGAACTTGGATCGTTATCATGTATCCATCTGCACCATGCAAACTGATTTTTTCAACGGGTAATGGTTTTCCTTTCCTTGTTTCTCCACCCAGGACTTGACTTTTTATGAGCAATTCGGCGGGTGTTTCTAGAAAAGCAGGGGACGCTTACCCTACTGGTGCACCTGGTCGATGCTCCAAGTTTTTAGTGAAGTCCGAGTTGCTCATTTGCTTTTATTACTTTGTATGTATGATTTTAGTTACTTCATGTTCTTTGTTGTGTATGTCTGTTTTCCATGCCTGGTCTTTGTCCCTGGATTACATTCTTTTGGTTTCCTTGATTACTCTTTTATATTTCTTACATTTTCAGTTGCGACATGCACTAAAATTATCAATGCAGAATTCAGTTATCCCTGATACCAGACTATATAACCTGATCACAGTGCAAGATTGGCACACAGTAAAATGGCTTACTGTTCATTCAAAGGTTCAACATGTTTTTGACATATCCATACACTTTTAATGTAAAAGTAAATGGATTGTAAATTACGAAAACATTTGATTTCAAAATGCATGAGACGTTTGGTGCGTGCTTCCAATCTGTCTATCTAGACGGTTGACTTTTTTGATGAGACAAAAACGAATGTAATGTTTCATATGCATTTGTTTATCCATATTAATAACTTTAAAAGTGATTAAATTGGAATCATTACATAAGGCGGAATCTATCAAAGTGTGATTTAGAATATCCTAATGTTCCTTTTTTATATTCTGTATATGTAATTATAAGGAATGTCATAACATTCAACTTCAAGTACCTTTGGATGCGAAGGGACAGTCACAGTTTCCTTCCCTACAGGTAAGTGAGTAGTTGCTTGGACATCGTGTCTTAATACAGTCACGGATATCTGTACATAATTCTCCAAAAACAACTGAAAATTAAATCGTGGAACATCAATATTAAACACGCGGGCACTGGTGGAACTGAAGGATCCGGATAATAGATACTCCTTTTGGGGAAAGTTTTTGTTTGTTTTCGGCAAAATTTGAGTTGAATTTGGCGAAAGTAAATCTTCTTAATACCCCTCCCCCCTTTCCCTCCTTAATGATTATTTTTACGTCTACTCAATAGCGTTTTAAATCGCTTCACTTCTAACATACTAGTACCTACATGTTTACACAAATAGTAGACATGTTTTCTTCATACCGTTTTTATAATAAGCTTTTGTTTGATACAGTACAATTAATCAGTATCTAAGCTTTCAAGTGATCACAAGTAATAGATATTTGAAGTCATTCAAGTCTTATTAGAAGAAAAAATTGGTACCCCCGAAAAAACAATAACTTAGGATAAAACAATATTATGTATAAAAACTAGGTTGAAAAGACAAGTTTGGAACTATTTTTTTAAATATCGATGTATTCGATATATCTTCTCATTCCAAGCGGTTATTTCTCAGATTTAACGTGACAATAATAACTGTTTCATAAAAATGGGATTTTTTTGGAAATTCAAATTCCCCCATTTGTTGACCTGTAATTGGCATTCTTGTCAAACACCAATGCAAAACAAGCTTTTAAATGTTCAAATACATTCATATGGAGTCTTAGTTTTGTAATGAGTGGAAGTAAAGCATTATTAAACCTATTTATGACCATTTAGGTAACAGAATGTTACCCCTTTACCCACTTAAACCTGCCCCAAAATGAACGAAAATGGTTGTTTAAAGCATACACAAATTGTACATAATTCCAATATACCCATTGTGCATTTATGATGAAGATACATTGAACATTTTTACAGGACAGGAATTAGAATCCCCGCATTCTGGTCGCAGTGATTATAAAATGATATAAAGGGGAGTTTTCATGAATACAAAATGAATGATTTACACACATATATGTCACATAGGTTAAATAATGCTACTATATCCCTTTAGAACGATGATTTGTCATGAAAAAGTATATTTTGTAAATTCAGACTATCAAAACAGAAATATTTCAGGGAATAACTATTGCATTTGGGTAAGATCTCTATGTTGTTGTTTAAAATGTCAGTGGAAAATTTGGTTACATGAAAGAATGATAGTTTCGGAAATCTCAAATTCCTAAAAAAAAAAACAATAAAAAATATGATTCAATTATTTTTAAGTTAAACACAAATCTTATGGTTATAAAAAAAACTATTATTAAAAGACCGGTACAACTGAAGGTTTTCTATCACCCAAAACAGACATACTTGTTGTGAATGACCGAATGAGGAAATAGTTTTCCTTGAAAACCCATAGTTCCTTTGTGTAAGGTTGGCATTTTTGAAGCGGTGTGGGGGTTTAGGGGTGTTAATCAGTCATCGTAGGTGAATTGTTTAATCCTTATATGTGTCCTAATACCTCTTATTAACTGTGATCAGAGCCAGACGAAAAAAAATTACTGGACAGACACTAAATTCCCACCGATACTTGGTTTTTGTGCAAGAATATCAGTTACATTAATTACTCAGAGTGAAGTTTATTAGAGACTTCAAAATCTTTTGAATGTTTGATGGATAGATTAAAATGTATACTAAAAAGAATTATATTAGATACAAACCAAGTCCCAGTTTCAAGGATTATAGGAAAAATGAATCACACTTCGTCCCATGATACTTTTAGTGGAGTGTCCTAGGTGTATACCGGTCGATTTGGGTGGTCCTTTAAATTATAATGTATGATATGGTCCAAGCTACAGCCAAAAATGTCAGCGCAAAAATATATGGAGCCCTATGATAAATAATTAAAGGGGTGTGGCCATGTATCAAAAATCATGTAAAAAATACGTAACTTGAAACAAAAAATAAAATCTACTGGTAAAATGAGTGATAAGCTGTAATTCTGAAATTTCCTCTTTTTAATTTGTTGTCGTCTTTGCTAGACAATATGTTAAACATAAAGAACTTCATAATAACTGCCAAAAAGACATCGTGTATAATAATATCAGCCTCCAATGGGAAATGTAAGCGTCTAAATTGATCAGATATGTTGGATACATCATTATCTTAATTATGAACGCCTCAGATTATAGTTTTACGCTGTCGTTTGCAATGAATGAGGATTTTGTTTGAAACGGAGACCATTTTTCCTAGGGGTAGAGGTAATATGTTTCACTATTTGTGACAACTCTTTAATAAAAATAAGTTTGACATGACTTAATGATGTAGAAAATTGAATTATCAACTGAATGATATCCATTATGAGACGTTTTTGTTTAGCAATAACTTCAACAGTCGAATTTATACAACTTTGTATTGGAAAATCGAAAATCGCCACAAGTCATCGAAAAAAAACCCCAAAAGTATCATTTATGATACTAATAACCAGGAAATACCATATAAGCCATTTTAACTGAAGCTTTGATACTCTTTAGGTTTTAACATTGAAAATTCTGTGAATTTACTCGATTTTTTCGGTGGGAAAGGAAAACATATTTCATTTTACTGCAAAATCCTCAGTGTTACCGCAACTTCACGGTACCACTGGACAGCTGAGATGTTTAGCTGTCTGATGATCTTTAAACATTTCAATTTACTTCGTCGTGTAGAAAAGAGAAGTCAGACGAAATCCCAAAATAATAGATTTTTTTATTTTATTTTTTGGCGACAAAATGATTCATAAATGGGAGGTAAAAGGGTACCTGAAAATCATATTTTAGTTGATGAGGTAAGGGGGAGGGGTGCACACAGGGTTGTCCCAAATCACGTATTAAAACTGAAATATTAACAGAAACTATACATTTAGAACGTTCTAAAAATACAACGGCGTTACTTTACATAATACGACTCAAGAGGTTGCTATTTGTTTCAAATCTTTAATTATGATTTTTATTCTGTTCATCGAAGATCATGAAAAAAAACAGAAGTAAATAGCTTACTAGTGATATAATTTATTATGAATATTGTAATAATTGAAATTATAACAAGCAACCTCGTTCTAATATGGTTCATTGAGTGAAATATTATCTATCTATTGTAAAATAACTTACCAACAGCTAACGTAATGAAGAAATATGCACTTTTCATTTTAAAACTTTCCTTCTAACAAAACTTTTGAAATGTAAACAGCGGCATTTAGAAACCACATTTTATACTAAGACTTTCATGTTGAACTTGGGCTTACGATAATGATACTTAGGTTGTATGATTGCACGAAGTTTCTATTAACATAGGTTTGACACTATTATTAGATAATGATAAAAATTTGGTTGTCCTGACACCATAAGTCTTAGCGACCACCTACATGTATATTCAGTAATAACATGTCGACAAATACTTTTGGGGGAACTGTACTCTTATACCCACAGAAAATACTAGAAGAGGAAAATAAGAAAGAGCAATTAAGGGAACCATGATTCTACCATAATCCATATTGAAATAATGCTATTATGGGAGTCACAAGTGACTTGATGGGACTGGTGACACTCTTAAATAGCTGTGAGTACAGAAGTTAAAAGACTTGAAAGAGGTTTGGTGGTATATTTTGCAGAGGATAGCACAGATATAGGTTTTCCACAATCTCCTATCTACTCTGTGGTAGCGTGTTGAAGCAGTATAGGTCTTATTACTGTTATTTTTTTTTACGGCTACCTTTGATAATAAACATTGTATGTAAAGTGTTTTGCAGACAAAAACAATGCTGTTTTGGTCTTTGTCTGCAGGTACGACAACAGATTTGTCATGAAATGTTGACAATGCTTTTACTACATCCGGGTCTGATGCAGTTTTGACACTCCTTGACTACTTTAAAATTTCATACCTTTATGAATTAAAGACCCCACATTCCTTCCTCTGACAGTGAATCAATGTCTTCTTGTTCTCGTTTTCTATGATGTTTAAATTATCCGTAATGAGGTGAGCAGAAGGACCATATTTAAATGAAGAGTTTTTGCAAGACCAGTCAGTTGGTTTAGCCATAAAGTCCTCAACTTTGAGGTCCTGTAATAGCCTTTTATAATTAAAAAAATTGGTTACAATAGGTAAAATATAGGTATATGAAATAATCGTTATTTGTTTGTCATTGAAGTACGGAGGAATTTTGTTCGTGGCGTTTTTATGATGGAGGAAGTAAATCAAGTTATTAGCATCGATACCTTGGTTAACAAACGTTTGTTGAAGAAATGATTGCTTTTTCATCCTGAACTTTGACATAAACTTGTTTGAAGTTTTTGTGAATATCCAAATGACTGTGATTAGTCTGTATGTTGATGTAAGTTCAGAAATAGGAGTGTCAAGACTTGTTTTGTAAAGGGAGTGTAGTAAAGTGAGATGTAAAGAATAGAGTTTAGTTTGAATGTGATGAAGTCCAAGAAGTTTTTATATGAAAGGACGAAGACCATCTACGGAGACATCTTGCGTCTTACGTGATGTATAATGGCAATGGCTATGGCTCCTTATCTGTCTTGGATTTTTGACAGAAAAGTCATCACATTTACGTTTTTGTAAAAAACTTGGAATATGAAATGATGAACTAACACATGGATTTTTACTTACTTTTGACATGAGTTTCACATGATTTCCATCTGAATTGCTAGGAAAAATTAATCATTATAGAAGCGGAATCATCTCCGCCAGCCAAGGGTGCCGGTCCTGTCCAGATCCCTTCACCCGTGGGTGATTGCAAATGTATTTTGGATCTTCGCAGTACGACATCTAGCGGATAATTAAGGCTTCGCCCACTATCATTACATCATCACTGACCAATCAGAAATGATGTTACTTAGGTAGTTTGGAGAAGTTAAAATGGCAGCGCCTCGCGTTTTTAAGGAAATATGCAATACATTTCAGAAAGCGTCCTTGTCTGACCATCAGGAGAAAACAAGGGAGGGGGACAGGGCCGGAATTTAACCATTGTCTAGCGAAGATAAAGCGGAATGTTTAGCGTTTAATCCACAATTTTATTCGAAAATGCCATAACTAAATCAGGACAATTCCAGTTGTTTCTAACTTTCCAGTTTTACCAGTATATATTGCGATTTGTGAAATGGACTTTCAATTGTTTTTAATATTCTTTTTGACTATTGCCTGGATTTGTTTTTATTTTGTCATTGTTTTCCTTTTGATCAAATAAAAGTTGTGGTAGAGTTTATGTGAGATCCTTTCGAATCAAAACTTCATCTGAATTCACATATTAAGTGAATTTTACGTACACACCACATATATTTCATGATAAGTTAACATGAATTATACGTATGCAATACCAAGCTCCAAAACAGCGTCTGACTTTCGAAACCCAATCTAGACGCTGCTGCAAGTCCTCTCAGAAATTTCAAGAATCTTGAAAAGTTGGGAAAAGATAATGATTTTACGCGACGTTATTCGATTGTCAAACGATGTTTGATTAGAAAGAGTAATCAAGGGAACAAGGTTATAGCGGTAATCAAAAGAATGTAATCCAGGGACAAAGACCAGACATAAAAAAACAGACCAAAAAGTAACTAAAATCATACATACAAAGTAACAAAAGCAAACGAGCAACTCGGACTCACTAAAGACTGGAAGCATGGACCAGGTGCACCAGTAGGGTAAGCGTCCTCTGCTTTTCTAGAAACACCCGCCGAATTGCCCATAAAAAGTCAAGTCCGGGGTAGACAAACGATGAAAGGAAAACTATGACCCGTTGAATAAATTAGTTTTTATGGTGCAGATGGATACACCATAACGATCCACGAGTTCATGATGACGACCATAAAACTTCTGTAGTGATGACTCAATCTTGTAGCAACATAACCCTGTTCCAGAAGCCTATTTGTTAGAGTTCTATCGCGATACAAAATGTCTGCGTAATTTCGGCAAGCTCTGGCATAACGTTTGAGTTGTGATATGAACTCTCCATACATAATGTCCAAGAATTTTGAAAGGCCTGTCTGCAGCGGTTAGTTCGAGTCGAAGCGAACGTCTCCCGCTGCGTGGAGCTTAAGGCAATGTTTACCTGTGCATATTTTTCACATTATTTCTAAATCAATATTCTTTATTCGATTTCAAGTTTTGAAGTGTTATGCACATTTACATTTAACGCTGTGGAAGAAAAAAACTGTGAAACTACAAAGTAACCTATCTTAGATTTGTATACCGAAAAGCGGATAATGTTTGCAAATGCCAAATTTCGCGATTTACACTAATAAAAGGTACATTCAATTTTTACAGTCTTTATTTCTAGCGTTCTAAGAAAACGTTTGAACACCTTGACTTAAATTGTACGAGCTTTAGTGTCTGTGTTTCCGAGTTCCCGCAAATACGGCGAAAATTTAAATTTTAAATTTTAATAATTCCGCGTGATGGTATCAATTTCTCTCAAAATTGGTTACTTTTTCAATTATCTTTACAACGAAACTAACTAAGTGGAAAACAAACTTAATTTTTGGCATTCAATGATATACTGGATATTAATTAAATCCAAACATTACAAAAGTGTTCATATGTTGATAAACCAGGGAAACAAAATTTGAAGATGCCATATTACAAATTCTGCAAAATTTAAGAATAAAAATGGCTGACACAAATCCAATTCTAGAAACATTACTATAAAAGTCCTTAAATAACCTTGTATGTGTCGTATTTCACCGCAATGTACTTCATTGCATCAGAATAGGTAACCCACGCAATTACGATAAACGCGACGTGTTTATCATTCAGATTACAACAGCACACATTAAACATAACAAGTCCAATTACAATTCATCAGTTGGAAAGTTGTGTACTGAATATACAAAAAAGCAATAATACACTTTTCATGTATAGTTTGTTTGTTTGTTTGTTTGTTTGTTGGGGTTTAACGTCCAAACAAACAAACAAACTATACATGATTAACTCCGGTAGTAATCTGTCTCAATTTATATAACCAATAGTCATTTGTTTGATTGTCACTTATCAAATTGGAAATCATATATAGAGTATAGATAACCTGTAGATTGTTTACAGGATAGTTAGATCTTTGGACTATATGTATGGACATGCAGAGAGCTACAAATAGATTACATGTTTTGGATGCTATGTATTCTATGGACTGTGCAATGATTGCCTGGCGACCACCAATCAACCACTGCCCTGCTCAAAATAAGCGCATGTTGTGAACCGGCTCTTATTCTTATTTTGTTAACATTAATGTATCAAATCTATAAAGCGATACATGTAAATTTCAAACTTGTTTTAGAAAGGTTTGAATATTCAAACTTAATTAAAACAAATCATAGATTATTTTAATCAAACCCGTAAGGATATCAAAATTAAAGTTAATTTCTTATATCGATTCAAGGATTCTTTACTAATCAAGTTCTTTTTAATGTATTAAACTGCAGTATAAGACCTATCAAAGCGGTAAAATGCAACCACTTGTAAAATTATCTTGTCAAATCATTTAATAATAAAAACCGAAAACATGCAATATGTCAATTAGCTTAAAAATATGTTTACCAATACAAACTAAAAGTTAGAGTTTTTGAATTTGTTTGTTTTTTTCTGTTTTCTCTTTTATTTAGTTATAATGTTAGATTACTTCATAATTCTGATTCGGTTGTTTTTGTATACACTACATGGACCAGGTGCACCGGTAGGGTAAGCATCCTCTGCTTTTCTAGAAATACCCGCCGAGTTGATCATAAAAAGTCAAGTCCGGGGTAGTCAAAAGAGGAAAGGAAAACTATGACACGTTGAACAAATCAGTTTTCATTGCGCAGATGGATACACCATAACGATCCACGAGTTCAAGATGACAACCATAGAACTTATGTAGTGATGTCTTCAATCTTGTAGAAACATAACCCTGTTTCAGAAACCTACTTGTTAGACGTCTAGCGCGATGCAAAAAGTCTGCGTAGTTTCGTTTTTTGTTTGTGTTTTATCTTACATATATACAGGATATGACTTAGTTTATTAGAATCGCTCATTGATTTTTCAATTAAAAAAAAATTGTATTGTTTTCTGAGTTTTTGGAATTTCTCCAATAAAATATTTAAATTGCGTTGCGTATCATTGAGTATCTACTTTCAAAATAACACAAGTAAATGGCGGTTTGTTTCAATTGGCTATGATTTTGTTTATGCATTTGTTTTTAATTGCGAGATTGATAAACATCAGAATAATTGGTTAATATAAGTAGTCAAACATACACAATTCTGTAAAATCTATCATATTTTATTAACTCTTTGTACGTTTTCAATTTTTTTGATTTGTAGTAGAATTTGCTAATACTAGCTCTACAGACAAGGAATACGTACATGTTAAACCCTACACATGATGCCTTTATTACCCTCGTCGGTGTTTAAAGAATGGCCATTGTATGTGCTCAAAGAATGAGAGTGAATGTTTAATTCCCATTCCTTTATGTATTTATTTTATGAGGAGGTTAGAGTTTTTAAGTAGATAATGGCAGCATATTTATAATAAGTACTGACAGTCTGTACGAGAGGATGAAAGGAAAATCAAGAGCCAACTATAATAAAAAAAACAATTTTACATCGTATAAAACTCTAAAAATCCTAGTTTTACATATATCTTCATTGCGGAGGGAACATACCGGCGTTGTTCAAATAACATTTGCATGCCATAATGTCATAATCGGCAATTCAGTGGTCATATCAATAACAATAAATAAAGGGCACCGAAGTTTGTGAATTTCGTTTTTAGTTTTTTAACACTCATTTTTTTTTATATCAGTCTAAAAGTCGAAACGTTTCGGTACAATTAATGTCAATTAAGATTTGACGCCATCTTTCAATGAATAAAATGTTTTTTTTAAATATCTAGACATACCTATCATTCAATAGCTTTGCACGAATTGATACTGATGATAAAAATGTCTAAACAGCTGTTAAAACAAAACTGTGAACCGAAATAATAATTAATCAATGAAATGATCCCTAGAAGCAGATTAATCAGTAAGATGAAAGATGCAGTGATAAATAATTAACTCATTTATGTATTGGACAAAGAAGTATGCATATGTCATCTATATCATCGAAATGTGCAAAACAAATGGTTTCCTTCGATTTGCATATACGTTCTATCATAATTTCGAATTCTCATTGATCACCATAGAATTTCACGCGTTGATATTTTTATCATATATAACAGTTATATTTGTAATTGTAGTAAAGTCATTGTTACAGGTTGTAGGCAAACTGCTGAATGTCCTGATTGTTATGAAAGAAAATAGTGTGAAAAAGGAAAATGTAAATGCAAGTTTTGGCTTTGACGCTCATGAACGACGCAAATAAGAAAGAAAAGTTAACAATCATGTCAAACAATGTATATGATCAATAAAATATTCATTGAAACATTCGTGAAAATATGCTTAAAATTCATTTTTGAATCTATGCCCTTCAGTACAAAATGTTATTACTAAATTCGGCTAGAAGTAAGATCTATTAAGTGAAATTTAAAAAAAAGCAGAGGATGCTTACAACACTGCAAAACTTGGACCAAACGCCTCAATTTTTAAAATGGTCAGTCAAGTACAACGTTAGAATTGAGTCACGGTTGTTTTAAGCCTTATGAGAAGATGATGTTTAGTATATAATTATTACAATTAAAAGTTTTTATTATTTCTGATTTTACAAATGAAATGAAACATGTTTTATCTTGAAAATATTTTACTGTGTAAAACCATGCTTACTGTCAATTGGTTTATGAAAACTGTTTATTATTACCGAGAACCAAAACGTTTAGATTTCATCATAATAAGTATATCTTTTCCAAGATTACCTACAAAACACTTCTTAATAAGAAAATTACAATTACACTTATATAGTTAAAGCTGTCAGTTACAGCTGTATTAACATTAATCTTCCATCCGAGAAGAAAACTGATTGATATATATCCTGTGATTAGTAAGCCGTTCATTCTTTATAGTCAGGATGACAGAGCAATCAATATTTATGCCTTATACTTTGTAACGGAAAACCCAGATATTAGGTCTATGGTAGAGATTGATATCATATGTAAATTCTACTTCTGTTATGGTGATCACAGAAAACAAACACACATATATATATATCTGCCCTTTGTTAATAAGGCTTGTACCTTGAGTATATATATGAACAGTGCCTTAGTTGCCCTTTTGACCCCATGAACTCAGTGCAAAATGTTCCATACATGTAATAAATAATCACAGATGTACTCATTACAACAACAATCGGTTCTTTCCGAGATCGATAGTTCTTTGCAATGGAAATAGAAAAAAGTCGTTTCCAGTAACATTTTGATGGTAATTGTCGACTTTAGTCTTCTTCCTCCCATCTTAAGTGCAATCTGCCACAGCACTCCAAACCTCTGTCAAATAGTTTTCTATTCGTTTAAAACAATTGCCATTATATAGCATATTTACATAACATATCTTGAGCTACACTTAGAAATCGATGGTAAAGGAAAACTATTGACCAAACTTTACGACAAACGTGATGACTTTTCATTCAGAATTGTCAACTTTTCTTTCATCTGTGGCAACATCCCTTCGGCTCCTACGTATGGAGTGTTCATATCACAACTCATACGTTATGACAGAGCTTGCCGAAACTACGCAGACTTTTTGTATCGCGCTAGAACTCTAACAAATAGGCTCCTGGAACAGGGTTATGTTGCTACAAGATAGAAGTCATCACTACAGAAGTTTTATGGTCGTCATCATGAACTCGTGGATCGTTATGGTGTATCCATCAGCACTATGAAAACTGATTTATTCAACGGGTCATAGTTTTCCTTTCCTCGTTTGTCTACCCCGGACTTGACTTTTTATGAGCAACTCGGCGGGTGTTTTTAGAAAAGCAGAGGACGCTTACCCTACCGGTGCACCTGGTCCATGCTGCCAGTTTTTAGTGGAGTCCGAGTTGCTCATTTACTTTTGTTACTTTGTATGTATGATTTTACTTTATGTTCTTTGTTGTGTATGTCTGTTTTCCATGTCTGGTCTTTGTCCCTGGATTACATTCTTTTGATTACCGCTATAACCTTGGTTCCCTTGATTACTCTTTTACGTTCACAAAATATTACTGGTGTTACCTGAGACGCACCAATATTTGCATTTACAAAACTAAGAAGTTATATTTTCGGTATAAAATATTCCGATTCGGAACCGGTAATTCGGACCATCTCAGAATTGTTAAAGTATTGTTAACTCGGACGCTTCGCCAGTTCATGTTCTATTTTTCTCATTTGCCGATTTATAGTTATGAGTTCGGTTATCACGGTTAATATATTATATATGTCCTTCGTCAAAAAGCTAGTACATTTCAATACTGAAGACGTATTAATTTTCGCCGTTGCTAATTTTGCGGATTCTTTGAAGTGAATATATTCGTGTGTATCAATTTTGCGGTTTAAAATATAGTTTTATAGAGTGCTGTAAATTGATTTCGTAGGTAATAATTCTTGCGCTTTTCTATCCATTTAAAAAACAATACACCGCTTAAATTAATATTTTTACAGCAGTGACTTAGTTCAATCACAATATTAGTGCAATATATTCCGTATAAAATAAATACAGGCGTACTCTTTGTACTAACTACTGCTGTACTGATTTTGACTATTGTTTCAGCAACGCTTACTTACATTCGAATTCTTATGGCAAGTCATAAAACTTGGTTTAATACACCATTCCATTTTGAGATGTCTATAACAAGTCACGAACGTACTGATTAATTCAATGTTTCTGGTTTATCTTTCAGTTTGCCATTTCATTACCTATCCACCTTTTTTCCTGATATATGGTTGTAAGTTCGTTAACTTGATTATAATCTTCATAGTTTAGTTCAATGACCAAAGAGCTTAATTTTAAAATGTATTGCTTCTTCAGTATCATAATTTATTTCCGTGCATTTGTCCGTCCGTCCAAATTTCGTTGTAATTATCACGGCTCTCAGTGAATGAACTGATTATAAAACTGATGAGAGGCTTTATTTTCATAAGATCTACATTGTAAGCTATTTTGTGTGCTATACAATATAAACGTCCTGTTTTTTTCGCTACTTTGTGTTTATTCATTTAATGGAATGATAGAAAAAAGCTTCGTCGTAAGATATCGGCTTCATATGAATAGATGGGTTTCAATTTTGCTTATATAAATCGGGCATATGTTATAAGTGATTTTAGGTTCTGTCCGATATCAACCTCCTGTACGAGTGGGCGTATCTCTAGCACAACATCACATGCAACTTCACGTTTTTTTGAATAATTTAAACGAAAACTTCAGATAAAAACTAATCAAGTTAACAGACGATAAAAATGCCTAAAAACCTTCTCAGTATATCCAGTTTAATACTTCAAGCAATTTTTCAAGTGACTGTTAGAAATAAAGAGGAGACCAAGTCCTTTAAAATGAACATCATTATGAGCGTGTTAAATTAAATTCGTTTTAGTATCACAATAAATGCAGTGTTTGTTTAATTTCTGTGTTTGCTTGTGTATTTGTGTGAGTGTGTGTGTTTCCGTCAGATATGTAATTATACAATTTTTGTATGCTTTTATTTTTCAATATGCTCAGTATAAAAGACAAGAACTGCAAAATGCACAAATTTTGTCACATTTCCATGACAGAAGCAAAATTAAAAACAATTGTAATGCGCTCATTAAGTAATTCGGTCTTTATTTTAGTTTGTTATGGTTGAACTTTTTTTACATCCAAGTTTAAATCTAACTTTACTCGAAGTAAGTGTTCCAATGGAGAGGAAAAATCCTTGCAGTCCACAGAGTAAAGTAAAAAGATAATTGATCCATTCTTTATCGTGAAAAGCAGCAATTATTCCAGTAAACCACATCACACCAGAAATGGCAACAATCCGGAGGTAAACGAGCGCATCTTTGTATGGGATTAACTTACGGATATTAGCAGCTTCTAGACGTACAGCACAGACTCTCCCGATGATGTAGATAAGACTGAATACATTCACGGTCAGGGAGATGATGATAGGTCCAGTGAAGAAGACAAGATTAGCAGGGTAACGGTTAGGGAAGCAGACCTTATGATTGTAACCAGAAGACCAAAACGAAGGACCATAGACGTCGACTGCAATAGCTGAACCAACAAACACAAGAGGTATTACCAGTCCTATTAGTGTCAGTACCTTTCGACGATTAGATATCCTAGAATTTGTAGTTTTTCTTGCTCTGATTCTGGTCAAGGTTGTACTTATCCAGACCACAGATAATGTCATGTATGTAAAAACTGTCAGCCAGAGGTAATGAAGTGTTATTCCAATAATATAGCACAATTTTGTTATTTCGAGTGCACTGCTTCCAATTATAAAAAGACCGTTCGATAGAACAAGGGATATAGATATATTTTCAATATTCGAAGAAGGTATGTTATCGATAAGACCATGTCTTCTTTGTATAACAATCAGAACAAGCAGCGCAGCAATTGACAAGACAAAGCATCCGTTTGTAATGACTGTTGGTAGTGATAAATTAGAAACATATTCATTTGTGTCTCCCTTGACATCTTTAATAACTAAGCGTCCTTTAAAATCAATCGCTCGAATAAAAAGCGATTTGGAATAAACGTTGATACGAAAACCATTCACCGATACATTTGCTGAAAGTAGTTTTTGCTGATAATTTTCTGACGATAGATCGATGGCACCAAAAGTGTCACACTGAAGAAAACTGCAGTTGTTGAGATTGTTATGAGTAAAGTTTAATTTTATTTGACTGGCATTTTCTTCGGTATTTATGAAAACTTTGACATTTCTAGATCGCAAATCTGATATAAACTGTAAGTACTCATTGATAAATGCCGATTTTCTGTAAACAATTACGATTCCAATGAAAACTGTTAAACGATTTCCATCGGTTCTTATAACGAATCTCCCGATTGTTTCGGTAACATTTGTGGTTAAGAATAACCATGGTGTCAAAATACCGATTTGGTACATCATCGTCTCCGTGAGCTCAGTGTCAGACATCCAGGTCATAGTTAGTTCTTCAATTGAATTGGTAAGCAATGGTTCACCTTTACATCTGCCCGCCTTGAAAATCTTTAATAAAATTAAATTAGTTTTGTATCTTTATCGTTGAGAGAAAAGTTTCTGGTATGACTTACAACTAAACAAAAATAACCATTAACCATTGTCAAACAAATTAATTACTCACCACACCTTTATTCAACATTAACCTCCTTAGTTACCGTAGAATGAAACCTATTCAAACCATACTTTTTTTCGGATTAAACTTCTGAAGATTTTAAGTTTACTCAGTTTACCGTTTAAGCCAATGTCTACTATAGACAGGTTTCCTAATACAATACTGTCTATATACCGCTCATTTGTTCCAGTCTTTCGTGGAATCCGAGTTGCTCATATGCTTTTGATACTTTGTATATATTTTGTTAGTTACCTAATGTTCTTTGTTGTGTATGTCTGTTTTCTGTGTTAAGTCTTTGTCCCCTATTACTTTCTTTTGATTTCCGCTATAACCTTGGTTCCCTTGATTACTCTTCCATTATAAGGTTTTGTGAATCAAACAATCATGTCCCTAATTGTTGACGAAAGGGAAGCAGGTGTGTATAGTTTTATGAAAACCCTTGAATTGACATAATTAAGAGTTTATAACAAACTGTGCCATTAAGTGTAAGTTTTTGTAAGAATCAGGCAAAATAGAAAAATCAGAAACAAACATGCATGTAAAAAATCCACAGATATGGCAAAATAAACTCACTAAATGATGCTTTCCCTATTTGAAAAGATCATTATCTGATCTCTGCATGCCTATGTTTGCTCAGAAATTTTCAAGAGAAGAAAATGAGCATTTCGAAGAGTTTTCTGCCCAATTTTTTTTTGTTTTCAGTGCATTTTAATTAAATCAAAACTCAATTTACCAAATTAATATGGACAACCCTCGTTAGATGTTGCATATATCTTCCTATGTACTTCTAGAATTTTTTTCTGTACCAGACATATTTGGCAATGACTTATCATAACGTTTTGGGTTTTACACGTATATACGATTCTGTTGTTTCAAAGTTACATTTAAGAAGATACTTCACATGTAAGTATTACAAAGTATTTTCATAGAGTTTCTTTGCTCATTTGTTTAATTAATCAATATCTATGATATTTATCAATAAGTTCGTTTTAGTCAAAATCATAAATGAAATAATTTAATTATTCATTACTTTTTAGATATACCGGTGATTAAAAAGTGTGAAATTAAAGCAGAATCATTGTCTCCCTTGTAAATACAAATCATACACCAATGATGTACGTACCCAGCTAAATTATCAATTATCATTTAATACTGACCTCTTCTGTCCATACATCACATCCCTGTTCCAACTTCTCTGGATGAACTGAAAACATGATTCTGGTCAAAAAGTCTGGGTTTCGACTCCAATACTCAAACATGGACTCCTGCAGACATTCAATGCTTTTGATATCTGCTGTGGTAGGTATACAATTAGCGTTCTTATAGATACGACCGAAGTTATTGGTGTCTTTTACTAACACTGGACTAATGTAGGACCTACATAGGCTGTTGTTGGTAGTATAAACGTTCGTCAAACAGAAACGTAATCTTGCGTCGGGTGGTGGAATATTGTCAGTGTTTAAAAGCATTGTTTCGAGTTTCTCCCTTCTCTTTTCTTTTGTGAATGTGAGGAATTTTTTAAACCGACCAAACCTTAAGTTACTCACTTCACGAAAGAAGTATTCGTATTCAATGACATTGTTACAGAGAGCACAATACTTGTTTTTATACACTAGAGATTTGTTATGAAGAACGAAAAAATTCATTTCAAAGTTATCTCCTTTGATGCAACGCCATATTATTGTTTTGTTGGTATAGGATGGTGGACAAGAATCAATTGAGAAAAACCCCAAAACATTAGCAGAGTATGGTGATCCAAGTTTATTACAGGTATATCTTCGTTCCGATGTTTCAGTATATTCATTGACTTTCGATTGATTGTTGTCATAACAGCAGTCGTCAAAATAGATGCAGTCATCGTCACAGTGGCAATACCACATTACTTTACTCTTCGCAACAGCACAAGAGGATAATTCTAGACATGTATCGTCACTAATGTTGACGCTGCTATAAGTTGATCGCTTCAATCTCCACTTGCTACCATGTTTTTGGTTATGTATGCCATTTGTGGAAAGTTCTATCCTCTGTTTCAGAAGTGCGTTGATCTTGTTACCAGTAGATACAAGTAGGTACAAGGACAAAACAACAATTACATTGAAAAATAAAAATAAATATCGCATTGTTACAGTTGAAACGTTCTTACAATCTAGTTATTCTATACATTCTATTCAATGTTTAGGCTTCTTGGTGATTATATTTATATGCCTCTGGAAAGTTATAAAAATTTTATGCATTGGAGCTGAGCTAACATTAAGAGAATCGAATCTGGTATTTTCCATCTTATTGCACGAAAGAAATACTTTATAAGCATTTTTAATTCAGAAATGCAGATTTATTGCATTTAACTTCATTTTGTAAATTAGCGTCAACATAACATGCCAGCAATTTTTAAGAAAGCTGAAACAGTCTCCTGCATTTAATTCTTTAAGTCGTTAATATTAATGTAAATTTCATGCATATTTCGATAATAAAAGTTGTTTGCTTTCTTCAAGCATTGAAGGGGAGTAAAATTATGTAATATTAAACCTTACTTTATTTTTTTTATCCAACTGTTTAATGGAGATAGCACGAGTGCACTGTACGTACAATGCTTGTGTAGATGAGGGATGGTGAATTGAAATGGAGAGAGGGATATCAGTTACAAATTATAATAATATTATAAATGCACCAATTGGGAATGTATTGGAAATTTTCCATGGGGAAAATGATGGGTACAATGGAAAATGGTGTATGGTCGGAATTGGAAATTTATGCCATTTAAGGGTGGTAATTCAGACACAAATGAATCAGGTATGACCTACCTTAATGAAATTATTCACATATTAATCAAATACTATAAAATTTGACCCATGAAACGACCGTTATAGATTTTACTTATCTCCTAAGAACAGACAGATTGGAATGAATAATGATACGTTTAATAATACATACCCATGCAACAACTTAATTACAAAAATGAAAATATGTTTTTTAGGTGTATCACATTTTGCAGAATTTTCATGATTCTTTCAAAGACTGCTATTTAACATTGTACATTTTTCATCACGGTAGGGTTGTTATCTCTTTGACATATTCACAATATTCATCCTTGTTATATTTAAATCGTGTCAATGTACATGTTCTAAAGTGACTTCTTCAGAGGGTTGGTTTAAACATTCATCTCGGTTGAATTAGACAACAGTGTAATTTTCATTACATCTTATTTTTTTATTAAATTTAACACCATAAAATATCCCAGTACCCGATCCGCTCGCATAGGTCATGCCGCTTTCCTCAACCTGAAATGTCATAAACAACATTACAGGCAAATTTCAGAGATTAACTGTGAGTTACATGGACCCTGCTATATGACTGATTGGTTGTTGTTTTAATGTCGTTTCGTCGACTAAGGTTATATCTCGGCGAGAGCGCTGATTGCTTCAATCTACATTTTCTACTATGGCTTGAGTTCTGTACATCATATTCTGACTATGTGTGTACTGTTCTTTGTTTTCATGGCGTATAAATACTCGACCAAACTTAAATCCATAATGATTATTGATGAGAACTTTTACAGGGAAAATAAATTAATGTTGCATGCTAATCTGAAAACAAATCACCTTTGTTATTTCATCTCTGTATCAATGTGGTTTGCCTAGAAATAGAATCTTAGAAAAATGAGGTTTTTAACAGTTATTTGCCCTTGAAATGTTCATTTTCGTTGCATTTCAATGAAATTGTAACTCGATGGTCCAGCATGATATGAAAACTTTTGTCTGTTTTCCTTGATTCTGATGGTGCAAATAGTCAAATTATATAAATCCCCACGTGAGTTCTATCAAAATGATGGTGTTTTTTTTACTATCTTTCACATACTGCATGCTTTTTACAGGGCCTGACACTTAACATTTTACTTTTTTTTATTATCTTCGATTAAAGAACGATAATAATGTATGTGAAAGCTGACACTTTTTTATTCATTTTATGCTATTTTTTTGCTATTGTTGCAAGAACCAAATCTTTTTGATTATTAAGGTATCCGACCCATAAATGGCCCAAAAACAACCAGCAAAATAATTTGGTTTTTTTTCTTTAGTTATTAGCAGAGGTGTCAAGTGGTTCTTACTATAAAATAAAAATCCGTAAAATATTCAAGGTATTAGCACAGGGCTTGGTTATTTCACCCCCCTTTTTTGCAATATTTTGGGGGTTAGGGGGTGCAAGAAATATTCAAATGACAGTAACAACTTTAATACAATATACTACTATATACCTCAAGAGGAACCATAAAGATGTTCTTATCAATTGAAACTAATAAAATTCTCACAGCTATAGGTTGTTCTAGTTTTAGACATGTATGGTTGTTACTAAAAATAGAAATAGAAGAAAAGGCTAAATAGGCACTACCTCAGAAATTAAGGAGTCCAGAAATACAACTTTTTTTGAGGCACTCAACATTTGCATTAAAAATAACTTTAGTTATTGTTTATGTTGTAAAAACAAATTCGGAGACTTTTACCGTGCCAATTTCTATGAATTAAGATTCGTAATGTCAAGGTCATTGTCGTGAGATGTAGACTGGCAATCAATTATATATTTTTTTGGTGTCTCGTTTCAGTTTATCTTTTTTGTTTTTCACAATACTTTAAGTATGCAAGCAAACAACTTTGATAGTGTGTCATAATAAGGACATTTAACAACCAAAAGGTTAAAGGTTAAGGTCACCTTAAAGGCTAAAATCTGATAACAATTTCCTTTTAATGCTCAATCCTCAAAAGCGTGTATTTTTGTTAATAATTTGATCAACTGATCCTTGCTATTGACAGTTTTACACCTGAGAAATATCATTAGATGTATATGGTCAAGTCCAACCTCCAACACAAGGTATTTTGGAATTCATATTCTTGCAAATATGCATTTACATGTATCACTATTCCAAACTATAGATATAGAAATGTGCGACTATGGTGCACGAGAGCATTACACTATTACACAAAGTGAAGTTGGAATTAGAAACCCAATTATTAGGAATGACGATTTCTTCCCTGTCGATTCAAAATGATTTCTTGAGGTCATTAGTTTGTAGAAAAGTTTAAAAGACTCTTTTTCATAAATTTTTCTCGGGATCCTAACTGCATACATATAATGACCAAAAACTGCACAAACATAAAATAATTTATATAAAAGTAATCTATACTCTGAATTCTAAATTCATATAATTCTTTTCATCACATAAAAGCACGAGTTGCAAATGTTTACAGTCATGTAATGTCTTGCGATACATATTTATTCTATTTGATATGAATCAAGAGATGGTTCTTGACAATTAATAATCTTCAGTAAAAAATATGTTTTTATGAAAAATACTTATCAGAAGATTAAAGAAAGAAAAGGGCCAACAAAAAAACAAGAACCCCATCAACGCAGAAGGCTAGTTACATGCATTTATAATACCAACATTATTTATCAAGCATAAATAAAAATAACAAAATAAGTTATCAGCTAGAGTATTTTAGTAAACCTAATTGCTCAATTACAATAAATGATTTAATCAACATGCTTAGATAATTCAAGACCTTCAAAACACTTATAGCTATAGCTGATCACGTCTTATGAAATAAGAATACAAAGCTTCACAGAGTGCAGCATGATACAACTGCAGTGGTCAAATCCTGAACACTTGAGAGTGCAAACACAATATTAGTTTTTTGCACACTTAAGCATAGGGACTTACAATTCATTATGGACAGAACAGGTTTGGACACTTTATGCACAAAATTTTAAATTCAATCAAAATATTTCAAAATCAGACCAAAAATAAGAGGCAATTTTTTGAGATGGGGCCTCTTTTACCCTTTATAACTCAAAAACTGAATGGGATATCTGAAATCTGATATAAAAAAAAAACACCAGCAGGACTTTTTATAAGGAATCTGTTAAAACAAATGTTGAAAATAGACCAAACATTTAACAAAGTAGTAGGAACATTCCTTTAGTCAATAGTCAAATAATATCCAAATTTCATAACAATGGGTCAACCACACGCAAAGTAATTGCATGGAAAAAAAGGTGACCGTTTTCACTATACACACACTGCTTCAAAGCATGGGACACATAAGTCCTAAATGACACATACAGAACTATGGTTCAAATGAGCTAATGAACACTTTAACACAATTCTGCAAAAAAACTTGCATAATTTTTGTACCACAGACATTAATGTTTTATCATTTGAAACCCTTGTTTTTTCCAAAATTTTCTTTGACATAAGAAAATCAAGAAGACCATCTTCTCCTTTACGAACATATAAAAGTTTTAAATGTACGCAGCTTAAACCTGACCCAGCCATGTTTTCTGCTGTTGTCATTTTCATTACACCACTAGCAATAAGGGGATGAAAACTTGGCAAGTTCTTAGATTTTGCCTTGATGAAGTTTTCCTGTATCAGATGATTATTTGTTTGATATGAGTAATTAAACAGTTGTTCAGAGGTTACATTTGCTGCAATAAGTATTTTGTCAAGCATCTTTACATCATCTTCAGCATTATGTGCATTATAGATTTCCTTACAAAAAATGTTGTGCTAGATAAGGTTGACTGTATTTTCCTATTTTTTGAAATTGTAATCTAAATAAAGCTAATGAGTCTACAGGTCCTACTACAGTTTCTGTAAAATTATCAATTATTCTACAGTTATAAACAGCTGCTGACAAAACTCGAAAATCAAAACTTTTCCCATTATGTGCTACAAGTAGAACATTATTTAACCAAAGAAGACAATCTGACATGGCAGCCCTAATATTATCAAAATCAAGTTCTACCCCTTTTAAAAAAAAGTTTTTGTCCATTCCAAACAATCCCAGTTACTTGTTCAGCTTCATCGGACATTGGCATTTCAGGAGACACATATCGACTGAAATTAATCTGTGGTCTATGTTCGTTTGCTGCTATCTGCACAATGTGTGGAAATATATTTCTTCTGACTGTCAGAAAAGAAATTGGAATAAATTTTGAATAATTTCATGCATATCCTCCTTGCCCAGTCTTGCATAGATATAAATGACCTTTATTGATTGTTCTTTAGCAGATCTGTTAAGAATATATGTTTGAACAAACAGACTATACTTTGAAGTAGTCTAACATGCCGAATCAGATCTTTATTGTGCTAGCTTTGACTTATAGCCAACAAATATTCATTCTTTCTCCTACATGCATTGTTTTTGACTAACATGTAGATAGCAGTATCTACTAACTTTAAAGTCTTTAGTGTGATAAATCTCACAAATTGTTACACTTATGGTGAGCATGCTACCACAGAAGCGGTCCCATATGCATGGTATGAATGGTTTAGATATTTGGTATATCAATGTATAACCATGTCTGTTTGAGTCTATGCAGTTGATGAAGAGAGTTTAATTTTATGTTAAAATGTTGATAGTAATTCACAAAATTCAAGAAATCTGGTTATATTCACAATTAACTTATTTCGACCCTTATTTGAGTATATAGGCAATTCATCCTCGACAACAGCAAGTGAAACTTTAATTGTCCTCAAATATCAATTTTCACAAAAAAGGGCAAATTTCACCCATAAATGTACTTCAGCCTTTTTACATGAATATACCAATGGGTTTTCCATTGTAGATAATTTTAACTTGCTACAAAAGGTATACAAATTTAATAAGTGACAAGAATCTAAACAGATCATAAACCTTCATCTTAGGATTGGTCTAACTCTGTTGTACATACCGGACTCATAGCTTGCACCCTCTGACGCCCCACAGGCTCCTTTGGAAGTTGATCTTCCTTTAATTTTAGGCGGCGTAATTTCTGTTCTGGTAATATGGACTTTCCTTGACTCTTTTCTCTTTCAATATCTTTCTTTAAGTTATATGAAACTGTATAGCTGCCTGGGGAAAGCCCATTCTTTTGGAATGTCTGTGAACAGAAGATATATATTGTATTATTAAATGATGCTTGATTGAGTGTAGTCAATCTGGGGATTGAATACATTTGCCGTACCTCATCTTTGCATACTTATATAGCTGATATGTTGATATTAGATCATATTTACTATATCTGAAATTGTCCTTTGATAAGTATCGGGTACATGACAGTGAAATTGCAACAAAGCACAAAACAAAATTTTGGCAAAGGACCAGTGATTTAAATGCTTTCCGATTTAAAAGTTATGGTGTGACTTAAATTTTAAATAATTAATTTTTACATATAATTTGAAATACATGTAATAGAAATTGTTCAAAAAGATGTCTTTCATTAGGTCTACATTTGTACAAAAATTATGCAGAATTATAGTTTGAACTGGGACATACATATAAATCAATTTAACAATATTTTTTTGTCTTTTAATCATGCTCTCAATTGAAATCATGCAAGGTAATAACATGCTTGAAAAAAAAAACTAGCATAGATTCATATCTTCTTAACCTCAGACAAGTACTTTCTCCCTTCATTAATGCAAGCAGCTGAGGCTTTGACACAGAAATCCAAGCTTTCACTCTCATGTACATGTATTTACACTTGCAGACTGTATGGCCAATATGTAACTTTTTCAAACTATTTTTGTTGCATTGTAAAAGCAATGACTGCTTTATTTTACATAGAATATAATCAATAATAATACCTATCATTTAAAAGTTCCTGTTGAAAAATCCCAATAGAAAATTGTTATACAATGGGAGATAATACATAAACAATGGACCTTTTTACTTATTATTGTTTTATCTATTCAATTTTGAAATTACACACATACACTCAATTGATATGTGCAATAAATGCACTTTAATATTACTTTTTTTTCAGGGAATTTTACCTCAAAGCCATTTTTCAACATGAATGAACCATTGTTCTGTAAATTTCAGTACTTGAGACTATTTTTACAAGCCTTGAAATGGCCATATTTTGCTGTTTACTATTGTCTTTTTCTTTTAATGTTTGTGTGTAATGGTAGTCATTTTAATGATTTTGCCCTTTTTTTTACATTGACTGATAATAAAATGGCATTTGTTTATTTTTAAGTTCATCTGGTGTGCATGCTTTGACAAAGGAGAGATTTGAAAATGACAGTGTGGGTATTCGACTAGAATTACATTAACAGGTTGAGAACAAGTCCAGAAATCAGGTTATCCCCACCTGACCCCACCCCCATTTCAGATATAACTTTCCCCCACCCTAAGAAATACCATACTAGATTCAGTCAGAGTATTGCTCCCTATACTTAGTCAAGCAGTAAGGTTCTGTCTGAAATGGGGACCTACAAATGTATATATGTAAGATGACGTTGTACTGATCAAACTGATAAGCAAGACACATTGTTTCTTACCTGCTCCAAGCTTTGTGTTTATACTGAAACTTGGCATCCCTTTGCAGCTTTTGTTGTCTTTGTGCGTTGTACCATATGCAACTCGGTTTAACTCGTTACAAGCCATATATGGCACATACAGGTAGCCAACGAGTCCACATTTCATTTCTGTCTTCACTGTTTTGTGGCTAAGAATAAGCGGGCCAAGCAAACACTGTTTACAAGACTGCAGGTTGTCTAGATGTGTGCCCCACTCAACCAATCTTCTGCCCGAATGCCAGGACGTAATCTTTATCAAGTGTTTATCTTGGAACTTCGCAGAAGTTTGTCAATTCCGGCTTAGAAAAACGCCCACGTCTATCCCGGCAGACGACCGAGTAAGCCATGTTGTTGTGTTGTTGTTATGCAATGAACTGCAATTTTTATTTCCGATTCGTAAAATAATATGCAATATTTTTAAAGAAAAAGCGATTATACTATATTTTTATTGAAAATATACAATTTCAAAGTATTTTATTTCATTTTTACAAAATGAATAAAAATTAAGTGTTCTTTCGTTTACTTTACGAAAATTACCGAGGTTAAAAGAAATAAGACACCTCGGTAAACTTCGGAAATTGACCGGAAGTTTTTATTAGGGTTGGATACCTTAACGAACATAAAAGCGAAGACATTTAAGATGCTGCTTTGTTTCTATGGCAAACTGTTAAAGGTTTATCGTGCGCTATGACAGCTTCAGTTACCAGAAATCTCTTTAATGCAGTGAAACCTGTGTAAACTTAACTCGGATGCATCATAAAACAGTCTTCTTTTAAAGTCCTTACCATTGGTTTCAAAATGTTTTGAACCTATTTAAACTGAACATTCTGCTTTAACCTAACATATGTTTCTGTCAGAAAGTGGTTTGGTTTAAAGGTTTTACTATATCAATACAAAGAAAGTAACATTGCACTGACTTGTCCATAAAACTGATATACGCACGAGGCATAAAACCGTGGGAAAATGACTATGACGAGCATTTTCTATGATTTAAACCGAATTCGTATATCAAAGTTTTGTCAGAAAACAACAGAGAAGTTTTATTCGGTCAGTTTCTACAAATCATTACTAAATATACGGCCAATGCATTTTGACAGCTCAAAAAGAACGATTGTAGTAAAAAAACATGAATGTTATATGATTTTTTGTATTATGTTTAACATAGTACGAATGCTAATCGGTGTTAAAACTGGCCAAAATGGCCTTTCAAAGAATAATATGTTATCATAATCTAAATTAAGCCATGACAAAATGTAAAAACAGCGAACGTAACGATTCTATACTGTGCAATACATGAAGATTTGAATGTTGCATGACTTCCAATATCTGACGACAATCTATGACTTATTAAATAGAAACAATTTTTTTTTATTTTTTATTCTTTTTTTAAAATTCTCTTTTCCAAACTAAAACATAACGATCATAGGTCAACGACGAAAGCAAACATACTAAAAAGTATGGGAAAATCATGGTTATTTGCAAATGAAGTGAAAGTCAAAATATGAAAACAATAAAGAAGCAGGGATAGACAAATGAATACGGGTAGCAGTGCTTCAGCGAAGCCATTTATTTATATATCAATGGTCTAAACACAGTAGGACAACTGGAATCGCCTGCGTAGGAAAATATATAATCACAGGTGGTTGCTGAGGAAGCCAATATGGCGGCGTTTTGGAAAAAAAACTGTATGGTACATTTTTGCCGAATTTGCAGTCTGATACTGCTAAGAGGCTCCCATAAGCCCGGATCACTCACATAATTCAATTTTTTGCCTTTGAATGGCAATAACTCTAGCAAGGTATTGTCCAACAATTTTGACTCAAAGAAGACTTTGGCAGGACTTATCATAAAGATCATTTCATCAATCGAAAGTTACTTTTTATCTATTATAGTTTTCAAGGTATTGGCTGAAAAGTGCGTTTCAATGGCAATGATTCCAACAAATGCATGCCAACAACTTTGATCTCCACACTTTTGTTGGCCTTATCATAAGTATTATTTCAGTAATTGAAAGTTTCTTTCTGTCTATCATAGGTTTCAATATATTGAGTGAAAGCTATAAAAAACAAAAGCAAAAATAAAGAACAACACTATTTTCACCCTTCAAGCGCAATAACTTTATCAAGGAGTCATCTGGCAACTTTGACCTAATGCAGGCTTTTGTAGGTCTTATAATGATGATCATTTCGACAATTCATAGAATTCGGCTTAACCTAAGGTTTTTGAGAAGTATGCAAAACACTTCTGTCTGACCCCTATGTGCTATTTTAAGTAATGGCGGTCATGTTTTCGACGATAAAAATCTCAACGTCAGTTCTATGCAGAACACCCAAAGAAACATTAATGTCAAGTTTCGTTTTGATTGGTTTAGTAGTTTCAGTGAAGAACCAGAGATAGATCGTTTCACGTTGAACACTTTAAGTAACGACAGCTATGTTTTTTGGCGAATCAAAACTCCCCACGTCAGTTCTATGCAGAATACTCAAAGAAATATCATACCATGTCTTGCTTCTTTTGATTGGTCATGTAGTTCTACAGAGGAAGAGTTAAAAAAAAAGGGTTAACGACGACGACGACGGCGGCGGCGGCGGATGCCAAGTGAAGGCAATAGCTCACCTGACCTATGGCCAGGTGAGCTACAAATCTGATTTGTCTCCTGCGAGATCACATCGTGGGATATCGGAGAACTACAATAAGGTTAGTATAAACTTTGCAGTTTAAGAATCATTTCTGGCTAAAATTCCGTGCCCAAAATTAGTAGTTTTTTAGGACACATTTTTGTGGACCTAATTTAAAATCGCATTTTTTTTGTGGAAAATATACGAGATATGGACCTGTCGTGTAAGTAACATTTATTTTCACCATGGTTACATCTAGCTCACACAGGAAGGCAATTAACCAATTTAACAATTACTGTTGTGCGGATCAGCAAACTTGCCCTTTTAGATAGTCTCATTTTCAACAGAAAGTACATATGTAGTATACATCCCACAAATAAGTCAAGATAACCATGACATTCACTGAGGCATTTTTATTTGACGTTTATTCGGAGGCGATCAGGCAAAATTATTTTGACTACCTACAAATATACTCTTGTAGGCAATGAAAAAAGTAAAAGTTCACCAGATTAGGGAAAATTTAGATTAGTTGCCTAGCAAATGCTAATGCATTGAGAAAAATATAACAATAGTATAATGTACTTGTTGGCTTTCTTTAGTATACCTTCATTGTAAGACTTAAATATTTGATTTTTGATTTTTAAAAATTTTAAATCATTTATCTTTTTTAGGTAGAAGAGTACAGTTTTAAGAATACCAGTTATCATGCCTGGATAGTCAAACCTTAATTTGAACAGTATAGATTCTGTTTTAAGTCTAAAATTCACAGCATATGTAACCGATTACAAATTTTGTTTGTTTCTTTTGTTTAATGTCTATTTGTGCATGTAATGTTAATGTTATGAGGTGTTACAGTGGAAAATTAAAAACAAAATCGAACAAAAACGAATATAGTAAAACTACGAATTGCCTGATTTTACAATATATTTTCAAAATCACTGTTTTGGTTTGAATTGACAATACACTTACCTAAAATATTAGTTTTGTTCAATCTCAATTGCTAGCTCAACCATAAAATCATAATGATGCTCGGTAAAATATGATTTTATAAATTAATCTTATTTTTGTTAGATATTATTTATATGGTTTACAAATCAGAAATGTAGAAGAAAAAGAAAGGAAGTATATGAGCGGTCTTGCTAGCAAGTTACAGTGATCATTACAGATAAAAAATCATGGGTAGGGCTAATCAATTTATGCTCCATAATCATAGTCTTTAAAATCTAAAGTTTTTTTCATATATTTTAGAGGTTCTGCAAATCTGATTTGCGGTCTTACATTTTGCATTACAGCAAAGAAAATGTCCTATTCAATGTTTACATGTATTTGGTTATAAATGTGGTTTTGTTATCAATTTTATAATATCTAAGGGCGGAGCTCAACGTTCAATGGTTTGATGGTTTGTGGAGGGCCGATTATTAAGCAGCCTGTAGTAAAACACTGAATTACATATATAAGGCAAGTTATTTTCCTTGTTGGATACAAGGTCTTGAAGAACAGCTATAATAAAAAAAAAACATTTTCCCATTTCCCATTTTCAACTACCATACATTTTTATTGTTTTTTATGATTTTGTTGCGTTAATCTTTTGACAATCATTATACAGTTCATAAAATTCACAGATCTCAATGAATGATTTATCTTATTGTTCTCAAAGATTCTCTTCTCTTATGTGATCAATCACAAATACAAATGTATGAAAACATCCATGTAACCCTCATTTCACAGCACAAAATGAGTACTGAATTTGCAATGCATTATTAATTTATTTCATAAAATGAAATAAACATCTTGGTTTAATTCGATTGTTAAGACTTTGTTTCAAGAATTTTCCTAGCAAAAATGAGAATTCACATTTTGTATTGAACTGAATGAAATATTTCAAAATCAAGACAAATCTATGCAAATTGTTACATTTAATAGCTTAATTCAGCATCTTTGTATTAAAATTACTTATATTATTATTTGTTATAATACCTAAATACAGGCTTTCTCTCATACATACAAAGTAAAAGTCAACTAGAAACCTTAGCTGGCTTAGTTTATGTTTGACCTTATATGCAAATATAAATAGCATTGTGTTACTTCATTGTTAAAATGTGTGACATTCTGTACGGTAAGCCAATTAAGTATGGCATTTAGCAAGATCATGTTCTTAAATTGGTATATCATATTGCGAAATGAAGACAAAATTGGTAGAAATGAAGTCCAAAGAAGACAAAACCTAAACTTAGCTATAAATATACGTTTTTTAACTTTCTGTATAAAATATCAATAATTTGATGCATTTAAGTTGTTTCCATATCATATATTTCGTGTTGGGGGTTTCTATGGCTGAAAACATCATATTGCGAAATGAAGACCAACATGGAAGAAATGAAGACCAACGAAGACAAACCTACATTTTGCTTTAAATAAATATTTGTATTACTTATTTGTGTAAAATATTAGTAATATGATGCATTTAAGTTGTTTCGAAGACATAAATTCCGGGTTTTGGATATCTATGGCTGAAAATATCGTATCGCGAAATGAATGAAGACCAAACCTACGATAAGGTATAAATATATATTTATTTTACTTTTTTGTACAGAATATCAATAATATGATGCGTTTAAGCTGCTTCCATAACATATTTCTTTGTTTTTTATGTATGTTTTAACTTTATTTATACATCCAAGGGCTTTCAATAACATGTTTTGGTTGTCACATGAGAAGAGTTGCGAAAATTGATCAATAAGATCGACTGCCTTATCGTATATATAAATTGTATTTTAAAGGACAAGGGAGACATTTCATGCCTTTCGCCGATAACATAAATTCATCAATTGAGTAGCCTGGCACTTCGATATGGTTTAGCACACAAAAGCAGCAGTATATTATGACACACACTGAGTATCTTAAACACATTATTCTGAATCCGAAATGCATTTAAATGCTATATGTGCTTAATGTACGAACAGATACAATCACTGGCATGCTTGCAGCTTTATAGACTCTATATATAAATATAAATAATTGTCACGTGCAGGATTGCTTTGCAGTTGTTTTTTTTTGCATACACAAAAAAGATATATTTTAATCTACATATGACATATGCGTGAATAGAAGACTCCTAAACTTCATAAAATTATAAAACTTGAAATTTAGCCTTCAATTAATTCTTTTAAAATGATTCTGAGCCATTCACCATGTAGAAATTTGTTTCTCCAAAATCACCTATTTATTATTTCTTTTGTTTTTGAGGGATGAATTACGAGATAACACTAAGTAATACATGCATCACCTAATTAACAAGTGACAGAGGATTTTAATTGCTTAAAGTGACACCCTTCATTAATAGCCTGATGGGCGTTTAATGACGAACGACTACCACTTAGCCATGAGCTTCTGGACATAGACTCTAAATTTACCTGGGTATATCGTGCATAAACTTTACTGTGTATAGGAATTTGCTTTTTGCTTTTTTGTTTTTTTCTTATATTCGTACCAATTATCATTGAAAGTATGAGAAATAAAGAAATGTATAACAACTGATACTGTGGGGACAACACAAATATTTTAAATGCTATTTTTAATGTAATAAGACAATAATATAAATCCCGAACATTGTAAATGCACAGAAAATACGCGATATATCGTAGATAAAATAGAGCTACAAATATCTATAATTGAACCACGGCTAAAGCTCGAAAAGTTTGGTGGGAAAAAATCATTAAATTTATTATTTATTTCATACGACAATTATGCGCCAATTAAAATGATTAAAATACATAAGATATCAAGAGACTAATTAAAATGCAAACATCGTGGATTTTGGGGTTCTCGTGCCGGAGGATATAGGGTTAGTCAATGACAGTGTATAGGTACATGTGTGTGTGTGTGTGTGTGTGCATGAGTGAAAGAGTAATCAAGGGAACCAAGGTTATAGCGGTAATCAAAAGAATGTAATCCAGGGACAAAGACCAGACATGGAAAACAGACATACACAACAAAGAACATAAAGTAAATAAAATCATACATACAAAGTCAGAATTACTCTAGAAAAGCTTGGATTGAGTCTGGAGAATTGGCTAGGAGAGCTATTTTGATAACTTTCAAGCTTTGGAGTTAGTGTGAGAGTTAGATACACATGTATGTATAGTTTAATTGTAAATTTATATAATTCTCTGTGTATACTGGTGTTTTGTATATACAGGGTATATGACCGCATAAAAAATACAACACATGCGAACATACTCTTAGTCTCTTTTCACTCATTATTATATACAAGGATGAAAGCAAAGAAGATATATCTTGGAATACTAGTTACATTTGACTGAGGGGGCTAGTTGGGTCAAGTCCCAGTCTTATAATTATTATTGCATGATCTGTGAGAGAAAAAAAGGAGAAAAAAGAGGTTTTCATGGACAATAATTTTAATATCTTTATGCCGAAATTATTTCAGAATTAGCACAGACAGTTTACAAAAGTTTAAGTTTTTGAATTTTTATGTTACATTCGCCAAGTTCAAGATCAATTGGGATTTTATAGTCTACCGGAACCTTGTTTTATAAATTTATAAATAATTATAAATAGTTGTAAATCTATTATAAATATTTATAAAACAATTAATGATATTCAAAATTCAATTGTAAATTTTTATAAATCAATTAATGATATTTATAATTCAAATAATAAGTATTAATAATTTATATATTAATATTCATGAATATGACAGTTATTAACAATAATAAATCAATTATAAATATTTAAAATTCAAGCCAAAGTGGATTAAAATGCTTATTAATAAATGTTTTTTTTTAGATAAGTATTAATATTTATAATTAATTTATAAATATTTATAAATACACTTTGCTGCTATTGTTTATACTGCATATAGCTATTACGTGTAATTAACATATTCTCTGCTGCTAAATCAGGGGGGGGATCCAGGAATTCAGGTAGGGGGTGTAAAGTATGGCAAGTCGATTTCATATTTATTCCATATTTTAGATACCTCATACATGTATAATAAATCAGGTATATTATAAATGTATAACATATCATATGTCTCATATACTATATAAGACATAATAATATTCTAAAATATGGAATAAATATGGAAACGGCTTGCTTGCCATACATTGTTCACAAATTATATAAGATGTACTATGTATAAGATATCTCATATATGTTAATAGATATAAGATATGATATACAACATCTACGATATCTCAAATATTGAATAAATATGACGACAACTTGCTATAGCAAAGATAATTAAAAGCTTGGCAAAACAGGCAAGACATATATTGGCAGTAGAATATGTGAAAAATCAAGATTTTATACAAATAAAAAAAATCCAAATTTATTGGGGGCTGTCTGCCTCTGATGAAACTACACCTGAGAATACTATCACCTATGCAAACTATCTTATATTTTGCCTTTGCGAAAAATGATGGAAATTGTCTTTCTTGGTTTTCTGATTTTATTGACTGCTTATTGCTATATTAACTTATGTAAATACTTAAACTTATAGATGTTATTTAGTACTTTTTACTCTCCCACAGTTTCAAGATATTTAGCATTTTCTAGACAATAAGGATTAGGATTTAGACTTATTAATTGCTAGATATATTTTATACATTTTTGTCCAGGAAAGTGATAATTGAGGCTACTCATAATCTCCTTTGAGCAAAGTGTTTGATGCCAAAGGCCAATTAACTGGTTTTAATAGATTTTTACTTAGGTGTCAAGATTATAATTAAATTACATAAAGCTGATAATTTTCTAAATAGTAACATAATTATCTTATTAAAATTTATGGGTATTTAGTTGATACCAGTTGTCAGGGACAAAAAAAAAAGAGTTCCGTTTAGCCTTCGTAGAGGCAACATGTATTTTGCAAATTATTGTCATATATCAAGATAAACATGTAGTTACAGTTTTTTTCATATTACATATGGATATTTGTAAATTAATTTGTACATAGTATTAAACTATCATTAACTATTACTGTTTATGTGTCTGATCAAAGAAACTCACTACATCAAACCAGTCACTATGTTTTATCATAGTTTAATCTTACATATAACATAACTATTCTGACCTATTTGTTTCGGAGTGAAAGAGAACAAAACATCTTGGCTTTGGCCTGCTTCTACCTTGCCACTAATGGGATGGGCACTGAAATGGGCCATCTTCCTGAACTGATACAGTGCAGGTAATTCATCAGATTTATTGTTAATGGTGGCTAAGATATCTACATGTTCACCAACTGGGAATTCACCAAAGTCAAATTTAAGAGATGGTTCTATATCAACAAGCACAGGTAAGGCTGTACCAGCTGTTTATGTGTCTGATTTGTAGTACAGAAATATTACCACAAACTTAACATAAAGCTAACTAAATTACATGCATACAAAGACAAGAAGATTGAGTTTTTAAAGATGAGATTGAGGACTTGTTTGCATCAATCTAGAAACACAACAGCAGTCTCACATGATTTGTTCTTCAGAAGATGGATTGATACATTTTATGTGTTGTTTTCAATAAATAGAACTTGCTCTTTTTTTATTTGTTGGGCTGAAAAACATTTTTTTCAAAGCTTATTTAAGGCACAAAAACAATTAACAATTTTGTGTTCTGCTACCATCAAATGCAACTAGGTAGTTAAGTTAGAAAAAGAGGGCAAGGTAATCAAGGGAACAAAGATTTGAGCAGAAATTAGAAGAATATAGTGCTTGGATGTTTTAAAAGTAAAAGTGCTGATACAATATAATTTGTGACGGACGGACCGACGGACTGAAAACTTATTATTTCGGTTTTCCCGCCAACAGTCAACATATTTGAAGCTACTGAAGTTTTTGACTACTTAATCTAAATTTACAAAAATAAATATGCAACTGTTTAATCAGAGGGTAATGTTGTTAGTTATTTTAGAAACCAAATACACGTAGTATTATACATTCATTTCGTTTGTAGGATCTTGATGGTCACTTAAAAGAATACTATTTTTTTATTTCTATGGGTAGTCAATTCAATTTATAAATAAGGTCGTTTCAGATATCATTGTAGAAAGGACAGACAAAGAAGAAATGATTTACATCCTCATTTTTGCACCACATTTACACGCTAGGCTAGACACTATGTTAGTTTTAGCAAGATCTTCATTTTGAAACGAAGCCGAACAACGTAGTTGCGAGTGTATTATGTTACGTTTTCGTGGGCCATAAGAATTATATGAAGGCCTAGTTATTTTTGAGGATTTATCTTTTAGTGCTGCCTTGAATTTTGAAGGAGAGCCTAGATGGAGAACGGGTGGGTCGAGTTTATTGCATGCTTCAATAACAGATGGAATGAACGATTCAGATGTTAATGACAAAATAGTAGTTAATTCCTTGCCGTTTCCCAAGGGACACGAAGTTACACTTCAGTGGGTACAAAGTTATTGAGATAGTTAGGTGCTTTATTATTGACAATGTAAAATAAATGCAGTTTTCTACGCTTTTTTCTTTCCGAGAGTGGCTCCCAGCCTGTTACAGAGTACAAAAATTGTTTTTGTAAATATCGTTAACCCTGTAACGATTCTAGCACCATCAAGTTTAAGTTCGATATATCAGTACACATCGTCGATGATACGCTGCATGTATCTGGATGTCGGTATCATTTAGTTATCTAGGTACTTTCAACAAGATGCTTTTTTTCAAATTTCTTCATCAGTCTGAGGAAAAAAAAACATCTGAAAAGTTTTAAAAGTTTAAAGGTGAAAACTAAAAGGATAAAGATCATAGGGTTTCCAGTTTTCGTCTTAATAATTTCAGATTTTATCTAAGTACCCTCAACTTTCATCTAAATATTTTCAGTTTTCATCTTAATACCCGAAATCCGATCTATAGATGATTTTAAAAAAAAACTACATTTGTCTATAAATAAATTTGTATAACTGTCCTCTGAAGCAGATCAGTCCAACAATCATATAATGTACATGTTGGACCGACAACTTGTCTACACCTATATCAATCACAACTGTCCCGTTTGTATAACTGTCCTCTGTAACAGTTCAGTACAACAATCATATAATGTACATTTTAGACTGATGACTGGTCTACACCTATATCATAACTGTCCCGTTTGTATAACTGTCATCTGTAACAGTTCAGTTCAACACTCATATAATGTACATGTTGGACTGACGACTGGTCTAAACCTATATCATAACTGTCCCGTTTGTATAACTGTCCTCTGTAACAGTTCAGTCCAACAATCATATAATGTTCCTTTTGGACCGGTGGTAGGTCCACACCAATGTCATATCTGTTCCATTGAAATAATGGCCCTTTGTGACAGATCATGCAATGTACCTCTCGGACTAGTGATTTGTCTACACTTACATTATATCTATCCCACTGATATTACTATTCTCTGTGTGTCCTAAAGTAGAAAAGAAGGAAAACTAAACAGCATTTTGTTTTGAAATATCTAATCCCACACAAAAGCCTTTTCACATTCAAAATCTACATTGTGTGCTAACCAACTTACCCTATTTTTGTATACCCTCAACATTTTGACTCAGACACTATTTTAGTGCAAACTAACTTGTTGAATGTAAAATATTTTCGAAAATAAAATGGCAGTTGTTTCTAGTAAAGCAGAGGATGCTTACCCTACCGATGTACCTAGTCGATGCTTCCAGTTTTTGGTGAAGTCTAAGTTGACTAAAAAAAATGTAATTTGTTATTTCATGTTCTTTGTATTGTGTGTCTGTTCCCATATTTTAGTCTTCATCCCTGCATTTTATTCTTCTGATGTCTGCTCATTGATTACCTTGGCCCTCTTACTAACTTGAATACATAGTTTGTTTAGTGGTAGCAGAAAACAACAAATATTAATTGTTTTTGTGGCTTGAAAAGGCTTTGAAAAAATGTTTTCAGTCCAAGAAATTAAAACAAAAAAAAGCAAATTCTATTATTGAAAACAACAAATAAAAAGTATCAATCCGTCTTCTGAAGAACAAAGCATGTTAGTATGCTGATGTATCTCTTAAATGATGCAAAAAAATCCTCAATCTCATTTTTAAAATCTAATTCTTCTTGTCTTTGTATGCATGTAATTTAGTTTGCATAATGTTAGGTCTGTAGTAATGTTTGTGTACTGCACATAATCAGAGTCAAAATTTAACCCCTGTTATTGTCCATCTGTAACATTCCTGTTGCATTTTCTAATTTGGCAGGTTTGAAGTGTGTTATAATACAGAATTCCTCAGTATATGTCCGCTGACAGAACAAAAGTTAACCTAAAAAACAGAGACAAAATATCATAGAAAGCCAATATAAGATATACTATGAATATAAAAATGAGCTACAACTACATTTTAATTTACAAATTCACTCATAATTATCAGTTAATACAGCTTAACAGTCCTAAAATCATGGAAAGGAAATCAAAATCTACATTAGGGATTCATGTCTCTAACCTCTACATAATATTAACCTTAGGGTACAAATATCTACTGATATATTGATAGAATTCAGGTGTAGTTTCAAGTTCCTTTCATATTTATTCCATATTTTATACATCAGAGATCTTTATATTATATAATATACCAGATTTTTTATTTTATAAATTAACATATACGAGATATAAATTATATAAGAAATCTGACATAATTTGTGAACGATGTACAGCAAGCCGTTTTCATATCAATTTCATATTTTAGAATATTTAATTACAATAAATATTATAAGAGATATCTTATATAGTATATAAGATATAAGTTATACATGTAAAAATATCTGATTTATTCTACATGTATGATGTCTCTAAAATATGGAATAAATACGAACGTTGCTTACCATACTTTACACCCCAACCTGAAATCCTGGATCAACCCAGGATTTCAATTATAATTGAATTGTAAATATTCATAATTGATCTATTATTATTCATAATTGAATTATTATTATTATCATAGGAAAACTTATTTCTTCCAATACAAGAAATTATCATTTGAAACATTGGTCGTTGAAATCTGACGTCGCAGTCCAACAGCTAAGTCCAACTACAATTTATGTATATCTTAATAATTCCACTCTACTACACTCCTTTTACAAAACAAGTCTTGACACTCCTGTTTCTGACCCTACCTCATCATTATACAGACTTGTTGCCATCATTTTGGATATTGGTTTCCACAGACTCTTTAAACCAGATTGTGTGAGAAGTCCAGATGACGAAAAACGATCATTTCTTCCACTACCGTTTGTCAACAAAGGTATAAATGCAATTAATTTGGCTAACATCCTCCATCACAAAATTGTTACTGACAAAATTCCCCCATATTTCAATGACAAATCCATACCAATTATTTCAGATTCCTATACTTCACCCATAGCATCCAAAATTTTCAATTATAAAAGGCTATTGCAGAACATCTGTGAAGATTGAGGACTTCAAGGCTAAACCACCAGACTGTTCTTGCAAAACCTCTCTATTCAAATATGGTCCTTCTGGTCCCGTCGTCACGGGAGATTTAACTATCATCGAAAACGAAACTCTGCGTAATATCCTTTCTAAAGGTCCCAAGTACCGTGAACCAAGCTCCATAAATTGGAATTATGACTTTAAAGTTCTCATGGATGCCGTCGAGGACTATGGAAGAAAATGGATAAAACAAGAACAAGAAGACATTGATTCTCTGTCAGCGTGGTTAACGGCCGTGAGGTCTTTAAGTTTGAAACGAATGAAAGTTTTAAGTAGGTCAATGAGTGCCAAGGCTACATCAGTTTTCAAAGACCCCGATGTAACAAAAACATTGTCTACAATACATGACACATATGTTGTCGTACCAGCAGACAAAGCCCAAAACAACATTGTTTTTGTCTGCAAAACGTTTTACATCAAATGTTTACTATCATAGGTATATGTAGAAAATAATTGCAGTGATAAGACCTATACTGCTACCACACTTCCAAAGAAGAGATTGTGGAAAACCATAAATCTGTGCTATCCTCTTTTGGTCCCTCTACTAAGGACGATGATTGTGATTTACCGTCTATGTACTGGATTTCTAAACTCCACAAGAATCCATACAAACCACGTTTCATAGATGGATCAGCAAATCTACCACCAAACATCTCTTTCCAAACTGTTAACTCCTATACTCACAACTGTCACAGAGGGTCTGCAGTCTTACCACAACACTTGTTACTCCCGTAGTGGTATTAACTCAATGTGGATCCTGATAAAATCGAAAGCTCTTTTGGAGACAATTAGTTCAAGAGTATTATCTGAATATAATAGCATTAAAACCTATGATTTTTCACACTGTATATTTCCATTCCCCATAATCAGTTAAAATCCCGACTTAAAAACATTATACATCGTTTTTCCAAAAAAAGATGGTACACCTAGATACAAATATATAGTTCTTGGTAGAGATTCCTCATACTTTGTGAGAAATAATTCCAAATCATCTTCCAAATATACAGAGGAAGATGTTTACGAAATGCTGAATTATTTAATCGACAACATATTTGTCCAGTGTGGTGGACGTGTATTTCAACAAACGGTCGGCATTCCAATGGGAACAAATTGTGCTCCTTTACTTGCTGACCAATTCATTCACTCTTATGAGGCTGACTTTATAGCTGATCTGATCAGAAAGAAAGAATATCGTTTGGCTAGATCCTCCAATCTCAGTTTCCGCTATAAAGATGACGTATTATCTTTAAACAATCCTAATTTGATACATCTCATCTACCCAACAGAACTTGAGATAAAGGATACTACAGACACTGTGAAGTCAGTCTCATATCTTGACCTACACTTAGAAATCGATGGTAAAGGAAAACTATTGACCAAACTTTAGGACAAACGTGATGACTTTTCATTCAGAATTGTCAACTTTCTTTCATCTGTGGCAACATCCCTTCAGCACCTGCGTATGGAGTGTTAATATTACAACTCATACGCTATGCCAGATCTTGCCGAAACTACGCAGACTTTTTGTATCGCGCCAGAACTCTAGAAAATAGGCTTCTGGAGCAGTGTTATGTTGCTACAAGATTGAAGTCATCACTACAGAAGTTTTATGGTCGTCATCATGAACTCGTGGATCGTTTTGGTGTATCCATCTGCTCCATGAAAACTGATTTATTCAACGGGCCATAGTTTTCCGTTCCTCGTTTGTCTACCCCGGACTTAACTTTTTTATGAGCAACTCGGCGGATGTTTCTAGAAAAGCAGAGGACACTTACCTTACCGGTGCACCTGGTCCATGCTCCAGTTTTTAGTGGAGTCCGAGTTGCTCATTTGCTTTTGTTACTTTGTATGTATGATTTTAGTTACTTTATGTTCTGTGTTGTGTATGTCTGTTTTCCATGTCTGGTCTTTGTCCCTGGATTACATTCTTTTGATTGCTACTATAACCTTGGTTCCCTTGATTACTCTTTGTAACACTAACACTTGATACTTGGTATCCAGCATCAGGTATAGGATCTGATTTCAGGCCTGTGGGACACCCACTTCCTGTTTAACCTGTGGGACACCCACTTATTGTTGAAAGAAATTTGGAAATTTCTATCTTGATCTATTTTTGTTTTAAAATCCCAAAATGTAAAAGACATCTTTTACATCTATATATATTTTTTAATCCTTGCAACAATAGAAAAAAATATTTATAGACTATATTGAAAAGAACATACAGTACAGGAAGTAATAAACAATGATTGAATTCTAAAATTTGAAATGTGAACGTTTCTAGGAGTATAACATATAGTGTATAATTTTCTGAACAGAGCTCATCTTAGTTAACCGTATTAACTATATTATATTTTAAGTGACATTGCGAGAGGAAGAAGAAGTAACCTGACTTGCTTATTTGAACGGTTTTAGTGACCTGGGTAGCTTATTTGAACGGTTTAAGTGACCAGGCTAGCTTATTTGAACTGTTTAAGTGACCTGTCTAGTTTATTTGAACGGTTTAAGTGACCAGGCTAGCTTATTTGAACGGTTTAAGTGACCGGGCTAGCTTATTTGAACAGTTTAAGTGACTTGGTTAGCTTATTTGAACAGTTTAAGTGACCGGGCTAGTTTTTGTAACAGTTTAAGTGACCTGGTTAGCCTATTTGAACTGTTTAAGTGACCTGGCTAGTGTATTTGAACGGTTTAAGTGACCGGGCTAGTTTTTGTAACAGTTTAAGTGACCTGGTTAGCCTATTTGAACTGTTTATGTGACCTGGCTAGCTTATTTGAACGGTTTAAGTGACCGGGCTAGTTTTATTCACAGTTTAAGTGACCTGGTTAGCTTATTTGAACGGTTTAAGTGACCTGGCTAGCTTATTTGAACGGTTTAGTTATCCGACTAGGTTGTTAAAACAGTGCAAATGAAATGTCTTATTTGTCAGAATGTTATAAATGACCTTGCTTAAGCTCGTTAGAACTATGTAAATGACCTGGCTAGCTTTTTGGGATGATAAAAATGACTTGGCTATCTTTATTGAATGGTGTAGAAGACCTTGTTAGCTTGTTGGAACAGTAAGGATGACCTGTATAGCTTGTATTAACAATGTTAATGATTTTGCTAGCTTGTTAGAATGTGTAGAAGATCTTGCTAGCTACACAAATGTATTTAGGCCTGGTAGAATAGTGAAGAGGTTCTGGCTATCTTGTTGGAATGGTGCGAGTCTTACACCAGAATAAGGTCTGCTGCTGTACAGTAAATGCCTTCTCTGGGTTTTTCTAGCCTTGTGGAAGGTTTATTTTAACTATTCTTTCCCTTCTTGCCTCCTTTTTCTCCCACCCTTCAGTCTGCTTTTATATAGACAAACACAATATGGAGAGACTTGTATAGGCAGAGTACTCAAGGAATATGAATTTGCTTACAAAATGTCCACTCAAGCCAATTTCTTAAGTAAAATTCAACTCCTGCCTCTTTGGAGCTGTTGTGGGAAATGCCACATGCATTAAAATACATGTACCATCACAACGTGACTCTTCATCTTAAGCTCCCTAAATGCACAATTCAACATGATTGTTTTCTGTTTTGTTAAGGTACATGACCCTGCTATCACTTTGATTAATGTCCTGTAATGAAAAGTGGTGGTCGACATGTACTGATCATTCTGTCGGTCTGTCTGTGCCTGCATCTATTTGTTACAAACTCGTATTCGGGTTGTAACTATTTTGTGGCATCCTATGGATAGTCGCCTTCGAACTTGAACTTTGACCTCAAGGTCATATTCCTTTTTTTGGTGACAAACTCATTTCCAGGCTGTAACTTTTGTATTTCAATGTGGGCTTTTGATATTAGGTATTAAGATAGATCAACTAAAATTGATGTGTTGTGTGAAATGGATAGTGGCCTATGATGTGAAATTTGACCTCAAGGTCAAATTCCTAAATTTAGGTGACAACCTTGGGTCAGAGCTATAACTTTTTTCCTTTTTTGATATTGACTTTTTGTATTTAGTGTGTGAGTAGATCACTTTATTACAATTTGTCTCGCACTATGGACAGTTGCCTGTTTTGTTTTCTGTTTTTTTTTTAACTGTCATTCTATGATAGACCCAGGCAGAGGTCAATACATCAAGGTATACAGAATTTCACCACATTTATACCAATAGTACCTAAATGAAGCAAAGCTTGGGTAACATTTCATTTTTTATTTTTCTCAATAATAAAAGGCTAAATAAGGACCATCTCTATGTCCCCATTTTTGGCCTCTAGAATTCATGAACATTCCTAAAAATCACCTAATTTAAACACCATACTGAAATACTCCTGATGAAAAACAAGTCAATCAAATGTTATAACTATATAAATGTGTCAAATATATTTATGCCTGAACAAAAATATAACAAATTTTAAGTTAAACTTTTAAGGAAATAACTCTTGACGTAGGATGAATTTTCCAAATTGAAAAACTACCAAATAGGGCCAATCTTCATACAAAAATAATAAATAAAAAACAAAACAGAATGGACGCCTCGTTTTCATTCTCAATAGTTTCTAATAAAAGATTTAACTTACTTTTCAAATTATATCGAGGTTTTATTCCGGTTCCTAGGATTAAGTACTTTTTCGTAAATTTTAAAATTGCATATTTTAAAAATAACAATAAAAAATACTGAACACAGTTATCTCACTTGAAAAGCATATCTTATGTAAAATGCAGTTTTTTTTTTCATTATTATTATATTAGTGCTCATTTACAGTTTTTTTTCATTTACTTTTATTCAATACCACAATTCAAATACAGTGTAAGTTAGCTTACTTAAAATGTTAAAATTAAAAGAAAAAAGGGGGAGGGGTTGTTACATGTACTCCCATATACATGGATGAATTTCAACTTCTGCTAAATGCAAAACAAGAACATTTGGGTTGAAAATTGCATCTTATGAAAATAAAACCACAAGATTTTATTTCTGTTTTGTTGATAACTCCTCTAAACTTCAGTGAAGTTAGGTCTTCTCTCTTTCAAAGGGGAGACAATTTGAATAAAAATAAGGTATTATTTGAATTCGGAATTATTTTGGATTTTGTAACATAAGTGAAAAAAATATTGATAAAACTTACCCCTACTTAGGAGGTTAGTCATCCGGTTATGATTAAGTGGGGTTATTAAGTTTCCTTGACTTTGGTTATCTTACTAACCATACCCTTTAAACATGCCGGCATGACTTAACCCCTAAGTAACGGTTACATGTAGTTTTACAAATTTTATTTTTGGTCATTTTCTTAATTCCAAAATAATTCCAAATTCAAACAATACCTTGTTCAAAATGTATTGTAAACATACGTTTTCACTTACATTTTGTATATCTTAATTTAAGACTACTTTTCAAGAAATTAGCAAATCTTTCAGCTTAAAACACAACAAACAGTAAAATTTAATAACTTACATTAATGTGACTGAAATTGTTCTGTATGTACGCTTGTGTTTTTTCTTCAAGAACCTCATACGTGTTCATGTTCACTTTGTACATGCATTATATATGGTCTGCATCGATAAAAAAAGTTTTCAGGGTTGAAACAATGTTTTTGTTCCATTTATAGTAGAGAAACCCTTTTTATGAACATTATTTAGTTTTATGAGTTGATGTAAAATCATACTCTTATTACATGTATTACAGACCATACTACAGACTAGTAATACTTTGAGAAAAGCTCACTTATTGGTGAAAATGCGAAATGAAACATTCGAATATAATGAAGAATTTGTTGAAACCTCATTTATTCCATTTATTAGTTTTCTTAGGAGTAGCAAATGGACGGACACACAGAATGATCAATATACATGTATACTCATGCTTTTCAAAAGGGGAGATAATAAAACAGACCTACACTGTCTGTAAAACTGCCTGTTGTGGTCGTATTATTTACATCTAAATTTCCATTTTTTCAAGCTGGTTTTGCAAATTTAGATAAATACACAAATATCAATTTTTAAAACTGTTTACATTTTGATTTTTTAGTTTCTTTCAGGTCACTCATACAAATTCATAGTTAACATATGTTTAGTTACATTATATACAGTTTAGTGTGCTAGTTTACAAATCTCACTCAGTTCTTTATTTTTCGTGATTTTTATAGACAATTCCACTCTGTCTGTTTGGGACTCTACTGGAAGTCTCCATCTTTTTTAAAGGACAATAAGCTAAGAGACTCTTCACTTTCTGGACAAAAATCTAATCATTTGGGCAAAATGATCACAGCCATTGATAATATATAATAAATAACTTCACAGAATTTGCTTACTACCAGAGGTTTCTCTTTCCTCAAATACATGTTCATGTATATCACATACTGTTTAACATCTTTGTCTGATAAGGGCTCATCCAGTTATGTTTTTGTTTCCTGTGAATTGTAATTATTCTCATTAGACTGACTGTCCAATATATTTGACTGGTTATAGGTTATTGAGTCTGCACATGGTACTTGCCAACAACTACATATGTACATTGCAATATTGGTAATACTAGTTTCTCCATGGTGAAAAAAGTTTTTGACCACCACTGTGTTTTTCAAGAGGAAACTATTTTGTGAATGACTTTTCACAGCTAGATTCTGAGCAACTAAACTTCTATTTTCAGTTAAACATTTCTCTTGAGATGTGCATTTAATGCATGTAGCTGCATTTCACATGGTTCTTTTAAAACCTAAAATGTAGAGACAAAATTATAATCTATGCAAAATTATTTCACTTGTAAGCAACCATACTGAGAAAAAAAACACATTGCTCTTTTAATGAATACTGCTATTTAGTTTATAATGTAGAAAATACTGTTTTAATACATCTGGTACTGATGAGCGGTCTTGGACACAAAGTTCCAGGATTTTCAGTACGATATGGACCATTTGTTCTGTGTTTTGTACACTTAACTGCATCACATTGATATACATGTTTACTATTAATATACCTACAAAATGTACTTGTACATTATGTCGACATTCAGTAAAATACCACTTCTACTACATTGTATGATGCCTTAAAATAAGGAGGCTAATTCTTATTTAAATGTCTTCTTAATTTATTGACAGATTCAAAATTCAAAGGATTTTAATTTGATTAAATGCTAACTACATGTATTGTTAACACTGAGATACAATTTCTATATGCATGCATGAGAAGGGTGTTGCATAATGCCCAGTTTGCTGTATACTTGCATTTGTATTTTTTGAGGCAAGTCCAAGGCATACTGTTGTTGTGGGCATTCTTGCACCATTCAATGAAGACCCATATTAACATTTTTATAGTAAAGAGTTTAATGCAGTGTAGCTTATCATAACAGCTAATTATAATCATATTGTATAATTAGAACCGAAAAAGATATAAATTTATGGTTTATGTCCTGAAAGTAAAATAAATCAAGGGGATATCGACTTATCTTGAACTATTGTGGAATTTTAAATCAGGGGCGGATTTAGGCTGGGGCGTGACAGGCGTTCATCCCCCTAGAATATGCAATTGGTCGTTAGGGGTAGATTTAGGCGGATTTAGGTTGAAACTTTAATTTTTCGCTAATTTTACCACAAAAGATACCTACATTGCACCCAGTCTAGAAGAATATTTCAAAAATTTAACCTAAAAAGTTTTTATTTCCGAGCCCCCTCCTAATGAAAAATCCTGGATCCGCCGTTGTAAATCATTATAAAACATGCAAGGATTTCATTAAATAATTCTCACTTGAACTAATCTAGGTGTTATATTCCCTGGAATATGATATTACCCATTTAATGTCTCCTCAATTTAGTACAGGGTAGCTTTTTGAAAAACTAAATAACTGAAGAAATTATGTGAAAGTGCAATTGAGAACAAAGGTGCCAGTGACATATCTTTCATAACCTATATTTGTACATGTAAATAAACAACTCATCGTGCTTACACGAATGTTGCAGTTCATGGCTTTGATCCCTGGCTGAGAGACACTATAATATGGAATCGGTAGTCATACACTGTTTCTCAGCAGAGCCTGCGCAATATGAGACGTTCAATTATGAATGGTTGGCAGGGAAACAAAATAATGAGTCTGAATGCCTACCTGCAGGCTGTGACTACTGTCAGGTCAAGTACAAGGCCAGGTAAACTTGATTGGTCAAACATTCTCTTCCTGAAAAGCATGAAAAAATGGAGAATAATAAATCACAATCAACAAAATTTAGATAGAAATGGACATTGTTCATGTGACTGGTGAATATAAAAAGCTAGCTATCAATTTCAAAAAGACTTGAAAACACAGGCCCCCATTTCAGACAGAGCCTTGCTCTCTAAGTACTACCACTATTGTGCTTTAATATTATACGTTGTAGCCCACCATGGCATGACCATGTTGAATATAATTTGCTACATTATACCTAAGACTTTGAAAATCATATCTTTTCAAACTGTAATTTATAGAGGATGAAGTCCTCATAATGGTACTCAATATCAATAGAATCAGATACCAAATACAATATCCAGTGGATATTATGTCATTGACTTTTGTACCTGGCTATTTGAGTGTGGTTCTCTGAATAGCTGCAAAATCATGGCTATTGCCATATTTTTATATTGAGTAATTTGAACGGTCATAACTAGTAAGTATAAAAAAAATAATAAATGAGCAACCTCAATGGCTGCATGATTGCAGCTAGGGACTGATACAATTTCAACTGACAAAGTTTTACTAAATTGTGTAATTTGTGAAGAAAAATAAACAGTCCATTCTTGTCTTGTTGTCTTCTTTTTTTTCTGGTTTGTAGCCTCATATTATGCAAGTTTTTTTTTAAATTTCATAAATTTAGGGTCATATTTCAAATTTTGCAGTATTTTTCTCAAGTTTAGGTTTTAATGTGTCATTTTCTGCCTAAAATCACTTTGCAAGCTTAGAATATGTAGATTTATTAGTCATTGTGTATTCTAAGTCTTTTTATTTAACTGCTGGTAAGCTAAACAACTTTGTTCGCATAATGTTTTAGATTGCAATTTGACACCCAGTACCCTCTTATATGAAATTGAAGTTTTAAGTCGTAATTCTTGATAGTCAGGACTCAACTTTGTAATAGTATAATTTTACTTAAAATGCAGTTCTAGGAAGGCCTGTTTGTAATAAAATGTCAAATTTTCAGTTTTAGTTACTGTGTAGGTCAATTTTTCAAATTTTACCTTTAATTATTGTTTCATGGCAGGTATAAATTTCTTTTTTTTTCATTTATTCAGGCTACCTCTTAGCAAATAGTGCTGTAAAGTACATGGTGAGTGTTTATGTTAACCAAAATGACCATTTTGATGGAGAGACTGCTTAAAATGTTGAAAATTTGCTGTCGTGGAAAGAATGCAGTGAAAGTCTGTATACTGTAAAAACTGTAAAATTTGACATTTTTGTCAGATTTCTAATCTAAAACACTATTAAAGCATCCTTATATATCATTTTATTTAAATATTTCATGCCATATAAGCCAAATACCAAAAGATTTACCCTCCAGTACCCATAATTCTGATTTTTGTATTTTGGTAAAAAAAAAAATGGGGAGGGCACGCTAATTTTGAGACAGATTTCTTAGTTTTTACACTTATCTGGTATTGATTTTGCTATCTTTGCATATATTTTTGATGCTTTTAAGTTGCTTTTTTAAGAGCTGAACCTGTATTTAAAAGTTAAACACAATATATTTGCCTATTAGAGATAAAAAATTGATATGAAGTTTCAGTTTCAATTTCCCAATGAGTTTATATATTAGGTATGGGCGCATTGTTTGTTTCCGCAGAATGACACAGTACACCAAAACATTCACTTTTTATATACCATTGTGATTACAATACTCTATTCTAACAGATATGACAAGAAAAACAGAAGACTTGAACATTTCTTTCTGTAATAGTGTAATGGGGGGCTGCCATTTTGCAACTATTTTACTTCACAATTTAAGAGTGGTATATAAGTTTTAATTGCATTTCAATGAATGTTAGTTATTTCTGCTATCAAATGCAATTAAGAATTATCTCCCCTAAAATTTGACAGATTTTTTGTTAATTGGATATCTATACATGTATATTGTTCTGATATGTTCCCATTATACTTTGTAACTAATATAAAGTGTAAATACCAAATCAAGTGCATAATTTCTGTTCTTGGAAATAACTTAATTGACATATTTTAGGGAAAGTACTCAAAATGATATGAAAATTGTGCACATACGTATGTGCAAATACATTTTTAATCCACTCTAATACTTTAATGAATTGTTTAATTTAATGCAATTATGTTTTAAGACATGTCCTTCCTTTTTAAGCTTCTTTGTTGGATTTCTTAGCAACGGGAAAAAAATTAGACTTGTGTTGCAGTTACTTGGCTGCTAAGCCCTTTCCTCTGGATCAGTACTAGTGAACGGATCATTTACAACCTGCTGAATGATTCTCTTTGTAAAATCTAATATATTTAGGCGTTCAATTTCTAGCCAAAGAAGGATAGTTATTTTTTACCAATCAGATTTTATTGACAATGTCAACAACTAATTACAATAACAAATCATATCACTAGTTCATATCACAAAGTGGACCAAACGGTCAAATCATAGAGAAAAATATATGTATAATGTTAGAAACATTAAATAATATTTTTGAAATATCTATATAAAGTACAATTTCTCCATTCTTGATCATATTTTTTAGAGTAATTAAGTTTCTTGGTCATTATAGAAAAGCTTTAAATTGACACTAATGAGTGATAAAAATCTGTTGATATGTCAATGGTTATATGCCTGACATGACTATGGTCCTGTCATGTTACTGCTTCAGTGTTGTTTTAAACAAGAAATATGATGTGTACCTTAACACTGTTACCTATGTTGGTCTTGTATTATCTTTACTATTATCCAAAGACTCATGTGTTTTAAAGACTTAAGTTTCTCTTGAGTTACATGTTTTAAGAGAAATTTGCCAAAGTAGTTAGTATATGAATACGTAGGATTGTATATGTATTGTATATGTGTTCAAATAAGCACTATTTTTATATATCCCCCTAGGATGAACATGTTTTACCTTACAAATTTGTATTATATAAAAAAGAGTAGAAAGGAAGATGCCAGGTAATGATTTCCAAATTCTAGAAATACTTTGGTTTAAGGAGGTAGACCTAGAGTAAGGGACACAACTCTTAAAAATCATTGGAATGTTTGTATTCAGCATTTTACACCAATCTTATGTAAGCATCTAATTGACTTGGATTCATTTTATTCTGCTTCAAATAAAGGCTTGAGAGGCTTTGGTGAAATTGAATATGATACAAACATATCACTGATTTCATGAGATGTCCCTTACCCTAGATCTACTTCCTTTATTTATAAACATTTTGCAAAGACAGGTGTTCATTTATTTGTTAACTTTATATTTCTGTCATTTTTTATTTCTGCCATCAAACATTTACATTAGCAGAGTTGGTACAGGATCTAGTTGTCCCCTAATATGTAGTCCAGTCTCTTTTTGTGATGATCTTTGTGAACCAGATGTTTCTTGCTGCCTGATATTACAGTTCCTCTCATACCTTCTGTTCTGAGTATACTTTCTGTCCACTTTAGTAGATTTATTTGTAACGCAGGTAAAGGATCGAGTTGTCCCTATATATGAAATCTGGTCTTTTTTTGTGATGATCTTTGTAAACTAGATGTTTCTTGCTGCCTCATATAACTGTTCCTATCATACCTCCTGTTGTAAGTGAACTCCCTCTTGATCACTTTGTAGATTCTGAATCATTTATTTGCAGCACACTCGTGTCTTACTTGAACCGGTCAGCATTTCGAACATTGCAGCTTCCTGTCAGATCAGTTATGTTGTTGTTGTGGAGGGTATTACCATCAACTCAAATCTTTTTGTTGTATGGTTTCTAAACAAAACATATTTTTAGCTTACCTGGATCATGTGAGCTTATGTCATCACATGGCGTTTGTCATCATTTGTCTTCCTCCTCTGCTACCTGTTAGTCTTGTTTTTTAATCTTTTCCTTTGAGACCAAGATTCTGATGTCATTCAGGTTTAGGTCAAATCTGTTGGTGTAGTTCAGCATGATAAATTTGACATATGCAGAAATTTTCAGAGATCTGTTATTTTTGGAGGTCCATGTAGTTTTTTATACCTCTATAGCTCTTGTTAATTTGTCAAGTGTGTATAGTGATCTCGTGTCTGTCTATCTGTCGCACGTTAGGTTACTATACCTCTATTGCTCTTGTTAATTTGTCAAGTATGTATAGTGATCTCGTGTCTGTCTGTCTGTCTGTCTGTCGCACGTTAGGTTATTATACCTCTATGGCTCTTGTTAATTTGTCAAGTATATATAGTGATTTCGTGTCTGTCTTTCTGTCTGTCTGTCACACTTTATGTTATTATACCTCTATGGCTCTTGTTAATTTGTCAAGTATGTATAGTGATTTCGTGTCTCTCTCTCTGTCTGTCTGTCACACTTTATGTTATTATATCTCTATGACTCTTGTTAATTGGTCAAGTGTATGTATAGTGATCTCGTGTCTGTCAGTCAGTGATTTTATGTCAGTTTGGTTGTATGTATGTTGCATGTTAGGTTTGGAGGTATTTTGATGCCTCGGATTTAAAGTTAAGTGTAAATAGTGATATCATTTCAGTCTGCCTCAGGGCTCATGCTACTGGGCGATTCGGGAAAAATAGTCGCCTTGACGTCGCTCACTTCTCCTCAGACGACACCAAAAGCGAAGTGGAGTCGCCCTCTCATTTTCAGACATCACCAATGATCGGGATTGTACTCCCTCATTTAGTGGTATTTTAACCAGAGTTATCTCTCTTCCGATAGGTATGATATAAAATGTGTACCCTGTACCCGTACAACTTTTCCCCATACCCAAATATTATTGTGTCAATTTCTTCATTATTACATGATATTTCCAACTAAATGTTGGTACGTATTTTCAAAATGATGTGATGGTTAGTCTAGATTAATAATTTTAAAAATGTTTGCGACTTCAACTTTTTGCAGATTGGGTGAAGAAGTGTCCTCTAAATAGCCTCAATTAAATTATTTGACTGATTTTCTCCTTTTTTTTTCTTTATTTCCATTGCATTGACTGTTTCCGAAGTAGAAAACACCTGCTATGCAGCTTTCCATCTGATTTAAGACAGAAATATGTGTTTTCATACATGACACTGCAGTATTAGAGCATTTTCACATAGTACAGGAGTACTTATAATATAAAAACTCATTTTAGAAGCTAAAAAAGAATGAATCAACCCAAACTTACTTCCAAAGTGCTATAGACACATTAAATGTACTTTAAAAAACAACCAGAGGCAGTCTTTTAGAGTAAACTATCAGATGGGGTAATTAAAATCAAGCCAGGACCAGGGTTGTAAAACTGTGGGTTTTGGTAAATATGCTGTTTATACTAAGATTTTACCCCTACAGCCACAAAATAGTGAAAAGATATTTTAAAATGCATGTTTTGATGCTTATGTGGTACATATGAACTCATCTGGATGTTTCTTTTTCATATCAAGTCAGGTTTTCTTCTGCTTTAAGGCTTTTTAGTGTATGACCGGCTCCGAAATAAGTGTTTTTTGTCAACTCAGTAGGGGTTTAAGTGGCACATTTATTCAATATATATGTAAAAGAATGAGAAATCATGGTTGTTTTTACATTTTTAAAACATTTCCCTCCCATAATGCAGAATTTCATACCAATGCAGTGCAAGGGAGTATTCCAAGAGGTTGAGACAATTGCCTAACACTGTAATTTTGCCAAATGACCTTTGCCGCAGGTTAAATACAAACTCTAATTTTTTTACCTTTACCCTGTCTACTGCTTCTGAATAGTGTTTATTTGCTGTTATTATGACACTGTGTGTGCAAAAACTCAAAATGAGAAAATGATTAATTCATTTGCCCAATTTTACCCTGATACCATAAGCAATTATGAGTTTTACATTGAAAATCCCATAGAAACCCATTTTTGGACTAAAATGCAAAAAAATGAGAAAAGAAATATGTTTTTTTGCCACATTTCATGTTTATTCCAAGAATTCTGAGAAATAAAACCCAAAAACATATAAAAATAGCATGTTTTACAAAAATGTGACCTCTCTTATAGGTACAAGGACACAATTAATTTCGTAGTGCATTTCAACAGACCCATCTTGACATATAAAAAAATTCCACTGCTTCAAACTCATTCAAACTTCACCAATATGGAAACATGTATAAAAGCAGATTTCTATAAGAGTGCCAGAAAAATTCACCATCATTTTTTATTTTAAGCAACTTTGCTTTGGAGACCTTGTAGACATGAAAAGTGACCACTGCCAAATGTCCTAAATTTTGACCTTCTTTCATAGGACCAAATCACAACTTCCACATAAAATTACAGAATGAAAAAAAAATCCCTCGTAAATTTGATCCTTGCCCTACATTTCTGCAGTTAATACTGAGCAATTAAGGTTTATGACAGCAAAGAAAAAAATCAGAAAGAAACACACTAAAAAAAGGAATTATATTCGTCAAGGGGAATTAATTGTGATCTCGTACCTTAAGCTGATTTTTGGTCTGTGAAACTACTATCTTGATAAGCAAATCTGTTTACGTTTTGTTCTGCTGATTTTTACCGAAATTACTCGCCTTGGAATGAGCAAATTTTCAAAAATAGAAGTTTTTTGGACTTTTTTTCTAAACGCTTACAGATATCGAGTTGATATTTGGTATGTAACTCTACCATGATGAGTGTCTATAGGTTTTGTTCTGCTCCGCTGACTTTTACCAAAATTACAGGCCTTCGAATTAACAATTTCTTTTAAATCAACAGTTTTCAGGACTTTTTTTTCAACATATTGAGCTGATGTTTGGTATGTGAGTTTACAATGTATCATGATCAATTACAGATCAAGTTTATATTATGTTGAGATTTTCTATAAGGCCCCTGAACTTTCTTTTTTTCAAAAAATACTTTTAATTTGAGAGTCACATTTGTGGATGTGCAGGGTATATTAGTGCACTCACTAAGGTTCTTTATATTAAAAAGTGTCTGTTATAGACAGGTATTCAGGTTCAGTTAAGACAGGTTTGAGTGTTCTGTTTTAGATATAAGAATAAAAATTTCACTGTAACTTATTAGTGTTCTGTGTTAAATACTAAGGTCATTAGTTCACTGATAACAGATTAGTGTTTAGTATTAGATATTAAGGTCATTCGTTCACTTGTTACAGTTTTTTTATGCATGGAAGTACAGCATTCTTATTCTTGTTCTTCTTTTTCAGGACATTTGTATCTCTAGTGGCTTTGAAGAATTTGTCAGATGGAATCAAAGTCTGCTGTCATCTCAATTGTTCCATGTTCATCTTGACTGTGTATATATCATCTTTCAGTACTATGTGCATGGGGCTGTTTGAGATTATGGCATTTCATCATCATCCGTAGATTCAGCAACTGGGGACCTACCATAGAATTTCTACTCTTCAATCTTCCAGAATGGATTTCGACTCTCCCTTCCTGAAGATAAATGTAAGACTAGCTTGACCTCTTGAGTATTCTAAAATATATTTAGACCTTCCTTCTATAAGACCGGCCTAACCCTCTTTTTTTAAGACCAGCCTAACTTTTTTTCAGACTACCCTAATCCTCTTTTTTTAAGACCAGCCTAAACCTCTTTTCTAAAGACCAGCCTAACCCTTTTTTTTAAGACCAGCCTGACTCTCTTTTTTGTTTCTTTTTTCTTTTTTTTTTTTTTGGGGGGGGGGGGGGTTTAAGTATAACCAGTGAGGATAATCTTGTTACATTTCTGATGTATTTTTTCAGTGTTATAAACTCAGAAGCGTTTTAGGCTTTCCAAAATATGTAGGATTTAGGCCATTTGATATGACAATTTACATTACAATTCACGTATTACACAAACAAACAGTGCAACTAACTAACAATCTGTGCCATTAACTCAAATACAATTAGCTACTAAATGAACAGTCAATTTCAGTAATTTTTTTCTTGAGAACACAACTGAAACTCTCACATGTTTCACTAACCTGAGTCAGTTTTTACTAGTTTCAGGTTTCGGGCAAGCTGTTTAAAGCACAAAATGAACTGACGAAGGAATGTCACAATATTTATTTATCTATGAGCATTATTTTATTAAAACTACATAGTGAGAAATCTATCTAAACCTATATATTTCAAATTTAAAACTGGCTCGGTTCAGACTTGTATAGGTGGTTGGTTTTCTAAGGTTCCAAAATGAACATTTGCACTGATATAAAGACCTTTAAAAAAGTGTTTGGTATAGACAGGTTTCACCGTATATGAAACCATCTTAGTTTTGTGTCAAACTTTGTTTTTAATGTGAAGTGAAAACTTTCTTGAATTACTTTCCTTAGACCATTTTTAGCTTCTCTCAAATTCACTTAATATTTATAGTCGTAATATTTGAAAAACTTCTTTTACAACCCAAGCAAAACTTAAGACTAACACTATATCCATCTTAGGCACTGAATCTTTTTAATACTGAAGGGAAAGGGGTTGGGGTCGGATAATTTGGAGAGAAGTAATTTTCCAAATTTAAGCCATTTCTAGCTCACCTCGCCAAAGGCCATGTGAGCTATTGCCATCACTTTGCGTCCGTTGTCGTCGTTAACAATTATACACAACTCTTTTCCTCTGAAACTACTTGACCAATTAAAACCAAACTTGGTATGAATATTTCTTGGGGTATCTTGCATAGAACTAATGTAGGGATTTTTTTATTCTTCCAAAAATATTGCCGCTGTTACTAAAACTAGAACATAGGGGTCAGACAGTAGTTTTTCACATATATCTCCTAAACCGTTAGGTTTAGCTAAATTCTGACATGGGGTAAAAGTTCTCAGTATGATGAGATCTATCTAAGGTCAATTTTGGTTTAAATCCCTAAAGCCATGTTGGAGTTATTGCCCTTTTTCAATGATTTTTTGTCATTTTTAATGTTATTTCTTTCAAAAAATCTTCTCTTCTGACACTACTTAACTAATTGAAACCAAACTTGGTATGAATGTTCCTTAGGATATCCTGCATAGAAATGATGTGTGGATTTTTGATTCGGCGAAAAACATGGCCGCTATTACTAAAAACAGGACATAGGGGTCAGACAGTAGTTGTTCACATATATCTCCTAAACCGTTAGGTTAAACCAAATTCTGACATGGGTAAAAGTGTTCAGCATGACGAGATCTATCTCTGGTCAAATTTTGGTTTTAATCCATTAGGTCTCACTAACCACTTCCGGGTCAAATGGCCACCCCCTATGTAGTACCAAAAACACACTAAACCTAGACATATGCATTATAAGTGCATTATTTGTGTGTATTATGATTAAAAGTAGTCAAAATGAAGCTGAGAATGGAATGTGTACTTTAAAATCATATATGTAATTAACTACAAAAGTGTATGAATATTGTTTACATGTGTGAGTAATTTGTCTTCATGGTGTCAGTTAGCAGAACAGGTAAAAATGTGGATTTTCAGTATTATTTATTCAAGTAAATTTTTGTGAAGAATTTCTACTATCATCATACCATTAGCATAATGATTTTGGAAGCCTTATTTTCCAAGCTGTGTAACGGTATGCAACTTTAAGATGTCATTTGTCCTGGGAATTCACGGTGAGACTTTGAAAATTACTTTTTTAACATGTAAAGTAATGGAAACGTTAAAAGTGGTTAGTGAGACCATTAAGCCATGTTGGAGTTATTGCCTTTTTTCAATGATTTTTGTCATTTTTAATGTTATTTCTTTCAAAAATCTTCTCCTCTGACACTACTTGACTAATTAAAACCAAACTTGGTATGAATGTTCCTTGGGGTATCCTGCATAGAACTGATATGGGGATTTTTGTTTCGTCAAAAACATTGCCGCCGTTACTAAAAAAAAGAACAAAGGGGTCAGACAGTAGTTTTTTTTTTCACATAGATCTCCAAAACCGTTAGGTTTAGCACAATTATTTCGATAGCTGAAATGATCAATATTATTAGGACTACAAAAATCTTCAGGGATAAAAGTTGTCAGATGAGTTATTGCCCTTGAAAGGGGGAAAATGACTCCTTTTTTAACAGTTTTCAGTCAATATCTTGAGAACTATGATAGATTTAAAGAAACTTTAAATTGTTGAGAAGATCTTATGATAAGTCCTACCAAAGAATTCTTGAGTCAAAATTGTTGGACAACTTCTCGTTAAAATTTATTGCCTTTGAAAGGCAGTATTTAACCAGGTGAGCGATTCAGGCTTCTGGGAGCTTCTTGTTTCTTTTCTTTTTTCTTAGGCATCGACCAAAAAAAATATGAATCAATATTTTCCTATTACTTAACAATGAAAATTTACAAATATTAAAGTGTGGCCTTGTTAATTGCCCTTTTTTTCAACCCGAGATCTTGATATCGGCGGGTCAAAGACAATATCAATCAAGGGCTAGTAACAAGGGCAATATTAAAATGGCTGTACATATTCTGTTTATCACATACATGTTTATAACAGTAATGGATTATTTATCTTTTTTTTTCTTTTTTTGGACAGAAAATAATAAAAGACTAGCAGATAAATGATGTGGTGTTTTCTATTTTTACTGCATTTGACTTTTCTATGTGTTTATAGCAAAATCAATCTTCATTATGACAGGTGATTATTGTTTATCAGCTATTCAGCATTAAAAGAAGACATGGAAGAAGAAAGAAGAATTGAGTAGAAAAAAAAACTTTTAAAAACATGATTTTTGCCTGAACGAGGTGTAAAAAGTTCCTAAAAAAATACCAAAATGTTTCAGTTTATCTCTTGGCGTCAAAAATATTCGGAAATGGGAGGTATAAGGGTACCTGAAAGTCATAGTTTAGTTGATTAGGGTGTTATCTCAGCTCACATGCTATAGTTCCATGTGGGGTATAAGGGTTAGAACTCCACCCTTTTGATAATTTTGTCTTCTTAGTCTAATAGATTTCCCTTTAATCTGTTCATTGTACCAATTGTTAAGCACATAACATTTTTTGTACTGAAGGGGAGGCTTGGTTTGTTATGGAAGAAATAAGATTACTCAAAATTTTAGCCATAAGTATTTTACTCAGTCATTGATTGAAAAAAAATGTTATATTGTTTAATATTTCCACCATCCCTTAACAATATAGATATTCAAATACAATTTTTAACTACGACTGCTGCTGAAAAAAAGAAATACTTTTCGTGTGTGGGCAAAAATTCAACATTAAATCCGAGCCCCCTTAAAAAAAATGGTCTGTGTCTTACTTTCATATTAAGCAAAAGGAATGCTTCGCAGGGCAATGCTTGATTAGAATGCAGATGTCTAATCATGAACAGTTGGGCCAAAATTGTACACGCTTTCCAAGCTTGATACAGATCTCAATTTTAATAGCAATTAGCCAGGAAAAGAACTTGACCCCAAAGTCCTTGTTTTGCCCTTTATTGCTCAATAAGCACAACCCCCACAAGCAATCAAAGCCTTTCTTTTAAGGATAGGTATGTCACCTTGAGGTTTATTTGTAAGATCCATTCATCTTTACTCAAGCTATTATCTCCAAAACAGGAAAATGTTTGTTTCTGATCCCTCATTCGTAATTAGTTCAAGTTGAAACCCCTAAAATCAATCCCAGGCTTTCTTTAGTGGTTTAATTTCATGTAAATCGATACACTCAATGTATACTAACATGAAAAATCTACAGGCGACAACTGACAACAGCATGATACCATTATTCCACTGCAGTCAACAATGATGAAACTGACTATAGCATAATATCATTATTCCACCGCAGTCAACAATGAGGATAGCATGATGTCATTATTCCACCGCAGACAACAATGACGAACTGACGACAAATTGATACCATAATTCAACCGCAGACAACAATAACAACACTGATGAGAGTGTAGTAACATTATTCCACCACAGACAACAATGACAAAAATGACTATAGCAGGATACCATTATTCCACCGGAGACAACAATGAAAAAACTGATGAGAGAATGATACCATTACTCCACTGCAGATGTTTGTTTGTTTGTTTGTTGGGGTTTAACGTCCGAGCAGCAATATTTCAGCTATATTCAGACAATGAACATGAAATGGATGATAAAATGAACATGAAATGAAAAAAAGAAAGGATGGGTCACAAGGATAATAGGGTCGACAAATTTTGATTACCACTGGAAAAAGGGGGAGATGGGTAAGGTCGGGCAATTTAGCCTCCTGTGGCGGAGCGCAAAGGTTCCTACTCCTATCGAATACCACAGCAGGGTTCTTTAACGTGCGAGGAACGTGGCTTCTTTCCCAACACGGTGCACCACTATGGTTTGCGGTCAGGTTTTCCGTATTATAGCCTGACAACCCCAGCATGTAACACGCCAGGGGTACCCCATTCCACCACCTGGGGCACACATCCCAGTTGCTCTGTGGGCAGAGCGCCTAGCCCCCGGCTAGGTTTCTGAGCACTATTTAGTCGCCTTATACGACAAGCTTAGCGCTGCTGCAGGCCTATTCTTTTAACACCCGGACCTGCACGGGGCCCACTGCAGATGACAATGACGACACTGATGAGAGCGTAGTACCATAACTCCATCATAGATAACAATGACGAAACTGACCATAGCTTAAACCATTATTTCACCACAGACACCAATGATGAAACTGACGACATCATGATACCATTATTCCACCACAGATGACAAAGAGATACTGACGACAACATCGTACAATTATCCCACCACAGACAACAATGATGAAACTGACTAAAGCATGATACAATTCCACCGCAGTCAACAATGACAAAACTGACTATAGCAGGATACCATTATTCAACCGCAGGCGACAATGACGAAACTGACGACAGCATGATACCATTATTCCACTGCAGTCAACAATGTCGATACCATGATACCATTATTCCACCTCCCACAACAATGACGAAGCTGAAGACAGCATGATACCATTATTCCACTACAGACGACAATGATTAACTGACGACAGAATGATACCATAATTCAACTGCAGACGACACTGATGACACTGATGAGAGCGTAATAACATTATTCCACCGGAGACAACAATGACGAAACTGAAGAGAGCATGATACCATTATGCCACTGCAGGCGACAATGAAGACAGCATGATACCATTAGTCCACCGCAGTCAACAAGGACGAAACTGATGACAGCATAATACAATTATTCTACCGCAGACGACAATGACGAAACTGACGACATAATAATACCATTACTCCACCAGACGACAAAGAGGAACTGACGACAGCGTGATACTGTTATTTCAACGCAGATGACAATGACAAAACTGACTATAGCATGATATCATTTCACAGTAGACGACAATGATGAAACTGACGACAGCATGATACCATTATTCCACCGCAGTCAACAATGCCGATAACATGATACCATTATTCCACTGGAACAGGGTTATGTTGCTACAAGATTGAAGTCATCACTACAGAAGTTTTATGGTCCTCATCATGAACTCGTGGATCGTTATGGTGTATCCATCAGCACCATGAAAACTGATTTATTCAACGGGTCATAGTTTTCCTTTCCTCGTTTGTCTACCCCGGACTTGACTTTTTATGAGCAATTCAGCGGGTGTTTCTAGAAAAACAGAAGACGCTTACCCTATCGATGCACCTGGTCCATGCTTCCAGTTTTCAGTGGAGTCCGAGTTGCTCATTTACTTTTGTTACTTTGTATGTATGATTTTAGTTACTTTATGTTCTTTGTTGTGTATGTCTGTTTTCCATGTCTGGTCTTTGTCCCTGGATTACATTCTTTTGATTACCACTATAACCTTGGTTCCCTTGATTACTCTTTCAAACTTTTCTTGTGTAAAATGTTGTTATACTAGTGAAATTGAAAGGAACCCTCTTTAATAAGGCCTCTAACATGGATCTCCTTAGTAGATACAATCAGGAAAACTTGACCTCTTTAGTAGATACAACCAGGAAGGCATAAAACATATCATCATTAGATGGTAGTGATAAATTGGACACATCTTGACAAAACATCAACAAGACCACATCAACAGCCCTTCTATTGACACTAGAGTTAAAGCCAAGCAGAGATAACATGGTGTCATACCATTGTGTTGGAAATGCGCAAAATTAACCCCTCATGGGAACATCTTCAGAAAATGGCCAGAGACAGGCCAGGACATTAAAACTAGCCCTTAAGGGCAAACAAAAAGAGATTTTTGTAAAATATGTTTTTTTTTTTTACATCAGCAGTCTGAATACTATTACATGACAATTTACACAAAAAATATCAAATTTGCTTGGATTAAAAGTAAAATTCTGGATACTTCAAAAAATTCAAGAACAATAACTCTTCTCTTCTAAAGTTGAATAAAATCTGACTAATAATGGAGGACTGCAATGGCTTGATAATGTTTCACAGTATTTTTGAATTGAAAGCATATTTAATTTACACATGATCAAAATTGACATACATGTATTATTAAAGTATTGCAATAGTAACTTTAGACCTTTAACTTCTATAGCATTAAAAAAATTAAAAAAATAAGCGGTAAATGTTGATAAAATATTGTAATAAAGTGTACAAAAAAGAACAAAGAAAAAAAAAACAACAAAAAAAACAAAACAACAAAAAAAAAAAAAAAAACAACAAAAAAGTCTCCACTATGAAAAAAATCTTGATGATTCAAACTCTTGTTTGTTCACAAAATTTTACTACTGATGAATGATGGACAGCATTGACATGGAAGCAAAATGGATTATCTCCCTTAGAACTACCTGTACAATGTAATACAATGTACATGTATTTTATAAGTGTTATTAACTTCACTCTTCAACATGCTGAAGTGCAAGTTCAAACAAATAATCAAGACACAATGTATAATACATGAAAAACCTTTGATAGCTTAGTTCTACATAAACGAAAGTTCTCACTAGAGAAAATAATTCCATCTTAAAAAAAGAATCCAAATAGTCTGCCTTTCAAGCGATAATCCATATTGGCAGAGCACATAATTGAAGACTCCGTGAATCAGCAAAGTCTCTTGAACTATACGCAATCTTTAAATAGTCTATGTTGACTGTATCCTGAAGATGAATACATATTCCACAGACTCTATTGGAATGTGTCACATTTTTGATGGACATTAAATATTAGGTTTGTCATTAATATCCATATTGATCATGATGAAATATGTTGGATTCGCCCATTATCGGAAAATCTAAATTCACTAAGTGTTTAAAACCAACTTCAACAATGCCTTGGCCACCTACGTGTAGATACTAGAATATTGTTCTCAGTGTATCAGAAGATAAATTCCAAATCATTCTACTGTTCAATGTACATGTACATGTAATTCCATATGGCTAGGCCTCATTAGTTCTAAAATAAAAACTGGATTTATTCATCTCAGAAAAAAGCCTTGTTAACAAGTCACTTGAGATTTCCTATTAAATTCTCAGACTTAGGTGGAATTGAACTATAAATGATTGATGTAAACATATTTACAGTGGGTATCCAGGGGGTTTATGGGGTGATGGAAAATTTGTGTTACATGTATCTTCATTCAAAATATCCAATGAGCAAATAATGACCTGAGTGCTCTTGGGGGACCCCCCTTTTTTAAAATTTTTCAATCCAACTCTGCAAGTACATTGTACATACACACGAAAACGAAACATATATATTTACAAAAAAAAATAAAAAAAAAATTTACAAATATTGTAAATAAATAAACGTGCATTCTACTCATGCCATGTACATTTATATACTGATAAAAATTACATTTAAACGTAGATGATGTAGACTCTACTGTACACATGGTAAGTATTGAAGAAATCTCCATGTATTTACAATTAGTGAAAATAATTTTTTAGTTTATTTACTTAAAGTCAACAATTTCAAATTTCAAGAAAAAAAAATGAATATACATATAACTTCAGAAGGATTTATAAATGTACATTACATGAAGAAATGTATTTAAATTTAAAAAATAAAATTGACTTGCATGTACATGTACAAGGATATCACAAGTTGTCAAAGTTGAAGGTGAAATGTCTTGTAAAACAATTCTAATCCTGGACAAAAATAAAAATAAAGTATAGTACATGTTTTTACATAACTACTTCTTTTACAGTTTCATTTTAATTTTTTGAAAGTTTTGTTTTTATAAATAGTCAGTAAAAGGATACATACATGTACATGTACATTCATAATATTTATAACTACAATAAGTTATAACTATTTGTTTTCAGTGCCTAAAATGTTCATTGTTTTAAAGTCTTTTCAAAGAATATACATGTACATGTATATATGATATTCATGACAAATAACACATAAATATTTCTTAAATCATTTGAGTATGACTAAATCAAAGATAGAAACATGAAAATGATAAACACAACTAAATACATGTACAACAACAATGAAGTGAACAGATTTTCACTGATGACACATCTAGATACATGTATTTGAAAAACTTGATGAAGACCAAGACTTATTAATAAAGAAATATGAAATAATTTCCAAAAAAAAAAATCAATCATTTTACTATATAAACTAATTTTGTATTATTTCTTTTACAGATTTTTAATTAAGTTAATTGCAAAATGTATTACATTTATGTAAATAAAAAAGTAAAAAGATAATTAAGTCAATAAATTAAAACATGTTTCTGAAAAACATTTCTTAGAAAAAAAAAAGATAATTTATGATATTGTTATAAAGATTTCTGATATATTAAATCATTATAGATTAAACATATTTTATTTATCTTTATATCTGAATTTGTTCAATAAATTAATATTGTCTAAGTCCATCAAGAGAAAAAAAACACCAAATCATTCTAGATGCACCATTCAAAGTACATATACATTTTATAATCTTATTACTCATAAAAATATGAACTGGCATTGTTCCTCACATGAATCATTCATTAGATTTGAACTAATTATAAAATACAGGTATAGGTGTTAACATATTTACAGAGGCAGATGCAGGGGTTCAAGGTGTAACCCCCCCCCCCACACACACACACAAAATAATTATTAATTTTTGTAATCTATGGACCCTAATGAGCAGATAATAACCTGGCACCCCTCCCCTTTTTCATAATTTCTCCATCCGCCCCTGTTAGTGCTAAATATATAAAATCAAATACACATACATGTACATATATATTTACAACAACTGACTTAAAAATCAACATTTATACATGTAGATGTACATGTACCGACATGTGAATCAATAAATTGGAGATACATGTATTTCTTTTAATTATTGAAGTTGCAAGTACATGTAATCACTGTTGTGGGTAATTTAATGTCCTTAGTAGTATCTTTCAATAATATACATGTAATTGATATTTTAAGAAAAAAAAACAATAAAAGTTCTGAAATAAATCAACCATTTCAAAAAAATATGTTCATTTTAGTTGAAGCAATGAAGACTTATAAGGATATCACATGTTGCCCAAAAACATTCTATTAAATTAATTCAAACCATGACTAAAAAAAATGCTACATGTATATTACATGACTGTACTTTTTTAATTATTGTTTTAAAGAAAGTTATTTTTAAAGGCCTACATCTAAATACTGGGTATGAATAAATCACTAATACAGTACATGTACATGTACTTAATTTTTACCACATTCATATTTTGATGTTGTAACTTGTAATGGTGTTAGATATTTACACAAAGTAATACTAGTATTAAAATTTTTAATTTTAATTATTTTCAGTTTTCATTTATTTAGAAACATGAAAATGCAAATATATACAACAAAAGGCAAAAATTATTTTCAATGATGACACATCTACATGTAGATACATGTCCATGTATTTGACAATCTTGATGAAGACCAACACTGATTGATAGAAAAATATAAATTAAATTTATTTTACACTGTACCCAATAAGAAATTTCTGATTTTTTAATACGTTAATAATTATCATATTCCTGTAATCTTATGCCAAGATAAAAGTAGAAAGTTCTGTCAAATATTGTGAAGATTTTTGAAAATAAAGTCCAAAAAATAAATCATGTTTCTTTTCTTTTAATCAAGTTTATTAACATATGAACAAATGTATGTTTATTTATGTCTGACAATTCAAAAAAAAGGTGGAAATGTCTGATATTATTAAAATTACTTTAGAAAAACAAACCTTATATACTCGAATTCACCTCAGCCTGTTTTTATTTTTTAAATTATCTTATATCATATTTCTGCTATTTACATTTAATGAAAGAAAAACCCGAAGTTCCAAATGAAAATGTTACAACTGGTACCTAACATATAACTTACCACATTATAGTATCCAATTGGCAGGGAACCAGACATGTGGCGGGAAATCATGGTATTTCAACTCTTCAATTGTGAGATAATATGGAACATTTCAAAATATCCACAGAAACAAGATGGCGGATAAACAATACGCTCAATGCAAAATTCTCATAAAAAATAAATATGGAAATATTTCGATCTCGGAGGTAAGAACGAAAAATAATTGTATGAAAGTTGTAGTACAGAACGACATGAATAAAATGGCAATTTTTTAAAAAGAACTTATGAGTTATTTAAAAGATAATTTAAAAAAAACTGCAAACAGGTGAATTCGAGTATACATATAAAAAATAAAACATGTTTTCTTACCTTGAAATCGAATTAATCTCAATAATTTGTTTATCTCAGTGTTGGTTCTCCATCAAAAGTCAATATACAGTAAATATCCTGACCACATTATTGTCATCAACAACAGTGGGATGATGGTTCACTTTATCATAATGTACACAACACGGATGATACAACCTATCATCTCCACCGACTACAACTTCATGTTTATCTCCATCCCTTGAAATTAGTAATAAATTATCTTTGACATAATTACACACAAAAATATTCTTACTGTCATCCATTGATATTCCATGAGGCCATGACATTGCATTGTGATCCTTGAATGTAAAGATAACTCTGAACTTAGAATCTAAGACAGTAATTGTGTCCTTGTTGTCGTCAGGACATGTATAACATATTCTGTTGCCATCTGTATCTATATATGATAAACCAGTAACATTCTGGTCATCATGGAGTTTGTCTATTTTTTCTGTATCTATATTAATTTTTCGGATTCCTACCTGAGGTACACAGAAGTATAAATGTCCATCACTATGTGTAATTCCACTGACTTCACTCTTTATCTGAAGTGTTTTAATGATTTTACTCCTGTCTACATCTATGATGGAGATTGTTTTATGGTCAGGATTAGAAACAGCAACATGGTTCTCATTGATGACTGTTACATCGTATACTGCTCCTTGTCCTCCATTAAATCTGACTGATGATTTGTGTTGACCATCACTGTGTAGTATGTTTACTACACCATTGGACCGATCAGTCAACACCAGGAGTCCATTAGGCAGCCTACAACAACCATAACACCAACCTTGATCTACTGTAAACTGTTGTTTAATTGTCAGTTGTCTGGGGAATCTTGTCTTCACCTCTGCCTGACCCATGTTTGGTTTGTTTATGTCTATGGATGTTGTTTGTTTTTCTCTTGATACTTTAATGTCACACAGAGTTTTTATTCCTAAAATTGTGTGGTCTGCTGTGATGTTTTCATTCATTTCTATGTCTGTATTATCCATGGCTCCTTTTTTATATAATTTGTGTAAGATTTCTTCTGATTCTTCAACTTCTCTCTCCATTTGTTTTGTTGCAATGAATGTTTGGAAATTTGATGCCTGTTTCTTAATGAGTTCCTCCCGTTCCAATAATTCACCAAGTTTTCTTTTATTTGATTCCAGATTTTTTGTGGTGGCTTTGATTTTTTTTTAAATTTTTATTTACAACTGACTCTAACTCTGATAGCGTTTTGTTTTCTAGTTTCTTAATTTGATCAATAAGATTTTGTGTTCTTTTTTTCACCTCTGTTGATAGTTTTTCCTTTTTTTCCTGTAGGTTTTTCATATTTTCTTCCCTATCAATGATTGCATTCAAGACAGCTTGATGATTTGTTTTTATATTGGTCCACAAATCCTCGAAAACTGCAGATGATTTTACGTTACGGATGACATCATCTATATCTAAAGCGTCTTTACACTTTTTATGGGACACCAGTCGACATTTTTGACAAATAACACAATCATGTGATCTACAATAATATTGATATCTTTGCTTGTGTTCTTCACAGTCGAGTTGAATTTTTTTGTCGATGAATGATGCCATTTTTCTGCAATGTAAAGAGAAAACTATGAATTTTAATTTTAGTCCAGGACACATTTCTCTTAGAATCAATTATATATAGCTTAGTATAATCTCTTTTTGGGATTTGGCATTGGTTATATTTTTTTGTTTTGACGGTGGTGATCAAAGCAAAAAAAATTCTCCAGCGTCGAGTCCAAAAACAGATAAAGCTTGTTACAAAATGTATTTTTTATCGACTTTAGAATGAGTTTAAATAAACCTTTCATCTTTCAACTACCCTGGACTTTTTATGAGCAATTCTGCCGGTGTTTCTAGAAAAGCTGAGGACACTTAACCTACTTTGTATGTATTATTTTAGTTATATGTACTTCATGTTCTTTTTTTTTGGTATATGTCTGTTTTCCATGTATTGTCTTTGTCACTGTATTACTTTCTTTTGATTTCTGCTAGAACCTTGGTTCCTTTGATTACTATTCATACAGTAGGTTAACCCCCATGGAGCGGAGTGGTCAAAATACTAAGCCTCTTGACCAGACTTTGCAGATACGTAAATCAGTCGTTTGAATTTTAGCCACAAATAGCAATCTTGACTCTCTCTTGCTATCTGTCACTAATATTCAAACGACTGTGCGTACATGTATATCAAGCCCTTGTTTTCAGTTAAAAAAATCCAAAGTTGTGATTACACAAGTTTTTAAACCTTCTCCAGCAATAGCTGCGAAATCGTAGCTTTTGCTCTTTTTTTTTTTTTTTTGATTTTGCGATCTAACGTTAAGAACATACACAAAATAGTTAGAGCTACGTTTCGGAGCTACTCCGGCAATGGCAGAGGCTATTTGTCAAGATATTTTCTGACTTGGTGTCATCCTAGGAGTTGGGGTATGGGGGGAACGGAATTGCAACTTCTTACGTTGTAGGAGTAAGGTTAAACCTCTCAGGAATCTCAAATTTAATCATTGGCATGTCTAATACCTTTCGGGATTGGTGGTGGTCAAAACAAAAATATATCTCCTGCACCGAATCCCAAAAGGTTACTGTCATGTCTTAATTAGGCAAAACCGTATATTTCAAGTTTGAAAATCAACGCAGTTATTGCGGGACAATATGTTTGTATGACTTACAGACATGCAACACAGTCAGGGTTTTAAATTAGCGGTGGTCCTGCACCTTTCAGACAGACGCGGAGTTTCTGTTTCAATGATGACGTATGTCAGCGGGTCTCACTAATTGGCGACAAGAAGTGACAAAAGGCGACAAGAAACAATAAGTCGAATAGCGCAAAGAAATTTTTGTTTTTATTTAAACAGAGACATACAATTGTTTATTTATGTATTTGATTTAAAGCACAAAAATAAGAATAGGAAAATATTGTTTTGAAAAACCAGGAAAAGAATATTTTTCATGTAAAAATGTGAAGATAAAAGGTGGTTTGGAATATTTCCAAAATGATAGTAGCATCAGGAAGATTTTTTTTCGTTAAAGTAAAATAATAAAAAAGAAAGATATAAATCAATAAATTACAGGAAAACTGACTTCAAAATATGTTATAAAGATTCAATTCTCTCATTTTTTAAAAATAAGGCATATTGCTCAACTTGGTATTATTTTTGCAGTTTTCATATCTCTCTAGATAATAACACATTTTATCATATATTTTGAACTAATTTCTTCTATAACAATGCATTTTGCCATATTTTTTTCCATTAAAGAATATATATAAACAGCTGCGCTCTAAAGCGCATGATACGCCCGTTGCCCTTTTAACTTGTCCTTATGTTTTTAATGAATTTATATGATCAACTAGAAATAATGTGAATAACCCCCCTTCCCAGAAAAGTAAATAAAAAAATGCTCAAAAAAATTTGCACTATCAAGGCTACCTCAATATTAACTAAGTTTGTTGTCTTGAAATTAGTAATAAATTATGTTTGTAATGATCACACAAAAATATTCCGCTGTTAATCCATTGATATTCCAAAAGGCTGTGACAACTGACTTCGAAATATGTCATCAAAATTCATTGAATATAAAAAGACATAATGAAGATAACAGTGAGAGGGAATTATTTGTGTAAATTTAAATGCTAACATGTAAACAAAAAAATATTTAAAAAAACAAGGTTGTCAGAAATTTAACACTATGTCAAGTTACCTGTAATACTAATTACAACTATGGGCCTTGTATCGGTGGCTTGGGAAAAAACAAAATACACAAAAAAAAATAAAAAAATAAAACAAAAACAAACAAAAAAAAACAAAACTCAAAAACACCAAGGTTACGTATATATACTGTGATGCAGTTAAATTCTTTATGATTCAGCAAAAAATCAAAAATAAATTAAATTGCATTTTAGCTTAAGTAAATTGATAATGTCTGGACATATTTGTAAATTTAGCCGAAAGAAAGAAATATTTGTCATATTGAATAATACATAATCTGTGACAGGAGACTAAATAAGTTTGAATTCTTTGGTACTTGCTTAATTGTCTTGCTAATAATTTATGTAAACAACTGACACTTTATAGAGATTGGTAAAATGTATTTAATTGCTTTAGGTAATAGTTTCCATTGTTTAAGGGTAAATAAATTAAAACAGTATTAGACATGAAAGATAAAATAAGTTTGAGTAAAGGTAATCTTACAAAACCAAACGTCTCAAATACTCAGGCGTTATGAATATTCATATTTGGTCACTAAATAAAATTAAGAGATTGCATTGGTAAATAAAGACAGGTCCGACAGCACGTGATACTGGATTTTTAAGGGAATTCAACCCAGCCCGGGTATCACAGTGTACGTTTAGGACAATAAAGAGTAAAACGTTGATATCTTTATTTACCAGGTACGTGAACAATTTATATTTGATATTTTATTTCTAACTTTTATAATTAGAATTTTAGAAGTAAAGTTTTTAGTTGAAGTTCCATTTAAAGCAACTAAGTAAATGTAAATAATTAAATTATTATTTGTGTCGGAGGGGGAAGCAGTCGACATCTCGCGGAACCGTGCCATACCCTCGACCCCTCAGCTTCCGTTTTTTTTCTAAATTTTCCTTAAAATAATTTTTCAATAATTATCTCATTTTTTCCTATGTCACTTTATTTTGCCTATAAATGAAAAAAAAAATTGTCGCTTTAATTTCTCGAATTCTTGATCTTTCTTGTCCCCACTTGACACCTCTTCTCACTAATTAACTATAAATTTCTATAGGCAACATTTTGTTATAGTTTGCCAAACAATGTGACATTGAGTCACGGTAAGATAGCTACTTGTTGCAGTTTGTGTTAAAGCTTCCTGGTTCAATCATAATACAGAGTATCAGAAGTACCTGTAAAGTCCGAAACGAACTCAATATAACATCAAACGAAACGAAGAACGAAATCGAAAGACATGAAATATAACAGAACCAATCAAACCAGATCCATTATTTTAATATAGAAATTGAAACATGTCCCAATAATCATTATAATTAATAGGATTTTAGGTTATGCCAATGATGAACGGAGCACTTGTGCAATCGTCTACTTCCGTCAGAATATTTTCGCCATTCATAGTTCTGGTCTAACCTACTACATACATGTATATAGGTCGCTGACGCTCCGTTTAAACAATTAATTGTGTTTGAGTAAGAATATAAGAATAATGAATAAGTTAACAATAGCCACATTTAAAGGTAAAAAGGGAACTATATACGAATATATTCAAGTTACCTATTCATTTTTAAACGCATAATAAACCATTTGAATTTAACTAGAAATAAAACCCCAGCGAGATTGTTAATAGTCTTCAATCATAGAAAAGGAATAAGAAAAGGAATGCCGAGTACTTATTGGGAAAACTGTCTTATGCAGGCCTTGTGGCAGTGGTTCCAGTCAAGAAACATTATAAAGAAAAGGATGCCATGCTTTCATTTGCCGCTCATCGTTTGCCCATTTTTGTTATAAAAAGGTAGCATATCCCCCAAAACCATCCTGACGTAGCATCCACTGTATCATAAATATATTTTTATTACGCTTACCGCCTCATGACAACGGAAGCTACGAGATGGCAAATACAAATGAAACTTTGCATAGACGATGGCATAGGAATTTCGATAATGCATTTCTTGGGAATTGTGCCATTTTTTGATCTAGTATTATTGCTTTTTGCAATATTAATCATTCTATTTTGCTATTTTGACCATGATTGGTGGAATTATATCACAGGGCTTGCTCCCACTATCAAATATGCAGCCCGACTCTATATATTAAGAAGTATTTGGTGGTGATACCTGTGTTTATTTATTAGGCTGTTGGCAGGGCAGTAATAAGTAATAATTATATTTGATTTTATTCGGGGGCGGAGGGGGGGGTGGTTGAGTTGAAGCGAGTTACCCCAAAATCTGGGATTCCTGTTTTGTTGTTATATACTATTCGGACTGCATATTTGGGAGTGGGAGCAATCCCCTGTGATAGTATTATAATACTTTATCGTTTATGTTAATGTACGTGTCTCTGGACTAGGTGCCCAGAAACTAAGCGCTTTCACATGACACATAGGTGTCTATGAAACAACTTGTAGCACTTGAGCTATGAACCTTATCAACTGAGAAATGAAGATAGTTGAGTGTAACACGTTTCTAAGGATATGATTTATTTCAATGATTTGTGGCTTAAGGAGGTAGAGCTGGGGTAAGGGACGCCTCTTGCAATCAGTGATATGGTTGCATCATATTCGATTTCACCAAAGCATATAACGCTTTCATCTGGAACATAATGAAATCAGTCCAAGTTACTTGATGCTTACATGAGATTGATGTCAAATGCTGAATACAAACGTTATGATGATTTGTAAGAGTTATGACCTTTACCCTACATCTACCTCCTTAAATGTGAATTATTTAAAAGACAGTTTCGACCTGAAGGTCGATAAACTGAATTTCGACCTTAAAATTTTAAAACTGGGAAAGGTCAACTAGTAGTTTGTAGTTCAATTATGGGCTATATCGGAGTGTTCCATGTAAACTGATATCGAATCTGAACATTAGGCAAACTGGCACGCTACTATGATGCTTTATAATGCATTTTGGTGTGTGTGTTTTTAAATGTCCTTCATAATCAGAATGGTGAATTTAAGAATAATAAAACGATGAGTTTAATATTAACCATTTATAACAATAACCTTATGTTAAGAAACGTTTGAATTCGATTCCCGTACTTTCCTTTTATTCCATATTTTTTGCAATACGACGAATATTTGGATTGGTACTTGAATATACATGTATTAATGCTTGTTATATATGGATTTAACGTGTGTACACTGTCTGTGGCAGACCTCATTCTGTTTTGATATTTCAAAAAAAAAACAAACAAACAAACAAACTAGTCTTAGTCTTAAAGTTTGACCCTTGACATATTTATTAACAATTATGAAATAATAAAGTACGGACAATATAAAAAGATGGTACAATGAACTGAAGTAAATGCTGAATGGAAAAGTAAATCTTACTCTTTACTTTAAGTGAACTTATTTGAACATTAGCGTGGAAAACGCCCTGTTTGTTTAGTATGGAATGTTATCTTTTTACTTCCTGGTATAACTTCACAGATTACACACGATTAGTTATGGAAGCTCATAGGGTACACCCGATTCCTAGTCAAAATAATTGGTTAAAACTCGTCTTGTCGACATTTCAAAGATCAGAATGTTGTTTTATAAACAAACATGTCGATTTTTATCATCAATTATTTCTCGGTTTTTTTTTCCTAGTTCAAATGATCGAAGTGGGTGCATTATACATGTATCATGGCGGCTTGTTTTTGTCAACTTTGTAAACCACAAGTCCACATGTTTTATCTCAATACACAATTACGCATGCGCAATAACGAATGTCGAACGCCTCTCAGATCGTTATTTACATCGGCTAGTTCTACTTCCCATCAACAAATAATTTGCTGAAAGATAATTTACTTGAACAAAATACATCTTACTGAGCTAATATAATATTATTTCCACTGAAAACACAATATTAATGCTACAGGCGTATGCTTTTCTCCCTCAGGCGTATTTTAACTTGGCAGGTGTATGCAGTCGTATTTAAGTAGGACCAGATATATCTGCCAATCAAAATCGAGCTACGTAAAGGACTTCGTCGACATTAAAATGATATGTTTTCAATGATACTTCACTTGAGAAATAATTTCTTAAAATCACGTTTTTTAATTAAATCATTCAAACAAATACTCATTTTAAACTATTTAAATACAGTTTCATTTTAAATTTACGATTTTCGTCGTATTTCGAAAATGCCCGTATGTATATACGATCAACGGCGGAATGCTTGAAATCGAAGTGCAACGAGAAAACAATGATATCTTGGTAGGTATCTATCGAAGAAGAAGCGAAGTTTTATACCAAGAAGAGAAATATACAACGACAATATTACCATGATGCTTGAAGCGGACTTTTGACGGAGGTGTCAACAAATTAAAACCACACACGGTTACTGTACACATGTTAATTTATAGCACGCCCGAACTTCGTCAAGTTCTTGAAGTTTTTCACAAAATCAAATTCAGATTATAATACTGGGTAGGCATTGCCTAAACCAGCGAACACTCGTAAAATATTAAAGGACATTACAATGATTGGGGGGCGGGGGGTCGACCCAGATGAAAATTTTTGCTTCGCAAGTTCAATATTTTTATTAACATTTAAGCAGCAAGCAAAATCAATATTTCTATTATAAAAAAAAACTGTCTTGTTAAAATATGGGGGAATTTTTTTCAATAAATGAACCACTTGAACATTCCCCCCCCCCCAAAAAAAAAAAATCCAACCCTATACCCCCCTTTCCCCTCACTCTCAAAATGGTCAATAACTTTACAGCACTTTGCAATACTTTACATTTTTCATCCCTTTAGGGCATCTCTAGCAACATCAATTTTAGTTTCAAACTGTACAAATACTGGAAATATTACAGTTCTCCACGGATGGTGGGAATATTTTACATTTGACATAAACAAAGTTCAGATGACAGCTGTAAATTCCAAACAAGAAAATTATTGCCTTTCCTATCTTAGAAAAGCTATGCTGCGATTTTGATAACATAATCGGAGTTAATTTTTTTCCGAGGCGGGTAAGGTTCTTGACAACAACAACAGCGGAACAGCGGAGATACACGTACGTACATCCACGTCTTTCCCGAAGTTTTTATAATTATAGCAGTCACTTCTTTAAATAATTAAAACAAATTAGAAACAGAATTGAAAATTATCAGAAAAGATGAATTTATTTTTACTGAAACGTAATCTTAGCCCATATTTTTTATTTGTTTGATTCAAGGAAATGATAATTTTTTTCCGTAAGGACAGTCTCTTTTTGTTACTTCCGGGACATGACTTTTTTTCGTTAGTGTATTGGTTAACCTTAAGGGAAGTTTAGAAAGTACACGTAATAACCGTAGAGCTTGCGCCGCTCGCTAATAATTGATTATTATGGGCAAATGAATTTTTGCTTCAGAAATATTAAATTGGTGATTTGTAATTTAAGCAATCTAAATTTCTCGACAACTTCTCCATGACAATCAAACTGAATAGCAGTTTCTCAGTAATTCATTATATAGCGAAACGCAACAATTTAATTTCATACATTCATTCTTTTTAAGGTATGGATTGCAGTATACAGAAATGGTGATTTTTTTAATTGTATACGTTGAGGTTTTGAGAGTACAATTGTACCAACAATGATAATCAATGGTGAGTTGCAGACTGTTATGGTCCAGGTTGCAAAATTAATTAGATTAATTAAATAGTACCGGTCATTATCAATTAATTAAATAATTATGGAGGTGGTAACACACATATATGTGGTATATATCATGCATTCTTGAAAGATGCTGGCATTTTCTGATGTAAATTCTGGATTGTGATGGGTATACAATACTCAATATTTCTTTAATTACCCTTAAGGTAAAGTGTGCAAATTTAAATAAAATGGTAGTAATTCAGGAATGCCTGTCTATGCAGTAATATCCTCAATTATGTGATGCACACAACATGTTTTGAGGTTGTGTAAACTAAAAGATCATTTCATCCTTGTAACATCAAAATTCGATAAGTTAGCATTTAAAAAGTTTGTGATGTCACTGTCATACACATGTAGCAAAAAAATAGATGAAAAATAACTTTCTTTATGTAATCAGTCAATATATTAAACTTAAAATTATTTTTATAATACTACCTATGTACATGTACATTATCATTCATGTATCACTGAGCAATCAGGACCCAAACAAGGGTACATTGTATTTCTAGTCTAACTTTGGATTTCAGCTCGTTTGCAGTCGTCAGAAGAATTGAAACCAAATTAACGTCTTTGTATAATGTGGATGCTACTCCATGTTTTTTTAAGCTTAATACTGTGATCTAAAACACAAATACAGATACATGTACTGTAGTATAGTGCTTTGATTTAGAACCTTTGAAATTAGTTCAGACCCTCGAGCATAAATGTAGAATTTTTTTCAAACCATTATACATGTTATGTTTCTATTGCAATAAACTTTTCAAATTATACTGTACAATTTGATATATGGAGTCTTGTTTAAACCATTTTAGAGGAAATATTCTAAATCCAGCTATTCTATCATACTTAAATTGGTAAACAAAATTCGTAACTTTTCGAATATTTTCCGTGTGAAAAAATTTCTAAGTTCATCTTTTTGAATGTTTTCCGTGTGAAAACATTTCTAAGTTCCTACTTTCCGAACATTTTCCGAGTGCAAAAATGCATAAGTCCTCACTTTCCAAACTATTTCCGAAATTAAGTACAGATTTCCGAATAATACATTCAGAATTCCAAACTTGAAGCTGGGAATTCTGAGTAAAGTCCGGAATCTCCTGCTACGGCTTAACAAAGTAACAAAACCAAATGAGCAACTCTGACTCCACTAAAAACTTGGAGCATGGACCTGGTGCACCGGTACTGTAAGCGTCCTCTGCTTTTCTAGAAACACCCATCGAGTTGCTCATAAAATGCTAAGTCCGGGGTAGACGAAACAGGAAAGGATGACTTTCTTTTCTGAATTGCAATACTTATTTTCATTGAAAAAAAAAAGATCGGTTATCCATTTTATTTATCATAAGCTAAAGAAGTAACATTTTTTACTTAAAAGAGGTTAGAATAGCACATATCACAAGAAGATACAAGAATATATTCTAAGACGTTGCATTTGAAATGATGAAACTTCAGAAAAATTGGTTGCTAAGGACTTATGTGCACTAAACAATTAAATGTCTTGACGCCAACTACATTTTCTTACTCAACGAACCTTAACCTACACAAAAAAATTTGGTTACTATGGTGAAACTCCTACTTTTTCAAATGTAGGGTTCCCAAAACCTTGCCAAAATAATAAAGGAGAAGGGGACTTTCAAATGGTGTTTGTCTTGTAATTTTTCGAAAGCTTTATTTGTGTGGCGGCATTAAACAATACAAGATTTATTAAAATTGAACACGGGATATTGATTGTAAAGTAAATCTAACACTTGGTTTGCTCCCCAAGATTGGGGATAATTCTGCCTTGTGTTCTACTACATGCATTCATATAATGAAAAAGGCTGTATACATGGCAAAAATGAGAAAACACATTAAAACACAGATTCTATTTCACACTCTGGGCACGGAAAACAGTATGTATTTGATGTTTTTTATCTCATCATTGGTTTTAATACCCAAAATAGCATATGAGGATGAAGGTATAGAAAATTATGGAGTTTGTTTCCAAACTTTAAGACTGGGTACTAATAGACTTGTTTTCACTTTCTTTTCTACAGTGCAATACTTATTTGCACAGAAAAAGTTTGTTCGGTTATCCATTTGTGTTATTATAAGCTAAAGAAGTAACGTTTGTTTTGCTTAAAAGTGGTTAGAATAGCACACATCACAAGAAGATACAAGAATATCTTCCATGACGTCGCATTTGAAATAATGAAACTTCAGAAAATTTGTAGGCACTTGCACATGACCTTAATTGTGTTTACTTTTGACCACATGAGAGTTTTAATTGGCTCAATGATATACATTTGATTGACACCTCCCATTAGGATATATTGTTTACATGAAAAATAGACAAAAAGTGGCGAAAGTTCAATCTGGTGGTATATTGTTTGGATATAAGATAGAATATAATGATTGTATTGAATGCTTTGAGACTGATTGTAAATATGTTTTATGGTTTAGAGTAAATGAAAAACTCATAAATAAAGATAGTGAGGCGGTTTTTGTGATCGTTTATACTTCCATTGATGCAATTTGTCAAATAGAAAATGAATTTTTGACCCTCTCTTCCAGGTATAAGTATATTTCTTTATTATTTCAATGCAAGAACCTCAGATAAATTAGACTATTTCAAATTTAATGATAAGAATCCGTTGAAAGATTTTTCAGAACACGTGGATGATAACTTTCTTCTTCTAGACGAGCTTGGTATCCCAAGAGATAGGATTAACAGTGATAAAGGCAAAAAGAGATTTGGTACACAGTTACTTGATTTTTGTAAATCTAACATGTTTATATTTAACGGAAGGGTGAATGGTGAACAACAGGATAAATTTACTTGTAAAACGCGAGCGTTGTTGACTATTGCATCAGTTCTGTTGATTTATTGAGGAGTTTTTTTAGTTTCAAAGTTCTAGAGTTTTTGAAACTATATTCAGATGTGCATTGTCCTTTGAGTATTTCCATGAGTACAAATGTATGTATAATAGTATGAAAGACAAGGTAGTGAAAGTTACAAATGTACAAGATGTGCCCCACGAAAGAGAGAAAGCTAAGAAATGGAATGAAAAGAAAGAAAATTATTTGATATCTAATATAGATCAGGCTAAGCTGAATGAAATTTTAGAATTACCAAGAGAGAATATTAACTCGAATATTTTAAACGATCTTGTAGGAAAGATATGTGATGTATTCATTAGTAGTGCGAAGCACACTTTTGGAACTTATTTACCTCGGCACTCTAACACGGCAAATCATAGATTTACCGTGAATGATAAGCCTTGGTTTAATAAAGACTGCAAATTTTGCAAGAACAAATTATAGAAAATTTTGACGTAGATTTAGAAAGTCATGATCACTGGCAAACAAGGAACAGTCAAGAAATGCCGAACAGTTATATAAGAAGACTCTTGATACCTGTCAGAAGCAATATAGAGCTGATATTGCCAGAAAACTTAAGCGAATGAGATCACAAATGCTAAGGAATATCGGAAAGGACTTAATCAGGGAAGGCGAAAGAGACAACCAAATATCAGTATTGAGTCCCTATATGAATATTTCAAAAATTTAAATAGTGATTCCTCTGAAAATAATGAGGATTCCACTCCCTCGTTTGCAAATAATCAGAATGATGAATTAATTCAGATTAGTTACGATTTAAATCAATATATAGAAAAGGGGGAAATTATGAAATGTATTAAAAAGCTAAAAAATAACAAAGCTTGTGGTGAAGATGGTATTGTTAATGAAAGCACTTCATTGAAATTTGTAGATATTTATGAAAAGTTATTTAACCTGATTTTTGATACAGGTACTATGCCAGAGACCTGGTTAACTGGTAAGATTATTCCAATATATAAGAATAAGGGAGATGGCAATGACTCTAATTTTTTCAGACCCATTACGATTGTAAGCTGCTTGGGTACAATGTTTACAGCTATACTAAGCGAACGCCTAAACACTTTTTTCAGATATTGAACGAGAGCCAGACAGGCTTTAGAAAAAATATTCTATCAATGATAACATAATTACTTGATGTTCATTTTTCGAAATTCTGAAGACAAAAATTATATTGCGGATTTATTGATTTTGAGAAGGCGTTCAATAAAGTTTGGGGAAACGGTCTAGTATAAATGTATTCTTAATAGTATAAATGGTAAAATGTTAGATGTTATTCAAAATATGTATAAGAATACTAAGTCCAATATTATTTATAACAAAGGTGCATCTGAATATTCCCAACGTGAAATGGGAGTCAGACATTGTTTGTTCTTTTTCTTAATGATGTAGAAGATTTTATTGGTAGACATGATGCACCAGGGTTGTCAACAATATATGATGAGATAGAAAATTAGCTAAATTTATATATGAGAATGTTTATTTTATTATATGCAGATGACTCAACTCTGATGACTGAAACGCCAGAGGACCTACAGAATCAATTAGGTATTTTTCCTCAGTACTTTGAAACTTGGAGACTTAATGTTAACAAGACTAAGATTCTTTGTTATTGTAATGGTAGATTGCCCAACAATCTAACATTTAATTTCAATAACCAAAATATCGATATTATCAAAGATTTCAATTATTTAGGTGTTCTCCTTTCAAAGAGTGGAAAATTTGCGAAAGCAATACAATCACAGGCAGAAAATGGAATGAAGGCTATGTATGAGATACTGAAGAGAGGTAGACACAATATCCTATCGATTTCTTGTCAACTAGATCTGTCTGATAAGGTTGTAAAACCTATATTGCTATATGGTTCAGAAGTTTGGGGCTTCGGAAATACTGAACTAATAGAAAAGGTTCATCTAAAATTTTGCAAATGTTTGCTACGTTTAAAGTCTTCAACTCCAGATGTTGTGGTTTATGGTGAATTGGGTCGCCATCCATTACTTTTAGATGTAAAACATAGAATGGTAACATACTGGACTAAACTTGTTTCTGGAAAGGAAACGAAATATTCGTATGTAATGTTTATTTTATTGTACAAGATACAATCAAACCGTGATATTTCATTTCCATGGCTTCTTTATGTTAAAAAGGTACTCGATGAGTGTGGTCTTTCTTATGTATGGATTACTCAGACTTTTGGTAGTTATACTTGGTTAAAGGCGGTGGTTAAAACATGTTTATTAGATTATTTCATCAAGAGTGGAATGATATGGTTCATAAAAGTGCTAAATATGTAAATTATAGAAAAGAGAGATCTTGTATTTGAGAAATACTTTGATATTTTGGAAGATAAAGATAATTTTTTATTTTGCAAATTTCGGACCACTAATCACAGACAGCCTATAAAACAAGGTCGATGGAACAACATTTTAAGAGAAAACAGATTATGTACACTATGTGAAGTTAAAGATGTAGGTGATGAATGTCATGGTATGATGACATGTTTCTTTTTTTTCTAGAGCATCGAAAAAAGTTTATCCATAGAAAATTTTCTACTAGGCCAAATGTTTTATTGTTTAATTAATTGATGTCTACACATAACAAAAATCAATTGGTCCAAATATGTAAGTTAATACGTGTTATTATTTAAAATGTGTGCCCTCCTGGCTACACACATACACTATGTTGTAAATATTGTATATATTGTACATATTATGCATACTATATCTGTACTTATGCTACTTATGCAATATGGTGATGAGTATAAATAAAGAAAGGAATAAATTGTCAGTCACGGTCACCTGGTCTAATTACCTTTAATTGTCTTCAGTCGTAAATTGGTCACGATAACACGGTAAATTAACTCTGACCAGGTGTCAACACAATTGTTTACTTAGAGAAAGTACCTGTTGATGATAAACTTCCTGTCCATTTTAATACACAAACCTTAAATAAAATAAAAAATCGCAAATTGCGACATTGGCGAAGCCCAGCGCTACCCCTGAATCAGTATTATCCATGTTGCAACAAGATAGTGCGTTTTGTTTGTTTGTTTGTTTGTTTGTTCGTTTTTTTGTTTTGTTTTTTTTTTGTGGGGGGGAGCCTGTTTGCGTCAATGTGAATTCTTTTTGTACACTTAAAAAGTTTTGTCGTCAAATCACGTAAGAGGAGGGTGTACTGTTTTACCCTTGTCCACGTTACCATAACAATTTTTCCTCCATAGTTTTCTCAGCTACTAGATCATCACAGTGGCTTGAAATTTAACACATTCTTCCTGTAGGTACAGTAATATGTATGTTGTATGGATGGATATATTTTGGAAATAAATCAGCAATAACTTACTGCTTACCAAGGACTTTGTTTATTTTCCTCATATCCTGATTGAAATGGGGGTATCACTAATGTGTAATCACTCATAAATTTTCTTGTTTTTTAACGATATTTTTGTGGATATAGTGAAAAATGGCTAAGTCATTTGAAACAGAAAATAGACATTGGACATGCCCAAAATCACTTACCATGTATGTTTCATCGATACAAAGCACATATGGCAACAATAACACAGTCCGTACATGTAGTTGACATTTAAAAGGGAAACTTAAAGCTGTATTAACTGTGATTTTTGTAACTTTTTGTTTCTGTCGAAATATGCCTAAACTTTGAATTATTTCTTATCAATTGTACTTTTCCTGTATAATTTTATTTGATATCCACAAATAAAATGCTTTAATTACATAAAATAGCTGTCTATATATTTATTGTCTTGCAAGACAAAAAATCGACCTAGATAAACTCGTATTCATTTAACTTCTCGTGACCTTAATCCGCGCATGTGCTGTAATGGTCGCTTTTTTAGTAACAAATCTGATTCCAAAGCCAAAGTGGTTATTCAACGGCAAGAACAACCGACAGACTCAAGCCGTAAAAGAAAAAAACATCGAATATAACGCAAAGATTCTTTTGAAATTTACGTTAATGTGATATAATGTGGCCCAAATATGGTCATCATTTCTTTGAAAACTGATCAAGAAAAAGATGAAATGAATAGAAAACAAACACGTGCTTACCTCTCTATCAGTTATTGTTATTTTTTTGCAAAGGTTAAAGTATTTTTAACCCAGGTGTATGTCCTGTCGGCAATCTCCGGAAGTAATGTCGAAAAATAATTAGACCAGAGCTATCGATCTTCTCTGATTAACAAAACGGTGTTTTCATACTATTCTGTAGGTATTATCGACATTTATTGCTTCAGTTGGATTACTACAAATTTATTTTATTGAATCAGCAACATTCAGTAGAATCAAATCTAAACGAATTTGGCAGTTAATGCAGCTTTAATCGTCTTAGAATAGGATAACATGAATCTTTGAGATACCCTTGATCTGCAAAATAATTCGATAACTCTTGCTTTAGGCACAGTTTTTTACTGCAGAACGGTTTTGCCAATGCAATTGAATTCTTATCTTGTTATGTTCTTACCATACACATAACAGATAGCTACATGTATTTCAAAGTTAGGTTGTAAAGGAAACTCGATATGCAATATATGCAGGGAGAAACCTACCGCGACGAGAACAATAGAAGTCGCGCTCTTGTTTAGCTGAGGAGGAAAAGTGAATCATGTTGTTTATTGTCGTTACTAATGATCTTAAAAGTTAATTTTAGACAAAAAAGTCATCATTTTCAATTTAGATTATGAATATAATTATTAGACTAGAGGAATATCAGTATGGTTATTGTTAATTCGCTTTTGTATTAATTCAAATCTCCATCATTTCTGATGTCAATATAAAGAAATGAGAAAACAGTGTTATACTCATTTATGATGGAGATATCTTACTACCACGCTTACTTACTTACAGAACACTTTCAACTATAAACATGCCTGTAGTTCAGTGCCCGGTATCAGATTGCTAGTATGAGATAGCCGATCTCGATGCCGTTGTAATTGCAGCTTTACTCAAAGCTCACGCAACAGTACACAACATATCAGCAAAAGTTGAAAAGTTCAGAAGACCAACTGTTTCTGCAGCGGGTTCTAGTGAAGATTGAACTTATTTCCTTTCTCGTCATTCAGCTTCTTGAATGTTGTGATGAATCGTTGCGTCGAGACCTCACAAGATCTACTGGTGGTTCACTTGTCGATAAACCTGAACAAGACTCCTTACAGCCACGCCTACACTAGCTGTGAGAGAAGAAAATACGATGGTTGCACGTGTAGCTCTCCATGACATGACTCAGGATTGCAATGAGACAGTTTGATAATTTGGTGCAATACTTCGAGGTCAGGCAGGGATATATATAAATTCACAATGCCATGCCCAGATGTGATCTTGATGTTGACTACACTGAAGCCATTTTACGAGACGTACTAACTCATGGACTAAGTGACCTAGACATACAATTAGAGCTCTTGGGGGATAAAAACCAGGATATGACGCTTGAACAAGTCTTCAATTTTGTCCAAGCAAAGGAATCTGGCAAACGCTCAGCATCATGTCTTCTTAAAACTCAGGGAGCAGGAGCCACTCGAGCACATATCGCAGGAGGAAAATTGGTAATATGACCAAGGATACCAAAACAAAGCTGAAAATAAGTTCGACTTATGTGGCTGCTGTGGGGAAAAAAGACATGGCAAGAATGCCTCACCTAAGATCAGGAAAAAAGAGTGTTCAGCATACGGACACCGTTGCAACAATTGTGACCGCGACAACCACTTTGAATTTGTTTGTCGTCAAAAAGTTAAGACAAAACATAGTGAGGAAAGTGAAAGTGTAGTATTTGAATTATTACTGTGTGCCGCAACTGTTTCACAACAAGGAAAGAAGATAATACACCTTGACCATCATCTATATTCTCAAATGTCAAATACATGGGAAAAACGTCCTTCACAACCACAGCCATTCATTTATATTACTGTTAAAGTCGTTGAGGATGATTATAACCAGCTAGGATTTAACTTCGTAACCTCTCAACAGAGACACGTCGTCATCCCTGCAATGGCAGACACGGGCTGTCAGAGTTGGCTCGCTGGAATCAAAGTGCTTCACAAAATTGGACTGAAACAAACCGACCTCATTCCGGTAAATGTAAAAATGCACGCAGCTTATTATACAGGGATTATGATTCTAGGAGCGATTATAGTGCGATTATCCGAAATGGACCGTGAAAATCTAGTACATGAAACTCGACAAATCGTATACATTACTGACAGCTCCTTATGATTAGTTCAGTTTACAAGACTGAATATGTGGATCAGAATGAATTTATTAAAATATTTCAAAACTTAAACTCTCTTAACATAAATGCCTGATACAGGTAAATGAACTATGTTTGGGCTTATGATATAATTACAGAAATTGGAGCACGGAATTTACAATGAACACTGTACATTGACTTGACATGGTACATGGAATAGACAAGGTACGTGGATTGGACATAATACACAGTATGAACATAAAACATGGTACAATGTACATTGAAATTGGTACTAGGTACACAGACCGTTCGAAATACTATACTCGGCGTTACATAAATAAGATACTGTTAAAATTTGAATTTGCGACTTTATTGACACCTACCGTCGTTTAAATTGTCTAAATGACTTGCTCATTCGTTTAGCCAAATAGCCTCTCCCTAAACATTGAATCGTTCAATTCCGGTGAGATTTTAATTTTCGGTCCCAATATTTACATTGTCAAGAGTCGGCCATGTTTACAGTGATCGGGTTGCTAGGAGATGTTGTTTACGTTTAAATGGTTTGTCCAAAAACCAAAGAACCCAGAATGCATTTTGGCGATCAACTCACGCAAAAGAGAAGCTCCTGCAAACATCATTTTGTGTGATATAGTTGGCACATTCATTAGAAGGGATTTATTAATCCTCATTTAAGCTTGCCTTTTGAGAAAATTTTAATGGCTAACTACATGGAGCTTCATGATGTCATTTAAAGCCGGAAGTAAATATGCTTTATGACATTTATAATTTGCAGTGATGGCACACGTCAATAATAACAGGAAGACGCTGGCCTTGGTTTAGAGAAATATGCAGACTATACTAGAATTCAAAAACGTTCACGTTAGCTTGAATTAGTCTTGTGTCCAGAACTTGCAATCAAAGACCTCGTTTGTTACAAAAAATAAACAAAAAAAAACAGCTTCAGTCCTGCGAACAAAAAGGAGATAAATGCACCAGGTATGTTTCAATCAACAGTAGTGACAACTTGTTTCGTCTGATTTTGTTGTTATTACGTTTCACTTTTTACACCGCTTTACTCAAAGTTATTTTAGAATACAAATATATAATGCACTCATATTAATATTGTAAACGTCGGTATGATGTACACATGTTTCAAAGAGTAACGACTCGTTAGTAGCATTGTAATCAAAAGAGCTAGAATCTATAACAAAATCATTTGTCGACCCTCTATGTTGTATTGAACTATAAACAATATGAAAAAGGTATTTGCCTTAAAATTAAGCGAAGCCTTTTTTAGGTTCCCTTTGAATATATAATGTCCGAGCAGTTCCGATCATTAAATAACATGTAGGTCTTTGAAAAGTTTTGTTAAGCATGTGTTTTACTACATGTCAAAGATTCAATAATACATAGAGATGTAGTGTTTTTGCCTTGTCAAACGTTTCTCAAGTGGTCAGTATGGAAACAAAATAGACCGAATTTCTATTCATTATAAAGCGAGCTTAGCACGCGTATTATCTTGTTTTTTTAATTTGAAAACACTTTTAAGAACCCTTTTTATGCTCTTTAGTTATGTGCGCTAGTCCATTAAGTTGACCACTGCCATCTCCACCTTTAATAAAGATGGGTAAGTTACTTAATGATGATTGTATAATGTTGCAAAAGTACCAATTTTCTCAACAATATCGTTTGCAACATGATTATGTACGTGAGTGAGTAAAATCCGGAAAGCGTGAAGTTCGACAGGTTGTCAATTAGGTGAAACGTTAAATCTAAGTGAAAATATCATGTATTATCTTTGAAATATGCATTTTGTCTATCTACATGTCTTTTGGCTTCAATCAGGATAGAAATATTGAAATTTAATAAGTAGTGTTTCATCTTGCATTTAAATTGATTAAAAAATGAATGTACGGTGTGATAAGACAATATAAAAAACTACATCTAGACTGAAGGTTAGATCTTTGTAGTTATACCACCGTGGACAAATGTGTAGCATTAATCTGATGTCTATCGTTATCTCTTTTATTCTTCTCCTTTTCCAAAACAGATGTTTATCATACTATGAACCAAAAGGTAAAAATAGACGCCTTTCATTAAATATCAATTGCCCTAACCCAAGGGGAAATTTAATGCTTTTGCATGTAGTACGAACTCATGCTTGTATGTATATCCACATTTGGGGCAGTATTGCACTTTTTACAGTGGGCTATTTGTCAATGTAATACGTGTGGTTATAAGTCTCCTTATTAGATATAATATATAGTCGACTTATATTAATCGCCAGACGCTTTTAAAAAGGTAATTAAAGAGATAAATGATCCGTTTTGACATCTTCAATTGTGAATATTTAAATGTATTGAAATACAAATTAAAGTCGAACTCTTTGATTGGATATTAATTGATTTGTTATGTAGCCAAAAAAAAAATATTGCTTATACCTGCATTTTTAAACATGGCCGTTTTTAAAAAAGGGTACAGGAAACAAAAGACATTGGCTTTATTTCAGATAGAAATCATGACGCAGTTTTTATCAATTTATTCAACTAATTCATTGCAAATGGCGATATATGTAAACCTTGAACGTCAGATATGTTTACCATAATGAAAATATCGTGTTGTTATAAAAAAAAAAGTCAAACATATATTTTTCCGGTAGAGGTTCTCTTTTAGGCAAAATATATGATGGACTCAATTATATGCTTGATAGAGAAATATGCAGAATATATATACATAATGAAAGCAGAAAGCTTATAGATATTTATGTGACATTATTTTGAATATTTCTGTGTTCGGCAAATTTCTTTCTTTTATATAAGGCATCAAACAATTGTCTCCCTAAATCCCATATAAACATTTGAATCTCAAAATATAGCCATAGTACACAAACGCACACACAAACACAAAAACAAATAAACAAAAACAAATACAAAAGCAAACACAAAAAAAAACAAACAAACAAAACAAACAAAAAAAACAAAAAGCAAAGACAAAAAAAAACAAATGGGAATAACAGAATAAGATATAATGCTACGGTAATGTCAGCATGTCTAGCTCCGCCAGATGTAACCGTCACATATTGCAAGTGATATTTATCAAGCAGTGGTGTTGCAAATGTAGTTTCCCGACTTTAGTTACAGACGGTCCCTTTTAAAACAGTGGAGCAATAAAATTGTTGACGATTACACTGTATCATGATGTAAATACAGAAACAAATAGAAATGATGAAACATTATCCTAAATAGATCAAGCAAGTTCACCAAAAGTTAAGAGCAGTACTTTCCAAAGGACAAAAAGAGCGTTTCCTGCATTCCCTTTCAGTAAACTTTTGTAACTCTAGATATCTGTACTAATAAAGAATCAACATAGTATAATATTACTTCATTTGATGGTGTTCTTATAATCATTATCATAAATATTCTTTGTCATCACGCAATCACATAAGAATTCATTGCTTTACCAAAGCGTGAATATATTGCGGATCAAATACCAGGTTATTGTAATAATGTCTTTTTTCGGTAGATCGAGCATTAGTACCAATATGAATTATTTCTCTAGATTATAGAATAATCAAAGTTATGCTTACAAGATAGAGTGACAAAACAACTCGGTGTTGTAATAATTTGTCCGATTTTGGGTGGCGTGCCTACGTGGGAATGAAGATCTGGCTCAACTTGTATAATTGATACAAAGGCTGGTGTCCGCGATTGTTTATAGTGAATTAATATCTGCAATAGGATGTTACACAATAAGAAACCAATCAAATAAAACCTGTAGATAAGAAACCAGTACAGTAAATACAAAATCCGAAAATGACAGAGTACATCGAATATTAAAAAATATCCGGGCCAATTATATGAACACATCATACGAAGGTGCTGAAGAAATGTTGCTACAGATGAAAGGAAAATTGACATTCTAAATAAAAGTCATCACGTTTGTCGTAAAGTTTGATCAGTAGTTTACCTTTTCCATCGATTTCTAAGTGTTAGTCAAGATAAGAAGCTGATTTCACAGTGTCTGTAGTATCCTTTATCTCAAGTTCTTTGGGATAGATGCGATGTATCAAATCCCCAAAATTAGGATTGTTTAAAGATAATACGTCATCTTTATAGCGGAAACTGAGATTAAATGATCTAGCTAAACGATATTCCGTCTTTCGGATCAAATCAGCTATAAAGTCAGCCTCATAAGAGTAAAGGAAGGTGTAGATATAGGTGTAGACGGTGGTACAGAAAACGACATACAAACAGAACATTAGACTTTTATGACATTTGTCTCGAACTTCTTTCGGCAAAAATTCCGAAGCTTTAATAATAGGACAATTCAGTACAACCGATAAATCTACATATAAAGCGAACCAAATAAAGTAGAAAACAAGTAAAATTTCAAGACAATGAAATACAAGACGAAACTGGTATAGTATAGTATAGTAGTATAAATCCACAAGTTCACGCATAAACGTGTAAGCATTTCTTGTTCTGCCATTGAAACCTTTCATTCAGCTAGTGATTAAAATCCGACAAATGTCTAATAAAAACAGTGAAACTGTCCGACTCAATCACAAATGTGTATCAGCAATTAAAAAAAAAAACCGAAGAGATTTAAACTATTGTAATATCATGTAATTCAAAAAAAATCTATCATTATGTAAATAAAGCAACCATTAATAAAATTGGTGAAACATAATTCGAAAAATGAAAATTTGATAATCAATAATTCAAGTAAACAAAAAAGGGGGATTTTGGATTGAATGAAATCACGTGTTCATAAATGAAATAAAGTGGTCGTTGCATAAAATTAGATAATATTTTAAGTAAAGTGTAAAGTAAATTTATTCTCCTACTGTTTTAGTACATAATTGTGGATCAGACTTTTCAGTGTCCAAGAATGGAGCTAAATCAAACAACAAGATTCATTGCACTATTAAGATCATCTCTTTATGTTTTCTTCTTTCGTTCTGTCTGTGTTTGCTTTGTTGTACATTTACATATCAATAGTGTAAGGGTTTTGGCCAATTGTTAAATCATATTATAGGTTACATGAGCAATGTAAACAAATAAAACAAAACTTACTGGTAGAATCGAAGACCTGTCGTGTCTGTTATGAATTCATGTTCATGTGGTATTTTCCAATTACAACATTTAAATTATCACATAACTCATTGTTAGTTTAAACGTAAGAAAATTTACAATGTCAAATGGAATAGATAAAACGTCTTTTAACGTTACCCTTATATTGAATAGTTTAATCTATTGAGATCAATTGTCTATATATCCCATTGTTTGGACTTTAAGCAGACTTTAGATTAATTTGTTATAGGAAAACTATTAGTACATGGGCTGAGATACCCCCGTGCACCCTTTCTACTCATCAATAAAAATATGATTTTCATGTGCCTTTATATCTCCTATGTACGAATCTTTTTGTCGACACAAAATAAACTGAATCATGTTTGTATTTTTGGCTACTGTTTATATCTCAATGAGACAAAAATTAATTTGAACAGTATTATCATGTAGCCCAATGTTCCAGTTTTACGATTTCCGTAGTCAGAATATATCAAGAAATGCAAAAAAAGATATTTCCAATTTTTAGGTCAAAAGACATAAAATGCGACTCTACGAGTTATTACTTTACTAAAACGTCTCAAATTTGGTATCATTCGATAGTTAATTCAATTTCCTACATGAATGAACCACGAAAAACTAATTTTCAAAAGTGACGTTTCAAAAATATATCCCCTACCCCAAGAAACTAGTCTCTGTCAAACATGTTTCTCATTCATAGCGTAGGGACATTGAAGAACTCATATTTTAGGCATTCATACTTGAATTTTCTTGTTCCACAATTATTGGAATGCTATCACAAATAACCGTGTCCTCACTAACTGGAATGATATTTTACAGATTGCTATGTTCCACACTCACTTGAATGCTTTCTCACAGATTGCTTTGATCCACAAATATTTGAATAAAGTATCACACATTGCCGTGTTCTTTGTCACAGATTGCCTTATATTGCACTCACTAGAATGCTTTGTCACAAATTACCGTGCTCCACACTCACTGGAATTATGTGTTACAAATTCCCATGTTTCACAATCAGTTGACTGCTATGTCACAGATTGCCTTAAATGACACTCACTAGAATGCTGTCACAAATTACCGTGTTCCACACCCACTGAAATGCTGTGTTACAGATTGATGTATTCCACACTCACTTGAATGCTGTGTCACAGATTGCCTTGATTCACAATTATTGAAATGATGTGCCACAGATTGCCGCGTTCCAAACTCACTTGAATGCTTTGTCAGAGATTGATTTGTTCCACAATTTTTTTTAATGCAATGTCACACATTGTAGGGTATAAGGGTTAGAACTTCTCCCCTTTTTTTCAAATTTTGATAATTGTGTCTTCATAATTTAATAGGTTTCCCTTTATTCTGTTCCTTGTACCAATTGTTAGGTACAGACCATTTTGTACTGATGGGGGAAGGCTTCCTTTGTTATAAAAATAATAGGATTACTCTAAATTTTAGCCATCATCGATTGATAAAAAAATATTAATATTGTTTAATATTTCCACCATCCCTTAACAAAAACAAAAAAAAAATACTTCGGTTAAAAACATTAATATACGATACACTCATAAATAAACAATATAAATTATGACCAAATGACAGAACCAGGTTGTTGTACATTATTATCAGGATTATTTTAAGGATTATATAATATCATAAAGGAGAGTTTCTATTTTGCAAGTTCCCCTGAAAATAATGTCACTCCCGTGTATGCTGCTTGCTTAAAGTTAAAGGACGAAAAACATAGTTTCCTGGTTATCATCCATGTGATATGCTTTATTTCAAAATAGAACTTTATAGTAGCTAGTTTACAAGACAAGATTAACATCAGCTACGTACGCATACTCATAAGATGGTGTTGGTTCAATAAACCAAGCATAGACAATTTTATTTGGCACTGTTTAAAACCAATAGAATGTAATTATTGGTATAGAACAATGGAAAAATACGTAATATTCTTTATACACTTAAAAGGTAGAACAATACTATCATAAACCTGTCTTTTAATGCTAATAATGTCGGAATGTAAACAGATTTTTTTCAAAAGAATTAAATATAACTGTCATCCTTTCCACATAATTAAACAGATATACCATCCAGTTCTATTAAACAAACATATAGCTAGAAAACTAAACAATCATTTATCTTTATAATAATCTAATTATACCTTACAATTTAAGACAGATGACATGATTTAACAGAATTTGAATTATCTGAAGTCACGTAAAAACCAGTTGTATATATACGACTCGATTGGCTAATTCGCCATCCGGTCATGTTTGAAGATATATATATTAGATTTGGTCTTCATTTCGCGATATGATGTTTTCAGTCATAGAAACCTTAAATCCGAAATGTATATTATGGAAACAATTTAAATGCATCAAATTATTAACATTTTACACAGAACTGTATGTTAATAGGTTATTTTAGGTTTGGAATTATTTGGTCTTCTTTATTCTTAATTCTACTCACCTCTTTAAATGGGGCATAGCTAATGGTTATCGGTGTTTCTGGTGGGTGTGGCATTTAACATGCTCAGCTGGTAGATACTTGAATAATACAAGAGAGGAAATCGTATTAATATAATGGCCAGGGACCAGGATGCACATTATTGTAATAGTAATGTGATATGTTTAAGTGTTAATTACAATAAACCATACTTACATGTACTTGCAAGTTTTGTAATTCTACTCCACTCTACCCAAGGAAAAATCAACGGTGGATTACTCGCTTAAGACTAATACACAAACCAAAAATACTCGAAAAACAGCGAAGAAATATTTGGAGAATTTTGCACATGTACATATAAAGGTGTCTTTTGAACTGTAAAAAAACTGAGTGGTTAAAGAAAATGGAACATTTTCATTTTTTTTTTTATCCAAAGAAAAAATAAATACAAAATTGACTACGAAACAGGTGGCAAAACATGAAAACAATAATACTGCATGAGACGTATAGCGAGAACAGGTATTGTGTGTATTTTAAAGAGACATTAACCCAAACGGGATAAAAATAGTAATGTGGAAAAATATTACACAATTAAAAAAAACGTGAAAGAATGTTCTAAAAGGTCCTATGTTGCATTGGAACCAAAGAAACTAAAAATAAATTAAACAAATGTACAAACTGAGGACTAGCAGCAGTTAGCTGACATGCCATATCCAGATCAGTTTAAACCCATAAAAAGTTATGTCTCCATCGTATGTAAAATCAATCCCATTTCTTCCAGTGCGAGGTTGAAAATCACGGTACATTATATGTCATTCAATGATAACACAACCCATGTCATGCCAAGAACTGCTTTAAATAAAGTGTTTTAATATATATGTAAAACACCTATGAGCGAATCAATGTTAATACGAGAAAATGCTATCCTTATCAATTTGACAACAATGTCATACCTATATCCCTTAGGAATGAGCCTATTCAACGGTTCCGTTTTCTTATCGAGTGAGTTTCGACCACATGTATGGACTGATCAGTTGATTAGACTTCATACCTGTTGGAACATTTTTGTCAGATTTTAAACAGTAGAAACCACGCATATTATGTCCTTTAGCAAGCTAGGCCCATATGATGGACAGACACAACCATACTTGTTAAACTGCAAAGTCACATGATTTATCAACATTCGGGTTAACATCCAACAGTGTAACGTACATATTACATTGTTTCCGTGGCGCATCAATAAAGAGTTGACCAAGTTTGCAGCCATCAAAAAGAACTTTCAGTTCTTTTTAAAGAGTAATTAAGGGAACCAAGGTTATAGCGGTAATCAAAAGAACGCAAGACAGGGACAAAGACCAGACATGGAAAACAGATGTATACAACAAAAAACACAAGTAACTAAGATCATACATACAAAGTAACAAAAGCAAAAGATATTTTTAATGATATATTTGTAGATTTTTTTTAAGTTTGAAATAATCACATAGTGTGCCATCGAGAAGCAACAAAGTAATATGTAAAAACACAGGAATGTCTACCAAAACATATCCTCAATTATGTACGCTTTTATGTTCATTCGTGACATTCAATTGGACCATTTATAAAAATGTAGCCAAAAATTTCAATTTTTATATTGCTAACTTTCATGAAAATCTGTGAGCTAACAGAATATATTAAGCTATATATATATAAACTATTTATTTGCCTTATGTTGGTTCACTTCTATTGAAGATGTTTACAAAACTTAATATGCCAAGTGGATGACTAGAAATAGATCGTTATTTTAGATAGTTTTATTCGATTCGGTAATAATATATACAAACAATTCAATTTGCATATTATAAGCATAAATTAGTAACTAATTAAATCAATGATCATTAAAAAGCTTCAACTATATATAATTATCCAGTACACATAGCCAATAACGTCATGATATGTCACATAAGTCAAAATACAATGAGAAATACTTGACTAAACCTAATATGTTGATATCAAGTCGGGATAATGCATGAAAACCATATGGTTAATCTTCAAAGGTGTCCCATTTGGTCATTCATAATTAAATCGAGTTTATATTACAATCAGCAATATCATTATCTTGTTTGGAAACTATCATATAAGTATTCATTGATTCCACTTTAGAAACATCGATTTGTTAAATCATTTCGCAATATATTTCAATTTCTAATAGCATTATAATGAAATGCAAGTTTTGCTTACTTTTGAATGGGGTATCCAAAAATTGAATTCTCTAGGTCTTGGTAAAAGTTAATTCCTGACTGTTGTAAAATGTCCCCTCATTCACGGTGGAATTTTATTATAAAATATATCATCATATGGTTCAACCTGGGTTGTGTCTGTCTATCTTTTACATTTAAAATAAATAAAATGTCAAAAATATCTCAATCTATGCCGGTTTTTGGACCTATACTCTTTATAAATCTAATACATTTGTTTTTTGTTTGTTTGTTTGGTTTTTTTTTAAATTTTAAGTTTATGCTGTAATTTTTCACATGCAGAACCATACCAAGAAGAGCAAGCACAATCGAATGGCATTGTGTTAGAGCTGACACGGATGCTACTTTTTTCTAAAATTTTCTGACATCCATCGACCCCGTCTAAATAAGAACGTCTGCCATGCATTGATTTGTTTCATAATATTATTGACAATTCCCTCCACGAAAAAATTTATCAACATTAGGTCTCAAATATTTCACGCATTTTTTTTTTTTTTTTTTTTTTTGTAAAGAAATAATAAGTGTTTCATAGAACTTTAAGTGTGTCTATTTTGGAAGTTTGCGTTTTGAACCAGAGAAAAAACAAGGTTTTTCTCACATTTCCTAATACGTGAGTTAAAAAATGATTACTTACATTACCCTACCGGTGCACCTGGTCCATGCTCCCAGTTTTTAGTGGAGTCCGAGGTGCTCATTTGCTTTTATTACTTTGTATGTCTGATTTTAGTTACTTTATGTTCTTTGTTGTGTATGTCTGTTTTACATGTCTGGTCTCTGTCCCTGGATTACATTCTTTTGATTACCGCTATTACCTTGGTTCCCTTGATTAGTCTTTTAAACAGTTTATAGTGCATTTGATGTAACTTGGAATGAAAACTGTTCTACAAATTATTGTTGAGGTATGATCATAACGGCATAATGTTTCTGTTTTTAAATCTGACTTCGAAAAGATATATCCTTGAAGAAAACAAATTACATTTTTGACTCATTTTTAAATACAATGATAATAATTATAATAACTAATAGTCTTATATTATTCAGGGTTCTCCTTGAACTGTTTTACAACTGAGGGCTTTCATTTTTTAAATATTGTCTGCCACAACTAAAAATCATTGCTTTGGTCAAATTGTTGCCGGCCTTGGTGAACTTTTTTTCAACCATTTTAAGGAGGTAGACCTAAGGCAAGAAACATACTCCTGAAATCTGTAATATGTTTGTATCACAATCCATTTCATTAAAGCCTTTCAAACTTCCATTTGAAACAAATTGAAATCAATCCAAGTTTCTTTGATGCTTACATGATATTGATGTAAAATGCTGAATATATTTGAATACATCTGAATAATTTACAAGAGTTGTGTCCCTTACCCTAGGTCTACCTCCTTGAGTTAAACATTAATTACGGGCTGAGAACACGAATGTGTGTAAACAAATTAACAACATTAGTTATGTTGTTTATTGAGTGAAATATGATACTTCTATGATGAAAAAGACTTACCAACAGCTAAAGTAATGACGAAATATGCTATTTTCATATCGTCACTGTCCCTCCATTGAAATAGTGTAAATTGAAACAATGGCATTCAGAACTACATTTTATAAGATGACCTGCATGTTGAACCGTGGCCTACGATAAAGATATGTTGGTTGTTCAATTGCACGAAGTTTACAAGTTCGACACTATTAATAGATGGACGTAAAAACATGGGTTTCCCTAACGCCTCTACAAATTTCGATTTCATTTATTGACTTAATTTCTGTAAAATTGTGAAATTGAAGTTTGAAAAGTACAAGATTTAGAGACTTCCTTTATTCAGTAATTACCTGCTTTTTTCTGCCAAAGAGCCATACAAATGGCCATCTGTAATTTGCCAAAAGGGTCAATATAGAGGAAAACAGTATGACTCTGCAGGGCATCACCAAGGAAGAGATGTCGTACATAATCTTTTGGCAGATTCCTCACTTGAACATAAAAACTTTCATGTATACTGTGATAGTATTTTTTTTTGTCCCTAAATCTGGAGAGACATCTATTGTCCGTTCGCACCTAACTGACAGGCACACTGCGGAAAAACAGACCAATGCCCGGTATGATAAAAAAAAGATCCGATTCTCAACGCTGACGAATCGGTATTCGCCAGAAGTGGCAAAACTCTTATTGTGGCATACAAAGAAGGTATAAAAAACCCGTGAGACTGATAAGCACATTCCATTCGGCTAAAATAAAAAAATGGCAAACCAAAACTCATAACTGAGTACAACAAATACATGGGAGGAGTTGACTTGAACGATATGGTGACCAGTTTTGATGGAAATAATAGAAGGAGTGTAAAGATGTGGTAAAAAAGTAGTTTTTAATCTATTGCAACGATTTCTTATAAACTCGTATATTCTTTATACCAAAAACACAACCGATACCCCTGTGATGTCAGGACTTCGATTCACCGAAGGTGTGATAGAAAGTTTATTGGAGGAACAGCATCGAGGGAAAGTCGATCGAAATGTTCGTAGATTAAAACCAAATTTAGCCAGAGTAACGAAATCAAAGGAATGTATTGTATGTTCAGACAGGAGACGAGGTACACGCAAGATAACAATTTACATTTGCTCACAATGTAGACTGAAGTGCACCCTTTATGTGCCAAAACAATACCATGGTTCCGAGCAATAAACAATCACTTGTAAAAATATTATGTTTTGAAACTTGTTGTAACTTGTAGTTGAATTAATTTGAAATTTATGTTCCAAACGCTTTGTTTTAGGTATCTGTGTAAGCGGAAACCAGCAAATTACCCAAGTTTACATGAAAGCGTGTTGTCGCTAACATGTTTTTAAAAACTAGGGTTTTTGTAGGTAGACATTTCTTTTTATTTTTTCGAAAGTGTTTGACGAAAAATGACCAAAAAAGCTTTAGGGTAAATGCAAAAATGATCGGTAGAAACAATGGTATTCTTTTAGGCCTCATGTACAGTCTACGATATACATAGCAAGTGAACTGAAAAAATAAAAACGTTACAATTAAAAGTGAACTAGTTTTGACGTAAGTAAATACTTACAAAATAAAGCTGGGTACAGTATTAGCGAAACCGGATCATACTGTCTACAGAGCAATATCATCTTACGTGGAAAAGCAGACAAAACTTAATACAAGCATTTTTAAATGTTCCCTTTCATACATCTATTCATCTTTCATAAATGTACCTTTCCTAAACAAATCGATTTTTTTTCTGAAGTAGCATTCATTTGATCTCGACGTTTTCGTTAATTTTTCGCTAAAAAGCGAGGATCGAATGAGGAGTAAATTTCCAGTAACAAAAGTATTTATTGAAAGCATGCATTAGTGTCGTACATTTTTTTAGACATTCTATTGAATTCAAGATAAATCTAACCTTTTGCTCTTAAGAATGCTTACAGCAAACTGCCAGTAACCGAATTTAAATTAGACGATCGAGTGAATACCCAATTTTGCCAGATTTGTGGAAACATGGTAGGATGGTAGGTGTATACAAGTTGAAACAAGTACTATCTTTAAAAAAAAGATAGCCGATGCAATAAAATTTTATTCTTTTTACTTCTAAGTCTCTACATTTCTTTCAAAAAAATACCACATAGCATGCAATTTCAAATTTTCGATACAGTTTTTTTTCGAACGCCGCCAAGTTAGCAGTATTTGGCCAATCGGGAAACAGAATTGCGATTAGGTTACTTGCGTTTCCATAGACGAGCGTCCTTTAAGGTCAAGGGGTAAAAAGGGAAACACTGACTACATATACGAACTCGGCGACGTAATGTGACGTAAGTTTCTTTGTTAGCGTCATAAAATAACCAAGTGAAAACGTCTTCAAAACTCGGCCAGGCCCTGACAGGTAGTGTATACCAAAATATGCCATGGCAGTTGATAGAATAATTCTACGTACCGAAAGCTACAGAAAAGGAAAGAGATAATTAGAAACTTATTCATCTAGATTGCCAGAGAGACATAATCATAATGGACGCATACGGTGAAATCTGCAATTTTTCATTGCAAATACCACAATAAAAACAGGACCATTGCGGTTGTTTCTAATTTTACATTTGTTTTTGTTTTTGTTTTTGTTTCTTGTGTTTTGTTTTTTGTTTTGTTTTGTTTTGTTTTTTTTTTTTTGTTTTGTTTTGTTTTGTTTTGTTTTTTGTTTGTTTGGGGGTTTTTTTTGTCAATAAAATCGGCATTTTAAATGGATTTTCCGTTTACTGACTTTTTTGGTTTTGCTTATTTCATCAATTTTATTTTCTTATGTCATAGATTGAAGTTGTGACAGAGTTTACGTGCACTTCAATACAATATATTTTTCATCATATTTTACATACAGTACATATTTAATGACATTCACGTCAAAATCACATAATTTCATGATACGTTTACGCGAATTTTACGTAAGTAATACTTGCCTGTTCATAGTTTTCATTTCTAAACTGATATATGTTATTTTGTTATTTTTCTTTTTTTCTTTTTTTTTCTTTTTTTTTTGTCGATGATGCGTGATACAATAACAGAATGATGGGACCGTCATTGTTTTTATTTGCATTGGGTCATTTACGAGGCCGCTGGTTTGGTAAAAAATGCAACACTGCAAACTAAGTCAGTCTTAACTTTGTATTTCAGTGTAACTCAACAAACTATTTCAATAATTTTAAAAACAATACTTCAGAAGTGAAATATAAGCCAGAATCAATCTTCATCACACAATTAGACACTGGACAATCATTAAATCCGAATATTATGATAGCAAATATATGTACACAAAGCCAGGGAAATAAGTTTGTTGATTACATTTTACAAAAAACTTCAACATTTGAAATATTGTTGTTACAAAATTCCAATCCTCGTACATTTCTATTTAAGTCCTCAATTAACCTTGCATCTGACGTATTTCAGTACATTATACTTCATTACATCAGATAAGGTAGGCATTTAACAAACGCAATCACGAATAATGTGAAGGGTTTATCGGTCCGATTACATTAGTACAAACTACACATTACAATATAAGTTACAATTACATCAGTTGTGTATTGACTTTTTGTATTACAATTAAAGAAGATAGATTTTTCGTAAGTCACAAAAATGAATTAAATATCCTTGTCAATAATGGACTAGTTGAACTGCATGATGTATACAAATCCTTTTATTCGTTCCTGGGGTAGCGTTGGAAAACAGATGACTATACGACAGTAAAGAATTTCATAATGAACCAATGTATGATCTTCACAAGTTGACGCAGCTTCGAAAGTGAAAATTTACCTTTCTTAGAAGTGTTCAACTGCAAGAAAGTGACAGACGAGTGTTTACAATTGTAATTTTAAATCTTCAGTGTATTTGTGTTAATTTTTCCTTGAATTCGTGACGGTTGAATGTTAAACTACTGACAGCATTTGGAACATAAATGAGTTTAGATTACGTGTTTATAAATTAAAAAAAAAATCTGAAATAAAAACAGTCAAATGCAGCCTTTGTTTCAGTCCATGGGTTAAATAAGTTCAAATATTTCTTGTGCTCATTACAAAGCTAAAACCCTATATAATTGTAGTTGTATATACAAAAGCTTATTTGAAGTACGGTATTTGAAAAAAAATGCTAATTTTAGGTGAAATGGACGGAAATGAATGTCTAAAAATTCCCCTTTTTATGAAAAACTCATTAGTGTCACAATAAAACTGACAAATTCGCGCCTGATATGAGAAGATATGTTGAATACATCGATAATTAAAACAACAGTACCCAACATATCTATTGTACACCGTTTATATGTAAGAAAACAAATACATTTTAGTTCATGTTTAGGGAGTAAACAAGGGAACCAAGGCTATGGCGGTAATCAAAAGAATGTAATCCTTACATACACAACGAAGACCATAAAGTAACTAAAATCATACATACGAAATAACAAAAGCAAATGAGCAACTCGGACTCCACTAAAACTGGGAGCATGGACCTGGGGCACCGGTAGGGTAAGCGTTCTCTGCTTTTCTAGAAATACCCGCCGAGTTGCTCATAAAAAGTCAAGTCCGGGGTAGACGAAAGAGGAAAGAAAAACTATGACACGTTGAACAAATCAGTTTTCATGGCTCAGATGGATACACCTTAACGATCAACGAGTTCATGATGACGACCATAGAACTTTTGTAGTGATAACTTCAAGCTTGTAGCAACATAACCCTGCTCCAGATGCCCATTTGTTAGAATTCTAGTGCGATACAAAAAGTCTGCGTAGTCTCAGCAAGCTCTGGCATACCTTATGAGTTGTGATATGAACACTCCATACGTAGGTGCTGAAGGGATGTTGCCACTGATGAAAGGAAAGTTGACAATTTTGAATGAAAAGTCATCATGTTTGTCGTACAGTTTGGTCAATAGTTTTCCTTTACCATCGATGTCTTAGTATAGGTCAAGATATGAGGCATTTGTTATGGGTAGGGGTGGTAATTGCTACCTAACTTGACTTGGAGTGTTTAAAGTTTTATTACATAGCCTTATTTTGAAGCTAAGACAATATATTAATATACCGTATCACACAAAAGTTTGTTTAAATTACGGTAATCTTATAAAAAAAAAAACAATATCGGTTGATATGAAAGAAATTCTGAAATTCTTAAAATTCCCCTTTTTACGATTTATGGAACTATTTACCCGAAAGGAAAACCTAAACGCCTTAATTAATCAGATATATTTGGAACATCATTATCTTAATTATGAATGCCTAAAACATGAGTTTTACGGTGTTTGTGTGCTGAGAATGAGAATTCTGTTTGATAATGAGACCAGTTTCAAGGGGTAGGGGTAATAGTTTTAACATTTTATGAAAATACTTTCTTGCAAATTAGTTTTTTGTGGTTTATTTATGTCGAAAATTAAATTATCTATCGAATGATGCCAAATTTGAGACGTTTTAGTTGCTCAATAATTTGTAGAGTCGCATTTATATGACTTTTGATCGAAATATCGAAAATCCCATTTCTTGCATTTTCATAAATTCTGACTACGAAAATCGCCAAAATTCACCAAAAAGAACCCCAGAAGTATAAATTGTAATAATAATAAACGGAAAATACCAAATAAATTATTTTTGACTGAAGTATTAATACTCTAGACTCTAGGGTTTTTGACATGGAAAAGTATGTCAAATTAAGCAATTTTTCTGCGGGGTAGAGGTACGTTTTTTCATTTACCGCAAAACCCGAGTTGTTACAGCAACTTTCTTGGTACCATTGTAAACCTGAGACATTTTGTCTTCTTTGGATGATGTGATGTCATTTTTTGGTATTGTTACTGCTATTACATGTATAGTAGACAATGTAAGAAGATGTTAACAAAATGCTTGAAATTTTAATCGACATATTTGTCCAGTGCGGTAGACGTGTTTTTCAACAAACGGTCGGCATTCCAAAGGGAACAATCGCTAACCTATTCCTTCACTCTTAAGAAGCTGACTTTATACGTTGGAACAAAAGACTCAGGCCTTTTTAAACTGATTATTTTGGTTTTTTGAATTGTGTACTATTTTCCCACGGTGACCAGATTTTTAAGGGATTGTAAAATACTCCGCCGCTATTTTGCGCCTGTCTAAGTCGGGAGTTTCTGGCCTCTTTATATCTCGTTACTTTATTTCCTTTAGTTTATTTTTTAACGTTTCTTGAGTATATAGGGGCTACTCTTCCGCCGTACATGTGTGTTTTGTGGCCAGCTTCAGTCTGTCCAATGGTATAAGGATTTCCTAATGCTAACGTTCATGAAAATCTCTGAGGTAACATTTTTTGTATACCTAAGTTACGTAGATCATTTTCTGATTCGATGGGAAGTTGTCGGTTATTTCTTGCACGAAAACAGGTTAAATTGACCAAATATTTATCAAAATCTATAAAAGAAATGTAGAACATCTACATTCAAAGGATCTAAATTTTCCTTGTCGAAAAAATCCGTCAACTGGATGTGACACGGTAGTCGTTTTAACATAGATCTGCGTCATTTTTCGAAGCGGGAAGACAAACGAAATATTCCAAATGTCGCGGAAGGTCACTGATTGCAGATTTTGGGTCTAATATGCACTTCCGGTTGTCCTACTGTAGATGCATGGCTCTAAAATATTGGAATTGATTGTTTAACTTTTAACACACACGAAGGACGTTTAGGAATTCTCGGATATTCCTACCTGTCGTGACTTCAGCGATATCACAGGACAGTAGTGCAATGTCAAGAAAATCGTCGTTCATGTAAAAGTGTCATCGTCCTTAGTAGACAATGCCAAAACCGTACCATCAAGTGAACAATATAAGAATTTTTTTACTAGACTGAATAAATTTATTTATTTGCCTGCTTTTTTTGTTTTGTTTTGTTTGTTTGTTTTTTGTTTTGTTTTGTTTTGTTTTGTTTTGTTTGTTTTTTTTTGTTGTTGTTGTTTTGTATTTTGTCTGTTTTTGTTTTTGCTTTTGAACGGCAAGGAGAAAGATAAACCCGTAGCAGAGAGAGGAAACAACACACGATTTGTAATTCAAAGAATATATCCAGACATAAATACACAAGTTATTTATTTGCTTGTTGTTGGCCTCTGTATATTGGTTCTATTGAAGATGTTTACAAAACTGAAATGCCATTTATTGTAGATAACCAGAAATATATTGTTATTTTAGATAGTTTTATTTGATTCGGTAACAATATGTACAAACAATACAATTTGCATATTATAAACATAAATTAGTGACAGATTAAATCAATGATCACTAAAAAAAGCTTCAACTTTATGTGATTATATAGTACATATGGCATATAGCATGATGATATGTTACTCAGCGTATAGTAGAAAGTGTAATCAAGGGAACCAAGGTTATAGCGGTAATCAAAAGAATGTAATCCAGGGACAAAGACCAGACATACACAACAAAGAACATAAAGTAACTAAAATCATACATACAAAGTAACAAAAGTAAATGAGCAACTCGGACTCCACTAAAAACTGGGAGCATGGACCAGGTGCACCGGTAGGGTAAGCGTCCTCTGCTTTTCTAGAAACACTCACCGAGTTGCTCATAAAAAGTCAAGTCAAGTCAAAATTTACCTGACTAAATAAATAAGTTGATATCCAATTTTGTCATTTATGATGAAATCGAGTTTGTTTTACAATCAACAATATTATTATCTTGTTTGGAAATTATTAGATAAGTATTCCTTGATCCCACTTTAGAAACATCGATTTGTTAAATTATTTTGCAATATTTTCTCTATTAGGTAAAGTATGTCGTTTTTGCTGACTTTTGAATGGGGGTAACCAAAAATTGAATTCACTAGGTCTTGAAAAATGTGGATGACAATTTATGACTCTTGTAAAATGTCCCCTCATACATCTAAAACACTTGCTTTTTTTACATTTGTAATTTATTTATATTTTTTTACATGCAGAACCATACCAAGAAGAGCAAAAACAATCAAATGACATTGTGTTGGAACTGAAACGAATCAACATTATGTCCTACATATTTCACGCTATTTTGTGAAGAAATAGTAATTGTTTCAAACAATTTTAACTGTCTTAATTTTGAAAGTGTGCGTTTTGAACCAGAGAAAATACTCTCCATTTCACCCAAATGCGGCAACAGTTTATAATTCAAAGCCGCTAGCTACATAATTGCAGATTTTGTCAAGCCGGTTAGAGAAAAGATCGGGATTCCTAATGTTGAATGTGAATTTTTGAACCTGTGGTATATAAGAACTAGATTCGTTTTCTAATTGAAAATAAACACAACTTTCCAAAAATTTCAAACATCAAGTATGTTTTCTTTTGATTTTGTTTGTTTGTTCGTTTGTTTTTGTTTTGTTTTGGTTTTTTAAATGGGTAAACCCAATGAATTTTCAGCGTAACAATACACTGGTTATCGACAGATTTACCCTGTATGTGACAGGCTTTGTTATAATACTAGCTATATCTTTTATGAATCTTGATGTAATGCAATCTATACCCGTGCTCTTACTCGGGTTGAGACTTTACTGTTTCTCGGCGCGTTTCTAGAAAAGCATACCCTGCCGGTGCAGTTGGTCCATGCTCACAGTTTTTGCGTCATTTACTTTTGTTATTGTGTATGTATTATGTTCTTTGTTGTGTTTATCTGTTTTCCGTGCCTGGTCCTTGTCCCTGGATTACATTCTCTGGATTTCCGCTACAATCTTGGCGCACTTGATTACTCTTAGTACACAGTGTTCACTGATAGTCGACAAATTATTTTGACTTATTTTGACCCTTATATAAAATGTTATAGAAATGTTTGAAGTAAAGACAAGAAAATGCACCGCTTTTGGCTGCTTTTCAACACGTTAAACAGCTATATTGGTAAAGGAAGTATTGATATAGTTACATTAGTTTTGGACTATTTTTTCTGTTCTTCAATCTTAATATAAAAAGTCTGCCTTTTGCTTCTTTAACTTCCCTTTTGAAATTTATTTTTTACGTTAATTAGCGTATACACCACTGTTTTCAGTTTTAATACAAGACTTAATCTCTCTGTTTAATATAATTTAAGATTTCTCCTATACTCTTTGTTCTTTTATAGTCTCTACCTTCACCTCGTTACTTGGTGTTACACAATTTAAGACAGACATTAAAGTTTCACTTAAAAAATCCATGGTAACCAATTGGATTTACTCAGCTTTTCAATAATTTTATCCTTACTGTACCACTGGTCCAGTTTTGAAAATATTCTCACTTTTGTATTCACTTTCAAGGTTTTTCTCTCATTTCCTGGTAAATGATCACTTACGCTACAGTTAGCATACCTGATTTAAATAAATATTCCACACAATTAATAATATTCCATACAATCATATACAATTCAAACAAACATTTTAAAATGGACGATTCATATTACTGTACACAACTGATATCAGTTTATACATCATTCCATTAGATTTGTTCCGTCTCTTTCGTTCGGGTGAAAACACCTACATTCTGATACTTCACTTCTTCCTTTATAACATTGTGCTATGAATCCTGTATAACAACCACCTTCACAGTCATGAATAAACTGACACACTGAAATCAAACATTTACCTTTGAAGTGATGTACATATTGTTTAGAGATTTTTCTGTAATCTGTTACCCCATACATGTATTTATAAATTAGTTCGTTGTTAGTCGAAAACACTTGATTGAATTATTATTAGAAACAAGAAACAAGACAAGATAATCAATGCTGTATATGGTTCTCTATTGTATTGAAATTAATTGATAATGTGCTTACAGTGCTAGATGGACAATAATTTTGATTTTTTTTAATCGACAATGACTGTTAATGGATCAGTACTTACGGTACCGTTCAGAATTATTACAAATCCATTATTTAGGAAGATCTTGTTGAAATAAAATACCCAAAGCCAATTTTTTTCAAAAAGGAAGCCATATCTACCATCTCTGACCATGTGCAATATAAGGAATGAAACCTATGTGTTTTAGGTATTTTGAAGTTTGGTATACTGCAAATTTTGATAAGTATGACAAATAAAATATGATATAATTCGGGTCAGACATGTCTGACTACTGGGTTAGTGAATACTCCCGTTGCCTTTGGTTAACCATCAATGGCATCGACCATGCGTTAATAAATACAAAACAGACCTATCACATATATTGCAAGTTTTGATATTCTGACGAGTTGCAAGGAGTAGCAACATATCAGCAGCATTAAAATCAAATACAGAGGAAACAGTGGTAAAGCAATGAATAAATTGAGTTCCCTTGATTTATTTCAATTTGTATAGGACTAGTTTCTTCATATTCATTTTAAAAGATGCATCCACCTTGTCACACGAAATGTTTACCCGTAAGAGGCTTATATTACATAAATGTAAGATCATATCGAGACCCTCAAACAATCAAATCTCTCTGGTTTTTTTTTTTTCAGTAAAAATTATATGTTTTTCAACAACTGACATATATACATTATGGAGATTCATGACATGAAAATTATATAATATTCGTTTATATTTTGTAATGAAAAAAGTATATGACGTCAGAAATATACGACTATGTTCATATGTTCATTGAATTTTCATCACGATTGAATAACCTTTCAGCACATCCTATTAGAAAATGATTTAATCGATATCATGTTGGAATCATTTAATGTAGCAAATCTATAAGAATGAATGATTGTGCATACCTATTTTTTTTCTATTCCTGCAAGGAACACCATTAACTTGTATTTAGATGTTAACAATTACCTTTGTGCGCAAAGTTGCAGACACATAGTCCATCCCTGCAGACTAGTTCGTAATTGCTTGGACATTGTTTCGTTCTACAGTCATGAATATCTGTACAGAATTCCCCAAAAGCAGCATTAAACACATGATCACTTGCTGGGTGATCGGGGGTTCCAGAGTATGAAACTTTATGAGAAACCTTTGAGAGAGAGAGAGAGAGAGCCGTATGGAAGAAATAAAATAGAATAGAGGGAAATTATTTTCGTCTGCTTTGGTAAACTGTTTTCAACCATTTAAAGGAGGTAGATGTAGGGCAAGGAAAATAACTTTTGAAATCAGTAATATGTTTGTATCACGTTTAATTTTACCAGAGCATTTCAAGCTTTAATTTGAAACAAAATGAAATAAATCCAAGTTTTTTTTTAATCCTTATATGATATTGATGTAAAATGCTGAATACAAACGTTCCAATGAGTTGAAAGAGTTATGTCCCTTGATCTAGGTCTATCTCCTTAAGGTGACAATAATTACTGGCTGACAATATGGATGTGTGTTAAACAACTAACCATGTTATTCATTGAGTGCAATATTATACCAATAATAGGGATTTCCACCAATTTTACGGAACTCGCTGTATACGAACGTAACTCAACAAAACTTGTCCTAATTGAGCCTCATACGACAGACCGTGCAGGACGGGAGAAATTATTTATAGATCGTGCAGATTTTAATCGTAGAACCATTCATATCCATTTCATGGTTCATGTATTTACTAGAGATGAACAATATAAACAGTATTTGTAACCTATGTTCGAATCTCATAGTCTGTGCAGTACTTCCGATAAGCAGACAAATACGACAGAAGGGGCGAATCCAAAGATTAAATAAAAGCTAGAGGTTGGACCTGAGTAGAAGCTGGATGCAAAGCTAGTCATAGGTCGTCGGTTATTCGTGCTAATTTTGCATAAAAAGGAAAATCGTTTTAAACAAAAAGGGGTATCCAAACCCAGGACCCACCTTTCAGGATCCACAACTGCAATAGTAAGTGTAAAATGCATATTTTGAGTCTCAGCTATTTAGTTATAGTGCAGAGCGCTTGTATCATTTACCCGAATGTCGATCGAATGCATACATGTACAGGCGTGAGTGCGTATTATATACATATAAAATTTTTGACACTTAAGTTTTGGATAAGTGTAATACCTGTAAGATTTTTGTAGTTGGTAGGGTATGTTAACTAAATTATGGCATAAAGTACATGCTTATGAAGCATGCAATATTTTCCCCTTCAATGACCATGTGAAGAATCTAAAATGCTACTGAAAATCAATTGACTTGGTATGTCACTTTACAAATGTCCAATGGCAAGGTAATCGATTTACATCATATCTCGAGACTTGAGATATTGTACTGAAAATAAATAGGTGTCTAAAGTATACATTTCAACAATAAGCTTGGGATTGAAATACGGTATTGATATTGTTCCTGTATGTAAGAACAACACAAAATTTGAAGTACGACAAAGTAAACGCGCAACTAGCTAGATCTCCCTAAAATCAAATAAATGTTCAATGTCATTTTCAAAAGTAAAAACTATTTTATATTTTGTCATTCGATTTGACGACGCATTTTGTTACAATATATTTTCTTTAGTATAGTCTCGTTTCGTTTCGTAACTACATGTAAACGTTCGTTAGTCTAAACTCCCAGCTGCCTAGACTACATGTTTGCCCAAAAGTAATTCAAAATTCTTGTTTTCAAACTTTCTGAATGTTAATTGTCTGCATACGATTTACTACAGTAAATTGAGCTTAATTTTAAACAGTGGTCTCCTTTTCCATACTAGTACTTAAGTACAAATAAAGTTATGAGTATTATACATGTATCTGAATATACATACTCATACAGAATATTGAGTCTAAACACACTACTTTAAAGTATTGCATTCATACGCAGATCATAGTAGGACGGGCGTGCCGGGTGAAAGCTCCATTCCCTAAAATTTGGAAGAATAACTTTTTTTTGCATGAAATTTTAATTTTTCACGAATTCTACATCCAAAATATTTTGCATCGTTTCGCTCGGTATTTAACCCTAACCTGCAATCCTTGTTCCGCCTACCGCGTTAATGGCTTTCTAAAAATGGTTTAAGTAAAGAAGTGTTCATGGAAGTTACATGTGCATACAAAAACAAAACAAAACAGAAAAAAACTATGCAGCGAGATAGTGTGCGAATTCGGGCCGACATTTTCATCCCAGTGTTTTGTTTTTTTTTCATATGCACTATAACAATTCTCAACCAAAACTACAACTGAAATTGATGGTATTTTACACGAGGATGGTATACATGCACCACATCACCATACTCCGACTTTGTCTCGGGTGAAATCATAGAAAGGTCACAGCAAATAATATATGTACAAGATCTATATCATGAGTGCACAAGGCCGCAGACAGGGGTACGGCGGGTTCGATCGCACCCTCCTGTAACAAAAAACAAACAAAAGCATCGTAGCCTGTAATTATCGAGAAATCATACCAAATAACCAAGTAAAACTGCATAACAGTGATCAATTCGCACCCCCATTGAAAGAAGGCTATTATTATTTACTACTTTTAAATATGGCTCCACCCATTACCTTTTGTAATGTTTAAATGATGTGTAGCTTTTACAAATAGTTTACAAAGAAATTACAATTCACATTTTCGAAATTCAAAATACATGAAGTTTATTTTTCATTCTTGATATATATGTTAGAAATGTCTAAAAAAAGTATAAGAAAAAAGTTTAAGCTGCGGAACAATGGGGGACAATTAACAATTAAAAGTTTCCTCCCTTTCATAGTAATACGTATTCCTCCGTAAGAGAACGAACGATACGTACGCAATTATAACTCGATTTTCAATTTAATAAATAAAAGATCCAGTTTTAAAGGCATTACATTTATTTTGATCATAGTTCGAAATCGAAGTGAGTTAAACCTTAGTCTCAGTATTATTTCAGTCGTAATTGTAGTCATTACCACATCACAAAACAGACCATATCAGTACGTCCGTTCGTTCGTCAATTTAGTGGAAACCTCTTGTATGAAAAAGACTTACCAACAGCTAAAGTAATGACGAAATATGCTCCTTTCATATTGTTACTGTCCATCTATTGAAATAGTGTAAATTGAAACAATGGCATTCAGAACTACATTTTATAAGATGACCTGCATGTTGAACCGTGGCCTACGATAAAGATATGTTGGTTGTTCAATTGCACGAAGTTTACAAGTTCGACACTATTAATAGATGGACGTAAAAACATGTGTTTCCCTAACGCCTCTACACATTTCGATTTCATTGATTGTCTGTGTATCAGATTAATTTCGGAATTAATGTTGTAGTTGAAGTTTGAAAAAGTACTTTTTTCAAAATTTAAAAAGAATATTTTTATTCCATTGTCGGTTTATTTGAATTTTCACTCATTTTAAATGCAATGTTTGGCCTTTTTAAATGTTTTTTTTTATATATATGAGCGTATAGAGTCAACCATGTCTTAGAAAATTGGAGTATGAAATAATGAATTATTTTACCCAAATATCACAAAATTGTTCATTAGGATTGCCAGAAAGACACATAGTGGAAGCATAACATATAACCTACAATTTTCATTGCAAATGCCAAAATGAAATCAGGACCATTGCAGTAGTTTTGAACTTTACGTTTTTATTATTTTTTTTTTTTGTTTTGTTTTGTTTTGTTTTGTTTGTTCTTTTTTTTTTTTTTTTTTTTTTTTGGTTATTAATTGCTTGGCATGAAATTGGCATTTGTTAAATGGATTTCTCGATTTCAACTTTGTTCGACTATTGCCACGATGTTTCATCAATTTTATTTTCCTTTACTGAACAAAACAAATTGTGACAGAGTTTACATGCCTTTCATTACAATACATTTTTATTTGATTTTTAAATATAGATCATGTTAACTGGTCTTCACGTCAAAATGATACGTTTACGCGAATTTGACGTAAGTAATATTTGCCTGTGCATAGTTTCTATTTTCTAAACTGACATTTGTTTCTTTTCTTTTTTTCTCTTTCAAAACTTTTAACTTCTATACTCATAACAGTCAAAGAGGATCTGCAGTCTTACCACAACACTTGTTACTCCTGTAGTGGTGTTAAATCAATGTGGATCCTGAAAAATTGGAAAGATGTTTTGAATACAATCAGTTCAAGACTATTATCTGAATAAAATAGCATTAAAACTCATGATTTTTTAACACTGTACTTCTATTCCCCATACTCAGTTAAAATCCCGACTTAAACATTATACATCTTTGTTTTTCTAAAGAAAAAGATGATATACCTAAATACAAATATATAGTTCTTGATTCCTCATACTTTGTAAGAAATTGTTCCAAATCATCTTCCAAATATACAAAGGGAGATGTTTACAAAATGCTGGAATTTTCAATCGACAACATATTTGTCCAGTGTGGTGGACGTGTTTTTCAACAAACAGTCGGAATTCCAATGGGAACAAATTGTGCTCCTTTACTTGCTGTCCTTCACTCTTATGAGGCTGACTTTATAGCTGATCTGATCCGAAAGATAGAATACCGTTTGGCTAGATCAGTTAATCTCAGTTCCCGCTATACAGATGACGTATTATCTTTAAACAATCCTAATTTCAGGAATTTGATACATCGCATCTATCCCAAAGAACTTGAGATAAAGGATACTATAGACACTGTGTAGTCAGCCTCATATCTTGGCCTACACTTAGAAATCGATGGTAAGGGAAAACTATTGACCAAGCATTACGAAAAACGTGATGACTTTTCATTCAAAATTGTCAACTTTCCTTTCATCTGTGGCAACATCCCTTCAGCACCTGCTTCTGGAGTGTTCATATCACAACTCATACGTTATGACAGAACTTGCCAGAACTTACGGGGTCATAGTTTTCCTTTCTTCGTTTATCTACCCCGGACTTGACTTTTTATGAGCAACTCGGCGGGTGTTTCTAGAAAAACAGAGGACGCTTACCCTACCGGTGAACCTGGTCCATGCTCCCAGTTTTTAGTGGAGTCCGAGTTGCTCATTTACTTTTGTTATTTTGTATGTATGATTTTAGTTACTTTATGTTCTTTTTTGTGTACGTCTGTTTTCCATGTCTGGTCTTTGTCCCTGGATTACATTCTTTTGATTACCGCTATAACCTTGGGTCCCTTGATTACTCTTACTAAAATAAATTAAATATTATATTTTTGCGGTTTGTTTTGTTTTATTTTGGTTTCTATTGTATTTAGTTGTGATGTTAAGGAAGTAGATTTGGGGTCAAGACAGTGCATTTTTCTTTTCTTTGTATCTTGCAAACATTTCTTAATATTTTTTACAATACTCATATCCGATATACTTTACTTGGATACCATTTTTATTCTTTTGAACGTGTGCTGGCACCTACATGTATTCATTTTCGCGGTCAAGACACCTGTCAAGAATGTCGTTAAAATAAAAAATTAGGTAAAATAGGCAATAACATTAATGATTTCTTTTTACTATTCACTTGTATCTTGTAATATATACTAGCAACAACAGATATGATCATATGATTTTGTGGTTTCCCCTTTTACAATTAAAAGTACGATAGCTGATATACGGACGCTGACTAAACAAAACTTTCTGTTGTGACGTCACAAACGTCCCGCGGTTTTGAAATTGACAGGATGTCATCCGCTTTTGAACAAAAACAATGTTTCTTGATGTGTATCACAGCTGCACAACATACATGACGTCACGTAGCACGTCGCCGAAAAAAACAGTCCCGAAAGGAAATTTCGCAGCGCTTATAAAACTTACATGTTTATGTCAGGGCTGCTGAAAATAAAAGAAAACTAATCCTTCACAATTCAGTGGGAGTTTTCTATGCTCATTTTGTCTCGCGGCAAAGCCGCTCGACGAGATAAGCATGAGAAACTCCCTCTCGTTGAAAAAAATATTAAATAATCTAATAATTCGAACCAAATCAAGAACAATTAGTGGCAAATCTTACCAATAATCATGAAGAGGTGATGATTATCTCTCAATTCGCTGTTTACCACAGTACAGTGAATTGAAAACATTGATATGCGTACGTAACACAATTTAATCTCAGTAGACAACAAAACCCAATAAGGATTACCTTAAGATCAATCTGCACTTAAATTATGTAAGATTAAACTATAATTGAATAGTACAAGATTCGTCTTCCTATACGAATTTTCGTACCATACTAAGAAACTTTCTAGATTTATAAAGAGAATCAAGGTTTTTAAGGGTAAATCAAATAATATATTCCAAGGATTAAGAATAAACTGGAAAAATAGACAAACGCACCAAAGAATATGCAATAAGCAAAATAACATGTACAAAGAAACAACAGTAAATAACAAACACGGAGTGCACGTGAGAGCATTGCCCAGGTGCACAAGTAGGGTAAGCAACCTCTGTTTTTTTTTCTAGACGAGTTGTTCTTAAAATGTCAGATCCGAGGTAAACAAATAAAAAAAACTATGACACGGTAAACAAATTGTCATAGTACAGATATTTACACTATTACAATCTACGAGTTTATGATGACGATCATAGTACATTTGCAATGATGATTCTTATCTTGTATCAACATGCATTAAACCCTTATTATATGAATTCTAGCACAGTGCAAAATGTGTGCGAAGTTTCGGCAAGCTCTGGCATACCGTATTAAAACTCCATACGCAACTGCTGATGGGATGTTGCCACAGATAAAAAAAGAATTAACAATATGGAATGAGAAGTCATCATGTGTTTTAGTAAAAATATGGTCCTGAGTTATTGCTTTCCATTGTTTAAGATTAAGATATAAAGCTCACTTCATAGTGAATGTAGTGTCTTTTATCTCAAGTATTTGGATTGATGCGATGTTTAAGATCCCTAAAACTAGTATAGTCAAATGACGTCATTTATAAAGCGAAAACCGCGGTCAAAGGATATATTAAAAGATATACCTTCTTTCTTATCAGATCAACTATAAACTCGTCCTCATAAACGTGATGGTACAGGTCAGCGAGTAAAGGAAAACAATTTGTTATCTTGGAAACGCCGACTGTCTGTTGAAAAACACGTCATTCACAATTGACAATTATTTTGCCGATTAAAGATCGAGCTTTTTTACTTCAGTTTAACTGTGTCGGTATACTGTTAATGAGAATTTTGTTTGATACTAATATGATACTTTTCAAGGGACAGGGGTAATATCTTTTTAACTTGTCTTAGAACTTCTCAGTATGACATCACTTTGTGTACATCTAGTGTCAGTTCTTCCCATGATTCAACACTTTATAGTTTATGTCATTATAGAATTTCCTACTTCATCAAATAAACCTGTATTTTGTTTTTGGTTTTGTTTTTGGGATTTTCGATTTTTGTCTGTGTTTTTTTACACGTTTGTATTTGTTTTGTTTTAGTTTCTGTAAATGTATCGTACACGTGCGCATTTGAAAGTCTTTAGGGTAAAATATAGCTTGTTTTTCGTTTTGTTTACTGTATTAAAAATTATTTTTTTATCATTATATAAGCACTTCATCTTAGTCTAAACACTGACTTTTTTTATTGATAATAGTTAGTCATGATTATGTAAAACAAGTTTCAACGTTTTCATTATGTTATTAAGTATTTCTGTTCCGTCTTAAAACAAGACAGGGATAATTCTTCATATTTTATGATAATCAATGAATCTGATTAAATACATTTGTTACGTCCTCTAATACAACTATTCCTACCTTCATTTCCTTGGATCTGCTATATATTGTAAACTATATTTTTATTGGTTAAAGAGTAAGAATTCTGCTTGGAGGCAGTTTTCCTTAGCGTCTCTGTATAAGAACGTACCCATTTTTTAGTTCTAATATCTACGGCGGGAAACTTTCATTTGCGCTTTTATTTTTAATACAGTTTCTATGATGCCTACTGAAGAATTTTCAATAACGATTTATTTGGGATAAATAAATGCATTAATCACAAATCATAAGCTTATGTCTAGTTTAACGAAAAACTGCCATAAATTATAAGCTAATTTAACAATGCAGTTTCAATTAACTTTGTTATTTTTCAATTATTTGTTGACATAATTGTCATGTTGGTCATATTGACCGTCACCGATATTAATGTTTATTTAAAGTAGAAATTGTATAACAATGTTGTTATAGATATGACATTTACCGTGTGATCTTGTAGTATGGACTTCTTTGACCGTTTTATCGTAAATAGCAAATTTGTAAGTACCTATTGATTTAAAATTCCAACAGTTCAAATGTTGAACTTATTCAAGTAACATTAACTGCAGTTACATATATACTGTATGGCACTTATAGTATAAAATTGTATTACCATTTTATCGTATTGTTCAAGTTCAAACAATATAAAATTCAAACTGTGCACTTTTTGAGGTGATTTAAGTATCACCCACATTTCATTCGATTCTTTATTGATACGCCATATAAAACATCACACTGCAAAAATCCTTCCTGCGTACAGATCTGTATTTTGAAGAAAACAATAGATTCATTTTTGACACGCACTTATTACCTGCTGTCTGATTTTTATAAAGGATGGGTTTAAGATATAGTCTTACAAAACGCGAACAACAGTCCAACAATGCTCTTAGTGTCGTTGATTGCTGCTTTCAGTAAGATGTTGTTTAATAAACAGGTCGAAATTTTGTTTCATTTATCGTTCCAACGGTCTGGGCCTCTGTCAACCCACTGTTCTGTCACGTAGTCGTTATAGCTGGTCACTGAGTTCAGCATCTCGTCCCTGTTCTCTGGTCCTCATCATGATGTATCTGTATCCAGCAACTGATAGGAAGTGAGCACAAGTATGTGGCATGAGTTGTGTTCTAAATCTTTCACACGCAATCTTAATTACCAATGACGTTATTTGAGTTTTTTTTTCAATATATGCAGCTATATTCGTTTCACATATTTCATGTGAAGGTAACCATTGTTAGAATGGAACTGATTAAACGATTTGTTTTTAATGAAGATGTTAATGCAATTCGGAAAGATAATATTACGTAATGAAATTAATTTGAATTTGTTTACATGAAATAGAATCTGATGTGGGCAACAGTGTACTTTTGTAGCTATAACGAACATAAATATTTTCAATCTGTGAGTGTCGAGAAAAATATACTACAACAAATCGAGATGCACTTTACATTTTTGTAATTTTACCATTTATCTATATCATCAAGAAATTGTGGAAATCACTGCTTGCCTTTGAATTGTATTTGCATTTATTTAAGGTTATATAATTTAACGTAACGGTTACCAATTTCAATTCTTATTTTGTTTTTTTGTTTTTTTTTTTTTTTTTTGTTTTTTTTTGGGGGGGGGAGGGGTGTTTTTTGTTTATTTTGTTTGTTTGTTTTTGTTTTGTTTGTTTGGTTTGGTTTTGTTTGTTTGGTTTGGTTTGGTTTTTTGTTTGTTTGCTTTCGTTTGATTTTAATTTGTCTGATGATTTCCAGTGTGTCATTTATCGTATATGAATAAAATTCAAATTAATATTTTAGGAGGGTATGTTAAGTCAGTTACCAATATGAAACAGCATAGCTAAGTATATTAATTACGTAATTACAATTAAAATCAAGCAAGCATATATCAATTTTGTTGATTCTAAACAATTGGGAATTTAATGCGATGTATACAAGGTACCAAAGAAAAGTCAAGGTCAAGGTTACATACACATTTAAATATTACGTACATGTTTTCTTTAAATAAAAACCTTCATCATTTTATTCATCACAGAAGCTAATATTTTGATAGTGACTTGGTGTTGTTAGAAAGGATATAAATGATAGTCAAGCTTCTATTCAAATTAAAGCATCGTACACTACCAACAATCTACTAACTTCATACATTTCTATTTTGTTACTGAAACTATACTGTTGTATTGACTGTTGTTACAGAACTGTTTATTGCAGTATTATTACAATACTGTTATTAACAGTACGGTTTCAGTACCGAAATTTACAATATGTTTCAGTACTGAAATTTACAGCACATTTCCAATCCTGAAATTCACAGTACTATTACTGTACTGAAAGTCCCAGTACAGTTTCAGTACTGAAATTCACAGTACATTTACAGTGCTGAAATTTACTGCACTGTAACAGTACTGAAATTTACAGTATTGCTGATGTTGATAGATTTTATATATGAAAGGTCTTATAAACTGCACCTATTTAAGTTTCCTGCCCCACAAACGTTTGGGAAAGATGTTAGTTTTTGTAAGTAGCAATAATTGTATTCCAAATTATGCTTCCAAATAGGCAAAATTATCAATTACTTATACACTGTGCTGATGTAGATTTACTAATGGTGTAACAATACATTATTTGGATCTTGTTAATAAAAGGAAATCTAAATTTTTTCTCATGGTAATTTCTATTTAGTTTAATATGCATGGTTTTTTTTTCATTCTGAAATCTGAAAAATATCCATTCTTCTTTCATAGAATGAAAATTGTCTGAAGAGAAATATTGTTATAACTTCAGGTTGAACAAATTAAAAAAATCAAATGAGCAACTCAGACTCTTGACCTTCATTTAGAAATCAATGGTTAAGTAAAACTATTGAACAAACTTTACGAAAAAACGTGATGACTTTTTATTCAGAATTGTCAACTTTCCTTTCATCTGTGTCAACATCCCTTCACCACTTACGTATGAAGTGTTTATAACACAACTCATACTTTATACCAGGGCTTGCCAAAACTACGCAGACTATTTGTATCGTGCTAGAGTTCTAACAAATAGGTATCTGGATCAGGGTTATGTTGCTACACGATTGAAGTCATCATAACAGAGGTTTTATGGTCATCATAAACACGTGGGTCGCTACGGTGTATGCATCTGCGCCATGAAAACTGATTTTTCAACGTATCATAGTTTTTCTTTCCTCTTTTGTCAATCCCGGACTTGACCTTTTATGAGCAGTGCACCCAATCGTTGCTCACAATTTTAAATGGAGTTCGACTTGCTCATTTGCTTTTGTTACTTTGTATGTATTATTTTAGTTACTTTATGTTCTTTGTTGTGTATGTCTGTTTCCCATATCGGGTCTTTGTCCTTGGATAACATTCTTTTGATTACCGCTATAATCTTGGTTCCATTGATTACTCTAATGGAAGCCCGAACAAAATTTTAACCACGATCATTATGTCTCGATTGCTGTTTTCATAAAGATGTTGTTTGGTAAACAGGTTGTTATTTTTTTAACATCTATACATATTTCATACAAAATATGAATAGCCAATAAACAATTTTAACAATTTCCCATAAATGCAACTACATTCTTATCACACATGTCTTGTGTAGGTAAACATGGTTAGAATGTAACTGCGTAAAATCGTTTTTGTTTCAAAAGCCAGATATTTATGCTATTTCGTAAGATAAGATTACGTAATGAAATTTACTTTGAACTTGTTTACATAAAAAGAGTCTGATGAAGTTCACTTTTGTAACCATAATAAACATAACTAGTTTCACTCCGTGAGTGTCAAGGATAAAACACAAAAACAAGCTGAGATGCACTTAATATTTTTTTTTTTGTACTTTTACCATTTAATTCTTGTTTGTCTGAACAGTTTGAGAAAATGTATGCAATTTATAGAATGTCATCAAGGGAAGTTCAAGGATGCATACATATATTTGAATATGCTTACGCAGATGGTTTTTTAAAATTCTTTTAATATTCTAATCGTAAATTGGTGCGGTAGAAAGGATACATATAATAGCGGAAGAGGGATAAATCAATAATGAAATATTTGCTCCTTTTCTATGTTGCTTTTGCTTTAGGTGAGTCACATTTACTTTTTGTACTTTTCTTGTCTCTAAAGTTACATCCTTTATTATTTAATTTCCTTCTTTTAATATGAGTAAAGTAAAATAGACCGTACATTCCCTCGTTCGCACAATGTTTGTCCAGGTTATGCGAAATAACCAGCTTTGGGGCAGTTTACGCTGTCCGAAGTGCGGAGCGGTAAATGTTCAAGCATAGACTGTCCCAAAATGAATAATGAAAGCATGAGTTGATCAATTAATAAAACGAATTCTTATTTTTTTAATTTCTAAATGATTGAAATCAAAGTTAATATTTGTCACTTCAGCCCTATTCAGCTGAAATTGATTGTTTGAATTGTGAAATGCAGACCGATCGATCTTAATGACATCACAGTACCACGATAGTTTATGGAAAATAACCTTTCTTATCCAGATGAGTACTGAACAATCAAGTTAATTTATATGTATAAAATGATGCAAAAATTTAGATACGTTTTAAACAATTCTTTATTGAGGAAAATCAATACAAACACCTACCAAGTATTATATCTTTGTTAAAACGATTGTTGTCTATTAGTAGACATCAGCTGTAATATTTAATTGTAGTCATTTGTTTTTAATAGAACATCTATTAAATGTATTCTTTGAACCCTTTTACCCATGACGTTACATATATGATTTAATTTTTTTTTCGCTTATCCTCATTATTATTTCTTTGGAACGACATTACATAAATCTTATGCGGTACTCATAAAAGTACTTCGTGCTTAATATGAACCATTTGTATAGCCGTAATATATTCAAATAGAATCCTTCAAACATATCAACGTAAACAGTAATCTGTTATAAATTTCTGATATTTTTCACTGTTCAATTCTTCAAAAGAAAATCGTCTACAATGATACAAAAGTTATTTAGTTATTCATTTACATGTCTACATTGCTAAGTTTGACCTATAAAGTGTGTTATGAAAGTCAGTAGTAGTTAAATAATGCTCCTTGATATTCAATCACTTAAATATAAATTTCCATTGCAATTCTTTTAAAAAAAAACGAGTTTGCATATCCCATAATACCTTTTCCCGACTCCTCTTGCGTTGAGGTATTATAATGTTTTTCTCCATTCACGAAAATTGTAACCAGTCACACAATTCATAATTACGATGGCTGCATTATTGTGTAGAATCTTCGAACGATGGTATGAAAAGAGATTGTAAATAATGACGACAAAGGTAATTCATCACTGACGTGCTTGTAAAGAGTTCTTGATTTGTATACACGTAATATGTAAGGTTTACAGATATGAAATCTTAGGTTTTTCTAAGCTTTGTTTTATAATTCAAATCATAAAAAATAAATTTTAAATCAAACGACAAATTGTCGAGGAGACAAAACTATAACACAATTTTGTACAATATGTTCGATATATTTTAGATATGGTTTGTTATTTCTTTTTTTTTCAGCTGAATTTGCTGCAGGCTGTTCTGATGACATTGAATGCTACCATCTTTCTTCTGTGTTTAACTGCCAACTCAAATGTTTAGGCTCATATTGTTACTGTGTCTATGATGGTAGGTTATTCTGATTTGAAACAAAATATTACTATTTCTCTTCAAAGAGTCACCAATCGCAAAAAAACAATACAAGGATTAGAAAAAAGTTTGCTTAAGCACACAGAAATCACTTGATTAGAAATGGGAAAACATTTATGATACGGGCTGATTGAATTTTTCGATAGATGATGTTTCTTAGATCTTATCATTTGAGGATGACACTAGGATTTTCCAAACTAAAAAAGCGTCTATCACAAATTGATGTGCGAAACAAATCTGTGTAATTTTTCACAAAAAAAACAGCCTTTCCTTTGACGTCTTCTTCAGTATGTTTCAGAAAAAAACAGAAAAGGGAAGTGAATGTAATTTTTATATATAATTTGAAACGTTTGATTGAAAATGATTGAATTATTATTATTATTTTCAGGCTTTCCCGATTTTGAAGGATTTGGTCGATAGGATTTCGTGTAATTCTATGGAACGATAATATAGTCAGAATAGTTACACTTTTGTAACAAACATACATTCGGATAATGAAAATTACAATTCAACAATAAAATATAATCTTTCACATCGATCAGTTATTTTTGTCTTTATTTCAAATGTTCATTTAAATAATGTACTTACAATAACCTCCCTTACTACCAAATTATTAGGAAGTTAATTAATAACTCATTTAATCAAAGAATTATATATTTATTTAAAAAGCGGAAGGGAAAAACCTGCAAATTCAATGTAAAATCGCAATATTAACTGAAAATAAACTCATTAATTCAGTCCCGTTTTTTGATAATTACAATGCTTTGTACAGAAACAAATAAAATTCGTTTTGGTATTTAAAACCAATTCTGGAAGTCCGATTCGACGGCAAACATGTTGATAGTGTGAACATTTCAACCTTTTGATTCCCAGATATTTTGTGTCCCTACCTCCTTTCAGTACCAGGTAGTGGTAATTTTCCATTCAAACCATACACGTCACGATATGACCATCTGAATTGTCCCTTAACTGATGACGTCATTGTTTTGTTTACAGTCCGCTTTGCTGTCCGTTCAGTTGTTGCTTTTTTGTTTTTTGTATGTCATTTTTTTTCACATATATCTGTTACTATTTTAACGATATTTATTGTAGACGGAAAGGGATCACTATTATATATTAAGTAATACGAGTTTATTATTTTCTTTTGTTTTTTGTTTTTTGTTTTTTTGTTTTTTTTTGTTTTTGTTTTTTTTTTTTTTGTTTTTTTTTTTTTTTGTTTTGTTTTGTTTTGTTTTTTTGTTTCTTCAGTTGTTAAAATATAATTGTAAAAGCCGAAAGTAATGTGATTAAACATTTAACCTACAATACAGACGTCATAACTTTTCCATATAAATATTTATTGAAAGAGATTACACTTTTAACTAAATCATCAATGATCACTATTAAATTTTAACATTTACGTTTTTTTTTTCCAAATTTCACAACTTAAACGATGATCATTATATGACGCCATCATTTGATCTGAAAGGTCATCTCCACCTATATTGTATGCAATAATGACTTTTGGTTTATTGTTCAATGATTTACATGCAACATAGTATGAAGGCATAACTCTGACTGGTTTACGTCAGGGAGTTTCTTTATATGCAAAAAGAAGAAAACCTCTTTGACAAGCATAAAGTTCTTCTCCAAGGTTCGGATTAGCATCTTTGATCATTTTTGGCATTGATTTGTTTGATGGTATTGTTCCGAGAAAGGTACACTGCTGCCAAAGAGTTCAGGTTAATGCAAGCAACGACGAAAAAGATTGTCTGCAAAAATAAAATTAAACCATTTCATAAGTAGTCCTGCCCTCTAAGTAATTTTAGAATAACATCGGTGCCCTACGGGAAGTGCTAGTTCGTTTTTACCACGGTAAACGATCATCTGTGGGACATTACTAGTTACAGATTCCCATAACATCCAGACCTTATTCCGAACCTCGATCCCTTGCTTGGGATGTATTGCAACATTGATGTCCGACCCTTTGTTCCCATTAAAAATGCATCAACTTAAAATTCTCGTCTCAGCTTACTATAATAAATAAATTTCCTTTTTGCGAAGTCAGTAAGTGACTGTATTCTAGATGCAGGGTTATATTTGGGATTTTTCCTGCTGTTCGCTAAATGTAAAATTTAAAAATATTCTGAAACCGTTTTCTTGACATTACATGTCTAAACCAAGGTGTCAATTGCAATATATGTTATGTGTTGTAGTATTCTCCTATACATGCCTTTTTGTTCAAGCCTATATTGAATATTATTGCCAGGAACGCTTTAAATTCGACAAGTCCAAGTTCTCTATCAGTTTTCCACAAATTCTTTCTAGAAAAAATCTAGCAACATCTACTGTTCTTTTGCATAAATTTTAAGCATACCTATGGAATTGAGAAAACATAAGGTATTTAAGTAACATTTCAAACGACTATATCAATATTGTATCATTTATTCGCAAAAGTTGTACTTAAATAGATTTGTTTGGTCGTTTTATTTCGGGTTGCTGATATTTGGAAGTGAACAAAAGAATAAAATGATTGTTTGACCGACGGACGGATGGACGAACGGACGAAAAAACTTCATGTCACCATACGCTCACTGAAATTTATACAACACTTCGCAGCTTACATGTATGAATCGGGGGAAATTTAAGTGCATTGTAATCATTACCTACTGTGTCATAGATATGATGTTACAAAAAAAGTTTCGGCAATTGCCAAAATTCGGCAAAATGTAGTTTTGAAAAGGGGCCCAAAGTGGCCTTATGGTACATAGGAGGTTAACACCGTACATATCAAACATGTGTATAATTACAAACTCTATCACAGCGTGTATATAGCTATCTAAAAAGCTGTTGTAATTTCAATATATAGTTATTTTGATTACTGCACCTTTAATTTGGTCAAATACTGTAAATAAGTAGAAATCGTTACAACTTGTCTATATGAATTGTTTAGTTTTCACCTTTAGTTTACTTTTATGTTACTTCAGTACATTGAGGCAAATCTTTCGCTGTACATATGTATAATGATGATATGGGGCCAGCTGCACCCTGCTCTGTGAAGTGAGGGTTTCCTCACTCATTGAAGACCAATGAGTAACATTGAGCTGACATTTTTATCCAGGTTGGGTCTCTTTGATATATTTACCATACCTATTCTCGTTATATTGTTGTTTTTATTATTTATTCTATACAATATGTACTCTGTTTAGATAAAAAAAAAAACGAAGTTCGGAAAAGGTATCAAGCTTTGGTTGAAGTAATATTGATTTTGTATATCTTTAAAATACAAAGATTCTGACCTTGAAAATATATATTATGCTGTGCATCATTGGAAGTAAATTGTCCATAAAAATTGCTGGAAAGTTGCAACTTCATAAAAAAGGTCAACCACTTACATTTATTCTCCAAATTTAGTACAATAAGAATACAAATTCCAACAGAGTTAAAAATAATTCTATTTGTCTTTTTTTTTTTTTTTTTTTTTTTTTTTTTTTCAAAATTGATTATTATTCAATAATGAAATACTGGAAACTGGGCGTATGCAATGCTTTGGACGAAGAGTGGAGATTGCAGTTAATGTTAGGATGTTCTCAAATACATGATGACATAAGTATACTGTACATTTCTCAAACTATATAATAAAAACATGTTTGACTTGGTATCACAAAACTAAGTTTCTGCACGGGTATCTGGACAAAACCAGTGCAAAATCGATGGGTGCAACTGTAAAGTAACAAAAAAAAACGAACATTTACAATAAAAAGTCAATTACGAGTGCAATTTGCTTCTAAAAAAATTGTCGAAACGGGGTCAACTCTGCAGAAATGTAATTTTTGGAAACGATTTACATTACACAATCATAAAGGTCATATTTAAACAAATCGTGACCGCAGGGAGTAAGAGGTTTGGTAGTTATACATTTTACATGTAATAGTAAATGGAAGGACATTTTATTCGGACATTTCAGTATTTCTATCTGTACAGGAAAAGAGTTGTGACCAAATATAAAGGAAAAAATGTAATCCATCCTTTTTTTGATAGAAAAACTTTTCATTTTACTTTATTTAGCTGATTAAGGTTTAATGAGATCACACATAATGATATCAATGCTTCTCTGCATACCAAAAGAAAGTCCATACAATGATTTTAAAAATAGTACGATGAAAGACCAGTAGTTATTTTAAGCTCAATATGTCTTAATTTCCGGTTTCATTTTATATCATTTTTAAATGTCTAACATAATTGTGAAAAAAGGCTGAAATAAGTCAGAAATGCGACATTATCTTTTTGCAATCGTCAGTGGAAATCAACGTATAGGCCAATATAAACATAATAGTCACAGGTTTAAATTATAACAAAACAAAAAACGTACATGCAGATGGTTCTATTGTAATTATTTGACAGAACCCGATAACTTGAGAACCGTCTAAAAAAACAACGTTCGCTCGAAAAGAGAAACAATGGACAAATCCGTCACTTGTGTTTGTCATGGTAACCCCGAAGTCATCCTAATTGTGCACGGACTAATCCCATTCGTTTGTCTCACAAAACTTGTGGATTTAGATCACGTACATCATGAGATATTATTCTAGAATGATTACATGTCATGTAGAAGGGAAAAGTAGAATTGTATGTCACATGATCTTAGCGAATAAATACTTTATTTTATATGAATATGTTCATGTTATGTTAAAAAAAGCAAAGTATGTGTTGACAGCATCAGATGTCATAGTGAACAATTGACTTTGAAAACTGTTAAGTTTTTCTATGTTAAATCAGAGGATTGGAATAATCATTTGAGTACTTCTCCGTCTAAAAATGTGTATAAGGTGCGGCACATAAAGAAAACAATACACAGAGATTTTATTATATTATCCAAGTATTTATACCTCATAACCTCGAGAAATTACTGTCAAAGTTTTGTAAAGTTTGCCTTTTTAAGATATTGATAAGTCAAATTTAGTTTAAAAGAACTATGAATAAATGGTGGGAAACCTTTCCCCAACCTTTTACTTAGATAAGCTGTCAAACAATATCTATGTCACCAATGCTTAAACTTAAATAGCTTTTCAGTTACTTTCTAGATGTAATTGAATATGTTTGAGACAAAAAAGACAAAATTGAGAAAAATAATGTGCTTCTAATTACCTGAGTATTACACAGAATGGGACTTAATAGTAAGAAATAGAATAAGTGATGTTGAGAAAGTGAAAAAAAAAGATTTACGGGAACGGACATAATGACCCCTTTAAAAGTAACTGCCAAATATAATGTTCATTTTCGAAATTATGTTCTATAGTTGTTTTTTGTTTTTTGTTTTGTTTCGTTTCGTTTTGTTTTGTTTTGTTTTGTTTTGATTTGTTTGTTTGTTTGTTTGTTTGGTTTTTGTTTGTTTGTTTGTTTGTTTTTGTTTTTTTTTTTTTTGGGGGGGGGGGGGTTGTTTGGGGGTTGGTACCGTAATTGACTTTTCACGAATTATCAAACTACCAAACGTAACAAATATATACACAATAGATTTAGGAAAGAAAAATATGCCTAATACGATTTAGAAATAATATAAATTCAATAATTAAAGCGATCCTATCGGATTAATGTATGTTTTCTATTTATGTTCCAGTCTAATTATTTTACATCATAAATAAATATATTTTATCATAGTTCGTCATTCAGTTTGGCAAATTATCATTTTTTTAAATTTTAGCTTGATTGTCAAAACTTTTTTCCCGTTTCTTGTAAGTTATGTAGAAATTAGTAAGGTCGTTATTTCACACGTGTTTTGATTACTTCAGATGCAATTCCAATCCTTTACAGTATAATTGTACTTTTCTTAGTCTGTGATGCATAATGGAAAATAATATTTGGTATGTGTCACACACTCCCTGGGACGTCCATGAATACTCTCTGTATACTACAGATATGAGCTTAAAAATAATACCTCAGTTTTTTTTAAAGGAATGAAAAAGATGTTTTGTTTGTATGATTTCTGTTTGTTTCTTGTATTGGATCTTTGTATGTACACCTTGTTTCTCGTTTTTTTTCTTTTTATCTTTTATGGCTATCAATGTTTACAAACCCATCTCTTATGAAGGACGTATAAAATAAAATTTTACAAAAGTTTGACCTGTCAACTATTTTATAATGTAAATAACAAAAAAATACATTTACCTACATTTGTATTCATTAAACATATACATCTCATCATTATTTTATTGTAACAAACTGATCATAATTTATACATTCGTTTATTTTGAAAGATCTAGACACCTACAACGTGAATGAATGCATATTTCTGCATATCCAAAGTAACGTCATGTATAATATACTTTTTAAGTCTCATCTTTCATATACATATATACAATAAATATAGAACACAAATTAAAATTAAAAGTAATAAAATTACTATCATTCGAGAGCCACCCTTAAAAGAAATGCTAGAGACTATAATATATACATAACAAATTGAAATAGTTCGCTATTTATATAAAACATTCGTAGAGAATCCTCATACTTTGTAAGAAATAATTCCAAATAATCTTCCAAATACACAAAAGCAGATGTTCACAAAATGCTGGAATTTTTCAGCGACAACATATTTGTTCATTGTGGTAGACGTGTTTTTCAACAAACGGTCGGCATTCCAATGGAAACAAATTGTGCTCCTTTACTTGTTGACCTATTACTTCACTCTTATGAGGCTGACTTTAAAGCTGATCTGATCCGAAAGTAAGAATATCGTTTGGCTAGATCCTTTAATATCAGGTTCTGCTATATAGATGACGTATTATCTTTAAACAATCCTAATTTCGGGAATTTGATACATCGCATCTACCCCCAAAGAACTTGAGATAAAGGATACTACAGACATTGTGAAGTCTGCCTCATATCTTGACTTACACTTAGAAATCGATGGTAATGGAAAACTATTGACCAAACTTTACGACAAACGTGATGACTTTTCATTCAGAATTGTCAACGTTCCTTTCATCTGTGGCAACATCCCTTCAGCACCTACGTATGGAGTGTCAATATCACAACTCATACGTTATGCCAGAGCTGCCGAAACTACGCAGACTTTTTGTATTGCGCTAGAACTCTAACAAATAGACATCTGGAACAAGGTTATGTTGCCACAAGATTAAAGGCATCACTACAGAAGTTTTATGGTCGTCATCATGAACTCGTGGATCGTTATGGTGTATCCATCTGCACCATGAAAACTGATTTATTCAACGTGTCATAGTTTTCCTTTCCTCGTTTTGTCTACCCCGTACTTGACTTTTTATGAGCAGCTCGGCGGGTGTTTCTGGAAAAGCAGAGGACGCTTACCATATCGGTGCACCCAGTTTTTAGTGGAGTCCGAGTTGCTCATTTGCTTTGTTATTTTGTATGTATGATTTTAGTTACTATATATTCTTTGTTGTGTATGTCTGTTTTCCGTGTCTGTTCTTTGTCCCTGGATTACATTCTTTTGATTACTGCTATAACCTTGGTTCCCTTGATTACTCTTTTTATGAATTAAAATATCATTGCAGATTTTGGCAGTGTAAAAACATAATTATATCTTCTTTCCTGAATAAAAACAAAACTTGTTCATCCGATGACATATTAATAAAATTATCATTTATATCACACGCTCTTTCAAATAACTCATTGCGTAATTCGTTATATAAATGGCATACAAGTAAAACATGTTTTTCGTTTTCTATAAAATTGTTTATAACACATTTATTATAAAAACGTATTCTATTTTCGATTGATAAACCTTCGTATCTGCCAGTTTCATTCTTAATGGGTGCCACACTACATCTGAATTTGGCGTATGCACTTCGATATCTACCTGGCATATTTATGCCTACATATTTCTCTTAACCATATTCATTTTTAAATAATCTATAAGTTCTAAATTTACTATAGTCATTTGCCATTATTTCGTTACACCAGTGTTGTTTATATATAATATATGATTCGTTTTCAATATGTTTTACAACATTTTTTTAGAAATATTTTCTGTATATGACATTTTTATAGATAGAATAGTGCTGGTACCAATAAATTCAATCTTTGAGAACAACATGTTTCTATTACCCCAGTCATAAGCTTTCCTATAGTCAATAAGAGCAACATATGTTGAAAGCTTCTTTAACTTTCTTGTCTCTATAATAGAAGTAAAAGTTAACACATAGTTTATGGTATCGCGCTTTTATCTAAAGCGATTCTGTTCATCTTTTATAAAGTCACTCTCTTCAAGTTTATCAGTTAATCTAGTGTTCAACACACCACCTACAGTTTATAAGACGTAGCGGCCAATGTTATTCCACGATACGACAATGGATCTCTAGGATCAGATCTAGAAGTAGATGATTTTGGTGTTAGCGTGATTACCCCTTTGTTCTACATAACTGGACATTTACCACTATCATAACATATATTGAAATACGAGTCAAAGCGTCAAGTGAAATGGGATTTTTGTATAATTCAACTTAAATATCGTCTATACCGGAAGATTTACCGTTCTTAGAATTCTTTAGTACATTTAAAATATCTCCTCTGGTGTTATTTTACAGTCTAGAAACTCATCGTAAACTCTATTATTACAATTTACATTAATATAACTATGATTTTGGTTTAATATGTTGCAAAAATCATTTTAAATTTACTTAAAACACTATTCTTATCACTTGATATTGACCCATCACTCAATTTAACTGCCATTGGAATTTTATTTCGACGTTCACTGCCTACACCTATCTTTCCTATTTTCCGCCAAAATTTTCGTTTCGGACAAGAACACCAATGACTCCTGATCCACATTTCGCTGGTACGTGAATATGTTTTTTATTATGCCCGTCCATTAATATCTACTAACATCCGTAATATCCAGTGCGTTTCCACTATGCCCAATATATACAAGTTGCTTTGATTAATACAAGAAACTAACAGGTTAAATTTATCACTTTTTACCTCAATATTCCAGTCATTTATATTCCAAAATCCGCATCGAATCTAATTGCGGCCTCGACCTCGATTATTGCCACGGAATCCACCTCTACGATAACCTTTCCCTCGATTGCCATACCTACGATTTCCCCAGCCTGTATTTCGATACGACCTCTGTCGCTCCCAACCATCACTTGATGTTTCGTTGTTTACTGGATTGGGTTGTATTTCAGGCTCATTAGGTGATTTGTCAGTATTATTATTTCTGTTTTTCATAGAAATCAGCTGTACACGGTTTTCTTTAAATTCTAGTTTGTCAATTCCTTATATCCTTAAAGTTTCTAGAGTCTTTTAGATTTCTTTTTCCGTCTAGCACTTAACGTTTATCGCCCTAAGTTGATATCGACGCGATAATAACGCCACTTTTCCCCTCCTTGAAACTTGATTTACGTTCCTCCGAAATAACATGAATATCTTTCAGATGTAAACCGGATCAGGCTATGAACTTTGTTCAGTACATTTTCATTTTGACTTTCAGGAATATTTCGTATAAAGATTCGTGGCTGTTTCTTGTTTACCATATCTGAATGTGATTTTTCTATGTTTTCAACTCGTTTCACAACACATTGCAAATCATCCTGAAATTGTTTTGTAATTTTTCTCATTTCTGTTGAAAGTCTCGTATCAATAATAGATGTTATCTGACCCGTTATGTTTTCGTTAAGTCAACCACTTATATTTTCATTTCTCCGATCTCGCCTTGACCGCTATTATTGCTGATCACTTGATCCACACCTTGTTTTGATGGATTTATTTGTGAACTCTCTTTAATAGTATCATTGTCAATAGACTTGCTGTTTACTGGAGCGTGACAAATTTTATCGAATATACCAGTGTTACTTTTTAACTTTTTAATACCATCTCTATTATTATAATCAGATCTTGTGCGTTTTATGCCAGTTGTAGGTGTAAAACTATTAAAGTTACTCACTGGTCTTCCCGAGTGCATTTCTGCATGAACCTCGACTGGAACACTCACTGAATTATTTGCCATAAATTCTTGTACATAGATGTCTTCGGATTGTTTACTCATAGGATCCGATGCAGAATCGATCATTCTGGGTTGATTTTCCACAAAAAAATTACGTATTATGGATTGTTCACAATAAGCCAATATATTGCACCAATATGATATTTATAATCCGGAGAATATCAGAAATTTCAATTATTCCAAGAGCACAAATTTACGTTCGTTTACCACATATCATACATCCGGGTACAAGTATAAATGCAGATCTTTATCCTGTGTCATTAATTTGTCATTTGATTGCATAGAATCAGTACAAGTCTTAATAACTAATTAACCGGCATATTACTAGACCATGGACTCAAGTGTAACTAATCATTTCCCCTAAACTATAAATGTCTTTTACTACATAACATCAATTGACTCTTCGTTTTAAAGTTTTTCAAGAAGACCCATATCTAAAATGTTTATGCTATATTTTATAAATCTTTTAATTTATTTTCTAGCAACAGCAGAATAGTAAAAAAAAACCAAAACAAATGACTTTTCTTGAATAATTCATCATTATACGTATGTATATTTGATTGATTGTTTGTTTGTTTGTTTGTTTTTTGTTTGTTTGTTTTTGTTTTTGTTTTGTTTTGTCATCTTGTTTTGTTTTGTTTTGTTTTTTGTTTTGTTTTGTTTTGGTTTTTGTCAGTTCACTAAACATAACGAAAATAGGCATGGTGTATATGTCAAAGAAACATCACCCCTAACGAGTTTTCTATTTATAGATTTGATGCTTGTGGATTTCTTTAAGGGTAATAAATAACAATCTGTAGTTTCTTATGTGTCGTATTTAATTCATATTCACAAGAAAATCCTATAAACAGTGTGTGGATTTTTAATTTTATTTTTATTTATTTATTCGCAAATTACATTTAGTTAAAATATATAATGAACATTACCTTTAAGTGCTAAGGGACATGTACATTGGCCTCTGTAACAAACGAGTGAGTAACTGGATGGACATCTTGTGTTTATACAATCATGGTTAACTGTACATTGTTCCCCAAGGACAACTTAAAAGTTAATGTAAAAAAACAAGAGTAAATTCATGAGCACTAGTTGAGATTTGGTTGTTAGATACCTGTTGATTTTTTTTAAATTATCTGAAAACCAACTTTACGCATTTTTTTAATTTCAAGATCCATCCACTTTCATAAAACTATGGAATCGCTCATGATAAGTTCAGATATTTTCTTAAAATTGATTAAACATTACATGAAATCACAATTGACATATGATACGAGAGAGCAATTAAATTATTCTCTTTCACAACATTATATCTGTGATATAAAATTGATATAAAATGTTTCTTATGTCAATTGAATGTTATTTGAATTCAAAACGGCTGAAATAACATCATAATTTTGAAAAATAAGTGACAAAGAGGAAGACAAAACAAATGAACAAAGTTGGTGTCTATATCAGATCTGTACCGCTCGCCTGAAATTCAATTTTCTCGCTTTACTAATATTTGATGTTGGGAAATAAAATATTCCGTCGATTGAAACCTTTTCATTTTCTTTTAAGATTTAGAAATTTTAGCCGTTACTGCAAAAATATCGTTATTTTGTACTTTTTAATGACAGTAACCCTTAATACCTTCTCTTGTTACAACTCAGTTGAATCTGTTGTAGTACTTAATATAAAGATGTGTTTGCTATAGAATTTTTTTTTTATATCTAAATTTTCTATTATTGTTTATAAAGCAGAACAAAGTCATCTTTCTACGTCAGTATCATTTATAAACAGACATCCTGTAACTAGCTGTGTATGCATCAATTAAATAATCATATTTTCAATTGACAGTTTCTTACTATTGTATCTATAATGGTTTACAAGGTATTGGCTAAAGCTGAAGATAAAAAAACCCATAATTTTACGTCTTTGAAGGGTTATAACCCAGGAACTGTCCTACAACTTTAACCCAAAAGAGACTTTTTTTATGCATAATCATAATTCAACAATGAACTTATTGTAATGATCACTTCATAAATGGAAATTCTTCTTCTGTCTGTTTTTTTTAAATAGCTCAAACTGCAAAAAACGTAATTATTTTCTTTCAAACAATAACATTGATACATACAAACATGTACTACAGCTTAAACAAATGGAGACATTTCAAGGACTAATTGTCAATATAACTACAGCAATTTAATAAAGCTATACGCTTATTACCACACATCGACAAATTTTTATCAGATACTCCAAGGCTATATATATATATGACAAAATTTGGTAACAATCAATCCAGCGCTTTCAGCGGAGAATTTCGTTTACTAGAGATGACGACGACAGACGACAACGGTTGCAAGTGATTTCGTGAAAGAGTAATCAAAAGAGAACCAAGGTTATAGCATGTACAAAATCGTATGAAACACATAGGATGCGTTTTAAAAAAAAAACAATAAGTCCTTAAAACTCAAAAAAAAATCACGGAAACTCCATTTTAACATTGTTTTACCACAAATTGACCACTTATTTCGTTATTTATTTCTTAAGCAGACTCATCATGATCTGGATGCATGAAGTGTAATATTTTACCTCTATTTAAAAAAAATAACTTACCAACAGCTAATGTAATGAAGAAATAAACTGTTTTCATTCTGTGTCTTTACTTTTACTACGAAATTGTACATGCATACAAAGACGTGTAAAATGGCATTTTATACTTGGACTAGCGTGTTGTACCGAAGCCTACACTGATTATATTTAGGTTGTGAAATTACACGAAGTTTCCATTTCCATAGATTCGATACTATTGTTAGATACAAATCTAAAAATATGGGTTTCCCTGACACTTTCACAATCTTCATAGGTTGTATAAGCTTACTGTCAATTGTGTTTCTGTCAATTGGTGGAATTGCGTTTCGAAAATATATTTCAAGATTTATCTTTAAAGTAGTCGTGATTGGGTCTGTTTTGCAAATTTCAGCACTATTGTTTTTTTGTTGTTTTTTTTTTGTATGTGTGTTAAATATAAATTGCATCCATTCTCACCGTCTTTGTATATTTGATTCAGCGAGAATGAAAGTTTCTCTCCAGATGTATTAGAGTAATCAGCATGACTTCAATTACCGATATGATTTGCCAGTTTCTAATACTAAAGGAACTACAATTTGTTATAGACAATATTTATCTTTCAACGGACATTGATAAAACATGTACTATCTATAAAAAAAGATAGCCGAGATGATGAAAAATTTTGTTATCCTAGCAAAAAAACAGCGTCTTCTGAAATTGAATTATTCATAGGCATCATAAGTATAAGTATTAAGTATCCTCGTTCATGTCGTATTTCACTATTATATACTTAATTGCATCAGATCAGGTAAGCACTTAAACAACCCAAGTAGGTACTATCATTAATGAGAGCAGTTTACCAGTCAGATCACACGTAAGTTCAGACTTAACATTATTGTTTTAATCATAGACAAGCTTTAAAATTTGTGAACTAATTAAAAGGTTAGAACACATTTTTTGTAGGTCGATGCAAAATCTCATTCTTAAGATTGAACCAGATAAACTGCATGTTGCACACCAATCTTGTATATGATAATATCAAGAGTAACACTATAAAACCGATGGATATTTGACAATTATTTGTTTCATTAAAAACGATTTTTTCACGTAATTAATTTTATTTTGTAATTTACATTGTATTTATGGATTGTCAATGTTACCTTTTGCGCATGACAAGTAGTTTGAATCTACTTGACGTAAGATTTCAATTCGGTATTTGTTCATATTCTGTTTTTTTTTTTTTTTTAAATCATTAAGATAGTTTAGTTTTTGTCGAGAACAGTAAGACGTAGCGAAATTAAACTTTTCAAATGTATCTAAAGTTTATATGATATATTATTCACAGCCATGGTTAAATATCTCGGAGTGCTAAGGAATTACTATTTAAATTTTAAGCTTAAATATTGAGACATTGATAAGAAAATAAGCCAAAATGCAACGTATGAAATGAGCTGTACAGTTTTAAGCTTAAAACAGGTCGACAATGTCACAGACTTGGAAAATTGTATAATCAATTATAATTATCCATACCTGTGCTAAAATATCTAGAAGCTCCTATGAGTAACGATTTCATATAACAAAGTGCAAAAAAGTACAGCATTTGATACACTTCGTTGCTTTATGTTAACTAATCATGCTTTGTTCGAGAATGACCGGGGGTGTAGTGGACGAGCGAGGAATGAGTTCGTATCTCATAAATATTACACACCAGTATTTCCACTGTAAATTTGAAAAGATGTTGTCCATGTAAACCAATAATAAATAAATTAAACCAGAAATTATTTGTTAACTTCATAAATAGTACCAACTGAACCTTTAAACATGCTGATGCATGTATGTACAATAAAAATCCAGCTTTCATATTTGCTATATTTCTACGGTACTTTTATTTGCAAATGAACTATGCCAAACTAAGAATATTTACTATGTATCTAGTTGGCCATTTTTTTTATCGATACAAGTACAGGTATTTAATGTATCAGTACTTTTTTCTAAGATAAAACAAGATAAAATGAGGCAATGTAGTAGATTTAGTGATACAAGTATTTACGCAGAGAAAAACAAGGTTGGACCTTCACATTTATCTCCATGAAAATAATGTTATCGTAAGGTATGGCATATAAAAATAAGAGATTTCTGAATTCCAAACCATTGCACTAATAATTTGGGAAGAATGAAGATAACATCAAGGATAACTCTTGTTCTTCTTTTTCTTTTCGTATTCATTTTGGGTAAGTCGTATTGTACATATTTAAAAGTTGATAAAGTATCGGTAATTATGCAGTAATACACTCGTTTGATTAGCATTTGTCAAATGTTTTCTTTGTTAAGATAAACAAAAACATTTTGAAAATGAAATTTACGTAAGGATTAATTTGTTCTTGTTTGTTTACTTTGGAATGAGCAACACTATGCTGTTTCTAGAATACTTAAGGACGCTTACCCTTTCGGTGCAAAATATGTCTATTGATCTTGTCTAGTTGTTATTCTTAGATTGTGTTCTTTTATTTATTAGTCCGTAACTTGGTTCTCTTGATTTCCCTTGCACTAAAAGTATGAATCTTGAAAATAATTTGGAAATAGTGCTGTTTGTGTTTTGTTTTGTTTTGTTGTTTGTTTGTTTGTTTGTTTGTTTTTTTGTTTTTGTTTATTTGTTTGGGTTTTTGTTGTTGTTTTTTTTTGTTGTTTTATTTTGTTTTGTTTTGTTTTGTTTTGTTTTTTTTTTTTTTTTTGGTTTGCTTGTTTTGTTTTTAAATGGATGGCTTGACTGTTGTTTTTGTTGTTGTTTTTTTTTTTTTGTTGTTTTATTTTGTTTTGTTTTGTTTTGTTTTGTTTTTTTTTTTTTGGTTTGCTTGTTTTGTTTTTAAATGGATGGCTTGATTTAATTCGTTGTTAACTATAACGTGAAGCATTCTTGCTTTGATGTCGTTTTTTGTACCTGTAACATTAATTGATGCTTTTTAATATATAGTTGAATGTGCAGGACATTGTTTTGATGATGTTGATTGCTACAGACGGTTTCCTCCATCAATTCATTGCGACTTAAGATGTGTCAGCTCATACTGTGCATGCGTCCCTCCTGGTATGTTAGTAAAGTTTGCAGTTTACATACGTATGACTTTGTTTCCTATGTGTCATGGCAAAATCGTATATCATACCTATTGAGAGGTAAAAAAGTAGTTTATAAGAATTATGAAAGCAAACATATTCCTGAATAAATGGTCAAATTTAAAACCAAGCTTTCCAGAAATAGAAAGTTATTTCGAAATTGACGATCGATGAACAATGACATCTTCCAGGGCACGTTAAGGTGACATCTTACTTAATCAATCGATTTCAATTCAATGAACGTCATAACGTTATGCTTAGCAGACCATCGTTCCTTGCTTCATAAATGGAAAGACACAGGGGACGAATAAAATACCCAAAAGTTTATGTTTAACAACGATTTCCACAAAGATATTTATAAAAAAAATCAATATATTCAATTGTTAGCGAATTTCATGTCTTTTGTTTTTATGCCTTATTAAGAGTAATCAACGGAACTAAGGTTATGGCTATTAGATATTATAATTATTATCATTGTATTTAAAAATGAGTATTATTGCAATGAGTCAAAAAAGTACTTTGTTTTCTTCAAGGATATATCTTTTCGAAGAAGTCAGAATTAAAAACAGAAAAAAATATGCCGTTATGATCATACCTCAACAATAATTTGTAGAACAGTTTTCATTCCAAGTTACATCAAATGCATCCTAAAATGTTTAAAAGAGAAATCAAGGGGACTAAGGTTATAGCGGTAATCAAAAGAATGTAATCCAGGGATAAAGACCAGACATGGAAAACAGACATATGCAATAAAGAACATAAAGTAACTAAAATCATACATACAAAGTAACAAAAGCAAATGAACAACTCGGACTAAAACCTGGGAGCATGCACCAAGTGCACAGGTAGGGTAAGCGTCCTCTGCTTTTCTAGAAACACCCGCCGGTAGACGAAGGAGCAAAGACAAACTATGACACGTTGAATAAATCAGTTTTCATGGCGCAAATGGATACACAGTAGCGATTCACAGGTTTATGATGACGACCATAAAACATTTGTAGTGATGACTTCAATCTTGAAGCAACATAACACAGAAGCCTATTTGTTAGAGTTCTAGCGCGATAGAAAAAGTTTACGTAGTTTCAGCAAGCTCTGGCATAACGTATGAGTTGTGATATTGACACTTCATACGCAGGTGCCAAAGGGATGTTGTCATAGATGAAAGGAAAGTTGACATTTCTGAATGAAAAGTCATCACGTTTGTCGTAAAGTTTGGTCAGTAGTTTTCCATTACCATCGACATCTATGTGTAGGTCAAGATATATGGCAGACTTCACAGACTTCACAATAGTATTCTTTATCTTATAGTAGTTATTTGGGGTAGATACAATGTATCCAATCCCCGAAATTAGGAATGTTTAAAGATAATACGTCATCTATATAGCGAAAACTGAGAATAAAGGATCTAGCCAAACGATGTTCTTTCTTTTGGATAAGATCAGCTATAAAGTCAGCACCATAAGAATGCCGATCGTTTATTGAAAAACACGTCCACCGCACGGGACAAATATGTTGTCGATTAAAATTTCCAGCATTTTGTTAACATCTTCCTCTGTATATTCGGAAGATGATTTGGAATTATTTCTTACTAAGTAAGAGGAATATCTACCAAGGACTATATATTTGAATCTAGGTGTACCATCTTTTTTGGAAAACCAACGATGCATAATGTTCTTAAGTCGGGATTTTAACTTAGTGTGGGAAATAGAAGTATACAGTTTTGAAAACAACCGCGGAAACATCTATATATTAGACACACAAGAAAAATACCTGATACTCAAATATATACCATAGAAATATTTCGTGCAATAGCTTATTACTAGTACTCTCCTTATATTAATTGCAAAAAAAACTTTGATCAATACAAAAGATAATACTGATATATTTCGATTGTAATGTTCATATAATTATTGAAATGCTATTGTGAATCAAGGAATTTTGATCGTTTGGGCAGTATCAACGATTTGGGCAATATTACACTGTCCATTGGGCAGTTCATTGATTTAAATCATCTTTACACAATGATTAAACAATGATTGATGTTGATAGATGAATTATACAAATGGTATGATATATTTGAAACCAGAGATTGGAAGCTAAAATATATATTTGGAACGGCACAATAACGCAACATAAAATTGAAATCAAAAGTTGTTAAAAAGAAAATCAAAACAGTGATCTATATAGGTAAACAATGGAGAAAGAAATTATTTTTTTTATTTTATTTGACATGATTAAATTTGGCTCTGTTATTGTTTGCAGGAGATGCCCGTTCTAAAGGAGCCGGCTTGTGAGTCTCCGTTATCTCAGCGAAGAGAAACGAAAGGAAAGACAATCGTAAAGATGAGAAATATTGTAGTTCAAATATAACAATAATGAAATAGCACTTTTCCTTGATTGATTATGTATATCACAATATTCAACTCCTAAGTTGAAAGGCAAAATTTAACCAGGTGAACGGTGCCTCTTTTTCTTTTCAAATTGTTTAGGGAGTATCTGATGGAATAAATAATATTTTGGAATATGACAATATTAAGCAGAAAGGATAATTGTCGGTATAATGTGGTCTTACGTTTCACTCTATTTGTGTCTTTTCCAGTGTATTGTATTGAACCTTTTAGGAAATGCAACAATAGTTGTCTTAGTTATAAGAAACAGATGTATTTGTTTTCATGTCATATACAAAATCGATTCAGATTGCTTAAACACAGCAAAACAATTGGTATAAAGGGGTCAAATTGTGCATAGGTGCTTTTGTAAATGTTAGAATTAAAATCTGCAATGAATCAAAAATGTTATATTTTTTCCTCTAAGACTAATGCAAATGAAGATAAAAATGGCCTATATGGAATATTTTAAAATGAGCTTACAATTCTATACAAGCGATTACAGTCGCAGCTTCAAATACTTATCGATGTGATCGATTGACAGATATTGAAGTATCACATACAAAATGTAGACATCAAAATTAAATACTAGTTCCTATGAACACTGATGATAAGGGAGAAAGAAACGAGAGCACACAAAATTAAGGAGGTAGACCTAAAATAAGGGACACAACTCTTACAAATCATTTGAACGTTTGTATTCAGCATTTTACATTAGTCTCTTGTAAGCATCAAAGCTTGGATTGATTTCATTCTGTTTCAAATGAAATCTTGATATACTGTTGTGAAATTGAATATGATACAAACATATCACTGATTTCAAGTGTTATGTTCCTTACTCTATGTCTACCTCCGTAAGTTGATTTTCATATGGTCTCCCACAAGTAAACCACAAGTGACATCATGTGCTTTGAAAACATGTCCTGTTCCTCACATTACCCGTCACATTACACGTGCTGCTAGGTTGGACGTCAACAAATTTGATTTAAAGGATTTAAACATTGTATTCCTTGTCTTCAACCAGCAGTTCATGTTAAAGCCACTTGGTTTTACTGAACGATAATTGAAATAGATAGATTTTCCATATACAACAATCAATATTTTTACATTTTGACGAGAAAATTAAAATTGATAGAAAACAACACGAAGAAAAAATACATGTTAACCCAACATAACTTATTCCGACTTATTTTGGTTTCTGTTTAAATTGTACCCAGAAAAAGAGGATAGCTACTGATTTTACAAAATGAAACTGTTACACCCAAATTAACTTGCAGTCTAATTGAATACTATCAGCTATATAAGTAACACTTGATGAGAACTAAATGTGATTAGATATTACAGATGTTTCAGTCTTTAATCCAATGATATTGATTCGGTGTCTGTAATAGCCTGTGTGATTTAAGTATCAACATTTGTTGTTCTTTGCATGCTGAACATTCGTATTGAAATTGTAGTTATACCCTATAATACACAATTACTTTTCTTTCCATTTATCATAATCTTCAATACAAACTTTTGTTCACTTGAATCTTCATAAATTTTTATACGTACAACCCGATCGTGTGTCAATAAAAGTCCTTATTCAACGGTCGTTGGGCACTTGAATTCCTTTCCTCACGACAGGAGATATATGCTCTCGTCCCTGAGGACAAAGCTTCAAACAAAATTGTATTTGTTTGTAAAGCGCATTACCTCTATTGCCTTATTAATTGGACTTTGATAACAACATCCCAGGTAATGCCACATACAAGCTTACTAATTTGACTACAGTGGTCATCTCAGCTCAACTTTAATTTTAATATCATAAATTGTCCTTACCTGTGCAGGAATATCCCTTCATCTCCTGCATATGGTGTTTATATTTCACAATTGATTCGCTACGCTAGAGCAACTACTAACTATGAATTTCTTGGAGCCATAAATATCTGCGTAACAGACCCCTTACATTGTAATCAGGGATGTGAGGAAATGCGTCTTACTAAATTCTTTTTTAAATATCAGTACTGGTTGAAAAAATACTCAGTGTCCTCGAAACAATGAGTAATGATTGTTTTCGTAAACAGTTATTTAGGCTGATGTGACCACTGATTTACCGATAATGACAATATAATGTAAATGATTTTTAATCACTACTTGTATAATCACGCCGCAGTGGAAAGGGGAGGTTTAGCACACTGTAAAACCCAGATTTTTCCCACAATTTCATTTTAAAAAAGTGCCTATACCTACTCAGGGACCATGTCGGTACCAGCTGCTCCGGTGGTGTAATATCAATCGATTGACTTGATGATGAAACGGATTAATGTTTGGCAATTTTGTTGTTACCCTTATTAAAGAGTGTAAAATAAGGTTATAGACTGCCTTCATAGATGACGTACGGTAATAGGATTACTTTCCGACCTACATCGTAAAGAAGATAAGAACAGCGTAGGTTCAAGTCCGTAATGATGAAACCGAAAATAATGTTGTTTTTTTTTTCTTTTTGTTTTTTTCTTTTTTGTTTTTGTTTTTTTTGTTTTTGTTTTTTTTTGTTTTTTGTTTTTTTTGTTTTTTGTTTGTTTTTTTTTTTCGTTTTTTGTGTTGTTGTTTTTTTGTAGATGTTTTTTTTTTCTTTTTTTTTTTTGGTTTTTTTTTTATTCCTAACTTGACTTCTCGCGAATTATGAAACGACCAAACGGAACAAATATATATATATAACAGTAAAAGGGAAGAAAACTATCCATATTACGAATTAGAAATAATATAAATTTAAATGTGATTCAGGGACAAAGACCAGTCATGGAATTCAGATACACACAACAAAGAACATGAAGAAACAAAAATTATACACACAAAGTGACAAAAGTAAATGAGTAACTCGGACTCCACTAAAAATTTGGAGCATGGACCAGGTGCACCGGTAGGGTAAGCGTCCTCTGCTTTTCTAGAAACACCCACAATGTTGCTCACATAAAGTTAATTCCGGGTAGACAAACAAGGAAAGGAATACTATGGCACGTTGAACTAATCAGTTTTCATGGCGCAGATGGATAAATCGTAACAACCCACGATTTCATGATGACCACCATAAAACTTTTGTGTGATGATATAGAAATGTAAAAAATATGGGTCTCCCTGACACCTCCACAAATTTTAATAAGTTGGTTATGCTTTCTATCAATTGAGTTTCTGTCAAACTGTTTTTCGACAATATATTTCAAGATTTTTCTCGAAAGGTAGTTTTGCATGTTTTGTTTAATTATTGCTTTTTTTTTCGATTGAAGTATATTTTTGTTAAAATACTTGAAAATATACTCAATTAATACACACAATTTGACCACTTATCTCATCATACTTTACATGTAACTAAAGCGCATCTATGTTGTTTTATGCAGCCATCCACTTATATGAAGTATTATCTAAGAAAAATCGAGAAAACGAGGATATGCTCGGATAACGACCAGAGAAATATTCTAGACATCAAACAAGTCATTCGTTAAAAAATGATTTTTATCTCACAACTGCTTCGTGTTGCACTAAATTGCGCCCATTTACACCGTCTTTGTATATTTGATTCAGCGACTTCCTTGATAAGACTTGTTAAGAGAATAAAGCTGTCTCTCCGATCAGCATTACTTCAATGAACGATATGATTTGCCAGTTTCCAATACTAGAGAAACTTCAATTTGTTATAAATAATACTTTTTTCAACGGATATTAATAAAACAAGTACTATCTTTAAAAAAAGATAGCCGACGCAGTAAAATTTGTTCTTTTTTCTTACAATTTTCATCGGGAAATATTACATGGCGGGCAATTTCCGATACAGTTTTTTTCGAAGCAAATATGTTAGCAGTATTTTGCCAATCTAGAAAAGGAAGTTTGATCAGATGACCTGCGTTTCGATGGCAGACTGTCTTTACGGTCAAAGGGTAAAAAGCAAAACTGTACCGATTGCGTCGGAAAAACACCAGTGTTTTGTTAGAAGAAAGAACAATTATATATTCCACTGCACCTGTGTTCATCTCTGTTTTGAATATGTGATTCAAAATGCTTGTTTTGATGCATTTACATTTGTTTATGAAACACAAGAAAAATAGACTGGAATACATAAGACAATCATTAGTCGGGGAACTTTGTAATTGCGGCAAATAAAAATATATAGACGAAACCTTGGAAATTGTCAGATTGTGTTTTAAAAAAAGATCATAAATTGGCTAATTTGAAATTCCAATTTAGGAATGGCTATTTTATTTTTTCGGTCCATACAGAAATAACTTCCATCACGTGGTGCATACTATATAACCTGCATAGAACGTTATTTTTATTTCAAAATGTGCACCACGGGCATTGTAATAATTTGAAATAGACCGAATATATATATAACAGCAATCCCATATATCTTAATGATAGTTAAAAAAATCAAGAAGTTAATCATTGAAAAAGGTTGATGACGTGACAATTATATTACTAAATTTGGTCTATGAGATGATTGACAATTTTTTATCCAACCAGAAAGCGTCTTGCCTCTGAAATTAAATTGATTATAGGAATCATACGTATAACTATTAACGTTCTAAGTATCCTCGTTCATGTAGTATTTCACTACTATATACTTAATTGCATCAGATCAGGTACAAGTAAGCACTTAAACAACCCACGTATGAATGAGAGAAGTTGATCAGTCAGATCACACTTAAGTAAACTGTAATTTTAACCATAACTTGAATAAGCTTTATAATTTGTGTACCAATTAACTTAAAAGGTGAGAACACATTTTTCGAAGGTCGATGCAAAATTTCATTCTTAAGATTGATCCAGTTAAACTGCATGTTGCATACCATTCTTTTATATGCAAATAACAAGAGTAATACTAGAAATCGATGGATATTCGACAGTTATGTGTTTCATTAAGGACGATTTTTTTCATGTTATAAATTTAAGTTTTTTACATTGTGTTTAAGGATTGTCTGTGTATCTTATACGCATGACAAGCAGTTCGAATCTATGAAACATAAGATTTCATTCCTAGGTGTTTGCTCGTATTCTGTTTTTTTTTATCAATAAGAAAGTGTAGTTTTTGTTGTCTATTTTGATATATTTTGATATTAGTATGCTGTTTGCTATCGTTTTGGTTTTCTGCATGTTTGGTGCCATTCTTTGAGATGACAATTTCTTTCTTATGAGAAAAATTGCATCAACATTGTTTTTTACTTGATGATTCCCTTGAAAAGGTTTATTTAATATTTCAATCTTTTTACGTTAAATACTATAAGACGTACCGAAATGAAACTCTTTAAATGTATCTAAAGTTTATGTGATCTATTATTCACACCTATGTTCAAATATCTCAGAGTGCTAGGGAATTGCCATTTACATTTTAAGCTTGAATATTTAGACATTGATAAGAAAATATGCAGAAATGCAACGTATAAAATGAGCTGAACAATGTTAAGCTTTAAACAGGTCGACAATGTTTCATAGGTCACAGACTTAGAAAGTTGTTTAATCAATTAGATTTATCAATACAAGTGCAATGATATTTTAGAAGCTCCTATGGGTAGTAATTTCATATTACAAAATGAATAAGTACAGCTTTTGATTCACTACGTTGATTCACTGCGTTAACTAATCATACTTTGCGGGGTATATCCGGTGCCGTAGTGGAATGTGGCGGCGAGGCGGGTGGTGCCGGAAAGCAATGAGTACGTATCACATAAATTTTACACATCAGTGTGTTCACTGTAAATTTGAATAGATGTGCTATTTTACAGAAGAAATTTCCATAAATAACAATAATATTTGCATGATACCAGATATTTTATTATTTGTCGACTTCATCATCTGTTCATAGTGAACCTTGAAAACATGTTGATACATGTATGTACAATAAAAATCCATGACTGTTGTATAACTTTCGATTTACAATTACGGGAGATCTAAGATTGAAAGAAAAATAAAATATTGTCAGTTATTTCTTATTCTAATTGCCATTGAAATTTCACAGTTTTTACATCGCATCTACCCAAAAAAAACTTGAGATAAAGGACACTACAGACATTGTGAAGTCAGGCTCATATCTACCTACACGTAGAAATCGATGGTAAAGGAAAACTATTGACCAAACTGTACGACAAACGTGATGACTTTTCTTTCAGAATTATCAACTTTCCTTTCATCTGTGGCAACACCCCTTTAGCACCTGCGTATGGAGTGTTCATATCACAACTCATACGTTGTGCCGGAGCTTGCCGAGGCTGCGCAGAATTTTTGTATCGCGCTAGAACTCTAACAAATAGGCTTCTAAAACAGGGTTATGTTGCTTCAAGATTGAAGTCATCACTACAGAGTTTTATGGTCGTCATCATGAACTCGTGGATCGTTCTGGTGTATCCATCTGCACCATGAAAACTGATTTATTCAACGAGTCATAGTTTTCTTTTCCTCGTTTGTCTACTCCGGACTTGACTTTTTTATGAGCAACTCGGCGGGTGTTTCTAGAAAAGCAAAGGACGTCTACCCTACCGGTGCACCTGGTCCATGCTCCCAGTTTTTAGTGAAGTCCGAGTTGCTCATGTCTTTTGTTACTTTGTATGTATGATTTTAGTTATTTTTTGTTCTTTGATTACTTTTTTTATATTTTCTATATTTCTACTATTATTTTATCTTCAAATGAACAATGATAAATTAAGAACTTTTAACATGTATCTAGTTAGTCAGCTTCCATATGAATACATGTACATGTATTTGATGCATCATTACAATTTCTAAGATAAAACAAGATAAACTTAGGTACGGTAGTAGATTCTGTGATACGTGTATTTATGCAGAGAAAAACAAAGATAAACCTTCACATTGTTCTCCAAAAACAAACTATTTTTCCGAAATCTTAATGCTAAGCATATAAAAACAAGGAATTCAAGAGTTCAGTAACAAATCATAATACTGATAGTTTGGGAAAAAATGAAAATGTTATCAAAGAAAAATCTTGTTCTTCTTTTTCTTTTGGTATTCATTTTGGGTAAGTTGTATTTTTAATTGTACATTTTTTAAATTATTTTTTGTAATATGATAGACCGAGTGTGTTTGTTTTTTTGACTTTCTTGGACCTTTGGTGGTCGATTCAAATTAAGTTTTAATCTATGTTTTAAAGATTAATCTTAGTTATAAATGATGTTTTACCATTGTAGTACAAAACCAATTCAAAGGAGAAGGGCGGTAAAGGATCTTCATTGGCCTTAAATACAACTGAAAATTAATCATAAAGTGTTGAATGATTTTATTATGAATTTTCACTTAAATCCATCAACAATTAGAAAGCGTAAAGACTTCTGATTATTCTTGAAATGAAAGGACAGAAAACATGCTTAAAATTTACAAATATTTAGATTCTGATAATCTGTCAAATTGAGTACACTTTTGTCACTATTTTTGTCTAGAAAATGTTGTCCGCACCAAAGAAACAACTTCAATGTGACATATTTAGTAAACATATTATGGTGACATATTTTATTTATCTATGAAGATATAAAAGTTGTTTCTTGGGTGTGGACATAGTTTTCAGGATGTAAATATGCAAGAAAAGCAACAAAATGTACAATTCTCTGCAGTTTTTCTTAAATGACGTGAAATTGTAGAACTATTATGATGTCATGACAATGAACGTAGGCACAAAATATTATTTTGTCTCTATATATTTTACTATGTTATTAACAATTTTTATGTTATAACAACAAAGTTGATATTTTAGTCAATATTCATAGCTTAATGCCCCTAAACTTTGGCACAATTACTCAATCATTCGACAGTTTCATATTATTAAAGAACGCAATTAATTACTGCATTTGCAATACGGTTTATTTTTCTAGAAATAAAACTATTGTAACGACGTTTGTCGAGTTTTCGATTCACTTCACATAAGCCATTAACAATTTTTGAATATACGAGATTTAATACCACAACAAAATACATTATTAATATAATAGGTAAGACATCTGTTATACACCATTTTATTTCAGTAGTACTCTCGTTTGACTATAACATTCGTCAAGTGTTTTCTTGGTAAAGATAAACAAATAAATTGAAACTAAATACATGTTAGGATTTTTCTGTTCACTCATGGATCGTTATGGTGTATCCATCTGCACAATGAAAACTGATTTATTCAACGGGTCATAGTTTTCCTTTCCACGTTTATCTACCCCGGACTTGACTTTTTATGAGCAATTCGGCGGGTGTTTCTAGAAAAGCAAAGGACGCTTACCCTACCGGTGCACCTGGTCCATGCTCCCAGTTTATAGTGGAGTCCGAGTTGCTCATTTGCTTTTGTTACTTTGTATGTATGGTTTAAGTTACTTTATGTTCTTTGTTGTGTATGTCTGTTTTCCATGTCTTATCTTTGTCCCTTGATTACATTCTTTTGATTACCGCTATAACCATGGTTCCCTTGATTACTCTTTCACTCTACCTTTTTCGTCTATCCCGAAAATGACATATATGAAAAACTCGACTGTGTTTCAAAACATTAAAGGACTGTTACCCTACCGGTACACCTGGTCCATGCTCCCAGGTTTGCTCATTGTCTTTTTTTTCTAATAGTATTCCATGACTTTTGTTGGTTGTGTGCTTATATTTTTCTTGTTTAATTGCTATTTTTAGCTTTTGGTTTTTTTTTCAATTATTTGATTTCCCTTTTTTTAATTGTGCATGCAAGACTGGGATGCAGTTTTAATCCCGACATATTTACATTTTTGTTTCCGTATTTCTTTTTCATTTTTAATAATCCTTTACAAAATGTTAATTTTTTTTCTATTTAAATGAATGACTTGGCATGTCGAACTAAGGTTAAGTGAAAAATACTATCTACAGTTTGAAATGAAAGTTCATAACTTAATAATTCAATTCTTTTAAATCAAGTTAATTTATCAAGTGCGATTTTGTTTGGTAGTTTTTGTTTTTTGTAATTTAAAAATTTTATATATTTAAAAGAAAATCATTAGCAATTTAATTTTAACTGTTTTAATGCATGGGTAAATAAACGTAAAAAATTATACTGCAAAGTCGATAGTGGTTTCCGTAAATTTGATTGTTGTTTTTAATATATAGATGAATGTGCAGGAGTTTGCTCTTCTGATGATGATTGCAAGAGACGCTTTCCTCCATCACCCTATTGTAAGCTCAGATGTGTCATCGCATTCTGTATATGCCTCCCGCCAGGTATGTTTGCAAAGTGTTCATTTTACATAAGTATATTTTTTATCAAACGTATCGTAGTAATATCGTATATTCGGAAATTTATGCGTGGGCATCCCACAGTTTAGGAGTAAAAAGCAAGTACAATTATATAAAGAAAACATACAACTTTATTGTATGAATGGCCTACTTTGAAATCAAGCTTTCCACGAATTGGAATTAATTCTAAGGTAGATCAGATACGGAGCATTTTTTTAGGTCGTCTTGCAAAATCATACAGAAGTATGTTTTTCAATCAGCAAATAAAAACAGTTTCGGCAAAAACCTATATATGGTAAAATTACAAACATTAATTTAAAGAGTAATCAAGGGAACCAAGGTTCTAGCGGAAATCAAAAGAAAGCAATCCAGGGACAAAGACCCTCTTTCAATGGGAATGTAATTGGTGGGAACATTTTGTAGATAAATGTATTTAAAATCTGTATAAGGAAAACATATCTGACATTTTTTTTTAAATATTTCTAAATAAAATTTAGGGGTCACCAAATTTTTAACTTACACATGCTATATTAATATATATAATGCCTCAACAAAAAAGAAAAACATCTTTTTGCAAGATTACAGAAAGGAATGTTCCGTGTAATAGGTATGATCTACCTCAAAGGGGACATTTCAATTAATCAAACGATATCGTTATTTGAATTTAATTGGATGTGTGAAGAAATAAATAATATGTTTTACTTTCACTATGATATTGTGTAATTAAGTTTTATGGAATTCCACTCAATGGATATGCATTAAACCATATCTAGCTCTTTTATCAAATAACTATCCGTGGGCTTTCCTTCAAGGTTCAGGAAATGTTCACAGTGTTTAGTTTTAGCATCTTTAAGCTACCGTGAAAACGGCAACATATTAGATAAACACAGAAAAAAATACTGAAATACGGTATAAAGATTAGCAAAGAGATAGTTTGCGCAAGCATTGATTACTAGTAGTTTCCCTTTTTTAATTGAAATCATGACAAGTTGTCCTCCTTGTGTGTGTGTGTGTGTGTGTTGTTTAGTTCAGGTAATATTTCTTCTGTAAATGTTAAACTGCACCCTAGAAAAATTTTGAAATAAATGTTATTTCGAATCAAAGAAAATATAGCGATTTGTAGCTTGTAGATTACAACTTGGTCATATGGTATTACTTTATGAAAATGCTCATTTTAGACTTTTAATTAAAACTAACACAATGTAAAGGAAGTTTTACGCTTTGGCATTCAGTTTAGGGGTCTGATATATGTAAAAGATATTGATCTATATCTTATATTTATATTAGAATAAAACTTTTTTGTATATGCATTATAAGGGTTTGTATAAACCTTATATCTTCTATTCTATATTGCATACCCTTTATCACACCTCTAGACCTATATTGCATACCCTTTATCACACCTCTAGACCTATATCGCATACCCCATATCACACCTCAAGACCTATATCGCATACCATGTATTGCACCCCTTCACAGACTACACTTGAAGTATGGTTAAAATAAAGGATAACATGACGTTAAAACCTGTATCACTTGTTGTGTCAACACGAGACTCCTATATCACCCCAATGGTCACCAGCCAGTGTTACATATTTTGATACGTAATATTCAGTATATGTAGATATGACTACAAGCAATATAGGGTTTAAGCAATCACGTATAATGCATATACAAAAAAAGGTTATTTTAATCTAATTACAGAATATAGTGTAATTGATCGGAACACTAATTATATCATTTCATGCTCAATTACAATAAACGATACATGATATTTTATATCAGGAGATCCGATAGACGATCTACAATTTAGAGATAACTGTTTTGTATTTAAAGCTTTTCGGACGTGCATCTGTAGTTGTACTGTCGTAAGTATCTGTTTACCTGGCTCCGCTATGCTTCGCCAAATTAAACTCAATTTGCGACAGTAATATTATAGATGGACCACCTCCGCACAGCTTCAAATACAAAACTGTTATTTCTATTCAAATAAAACTATTCTAATCCAGTGTGAAGCTTAAAAAAATCAATTAGGGTCCTGGTTGATCCATATTAACACCCCCAAAAAATCCTTCCGCAAAGACAATCATATTACGACCAATGATAACGAGTTTTAAAATTAACCTTAGATTTCAGTCATCTTGGTTCATAGGGAATTAGAATAAGCCAATTTGGAGATGATCAATTTATTCAATAACGATACATACTCTTCGAAATCGTCATCAATTATGTTTTTTTTTTTTTTTTTTTTTTTTTTTTTTTTTTGTCAATTTGTTAATCAGCCAAAATATCTAATATTCATACGGGCATAGTTATGAATCGGCTCGGACAGGTATATTGAGAATTTTACGCATAAGTCGAGCCAATGAAAAGTGTTGTTTTATAATTATGGCATATACATATTGGGGATGCCACGAAAGATAAAACATAAATACAATTCAGACATCTTTTTATGTTGAACAAAACAAATTTTATAAAAAGATTACCTATAAATTATGAAATAAGTTATCAAGGTACAAATATGGAGAAAAAAGGTTACAATTAACTATTTTTCTTATTTGCAGGATTTCGCCGTTTTGAATGAGCCAGTTGATTGGTTCTCATTAATCGCTGCAAAGAGCAACAAAACGAAAGACATTTGCAAATATATGAATGTATTATAGTTTAAATACATATTATCAGCAACTTTATAGTTTTTTTATTTAAATTTCGTTCATTGCCTGATAATTTTTACCACATGACATTGTCATGATACTAAACAATATCAGCAAATTTAAATGCTTACGTTTCGTCTAACCGACTGTTACAGCACCGGAATTACGTCAGTTTTGAACATCTTGACAGAACATCAAGCTCAATGTGATGTGTACTGTCTGGAACAAATAAAATCCATTGTTTCTACAAAAGCAGAGGACGCTTACCCTACTGGTGCACCTGGTCCATGCTCCCAGTTTTAGTGGAGTCCGAGTAGCTCATTTGTTTTTGTTACTTGGTATGTATGATTTTATCAGTTCATTGTTGTGTATGTCTAGTCTTCTTCCCTGGATTACGTTCTTTTGATTACCACTATAACCTTGGTTCCCTTCTATATACCACTTCCTGATTATTGTTTGTAAATGTCACAATACAAAGCGCATTTGAGATGGTTGGTTTGTAGTCTTACTTTATTTGGTTGATGACTTCAAATGTTCATGTCTTTTTATCAAACTTTTGATAATAAACGTCAATGGTTATCATGGTTAAACCTAAAACAATTATTTGATTTTGTGTCACGTACTTTATTAGACCAGACTCCAGTGCCAAAATACCTAAAAAATTACTGAAGTCTGACAGTAACTCTAACAGTTGATGACGTCATCAATTTCGAAGACTTTGATTGGTTTAATCGAAGTTAAAAAATATCCGGTGTCTTTATGTCTTGTCAATTGAAAATCTTAAAATCTAAGCGTTCATCAATTACAAATCTATTTTTAAATGCCATTGCGAAAAATGTTAAAATGTCCTATACAGAATATTGTGAAATCGGATTGATAATGATAAATTGTAACTTGCCCATAAGTCTTTTTTTTTTCTTTTCAATATATTCTTTTTAGAGACACTGCTCACTCCTTTTAACCTCCCCTTTTTCCGGTTGTCCATGCATGTATTGGTTATTTGGGGTATTGGAAATATAAACATCCTCTGTCAACTCTTTTATGTAGCAATTTACGTTACGGTTAACATCTCCGGTTTATTTCATTTGCAAAAGAAAAGAAACTTGGTCAAATCATTAACATAAGTATTGTATAAGATCTAAGTAGATGGTTAAAAAGCCCGTTTGTTTGTTTGGTTTTTTTTGTTTGTTTTTTTGTTTGTTGTTTTGGTTTTTTTTTGTTTTGTGTGTGTGTGTGTGTGTGTGTGTGTGTGTGTGTGTGTGTGTGTGTGTGTGTTTTTTGTTTTTTGTTTTGTTTGTTTTTTTTTAATTCACATGACTTGATTACTTACATGCAAAATAACAGCAAAATGTATACTTTTTTCGAAAGAACAATCAAGGGAACCAAGATTCTTGTGGAAATCAAATGTAATCCAGGGACAAAGACCAGACATGGAATAAGTGTGATAGAGTATATTTTTAGGTATATATAATTGATTAGATATTTTGTTTAGATTTTCAGAGTGCAACAGTTATTTTGTTCATGAATGATATTGATTGTGATGATTATTTATTGTTTAACTGATTGCATTCATTAAATATCAAACTAGATTTGATATTGAGTTTTGATTTTTAATAAAGATGATTTTGTTTACACTGTAGTTTGTCAATAAAGTCATGGCTCAGTGACCACTGTTTTTAATATACCTATGTTTACTAATTATAGCCGTCTATTACCATTACCTTCTATTGCAATCTGATTTTCTTACTTTTGACTGGCTGCTTGGATTTTGAAGGGAAATCTCTTGGTCCTTTTGTTGTAGGCAGAACTGGAAAATTGGTCAGACATAATGGACACCTTATTAACTTTGTCCACCTGAATGAATCTTTGACATCTAGAATCTATTGTTACCTTTGGTCAATTCCTGAACTGATTTACTTTATATCTAAGATTTATACCTATGTACTGTTTCCACATTTTGATGTTGATGATGATAATGATCTGAAAAAACCATTCATTGTACTAGGCAATAACCTTTGCACCTCATGCGAGTTTGTTTTTACTATTGCCTAAGTCAACTCAATAAAACATCTATAGAACCCTAGACGACTGGTGTTTGTGATTTTGCCTAAAATACCACCGGTTACATGAGGATAACAACAAAATTAACGAACACTAATCCAATCCATAAACAAGTCAAGTCAAGTCCAATATAAATCTGGCAAAATAATTTTACACTACTGGAGCAGCTGGTACCACAATGGTACAGGCATTTCAAACGAAATGGTGGGTCAAAACTAGGTTTTAGAACGCGCTAAACGTCCCTTTTCCATTGCGGCATGACTATACCAGCGGTGATTAAAAAGCATTTGCATGCTATTGTCATAATAGGTAAATCAGTGGTCACATCAATACAAATTTTTTTACAAAAAAACAATCATTACTTATTGTTTTAGGAGAAACTGAGTATTTTTCAACCAAGGACTGATACCTAAAATAGAATTTGGTAAGGGACATTTTAAGACAAATTTCTTCATATCCTTGATTCAGGAGTCTGTTACGTTCACGGAAATCAGAGTAGTTAGTTCTTACTCTAGCGTAGCGAATAAATTGTGAAATATAAACATCATATGCTGGAGATGAAGGGATATTGCTGCACAGGTAAGGAAAACTTGTGATATTAAAATTAAAGTCGTCTCTTTTGTCATAAATCTTAGTGCTGAGATGACCACTCTCGTCCAATTCGAGATATATTTTTGGATCTGTCGTTATATTGATCGATTGCCATGTGTTGTATTTTATTTTATACATATAAGGGTTATACGAAACGTAGACTGATGAGGTACTTTGTTTCATTTTTTTTATGTTTTGGTATTAAAATTATATTCATGAACATTCCCTTGGTTTTTTTTTTTGGAATAGCCAATCGTGGTGGTGTTTTCTTTTTTGATTGTTAATTCATATTTTAAGACATTTTAACGGTTCAATATATTTCCGAATAAAAATTCCTTTTTGTATAATGTTTTGGTTTTTGGTCATTTAATGCAAAATGAGAACGTCATATTTTAGTTGTGAGAAACACATCATTCTGGATTCATTTTTTCTTTCATAAAATGCTTTACAAATGTTTCGTTGTTTTAATATGAAGTAAAAAAATACTCTATGTAAGAGGCCAATAGAAAACCAACTTTTATGACAATATTGGATTTTTTTGTTTAAATAATTGATAAAAAATGAAACATAAAAGTAGAAGACAGCAAATAAAGATAGGTGGTATTGTAAGCCATTGAGCAGATATTGTTAAAAAGGCAAACCCCAATGCTCAATATTGGGACCTTTACTTTTTAATGTATTTATCAATAATATTTTTTACTTTATTGATAAACAAAATTTGTATAATTATGCAGATGACAACACATTACCTTATGCTTCTAATTACTATAATGAACTTGTAAATACTTTAAAATCATAGAGCAAAATTTTTAAACTGGTTCCATTTTAATTGTATGCAAGCAAACCTAGAAAATGCCAAGCGATAGCTGTAGGAAGACAGTCGGCAGAAAGAGCACCAACTTTCAATATTGATGATATTAATATATCCTGTGAAGATACCGTAAAACTTTCATGTGTAGATATTATTTTTTTTTTGTGTGTTAAATTCTGACAACCATATTAAATCTATCGGCGAGAAAGCTGTACAACAACTTAATATTTTAAAAAAGAATTGGCAGAAACCTATGTAAATTAAGTAGATTTACTATTTTTCACACTTTCATATTGTCAAATTTTAATTTTTGCCCTCTTTCTTGGCACTTTTGCTCATTGACTAATACAAAGAAAATAGAAAAAAATACATGAAAAAGCTTTACGATATGTCTGTTTTTATTATAACTCCTCTTATGATGATCTCTTACCAAAGGCCAAGATGCCTACTTAACATGCAAGACGTATAAGAGTAATGACATTAGAAACTTTTAAAATATTACATGATCAGACTAAACAAACTCATTCGTACAATTTCAGATACAGCAACTTATTACAGATACCACATGTTAAAACAACAAGGTCTGGAAACAATCATTCAGGTACACTACTCCAGCCTGTGGAATTCTCTGCCCGAAAACTCCAGGCAATACTCAAACTTCAATCAATTCAAAGCCATGATTTCAAGCTGGGAGAGAAAAAAATGTTCTAGTGTTGCTGGTAGCGACTGTTAATCCATGCATGGAGCAGCGACCCCGAAATCATATTTTTGATGATTTTTATTTATTTTGTTTTGTTGACTGCCTGTTTAGCTTATAGTTCCATTACTTCATTTGCTCTTTTAAAAATTGCTATATATGTCAGTGTGCTGTATGTATCTGTTTTATTATAACTGTTTGTTTATTGCTTTGTCAATGTATATTACATGTTTGCATGCACTGTATAGTTATTTATGTACCTTATGTCGGGAATATAAGCTCTCAAGAGCTTATGTTGTATTGTTATAATGCACTTTCCGACTTAAAATAAAGCTTATTTGATTTTATAAAAAAAAAACACTAAATCTAAATATATATTTAGACAAGGATGACCTCATCCGCTCAATTACTCTAACACATGGTCAACGGAATGTAGATATTTAAGACAGGCCTACGGCAAATAATAGACGAAACACAGTCACAGTCACCAAAACGAAACAACACGACACTAACTGGCTGCAAATAGAAAATCTTTTTTTTTTAAACATAATAGCTCATAAAAAGCTATAAGCAGTACACCACAAGGAACACAGTTCAATAGGAAAAACAATACATTTTTGAGATGTATGATCAGCTAAAAACAATAATCTGCCAAATAACACACAACATTATTCAAATTGAATATCTGGTTTGAGATCGAAACATAAAGTACCACAGCTTTTCTGATAGGGTGATATGTTAATATCAAATGTACAAATGACTTGCCCAATTCATCGGCCACGTAACGTAGCGTTGTAGTTTGAAATTGCCAACATTAAATAATTGAAAGAGAGGCGTCACATTTCGTTGTACGTTACGTGTTATTTTCATTATTTCATGGTTTAGGCTGTCTGATCGACCTATGGTTCAATTTGTCACTTATCGCCATTTGCTTCTCAAGTAATTGTTTCTTATTTGTTCAGCAGCTTCTATTTTAAGTACTGGCAGAAAAAGTGGTTGAGTCATCATTCTGACGTCCCAAATACCGTGAACCACGCTCCATAAATTGGTATTATAACTTTAAAATTCTTACAGATGCCGTAGAGGACTACGCAAGAAAATGGATAAAACGAGAACAAGAAGACTTTGATTCTCTGTCAGAGTGGTTAAAGGCCGTGAGGTCTCTACTTTTGAAACCAAGGAAAGTTTTGAGTACGTCAATGTGCGCCAATGCTACATCAGTTTTCGCAGACGCCGATGTAGCAAAAACATTGTCTACAATACATGACAAATATGTTGTCGTACCAGCAGACAAAGCCCAAAACAACATTGTTTTTGTTTGCAAAACGTTTTACATTCAATGTTTATCATCAGAGGTAGGCGTGAAAGTAATAGCAGTGCTAAGACCTATACTGCTACCAGACTCTCTAAAGAAGAGATTGTGGAAAACCATAAATCTGTGCTATTCCCCTTTTGGTCTCTCTACCAAGGATGATGATTGTGATTTACCGTCTATGTACTGGATTCCTTAACTCCACAAGAATCCATACAAACAACGTTTCATAGCAGGATCTGCAAAATATACCACCAAATCTCTTTCAAAACTTTTAACTTCTATACTAACAGCTGTCAAAGAGGGTCTGCAGTCCTACTACTCCACTTGTTACTCCCATAGTGGTATTAATTCAATGTGGATCCTGAAAAATTCGAAAGATCGTACGTAGGCAATCAATTCAAGACTATTGACAGAATATAATAGCATTAAAACCTATGATTTTTCAACGCTGTCACTGTATACTTCCTTTCTTTATACTCAGTTAAAATCCCGACTTAAAAACATTTTGCTGACCTATTCCTTCACTCTTATGAGGCTGACTTTATAGCTGAACTGATCCGAAAGAAAGAATATTCGTTTAGCTAGATCCTTTAATCTCAGTTTTCGCTATATCGTATTATCTTTAAACAATCCTAATTTCGCGGATTTAATATATATCCCATCTACCCCCAAGAATTTGACATAAAGGATACTACAGACACTGTGAAGTCAAACTCGTTTGTCAACTTTCCTTACATATGTGGCAACATTCCTTCTGCACCTGCGTATGGAGTGCTAATACGTTATGCCAGAGCTTGTCGAAACTACGCAAACTTTTTTGTATCGGGCTAGATTTCTAACAAATGAGCTTCTGGAACAGGATTATGTTGCTACAACATTGAACTCATCACTAGAGAAAAGTCGTCTCTTCTTCCTTGGCACTCAGATAGCGTTTTGCTGGTTCCTTTGTGTAATCTTTGAGATGTGATATTGACCAAAAAAAGACGAATATCACACGATTGAACAAGATACGGTCGTGATAGCCTTAGTCGATGAAGTGGATGCGTTAAATCTACACAAACATTAACATATGCTTGGACTTTCAGGGGTGTTTCTGGCATGCCAAAGATTTTTAAAATCAGTCATAAAATTGTTCTCAGAGTCTCGATACCTAACTGGCGTTCGTACGGTTACAGCATATGTTTTACGGTTGGTTCAAATTGTACATTTATGCATCATATTCTGTCCATACCCTGTCAATTTTACAACATTGTCCTGTATTAAGTTTGTTTATGCTTCTAATGCGTTTCAGTGTTTGTACTAAACAGTAACAACAAAAAAACACCTTACTAAGTATTTCATTCTATTAACTGAAGTACATTTTCGAATCATACAACGTGAAAATCAATATATCGTAAGGATGGAAATAAGCTTCTTTTGAGCTTACCTACTGAAAAACGTCGGTTAAGTAGAATAATAGATCTTAAATGATTATCGCATTTGATTTTTTTTATCAATTGAATCTTTGCATATCTGCATTTTCATATATGATACGTGAATTTTTCTATACATTTAAATATACATTTCGCGCACATTAAATGCGTTCTGAAGTTTGCCCTTAACTAAGTAAAAATGTTCTAAAATAGGCCAGGTCTCTTATCATTGATCGACTAACACGATGACGTGCTCTCCCATTGAGTAGAGTAACTCACTGCCCAATTTCCCGTTATCCTATTCCCTATAGCCATTGCCCAATTTGAATCTTCCAGTGTTCTTTTGATTTTCGTCGAACCTTGGTTTATTTAATGCAATTTAATTATTTATTTCCGACTTCCCAATGGTCTTGCATCCTGCTTCATTCTTTGTTTTCCTCGTGCAGTTTTTTTTTTACGATATTGTAATGAAAAAATATGTTTTATCGGAAATGTCAAATACGTAATGAGAAATTTAAGAAAATATATATCTTTATAGAGTAACTATTTATCTCTTGACGCTCTTTATTTAAGCTGCATTTGGTCAAGTATGTAGAGATATATCGGAGTGCTACAATTTCCCGTGCGATGGAGAAGTATTATGTGCACATGGATATTGTGTATGCACACCAACCAAACGATGTAAGTCGTAGAGTCGTTATATTAATATATGTTTATTTCGTATTTTCTACAAGACACACATATTTATATAGAAGTGTTTGAACGGACTTACGAGTAACTTCTTCTAAGTCTTTTAGGTTGATAATCACGTGAGCCGTCTTGGATCTTAACTTAATACATGTACATGACACACGGTAGTATAAAACACTTTATCTGGGCAATGTTAAATATAGGAAAGGGAATTCAATTAAAAATACATGTCATAGCAAATTAATATCTAATTTAAAATTCAGAACCTACCATAATTTAGTATGAAATAATAGCGTTGTACATTATGTTTCATCATGCACCATACGAGATGATTGCCAGTCTGGATGTGACAATAGACATGCGAATATGCAATGCATCAACGGTGGTGGTGTTTGTGTAAATTGACCTTTAAAAATAAACTTAATGGTAAAAAAATGCATTTTTTATGAAAATTCATAAGTTCTTTAACGAACATAAAAAGATGAAATTCCATGCAATATGTTATAACGCGTGATATTGGTCAAAAGAAATAAATGAAAGACTTGGCATTAAAAAAATAATAATAAAAGCATCAAAGCAAAGAAACACAATTTTATTTTATTGTGAATTTACTCCAATTATTTGGAACAAAACGTACTTTTGTATATAAGTCCCGAATATTTAACAGTGGTAATATAACAATCCCTAGAAAGGCAAGATGCTGATTTCCACCAGAAACATTGAAAATTACAATGCAACAATTTTCGATTTTATGCTTTCCTTAACACTTTTAAGATGTGGAAATAGATATTTGTCATTTTTATTGGTATTTTTATACGAATTACGTTTTGCTTCTTTTTATACTGAACCAAACGCCCTGAAAATGATTAATCTCTATGCATTTGATTGGTAGACTACAACCCATTATCTTGAAACCACGGAGTCACATGACGAGACTTACAAACCCTATTGTTGTAAGTATATTGTTAAGGAGAAATAAAACTTTAATGTCAGAGCCTGTGGTCGCTAAACGGATTGCCTATTAAAGGAAGCTACTGGAACAAGGTTATGATATAGCAACACTAAAATTATCCTTTTAATAGTTTTGCGTTTGAATTCTTGAACTGAGCTGGTTGGACAATATGGTGTAGCTTTTCCCACCAAAGTACGGTAAGATTCCATTATTAAAATGTCTCAAAACGAAAAGATCTATACTTTGATAGTGTAGTACAAGTTTAATGAAGTTCAATTATATTTTAAACAAGTAAGGATAAAGGATACATGTTACAATATGCTGTCTAAAATATTTGATTACATGTACAAAGTGTTGTCCTTCTCGCAATGAAATTTTGCATTTTTTATATCAAAGTGCCGTCTTTGTTTGGATATAGGTTGAGACACACATTGAACACATTTGGAAGAGTAATCAAGGGAACCAAGGTTATTGCGGTAATCAAAAGAATGTAATCCAGGGACAAAGACCAGACATGGAAAACAGACATAAACAACAAAGAACATAAAGTAACTAAAATCATACATACAAAGTAACAAAAGCAAATGAGCAACACGGACTCCACTAAAAACTGGGAGCTTGGACCAGGTGCACCGGGACGGTAAGCGTCCTCTGCTTTTCTAGAAACATCCGCCGAGTTGCTCATAAAAAGTCAACTCTGGGGTAGACAAACGAGGAAAGGAAAACTATGACATGTTGAGGATATTACGCTATGTTTGGGAAATATCCTTTAATCAACAGAAGCAGCTTTTGCTAGCGAAATCAATATTTTATTTGAAAATCTCCCTTGGTAAATAATGGGGAATTTTTTTTTCAATTAAAGAGCAAAAAATCTTCGCTTTCAAAATGGTCGATAACTTTGTAGCACTTTGCCATACTTTACAATTTTTAACTCGTAAGGGCATCTCTATCAACATCCTTTTCAATTTTAGCGGGTCAGATTATACTGTTTGTTTTGTTTTGTTTTTATTTTTATTTTTATTTATTTATTATTATTATTTTTTGTTGTTGTTTCGTTTGACAAGTCATGAAATCTCTTTATTCTAGGCTATCAGACAAAGTCTAATTACACCAAGACTCTATTGAAATAAAACTTATGCCGGAGGGATATATTAGATATGGTAGATCACCAAGTTTCCTTTTTATATTGTACAGGTACCGGAAATATTACAATTCTCCACGTATTGTGTGAATATTTTAATTATATCATGAGACGTAAACAAAATTCAGACGCAAATGACATGACAGCTGCAAATTCCCCCAAAAATAGTGATTGTTTCTTCTCTTAAAAAAGCTTTATTTTTCCGAGGCGGGTTAGGTTTTTAACAATAGCAACAGTGGAACAGCGGACATACAAGTATTTTCCTCGAACTTTTAAAAAAAACACATCATATTCATTTCTATTAATAATTTAAAAAAACATAGAAGAGACTTGAAAAATATCAGAAAAGATTAACTCATTTTACTGATACGTAATCTCAACCAATATATTTTTTATTTGTTTTATATGAGGAAGAGTGATGAAGTGTCTCCGTAAGGACAGTCACCTTTTTTTTTTCTTTTTTTTTTTTTTTTTGCTTCCAGGACATGACTTTTTCTTTCGTTAGTATATTGGGGAACCTTAAGTTAAATTAAGATAGTATATGCAATAACCGTAGAGCTTATACCGCTTCACGATGTTCGCTATAAACACGTACGCTTCGAATAAAAAAGTGGGAACTTATAATTATACATTTATTTGATGAGTTGAGCGACAATTATCAACGTGTAAGATACTTTTTTTCCAACCTAGCTCCAAATTCGATAGAAATGTTTTAAAGATGTCTTCATACACAATAGAACTTCCCTTTATGCAAAAATAGATCTAAACGTGACAAAAAAATATTGATGAAAAATGAAAAAATGATGTGAAGTTGAGTGAATAGCATTAACTTTCTATGTTATAATAACTAAAAAATGTTATAACGTCATAGTAAATAAAAGTATTGTGACATCATAACTTACGACTAATTCTACACTTCCGATTTTTTTTTTTTGTTTTTTTTTTTTTTTGTTTTTTGGTTTTTTTTTGTGAAAAGGACCACAGAATTATACTTCAAATAAAAATTGACTCTCATTTACAAGTATTACTTAAAGCATTAGATCCAGTGGTTTTCGTTCCATTTATCCAAACTCCTTAAAACAACACGCAATTAATTCAGTTAAGTAATTTAATAGTATATACTTTGTAATTTTAATATTGCTACCAACCTTAAAGTGCAACTTTCAAAATTTGACAATAAGACATAAGATATCTTAACAGATTTTTTTACAGATTCGAAATTCTGTATCCACCTATGTAATTGTAACAGCTTTGCCCCGATGAAATACATACATACAACGACAATGGAAATAGCAGATATGTCAAAGCGACAACAACAATATGAACTAATTTTTTAAAAGTCATGACATTAAAAATTCGAGAAAGTAAAGTTCTAAACTACTTTCCTGCGATAAAAACAAGAAAAACAACAGTACATTTCATTATTGCGATTTCTTTTTCAAGTCGTAATATTGATTTATATAGCCTTGTCTTTAGGCTGCTGGAAGTCACGAGTTGTACAATTAGTACAATGTTAAGGTCTTCCTTGGTTAAACCTGCGTAAATATTTGATAACAACTACTGAAATCGCTTCTTTGACTTTTTTCTATATACGTCTTATCACAAGTTCTTTCTTCGTGTGTACAAATATATGAAAGTCTTGAGGTTACATGTAAAGGATACTACGGAAATAAAAAAATTCCTTTCTTTTGTCAAATTCGAACATATAATAGAAGTACGTTACATTTTGGAGTTTTTTTCCAATGAAAATGACATGTATTGTAACTTGGGAGGTTCTGAAAAAGTTATCTTGTAATTTCAGCATTTACTGCGTTTTTTAACATTTTTTTAAAATTTGAAAGCTTTAGTCGGAAGGATCTCAATGGTCATGACCGTTTAGGGGATGTATGTGGCACTACACTGATATATAAATACCTTCTCAGCATTCATTTTGATATTAGCAAATTGAAAACAAATCACACAATTTTTGCATTGTTAGAAATCTATATCGAAGGGAAAAATATTTCGACATGCATTTTCCCCCCTTTCAACATTTATTACATTATTAGATTGGTCTCTCTAATTAACAAATGTATAGTACCATTCGGACAAGGAGTGATGAGAGATCGTATTGGCTTCTTTTCCTTCAGATCAGAATAGGGAAACGCGGCAGCAGTCTCACAGTGTATTCAATACCAAAGGGTGGAAACAAAAACTTTCATGACCACCCTAAGAAATCGGCATCATTGCAAGGTCATAGGACCTGAACAGACCAGAAGCGGCGAATATGAAACAAAACTTATTTAAAAATCGATATTTGAGAGAAATTGGAAGTTGAATGAAATTAAAACAGAAATCCATTTTTGTTTGTTTCAATTATTTGACACGATGAGCACTATTTTCACGTTGATATAAAAGGGAAAAAACGTCGATATGTCACTCATGAAGAAAAAAGAAATACATGAAAATATGTTTTCATGCATAACGAAATATGCTTCAAAACAAAATGTCTTCTGTCCTCTAATCCTAATTTCGGGAATTTGATACATCGCGTCTACCCCAAAGAACTTGAGATAAAGGCTACTACAGATACTGTGAAGTCAGTCTCATATCTTGACCTACACTTAGAAATCGATGGTAAAGGAAAACTATTGACCAAATTATACGACAAGCGTGATGACTTTTCAATCAAAATTGTCAACTTTCCTTATATATGTTGCAACATCCCTTCAGCACCTGCGTATGGAGTGTTCATATCACAACTCGTACGTTATGCCAGAGCTTGTCGAAACTACGCAGACTTTTTGTATCGCGCTAGAACTCTAACAAATAGGCTTCTGGAACAAGGTTATGTTGCTACAAGATTGAAGTCATCACTACAGAAATTTTATGGTCGTCATCATGAACTCGTGGATCGTTGTGGTGTATCCATCTGCACCATGAAAACTGATTTATTCAACTTGTCACAGTTTTCCTTTCCTCGTTTGTCTACCCCGGACTTGACTTTTTATGAGCAACTCGGCGGGTATTTCTAGAAAGACAGAGGACGCTTACCCTACTGGTGCACATGGTCCATGCTCCCAGTTTTTAGTGGAGTTCGAGTTGCTCATTTGCTTTTGTTACTTTGTATGTATGATTTTAGTTACTTTATGTTCTGGTCTTTGTCCCTGGATTACATTCTTTTGATTACCGCTTTAACCTTGGTTCCCTTGATTACTGAAGACCTTTTGAGACGATGTCATATATAACTAAAGTTGGGAAAACTGACAAATAAAAAAGTAGATACTTTTGTCACTTTAGGATCGAAGAATATGAGACGATAGGCAACCTTTTATTTCTGAACAGGCTAGAATAAACGATCTGTAACATAAAACGCCCTTAAAGTTATAATGTACATGTATGTAGCGAAACCGAAATTTGAATGAAAAAAAAAACGTATCAAAAGTCACCTTAAATGTTTGTTTTCCGATATCCATATCTGACAAAAAGATTGTAGACCATGCATGAATTTTCACAACATCATAGATATATCATCTGTTCTGTTTTTAACTACTTATTTAACCCACTTTGTCTGGTGGCACGTTTATGATGTCTATTTGTATTACAATAGTCCAAAACATTTAGCGGTAATGGTAGCGGCGAGGGTAAGCAATCTAGAAAACCTGGTTACCAATCATTTTTATCGGAAATGCCTGTACTCATGAAGACCCATTGCAGTTGTTTGTTTCGGGACTGCCATATACTATGCGAACTTTCTTTTTAATTTTATAATTAATTGACATGAATTAATGATTCCCTGCGTTTTTTTGGTGTAAACAAACTTTTTGAAGGGCGAAAAGGCCATTTTGAACTTGCTTACTGACAAAAACAGAAACTCAAAGATTACAGCGACTCAGTGGCGGAACCAGAGGGGTTGCAGAGGGTTGGTTCCTCCTTTTTATTGGAAAATTTGTCATTTTCATATATAAACTTGACAAAAAATGGCAAATAATTTCCTATCACCCCTTTTTCTGAGGAATCCCGGCTAGCGCCCCTCTTTTTCGATCTCTTTCCATATAAATATGAAGTCAGGTTTTTGCCAAGGTTATTAAAGAAAAAAAGAAGCAAATAGCCTAGTCGCTATTTTAGTTTCCTTTATTTAGAGGATATACTATCTCTAACTAATCCCAAGTTTAAGTAAGTAACCATTTGATATTCTGCGGGGGGCTATGGATTTTTTTCTTATACAAACATTTTATGGACTTGAATAAAAATGACTTGTAATTAATACTCAAAAACAAATATCTATTTTCACCATCTATTGAAAATTATCTTTTTGGGGGGAGGGGGTATTACACCTGCAGAGATGAGATTGGATGAATACAAATATACAAAAATTAAATTAGGGAATAATTAATTCTTATTTATTTATTTATATATTTTTGGCATTTTTTTATTCATAGTAACTTTTTTTTCTCTCCTGTGATAAGCCAATTATTTTTTTTCCAAATTTTCCTGAAACAAACTATTTTTCAAAACAAATCCATAGCCCCCACCACCCCAGAAAAATTAAATGGTTGGTGCCTAAGTACTGATTACATTTGATATATCCCATTCTCCAAAGTCAGGAGTTTGAGTCCACTGTCACTCGGAGCAAAACCCAGATTTGTGAGGATGGATATAACCAAAAGGACTTGAAATTAAAGAGACAGGTAATGCACTTCAAACCTAAACCACAGCCTATTGATAAATGATACTTGGGGTTAAAATCAAAATTTTACTACAACTGTGACGATTTTTACTTTCAAATCGTAATCTTTCCATTTCTTAGTAAAAAGTAACCAACATGCCTAGCATATGGAGTATACATCTCACAGTTGATTTATTACTCTTATGCGTGTGATTTGCACATGGACTTACAGAGCGAGGACACTGTCAAATAAGCTTTAAACACCGATGTATTTTCAGTCTATGATGGTTTAACAATCGTCTTTGATTGTCTACAAACAGAATCTTTACTTTACAGACGAGACAAGACATCTTCAGTTAGATTTCATCTCTTACTGGATTAATGACCCTCCGAATTTAAAGCCTACCAGATTTTACTCCCTTGACATTAGACAGAATGCCCTATCGAAGCAGGATATACTTGCCCTACCGGCATGGTAAATGTCCATGTTTCATATTTTAACGTATAGGCCAAGACATGAATGTTGATGTCTATTTCTATATTTTTCTTTTCTATGATTCCTTATAATTACTTTTTGTCTATATTTTGTAATATGGAAATGTATGGTACAATTCCTTATTCCTTAAGATTCATTTCTTTTCACTCATAGTATTGTTTGGACAAGGTACCGTTAGACCCATGAAACTCAGAATTTTTTTCTTTTATTTAGAATGACAGATGAATGGTTTAGCTTATGCATCCACATTAATAAGGATGTCATCTTTCAATGATTGAAAATTTGGAAATCTGCAAATTTCTATCAATTATGCCGAAATTGGGCACTTTTTGGAACATTCTTGCAATTTTAGAGTGCCTCCACCAAAACATTAAAAATAGGTCTACAGAGATGACACCAATGCAGAGGACACTGATGACAACTGTGGACTGCAAATGTTTTATCCAAAACAAATTACTTGTTATTTAAATGCATATTTAATGTATTCAATTATCATTGTCAATACACACCACATCCAATAAAAGTTTTTCATGATGAATTACACAGACATCTTTATAAAAAAAAAATCAACAACTGATATAATAACTATGTATGTCATCAACTAAATCACAGTATTCAATAGCATTGTAAATGAACAATCAAATCAGTCAATGAGACCGTTTTCAACAGGTACCTATTTAAGTGACCACCTGTATACAAGAATTACCTGCCTAAAATACAAATTGACCTATCATACATATTACAAACTCCGAGTTGCTCATTTACTTTTGTTACTTTGTATGTATGATTTTAGTTACTTTATGTTCTTTGCTGTGAATGTCTGTTTTCCATGTCTGGTCTTTGTCCCTGGATTACATTCTTTTGATTACCGCTATGACCTTGGTTCCCTTGATTACTCTTCGATAAGTGACCACCGGTGTTCAAGTTAACTATTACCTATCTATGTGACCTCTTTAGCTGACCACCTATTTTCAACAATCATTTATGTTTGATTGATTGATTGATTGATTGATTGAATATGGTTTGAAGTCATTTTGTAGTTATTTCATGCATTTCTTTTATTAGTTCTGTTTTCAACAATTACCTGTCTTAGTAACAATTGATACTCAACAATCACCCCTCTTAGTAACCATCGATACTCAACAATTACTCGTCTTAGTAACCATTGATATTGAACAATTACTGGTCTTAGTAAAAATTGATACTCAACAATCACCCGTCTTAGTAACAATTGATACTCAACAATCACCCGTCTTAGTAACAATTGATACTCAACAATCACCCGTCTTAGTAACCATTGATACTCCACAATCACCCATCTTAGTAACAATTGATACTCAACAATCACCCGTCTTAGTAACAATTGATACTCCACAATCACCCATCTTAGTAACCACCTGTGTTTAATAACTGTCTGTTGTGGTTACCACCTGCATTTAACTATATGGCCTGTACTAAAAGACTATATGTTATTCTAGTATATCCTCATGACAAAAATTAATTCATGCATTAAAAATGTTGGTGGATTGGGCATACTAATGATCTTAAAATTTTACAGCAGTTTTATTTTATAATATATCTTTTGGTGAAAGATCTGCAACATGAAAGCTTGACTATAATAAATGATTTCTTCAAACAACTTGTTAATATCATTAGAGAATTTTAGGAGAAAATGAAAGTAGACTGATTGCAAGAACCATAAAATAAAAGTATCCACAAAAATCTCATGGTTTACAATGTATTTCCTCTCTGCCCTCTATGATTCAGCCACTCATGTATTGTATTTGAGAAAGATATTTCAAATGCATTGTATACATGGTCTATTCTGATAACAATAAAATTGCAAACCTAAGTATTGGAATATGAATCAGACGGTCAGGGGTGTAATGGTACTGGTAACAACTCAAAAATTACTATATAAATTTTAAGTGCGAGACTTGAGAGCCCTGGAGTTTATTATGGAATCCATCTTTTCATTTCCACCTTTCTATAGGCTGTATATTCTGTAATCTATGTATGTTTTATATGTTAAAATATAACACTTCTTATAGCAAAGAGTTGAACCTCCTACCATTCAGATTTTACCACCAATGGTTGCTTATTTTTTTAATGGAACAAACACAGTACTTTGTTCAAGAGCACATCACTCAAAGCTGTACCAACAGCCATCTGATTTCAACCATCAGTTCGTAATGCACTCATATATGGTATACTCTTGGATCCTATTACCCTCAAATGTGCCTCCAATTACACTGTTTTGTAAATTAATTACAAATTGATTAAAATATAAATCTAAAGGCATAACTCTTAGTTCACATTACCATCAGCTGTGCCACTAAAAATCAGCTGGTTTAAAATATAAATCTAAAGGCACATCTCTTTGTTCACATTACCCAAAGCTGTGCCAATAAAGAATCAGCTGGTTGTTCACACACAAAGTTGGGTAAGTCACATGGATTAAAGTATAGTACATAATAATCAACAGTGTCTCTAACCACTAAGAATTAATCTGTTGGTTGTATATTCATGATCTGTGGTAGGTTATGTGTGTTGAAGTAAAGCGCTTTGTTGAGAGTATATTGGGGCATAGGCACTTGTTTGTTAATTTTTCCTCTCTCAACCCGATCTGGGATATTTTCATTTGAGACATCATTGTTTACTGCAGTTAAAATCTGTAACAAGTCCAAGCTGAAAAAGAAGAAAAACCTTTGATATTTCTTGAGTATAATGTTTAAAGTATAAAAGAAATGTATGAGCTGTAAAAAACTGGTATTACCAGTCATCAATTTTTAGAAATCATTTCTACTAAATATATGGTATTAGAAGTATTGCAGTTAATGATTTTATGCGCTGTATAATAATTAATTTTCACGCCTACTATTTGAGTTTTAGAACATCAATTTCACTTCGCTACTTTTCTTTTTGTTATTAACATGAATTTCATGATGAAGGAACTTATTCGCAGCAATTTATTTTTCCTCGCTTGCAAAATTAGCGAAAAAATTTGTTTTACAATATTTCAGGACAAAAAAAAATTATATAATTATAAATTGAATATAACTTATCATGCATCAAAGTAATATTGTGATCATTCACTCTAGAAAGTGCTACCCAGGGATTAAATTTAACGGGAAATATTCGCTGAATGCAAGTTAAAGTCCAAATTATTACCACATGCTGAAATTTTGCTAGTGGAATTCAACATGTATCATAAATTCAGTTAAAAAATAACCCAAAAAACTTAGATTTAGATGGTGTAAATTATCAGTACCTGCTAAATTTTGCTGGAGGAAAAATTTATTAACTTACATCCCTGCTACCATTGTTACATTATCCTACTTTGACAGAGTTATCTGATTCCATGCCAACCAGCCATCTTTTTCAAACATTGTAAAACGCAGAAAATCCACAAATTTAACCATATTTTTAACTAAACATCAAAAATTGAAACCAGCCATTCAATTCTCTCAAACTTTGTAAAAAAGCAGAAAATCCATAAATTTAACCATATTTTTAACTAAAGTTTGAAAAAAATCAAAATTTCAACCAATATGATTAGTCAATCATAATAAAATTACCAGTCTAAGAAGACAAACATACCTATCAGCATATTTTTCTAAATTTTTCGTTAACTTCTGTATATAAATAGACCCAAGTGATGTATCTCTGTAGGAAAAATAACCAAATACAGTTGCATAGCCAAACAAAAAGTCAGATTCATCTGGTATGACTTTTTCAGCTCTAGGTGCCAAAACACCTATGTCAGGTTGAAGATCTGCACCCACTGGTTTCTCGACCACTATTGGTCCATCAGCCTCTATATCATTTGCTAGACCTGTCAAAGAAAGAATCATCAATACAATTAACAGCTATGTTAAATAAATGATAGACCTCTTCCTGTTTTTACTCTTAAGGTGTCCTGACTCTGAAATGAGTACAGTGGATTACTGTTAATCGCATAGCCAATTTGTCAGAAAAAAATATGCATTTAACAGAAAAATATGCATTTAACAGAAATATATGCAAATAACAGAAATTGTCATATCAAGGGAAAATATCTAATATTGTCAATGTTTAAATGGGACATATTTATTTACCGTGTTTAATTAGATTTCTGCCATAGTGTCTAATCAAAAGAAAGAGAAAATATTGTTGAAAAAAACAAAGTTCTTTAGAAAACTGAGGTATTTCACTAATGTTGCTGTTTTACCCATTTAGATTTTTTTTTAAATATTTATGTAATTAAACAAATTTTCTAACTTTTGGCATTATGTTTATATACAGATAAGAAAAAAATTTCACATGGATAAGATGGGAAATGTTTTTGCTCTTTGCATTTCTATGCAATAAACAGGAATATACAATTAACAGGTATGTTATTAAGTGGAATCCAATGTAATACCCAAGAATGGGAACCTTCTTGATGAAGACATGAATTGTAAATACCTAAAGATAATTTTGAAGCTATTTTTCTACCCATTCTTAGCCAGTGATTAAAAATGGAAAATTAAAAAACCACAGGGCGGCAATTAAATTTCTGCAACCATTTCAAATTTTTTACAAGTTTTCTACAGATTTCATGAGAGAAACCAATTCTCCTTCAGCCTATTTCTGATTTAAAAGATTTCTCCACTCTCTAAGGTAAAATTAAGATTTTCAACATGTAAGCTCTATATATAATATAAAGCAAGCTGTGGAAAGAGAGACATATGACATACCATATTATCCTAAAATTAGTTAATTTCCTGAAAGTCAGTGACATTTCTTTACTATTAGTTGCTAGGTCATTTACTCTGAGGGTCATTGGCTTTATAGCATGTAAAACACTGTGTAAAGATAAACAGACTCTTAAACTAGACTCTCTTAAAGAAATGGGAATTCTTCCACAAGTGTGGGAAGTCTGTCTTTTGATGAGTAAAGCACAGCAGAATAAGGGAAAAAGACAAAGAATTCTCACATTAGTTGAAGAAATCCCAGATCTTCAATAGATGACATGTGTAAGAATGTTTCACAGCTAAAAACTGTGGAATAACAATAAAGGTAAATGAGTCATTTGAATAAAATATGTGTAATATTACTGGGCGACAAATAACCATATTCAATTAACAGTTATCACCCTGAAAATTCTGTTATATAGTATTTAATTCATAAGTTTTTGTATGATTTGAATATATTAACATACATTGTCATACATACAAAGATGTGGACCTATGTACAAAAAGCTGGATTAATATACTCATTGAGACTCTGAACTTTACAGGTCTATTATACCCATGACAGACGCAGATGCAAATGATTGTCTTGAGCTGTCTGTCATAGAAATAAAACATGAATGGTTTAATGACTTAACACTGTTTGATTTGCACAAGGCATAAAATATGTACCATTAAGGATAACAGACAGACAGACATACAGAGAGAATCAAGTTTCTTTATACCTCTAGTGATATAGGTAAAAATGACAGACAAATAAAGAAGAAAATTTACTACATTTTGTCTGTTGATATGCAAATATTTTAAACCTCCAGTACCCACAACACCCTCGGCCTTGCCTCAAAGCCTACTTTAGGTGTGTTAAACTTCCATACCTACCAATATGTATATAATAAACCGTTATTGTCATTAAAATTATGTATATTAATGTTACTAGTTACTTGAGTGACCTGTAATGTCTCAAAAATGAAAAAAGTATCATAGTCAAAACTCTCCACAGTGACCTCCTAAGGAAGAGCAAAATATGATCACATAAAACAGGTGCTCTTTATATACAGGTTAATTTAACATAGAATGCACATAAGATATTTTAATCATAGCCTTTTAAGACAGATTATGACTTAATAAGGTGGACACTAAGCTTGGTAAAAATAATCAAGGGAACCAGGGTTATAGCGGTAATCAAAAGAATGTAGTCCAGGGACAAAAACCAGACATGGAAAACAGACATACACAACAAAGAACATAAAGTAACCACTGGGTACAAAGTAACAAAAGCAAATGAGCAACTCAGACTCCACTAAAAACTGGGAGCATGGACCAGGTGCATCGGCAAGGTAAGTAAGGTTATATTAGCAAACTCATGACCTGGATCTGACTATTTTCAGATTTTATGTACTTTTGAGGTATTAAATTTTATTTAATTGCTAAAGTCTAATCCTTTGCATTCAGGGTTATTACCTTCTCTATATAATCTGTATGTAATCCAACAATTAAAAGTCTTATACTAACCTCGCTGCTTAGTATGACCTTGACAAGCCTGGATGAAAAACAACTTTGGCTTCCCTGCTAGACTTCGACACTTTGATGAATGGAAATTGGCAGTTAAATTACGAATTGGTATTTTATTCTCATCCACCCCATAAACAGTTTGCTCATCACCATGGGATAAGATACAAACAACTAGGGCATTGAATTTAGAGTGGTTTCTTTTAGAAACATCATACATTAGTTGGCTGATTTCATCAACATTAAGGTTTGTATGCAATTCTATTTGAAATCCAAGATTGGAGAAGGTTCTACGTAAATTTCCTGGAAAGGAAAAGAAAATAGCATTTATTAATAGAATAATTTGCAGAGTGCAGCTACAGAGGCCAGACCCTGAACAGATGATAATATTTATAACATAAGAATATTTTTAAACAATGTCTAACAGTCTAAATTAAGCAAGAAAACATGTTTTCATGGTATAAAAATGGCTAAATTTAGTCTAGGGAATTAACAGATTTAAACAAAAAATGTACATGTAATAACTTTAGCAAAGTTTTTCAACAAATTGTCCATTCACACATCGGTGTTCTTAAAGCCCCTGTAGCAAATTTCTGATGTGAGCATGTATGTTATTAGATTTCTAAATTCGAACAATTCAACTTTGAAGTTGTCAGCCTATCTCACAACTACTCAAATTTAAACTGCAAGGTCTGTAAAAACAAATTCACCAACATTCAAACACAAGCTGTTATCACACATGATTGCTGTTATTCAATATTTGATAGTGAAGGTGCATGAAACATTATGGAATTGTAATTAACGAGCAACTCAGCGGGTGTTTCTAGAAAAGCAGAGGAAGCTAATCCTACTGATGCACGTGGTTCATGCTCCAAGTTTTTAGTGGAGTCAGAGTTTGACATTTACATTTGTTGGTTATTTCATGTTCTTTGTTGTGTGTGTCTGTTTTCCTTGTCTGGTTTGTTATCGCAGGGGAAGCTTCCCCTGCGATAGGCAGCAGAGGCTATCATGCTACCGCAGCGGGAGCTTTCCCTGCATCCCTGGATTACATTCGTTCGATTTTTTGAATGTTTGAATCTGGTTTCCCTTGACTGCTCTTACACCAAATACAACTGTTCTGGCAAAAGTGGTTCATGTTTAACAGACCGAAGCAGAATTGCTTAGAAATATTTTTCAACAAAACAATGATTTCTTAAGCATTCATTTTATCAGAATTTTTTGTCATCATGTGATTATTTACATTTGGAAACTTATATTTGATTGATAATAAATAAACTCCTAAGCAGAGTGCAACTTGATAAGCTAGCAGAAGCCAAAACCCTGAACAGATGGGGCAAATATAGATACAAACTCAAGCTTGCTATAGCTCTGAATTTGATAATGATTAAATATTTGACACTTAATATAAAAATAATTAGAAGAAGCTTACGAAAAAGAAGCTTGAAAAAAAAAAAAATAAATAAATAAAAAAAAAACCATCAAATTTTATTGCAAATGCTTTGACGCTTTTTGAAGTTCTTGTGCAGTTATAGAACCCCCCTTTTTTATGAATAAGCTCCAAGATCTAGAAAACAGAAACTCATATCAGCTAAAGAAGGAGCAAACATTAATAGTAATATACTACTTTTCAAAGTTTCATGAAAATGGGTGCAACCAAACAGTGTTATAGTCCAAAAACTGTAAAATCCCCCCTTTTTATGAAGAAAGTCCCATAACTCTAAATTGCAAAACCAGTAATTTATAAAAAAAAACTTTGTCAAAAAGGGACTTATATCAATATATTAATGAACAGTACACCACCACTTCATTGCTGCAAGGGTTTTTGAGTTACCAACATAAAATCTCTCCATTTTTGTACCATTTAAGTCCAATAACTCATCAGAGAAAAAGCAGAAATTTATAAAAATCGAAAGAGCTTACATCAACAGAAAGAAACAATTCAATAACTTTTTTAAAAATTGGTGACAGTATTTTTGAGTTATTAATATTGTGTGAAGTCTAAACAACTGTCTGCCAGACAGGCAGACAGACGGATGGACACCAGGATACTTATTCCAAACAAAACAAATTAAAACCATAATAAATCTTGAAACAAAACACAATTTACATTAACATCAGTTTTTATTCATTAAATGTAAGTTTTTATGAAAAATAGGAGTCTGGTTGACTTCTGAGTGAGACTATTTGTTTTTATATGCCCGTCTGTTTTGGACAGGATGTGTTAAGAAATTAATAGCCGCCATTTATCTGATGTTGTCTATTTAAGTACCAGTCCATATTTAATTCAGACACTGCCTAATGTAGAGGTGATTCATGGTAAAGAAATCCCCACTGAACACATGGTCTACATTTACTATAATAATATATTTTTGAGAATCAATAGTCTTTTCTGTATTCAGATTTGTACTTTAGAGAAAGCGATACATTGATCTCCCACTAAAATCAACAGTCAAACCTAATCAAGAATGCTAATCTTGCAAGTGCAAATTTCATTCACAATCTAAATACTTATCTAAAAAAATCTTAGTACCAAATGACAAAGAAAGATCGTTTTTGTAGTCTGTATCCATTACTGAGTTAGAAATAAAAGGTTAGAAATAAAAGTGAATTCAGTGGGTTTTTGACATGCATGGTTTACCTCCTGATGTTTATAAAGACTAATACTGAATAGAGGTTCCTTTTGCTGATTTAATATTAAAATGGTTCATTGTATGGTAAAATTGTGTTCATGTTAAATGTCTGATTAAGTAATTTTCATCCTTTAAAATATTTGACTGAATCCTCATAAGCCTTGAAATCACAAAACATGTACATTATTGTACATATAACAAGCTGTGTTGAATTGTTGTTTTATAAATGTTGATATTACAATCTTTCCAAAAAGGTATAACTTTAAACTCTCCTTTTTTTCCCCAAATGGCCCTTATTGCAAACTATCCTTTAAACAGGTTTTGTTTTTATTTACAATAGATTTATTCTTTGTAAATATATTGGGGTATATTTATTTTGACATATATGTGTATAAGCAAAATTAAGACTTACCCATATATTTTGAATAGTATAATACATCTACTTACCAGCATCAACGTCAGAACCTCTTCTTAGAGGATTCTCAAATATTATTCCACGAAACTTATTATTGTTGATGATAATACAATATCCTAAAAAAAAAATAAGTTAACTTCTGGGTTACACTGAACATAAACTGTATTAGTGAACATAGTTCTCAAATGGATACCATATAATTCTATAACACATACATGTTTCAAATCCCTTTTAATAAAAAAAATGATCCAAATAATTGAATCGACTCCACATAATGGAGATGACCAGTTGAAGTCTGTTGTTACATGTAACAATGCAGGTTTTCACAAAAATATGCTGCTTTTCGATCAATTTTTGTCCTTGACCCTTTAAAGATTACTGGAGATTATTTATCAAATTAAGAATTTTTCAGTAATGGAACCATGTAAGGAAGGATTGCAGTAAATCATAATATTTACTTATCAAAAGATAAGCAAGTGATGAACATCATTATTATGAAACAGATTGTCCAAAAAAGTAGCAATAATATTTGAATCTACAAACCTCTAGGATAAGCATCCATATCATAGGCTTTAATATCAGGATGTCTAGATGTAGTAGGATTAGGTGCACTTGCACTGGGATTCTGGAGCTGACCGTTCATTGACATGTTAGTATCAGGAGCTGCAGTGTCTGAAAAATAATGATCATGCTAATACTGAAGTATGTGGAATTTTTTTTATATACATTCAAGTAACACATAGTTTTCATCTTGACAGAGGCAAGGAAATGTGTGGTGTCCCCTAGCTTTGTCACACATGACGTTGTGACCTTAAACTTAAGACTTGATTAAGTTAGCAAAACACAGGAACTATCCACCATTTTGGAGCACCTGATTACACCACAAATTTTTAGTGAGTCTAAAGTCAAACAATATCCTATCTTCCTGCTGTTACAGCAAGTATAATTGTCAACATCATGGAATATATCTAGTTTTCTTGTGACTACTGTTAACAGTGAAATTTTGTTTTTGTGGTTAGACCCATAATGTGAAAATTAAACTAAATTGAATATTTTCTTCACTCGAAGAACAATATCATACAACTGGAGGAACAATTGCCAATTTGAAACTGCATGACATCAGATTGATTGCAGAAAAGCCCCAAAAATAAGACAGCATGAAAATTTCCTGGTTTACAGTAAATAATCACTACCTCATAAACTTTCTTATAGCATTTACGATTTTTATAAATGTTAAACGATGGCACATTTGTTGCAATTCACCATATCTGTTCCTTTTCCTTTTAGTATGTTGTAGTAGTCCATGGAGAGAATTGAATGTATTATTGAGTAAATTTTATTGTCTGTTGTCTGTTGTTTCAGTTCATTTACTTTAAGTACTTTAAAGAAGATGCTAAGGCCTTATCAAACTAGTTTAACCCCACCGCAGGTTTCATGTGCTTGTCAACAGACAGATGTTTGTCACTAATTAATGTGTCTTTTTGTTGTTATAATACTTTTCAGATTGATTATGATCTGTCAAAGTTCTGTTACCATGGATGTTGTCAGGGTCTTTCAGAGCTTGCTCAAAGGTGAGTTTACACTTGGTGACTTCTGAAGGTATTAACTGTTTTGTATTTAGGTTATAAGTTGGTGAATTTGTTGCATTATATAATATCCATTCTTTTTCCTTTAGGTAGTTAATTGGATAATTGACAAGGTGATTTATAATTTCTATAGGTACATGTGTATTTGAATCTAATTGTCTGATAGAAAGTTTTCATGCAAACTGTTCATTTAACTACCTAAGAAAGACCATCATGTAGCAGTTATTCAACCAAAGGAAAACCAACTTTATTCCATGAAGTTAACTATTTTACTCTCTGTCAAATCTGAGAACCTTTGAACTGATAGACAAGACTATTGAGCTATACTAACCAAGAGGCTGAGTGCCACCATTTACTGTGTTGGCAGGACCCTCTCCATCTATCATTGTAGGATATCTTCCTGAAAAAAAAAAACCAAAAAAAAAAAACTTTGATGTTTCAGGGAAGGGAATCTATTCTTTGCATATTGCTTGCAAATCATGTACAGTGAAATCTGTCTAAATCGAACCCTTAGGACTTAGGGTAAGGGATATAACTCTTGAAATCAGTGAAATGTTTGTATCATATTCAATTTCACCAAAGCCTATCAAGCATTCTTTTGATACAGAATGAAATCAATCCAAGTTACTTTGATGCTTACATGAGATACTTTACACAAATGTTCCAATGATTTGTAAGAGTTAAGTCTCTTACCCTAGGTCTACCTTCTTGAACATGTGTTCGGTTACTAAGTTTCAAAATAAATCTAAACTGGAGTAAAGGAATTTAAAAAGTACATGTCTGGTTTGGACAGGTTTTCACATTTTTCAGGTTTTGATTATACAAGTTTCACGGTATATGGGCATAAGAAGCCTTTTTTCAAAATCTGTTTGACTACTTAAAATAAGAATTTCTGTGAGCATGAGATGAGCTCAATATTACTGGATACCCCTGCGCCCATAATTTCATGTACATGTACATGTACCTAGTAGGTACTACCTACATGTATTCACATATATGTACACAAATTCTTTCTAGACTTTCCATACTCATGGAAAGATGTTTTGCTTTTAATATAGAACTCAACACTATGAGGAATCTCCATGCATTTGAGTGATAGACGAGGACCCATGAAATCATGGAGTCATGTGATGAGACTTACATAACCTATTCTAATTAATAACTGACCTTGATATTCATCAATAAGGTCAATAAGGTCACCACGCTCCAATGATTTCATCATTTCTCGAAGTTCGTGAGTTCGTGGTGGGTTAACGTGCATTCCTTGTTCTAACATCACAAATAAATCAAAAATTGTTTTAATTCTTTCTAACTGCTTCCTTCTTAAACTGAATTCTGATGTACAGAAAAATTTTAATTTTGCAAATTCATTTTCCCCAAGGTCTTCTGAAATTTGGTATAAAAGTATTCTGAAACATAAAAAGAAAAAAATTATTTCATAACATAAATATAGGAAATGTGGTATGATTACCAATGAGACAGTCATCTACAAAAAGCCAAGCAATGAACAATTAAAATTCTTCAGATGACCATGTAAAGAAAAAAAAATGATGATTTTGAAAATTGGGTTTTGCTTTGGTCTTTCTTTACAGACAAGTGATACATTATACAACGTAATATTCTTAAAATTATCTTAATAGTTAATTTTTGAGAGATTAAAATTCATTTTTGTCTGTCTAGAAAGAGTTACCTACCCTGGTATCACAAACTTTATTTCCTATGGACCATGATACAGTAATAAAAAAGTAATTTTTGGAGTTGTTCTTTTTTTGAAAATGAAATAACCCTTTATCAGTAAGTTGTAAGATCATACATTGTAATATTACCTAAAAGGTAAGAGCTTGGGAGCTTGCTCAATTTCATCTTCTATGTCATTGGAATTCAAGCCCAACTGCCTAACTAAATCAAGTCTTCCTATCAAACAAAAACATTCGGCTAAATATCTTCCATCCGTCAAGTTCACTTGTCGTTTGTTTTCAACTGCACTAAATAAATCTAGGGCAAAGGTCGCAGCTTCCAGTTTAGCCGACCCAGTCACATCTTTCAGGAGAAACTTCAACTTGATAAAATCGTCTGATCCAATATCACTGCATATGTCAACAAGTTTCTGACGAAATTCAAAGTTTGACATGGTTTTTCTATTGTTGTTTAAATTTTTGTCAAGTTTTTTTATATTATATTTCTTGTCTGAACTGCTAACAAAGGCATCTGAAAAAAATTTAAATTAAGACATAATTTTACTTTTTACACAAATGTATATACAGTGTAAAGTTGTTGATAAAAATATTCTACTCCAGATACTCCAGTAATTCAGGGCAAAAAAGGGCACATATTGTAAACATATTAATTTTTGATATTTTCCCAATGGACTGAAAAGCATGATAAATAGTACTCAAGAAATTGTTTTTTAACGCCATGTAATACTAATCATTTTTTAAAATGACAGAAATTGATACCTGCGAAATATGGACAATTGACAGACCACAAAATTCAGCAACCACAAAAATTAATACTTTAACAGAAAGAGGGATATTTGGTGATACATCAGCCAATCAATAACATAAATTTAGAAGAAAAATGACAGTGAAAGGCATGGCACCCTGCCCTTATAAGGGAACCTGTACTCTAAAAATAATCTATGAAGACTCTAGAGTTGTTTGGTTTTACATAAAGTAAATTTTGGCAGCCGCAAACATGGATAAGACCCCATAAGAGTTTACAATGACACACATAATATTCAAACTGTTCATTAGTTCTAATAGGAAAATTTAACAATTTTACATTTGTATTTATTTTGGTAGTAAAAATGATGATATATTTTATCAAATCTTACCGGGAAACTGACTGTTCAATTCATTTATGGTCACAACATTGGCCAGTCTTTTATAATTAATGGTTAACTACTTAGAATTACCACATAACTGACCAAATATGTTTTCCTGATATAACAACTATTTAAATGCAGCCTACAGCTACAAATTTACTATATACAAACGTAGATAAACTTAACACTTCACACTTAATATGGAGTTAGTTGAGATAAAGAATCTCAACCAAAAACAAACAGTGGAAAGTTCATTTTCATTCAAGCTTTCTATGGCTTAAATCTATTATTTCAAAACAAGGATTTTACAGTTGTGTTGTAGCAGGTTAATTGAGATTTAAGGGTTAATTCTTTAGCCAACTTGGTTGCTGCTGGCTTCTCACTGCGTGGTCTATTGGTTTGATCCTTGGTGGCGGAGTATAATTTTCTGAGTCAAAGAAAATCTCTTCCGACCTACGACTGAAAAAACGTCATGATGTGACAAGGGGTAACCGATAAGGCAAACACTGTTCTCAGTATGCTTAAAAGAAATCTGCACTTTTGTAACAGGAATGTAAAGGAAACCGCATTCTTAAGTTGTGTAAGACCAATACCTGAGTATGCTGGAACAGTATGGGACCAGAGTTGTCAATATCTTGTAGATGAACTCAAAAAAGTGCAAAAGCGAGCCACATGTTTTATTGTGAAGAACTACAACTTTGTGGAAGGGTCAATTACAAACATTATGAAAGAATTGAACAGGAAATCTCTGAAAGACCGCAGACAAGAGAATTGATTAATACTACTCCATAGAGGATTAAAGGGATATATTACACACAGCACAAGACCAAATCGTAACAGTCAACAGTTCTACATTCCATATGCCGGCACTGATGTTCATAAATTAAGCTTTATTCCAAACACAATCCTTGAATGAAACACCATAGTTGGTTCAATACCAGAGAAATCTTCTGTCTCTAGAGTAGTTCGAATTTCCTCTGACTCTGCAACCCTCCTCTTTTTTATTTGGATATTGATATGTCGGGCTGGGGTCAGAACGATGTGCCATACAAAAAGTTGGAGATTTAGCGGTACCGCGGAGTATTGCCCTTCAACCGCTTGTAACGACTTTCAAGTTGAAATTGTGCATGTCACACCTACCTAGTTCGATCCCGGAATCATTTTTCTGTATGCTGATACCAAAGTTGCTACAAATATTACGTTTATTATTGAAGTTTCGATAATTTTCCATGAGAGACCCTGTTTTGTCGACATTTTGAACCGTAATAGAGAGTAGGTGGAGCTTGTTACCTTTGGAACGGAACAGAGCAGAAACGATTTTTAAAACTGGAATCGAAAAGAATATTTCAAAATTCCGCTAAAAAATTACTTGCCCGCTACCCTTCCGTTCCAAAAGTAACAAGCTCCGCCTACTCTCTATTACGGTTCAAAGAGTAATCAAGGGAACCAAGGTTATAGCGGTAATCAAAAGAATGTAATCCAGGGACAAAGACCAGACATGGAAAACAGACATACACAACAAAGAACATAAAGTAACTAAAATCATACATACAAAGTAACAAAAGTAAATGAGCAACTCTGACTCCACTAAAATCTGGGAGCATGGACCAGGTGCACTGGTAGGGTAAGTGTCCTCTGCTTTTCTAAAAACACCCGCCAAGTTGCTCATAAAAAGTCAAGTCCAGGGTAGACAAACGATGAAAGGAAAGCTATGACCCATTGAATAAATCAGTTTTCATGGTGCTGATGGATACACCACAACGATCCACGAGTTCATGATGACGACCATAAAACTTCTGTAGTGATGACTTCAATCTTGTAGCAAACATAACCCTGTTCCAGAAGCCTATTTGTTAGAGTTCTAGCGTGATTCAAAAAGTCTGCGTAGTTTCGGCAAGCTCTGGCACAATGTATGAGTTGTGATATGAGCACTCCATACGCAGGAGCCAAAGGGATGATGCCACAGATGAAAGGAAAGTTGACAATTCTGAATGAAAAGTTATCACGTCTGTCGTAAAGTTTGGTCAATAGTTTTCCTTTACCATCGATTTTTAAGTGTAGGTCAAGATATGAGGCTGACTTCACAGTGTCTGTAGTATCCTTTATCTCAAGTTCTTTCGGGTAGATGCGATGTATCGAATCCCCGAAATTAGGATTGTTTAAAGATAATACACGTACGTCATCTATATAGCAGAAACTGAGATTAAAGGATCTAGCCAAACGATATTCTTTCTTTCTTATCAGATCAGCTATAAAGTCAGCCTCATAAGAGTGAAGGAATAGGTCAGCAAGTAAAGGAGCGCAATTTGTTCCCATTGGAATGCCGACCGTTTGTTGAAAAACACGCCCACCACACTGGACAAATATGTTGTCGATTAAAAATTCCAGCATTTTGTAAACATCCTCCTCTGTATATTTGGCAGATAATTTGGAATTATTTCTTACAAAGTATTAGGAATCTCTACCAAGAACTATATATTTGTATCTAAGTGTACCATCTCCCTTGGAAAAACAACGATGCATATTGCCTCCAAGCCAGGACTCCAACTGAGCATAGGGAATAGAAGTATACAGTGCTGAAAAACCACAGGCCTCAATGCCATCACACTCAGACAATAGTCTTGAACTGATTGTCTTCAAAAGATCTTTCGAATTTTTCAGGATCCACATTGAATTAATACCACTACGGGAGTAACAAAATGTCAACAAAACAGGGTCTCTCGTGGAAAATTATCGAAACTTCAATAATAAACGTAATTTTTGTAGCAAATTTGGTATCAGCATACAGGAAAATGATTCCGGGATCGAACTAGGTAGGTGTGAAATGCACAATTTCAACTTGAAAGTCGTTACAAGTGGTTGAAGGGCAATACTCTGCAGAACCGCTAAATCTCCAACTTTTTGTATGGCACATTGTTCTGACCCCAACCCCACATATCAATATCCAAATAAAAAAGAGGAGGGTTGCAGGGTCAGAGGAAATTCGGGCTATCTTTAGTCTAGAGACACATCCAGTACTTTTTCCGACCATAATTGATCAATGCACCTGGCCTAAATTTATTGATACTTGACTCATAGGTGGTGCTGAAATGTCAATGAAGATGAAGAAAGAGTAATCAAATGATATCGTAAATCATGCTCCACCATTACAAGTAAAAACACTTACAAATGTACTCTCATTAAGAAATATTTGTTTATCATTTGTTCAAATAGTTTACATAAAGATATTGTGATGTGTTTGTAACTCGATTAGACCTATACGTTGTTTTAACTAGAGATGTTTACATGTATACCTTTTTACAACCATTTGATGACAATTTATTCTAAAAATAGCAACAGGGTGTTTCCGAAAAGAGTGTAATTCCGGACTAAGTAAGGAAATAACCCAGAATTTCCGTAACATTTCTGCATCAGCATCATTTTCCAGCACTTACTGGTACATAAGTTTTCTACGCATAACCACTCAAAACATTGAAATCTGACAATTACGATTGTGATATTAGCTTTAGGCATGATTATTTTGGAAGTTTCTTTGAAGAAAGCATTCATATCAAGGTAAAACTCGAACAATTTTAGATTGGTAGCAGGTCGATCTGTCCCTTTACTTTTCCGTCCCCTAGTCATTCCGTCCCTTATCGATCAGTCCCCTCTAATAATTATATTATATAAATTCATGTGCATAGAATTTAGTGTCATAGTGTCAACTTGTTCTTTACAGACAATTTTATTTATGATCACGGTCATCACACTTTCAAGGTAAGTATCTAAATTCTTAACTAAGAAAAATTAAAGAAACTATAAGGCACTTGTTAAGATACAAAGACATGGTTTGCAGGCTGTTTCATTTACACATGTATACGTCCACAAATGTCTTGATTTAAAATTAGTAATACTAATGATATTTTATGAACTATAAACATCTATTCTTTTTTTTATATTGTAAAATTGAAGAAAATACACATAGAAAATGATACGATATTTTATATTCCTCATTTATGTTTGATTTTTAAGTTATATGAATTCCTAATGCATTTCTGATTGGGGAGGGATGTAGTTTTAAAAAGGGGAGGGATTCACTTAGGGACAGATCCACTAGGGGATAGATTGACATGAAATTTTGAGATTGATCGCTCCAATTAAATTTTATTCTCAATTCCCTTTGACCATGGACTATACAAAAGTCCCTGCAATGGGACCCTCCTCTTTTTATTTAGATACCAGAGAGTCTGCATTAAGTTATGACATGTGCCAGGAATTTTTAATACGATTTTATTTTAAATTAGAATTTTTTTTTTTCGTGTTAGCACGAAAATATAATTTTTTTTTCAGCAGCAGCAAGATTAACTATAATTAATTGAAAATCTACATTGTTAAGTCATTTGGGTGGTTGGGGGGGGGAGATATTTAATCATAAATTTTTTTCTGTCCATGGCTGAGTAAAAAAAAAAATTATTGCTCAAATTTGGAAATTTGGAATAACTTAATTTTTTTTTTTAAAACAATCCCACCCCCTCACCCCCTCACCCCCTCCCCCCAGTATAAAAATGGTTGGTGTCTTAACTGAAATATTAAGTGTAAGTTTTTTGTAAGAATGTGTCGAAACAGGAAAAATCAGAAACATGCATGTCAAAATCCTCACAATCTGACAATATAATTTCACTCATGGATGCTTTCTCTATTTGAAAAGACCATTGTTTGATCTCCGCATCACTGGATTTGAACAGAAATTAAAAAAAAAAGTTTAAGACATAGTTATCTGCCCTTGAAATTTTAGTGCTTTTCAATAAAATGATAATTAAGTGATATGGAAAATCCTTGATTCTGCATGGTGCAAATATTCAGGTTAAACTTTCAAAATGGTGTTTTTTTTCATACCATGTTTCGATCATCCAAAAAAACTCCCAGATTCTTACAGAGACTGACATTAATAATATGGATTAGGCATTTCTTATTGTGGTACAGATTATAAAGTTTTTTCACTACAAGTATGCTTTTTAGTTTTTTGTACAGACTCTGGAAATATTTAGTTCTCCAAAGATGGTGGGAATATTTTACACGTAATTTGTGACATTAACAAATTCTACATGCAGACACACTGATAGTAAGAATAAAATTCCTTAAAGAAAATGATTTCCTTTCCTGTCAATGAAAAGATTATGCTTCGATTTGGAAAATACAATTTCTTAGATGGGTAAGGTTCTTGATAACATCAGGTGGAGCAGATGGAACAGCGGAGAAAGAAATGAATATACATCCAACTTTCCCCAAGCTTTTTAAACAGATCATATTCACTTCTAAGAATTAGAAAAAAGATTGAAAAAAAAATAAAGACTATCAGGAAAGATGAAGTTATTTTTACTGAAATGTGATCTTTAACTATACATGTTTTATTTGTTTAATTATGTTAAAAAAAATGTTTAGAAAATATCAATTCAAAGTGCTCTTAATCAATTATATAATTTCTTAATTCAGTTTTTTATATTGAAAACAAAGTTTAGATAATTCAGATAAGTTATCGAAAAACAGCTTATTTCATTGGACATTTATGTAGAAAACATAGGGTGCATGTGTACATGTAGAACACTTTAAAGTGGTAGACCTAGGGTAAGGGACATAACTCTTGAAATCAGTGCTATGTTTGTATCATATTCAATTTCACCAAAGCTTATCAAGCTTTCATTTGAAAGAGAATGAAATCAGTCCTAGTTACTTTGATGCTTACATGATATTGATGTAAAATGTTCAATAAAAACTTTCCAATGATTTGTAAGAGTTGTGTACCTTACCCTTGGTCTACTTCATTAATTAATATGTATTTAAAATCAACATTCCATACGATTATGACTTCTGGCAAAATATTTTCATGTTCAATGCTTATACTCTGTATTTTTCAACAGATGCATGTGCTGTAAAATTTGAGAAAAAAATTCGAACTACAGTTAGTTGTATATTACAAATTTGGTAATTTGTAACACAATTAAATTTCATCGTACAGGTAGTTACCCGAGTCCAAAAAATTGCCATCTTCCCTAACAAAAGTGACAGAATAATGAATTTTGGAGTAGAAATAGCAAATATTGAGATAGCATATTAAAAAAAAGCTATGACAACAAAAATTTTGAACCTGGATAAATCAAACACTTTTCTAAACGGGACAAATTCTACAGTCTAAAACGGGCTTGGTTAAGACAAAATTCACTGTACATTAAAATTCTTGATTTGTGAAAATTTATTCCTTTTTTTCACAAGGAGTGTACATTAAACTAGATTTGCATCTAAAGTATTGGAGTTTATTTATAAATTTATTCCTATTACACATGAATGATATTGAGGAAGCAATGCTTTTTTGAGTTATTTCCCTTTAAACAACATTGAACAGTTGAGTACATTAATAATTGCAATGAAATGATCTTTCATTGTTACTTCAGTGAATTTATTTTTCCTAATTATGTTTCTCTAACTTGAAAAGGGTATGCTCATTATTTAAAGAAAAATTGGCCCTAAAATTTAATATAAAGAGAATAGATATGATATATAAGTCAAAGCGATAACAACCCCATTGGTATAAAAATGTCAGCCCAAGGCCACCCATGGGTCTTAAATGAATGACGAGGAAACCCTCATACCACAGGGCAGACTGCAGCTGGCCTCAAAACATCATTATACTCAGGTACAGCGAAAGAGTTGCCCCTGTATACTCAAGTAACATAAAAATAAACTAAATGTGAAAACAAAACAAGACAAACACAGGCCAGTCAGTGTAGTAAGTATATTGTGCAACTTTCTATTACAGGGTATTATAGTAAATTATGTGCTTACTTTTTGTGACATAATGCCCAAAATAATACTATTATTTGGAAATTGTTATGTTCTATGGAACTTTTCATACAGAGCTAGATCATTTGTATCTTCTTCACTTAAATGCTTTTATTTTCTGGCTGAAGTATGACCTCTAAGTAATACCAGTCTCACTAATAAGTGAAAAAAATTGTCAAGAAGAATCAAGAAACCTAAACAAAAATAAGTGACAAGAGGGTAAAATAAATAGCGACTAGAAGATAATATTTCAATTAAAGGCAAAATGAAGTAAATATTTATCTATTTCACCTGCCTCATATTAAAAGCAAATACACGCCTTTGTCACTTTCTTAAACATTAACATATTATGTAGTGTATCCAGCATTTTATACTGCATAAAGACATTACACAATTTTTAAAAGTCATTATCACATTTTTTAGCTCACCTGGCAATAGGCCATCACTTGGCATTCGTCGTCATCTGTCGTAGTCATCCATCATTGCCATTTACGTTAACAATTTTTGTAAACTTTCTCTGCAACTGCTTGACCAGTTGGGACCAAATTTGGTATGAATGTTCCTTAATGTATTCTGCATAGAACTAATATTTGGATTTTTTATCCATTGTAAAACATGGTCGCCATTACTAAAAATAGAACATAGGGGTCAAACAGAAGGTTTTCATACAGATCTCCAAAACCATTAAGTGTAGCCAAATTCCTTTTTTCCCAAAATGATGCTTATTGTATGGCCTACAAAAGTGCTTAGGATCTAATGTATTGCCCTTTAAAGGTAAAAAATGACGTGTTTTTACTTTGACTGTTCTTGAAATCAAATCCAATATCTTGAAAACTATGATAGATAGATAGAAACTTTCAGTTGCTGAAATGATCCTTATGATAGGGCCCACAAAAGTATATGAGGATCAAAAATGTCAGACGACTCCTTGTTAGAGTTATTGCCTTTGAAAGGTGAAAATAATGATGTTCTTAGCAGTTTTCAGCCAACACTTTGAAAACTATAATAGATAGAAAGAAATTTTCATTGATCCTAACAAAGTCTTCTTCAATCGAAACTGTTGGGCAGATCCTTATTAGAGTTATTGCCCTTGAAAGACAAAAAATTAACCAGATAAGTGATTCAGGCTCCTAGGAGCCTTTTGTTCAGTGTTTATTTTCTTTATTTTTAATTTTATTTCTTTTAAAAAATCTTCTGCTCTGAGACTATTTGACCAATTAGAATCAAACTTGATATGAATGTTCCTTAGGGCTGCATATAATAGATGTGTTGATTTTTTTGTTTTTGTTTCTGAGTTTGTTCTTGTCTTATCATTATTGGTGGTATTTATGACTAGACTTGAAAACAACAGTTGACCAATCCATCAAACAAGTTGTTAGTGTAGAAAACACCCTTAACCTTTACTTGCAATGATAAATTATGTGACCACAAGATTTCAAATTCTCTAGGTGAGCGATTTGGGCACTCTAGAGCCTCTAGTTTTCTTTTTCAAAAGGATTTTTGCTTTAGTTTGTTCTTGTCCTGTCACTATGGATGAAATATTTTTGGCCAGATGTAAAAACAGCAGTCAATCAATCCATCAAACAAGTTTTGAATTGCTGTACTAGTGGTCTCAGTATCGTATTAATTTTCCCATAGACTTCTATAGTGAAGTGCATATTTTTAGGATTTTAAAAAAAATATGTAAATTGATTCAATAAAACTTTCACTTATGTAACATTTCTAAGGACATGTGAAAAAATAATTTCCCGCAAAGAAAATAGGGTGAGTCCACGAAGATCGGACAGAAAAGTAGTCTCAAACTATAAATAGCCATTTTCCCTACTTTCACTTTCGTTTTGCACTCACCAAACCAACCTTTTCAGTGGAACATTTTTATGATATTATGTTAGATTTTCTTTTAAAAAAGTTCTTCATCTTACAGTGTGATGTTTGCTCTATTTTATAAGTCATTGTTCATATCTTTTGACAAAATATTAGTTTGTAGAGAGACAAAAAGAAAATGCACTATATTTTTATAGCATCCATGTTTTAACGTACACCCGCTCAGGGATATGCAATACGATACTGGTACCTATTACTAATAATCATTTCAATATAATCATAAAAGTTTTTGTTTTTCTGCTAGAGTATTCATTTTCATACTGAAAATTCAGAATATCATTGCCCTGCTATAAACATGAGTTTTCTATTAAAATTTTTATATTGGTACCCTATTCCAGGCATGAGACTAATATCTCAATGTTAGCCAGAAAATATTACTTTTGATAAAAAGCTGCTGCATTAGTCAAACTAAGCAAATTTGTGGTTTATTCTGACATGGTAGATACATGAGCTGTACTATGAGTTCCAAATCATTATTTAATCCCCACTTGTGAGTTCCATATATGGAAATATTAATATCTGAACCTCCTTTTTTGTCTTTAACTCAAGGGAGCCTCTTGTTTAAAGTAAAGTATAATGACCGGTACAACCAACTGTTTCAAACTATAGATATGGTCATATCAATTATAATAAACCCCAAAAAAATTATACCAATATCATAGTTTTAAAAAAATATAGCTTTTCATATGCAGAAAATACAGATTTTCAGCCATTTTGGTACCCCAGGCAGATACAAATGGACCTCAATATAACAGGAAAAGGACTTTTTCTTTAAAACAGATAGCTATGATGCAAGAAAAATAGTTTATTGGTATAAATATTATAATAACAACTGTCTGCTTCAGATACTTTTTGAACAAATTCAGTTTTTATATAAAAAAAAACACCTTTATTTTTCTTGCCGCATTAGAATCTGTCCATTTGAACCACTAAAAAAAGTCCACTAAAACATTGGCTGTTGACTTTTGTGACATTTCTGTGTTTAAATCAACCACACAGTTCTATGGCAACTCATTTTAGCTATTTATTTGAAAGAAAAACAAAAAATAAAAAAAATATACATTTTTTCATATATAAGAGGCAATGTATGGAAAATGACTATTTTCAAGTCCTAACCACATACTTAAAATGTGTTGTAACTTGAAAACTATCCTTTATGCAGGAGTATTACTTGCTTTAGGTTACATGAATATAGATATGCTCATCATAAACAGTCAAGAGAATAATTTTATTGAACTGATATTATACAAATTCATGAAAACAAAGTGCATTTCCAAATTTAGTAAAGATTAACCATAAATGCAAAAAAACGAGAGCTACCATAAAAAATCAGGTTCACAAGTTGGCTAATTCATCTTAAAAGTGTTACCTGCATTGGGGTACTACTTTTTCAGCTGGTAACGACCACTTGCTGAATACCCAACTTTACTTGAAAAACTGGCTTACTAGGTCTCAGTATCGTATTAATTTTCCCATAGACTTCTATAGTGAAGTGCATATTTTTAGGATTTTTAAAAAAATATGTAAATTGATTCAATAAAACTTTCACTTATGTAACATTTCTAAGGACATGTGAAAAAATAATTTCCCGCAAAGAAAATAGGGTGAGTCCACGAAGATCGGACAGAAAAGTAGTCTCAAACTATAAATAGCCATTTTCCCTACTTTCACTTTCATTTTGCACTCACCAAACCAACCTTTTCAGTGGAACATTTTTATGATATTATGTTAGATTTTCTTTTAAAAAAGTTCTTCATCTTACAGTGTGATGTTTGCTCTATTTTATAAGTCATTGTTCATATCTTTTGACAAAATATTAGTTTGTAGAGAGGCAAAAAGAAAATGCACTATATTTTTATAGCATCCATGTTTTGACGTACACCCGCTCAGGGATATGCAATACGATACTGGTACCTAGTGTTTGATATATGATGATGCCTTTGACAATAATGATTCATTGAGTTATCTTCCTTTAGATGGAAATCCAACACTTTTATCCAACACAATTTAATTTCAATATGACTTCATTTAAGCATTAGTACTCAAAAAAAAATTATAGTAAAACTGTTATTTAGACCATTCATTAATTGAAATTTAGAAGTCTGTCAAATGGTGATTATTTACCACTGCATGAAAGGAAATTTCAAGAAGGGGCCATTTTCAGGATTTTTTGTTGCAAAGGCATGTATTCATAATTTGAAAGGGCCATTTGTTAAGATACATTGTGATTTTTTTAGATGATTGGACCATTTCCCGCGAGAAAGGACAAATGACATGGAGAGAGACAAAACTAAAACATGCCAATTGGCGAGATGTTGTGTTGATTGTTCCTTGGGAGCAAAGAGGGTAGGTATAGGTATAAAGGTTCCCATTTTTAGCTGAGTTGCAACAAAGTTGAACACACTATTGGTTTGGTGATAGTGTCGACATTGGTTTCTGGATAAATCCTTTATATGTAAGTTTATATCCAATTAAAACAAAACTTTTGTCCCAGATCCATATATAGTTGTTTTGATTTTAAAAGTTGGTGTGTGGCTTTATGTAGATAGAGCATTTGTTGTAAAAGTAATCAAGGGAACCAAGATTATAGCAGTAATCAGAAGAATGTAATCCAGGGACAAAGACCAGACATGCAAAACAGACATACACAACAAAGAACATAAAGTAACTAAAATCATGCATACAAAGTAACAAAAGTAAATGAGCAACTCGGACTCCACTAAAAACTGGGAACATGGACCAAGTGCACCGGCAAGGTAAGCGTCCTCTGCTTTTCTAGAAACACCCGCATGATGCATGATTTTGGTTGCTGTCTGAAATCAAATTCTTGATGAGTGGGGATATACATAATGCATTCAACTTTATGTATAGATTTTGTTACAAATTTGGGTTGTCTTTTAAGCTTTACTTTCGCCATTTTAACAGCAATGAGGTACCATTATTGTATTCAGTACTTTTATGCATCTCATGTTAAAAGTCCAGAATTGTAAACAAAATTAAGCGGTGTTTTTTTCCTTTAAACTTAAGGATCACTCCAAATTTTGAAAAATGTATTTGTGTACATATGTACTACTAGTACATGAAATATGGACTCAGGGGTATTCTTTTGTGAGCTTATAATGCACACAGTAATTGAAACAATCACTCCTGAATTATGAACATTTTTATCAGTTATAAACCATTCTTTTTTCAGACCCCTATGTATGTATAATTTCACTGATACTCCTTCCCTATAAAGTATGCAGTTACCAAATCAGGCCATCAAGAATAACAAGTACAAATGCATACAGAAACCTTGAAACCTGTGATAATTTTTCTATTTTTGACTACCCCAGGATATAAATTTGTATTTAATATCACTTACAATGACATACAGTAGGATATTGATGTGTAACACTATTGAACCATGTACAATTTAAATCTTTCTGATCCTTAATCTATAGTTCTATTTTCTGACCCCAATCATGTGCATGCGTCTGCAATAAATATGTACATGTATGTTGATACATTTTCCATGTCTGTGAAATCTCAATTTGTGTTTTACCATAGAAAGAGAACAGCATTTTTTTTCCTCAGAAATATCGAAGTAAAAAAACTTATATTAATATGTATTTTTATATACTCAACAAGTGGGTGATATTTTGGAATCATCCATCCATCCATCATTCCATCCATCTGTCTGAATTCAATACAGTAACCTTGCCTCTAAACAAGATATGGAATGATTTAAATATGATACATGTATGCATCTGACTTAATTTACAGGTTTTGCATACATTGTGGACAATTCTATTTGCTTTTTGATATTAACTTCCTGTTTTTTTTACTTTCTCATTTTTCACTTTAGGGAATTAGTGGGGATTTACCTAGCAGTCAACAATATATATATTTTTTTTAATTTCAGTTATTTGAGTTTCCTCAGGGTGCCTCAACACCATGTTCAGATTGTACTGTCTGGGTCATTGACCATTATAATATTGCAGAATTAGGCCAGGATTAGAGGTCTTATCTTAGTTTTTCTGAAGCCAATCAGGTATATAAGATGGAGAGAAATTAGAGCATATTTCATAAACAAAGGAATTCTTGCCAAATCAGATACAATAAGAAACAGCAGCTGCTCAATTTCTATGGTCAATGTGCATGAGATTCTGTTTAGTTTTTAATTGATTCGATCAATTTGAAAAAAAATGTAGGATCACACAAATGATTTGAAACACGAGTATTTTGAAGAGATTTTCTTGAAAACATACATGTAATAGTCTTGAATATAACTTGAATAACATGCGAATAAAAACAAATCTCTTTTACTGCATGACTTAAAAAAAACCTTATCAGTGCTTTTTTTTATTTTGAAAGATGTTCCATTTTTTTATGCTTGATAAACTCTCTGTCTATGAAAGGTATATAAATTTATCCTTAATTTTTTAAGAAGTAGCTTGCCCAGTAATAGGGATTAAAGAAGGCCATGTGCCATTTTTTGCATTTCTAGCCGAAAATTGCCAATTATATTTTTTTACAAAGAACGTTTAAAGAAAATGACCCATAGAAATTCTGTAGATTATTAATAACTGGCCAATTCTCAAAATTCTAATTTGATTTACTGCTAGCAATGCTAAAATTAACTCCTGAATTGTTATGGTGTATCTACTCTGAACCCTGAGAATCAATTTGTTTGCTGTGTCATCATTTTTCTTTCCTCCTTCATCTAACTGGACTTGACATTTGCTGTGTGATCATTTTTCTTTCCTCCTTCATCTAACCAACACTTGACATTTTATGAGCAACTCAGTGGGTGTTTCTAGAAAAGCAGAGGACTCTTACCTTACATTGCCCCCAATTTTTAGTGGAGACTTGGTTACTCATTTACTTTTGCTTCTTTGTTTGTGTTGCTTTGGTATTTCTGTTTGTGTGTGTCTATTTTCTCTGTTAAGTCCTTATTCTTGGACTAAATTCTTTTCATACCCTCTGAAATCCTGGTTCCTGTGATTTCCATTACAAACAACAACAAAAAACCACATGGGCAAAATATGCACTGATGAAACAATATAATAATTAACAAATAAAAATTTAAAAGTACAAATAGCAAAAATAAATAGCATGAACCCTATTATAAACTTGTGATGAACTCACATGCTCTGGAAGGGTAAGCAAAATTATTGTTGACAATTACCATGGTAAATTTTCACGTACATGTTATAATCCTGTGAAGACAGTTACCATGGTAAATGGTCATGTACATGTTAAAATTCCATAAAGACAGTTACCATGGTAAATGTTCATGTATGTTATATAATCCCATGAAGACAGTTACCATGGAAAATGTTCATGTACATTTGACAATCCTATGAAGGCAGTTACCATGGTAAATGTCCATGTACATGTTATAATCCCATGAAGACAGTTACCATGGTAAATGTATATGTACATGTTATAATCCTGTGATGACAGTTACCATGGTAAATGTTCATGTATGTGATATAATTCCGTGAAGACAGTTACCATGGTAAATGTTCATGTACATGTTATAATCTTGTGAAGACAGTTACCATGGTAAATGTTCATGTACATGTTAAAACCCCATGGACAGTTACCATGGTAAATGTTCATGTACATTTTATAATCCCATGAAGACAGTTACCATGGTAAATGTTCATGTATGTTTTATAATTCCATGAAGACAGTTACCATGGAAAATGTTCATGTACATTTGACAATCCTATGAAGGCAGTTACCATGGTAATGTTCATGTACATGTTATAATCCCATGTAGACAGATACCATGGTAAATGTTCATGTACATGCTATAATTCTGTGAAGACAGTTACCATGGTAAATATTCATGTATGTGTTATAATCCTGTGAAGACAGTTACCATGGTAAGTGTTCATGTATTTTGTATAATTCATTGAAGAATTACCAGAAATTTCATGTGTTGAATGCAACTTTTGTAAGCAGGTACATGAGGACAGGACTTAAAATTGAGCTTCTTAATGCCCCACTTTTTTACAAGTTGAAAGCTTTATTTATCTTCACTTTTTACAACTCCTTCCATGCATTGAATTGCTATATTAAAGAAAAAAATTCTTTCAAATACAGTGTTTTCTGTCAATATATAAAGATGCATATATATTACTAACCCAATATCAAAAGTCCTGTTTGGATAGTATTTGTCCAATATGTACTCTTAGGCATCCAAAATATGGAAACAGTATTTTTATTAGAAGAAAAGTTTATAAACAAATTTTCAACTCTTTTAAAAGTAGTGAGAGCATTCATATATAAGTCTTCTGAGTCCTAGGCATGGTTTCACAAAGCTTATGTAAGACTTACATGCACATAGGCCCCAGTAGTTTGTTAATGATTAAAATGTACCTAATTCTTATGAGTGGTTTGTGAAACCATGCCCTGGGGCACAGTTTTTCAAAACTTTATCCTCCGGATATCTTGTATAGACTGAACTAGACACTATCCAGTTGATAACTTATATCCAGCAGATAAAATTTATGAACAGCCATGGCCTACCCTCAAATACCTGTAATTTTGGGTGATGTTAATGATAATGCCACAGATGTACATGATAGAAGAAAACTTTTTCTCCCATCCATAGCAGTTGATTAAAAAATGCATGTGACTTTTTAACCACCGGGCAATGATTAAATTTCTGTGAGAGTTTTCCTGCAATTTTATATTTCTGAGTTTTCTACAGACTTCATGGGAGAAACAGATTCTCTTCGAATGCTCGAGGGAATTACAAGATTTTTCCACTCTCTGTGGTTAAATTTTAGATTTAACCCACTCACTGAAGCTCATGGGTTGAAATTAAAATTCAACTACCTTGAGTGGATTAATCTTGTAATCACCTCAAGACTGAAGTAGAATCTATACATATATGTGTCTATAATGGATTTGACCTGTATCTTTCAAAACTGCACATATGACTTCTACAATATTCATTCAGGTAGGAAAATGTCAATATTTTACATCATACTACCATTTGAAACAAAAATTTAATTTCAAATTTTTAATTTTAGATTCCCTGTGTTGAGCCTCAGTTCTGTTTTTAGACCAATGACCACTCAGCCATTGAATGACCAGTCTGGTTCCCTTATGAATGACCAGTATGTTTTCCTAATCAGTATAAATTCCACAGTATAATCCTATAAGTACAGGTAAGCTTATTTGAAAAATTTAAATATTGACAAAGTAAAATTTATATTTGATTTCTGACAGGTGAAGAGTTATTTATCCAACATGATATTGGTTTTAATGCTTAATCATAGACTTGTTAGAATGGTCAGTTTGGCCTGGCGATAATAACACTTAAATCAAGGTTAAGCTGACCTGTTGTTATGATGGTAAAGGAGAGCCAACTGAAAAACTGACTTTAGATATTGAGGTTTTGGTCTAGATCTAAGAAAAGGAAAATAAATGTTAAATCACATTATCAAGCATAAAGATATTAGCTTTATAGCCAGAGGTCCAGTTATGTCAATGATGGTATAAAAACTCTTACTGATTTTTAGTGCATTGAGGTTGGAGAAACAATATTTCATTTTATATTATTAACTGAGGTCATTATTCTGGAGCTTAATATTTCCTGACAAAATACAAATAGTTTTTAGGGTTGTTTGAAAGTAGTTTAGACCAAATAGAATTAATCAGTAGACTCTCTATTCCCTTATTATTATTATTATTATTGTTATTATTGACAAAAATATTAAAAAACAAATGGTGTGCGAATTTCAAAATTAGGATTTTTTTTGCATCAGTTTTTAGTATCGTAATACTATAACATTTCTTAGTGACTAAAACGATGTTTTTTCTCTGAAACCAATGTGTCTACTGATTTAGAACATATCAATGCTTCAAATGGCTAAAATTAGGCAAAGAAGTATCTGGTAAGAAATCAAAAATAAAATCCTCCCACCAGTCCCATATTTTTTGTGAAGGTTGGATGATATTTACTTGGCCTTTCCTGACAGAATACATGTAATGTTGAGCGTTGTCTGTAAGTAGTTAAGTGTTGTTTGAAAGTAGTTAAGAGTTGTCTTTTCTGCACCTTACATATGCTTAAATGCTTGGAATGATTGTGTACCTATCTTATTATTAAGTTAACAGACAGCAGTTAAGTTTTGTTTGAAAGTAGTTAAGTATTGTCTGAAAGTAGTTGAGTGTTTTTTTAAAGCAGTTAAGTGTTATCTGAAAGTAGTTGAGTGTTGTCTGACAGTAGTTGAGTGTTGTCTGAAAGTAGTTAAGTGTTGTTTGAAAGTAGTTGAGTGTTGTCTGAAAGTACTTGAGTGTTGTCTGAATGTAGTTGAGTATTGTCTGGAAGTTGTTAAGTGTTGTTTGAAAATAGTTGAGTGTTGTTTGAAAGTAGTTGAGTGTTGTCTGAAAGTAGTTAAGTGTTGTCTAAAAGTAGTTGAGGGTTGTCTGAAAGTAGTTGAATGTTGTCTGAAAGTAGTTGAGTGTTGTCTGAAAGTAGATTATGTTGTCTAAAAGACATCAAGTGTTGTCTGAAAGTAGTTTGGTGTTGTCTGGAAGTAGTTGAGTGTTGTCTGAAAGTAGTTGAGTGTTGTCTGAAAGTAATTGGGTGTTGTTTGAAAGTAGTTAATTGTTGTTTAAGTAATTAAGTAATTGGGTGGTGTCTTAAAGTAGTTAAGAGTTATCTGAAAGTAGTTGATTGTTTTTTTTAAAAGTAGTTAAGTATTGTCTGAAAGTAGATTATGTTGTCTAAAAGAAGTCAAGTGTTGTCTGAAAGTAGTTGAGTGTTGTTTGAAAGTAGTTGAGTGTTGTTTGAAAGTAAGTAGTTGAGTGTTGTTTGAAAGTAATTGGGTGTTGTCTGAAAGTGGTTGAGTGTTGTTTGAAAGTAGTTGAGTGTTGTTGGAAGTAGTTAAGTGTTGTCTAAAAGAAGTCATGTGTTGTCTGAAAGTAGTTGGGTGTTGTCTGGAAGTAGTTGAGTGTTGTCTGAAAGAAGTTTAGTGCTGTCTGGAAGTAGATTTTGTTGTTAAAAAGTAGTCAAGTGTTGTCTGAAAGTAGTTTAGCATTGTCTGGAAATAGTTGAGTGTTGTCTGAAAGAAGTTTAATGTTGTCTGGAAGTAGTTAAGTGTTGTTTGAAAGTGGTTGAGTAATGTCTGAAAGCAGTCTATTGTTGTTTGAAAGTAGTTTAATGTCTGCTGTCAACCGAAGTACTGGAATTAGTGCAGAATTTTGTTGTAAGGAGGAAAAAAGAAAACAACAATAAAAAAAAACCACAAAGTTGTTTTTTTCACCTTGCCTATGCTTAAATGCTTGGAATGATTGTGTACCTATCTTATTATGAAGTTAACAGACAGGAAACCGTATATTGATTTTGTTTTGGCATGAGATGGGAAATAAATATTGAAATGATAAAATTCACATTTCAGATCTGTTGTAAAGCAAAACCTGTACAAAAATCAGGAAAAAAGTTGAAAAAAAGCAGAAATTGTACATAACTATTTTGGTATGATTAATGCATTAATTAAAAAAAGTAGGAAGGGTTTAAGAAAATGCATCTATTCTCCGTCACCCTGTTTGAACCTGAGAAAAATGATTATTCATTAATTATATCCTCTGAAAAATGTTTTCACTGTTGTAGTCTATACAAACATGAGCATTTTCATGTGAGGGTAGTCATCCTTACATTTTCAGTCACAAACTATCAGTTATAATAACCTCTATGAAAAATGTCATTATTTCATTTAATTAAGACACTGATATTTGACAAGGAAAATCTATACCTATGCAAAAATGATAAAACATGAAAGTAACATCCTGTCAAAATTTCAGTGTGGCTTGCCTAAATTTTCTTCTAAATCTGTTCTGTCTACTCCTGTAGACCCTTACTTAACAATTAAGCTGTTATCTGTCTTGGGCCAAATCCAGACACTTTGAAAAGGAGGGATGCCAGCCGAGATTCCTCAGAAAAAGAGGTTGCTAATGCTAGGATATTACGTATTTGCCATGAAAATGACCCAATTTTCCAACAATAAGGGGGTTGCCTACCCCCTACACCCCTCTCTCGTGATCCACCACTGCTGTCCTTCCCTTAGGGTAAGTCATTGATACAACTATGCCATAAATGTAGCATTATTTTGCAGTGCCCCTCATTTGGAACCTCACTTCCCCCTTAACATATATGCTTACTGGTTATTTCTTTTACAAATGGTCATGATGGTGTGTCGGGTGTGCTCACACCCCATTTTGCAATTTATGAAATATCGAACTTGTAAACCTAATTCAGAAGTGTCCAAAATTGTTTCATTTTCAAATTTTTTGTGGAAAATCTCAATTTGTGATTCTTTATGAAACTGGGCCATGGGGAAACTAATTCCCCTCAAGTAAGGTCATTGAAATCATTGACTATTCTCACTCTCTCTGCATGTTTTAATATCTTGACAAGTTTGTATCATCTAGACCCTCCAAATCTCCATTTACATCTCTAATGTAAATGGTCATAACTTGAAGGGTTTCTATCATATGGAGCCTCTCAGGAGTCAAAACTGGTGTCTTCTAGATGGACTTTCATATGAAAGTGCATGATCATAATTATACTGGTTAATTTTTATCATTTAGACCCTCTATTTCTCATACTGACCATCATTATATCTTTTGTATAATAGTACTTTATTTATTACTGTTTCCTTATTTTTTCATTATGACCCTCCATTAGTTAAGAAAGTCATGTAACTTGATGGGTTTTTATCATCTTTATCCTTCACATTGCTAATGAGTTAAGTGGTCAATCTGTCAAGGAGAACATTATTCTGTCAAAAATTTGACTGGTGGTAAATGCCTATATATTTTTTTAATGGAGAAAAAAGCTCTTTAAGTCAAGTTGAAGTAACCTCACCATTTCTCTTTCATAGTAAAGGAAAAACAATTTGTAAGGCCAACTGAAAGTAATCTTCTTGATTCTCAGGCCCTTTCTCATCTCTTTTTAGGGTGCCTCAGTATGACACTCATTTTATCTATCGTATAAATGACAAAAAACATACAGCTACATTATGCAGCTATAAATAATGAAAGAGCACTGAAATCACATTTTTGGTAATAAAAAATGATTTGCTCCCTTATTTATTTTTTTGAAGAATTTTATGAAAACGAAAAAATAACTTTTTATTGCCTAAGGTAGCATTATCATTTATCATTAAAATGGCATTTATATCAAGGATAAAACCTCTTTTTGGAAAATTAATGTTGGAGAAACTAGGCAACTTGGAGTGGAAAAAATTTCAGAGGTAGTTTCTTGAGTTTGATTGGGTTTTCGCGAAGGCTTCCAAGTCCCTTCTTCCAAAACCATCCAAGCTTTAAAATTATGATAAAACAAATCCCCTATTAGCTAAGTAAAAAATTCCACAATTCAAGTTTTAATTATTGCAATTTGAAGTCAGTTACATTCTTTGCAATGATGAAAACATAGCAAAAAGATCTGAATTTGCAGTATTTACTGGAAAGTTTTAAAAAAAGCCATCAATGGCATCATCCAGTGAAGAATACATGAAACTTTCATCAAATCCATTCATGGTTTTTGAAGAGTTGTGAATAGAAACTTGGGATAGACAGAAGAATTGACAGATTGAAGAAGAGATGGATGAATTGACAGATGGCATGATCCTCCTGCTTTTAAGGGGTGGAGATGTATTAAGTGTCAGTTTCTGTAAGCATCAGGCAGTGGGTGTAACATGGTATGAAAAAAAAGAAACCTCATTTTTCTTTCTTTCTATTGAAAAATTTCTGAGCAAAGCCAGTAATGCAGAGATTGAATAATGATCTTTTCAAATATAAAAAGTATCCTTGAGTTGTATTACATTGCCAGATTGATGGGGTTTTGTTATGCATGTATCTGACTTTCCCATTTGCCTGATTCTTACAAACACTTACATTTAATAATTTAAATGATTCTAATTAAGATTGCGACAATGTTTTGGTTTATTGAGGGTTTCAGGAAAAAGCAGGATTTATTTTCAAGAACCCTGCCAAAATTTTTGAAATTTTTGAAAATGATTTGAAATCACTCTTTTATTTGCGTGGTATACTGGTTGTTTTATAACTACTTAGATTTTCAAAACTTCACTGATGGGAATTAAAATTTATTTGAAGAATATAGAAGATAACTTTGACGTCAAGTTCAATTTGACTTCAGATCAGAAATAGAAAAACTATCCGATTTCATTCATAAGAAAAGAGATAATGGATCACGATTGTTAATATTTTTTTCCTTTTTATAGCATGCTATCATGATGAACATAAGATTAATTGTTCTGCGAAAAGTTGGTATTTGTCATCTTGCTTATTACTCTTGGTTTCTATTCTTGCATAAGGCCATGATGTTATTTTTAATTTTTTTTTATTCCCAAGGTCGATGGTGAAAGTCAAATTTTCAGGTGTACACGTCTATCTAAATAAACACTTTACTATGTGTGTAACTCTCATAGCAGAAAATACTCCTAACCTGAAAATTTACTCTTTTTACCCTGAACTTATTTTCAAAGCCCCTTAGGCACTGACCATTTTTATACTGGGGGTAGGGCTGGGATATTTTTTGGAAAATAAATGATTCCAGATTTGAGCATCAAGCAAAAACACTTTTTTTACTCAGCCATGGAAAAAAAACAAGGTATGATTCAATATCCCCCCCCCCCCATTATTTAACAATGTAGATTTTCAAATACAAATTTTAACTCTTGTTGTTGCTGAAAAAATTCATTATTTTCACGCTCAAAATTCTCTAACTCAAAATAAACATATTATTCATCATTAATTAGACAAGTACAAGGAAATCTTTTAGACTGTAAAAATTCTTCAGTTTAGACAGGTATTTGATATACACAGGTTACAATATATTTAAACTAATTAAAAAGGACTTCAAAAAGGTTTCTAGTTTATTCAGGGTTCAGTTTCACTGTATTCGTGATTTTGATCAGATTTTTTTAAACATAGGTTTTAGTGCAAAAATTATTTGAACAATATATTTTTTTATGAAATGTAGATATTAGTTTCTAGTCAAGCACATCTCAGGGTCAGTGAAAGCATTTGTGTTTAATGTTGCTCCAACGATTGTCCATGACACATACAAAGGCATTAAAATTTACATAATTGATGAAAAGTAAATTTCTTCAAAGCTTAATTGATGGTAAAGGTGATATGGCAGTTTTACTTATACATACAGTGAAACCTGTCAAAACCAGACCAGAATGAAGCAAAACTTCTCTAAACCAAACACCTATTTAAGGCTTTTCATATCAGCTTGAATGTATTTTAGAATTTTGGTAAGCTGAATACCTGTCCAAACTGGACAGATAATTGATGGTCCAGAAATAGTTTGGTATAGACAGGTTTAATTGCATTTAATTTACTAAACCTGTTTAATGATTACAGTTGGATCATGCTAATGTTTCTCTGTAAACATATTTCAAAGTTTTTTTTGTGTTGTGTGATTTGGTTGTTGGTCTGTTGTCATTTAAATGTTTCTAGTGTTGATTTTGTGACTGATTCCAGGTACAAATTGTGTAATTCACAGTTTTCATGTGAGTTTCATGTGAGATTTTTAGGTTCCAGGTATTGGAAAATTTTGTTGATTTTGTGCAAAATCTGAGCAAATGATGGCCTGGAACACCCATTGCAAATTCTCAGGATCCTCGGCTGGTTTCAGGAATTCATTAATCTTATGTTAAATTAACTCTTTATAACCAATTATCTTATATAGTTGTAATGTTTTACGTAAGAAATTTGCCATACAATGGCATTACAGTGTATTTGTTATAACCCATGGGGAGGGGCTCCAGGGGTGGGAGTCACGCTTTTTGTTTGAAAACTTTATGCTAAATTTTGGCAAAAATGAACATATATTAGTCTTGACCCCCCTTTTGTAGGAATCTCCCTCCCCTTTTTATCAAATTCTTTGGATCCACCCTTGAATTTAACAAATACATGACACATCACTCACTCTTGATAAGATTTCAAGGTCAAACCAGTTTGTCATCTGATGGAGCTTGAGTGGTCAGTGCCCTAGCTAAATACATGATCATTCCTTAGACCTTTTAGTACATTCAACCTAACTTATCAATAACATAGCAAATTTTACTCATCATTCTCAGCCAATATATTTAATTTATTGTCAGCTTTGACATGTTCATATCCTAACCTTATTGCAACACAGTGTTATTAATTATTTTTATGATAGAGGAAGAGATCCACTGTTCTCTCTATATTAATGAAAGGCAGACTGAAGTAGTTTTTTTTTATATACAACCCAGAAAATACAAGGGCAGAATCAGAAATTTATATAAGTTTAGGTTCCGATCCAGGAAAGAAAAAAATAAAGATATAAAAAAGGAGTTTAGGTTTTGATTTGCTCATTTTTCTGCACACAAAAAATTCTGCACTGGAGTAATCAAATATTTCCGACAAAAAATGGGGGGGGGGGGTTCTAACTGATATATACTACACTGTAGCACAAATCTATTAGGAGAAGCTCAGAAGTAACCTGCTATAACTTTTAAACCCAGTTTTCTGGTTATGGTAACTCTCTGGTTCTTAACACAAATCCATTCTAGAAGTGTGAATCAGTTCTGCTCTGAAAGCAGTGAATTGATAAATATTTAGCCAAGTAACTCGTGTAACTGTTTAATTTTTAATTTTGTGCTGCCTGTTTGTATTGCTATATTCTGGTTGTAATTAGCCATAATTGAAGCATGTTGTCCAGCATGCTATAAATCCTCGTTTAACCAACTATTTCCATCATAAATGCCTGTACCAAGTCAGAACCATTGCAGTGAACTCCAAATTTCCTTCTTTCCTTAATATTACCATTTGTTAAATGAACTTTTCTTTTGGACTATTTTTTTTCTATTGACAGGGCGTAGGGCCTGGTATGGCATGTAGGGCTTCATATAGTGCTGTACCAATAATGTTGGTTGGTACAGCATTCTAGTAAAAAAATTTTGAAAACATAGTTTATATTATGACTGTCACCAGAACCCCTGGCAAGGCATCATTCTCACCATACCAATCCAGATATGGATGTTCCGACACTAAATTTTTATTGATACATCAAGAATGATGCCTAGCCATAAAATAACCTATTTTAAAATTTTTTTTTAAAGTATTATCACCTTGGTAAATTGTGTTATCACTGTTAACTTAGTTCCCTCTAAAAATTTTGAGTAATAGGAACATTGAACTGTTCCAGTTCTATTCTAAAAACCTAATTTTCCATGGAGTTTTCCGAGCCTTGAACTCTGTATCAGGTGTGAATCATATTTCTATGAATTCTGTCGTTCTTCTTCGTTATTCCTTCGATAACAATGTTACACCAGTAGAAGCAATATTTACTTTCACTGTCAATAAGGGATAGATTAATTAAGTCTGTTTTCTTCCACGTTGACTGCTAGAGGAAATTGGTTTTCTTTCTGTTTGCTGATGGGTTAGAAATCATTTTTTGATACTTGAGCCTTAAATTATACATCTGAATAAGGAAAATGTTTTTTTTTTTGGTAGAAATAAAATATTGGTTATTAATGCAATAATAACATAGATAACTTGATAGATGACTACTGAGGAATAGAAGAGTTCGGCAGGGTCACTTAGTGCTTAGCAACTGAGCAATTTTCCCAGACATCTGTTTAAGTAACAGTCTTTATAAAAATCAGGCAGGAGGTGATTCATGCAAGTAAAAAACACAGAGAATTCACTTTTAATTCAATTTAATGGACACTTACAGATCACGTAAACAGTCTTATAGTTTGTCATTTTGTTGTACTTTTGAAATAAAAATCATATAGATAATATATGATATTGACATGTTGCAAGAGTTATCATTCTTGATTCACATTGCAAGCGTTATCATTCTTGATTTGGTTTGATTTGGTTGATTTTTGTTGGAGATGAATGTATGATTTTCTTCAAGATACAGTTTGGAATATAGAAAGGACTATGATTATGTGTCAGCATAGCATATGTTAACCAAAAAAATATTAAGACAAAAGAGGCTTATGCCTAATTACTAGACAAAAATACATGTTTTTATACTCCCACTCAACAAGTGGATGGTATATTGGAATCACCTTATTTCTATGTCATTCCATCTGTCCATTCAAATTTTGTGGCAATTATCTGGGTTTCCAATTGATACATTAATTTCAAATTTGGTGTGAACGGAGGTATTACCTAGCACGACGTGTGCAAATCTATGTCGTATTTACTCTGTCTTTACAAACTAAAAGTACACCAAGGTACCTGTCAACTTGTATTAACAATAGGAATACAGACATAAAAGTCATACAATAAAATATCATTTTGTTCTGTTATTTTCTGATTATTATATGAAACACTTCTATATATACACACACACACACACAAAATTGTAATACATCATTTTTATGTCACCATTACATTGTTGACCTTTATAGAGGTCAATATGCTGATTTACTACACAAAAACTTATATGGTAGAATCTTCTGTGTCAGCTTGTTTTAACTTGTGACCCAGGGTTATTGCTTTTACATATGAAACCTGTAAATAACAGACATTTTCGAAACCCCTTCATATCACAGGGGCTAAACCATAGGTGGAATTCCACCTGTCCCCCCTCCTCCTGAAAAGTTTGGTTGGCTTTATTAAAGTGTACAAATTAGTTGTAAGTTATGCCATAATAATAGGAAACAGCATTGTGACATCATTACTTACGATCAATTTTACACTCTTAAAACTAAAAAAAAAAAACACCATTGTACATGTTTAATTTCTTTATTTAATCACCAGTTATGATCAGAAAGGTCTCTTTGTTTACCGCAATTAAACAATATGTTTTGGCTAATTTGGTAATCCAGAAAAAATTACAAAAATAAATTGCTGTCCATTCATTTTTGGAATGTTTATTTAACATAATGTTAGATGCAAAAATAAATTGAATTTTCACATCTTGAAATGCAAAAGTAAGTACCGGAAAGTCAGTGTTCTAGGATTTTTCTGAATTTGAAGTTTCTACAGAAAAACTCTAAATAAAGATTTACTTTCCCAAACTTAAAGTTTGCTTTCCAAACTTAACAAATCCCTTCAAAAACTCAAGCAAGGTGAAGGGGAACACATTGAACAACTTCCTCCCACCATAATTGTACTAGCCCTGGGTGACAGATAAGTGGAACTATAGAACACTATAATAAGTGTACTTTATGCTATTTTAATGAATTTATTATTCTCATCAAAAAACCTTGTCTCCCTGCACTTTGTGGTAAGCTGCTTCAATTTGAAGTCTCCTTTGAACTTTGACCTTATTTCCCTTATAATATTTCATATTTTCTAATAAGCTGTACATGAAATGAATGCTAATTCAAATCTGAAATTGATATGTTATTATTCTACAAATTCTTTTGAAATTCAGAACTTCCTGCAAGCTATTTATTGATGTTCCCAATCTTTAGTCTGAAGTATGATATACATGTATACAGAATATTAGGCATTGGTTTTTGGTACTGACTTTATCACGGGTATCTCAGGTTCAAACCTGTTAGTTTTTTTATGCTTTGTACAAATGAGGTTCTTTTGAGAATTGCTGCCTTTGTTAGATCATTAATTTTTATATTAGACATTAACTTCCTGATGGGTTTTGAATTCCACCTTTGAAAGATCCATAAAACTTCAAAACTGATACCCAAGGAACTATAGTACTTCTAAAGTAAAAGTCTTTACATTGTGTTATGCAGGTGATCACCAATGCCCTCGCTTTTCTGATTTACAATCCCTGAACTGATAATGATCAATTTTGACCGCTGACTGATTGATGGCCAATGGATTGATAACCAATGAGTGGTGACTGATCTGATCACAGTTTTGTGTAAAAATGTTGTATGACGGATGATTGGTTCATGTAAATTTAATAATTTCCATTGGAACAATCCCAATATACTACCATATTAAATTATTTTCAATTTAAGATATTAAATCTACATATTGTTTTTGTAAGAAATAAAACAAATGTAAAATAAAAGTAATTCATTGATTTTAAATCTGTTGCAGATAGTAAATATGTGTAAAAATTGACAAATTGAAAAAACAATGAAATTCGTAAAATATATTGACTGCTCTGGGGTCACGGTGTACGATCACCAGTTTAATGGATTGGTTTGACAGATTGATGACTGATTGGAAACTGATCAGTGATTGATAACCAGTCACAATTTTAGTTGCACAGATTGGTTCAGGTACTGCATGGAATAGAAAAAGGGCCATAACTCATTAACCCCAATTGCAGTATACAGTGAATAACAGTTTGAGTAGTTTTTACAAAATGTTGCAGTTATTGCAAAGCTTCAGAAGTGAAGGCTGTGCATTAGCAAATCAATTTAGCATATTACTGTAAATAAATTATTTTTATGGATATTTATACCCCAACTCAACATGTTATATTGGAATTACATGCACCTTGTCTGTAATTTGGTCCGTCTTTCATTCCTCTCAGTTCATCAAAATTTCATTGCCTTTGTCACAGCTCCCAATGGATTGATTGCCTGAAAATATTGTGTGTTTTCATATAGATTGGGCATAAATTGTAAGTGATTTTGGTTGCTTTCCAATATCAACTCCCTATACGAGTGGGGACGCTTACCCTACCGGTGCACCTGGTCCATGCTCCCAGTTTTTAGTGGAGTCCGAGTTGCTCATTTACTTTTGTTACTTTGTATGTATGATTTTAGTTACTTTATGTTCTTTGTTGTGTATGTCTGTTTTCCATGTCTGGTCTTTGTCTCTGGATTACATTCTTTTGATTACCGCTATAACCTTGGTTCCCTTGATTACTCTCTTATATTATATGGATTGTGTATGAAATTAACACTTTAGGTATTATTTGAATTTAAAATAATTTTGGATTTAAGAAAATAGTAAATAAGTTAAAACTTACCCCTACTGAGGGGGTTAGTCATGCCATCATGACTTAAGGGGGGTGGGGTAGTAACTTTCCATGACTTTTGTTTTCCTACTAACCCTACCCATTAGACATGCTGGCATATTTTTAATTCCAAACTATAATTTTTATCTCAAAAGTGCAAGAACCAGTTTTGCTGTCTGTAACCATTACTGAATAAAAAATATAAGGGATTTGGTGGTTTTTTGACATGCATGATTCACCTTCTGTCTGATTTTTATAGAGACTGCTACTTTAAAGCACTACTGTGTCTAAGAACTGGGCAAAATGTATATAAGAGGTGGCACATGAAGAAAAAAATACAGAGATTTTATTACATTTATATCCATCTATTTATATCTTGTAATCTTAAGAATAACCATCCAAGTGTTTGTGAAGTTTGTCATTTGAATTCACTATGGAAAAATGGTGAAAAAATTTTCCATCACACTTTCCCTGTACAAGCAGTAATCATGACTTTTCAATTGTTTTCTAGATTATTTGAGGCAAAAAAAAAGTGTAAAATAAGCATAATGATGTGCCATCCACTGCCTGATTCTCACACAGAATGGTACTTAAATCTGCCTAAATTTCTCAAAGAACTGTAACTATTCAGTGACATAGATGCAATGTATTTCCAGATCGAGCTTCAACATGCTTACAATTGAAACCAACCAAAATAAATCCCTCCCCTTTCCTGTGTTCACATTGATTTAGCCCTGGCTACACCGCTGCTATTCATCTTTGATCAGACTGAAATATTATTGTTGAGTAAGAAAAAATCACCACTATATTAATAAACTCCGTGGCATAACATTTGAACTGGAGAAATACTTCATGTGGTGATAATGAAATGACTTTCAGGAAAGATATTAAGCTTTGAACAATGAACCACAATTGATTGTGTCAAATATAAGGATAATGTAGTTTTATTCAATATTATTGTTCTGTGATTTTAACATTTCAGTTTCTTCATTTGAAATATCCTGATATCATGCAAATATTGACATATTTTAACAATAAAAAAATGAAAATTGAAAAGGAATGACAAGTGAGGTCACTGGCCAGAAAATAATACAGTATTGTTATAGAAGTAAGCATACTGCCTTTTTTTCCGATGCATTCGGTATAGTTTTGCTTTTTACTCTTTGACCTTAAAGATGCACTTCCACGGAAACGCAAGTCACCTGATCAAAATTCTGTTTCCAGATTTGTCAAATACTGATAACTTAGTGGCGTTCGAAAAAACTGTATGATGAAAATTATAAGTAAAAAGAACAAATTTTCCTGCGTCGGCTATCTTTTTTTAAAGATAGTACTTGTTTAAAGATAAGATTTCTTAGTAAACATATACCAACCAATAGAAGGGAGTTTTCTAATCCCTGGAAACCCTTGCATCCACTACTGCTCTACCTGGTTTTGATGTGTATCAGACCTTGACCTGTAGAGCAGAACTATTTTCAGACCACTCTAAATAATTGTAGATGGTCTGAACTGATCTTTGAAAAAGAATATTATATTTGTATGTGTGAAACAGTACAAATAAATACAAATACAAATATTTATTCATTCAAACACCTTTGCAATATAAAATGGTTATGACACAATACACAAATCCAAACATGTAAGAAATGACAGTTCTAATAATAACCATATTGAAAAACTGCAGTGGAGGTGCCTTAAACTAAAACTTTATTTAATTGACAAGGCTAAACATTTATTTATATATTCAATGAAGGCTTTTAGAAGAATCAAACGGTTACTGTTTGATGTTAAAAGATATATTATTTTCTGTTATTGAGAAGTAACTTTTGTCTTGTTTTTTTAGCATGTTGATGAGAACTTCTCTGGGTACTTTATTAGCTGGACAGTGCATGTAAAAATGCGCTTCATCTTCAATTTGTGAAGTATTGCATGAAGTTGCATGTCTTTTCTTCCCTCTGTCCACATCACCCCCCACCCCACTACCCCTCTCCTTAGTTTCAAGATGAAAACAGATCAACAACGAAACTTTGCAGAGTTGTTAAGTACCATAAAATACAGGTTAATATTAAATTCAATTTTCAAATAAATGATGTAAAAAGTTATTTTCCCATCTCCCTTTTTTCACCATTAAATGGCATGTTCTATTAAAGCCCTATTTTTTATTATTGCTATAAACCTTGATTTTATTTTTAAATCGTGTTTGGCTTACATAGGTAATATACTGTATTTCCTTCAGGCTTGACATTTTTATTAGGCCAAAACAAAAAAAGTCTTGTTTCCTGCTACCAAGAAGAAAAATGTAGGGTACATGTAGGTAGGTAGGGAAATATCTTTAGCTTTTAAAAATATTTTGCATTGAGTTAATGGGGAAACGAAATAGACTTTAACAGTACTTGATCCAAAATTGCCATAAAATGTGTAGGGTAGGCATAAAAAGATAAGTAAGTGAAAGTAACAGGAAACAAACATTTTATTTTTGTTTTTTTGGCTTTATTCAAAACATAATGATCTGTGTAAATCACAATTGTTAAGCATCATCTCTTTTATAGCATATTGATTTAGTTACTCCAATGCACAATTATAGCTATGAAAGAATTCTTCAAAAATGCTTCTGACATAGCCAGATGTCTAAAAGTATAACAACCCTGAAATGAAATCGGATTTCTTTGAAAGTATGTTTAGGTGCAATCAGAACACTTCACTACAGGAAGTTCAAATGGGTACACTTGTTATCTTCTAAAAATTAGCATAAGCAATGACATTGATTGAGCTGGCATTTGACCTTCAAGAAAACTTAAGCATTTGTGTTTTATTTCTGTTTTAATGAAACATTGTTTTCATGACCATGGAGTTTACTGAAAAAATAGACTGTTGGAGTCTTCAAAACAAACTTGTTTTTCTAATACATATACTGGAATCTGAATGGTTCTAAGGTTTTTGGAGAAAAAAAGCTTTTTCCAGCAAAGAAAATTGGTGAAATTGATGCTATAGGTCTTTAAGGTTTTAAAAAATGTATAATTAAGAGATTAAACCAGAAGGCCTCTAAAGTTAAAATGATCTGATTTGCCAAAATTTTAATATGATGTATTATGATATATTATTGTCCATGGGCCCATCCATCTGACCATCTGTTTTTCCTTTTACCTGTCATTCTTCAAAATTTGTATATAACTTGTTGTCCCTCAATCTGTTCACATTTTGCATAATGATTAAAATTGTTTCAACTGATTTGCCTGAAACTTTGGTAAGTTGTTTCTTCTATTGATGTGAGTTAATTCACTTTCAATATTTCTAAAATTTGATTTCATCCATAACTTAGTTCCTTTGCAGAGAAAAAAAACAATACTTAAAACACAACTTCATTATTCACTGAAGATTTAAGTAACTGTCTTTGTAAGAATCATGCAAAATCTGATTTTTTATGGGTCTGTACTATGAAATGTGTAATTATTCATTCAAATCTGCCTGCTCTTAGGAGATAATCAACATTGAAAATCCAATAGATTCTATTTTATTTGAGCGTCATTGACAGAGTTATCTCCCTTATTTTTGAAATCTACAGTGCATTGTATACAATTTTTATCTCCTAAGAGCCCGGGTTATATGAAAAACCATATGTTAATTTCTGTTTACTATGACATTTCAAACAAAATATCAAAAGTAAAAATATGTAGACTTTTTACCCATGAATCACATTTTGCATGATCCTTAGCTGGAGTGCTACTTAAAACACAACTTCATTATTCACTGAAGATTTAAAGCTATCTTAATCTGCTGGCTGTTTTTCCTAGCTTTGAAACAATATTGCATTTGAACCCTGATATTCCATTGTAATGTTACAGCCATAGTAATTATTCCAAAACAACTAGACCACCAAGAGTCTATAGCAACATCAATCACATTTTAGGGGCACATTAAATATTTTTATACTAAAAGCTGTCAGTATTAGCCATGTACAATAAAACCTGTCTTAACAAACATCTGTATTAAGCAATAACCAATGTCTAAAAGACTATTTTCAACATATCCCTATGCAGTGCAGTTTTTGTAAAATTAACCTGTAAATTAAGACTACCTGCCTTATGTGACTATGATTTTACTGTCACTAGTTGAAGGCCATTTGAGACAGGTTTGGCAGTATTAGCATCTACTAGTTGGGACTGTGTGTGGTTATAAGTATACAGTTATAATCAGGCCATTTCTGCAAGGGGGTTAGGTCAAATTCCCTGTCTCCTTGAAAGTCAAAGAATTTTAACTTCTAAATGAAAATTTGAAAGCCTTTCAGTTTTCTTTAATTTTCAACATAAGAAAACCAAGATTTTTTTCCCCCAACAAATTTAGTCCTGAAGAGCTTTTGATTCTCTACCAATCAATTAATATCATAAACGTCCTTAATATTGAAAGATCTGTCTCTTGTAATGGAAATGTATAACAAATGGTTAATTATTCTCTTGAAGGCTAAAAACCATGTCCATCAATGTCAAGGCTTATTATACTGGTAATTTGCATAAGAAAACTCGTGTGTATTTTGCATATTACATTGGAAAAGACACTCTGTACTGATCTTCAAAATGGTCGCCAAAAATATTACAGTAAAACCTATCTTAACCCAACCTCTTTCTGACTGAATGTTTTGTAAAGGTATGAATTCAGTGTAAAGGTTTAAAATACAATAAAAAATGACAGTTACAGAAATTTCTGGTTTTTTTTTCAGTGTACAGTTTAGTCAGGTTTCTGGCTTATTCGGTGACCAGATTAGACAGTTTTCTTGCTTATTCAGTGTCCAATGTAGTCAAGTTTCCGGCTTATTCAGTGTCCAGTTTAGTCAGGTTTCTGGCTTATTCAGTGTCCAGTTTAGTCAGGTTTCTGGGTTATTCAGTGTCCAATATAGTCAGGTTTCTGGGTTATTCAGTGTCTAGTCCTCAATTAATCAGAAACCTGTCTAAACAGAACCGTGAATAAGCCAGAAACCCTTGTCATTCAATTCAGAAAAGCTTTTAGTTCATTCAGGGTTTTATTATTTATACAGGTTTCTAGATTTCCCTTGATAGGTTTTACACTATTTTTTATCAGTTTATTGAAACAGTGATGATATTAGAAGAAGCCATACAGTTGTCAAATCCCCCGCAGAAGTTGATCATTTTAGTTTAGAAAGACCAATTTAAAAAAAAGCAAAAAAAAAGCCTTTGATTAAAAATTTATTTGGCTTGCTGTTTTTCTCTTAAGCCAGTTTGTGATAAAACTAGAAGACCTGTTTAGATCTAGGTTCAAAATGGATATCCCTTCTACTACATTACTTGGTAAAAGTTAAGGATATGTCCAAATCTGTCTTCACCAGATAAACTCTAAGGGTTTGCATTATGCAGTACAAATCTTTTCATTAGCATTGTAATGTAGTTTTATGACAAGACCATGACATCCTTAGTTCATTTGTTTCAAGCTGCAGAAATTCAATTTGTATTCCACCCCTGAGGCCTATCAAATAAGGATATCAATCTAGTGTTATTTTCCTCTTTGTGGAAATATAATCTTTTATTGAGCATGAAAATAATTAGGTTTTTTTCTTTAAGATGCTTTGGAGCATTGTTTTATACAAGAGGTATCAATCACTAACACCTACATGAATAAACTCTATCTTAAGTATATGTTTTGTAAGAATCAGGCAAAATTAGAAAAATCAGATACATGCATGTAAAAAACCCACCAACCTGACAATATGATTTCTCTCAAGGATAATTTCTATATTGAAAAAGACCAGTATTTTGGTTTTTGTCATCTCTGAATTTGCTCAGAAATGTTTTAATAGACTGTTAGAAAAATAATGTTTAATACAGAGTTATCTGCCCTTGAAATGAAAAATAATAGACTGTTAGAAAAATGATGTTTAATACAGAGTTATCTGCCCTTGAAATGAAAAATAATAGACTGTTAGAAAAATGATGTTTAATACAGAGTTATCTGCCCTTGAAATGAAAAATAATAGACTGTTAGAAAAATAATGTTTAATACAGAGTTATCTGCCCTTGAAATGAAAAATAATAGACTGTTAGAAAAATAATGTTTAATACAGAGTTATCTGCCCTTGAAATGAAAAATAATAGACTGTTAGAAAAATGATGTTTAATACAGAGTTATCTGTCCTTGAAATGAAAAATATTCTTTTTTCCTTGATTCTGATGGTGCAAATAATCAAATTAAATTTTTAAAATAGTAGGTTTTGTCATACCATGTTTCACCCACTGCCTGATTCTTAAATAATCTAACACATAAGTATCTCTTTTAAAGTCAACCAAGAGTTTGTACAATGAAACCAAACCTCTTTTTGACTTTTTCATACAGGATTTCAGTTTGCCAAAGTTCAAAATATATTTGAATTGATAAAAGGGGACGTTAAAAAGTAAAGTGTCTGGTTTAAACAGAGTTTCCTGGTTGTTCATTGAAGACCATTGTTTGGCCTTGAAATGGCATTTTTCATCCCCATGGAGTAGTTGTATGACATATTCACCATATCCATTCTCATTATATTTTGGATTATTCAGGGTTTGGTTTAGACAGGTTTTTTGTTTATTCAGGGTTTGATTTAGACAGTTTTTTTGTGTTATTTATGGTTTGGTTTAGACCGGTTTTCTGTGTATTCAATGTTTGGTTTAGACAGTTTTTTTGTGTTTATTCACGGTTTTGTTTAGATTTTTTTTGTGTTTATTCACGGTTTGGTTTAGACAGTTTTTTTGTGTTTATTCACAGTTTGGTTTAAACAGGTTTTCAGTTTGTTCAGGGTTTGGTTTAGACAGGTTTTACAGTATTATGTAGACCAAAGTTTTTATCAGAATCATGTTATATTTTAATGACAACCATACCAGTGATTTATACAGAGGGTTCTAGGGGTTGGAATCCTCCTTGTTTAAAATTTTTTTTTTATTTTGGTGCAAATGGCAAATAACAGTCCTCCCTTTTTATCAAAATCTTTGGATTCCTCCCTGAAATGATTTCATCAGGATTTTTCTTTAATACCATTGGCATCATGAATTAAGTTCAAAATCACGTTAACTTAAACTCACATAATGAACTTACCAGTATGCATGATTTTTCTTCAAATCACAAGATTTAGAATTACATTTTCAATGTTGATAATATTATCACTATAAACAAAGCAAGAAGTAATTTCTGATTTTGTGGTATTACAACTCAGAAGTTTTTCACGTCCTCAATTTTTGAATTTTTAATCTGTCCAGTTCGGACAAATGAGGGATTTGTGTATAATGATAATCATTTCTATCTGTCTGTCTGTCATACTTTTGGTTTCCATGTGACATTTGGAGATTCACTTAACCAAATCTTTTTAAATTTTTAAATTTTAATGGACCACAAAAACAACAAAAAACATACAATAGTAATATTCTTACATTATCTGTTTAGTAGATATGCCCTTTTCCCCTAGAAGAATTTGAGATTTTCATAGGGATATCTTTGACTACCTGAACAAATTAATGAAGTTTTTTTTATGAATTATGCTTGAATGTAACAGCTTTCAGGATTTTATTTTTCTATTTTTATTTTATCTTATTTTATTTTATTCAAACACTATAACTGCATCAGGGCAGAAAGTTGGTTAATGATTCCATGATATCAGTGCAGGAAGTTCATCATTAATTCCATGATTTTGTTAAGTAACTTTTCACCGGCCTCTTGAATTGAAATGTCTTTTGCTGATTTCCAGTCCAAATATTATGTTGTTAATGAAGATCCAGACCAAACAAAACATCACTTTTGTAGTAGCACAGTAATTTGATAAAGTTCTATTCATGTTAGGTGAAATTCGGTTTTAGAATTCCTAATAGAATTTTCATGTTTGAATTGATTTCAGTAAGTTCTTGTCCTTGAAATCTAATTAAAAATATATTAATCAGGGTTCAATGGACAAGATTTAATTTTTCTTTGTAGGTTGACAGCCATCTTGTTTACTTTAAACTATGCTTAAAGACAGTAGTGGATCCAGGGTTTGTCCCCTTTTTTGTTGAATTTTTGTGCAATTTATGGGCAAAAATGATAGCTTTGAACCCCCTTTTCCTTACAAAGAAAACCCTTTGGTAATCCCCTTTTCAAAATCTCTGGATCCATCCATGAATAGACGCTCAAATTAAAAAAAAAAAGTTTTTTTTTTTCTTATTGGGTCCAAAACTTAATTTGTTTACCCTCAAGAAGTTAAGTTAATTTCTATTCTAACTAAAGAATCAACAACCATTAACAGGATAAATTTATCAAACTTCACATACTCTTGCATGTAGCCCTCATGACTCTAAAACAATGATTTTTAAGGTTTAGGTTCCTAGTAATTTTCAAGGTCACAGACTAATTATGCCTTTTCAAGGTGAAGTTAACCAACATTATTTATGTATAGAACTAACCCCTCATAGAGAATACACTAGTGCCCTTATTGTACCTGGTAAAATGTCCATTGGTTCTAATGTACCTGCTGATAAATTCTAAAATGCAGTTGAACCTGTGTAAACGTAACCCTGAATAATCAGAACACTTGTCTAAACCAAAACATGAATAATCTGAACACCTGTCTAAAGTGAACCCTGAATAATCAGAACACCTGACTATACTGAACCCTGAATAATCAGAACACCAGTCTAAACCAAACCCTGAATAATCAGTACACTTGTCTAAACCAAACCCTGAATAATCTGAACACCCATCTAAACCAAACCCTGAATAACCAGAACACCTGTCTAGTTTACTCAATCTATTCAAAGAAGTCCTTTTATATCAGGTCACATGTAAACATTTTGAACCTTTGTAAACTGAACAACTGTCTAAACCAAACAAAATTTTAAATCCAGAAGTGGTTTGGTTACTACAGATTTCACTTTACTGACATCATGGTTATAAAACAATTGATTTTCTGCTGTATAACAGATGATTATATTTGTCATATTTTTGACATTTTCCTCATAAGAATTGACGTATTTCTTGTCACTTGATTCTGAATGATTAAGTCTTTATGTTTCAAGGTTATAATGATGTATTTTTGTTTTTTGCTGACTCAATTTTGATCAACATTTTTTGCTAGTTATTGGTAATTATTTTTGCAAGTCAGTTTTTTTTTTAACTCTGAACTCAGTTGCCCACGTAAATCCAAAAGTTTAGAATTTCATGCAACAGGTAGAAGGTTGAATCTTTGAAATTAAAACACTCCTAAGATCTTAATCATTATGTTTTTTTCCAGACATGTTCTGTTCCACTCTGACACCAGTCCTTGCTGAAAGCTAGATTGTCAAATATTCTACTAAAACTGGTAAGTATCTGGCAATAAGCATGTGCCTTTTTAATCTAAACCCAAGTTTAAATTTCTTTAAAGGGAATGTTGATAAAGAAATACTTTCCTTACTCATAGTTTTATGGCCTTTACATACAGTGAAACCTGTCTAAACTGAACCCTGAATAACCAAATAACCAGGCCAGGCCAAGCTAGACACTTTTTTACGTTCCTACTGTCAATTTAAACTTCTATTGAACCTTGGTAAAATGATCATTTTGCTGAACCAAATCAATTTTTAAGTAACACTCCATATAAGAATCATGCAAAATGTGATCCGTGGTTTGAAAGCCTACATATTTTTGTTTTTGATATTTTGTGTAAAATGTTATAATGAACAGAAATTAACACACAGCTTTTCATATAATCCTTGTTCTTAGGAGATAAAAAATTATATAGAATGTACTATATAATTCAAAATTAAGGGAAATAACTCTGTAAATGACACTAAAATACAATAGAAACAGTTGGATTTTCAATGTTGATGAACTCTTAAGAGCAGACAGACTGGAATGAGTAATTATACATTTCATGTTTTAACTGCTGGATACACAGGTAAATGTGCCACACATGAGAATCATATAGTTTGCATCATATGTTTATTTATATATGAATGGAGCAGTTCCAAATGATAATCATATGTTTTTCACAGATATATGATTATCATATGATTCTCATATGTTAATTTTGGCTTGATAAATATTGCTTTCCTTATGATTAGACTTCTAATTTATTAAAATTCTAAAATTAAAATATTATTTTAAGGACTATTTTATTTGTTAAGGGTGGACCTATTGCTATTAATGATGTCACAGTACCAAACCATGTTATACAAAATAATCTGGTTTGCTCTGATAGAACTAACCAATCAGAATGCTTGTTATGAATCAAACTAAATGAGTACTTTACAAATTGAATAAAAAAGAGGAGAGTTTTGCAACTGCAAAATTACAACAAATTTTTAGTGAAAATTGGAACATTAATCTTTTATTTCCCTGTCTGCTATAAACAAGATTAAAAGTATTAAAAAAACACAAAATTATGAAATAAAAAATAAGTTGAATTACCTCACTGAGTTCTGTTTTGGAAAAAAAGAAAATTTTCTTGTAATTTTTTGACAGTATTAAAAAAATAAATATGATTTCCAAATTAAACGTGACATGTTTTACATTGATTGTATTTCAGCCGTAATGATATTAAACATAACACAAAGCCTACATCAGTCACCATTTTCTTCGTCGTTTATGGAAACAAACACAATCAGAAAGGCAAACTATATGCTATTCTTAATTCTACTCTCCGCTATATACTTTTCCATACAATCATTTAGCAATCATAATAGCCCTGTAATCTCATGGGCTAAGAAGTTATTGTCCAAGCTTAATTGATATACTTGGTGAACGTGAACGGAATATATAAAAATTGCCTTATTGTCAATTACTGTATTCTTCATATCTGGACTTGATGCATATTGATTTGTATTTGTCAAGGATGTAATATTGAATTTTGTTAATTGCTGACCAATCTAAAGTTTATTAAGAGTTTGGGAATTAGTACAAGTGAAATTGTAAGTACATTTACATTTGTACATATACTTTATTGCATAAAGTATAATTTTGATATTTGGCTATGATATAAGTACATGTTGTTGTACAAATGTACGAGTGGCTAAAAACATGTTACATAGAATTATTGCAATAAAATGTACATGAAAGATACCTTTACCCTGAAGGAGGTGTTACTCTTTTACCTGTAGGTCAGTCTGTCTGTTTCATTTTTTTACAATAAGTTTTTTCTGCAAAATCTTTTCACATCTACTATATTGTGGGTTGTGATTAGGCTTATTTTGTTGCTTGATCGTCAAACTTCCTGTTTCACAATCACTGGTTTATATTTTGACCATGCATATACAATACTTGGGTACGGGATATTATAGATATAAGTTAGCATTGGCTCGCAGACTTCAATCGGAGACTGATTTCATGTTAATGTCAGTGATACTTGATAATTTGAATAATGAAAGGGAGGAGCAAGTCTTTAAAAATTTAGGCAGGTGGTGATTCAGGCATGGCATAAACCCATTAGATTCCCTCATATTTTTTATTCTGAAATAAAAACAGACCATATAACCAGTAACAGTTTGTTAGTCAGCACATTAGGGTGAATATTATATAGATTGTGCCTGAAATGCCAGGCTATGTAAGAGTTATGGTTTTTTGAAATGCCAGGGTATGCATCTTTCAAGAGTTATGGTTCTTTGAAATGCCAGATTATGGTCTCACTAACCACTTCCGGGTCAAATGGCCACCCCCCTATGTAGTACCAAAAACACACTGAACCTAGACATATGCATTGTAAGTGCATTATTTGTGTGTATTATGATTAAAAGTAGTCAAAATAAAGCTGAGAATGTGTACTTTAAAATCATATATGTAATTAACTACAAAAGTGTATGAATATTGTTTACATGTGTGAGTAATTTGCCTCCATGCTGTCAGTTAGCAGAACAGGTAAAAATGTGGATTTTCAGTGTTATTTATTCAAGTAAATTTTGTGAAGAATTTCTACTATCATCGTACCATTAGCATAATGATTTTGGAAGCCTTATTTTCCAAGCTTCACAACAGTATGCAGCTTTAAGATGTCATTTGTCCTGGGAATTCACAGTGAGACTTTGAAAATTACTTTTTTAACATGTAAAGTAATGGAAACGTTCGAAGTGGTTAGTGAGACCTATGCATCTTTCAAGAGTTATGGTTCTTGTTTGGTTTGATTTGAAAATAAATCTATGATACATATCTATTTACAGGGAGGACTATGGTTATAGTTGTTGCATGGTTTATGACTGTGTTGAAAAAGCAGAAATTTTCAGTTGTTTTTTTTCCTGTACCTTGAATTACCTATATTTAGATACAACTGGAAATGTTTGAATTTTATAAGAAATCATGGGAATATGGTGTTGAATTCATGTACATATGGACTGGGTCTTAATATTTTTTTATTTTTTACCAAAGGTTACAGAAGTATAAATACATTTATAAAGGCTTACCCCATACCAAATATGAATTATTTCTATTCTAAAATGACAAAAATAATGTATCTGCATCTGAATCACTCAGGGATAGGTATAAGTTATGTTTTAAAAAATGGTCATGCATGTACTTTAATGGGGTCCTTATCAATCTGATATACTTTTTTGCATCTTTAGGAATTAGGGTTTTTATCAGTCCAATTCTTATTGGATAATCTCCAGTTTCCTTTGATAAAGTCAGTCAAACCTTTCATGATTGGATGACTTCAAATTTCTAGGAAAGAAGATTGTCCTGTGAATACCCTTAGAACTTGGAAAGTAATTAGGATTTTATGTCAAAATCTTGTCATTTCTGAGTAAAACCAAACAATATTGGGTTTCCTGAAATGGGTTTAGTATTGAATCTAGTCAGATTTGCTTGATTAATGCTACTGGTCAGTTATAAGGAATTTTGAGAAAAAAAAATGCAGGAAATTGTTTTTATTGAAAGTAAAGTGTTTTAGTGTAAATGAGTTTTTGTTGGTCATATTTTTACAGTGGCGGATCCCGGTCGGCACCAGAGAGGTATCCAGAGGGTTAATACCCCTCCCTTTTTGTGGAATATTGTGTTTATTTTGTGTCATTTTTTGTGAAAAAAATAGCAAACAATAGCCTTTAGTCCCCCTATTTTTCTGGAATCCCCCTTTTCAAAATCTCTTGATTTGTTCCTGCTTCAAGATATTTTCAAATAGTTTTATGACTTGTTTACATGTAGATAATGCATATTCAGTGCAAATGATTTTTTAATTCAAATCTGCAAAAATAATAACAACAACACTATACCTGATAGAACCCTCCCACATTAGGGCGGATGCTGTGGTGGTGAGACTCCCACAAAATCAATGAAATGTTTAGATATGTGGGTAGGTTTTTTCAATTACTATACATTCAGTAAAAAATGCTCTATGAGAAAATTTTTACATACAAAATTGCTTTTGGGTAAAAATCTCCCACATGAGACATTGACAAAGGGGGAGAACCTGTTCCTAAGTTTAAGAGGTATGTTACATGCTGTATACAATTAAAGTTCTCTTTTATGAGATTTTAAGTCTTATAAATCAAACTTGATCATTTCTGTTTTCAGAAAACAAATTTTGTAGATATCTGTTCTTTTTAGCCTACTCAAGCTCATTTTGGTGTATTATGTGGAATTAACATATTCACAAATAATTCTTTTCACAGTGTCAAAATAAAAGATATGAAGTTTAGTATGAAAACTTATTTTTAAAGGTACTTTTGTTTCTCTTTTTTCCTTTTTGACTATCCTTATACCTGTTAATCTTTGGAACAGTTCATGTGGGAGATTCTCCCCCGCTGACACTGTCTCCTTACCTGTTAACATTTAGAACAGTTCATATGGGAGGTTTTCCCCAGTTGACACTGTCTCCACACCTGTTAACCTTAGGAACAGTTCAAGTGGGAGATTCTTCCTAATTTACACTGTCTCCACACCTGTTAACCTTAGGAACAGTTCACGTGGGTGATTCTCCCCAATTGACACTGTATCCACACCTGTTAACCTTTTGAACAGTTTATATGGAAGATTCTCCCCAATTGGCAGTATCTCCATACTTTTTAACATTTTGAACAGTTCAGTAGGAGATTCTCCCCAATTGACACTGTCTCCATACCTGTTAACCTTTGGAACAGTTCATATGGGAGATTCTCCCCAGTTGACACTGTCTCCACACCTGTTAATCTTTGGAACAGTTTATATGGGAGATTCTCCCCCATTGGCACTGTCTCTATATGTGTCAACTTTTGGAACAGTTCAGTGGGATATTCTCCCCATTGACACTGTCTCTATACTTTATAACCTTTTGAATAGTTCAGTTGGAGATTCTCCCCAATTGACACTCTCGCCACACCTAATAACCGTTGAAAAGTTCATATTGGAGATTCTCCCCCATTGGCATGTCTCTATACATGTTAACCTTTGGAACAGTTCAGTTGGAGATTCTACCCCATTGACGCTATCTCCATACGTGTTAACGTTTGGAATAGTTCAGAGGGAGATTCTCCCCAATTAACACTGTCTCCATACCTGTTAACCTTTGGAACAGTTCATATGGGAGATTCTCCCCAATTGACACTGTCTCCACACCTGTTAATCTTTGGAACAGTTTATATGGGAGATTCTCCCCCATTGGCACTGTCTCTATATGTGTCAAACTTTGGAACAGTTCAGTGGGGTATTCTCCCCATTGACACTGTCTCCATACCTGTTAATCTTTGGAACAGTTTATATGGGAGATTCTCCCCCATTGGCACTGTCTCTATATGTGTCAACCTTTAGAACAGTTCAGTGGGATATTCTCCCCATTGACACTGTCTCTATACTTTATAACCTTTTGAATAGTTCAGTTGGAGATTCTCCCCAATTGACACTCTCGCCACACCTAATAACCGTTGAAAAGTTCATATTGGAGATTCTCCCCCATTGGCATGTCTCTATACATGTTAACCTTTGGAACAGTTCAGTTGGAGATTCTACCCCATTGACGCTATCTCCATACGTGTTAACGTTTGGAATAGTTCAGAGGGAGATTCTCCCCAATTAACACTGTCTCCATACCTGTTAACCTTTGGAACAGTTCATATGGGAGATTCTCCCCAATTGACACTGTCTCCACACCTGTTAATCTTTGGAACAGTTTATATGGGAGATTCTCCCCCATTGGCACTGTCTCTATATGTGTCAAACTTTGGAACAGTTCAGTGGGGTATTCTCCCCATTGACACTGTCTCCATACCTGTTAATCTTTGGAACAGTTTATATGGGAGATTCTCCCCCATTGGCACTGTCTCTATATGTGTCAACCTTTGGAACAGTTCAGTGGGATATTCTCCCCATTGACACTGTCTCTATACTTTTTAACCTTTGGAACAGTTCGTGTGGGATATTCGCCCCAATTGACACTATCTCCACACTTGTTAACCTTTGGAACAGTTCACATGGGATATTCTCCCCAACTGACACTGTCTCTATACCTGTTAACCTTTGGAACAGTTTATATGGGAAATTCTCCCCAACTGACACTGTCTCATGTGGAATATTTTTACGTAAAACGTAAAAGCAAATTTTTTATACAAAAATTCAATCATTTAGTATTTTTCACAGAAAGTATAGTACAAGTGTGTAACTTAAACTAAAAACCTCATACGAATCTGACATTTTTATGTTGGTGATTCTAAGTTTTTCATTGTTTTTTGTGGGGAGTCTCCCCCTATTATTAGAGGTATGCTATTGTTGGCAGAACTTGGCAGTGATTCTTTTAGTATGTCTTGTTAGTAGGTAACTAACAATAGGGTATTATGTCTCCTCACGTGACTTTGTGGTTTCATGAAAATGGGTCCTCATTTTCCATTTGAATGCTTGGATATTTATCATTAGCAGAAGGTTGAGTTTGGTGTTAAAAACAAAACATCTTTTTGTGTAAAATACAAATAAAAAATGACAAATATCTAGTTCTTCATGATAAAAATTGTAAGAAAAGCATAAATTAGAGGATTTTGCATTTTAATTGCCGAGTTTCAAGATCTTGGAAGTATATAATAAAATGCAGATTGGTCTTTAGATTTCAATATGTTCTGTATTGGAAAATTCTGGAATTGAAAATGAAACTAGAATGAGACTTACACACCCTATTGTTGGTGGCTGAGTCCAGATTTCAGGATACCTGACAAAATAATTATTATCCTCCTGGTGACCCATATGGGTCTGGGAGTGTTTCCCCATTCTAATAGAAGTATTGCTAATTGAAGTGTGAGATGGTCTGTTTTACCAGGCTTTAGCTTTATACAGATTTCACAGTTTTCACATTTCATGATTTATTCATCCATTTGAACATAAAATGGATTACAATCTAAATAAGAATTCAAGGCAGACTATAGTGGACCAGTAACCTTGCTATTTAATATTCTGAGTAACTAATTTCAAATTCTGTTAGAAATTTGGCATAAAAACCACTTAAATCCAACAAATTCTATAAATATTTAAATTTAATGGCTGGCCATCTGATAAAGACTATACCATTTATTTCATCATTTTTCCGACATGCGACATTAATCATGGTATTATCAATATCTATCGTGGTGTAGCTAATGACCACAAGTATACTCATTGATTTCTGTCTAAATTAGTCAATAAAGTGTAACAACTTCCATGTTTAAATGTTAATTTCGGTATTTAAGGCAAATTGTGGTAAGTCATATTGTTAGGTTTATTTAACAATTATAGAGAAATTATTATTGGTCACGTTTCAAAGTTAAATATTGTAAATTTAAATAATTTCTTGTTCTCTCTCTTCCCGTTTTTGTTAGAGTTAATTTGTTCAACATGTCATTAAGTTTTCATTTCCTCTTTTGTCTACCATGGACTTGACTTTTTATGAGGAACTCGGCATGTGTTTCTAGAAAAGCAGTGGACGCTTACCATACTGGTGACCCTGGTCCATGCTCCCAGTTTTTAGTGAAGTCCAAGTTGCTTATTCATGCTTTTCTTTGTATGTATTATTTTGGTCATTTCATGTTCTTAGTTGTGTTTGTCTCTTTTCCATTTCTGGTCTTTGTCCCCAGATTATATTCCTTTGATTTCTGCTAGAATCTTGGTTCCCTTGATTACTCTTCCAAGTGGTAGTTTTATCCAGTCTTAAATTTGAATTGTTGGTCAAGTCATGCTATGATTTGCATCATATGTTAAGACAATTTAATGCATCACATTCCTAGTAATGTTTTTTTTCATTGGATATTGACGTAAATTTCAGGATGTCAGTTGTTATCTCCAATTTGACTTCAAATATTTTTGAATGAGCAGATATTATTTCAAAGATTTTTTTTTAACTCCAATACAATTTTTCACAGATTTATCCCATAGTTGAATTAAAAAGGAAAAATGATTTATTTGATGTTCGTCAATCTTGTTTTGACAGTCACAAATAGCCATTTATAGACTACACCAAATGGTCACCAGCAAACTCTAATTACAGCCATTAATTAATGATTAAGTAGCTGTCTGTGTAAGAATCATGCAAAATCTGAAAAATGTGATACACCCCAAAAAAGGCTGCATATTTTTTTATTTTGGTAATTAAGTTGTTTTATGGGTGTATATTATGAAATGTGTAATTATTCATTCCAATCTGTTTGCTCTTAAGAGATAATCAACATTGAAAATCCAGTAAATTCTATTGTATTTGAGTGTCATTTACAGAGTTATCTCCCTTAATTTTGATATCTACAGTATGTTCTATATAATTTTTATCTCCTAGTGTTAATTTTTTTTTTACTAAAGCATTTTAAACGAAATATAAAAAATAAAAATATGTAAGCTTTCCAACCATCTATCACATTTTGCATGATTATTAGCTGGAGTGCTACTTAAGATCTAAGTATATTCAATTACAATACTGTAAACACATTGATTTTTGTTGTTGCTAATTTTTGCAGATTCTGTCTTCAAATTTCACAATTTTTAAAAGATTAGCATTATACAATTTCACAAGTGTTTTTTTCATATTTTCTTTTCTGTCCACTGGGAAAGAGCACATATAAGTATATTGCCAAAAATGATATGTTAACATTATATAATTCCCTTTTTATTTTGACTAGCACGGCACGTAACAGATGGCGTTACTGCAGTAAAAGGGAAAGTATCAGTTTTGTAAGAATTTTCCTACTTACATTAATATGTGAGTGACGTATACTCTTACTGAACAGAAATTGGAATTTATTTTTAAAATGTGTAAATGAAATACTACGAAAATTTTCATTTGTTTTATCAAATTCTAGCTAACATCTTTAATAAAAATTATCTATAGTTAAGTAAGTGGCAATGATCTGAAGAGTTTGGACGACCTCTGATGGGAAAGAACTAAATTCATATCAGTAGCTTGCGTAAAACTCTTTTCATGAAGACATATTTTACCTTAGGCCATTATATTATGCCAAATTGGTGAGAATTCATAACTGGACCTGACAAATTAAGAATCTTAATGCAATTTTACTGAGTGCTGATTGTTAAACATAATGCTACCATGCAGATTTCTTAGTTAATTATTAAGCCAGTCAATTTTACAAGAAACACAAAGTTATCTCTCCAGGGCTTCAGATGATAATTTTTGCAATATACAGCTGTTATTTTCTGATCTGAAACCTGACCACACTGTTGACAATATATGTTCTTGTACAGCAATTATCTGCAGAGCTGTAGCAATTAGCAAAATGGTTAAGCCTGTTGAGAACTGACCTCATTTATACTTTAATATTTGTTTGGTTTAGAAATGTGTTTGGTTTAGTTAAGTTCAGTATACATTGAAATTGATATAGAGAGACTTTTAAAGTGTCTGGTTTGGAAAGGTTTTCAGTATATTCATGGTTTGGTTTAGACAGGTTCTCAGATTTTTCAGGATTTTGGTTAAGACAAGTTTTCAAATTATTCAGGATTTGGTATAGACAGGATTTCAGATTATTTAAGGTTTGGTTTAGACAGGATTTTGGATTATTTATGGTTTGGTGTAGACAGGTTTTTAGATTATTAAGGGTTAGGTTTAGACAGGATTTCAGATTATTGTCTCCTTTCGGCAAATGCCGAAGAGGACTTAGGTTTGCACTCTGTCTGTCCATCTGTCCGTCAGTCTGTCAGTCCGTCAGTCACACTTGGTTTTCCGGACTTTTTTTTGTAATGCCTCATCCAATTGATTTCATATTTGGTATATAGTCTTATCATAACAAGTTACAAGTTAAGTTTGAATGATGTTATGGTTGAATGATTTTTACAGAAGTTGTGTCCCTTGGACATAGAAAATTTCATAAAATTTTATGTTTTCCAGACTTTTCTTTGTAATGCCTCATCCAATTGATTTCATATTTGTTAGCTAGTCTTATCATGACAAGTTACAAATTAAATTTAAGTATTATTGTGGCAAAATGGTTTATATGGAACTTATGGCCCTTTGACATAGAAAATTACATAAAATTTTATGTTTCATCATTTTGATGCAAATTGCTGCTGTCATTCTAGAGTTATTTGCCCTTTAATTCATAATAACGAAGTTTTTTTTTCAACTTTCCAGGTGATAGAAAGAGAATGTCTTTATGCAGCTTTCTGTAATGCAAAAATGTTATAATCTACTGTAAAATGAAGCTCAGGTTTGATTTTGATGGGATTTGCTTTTGCTGTTCAAGAGTTATTTTCTCTTGATTGTTAAAAAATAACACCATCCATTGTTTGTTCGCATATATAAAAAAAATCTCTTGGATTATTTATGGTTTGGTTTAGACAGGATTTCTGATTATTTATGGGTTGTTTTAGATAGGTTTCACTGTTTATGTCTGATGTATAGCACACAAATCTTGATTGGTGCGGCAGAGGTAAGGAGTACATAATCTTTTAACTTGTCTTAATTAGTTACTGAGTAAAATACCCTGTATTTTAAATTTTTTGACAAGAATTTTAGGTACTGCATGACATACCAACAAAAATTATTAGTACTGCTCCAGCAGTACTTGCTGTACCAGGCTATGCCCCTGTATATTCTTTAATATATAACCTTATTTATAATTCATTTACTGCTATCTTCATTATCTAAAAATAGGTTGATGATGACTTCCATTGTTAATTTACCATATCATATATTTCTAGACAATCTATATATAAGTTCATGCTTCCTTATGTTGTTGAAACATGTTGTTATATATGTACAATGTAATGTGGGTTGATTGGTCATAAGATTAGGGTTCAATGAATGAAAATAGATGTTTATTTTGCTGCATCCACAAATTGTATTTTCATCAACACCATCATATACACTTACCATCATCATCATTGTCATCACCATCACCATCATCATCATCATCATCAACAACACTATCATATACACTTACCATCATCATCACCATCATCATCATCATGTACACTTACAATCATCATAATCATTGTTACAAATTACAAATAAACAGTTCATATAACTTGCAATAATGCAATGCTTTTTTTTTTATTTTTGATCAAACAACGTTTATACAATTGTCAGAAACAAGAGTTTGAGAAATTCAAGTACATGTATTAGTTATCAATACATGGTTCAGAATTTATGCCTTCAATCTTATTTGTATAAACCTATACCAGATGTATTTAAAGAGTAATCAAGGGAACCAAGGTTATAGTGGTAATCAAAAGAATGTAATCCAGGGACAAAGACCAGACATGGAAAACAGACATACACAACAAAAAACAAAAAGTTACAAAAATCATACATACAAAGTAACAAAAGAAAATGTGCAAGTCAGACTCCACTAAAAACTGGGAGCATGGACCAGGTGCACCGGTAGGGTAAGCGTCCTTAAAAATGTATTACTAAGTTTAGACTAAGCAGTTATAATTTAGCTATTGGCAGTTATAATTTAGCTATTGAGGGCGGTCATTTTTAGTTATAATTAAGCTATTGAGGGCGGTCATTTTTAGTTATAATTTAGCGAATGAGTGCGGTCATTTTTAGTTATAATTTAGCTAATGAGGACGGTCATTTTTAGTTATAATTTAGCTAATGAGGACGGTCATTTTTAGTTATAATTTAGCTAATGAGTGCGGTAATTTTTAGTTATAATTTAGCTAATGAGGACGGTCATTTTTAGTTATAATTTAGCTAATGAGTGCGGTCATTTTTAGTTATAATTTAGCTATTGAGTGCGGTCATTTTCAGTTATAATTTAACTAATGAGTGCGGTCATTTTTAGTTATAATTTAGCTATTGAGGGCGGTCATTTTTAGTTATAATTTAGCTATTGAGTGTGGTCATTTTTAGTTATAATTTAGCTAATGAGTGCGGTCATTTTTAGTTATAATTTAGCTAATGAGTGTGGTCATTTTTAGTTATAATTTAGCTATTGAGTGTGGTCATTTTCAGTTATAATTTAGCTAATGAGTGCGGTCATTTTTAGTTATAATTTAGCTAATGAGTGCGGTCATTTTTAGTTATAATTTAGCTAATGAGTGCGGTCATTTTTAGTTATAATTTAGCTATTGAGTGTGGTCATTTTTAGTTATAATTTAGCTAATGAGTGTGGTCATTTTTAGTTATAATTTAGCTAATGAGTGCGGTCATTTTTAGTTATAATTTAGCTAATGAGTGCGGTCATTTTTAGTTATAATTTAGCTATTGAGTGTGGTCATTTTTAGTTATAATTTAGCTAATGAGTGTGGTCATTTTTAGTTATAATTTAGCTAATGAGTGTGGTCATTTTTAGTTATAATTTAGCTATTGAGTGTGGTCATTTTTAGTTATAATTTAGCTATTGAGTGTGGTCATTTTCAGTTATAATTTAGCTAATGAGTGCGGTCATTTTTAGTTATAATTTAGCTATTGAGTGTGGTCATTTTTAGTTATAATTTAGCTAATGAGTGTGGTCATTTTTAGTTATAATTTAGCTATTGAGTGTGGTCATTTTTAGTTATAATTTAGCTAATGAGTGCGGTCATTTTTCTGCAATCTCTAGAAATAATAGACTTTGTTTATTTTGTAAAGATAACATCGAGGATGAGATGCATTTTATGTTAAAATGTCCTCTCTACCATAGTTTTAGGTCATATTTTATTAAACCTTATTACTGGAAGAAACCATCTTATTTAAATATATTCAATCAATGAGTAATGTTAAAGAACTTTGTAATTTTGGTAAATTTATATTTTGGACTATGAAATTACAATCAGACATGTTATAACTTGCTCAACATTACCTTCTGCTTACTGATTATCTAATATGTATATATAATGCATTGAATTAACATTCTGTGTACGTGTATAACCTATAGTTATATTGACTTCGGTTAATAATATGATGATATAAAAAAAATTACAAAACACAATGATGAAGATAATGATAAGTGAATGTGATGATGATGACAATGACAGTGGTGATGACAATTACAGTGGTGATGATGACAGTGACAATGGTGATGATGACAGTGACAGTGGTGATGATGACAGTGACAATGGTGATGATGACAGTGACAGTGGTGATGATGACAATTACAGTGGTGAGGATGACTATTACAGTTGTGATGATTTCAGTGACAGTGGTGATGATGACAATGACAGTGACAGTGATGATGATGATGATGACAGTGATGATGATGATGATGACAGTGATGATGATGATGATGACAGTGATGATGATGATGATGACAGGGGTGATGATGACAATGACGGTGGTTTATGATGACAGTGACAGTGGTGATGATGACAACGACAGTGGTGATGATGACAGTGACAGTGGTGATGATGACAACGACAGTGGTGATGATGACAGTGACAGTGGTGATGATGACAACGACAGTGGTGATGATGACAGTGACAGTGGTGATGGTGACAATTACAGTGGTGATGATGACAGTGACAGTGGTGATGATGACAATGACAATGATGATGATAATAATGATAATGATGTGTTAATTGTTGGTTCCATCCCCAGGCAAGTCTCATTAATTACCTTCAATTTGTAATTGTTGTTTCTAAGACATACAGATGGCATATATAGGAATGATAGTGCTATGTCTACCATAGGGCTGATGCATCTGTGTGCTTACACATTTAAAAAAATGACTCATAGCATGTTGGGCTAGTGCAGTCAGAAGGGTCAAATGTCATAGGATAAAACCACAATCACAATCAATCAACTTTGAATTATTTTATCCATAGTGAATTCTTTGACATCTTGTTATTTATACTGTATGTTGTTTAAGTAAGTTTATCGAGTGACCTTCAGCAGCTTTCTACTTGAGTATGGGTCTGTTTAGAAGTCAGGCAGGGTTTATTCATCATATTTTAAGATAATCAATGAAACTGTTCAAATACATTAATATTTGTTACATCCTAAAAACAACTCACCCTGTGTTCCTTGGATCAGCTATATTTGTGACTGCATGAGTGTAGTGGTAAAATTCTGGTGGGAAACTTTTCCATACTTTTGTTGCTCATTTGCTTTTGTTGCTTTGTGTGTATGATTTTAGTTACTTTAAGTTCTTTGTTGTGTATGTATGTTTTCCATGTCTGGTCTTTGTCCCTGCATTACATTCGTTTGATTACCGCTATAACCTTGGTTCCCTTGATTACTCTTTGTATAGTAGAACGTAATCAAGCTTTTAATATCTCCAGTAACCAACTTGTATTTCCACTCTTATTATCTAATACAGTTTCTATGAGAACTAGTGAAGGATTTCCAATCAAAATTTTTAAGAGATCAAGATATGCATGAATCACTAGTCATAAGTTTCTGCCTGGTTTTAAGGCAGAGCTGTAATTCAGTTTCTACTTCAATGTTGGACTATAAACAGCAGTTAATGTAGAGAGAATGGCCCAGTGGAAGTGCTAATTTATTACTCTTTAAAGCTTTGAATGACTTTGAATGGACTTATATAGGTTTATCAATATTATTTAGTAATAAATGTGAGGTTTCATTACTGTTGAGTGTTTGTGATAATGCAGTTATAATGTTTAGATGTTTAGGTAAAGAAAAGATAATGTATTCAATATTTTATACTGTCTCTAGGTTCACAGTTTATTCTTAATACAGTGGCAGATCTTTAGGTGGAGTTCCAGGGGACTGAACCCCATCTTTTCCTTTGAAAATTTTATTAATTGTGTCCAAAATTTGGCGAAAATGGGGGAATGATAGCTTTGTTTAAAGGAGAAGGGAAGATAAAGGGTCTTTTTCCTTATATTTATATATTTTACTATGATATGAACAACTTTTTTAGGCAAATTTTTAGGCAATATTCATAGCTTAATGCCCCTACTCCTTTCTTGATGTGAGCCTAACTATTTTAAGTTTCTGGATCAGCTCCTAGTATATGTCTGATTACTGTAGTGATAATTCTAGAAAAAAAAATCAAGGTAAACATTGGTATATATTTCTTCCAACTGTTGAAGTGGGGTAGGGGTTAGCATGTCACTATCTGTGGATCTGCCACTGTATCAAGGTTTCAAAATTAGAAATACCTAGGGTAAGGGATATAACTCTTGAGATCAATGATATGTTTGTATCATGTTCAATTTCACAAAGGCCTTTCAAGCTTTCCTTTAAAACAGAATGAAATCAGTCACTTGGATGCTTACATATGATTGATGTAAAATGGTGAATACAAACATTCCAATGATTTGTAAGAGTTGTGTCCCTCACCCTAGGTCTACCTCCTTAAATGGCCTAGCTTTCAATGCTTATAATTGAATTCACCTGATATAAGCAAGCTTTAACAAAGCAGTACTGCTATAACAATGATATGAAACCAGCGTGGTACAGTCCGTGAGCCGATTTGTGAAATGATTTGACATATCCATGACCGCTGACTGATTGATCACTGATGGATCGATAACCGATGACCAGTAACGGATCTGACATTGCAGTTTTGCTATATAAAATGACAAACAATCTGTTAAAGATAATACAAATATAAAATAAATGTATAAATTGATGTTTAAATCTATTGCATTATGTAAATATGTGTAAAATTTACAAAGAAAATAATGAAATCCATAAAATATATATCAGTTTCTGATCAGTCATCAATCTAATAAACTGATCCATTAAATGGGTGATTGCATCATGTGACCACACAGCCATCTTCTGATCAGTCATCAATCTATTAAACTGATCCATTAAATGGGTGATTGCATCATGTGACCATTAAACTGATCCATTAAATGGGTGATCGCATCATGTGACCATTAAACTGATCCATTAAATGGGTGATCGCATCATGTGACCATTAAACTGATCCATTAAATGGGTGATCGCACCATGTGACCACACAGCCATCAATATATTTTATGGATGTACTGTATTACATCCACTGGCTTCTATTATATTGCATCTAATAACCCTTTTAGGAAATTACTATTTACGAACAAAGCTGGAAACGCCAGAATTTTAGACAATATAAAAAGAATTCGTAAAAAGGATACAAACACAAGGAACAAAAAGGAATACACCCAGCAGTGGGATTGTGGGGGTCTAGGGATTGGAACAACCCGATCCCTTTTTGGGGAAAAATTTTGTTAATTTCCCATAATCTTTGGCAAGGGTGTGCAAATGATAGTCTGGAACTCCCCCTCCTTTTCAAAATCACTGGATCAGCTTCTGTCTAGATTACTTACCAACAATTAGCATGAACCCCTATAAAATCTAAGAGTGACCTAGCTGGGTGAGCACCTCCTGAAGTTCATTTATAAAATATGGCATGCTAAATGACAACCCATTGTAAAAAAGTTTTCGGGACAAAAACAACTTAAAATGGCCATAACTTTTGTGTATACAATCCAGTCAAACTGAAATTTTGAACCTGATCAAATTTTTATGGTACTCGATAACTTTATAAATTGTTGGCAACTTTTTGGAGGGTTAGTCACATAATACCTTGCCAATTTGTTTGGCAGAGTATAGCTAATGTATCAGTTGAAGGTTAAATACTAAATTGTTTTAAGGTTCTACTAAACACTGCTTATAGGTTGGAATGCAATCCCTGATAGTTTGATGATTATAGATACCGGTAGTCAATATTAGCCATTCTGTACATCCCTTGGGACTATAATGTGCAATATCAAAGGCTATATATTTTAAAGGTCTATATTTATGTGATTTTTGCATGCTACACTGTTGTTAAACTCTGGATAAACTGGCTAATCATTTTATCAACATAATTAATGGGAGATAACTTCAATGAACTTATATTAATGGGAGGTAACTCTGGTTTGATTAATAGATTTTCAAGCACTTATTGGTAGTGAAGCATTCAGTCAAATTTATATGTTTCATTAATTGGTGATTCTGTATGGACACTTGATAATTTGTAAAGGTTTTTCACTTCCAATTGTATTTGTCAGATCAATTCTTAAATTGATATTACCTTGTGAAATAGCTGCATTAATAAAGTGTTTTTGATGAATAAAATACAAGTTTAAACCTGTGATTAATTATATACCAATTATCAACATTTTTACTGTAGCTCCCTTTCTTGTTATTTTAGATAATTTAAAACACTAAACTTGCCACAAGTATAGGATGTTAAAGGTTTGACCCTCAGCCAGTTCATACAAAAGACTTTACTCTGGTAGTCATTTTGTAACTCTCTTTCAGACATATGGACTAGAGCGGTGACTGTTGTGATTCAGGTTTGTTTGCCTGAATGGGTTGTCTCCCATCTTCGTGTTGGCATATAAATTCTATGTTATACCTGTTAACCCTCCCACATTAGGGGTGAGACTTCCACAAAATGAATGAAAAATTTAGAATATCCTACATACAAATATGATTTACTTGGAATTCTTGTTTTATGTGAAAATGCTAAAAAATAAAATTTTTAGATCAAAACTTTGCTTTTATGTTAAAATCTTCCACATGAGACTGTGAAAATGGGGGAGAATTTCCCACTTAAACTGTTGAAAAGGTTCACACGTATGTTGTGTGATTGCACATTCAGAATCCAACTCAGCATTTTCAATGAGTGCAATGCCCATTTTTAAAAAGAATTGATTAGACAATACTGTGTACAAGGTACAACATATTAAAAACACAAAAATGTTTGTCCTGAAATGCACAAAATACCTGTATCATCAATAGTATGTTAAAAGTACAATCTACCAATCAATCTGTGTCAGCCATTTTTTTTCCGGTAGGTACATATTCTGTTGATTCTGGTTGTCAATCCATTTTCACAGCTATTTAATTCATGTCTCACACTCTTTAAGTTATGTATTATGTTGCAAAGAGACTACTTTACAGAATTTATTTTGGTGTTATATTCTTGCTTGCAAAATTTGCAAAATAGTTAAATACATTTCTGTCTAAGAATGAAGCAAAGTGTGTATATGGTGTGGTTCATGATGAAAAAAACACGAAGATTTTATGGCATTTTTAATCCCAGTATTGATATCTCATTACATCCAGAAATAATCATCAATGTGTTTGTGAAGTTTGCATTTCAAAGATATTGATAAGTCAAATCAAAATTGTTTAAATGCACTATGGAAAAATGGTGGACAAATTTTCCCACACTTTTTGCCCTACATAAGCAGTAAAAAATATCTATGTCACAGATTCCTTGGGATAAATTTAAATAGCTTTTGAGTTGTTGTTTAGATTATTTGAATTTATTTGATACAGGAGAGATCAGTCTAATTCAAATTGGACCTTGCGTTTTTTTTATTTTTGACGTTCCAGTGAAACAAATAAAAATCGGAGGGGCTAATTTTAATTAGACTGATGAGATCAGATTGAGAAAAATGATGTGTCACCCATTGCCTGATTCTTACACCAAATGGTACTTGAAATAATTTACTTACTACAGTGAAATCTGTCTAAGCTAAACTCTCTTTCATAATTGGTTCAGTTTAGACAGGTGTTTAGTTTACCAAGGTTGAAAATATATTTAAACTAATACAAGGTAACTTTAAAAAGTCTTTGATTTACATAAGTTTTCAAATTATTCAGGGTTTGGTTTAAACAGGATTTCAGATTATATATCGTTTAGTGTAGACAGGTTTTCCGATTATTCAGGGTTTGATATAGACAGGTTTTCAGATTATTCAGGGTTTGGTTTAGACAGAATTTCAGATTATTTATGGTTTGGTATAGACAGGTTTTCAGAGTATTCAGTGTTTGGTTTAGACAGGATTTCAGATTATTTATGGTTTGGTTTAGACAGGTTTTCAGATTATTCAGGATTTGGTTTGGACAGGTTTTCAAGCTATCGGGGTTTGGTTTAGACAGGTTTTCAGATTATTTATGGTGTAGTATAGACAGGTTTTCAGGTTATTCAGGGTTTAGTGTAGACGGTTATCACAGTATAACCACAGAATCTGTCTAAATATGTTTTGTTCAAGTAATTGAATACCTTTAAATGTTAAAGACCAACCATAAACCACAATCAGCAAGTTTGGACACAAGTTTTTCTTCTGTTGATAAACATAGGATCTTGTTTCACAAAAGTGTTCAAGGAGTTAATTTATCAGCAAGGGATCTGGTCACCTCTCTTTCATAGGTGTCAAGTTTCTAGCCATTGGTCATACTTAATAAGCAAATTATAATATAGTAATGTGTTATGTCGCTATTCAGAGGCTCAATGGGGGTTGTGTTTCACTTGTGTCTTCAATGTACTGTAAATGTACTGTAGCCCGATATGTTTTGTACTAATATTAGGATTTCTAATTTGCATACATTGCATCCCTAATGGAAGGTCCTCTATATTAAAGTGTAAGTTCCTTAATAGCACTTGAAGTATAGTAGGTCCTGTACCTATAGATAAATGATATTTCAAAGGTCCCTGTCTGGAAATTGAGGGTCCAGGACTTTGGACCAGTGCTAATTTGAACCCCAGCTGACAGGCAGGCATTAAAACCTTTTAAAACTGTATTAGTGTTTATTCTAATTAAAGGGCCTTGTCACAGCATATATGTCAATTGTCCTTTTTTATATTAAAGCAATACAAGCCAATTTAGCAAGTTTTTCAAAAGTGACATAACTTTAATCTGTCTAATCGTAAATTTAATAGTTCTTTGCATAGTTTCATTCTAGCCAGAATCTTATGCAGTGTCAAACATCTAGTCACAATTCATATTCAGAGCTATATCAAGTTTGAATGTTGCATCAACTATACATGGCACAACATCTGCAGTCATATCAAGCTGTATCCTGTTTAGTATTTATTTTCAAAATACAAAAATATTGTGCTTATAATGTAATATTTAAGGTAATAAAACTTAGTGAGATTATTCTTTCAAAAATACACTTGATATTTTAGAACTTGGAAAATCGAACTTGAATTCTGTGTTTGATCATAAATTTTTTGTGCAATCTTAAGCACACAAGACTGCCACCATATTATTGCTAGTAGTATTTTTTTTATTGAAAGTTAACAAAATATTAGGTTGCATTTGTACCATTTATCCATTGACCTATGCAAAGCACACTTCCAATCCTTATATCTTGAAAGCAAAAAGAACTTCAAAAAACCAACTTGACTTAGAATTCAAATAAGCGCTATATAACATTAAAAAAAGAAAAACCTCCCTACACCTTAAGGAAAATTTCTAGCTACATAAGGTCCTGACACCAGTTCTGGATTATGTAAATCTCCCACCACTGTGCTGTTTCAATTGATGTTTGATCTACTAGTGGTAATATGCATGTGCAGACAGACAGTATACCCTGTAGTCACCAAGGTGAAGTACATGATAATAGAGTGATTACGACACATGTATGTACTGACCAGTAAGTGAAGTAAGATAGACACATGTATGTACTGACCAGTAAGTGAAGTAAGATACCGCAATCTGAAAACTGAGGACTAAGATTATCTCTTATAAGACATGCTGATTCAAATTTAATTGGACAAAAAAAGATAGGGTATCTTGACCAGGAAGTTCTCTACCCTGGGTACCTAAAGGGGTTTGACAAGGTTTCAAGGCTTAGATAAAAGTAGTTTCTTTTCGGAGGCTACTGAAAGGGATTTCAATTAGTCAACAAGGCTTAGAAAAAAGTATGGGCTCCTTATCAAAAGTTTATAAAAAGAATTTGCTAACAATAAAAAAAATCATTCCATTTGAAAGAGGCTACAAAAAGGGCTACATAATCCACAAATAAAATTACCTAGAAGTTTACTTTCTCAGGTTAAACTGGAAGGCATTTGTCAAATTTCTGTCCAGCTTGATCAAAAACCTGTGTTGCACTAGAATTGCACCTAACTTTGTGCAAGGGGTGTTGCCATAGATGTCACAGCTTACATGTTTGAGTCCCACAGAGGGAACAACCAAAAATTTGCTTTGTAAATTTGACAGTTCTTACATCTTTGGAATTTTTTCATAATTGGAATATATTTTGACTTCATGACTTTAAGGTGCTTTCTTAAATGTCAGCAAAACAGAAAAGGATTGATTTTTTTACAAGTCTATGGAGTCAGTGTTGTTATGTCAAGAATGAAATTTTCCGTGTTGCACTGTTTTGGTCATTTGACTAGTGATGTCATGCTGAGTCGATGTTGTGGTGAGAAAGAAATTTGCCAAGTTGTTCTTTTTTGGACTTTTTGTCATGTGACCAGTGGGATTTCATATTTGCCAGCTTTGATGGCACTATAATTCTATTTGAATTTACAATTTAAGGGGCAGATGACTGTCGAAATTCTTATTCTACTGAAAAAAAAAATCCTTATTCCTTCAGAAGTAGAGATTATACTTGTAAGGTCTATTTTTTTCTTTTTCTCCTTTAGTTCTAAGTTTTACTAAAATGATATTTCTTCGTTATCTACTTTTTTTACAAACTTTTTTAAATGTTAAAAATATCTTTTTTGTTTTAAGATAAGACTTCGGTCTTTTTTTTAATGTTCCATGGTTGACTGTTGTTCTTGTTTTGCTATGTAGTCTAAGTCACTGACACAGCATTAAAATAGAACAATCAATCATCAATCATTTTCTTTTTGTTAATATAAAAGACAGGTTAGAGCTTGAATTATGCTTAGTATTTGACATACACATATACATATTTCATTTTTAATTAGCTCCTGCTTATTGAGCTTTTACAAAACAGCTGAAATGTGATATGAAAGTTACACCATTTTATGAACCATTCTATTAAACTTCTTACATATTAGCCATTGGGACAAGGTAACACAAATTTACATTGCTAAAGGACGAAAAGTTTTACAATGGACGTAATATTACTCATTGATCAAATGGTATGGCAATCCCCGCAACTAGAACAGATTTCTTGATGTTTATCGTTTCTCTCTTTTGTTTCAACATGGATTTGACATTGTTTTTGTCATAGTGAGAAATTTGGCCAGGTATGTTTCCAGAAAAGCAGAGGATATTTACCCTACCAGTGCACCTGGTCTACACTCCCAGTCCTGGTTGTTCCATTAATCTCTAGTTTCTTAGTGTATACTTTTAGTTTATTTGTGTTATTCACAGTGCTTTGTAGTCTTAGTCTAGATTTTACTTTGGTTTCCTCCATATTTGTGAAAGATATGTTGAAGTGTTAATTAGATTTTCTTCCTGTCCAAAGTAACATTTTATGCAACTGATGATATATTACTAGCTCGATTCTCATGGAATTTAATGCAGTGTTTGATTCCTTATTTAGATATGCTTTTTTTTTTCAGGACATCGGTTTCAATTCAGTTGGCAAATTTGAGGGATTGGGATTGGGCTGCTACTGGGGCCCCTTTTTGTACTTGAAAAGTTTGGTGACATACTGTTATACAGAAAAAAATGAATATCATTGTAATGCCATGACCAGGTCTGTTTTAGCATCCCATCCTTCTATTTCAGAATTTCTAGAGCAATCACTGAATTCCTTCTCAATACTGGCAGGTTAGCTCAGAATCAGAATAGTGTGTCTGGGTGAAGTTACTGGCTGTTGTATCTGTGAACTGGCTGAAAAGATCCAGTGAAGTTTTTTTTGGACTGAGGGAGCAACCATTTGATTATTATTGGGGATTAGGGTCAAATTTTATGCTGATGTATTGTTAAAATCAAAGGGCAGGGTGCAAGTGGTAGAAAAAAAATCAGATCTGGTTTAAAAAAAATCTATGACAGGTTAGAGTAAAAAATAAAGTCAGGTCAGAAATTATTCTGAAAAAAAAACAAGGGCACAAAATTTTACCATAGGCCCCTCCCCCATAGAAATTCAATGGTTGCTCCTTAATGCAAAGCAGGGTCTATTCAGTTTGTCAAACATTCACACCCCTAAATGATATATCAGTCATTGGACTTACACATCAATCAATCAATCAATCAATCAATCCTAATGATTCCAATATTAAAACAATGCTATTGTTATAGGCTAGTCTTAACCACTGACCACACACTGACCACTTATTTATTTAAAAATTGATATTCTGGGTTTTATGGTATGAGTATTGAAATAAAGAGAGGAGGGTTGCAGGATAACTTAAAATTAGAACTTATTAGCAGATATTTCTGATAGAAATACATGGGTCACACAAGCTGCAAAAGGGGGAAAGGGGTGTTTTTACGACATGATTTTGTTTTCCATTTTTAAAAAAATAGAATTCTGCTTTATTTTTCATTTAGGATGGAACAGATAGCTCATGTTTATATATTGTACCATGAGTGAGTCAACACATTCTTCAATGTATATCATTTTTTTGGTTTTTCATTGGCTGAGAAAATGAAGTCTGTTGTTAAAACCTCCAAGGACAGTTCTGATTCTGTTTTTAATACATGGATAACCTATGTCAGCCATTCCTGTGGTTATTACCCTTACTGCCATCATTAAGATAAGCTGACCCATCACTAACAATGTGACCAAAGTCATATGTTTCATCTGTTATATTTTACTATGGTAGACAAGGTTATGGACTTTATAACTCTGTTGACATTGTTTGGAGAATAATGACCTCTGTGGTATCTGGTTCAAACAAATTATTATTGGACTGAGAACAGCCATTATTCCAAATGACCTAGATTTTAAACTGAGCCATGTCAATGATTGCTGAGTGTGAATGAACTCTAGCTTGTATTGATTGGTGTATATCAATTTATTCATTATGTCAATAAGGTAAAAATATATGTGCTTCTATTGATATAGTTCGAAGGATACCAAGGGGGGTCAGTTATATTTATGACACTAAAGAAGCAACCATTTGATTTTTAGTGGGGGGGGGGGCTAGGATCAAATTTTTCATCCTGGATACTTTTGTTTGTTTTAAGACTGTCCTGCACTTTTATTTTTTAGTTCCAGCCTGTCCTGAATTTGTTTTCATGATAAATACAAATATGACAAACTAAAGTTTATACAAAAAACATATCCTGATTTTTTTTAACAGATGCATCCCATTTTTTTACCCAAATGGTCATCCTTGATTTTTTTGCCATATACTACCATCCTGCCTTTTTTTCAAATTCAATCCTAGCCCCACCCCATCAAGATCAAATGGTTGCTCCCAAAATTATTCTTGTGTGAAGAAAACAAGTTATAAAATTTTAGGATTGTGTGTAAATGTCCTTCCATGACTTAGTGACCTAACCTTTGTCATGATGTCATAGTATCTTTGATTTTGGGAACCAAATTTAAAATATGAAGACCAAATAAATTATGTATTTTTATGTATGAAGTAATCAAAATTATTATTATTTAGGGAAGTCTTGAATATTTTATGGACCTCCACAATTCAATTTCACAACCATCAAAATAGATGTAGTACAATTGAATTTCATGAAGTGGCTGATTTTGAGACATATTTGAGGAGCTCCTGAAATGAAATAATGGAGGTCCTGAAATTGAATTGTGGTCCTGATCCTGAAATTAAATTTGGAAGGTCTTGAAATAAGTGAGGACCTCTATAAACTTGTTAGAAAATATATACCTCATTAAACAATAATTTTGACAAATTCCTGATATATTTAGCACTTATATTTTCTGGAATAAGGCAAACAATTTATAATATCAGGTGACATGACAGGTAAATATCCTTGAGTGACTGTAACTGACCTGACCTATCCCATTATTCCATGTATCTTGGATATAAGGAATCAGAGTTAAAATTTGGAGAACCTGTAAATCTAGGGAATTTATTGACATGCTGTTTGACGAAGATTAGAGAAAAATAGTTCTGGCGATTTCTTTTTTTTTTTAAATATTTACCCAGATACATGTAATGCAAAAAAATGGTGAGCATTCTAGTACATTTTAACCTGTCTAAATTGAACCCTTTTAAGTGTGTGGGATGTATTTGTTTTAGGCAGGTGTCCAGTTTTTAAAGGTTCAAAACTTATTGAAACTAACATGAAGGAATTGTACAAAATGTGGTATGAGGATTTCCTCAGAAGGAATTGTACAAAATGTGGTATGAGGATTTCTACATCACTCGTTGAAGACCAATGGGTGGCCTTTGGCTGACATTTTCATTCCGGTGGGGTTGTTTTCTCTTTGACATATACACCATACCTATTCTTGTTATAAAATGTGTTGTATACATGGGTTCCAATTTACCATGGTTTGGTTTAAACATAATTCATTGTTTAAAGAAATTATTACTGTCTTAAAGAGTAATCAACGGAGCCAAGATTCTAGTGAAAATAAAAAGAACACAATCCATGGACAAAGATCAGACAGGGAATCACACACATAACAAAGAACATAAAATAAGCAAGATAATATCAACAAAGAAGCAAAAGTAAATGAGCAACTTGGACTCCACTAAAATGTGGAGCATGGATTAGGTGCACTGGTAGGGTAAGATAATATCTACAAAGAAACAAAAGTAAATGAGCAACTCGGACTCCACTAGAAATGGGGAGCATGGACCAGGTGCGCCGGTAGGGTAAGGTAATATCTACAAAAAAACAAAAGTAAATGAGCAACTCAGGATCCACTGAAAAGAATTCCTATAATTATGTTAGAGCATAACTATTGAAAATACAGTACTTCATGCCAGAAATACATGTTGGTTCCCTTACACTGATTGGTAGTGCAGGCACCCTGTTCTTCTCTCTCATTTTTCTCAGTTAGAAAATATTGCATGCATATTTGCCTCTGACACGGTAGACTGCCCTTTTTAACCTGAAATACCTTGTCCTTTTCCAATGTTGCAGAAACACTAAGTACTAGGAATTTTGAAAGGAGGGCGAGTTCCAGGCTATAATTTGTTCTTTGTTGCCCACATTTTGCAAGAAATTAACTACATTTTCAAAAAAGGGGAGGTTCAGACCCACAGACATACATGTGATTTCAGTGCTTTAGAAAAGAAATCAGAAGCAAAATTACAAACTTGCCTTGGTCATGAGAACACCAGATTTAACTTTTTGTGCTTTGTACTGGTATATCACCAAGATAAAATTCTGATATTTATGTTCTCCAATTTCTTATCCTATATCATAAGTAATAAACCTTATTTCCACAAGGATCAATGTTTATCAGTGTTAGGAGGTAATGACCTGTTCAAGTAGAATGACCTCACAGTAACATGGTGTGTGTCATAGTTGCTATTGTTTATGGTTGATAAAAGTCAAAATAACTTTGCCAGTTTGGTGAAAATGAGGTTAATGGGAGTGAATGAAGGCAAAAAATGAAATTTATGGTCAAACCTACCTTAGGGGATGACCATTTGATTCCAAGAGGGGGATGGGGCTGGCAGTTTTTGTAAATAGATATTCTGCCCTGAAAAAGTTGAAAATACATAACCTGGCTCACACCTCCTAGAAAGAAAATATATTTTCTGACCACCGTGCAGATACACCATACATTGAAATGGAAATAAATAATCTTGCCCAGATGTGGTTGAAAATAGATTTTCTGACTTGCAAAATTTCTAAATTAAATATTCTGACCTCACAAAATTTGTGAGGCCTCCCTCACAGTCAAATGGTTGTCCCCTCAGTGACCACCTGTATTTGGTATTCACTTGTCTTAAAAGTCTGTGATATAAAATCTTCATGTAGTGCATTCTATGTAGAATGAACCTGTATATAAAGACCACCTGTCCTCTTTGACCCCAGTTTTACCCTCTCTTGGGGAGTATTAAAACCAGATTTGACTGTAGATCATGATTCTGACTTATTACTTGTTCAAATTAACCTGTCTAGAAAAAACAAAAAGTAGATTTGGGAGTTTGGGGTTGGGAGTCTTAAGGAATGGGAGAGATGGAAATAATAAGTGACATCACTTTATCATATGTATGCCACATAATTGATGAAGAAGGAGTAAAATGTCATTTTAACTGCTATATGCTGCATGCTTGTTGGAGAAGTAGTGACTACCAACTTTAAAGCTGTTGGTAATTGCCAAGGGTCAAACCCACAACCTCATGTACTGGTACGAGAACACAATTAATTCCCCTTGGTTTTTGTTGTATACGAATATAGTTCCAACTTTGGTAGTAGGTACCTTCCACATTTTTTCATATTTTTACAGGAAACTTATTTGCTGAAGTTTTGCCTCTAATTGGTAGAAAATAGGGTAAAATTACATGGGATTTTTTTTCATTAATCAATTAATCAATTCTGACTAAAAGTTGTGATTTGGTTCAGTGGAAGAAGGTTAAAATTTAGGATTTTTAACTCAGTTCATTTGTCATGTTTAACCCATCTCTGAATTATATGTATTAATTTCAGAAAATGATGGTAAAATTTTCTACAATTTATATGTAAAATCCTGTTTGTACATATCATTAGGCCAGAGAAGTTTTATTTAGTTTGCGCCGGTGAAATTTTTTTAATCTGCTCAAATGCGTATAATTGAAATGCACTTGAAAATTAATTGTGGTCTCGTGCCTACTATTGGATCAAACCCACTACAATGGGACCACAGAGTCTGTAAAATGAGTTCATTATGTGATAGTATAGGTGTGTAAAGCATATAAAACCTATACACATGATTCCTATACATCAAGTTTGGAAGTTATTTAGGTACAGTGGTGGATCTAGGGGGTTGGTTCCAACCAACAGACATTGACACCCCTTTTTTGTTGGAAAATTATGTTATGAAACTTAGTACAAAATATGAGCAAATATTGGCAAATAATAGTCTGAAAACTCCCCTGCTCTTTTTTATTAGAACCCCCTTTCTTTAAGTTTCAATATTTGCCCTTGGGTTAAAATTAAGTTGACTTAAGAAAGTTCAACATGTGATTTTCTTTTAATCATGTGGTTTATCTGCTCTATCTCTTGAATATTCTGATTGTATGGGCTGTAACTGGACATACTTTAATTTGTATCAGTGTCCTCCGATATCATGAAGAATGAGGGCAGGGTGGCCGAGTGTCTTAGGCCCTGGACTTGTAATCACAAGGTTGACACCACTGTGGGTTCGAGACTCACTTGTGTCCATGTAGATACCCTAGCCTGGGGATTCTCCGATTTTACAGAGTTTGGGATTTCCTCCCCACAAACCTGGCCACCATGCAAGATGCTCACATTAGCCAAATGGTGTTAATCTCATCATCCATTAAAAAGCTCTACAGAGCATATGTTAATTGTTGACTTGTACTTGATGTGAACCTATGAGTTTCATGATGACATAGAATTAAATAAGGATTTTCTGTAATCCATTATCAAATTTTAAAGCTTTAACCTTATATGTTTCTTTGAAATTGCACTCTTTCAATGTTAAATAATTTTAATGAAAGCTAAGGAGAATGATTTCGTTTCTATTTAAGGCGTATCATACCTATTATGTCGAGCATTGTTTTCTGTCATCTTGAAAATTCATACAGAGGTATATTTTCAATTGGCAAAAAATGTTTGAAAAGTTGTTAAAAAAATTACAAGGGGTTATTTAAAATGGAGTTTTGACGTAAAATTATATATATATGGTAAAATTACAAACATAATTTTTGGAAAACCTCTTTCAAGAGGGAGATAATTGGTGGAAAAACGTTCTATAGAAAAGTAAAGGGATTTTTTTTTTTTTTTTTTAATATTACAATAAGAAAAGTTTGGTGACCCAAATTTTCATCATGTTGATACATTGTATATGAAAGAATGTAAGATAAGTGTTCTTTATACAAATGTTTTAAGAAATTTTATATTCCAGACTTTTTCATAGTTAAAAATTCCATACAGAATCTATATAAAATTTTGTAGTAAATCATTTACATTAAGACTCAATTATCTTGAAATTAAGTTTTTGTATTTAGATTTTACAGTATGTCCATTCAAGGTCATCTCTGAGGAAAAAAAACAAAAATATATATATACAGAAATTTCTAAGTATAATCGATTTACCTTCAACAGACCAACAGTCCATAAAGGTAAAATGTCTAAATGAAGGAAAGTCGTTATGATGATATTGAGAATACATGTAAAATAACGAAAATAAAACTGTCATGAAAATTTCATGAATTGCAGTAAATTACAGGTAATCTTAGTGAAAACAAAGACAAAAGAATTTAAGTAGCTGCCTTTGTAAGATTCATGCAAAATCTGAAAAATGTGATACACCTCAAAAAAGGCTACATATTTTTATTTTTGTAATTAGGTTGTTTTATGGATCTATATTATGAAATGTGTAATTATTCATTCAAATCTGCCTGCTCTTAGGAGATAATCCACATTGAAAATCCAGTAGATTCTATTGTATTTGAGTGCCATTTACAGAGTTATCTCCCTTAATTTTGAAATCTACAGTGCATTCTATATAATTTTTATCTCCTAAGAGCACGGGTTATATGAAAAACCACATGTTAATTTCTGTTTACTATGACATTTCAAACAAATATCAAAAATAAAAATATGTAGGCTTTTTACCCATGAATCACATTTTGCATGATACTTAGCTGGCGTGCTACTTAATGAAAACAAGAAATAATATCCAATTAAAAAACTACAAAAAGATGAAAATTATAGGAGTTTAAATAAGCAGTTGCAGCAGTAGGGTATGCTGGAGACATCTGTCATGTCCGCTTGCATGGATCCACAAAAGACATGCCAGTTGTATACCCCTTTTTCATATATAAAAAATATTTTTTATTTGCTTAAAATTGTGATTTTTCATAAGTTCTACACTCACATGTGATCTTGTCTCCCTTTACAAGAAATTTAATTTTATTTATGCTACCTCTATCCTGTAATAGGTATCAGTCTTGTATTACATATTCATGAACGTGTGTACGTCAAAACATGGAGGCTAAAAAGTATAGTGCGCTTCCTTGTTGCCTTTTCCTGTTTTTGTTTCTTGGCAAATGACTATCATTTTCCATTAAAAGTACAGGGTAAATGTCAAGCTATGACGCAAAAAACTTGTTTTTGAGGAAAACCAGTATTTTCATGAAAAATAATGCTTCAGAAAAGGGTTTGTAAGTCTCGTTCCAGTTTCAGTTTTCCTTCCTAAATTTTAGATGTAGAACGTATTGAAATCCGAAGGCCAGTCTGCATTTTATTGTTCACTTCCAAGAAATTAAAACCCTGTATCACAATGCAAAATCTTCTCTTTCTATGCTTTTCTTAACATTTTTATTCAGTAGAATTAGATGTTTGTCATTTTTTATCAGTATTTTTTCACAAAAATATTTTTGCTTTTAACATTGAACTCAATGCTATGTTAATGACGAATCTCTATGCATTTGAATGGTTAGATGAGGACCCATTCTTATGAAATCACTGAGTCACGTGACGAGACTTACATATCCTAAAGGGGTCTATTTTTTGAACTCAAAATAAAAGTGAAAGTAGAAAAGTCTATTTTTAGTTTGACCTGTCCTGGTGTACCAATGTTCGTGCCTTTTTTTCTAAAATGGACCTAAAAATTATTTTTGACATTTCCTTAATTGAAAAACATGGTCTAAAGTTAGATTGAAACTCCATGTCTATTTTTTTTTAAATTGTGAAAATTTAAGAGATACTATAGAAGCCTATGGGGCAAAGAATACAAGACTGAGACCAATGCTGGATCTGCTCCTAGCCTGGGTCAATATCAGAACTCAATGATTATATGAACCATTTTATAAATCTGGTCTATCTTATTTAAGGAGGTAGACCTAGGATAAGGAACATAACTCTTGAAATCAGCGATATGTTTGTATCAAATTCAATTTCACCAAAGTCTATCAAACTTTCATTTGAAACAGAATGAAATCAATGATTTGTAAGATTTATGTCCCTTACCCTAGCATTACCTCTTTTATGTTTCGTTTAAAAAATAAGCATGGGTACAAGTTATTTATTTGCGTAATTTACATTCCGTGGTAACAAGGGATTCAGACCTTTTTGACCTGATTTTAGGTGTGCTTAATTGTGTAATATTTTTTTCCACAGTGGCCATATTTTAAAGGGGAGGGTTGTGATCTCACCAAAGTACTGCCCTTTATTTTTGCACCTGTCCCAAGTCTGGAATTTCAGGCTTCTGTTTATCTTTTCTGTTTTCACCTTCAGTTTATTTTTTATGTTATTTCAGTATGTAGGGGGCAACTCTTTCACTGTGCCTGTGTATAATGATGTTTTAGGGCCAGCTGCAGCCTACCCTGTGAGTAGCAGAGTGGCCAGCAGTCATTTTTTTGTACATCAATATCTATTTCAGAAAACTATGTTGATACATTCTAGGAAAGTGTTGTTTTTGGTCATATTTCCAGTTTTGCCTGTTGTTTACAAAACAATAGCAGATTGATGAGTAATGTAAATTAAAATGTAGATGTTGAAATATGTGAAGATCTTTGATTGGTGCAAATTTGGGGAAAATCTTTTGATTGCATTTTTTAATGTATTTTTGCTCTTTTAATGCCATGTTATTCAATTAACATAAGTAGAATGATGGTTAATGTTTAAATGTTCAGTGTCATGACAAACACATGTATCATCTGTGCAAATTTGGTCAAAGATGTTTGACCATTTTTAGGTTTTGCTACATATGCATTTAACTTTTAAAAGAGTTAATCAAGGGAACCAAGGTTCTAGCAGTAATCAAAAGAATGTAATCCAGACATAGACCAGACATGGAAAACTGACACACACAACAAAGAATATAAAGTAACAAAAATAATACATACAAAGTAACAAAAGCAAATGTGCAACTCAGACTCCACTAAAAACTGGGAGCATGGACAAGGTGCACTGGTAGGGTAAGGGTCCTGTGCTTAAAGCTATGAACCCAGGTGAGAGATTCTGGTGCTTGAGAGTCTCTTATTTTTCCAAATTAAGTTCTATTGTGTTGACTATGATGACATACCAGAATAAATAATAGAATACTGTGAATGTATTAATTTTCACAGTTACTTATTTTGACCGATGCTGTCAAGTGAACATATTCACAGGTATCAATTTTCACGGCTGCTTATTTTCACTGACGCTATCAAGTAAAGATATTCAAAGATATCAATTTTCACTGTTTCAAACATATTAGCGTTAAATAGTGTTAAAAATAATTTAACATGTACTATTTCTTCAGTTTATCAGGTCACCACAAAAATAACAAAAATTAGTATGTTAACAGTATTATTATTCATAAATACAAAAGATTTTCTTGGTAACTTGCTGACTAAATACCAGTAAGGACAGGTACAACTAAGGTAATGACTGTAGACATAAACCCAGATTTCAGGGTTTGACACTAACTTTTCTCAAAATTGTTTTGTGGTTCTGTCCTTGGGACTAATAAATTAAGGTATCCCAAAGGACTACAAGTAAAAATTTCAAAGTAGTTGATCCTTTCTCAAATTTGGTAGGCACAGGACTACTGGACCACTGTTACTGCTAATGGTGGTGGTAAACATTGTAATGAACGTAAATCTTGTCATTACAATATTTTTTCGACAGTGATGCCATTACTTTCTTATAATAATACCATACACTGACAACTTTAGAATGGAGCAAAGGATGGTTCAGTTAAAAAAATGATAAATTCTACTTCATTGAAACCTGTCTAAAGCAATCCCTGAAAATCTTAAAACCTGTCCAAACCAAACCATGAAAATCTGAGAACCTGTCTAAACCAACCCTTGAAAAATCTGGAAACATTTCTAAACCAACCCTTGAAAAATCTGAAAATATGACCTTATATTGACTAATTGTGACTATGATTGAATTATCTTAGAAGTTACTACAAGTATTATTCTCTGGTGACAATACATTTTTTTTCAGTTATATGCACCCAGGCTTGGTCTTGTTTTTAGCACTAATCAATTGAATGACTTTGAGCAGATGAAAAAAAAACAATCTTACGAATGTTTATTGATACACCATTTTTGTGTTTTGAAGAGACTTAATTGATCAGATGACTTTCTATCCAATTCTCCATGGAACAAATCTCCTTTTTCTTGTTCTTGTGTAACTCTAACACTCTTGACTTGTAGCAATCTTGTCAGAACATTTTACTAGGAGATTTAATGCTGTGAAGTAGTTAGGCCAAGAAAGATTTTTTAACAGTTTCATTACTGATTTTTTGTGGTAAAATCCAAATTGTGGGTGATATTTTTAAAGATGTTTACAGTTTTACTTTTAAGGGTATTATAAAGAGTTACTTTAAATACAGTAACTTAACCAATCCGTGCAACTATTGTGATCTGTCATCGATCAGTTTCTGATCAGTCATCGATCCTTCAAATCAATCCATTTAACTGGTGATTGTTCACATGTTTGATACCATCACTATAAAAGCAATATGAATATGGTGGTCATGGTGTCCTTTGTCTGTCTGTATGTCTGTCTGTCTGGCTCTTTTTCATTACAGTTTTTTCTGCAGTTACTTATTACAGAGACGATGTTTTTCCAGGAATTTATATATACAGTATACCTATGCCATATTATGGACTATGATTTCAGATTTGGAGGAAATCTTGTTTGACGATTTTTATAAATAGGTTGACCATATCATTTCATTCGGGGGGAGAGGGTACATTAATGCATCCTTTAGTGTGCTTTGCTCAGTTTTTTTTAGTTTTTTTTTTCTTACTGAAATATATCAACTATGAAGGAGGATGTGCCATGGATCTCATCCAATTTTGACTTTGAAAGTAAAAAAAAATGAAAGAACTGCTATATAATAATGTCTTTACTCTCAGGCTGGGAATTTCAGGTTTTAATCTGTAATCATGTAAACAATGCTTTGTACAATAAATTTCGTTCTTTTGAGTCTTCTGATCAATAATTTAGTACTAATTCTTTGTTTCAAATATCCTGAAGATTTTCAATAATTTAGTACTAATTCTTTGTTTCAAATATCCTGAAGATTTTACTGAAAAACAACAAAAGATTAGGTTGGAGAAAAAAAAAACCTGATTGTTCTCCATTTTTGTTGTTTCATTGTTTTCATTGAATGAGTTAAAAGTTACTGATCCTTTTCTAAGACACATTGTGTACATTTATGCAAAGTAGAATATTGTTGTACAATGTCAAGATTACAATCAAGTTTTTATACAAGTTTGGGATGCAATAGCAGATCCAGAAATTCTGATAAATCAATATTTCCCACAAAACTAGACAATGTAGATTTTTAAATAAAAGTTCTAACTGTGGCTGCTGCTGAAAAATAATTTTTTTGCACTTGCACGAAACTTTAAGAAAAAATCCCAGTCCCCCCTTCAAAAAATAAATGATTTGTGCCTAATTATAATCTTAAAAAATTATTTTTTTGTGACTCGCTAAAAAACAGAGAAACTTTTCTAAACCAAAACCTTTTTGGCCTGAAAGTTTCATTTCAATTAAGGCAAGTGTGTGGATAAGACAGATTTCCAGTTTATCCAGTTTGATTTAGACAGGTTTCCAGTTTATCCAGGGTTTTGTTTAGGCCAGTTTCCAGTTCATCAAGGGTTTGGTTTAGACAGGTTTCCAGTTTATCCAGAGTTTGGTTTAGACAGATTTCCAGTTTATCCAGAGTATGGTTTAGACAAATTTATAGTTTATCCAGAGTTTGGTTTAGATAGATTTCTGGTTTATCCAGAGTTTGGTTTAGACAGATTTCCAGTTTATCCAGAGTATGGTTTAGACAAATTTATAGTTTATCCAGAGTATGGTTTACACAGATTTCCAGTTTATCCAGAGTATGGTTTAGACAGATTTCCATGTTATCCAGAGTTTGGTTTAGACAGGTTGCACTTTACTATGTGAACAGAAAGACTTGTACTCATTAATGTTAAGTATGTTTAAGCCGTAATGTTATAATGCTGTGGTAATACTATTTGTCTCTTCAGGAAGGGATAAAACAGACTTAGTGTTGTTTTTTGTTTTGATACGTCTTCAACAAATCCTCTTGCTTTCTAAAGTAACTTAATCTATACTTGACTTAAAGGCATCATGTTGATACAATTTTACAACGTGACTTGAGGCCAATATATGTTATTTGTTAGTTTCTGATATGTATGACATTCAAATTCTTATTGGAGCCAACGTTGGGTATGCCCTTCCTCTTTAAATTCGGAAAAGAATCTGTTTTCAGATTAATTTTTGATAGCTTGAATAGTGAAATTGTAAAATAAAGTATTGTGTACCACTTTTACAATTATCCACATGCACTTGTTTTTTTTTGGGGGAGGGCAATAATTTTAGTATTAGTTGACATTTCTTAGTAAACATTTTCCATACCAAAACGAAAAAGTTTTTATTTACTTTTTAGGTTAAAGCCTATAGCATTGAATAATTAGGGACCAAATACAAACATTTTATTATACATTCTCTTTACAGTTCCTTTTTTTTTTTTGTTATATCAAGCCTAATTATACAGTCCACATTTCATTTTTGGATCTCTGCAGTCATACCAGGCTGCTTTCCATGGAGCATTATATTTGATTCAATAATTATTCTTAAATGAGTGCCTCACTCCTGAAGAGCATGTAGTTGGTAAATAAACCTTCCCATGTCCAGGATTTATATCTTAAAAACATTTTATGAGTTTTTATGTTTTTCTTTTTTTACATTTTATGAAAGCTTGTGGTATTGTGAGTCTAATAAGACCAAAACTATCAAAATCAGACATAGGACTACAAAGAAATGGTCATTTTTATATCATGCCCCTCAGTGATATTTTCCCTAAATTACTAAAAAATTACAATTTTAACTAACTTGTCACACCAAAGTGATACCTATGATAATTCAAGAAGTTGTAATAGCAAATATCATTTATCATTATGAAAAAAGAACAGATTTCAACAATTTATATCATACCTATTTTATTACTGTGTGATTTTAAGTCTGTGCTGTGTGACTATTTGAGTACTTTGAATATCCGAAGCAGTGACGTTGTGTATTTCATGGATGACGCCAAGTTATGAGTCACTGTTACTGATAAAAATCTTGTTGCTATGTTGTTTTTTTAAAATACCTTGCACAATGCACCTCTTGAAATATAGCCAGATTACCAATATCACTATACTGATTTTATGGGAAAATGGAAATAATGACCAGGAAAGGCAATTTTCCTCAAATTATGCATTTCTCTGAATTATGCCATAATTTAATTTACGGTCTCACTAACCACTTCTAACGTTTCCATTACTTTACATGTTAAAAAAGTAATTTTCAAAGTCTCACTGTGAATTCCCAGGACAAATGACATCTTAAAGTTGCATACCATTGCGAAGCTTGGGAAAAAAGGCTTCCAAAATCATTATGCTAATGGTACGATGATAGTAGAAATTCTTCACAAAATTTACTTGAATAAATAATACTGAAAATCCACATTTTTACCTGTTCTGCTAACTGACAGCATGGAGGCAAATTACTCACACATGTAAACAATATTCATACACTTTTGTAGTTAATTACATATATGATTTTAAAGTACACATTCTCAGCTTCATTTTGACTACTTTTAATCATAATACACACAAATAATGCACTTACAATGCATATGTCTAGGTTCAGTGTGTTTTTGGTACTACATAGGGGGGTATCCATTTGACCCGGAAGTGGTTTGTGAGACCTTATATCGGTGACAATACATTGTATTAACTCCTCTCAAACTATTCAATGGGTTTTAATGAAACTTTAAATGGCATCAATGTACTGCGAAAGTACTATTGATCGTGGGGTTTAAATTTTTGTAGTTTTTGTGGGTAAGCCAAAGCACGAAATTTGGTACCCAAGGAATAGGAAATTTCTATTGATGTGAATACTGAAAACCTAAAAACAACAAACTCAAGAATCCACAATCTTATGTTTTTACTTAAATCCACAAAAATTAGTGTCCACAAATAAAAGTACTTTCACAGTATTATGCAAGGTTACATTTGTCTAATTCTTATGAAGGGTAATACTTCTACAGGCTCAGAGTCCAAATAAAACTGTAGTTAGGTATTGACTTCTATAAATTCCCTTTGACTTGTACATCTTTGCTATAAACTATGCAATACAGAGTCCGTACAGGTAGAAAGATCAAGATATATAAAGTGTAGAGATTCATAAAGTTCAAGATAATAACAGATAAAAGATGTTATTGTCAATAGTATTGAATTTTTTACTCATGGTGGCTCTCATAAATTTTAGTTGGCCAACTGTTTAAATGTGTATGCTTGGTTTCTTCTAAAATCCTCTATGATTTTTTTAAAAGAAGAGAAGACTTTTTTTACTTGTATACATCTCATTTTATGAATTTAGCTAGCTAATCTGTCTTAATACCAGTTATATATTTATAAAAAGTGATAAATGTCCACAAATATGACATCTCTTAATAAGGTAATAAAGTGTCCTTGTGCATATATGGCGACCTTGAACAAATTTGTTTTCTAAATAGTCACTGCAGATAAATGAGTGTTTGCAATGGACAATGACCTGTACTGTCCTTGGGGATTTTGCTGAAAGGTCAACAAATGTTTTATTTTCTTGCATGTTGCTGCAAAAGGAATTTGTGAGGAGATCTGGTTTCTGGCTGAGGAGTGTTATGTTTGTCCATCAAAATGTTTTTTTAAAGTTTTGGTCGGACGGAGGTTTGGTTTAGTTAGTATAATGTATTCGTGACCTTTTTTTTAGTACGTTGGTTGATGTACCACTTCTGGGTAAAATGTTGTATTTCATGTAGTAACAAAAATGCTTGAGGAATCAGTGATATGTAATACATTTTGGCATAAAAAAAAAAAGAAAAAACATGATAGCAGTAAATTTTTGAATGTTTCCCAAGTAACAATTTTTGATATTTCACATGTGAAATAAATTATGGACTTTACACTCCGACTTATATCTGTCATATTTATTTTTTCTTGTGACATATTTTTTATTTGATTTCACTGATGATACACAATATCATTCTGCCAATCTCTTAATTCAAATTTAATTTGAAAAAATGATGAAATTTTTTAGAAAATATTTATAATGAATTTGGTAATTAATTACTTCTAATTTGTGAACCTCTCAAGAATACATATGCCAATTAAGGATTTCAGGATGGGGGTGTATGTAGGAATAAAGGCCAAACAAAACAATACAAAAAATTTGTTAGGGTAGAGTTTGTAAAAAAATAAAGATTTCTTGCATAAAAAAATAAGTATTCTTATTTAAATGGGGATGTAAGACAAGGTCACCCCCATTGCCTTATATTATTACTTTAGTAAAAATTGGTGGGGAGTGTTCTGTACTGCTGCTTGTTGAAGGTTGAAGTAGTACTTGTTAACCTTTGGAACTATTCATGTGGAAGGTTCTTCCCCATCAACACTGTCTCATATTGGAGATTTTCTTTTGTTAAAGTAAATTTTTTATGTTCGAGTTGAATTATCTAGTATTTTTCACCAAAAAATTCTTAATATGTGAGAATTATCTAGTATCCAGATCTGATGATTTGACATAAGATAGAGAAATATAAAACCCTTACACTACATGCTGTGTATAACAATATTTCTATGCTTGATGTTGTTAATTTTTTCAATTTAAAACCCAAGGCTTGCAGAGTCTTTTAAAATCAAAATTTTACAATCAAGAATTTAAAAATGTAGTTTGATAGGAAAGGCCATGTATGATTCTGTTTTTCTTATTTCTTTTTATCTGTCTTGGCATTATGTGGTATTCTCTGTAAGAATCAGGCAGTGAGTGAATCATGGTGAGATAAAAATCACAAGTCTTTCCATGAAATCTTATTCAGTGTTTTCTGAAATTCAGTAATGGCATTCCGTTATATTTTTTAGTGTCTGTAATATGAGGTATAAATTATATGAAATGCATTGCAATTTCATTATCAACATGAGGTAACTTTCCCCTATCTTTCTATTCTAAATTTGAATTCATCTTTTCTGCATCCTCCGACACTTCTAAGACTAACTTACTGTCAATTCATCTTTAAAAGACCATAAACTAATGTGCCCACATCTTCAAATTCATGTGTTTTTTCTGAGCATGATTCATTATTTTTCAATTTTGCCTGATTCATACAAATTCCAGTACTTAACTCATGATCTTTGTGCACTAACAAGACAACTTGTTTGATGATGTTTATTCATGTACATTCTCCTTGAGTAAGGAATATGGTTTACAGTGTGTAATATAATTAACTTCAGGGAGTTGAGTAGGTCATTAATAACTCAAATGAAAATTAACTGGGAAATTTAAACTTTCTTCAAGAAAGGCCTTTGTAGGTCCAAGCTTTTCTTAACTGGTTCTCTTTACTAATGAAATATTTTATAAATGGCAGTATCATAAGCATAAAAAGAGCAAAGGCATGAGAAAATTTGACACCAGTATGTGCTATGTTTCCAGAAATGGTGGCTTTCTTTAGGAGAAGTGAACAAAATATATATGTTTTCAACAAAAAAACAGGTACTTATACTCATAGATCAAAGATTGGGTTATTTTTTTATCTTTCGCTCATTAGAGAAATTCTTGTCTTTTTACTCGTTCTGATACACTCCATTAATGAAAATACTAAAAATTTATTGGTTGCTCCTTTACAATGCTACCCTGATTTAATTGATTAATACACCTGGCCTACTACAGAATATGTTGATCTGCAATTAACCTCCCCTTCTCTTTACAGATCCCATAATATTATAACTGGTTATGTAATGATCTTTTGATCATCTTCCTTTTTGACCTGAATGCTTCTCAACTAATTTTAAACCTTTCCTATGTCTACTGGATGGGCTACAATTTTTAGGATGTACATGGAATGATTTTTTTTTGCAAATATCTGTGAGAGTGTTATCAAGGGAAGTAAAATTAGAGAAGTAATCAAAAGAATATATTCCCAAGGATAAAGACCAGACGTGAAAAATAGACAAACTCAGCAGAGAACATGAAATAACCATGATAACATAGAGAAAGAAACAGAAGTGAAATAGCAACACCTACTCCACTAAAATCTTGGAACATGGACCAGGTGCACGATTAGGATTAGTGTCCTCTGCTAAAAAAAAATACCCACCAAGTTGCCAATAAAATGTCACTTCCAGGGTAGACAAAGGAGAAAAAACATAATCTTAAAGATTAGAAGAGACTGTTTTAGACTTTACTACATTATAGTTATGGATGAAGGTCAGTAGCTAAGGTATACAACATAGTTATGCAATAGTGGTGCCTCAATCCTTCATGAAAAAGGGGGATCCATAATAATAAAATGTGGTTGACACTAACCATTTTATTACCAAATCCAAGCCCTTCCCACCTTAATCAGTATTAAAATTGATGGTGTGTTACTCAAAGCTATAAATGATTTTTTTTTTGTATCTGATGTTCATGCCTCTCCATGACAGGGAGTTGGCCAAGATGATAAAAGTTACGACATGTATTTGGGATATTATTTTTTGTATAATTGCCTTTGCAATATCAAGAGTGTTTCTATGTCCAGATTTGAGGGCAGTGTAAAGAACTTCCAAGAAGCAGAATCCCAAAGCATAGAAAATTGTAAGGTATGATCATAATGTTATTTTCTGCCATTTTTGTTTTGGCTAAAATTTGCTATTTTTTGTCATTTTGGGGCTTAAATTGGAGTTTTTTTGGTTTTTTTTTTTGGTTTTGTTTTTTTTGGGGGGGTCAAATTTGCCTATTTTTTGTTTTAATTTTGTAATTGCTAACATCCTGTAAGGAAAAGAACTTAAAGAAAATATAAACCCACTGGATCACCACCCCCTTTTTTTAAATCAGCACCTGCAACTAACAGTGTTCTATCCTTATGTAATGTCTAAAATATACCTTGGTCAAAATGCATATAATTTATCTTTTCCGACTTGTTTTATTGCTTCATAAGACTAAATAGCACCTGGAATGTAGACAAGCCCTAGTTATTTGACCTGTTTGTACTAGAAATTTGACATACTAAACTTGACCCAATTTTGTCAGTAACTAGACTTCATTTAATTTTTTTTTCATTTATGGGTAAAATCAGAAAACTGCAACTACTCTGATATATTTTTCACCTCATATCGGATTAAAAAATCCAATAAGAAAGTCAAAACCCTGTGGGGAGCCCCTTAGTTTATACAGTGATGTAATAATAAGGGGTCATACAGCGGTCAATCTAGGGCAAAAGACCTTCAGTTAGTCTGACCGTGTTGTTTAATGACTCAAGGTAGAAATAGTTTGTTAACCGTCTCTAAAAATAGAATTGTTCATTTCTGATATTGTGGTTCGGATGAGCCAGTGTACTTTACAAACCAACACATACTTGTTGAGTTTTGTTTTAGAAGTTTTTTTTTTTGGATTTATTAGTAGTAAATTGAGGAAGTGAAATTGTTTTTGAAAGATACTTTTAAGGTAAGGAACTTTATTTCCCAAATATTTTTTTCCGTTAAAGCTGGTAGAGTGTAACTAATTTAACATTTTTAATTATTTTTTTATTGTATGTTATTTTTTATTCCTAGCACTAGCAGGCGCGTAGCTGCCGTTAGGCAAAAAAGCTTTTGCCAGCACTTAATTTTGCCAATTTTTTTTTTTATTTTATTTTATTTATTTATTTATTTTTTTTTGGAGATAAAATACATCCAGGAGAGGTATAAATGATGCTCTAAAACCCTATTTCCATGGAGCTTCGGGGGGGGGGGGGTTTAGCCCCCAGATCCCCTGCCGTAATTTTGCCTACACTTCAATTTGGCCTCAGCTATGGGCCTGCCTAGTTAATTTACTGTCAGTCATGGTATACTTTTTTAACTTTAGTGATTACAAGATGTAAAAAAAATATTCTTTCTTAACAGATGGTTTTTATTTTGTTCTTTTTTTTCTTTTTCTGTTCTGTTCTTTTTTTTTTTTTTTTTTTTTTTTTTTTTTGATTTTTTATTTATTAGAATTACTATATAGTGCATATTTATGAAACAAATGGCATATTTTATTACCATAGGTGCCTAATTTGTTGTAAGATATTTTTAACAATATTTTTAATTAGACATTAGTTTAAAAATAAATTTATGCAGTTGTTTGACAAGTTTATGTGAGGTCTTGAAGTATGTTATCTGACTACAAATAGAACATAGTTCTGGACTTATAGGATTGAATGGAAATAATTGTTCTTTGATTAATTAAGAACAATTTAATTCGGAAATTTACATGTTTTCTGATTGGATGTAAATTTCGCCTATCATATCATAGGCAAGATTTTGTTGTGTGACACTCTGACATTACTTTTATCCCTAAGAATCGTCCATATTTTGTCCGACTCTGCAAGGCATTTTTTTTTTTTCAGTTGGATAACCCAACTTATCAATATTAAAAAAAAACATGAGAGTTGTAGGGACTGGCTTTTCTGAGGACCAACTGTTGTAGGGACTGGCTTTTCTGAGGACCTACTGTTGTATTGACTGCCTTTTCTGAGGACCGACTGTTGTATTGATTGCCTTTTCTGAGGACCGACTGTTGTATTGACTACCTTTTCTGAGGACCTACATGTAGTATGTTTTCTGTGTATTTGAAATAGCTTATGTTGTGATTTGAGGATATTTCTTCATAGTTAGAAAATATTTATGTCATTTCTTCAATAAATTTGTACAATTTTCAAGTACTTATCTTTGTAAGAAGTAGGCGAGATGGAAAAAATTTTTAAACATGTTGTAAAAAAACAACTGACCTGACTATTTACTTTCACTGATTTGAAACCTTTGCATCACTGGAGATCTTTGAAAACTTTTCATTAGATTGGTAGATAAATTAGGTTTTTGAGTTATCTGCACGCAGTTCATTTGCAGTGCATTTCAATGACATTACAAATCATTTTATCAAAATAGAGAACATCTTGTTTTTATTTCTTGGTTATGATGGTACAATAGTTACATTGTCAAAGTGGTGGTTGCTATTTCTGGCCTTGTTTCAACCACTGCCTGATTCTTATAGGGACAGTTACCTAAAGTGAAGAAATATGGAAGTGTTTGACAAGATTTTATACATGGTGATATTGGTAATACTAATGGAATTGTTAATTAATAAATAACCATGGTTGATCAATCACCCAATGAATAAATTAATGGAAAAACTAAAATGCTTCAATTAATTGCTATCTGCCAATAAGTGTATTGTCGACATGATTTCGTTTATTGATATTGTTAGTGGCTGTTCCAGAAAAGTGGGTTACAGGCTAATATTAGTCAATTTTTACCCCACAAAAAAATTTTCTATGAGAAAAAGGGAGGTTTCAACCCCCTGATTTGCCACTCTATGTTATTTTATTGGCACTTTTTATTCACATGCCTGTTGCCACTAGAATTAACTTATTCCCAATTACATTCATTGAATTTTTAGTATCACCTTATGCAGTGGAATGAGATTTTAATAATTAACTTCAAGTGGCCAAATATTTGGAACTAGGTGATAACCATTTTGTACTGATCAGCAGTTTACAAAATATGGTCCTTTAAAGATATTTATTATAAAACTCTGTGATAAAATTTGACCAATCAAATTTCTGTTAATAAGTTTTATTGCATATCCAATAAAGCTTCTGGAAAGAAGGTGAACTAATTGGACAGTTGACACATTGATGGTTAATTCAAATGTTAAAATTCAGTAGGGATACATTAATGGTCATATTGTTAGTAATCAAATACTGTAGCCATGTTGAAAATGAATTTTAGAATCCAGCAGGGTGTTTTAATGGAATTAAATGTATATTTATGTCTTGGAAAGAACTTTAATAAGAAAAAAAATAGATTATTTTTCATGACAGTCATAATCTTCAAAAATATTTGGATTTGCATTTAAAATTTTAATTTCTAGACCATAAATGAATTTTTATTTAAAAAAACACATTTTATAATATTTTAATTGAATTTGATGTCATTAAATCCTAAGAGTTTGATTGGAGTTACCATATATTCGGAGTAATCCTCTTTTGATACAGAAAAATTCCTGTTTTTTCTTTGACATTATGAGTTTACCATTACATTGATTTGAGAAAAAAAATGATAGGATTAAATTTACTAATTTGCCTATAGCGTAGTATCTGCCTGGTTTCTACATGGACAGCTTCTTTATAAAGTGCCTGGTATGACAAAAAGTGAAATGTGTGCAATCATTACAGTCCTTGAACCAAAGTGGGCAACAATTTGACGGATCAATGACCGTTGACTGATTGATCGCTGACAGATCGATGACCATTGACTGATTGATCACTGACGGATCAATGGCTGATGACCGGTAACCGATCTGATCGCAGATCTGTTTAAAATAAAAATAAATGTAAAATGAATGCATCAATTAATGTTTAAATCTATTACATTATGTAAATATGTGTAAACTTGACAAAGAAAACAACAAAAACCGTAAGATATATTGACTGCTCTGCGGTCACATGATGCTATCACCAGTTTAATGGATCTTTTTGGCAGATCAATGACTGACCGGAAACTAATCAATGACCGATTGCAATTTTTGTTGCACGGATCGGTTCAGTTACTGTATACCTATTTGTTTACACCATTTTTTCCCAATCTCTAACTCTGTGCTACTGTTTGCTTCAATGAACCTTTTTAGAGAAGATAAACTTGACCATGAAACAATACCCCATTTTCTTGAATTCCTCTCCCATTATATCTTTTAGACAAGCTAGACTCCGCATTAAATAGTATTGCTTTTTAACATCAAATATGTCTGATATGAGTTGTACCAGTTATATTGTACCTCTGTGACATTAACTACTGAAACTAGTTTATCAGAACAAGCAGCTGTCACACAATTGTCTAAAGGGGCCTCAAGAGTTTCCATAGTAATGAAATGGCAATAAATGAAATTGATTTTGTAGGTTGCCTTTAATTAATAGGACATCTTCATTTGCCTAATGTTAGGCCATTAGAAAAAAAAAATGTTTTTTTAGAAAAAAAACACCAACTATTTAGGATGGGATATGTTAAGAAATTTCATTCACCTTTACATCATTTGTTAAGGATGAGATATATGTAGATTATGTATTGGCCCTGGTTTAAAATTGACATTTATTTAAGGTGCATGAAGAGTTTTCATTGGAATGCAATGGAAAAGGTTGAAATTAATCAACAGGTATCTTCATCTGCCATTAGAAAAAAAATTGTCTAGAAAAAAAGAACAACAAAAGATGGGACATGTTCAGAAATGTTACTACCTTTACATTAGTTGTTATAAGGATGGAATACTTGTGTAGAACTCATAATTGCCTCTGGTTTGAATTGTGGTCCTTGAAAATATAGAAAGAGGATATAGGACAAGGATGTAGGACTTGTGAGGACTTTGCAAGACTTAAAAGATTAGTCAAGGATGTTTAAAAAAAAATTTGAGTTACAAATTATCAGGTTTTTGAATACTATGAATGAATCAATGTTGTTTCAAGACTTTCAGAGTACCTTCAGGGAGTTCTTCACTGGAGACATAGAAATATTTTGTATTGATTTTTATATTATCCCCATTAACTTAGCCGAATACGTGATTAAATGCAAATATAAAAACTGTATATCTAGTATGTTCTCATTGATAGTTTTTGATTAAAATGTGTGAAATCTTATATCTGCGTATATCATATTGGCTTTTTTAATTTCATTACTAGGCATTTTGGCTCTGTCAGTCAAATAAGGAAAGAATTATGATAAAGCACTTGGGGGTTCTTTTCTTTTTCATATCTCGCCACACAAAGTGGCAAGCTTTACATGATACCCTCAGAAATGTTGTGTGTCTGTCTGTCTGTCCATCCATTCCTGGATCATTTGCAGATGATAACTTTAGAAGATAAAGAAGAATCTTATTCAAACTTTGTTTAGTTATTCAATATTGGGTATAAAAAAATACAGATCAAGTTTGAATTTCAGTTCAATGAGATTATTATTTACTTAAAAGTTTATGAGGGCCATTTTAGATTGTTTTTTACCTCAAAAACATGGAGGGGTATCATTTAATGTCTCTCATTAGATGCCTTATTTTTTATATCATTTCATACTAGATCAATCATTTTTCCATATCTTGACATTTTAGAAAGTTTTATCACCAATGACAGATCCAGGGTTTCCTTGGTTGGAACCCCCCCTTTTGTTGGAAGATTTTGTTAATTTTGTAAATATATTGGCAATAATGAAAACCCTACCCCAGTGTAAGGGTATTGACTTTAGGTTTTCATGGGTAAACTCTAAATGAAGATCAATTTTCCAACAATTAAAGTCTGCTGTCCAAACTTATCAAATCCTTTAGTGGATGTGTTAAGTCCTCCTGAAATTGTTCTTTTCCTCTTATGGTTTTCAATTTAAAATGGTTAAAATATCAGCTATAGAATATTAACCTTCTACATCAACCAATCAACGAGATGTATTACTGTATATACAATGTAACTTTTATTTATGGTTGTAGTCAGTTTTCCACTGCATTTAAAACTTCATTGATTAGTAGAGTTTTCAGAAGAACATTATACTTGAACAATGGATATTATATATTTTACAATTTGTTTGGAATTTCAATTGGTGGTTTGACCAAATCCCAACCATGAAAATGGGTTATTCCACTGTATTACAATTACCCTTCAATAGAATGGTGAATCATGGGAACCAAAATTTGACATTTGAACAAAGATTTGAACAGTACTCAAAAGGAACATAATTTACAGATAGCAACATGACAGTGAAAAGAAATATACAATTTATGGAATAAACCAACATGTACAAAGAAACAAATGTAAATGAGCAACATGGATTCCACTAAAACTGGGAGCATGGACCAGATCAGGGGCAGATCCAGGATTTTAGATTAAGGGGGTGCACAGTGAAAATTTCAGCGAGCGGAGCGAAAAAATTTTTGAGGTTAAATTTTTGAAATATTCTTCTAGAGTGGGTGCAATGTAGATATCTTTTGTGGTAAAATTAGTGAGAAATTAAAGTTTCAACCTAAAACCTCCTAAATCTACCCCTGACAACCCATGCTTCGCAAATGTTAAGGGGACACAGCCCGCCACACCCCCGCCTGAATTCGACCTTGCATGTGCACTGATAGGATATATTTTTTTTTTTTTTTTTTAAATACTCTCTTCATTGCTATGTGGTCTTGAGGAGGGGTTACTCAGTCATCACCATTTCAATATTTCTGTTAATTGATTCTGTCAGTGACAGAGGACCATCAGGTTTAGGTGAATTCATTTAATAGGATGTACAATAAAATATCATATTAACATGCTTGTATGCCATCATGTAGACAAAGCAGTGAATTTCTATGTAATTTACCTCCTTCTAAGAATTAGGCAGATTTCATACTTTTATTCAAAAACATGTATGTTGGTATGTTAACCAGACTCTGACAATGGCCTCCTTTAAAGAAATGAACACAATTTGAACACTGATAGTACATAGGTACTAAAATAATAGCTTTCAACAAAATGTTTGATAATTGCACATTGTGTATTTATAAACTCTTGTCTTTTGGCAGATCTTTAGTAATATGCTGCTGTTGGTCTGTCCATCCTTCCTTCCTTCCTTCTGTCCACAATAGGTAGGATAATGGACAAAACACTTGATGACTTTTTTTTCACCTTTGTTCATTAATTTTCTGTTCTTGCTGTAAATCTGCCTAACTATTAATTTTTTCAGGTTCTTCCTTATTACTGATGATCAAGACAACATCGTAATACAATGTCATAACAACTATATTTATTTCATTTCCAACATAAGTTATAGCAAAAACAATCATGGTCACAAATGTAAAATCATATGACTATTTTTTTACTTTTGACATATGACCCACTTAGATCTTTTAGTTGACCTTGTTGTCAGCATTTTAACTGTTATCCTGGAGCAACATGTTTGTCATGTCTGGTGAAGTGAGGACATGGTCGAACATGTATAAATATGGTCACATGGCTAACACATTTGTTAAACAATCCATGAAAAAGGGGGGGTTACCATTGATTGGACAGGTGACGTTACTGTACATTTACAGCTAAAAACTTGTTTATAGCAACCACCTGTGTGCAGCAACTACCTATTTTTAGCAACTACCTGCATTCAGCAACCACTTTCTTTTGACATAGAATGAAATCAATCCAAGTTACTTTGATGCTTTCATGAGGTTGATGTAAAATGCTGAATACAAATGTTCCCATCATTTGTAAGAGTCCTATGTCTACCTCCTTAAGACAGGTTTGACTGCATCTCTTGTTTCTATTTTATGGTCATACCGTAACGTTGGTTTGAAAACCTGGTACAAATATCAGGTTGTTTGGAATTGAAATATATTACTTAAAATATTACTTAAAAAGTGCAGTATTTTAAGGGAATCTGTTTATATGCTGATGTGGTTGGAACTTCAGCGATGTTCTATATATGGATAATGGAGAATGTAAGACCAGAACTATGAATGGCTAAAAAAATTCTGAAGTAAATGACGAAATTTGTTGACATATTGCGTAATTGTGGTGGTGCTGTTTGGTCTTTTATTACTCGGATGGATACCATTTTTATTTTTTTATTTAAATGTATGTTTAAACTTAATTCACAGCAAATAATTTGAAAACCATAATAGTGACAGTCAGAAAGGCAACCCAAATATAATGCATACAGCCTAAATGTAGCTTGAGGGCACACAATTAGCTCTGTCCATCATAGGTATTGCCTAAAATTGTATTAAAAATTTTAATGAAATATGACCCTAAATTTCTAACATTCCTGCATGATTGTGAAAAAAAACGGTGTCAATGGATGTGATTCAGGTATTTACTCATGACAGTTAAAAAACGTTTTCAGTTCCCAGATTGCCTGAATATAGCAGAAATATTGCTGCTCGGTGTTAAGCCCCAACAATCAAACAATCAGTTCCCAGACCCCAAAATTATTTTTTCACATTTTTTTTCACATAGTGACTTGTTGGTCTTTAGTAGTTTTAGAAGTATATTACATAATTTTGAAAGGACTTGACCACCATTTTTAGAAGCCTAGGACCTCAAACTCCCAACTTCATGAAAAATGCTGGTCATGGCTCTTCTTTTCATATTTATGGTTACATTATTACTAGATTATTAATCCCTCCACAAGAAAACAAAGTTTGCTGATCATACAACTTTCCAGAATGCACATGTACTTAACCTGTACCATAACTTTGACAGAAAAGATGCTAATAAGGAGGTAGACCTAGGGTAAGGGACATAACTTTTGAAATCAGTGATATGTTTGTATCATATTCAGTTTCACCAATGCCTATCAAGCTTTCATTTGAAAAAGAATGAAATCAATCCAAGTTACTTTGATGCTTACATGAGATTGATGTAAACTGCTGAATACAAACGTTCCAATGATATGTAAGAGTTGTGTCCCTTACCTTAGGTCTACCTCCTTAATGTAATATTTTTTGCAGTGTACTAACTTTTTTCTATTTCCATAGTGGACAGAGAAGTGGAAAAAAGTACCAACAAAATGAATTTTTTTTTACATTATAAATCCCCAATCAGTCTTTAAAACCTTGAAGATTAAAACTTGCAAATATGATCTTTTGACAGAATCCACGAAAATTTTATCTGTTTACAGTTTGTAATTGGAAAACAATGTTTTTAAGGTGCAAATCCTTGAATTTTTTATGCTTTGGTGAATGAGGAATTTTCAATAGACTAAGCTGACTTAAATAGTCTGCCATTAACTACATTACCAAAACTATTGACCGTAACCTGATCTGAAATATGTTTAACCTTGAACATGTTAGGGAGACATACATTATTCTATGTTATGTATAAACATGACAAATTATTATGGCCATTACTTATTTGCTGGTGGTAAATACATAAAACTTACCAACTTAGATGTATACCTGTTCTATATCTCTACCGGAACAGCTGTGGGGCATTGAAATACTTTCTGTCTGTCCGCTTTTCAGTCCATCCGTCCATTCATTGGTCTCTCTCTCTATCTCCCTTTATATTTCTCTCTTACTCCTTGGTTTTTCCCTCTATTTTTCCATCTGTCTATCATTTTATGGATTATATAAAGTGTTAAACTTTTTTATTCTATGGAGATTTGTCGGGTTAGCATCATGTATCTTCAGTTAAAAAGATAGGGGATCACAGTGCCCTGTTCTCCTTTATCAAGGACAGCTCATTTAGGGCAGAACTGAACTACTTAATAAAATAGACAGACAGACAGACACCTTTAGAACACATTTACTTGTTTTTTGAAAGCTCAGCATATTAGACATGAGTAGGTGTGAAGTATTGTGTTCAGATAACCAGGATGTGGATGCAATTCACCAGTTGCAATCCTAAATAATTTGGTTAATAAGATTGCGTTCGTGCGTGTGTGCGTGCGTGCGTGCATGCGTGTGTGTGTGTGTGTGTGATCCAACTTCATTTTCAGACAAAATTTTTTATTCAGTTCAGGCAGACATTTGGTTTATTTGGTTCAAATTCATTGTTTTTAATTAAAAGGGTCTTTCAAGAATGTTTAGTGAGGACAGAGTTCAAGTTTTTTTCTGGGTTCAGTGCAGACTTCAGTTTAGATTTCATTTTAGATGTACACAATGAGGTTATTTCAATGCCCTTCATACCACAGAGCTGTATGCATCCAAGTAGGTTTTTTTCACTGTGGAGCTGATTTGTGAATTAATTGGTACTTTTAGTATCCTACAGGACATTTATGAGCTACAATGGAAACCCACTTACAACCGCCATCGATTTAATTTTGTTAATTTCTCAAGTATAAGTATATATATTATATAGTATGTTAATTTATACAGCAACAATTGGTAGTGATATCAAATTGATATCCTGAAATGTGAAAATAATTTCTTATGAAAATAAATTTGTTTACTGTATATTTCACGAAGTAACATTAATATTACCTGCTTACCTCCATCTATTTTACTGTCTGCTATTTGAACTTGAACAAATATCGAATCTATACTGTCCATGGTGTTTTGTTTTTACTAAAGCAATAACCATTTTGATCAGTGATAGTCTCTATGTAAAATACCATTAGACTATGTTCTTCAGCACTGTATCTTAAACATCAAATAATTAATCTGTCTATCTTTCATCAGTAAGTTTACTCAATTATTTGCCCACCAACAACTATCTGGCTTCTATTACAGTGTAGTGTGGGTGTACCTTGCCATTATCACTTTCTTAAGTGGAAAACTGATAGAATTATTGTATCATTATAGATGGTTAATGTGGCATCATGCAACTTTAATAATGATCATTTTAAGACATAATTTTGTTTTTATTTAAATAAAAGGCCACCATGGAGAGATGGAAAATGTAAATAATAAATTAGTATAACTATCATGGAACTATACAGTAAATTGAAAAAAGGGGCAATAACCCAATATTTTTGCCCCCCCCCCCCCTTACCTAAAATTCTGGATCTGTCACTGCAGGCTATGGAACATAGATCAATTTTTAAATCTAACTGTGCACTTATATATTGTCCAAGTTCATCTCCTTATGGAGCCCTGTAAACTGACCACAAGTGACCAGGTCATGCCACCCTTGTCCAGTGCAATGTATTGTGTCCATCTGTCCTGAAATTTGTAATATGTGTCCAGCTTAATGTAAAATCATATCATAGGCAATTTGATATTCCCTTCAAATTCTTCAGATGTTCCCCAAACATTCATATTTTAGAGTCTTTCTCCATAAAAGATAGCTTTACATTTGATATGTTCAAGTTTGAATAACTTTATTTTGAATGTTACAACTAATAATATTTCAAATGTATAATGGAAAGATTTGAAAATTAACAAAATGTTTCCTATTGTTTATCTAAAACCATTCTGAGAACACTTTAAAATTTGGTTACATTGCCCCCTCCTCCGAAACCATGATCGTCCACAATTTTTGCTTCTTTAGATTTATGCAATAAACAACATGAACAATTACACCTGCAGTTCTTTTATATGGCTTTTAAGAAAGGTCTTTCCCATTGAATGTTTTTCAAAAGTAGGAATGTACTTGGCATGAACAACACTTTCTCTCATGAATCTAGCTACAGTAAGAACTGTAAAATGCTATAAGCAAAAATAAAATCTGAAGTTACTACATCTCCTTCAGACACCCTTTCAATGACTTTTCAGTGAAGTCCTCCCTTCGGACCCATTCCTATGTCCAGAAAATGACATTTTTGCTCAGTTTCCCCTTTTGGACCCCCTTCCTATGACAAAAATGACCAGGTCATGCCACCCCTCTTATTCTTTCCTATTGAATAAGCATCTGTGCTAGGTACAATCCAATCTTCTCTGGGAAACACATTAGTATGGATGTTATATTGCTTTTCTGTAGCTTTTCACAAGAAAATTGTAATGTGATTATAGGTGTTAAGGGGCCACCACATGGGGTAGACACAGATTTAGCTATAGATATATATCAATAATTAATTTTTGACACAATAATTGCATTGACTGGGCAATAAAACTGGTGTGAATTATATTTGGTTTTTGAAGTTGTTCATTGTGTTAAGGTTTCATACTGAAATTGAAGAGGTTTATAAGATATTTGTGACATTAAAAACATCTTCTGATGGATGTGAATACTAACAACCTTTTCTTTGAACAAACCCAAGCATGGGACCAAAGTAGATATGTACTTGCCCTCAGTTTTGTTTTATAAATAAGAAAAGTCTGTCTGTCCCTCTGTGTGTCTGTCTGTCTGTCTGTCTGTCGTTTCCCCTTCTATCACTGATTGGATCATTCTCATAAAATTTCATGGAAGTGTTAGATCACTAAATGGAGATTTGTATATTTTCAAGAATTTTCATTCTCTAATTAGATTTTTGTTCATATAAAAATTATGGCTAAGAACTCAGTTTTTTGTATAGCTTTTACTCTAAACGATGCACAGTCATGCAAAAGTTGTTAATTATAATTTGAATTAAAGACAAACACTACAATTTGATGAAAGAATAAATGTAAAACCCTTTCATACCCTCAGAAATGAATTTTTGGAGAAAGGCATGAAATTAAAAGCGGGCCAATTAGCTTTATCTTATTCAATTTAATGATATCTGAAGAATATAAGATAAATTTATTGTGACCTAACTTTCATATTTTTAATAAAAAAGCTTTTTTTGAAATGCTCAAACACTTTATCTGGTAAGTAAATGAAAACGCCCTTCTATAAAAAGATATAGGAACATTGAAATTGAAGTAACTGACCCTGAAATTGTTTTTTGATGGGCAAGTGATAACTTGATGGTATAATATATTCAACATTCTGAGTAAAAGATAACAAACAGATGGGCATTAGCTTCTGTTGAGAGATACAGGAAGTTGAAGTGAATCAGCTGTCAGAAAACAAATGGCCCAAGGCCAAAAATTACTCATTCTGTGTTTCTGGAACCATTGTCTATTAATAGACAAAATGATAAAATGGAATAAAAATATATCTGATTGGCATTTGTCTAGATGGGTTACTGGATATTGAAGTTAACCAGCTGCTAAAAAATAAACAGTTCAAGACACGTAACCTGATACTTAAAGTGATAGTAGCTAAAGCCTGTAAAAAAATTCTATGTACCAGAATCCAACCCAAACTTTACCATTTTTAAGTCTCCAGAATTGCTAAATTCAATTTTAAAATTTTTAAACAAAATTGAAGTCCAGTAGGAAATATATATTTGTAGAAATAGTATACCACCTACCAGCTTTAAAGCCAAGCCATGGATGACCTTCCCTGAACTTTAACCTTTGTCTATCTTTCCCTGCTATACCTGTATAGAGAGTTTGATGATGTTCATCTGTTTGATATCTTTCAAGATCAAATAGTCATTAGATTACACCATATAGCTTTCATTTACTCATCAAAAACAAACTCGAGGTCAGTTGCTGGTAAGATTAGAATAGTGCCAAAAAGTTAATTCTTTACATTGTACTATTAAACCTGTCTCATCAGATGCTCTTTCAGACTGAAAGAAATAGTGCTTGGTTTACACATGAAAAAATGTAAGATTTGTTTAACTTTTTTGATTAAAATTACTATATTTTCTGTGAAAAATATTAAATAAATTTATATAAGTAAATTCTTTTTACATAGAAATCTATCACATGAGACATTGTTAATGGAAGGGATAGATGGGAATTTCCCACATGAACTATTTCAAAGGTTAACAGGTATGTTGACTGTATACACAAAGGATGTATCATGTTTGGAGTTGTAGTGTATGCTGAAAATGCATTGTTGTTTTATGCTCTGTCTTAGTCAATCAGAATTTTCACTGCTGGATACACTTATGAACATAATTTCCTCAAGTATTTCCCTCCTATGAAAGAAAGAGGTATGCTGTATTACCCTAATCTGTTAGTCTGTCCATCAAACTTTTTTTTTAATTTCCTCTTCAACCACTTGTCCCAGCCACTTAATATTTTAAAAACAAGCTTTATATAAGCCTGTCATATTTTGATTTGATTTGAAGCATGAGTGAAAACAATTTCCTGTTTGACGACTCAGGTTCCAATTTGACCATATATACTAATGTTGCGATCCTGAGGTACCACTAGTGGTTATAGGTTTGCATATTTCTTGTTTTCATTAGTTCATATACCTCAGATTCCTTCAAAGGAATGATTTGCAATTTGGTAGGCTGCATGAACATGAAATGCTATATGCACAGAGTTTTAGATTTTTAATAATCATCAGGTTTTCATTGCCTGTCATGTCATAGTGTAGCAGTTTTTGTCAGCTATAATTTTATAAGCCCTTTATGAGAATAATTTGATGGTGTATTATGATAAGTTTCAACATTATTGGATGTACAATGTGACCATATTTTTTCTACTTCAGGCATCAACTTCCAACTTAATTCGTTTCAATATAAGGGATGGTAAACATTTTTTTAGCACATTTCTTCCAGTTTCTGTTTTTTTACAATTTTATAAGTTCTTGTCAAAAATAAATGAGTTTTTTTAATACAAAATACTTTTATTCTGTTTGAAGGTACACGTAGACTTAACTTCCTTGAACTTACATTTGTAGCAAAAACTGTTCGTCATTATTGAAATTTTCAATAAAGGCATATAATACCACTTATGTGAGTAGTTGGTCAGCAAATATTAAAGTAGCAATCAAGTCACGTAAAAATTACTTTCGTCGTTTACTTATAGCTGTCTGTATTTACTCAACAAATCTATGTTTGGAATAGAACTGAAGTAACGTGGGTAAAATTCAAACACTTTGTACACTACAGCTGTTTTAGATTTTCCAGTGTCACTTGCCAACAGTGGGTATTATTTGGTGTTTGCGATACTTATATTCTCAGCAGTTTGATGTTGCTTTATTCTTTTCTAGCCTTAGGCAGTTCCATTCAATATGGTTTCTACCAAAGACCAACCAAAAGCTGTCTTCCACCACAGGTGGTGAAAACTGTAAAATCAATATTACCTGTAGTGTATCTTCAAATAGAATCAGTTTTACTGTACATTTAAGCAAGAGTACATGTGGTCTTGGAGTACTGTTGATGTCAATAAGTAGGACATCACCTTAGTTCTTAATTAGCCATAACAAGGAGAACAACATTTTTATGATCATTAACTTCATCTGGTAAGAAACTAATTGATTCTTATTGGGGAGACCTACACTTTATGTACTAGTTATGAAAGTTCTTTTTATCCATGAGTACAGCACCTTTACTATAAGGTAACTTAAGTTTGTTACTGGACTACATCCAGCACCTTTATCATTAGGTAACTGAGGTGTTACTTGGCTGCATCCAGCACCTTTACCATTAGTTAAATGAGGTATGTTACTTGATAGCATCCAGCACCTTTACCATTAGGTAACTGAGGTATGTTACTTGACTGCATCCAGCACCTTTACAATTAGGTTACCAAAGTATGTTACAATTTAGAAAAACCTCAATGCAAAACAGTGTTACCTTAGAAATATTAAGTTAGTTTCATAAGCCTTTGTTCACTAATTTTCTGAAAACGGAAGTAATTCTGAACTCTAAGAACACCTTAATTGAGTTTTATACACTGCATTTCCTTTTTTGAACAGTAAAATTATAAACCTATCTCAAGGGCAGATTCAGAATTTTGAAAAAATGGGTTCCTAGGCTATCAATTCTCACTCAAATTACACAAAAAAAATTAATAAAATTTTCCAAATGGGGGTTTGCAACCTTGGAAATTCCCCCACCTTTGGATCCACCTCTACTATCTTCAGTATTATAGAGCCCTTTTTTAATCTTTACTAAGACTGTGATCCTTAGGTATTTAGACATAAGATACAATAACCATAATTAAGCATAAGACAGTGATATGAATTCTCCTGCAGATTTCCATGTTTGCAAAACTGTGATCAAACTTTTTTCTATCTAAATGCAAATTTACATCCAATTGTGTCAATTTCTGTGTAACTATTATTCCTTATATATATTCCCTGTTAAGTGTCAGTCTTTGTAAGAATCAGGCAGTGGGTAAAACATGGTATGGAAAACCCCACATTTTGAAAGATTAATTTGACCATTAGCACCATCAGTGCCAAGGAAAAAAGACAAGATTTTCCATATCATGTTGGTGCGTTGACTTATGATAACATTGAAATGCACTGAAAATGCACATTTTAAAGGCAGATAACTCTGTCTAAACCCTTATTTTTCTAATATTCTATTGAAAATCCAGTAATGCAGAGATCAAATAGTGGTCTTTTCAAATTAAGAAAGCATCCTTGATCGTAAATGTATTGTCTGATCGGTTGGATTTTTACACACATCTTTCTGATTTTTCCAATTTTGCCTGATTCCTATACGTACACTTAATACAGGTTTAAGTGTACTGGGGTACCTTAAAAACAGTTAAAACGAATTACTGGAGGACCGACAGACATGTTTGGTAAAAACACCTTCGGTCCTATAAAAATCTTAATTTTTTTAAATGATCAAATAAATATGATATTTGGTCTGGTAATCTCTAAACCAATTTTGCATACACTGTAGAAATCAAATGACTTTACAGGTATGGGAAGACTGATAAGACCAGTGAGATGTCCACATGCCCCAGCTAGCTTTAATGTATTGATTTGACATCAGTGACCTATTGTTGTTAGCTCATGACCAGCTATGACCAATCTGTCCATATATCAGGATCAACTAGATTAGTGCCAATGACATTTATAGACCTTTCTAAAACTGTTTAAAATGTTTATCTTATGCTTAATGGCTTACCTGAAATTCTTGTATGATGTTGTCATTTCTAGGTTATCTCCCATATGGTTTATTTGGCTTATTTGATGAGATGGAGTTATAGAGTGGACTCTGAGTAGAGTTGTACTTGTTTAGCTCCAGTCATTTAGATGTTTTTCATGATCTTTTATATAAACAATACTTTAGGAGATATTTTATTTACCTGGCAGGAATGTTTGTTACAATACTGTGTTAACTGCAACCACAGGATGATAAGAATCAGAAGACAATCAAGTAATTCTTTATACCCCTGCCACATGAAGTGGTGAGGTACTGTGAAAGTACTTTAATTTGTGGATACCAATTTTCGTGGATCAGGGAAGAAACATAAGTTCGTGAATTCTTGAAATCGTGGTTTGAATGTTTTCAGTGTACACATCAATGGGAATCTTGTTTTCATTGGAAATCAAATTTCATGGTTTGGTCTACCTATGAAAACCACGAAAATTGGTACCCCACAAACAATAGTACTTTCACAGTATTATGTAACACCCTCGGAAGAGTTGTATGTTCATCTGTCTTTCAGTCTGTCCACATACCCGCACTGTTTACAGATGATGTGACACCCTCGGAAGAGTTGTATGTTCATCTGTCTTTCAGTCTGTCCACATACCCAACTGTTTACTGATGATGTGACACCCTCGGAAGAGTTGTAGGTTCATCTACCTTTCAGTCTGTCCACATACCCCCACCGTTTAAAGATGATGTAACACCCTCGGGAGAGTTGCATGTTCATCTGTCTTTCAGTCTGTCCACATACCCCCACTGTTTACAGATGATGTGACACCCTCGGAAGAGTTGCATGTTCATCTGTCTTTCAGTCTGTCCACATACCCGCACTGTTTACAGATGATGTGGCATTCTCTGAAGAGTTGGATGTTCATCTGTCTTACAGTTTGTACACATACCCCCATTGTTTACAGATACTGTTGAGGGCCTCAGAGAAGACTAGTGTATTTACTAACTGTGTTACCCCCTTGAAATGAAGTATTATTATCATTATTATTATTATTATTATTAATATTATTAATCGGGCAAAATGGTAAAAATCAGAAACATGCATGTCAAAACCCCACTGATCTGACAATATAATGTCACTCAAGAATACTTTATTTATTTGTAAAGACCATTATTTGATCTCTGCTTCACTGGGTTTGCTCAGAAAATTATCAATAGAATGTTAGCCAGCACTCCACAGTATTGTAGAACTGCCTAATTTTGGTCTTGTAATCTGATGCTTTGTAACATTTTTCACTTTAAAAAATTGTCAAGTATCTGTAAATCTGTATATCTAGAAATAGCTCAAGCCAAGGCCTTCAGGATGCAGTAAAAATTTTCTGGAAAAAAATTACCCACAGCATATAGGGTTACCATAGAAATCATGCAAAAATATGCGAAAATTTGCAAAAAAGTTCATAAAATCAGGTTGAAAAATATCAAATTTCCCGCAAAATATCTGAAATTTTTATTTCATCCCCTGAAACTGTTCAAACTTTTTCCATCAAAAACCCCTTCCTCATATGGGCATCGCCGGTTAGATTTTGAGCTATTTCACTTTGTAATCCACTTACTAAATTTAGCATGGTGAAAAATTGACTTACTTTCACTTTCACAATGAAGTCAAATTGTCATTGAAAAAAAGCCCCTTCAACATTGAAAATATATAAAACATTGCAAAATACTTTTAAAATGCCCCTTTTTTCAGAAAATGTTTCATTAACAATAGATTCTTCATTTTTAATCACTATAGCAACCACCGGTTTCCATTTATGTCATTTTTCATCCCTAGCCAAAAGTCTGAAACTAAACTAAACTGTAGAGTGCTGGCTTAGAAAAATGATGTATTTGATTGAGTTATCTACCCTTGAAATGTTCATTTTCACTGTTTTTTCATACTATGTTTCACCCACTGCCTGATTCTTATAGAGACTGACACTTAAGGTTACCCTACCAACCCTATCTCTACCACATTTTATTGATATTTTAATACAATGCCTCTTAACTATATCAATTTATAGTAAATCTCTGTTCAAGTCAAACTATCCTTTTACCTACCTACCCTATTTTTCATCCAATGTAACTTTAAACAGATGTATTTTTTCTTGGCCTAAGTTGGGAAGTCTACCTTCTTGTGTTGCACATTAAATTTTTGGCTCAGCATGTTGGTCTTTGACAAACCAGGGTTTGCTGCCTTGACCAAATGCTCCTCTTCTGAATGGCATGAAATATCTGCATGCCTTTTGACCTTAAAGTTAAATTACAATCCGTTGATCAATCATTCAAGGAATCATTTGATCACAGGTTTCAGGGTACAAATTCAGGTTAAAATTGCTTTTGGAATTTTTTTTTTAAATGGAACTATTTTGAATCAGTTTATCCCAAAATATATCATGGTATATTGATTGACATTTCAATTGTCTTAAGTAGAATGATCAACTATTTAAATTTCCAACTCTGTGGTCATTCGTTGTGAGGTCATTTACTCCAATACTGGAATTTTAATGTGGTCTATTCTATGCTAAATCAATAGCTTATAAAAGTTTGACCTCTGGAATAGTCTTGAAGGTCAAATCTCTGCATTACATAGATGGTTCATTGTGTCATTTTTGAGATATAAGCATTTGAAATTATGGTGGGGAAAGGATTCCCCTAGATTTTTCATTGGTTTGTCTTTGTAAGTTTTATCTGTTAAAAACATCAAAGAAAGAACAAGGATTTCAATTAATTAATTCCCAAATAACTTTTTAAGGTGTGTTTGATGAAAAGAAAAGTGTGGGTTGCTGGGAAAAGGAAATTAATACTATGAAGTGGATAAAACCAGAGGAGTCCGAAAATATGACAAACATGGCCAAATATGACCAACAAATATCCTTAAAAAGTGATTCATTTTAGAGAGAATATATATAAAAAAAAAAAAAAAAACAAGGAACAAAAAACAACTATCTGATTGATCTTGGAAAGGGGTTACAGGTTATTATGTGCTCATTTTTGCCAAAATTTACACAAAATCAAAAAGGATGTTCCAACCCCAGAATATCCATGGATCTGCCACTGGTTCAGAACATAAAAAAAAACAAATAATACACAATTCACATACAACTCAAAGAACTTCAAGGCAAACACAGAACTCAGCATCACAAACCCAACAATAATCGAGATTCATGAAGAATATAAGATTAAAACTTAGGAAGGTTGTTGTCAGCTTGTCATAATTCTGATCTGTGGACATTCAACCTAACACATCAGAAATACCACTGATTAATTTAGAATACATATAAGGTTGAAAGAGTTATCACTTCAGTACTTAAGTTTTTTTTTTTCTTTTTTTCAATCTTAGGTCAGTGTTTGTAAGTCATTTTGTTATTTTGACTTTAATATCTCAGAACTTAAAAAAAAACCAAAACAACCAACATGTTTAAATGTAATATAGATGGAACTCTCAAAACCTTGATAAGTTCAGCAACATGTCCCTGCATGTTTAAATAAATATTATCCACATAAACTACATTTTAAATGTCATACAGCAGGGTATAAGTGCATTAAACCCTTTTTGTAAAAACAAAATTGTTGATTTTGTGCATTTTTTGCAGAAATTTACTATAGAAACCTTGGAACTTTCCTTTCCCCCTTTTTTGAATGAAAATGAAAGATAAACTGGCTGTTTATAAATCAAGATAACTTTTCTTCCAGCTCTTCGTGGATGCCCCCTATTTATTTGGCAGAAAATAAATTTTCTACGTGTCTTAAGTAGAGATACATGGGTGAATGTTTTATTGAATCAGTTTATGCATTTTTTAAAAATCCTTAGTATAAAATTCTAAGGGAAAATCAATGAAAGACTGAGATCTATAGAGGAACCAACAATCTAAAGCAATCTCCACTTTACTTTTCAAATATAATTCTACATAACAAGTATGTTACCTGCAGACATCTAATGTATTCCCTTTAAAAACTGAATACCTGTCTAACATGAACCCTGCATAAACCAATTACCTGTCTAACATAAACCCTGTATAAACAGAACTTCATAAAAGTTATCCTCATATTATGTTCTTCAGATTTGAGTATACCTAACGTTAAAATGTTATTCACAGTGGCAGACGTTTGAATTCACTTTCATTAGAGAAATGTCCTGGACATTATTGCATGCCAAATTAATTTGGTCCACCAGAAGGAAGTGAAGGGTCTTCAAAAAATAGTAAAACATTGTTGGTCCAGGACCCGAGTAAATGAAATTTCAATGGTCCTTTGGGGTCCTGGACCTTGAACCAGCACTGATTGGGAGTGGTTTGGTGGTAGCAGATTCCCAGTACAAAACAAAATATTCAGGAATACCCACAGTCAAAATTGCCACACATGAGAATCATATGATAATCATATGTTCCAATTTACATATGATTATCATGTTTTCTTTTTGTTTTTTTTTTTTTACAAACATGTGTTTATCATATAATACCAAGCCAGAATTAACATATGACAATCATATGTAAATTATCATAGGATCATATGAATGATTATTGTATGTGGCACATCTGGCTGTATAACCAACTAGAGAAATGTACTTATACATAGTTGAAGTCAGTTGTCAAGGAAGTACAATATTTTGACATTGAAAGTTAATGCCTTCTCCAAATTGTGAATGAATGTGTGAATAGCACACCCTTTCCTCATGTTGTTGGAAAGAAGTGTCAAGTTCTCTAGGCTAGTTTTTTGTCCTGCTCTGTTTATAAGGAACAGTATTTAGGTAGAACTCAGATGGAAATAATTTGATCATGACTGACATGAGGGCAGCATGAGTGAGTCCTTGACTTCCCAAAACTTTGAGCCATAGGTAAGAAAATTAATGAATAATGTACTTATTGGGGATGAACTTCAATTCTATGGTTAATGGGGGATTGTCATACACTGAAACATGAATAACCCAAAATCATTCTGTTTGAAATGAAGTATTTAAGAAACAATGTACTGTGAAAGAACTTTAATTCATGGATACCGATTTTCATGGTTTAGGGAAAATACACAAGTTTGTGGATTTTTAAATTTGTGGTTTTGAAGTTTTCAGTACACACATCAATGGGAATCTGCTTTTCATTGGGAACCAACTTTCTTGGTCTGGCTCACCCACAAAAACCACAAAAATTTTATGCAGTATGCTGTATTTGGTCATTTACCACTGTTACTCTGACACACAGCATGTGTTATAGAAAGTCGCACTCCTGTTAGTTGAGGCAATTGCAAAATTACATGGTGTAAATGGATAGCTTACATAGTTGGCTGAGGATTCAAATTTGTTTTAGAAACATTTCATGACAAACAAAATTTTGACTTAAGGAGGACCAGGGTAGGGGACACAACTCTT